>JASUAD010000009.1:40690637-45490637 GCA_037013555.1 Sextonia rubra | reverse complement strand
GTGATCTCGAGACTGACACTTCCTTTTCTATATGAAAGATTATGTACAAATATGAAATGATTACTATGATCAATGATAAGTATAAATGATTATGTATGTATATGAGACAATTTTTACGATTGATGATAAGTATGTATGATATGAATTCGGCATAGTCTTAATATGTTGAGTCGGCACTACTTAGCTCATATCCTTATTAGGTTCGATGGGACCAATTTAATTATCCTTTATGTTACTACTGCAGTAGTTTATAAAGGAGTAGGTCGGTGCTCCTTGAAAAGCTGGACTGATCCCCTAGCAATATTCTCTTCTGTATATTACATGCTCTCCTTAGAAAGAATATAGCATCGTGGATGCCAACTAGTATGATATGATATTTTATTCATGATTCGTTATTTATGCTAATTTCATGCACAATATACCTAGCTTACGATCATTGCTCTCTTGTAATCAATATGTTCTCTAATTCTATTGATGCATCATGATAGTCCTATATATTTTTATATTTGCTTAACCGTATTATTAACAGTGCTACCCTTTGTGTTATAGGTACTGAACCCAACGCCAGTTTGGTAGATGATGCGCCCCCGGAAGGAACCTCAATGGTACCTTGGAGTGTAAATGACTGGAACGAAGACGATGTATTTTATTAGTTGTCCTACATAGAGCGTCAATGTGTTTTCTTTTAGGTTGTCAAGTTTTGACATGCTTGGACTTATGGTTATTTGGAGTCGGGGATGGATGGATATGTTATTTGGATTATGTATATGTTTTAGTATTTTTTGCCATATAGATGTAAATGGTTAAGTAACAGACTTCAGACTTATTTATGAATGGATGATTTTCTTTTATTATTGTTTACGATCATTACATATGTATTTCACAGGCTTCCACTTTATTGTTGAAACTTACTATATGTGTTTGTGGAACTTCTTCGTACGTTCTTGTTGAATCTCTCTTGTAGTGATTCATGTGTGTATTTGCATGGCACGGATTGCTATGGCATTATATATGCACACCCCGAGAGCCCATTCTAATCTCCTATTCCTAGGAATGGGGCGTGACCAATTTGAATAAAGAAAAATAGTTAAAATACATAAAATTTTGAAGGCCAATTGTTTGCAGTTTGCAAATGATTTTAAAAGGTTTCAAACTTGAAACGCCCACATTTAAGATTAACCACTTACTTTGTTAGTTTATTTATATATAATGTTACATATTGAATGGCACAATGGGGGGCATCATTTTTTTGAGGAGAGTCCACATCATAAATCATCTCCTCTCATTCCCTCCTTGATTTATTAACTTTCACAATTTGGCGCATTTTGATAAATAACTTAAAAAAGCATGCTAATTTAGAAATTTGCTTTTCTAAGCATGTGTTTTTATGAGAGTGCATTCAGCAAAGGCATAGACCTCCCTTAATTTTATCAAGTCCTATGTCATGAATGTCACCAGGTGCTTATGTACATAGGGAAAAATCATTTGTCACTTTTAGGGTGGGTCCCATATCTAAATATGGTCAATTTTGGTCCAAAGGTAATAAAAAAAATTATGATTTTGAACAGTTTAGATTTTAATGACGGATCTATTGATGGATAGGTGAGTTTTCTTCAAAAAAGATACATAAAATAGGAATGAGTTAAAAATAGTTTTCTTTTTGTAGAATGAGTTGAAAATAGTTAAATTGTGTAAAGGAAATAGTGAAAAGGATGTTAGTAGTGTGTGGAATTTAGAGGTGGCAATCGGGTCGGGTTGGGTTAAACGGGTTGGACCCGTTTAATGAACGGGTAAGAACAACTTAACCTATATCCAACTTGTTTATTAAATCGATTAGAAACCCTTAACCCACACACTATGGTTTAACCCGACCTGACTAGCTTTAGCCCACGTAGCCTATGCTGGTTATGCAAGTTAGATTGGGTCACATAACTTGCGTCAATTGCATTTGTTAAATTAAAATTTTAACCACAATACAAGTATAGGTCATGTAAATAGGAGTTGAAAGTAAGAAAAAAAGTAAACAGCAAGAAAGAAACCGAGAAATGTGAAAGGATGAAAATGGAGATAACAATGAGAAATTCTTTCCGCTTATGTTCTTAAATAGATTTAGGTAAAAACAAGAATGAATGCGGGTTATGTGGGTTAAGCGGGTCAATCCTAACTTGAATGTTTAATTGTAGGTAAGAATTTCATGACCCGTGATAGACCCATCTATCATGCGGGTTGGGTAGCGGGTTTTATGTGTGTCGGGTTGGTTCCTTGGACTGGGTTACATTTTGCTAGCCGTGGGACTGCGAGAGAGTAGTGATGGAAATGATGCTTACCTGCTAGATGCAAGGGTATACTTGTAAAGAAATTCAACCCGATAAATGCACTTACCTTTGAAGTCCGTGAAAGATGTCATTCCCAATTCCTATTTGTATGTGCTAAAATGGAGCAACCTAATTGAGGGGAATAGTACCACGGTAGAGCGACAATATACGGTAGCCTGCCCATGATATAGTACTTGGAAAATGAATGAAAAAAGGGATAAATGCAAAACTTAGAGGTAACAAGTGGATACAGAATTTTAGGACTTTCAAATAAGCTATACAAAGATGAAATATATGTATTGCAAATTCAATAGAGATGTGAGATTAACTCATAAGAGAACTGATGCTCAAGAGACAACCATGTAGGAATTCTATCTAACATATTTTAATCAGTGTTTTGATTCAAGAAATTTATGATGAGAAATTGGGTGGTTGGTGATTTTTGACAGTACATTCAATTTTGTCCCTAATGAACTATATATATAATAATAATGGATGGTATATCAACTTTTGGAGCTGAACTAATCGCTTTTGTTCCAAGGGAGGTCAAGTAAATCCCCTACGGCCCAATGTGATAGTACACCTTGAAACCACAATTTTTTATAGTAAACTGTAGCCCTACGCCTACTGCGCTACTCATCAAAATTTTAGATATCAGTCACTAAAAGCTAGTTTTTAGTTAGCTCTTTAAACCTTTTGAATGCAGCCTTCAAAATGCTGGTAGAAGGGTATGAGCACTCTAAATTTTACTTGGAAGATGGAATTTGGATTAAGAAAAAAAGAGAGCATCAATTATGTAGTTGAACATGCAGGGCTCATAAGTGGGGATATCCTGAATTTCATGTATGCTGAAATTTACAGAATTTATGAAACCTGAAATTGTGAAAGCTTTCAATGCATGTCCCCACCGTGCGTTCCACTCATTCAGGGGAAGCGGGAAAACGATGGCTTCGGACCCGCCAAAATCCTGTCTTTACTTGTGGGATGTGGTCCAATCCATGTCATCCTGATGGCCCAATCCAGTTCGCTCTTTCTCCTCCTTCCTTTCCTTTTATCCTTTCCTGGAAACGGTATTTCAGTACTTTGGACAGGCCCAGAAAGCAGGATCCATCCAACAATACCATCCAAACCAAAATAAAGACAGAAGCTAACGTTCACCAATGGTCGGTTCCTGAAATTTTGTACTCTCATCATGATGCTTCTTCAAGTCTCCTATCAGTCTCCTCCTCCCCTTCTCTCCAGGTCTCTCTCTCTCTCTCTCTCTCTCTCTCTCTCAAAGCTCCCATTTTTTATACTCTTCTTCTTTTTCTGATATCTTAGTATTTCAGTTAGGAAGACCATTTTTTTTTGTGCTTCGAAAATTTTTAGATTTTAAGAAGTTGGGTTTCTCATGATTCCTTAAATGGGTCTTGTGAATCTTTCCATAATAATTGACATAAATTAAAATGGAAGGTTCAGACTGTAAGTCTGTAAGGGATTTCTGTGTACTAATTAGCTGTCTCTAATGTGGCAATGCCCATAGAATTAAGGTTCCCAAATGATGTAACATCTGATTTGGCAGTTGAAGTTTGATGGTGAAAACATTTTCTTTATGATGGCGCATTTGATGGCTATGGATTGGATGGTTAGTAGGTTTAGATCCCATGTGTACATAAGTGAAGGATCAGTAGCCATTTTGGTTTAAATGTGGCTGTGATGTTTATGGTGAGTATCTAAAGTGAGGCTCTTGACATAGAAATGCAATTTTAGCTCTGGGACTATTAAAACAACAAGGGAATGTGTATTTCCTAACAGAAGGATGTAGTTGGTTATGGAATTGAAATCTCCAGTCAGAACACATGAACTGGATCCAGGGCCAACTACTTCTGTTCCTATAAAAACATGGATTGAGCTTTCTCCTGAATCCAAAAATATCTTTGATAGCTATACTTTCAGGAATTGGATACTTGCTGGATACTCAGATAATCACATTCCCATTGACGTCTTGCATTAACTCTTGTGTGACACTTTTGTGAGTGACACTTGCATTAACTCTGTGGATCCCACCTTGGGTTACCATTAATCAAGGGGATGGGAGAGTGGGAGGTGCATGCTCAAAGAAGTGATGCACCGAAATCAACCTCATCATATTTAATTTTTGTGGATTTTAAGAACTCGAAATCAACAATACAGAACTTTATTAAAATGAGTGTGTATTAATCCAATGGTGATTGTAACTTTTTTGAGTGTGAAGTTGCAGTTACTGCCAATTCAAGGGGGTAGTAGTGAGTTTGAGAGCACTTGATCCCAAGTGGGCCTTGGTGGGCCCCACAGGAATGTAGCTCTTATCTTTTCATTAGCAACCTTGATGAACATTTTGTATTATGTTATACAAGTACGGTCTCAATTCCAATCTGCATCCAAATAATTTATTCGTCCAGATCTGGGTTCTAACCTTCCAAATTTGGGGTCCTGTTGCTTGTTCTGAAGTCCCATTTAAGTAATTTAGGTCTGTCTTAGGGTATACTATGGACTCGACTCAAACTTAACCCATTTTGGTCCCTACTAATGACTATAGTGTCTCATAGTCATTCACAAGTCGCCTTTTTGAGTCTAAAAATAACATGTTGCTTTTGTGTACACTGTGGAGCCTACCCAGGTCCAACCCATTTTGATCCCTACTAATGTCATGAGCATTTTGCAGTCGTTCCCAAGTTGCATTTTCATGGGCAGAAAAAACATGTCCCTACATGAACCCCCTTATAAGTACTAACAAAAAGATTTTTGTTTATTTTGTTGATATGCTGCATTTAAGCCTTCCTTTGAAGTTTGTAAGATTTCCATGTTTCACTTGAATTGAAATCTCTAGATATGAAATTTGAGGATTTGATAGCACTTGAATTAGATTCTAAATATGCAATTTGAGGATTTGGTCTTACTGAGATGGACCACAAAAGAATCATTATAAACATTGTGAAAATAACATAATGAATGCTCATTCGTGGTAAATATTACATTTGTTTTGCCTCAGTTTAAAGAATATACATGGCCGTTGAATAGAATGTTGAGTCTTACTGGAGGCACTCCCTCGAGTTTGGAGAAAGAATTTTTTTCTTGTTGCATTACATCATATATACTTCAAAGTTGACCTTGGCTTATGATTCCAACACTCTAGATGCTTTATATCTTACTTGCATGAACCTTCTAACAGAGGTAATGATCCCACCCCCTCCTTACTTCTATGGCATTCACAATTACTGAAAAGTGAGAAGCTCCAGCAAACTTTACCTGAATTGAAATTCTTCCTTGTTCTTCTCTTTTGCTACTTAGTTTGGAAGAAAGTGCTTTCTATTTTCACTAAATCTTCTTGCTGGCAAGTAAATGAATTGCTTTACTTTAGGGGGTGTTTGGAAAGCATATATTTTAAAAGATTTTGCTGTATTATATCCCAATTTAGAATATAATCTAGACACCTAAAAAGTAGCTGTTTGGGTATCTTGGAAGATATTCTACAATATCTCAGTTTCTTGGAAAAACCTTCATATTGAACTATTCAAGTATATGCTGTATAAAACAATCTTGAAGGCATTTTGAGATGTATGTAAATTGCCAAACACTATAAGTGACACAATATTTTAATATGATACAATTTTATTATGTGATAATGAAATCTTACATTATTCAAATCTAATGATATTATATTTTGCATTTATCCAAACACCCCTTTAGTTAGCTACTATCCCAAAATGGATCTGATTTTTCAAATGTGTTTAAGCGTTTGGCTTAGACTACTCCCATGTTACTTTCAAACTAGTGGAACAGATCTGATGTGTAAGTTTGGTCTGCCCATTTAAAAATATTTATATATTGATATCATTGTTTATGGAGTTTTCTTCATTATTTCAAAGTTTCAAACCTATATTCTACTTAGCATCTGTACTTAGGAGCTCATTATTGTACTTTGTAGTGTAGAAGCTTATAAGAATGGTTTTTTCCCCGCTGAACAGTAGCCGATTAGAATTCTGGAGAATACTTATTGATATCTAATTTAAAAGTTTTCTCATCTTTAATAGTTTTCAAGTCTTCTGAATTGCAAATGGCTCCTATGGGATTTGGAGCCCAGATTGTCTTGGTTGCTAACTTTTTCCTTCATTATAATGTGCTGTAGGAGTATACACTCTGTCCCAGGGAAAATAACATTAAAATGCTCATTGGAGTACCCTGCATCAATTAGGGAAGCAGTTATGGGACATGTTTTTTCTGGGCTTGTTGCTTCAGCTGCATTGCTCTCTCAACCAAATCAGGTGAGTTGGTCTATGGTTTCTCTTGATCTGGCATAGTCGTCTTGGCATCTTAGCTATCAATATACAACAAGAATATAACCATATGGTGTGAAGTGACTTTTTCATACTTAATAGTAAAATATTAACTGTGGACACAGACATATAGGCTACCTAATTGAAAGTAATTTGGATATCATCGACAGCTGATTTGGTCTACGTTGTCATCATCATCTTTATCATAGCCAATGGTGGACCAAGGATTTTCTTTTGGGTGGGGCTAAATTTTTCCATATTTGACTCAATGATAAAGTCATTTACATCAAAATCATCGCCAACAACCTATAATCTCCATTTATAGCATAGGTTAAAGACATGATTTTGAATATTTTTTTTCTTTTTGTAAAGAATCCTACTACTAACACCCAATTTGTATATAAGTTTTTGAACTATAACACCCAAATCCCAATTCCTTAAAAAATTATCACATCAATTAGCAGCCATAATACAATAATAATAAAGAAACTCTAGAAAACTCTAAAAGAAAGTAATTATCATTTTCATATGAAAATTAGTACCTCCTTCCTTGTGCTCCTTCCTCTGTCATACAAATCCAAATGAGACCATGTATATTTATAAATTAACATTGTAAGCATACTCCTAAACATCATAGTATTGTCTAAGAAAAAAATTTCCTAAAAGAAGAAGTAGATGTGTCATGAACATCATATCATCCTATTTCACTCAAATTTATACGTTGAAATCAAAGCCCAATGGAGTCCTGGACGCAATAGCGTGGATTCGAACCAGGACCTATGGTGGCTCTGATATCATGTCAAGTGTTGCTAACCATTGCAACTAAAATGTTTAGGTGTTAGAGTTGAGCCAAACAATATACTTAACAATCACTACATGAGTTTGCCCCTGATCATAGCCTTATCCCATTTATCTTGATGATTTAGCCCATATGGGGTTTGCTAATTGAACTTGCCACACTTCCGCATCCTTTTTCAATGTGGAATTGTGGATACAAGACAAATGTGTACATTCAATCATTGAATCAGGCATGCTCTACTGTAGATGACCTGACAAAATAATTAGGTGTGCCATATCTGAGCGACTCTGATAGAAGAGGGAGAGAAAAAACCAAAGTGTCAATCTCCAATCCCAGGCTTAAGCTTCTAAACATTCTGATGGACTAATCACAAATGGGACAAATCCCATGAAAGAAAATTAGACATTAATCTTTTTTTAATGTGAAAGGTTTTGAGATTAACACTATTCATTATAGGGAATTTTGGACATCCCCTTGGTATAATTTTGTTGCTCTCCAACTCTCTAGAACTAGCAAACTAAAACTGGTCTCTTAATCAACTTAAAACTTGATTTTTTTCTCTAAGCCTTTTAGTCAACTTGGAAAATTAAAGGAAAAAATCTTTTTAAAAAAATTTAAAAAAATAAAAGGAAAATATGACTAGAAGAGGTTGGATGCGTGGGCCTATTAAAATAACATGTGATAGTTGTTTTTAGATGAGGCCCATTTATTAGGGCTTGTTCCCCTGACCCTTTGGGCTACCTCCTATAGCTGATGGATCCATGGGCTTGGTCTGCATGAGGCTGGCCTAATTTATACACATTCATGGCCCAGATAATTGATTAGCCTAATTTTCAGTCCAGGTTATCAACATGATGGGATCCAATTGATGTAAATTTGGATGAGGCATGTTCAATATTTGTAAACAAGTCATACCATGTATGTGGACGAGAGCATGAGATACTAGTGCATACCATAGAGAAAGATTTGTGATTCACTTTGTAGTATATATGAGTTTTAAACTACAGAATGATGGGTTGGCTATGTGCATATGAAGGTTTCTGGCTATGAAAGGTACAGAATTCTATACCATCCGTTGTCATTTAATAAAACTGAAAAATAGCAAGAAAATATTGTGGAATTATCCCTAAGAATCAATTTTTTATTGCAGGAACTGAAAGATGTGAAAGATTTCTATGATCATCTGGAACATATTTGCGGGAGTGAATTGAAGAAATATAATTGGAGAGCTAAAAATTGTTGTTCTGATTAAGATGTATTCGTTTCTCCTGGCCAGGTTGTTGCTGCACAATCTTCCCAATACAATAACTTAGGCCAAGTTGCAGCTGCTACAAACACTGGTCTCCCTCTTGAGATTAATGATATGTCAGGCAAAACAAGTGGAATGCTAATGATGGGAGGCATGACAGCTAAAAATTTTGATCCAATCAGATATTCAGGAAGATGGTTTGAAGTAGCTTCACTGAAGCGTGGGTTTGCAGGCCAAGGACAAGAAGACTGTCATTGTACACAGGTATGTCTATGGAGTCGTATTTAATATGCCATTTATGACCAGAAGGCTTTCTATTTTCCTTGCTGTGCACTTCCTTTTTATTTAGCATCTGTTCTGTATATCTATAACCAGCCTACACACGCTTGAAGCTCTACTCGGGCTGGGGAGTTCATACTCCTCTTTAGAGGTGTAAAATGGGCTGGGCCACCTGTGGGCGGCACGGCAGTCAACGTGGCCCGGCACGGCACAATAGGCACAACACAGACACATGGGCCACACTAGGCCGAGGGTGCCAGGCCCACAAGCACGGCACGGCATCAGACGCAACCTGTTTCACCCCATAATAGCCCGTTTTCATATTTTTATGTAGTTTATATTTTCTCTTTTTTAAGTATAAATATAAAAAATTGTAGTATTTTCCTTTTTATATTTTATTATCTATAAAAATCACAAAAGTTTTGAAGGTAATCTTATTGAAAAAGCCTTCAAGTAGAGGAAATTCGAATGGATTTTTTTTTCTAGTGGAGTAGGTTAAGTTTGCCTAAACTACTTAAATTTGTGTGTCATTCTCTTGTGTGTATGTATCTTTTAAAATTTTAGTCTAAGACCCTAAAAAAAATGGAAGCATGGAATATCAGAAGGGTGGCATAGAGGCACGGCATGTCAAGCACGGTACAGCCCATGCATGGTACGAGATGGGCCGCACTGGGTCGAGCCCTACCGGCAGCCGGCGTGGCATGGCACAACACGTTTTGCACCCTTATTCCTCTTTTAGAGTATTTGATTTGAAAGGTTATATGGTCTGTCACATCAGAATATGTGAAATGGTCAATTAAAAAGTGCAGTACATTGTCAAATTCTAGATCCAGGATATGGTTGGGCCCCATATAGATGGGAGATGCACCGAAATTCTCCCAACTCAATTGAGTTAAAATCCCACCAATGGCCCACAGTAGATGGTTAAAAACAAAAAGAAAGGGATGTGATGGCAATGTCTCATCATTGACTAGGGTGTCCAAAATCACTAGTTATACAATGATAGCCATCAATTAAGGGCTTGAAAGATTAATGGTTGGAACTTAGGGTGATCCAGCTCAATGATGTGTGTCATTGTGATCATGGTGAATATGGGCACATTCCAATTCAAGCAAGATTGATCCAAAAACTACATTGCTCACTGGGAACTAACAATGTTTGATTCAACACTTTAGGTCACCAAGAAATGCTCTTGCCCCATGGATTTGCCCCATGGATTAGTTCATTGTTCTTCCCCATACAACAAAACCCAAGAAGGTGAAAACATTCTTAACATAAAAAAAATGTCCTCAAAACTTCAAGTAGTTGCCTTATTTGATTGTATTTTTTTTAGTATCTAACTCTTTGCAATGACTATGGACAAATTAATTGTTCATATTCCAGAGGAGGTACTTTTATGTGTATTGTTTGCAGGTATATATATATATATATATAGGAAAATTCTTGAGAATGCCCCTCTAAAAAGGGGGCGTTTCTACTCCATTTTTACCTCCAATGGAAGTAAGCCAACTCATCCTTGTTAGCTGTCTTCCTTTTGAAATTCACACCAACAGTTATAGCAACCCATTGTTTCCAACGTGAATTTGGATATAGTTATCTTAGGAAGGATAAGACCTTAGATTTAATTGGAATCAATCTTTACTCTTATCATCATCATCATCATCAAAGCCTTATTCCAACCATGTTGGGGTCGGCTACATGAATTCTATTTCTCAATCTTTACTCTTATAATAAATATAATGTAGCAAGAGTTGGGCCCACCATCACGTCATGAAAATTTAATCAAGATTTTGGTATTGTTTATCCAACCATCCCTTATGCTAGTCAGTAGTGGTCTTCATAAGTGGTTGTCCCACCATCATATTATGAGAAAGTAGTGGTCCCCATAAGTGGTTGTCCCACCATCATATTATGAGAATTTATTAAAAAATCTTGTGTGCTTTAGCCTACCCACCCTTATGCTAACAAGTAGTGGGCCACATGAGTGGGTTCCACTCGATCATTTCACAAGCTGATTCAAGATTTTGGTTGTTTCTCTTATCATCCCTTATGTCAGTAAGTAGTGGTCGCCATAAGTGGCTGTCCCACCATCATATTATGAGCATTTATTAAAAATTTTAGTGTCTTTTATCAACATGGTTGGGATAAGGCTTTGATGATGATGATGATGATGATGATGATGATGATAGTGTCCTTTATCCTACCAGCTCTTATGCCAATAAGTAGTGGTCCCATAAGTGGGTTCCACTTGATTATTTCACAATCTAAATATAAAGAATTTGATGAGTCTAACCATGGATAGGACATATTGTGCCCCTAGATTGATGACTGAAAATCTTGAAAATGGGCCCACTTCCAACAAACCAAGAACTCATCAAACCACTCTATTATGGTATTGAATTGTGAAAAGTTGCTCTCTTTGAGATAATCTTGTCGTCCTTAGAGAGAGAAACTAGGAGCTATTTAGAGAAAATGTAGGAGCCCATGTAGAGCAAAAATAGGAGACTAGTTGTTTTTGAGGGAGAAAAATTAGGAGTCAATTAAAGCGATTTACTTTTATCTTTCTTCCAATGACCACAATCAATGCAAGACACGTCCGTTCTTATTTCATTTGCAGAATTCATGGAGGTGTTTTTTCTTTACAAAATGCCCGGGCATCACATAGACCTCCTCATATATATATATATATACGTATACACACACACACACACACACTTGTGTGTGTATAATGTTGGTAGACTGATTGAGAAATTGCTTGAAGGAAAAACTTCAAAGATGGCGAGAGGCTTTAGACTCCGAGGGCTTTATAATAAGACGTATAAAGACGTTCCAACTTCAATGGGGATGTGCAGAAAGATGTAAGTCATGAGAATTGCAGCGTAAGGGATACCATTAGAGAGTTCTATTGATACCTTGTCTCTATAGTTAAGAAGGATGGGGACATTTAGAAGAATGTCTGAAAGGATTTTTGTGTGTTCGGCTAATTCATGGGTTGGACAAAACTTTGGGTCCATTGAGTTGTATTTTGCAATTTATTTTACATGGAGTATGATTCATGTCATCGGCCGAGTTGAACGCAAAGAACAGAAGAATTTGTCACACGCACTTGAGAGGACCTGAACATGGACTCGAGCGGATGGTCACAGGAGCTGTCAAGTTGAATGTTGATGAGCTCAAACAGGCTTAACAGGAACTGCGCTAAATGAAAATAACTAGAAGTTTATTTTAAGCGCTCAAGTGGATAGTCACATGCGTTCCAGCAAACAACGAAGGAAACACCATTGAATTGATTCGAAATTGTTCCGTTTTGTGTCAGAACTGCTATTTTGTGTTCTACACAAACCCTAAGACTCTGGCATGAAATTGGGGTTATATATTTGGGTTCTCTCGCAACCCTAAAGCAAGGATCTCATTGTTTTGAGTGGATAATATACATTAGAGATCACATTACTTCTCTAGAGCTTTCATTAGAGAGATTGTACTGAAGCTTTGTGTTAGAGAATACTGCTTCTACATCTCTTGTGGGTGATCATCTTCTTTTGTTGAAGATTGAGAGACCAAACGCAGCGCCTAGTAGGTTTCTAGGTGTTTGGATCAGTTGTGTAGTGCAGTGGGTGGCAATTATTCATTGCGGAGTGAAGCTATGCAAAAAGAACTACAGTCCTTAGGTTGTGAAGATTTGGGGAATCGTATGTGAGTATATCTTGTAACTGTGTGATTCATAGTACTTGATTTTGGTTTGTGGTAGGACTTATGGTTTTTTTCCCAGTCAGGGTTTTCCACGTAATAATTTGTGTCTTCTTGTTTGTGTGGTTGGTTTGTTGATTTGCGAGTTTTTTATAATTTTGCCATTGTTAATTGAATTGGAACTTAGAAATCACATCCGGGCATGAAACTTTCAATTGGTATCAGAGAAGGTCACCCTAATTTATTGTGTGTTGATCAATCATGATCTCTAGAATGAAATTCAACAACCGTGAAGGCACATCGACTACCAAGCCACCTTTTGCTTGATGGTTTTAACTATGCCTATTGGAAGGCTAAAATGATTGGCTTTCTTAAGTCCATTGATGATGTCTGGGATTGTGTAGAAGATGGTTCTACCAGACCTATTGCTGTGATTGAAGGAAACTCTGTTCCTAAACCTAATTCATAATGGACTAAAGATGAGAAGCATGTCTCTAACTGAAATAATAAGGCTATGAATCCTATTTACAATAGAGTGTCAGCTTTTGAGTTTTGTAGAATATCTACCTGTAAATCTACTAAGGAAGCATCGGATATTTTGCAAACTATGCATGGGGGTACGGATACTGTTAAGCATTTTAAATCGCAAAAATTGATTGCAATTTTTGAATCCATTAAGATGGAAGATGAAGAGACCTTTGATGAGTTTTATGTGAAGTTGAATGATATTGTCAATTTTGTCTTCAATTTAGGTGATCCAATCCCTGAAAATAAGATTGTTAAGAAGATTTTGAGGTCTCTACCTGGAGGGTTTGAAACAAAGGTTGTAGCTCTTGAAGTAGACAGAGATCTTGACAACCTCAAGGTAGATCAGTTGGTTAGAGAGTGAAAATCTAAAGGACTTGCTTTGAAAGTTTCCAAGGAATCAACAAAAAGAGTTGAAAGTGATTCATATTCTGATTATGAGGAAATTGAGCTCCAAAAAGTTGTTCTGTTTATGAGAAAATTCAAGCAACTCATGAACGGGAAGAAAATTGATATGAAGATTCCACATTTGAGAGAAAGTCCTCAAAAGGGGTTAAGTGATTTGAATGCCTAGGATATGGTCATTATGCTAGCGAATGCGTGAACAAGAAATAGAAGATGAAGAAACAGGCTCTCAATATTACATGGGATGAGTCTTCTAAAGCAGAGGAAGCGAAATTTGAAGATAAAACTACTACTCTTGATATTGGTAATGAAAAATTTGTTGCTTTCATGGCTAGATCCTCACAGTGTTCTTTTGACAATTGTACTGATAATGAAGATGAAGAAGTGTTAGATGAAGAACCAGATTAGGAGGAGAAGTACAACACTATATGCAAAGATTATCTCAAGCTGACCAAGTTCTCCGATAAGATTGCAATCAAGTGGAAAGCTTTAGAAGAACAAATTACCTTTCTAAAGGCTGAACTAGAAGAAACACCTGCCAAAGTTCGTTTATTGGAAGGTCAAAAAGGTTTAATGGTTGATAAGTTGACTACTAAGAATCAAAATTGTGAGAAACCTGAACAAGAGATTGAGATCTTAAAGGAAGAGTTGAAGAGTTACCAAGCTAATAAAGATAATTTGAATGGCAAACTGAAGATGGCTTTGTCTGAGCTGGATGCACCTAAAGCTTCGCTAAACAAATGCGGTCTTGGATATGATCATAGTGCATTTACATCGAAGGCTAAAGATATATTGTCTTTGCAAAAAATTCTACATTGAATATTGTTCCACATGCTATATGAGTTAATAATGTTGTGAGTAGTTCAAAGAAGAAGAATGTGTTGTATCCTAAACCTACACCCACATGTCACCATTGTGGTATCAAAGGACACATTCGACCCTATTGCAATAACCTACGAAGTCTACCAAAGATTAAGCAATGGAGGAAGCAGTTGTCTGAGGCAAAGATCAAGACTAGAGCTATTTGTTAGTAAATTTGACTTCCCTACATTGGTACACATTATGCTGAAATCTTCAAATTCGCAAGTGTGTCTTCTTAAGTCAAGCCTTTGATAAAGAAGATTAAGCTCTCACTCCTAGCTAATACGAAGATGATATTAAGGAGGAGTCACAATTAAGGGGGAGCTACTACTGGATACTGATTGACAGATATGCTGTATGCCGACATTATTGTCTTTATCAATTATGGACAGAAAAAGGGGAAATAAAGAGGCAGATATCTAGGGGGAGATATATAGAGATACAAGGGGAGACAAAGCTGGAGTTGCATGGTATGTTTTTTTACTATAGGTACATTCATTTTAGAGGTTCTAAATGGAAATTCATGTATTTTGGGTTTTTGTTTTGGATAGATGATATGTATTATTTTAGGTAGTTATGTCCATGAATTGCCAAAGGGAGAGATTGTAAGGATTTTTGTGTGTTGGCTAATTCATGGGTTGGATAAAACTCTTTGTCCATTGAGTTGTATTTTGCAATTTATTTTAGATGAATTATGATTCGTGTCACCAGATGAGCTGAACACGAAAAATAGAATAATCTTTCACACTCGCTTTAGCGGATCTGAACATGGACTCAAGCGGATGGTCATAGAAGCTCACACATTCAAGCTGAATGTTTATGAGCTCAAGCGGGCTTAACAGGAATTGCACTAAATGAAAATAACTGGAAGTTTATCTCACGCGCTCGAGGTGACCATAAAGGAAACCCCACCGACCTAATTCAGAATTGTTTCTTTTTTGTGCCGGAAGTGAACTACTATTTTGTGTTCTACACAAACCCTAAGACTAAGGCATAAAATTGGGGTTATATATATGAGTTTTCTCTTAACCATAAAGCAAGGATCTCATTGTTTTTAGTGGAGAATACACATTGTAGATCACGTGACTTCTCTAGAGCTTCTATTGGAGAGATTGAGTTGAAGCTTTGTGTTAGAGAATACTGCTTCTACATCTCTTGTAGGAGATCATCTTCTTTCGTAGTAGATTGAGAGATTAAGCGTAGCGCCTAGTAGTTTCTAGGTATTGGGATTAGTTAAGTGGTGCAGTGGATGGCAAGGAGTTGCTGTGGTGTGAAGCTGTGCAAATAGAACTACAGTCCTTAGGTTGTGAAGATCTAGGGAAGGGTCTGTGAGTATATCTTGAAACAGTGTGATTTATAGTTCTTGATTTTGGTTTGCGGTAGGACTCGTGGTTTTTTCCCCAGTTAGGGTTTTCCATGTAATAATTTGTGTCTTTTTGCTTTTGTGGTTGATTTATTGATTTGCGAGTTCTTTTATTATTCTGCCATTGTTAATTGAATTGCAACCTAGAAATAATATCTGGGCGCGGAACTTTCAATGACAAAAGTAACATAATAGTTGGTTGGATGGTTGAAGTGGAGATTTGCCTCTGGTGTGGTTTGTGATCGATGCATACTAGCAAAATAGAAGGAAAAAATTTACAGGACATTGATTGGATCAATTATAACCCATGGAGTAGAATGTTGGTCAATTAAGAAACAACATATGCAAAAAATGAGTATAGAAGAGATGAGAATGTTGAGACGTATGTATAGTAAAACTAGAAAAGATAGAATCAGAAATGAGCACATTTAGGAGTATTTAGAGGTAGCATAAATTAATAATAAATTAAGCAAGACTCGTTTGAGAGTTTTGGACCTTGTTTAACACATGTCAATAATGGCACCATTGAAAGACTCATTTGAGATGTATTGGACCTTGTCTAACACAAGTTAACAATGGTGCTAGTGAGGAAAAGTCCCTCTATGCAGTTTAATGTCCCCTCAAGGAAAGTGTAGGCCGAAGAAGACATGGATAGAAGTAGTAATGATAGATCTGAATAAGTGTAACCTATTTGAGGATATGGCCCATGATTGACTAGAATGGTGAAACATAAATCATGTGGCTAACCTCATCATAGTTGGGACTTGGGACAATGCTTTGATCATATCGATAGTGGTCAGTAACAACTATTATATTATTAAGAATGAAATTATAAGAAAAGACCAATTGAAATTTACCTTTTATTTGTTATGTTTGAGAGTTGATGGTGAAGATTTTATTAAAAAGTCTTAAAATAATAAAAAAGGTCCATTATGGTAGTAGGTTGGTGGTGAAGATAAGTTATAGACTCTTCACAAAAAAAAAAAAAAAAAAAACTCTAAAAAAAACTACTATTGAAAAAAAAGAAATAAAAAAGATATAAGCTATAGAGTCCATGAAAGGCCAAAATGTTACAGTAGCAAGAACTTCCCTTCGTTGATTTTCCCCTTTAGCCATTTCATCTGCCTTCATTGCATTCTCTTGGAATATGGTAAAATATCACATTCATTCACTCTTTCATCATCTTGATCTCATTTACTACAGGTTTTTATCTCAATAGGAGTTTAGTGGGGTTGAGCCCACTTATAGTGTTGACTCAAATTGGCTTCCATAATCGAAGGGCTCGTAAATGCTTCTTTAAACACTTTTAACTCCTTTGACAACCAAAGGTCCTGCTCCATTAGAATCCCTCAGCCAATTGGTCCTAGTAAAGCTTGAGCTATTCCTTTTTTTCATTATCTATTATTCCTCCATTGCCTGAGGAAGTGGCTTTCCAAGGGAATCCCCCTTTCTAAGCCTCCATTGCCTGGCTGATATCTCTATCTGACTTGAGATTGTTTTACTTTAGTTGGATGGTTGTTTGTGACATTTTTATAACTCCTTTAACAATAAAAAAAGGTGATAGCCTAAACTCCTTTGATTGCAATCCTCATTGTAGCATCCACATTCTTTTTGGAACTTTTACCTTAAACTTTTTTCTGGTTCTTTTACTTCTGAATTCCTATGTATAACAAAATGTAAATTTCTATATAAGATCTAAGATTCTAATTGAAAACGAGCTTGTCAATCAGCCTTCTAAGAGAGAGTCGAAGGAAAAGGCTGAAGGAAAACATACACAAAATAGTGAATGGAAGAAACACTAAATTATATTTGCAAACAAGCAATGGAGGAAGAGGTTATTGATGGGTTCTTCATTGGCCCAACACATGAAATTCAGAAGGGCAAACTTCGACACTATAGATTACCTGGAGTTCAAATCTTGTTTGAACAAGATGTCCCATCGACTTTACATAGGGCTAGGTAACTTTAAACCAAAAGACACGGATGGATAAGAAATCAAGATGCAGAAAGTGCTCTTACTCAAAAGTTCACTGAGGGATTCTAGGATCGATATTTTTTATTCTACCTCATCTAGTATTCCCTTCAAATTCCTCATCAATTGAAAATTCCCTAGGATCCATTCCAAAAACAAAATTCCACACCATCAAAATACAATGTTAAATTAGTGCGCCTTTAATAAGAGATCATGAAATCTTGGGAATCTTGATGCCAATGAGTTGTCAATAATCCAAACACCTTCCCAGATTCAAATTCTATGCCCATTCCCCACCAAAAATCTAGAATCTATCCATTGGTATTTTCCACCTGTTGCTTTATCTTCTCTAGCTTCAGTATGTCCTTCCAAACTTTTGTACACACCCTTTGGTATTTTTCTTTCCCGTAGCCTGTTCCATTTTTCTCGTCTTATTTTGAAGCTATGACTTTTTTCTATGAAGTGTCCCTTTCAATCCTGAATCTCCATCTTTGTTTTGATAGTAAAATTTGTTTTATTTTTCCTTGAAAGTTACCTATTCTAAGGCCTCAATTTTCTTTCTAATTTCTTTTAACACTTTCAATTAATGAGATAATTTTTTTCTTAGTCCATCCTCTATAGTTTTAAAACATAGTCAAGTCGACTTGGACTCCAACATGACCAAGTTGCATCAGAGACGACTTGGTTGAGTCCTAGTAAAGGTTTGAAAAACCTACTCGGTAGTTTGGGGAGGTGGAGGGTCACTTGTTGGATTGGCATGATTTGGTTTCAAAACCCTATTTTCAATTTGGGGTTTGTGGTTTGGGTGATTGAGGAGAGGGAATGTGGTGAGGCAGGTGACTAGTGAGCCCATGAGGGAGGTGACTGGTGAGACCTTGACGAAGTTGCATGTGGTAATAGTGAGAGAGGAGATGGTGGTGGGTATGGTAGATGGTGGTGGAGGAAGAAAGAGGAGGAGAGACTAGAGAGAGAAAGGAGTGGTGAATCCACCATCTTTTATTTTGCACTTTCCTCATACAATAGCTGCTGTCAGATTTCCCCATCTAAGAAACTCTAATTTGTTGCAACCAAAGGTACCTTCATTCCTTTCTTTCTTCGTCTTTTTATTTGGAAAGTGGTTATAGATCTTTGGTGGACTTGGAGAGAAGGAGAAGGAGAAGCTTTCGGGTAAGAAAATGGGACTCGACCTCTTGGGTGTGACTCAGCCAAGTTGACCGACTCCTAGTGAGATCGGGGCCAAGTGCAATTTTTGAATCACTAATCCCATAATTTTTTTTGCCTTCTAAGTTTCTTGTCGTTTGGGAGTCAAAGGAGACAAATAAAAAACTAGACGATTCTGAAGGGTAGATTTGGTGAGGGAAATTCTAACTATCATTAGAAATCAAAATTAGCAGTACCTGAAACTAAAAAGAACATGCCGAACAGCCCAAAAGACAACAAGCATTGAGAAAGGACAAGATTGTCAAAGGATATAAATAGGCTTTGGCACAAAATTCCCTCCTTAGCTATCCCATATGCCTTGTCATTTCCCACTCTTAACATGTTTAAAGAATGCTTGGATTCCTAGCCAGATCGAACACCCATTTTGCCTCTTCTAGAATGCTCCATAGAGCACCACAGAACAATGCATAGCTAGTTGCCCTCAACCACATTGTCATGCAAGTTGAGTCAAAAGGCCTCCTGAAGACCTGTCCTAGGATCCAACAATTCCACCTTATTAGATAAGTGATGGCATGCCAACTTGGAGGAGAGAATGTGAGATGTGTTGCTGTCACGGATATGCCTCCAATACCTGCTAGCCTAGATTCCCATAAGCACTTTCATCAAATTTTAGTGGAAGAAGTCTACACTAACTTGGGACATAATATGAGAAGGCCGCCACTTTCCAACACCTCTTAATTAATGCAATATGAATGCCTTGAAATAAAGTGAAAGTAGAATCCTAAGAAGCCACTAAATATCTCACTCTATCGACCAAAACATCAATAGTAAAGCTAACTCAAAATTTCTCATATTTCCTTCCATAGTGCCCATAAGATAGCACAAAAAGATAACCTCAACGGCAGTATACCACTAGATGATTCCACCGCCTTCCTCCATGCCTTAAAGGAAGACAGAAGACCTTGGTGGAGAAAATAACTACATCTAAACCTACTTATCACTACCCTCGATAAGAGACTTTGCCACTCTATAATTGATGAATAGGTGATCCACTCTCTCCTCATTTGCTAAACACAGAGGGCAAGTAATTGACAACAATTTTGTGATGCTAGTGAAGGCTATCCATCCTTTACACTACACCATACAACAAGCCATCCATAAGCCAACTACACTAGGAGGGGCTTTCATTTTTTAAATGTGGGCCAATGGCTCAGCTGGGGAAAGATACACATCAATGATGGAAAGAAGAGTCATTAAGAACATACCATTGGTAGAAGCTAGCTAGATTATTCTATTCACCCTTCCTCAGGGGATATGGACCCTCCCAAGGAGTTCAAGAAGGGGAAGGAGCTATAGTTCTTCTTCCTCCAAGAGATTTCTCTTGAAAAGGGGGCTCTAAAAAATTTGGCTTCCCCATCTGTCTATGTAGTTCTTCTCTTTAGCATAGTTCTTCTCTTTAGCTTGTATGTGTTGAGCATACTTATAAATATTTGAGAATTGAACTTCCAAAGGACTTTCTCCAACCTAGTGATCATGTCAGATCACAATCCCTTCATTTTTGCATTGTGAGTCCACATATCTATGATGCCTAAATACAGCTTGGATACGGCAATGGCACGCCATGGACATGTCAAGGACACGAATTTTGCACAAAAAGTGAAGTATCGGATTCGATACAACATGATGCGATGTCCGTTTTGCAGTATTCGTGCATCCTAGCCGGATATGATTAGCAAAGGCTTCCTTTATTGAAGTGATATCCCGCAAATAATTGAGCAACGGTGGTTAGCAATCTTAAACCCTGCCAATTCTATACTTAGCTTCTAAGACTATCTTCCACAAACTTTGAGGCTCCTCCCCAATCCTCCATAGACTTTCTCCCAAAAGAGCCATTCACTTGTTTTAATGGTCTAAAATCCAAATCACCTTTATTCTTCAGTTTGCAAAAAAAAACTCTCTTTTGCAAACTTTATGCGATTGATAACCACTCTCGAGCAGTTGAATATGAACATAAAATACATAGGGAGATTGGCAAGAGTTTCCTTGATTAGTTTGTTACAACTGTAAGAGAGATATTTGTTGAGGAGAAGGGGAGAAAAATTTGAGAATACAATGAAAATTATGTAAACTAAGTTACTCCCACCAATAAATAGAGAAACCCTTAGCATACCTACTAAATTAGAATCCTACCCTAAATGGGAAACATAACCATGAGAGATTACCATAAATCTCATTAACATAATAATAGAATATTCCCTAATAATATCCTACCCTACATAGCGCCACCTACTCACCCCTCCAATCTATATGTTGAAGTTAGTGATGACTTCAACACTCCCCCATAGTGTTGTCTTCCACCATCATTGCGCTAAGCTTTCATTGAAACCTGTGAAAAATCTTCCATGTTTGTGTTGCAAGCTTCTACTGGTCTTCAAAACGATGTGGCTGCTTCACATCTCCACATTAACTCTCTCATGCTAAAAAGCATCATTGACTTTCATCTACATAAATTTCCATCCTTTACTAGCTATGAACCCAATCTGCTCATTTATGATATTGATCTTCGCAAACGGATGAGAACTCATGTCAAGATCTAACTCATACTGATGGTTGAACCCCTTTGCTTCCAATCACGCTATGTAAAGATCTACGGTCCCATCAGACTGACTTTCTCGATTGTTGACCCACATGCATCCAATTGTCTTCACACCATCAGGACATAGAAGCATCTCCCATATTTCATCACTAATCAAGGTTGCAATCTGATTGCCCCTTGCATCTTGCCACTCCTTGATCTCTTGTCTGATTTGTTCTGCATCTGTATGAGTCTCTTAAACGTTACAACTAATAACTTTCGTAACCGTTTCATCAACCATCCCTTGTAGATCTAATAGTCCTAGACTAATAATCTTCCACTTTTTCAGATTCCTTTTCCTTGAAACAATCTGGCACATGATCTTCAAGTCCTTATGAATTTGACACCCCCTGAAGATTTAATTCAATCCTCGATTGATCTATAGATTCCACTGTCGATTCCTCTTTCTTGAACATATCGAGTGCCTCATCTTCAAGCTCTAAAGGATCTAAAGACACAACATCATTGTTATCATAAACTATTGACGTTAGTGCATACTAATAGATTCTGATGGTTTTGACGGTGATCGTGAAATTTGCCTTTAGGTCCCAACCATCCTCCTTAATGGCTCTCCCATGCTTGTTGGCTTGCCTCGAGTCTGTTGTGGCGGAATTTCCCTCAACAACGACCATCTTCACTTTGTAATCCCTTGCAATCTGCCTTGGTTTTCCATAGTGATAGCACCCCTACCTTCTGTGGACTTTGGCTTCTTCCCTTTGATGATGTCTCCCCTTGCTTGTGAATTACCTTTGTTTTTGCGATGCAATTTTGACTTTGAACCTTTTGAAAATATTGCTTTCTCTTTGTCTTCAATTTTCAAAGATCACACTTTGACAAGCATCATCTCGTGGCCAATGAGAAGATTCTCCAACTCATCAATAGTGGGTTGGTTTTCCCATTCAATGATTGTTGCCACATAAACCGTGCGCTCCATCCGCAACCCATTGATTAGAAGTCTCCGCAGTTTAGTAACTGAAATTTTGTTTTCCGGATCTAACACAGATAGCTCCTGACTTGCAGTTCATCATCTGAAAGTATTCTGAAATTGCTGATTTACCTTGTGTCAAGTTTCCAATTTCTTTTTCCAAGAACTGTAGGCGATCTGTGATTTGTTTTGCAAATAGACTTGCAAAGGTATCCCAACCCTTTTGGGTTTTCACATCTTTAATGCGAAGAAGCATATCATCATCAACTAATTGCTTTATTGCAAAGAGAGCTTTTCCTAATTTGATGTTCCACTTTGCCCTTACCGCTGGGTCTTTTGGCGGCGCCGTGCTATAACCAAAAATAATATCCCATAAGTCATGAGCCATGAAGTATGATTCTATTTTTGCTTTCCACACTTTGTAGTTTGACTTGTTGCGAATCTTAGTGAAGCAGAAACTCATTGCACTTGCCATCTTAAGTGATCTCGCAGATCTGCCTCAACACCAACACTATTGTATAGATCTCATCACCACGAGTCTGTAGGATCAAATGGATCAGATATAGGAGTTCGGATCGGATGGCCTTGCTATCGCAAAAAGAATTTTCTACTATCGATTTGGTCAAACCCCTTGTTTGACCATGATCTGCTGATATCAGTGCTGATGTCACATGCTGATGTCAGTGTCTCCACTACTGGGCTGGTTCTAGACTTCTAGGTTGGGTAAAATTGATCGAACATGGCCTTGATCCAAAACTAGACTTGGGCTTCTACTTGATTTAGTTTGGCTCAACCTAGTCTAAACCTGTCCTGGACCTAGCCCAACCTTTGCCTCTTTCTTCCTTCTGCTTTGTCTATAAAAACAAGAGCTTAATAACCCTCTTGTTCTCCGGTGACGAGGAATCAGTTGACCTTCTCCAGCACAAGCCAAAGGTTTGGATCCCTCTCCGCCAATCAAGTGTGGTCCATAGATCTGATCCCGATCTTCAGATCGGCCTTCTTCTCTCAATCTTCAACTGGTTTTCACCGAGTTCGGTTCTCAGTCTCCTTTAAGACCGCGAGAATCAACTTGATCTGATCCGATGCCGCCATCCTGATTTAAACAAGGATCCACTGAATGCCTTTTTTTTTTTTTTTTTTCATTCTTTCTTTGATAAGAACGTTGCCTCCTCCACAACAGAGATGAACAAAGTCCAGTTCCTCCGTTTTTTTCATCTTGAGTGCCTGCAAATACCGAGAACCCCCTTCCTATGCAGTTGCCTTCTCTGATAATGGTAGGTCTAGAGCCTTCTTGGGATCTTAGCGATTAGACCTCTGATCTCCTGAACCCTCTTCTCCAATGTTCCACAGTGACAGCAGCTCGACCAAAGCCCTCTCTTTACGGATTCTAGCACCATAGAACGAACCAACCTTCTGGTTTGATCTAGATTCAGTCCGAGCATGATCCAAGCCAAGGATCGTTTTTCTCTCCCTTATCTCCTAAACCCAGGCACAACCCCTCTGTTGATCCGATTGAGTTGATCGCGCCTTAACATCCATCTGCACACAATTCATCCCTGGATTTGATCTCCAAGATCCACTAAACGTGAGAAATCAATCAAGATTGCTGCCTTCAACTCACGGGATCTTCTTAGAATCGGTGACCCACTTTGATACCACTTGTTGAGGGAGAGGGGAGAGAGAAAAACTTGAGAACACAATGAAAACCGTGTTTATTGCATTCTCTGTAAACTAAGTTACATCCACCAATAAATAGAAAACCCTAAGCACACCTGCTAAATTAGAATACTATCCTAAATGGGAAACATAACCATAAGAAATTACCATAAATCTCATTAACCTAATAATAGAATATTCCCTAATAGTATCCTACCCTACGTAGCACCACTGGCCTAACTCCTCTAGTGCATATACTGAGTCAGCAATGACTTAAACAATATTTTTCTACCCAACTCACCAATTTCCTTTCCATCCTTTCAATCTCTAAATTCCATAATGACTTTGATGTCATTCCTAGATGTAGGGGACACCCCACATAAGAAGCCAGAAGTGAGCCCACTTTGCAACCCAGAAAATCAGCAAAAATGCTAAGAGTCCTACCTTCGCCCCAATTAGTTCACTCTTAAATTTCAGCTTCAAACCCGACACCACTTCGAAACAAAGGCTGGCTTTGGCATTTGTTATTTGGTCTTCATCTGCATTACAGAAGTTTAAGGTATCATCATATTGCAAATGGGAAATCATGGGAGCATGTGAAAACGGCTTGAATCTCATAAACCAGATTAGCATTTCTTGCTGCTTCCATCATCCGACTGTAGCCCTAACCCACAATGATGAATAAGAATGGTGGTTATGATCTATCTGCAGGAGGCCCCTTTGAGCTTTGAAGAATCCTTTTAGTGAGGATAGTTCTTCCTCAAAAAACATCTAGGGCATATTTGTGTGTCTGTCTGCGGAAAACCTTTTTCATGAACTCCATCAACCGCACAAAATGTAGATTCTACTGTAGTGTGCAAAAACATTTCCGCACTCTGCACTTTTTCTGCAGAAAACTCGCCGCACATACTTGCCCTTATTGTTTCTTCCATAATGTTTTATTTTCTTTACTTTCTCAATGTTGGAGACTGGAAAGAACATGATCTTGGTTTAGCCTCAACAGAATGACCAAGATGGAAAATAAGGCTTTGAGCATCATGGTTGAACGCCCTCCAATATCCAAAATGTGAGATTTTGGGGCATCCCAGTGCTACCGGTCAGTCAAATAGGCAGCATTCTAGATTTGCTAACATTGGTTCCCACAACTATGACAAAGGGATGCACGAGACCCCAAAATTCATTTCTATTTAGAGCGCTGTCTTACAGATCTTGTATCTTTCTTTTCTAAAGGGTAATTATTTGATGAAATTGCAGGGGATATACACATTTGATGCTCAGGCCCCCTCTATTCAGGTGGATACATTTTGCATTCATGGTGGACCTGATGGATACATTACAGGTATCAGGGGAAAGGTTCAATGCCTTTCTGAGGAAGATACGGAGAAAGATGAAACTGCTTTAGAGAGGCAAGAAATGATAAGAGAGAAATGTTACCTCCGGTTTCCTACATTGCCTTTCATTCCCAAGGAGCCCTATGATGTCATTGAGACGGATTATGATAATTTTGCTCTTGTTTCTGGAGCTAAAGACCGAAGTTTCATTCAGGTAAATGTTGTATTTAAATCTATTGCTCCACCTCTCTGTATTGTTGCCAATTGATGCAAGAAGAAAAAAAAAACTTTGCATTCGAACTAATGTATACTTGTATCATGATTTTCTGGGCTGCTCATTTCTTTTTAACCACTGATTTATTGATTCTAGTGGATATTAGTACCTGAAGATAAAGAGAGATGATCCTATGCCACCTTCCATACCATATTTGGATGTCACCTATCACATGCCTATGAATATTTAGTCAGTATTTACGCTGTTGAATATACATGTAAAATATTTAGCTATGTTTTATATACATGATCCATCCAAAGGCAAACTTATCACTTAGGGCTATTTGTTAATTTAACTAGTAGAGTGAAGTGAGGTGAATGGTTATTTCAAAAGATTAAAAACAGAGAAGGGTTAAATCAATCCCTTGGTGAGATTTTGTCTTTTAGTGAAAAGAGAATGTAGCTTTTTGACTTTTTGTGTTAAAAGTAGATATTTTTTGTCAGTTACGGGGATGGGAAAGTAGCTTTTTAACTTTTTAGTGTAAAAAGGTAGAATAATTTTTTTTGAAACGTGGTATTTTGATTTGACTCTTTTAGTTTATTGTGTCTTGAAATGATAGATGACTTTAACTTTGCTTAGAGGTGAAATTATCAAACAGCCTAAAGTGAAATTTGGGGAAGATCCTACACAGATTGAGATGTTATATGAGTGATTTAGATAGAGCAGAGGTGGCTTGAACTCATGAGAAAAAATATATTTTCTGCCATCAGTGTGGTACTAGAGGCAGCATAGGATGCACTCAAATAGAGGGTACACATGTTCTCAGTAGAAATAGATGCTTTCACATCCACAATTGATTTGCTTTTGGATATTCATGAGAAAGGACATGTTTAGCCTATAAGCCATCTTTGAATCTCATCAAGCTTCAAAGGATGGGGGACATTGTCTGCTATCTGTAGTAATTACATAATAATCAGTATCATTGCTGTACGCCTTTAACAATTCAATTGCATTTTAGGTATTTAAAGTACTGTTTTACATATGGCTTTCATCATTTCACGTCACATGCCAAAATGTGATTTCATGTCCCTCTTTTTATATTTAGACATTGATGATAACAAGTAGTTTTGGTTTTTCAGATTTACTCAAGAACGCCTAATCCAGGGCCCCAGTTTGTAGAGAAATATAAATCGTACTTGGCAAATTTTGGGTATGATCCTAGTAAGATCAAAGACACTCCACAAGACTGTGAGGTGATGTCTTCTAGTCGGCTCGCTGCAATGATGTCTATGTCTGGAATGAAAGAGGCCTTAACAAACCAATTTCCTAGCCTAGAACTGAAGGCACCGGTTGAGCTTAATCCCTTTACGAGCATATTTGACACTTTGAAGAAGCTTCTTGAGCTTTATTTTAAGTAGTTTGTGCGTTTCATCAATCTGCACTTGTTTTTTTTTTTTTTTTTTTTCAAACCCTTTAATATCTGGAGGGCAACTTAATCAATTTGAATGTGTGTTTCTGTTTGAAAAGAATCAAGCATGAATTGTTGTCATTCTCTTATTCTGCTATTTTATTGTTCTGAAGGATATAGAAGAGAGCTAAAAAGTTCTGAAGCCCTTGACGTTAGATTTCATATGTGAAGGAAACTTGATACTGCATTCTCTCATGGTGAATGGGAGTATGGGACACTCTAGTGAGTGAAGTTTGAAAGCCCATGAACTGAAAGGGGATTTGTCAGATTCTGTAGTCCCAGCATCCATTCAGCAGCGCATTGTTTAATAAGCCCATTCCAGCAGTCTGTGCAACAACCATTTCTTCGTAGAACTAACCTATCTGTAGCCCATTCCGACAAGTTGAACAGTTTGTTATCCCGTATTCTGTTTCTTCTGGTTCTTCTCTGTTCCAATCCATCTACTGGGATCGCATTTTCTGTTTTTAAGTTGCAGTGTGAGGGCCAATTGAAAATCCCCATGTCAATGCATCTATGTAGGAAAATTCCATAATTTATATGGTGTTCTTATTAAGGATAGATATGAAGAAGTGCAACCTATTTGAGGATTTGGCTCAGGAGGAATGACGTAGAATTCATGTAGCTGACTCCAACAGAGTCAGCCAAGGCTTTGATGAGGATGTGATATATGTTCTAGTATTTTGGTAGTCCATATATACCGTCCATGTAGTTCTGTTGTACTTTTCTTTTCCTTCCCTGATCAATTTTGGACCATCGTAATGTTTCCTTAAAAGGAAAATAGGAGATGAGTTAGGACTAGTATATGTATGGCAAATGAAAGGGTTACCAGAATAGAAAACTATTATCAGAGGGATAAGGGATTGGATCAAGTGCAACATATATTTACCTAAAGTGTGTAATCTGCCACTTCATTGCCTGTGCTCAATGTATGATGAGGTTTCACTTTGTTTAGCTCCCCCGTCTCTTTAAATATAAAATAATGCTTCGATAGATTCTCAATGCTGTTGATTATCCCTGATATAGCATTTCCATTTGGGTAAAAAACTTTTGGGAAACTTATCCCTACTTCTCTAGTCAGCATTCCACTTGCCAAATCTTCTTCTTTGTTTGTGCTATTGAGCTTGCTTCCATATGTTTGAGGTGGCCAAGTTGCTTCCAAAATCACTCTACCTGAATAGGACTCGCTTTCTTGATGGCCAACACTTTCGCTTTGTTAGTGTACTTGACCTCTGCCATCCAGGGGAAAACCAGGATTATAATAGAACCTTTCTCTTCGAATAGTGTAGATCTGGTACCCACCAGCTCCAGTGTGATTTTACTCGTTTAGTATTTTGGCCTTGCCGGCCTTAAATTTGAACTTAAGGCCGGCACTCTTGTGTTTGGATAAGTTCCCCAATCAAATGCTCCCAGAAAGTAAACTTGTCAAATGACACCTTATGATTCATTCAACATTCTTTATTAGTTGTCCAATCTAGATTATAAAATGGATAATAAATGAATAAAGGTTGGAGTCTCCGTTTCAACCATGTCTCTTTATTATTATTATTATTATTATTATTATTATTATTATTATTTACTATAAATAACCTCTTAGACATGTTTTTCTTTGGCAAATGACAAAATTTTATACATTGACTGTAGGGTATCCTGTGATAAGGTTTTTTTTTTTTTTTCCTGCCAAACTTACTTCCAACTCACGATATCATGAGTTTATCCTGGCTTAAGATGTCACGAGTGCAGCTTGAATGATCCAGAGTTGAATTCATGAGGGGGAAGGACTCAACCTAAGACAACAAGTGATAGGTTGACTATGTCACCTATGACCTATGCGCCCTCAGTCCATGTTCAAAGTTTACCTTTCTTCCGAAATAAAATATGACATTAAAGGAACATGACGTAGTTGACCCCTTCAAGGGGCCACCCGCCTTACTTATGGATCCATTCATCTCCATCCTCCTTCAGATCTTAGCATCCTCTGTAACAAACAGAAACCGCCTTGAAATGGGTCATACCCTCTAAGCCATGCCCACCAAGTGAAGTACCGAGCACATGTGAGCTACCTCGGTGGTGTTATATGATGGGCGCCATGGGAGCCCTTCCCTTCTGTCACTTTCAAAACCACATGTGGATAGTTTCATGTAATTTAATTCTTAAAATTTATTTATATAAGTGGTTAAAATAAAGAATCAAAGTTGAACATCCAAAAAAAAAAAAAGATCATCATATAACCTTCCTACAATAGAAATTGAGTCAAGAATGAACACCCAGTCATCACCCTAATAGTTTAAATTATAGAAGAGTCAAGGTTTCATTTACATCTTGACCTTATAAGCTTCTCCTCTCACCTCATATCCTTCACCTCTTTAATAATCTTCATGGAGCTAATCGACCATAAATTCCAATGTGCAAACAAACAACCATACAAGATGAGTTTTTTTTTTAGATTAAAAGAAAAAACAGATTGGTTCCCCTTAGTTGTATGGAATCGTATGCCTAAGCATTTACTAGGGTTCTAATTTGTAACTAACCAAGGATTACTAAAGAGGAGAGGGGTAAAATAAATAAAGTTTTTTTTTAAGTAGAGTAAAAGATAAAGGATATGGCTCAAAATAGAACGGAATGGAGAAACAGAATTTATGTAGCCGACCTCAACATGGTTGGGATAAGGTTTTAATGATGATGATGATGAGAGTAAAAGATAAAGGTTAGATTAGTACATGAAATCTTCTCTTTTTTTTATTTTTATTTTTTTTGTCATATGATGACTGATTTTAGGTCAGATTATTCGATGGTTATGTATGAAATATGAATCTTTACTTTTGTTGAATTTTGAGCACTTTTAGGAATACATTATTCTTTACCAAAAAAAGAAAAAGAACATTTAGGAATACATTTTTTTTATAATATCTGGAAATTCATCCCTAGGTAATAAAAGACCTAACAGCATCTCCTTCAACACATTTCAACCCGATTTTTTTTTCACTTTATAAAAAAAACTTAAAATTTGTAAAAGCGGAGAAGCGTAAAAATTGGCATCCAAATGCAACGTCATATTATCCAAACAAAACTTGGGTAATGATGGCTGGGTTTTCATTAATTTTATGCCCCCTTTGATTCAATTATCAAAGGAGAGCTTATTTTTAATGTATACCTTTTGATTCTAGATATTCAATTATAAGAAACAAACATTCTTATCTAGGTGGGGCTCCATATCCACTAGGGAATGCTGTTAAGGTGATGGCTCAATTGGTTTGAAACTTAGGTTTGTTCTCCAAGATTTCAAGTTTAACTCCTGCTTCTTGCATTATCTGGGGTACTATGTGTACGGTCATGTATGTACATAGTCCTTGTTCGTTAGAATTGAGTAATCCCCGAGCCGAGAATTGAAGATCTGAAGGCTGAGCTGGTGATGGATGCCGTAGGTCATAAAAAAAATCCACTGAGGATAACATGCCTATTTGAATGGTGGGCAGCTCATCAGACGGAAGAGAGTGGATAAGTGAATGGCGGGTCCCTTCATGTGTACCAAAAAGGCCCAGTCTACACAGGTCAGATTGTCAACCATAAAAGATTAGATGTTGGTCTCACTCGTCCATGCGACCATTATGATCTCTGATACGGTTTGAGAGAGGAATCATCCGGTGCAAGTAGCTTTCCAGTCTCACTCATCATCATCATGTTTATTGGCAGAGCCGCACGTAAAGATTCTATGTTTATTTTTTTTTCTCCCAGGTCGGACCACCCTCTTTGGAATAGGTGGAGCCCACCAACTTCTTTGCATGAATTCCATCTGATGGCTATCATTCTCCCATCACATTGTTTTCATCTTCATATGATAGCACTAGATAATGTGGGTTCCGTGATGATGCCAAAGTACTTATGGACAATACTGGAGCCAGAAGCAACATGCAATATATTCTCATTTACTTCCTTTGATTCTCAAGATTAAGTACGTTCTATATGTTCGGGCACGTATGTGATTTTATATTTTACAGTACGTATTATAGGTTCGGGCAGGTATGTGATTTTATACTTTACATCGAGAATAGGTTTGGGTTTTGATTGGCTTAATCCAATCAAATTATACTATATTAAGCTCAAAGGTTTTTCAATCAATTTTGAGTGTTAGTTATGATTTTGACTGTAAGTTAAGTTTTTTTAACTTACAATCAGTTCCAATTTCTCTCCCCACTTTTAATCAATCGATTTCACTTTCTCTCCCCACTACTTATCTCTTGCAACTACCTTCTTATCTCTTTTATCTCATCAAACTAATTACTTTCACCTTCCATTTTTTGAAATTTTATATCATTCTTTCTGCAAAAAATTCTATTTGTACCTCACTATTTTTGTTCTGCTTCTATCTAATTTTTCTTTTCTCAGTCTAAGCCATTTTTCTCTCGGATCCAAAAAACAGGTACTCATATAGCATTTTTAATAGAGTTTTTTGTAAATACCCCCAATGTTTATAGGATTTGTAAATATGCCTTGTGGTTTTAGTACTTGTAAATAAGTGCCTACTTTTTCATTTTAATATCTGCCAAGCCCCTAGAATAAATATTTCTAACAAAAATAGGCAACCATCATGAGATTTGTATTTAATTTTTATAAAAATGACAGCTTTACTCTTACACCCATTAAACAAAACATGAGTACATTATTATTTGTAAAAATATTATTATCTTATCCCAAGCCCCAATACCCTCTCTCTCAATAACTCTCTCATGCATATAAAGTCTAATCATGCATTTTAAAACTTTCATCAATCAAATGGTGGGCCATGTATGGAAAGGATAAATTAGAATTCAATATGAGTAAATGTGTTGATTGTTATTACGATAGATTTAGACTTAATGAAATGAGTTATAGATTGAGAGGATTGAAGTTATATAGGAAATGCTCTCTTACAAAATGTAACTCTTAATCTTACAAGAGAAAAAAAAAATACTATGCTTTTAAAATTATGCATATATAGATAAAAGAGATAGGCAAAAGTATCATTTCACTCTAGAAAATTATGGTTGTTTAAAGTCCATTGATTTAGGGACACAAAAGGTATTAGAAAAAAAGGCAATCGCCTATTTACAATACTAAAACCACAAAGACTTAGTTACAAATCTTATAAATCTTAGGAGGGTATTTACAAAAAACTCTATTTGATATATGAGCTCTTTATTTGCATAAAAATACCAGTGAGCACTGGTAATTGTTCTAGTTATTATATATAAAGCTGGTTTAGTTCAATTGAAAAATTAACCTCAATTCGTTCAATTGATTTTGACCCTTCAGAATTTATTTTGACTGTCCCTTGATATTCTATAGAGAATCATAATTCCTCCCTTTTCTTAATTTTTCTCTTTAAATCCTATAACTCTTCTTTCTCTTCTATCATTACACATCCAATCAAAGCCAAAAATATCCCTCATCATAGTGGAGATTCTGGTTCTTTATTTTCCCCTCTTTCAAATTTTGGAACTGATTGTTGTATAAGACTTTTTCCAGGCAATCTCTTTTTTCTTTATAATGCAACAAGGTTGAGTTTAGAAGTTGATGAAATTCATAGGTTTTTGTTTCCACTTTCCTCGTTGTTTGGCATTTGAGAGAGATGATGGGTTTTGAAAATAGCTTTCATGTGATACTTGTGACATCCATTGCATTCAATGGATGGTCGTGCGTGTACCATTACTTAGTGGACAGCTAAATTTGCTTCCTATAAGCCAAATAGGTCCAGTATATACATTTTTTGAGTTGGTGAGTCTCTTAGTGGATTTTAATTTACCCGCATTTGTTTCTCATTTTTCGTATAGATTTTACATTTTGTTTTCATTTATAAAAGGGATTGATTCGAATTGGAAATTTACTAATTTGTTTTGACTGCATGAGCAACATCAACATGACTCTTCTCCATTAGGAAATGCCCTTATCATCAAGAAATTATTTTTCTAATACTTTATAAGTATTCATCAATTCCAATTAAAACTAATGGTATGCAATTTCCCATTCAATGCTGCCATCATTAAAACTATTTAATTGTGTCCTTTTCTACTAGCAACAAGGGCCCATCTCATCGTTTTCTACTAGTAACAAAGGCCCATGCTGAGATGGGCCAAAGCAAAGATATATTAATTAATACAATTGTTAAAATTGAAAAAAAAAATCCTCTTGTTATTTTTCAGAATTTTTATAAGAGAAAAGATGAAAAGGAGCTTAAATATTTATGGTAAAAGAATGATATTCATATGAAAAATAATAATGGGCAATATTGTTATTAAAAAGAAGTATTGCACTCAATAAAAAAATATTAAATTTTAGCAAAACGGATAAAGTGAACTGAGAAAAAATTTATATATTCATTTGTCAATGAGAATGACAAAGAAAGTATATAAACTACTAAGAGAGAATATAAAAAAGTAGATATTCAAACCAATGAAGAAAATAAAATAATGAAAATAAATAAAAAAATGAAAGTGCCTTTCATTATTTTTCTAGATTTACCAATTGGAAAGCCATCCAACATTATTTTAGGCTTTGCTTTGTTAGACCTCATTTTGTCACCTTTTTTGTTTTTTATAACATGGTCACATTGGTAGAGCTTGATGTGTTTATATTATTCATGGCAACATATGGCTAAGCAATCCAAAACCCGAAATTAAAGTAGGACCCTGATTATAAAATTAGCCAATAAAAAATTAATAATACATCATAAAAATAAGTTGGATGAAAAAAAACCTATAATCCATCCCAAAATGCTTCATGATCAACTAAAAGAAAAACATTTAAATTCATTAGATGCAACGATACAACCAATGTTGAAGCAAATCTAATTTTTAATACCATATATATGTGTAAACTTTTCAAAAGCTATAAGGTCAAACATCAAGACTTATAACACAGTAATATGCAATCAAGACTAAGAATTTATACACAGATTTAATATGTGTCCTACCTGACCTGGATCATAAAAACATTTTGCACGATCATGGATATGCATCATCCTTATAAAAGAATCTAATTGAGATGCAAAAGAGCCTACAATAATAAAAAATCATTGTCATAAGAAAACAAAACATGTTTTTTTATATAGTCTATTTGGCTATATATACAATCAATGGATGATATATTACAACTTCAATATATAACAAAACATAGTGGTTGATGCAAGAAAGCTCTCTTCATTTTAAATTCTTGAAAACCATATAATCATATTTAATGAAACTATTTACAACAGAATTAAAAATTAAATAAATAAATTAGAAATCATAAATTAGAGCTCCATGCAAATGTGAACTATAAAAATGTGACACACTCTCTATTTTATAATAATATCTTATGTTCTTTGTGTTTGAAATCAATATGCTTTGCATTTTTATGATAATAAAGAACATAGTTAGAGCAAAAATAGGATGTAGTACATAATTTGTTGTTTCCTTCTTTTCCTTTTAAAAAAACTAATTATATTCCATTTTAAATTTTTTTAGCCGTAAAATATTATCAATTCAAGTTATTAATTGAATTGCAGTAAGAGCAAGCACTAAAAAAAAGTATGCAACCCACATCCTTTTTCACTTTTCAAATTTTGTATCCACATTAATTTTGGTTCATTGTTCACCCGTTCTCAGCATAGTCTTTTGCTAGTATATAAATTAAACTAAGTACGTTTTGTTGCATGGATTAAATATGTAGGATTGTATTTATATAAGTTGTTAAAAATATAAAACAAAAGGTGGATATTAAAAATTGAACATCAAATACCCACTCTTTTGATGTAAATTGAATTAAGGAAATATGGGAAAAGAATATTCAGCCATCACCCTGGTAATTGAATACCCAAGCCCTATCTAACTTCATTTCTTAATAGTCCTAAGAATAGCTTAGTTGGCCTGGGACCACGGTTTGTTCCTGGAGATTACGAATATGAGCAGCGCTACCACATTGTGGGGCCACTATTTTAAAAAAAAAGAGAGAGAGAGAGCGAAGAACTTCACTGCTTTATAATCCTTCATGGATGCTTATTTCACCACGAATTCTATTAAGTTCCAGTGCATTTTATGTAAACAAGTACTTAGGTCACGCCTATTAATAACAACCTCAAGGATTCGTCATTGATTTTCCATTAATTGATGGGTTGGCAATTGTAAATTCCCTAGAATTTTGGGCCACTGCAAAGTCTTATTTTCTATACTCAAGAGCATAAAACCTATCACGGGTTAGGCATGGGCCAGGATTCATGGCAATCGGGTCATTAAGTCCAACCCGACCTAAAATCGTGCTATCCCTATGTCATGTTGGGCACGCTGTACTGCCCATTGCTACCGTACGTAACCTAAGGACATGGCTGTTGTAGCTCAGGATTAGGTTGTCAAAGCGCTAGGCCCAGGGTTGTCGCAGCCCTACCCTTAACATATGCACGCAGAGTCTGAGGCGAGCCAAACTTTGGGGCCTGACAGTAACTGGGCCATGCAGGCGAGGACCGGGCAAGGAGCTGAAAGAGAAGAAAATAATTTCCTTCACATTTTGACAATTATAAGTTTCCACCTTTATAATCTGAAAACCTTGGTTAACAACCTTGTTTATAAATTATGTCTAGTTTATACCAATTGATCAAAACTATTGCAGTTTGTATTGAAACACTTAAAATCCTCTTACCTAGTAAATGATTTGTAAATTCGTGTGACAAAGCAAGTAGAGCACTAAATAAATTGCATGCTTAGGTGGTGTTTGACATCTCTTATTTTTACCTCTATTTTTCTTAAAAATGATTCAATAAGGCAAAAAGAAAAAATAGACCGTTTGGAACACTCTATTTGTATGTCTAATTGAATCATATTTAAGACTTTGTTATTCTATTTCAAAAGGCATGGAAAGAAGGCCCTTTTCAACTTGACACTGAGGTCTGAAATGGGTAGAGCTTTTTCGTACGGTTTTATGACAATGTTCCTTGCTGAAATCTGAGCATTACAAGATTGCCCATATAAAATGAGCTCATTTTGGATCGATCTATTTCAAGCACGTAAGAGATGCTGAATAAGGCCTTAATAATTATACATCATGCGTTTGTTTATGCTCATTTATACATGTGGTGAGGTATAAATAGGGCCTTACATACCAAAATTCTAACACAATTCACAACCTTCTTGTAACAGCAACAACAACAAAAAACAAAAAAACGAAAAAAAAAGGCACCAATTCACTTCTTATATGGTGACACTTGTGGGCCCCATAATTATATTCCAAACTATTCACTTTATTTATTGAACTAGTAAATCTTAGTATATTAAAGCTGGTTATCTTAATTTTTCATAGGTTTTGACTAATTTGTGAAAAAAGTCTCAACTTAAAAATATAGTTTTTTGCACTAATAAGGGCCCCAATTTATGATCCGAACCATTCAATTTTTTTGTATTAATGGTAAATATGAAGATATTTAGTCTCATATCTTCATTCTTCATAGATTTTGAGAAATTTATGAAAAAACTAGTTTTCTGCACTACTAAGGGCCCCAATCTAGGATTCGAACCATTCAATATTTATATTAATGGTAAGACATTTAGTTTTATATCTTGATTCTTCATAGATCTTAAGAAATTTGTGAAAAAGTCAAAGAATTCTAATAAATCTAAAACTGTTGGATATATACATTTACTCATGTGCAATGATGATAGTGACAGACATGGTAAAGGAATTCATATTGGAACATTTGCATATATAGTATTTACATATGTAAATCTCATTTTTTCTATCACATGTATAAAAGGCAAACGACCCCTTAACTAAATTTGAACAAAAATTAAGGCTTGATTATATTTCTATATCTTGGTCTTTAGGGCATGTTTTTGTACATACACAAAAAATCGGTTCCTTGATATTTTTCTCCAAAAAAGGGAAAAAACCAATAGAAAGATTTATTCTAGGAATTTTAAAAATTTTAACTCATTTTATTCTTTTTTTGAGGAAAAGAAGCTATACCAGACATGAATTTTAACACTTTTTCCGCAAAAAAATGTGTACATGTACGTGCCCTAAGTCTTTCAACAAACAAAATACAACCACACGTACTCATATCCGTAGAAGACACACATGAACAAATTTGTACCAACATTTTGACTTTGGTCTTATAACCTTGATTTTAATTGCATTTTCCAGTAATCACACTAAATTTACCCAATTATATCTTACAACGAAAGATGTAAATGAGCCATAATAACCTGCTCCTCAAGGCATGTACTGAAAAGCCTAATTATGGACCATTTTATGGGCCCAGTTAGTTATGTAGACAGCATCTAAGACTTATACACTAATGCCCGTTTTCTGGGTGTATTATATGAATAAAAAAACTTTAAGATATTCTATATCCTATAATATTTAGAACATAGAAACAAGAGGGTTGGGCCTTGTACCGTCCAAGCCTGGCCCTAAAATCAGCAGCCCTTTAAAATTTTTATCCAAGCTCGGCTCTGTTATTTCTAAGAAAAATAAAAGCGCTCACTTTATGAGCCTTTTGAGGCCAAGCTGGGTTGACAACCCTCATGGGGGGCCCGGTTGACAGGCCTAATTGCAGATGACTACAAATAGACCCTGTAGCAACACTATCCTACAACCTAAGGCCCTATTCGGCGTCGTGCTAATAGGTTGTTCCCATGTACCCATGGGATAAGACCACAAAAATTCTGTTTAATAAGCATAATTAGGTGTTTCTAATTTTTATCCTGCTGAAAAGATCCCTAAAATCATGTCCTACTAAAGAAGGAATGAAAAACGATTTTATTGTTGCAAGAGAACCAGAGGTAAAGAAAAATAGAGAGGAGGGGGAGAGACTCTTATTAATGAGATGTCTGTGTACATAATAAAGGGAGGAGGAGGATCTTATTTATAGAATAAAATGACTTCCTCCCCAAGCAACCTAATAGGGAAAGACTCTAACCCTAAGTAATCCCCTTATCTCATGTGGGTCTCAATGTGGGCATCCACCTATGATGATACATTTTATAACACTTCCTTTTGGATGACCACCATTCAATGATAATTGTCTCATTAAAACCTTGCAAAGGAAAAACCTAGTGGGATAAAAACCATACCGAAGGAAAATGAGTATAACGTTCTACAAGATCATTGATTTGATATTGGACGTGCATAATGCTGCCTCGTTAAAACCTTAACTAGAAAAACCCAGTAGGATAAAACCTATAAAAGAAAAAAGAGTACAGCGCACAGATATCCTAGGTAACATACTTCAGGATGTCTCCCCCTGATTGACTAATCCCCCTGATGGTAACAACCTTGTACATAGTTAGGTATGTCAATCTCGTATACAAGTTTCTAAAATACTGATTTTGGCAAAGACTTCGTAAATTGATCAGCCAGGTTGTTGCTTGAATAAACTTCCTTGACTTTAATCTTGTTATTCTTATGAAGCTCATGATTGAAGAAAAACTTTAGTGTAATGTGCTTCGTCTTGTCATTTATAATATATCATTCTTTGATTTACATGCCTCATTGTCTTCGCAAATAATGCTCGGGTACCTGTACTAAGAGGCACTTGACAAGAATTACAAATATGTTAAGTTAAAGATTTAGCCATACACATTCCTTACTAGATTCATAGAGGGGTAAAATCTCATCATGGTTAAAAAAGTGGCTACCAAAATCTATTTAATAGAATGCCAAGAAATGGTGGCATTATCACTAAGAAACACATAACCTTTTAGTGATCAACCCTTGTGAGGATTATAGAGATATCCTGAATCTGCATATTCTATAAAGTCATAATCTTTATAATTATAAGAATAAAACAGACATAAATATCATCACATTTGTTTAATACCAATCCAAAGCTTTGGTGCAAAACTATATATGGTAAGCATATTTATAAAGAATGAAAAATCTCGTTAGAACTTCTCTCGATTTACGGGTCGAGATAAAATTCTCTTATAAATAGTCAATGGTTTCCTCGAGCTCTTCTAGAGCCCGATTAAATTTATGTCATCTACATAAATTTCTACTATTGTAAATCCTTATAAAGATTTTATAAAGATACATAGGCAAATGAGATTGTTTTCATATCTTTTCTTAGATAAACATTCATTAAGACGATTGTACTATATTCTTCTGGAATGTTTCAGGCCGTACAATGAACGTCTTACTTGTATTGAGTACGTACTCTCTGACTTTGCTTCAGGCAAAACAAATCCTTCTAAGATTTTCATATATATATATATCTGTGTATGTTTTTAATCCTAAGTTTCTGCATGAAACCTTGTATCATAAGTCTTGCTTTCTATTTGTAATTTCATTCATTTTCCTTACAAACACCCATTTGTAACCTACAGAATTAAGACTTTTTGGGGTTTGTATTATAGGTCCAGATACATCACATCTATTGAGAGAATGTAATTCTTTAATGACATCTCTCTATTTTGGCCCATCTGTTCTTTGTCGACATTTATTTATAGAACGTGGTTTTGTATCCCAATCATCATTCTTATTTTCCGTTGATATTTTTGTAGCTATCGAATATGCAAATACGTCATTGATGATAATTTCATTTCTATCCCATCTTTCTCTTGAATAATTACAAAGCATAAAGATCTCTTTATTATTGGGTACCCATTGCCTCTTCAGGGGCTTTCAAAATCTCTTTTGGGACTCGTGTCTCTTCCGGGACATTAATTTCTTCAGGAATTTTAGAGAGAGTGGATTTTTTTTATAACCTCTTTATTGAGTGAAATAGTGTACCTCATCAGGAGTGTACAATTTGCCATAATTTCTTCGGGAGTATAATTGGGATTTGATTGCTCATTTCTCCTCTTCTAGAGAGTCGAGTCCTTAGAACCTATGGGCCTGCCACGCTTCTGACGTGTAACAAATTTATTTACTACTTGAAAATTTGTCCTATTGTAAATTTCAGTTCTTATCTTCTAGAAATAAACTATTTTTTTTTTCTTATAGAAAGATATAAGCAATATTTTGAAATTTTCATTCTCATAGTGTAAACTTTTTTTAAGGAAAATATTACTGGATGGATGGGGTTTATGAGAATACACATGGATTGATTGCACCATATTAGGGAGTGTACTATCATCACAAGGAGTGGTCAACTACACAAGGACCACACAAACACCCTACGAATTCTTTAATTTACGGCATTCTAAATTATGCAATATAGTGAAGCGCACTTTTGCCATATTGGTGTAATGGTTTCCCATTTTACTGATAGGACCACAACATCCACTTAAGACAAAAGCAAAAAATCGTAGTTGCTTCCTGCGTCATGCACTACCACATCAAACAATGGAACTATAATGATGAGATGGAGGAAGACCATGCACAAGAGATGGATGTTATAAAGACATGAATGTTGAGGGGAAAATGGAAGTTGGATCCATATCAAGTGATGCGGACACTTGATTTACATATGAGCAACGAAAAAGAATTGATACAAATGTGGGTTGGATATTAATTTATTAGATGTTTAATATTCAATATTAAGAAGTTAAAGATTTTTTTAAGTATTTGGTTAGTTTAACAAATTGTGAGAAGTTTTTATTTAAGACCTTGAAGTTCTTTAAGAGTGGTTTAAATAGAGATGGTTGAATGGATATATGTATGCATGGATAATGGATGTGTTCATATTGAATTTATTCTAGAATGATACTTGTTGAATGGGTGCATAGGAATGGTGAAATGACACTAGTTGACTTTGTGAGATTGGCCGAGATGATGACACACAGTAATGCTCTTTTAATACCCTGATTGATTGGCTTCAGACAAACCTAGAAATTATACCCATCAATGCGTTCATTGAACCACCCTTTTTCCACCTACGATGAATTGCACAGGGCCATATTATCTACTCACATTCCCGGGAATCCATAGTAGTTGGTGTTTATGGAGTATAATAATATGTGAGAAGGACCTAATGTGGAGATTTGGATGGGATCAACACAGGTTAAACAACTTTTTGTTTAGTGATTGTGATTATGGTTTTTCGGTGATAATAAGTTTTGCAAAATTTTGTTCTAGAATTTGTATAAAAGTGCAAACAAATAAGTAAATATAAAGTAAATGAAAAATTATCATAGGTATTTGGTTTTGATATTTTTCTATAGAAAATTACCGTACTAAATAGTAAATTTTGGTTTTTTTTTATAAGAAATCTGCAGCTACATCAAACAATGTTAGCACCAATTCATTGTGGAAAAGTAATAGCACCAAACATAAAGTTCTAACTTCCGCAAAACTCCTTTCCCAAGGTATTTAAAAACCATGTACTTTTTGCTTTTTGTTGGCCCAGTGGCGAGAACATATGAAATAAAGTGCTCCCGTGGAAGTTACGAGAGTGGGCGCCTTATCCACAAGACTAGCCTTCTATTCCCAAAAACCCATGTACTTTGTTGATGCGGCAACTTCATCCTTCTATGAAAACTGTCTGTACACAAATTGGTCCTTATCGTAATAGGATTTTCTTTCATTATAATTAAACATTCACTGAATTTAGATTCTAACAAAATATAAGAAATTAAGTAAAACGGAAAATGATTTATTGCTTCATTCGTCTTGTAGACTAGAGGCCTGGCTGGGCTGGGCATCCTAGGCTAATCTTGGCCTGGGCTAGGCCTAGCCCATGAGTCTCTCCCCCACTTGATGCAGGCTAACATACATCACTAGATGGTGAAGAGATATTGCTTAGGATCCCATCTTTTTTTTTTTTCTTGTTTTTTTTTCTTTTTGTTTTTTTGTTAACAGGGAGTGTCCCAGCCCTTTGGGCCAGATTAGTCCCTTTGGGCTTAGGAAGACCTAGAAAATTCGCTGTGGCCCCAACGTCGTAGTGTAGCTCGAATCTGCAGCCTCTGAGAGCAAACTGTGGTCTCAGGATCCCATCTCCATTTGGCACAACTCATCTCCTTTGAGGCCTCTAATCGAATCCTTTTAACTCAGAAGAGGTTCAACTCAAGTGAGGAACCAAATATATTCTTCTCCGTCCCTTCTGTATCGTTTGATTTGTGCTGATAACCAATGGTAATGGTATTGCCATCATTGCCACACTTCTTTTTTCTACACACGCTTCTCCCAATTCCAAGGACCTGAAAATGGAAAGAATAGAGTGACCCCAAAACTATAATCTCGCTATCCATTCCCTTGATGGTGAGGAGTAGGGACTTATTGGCCTAAGACAGGCATCTTCTGCTTTGGTCCAAAAAGGTAGGATTGGATGTATAAAACTAGGATGTAGAGATCAGGCATCATTTCTAAGCTCTCTCTCTCTCTCTCTCTCTCTCTCTCTCTCTCTCTCTCAGAGGTAGAGAGAGAAAACTATTGACTAAGTTTTGAAAGAAAAAAAATAAATAGAAATTACTGTTTCTCCTTAAAAGGATGAAGCACCATTAGGGAAAATGATTCTTTATTATTGCAAGTGACATCGATAATTTTTCTATCATTTTTCAAAGGGTTTTTATCTCCCTTACACAATTCCTCTATTCAAATACCAACATGGCAAAAAAAGTAATGCTAGAAAGAAAAAGGTGAATATTTTCCCGTCTAAAGCTTCGACTCATTTCTCCACCTAGTAAGGATTTTCCAACTGTCATTTTCTCCTCATCCACAAGCCCAAGGAGGAGCTATGCATATTTGCTTTTGGGGATTAGAAACCCTTTTGAATGCTTCTCCAGTACCTATTATAATTTGCAATTTCCATTAAAGAAGTGAATTATTCAAAAGCATCACAGACAAAAATGCTCACCACATAACAGAATAGACCGACTTTGAGTGGGTCTGGTACTTGATGTGATAGTCTTTCACCACCATACATGGTCAGCTGAAACATCTTTAGTTAGGAACATCTACCCTTCAAGGACTTCTGCAGCAAACATCCATGATTTAGTGTAGATTACTTGGACAAGATACTTGGACCTGCTTCCATCTTTACAGACCAATGAGGCTCTACAAGTCCTAGGATATTCATTAGCAATAACTTAAGGGGTACGGTGAACGCTATATCTGATAAAAAAGGAGCACAGGATAAAAGCCAAACGGCACGATATACAAGGCCTGGCGTCTATTTTCGTAGGGTTGATACACAAAGGGCAGAATTAGGAATAAACAAAATTTACAAAAAAGAGAAAAAAAATTCAAGTCCCAACCTATCTTGTAGGGCCCATTGCCTCTATGCCTTGACCATAGTTGACCACGACTAGATAATGGGCCAAAAGAAAAGGCTAGAACAATTCCACCCAATTTGTGATCATGCTGTGACACTTGTGATCATAAAAATATCATTAAAATTACAGCTAGACATGAAATTGTATCATTCCTACCTGAACAACATTATTAAACCCTAATCCCAACTATGTCAGAGTCAACTACATAAATTTTGTTTCTCCATTCTGATCTATCCTAAGTCAAATATTGAGATAGGTCACATCATTCTTATCTAAACATCCACCATTAATGTCGTCAAGGCGGTAGCTCAATTGATTTGAGCTTTAAGTTTGCTCCGCAAGGCCTCAAGTTTGACTCTCACCCCTTGTGTTATCCTGGTATGTGTGTAGCCATATATGTACCCATAGGGAATAGTCCTTGCTTGTCAAAAATGGATAACCCTCGGGCCGGAGGCCTAAGGTCCAAAGGCTAGGTAGGCAAGGGACAGCCTAAGTTAAAAAATAAATAAATAAATAAAATCCACCATTAATAATAATGATTCATCTTCATCATCATTAAAGCCTTGTCCCAACTCCGCTAGTTTTTACTGTCGGTCCCAAGCCGAAGTAAAGGAGGAGAGTTGAGTTCGGTTGGTCGACAAAGAGGATAAATTTTTTTGTGATAATCCAAATATGAATTCTGAGATGAGAAGATAATATTAATGATTGCTACTCTAAAAAGAGACATTCCACTAAAACAAGAGGAAATGATTAAGGTAGCAATACAAGGAGATGATCAGCAACATATTCACAACAATTAGATGAAAACATACTATTGCTAATGCAGTGTTCATTGAATGACAGTGACTAGGACTTAAATTTAATCATAGCTTTTGCTTCTACGTCTTATAGGGAGCCAGCCCATTCCATTTAACCTCCAAGCTTCAAGATTGACAGGTCTATCCACTACTTCGACCACCTGTGTGTAAACATGCAAAAAAGACCACTTCCAGAAGCCCTGCAAAAGGAAACTGCTGATTTATGTGTTGATTGAGGCATTTGCTTAAACTATCCCATTTAGCATTCATAACATTAATCATATTTTATGGAGGTAATTCGCATCCAAAAGAGAGAACATGCTTTTGTTGTCCACATTCCAATTGTCCCGAGTTTTTTCTTTTTCCCTTTCTATTTCTTTTTTTCTTTTTGTTAACTCTTCCACTTTTCATCAATGTTCTCCAGAACAATTACTATCAATAGGCGAAAACAATTTGCCATGGATCAGTCATCGTAACATGTACGGAATCTTTGGAGACGGCAAGAATATGTGGAGAGCAATGAGGTTTTCAATAAATATAGTGAAAAACAAAAAGTAGGGTATTTACAACTACTACAGGAGAATCCACTGCTACTCAACTGGTGTGAAAAAATTTTGCCTATAGCAGAATAGAAGCCTTTAGATTGCAAGAAAATGATGACTAAACAAGATTGAGAATGAAAGCTAAAACCCAGCTTTAGCAAGATTACTGGCTGACTCTTAGTAAACACTGCTAATGTTGAGGAAGTGTTGGTCTCTTCTCCAACAAATCATAATGGAGAACGAAATTATCCTGCAACCAACAATTTCAGACCTTTTAAGCATTCAAATAAAATGCAGAAAGAAAGTAGGAGATGGCAACCATCAGTCAGAGAAACTTTTATAAGAATACAGAAAGAATGGCAGATCATGCAAACCTTGCGAACAGTTTCCCAGGTGTTGGGATTAAAACAGAGGTAAGATCCCCTCTCATATGTGGGTGTTTTGACGAGAAGGTCCATGTTAGCAACCCTCACATACCACAATCGATGCTCCCTGTGGTAAACCCACCCTTTATTGTACCTAGAAAGACATGGGAAATAATGCCTTCAGCAAGGACTGGAATTGGGATAGGTCATTTTCAGCAAACTATTACATGCAACGTGGCTTACCAATCCAAGGAAAAGATGATGCTAACAAGTGACAGAGCTAAAGAATTAACAGCTTGAACTTTTTCATAAAGTAGCATGTATAGTTTAATCAACCATGTTCTTTATAACAAAACGGTAAAACCATAAAATCATCACAATCATGAATTTTGTGCCATAGCTTCTGTTTTTTTTTAAAAAAACTAGACAACTTGTATTGGTTGTTTGCCAAAAAAGGGTATCATCATTTAGTGGTGAAAGAGAATGCAGAACTTTTTTCCAACTGTGTTTCTCATCCATTTTAATTTTTTCTCCTTTTCCTTTGGGTACCCATCAAAGTGGGCTAGGACCCAAGAGAGCCTGCATGTGGAAATAGGAAGCCCACAATGTGGGTAGAGTGGCACGCCCACAGATCAATCTCTAGGTAGAAAAGTGGGTTGATATGTGGGGTTGCCAACCGAGCTGGCAACCCCTTGTTCTTAGTGTTTATAATTAAAAATTAAATAAATAAAGATCATATTTGGCTGTTTGTGACATGGTTTGTTGTTAGGAAAGGGTTGTCAATGAGTGTTGAAACTAAGGGAATTCGGAACTGTTCTCCAACATGTTCAAATAAAAAAATTAAAGGATTTTAAATATATTTGCCGTATGACTAAAACCCAATATTGCATAAACAACTCAATTGTCCCTCCCACCCAATCCTAGGTCTGCATTTGTGCACCAAAAGAATAAAGTCGAGCTTCAATTGATGGATTGAAGGCAATATACACAAAAAGATTCAGGAATCTTCATGACATCAAAAATAAGAAGAGTTTAGCTTGGTTTAGACTGAAATCAACCCAAAATCACAAATAACACAAGATTTAAGTATGATTTGTTCAGCTTTATATTATTAAGTTAAGTTTCCAGTTATTATTCTCTCATTTGTATTTTCACGACCTGTATTTTCATTTTTCTTTCATTATGTAATGTTGATTTTCAAATTTAATTTCTTTTACACACACATGTGAACACACACACACACACACATGTGAAATTCTACAAAATGCTTCACTTTAAAAACGCCCCTTTTTTGCAAATATATAAGATGGTGCTTAAAGGGAGACTTGAACGAACTCAATCAAACACACTCACCCATGTTACTAACCACCTAGGCTTGGGCTGGGGACAAATGTAAATTTTTATTATCTATTATCTACTATTGTTCAAAAGTATAGATTAATGCATCTGCAGGAAGTACTATATTTTGGCTGTTTCCTCTTGTTCTTTTTATATAATTTTTGTTTCTTAATAAATTTCATTAATAATTGATTTAAATACTATATCTATAATGTGTTTACTTCTGATACCTTTTCCCAGCTTTATAATTTTTCCATTTTGGCATATTCTCCTTTTTTAAACGTTAACATAATTTCCTTAGAGAAAGGATGGATAAATCTGCTACATTTGGGTGCAAATGTGTTCCATTATATGCATCATGTATGAACACAGAGAACTTCATGTTCCAAATAAATGAGCTGTCCGGCTCTAATTGCTCCCATAACACTTCTGTCACCTTCCCATGAATCCAGGAAGAAAAAACAACTTATGTGAATCACCACCCACTAATGTTCCCCCATTGCCGATTTTGGGTAGACTTCAAAGATTATCCTTATAAAAGTGGGGTACAGCTCTACTATCATCATGCGGTATAAGCATGTTTGGGTCTGCACCACTCAAATGGAAACTTTGGGTCCGCCATTGGGTATAAGTGATTAACATTGCAGGAGCAGCAACTCTAATTGCAGATCCTCATTAAGAGGCTGTGTAGGGAAATTCAACCAAAGAGAACACAAACTACTGAGACTAAAAATAAACCCCAGATTCTAACCCACTCCCAAGTTTTTTTTTTTTTTATATGCTAACTTTCATTTAAAACAGCCAGTACAAAGCATTTATACTAGCTGACAGAAAACAGAACACGCCCAAAAGTGGGTGCCGACCGAAACAGACACAACCAACAAACAACAAAAAACTTAAAAATAGACCTAGAACCTGCTCACTGAAGGGCTATTTCTTTCCAGTTAATCATAATTCGATCAAAAGTGTAGTCTTTGAATAAGGGATTCGCCTTAACCAATTGATCAACTGATGACTTAACTTTGCAATATAGCTCCTCTTCCTTGATTGATTTTCCATCAAAGCATCTACCATTCCTCTCCTTCCAGAAATGCCAAATGACTGCAAAGAAAGGATACCTTCCACATCTCCTTTTCTTTCTTGGTCCCGCTATAAGATTTCCATGCCTCAAAATGGTTTTGAATGAGGTTTAACAAGACCCAGTGTTGCCCAAACCAGCTAATGACTGAACTCCATACGCTCACCGCATATCTGCATCTCTCCCAAGTTATGATGCCCAGATATCGGATATGGGGATCAAGGATACAATACTGCAATTTTGGATAGCTTAAAGACTGACATGGTTATGGACATCATTCTCCTAATTTTTTCTTTAGACCATTGCCAAAATATCATTGTTTACATCCATTTCTAACATTTTTTTTTTTTACATATTAGAGCAAGAAAACTAAATGAACTCTATAAAATAATGGACTTAGTAAGTGGGATATGCTAAACTTGTACCTTTAAAATATAGGTGCAGTGTTGAGAATTGACACAAGATTCATACCTTTCTGACACGAATAAAATGGGCATGCTCAAATATCCAGCTATTTAGCTCCCAAGGCTGAAAAAAACTTAAGCTTGATTACACAACTACAAAAGCTCCCTTCTCTTTACTTTCTAGAGTTTGATCTTTTTTTTTTTTTTAATTATTGGGAATGGTTGAGTTCGATCATAATTAATTAAAAAAATTTCCATTAAAAAAATAAAGAAATAAAACAAAGATTTTGTAACTCACACTTCTCTTTTTCTTCCATGTAGATTTACCCCCAACACCCCACTTTTCTCTCCAAATAATGCTTTACAAGTAGTTGATATCATCATCATTTTTACCACCAGAAACTCCTATTGCCTTAACTTACCATCATCAGATCCTCCACAGCCTTTGATCATGGGTACTATTATCAATTAATGGCTATATTACAACAGCCTTCCTTTTATTCATTATTTTCAGTCTTAACAAGTGATATGATCCTCAGCATTAACCTCGCCAAGTGATATGATCCTCAGCATTAACCTCGCCAGCTTTAATAATACACCCATTTGCTCTTAGAAAATTGGATAAAGACCATTTTCCCACTGCTTTCAGAATCTACGTTCCCTTCAACAAAATACTTGACCATACTCTGAATAACTCTTCCTTACTATTGAAAGATAACCCCCAACATTTCAGCAATCACATAAATAATTTGCTCAACCTTCAACCACAAAGGGATCTAACAGACTATCAACAGTCGTCTGCATATGTTTACCTTAATTTGATGTCCAAATTGTAATTTGATATGAAATTTAGTTATTTGAATCACTGCTTGACAACTACTTACTCTAAAAGCTGAAGCTAATAAAGAAGAGCATAACAACATATATAAAAGGTCACAATACAAACACACATACAACACCATCCGTGGAAGAATACAAGGAACCAAGGAAGAACACAACCCCAGGGATTTGAACTCTTGGCTTTTAGCTCTGATACCATGTTCACAACCACTTGTTCTACAAACTTAAGCTGATAGAGAATTGTGGGAATACACACACAACACCCCCTGTGTGAGATTACAAGGCACCAAGGCACAACACAACCTTCAGGAGTCAAATACTCGATGCTGCAATAATAATAATAATAATAATGATAATAATAATAATGTGTCGCCAAAAATGCACCAACCAAGCTCTACCTGAGAAGTGGGTTCCACCCAAGGGGGAGTATTTAAAAGTATTTATGTTGCCTCTACTAATGCCTTGAGGTTTCGGTAGCATTGGTTAGCTAAGAAAAGTTAAAATGGTATTAGAGCCAAATGGTCTTGAGTTCAAAACACAAGAGGAATGACTCAGTGTGGAAATGTGTGTCATCAAAAGTGTGTTGACCGAGTTCCACCTAAGGTGGTGTTGAGGAGTGGTTCCACCCGGGGAAGAATATTGAAAAGTATTTCCAAAGCCTTAAGGTTTTGGCATGAATGGTTAGCTGAGCAAATTTAATATGCTCAACCCTAGGATCAGACCTGCTTAATGGTAGATATTTGCTGCTCGCAAATTGCATTGACAATTGAGCCCAATGGGCTGATTTGGAGGTTGGTAATGTTCTTGATTAGATGCCATGTCATGTTAAAAGAAATTCAAGACCTATATTTCCTTACTTTAATGTATAGATATATGTACTTGGCGCATTTTTTCAATATTTCTCATATTTTCTGCTATTTTCAGATTTATTAACGATTTTGCAAAAAAATGCCACAATTTATTCTGTTAGATGAATGACAACTTGAATTCTAAAGCACTGATCTATGAATTTTTTTTTCATTTTTTTGCATTTTATAGTTTCAAGAATCCAATGCTTTAGTATTCAAATTGTCAAGGTAATTATTCAGTAATTCATGAATAAAAAGGAAAAGACTACTTACATATGAACAAATTTCTGCATGTGTGACTTTAAGCAAACAAGATAAATAGAAAAAAAAAATTCAACAGTCTAGGGCCAAACAGCTAAGAAGCATAGACATGGGACACGGATATGATAAGACATAGACACCAACACGACATTTCTCAAAAAAGCAGGATATAGACATGTCGGGGACATGTTAATAATATTTATTTATATATATAATCATATAATAAAAAAATAATAGCACAAAAAGGGACAAGATAATTTTACATTTTCATCATATTGGATCATATTCAAATATTCAAAAAAGGTTCTAGTTTAATTCTGTTATCCTTTATTCCACAGTATGCTTTCATAAGAAGGATTCTTATTAAAGGGATAATTTAATATTTTCCAAACTGCAGGGACTGATCTGTAATTTACAAAGACAATTATAAATACATAAAACTCGATGGAACCCAGACCATATCCACTTGTTAGAGATGACCATCACCTGGCAGTTCTGAAACCATCAATTTGTGGGACCCAGTGGTCCATCTCACATGGGACCACCTCCTCTAGGATCGCCCAAGGGTCCACAATATGATGCGTGGACCTGATCATTCATCTGGTGGGCCATGTAGGTCCACAACCCATATCGACCTAGACAGGTATTCTCGGCTGGAATTATGGGAAATTCCCTATTTGTTTTGGATTCCTTGGAAATCAGTCATCTTCGGAACCTAAATAAATCGTAGAAAGGTATGCTAATCACAGAGACAAAATTTATAAAGTTTCAATCCATGCAAGAGGGTTTTCGATGATATCTTCTCCCTGCCTAAGGTCATCAGTTTCTAGGAAAGTCCAAATTGATCAATCATGGGTGGCTTTTGGGTTAATCTCCAACTTAGAGTAGATGAATGGGGTCGACCAGAGATCCCCTTTAGATCATTCAATCCAATTGATCAGCAGGTGGGGCAATTCTAATAACAGGGTTTTGAAATTCCTGCCATGTCCCCAACATGTCCTTGCTGTGTCCGAAATTAAAAAAAAGACACGTTTTTTGGCAAGTTGGACACGTGTCCGACCATGTCTGGCCCTATTGGCATGGCTGTGCTTCCTAACCAGACAGCAGTAATACAGGACCCAATGACATATCTAAGTATGATTCACGCCAATACATTACCTAGTATTGCAAATAAATAAATAATAAATGGGATGTACAATATTTTAATAGTTTATATATTTTATTTTCCATATTATGTAGTCTAACAATAATGCTGATACAATCAATAACTGATCTGATTTCATCCCTCAACTTGTGCAGATGATTCAGTCTCCATTTATGATAATTTTGATACTCAAGACAAACTAGAGGCCGCATGATATGAAATAACCGCAACATCGCATTTAACATAGTTACAAAACAAAAATAGGAATGAGCTAACAGACATTTTGAATCCTGCTTAGCATTTCTCATTAGTGCTAACAGACTTCTAAACAACATTCATGGTCAACAGACTTAGGGATACGAGAGAGGGAAAAAGCACATACAGTTCAATAGCAGCATAAAGTTGAGCCTCATCTTTTGGCATGCTGGGAAGAAAAAGAAGATTAGAGAAACTAAATATAATTCATAGACGAGGTGAAGCAGAGTTAACATAACAAACAAAGAACTCTACCTGTAAAATATATAAAACAGTGTTGGAAGCTGAAACTTTGCAAAATACCCTTGCTACAGCCACAACAGCAGAGTTAGGACTCAGAAGATGATAGAACTCAAAGCTAAGGGTTTCATTCAGTCATGAAAACGTACATGCAGCTGAGGTGGTGATTTAGTGTAATAACATTCAGGCACTACGTGCTCAAGAATTCCTTTCGCAGGCTCGTCAGACCATGGAGACCCAAAAGTCTTATGAAGGTTATCGGGAGAATTTAGATTTAATCCCAATGTTGTCAGATCAATTCCCAAGGAAAGAGAAGCCAAATCAGGATCATGATTTCTTATAACACTTAATAAACCCAGCAAGCTGAATTTGTCCGAAGGTAAGGTCCCCTGCTTGGATTTCAAACTCTGATCTCTATACGACTGAGAAACAGCTGACATCTGCTGCAGCCGAAATTGAGACTGATTTTGTTGGTGCTGATACTGCTGAATAAGCTGGTCATATGATCCAATTCCAGAAACTGAATTTGGAGAATTTAAAGGCCTCAAACCAATACTAGGTGGTCCGCTGGACGGAATCTGAGAAAAAATCTAAAATTAAGTAAGCCCATGAATCTGACCTGAAAACATAACATATTTCCTCCAAAATATAACCACCATTGGTTCCACTCACAGTACCTGTGAGTGATATGTTCCATGTGAAGATGGAAAAAGATCGGACCCATGTAAATGAAGAAGATCTTGACTGTTTGCAGTTGCAAAGGAAACAGCAGCACTGCTGACTGAAGGGGCGTGTTGCTGCTGTTGCTGGCGGTGAGATGCATAGGTTCCTCCTAAGCTGAATCCAGCAGATCTTCCCATCTGTATTTTTAATGATAAATTAGAATTAAATGCTAAGACAACGACCAAAATGAAAACAAGGATATGAGATGGTATAATAAAAATAAAAAAAGGTAACTTCATGTTCTACACAAGAGCCACAACTCACAGGATAGTGTTGGGATTGCATCATTGACATGGGATTGTCATGAAGTTGTTCTTTCTGATGCATATCCATTGTAAAATCAGCATTACCACCTGCACAATTAAGTGTATCAGTATCACCATTAAAATAATAACTGCCAGTCATATCCTGGGCAGCATTGCCCATGATCTAGCCCTGTGGGTCCCACCTGGGCGCGGGGCCCAGTACCAAGATTGGTGCAGGTTAAAATGCAAGGTCATTTTCAGATACAATGGATCTATCATGATTGAGATATAGGACATAAAAATCAAAAGTCACAAAACCCTTGATCTGAAATCCAGAGGTTGGACCAATCAGTACAGGGTTCAAAGTAGGTCCCCTAGAAATACAAGGGAGATCTTTCATGTGGGGAGTGGGGTGCATCACAATGAGACCCAGAAGTGGGCCCCACAGAGCTGTCGGTCAAAAGGCAGCATCAGCAAGGAGATCGCTGGTGATCTGTGTATATGAATATATGACAAATTTTCCATGACTTTCCTATTTATCAGAGCCCCATTTGTTTTCATATAGTAGCAATGGCAATCTAATCCCTACACGCATAGCTAACCCCCCTTGAATTAGCACAAATCATAATTTGACAATGATCCAGACATTAGTCACTGACATATTTATCACAATAAATTTGCACAATATACAGCAATCAGACTTTCAAGGACCAAAAATTAAGTGATTATCTCATTTGATCAGACTGATTTTATGCCACCACTAATTCCTGATTTTATATCCATTCCCCAAGCCTTCAATTTTCATGCATCCAGGCGAACCACATGAGGACAATTTTCACCTATGGGAGGTAATCTTTCAAGGGCCTCAAAGAAGGCCTCAAAGTTGTCAAAATCAAAGTCATTAGATGAAGTTGGATAGGCGACAAATACGCATAATCAATCCAAGGTTCTAGAAAACTCAGATCAGTGTCAGTGTGAGGCTTAGGGAAGGTAACCATGGGCAGCCCATTGGTCATTGCATGCTTAGTAATGGCCAACAGTTCAAAAAAATATTTGCAACATATGATGCATCAAGGAGTTCCTTAAAACCTAAACATTTAAAAAGATAAAAGTAAATGACCACTACCAAAAATCAAGTCACACAGGCATTAAAGTTTAGTAGACGAAAGGGCAGCTATCTTTCAGTTCTTCTTTTAAGCGACCATTAGGGTCGTGGTTTTACCTTAACATCTGCCCTTTCGGCATAAATAATTCAAGCAGGGCTGAAACTTGGTTAATTAAGTTTAACCTGGGAAAAAAGATAATTGGGGTGGTGGTTTTACCTTAACATCTGCCCTTTCGGCTTAAATAATTCAAGCAGGGATGAAACTTGGTTAATTAAGTTTAACCTGGGGAAAAAGATAACTAAAAACTCCTTACTTAAAACTCCCCTAACAAACTATGAACAGTAAAACAAAAGTTACCTCCTAACCAATATGAATGTGCAGAGACACATAACCACCATTACCATATAAAAGGAGTTCAACCAAGAAAGACCTTCGTTTTCTACATGCGCATACATATTCACTGCAGAGATGTTACACGTGTCAAGTCCAGTCACCAGCCTTGCCTTGTTAAGCATTGTCAATGGAGCAATTAGAGAAGGTCGAAGGGGACAAAATAAAGCAGGCCCATATCTTTTTGGAGAGGAATTGGTGGAAAGAGTTTAACATGGTAGGCTGAAATTGTGGGAGTTGATGATGATGGCCTCATTGGGACATGGTTAAAGCTAGGGCTATCAAACAAGCCCTTTGACAAGGAGGGGCTGGAGGGTTTTGTTCTTGTTAGAGGCCCTAGTGTAGGTAGGGCCCAATTTTGAAAAGCCCACAACCTTGGAGGCTGAGCTAGGGCTTGACCCAACACAGCCCAGCCCTCTGTCTATTAATATACAAAACAATATAATATAATATAAATCTGAAGTTATCATGTATGAGTCTATGACTATAACCAAGGTTAATGGTCGAATAATCCGTGGTGGATACCAAATATCTCGTGTGAATACCAAATTCCGTCGGATTTGATAACTTTGACAGAAAGGGTCCAATTGGATGGTACTTGAAGCCATAATCGGATTAAATAAATCGGTAGAATAGAAGGCAATCCTTGCAACAAAAAAGGAACACAAACCAAAAACGACAAGAGCTGGAATGGCATTTTCTTCTTTTTCAATGAGTATCAGCACCAGTTGCTAAGAATGATATGGGGTAGAAGAATAAGGAAAAAAAAAAAACAACCATGTGTGATTCAAGTTTCTATGCCCCTGACAAATTCAGAATAAAATAGAAAGTCATTCCCAAGCTAATTGCTGCTTCGATAAATACCTAAATATATTCTAAATTGCTAATACAATAACTTGCATCTAATATTGTAGCTTCATCCATTTATCAAGTGTGGCATTAACTTCACTTTATCATTATAAACTTAAAGATCTTTTGTGCCATTATGGAAGACATGTTAGAAGTTTTAAGACATTCATAAATACATCTACATAAGGGCAATGAGCTCTATTGCTCAGGTCAGTTCTATTATTTCAACAATACATGAGGTAGAATTAAAGTCTAGTAAAACCAGGTGGTTTGATTATATTTCAATATCCAATTAAAATAACTCTCCATGTAGAGAACCGAGAACATGGCAAGTATGCCATAGATGGTTCAAAATAGGAGCTGCTATCGGCCATAGCAGTTGAGGCTGCTACACTTATTTAAAAATGGCAGTGCTACAATCTAAAAACTAGTAAAGCCAAGCAATTTTAATTTTTAACACTATTTTTCCTATTTCTTCTCCTCAATAGCCTTTCATATAGTTGTTTCTACTCTTATATGGTTCTAAATCACTACAAAAAAAAACAAGATTTGCTGCTATACAAGATTTAAATTGTTTTACCACTTAAAAAATTCACACCGGTATGCCGCTATGTATCCCCACAACCAATACGTACCACCCGTTACATAGTATTTTGGCCACTGGCCGCTACACCCACCACAACCGCTATTTTTATCCTTGATGCCAAATTAATTTTGTTGCTATCACTATCGAGTGAGACAAAAAAAGGTTGCACCTTTTGATCTATGTTGCCAATAAACTCAGCATGCATTTGAAATATGATATTCTTCATGAGTTGTGCATGTTACATCCTCCAATGATGTCATATAATTCTCTCTTTTTGGTTCTGGCTTGATGTTCCTTAACATGGATTCCACAACTTGGGCTTGTGGAGAGTAATCCTTTTGAGACTTAGATTTTCGCAATTGAAACCATCTAATTTTGCACTCAACAAGGATTGCTTTCCGATATTCTTCAAAAATGTCTTTGCAATCTCTCATGTTTTCCAAAATGTCTGTTTGTAAACCTCTGAGGAAGCGATCACAGTCATGGTTCTCACTCTTCAATTTACATGCACATTGTAGCCTTGAGAATTCATCAATATATTCATTCACAGTAAATTTTTCTTGCCTCAAATTAAGGAATTGGTCCAAAGTAAACTTTATTCTCATAAAACCATGTTCCATATTTAATGGTATACTCAAGCCTTTTTAGTTTATCATTGAGGTTATTGATTTCGAGCTTCATGTTGACTTGGATGCAAGAACAGAAATTGAACGCTCCTCAAAGTTTAATCAATCTAACCTAATGTGAAGATCTTGAATCTAGGAGTTCGCAGGTGAAGACGATTCGACAATCAAACTTTAGAAGATCAAAATATCACAATGCAAAGATAATGGCTGAAATTGAATTACCTATGGGCCTTTGATTGATCAAATCTTCACTTTGGCTGAGATCTGCTGATGTCGCTGCTGGTTGGTGCTTCATGGCAGAACTATGTTGATACTCTTTTTTTTTTTTTTTTTTTGAACTGCCGTTAGATCTAGTCAAATCTGACTTGACATGACCCGAACTCAAGTTAAAGAATTGGGCTTTACCCTTATAATGTTGGGTTGAATCCTGAACTCAGGTTGAGCAGGCTGGGCCCTAGGCTTCCTAATTGGGTAAACTCTGACCTTTGATGGGTTTGGGGTTCAAATGGTTTAGGTTGGCTCAAACTAACTTGACCCAACTTGTTAACTCTTTCTCGTTTTTTGCACCACAACCCAGACGACATGTAAGGGAACCAAGTTTGTTGCCTCTGCTCTATGAAGGATTAACTGATGTGGGTTGATATTGGTTGGGTCCGTCCTAAACTCACTGGCTTGGTCAAGTGATACGGCGCACGCTCTCAAGTTGATTTTTTTTCTCTTGCGCCTCATGCCCAAAAGAGAGAAAGGGGTTGAGAGCTCCTTTGACTCTTGCTACTTGTCTTTGATGGAGATGGTGATGGTGGTTGACGACGAGCCAACGAGTGATGGCGAGGTAAGGAGATGTGGCTGGAGATGGCATTGCTGGCCTTGGGAGCTTGATGTTATTGTTTTGGCGACGATGATGAATGAGGTTGGCTGCAAAGACGACAAATGCTTGGCAATGTAGACGATGGAGTTGGTAGCCTACAATGATGTCAAGTAGGGCGGGCCATTATGGCAACGTGTGCTGGAGCGACAGGTACCAAGTATGAACTCTTGGTTTTTGGTTTTTTGTTTTTTGTTTTTTTTGCTTCTCTATCGAACGAATTTGGGATGGGCAGTGTTTGCCTACATGGATGAAGGATGGAGGACGAAGGTAGGGTTAGGGTAGGAAAAGGGGCTGGGATTTTTTACAGGAGATTTTTTTTTCCCTGCTCGTCTCAATTTGTCTTCGGCAAACGGATCTGGGTTCTCATGGGATCGGGAGTGGAGAGTTTTGGGGATTGGGGTTCAAACAACTTGTGAAGGTCTATGGTTGTTCAGTTTTGGGTTTGGGTTCGGGGGGGGGGGGGGGTGTGTTTTGTGTTGTTTTGGATTTTGTAGTCTTAGGTTGCAAATCTAGGTTTCTTGGTGATACGATGACTCCTAGGGACTTTCAAATGGTGATGGGTGTTATTGGCAAGGATGATGATATCGGATCTGAGAGGGATGCTAGTTGTCGGTTATCAAATCCGAATCCATGATTGGATTGATCTTTAGCTTTGATACCAAATAATGCGGAGTGGGGTATCAAGCGTGAGACGAGCAGAGCTGGAAAGATCAGAGAGATAGAAGGTGGAAGGATAAATCAAGAAAATCCCTGAATGTCTTGGCCTCACGCCAAGCTCCCCATCATAAGCGACGATGAAGACTCCGGGAAACCCAAAAGCACTTCTAAGTCTTTTTTTCATTAATCGATAACTGTAGAGCCAAAAGGCTTTACATCACTTATATAGACAATAATAAACCTAAAACTAATCTGAACCATTCAAACACACTAATGGCCAGGATTAAAACCAACTAAAATAATTGGAAAACATTGTAAAATCCTAACTAAACTAAGGTAGGCTAGGCCCAAAGACAGGTCAACCGATGGGGGACCATTGGTCTGTCATGCATCACGAACCAAGCCCAAGTCCATTGGACTAGGCCCATGAGCTATTTGATTAATTTGTCCCAAGCCCATTGGATTAGACCACAATTCTAACGGGATTAAATAGTTGCTTTTTGTGGGAAGTTAATATTAATTAGGACTTTAATTAGTTTCCTATTTGTTTTAGAATTTTGGTTTTATCAAATTAAGTTTCTTATTAATTAAGGTAGTTGTCTATTTGAGTCCTAGTAGTACTTCTTTATCTTCTGGGAGAGTCATCTTTTGATTTGATTAATGAATTGAGACTTCTTCTGGAGATTTGAGTATTTTCTAGTGATTGTCATTGCTCTTGAATCCCTTTGGATTCAGCCAAATTCCTACTGTGGGTTTGGTCCTCTTCATCATGATCTTTGGGCTGTATCATCAAGTAAAGAAGTTTATAGTAAAATCAAAATTTTTATAGTGTTATATAAGGGGGCTTTTCAAATCACACGGGTGCGATTAAGCTTGGATCCGCCCTTGTAAAGAGTCATTTTGGAAGGGCCCATATATCAAGTTTAGGGTCCGTCCGATGCCCCTAACCCCCTCATCCATGGCCCACTGGCCCAAGCTCGAATCCACGATTCATAAAACAAATCAATCTCCTAAAAGATTGATCGAATCCGAAAGGATTTAACCCCTAGGACATCCTCACAAGAGGAGCAAACACCATAAGAGATAACATCTCAACTCTCAAGAGTGAACTTTTATTAATTTAAACTAAGCATGCATAACAATGAGGCTCAACATTCTTATATATAGAAGTTGGCTTGATCCCTAAGAAACAAAGTTACTAATATTAGAATCAGCCTAAACAAAATAAGAATTGACTAATATTAATCCTAATCAAACTAAACTGCTTATAATATCCCTAAATAAATGAATGTCCTATTGGGCTTATGGATTGAGCCCAATGGGTAGACCGACCTATAGTCTGGCCTGCATCAACTCTACCCGGCTTAGAAAAACTCTACTTTGCTGAGTTTGCCAATTTTGTAAAACGCCGGGACAAGTTCAACCGCAATGGGAGGTAAACTTCCGCTTGGGTCGAAATCAACCGCACAAACCTTGTCTTTTCTCCAAATCCACATTTTCATGACATGGCTTGAAAGCTTGACGTGGCCCATTTCTCCATGTAAAAGTAAGTTGGATGCATCTCATCTACGGATGTATGAATGTAGCTCGGATGTGTGCATGAACCAGTAGATGCTTCACTTGTTGACTATTAGATATCCATGTTTAATCCCCGAAGATGAAGTCAATTGGGGTGGGGGGGACTTCAACAACTTGATCTTCTTGCCAAACCACTAGAGTAATTGATTCAAATTTCAGTGACTCAATGTGAGTTGCGAGAAGTGGAGTTATAATCAAATCTCTAGGATGTTCAATGTCATTGCTAACCTGAGTAAAGCCTTCAATGTGTGCTTGTCCTTGTACTTTCTCAACGCTTTGAGGTTCATGGTTGACATTGCCTCGATCAATAGCTATGATGCACGGATACTTCAAAATGGCCAACATATCGTGTTGTATCGTATCCGATACTTCACTTTTTGTGTGTAAAATCCGTGTCCGTGTCCGTGTCGTGTCCATAAGGTGTCCTTGCCGTATCCATGCCATATCCGAGCATCATAGATCAATAGAGTTTGTAAGCACAAAAACAATGTTGCCATTAATTTGCTCTTTGATGTCATCCTTGATGTCGCCTGTTTGTGCTTTCGGTGCAATCATGATGTTAATTGGTTCATTTGGCTTCCTTTGATTCGTTCGTGGATGGTGCTGATGTAGGAGGGGTGGCTTGTGATGATAATAATGGACTTTTTAGAGGCCACCACTGAATTCGTCTTCCATTCCACGTAAAAGTGTAAGTATTACCCGCATAGCTGGTGATGACCTTAAGATGATGGAGCCATGGACGACTAAGAAAGATGTGGGCAACATTCACTAGGATAACATCACACTTAATATTGTCTTCATAAGAACTAAGCTTGATTGGAACAATACATTGATGCGTGACCGGAATAGCAGAGTCATTTACCCCTGTAAGATGATAAGGCTTCGGGTGCTTTGTAGTCGGCAATTGCAACTTATCAACAGCTTCTTTGGCTCTAACATTCACCGCATAGTTACCATCAATAATAACATTACAACATTTAGCTTTGCAATTAACTAGTGCCTGAAAGATAGAGGGCAGATTCTCATCATCATCTTCTATTGCATTATCTGAAACTAAAATGTGCCGATAAAGGAAAAGCTAAGGACTTTGATCATTAGTGTCTAAAACTTCAAATCCTGTTTTGGATTCAGGTTGCATACGAGATTGTCGAAGCATATGCTCAACATGAAGGGCTTCTAAGTATCTTTCATGATTGGTTTTACAATAATTCATATTCTCCAAGATATTTTGTCTTAAGCCTCTAACATAACAAGCTAAATCATGTATATTATTCTCTTGTAATGCACATATATCGAGCAAAATTGGCGGGTATATTCATCAATGGTCAATGTTCCTATTTCAAATAAAAAAATTGCTCAAAATAGAACTCATTCTCAAAATACCATTCTCCATATGCATTTTTGTAAAAAAATTGCTTGAAGTTCATTGGAGTTTCCAAAAATTTTCATAATGATGTAAGATGCAAAGGCAATAAGATTTAACTTACTTTGAAAAAATTGGACCGATCTACTAGGATGGGTCTTTTTTTTTTCCTTTTCCTGTTGGTGGACTAGGCTCGGGTTTGGGTTAAATCCGAAAAGTGAACCTAACTTGGTAAGGGTTCAGGATAGATGTGGGTCAAACTGGGAGTCCAAGTGGACTTGGTTTAATTCAGATTGGTCAGGTCAAACTCGGGTTAGACCAGGGCCAAAGTTTAATGCCCAACAACTCAAAGAAAGAAAAGGCAAAAGGTCACATGGCTTTTTTCTCCCTGCTTGCTTTCGTAACAAAATGCAAAGGAAGGAGGGGGAATTCTTAGCTAGTGTGTTTGACTACAATGAAAGAAAGGTGGGTTGCCGCTGAAGATGAGGAATAAGGGGGGAAAGCTTGCTGCAGACAACGATTGCAGTGGGCGAAGGCGGTGGAGATCATGACAACAAGCGCACAACCTATGTGTAGTAGTGACGCACGGTGGAGATCTCTCCGGCAATGGCCAAGTACACCATATGTGCTTTCTCTCTCTTTCTGCTTCTTTCCTCGTTTTTTGTTTCTGCTAGGACTAGGGCCAATGAATAGAAGTGAATGGGCTCCCCCCCGCTAAGTTTGGGAAAAGCTGCCGAGGAAAAGGGAGGTGGGTTTGCTATGGTTGAGGGATATGTGGAAATGGTTAGGTGATGGGTTGGGTGAGGGTCAAGGGGCTATTGGATGGTTTCGGTTAGGGCGAAGGTGGCAGAGAGGCTTCAACTGGGATCTGGGAGAGGCGAGGATGGGTTGGAATGGCTTTTGGGGTTTGCGGAAGTGATTTAAGGCCGACTAGTGGGATCCCAGTGGTGGGTTGGTTTCAGTGGGTAGAGATGGGGGTCAGGAGACAGGGTTTGGTGGTGGGGTTGATGGTTTGGGTCAACCAAGTTGAGGGATGTGGCGAAAGTGGTTTTGGGGTCTCGGTATGATGGTGGTGTTGTTGAGAGGCGTAGATGCTAGTTTGATTTGGTTTGGCCAAATGGCAGGGTTTACGGCAGTGGTAGATAGGGTTTCAAGATATTGGTTGCGATGTGTGTACAGTGGCTAGGTATGGGGATGATTGATGAGGGAAAATTTTCCTAGGGGACACGTGTCTCTCTGGCGACTGCTCTTCATCTCTGATACCAATTGGCGCAGCCACAAGTCCACGATTGATAAAATAAATCAATCTCCTGAATGATTGATTGAATTCGAAAGGATTCAGCCCCTAGGGCATCCTCACAAGAGGAACAAACACCACAAGAGATAACATCTCAACTCTCAAAAGAGAACCTTTATTAATTTAATCTGAGCATGCATAACAATGAGGCCTAACATCCTTATATATAGGAGTTGGCTTGATCCCTAAGAAACAAAGTTACTAATATTAAAATTAGCCTAAACAAAATAAGATTTGAATAATATTAATCCTAATCAAATTAAACTACTTATAATATCCCTACATAACTGAATGTCTTGTTGGGCTTATGGATCGGGCCCAACGGGTTGGCCGACCTATAGTCTGGCTTGCATCACCCATAAATTTAACAACTTTAGATTAAAAAAAGAAATTTTTTTACCCTCAATCCAATGGTCCAATCCATTTGGATTAGCAAAAACTCAATTTATTCATTGTAATTTAAAGAGTCCCATGTGTGTGGATGGTTTGGATGGAACATAAAGTCGGCTCTACTATGTTGTTCGGATAGATGCGCATGAAATTTCCCATATATACATATATGTGTGTGTATAAGAATTTTCTTTTCGTTCGACTCAAGCCTGGCCTTGACCCTTAAGGGTAAGGTAACAGCCTAAGAATTGTAGGGTTTCGCTTGACTTGGGCTCGAACCACATCTGAGCTTAGGGCTTACCCCAGCCCAGCCCTTTGATAGCCCTAGTTACAACCAAAGGACCAATGATCTCTCGACTTTTGAAGCATATTGACATTAACAAATAAAATTCTAATATGGATTCAACTTACTGTTGCGGACAAGATCAAAGAAAGCTTCCTTCTATTAAAAGCCTTGCCCTGTGCAGTGACATTACCAACTCTAGGAGGTCAGTATGCATCACGAAAATGGCATTGGCAACTATTCAGAACATTCATAGTTTTATACAACCATAAGCACTGGCCTGTGGGACCCTGGGCCAACCTATGATCAATCTATCACCCTCACATTCACCTATGCACCCAGTAAGAGGGGACTTCCATGGATTGGATAGATTTGTGTTATTGCTCTTATCTCTGCTTATTCTCTTTGTTGAACAGATAGAAGAAAAGGGGCAAGTGGAGGCCTTCCCACTCTTTGTTGGACTTAAAAATCAATGCCAGTTATGGAATATCCCTGTCAAGAGAAGTCAACATAAAAGATGGCATCTGCATTTGTGTGCATCTAGGACTGTCTATGCCTGACCTGAGCTCCTCTAAGTTGGAATCTGAAAACACCAGTTTCGGACTACCAAATGGGCCCAACAGACTATCATTTGGTCCTCATGTAGGTTTCAAAATGTTATTGAACAGCACTTGGGACTTGGGCTTGATGCCCATTGAGCTATAAGTACAGATTTCCTGGATTAGGGACTTGGGGTCCATGCCCATCAAGCTATGATTACAAAGTTCCTGGATTGGAGACTTAGGGTACACAAACCCCATATCCCCCATATGGGTAGGCTTGAGCACGAGTTCAAGGGTCCATATGAAACTCAAACTCAGTTCCGGGCCTCGTTATCCTCAGCATACCAAAATGGATGTCCAGGTAGGCCTAACCCGAATCCAGCCATTTAGTAGCCATATGTGTACCTTTATTGTCAACATTATGGGTTCTGAACTTTTTAGCAATGTGGTTTTTTGTAGCAAGTTGATCTACACCTTTGTGTGGATCGGACTGCATCACAATTAACCAATGCACAAGCCCACTATAAGATTCAATCTCATGGGAAGGCTTTCACCAGCTAATGCTAAATCTGCACTAAATAGTCCCTCAACAAATCTCCATCTGTGTTTGGCTCATCATATTGAGTGGTGTGAACAAGCAATCTTTTTACAGGATATGAATTGACAACAAATGCCAATGTGTACGTATGCATACAACCAATGAGAGGCCAGGAGGTGTACAGTCTCCTGAAGCTCAAATTCATACAACTACAGATCTAAAAAAAATTGCATCAGACCATAGCAAAGATTAAAAGTTAATAATAACACAAGCACCTTTAAATCCGGGTAAAGCTGGAAAATCTTCATTCTGGATGCTGAATTCTTGGTTCTGTTGTACAATAGAACTAACACCAACGCCACCTTGCTTCCGCAAAGAACCTGCAAATTAATGAGTCAGCTGCAAGAGAACCATTTTTGAGGGAAAGTGTGGATAATGCAAAAGGTTAATCAACTACCCAATTGCCCTTGAGGTCCTCCTGCAGAACTCGGGCGGCCGGTCAACTGAGGGAAATCATTCATGTCAAAAGGAGAACTATCATTAGAGTTAACATCATTTAACATTCCCATGGAGCTTAATTGATTATTCCCTGCTTGAACTTGGCTCTGAGATAATGGGCCTCCAGAAGTAGAATAAGAATTTCCTAGCATGGAAATCATTTGGGGTGCTGCAAAACCAATAAAAATTTCATTATATGTATCAAATAAATACTAGGAACTGCTAAATGGATTACCTACCTACTAAAACTTAAATAAGAGTAATTAATGCTTTCCCCATGTGTTTATGATGGGGACAGCAAATCTGATCTCTCTTATTCTTATAAGGTCTACCAAAGATCAAGGCGCAGGATCAATGATCAAGCCGCGTTATGGTTGGATGATTCATATGCACGCTTTGATCGCGAAGAAATTGTAAATCCACCATTGGTTCATCATTGCGAGGACATCCAACGGCTAGATTTCGCAGAATCTCATTGAGAAGGCCCCATGTGTGCAATTGTCTTGAAGGCCCCACAATGGAAAGTGCCACGTGGGGGGAAATTAAAGAGCTTTTGAGGTTTAGAGGGGCCCAAGTCAATTAAAAGAGTCTTAGAAGAATAATGGGGCCCATGTTTTTTGTTAAATACATAAAGACTTAAGTAATGAATAAGTGGGGATCCACACCTTAAAGTAGAAAAGGGTTTTACCCTTGGGATTCGTGCACACAAATCCCAAGGCCCTTGGCACAAGTTTTTTTTTTTTTTGTTTTCCATTTTATTTTATTTGCTTTTGTCTTTAGTGTGGCGATGTCATCTTTTTTAGGGTATTATTTAGGGCTGCTATTGTATTCTTCATGGACATGTTATGATATTTTATTGAATGAAAAGAAGTCTTCTTCCTCTACCTTGAACTTTCGAAGTTTACCTTCTCTTGAAATCTCCTCTAATGCCTCCAGATCGGAGTTTGGTGAGAGCCCAATAAAGGTATCTTCTATCTCTTTCAATTTTTCGCTTCCAAGAGTACTTTTGATCATTGCTACCTAGATCTAGAGCCGCCTTGCCATCTACATCTAATCCGAACCATCCCAGATCTGAACCCTACTGGCCTAGAATCACTTTGTTACCAAACTTCAGATCTGAACCGTATTATCACAAACCTTTTAGATTTTAAACGTATATCAAATCTGAACTTTTATTAGATCTAAAATTCTATTAGATCTGAAACTATTAGATCTAACTTTTTTTTACCATAGACCTTCCGTCTAGACTATTGTCCAAATCATTGGATATGCACTACTGGCCCTAAGCAACCTGGAAGTTCTATCTTCCATTAAGATCCTACCATTTTTCCTTACCAAAAGTGGTTTACTGCGGGATCTGTGAGGTCACCTTGGACCTTAGATCTATTATTTACCTGATATTCAATGTTCTATTTTAATTGGCATGCCTATAACTTGATTTTAATTATTAATTCAGATCTGATCTCATCATATTATGGTAGATCTCATATTGTCCTGCATCAGCTTAGCAGACTTGAAGTCTGTAGATCACAGACTCCTAAGATGCCCCTTTGCTCAGTACATGTGAAATTTGATTTTAGACTGGTTCAACTACAAGTGGATTCTCCCTCCCTGGTTTGACTTAAAGCTTCAAATTTCGGTTACAGGGCAAATAAAAGGAAGAACTTTCTTTCTATCTTTAATGACAGCTACCTGGCTTCAGGGGAAGAGGAAAAGATATATTTTCCAAGGTCTAAGAACATGTGGCTTTGTGGGCAGTCACATTGCTTGGATGTGTCCATTGTGCACAGCTGGCATGAGGTCATTGAGGAAAGTACTCGGTGAAGAACGTTTGGCCTCATTAAGCCCTTCTTCCTGACAGCATCTTCAAGATCAACTTCAATGGCAGTGTGTACAAATTGGGCCCCACTGAGGTGTAGGAGGATCAGACACTGATGTGGACACAGTCCAGAGTTTCTTGGGGCCCACTGGCACTACAGAGAGACTTCAGGAAGTTAACCCCTTGTGGAGTTTAAGACTCATCACAGAAGGCTTTTCCAGTGCGTCATTAGTCTGGAATTGGGGAGGTGCATCGCTTTAGTTATTGCAGGAATTATTGATTCTGCCAGTAAGATACAATTGACATTCAGCCACATCCTTAGATGCCCCAATGAGGAAGGGTACATTTTGGTCAAGCAACGAGTAGGGCATCAGTTAATCACCTATGAAAATTCAATGCTTCAACTCTTTTCAAGTTACCCAGTATAGGTTTTTCCTAGGGTGGGCAGGGTATATTATTTTGTCAGTTCTCTGTCCTTGACTGATTTGCCAATTTTGTTCATTCAAAGTCTGTAATCAGTGGCCAGGCCTGCAGTTTGTGCGCTAGATCATCCAACCATTTGAGGCTTTTCCGTTCACTATATACTTACACTGTTCAGCTGTTCTTTTCATTTAAACCATTCAATAGAATCATACTTCTTATTGGTCCATAGAGATTCTCTAAAGCAAAGATCCCATCCTTTCAAGTTGCAATTACTGAGCAGACTAAAGAACATGCTTGCTTCCACCAATCTTGGATGGTTCTTTAGTAATACAAACCTGTGGTCTGGCCGTCTGTGTACATAGCATATATTAAGCCTTCAGTGATATAAGGCTTCAACAAGTATTAAGCCTTCAATGAGATAAGGTTTTGACGATGACAACGATAATACCGAGTAATCATCATTCTAACAAAAGAAAATGTTGATAACATGCAAAAATTGGAGTCTCTTTAGCTGCTATTAAGGCCTGGACAGTTTTCACTAAGTGCCCAATGTAAGGCGTCAAGCTTATTTGATATAGTTCTTGACATGATTTCCACATACCTTTCTAAATGAACTTAAGCACAGCGGCATCTACATATGAAGATATGAATGCCTTTGAAAATAGATAATTGCTACTCGATGATTGATTAATAAGCACAAATTGACCGTGTACTGTCAGCAGAAAACACAAATAAAACCAAAAAGAGGGGAAAAAACCCAAAGAGAAGAGGAACAAATGCTGAAACATTGATAAACTAAAGGCATTACCTTGCTGAAGCACACCACTCATCAGTCTGCTGGGACCTTGTACACTTAGACTCCCTGATCCACTGTTAGCAGCCAAATTTACACGTGATGCAAGGCCAGGAACACCTAATCCTCCACCAGAGCTTATACTCCGTCCGATGTTGCCTCCACCAACAATATTTCCCATTGAACCTGTAATTCTAGGTCCTGCATTTCCCAAAATTGGGGAGACTCCCAAGCCAGGGACACTCCGGTTACCGACAGCAGCAGAGGTTGGAGGCATCCCAGGAATGGAACCTCCAACTCCATTCATGCTGCTACTATAAGCAGGACTTCCAACAACACTTAAACCTCCTCTGTTAGTAACCCCAGAATGTCCATGTGAACTACCATGAGAAATCTGCATATCAAAAGGAAATCATTTACAGTTGCAATGAAGATATCACCATAGTTTACACACACACACATATCAAAAGGAAATCATTTACAGTTGCAAGGAAGATATCACCATGGTTTACACACACACACACACACACACACACACACCATTTAGAAAAATGGATTGAAAGACTAATATATTGGCACCATAGATTAAAAAAAAATACCAGGTAAATATGGCCAGCGAAACAATTAACTACCTGAGAAAGGGCGACTGGGAGATTGTTTGACGCAAATCGCCCACTAGATAGGCTTCCAGTAAGTGAGCCTGGCATATTTGGGAGGTTCAAGCTTCCATGAATATTATGAAGCCCTTGCATGGTACCTACAAACAAGAACTCTTACTCATTGTAATTCAATGCATTAACGATACAATATGAAGTGGAATTCGGAATACATCAGGATAAGCTGCTAAATACCGGAGTGATGAAAAACTGGAGATGTCGCAGACTGAGCAGAAAATGAAGTTGGGAATTGCCTGCCGGTTGAGTCCGGAAGATTTGAAGATGATCCATTGAGGTTTGTCTGCAACCAAAGTTCCATCACTTTAACACAAAGCAAAGGAAAAAAAAATTGCAACACTAAGGATTTGAAAGGACGTCCTACTCTCTAAAGCATTCAGAGAAATTTCTGTAGGAGTATAATCCCATTGTACCTGTCAGGCTTTTTTAATACAAGTTGCCACTCCAAAAAAAAAAAAAAAAATCCAGTAGCAATTTAGTCCTCTTGAACTGGTCATAGAGGTCACCTTGGCTTGAGTACAATAGGAAAGGGCAGAAGAACACCAACTATAGAATAAAGTCAAACAGAGGAACAATCTGAACCACCTGTTTGAGTAAAAGAAAGCATCAAAAAGATATAGGGGATGGAGCTGGGAACCCAACCTTGACTTGTAAGGGACTTTCTAGCCCAACAAAGAACACCAAAAGTATCCAATACAATCAAGTCTGAAAAATACACAAGCCACATAAAAGGCCATTTAGAAACCTGAGGGCCATTTGGTAGCAAGATTTCTGAAGTAGATTATAGAATGATAAGGTATGCTCCCGTCCTTCAAGGAAATATCACATTTGGTGAATCATTATTCAAAAGTAGTCACTCTAAAATGATCCAAGAGCTCCGCCTCCTGCCATTTTAGGAGGAGGACTTTCTATCTTCATTCTCAAATGGTCCATTGACTTTCCTTTTTCACTTTGCCAAGGGATGTATACAGGTTTGATCTATTTAAAACCCAAAACCCGACCTCAGTGATCTTTGAACTTGAACTTGGCCTGATCACAATGGAACCATTTGGACCTCAACCCAACCTCGGACTAAGCTAAAGCTGAAGTATATTATTATGCATTATATAGATCCTCCAATGTGAAATTGCAGAAGACAAATATCTACTGTTATCTAATGTAATACTAGTGGGCCAAGGATAAAAAGGGAATGGGATTGGTGTCAAACTTGATACTTGCGGTGATCTCATATAGATCTTTCCAATTTCAATCCTTTCAATCCCATCCCTAGGTGGGCCCCAAAGTGGGCCCCACAAAAAAGTTCTCACGCAAAGTTCACACTTGAATAAATCCCATATAAATATACGTATATACATATGTATATCATACCTTATATTGTAATATATGGTAATACGCTATATATGATACATTCAGAATCACCTATATTAGTCTAGACCGACTGAACTCGGACCTGGAACCTAGGATCCAATTATCAATTGGCAGTGTTCAAGTCAGGTCCTTTGACTAAGTAATCAAGAGTCAATTGACATCCATACACTTGATATTTAAATTGGTTGGGCCTCAGCCCTTGTACACTTAAAGGCTCAGTCCAGGCCAACATATTCAACAACGGCCTTCGCTTTTAGGCATATGGGACTATATGCTTGAAGGCTCAGTCCAGGCCAACACAATCAAGAGTCAATTGACATCCATATGCATAAAGCTCTTGAACCTGGGTTTTGCTTTTAGATGTATGGGACTGTACTTGGGCCTATTGAGCCCAACTAGTAAATGGGCTTGGTTGAATGATTAACTTCAGCCCATTTATACCCAACATGGCCCATCAACCCTCCCAGTCAGAGTTTTAAAACTCGGCCAACTCAAGTTGGACTTTGCCATGGCAGTCACTCCAAAGATGACTCAGCCAAGTTCTAGTAAAGGGTTTGAAAACCTAATTTCACTATTTTTAGGGAGAAGGGAGAGACAATGGTGATTGGATGATGGAGGTGAGAGAGGTTAGAGCTGAGATTTGGGGTTGGGGTTGAGTTTATGTGATGGAGGTAAGGCTATGAAGGACATAGCGGTTTGGGTCTAGGATGCGGCTAGGTTCCAGTGATGGAGGAGAGGAACCGGTGGATGGGGTTTGGTGACAGAAGCGAGGCAATGCGGAAGGTTGAGTTTTGGGTGATGGAGGTGGGGTCATGAGGGAGGTTAATCTAGCTTAGGGTTCGGGGTTGGGGACTTGGGATTTTGATGCAAACCCTAGCATTAAGGTTCGCGTGACAAGTGACGAAGCAAAATTATGGTCTCCGTAGAACCTTACACACACGAGGACACACCTCAAAGGGAACAAAACCCTCTCAAAATCTCATTAATCTTTAACTTTGAGATGTAACCTCTACAATGCCATATAAATAAGAAAAAGAAAACTTGGTGGCTAAGAATCGTATACAAACTAAGAAAGTAATTAATAACCAACTTAGGAAATAAAAATAAGAAATCCTAAGAAATTGGAAATTTAATCCTAATTACAACTCATTAATAAAACTAGAAAACTAAACTGGATTTGCATTATTTGGATTAGAGTAAGATTTGATTTGGGTGGAGGATGTAAATCACTGGACAAGTTTTGAGTTTGAGGTTGATAGAATGACTCTGGTTATCAAATGACTGAATGGCCAGGATCAATTTACTTACGACACTGGGTTAACATTCATTAATCAGTATCGAATGAATTATGAGTTTAATAGATCCTGTTTAGAAGAAAGACGGATATTCCTTGCTCATTATCAAACAGCTACTTATACACAAACCTACACAAGGTTAGAATTCTATGCCAATCCTAGGGAACAGTAATGCCTCATACGGTATTTCTGTCCAGGTGCAGGCAGTCCGCATCTTCACAGACATGTCTATTTCACTGAGTGCCACTCCAAGACAGTGCCCAGATCATTATGCCTATTGTGTGGGTCGGAACTTACCCGACGAGGAATTTCACTACCTTAGGACCGGACTGAAATCACTAGATGATGTCCGTGTTTCAGGTGGTTCGAGTTGGGTGAAGGAGAGGAAATAGAGAATGCGATTCGGGTTAGCTATGACGGGGGGAGGTGGAGGTTAATGTGGGGAGACGAGAAGATTAGTGGTGGAGGAAGCAGGGTTTTGGAAATCAGCTATCATCACACAAGGTATGTTAAGTTTAAGATTGATGCTTCCAATCTCTTGTTTCTTGCCTACAATAGGCGTGTTCTTCTGCACCCAATCTTCATAATCTTTTGCAGTTATGCAAAGCAGATCTCAAATTCCCCAGTAGCAGTAGAAAAGATGTTGAGGGTTGGAGAACTCTAAAAAATAATAATAAATATAGTATGCGACTCGGTGGAGTCAACTCGCTCCTCCTCAACTCAGCTCACAACACAAGTCCAAGTACAACTCTAGGACTGTAGGCACTGACCCCTACTATTTTATAAAGTAGATCTCCTCACAGCTATTAGAATCCCATGATTCATATACCGAGTTCAATTATAAATATTGAATTCTAAGGAAAAGGATTCTTATCTATACAGCAAATCCCATTTACAAGTGAATCTTAGGATTCGAACATGAATCTTATCATTCACTACTTGTTTTACCAAATCTTACTATTCAAGCAAGGCTGAATCATTTTTTTTCTCCTAAATCATTTTTTAATGGTATAGCAGAAATATGCCTATAAACCCACCCACCCAAAACATGAAAAGGATAAAACAAGAAAGTGGTTATCTAGTCATTAAAGGAACTTCTTAAGAACTTGTGGGATGTTGGAGACATGGATAAATAAGAAATAGGCATGTGACTGTACTTTGGAGGTTTTGTGCTACTATACTTTTATTTATTTATTTATTTTTAAATCACAGACATTTCTTTAGCTTCAAGAATAACTTGATTTGGATTTTATATTTATTTTTAATGTAAAGGCAATAAAAGAAAAAACCACAACACATTTATTTTTTCTAGTAAAATTGAATCTTAAACATATTTAACTATTCAGACATATATTAATATATATCAATAATATTTCCATAAGTTTGTGTCAGAGTTTTATTTGTCACTCTGTTGTAGCCATTGTAGATGGAAAATGGATGGGTTAACAAATATTTTTCTTACTTACTTTTTCATTTTAATCACTTTATTTTTATAAGAAAAATGAAAGAAATCCTACAATTCACTATACAATTCAATTCATGAATATCTGCTATGCTATTTCAATTTTGGAAACAATAGATCTGCTTTTTAAATATAGACACTAGCTTCTGTACTATAATCGGTTAAAACAAGTAGGGCCCGAATTTTCTTGGCATTTCTAGTGGGCTCAAGTGAATTTAATAAACATTTTCTCTATTTGGTTTTTTTACTTTATGGGTTCAACCCACCACCATCACAAACATCATTCTTAGGAAATTATTACCAAGTAAAAACCTCTGAATGTTGTCCAACATGAATACAAGGAAATGCTGTGAACATTAAATAAATTATAAAATGTTAAAAATGAAAATAAGTATATACTAATGTTAAAAAAAATTATTTCTATAAAAATTTTACTAATTTATTCTACTTTGATCACAATTATAGTGTGTTTGTTCAGAACATTTTTATTTTTTCCAATATTTTCAAAATATTGTGAATCGGAAAATTAACATTTCATGGTATCACAACAGATTAAAAAAGTCACCAATTTGCTTCCAATTCAAAACTATATTTGTTTCAAAAAATCCTAGAACACAAAATCTAATAAAACATTAGAATCCTAGATATAATACCATGGTATACCAAAAAGGAAATTCAAAAAAGAGTCATTTCAAACTTACAACATTAAAAAAATGATAGTATTCTAAAATAAATCACTTTTTATTACTTGTTATCAGATGGATCACTGGGATCCTAACACAGAATCCCACAGTCAATGGGATTGTTACACTTTTAGAAGTAGGGCCGGCATTATCTAGGCGTTTACCCACCCTTGGCAGGTCAAGCCCAGGCCCCGAGGTGAAGAAAATCAATTTTTAATTTTTCTCTATGATGCCATTAGGCATCGAGTGTAAACCTGACATTGACCCTCCTTTACTCAAGCTTGGGAGCATCATGCATGCAGCAAGAAACAGGGCAGTAGACAAGAATTCACTTCAATACAATCTGATTTAGGGTGATGGCTTGGCATTCATTGACTATTCAAGAGAAGACTATCTGGTGGTATTGGTAAATTTTATATTTTCACTCATCAATTTTAGGCGCCATTGCATTAAATTCTCATGAATTAAACACCAACCGATCATATTTAAGTAAACGGAAAAAAATTTCATAATTTCAGCCTAAGAAGCACAGACATGCCAACAGGGTCCTCGTGTCCGTGTTGGACAAGTGTCGGATACGGACACAGCTTGGACACGGCCGGATACGTGTCCGACACACTAAAAAACGTGTCCTTTTTTTTTAATAATCTCAGACACGGCCAGAAACGGTTGGGATACAGTTGAGACATGGCTGGCAAAGTTAGTTTCACAAGGGACCTTGTAACTGTATATATATATTTTTAAATTCCCCTATTTTGGGAACCAGCCCACTCTCCCAGCCGAGAAGCAACTGGGTGAAAAGAAAAAAAAACAGAGAAACAGGGAAGGAGAAGGAGAAAAGCAACATTAAAAATTAAAAAAAAAAGAGAGAGAGAAAGGAGGAGGGCAGTAGACTGCTGCAGCATGAAATAAAATAAAATAAAAAGAAAAAAACTTGCATCTGTGTACATGAACAAAGCACAGGACTACCACGAGAGACCACTAGGTGAGGAGATCCAACTACCAAGCCCAGGATCCCAGCAGTGGGACCTCCAGTAAGGCAAGCAAGTTTTTTTTTTTTTTAACTCCAATGAGACCTCTTCCCGCCCTCTCTCTTTTTCTCTCCCCCTCCCTCCTACCAGTCCTCTTCTTTTCCTTCTCTGGCATTTGTTTTTTTTATTTCAATAGTCATCGGTCCTCTCTCTCTCTTGATTGACAAGAGAGACGTTGTTACTCAAGAGAGACGTTGTAGCCATTTTTAAAAGGAGCACGTGTCCAATCTTTTATGTCATGTCTCCCATCTTTCAATTTTTTATAATATATGTTTTGTCTTTTCCTATTCTTTTTTCAACTTTTCAATGCTGTACAGCAACTGCACAGGAGACTTTTTAGTAACTGTACAGTAGACTTTTTGATGCAGCCCTAGGGTTAGGGCTTGCGTGGAGGTGCCTAAGCACGTGTCCAAGGACACTTCGAACCGTCAAGATGACTTCAAACCACACGAGGAAACACCTCTGGGAAAAAACCCAATTCTATTAATCAACCAAATCTGAGAATTTCTTCTCTACAAAGCCATATATATAGTAAAACAAACTTAATAAGCAAGAAAACCCTAGGCTAAAAATGGAAACTTTCCTAATAATAATAATAATAATCCTAATCTAATTTGAAGAGGGGCCGCTGGGCCCTAGACTGCATCATCCTCCCCGGGTTGAAAGAAGAGTTCGTCCTCGAACTCGATGCTGCTTCGGATTGCCAGTGTAAATGTGTTGAACATGAAGGACATCCTTTGTGGCAGCTTTCCGGGAATTCTTCTTTGGCGGATGTGGTTTCTCAGGATGAAGCGTAACTTGCTGTCCACCATGCATGAATGTATAGGTGTTGTCGCGCATACCATGAGTTCCATTTTTATCATACATCCAAGGACGGCCCAATAAGATATCACCACTATCCATAGGTAGCACATCACACTGGATTGTATCTGTGTAAGTCTCACTAATAGCAAAAGTAACTTTGCAAGTATGTCGAACATGCGCTTGATCACCATTCATGAGCCACTTGACAAAATAAGGACGGTTATGCTTATAAACTTTCAATTGAAGGCGATCAACAAGAGCCTGGGAGATGAGGTTTTCACAACTTCCACTGTCAATAACAACTGTGCAGTTTTGTCCTTGAATTATTCCTGTGGAACGGAAAATATTTTTGCGCAACCACTTATGCTCAACAGTTGGTGAAGCATCCTTGAGGACAATAAGAGCTTCATCTGGGGGCTCTGCATCGGTGAATTCAATTTCCCCAGTGTCAATATCCTTGGGATTGTCAATATCCTTAGGATCAGTGTCAGTACCCTTAATATCATCTCGGATATTGTTATCAGCACCTTCAATCTCAATCAAATGTATTCGCTTTGGACAGTCTGCTGCTCGATGCCCGTGCTGATGACAATGAAAACAAACCATCTTATTTTGACCTTCAGTCCTAGCAAAAATCTGTCCATTGGATTTAGCTTCTTGTAAAGATGAAGTCTTCGGAGAAACCCATTTGGATTTTTGTACTTGATGATTTGCAATTCCCTCGGCCTTGATAGCATGTTGGATGAGTTCATCGACATTATCAAAATGTTAGAAGGCAAGGATATGCTGAATGTCTAGTCTCAATCCATTGAAAAATCTATCAACTACCACATCATCATCTTCATTCAAGCCACAACGAGCTTGCAGAGTCAAAAATTCCTCAGAATATTCAACAACTGTCTTGGACCGTTGTTTCAAATTTTGAAAACTGGAACGGAGATCTCTTGCATAGTTGACAGGGAGGAATTTTTGTTTCAAAATATTTTTCATCTCAGTCCATGTATCAACAGGGTCCATGTTCTGATTCCTCCGTTTTCTTTGCAATTCAGCCCACCAAGTTGCAGCATAATTACGAAATCTAGTAGCAATCAGTGTGACTTTATTGTGCTCAGTCATTGGCTTATGTGCGAAAATATTTTCCACGCACACTAACCAATCCATAAATTCCGTAGGCTGCAAGTTTCCATCATATTCAGGAATCACAATTTTAATCCCTAAGTCTCGATCAGGATTATTGATTGGTGGATCCCGTTGATTCCGAATATTTGCACCATCATCACGGTGTTGATACACACGTTGATGATTTTCCAAATTTGTCACTCTAATGTCCAATTGTTGCAGGGTGGTGTGCATGCCATCAACTTTTGCAGATAATTCTCTAATGGCACTAGCCAAATATTTAAGTGAAGAAGATGAAGATTCAGCATCCACTTGCTTCTTAGGAGGCATTTTTTTTTTCAATGCAAAACTTAAATCTAACTGACCTGATGTGTAGATCTACTTTTCAGAAGTATGCTGGTGAAGACAGATCGGAAATCGGAACACTTTTGCAGAAGCTTTCAAGAAGAATTTCGTTTGTGGGCCAATTAGTATATGGGCTCACCGAAAGCAGGTCAAGTGTACCCGACTTTAGAACAAGGGCCCAAAACTGATTTTTTTTTTTTTTCTCTCGGTCTCGTACAAGAAGATGGGGATAAGAAGAAGACCTTCGTGTGTTTCGGTGGATACAAGAGCAGGGGAGAGCGATGACAAGAGCAGGGGAGAGCAATGGCGTCTCGGCTGGCGACGACGGCAAGCGGTAGCAGCGAGGAGGGGGAAGTCCGCGAGGAGGGGGAAGTCCCGGTGCAGATGGCGACAAGCAGCGTCAGGCAGAGGCGGGCAACGGCGACTGCGGGCAACGATCAGCAACAGCAGCAACGACGGGAGGCGGCCCAGGTACGTTGTCTTCTCTCTCTCGGCTGCGGATCCTCTCTCTGCTGCTCCTCTCCTTTTTTTTTTTTTTCACTCAAGTGGGGGGATTGAGGGTGGCGAGGGGAATCTGGGTTTTCGGTGGTGGATCAGGGTGAGGGTCACTGATGGGGGTTTGATGGGTTCCAGCGAATGGGTTTTGACAGAGGCGTGTGTTTAGGGTTTCAGTTTGGTGTGGGATTTTGGGGATTTGGGTACGGTAGGGTTGGGGATTTGGGAAAGAGGCAGGGAGATAAGTTCCGGTGGTTCGGCTGGGACGGAAGGGTCGTCTGGGATCGTCTAGGATGGCAGTGGAGGGTTGGGTTTGGGGACTGTGGTAGGGATTGGGACGATTAGGGTTTGGGTCGGAAGTGGCGATGGCTGGCGCTTGACGAGGAAGGGGGTGGGGGTTGGATTCGGGCTATGGGATTCGGTGATGGTGACAGTGGAGATCGAGGCTTCTGTGACGAAGATGGTTGGGGTGAATTGGTGAAGGGTGGATAGGGGTAATCACGCCGGAAGATCGTGCAGATTCTTCGACTCTGATACCAATCTGATGTAGCCCTAGGGTTAGGGCTTGCGTGGAGGTGCCTAAACACGTGTCCAAGGACACTTCGAACCGTCAAGATGACTTCAAACCACACGAGGAAACACCTCTAGGAAAAAACCCAATTCTATTAATCAACCAAATATGAGAATTTCTTCTCTACAAAGCCATATATATAGTAAAACAAACTTAATAAGCAAGAAAACCCTAGGCTAAAAATGGAAACTTTCCTAATAATAATAATAATAATCCTAATCTAATTTGAAGAGGGGCTGTTGGGCCCTAGACTGCATCACTTTTCAAACAGCAGGTCCTGTACAGAGCTGTTTTCCAACTTTTCAAAGTTGCCGCTATACAGCAAGAGACCTTTAAAAGTGACATGTGTCCATTTTTATATTATTATGTCTTTTTCAGTATATGATTATATATATTATTAATGTGTCACCGATGTGTCCGTGTCCGTGTCCTATTTTTTTTTTAAAATGCCGTGTCGGCGTGTCTATATCGTATCGTATCCGTGTCCCGTATCTGTGTCCGTGCTTCTTAGATTTCCGCTACAACATGGCATTGCGGGTTTAGCACTACTTTGTTTTTTAGGCAATGGCTCATCCAAGAGAGAGGCCACTAGAGTTGAATTTGAATAGGAGGCTAAACATTAGACCCAGTACTAAAGAGAACAGATCTCAAGCTAATTCGAACCCACATAAGAGTCAATACGAATCATGCTCAAATAAATCCACATGCAACAATTGTATGCAAATAAGCCATTGCAAAAAATAATAATAAATAAAATAAATAAAGAAGAAGAAGAAGAAGAAAGAAAGAAAGAAAGAAAGAAAGAAAAGAAAAGAAAAGAAAAATAAATCACATAAGAATCACATTAAAGAAGAAGAAGAAGAAAGAAAGAAAAGAAAAGAAAAGAAAAGAAAAATAAATCACATAAGAATCACATTATCACATTAAAGAAGAAGAAGAAGAAAGAAAAGAAAAGAAAAGAAAAGAAAAATGAATCACATGCAAATCACAACAGAATCATATTAAAAATTAAGCATAACAATCTTTCTCAAATAAACTCACATATATGCTCAAATATTTCCTACTGCATAACTTTACAAAAAACCACATGAAAACAGAAAACATTATTTTTTAAGAAACAAATGGATTTCTCAAAACCTCAAATAGAAACCATAAACACTTCAAGCAGACAAAAAAAACAGAAACCCTCAAGCCTCCACTCCTGCAGCAGTCCTGAAATACTGCGTTTCCTAGCAATTCAAAATTCAAGGATTCCCCACAAACACTAAAATTCAGCAGAATTTGATATGAAATGGCCCAATAATGGGCTCTACAATAGTTTCAACTTTGAAGAACTGATTGACTAGTATCCAATTAGACCTCACCAAGTCAAGATCTAAGTCGGTTATAGTGCAATTTGAATGACTATTTCAAGCTTCTGTGATATAGGTTGGTCACATGGAAGTTCGTTAGAAATGGAACCTCTCTCTCTCTCTCTCTCTCTGCCCAAAATGTGGGAAGCATGTGTATAAGCACCCAACTACGGCCTAAGTAGACTATTACTCATGATTGAGTTGAAACACCAACTTTTCCGCATGTTTTCTCCATTGATCTTTGGAGCCTCACAATCTGAATATATAATGATCTAATTAGGCTAATTTTTTAGGCATCCTTAATCCAAGCACAAACCTCCACCCCAGGTAGACTCTCCATCCACTTTCCCACCCACATAATCTGCTTCATAAAACTGGAGCCCTACAGGCTGGTCTGTATATCGACTAATAAAACTTCTTGTAAAAGAAAACTTCCCTGTCAACATCATCACAGATAATATCTTAAGCATGCTTTGCCTATTTTGCTATGCCACTCGAACTCTATTTTAAATCCATGTTCACTGTAACTTCACAATCCATCATGACTTTCCTTGCCGTTTAAATGCCTTATGCTACCCCCCTACACCTAGTTCCATGAACCTTAACCCTTCAACACATTGTTCCATGATGCAAACACTCACACAAAATACAAACATACAAATATTCATGCATGCACATATGTAATGCAGTATTGACAGCTGGTCATGAAATAATCTAGATCACAATGTTATTTCAGAAGTTAACTATTAAAGGAGGAGTTAGAGAAGAGAATATACATTAAGTATCCCAGACATTGTCGAAAGTCGAGAGGATTTGCAAACAAAGCTTCCTATAGGGCAAAGATACAATCCTTCATACTGCTCATTGTGGCTTCACAGAAGATGTTTAACTTGTTTAAATTTCTTCTTTTCTCTTAATCTGTAAAACATGACATATAATGGTTAGGGGAGTTTTTCTTTTTTTTTTTTTAAATCCCATGACAACAAAATGCAAGAGAACTTTTCAACACTGCTCAGGCGAAAAAATCACAATAAAAATAAATCAAATGCAGTCTTGAAACCACATAGAATAAATTAGCCAAAAAATTCACTAGATGCATGAACATGACATGTACGCAAACAACAAACCTAGGTAAGTCTCACCAACAAAACGTGAAATAAAATAAAATAAATTGCATAAGGCCGGATTTTCCCACGTCAAATCGCACTGATATCATAAGAAGAACACCCAACAGACCCAACAAGCTGGACTTAACCAAAATTTAGGGCCCAAAATCCTTATGAGGATGGATAAGGATCTACAGTGTCAGGTAAGTTGGACACCATTCTTTTCAAGATATTCCAATTCGTATGATTTTCTCTAGATGGAAAAAAGTGGTCCTCTCTTCACCTGCAGATTTTACACCCCAGCCAAGCTGATCCCTCATACATGTGGTAGCATAAAGCTAAACTTTGGGCCATCCTAGGTAATTCAGATTCAGTTAAGGGTGGGTGGCCTAACTGCAATGATGTGGACCAAACCATTCTGTTTTTTCTGGTCCTATATACAACTTGGTGACTGATGCTGACATTTTTGCCTTAAAGATTGACCTCATCAAGCCCATAGGTCAAGGCTCCACAGAAATTTTAGTCGAAGGGGATTTTTATGTGCTATTTGATGGGCATAGGACACTGCTAAAGCCAGTTGGAGGCTAGTGAATGTGTGCAGTGAAGCTTTGGAGATCGCTCAATATTTACAAGATACCTTTCTCCACATTAATCGCAACACTACTATAGAGGCAGTACGCTCAGTTAATGAGGGAGGTCATCGTCCCGGCCTAAGCTTGGCTGCTGATAATACTATCCATTTGTGTACTTGCAAACGTGTGCCCCCCCCCCCCCCCCCCCTTCTTCTTTTCTTTTGTGCAGTTATGATACAGAGTAATTATCTAATACAATACAATAAATCTATTAATATATTAATGTGAGAACTCAGTCCGTATGGCACATCTAACCATGGGGTGAAGTGTGTCAACCACTGGCTTCGAACGGAGAACATCCACTAGCCCCACATCGAATATGTCCATGCGCAAACTCCTAGGCTCATAAATAAAACCCCTATCTTAACTCAACATGACACGTTTAAAAGTTGTGCGGCCTCAGATCCCATAAGAACTCCGAAGTTAAGCATGCTAGGGCAGGCGCAATACGAGGATGGGTGACTGCTTACATGCACTTGAGCCAAAGCAGACAATATCATACTGAATTGGGCGGGGCTATGATAATTGGTATCACAACCGAGGATGGTTCTTATTTCTATTGGAGTGAGTGTGAGAATCCAGTCCAAGTGGCACCCCTAACCATGGGGCAAAGCATGTTAACCACAGGCTTCCAACGTATAGCCTCCACTAGTCCCACATCAAATATGGCCGTCTAAATCCCTGGGCTTAAAAGTCAAACCCCGTCTTAAGACACATTTTAAAGCCATGCGGCCTCAGATCCCATAAAAACTTTTAAGTTAAGTGTCTGAGGGGAAGCAATACTAGAAGGGGCGACCGCCTAGGAAGTCCTCATGCGTGCACATAGGCCAAAGCGAACAATATAATGCTAAGTTTGGCAGGGCTTGTGACAATTACTATAGTAATCTTCTCCAAAAGGAAGTATATAACTAAATAGTAGAAAAAATAAATATTGTACTCTATGTATTACTACATGTAATATGTATATTAAATTCTTATGTTAATATGTATATAATATTCAAAGCGCAGTTTCTAAATTCTAAATGGTTCTCTCTCTCTCTAGTGATTTTGTATCCAAAATATGACATCCTAGCATGAGATAGGCAATCAAACTATCTATCGATCAACAAAATAACTGGAAACAATGGCACAGGCCATTCCCCAGTGTGAAAATGTGTATGTCAGGGTTATGGAAAAAAACATGGCAACCTGTAAGAAAAGAAACTGAAAGAAGAGATAAGGAAAACATCGCAAAAAAATTTTCTTAGCTTTCCTCTTTCAGAGTATGTAGAATGAAGTAAGCAGCTATCAAGAATAAGCTTTTCGAACATAGTATACATGCTTGTAATATTCTTTCATTGTCAAACCATTCAACCATAGAAACCCAATTAAATCAAGTCCTCTCACTAATAAAAATAAAAATAAAAGAACAAACCAACGAAAAATCTCTAACAAGTTATAGAGACAAAAAATAAAAATAATAATAACTAAGGAGCTCATTAACAATTTTATTATGGCCCCCCTGTTTGCATGAGATTGAATTCAATGGAGCACAAGCGCCATTTTGTTTGCATTATATTACATAGGAATTTAAGGTCCAATGACCTCCATTTCTAGCCACTTACAACAAGAATTATCCCAATTCCTATGTATTCTAACCAAAGTGGCTAAAATTGAGAAACAAAGGTGAAGCAACAATGTGGTGAATGGAAAATGAATTAATGGGACATGCAAAATGAATACCAAACTATACAAATCCTAGAAAAGTATATGTCTCATATACGTGCAAAACCATTGCCTTACCACTCCTAGTAACTAAGTGAAGCTGAAAAAGCAATCTAGCAATCTCGCTACAGATCCAATCAAATCTCACTCTCTTCACGCAGAACCAGAAGACCAATCAATCACCAGCAGAAAGCCAATTTTTCTCGACACAAGAGCAAGAAATACAACTGACGTCGGAATACCAAACGGATCTCCTAGCAACTAAAAGCAGCCGAGCCTAACCCTAAAACAATCATGTTTGATGTGAAACCCTAATTATTATTGGAACGAGAGAGAGAGAGAGAGGGTCCTTTGAAAGGGATGATCGGGGCCAAACCTGTTGGGCAATCTGGATCGTTTGAGCCGGATCTTGGTCCTGAGATGGTTTTAGGGTTTTGTGCTTTCTCCGGAGAGGAAGAGAGAGAAGAGAGGGAGAGAGAGAGCGGTAGGCTCGGTTGCGGGGGTCGAGAATAAAAGCCGATCGCTCGATCGAACACTGGTTTTATAGGCATCTATTTTTTTAGTGGGCCCCACATTTGACTCTGAGCGGAGTGGGGACAAAGCATTCTTTCTTATGGGGCCATCTGGTGTCACGGGGATGGGACTTAGGGTTGGAATCAATCATTTTCCTAACCACTCAAACCAATCCAAAACAGCTGCAAGACGAAAATGGTCCAGCCTGGGATGGGCAACTATGGAGGTACCTTATTTACGGTCCATTCTGATTAATCATACTAATATGAGTAGTATGACGACTTTTAGTATCATAGTACTTAAAAAAAAACACAAAAGATAACAATGATAATAATGTGCAGATTTTAGTCAAATTCTGACCCAAGTAAAAGCATAATTTGGGAAACAATAAATAGCAAGTTAAAAAAACGTCGTGATTTAGTTAAAAATGATATAACATTTTGAGATTTTCATTTTGAATCATAGAAATATTGGTAAACCTACAAATTTCTGTGTTAGTAAGAAAACTGCCCCGTTAATGTGGATTATTTTTTCTTTTGTAAAAATGGAACAAATTCAAGATATCTCATTATCTCAAGTGTGTAATTTTCTAACCGGAAGATAGCTGCTTAAAAAGGTGTTATAGAAAGTAATATCAGTTTAAGAATTTGAAAGGGGGAAAAACAAAAGGATAAAATCTCCACTTTGATGACCGGAGAATATTAATTTCAGAATATTATGGGCTTTGATTGGAGTTGAAATGGAGGGGAGAGAGAGGGAGAGAGTTACAAGATTTGCATTTATAGAGAGAAATCTAGAAAAAGGAGGAAATTCGATTTTCCAAAGATAAAAGTACAAAGTGACGGTTAACATTAATTATGGGCTTTGATTGAAGGTGTCATGGGGAAAAAAGAGAAAAGTTACAAGATTGTATTTGTAGAGAGAAATTAAGAAGAGAAAGAAAATTTTGTTTTCCAAAGAATACAAAGCAACTATTGAAATAAATTATGGAAGGTCAAATTCAATTAAGATTTCTCAATTAAACTCAACAAGCTTAATGTAGAAAAATTATTAACTTCTGCTATATCTCAACTTCTAAGATAAGAATGAGACCATCGCTAAACTTGCCAAACACTATACTTTTGGATTAGCCTAAAACAATAGCAAACCCATTAGCTATTCTCGTGACTCAACTTTTGTAGTATAGCTGGGTTGGGTTTTTTATCATAGCATAAATTAAACAAGGGACGTATTCTTACCCCAAAATGCCCATTGTTGCATTTCTATCATTAAAATGATGGGAAATAAATAAGAAAAGATGGTAACAATTTTATGCCCAGGACTGCCACATGTGTGAACTAGCACTAATGACAGTGTGGGCCCACTAGGCCCACCAAGTGTTTTTGTGCTCTACACTTTCTATATTAAAATCAGAAATTAAGTGGGATATATATTTAAATCCATTGGGAGAATGTTAAACTCCTAGTTGGCTAGGATTTTTTTTAGTAAGTGCATGTTTGGCAAATTTTATCTATTTAAAATAAAGCTGACTCACATTGATTTATTTGAAATAGAGGCGTTTTAAATAAATATTTTTACAAATAGACCATTGGGTAAGACACATTAGCATATTTGATTTGATGAGATCTATTTGAATAGGATTGTTGGTGAACTAATAAATAAGATCCAATTCTTATATAATGGAAGAGACTAATTTCAATTTGAAATCAACTCCAATTGATTCTGACCATCCTACATAATTTTGACCAAAGGACCTCCAATACATAATTCTCCTTTAATCTTATTTAATCTAATTTAATTTAATAAATAATAAATGAATGATAATGTGCAATTAGATCGATGATGCCCAAGGTAGACACAAGTACTATGATGAGAAAAACCTAAATTTGAATCTATCTATTTTATTTGTCAACTTAAATAAGTTTTTGAAATTTATAATTATATTAATTTATTTTTAAATGTATGAGCAATTAACGAATAGTCCCATGGTATAGTTCAACATCTCAACTAATTATATTCTTTCTTAAAGATCTATGTTATTATAATTTTTGAACATAAAGTTTGTTATAAAGAGAGACAAGTAATGAAGATTTTTTCAATTTTATTAATGGGAAGACGAGTCAAACAAACGAAAACCTGAAAGTATCTTGAAACTAGCTTGAGTCAAAGTCCATAAACTCATACCTACCTTGAAACCAACCAACTCACTAACAAAACCACTTCCAATTGGAAAATAATTCATATTTTAAATTTCCTATAAAAATTTTCCATTCAATATAATTTAAACAAATATATCAAATTTCAAGTTTCTACTAAATTTTCAAATTTTGTGTATTCATTATTTATTTAAAACTTCAATTGTGTGATTTCTAAAAAAGCCTATTTTTTTGTGTTTCATGATTAGGACACATGGCATTGCATCCTTTCTATCAGTGATTATAATTTTAAGTGTATAATTTTTTTTGAGAAATTCTTCTATTTAAGATTTTCTATGATATAAACAAATGAAATCAAAATCAAAATTTCTTATTTATATCATAGAATTAAATAATTTTTTTGTATGACTGCAATTGCTTGTGCTTAGCACAAGAGCATTTTGTTAGTTTTGGCTTATAGAGATTGAAGATGGTAGTATAACTCTCATGCATGGAAGCCTTGAAGAAAATTCCGCCTTCCTTCTCTCCTTCTCTCTTTCTCCCTACTCACACATGCATATACACACGCGAATGGATGATTGAATTGGACCTAGGTTCCAGTGGGGATTTTTTTTTTTGTGTTGCGTGGGGGGGGGGGGGGGGGGGAGGGTGTGCACAAATACATGTTGATCCCACATCGAGCTTTACTAAATAATAATTAAGAATTTGAACTTTTTAAGATAAATAGAAAATTTAAGAGTATGATATCAAAAACGAGAAATGAATTAAAAATGCAGAAAAAATCAATAAGATAAAAAGATTAGAGCATCCAGAATCTAATAAAATAAATAATAATCAATCTAGCTATGTAATCTATTCTTTGTCTTAAGATAACTCAAATTAGAAACAAATCAATCAATTCAGCCATGTAATCATTCTATTCTTTATCACACGATATCAGATTAGAAAGAAATCAATATTTCTTATCCAGAAGATTTATCTTTCACAAAATTTTAATTTTTAATTAAAAAGAAAATCAACACCCCAAAACCTCAATTACCTCAAAAAAGAATGAAAAATCCTAAACATAACTTATCAAATTAAGAATAAACTGTCAAAGGATCTCAGCCTTAAGCATGAAGCCACATCAGCAGAAGTGACCCTCTTTTGTCATATGAAATGGGTCATCTTTTATCTCTTTGAACTGACACCCTGTTTCTCTTTGTTCTCTTCCATTTTGAAATGCTTAGCTCACATGTCACAACACCTTTCTTTTCCATTGATACTATTTTTCTTTAATTCAGAAAAACACTAGTTAGCAATCCAACAAGGAAAATACAGCCATTGCCCCTCAAATTTTTCAAAAAAAAAAAAAACAAAAAAATTCCATCAATGTATCATCAACATAGAATGGAGCATGATTCTTAAAACGCAATCTCTCTTCGCGAGCTGCTTCTTCTTTCTTTCTTTAATTCTCTCTTCTTATTCTTTGGTTTCTTAGTTCTCTGTCTTTTGTTTAATGGCGATGGCCACATCTCCAATTTCACTGACGACAAGGAAGAATGCCACCCACTAATTCGATACCTGTTTCTCTAATAGATACTTATGTACTTTGTCGGAATCATGGATTCTTTTAGCAGATGGTGTGGTTCATCATTTGCTATCTGGGTTTTAATTGATTCAATCAAGGAAGCACATGGGAAAAAAGGTTGTAGTTTTTCTGATGTTGGTGTTGGCGTTTTCTCTATTTTTTGAAGTACCCAATGAGCAGCAGGAGATGGTGAGCGATGATGGAACGGAGAGGGAGAGGGGAGTCTTCATTATGAGTAAGTTAGGAGAGTGTTCAAAGGGCAGTGACGGAGATCAGTGAGGCCAAGGCAAAAAGGGCCTTCAAAAAGATCCAAAGTAACCTTGTGTTTTTTGCTTTTGATTCTCTCTCTCTCTGTTTTTTTCTTCTTAATTTAAATTTATAGATTAACCATTTTTATTGCTTTTGAAGATGTATTTATTGCTTGGTTTTTCTTATTTTTCATTTCAATGTATTATTGAAATGGGTTATAAAAAGTAGGTGTAGGATCATGTTTTTATTAGTTTAAAGAAATCTATTTTTATTTATTATTTCTTTTTTCTTTTATAGAAAGGTGCAATTTTTATCATTTTCTTGCGAGGAGTTTTGGCCTTGTGTGTTTTTGTTGCCATTCCATTATATTCACTATCAACATTGATAACAAAATAATAAAAAAATTCTAAACTATGACATTATCTCAATTCTCAATGAAAGATTGATCCACTATTTTGTCACTGATATTTTTGCCACTGATTAGATAAACAACATTCATTTGATCTATTCTGACCCATGGCTCATATTCTATCATCATCATCATCAAGATAATCGTAAGTGAAAACTTTATTGAAACATTTATCAAGAAAATCTTATCGTTGATAAGCACGGAATTAAAATTGAAATAGAAAGTCGAAACCTTCGTGACAAACTATTCATGTTCTCTTTAAAAAGGTCGGGGAGGGGAGAGGGTTGGGAATTGAATGAATAATTTTAGCCATTTTAGCTTATAATTAATTTAAATACTAATTTTAACTTAACATTAATTTTTACGAAATTTAACTAGTGCATTGCAAGGGGTTTTAAAGCATTTGTCACAGTCTCATAGAGCCCCCGGAGGTCTATGAAACGAAATAGAAAAAAGGGAGTTAGAATCCCATTTCAGTCAACGACAACAAGAAGGAGAGTGGAGGCTTCCAGTTCCTAACTTCTGACACCGGGCAATGGCAACGGCGATAGAGGATGGGGATGATGAAGACAAATTAGGTACGCCTGTATGTCTCATTCTTTTGTTCTCTTAATCTTCTCTTTCTTTGTTTATTAGTTTTTTTTTCATTTTAGGGGTTTGGGTTGGCGAATATCAATGAGAGGTTTGAGTTTTTATATTTTTTAATGGTTCGGTCGGTGAGGTTGGAGATGGATTGGGTTACTAGGACTTCTAATGGCTGGGATTGGGGTTTGAAGATCTAGATTGAAAGTAAGGATTTGGGTTTGGTGGAGGTTTGAGATGGGTGTGAGGGGGAGGTTTTAGGTTATTGACTAGAACTTGGGGGTGGTCTGTTGGGTATGTGTGAGGCGGTGGTGTAGGGTTCAATTCTAGATGGATTTGGTTTGGCAGTGGATGGGGAATGTGTTGGCTTATATAGACTAGGAAATTTGCTTAACAGAATCTTTTAAAGGAGTTCAATTTTTTGTCAGTTGAAAGATTCAATTCCAATTAAAGAGAAAGTATAATTGCATTAACTGGAATACTTGGACTCTGTAGGAGATTGAGAGCGTCCACTATACATAAATAACATCCAATTTCATTCTTCTTTGTCGTGGTGTTTGTAAAGAGCGAAAATTGGAGGGTAGTTGTTTTCGATGACAAGTCCAGGATTTTTGCTGCATTAGGTGTGCTTCTTTACTACTAATCTCACTAGCTTTTGGCAGTTATCTGGTTTGGATTGTGGATGACTAGGGATTCGTAGGACTTGCATCAGTCGACAATATGTTACACCAGGCAACTTATAGAATTACTTGAAGAGGTGATTGGATAGGAGAGCCTGCCTCCTCTAAAGTCCAACCCTCTCAAAATCAACATCTAATGTTTAATCAATGGGCCAAATTTCATGTTAGTTGAGGTATACCCCGCAGTCTAATAATGTGTAAAAAACAAGGCAGCTCGTCCGCTGTCACAACCTGAGTCCAAGAATCACGGGCTTAGGGTTAACCCCGAGGCATGACACACTTACTCCCGTACAATTCACACATAGATTGGAGTCTAAATGGAATTACACAAGGGATATTCACATACTTACACGTGTGAGGTGCTTAATGGACATTTGTCTAAGCATTCAATACGCAGAAGCCTGTCAATATTACATGTAATTTTTCACTTTTCATTGAATAGATTAAAATATCATTACAACCATGAAACAGTCCAAATCTTAATATTAAGAGAATAAAGATTATTATGTTAATTCTACTCATCACCTGTACAACCCAAACATGATATGCACATGTACGCATCTATGCAAAGGATAAACATTTTATGTAGAGAAAGTAGGGGAATGAAGTACAAGGACCAAAGGACATTCATAGAAAAGTCAGACTATGTAGGTAACAACCTATATGGATGCAAATATATGTATATGCTAAAAGTTCCAATATACTCAAAATACACATTTTTAAGCTAATAATGTATTGCTCTCGGCATATGGAGTAGGCAGTAAGCTTTTGCTGCTTATTGATTATACCCTGAAGGAACCACTGCAGTCTCCTTCTTTGACTTCTGGGTCTTTACCAGATTGGGATTGAGATCTGAGCCTATAACACCATTAGACAACTTGTGAATAAGACTATTTAGCAAAGTATAAGTATAATTAAGGTAATACGCGTTGTATCTAAAAAAACTAATGACAAATGATTAGTAGAAGTTAATTCAGTACACTAGGCATGTTGTGCATTAAATAAAGTATGCTAAAAGAATCAATTAACAGAAATACTTTACTATTTTGCTATTACATTTGTCATATCCTTCCTCTAGGGATCTTTGCATTGAAAATACCATTGACCGGGCCAAGGTACGAATGAGTCTCTTCATACATGTCTGGAAGCTCCAAAGGCACACTGCAGTGGCATCGTTCGTTACTACACCAAAGCCAACCCCGCCAGTTATCATAAGGCTGAGGCTGAGTAGAGCCAGACTATTTCGATTCATATGATTGAATTTGAGTAAGTCATACCATTCTTTTCATTGAGAACTATATATAAGTTCATCGAGAATCATACATTATACGTTCAATTCGTTCTCACTCAATTTAACACTAACAACAGGAAAACGTATATCATTAACATTTCAAGTAGAATCAATTCATACTGTGATCATTTCATACTATAATTATTTCAATTCAAAATTAGTCCAATAATGGAGGGCAATAATGATAAGTCAATATGCTTATGCAATTCAAACCAACAGAATCAAGGTAATTTACAAACCAACTCTAATCTAGTCATCCATTGTTTCTAACCGTGCATGATGATGTAGTTTTAAGTTATACAATACACAGTTGTCTTTTTTTTTTTTTTTTTTTTTGTATCATATTGTGTATGGAATATATATAAAGTCTCTTAAAGCAACACTCATGTGGAGGCTCTTAAAAAATGGACAACACCACATGAATGAGTCTCAGCCTTTAAGACCATTTATGATGCTCAATTGTTCCATTGGGCCAATGCAGAGGGTAAAGAGATCCAAGAACTAAGTCTTACAAGGTGTTGAAACAGTTCCTAGTTAATCCAAGTTTTCAATGGTCCTTCGACTTAACCGTTGGTGACCTACGCTTAGCTTAGGTCAGCTTACGACTTAGCCTAGGGTAGCCTACAGCTTAGCCGTAAGATGTACTAGCTCTTAGCCGTGGTGACATAATTATTTCTCTGCATTTACAGTTTAATCGCAAAATGGTCTATGGCTGAGCCGTACTTGACCTACGGCTGAGCCACAGTGTGGCTACGGCTTAGCCGTAGCACATTTTACGGCTTGGCCGTGACTTAATCGTAGAACAATGTATCCAAGTTGGTTCTCTAGATTTTGAGCCGTAAAATACTTATGACTTAGCCGTAAGCTTTAGATTTTCTGGAGCTAACTCAGTTATAGAAATACTCCTCTTTAACCCATAATGTTGGGGTTCTGATTGCATGTATATTACCTATTGAAAGCATTTATTTATACTTCTCCTTAGCCATTTAACATCTCCAATTTCAATACGTGGTTCACTTAAACAATCGACTCATGCGTTTTAAACCATTATAAGGGATGAGCTTTCCTGTTAAAGATTCAATAGATTTACAAGAGTTAAAAAACACTAACATGCATTTAATTAAAATTAGCTTATACTTTCCTTGCTTAAGGATTCAAATCACTATCTTTATCTTAGCTTAACTAGAGACGATGAATCCACTGTTCTTAGCTTACAATGACATGTGTGCAAAAAAGGATGTAAAAAATGAGTACATGCAAGAGAATAAAAGTCTCATTGACTTCATTGAATCAAGAACTATATAAATAGAAGGAGATCTTACCTAATACAGTAATTAGAGAGTTGGTAGGATAGCTATAAACTACTATCTTCAATTCCAACAAGGAAAGAAGATAGAGAAGAGCTGGAAAGAGGAAATGGTTGCTTGGAGTCATGCATGCAGAATTGATCTTGCTCCCATGTATAAGAAGAAGAAAGCTGAAAAAAGGAGAAGGATGCTACTATAGTTGAAAAGGAGAGGAGCTCGAATAACTGGCTGGCTTCTTTTATACAGAAAAACTTCTGAAGTTTATAAGAAAGCCCATCTAATTTATTATATTTTTAATGGAAGACAAATGAAGGTCCAACTAATTCAAACGAAGTCGAATGCGTTCAAGTCAAGTACAAAAGTTGACGAGCTCAACAAGACAAACGTGATAGTATTAATATGATGTATGTATGATGTAAAACTAGGAAATCTAAAATTACGAAAAAAAGCTTCGTCTACCTAATTAAGGTCAAATTCTACCTAATTAAGGTCAAATCCAACCCAACTACCTATCCATGACCTGAACTCAACCTACTGGACTTCACAAAACTAGAATAAACTTATTTAAAATAAAACCATATTAATTAGCTAATAATTAATTACTCGCTAATCAAGCTAAGCTTGGGTCGGAGTGTTATACCCGCCCAACTCTAGTAGTAGCAAAATTGACCCAGCACAAACAGCGGTTGACAATTAGTTTTTAAGGTTGGATTTTAGAGGTAGGCTTCATTGATGGATGAGAAGCAAGTGCCCATTTTCCACTGTAAGAGGTCTGAATTTTACATATTGAAATGGTTTCTTTATAGTGTAAATGTGCATTGTATGATTTTCAGTCATGTAGAAACAAGGCTACCTATAAGATTCTTGAAAAAAAATTACAAACTCCAGATGTTTTTTTTTTATTTTTTTTATTTTTTTCCTTTTAAATATGAATGAATGTAGGTTCATGCTAAAGAAATTTGGCTTGGATATGAAAAAAGTCACAAATAACATAATTAAAACTAAAAAGAGATTATTTGTTATCATCCAAGTCTCACTACAAATCTGAAATAAGATAGCTCAAGAATTCAAAACATTGTATCTGGATTTGGATTGGGGGAATCAAGATGCATTTGCTCCCCAGCTCAATCAAATACCTCGCTACATCGAGAATTTCCTAAGACATAAAAAATTCATTGTAGTTCCCAAAATAAGATTGTAGCCAAAAGTGATCCATGTTAGCCATCGGTGAGTTGGCTTCATGTGGGTCAGTGATCAATCCTAGGGTTAGGATTTGCAATCATGAGTGCCTTAGCATAATCCAATTGATGCAATCCTAGGGTTAGGATTTGTAGTCATGAGTGCCTCGGCACAACGAGGGGTTTCTGCGTAAACAACCACATGATGAAGACAACTCTCAACAATAAAATCACACTGGAAAAATTTTATTAACTCAAACTCTAAGATTATGATCTTTACAATGCCATCTAAATAATGAAAGAAACTTACGGTCTCAGACTCTTACTCCTAATCAAAGTGGTAAACTATATAGGAATCCTACAACGCTAGAAAAACTTCCCAAAAACAATTCTTAAATAAACTTAGGAACTAAAAAAATAAGAAAATCTCTAAACTTCCTTGGATCCCGCATGTGGCCCACGATGATATTTTCCATGAAATATTGGTGTTGCTGCATTAGTCAGATGCATAGAACATATTTTGGTTTTGAGGAATGGAGCTTTCTCTTACTTCTTCAATGCCATTGACTCCCATGTTCATTATTGGTTGGGTGGATGGAGGATGATTGCTGGGCATATTTTTTTCTTTTTCATAAAAGATACACAATACATAATATTCAATCTGCAAAGGAAACGGAAGGTTTTATTAGTGTAAAATAAATTTTAGATGGTTATATGGAAAATTCTAATGCAGCCCAAGAGAATATATGCTTTGTACATAAGCGGAGAAAGAAGCCCATTTTTGTGGTTTTCGTTCTCCCTCATTTTTCATTTGCATAAAAGCCTATTATATTATATTAAAGTCAAGCATTTCCAATCTAATTTGGAACTCTAGTACAAGTTATACGGTAAGTTATTCTTATCTCCTACAATATTGTCTTTTTTAACTATCCACTTCTTATTGCATGCATCACCAATTTTATCTCTTATAACTACCCACCTTTATTCCCTACTTTTCATCACAAAACTCTTTTATGTTTACACCTCCTATTTCATTTCTGGGTATTCTCTTATAGATTTTTTTATATCACTTCTCATTTTTTTACTTTTTACTCTACCTACTCTCAATTGCAAAAATATGTATTGATCATATATTTTCTCTTTTGTTTTTATTTTAAAAATGTGTTGTATTTGGGCCACAATCTAAATAATTATTTTTTAAAATTGTATGAATTTTTTATTTGCATTGTATGAATATATATTTTGTGATTAATGCAATCCCTTCACTTATGCTCATTCCTCATGGTGATTCAAACATTACTTACCATTTAAGTTTTCTGTAATAATTTTACATCTTGTATAGTCATTGAGCTGACATGAGACCGAGGACTCGGATCATTTGGTTGTCTAATATTTTGTTTTACACATATTCCTCATCCAAACCTTTTAGGCTCCCTTAATAATGATAAGAAATTATATTTCTATATTTGGAATGGATTTTTATGAAAAGAAAAAGCCTGAAAGTTGAGAAAAATAACAAAGGGCTCAAACACATCACAATGACAACAAAAGTCTTACCACCACATTTTTTTTATAAAAAAAAAAGTGGAAAAAATTTCCTCCATTAGGTGATATTGTGAAATGATCTTCATATCAAAGAATGTAGAGTTATTATGTGTGTGAAATGTCCTTATTATTGTGAAATTTGCATATTGGGTTATTCCATAAAGTTGTGTAATGGTCATAATAACATATCATCATCACATGCTCATAACTTGTTAAATGAGATGTCATGTGAAAGACCTCTATTTGAAAAAAAAAGAAGGGAAAATATGAAAGGAAAGATGATTTTCTTACACTATTAGAATTCTCAGTTGAATCCATATCCATTACAGACGTCATAGTAAGATCTTTGAATTCATGCATGATCCAATTTATCTTCTTGTCTTTTCCCTCAAAGAACTTGAATTTCTTATGGTGCCCTATCTTCTTATTTTTGTCATCTTTAATATCTTTATCTTTGCTTGTAGTCTTCAATAACCTTCATTCATTGAGTGTTTTACTTATAATTCTTTTTTATCCTTGCGCGTTCTTTTTGTAAAGTAATTAATCCTCCTATTATCATTAATTCTAAGGTTAGAATTCCTCTCTGCAAGTAGTTTCTTTAATGTATCAGAAATAAATCAAATGAATAAAAAAAAGATTATAAATTATACGTGGGAGCCCTTTGCTGAGCCCTGGCACTCTAATACAACTAGTGGAGCTAATATTATGATCCATCCAAGTGAACCATAAAATAGCAACCTCCCAACCAAAAGTCACAAGTCTTGGGGTTTGGCACCCATCTTAATAAACTTGACCGGTGGATCGATTGTATGCTTATTTTAGATGGCGAAAACTTGTGGGCTGTTAATAAAATTGTTAGGATGATAATTGGAGACAATGTCAACATACATGGGCTACAAAACCCCACCCTCGGGTCCCATCACCAGTTGGGGCCCAAGGTGGACCCCACAAGTGCTGGTGCTCAGCACAGGGCTTCCCTTTTTGAAATACATATATAGATGTAGTGGCTCAGTTGATTTAAGCTTTGGGTTTGCTCCCCAAGGTCTCGAGTTTGACTCCCGCCCCTTTTATTATCTGGGTAATATGTGTGTGGTCATGTATGTTCCCCCCAAGGAGTAGTCGTTGTTAGAATCAGGTCACCCCTTGGCCAGAGGCCAATGGTTGAAGGCTAGGTTGGTGAGGGATACCTTGGTTCAATAAAGAAAAAATAATAATAATGTATTTTAAGGAATGATCTATGAAAGGGATGAGAGGGAAGTTCCCATGGTACTTACTTTTTTGAAATGGTAACAGTTCTAGTTGGACACTAATATAGACATTAGTTGCCATTAGATTTTATTTTATTTTTTTAAGCTTACGGGGCAATGCCATAAATTTGGATAATATGTTAAGATCAAAGTTATATGCATTAACCTATCTATCCTCTTATTTTGATATGATTTTCCTCGATCCATAGAAAAGCCTTTTCCTATGGAGAGGGGCAAGTGGCCATAACTACTTCATGCTAGGGCAGAAATAAGTTGTAGTGAGCATGGAATTCCAGCATTAAACAAACAAACCAAATACCAGGTCCAATACCATACATGAAACCATGATAAGTCGGCATCATATACTGATTTTAAGTCAGTCCTCTTGAGGAAATTGTAGAAGAATTTCAATGGCCAAAGTTTGCAAGATATAAGAAATAAATAAATCTACAAATGGAGGAAGCTCGTAACTCCATATCACTGAACATTCCGTAATATAAGAAAACACCAAATATTCCTTGTCTAATTCTAAAGTATTGAAGAAAGTCATTAGGAATAGTAGTTGTTCAAATCTTACATTCTTTAAGATTTCAGGGATTTCTGAATCATGCTAGCTAATAAGGGTGAGAACCGGTCCATCGGGTAAGGTTTCTAACTCCAAGTAACATGGATATGCAATCCCCACCAGACCTATTTGGCTAGCCGGGTTTAATATATAAACCCAAGTCCAACCTAGAACTTAAAAGGTCAATCTAAACATTCGAATAGGTAGGTTACGGTTAGGTTGGAAAAGCCAAAATGCAATTAGTTGGGTTGGTTTGACAGTACTACAGAGAGAATTTAATCTGAACCTGGCCCTATTTATTTTAGTGACAAGCACGTTGACCTGACCCATACATGAAATTAAAAAAGTTTGGCTTAGGGTGGGTTGTCATTAGGGTTGCAAATGGGTATTGGATTATCCAAGTATCTGAAGCCTTTGGTTCCAAATAAAGTGTGCATGGCATTGACTGTTGGATTAGGAAGAATTTCGGCTGTAAATATGACTCCATGCATATAAAAGAAGGAACATCTGGATCTGAACTGATCCTTGTATGTTCCCAACCCAAGATCTTGGTTCTGGACAATTATGTTTACATATTAAAAATACATAAGTTTTAAGAGCCTACAAGGTTTGAGTGCAATTCTTATCTCATAGTAATCATTCAATAACCTCACTTGTAAACTTAAAACAATTTATTTTCAAGCTTTCTTACCTGATTTATACTAATGCGCTATATATCTTATTTTGAATATAGATCCAGAACAAGATCCATTTTTTATAAATTGATGTGGGATCTATATACAACAGGTAGGTTTTGTGTTGGATCCGGATCTATAAAAATGGATTTGGCCTAGATCTGCCATGGTTCCTGCCATGATCTAACCTGTTTGCATCGGTTGTCAGAGATTGCCACTCCAAAACCAAGAAAGAAAGAAACACAGAAAACATGATCCATAGCTAATATAAAAAGAGTTGAATAACAAAAACAAGAAAAATAAAAGGCTAAACAATATTTAGTTGGGTTGGGTTTAGGTTGGTTATGGAAATCATAGAGTTGGGTTGGACAGTCAAATAACAAAACTCAACTCAAGCCCAACCCTTTTATTTAGTGGGTTTGAAATGTTAGCCCAACCACAACCTATAATTAGAAGTTAGAGTTCAGGTTTTTTAAGCAAACTTGAAACCAAAGAAGAAATAAACAATGAAAACACAATCCATAACTACTACAGAATTGAGCAGAATAACAAAAGAAATGAATAAAAAAATGTCAAATGACAATTTGTTGGGCTGGGTTCAAGTTGGTTTGAGAAATCATTGTGCAATTAGTTGGAGTTAGGTTGAATAGTTAGATGGCAAATTATGGTTTGTGCCTAAAGCCAATCATTTATTGATTGGGTTAGAAATATCAACTTGAAAGAAATATCAACTTGAAATCAAATCTAAAAATAGAAGTTGGGCTGAGGTTGGTTTCCATCGCCTCCCCAAAAACAATGAAGGAAGAAATTAAAAAAAACATAATCAGTAACTAATACAAAGAAGAGATTGTTAGAGGCGGCCTACAGGATCTCTAGATATTATATACAGATTAATTCGGAAATAACTTAAGATTATAACGTTTCAAGAACCCTACTTGCGAGATTTCTCTGATTTGATTGTGATCTTACAAATACCCGAGAATCTTAAGGCCTTCTATTGTATTCCTCTATGTTTGAACTCGCTCCGGGGTGTAGGTTTCTTCTGTGAATTCTCTTTGCTCTAAAAAATGAGATTTCTCTTTCATGGATTTTCTAGAGAGCAATAGCGTATATTTATAGGCTACAATAGGGACCTTAAGAAGAAAACAAGAAATAGGGTTCTTATGAAAATATGATACCCTAATTTGACTCAAATTAAAATCTTAGTTCCATAAATTACAATTCAGTCTACTAGAAAATTATAATTGCACTCTTGTCCTTATTCTCAAAATTATATTTTGAGCTTCTTGTTATTAAATGCTTATTAATCTCCCCATGTTAAGTTTTCAGATATCCATCGATTAAATAATTACTAGCATCTATATTTAATCGATACTTTATAATTCTTTGAGACCTTACACTTGACTTATTTGATATATCGGATACAAAGTCCACCTGTAGGGTTTGTCATAATCAAAACTTGTAAGCTTCATCAAGTGGATATCATCAATCCCTATTACGGAACATGAATTCTGTCAATAAACTAATGTCCATCATACACAAAGTGTTGTCATCCAATTTATTGAGATTATTAACCCATAAAAGGTTTCACTCCTTTGTAAATTAAAATGCTAATCACTAAATGTATGTGTTTATTATTTTTATCGAAATTAAGAGTACAAGCACTTATAATAACCATTTGGATGTTAATTGTTTTATATAGTTAGTATAAATACAATAAACCCAAAAGTGGTCCTGTTTAATACACACAAAGTTTACTAGCATAATGAGTTGAAAGTATGCCGTTTCCCGTAGCCAAGACAAGCCTGCTGAAACATTATGCTACAATTGTACCAATGGTGTATCCAACTCCATTTAAATTGCGAACGACAATAACTTATTTTCTATAAGGACTGACAAACAAGTCTTCTGTGTGTAAGCTGAACTCTACACACCAACTTGTCTACTTAATAAAATAAAAGAGACACATATGTATAATAAATAAGAATACAACCATTTGCTCATACAAATTTTCATTAAGATGAAAAGACAAACTTTACTAATAAATAAATCAGTCAAAAACAAATATATAGAAGTATGCTTTTAATTTAAATTTCCAACAATCTCCCACTTAAACTCAAAACCATGTTGATATGTATTGCAACTCCATTGCCTCCATATGACTATCAAAGCTCTTTGCTGGTAAGCTCTTTGTAAAAAGATCTACCAAGTTGTCCGTTGATGTAATTTTGGTCACAATTATATTATCCCTCTGTACGATTTCTCTTATGAGATGATACTTACATTGAACGTGCTTATCCTTCTTATGCATCATGCGTTTCTTTGCATTAGTAACTGCACCGGTATTATCATAATAAAGTGTTATAGGTGATTTTATAGAATGTACTACTTCTAGATCCATCAAGAAGTTTCTAAGCCAAATTGCCTCCTTAGATGCTTCAAAAGCTACCACATATTTGGTTGCCATGGTAGAGTCAGCAGTATATGATTGCTTAATACTCTTCCAACTTATAGCTCCACCTCTCAAAGTAAATACAAATCCTAAGGTCGACTTTCTAGCATCATTATTTGACTAGAAGTCTGACTTTGTGTACTCAATGGATGTCAACCTCTCAGCTTGGTAAATCAGCATATAATTTCTAGTCCTCTTAAGATACTTAAGTATATGTTTTATCGCAGTCCAATATTCTCTCCCTAGATTAGATTGGTATCTGCTAACCATACCAAAGGCAAAACAAATATCAGGTTTAGTGCATAGCATTACATACATGAAGCTTCCTACTGCCGAAGCATAAGGTACTTTCTTCATTTTTTCTATCTCATCAAGTGTCTTAGGATGACGATCCTTAAATAAAGTAAGTTTATGCTTGAAAGAAAGAAATCATTTCTTGGAATCTTGAATGCTAAAACGGGCAAGAATCGCATCAATATAAACCACTTGAGATAAGCCCAACATTCTTTATTTCCGATCTCGTAGGAGCTTGATCCCCAGAATGTGATTGGCTTTTCTTAAGTCCTTTATAGTGAAATGACAACTCAACCATACTTTAACTTAAGACAACACCCCAATATCGTTTCCAATGAGTAGAATGTCATCTACATAAAGTATTAAGAAAACCACCACACTACTGCTGCACCTCTTATACACATAGGATTCATCAGGGTTCTGTTCGAAATCATAAGATTTAATCCTTTGATAAAAACGAATGTTCCAAGATCTAGACACTTCCTTAAGTTCATAAATGGACTTTTTAAGCTTGAATAATTTGTGCTCACGGCCTTCAGCTACGAATCCATCTGGTTGCACTATATAGCTACAGTCATCAAGATTTCCATTAAGGAAAGCTGTCTTGACTTCCATTTGCCAAATTTCTTAATCAAAATGAGCCGCAATGGATAACAAAATCCGGATGGATTTTAGCATGGCTACTAGCAAGAAGGTCTCCTCATAATCGATTCCTTCTTTCTGAGTAAACCCTTTTGTAAAAGTTTAGCTTTAAAGGTTTTAACCTTTCCATCTATCCCTCTTTTCTTCTTGTAGATCTACTGGCAATCAATACGTTTTATCCCTTTTAGTGGTTCTATAAAATCCCAGACTTGAGTAGAGTATATAGACTCCATTTCTGATTTCATATCTTTTTGCTATAGTTCTGTATTTTCTTTTCTTAGAATGTTTCATTATAGTTATAGAGTTCGGTATTTAGCTTATCAGGGACTCTGTCGAATAACTCTCCCAAGAACATATACCGCTCGGGTTGGCGAACAACCCTCCCACTACGACGAGGCACATCCTGTGTCTGTGTATGAGTAGTGTCACGCAATGCTAAAACTAATCCTGATGTACCATCATTTACATGCTAATTTGGCTCATCACCCAACATGTTGGTGGGATCACCTGGAGTATTATTAGCTTGAGACTCGATAATTCTCCCACTACGATGAGGTAATGAAACGCCGAATTCTCCATCTTGTGGTCTCTCTTCCTATGTTACTGGTAATGGAAAAGCTTGGGTAGGTCTTTCTCTCTTAATTCCTCTAAAACAATTCTGCTTTTATGTTTGTGGTTTACTACATAGTCCTCTTCTAGTAATCGGGCATTGGTGCTAACAATGACCTTCCGATGTTTAGGAATATAAAACAAATTACCTTTTACTCCTTTGGGTTATCTAATAAAAATGGAAACTTCCGTTGTTGGTTCTAACTTATTTGTGTTTCCTTTTAGCATGTGTACTAGGCTACCCCAAAGTCGAACATGCTTTAAACTGGGTTTACACCCAGTTCATAGTTTTGTGGGTGTAGTAGATATTGACTTAGATGGAACTAAGTTTAGAATGTATGTTACCATTTCTAGAGCATGCCTCTAGGACGAATTAGGAAAATCCAAATAACTCATTATTGACCTCACCATATTCATACTAGTCCTATTGCTTCTTTTTGCTATACCATTTCATTGAGGTGTACTTAGTGCAGACAACTAAGATATAATCCCTTTTTGTGCTAAGTAATCCCTAAATTTTGCAAAGAGATGCTTTTCACCATGATTAGATTGTAGTGTCCTGATACTTTTAATTAGACGCTTTTCCGTTTCTGCCTTATACTCCTTGAATTTCTCAAAGCATTCAGACTTACAGTGCATTAAGTAAATGTACCCATACCTAGAGTAGTCATCAATAAAAGTAATGAAATACTCAAAGCCACCTCTTGCCTGGACCTTCATAGGTCCACATAAGACCGAGTGAACCAATTCCAATAGTTCTTTGGCCCTATAACCTTTTGCTGAATAAGGATGCTTGGTCATTTTCCCTTCTAAACAAGATTCGAAGGTTAGAAATGCCTCCACTTCTAATGAATCTAATGGTCCATTTGCAACTAGTCTTGAAATCCTATTTAGATTAATATGACCTAGGCGTAAATGCCAAAGTTATGTTTGGTTTAATTGTGAAGGTTCATTTCTCTTACATGGTAGGGTAGTTGTATTATTTGATTTAGTCAGTTTTAATTTAAAAGAGAGATGATCAACAATATAAAGATCATCCACTAATGAACCAAAACTGATAAAATGCTTATTGTACTTAATAACTACAAATTTATTAAAATAAATGGAATATCAGTCTTTAACCAACTTGTAAACAGAAATTAAATCCCTCTTAATGGAGGAAACATAAAGACAATCTTTTAAAACTAAAGTTCTATCTCTATTAAAATTTAGACAAACATCTCCTACTATAACTACTACCACTCTCATAGCATAACCCATAAACAAATAAATCTCTCCATCACTTAGCTACCTGGTTTTCTAGAACCTCTGCAAAGAATTGAAAACATAATTAGTGGCTCCCATATCTACACACTTAGCACTAGTATATTTAATCGCAAAACATGATTCAACAACTAGTAAATGAAATTTATCTTTATTTTTCACTTTGTTAAGATAAGTTGGACATTGCTTTTTCCAGTGTCCTACTTGCTTGCAATGAAAACACTTGTCATTGGGCTTTTTTACTCCTCCCTGAGGTACGTTGCCCTCTTAGGGAATTGCATTACGATTTTGACCCTTGTTTTGTTTCTTCTTCCCTTTTGGCTTAGAAACAAAACCTTTTCTAGCAACGTGAACACTAGATGGTTTTTTCAAAAGGCCTTCAGCAGTTTGAAGTTCCTTGAATAATTCCGTCAGAAAAAAGTTAAGCTTGTTCATGTTGTAATTTAGGCAAAAATTCTCAAACGAATCAGTCAAGGACTGAAGAATGATATCGATTTGGGTTTCCCCATCAATTTCAGCTCTAAGGACTTCTAGTTCATTTAGCTGTCCTATCATTTTTAGAACATGGTCCCTCACGGAGGTACCTTCACCCATCTTAGTGTTAAATAGTTATTTCATAGCAACTTGCCAGCGGCGCGATCCTGATCACCAAACACTTCCTTGAGATTGTACATGATGTCATAGGCGGTAGGCAAAGATTGATGCTAATGTTGCAAGACATTTGACATAGATGCCAACATGTAACATGGCGTCATCTCATCAGCCTTGATCCATTTTTTTTTATGCCTAGACAGTTACCTCATCAGTATAACCATCCGCAAGTTTCTCAGGGCATACCTCAGTGAGCATATATTTGTACTCTTCAACAGTTAGCTCAATATCTAAGTTTCTTTTTTAGTCAATGTAATTAGGTCTAGTGAATTTGTGCTCTTTGAGAATAACAGCAAGTGGATTGAAATAACCCATATTTAATCTTGAGAATTACATAATTAATAAAATTATAATGGGCAAATAAACTTTGGATTTAAATAAAAGGAAAGTAACTCCCTCTGCCAATTAATAAAAGAATCTGATAGCAAATTAAAACATTAATGCATAGTATGTCTTTATGTGAGGACTTCTACCATACTTATTTTGTTAAAATAGAATATAACCTATTAGTTTTATTGTCAAAGCAACAAACCGTGCCAAGTAAAACCAAATAGCTGCCATGACTGTGGTCCTATAAATAATAACAGTGACTCAGATGGAGAGCATACTATTATTTACAGCTAAGTGTATACCATATTTAATTCAAGGTCCATTATTCTGTATACAGTCCTATCAGATGGAGAAATGACATATACTAATAATTATCTTAAATCATCCATATGGGAGTTTGTACAGGAGATTCCATAATTAACTTATCCGATGAGGAGGAAGACTCCAAGGTCAACACATAAATCAATCACATCTTCTACAAAACAATGATGGCAACCGTAGGAACTAATGGGTTCCCTCTCCTACTTAGTTATTTAACAATGAGGGTTCTTGTAAAACAGTTTAATTAAGACCAGTTCAGAATCTTGAAGTAATACGTTATCAAGATTTCTAGGTTACCCTATCTTTATGCATCACAGCATTATTGTGATTAATAAAATTTTGATAACCCATAATATTTTTTTAAAAAATAGAGTTCAATTTTTTTTTGCAAATCACATGAACACAACCTACTTTACTGTTCCAAACATTATTATATAGGTCTAATATCATTTTTAGTAGGCTATGATAATAATAGACATCCAAGTACAAAAAAAAAAAAAAAAACCAACCATCAAAAAAAACCTAGCTATCATGGTCAAGTACGATCCTTTGTCTTCGTGATTGCCACTTCTTCAAAACATGTGCTTCGCAAGAGGGTCAGAGGGTGTCCACCGGTAGTGATCGAGCTACTCGTTTAACTCGCTGGGGCCCAGGGGGCAATGCCCTTGGGCCAAATTTTTTCATAAAGTTCTTCCTTCGAAATCGAATTACTGCCTTCAGAACCTGTGTCCCTTTTTTAAAAAAAATTATATTGACCCTAAGCCTCTTGACGAACAGAGTTCACATTATCAATATAATTACATCACCATGAAACATTGATAGTATGTAAAATAGTAACCATGAATTTGATTTATGAGATCCATTCATGTAATATACACACATGGTGACAGTGATAACCACATCAATTGCTGCAAAACAATGGTTAGACAGTTTGCTACAAAACAAGGGTTAGTTACAATAAAAACGATCTCCATATATTTTTTTTACAACAACCTATAATCTTATAATATTTTGTTCAATGATATGGAGTATCAAGATTCTGATACCAATGTTGGAGGTAGACGCCAGGATCCCTAGATATTGCATATAGGTTACTGTGGAAATAACTTTAGATGATGATGATTCAAGAACCATACCTGTGAGATCTCTTTGATTTGATCTCAGTCTTATCGAAACCCAAAATCTCAAGACCTTCTGTTGTATTCCTCTATGCTCGAACTCGTACTGGGGAGTGGGCCTCTTCTGTAAATTCTGTTTGTTCTAAAAAATGAGATTTCTCTTTCATGGATTTCCTAGAAAGAATAGCACATATTTTTAGGCTATAATAGGGACTTTAAGAATGAAACAAGGAATAGGGTTCTTATGGAAATATGATACTCTAATTCGACTCAAATTAGAATCATAGTTTCATAAATTACAATTTAATCCACTAGAGAACTATAATTGCACTCCTGTCCTTATTATCAAAATTATATTTTGAGCTTCTTGTTATTAAATACTTATTAATCTTCCCATATTAAGATTTCAAATATCCATCTATTAAATAATTACTGACATTTATATTTAATCGATATCTTTATAATTCCTTGAGACCTTGCACTTAACTTGTTTGATATGTCGGACATAAAGTCCACCTGTAGGATTTGACATAATCAAAACTTGTAAGTTTCATCAAAAGGATATCATTAATCCCTGTTATAGGACATGGATTCCATCAATAAACTATTGGCCACCATATACGCAGTGTTGGCATCCAATTTACTGAGATTATTGACTTATAAAAGGTCTCACTCATTTGTAAATCAAAATGCTAAACACTAAATGCATGTGTTTATTATTTATATCGGGATTAAGAGTACAAGCACTCATAATAACTATTTATATATTAATTGTCTTATATAGTCAGTATAAAGACAATAAACCCAAAAGTGGTTTTGTTCAACATACACAACGCGTATTAGCATAATGAGTCGAACGTATACCGTTTCTCGCAGCCAAGACAAGCTTGCTAAAATATCATGTTATAATCGTACCGATGGTGTGTCAACTCCATCCAGATTGTGAACAACAATAATTTATATTTTATAAGAACTAACAAACAAGTCTTCCGTGTATAAGCTAAACTCTACACACCAACTTGTTTACTTTATAGAATAAAAGACAGACACATGCATAATAAATAACAATGCAACCATTTGCCCATAAAAATTCTCATTAAGATGAAATGACAAACTTTACTAACAAATAAATTAATCAAAGATAAATACATAAAAGTATGTTTTTAGTAGAAATTTCTAACAGAGACAACACCAAAAAGAGTTAATCAAAGAAATTTTCATTACAATGGAAAGAAGGAAAGAAAAAAAAGTTAGACAAGAGCCAAAACAAGTTCCAATTGCACCTGTAAGTTTTTTGGGATACACTCGTAAAGATCTACTTTTGGGGTTTCAATGGTACGTGGACGGTCAAAAACAACATCAAAGTTTTTTACCATTAGATAATGAATCAGTTCCCGAGGATGTGGGTCAAAACGATGACCATAAAGCAATAATTCCATTCTCTCATTCTGTCCTCCTATAGATGAAGATTCTCCAAACTCCATGTCCATTTCAGACGACATTCTCAAAGTGTAGAGATAAGAGAAGGGGAGATTGCAATATAAGTCTATGAAAGAGAAGAAGAACAAGCTAAAAACATGAAGCTTTGTCCTTCTATTATTTATAAATGTTGAAGATGATAAAATGCAACATATAAGAAGAAAATAAGTTGTTTTTTAGATACAAAACTGCTCTTCCATGGCATAAGTGAAGAAGTTCCCCAGTTTGCATTATCACATGGGTTTGGGTTTAAAGTCGGCAATTCACACTCCCACTAGGTTTGGGTTAACCCTTTTGTTTATCATTGTGTTCTTGTTGATTTATCCCCATTAATAAGTTGTTTGTTTTAAGGTGTATAGTACCCTCATTAAAATTCAATTTTTGAAAGATGACTAATCAATAACTCTTACTTTTTAGATGCTATAGATATGTCATTGTGATCTATATTGAAAAAGATGGCTGCAAATGGATTTTCCTCTATAAAAGGACCCACATCTTTATTTATGCACTTTTTTTAATTAATTTTTTAGAGTTCCATGTTAGGATTGTTGGAAAATAAAATTAACAATGAATCCCGATATTATCTAGAATCACAAAATTAACAATATAGATCTAAATAAAAATTATATATTCATAATGTAAGTTAATGGGGTACTTAATGCCATTAAGATATAGAAGATCTGCGGTCTGAATTCTTAATTAGGAACTTGTATGTCTTGGATAGCCCATGGTGGATTCATCTATATTCCTCTTGTAATGGCGATGAAAACCTCTTTAGTGTTTTGTGTTAAAGGCTAGAGGTGAGATCGTGGGTAACTTTAATATGTACTAGATGGATATTCCCGATATCTCCTGTCACAGCTTTGCCTAACTTAGCATGATATTGCCCGCTTTGGCCCCACGTGCACTCATGGAGACTTCCTAGGTGGTTACCCATCTTAGTACTGCTCTCGTTCGAGCACATAACTCCAAAGTTTTTATGAGATCCGTAGCCGCACAACTTTAAAAGGCCCCATGCTTATTTAATATGGGGCTTGACTTATAAGCCCAGGGATTTAGTTACTCCTTTATCAATGCGAGACTCATGGAACTCTATATAGTGCAAATCGAGGTGTCGAATGACACCTACATACTCCCTTCTTTAGGGGGGCCACAATCGTATGGATCTTACATCCCCTATATTTTATATTTTGAAACTTGCACAACTTGCACAAGGTCACTTATCTTTAAGTAACCAAATGCCTCAAATGGGTATCAGTTAAAGCAAACTGGAAGGATAAATACATGTTAAAATATGGGGTTGTTAGGACCACTTAAATGTTCATCCACTTGGTCCAAACAACACCAAGCATACTCATATTTCAATTATGGTCAAGCTTTATGTTTATCAAATGAAATAACTATACGCGGTCAATGACGCTCGCTACAAATGTAGGACCTTAGCATTCTACGCTATAGACTATCCATTTCTTAAGGATCTTGATGCGTAGTTTCTTGTACAGATAGATATATTATATTGGAGAATTTAGATCTATCCACTAGTCTACTTTATTTTGAGTTCTATTTATTAAATGAATGTGCCCAATTAAGTAGGACAACAAAATAAGAAACGAAGTGTCCATAACTTTATTGCATATGATTGACTAGGCCCATATGGTTTTCATGATCCGCTATCAACAATCTTGCATTGATGTTCTCCATGGACACATAATGTTTTTTTTTTTTTAAACTTTACCTTAATTTATAAGGTGGTGTCATGACTTGTCACCAACTCTGCTTTCATGATGGAATTCATAATAAAGTGACTTGCACTCATCCACTAGATTTCTCCCCCTTTTCTGCTAGTCTGTCTATATGTGAGCAATAGAAGCATTTGAATCTTTCAAAAGCCTAATATTATTTCTTACTGACAAAAACTTATCCACACAGTTCAATAAGAAATTGAAAATATTCCCATTAGTCTTGATGTACCATAAAGTAACCATCACTTTATCCTTTCACTAGACAAAATTGCTGGAGTGAGTAATGGGATTGGATACGGTTGTGTGGCAATTGAAGCAAGGTTATGCTCACTTTAATTCTTTATGCTGTGACTTTACTTTACGCGCATTTATGGTTGGTTTTATCCAAATGATAGGTTTTATAGATTTAACTTCGGTGAGCAATCCCAGTGTAACATCACAATATCTCTTTGGGAGAGATTGTAACTTACTAATTGGTTTGCTCAATTGATAACAAAATTCACCACGTGGCATTTTAAATTCATAGACTATAACAAGAAGTTCTCCACCTTTGGGCATGAGAAGCAACTCACCGTGATGCATCAAGTACCCTATTCCATTTAATTGAGAACATAATGGGCTCCTTTGGGTCGTCCACTACTTCATCAAAACACAAATTTAGAGGCCACTAGAATGCATAATACAACCTATAAACCTATCTTGATATCAAAAAATTTGAAAAACAGACTACTTTGGTGGCAACCAAACTATCAAATCCTTTGATTTCAAGTAGAAAGTCTTTATAAGTGGCAATCCAAAACTTTTATATTCACAATTATGGGATTAATAGATATTAAATCAATATGTGTGATCGCGCTTAAAATGTGACGTGGAACTGTGTAATGGATTCAGTGTCCAACATTTACGCACTTCAAGCATTAAGAAGCATATGAATTAATTACAGTTCATCATTAATTTTCCTTTGTTTACATGGGTTCTAATGCCCTGACCGCGGGGATGCAGGTTGTTTACACAAGTTTACAAAGTTTACAACCCCTCCCTTAAGTCTTAGATGTGATCTCAATTTGGAAATTACAAGAAAATGTACATAGAATATGAAAATGTGAAAAAAAGAAGGAAAAAAAGGGGGGTGACCGTGACCCACAGTCATTGCCCCAGGCCAGTGACCGTGGGTCACGGTCACGGTCACGGTCACTGGCACTTGCCAGTGACCGTGACTCAAGATCACTGGCACTTGCCAGTGACCGTGACTCACGATCACTGGTAGACAATGACCATGAGGTCCTCCGTTTTTTATGTTGTTTGTGTTGGTTCTTCTTCCAACTTTTTCCAAGTGTTGAAACTCCCTTTTATGGCATTTTGGGGCGTTAAATGACCATTGAGAAGATCGAATTCGACTATGGAATCGTTTGAAAACTTTGTGATCCATCATTCTTGTTTATGGACTATCTTTTGTGTTCAAGTCCAAAGAGGGCATCATAGGAAGCCAAAGTTGTGTCATTCTGAACCTATGATTTTCAAGGAACAAAATGAGGTCCAAGGGGGCTCGTTCACAACCTCTGTAATGGCCAAGAAATCCCTCCCCCCCCCCCCCCCCCCGACCCCGACTGAGAAAAACAAGGATGACAACGTCATCATTCGAATAGTCGTCACTGCACGTACATAGTGTGCTCTTGTAATTACCCCACCCTTCTCCTCTTCCTTTGAATCTTTTTGCTCACCTTGGTGACTAAAGAAGGAAGGGAATGGTCGTGGGATGCTGCTTTTCTTGCTTGAATCCTCCTGCGTTTGTTCAATTCTCTCTTTTTCTCTCCTATGTGTCCTCTCTCGTTTCCTTCAAACACTCTTCTTTCTATAGAGGTCCCAGGTAGTTTTTGGTGGTTCCTGGGAGTTGTGGGAAGTTTGATTTCAAAAGAGAGTGGAGAAAAAACCACCCAAAACCACAGGAAGTGTCCTTTGGGGGTTCGTGACCGCAGCTGCGGTCACGGACGAGGCCCAATTTTTGGTTTTTATAGTTGCGGCCCATTTTCACCTGTTTGGGGCCCAAACGAAGTCCAATCGCCACAAAACTTGGAGGGATACTTCTTGACACTATTTTGACTATATCATAAAAGTTTCAGCTCGTTTTGACCATCTGAAGTTGGTCAACTCCCTTGATGAACAGGCTACGGTCACGGACAAGGCCCGATTTCTGACTTTTGTACATGTGACCCGTTTTCGCCAATTTAGGGCCCGAACGATGTCCGATCGCCACGAAACTAGGAGAGTTGCTTCTTGAAACTATTTTGAGTATGTCATAGAAGTTTCAACCTGTTTTGACTTTCGAAAGTCAATCAACTATCCAGTTGACTTTTTATGAAAGTGGGCCATTGTCTCAGCTGTTTGAGGCCCAAATGACTTCGTTTTGGTTTGAAACTTGGAGAGACTAACATCAGGAATATCTTGAAGTATTCATCCAAATTTCATGGAGTTTGGATTTGGGGAAGTAGGATTTCGAGCAGTGGCCTATTCATTGCATGTGTTAGGTCACTATTCACTCTACATTGAGGTAGTTAGCTTGTTTTCTATCTGAACAGCATCCACTTGACTTGAAACTTTACGAGAGTAACTTGGGATATTCTTTAAGCATTTGTTCCAAATTTTATTGGCTTTGGCCTTCTGGAAGCAAGATCTTAGCCGGTGACCCCCATAACTCGGGATTACGGTCCTCTAAGCTGACATGTAATGGAATTCGGACCAAATGGAGTCCTTTCGACTTAAAAATTTGCAGAGTATCTTTTGAGCATGACTGAAGCTTTGCACCCAAATTTCGTCAATTTTGAACGTTGGGAAGCAGGACTTTGGTCAGTGACCCAATGGCTTGAGGGGGAACTGACCCTAAGTTGACATGCTTGTAGCTTTTGGGTTCGATGATGTTTGTTGAACTCGAAATTTTGTAGAACCTGTCTTGGGCATCATTTGAACTTTCCCTCAGAGTTTTAGCTAATTTTGATCTTCATGGGATGTCACTCTGTGCAGGGACCATCAGAGCACAGTGTACGATCATTTGGACCAAGTTTGGATCCAAATGATGTCCGTAATTATTTAATTGATAGATATCTAAAATCTTAACATGGGGAGATTAATAAGCATTTAATAATAAGAAGCTCGAAATATAATTTTGAGAATAAGGACAGGTATACAATTATAATTTTTTAATAGACTAAATTGTAATTTATGGAAATAGGATTCTAATTTGGGTTGAATTAGGGTTTTCTATTTCTGTAAGAAGCCTATTCCTTGTTTCCTTCTTAAGGTGCATATTGTCGCTTATAAATAAGTACTATTGCTCTCTAGAAGAATTAAAAAAAAAATCTCATTTTTTAGAGCAAAGAGAATGCGCAGAAAAGACCCACTCCTCAGTGCGAGTTCTAGCATAGAAGAATATAGTAGAATGTCTTGAGATTTTTAGGTTACTATAAGACTAGATCAAATTAGAGAGATCTCGTAAGTATGGTTCTTGAATCATCATCACCATCTAAAGTTATTTCTACAATAATCTATATGCAATGTCTAGGGATCCTAGTGGTCGCCTCAAATAGTTACATGCTTATTAAGATCTATATGAAGAACCATAATTGATGAATTATCTTCGAAAGAACCCGCGACCATTTTGTTATCTATCAAGGCTTTAATTTAAGCCATGAACAGATTAATCTTAGCTACATTCTTCTGGACTAGTGCTTGTTTTTTTTCTATTGGCAAAATGAGGATTTATTTGAGTTTCGACCATACCACCTAGCTTACCCATCAAGAGTTGCAATTGGGGCAGTTATATGGTCAATCTTGACTCCTTGTTGCTTCACAGCATCACTAAAATTATCATCTTCATTTTCACTAGCATCATCTTTGCTTGCTTCTTCATCACCACAGCATTATCATTTCTTACCTTATTAGTTCTACTCCACTTAACCATAAACACAGTATACTGATAGGGTTAGGACGATATTAATGTCTGAGCGGTGGAAAAGCTATCTTTTGTATTCAAGACTGTGATAGGATCATCTTCTTAGTTAGTCTCGACATGACTGTCCGAAGTTTTGCTTGAATGAGAGCTTAAATCAGACCCTTGTGATTGAGTTCAAGCTATACTCTACGTAACTCAACAAGCAAAACCTTGTCCAACCATAAAAGAAGAGGTCAAGTCAAGATTATCTTTTTTAACCACCCACCTTTGAGTGATCTTGTAATGGTACAGCTTCTGAGTTTGCTCCCTGTAACAAGCCAAGGCTTTCCTTTTTATTTGACTAGCCAATTTGTCTTCCAGGGTTTGGTCTTTGAATCTGGCCACCATCGGCTTGAAACCACCAACAACTTGTTCCCAATCCATTAGATTGGAAGTAGGAAACGAGAGGATGAAACAACATCTTTTTTATTATTTTCCTTTTGCTCTTTCTTTTGTTGGAGCGTGTCTTTGAATAAAGAGAGAATGGTCATATTGTTAATAACCAATCGCTCAACTTCCTTCTGGTGTACCAAACATTAAGGTGAGGACGGTGGAGTTGGCATTACGATGATTAATGCTAAATGCCTTCTGCCAAACTTTTACCCCTCCTTTTGAGTTAGAGGGGAGAATATACTGTCTTCAAATGAGGCCAAGGGCTTCTTGTTGGCTTTGTTGGGTTTTGCAGTACATGGCTATGGTGACCACATGTTGCATCCTAGAACGAACACATCTTTCTAGACCTTCTTAAGTATAAGAAACTGCCGAAGGTTTTCCCATGCTTAAAGCAATTGATTCTTGATGACCCTTTGTTTGGGTTGAGTTAGTGCTGACTTTGTGTCCATGGTAGCAATAGCTTGCAGCTTGCCAGGAACCATTGAACTTTGATCTGTGAGTTGGACCTTTCTTGCCCCTTGATGCAGTTTGATGATATGAATGTTGCTGCCTTTGTTACTCCCAGGTTGCATCTTGGGTTTCAGTTCCTCTTAAACCTTAGTGAAGGTCCTAAATGGATTCTAGGCATATTTGGAAACCCAAGGTTTGAGAAATTTTGTCTTCTTGGTGGGTCTTAGGATCACTGATGACACGCTCAGATTGGAAAAAATAGTCAGGGAGCTTATGAAAGATCGAGACCCTTCATGCAGGAGTAATGAGGCCAGTTCGGGCTTACTTAGGAGTTATTGCAATTGAACTAGTTGGGTCATGGAGATTTTGAACAATCTCACCTTAGCTTATTCAAAAGTTATGATTAAAGAACCCATTTGTATTTTCTTCAAAATAAACCCAACAGACTGTATCAATCTTATAACCAACATGGTTGCCTCTAGAGCTAGTTGAAATGGTTTATGATTGCCTTTTGAACCAATATGGTCTCTTCATTGGACAAACCAAAATTATTAGAAACATGCATAAACTCATTCTCATTGTGTTATGCTAACTAGTCCTAGCTACCAAAATTTTGGTAGCATTTTGGGGCTACTTAGTCAGACTCATAAGTGAAAGAGAGTGTATAAACTTAATTTCATTATACTCTGCTGACCAATCCTAGCTACTAGAATTTCGGTAGCATTTCGAGATTATATAGTTAGACTCATAAGCAAGAGAGAGTTTCGGATCCAACCAAAGGATAGGGCACACAAGGTCAAGCCTACACCACTATCACAATGATCACATGGGATTCATTAGTGTAAGACTCCGGGCAATGCATGACTGTAAATGCCATTGTTCTTGTGATTGATTCAATAACAAAATTTGTTAGGTCTTATAAATGAACTGATGATCTTACAGCCAGTAACGTAATGCCTTTAGACCGAAACAACACTCTTTTAATTCATATAAGAGTGTTGATTTAGTTCATGCACTTCTTCCACTTAATTGCAAGAGTTCATGCATTTCAAGGTGCAAAGTCTTTCCACTTAAATCATTTTATAATGTCCAATACTTCAATAAATGGGTCTCTTCATGTATGTAGAACCTCCAATACCCCATACAGGCATAAAGGTCATGAATAGGGTACTTCCGAAGCCAAATGAGTGATGTAAAGTGGTCCAGGTAGTCAGTGGCTAGGTAGGCTCGGTCGCTATCAATTCTAAACATGTCTGCCGGCCATAGGCCATTTTACACAGCAGCTCCCGGTCACATGCTTACAACAACATTTTTCAGCACACTTTCTATACATTTTCATGTCTTTTGGCACTTTGCATGTCTCTTGGCTTAGTTTAATCATGAATTAGAGTAATTGAATTTCCATAGATAACGTTAATTTTTTGTTGCACATGAAATGATGATGAACGCAAAGGATTCAAGTCAACATTTACACATTCAAATGCACAGAAAAATAGGAATAGATTTACAGATCATCATTAAATTCCTTTTGTTTACATGGGCTAAGTGCTCTGGCATTAGGAATGCAGACTGTTTATAAGTTCTAGAAAATTACAGTCTCTCCCTTTGATCGTAGATGTGATCCAAACTAAGTTAGAAAGACAAAGTTTCAAATTACATGAAAAAATGCAAAAAATGAAAAGGGGGAGTTGCTGATAGGCAGTGACCAAAAACTTTTTCTTCTCCTCCCTGTTTGCTTCTAAAACTCCTCCAAAGTACTGTAGACTATATTTTTTGAACTTTAAACATGTAAACAATAACTTGGAAGGCCAAGTTTAATGTTGGAATCATCCATAATCTTTGATAATCACCACTTCAATTATGGATTACATTTGTGTAAATCTGAAGGGGTTGCAAAGGATGGTTAAAGTTGTGTCATTCTGCTTTTATGAATTTCAAAGACTAAAATGATGTCTAAGAAGGTATGAACACAACTTGTGAAGCAACTAGTACCCCTTAAGTGAGAAAAGCAAAGAAGAGACCAAGTTTTCATCCAGTTAGGCTTGCCATGGCCAAGTAAGGAGCCCTTTTATGATCTCCGTGACTTAAGAAGCAACTTTTTTACTTGCAGTCGTGGCCTCACCTTGAAAAGGTGAGAGATGAATGGGGAATTAGGTGTTGCAAAAGATGATCTTAGTGAGGAACTCTTCCATATCCTTGCCAAAGTGTTATAAGAGTGCTTCAAAAGAATGGGGAGAGTTTGGAACCTGTGGAACCTCTGGATGCCCTTCCCAAAGACACAAGTATGCTTTTTATAGATTTCAGAGGAAGTTAAGGGAGTTACAAGGAGTTATGATTTGAAATAAAGTAGGAGAATTGCTAGTAACCGTAGGAAACTACCCACAGGTGTCAGTGACTATGGGCGCCCAGTCACTGCCAAGCCTGTTTATGGGTTTTTCGCACATATGACCTGTTTCTTTTAGTTTAGGGCCCAAATGATCTACAAACTTCACGAAACTACAAGGGATGTCTTCTAGCAATATTTTGAGCATGCCACAGGATCTTCATCATATTTTGACCTCTTGAAGTTGGTCAACCCTTCCTTTGACTTTTCGTAAAGGTGAGCCATTACTTTGGTTGTTTGTGGTGCAAATGACCTCTGATGGTCTTGAAACTTGGAGAAGTTTATTTCAGGAATATTTTAAAGGCTTCATCCAATCTTCATTTAATTTGAATTTGTGGAAGTAAGATTTTTATTAGTGACCCCAAAACTACATGTTTTTGGTCATTGTCCTTTTGTATTGCAAGTAATTAGTTTGTTTTGCACCTACATAATATCCAACTACTTTGAAATTTTGGAAAGTTTATCTTGAACACATTTTGGGACTCTCATCAAAATTTCATCAACTTTGGCCTCCTAAAGCAAGACTTTGGTCAATGACCGCAAGGTTTGGGGGTCATTCACCCCTAAGTTGATATATAGATGAAGAACGGTCAAATGAAGTCTCCTTAACTTAAAACTTTGCAAGGTCATTTTTGGACATGACTTGAGTCTTCCATCCAAATTTCATCAACTTTGGCCTACTATAAGTAGGACTTTGGTCAGTGACTCCAATGTTTGGGGGCCACTAACCTAAAGTTAATATATTTGTTAAATTTGGGTCAAATAACATCCAATTGACTTGAAATTTTGCAAAGCTACTCATAAATATGTCTCGAGCTTTTTTAATGAGTTTCAATTGGTTTGGTCTTTATGAGGTGGATGCAATCTTGACCTGACATTCTATTTCTCTAGGGTTTATATGCTCTTCAGCTGAGAATTTGCTTGTGATGTCTTTAATGCAACACTTATAATGTTTGTAAGTCTTTTATAAGCCAACACCCACAAGGAAGCTTAACACCATAACCTAGAGAGAAAAAATTAATAAACCGCTTAAAAGAAGTATGAAATAACCGATGTGGGATAAGGACAAATAAAGAGAAGGAGGATGAAACTCATGCATTTAAAGGTGGGGAAACTTGTGCTTAATGCACACCAAATCCATCAATCCACTATACATTAAAGCACAAGAAAATGAATCAAACAGAGGAAGAAAAAGAAGTTGTTGTAAGTCATGTATATGAGACTACGCATAAATGAAGGTGAATGAGTTTTGAACATCTACTTAGTATAATTATGTTTGAAATACCAAAACTCTATGGTAAACTAGGATCTTAAACCAAGAGTTTATCCGGTAAATTGTGCATAGTACACTCATAGCCTTAGTCTTTTAGGGATTCCTACCTAAACCATTCACATTAATGGCCTTGTACTATCCCAATATTCATGATCGTTCTAAAGAGGAGCTTGATTTTTCATTGGAAGTGGCTTAACTTCCATACTCATATAGGTATACTCTATCAAGGATGTTCTTGTACAACACGCTGCTTATAAAAGTCTTAGAGTTTTTACCAACTAATTACATAGGTTATGAACACTCACATCATAGGAATGAGTATGTAAACATTTGAGGGTTTTGAACTGTTCCTCCAATGCCACCCAATGATAAGTTCATTTCTCCCATTGAACCCGTCCCATTGGATCTCTAATCAAATGGGTTGAGTATCCGTTATTAGTGACTTATCCTTAATAGACTTAAGTTTCATTTCCCTTGATGTAAAAAGTACTCGATCTCTAGTGAGTTCTTTTGTTAGTGGATTGACTAAAATTTCCATTGATTTCACAAAATGCAAAATAATTACTCCTTACTTAAGTAATTGACTTAGAAAATTATGCCTCAAACCTATATGTTTGGATTTCCTATTGTAGGTTTAATTATTTACCATATAAATTGCTAATTTGGGTCTCCATGTAAAGTTATGAATGGAACTGGTTTATTCCATAAAGGAATTAGTTAATAGGTTATTCAGCCATTTAGCTTTTTCATCGGCTAATGCCATGCCAATAATCTTCACCTCCATTGTGAATCGAGTAATGCAAGATTACTTCTTTGACTTTCAAGAGACGGCTGCATTACCAAGGATAAATACATAACCGTTTGTAAACTTCAATTCTTCATAATCGGATATCTAGTTAACATAGTTATACCCTTCAAGTATAGTGGGATATCTCTCATAGCGCAAACAACAATCAGTGGTTCATATCAAGTATTTGAATACCCAGATTATAGCCGTCTAGTACTCATCACTGGGATTACTTGTGTACCTGCTTAATTTGCTTACTGCATATGCAATGTCAGGTCTAGTGTAATTCATGATATACATAAGATATCTAATAGCTTTGAAATAGTCTAATTGAGATACACTTTCTGCTTTGTTATTAGATAGTTTAACACTTAGATCAAATGGAGTGGAAACATCATTTCCTCTATACATATGAAACCTTTAAAGGACTTTCTTAACATAGTGAGAGTAAGACAACACATTGCCTTCAGAGTGTTTATGTATTTTGATACCAAATATCACATTAGACTCATCAATGTCTTTCATGTTAAACTTAGCACGAAGAAACCTCTTAGTGTTCTCTATAGAATCAAATTCAGTCTCAAATATGAGCATTTCATTTACATATAAGCAGATTATATGCAAGTATTACTAAAATCTTTATAGTAAACACATTTGTCCATTCATTAATTTTTAAACCTTTAACAATCATCATTAAGTCAAATTTCTCATACTACTACTTAGGAGCTTGCTTTAGGCCATACAGGGATTTAATTAGTTTGCAAACTTTTATTTTTCTTTCTCTAAGACTGTAAAACCTTTGGGTTGCTTCATATATATTTCTTTTTCTAAATCACCATTCAGAAATGTAGTTTTCACATCTATTTGATGGATGATCATACTGTGAATGAAAGCTATAGTAATTAAGACTCTAATGGTAGTGATCGTGGTTACAGGAGCAACACATGTATCAAAGAAGTTTTCTCCTTTTTGTTCAAATCCTTTTGCTACCTATCTAGTTTTGAACTTTTCAATTTAACCATCAACTCTTAATTTCTTTTTTAAGATCCATTTATAACCCAATGGTTTGGTTCCCGGAGGGAGATCAACCAATTTCGATGTTGATTGGCATGTATAGACTCTATTTTACTATTAGGAACCTCTTAAAAAAAACAATGCTAGGGAAAAACACGGCCTCATGATAAGTTTGGAGTAATTTTCCAGATTGTAAGTGATGAAATCAAGGCGAAAGGTAGATTTCTTTTTAAGTCTCTTATGTTGAAAATTTATACTAAACCAAATTGATTTATTTATTAGTAAGGCTTGTCTTTTCATTTTAATGAGAATTTGTATAGGCAAATAGTTGCATTGTTATTTATTAGGCATGTGTGTATCATTTATTCTATAAAGTAGACAAGTTGGTGTGTAGAGTTCAGCTTACATACAGAAGACTTATTTATCAGTTCTTATAGAATATAAGTTATTGTTATTCACAATCTAGGTGGAGTTGGACATGCCAGCAGTATAATTGTAGCATGATGTTTTAGTAGGCTTGTCTCAGCTACAAGAAATGGTATAGTTTTGACTCGTTATGCTAGTACAGTTTGTGTGTATTGAATACGACTGCTTTTGGGTTTATTGTCTTTATACTAACTAATTAAGATGATTAACATCCAAATGGTTATTATGAATGCTTCTACTCTTAATCCCAATATAAATTATAGACACATACATTTAGTGTTTGGTATTTTGATTTACAAAGGAGTGAGATTCTGTGTAGGTTAATAATCTCAGTAAATTGGATGACTACACTATGTGTATGGTGCATATTAGTTTATTAACAGAATCCATGTCCCGTAATAGGGATTGATGATATCCCCTTGATGAAACTTATAAGTTTTGATTATGTTAAAACCTATAGGTGGACTTTGTGTCTGACATATCAAATAAGTTAAGTGTGAGGTCTCAAGGAATTATAAAGATATCAATTAAATATAGGTGTCAGTAATTATTTAATCAATGGATATCTGAAATCTTAATGTGGGGAAATTAATAAATATTTAATAAAAATAAGCTCGAAATATTATTTTGAGAATAAAGGCAGGAGTGAAATTATAATTCTTTAATAGATGGAATTGTTATTTATGGAACTAGGATTCTAACTTAGGTTGAATTAGGGTATCCTATTTCCATACGAAGTTTATCCCTTATTTCCTTCTTAAAGTCCATATTGTAACATATAAATATGCGCTATTGTTCTCTAGAAAAATACATATAAGAAATCTCGTTTTTGAGAGCAAAGAAAATTCGCATAAGAGGCCCACACCCCGGTGCGAGTTCGAGTAAAGAGGAATACAGTAGAAGGTTTTGGGATTTTCTGGTTGCTGTAAGACCGAGGTCAAATCAAAGAAATCTCACAAGTATGGTTCTTGAATCATCATTGTTTAAAGTTATTTCTGTAGTGGTCTGTGCATAATATCTAGGAATCCTGGTGGCTGCTTCCCAACATCTTACTCCTACGAGTTTCTAAATCTTTGGGTTTAGAATCACCAATGTAGGCTAGTAGAACAACATTATTGTTGCTATTAAAATTTGAAAATCCAATTTTAAAATGGAAATCATTTTTAAAGAAAACGACATCTCTAGATTCAATATTGAATCTTTGTCTGAACCTGAGATCACAAGAAATCTATAAGCCTTACTATGCAAGTCATACTGTAAGAACACACTCTTATGTGTTTTAGGTCCAAGTTTAATTCTCTCAGGATTTGGAACTGTAACATGGGCTAAACACCGCCATACTTTGAGGTATTTTAAGCTAGGAGTCCTTCCTTCCATATTCATAAGGAGTTTTATTTGTCTTCTTAAAGGGAATTTGATTTAGGATGTGACAGGCTGTTAGAATAGCCTCTCCCCCATAATTTCTCGATAGTTCAGAACTGTTTAACATTGAATTTACTATTTCCACCAACGTTCTATTTTTCCTTTTAGCTACACTATTTTGTTATGGGGACTAGGGCGTTGTTACTTTAAGGTGTTACAAGTCTCAGTGAATTCATTGGATAAGTATTCATCTCCTCACTCGAACCTCAAAATCTTAATCTTTTTACCTAGTTAATTCTCAACTTCAACTCTAAGGGCATGTTTGGTAAACAAGGAAGAATCCTTCATTTAAAGGATTCCCTTCTTCTCCTTGATCTAACTTATCTATAAAAAGGATTTTAAAAGGATAGATCCATATTTGGTAAACATGGAGGATTCCTACCATCCATGGATGTGTGAGTGATCCAATGGCTATAGATTTTTAAAGATTTTCTAAAAATCTATAAAAACTAAGAGCTAATCTTTCACCCCATAGTTGTCCTTAGCTATTTAAAGAATTTGAATGGTTCAGATCTTTCAAATAGCGCCCTAAAGAATAAAAAATTAATATTATAGAATCTGAACTTAATGACAAATATCTCAAAATTAATGATAGATTAATAGCTGAAATTTGACTTAATAGCCATTTTGGACATTCTAATCAAGAATAATGGCTCAGATCCTCATTGTGGGACTCATATGGTAGGTTTCCAAAAACAAAAAGGGTAACTTATAAGTCATTGATTCTGTTACAGTAACAAGTATTGTAGCACATCTTCTCCTTCCTCTCAACTAAAAGTATCCTCAATGGCTGATATTGTTCTAACAATTTTCTCATTATCTATTATGAATCATGTTGCGGAATTTGAACCCATGGTCATTTAAGGCCTTATGAACAGATTGAACGATTTGAATTTTTCAAATAGGCCCCGCGAAAGTCCATAATCATAATCCAATGGTTGGGACTTTATTGTAAATATGTTAGAATGTATGAGGAATCAATGGCTGATATTTGACTGATATTTGATCCCCTAGCCTTTTTAAACCTTTTAAATATAGTTAACAGTTTAGATCATGACTATGAGACTCATAAAATAGGTTTCTAAAGAACCTCTTTCTAACGTGAAATATATTGTACCTCCACCTTTCTTTGCGCTGGTTGATTTCTAAAATCCAACAGGGGGGGTCAAATAATCTAAATAATTGCAATCGCAAAACGAAGACATCTTTGGCTCCAACTCCACTCATTACCAAATCTAGAAAATCAACAGAATCGTGAAAAAGGCAGAAGGATTCTGTGACGTGCATGTTTACCAAACATGCCCTAAAGAGGTTAAACTTTTCAAAGGCCTTAGATTTTTGTTTAAGTAAATACACATAACAAAATTTGGAATAATCGTCAATGAAAGTAATAAAATACTTTTTACCACCTCTTATGATAAACCATTTAATTCACAAATGTCACTGTGAATCAAAACTAATAGTTCAGAGCATCTTTAACACTTTTGAAAGGTTGTCTAGAATACTTTGATTGAACATAAATCTCATAAGATTTTGGTTGAAAATCAGTTTTTGAAATGAAACCTAAATCCATCAAGTTTTTCACAAAAGAATAATTCACATAACCTAATCTAGCATGCCATAGATCAAAAGACTCAATAATATAACCAGAAGTTGAAGTTTTATTACCAATGGAATTTACATCTAGCTTAAAAAGGCCTTTGGCAACATAGAATTTTTTTTTATGAAAACCCCATTCTTAGCAATTACAAGTTCATTGTCTTCAAACACTTAAAGCCATTTTTGCTTAACACGGAACCAAACACTAAGTTCTTTTGCACATTAGGCACATAAAGCACTTTTGTCAAAATAAGAGACTTGCTAGATGGGAGGTGTAGAACTACTTTCCCTTGACCAAATATTTTGGCTGTGGAAGACTTTCCCATGTAGAGTTTTTGACCATCTCTTACCTACTCGTAGGAGAAGAACGCACTTCTATCGGCATAGATGTACTGGGTTGCACTAGTTTCAACCCACCATCTCTACAGTTGCTCACAAGGTTTACCTTTATCGCTACTGCCACAAAGTTCCCCTCTACGAAATTGGCTTGATACTTTCCTTTGGTTCTCTTTCGTTAGTAGTTCCCCTCCACAAAATTGGCTTGATACTTTCCTTTGGTTTCCTTTCGTTGGCAGCATTCTTTTGCATAATGGCCTTTTTTCCCGCATATAAAGTATTCAACATATTTTTTCTAATATATATCTCTACAGACTTAAGAGCTTGGTTTTGGTTTTTCTTTTGACCTTTCTTCACTTTGGTCATGTTGGCTTTAGGCCTTATTTGTTCAATTTTAGTTTCAGTAAGATTGGCTTTACCCACATATTCAGAATCCTTACCCTTCGAGTCATTTTCCTGGTGTATGCTCTTGGATTCTGAGTCGGGTGATGAGATCCTCTAACTTCATTTCATTCTTTTTATGTTTCAAGGTGATCCCAAAGTCTTTCCATGATGGTGGAAGTTTATAGATAATACTGCCTACTACAAATTGTTCTTCAATTTGTAGTTGCATAATTCTGTTGTAGGGGAACTAATAACGAAAGAGAACCAAACATAATTCTGTTGCATATTTCTTGGTACCTGCATCCTCACTGGCATATTCCTTAATCAATGTTTCCCATAATTCCTTGGTGATTTTATATTTTGAGAATATGACATATAAAGGAAATCTAAGTGATTGAGAATCTCATTTCTGCAATTGAAGTCATCAGATTTCCACTGATCCTTTTCATAGGTATTAATGGGCCGATCTCTTTGTGGTTTGGGGCATGCTTTGGCTAGTACATAGAGAATCTTCTTGACTTTCAGAAGAGATTCGATTTTCATTCTCCACATTTTGAAATGCTGATCTTCAAAGTTGAAAACCTTAGGATAGTAATCTCTAACAGTTATTTTTAGTAGTCTGCAAATCCTATTAAAATTCTAATGACACTTCCCTTTAATAGAGAAAGAGGCCTAAAAGCATGAGAGAAAGGGTATTGTTCAACTCTTGATCTTTGTGCAAAGCAGTAAACCTTTCACATTAAGATTAAAGATGAGGCTTCTAGTCCAACTAGAATAAACTCTATTTAAAACCTTATTAGAAGCAAAGGGGCTAGGGTCAGTAGATAATTAAGCCAAAATCTACATTAACTTTTGGATTCTGGTGTATGTGGATTATTGATAATAACTATAAAAACAAAGAACTGGAGAAAAGGTTAGGAGTTATCAAAACAATTGATAGCTGAATCACATCTTTGAAGATGCTTTCTTTAGATAAATTTCATCTCGATACAAATATAGATGGATTCACAGATATCTGTCATAGGATAAGACAACTTCCCTAATTGAACTACAGCAATCATAAACTTGATTGGCTAAAGAGTAGTCGAATCTCAAAGGGATCACTTTTATAGACTCACAGTAACAACAAACCAAGACACCAAATCTCTCCAGAACCCTACATAGAGAGGGCTGCTGACTAGTGAATTTGGATCTAGATCCACCTCCGATCTAAAAGCACCCGTGTGGAGCAAGACCCAACCTAGGCAATGCAATGAGCAGGCTTGGTGCAAACGGGCAGGCCCTACCCGGCCCGCTTGGCATGGTACAATCAGCGTGCATTTGGTAACCACCACCAAATGCACTGGGAAGCTTAACATCTTAAGCTAGTGACAAAACATTAATAAACCACTTAAAACAAGTAGTAAATAATCGATGTGGGACAAAGAGAAATTAATAAAAGTAAAAGAGGAGGAAACTCATGCATTTGAAGGTGGGGAAACTTGTGCTTAATGCACACCAAATCCACCAACGTAAAGGCTTATTGAATCATTCAATAGGTTTGAAGTGCATCATGTGGTAAGAGATGGAAATGTTGTAGCTCATAGGTTGGCTAAGCATGCTAAATATGTAGATGACATGGTGGTTTGGTGGCATTCTACACCAGACCCGATTGAACATGTACTTGTTGATTCAGAGTTGGCATCTTAATAATATTTTTTGAGCACTTTTCATAAGTAAATAAAAAAAACTTCAATATATTATCAAATAACAAATGTAACAAATCCATTAGAATCAAATCAATGCATAAAATGACTGAGATCCTTTATAAGGGCATCTGGCAAAGCTCTCCTAGACCCTGCCATTAAATTTGGACTCAACCTAAACAATGCAAAACTCCATCAGATTCAAACACCCATCTCCATTCAAATCCCCTTCCCTATACATATTTAGCACCTCATCATCTTCCAATCCTTCTAACCCTGGATGTACACAACTCCTCCTTAAGCTCTCAAAAGTGATCATACCATGTTGCCTATCTATCTGCAAATGAAACCCCTTGCACCGCTCATCAATTAGTCTTTTAGCTCCCAGCCTTTCTGCGATTAATGGCAAGACATCCTTGAAACCAAAACTAATTTCAACCATTCTTACTATGTAAATGAATAGATTGTAGGACACTAGAAGAAATGAGGTTTTATATAGAAAAAAGAAAAAATTTCCTACAAGGTAAAGAAAAAATTTCCTACAAGGTAAAGCCATTGGTGCCAACCAAGGTACAGATAAGAGGAATTCTTAGGGTGGTTTCTTATATCTTTCGATTTCTAAATTTCTTGATTTCTTGGGCCTCCTTATAGGGTCTCTCTTTCATGGAAACTACATGGTTTCTTCTCTTTGTTGCAGGGGTTGACATAAGTAGCCCTGCTTTACTATCTCACTAATGAAGGCCGTAGTAGGGATGGAAATGGGTCGGACTCAGGTTTGAAAAAGATACAACCATTTTGGGCTCCACTGCTAATTATCATCTTGTAAAGTTCATCAATACATAATGGGTATCCCTCAGGTACTCCATATTTCTCACACTTTAGGTGAGAGGTAAAATTCCATGCCATCCACTTAGATACATACCAAACTTCTATGCACACTATAGTGAGATGGAAAAGTCTCATTTTGAATTAAAGTTTAGGTTAAAAGTCATTCAAATCAAATCATCACAACATTTTTTTTAAGAACTGCAAAATGTTATATATGATTTCTTAACTTATAATTTTTATGACATTCAATCCAATGGCAAGATTATGATGGGAGTCGAATCAAGATAGTGCCAATCCATGGGGAGTTATTAATGAGTGTGAGGGGAGTGGATTGAAAATGAGTAATAGGTACCTCTCATCTAAAGATTTCTATATGTCATTTATATAATAATTAAATAAGTTTTTTACACATCATTTGGGTACAGAGGTATTCAAGTATTCATGCAATTGAACTAGGACCACTAACACAAATATCAATTGGTAAAAACCAAAGTCAATACATGAATGTTTTGGATCGGGTCCTTTGGGCAACGGGGCAGTCATAAGTCTATTGATAACTTTAGATACTACCTTGGGAGATTGGCACAGTTAATATGTAAGGGGGCCTTATTTACATGGTTTGAGTTTGGCAGTCTGGTTTTGGTTAAATTTGTTAGGTTTAGAGGTGGGTTTGATAGGTTATTTTAGAAATTAGATCATTTGAGGCATGACATATCTGTGTGAGACCCTTCAGTGATGGGTGACCCAAACTTATCACCCTTGGTCTTAGCCCATTAAACTATTAGGTTTTTGACCATAAGACCTTTCTTGAAATTACCTAAAACTAATTAAAGGGCAAGGAGCCCCTTCTTGTAATTTATATAAACTCCTTATACAACTTAACCCCAAACCCTTCAGATTTTTTCTTCTTTCGCATCTCAAGAAACATTTTTCTTCCATTCCTCTTCTCTATAATCACAACCATAACAAACAACTTGCAAGGCTTCCTAATAGCAAAAACTTCACCACCATCATCTTTTCCATCTTCCTTCTCTTCTACATCCATCGTGTAGCGCTTCGATCCCATTAAGCTTGTTTAGTGATTAATTAAGTAAGTTATTAGCTAATTAACATAGAATTATTCTAAATAATGATGTTTAATATCTAATTAGGTTAGATTAAGTTTATTTGCCTTATTGACTCTAATGGGTCAAGTTCGGATCATGGATAGGTAGTTGAGTAAGGTATGACCTTGTTTAGGTAAAGGAAAGCCTTTGTCGTAATTTTAAAATTTTCATTTTTGCATCATATGCATTACATATCGATATCATCGCATATATCACATCGAGCACGACAACTTTCATGCTAAAGCCAAACTCATTCAACCTCAATTGGGCCAAGTAGACCTTCAAATAGCTTAAATTGAAAGTATAATTAAGAATCAGGGCTTTTCTGTAATTCTACAAAACTATGTTTTAAAAGAGCCAAAGAACCATTTCAATTGGTTCTCTCCTCTCTTGAAACTATAGCAGGCCTTTTTCTTCCACTGTTCTTCCACCTTGTCACTATAAGCAAGATAGATCTTGCATGCATGATCTAAGGTACCCATTCTCTCATCCCATCTCTTCTCTGCCTTCCTTTCCTCTTGAAATAGAAGATAGTAGTTTACATCTCTCCCTATAGCTCTCTACTTGTTGTCTTAGGTAAGAGATCATAGTTTATTTTGAATTCTGGGTTTCTAACTTAGCCATTTGTACTTTATTTCATTGCATGCATCCGAGCTTATCATCATGGCCATGTTTTCCTTGTGTTAAGGTTTAAATATTAGGGCTTTATTCTCAAATTGAGACAAGAGGAAGAGTAGTGGTTTGAAAACAAAATCAAAAGCAAGTATAAGCTAATTATTGTTGAACACCCATTGGTAACATGTGATTCTTATAAATATATTGAAATATAAATATGGTTTTCAGCCCTTACGCTTACTAAAATGCATGATTAGAATGGTTAACTGAATGATGAAATGGATTTAGAATTGTCAAATGGTTGCTTAGAGTAAAACGGACTACTTGGAATAGGTTGTAAAACTGTAGTCAGAACCTAATGTTATGGGTTGATGGAAGGGAATTCTGTAACCAGCCTGACTTAAGAACTTCTGAAGCTTATGGTTAAGTCATAAACTATACTACAGCTAAGTCTTAAAGCCCAAAATCCTGATAAAGAAAAAAAGTCGAAACTTTTCTTCTACAGCTCAGCTGATGGGTAGGCTATAAACCATATTAAGGTTAAGCCGTAGCCTAGTCATGGCCAAGCCGTAGATGCGAGTTAATTTCTGCATTTACCACGGCTAAGCTGTAGGCTACCTACAGCTAAGCCGTGCTGACCCAGATCTTTAAAACTTGTTAGAGATTTTTAAAGACTTTATGGGGCCTTAGTTCTTTGGATTCTCTAACCTAATCATTTGGCCCAATGAAAAATCACTTAGTATGAAATGTCCTGAGGGTTGAGACTCATTCATGTGATGTTGTTCATTTGCTTAATACCTACCAATGGGTGTCGATTTAAAGGACTTAATACATCTTATTTATATAATGTCACACCAAATAGAGACCACTATGTATCAGATAACTAAAACTACATCATCATGCATAGTTAGAAACAATAAATGACCAAATTATGATTGGCTAATAAATTTCCTTGATTTTGCTAATTGAAATTGCATAATATATTGAAATCCTTATAATTGTTCTTTATTATGAAATGATCATGATATGAATTGATTCTAGTTCAAACTCTTTATAATACCCGATTATCTTTTGTCAACATTGAATTGAGTAAGAATGAATTGAGCCGTCTGCCCTAGGTCTCCTCCCTTTCTTCTTTCGTCGTTCTTCCTCTTCCGGCCTTCTCCTTCCAGGTATTTGGGGTCTTCCTCTTCCGGCCTTCTCCCTCCTTTGTACAGTTCTCCTCTTTCTCTCTCTTCTTGTTTGCTCTAGTTCCTGTATTGCCGTTTTACTGTGCTATCATTCCCTGTTCGTGCGTTTGGCATTCATTCTGTTTTGTGGATTGGGTTTCCTGTTTCATCTATCACTATGCCTCCACGAACCAAAAACGCTTACCCCCCTGGTAAGAGGCCTCGTGCCTCAAGTAGCTCCTCCCGGCCTCGACAGCACTCTCCACCCTCTCCCCGAGTTTTGGTTCCACAGGAACCCACCCGCGATCGGTCCTTCTTTTCCTGTCCCATTACTATGGAACGCGATGTTAACATTCTCGCCGTTGAAGCCTATGGAGTTCATACCCTTCTCCAAACAGTTCGGTGGGAAAACATTCTAAAATGGGGTGGTCCTGGCTTCCCCTCTATTGTGCGCACCATGTATGCATCCATCAAGGGGGCATCATTAGATTCTCTGTCTTTTGAGATTGATTTCACTGATGGCCCCAATACCATCACCCCTGGGATCATTTCTGCCCTTTTGTGTGTTCCTCTCGCGATATACCCCCTTCGGTCATCAAGGATTCTCTATCCGAAGAAGAAAAACAAACTGCCACATTCGCTCTATGTGGAGCCACCGTCCCGTGGAAGGACAAGGGGTTCCTCCCTGCAGCCTCCCTACTTCCTCACTACTGGATCCTCCATGCTATCTTCACATGTAACATCTATCCTAGGAGGGGCAATTTCTCTGACCTCACCCCTTTCATGGTTAATGTCCTCTACTCAGTCCATATGGGGGTCAGAGTGTGTCTTCCATCGCTTATCTGTGCTACCATCATCCGATTTTGGCTATGTCCGGGTAGAGGCACCAATGCATGCGTATTTGGATATCTGATGACTCGCCTCGCCTCTAAGTGTGGGGTCAATTTACCTTCTGATGAAGCTCCAGAGTCTCACCCCACCTTTGGCACAATCAATATTCAGAACATGCGTTTCTCCAAGCAACAAGCGGCTGGTCCCTGCTTTCATGACTCTGGAGACGAAGACGATTCACCGGATGGGCCTCCTCCTGCAGCACCCTCTACTGCTTCCCCGGTTCCGGTTCCTCCCCCGGCTTCTTCCTCTTTCTCATTTGAAGCTCGGTTGGCAGCGCTCGAACAAAGGCAAACCAAGATGGAGAAGCTCTTAAAGAAATCCTTTCAATACCTGTCCAAGATCTCCAAAAGCTGCCGGAGAGACGATGTGGCGATCCCTTCCCCCTCTCCTCCTTCTGATTGATGTCTGTTATTGTATTCTTTTTGTATTTTGGGCATTGACTGTGCTTCACCTGTTGGTTTTGATTGTTACCTCTTTTGTTATTATGGGTGATGCACTCTTTTGAAATGTTTGTACTGCTCCTAATTTCTAATATAATATGGCCATTACTTCGCAGCTGCTTTTCTTTGTGTGCACTTATGCTCTTCTTTATGCTTTATCTATTTGTCAATCTTATTCCAAAAAGGGGGAGAATTGTATGCATGTCTTTAGGGGGAGCCCTATAACCTCCCACCTTTCTAGTAGATTGTGTTTGCAGCCTTTTGCAGGTTACGCATCTTCAAAGGGGGAGTTTCAATGTGTTGGACTTTCAGACTTATGTAGATGTGGTTGCTTAAGGTGTATTCAGTATTGTAATACTTGTTGTATCTTATTTGTTGAGCTAAAATGTTGTATCTTCTTCATTATGTGTAATTTTGTCATGAAATTGACAAAGGGGGAGATTGTTAGTGTCATTGTAAGAATATATTGTCAATTACGTGACCCAAGTCTAGTCTTGCTCTAAGGAAGATCAAGTTACATCTATGAAGATCAAGTTAGATCAAGGAAGCTCAAGGCTTATCAATAAAGATCAAGCAAGTTCAAGGAAGATCAAGATCAATTAAGAAGATTCTCTATGAGTGCCAAGGGATAAGGTATCATTGACCCTTCTTGCCCATAGAAATAGAATAGGAAAAAGGGTTTCTAATCACCCTGCATTTATACTATGGCTTGGATCACGGCTAAGCCGTAGATCCTACGGCTCACTCTCCAGAGAGTATATTTTGAACCATTTTGTTCTACGGCTGACCCTACGGCTGCACCGAAAAAGAGTTACGGCTAAGCCGTAGTGTGTTTCACGGCTAAGCCGTAAAATCTACGAGCCACAGTCCAGAGAGTGCTCTTGGCCATATAATGCCTACGGTTGATCTTACGGCCAAGCCTTAAGGCCTTCACGGCTAAGCGGTAGTATGATTCACGACTAAGCCGTAAGGTTTACGGGTCACTTTCCAGAGAGCATTTTTGGGAGATTTCAGCTTACGGCTGACCCACGGCTAGGTCGAAAGGTGCTCATGGCTAAACCGTATAAGGATTTACAGCTAAGCCGTAAGCTTAACCGTAAGAAGGAATTTTTGTTGAATTTGGTCAAACTAGCCGTTGGATGTTGTCAGAGCATACGGTTAAGCCATAAACCATTCTGTTCTTAGCCGTAGATCTATCCATTGGAGCTTATCTGTATTTAAAGAGGACCTCTCCCTTGCTCCAACTATTGAATTTATTACTGTGAAAATCACTAGTATAGCTGAGCCTTTGCACCTCCATTAAAATCATCTTCAAAGCTCCCATAACCACCTACTCTTCAACACCACAAAGTGCCATTATTGTTTCAAGAAGAGTAGTTGGTGATTTAGGAAAGGCTCCATTAAATCTGAGAGAATATTTTAGCCTTCCAAACCCTCTTAAAACCTCTTCCCTTGGCTGAGCACTCATCTGAAGATCTTCATCACCAAGGAGCAAGAACAAGAGGTCAAAGCTTGGAGGTAGTCTTTCAAGCATCAAGAGCACCACTCAAAACCAAGGTATACAATTCCTTGTTTAGGTGTTCTTTAATATTTCAATTCTCATTGCTGTATTTGGTGGAAGACAAACCACTGCATCAAAAATTATTGTAGTTGGTGGACTAGATCCAGGATCAACCACCTGATAAAAAAACTCTAGTTGGTGGAAGACAAACCACCGAATCAAAAACTGTTGCAAGAGGTGTATGTTATGTAAGCACCTCTTATTTAGTGGAACCAAGAGAGATTGCTCTTGAGAGTGGATGTAGGTCTAGGACCGAACCACTATAAATCACTGTGTTTATTGCTTGTTGTGTGGATGTTGCCTTGCATTCTTGTTACTTGAGTTGATCATCATTTCTAAGCTACATCTTTGTTACTCTAGTTGCATTTCTGCACACTGTAAGCACTCACAACTCTGAACATCTCTCTTAATCTTCTTGGGGACTCTCAATCTTAATTAATTCTTCAGATTGCACACTAATAAAACCTAATTCTTGAAAAGAAATTTTTAATAGTCCTATTCACCCCCCCTCTAGGACTTGGTGAGATTTAGCTATTGTACTTTCAATTGGTATCAGAGAGGGTTACTTCTTAAGGATGTAATAACCTGAAGTAGATCCATCTTTTGCTAGATTCACCATGAATCCTGAAGGAAGCTTTATCACCCGTCCACCTTTCTTTGATGGAACAAATTATGCCTTCTGGAAAGCCCGGATGACAGCATTTTTGAAATCCATGGACTGGGCTGTTTGGGAGGCTATAGAGAAAGGCTGGATGGAACCCACTGAAGATGTGACTATAAATGGTCTCACAACCACTAGACCATTGGATCCAGCTAGATGGTCTCCTGCTCAGCTACTTCTTAGACAAAATGATGCTAGAGCTTACAATGCTATAGTGTGTGCCATGAATCAAGAAGAGTTTAAAAAGATCATGACAACCACTAATGCAAAACAGGCATGGAGAATCCTTGAAGTGACTTATGAGGATACCTCAATTGTCAAAAGATCTAAACTTCAGATGCTCACGAGTCAGTTCGAAAACATTCGCATGGAAGAAATTGAAATGTTTACTGACTTCCATACTAAGGTCATGAAAATTGTAAATGAAATGTGGGCTTTTGGGGAAACTCTTCCGGAAGGTAAAATTTGTAGTAAAATCTTGAGATTACTTCCGGAAAGATTCCATCCTAAAGTAACCTCTATAGAAGAACACAAGGATTCGGAACAAATGAAAATTGAAGATTTAGTGGGATCCCTTCAGACCTTTGAACTCAAATTTAACAATGACAAAAAGAAATCAATCGCTCTAATCACCTCTCATAACACATCTTCTTCTAAAGATGACATAGGAATAACTAGTAATGACGAGGATGAAGATGTGGCCCTTTTGGCTAAAAGATTTTTGAAACAATTTAAGAAAAAGAGGGTGAAAAAGTATAAAAATGAAAACACTAATGATAAATACAAAGGTCGGTCAAGTTCCCTTTCTAGAAGTAAACATAAGGAACATAAGGAGCCTATGTGTTACAGATGTAAGAAAATTGGACACATATCCACCGATTGTCCTCTAAAAGGAAAATTCAAAAAGAAGAATCTTGTAGCCACTTGGGACGATTCATCTGAATCAGATTCTGACTCAGATGAATCACATCAAAATGAATTAGACAAATATACAATTCTGATGGCTACCACTGTAACATTCAATCTCTCTGAGGAAATGATTAAAATATCGAATGAAAAAATCTCAGGAAGTGAGTCAGAGAGTGAATATGAAAATTTAGATGATGAGGATAATGACAACACCACGGATTCCTATGAACTACTCTATGAGGGAACCTGTAGGCTCGTTGAAACTGTAAGCAATCAACAAAACAAAATTAAGAATTTAAAAGAAAAGGTTGATAGTATTAATGCTGAAAAGGAAGAATTAATCAAAGAACTCGAAAGTGTAAAAACCTAATTATCAAAAGAAAGAGAAAATGTAATCAAATTAAGAGAAAATGAAAAATCCCTTTTAAAAATAAAAGATGAAAATAATGCTCTCCACAATGAAGTGACTATTCTGAAACGGTATAAAGAAAAGTATGAGTACAGATTTACCCAAAATGATGAGAAATGCATTAGACTATTCAAAATTGGGAAAGCTTATAAAGACATGACCGGTCTTGGATATGACAAAAATGCTAATCAGTCTCCAAGTTTCAGAACTGTTTTTGTCAAAAGTGCTTTAAAGAAGGAAGATACTAGTGTTCAAAACACTTTGGATAAGGCATCTACTAGTACTTATACTGTTTCATCAAATGTCTTCTGTCATTATTGTGGAAAAAGAGGTCATTTCAAAATAGAGTGCAAGTTAAGAAAAATTCATTATAACTTTAGTCAAAAAATTGAGAAAAACACCTCTAAGAAAGTGGAACTTGAAAATAAAAAGCTGAAGTCTCAAATAAACAAGTTCCCCTTGAACCAAAAGATGGATAATCTGTTAAAAGAAGTCCAAAAGTTAAGAAAACAATTTGAAATATACAAAAAGGATGGAGCAAACATTCTCATTTCCTAATATAAAACCTTTCAAGTGAAACACCAAAAACCAACTGTGGTCCCCACCACTAGTACACTTAAATGGATACCTAAAAACAAGAATCTAGTGGTCCACACAACTTTTAAAGCTGCAGAACAATCAAGATGGTATCTGGATAGTGGATGCTCAAAACATATGACTGGTGATAAATCTTGTTTATCTAAAATGATTGAATTCGATGGAGGCACGGTTACTTTTGGTGATGGCAGTACTGCGAAAATTATTGGGAAAGGAACTTTAAATGTTCCAAACTTACCACCTTTTGAGAATGTTTTGTGCGTTGATGGGTTGAAACATAATTTACTTAGCATATCTCAAATCTGTGATAAAGATTATGCCATAAACTTTAGTAGTCATAGTTGTGAGATCTCAAAGAATGGAAAGATAATATTGAGAGGTCTTAGAACTACTGATAACTGTTATGTGGTGGGAAAAAAATACTTTATCCTTCGCTTCTTGCTTATTAACTAATATTGATGAAGCTAAGTTGTGGCATCAAAGACTTGGGCATGTAAACTACATGGACTTATCCCATCTAAACAAATATGTTGAAGGACTGCCCAAGATCAGTAGTCAAGAAAAGATGATCTGTGGAGAGTGCCTTCAAGGAAAACAAATTAGAAGTGCCCATAAAATGGTGAATGCTATGAAAACTACTCGACCTCTAGAACTTATTCATATGGACTTGGTTGGACCAACTAAAAGAGAGAGTCGAGGTAAGAAAAGGTATTTTCTTGTCATGGTAGATGATTTCTCTAGATTCACTTGGGTTGCATTCTTGAGAGAAAAATCTGAAGCCTTTGGAGAATTTAAAAGGATTGTAAAACAAATTCAAATTGAAAAAGGGACTTCAGTAGCCCGAATCAGAAGTGATCATGGTGGAGAATTTGAAAATGATCAATTTGATAAATTCTGTGAGAAATATGGGATTCATCATGAATATTCAGCACTCAAAACTCCACAACAAAATAGGGTCGCTGAAAGGAAAAATAGAGTTATTCAAGACATGGCCACAGTCATGCTTCATAGTAAGAATCTTCCTAGAGACTTATGGGCCGAAGCTGTTAATACCAGCTGCTACATCATCAACCGAGTTTATTTTAGGACTGGTACAAATCAGACAGCTTATGAATTGTGGCATGGGAAGAAACCAAATGTGAAATATTTTAAGGTCTTTGGAAGTAAATGTTACATTTTGAAGGATAGAGAACAACTGAGTAAATTTGACTCAAAAAGTGATGAAGGTATATTCTTAGGCTATTCAACACGGAGTCGAGCCTATCATGTTCTAAATATGAGAACCGGAGTCATCCAAGAGTCAATAAATGTCATTATAGATGATGAATCCACAATGACTGATAATGTTGATGAAGTGGAAGTGCCCTCAATGATTGAACCCACACGATCCACAATAAAAACTGATGTACCTATTTCCACTGAAAATTTGGTGAATGTCAAAGATCATCCTATAGATCAGATTATTGGTGACCCCCTAACAGGTGTAAAAACTAGGAAACAATTGGAGAACATTATGAGTCACTTGTGTTTTACTTCTGTTTTAGAACCTACCTGCGTTGATAAAGCCTTTTCAAACAATGATTGGATAAAAGCTATGCAAGAAAAATTGAATTAATTTACAAGAAGTGATGTTTGGTACCTAGTTCCAAGACCAAAGGATAAAAATGTGATAGGCACTAAATGGATCTTCAAAAATAAACTTGATGAAAATAGCGTTATTGTTAGGAACAAAGCTAGGTTGGTAGCGCAGGGATATTCTCAAATTGAAGGTATTGGCTTTGATGAGACCTTTGCTCCAGTTGCTCGTTTAGAATCAATTAGAATTTTACTATCTATAGCTTGTTTTTTAAAGTTCAAATTGTATTAAATGGATGTTAAGAGTGCTTTTCTAAATGGAATTTTGAATAAGAAAGTGTATGTTGAACAACCTAAAGGTTTTATAGACACAAAATTGCCTAATCATGTGTTTAGATTGAAGAAAGCTCTGTATCGTCTCAAGCAAGCTCCATGTGCTTGGTATGAAAGGTTGACAAAATTCTTGTTAGACAATAATTTTCAAAGAGGTAGTGTTGATAAAACTCTTTTTATCCAAAAGACAAGAAAGTTAGTTTTAATAGCGCAAATATATGTAGATGATTTCATCTTTGGCTCCACATCTAATGAATTGACTGCTCAGTTCGCTAATCTGATGCAATCTGAATTCGAAATGAGTATGGTTGGTGAATTGAATTTCTTCCTAGGTTTACAAGTCAAACAATTACATGAAGGTATCTTCATTTCCCAGTCCAAGTATGCTAAAGAACTGGTAAAACGATTTGGTCTAATGATTGGGAAACATGTCAAAACTCCCATGAGTACAACCATCAAACTTACTAAAGATGCAAATGGTAAAGGGGTTGACTCTAGCCTATATAGAAGTATGATCGGTAGCCTGTTATACCTTACTGCAAGTAGGCCAGACATAGCATTTAGTGTGGGAGCATGTGCTCGATATCAAGCAGATCCAAAAGAATCTCATCTAACTGCTGTAAAAAGAATCATTAAGTACATTGCAGATACAACTGAATATGGTCTGTGGTATCCTCATGACTCATCATCCTCCATTGCTGGATACTCAGATGCTGATTGGGCAGGAAACTTAGATGAAAGAAAATCCACAAGTGGTGGCTGTTTTTATGTTGGAAATTGTCTAGTAGCTTGGCATAGTAAAAAGTAAAATTCGATATCTCTCTCCACTGCCGAGGCTGAATACATAGCTGCCGGAAGCTGCTGTTCTCAACTCTTGTGGATGAAGCAGATGCTTATGGACTAAGGCATTAAACAAGAAATAATGAGCTTGTATTGTGATAACACGAGTGCCATACACATTTCTAAAAATTCGGTCCAGCACTCTTGCACCAAACACATTGATATTCGACATCATTTCATTAGAGAATTGGTCGAAGAAGGAATCATTGAGCTCGAATATATTCAGACTGAAAAACAACTTGCAGACATCTTGACTAAACCTCTTGATGTGTTAAAATTTGAAAATTTGAGGAAATCAATTGGTGTTTGCTGTTTGGATTAACTTGTGTTTTCCCAGGGCCTACGGCTAAGCCGTAAGCCATTTTACGGCTAAGCCGTAATCTCCTTACGGTTAACCCGTATTTGCGCCAACATTTACCCTACGGCTCAACCGTCAGGGTTTACGGCTCAGCCGTACAATACTCTACGGCTAAGCCGTAAGTGTTATTTCCGTCTTCGTTTTGCGCGCCGATCAGTACTTAACTTCATCTCTTCCTTATTTTTTCTACACTGCGTCTGCATGAGCCGTCTGCCCTAGGTCTCCTCCCTTTCTTCTTTTGTCGTTCTTCCTCTTCCGGCCTTCTCCTTCCAGGTATTTGGGGTCTTCCTCTTCCGGCCTTTTCCCTCCTTTGTACGGTTCTCCTATTTCTCTCTCTTCTTGTTTGCTCTAGTTCCTGTATTGCCGTTTTACTGTGCTATCGTTCCTTGTTCGTGCGTTTGGCTTTCATTCTGTTTTGTGGATTGGGTTTCCTGTTTCATCTATCACTATGCCTCCACGAACCAAAAATGCTTACCCCCCTGGTAAGAGGCCTCGTGCCTCAAGTAGCTCCTCCCGGCCTCGACAGCACTCTCCACCCTCTCCCCGAGTTTTGGTTCCACAGGAACCCACCCGCGATCGGTCCTTCTTTTCCTGTCCCATTATTATGGAACGCGATGTTAACATTCTCGCCGTTGAAGCCTATGGAGTTCATACCCTTCTCCAAACAGTTCGGTGGGAAAACATTCTAAAATGGGGTGGTCCTGGCTTCCCCTCTATTGTGCGCACCATGTATGCATCCATCAAGGGGGCATCATTAGATTCTCTGTCTTTTGAGATTGATTTCACTGATGGCCCCAATACCATCACCCCTGGGATCATTTCTGCCCTTTTGTGTGTTCCTCTCGCGATATACCCCCTTCGGTCATCAAGGATTCTCTATCCGAAGAAGAAAAACAAACTGCCACATTCGCTCTATGTGGAGCCACCGTCCCGTGGAAGGACAAGGGGTTCCTCCCTGCAGCCTCCCTACTTCCTCACTACTGGATCCTCCATGCTATCTTCACATGTAACATCTATCCTAGGAGGGGCAATTTCTCTGACCTCACCCCTTTCAAGGTTAATGTCCTCTACTCAGTCCATATGGGGGTCAGAGTGTGTCTTCCATCGCTTATCTGTGCTACCATCATCCGGTTTTGGCTATGTCCGGGTAGAGGCACCAATGCATGCGTATTTGGATATCTGATGACTCGCCTCGCCTCTCAGTGTCGGGTCAATTTACCTTCTGATGAAGCTCCAGAGTCTCACCCCACCTTTGGCACAATCAATATTCAGAACATGCGTTTCTCCAAGCTTCTTCCTCTTTCTCATTTGAAGCTCGGTTGGCAGCGCTCGAACAAAGGCAAACCAAGATGGAGAAGCTCTTGAAGAAATCCTTTCAATACCTGTCCAAGATCTCCCAAAGCTGCCGGAGAGACGATGTGGCGATCCCTTCCCCCTCTCCTCCTTCTGATTGATGTCTGTTATTGTATTCTTTTTGTATTTTGGGCATTGACTGTGCTTCACCTGTTGGTTTTGATTGTTACCTCTTTTGTTATTATGGGTGATGCACTCTTTTGAAATGTTTGTACTGCTCCTAATTTCTAATATAATATAGCCATTACTTCGCAGCTGCTTTTCTTTGTGTGCACTTATGCTCTTCTTTATGCTTTATCTATTTGTCAATCTTATTCCAAAAAGGGGGAGAATTGTATGCATGTCTTTAGGGGGAGCCCTCTAACCTCCCACCTTTCTAGTAGATTGTGTTTGCAGCCTTTTGCAGGTTACGCATCTTCAAAGGGGGAGTTTCAATGTGTTGGACTTTCAGACTTATGTAGATGTGGTTGCTTAAGGTGTATTCAGTATTGTAATACTTGTTGTATCTTATTTGTTGAGCTAAAATGTTGTATCATCTTCATTATGTGTAATTTTGTCATGAAATTGACAAAGGGGGAGATTGTTAGTGTCATTGTAAGAATATATTGTCAATTACGTGACCCAAGTCTAGTCTTGCTCTAAGGAAGATCAAGTTACATCTATGAAGATCAAGTTAGATCAAGGAAGCTCAAGGCTTATCAATAAAGATCAAGCAAGTTCAAGGAAGATCAAGATCAATTAAGAAGATTCTCTATGAGTGCCAAGGGATAAGGTATCATTGACTCTTCTTGCCCATAGAAATAGAATAGGAAAAAGGGTTTCTAATCACCCTGCATTTATACTACGGCTTGGATCACGGCTAAGCCGTAGATCCTACGGCTCACTCTCCAGAGAGTATATTTTGAACCATTTTGTTCTACGGCTGACCCTACGGCTGCACCGAAAAAGAGTTACGGCTAAGCCGTAGTGTGTTTCACGGCTAAGCCGTAAAATCTACGAGCCACAGTCCAGAGAGTGCTCTTGGCCATATAATGCCTACGGTTGATCTTACGGCCAAGCCTTAAGGCCTTCACGGCTAAGCCGTAGTATGATTCACGGCTAAGCCGTAAGGTTTACGGTTCACTTTCCAGAGAGCATTTTTTGGAGATTTCAGCTTACGGTTGACCTACGGCTAGGCCAAAAGGTGCTCACGGCTAAGCCGTATAAGGATTTACGGCTAAGCCGTAAGCTTAACCGTAAGAAGAAATTTTTGTTAAATCTGGTCAAACTAGCCGTTGGATGTTGTCAGAGCATACGGCTAAGCCATAGACCATTCTATTCTTAGCTGTAGATCTATCCGTTAGAGCTTATCTGTATTTAAAGAGGACCTCTCCCTTGCTCCAACTACTGAATTTATTACTATGAAAATCACTAGTATAGTTAAGCCTTTGCACCTCCATTAAAATCCCATAACCACCTACTCTTCAACACCACAAAGTGCCATTATTGTTTCAAGAAGAGTAGTTGGTGATTGAGGAAAGGCTCCATTAAATCTGAGAGAATATCTTAGCCTTCCAAACCTTCTTAAAACCTCTTCCCTTGGCTGAGCACTCATCTGAAGATCTTCATCACCAAGGAGAAAGAACAAGAGGTCAAAGCTTGGAGGTAGTCTTTCAAGCATCAAGAGCACCACTCAAACCCAAGGTATACAATTCCTTATTTAGGTGTTCTTTAATATTTCAATTCTCATTGCTGTATTTGGTGGAAGACAAACCACCGCATCAAAAATTGTTGTAGTTGGTGGACTAGATCAAGGATCAACCACCTGATCAAAAAACCCCAGTTGGTGGAAGATAAACCACCGAATCAAAAACTGTTGCAAGAGGTGTATGTAATTTAAGTACCTCTTATTTAGTGGAACCAAGAGAGATTGCTCTTGAGAGTGGATGTAGGTCTAGGACCGAACCACTATAAATCACTGTGTTTATTGCTTGTTGTGTGTGGATGTTGCCTTGCATTCTTGTCACTTGAGTTGATCATCATTTCTAAGTTACATCTTTGTTACTCAAGTTGCATTTCTACACACTGTAAGCACTTATAACTCTGAACATCTCTCTTAATCTTCTTGGGGACTCTCAATCTTAATTAATCCTTCAGATTGCACACTAATAAAACCTAATTCTTGAAAAGAAATTTTTAATAGTCCTATTCACCCCCCTCTTGGACTTGGTGAGATCTAGCTATTGCTCTTTCAATTTGAACCTTATTTATGAGACTTCTGTTGATTTGACCATTTTTTTTATTTAATGATATTGGTGATTATGTGAATTTAATTTGTACCAACTACGCAGCAAACGTTTCGTTGATATAACAAGTGTTTATGATGTCTAATCAACATACATAACTTCATGTAAGACTTCGATCTACTCGGAGTTGAGGCCCATAGAACCTTTTATAAGAAAACTTTTAATTAGCCTCAATTCTTATACCCCTGCACTTGGACTTAGATCCAGTTCAATTTTAGGGGCGTGACATGATACACGGTCCAATACTAGTATATGTTTCCGTTATACGGAGCGAAATCTGGTCTATTAGGTGGGTCTCCAACTTCTGGGCCCTCCAATGGGTAAAAAGGAGCACAACCCAAATAAAGTGCAACAAGAGGACTCACTATATTCCAATTTTATATTCATTTGTTTTCTTGATTCTATGACTGGCTCTAGAGTTTTATAATTCACAAGAGTCTTAGAATGATTCTTTCCTACAAGCGCTAATGTATGGATGGTTTCCTAGTCTTATTCAACACTTGACAAATGGTTTGATCTGCGTTGTCAATCTAATGGATGATAACATCGGAGATGTTGTAAGATCATTTTATCACTTTTTGTGGTGGAAAATTAATAAATCCTTTTTTGTTTTTTTTTTTTTTTTGGTTTTTTGCAGGACGGACCTTAGTACAACAGTAAGGTTGCTAAATTGCTATCTTGGCATCATGGGTTTGAAATGCGAAAACCGCCTCTTTACTGGTAGCCTAGCGGGAGCCTTATGCAATGGGCTATCTATTTTGTTTTTTCTTGTTTTCCTTATTTGCACTTGCCATTACATAAGCCTAGCGCACTTATCTGTTGGGCCAAACTATTTAATCAAAGTCCAGTCGATGCCTCAAAAATTTAGCCAACATCATTAATAAAGTAGATTGGAAGTGGGCCTAGCACACGTTATCCCAACCCATGTGCAATTAGCTGCCTTGTCATGAACTAAGAGTACCTCTAAGGACGGAGCCACACTTGGGAGAGAAGGGGCAACTACTCCTCCTCACTTTTGTGAAATCCTAACATGGGATAAGACTTTGTAGATTTTTTTTATGTGATTACTACTTTTACCACTCCTTACTTTTTGCTGCAAGAAAGTAACTAGGACACAATTGTCTTTTTTATTTCTTCAAAAGAAAGTTAGATTTGGCTCTTTTTATATGGTAAAATCCTCTCCTCTTTTTCCTTCTCCTTTTATATTTTGCCTTATTTCTCTCTTACCTTCCATATGCCTTTTTTTCCCCACTTCTAGCAATGGTTTTGTGTTCTTCATTTTTCAACAATTACTACATTCTCAAATACAACTATAGAGGTAATCCAAAAAAACTCTTTTTCCTTTGTTTCTTTTATATATTCTTTTTCTTTTTTTCTCCCATTTTGTTTGAGTTCAACAGATGCCTCTTTGGTGAACAGGCCTTTATTATTGAGAAAAGGGAGAGGAGTAAGAGTAGGGGATTAAAGGGAGAGATGGATCACAGACTAGGAAAAAGTCTACGAAATGCTTTTTTTGTGGCAAAATTGGCCACAGCAGGAAAGAACGTTTTCCTTGAAAGAACAAAAGGAAGCCAACAATGAGAAGAATAATGACAACGAAAAAAGTACAACTACTTCAGGACAGGAAGTGGTGTTTCTCGCCGATGATGATGATGGGTGTTTGAATGTTGTAGATGATCAGGTTGAGTGGGTTGTTGACATAATATCATCCTACCATGCTACTCCATATAGGGAGATGTTCACGACGTACAAAGTAGGTGGCTTTGGTACAATGAAGATGGGTAACATGAGTCATTCAGAGATTGTTTGGATTCGTGATGTCTACATTGAAACCGATGTTGGTTGCACAATGATCCTCAAAGATTGGCGACATGTTCCTAATCTATGGTTAAATTTGATTTTCGGGATTACCTTGTATAGTGCAAGTTATGAAAATTACTTCGAAAATGGCAAATGGAAATTTATTAGAGGGTCTCTTGTTATTACAAAAGGAAAAGTGGGAAATATGCTATACAAAACAAATGTGAAGCTGTGTGAAGGTGTGTTGAATGTTGTTCAAGACAATTTTTCTCTGAATTTGTGGAACAAGGGACTCCTACATATGAGTGAGAAAGGACTGTAGATGTTGGCAAAGAAGGATTTAATTCCTTACTCCAAAGGTTCATTCGTTAAACCTTGTGATTATTTCTTGTTTGGTAAAGAATATAGGGTTGCCTTTTCTTCTACATCAAAATTGAAATCTAATGTGTTAGATTTGGTATATTCTGATGTTTGTAGTCCCATGGAGGTGTTTACCCATAAAAATAACAGCATATATTCCACTCAGAAGATGAGCTTAGAATGCAGCAATTCAAGTTTCAGAGTTAGTGGACTTCATTTGGTTACTCAACTCACTAAAACACCAAATTTGAGGTTCAATGATTCAAATCCAAGGGTCACCAAATAAATTCAAAGTTTTTGGGTTACCGAAGTAGCTGAAACTCTTATAGTAACTCTAAAGTAGGCTTGAGAATGATGTTTCAAAGTTTCAAAGCAGTTGGACTTCATCTCAGCTCAAACCAAGTTTCAGTGACTATTTACCAGCTCTTTGGGGGTCACGGTGGAAATTAACACCTCTACATGTCAAAACAAGCTCAAACTTAAAAGAATGCCATCAAATTCAAAGACTATCTTTCAAAATTTTAGAGCATTTGGACATCATTTAGACCCAAACTCAATTCAAATAGTCATCTACTAAATTCTGTGGGGTCACCGTACAAAGTGACACCTCACAAAGATCAAAATAGCTAAAACTCCTGGAGGAAGCTCAAATTTTGCTCAAGGGAGGCTCTGTAAAATTTCAGGTCAAACGGACATCATTTGACCCAAAGTTTACAAACATGTCAACTTTAGGTTAGTGACCCCCAAGCCATAGGGTCACTGACCAAAGTCTTGTTTCTCGACATTCAAAATTAATGAAATCTGGGCATAAAGCTTTAGTCATACTCAAGGGATATTCTACAAATTTTCAAGTCAAGAGAACTTCGTTTGATCTTACTTCCACTGCATGTCAGTTTAGAAGTTAATGACCCCTGAGCCATGGAGGTCACTAGTCAAAATCCTACTTTCAGGGAGCTAAAACTGATGAAATTTAACATAGAGATTCAAAATGTATTCAAAATAAATTTCCCAATCTTTCAAATCAATTGAATATCGTTTTGGTAGAAAACAAGCTAAATACCTACAATGTGAAGTGAATAGTGACTTAGAACATGCAACAAATGGGTCAACATGCAACAAATGGGTCACTGTTTGAGATCCTATTTCCACAAATCTAAACTTATAAAATTTAGATGGACACTCCAAGATACTCCTGATATCAGTCCCTCCAAGTTTCAAACCAAACTGAGATCATTTGGGCCTCAAACAACTGAACTAAGAGCCCATTTTCATGAAAAGTCAACAGGGGGAGTTGACCAACTTTAGAAGGTCAAAACAGGCTAAAATTTCTATAACATATTCAAAATAGTGTCAAAAAGCATCCCTCTAAGTTTCATGAAGATTGAACTTCATTTGGGCCCTAAACAAGCTAAAACAGGTCACATATGCAAAAGTCCAAAATATGGACTAGGAAGTGACTATGACTGCGGTCATTGTCACCCCCTAGAGCAGTTTCTGTGGTTTCCAATGGTTCCCTCCACTCCTTTCTATCTTCAACTCCCTATAACTCCCAAAAACTGCCTATGAAGTCTATAAAAGGGAAATTTGAACTCTAGAGAAATAGACAGAAGCACATAGAGACAGACAAAAAGAAAAATAGTGAAGAAAAGCAATTTTCCAACCTTGGTTTAAGGTTTGAAGTAACTTCACAGCAAGATCAAATAAGTCACGAGGGATTTCTAGTACTTCAACATACTTCTTCTTCTCATTCTCATCAATTCAAAGTGAGAATACATTCAGAAAAGAGGAAGAAACATACACTTCACTTAAGGAAGGCATATGCAAGGGCCATTTGGATGACATTTTCTTCCTTTGATTTTCTCACTTAGGAGGGGTTCTAGGCCATCATGGAAGTTGTGAACAAGCCTCTTTAGGCTTCATTCCGACCCTTGAAAATCATAGCGTCAGAATGACACACCTTTAGCTTCATATAGTGTCCTCTTTGGATTTGTACAAAAAACAGTCTGTAAACTAAAAAGTGATGATTATCAAAGGTTTAAGTCCATTCCATGGTTAAATCAAGCACTTGTGTGGCCATTCAATACTAAAAATTCGAAGGAAACAAGTTCCTACACTCTAAAGAAGTCACAGGGGTGAAATGTAACAAAACAGAGAGCAAATAGTGGCCATTCAGCCACTGTCTTCCAGTGACCGTAGGTCACGATCACTGGCATGGGGCCACGACCCACGGTCACTCCTCCCTATGTTCTTATTTTTTTTCATTTTTTCTGCATTTTCATGTATTTTCTTGTAAAATTCGAATTTAGATCACATTTGAGACTAGAGGGAGGAGTTGTAAATGTTTCAAAATTTGTAAACAACCTGCAACCCCGTGGTCATAGCAATTGAACCCATGTAAACAAAAAGGAAATTAATGATGAACTGTAGTTAATTTCTATTCTTCTTAAACGCTTGAAGTATATGAATGTTGGACTCAAGTCCATTGCATTTAACATTTTCAAGCACAATCAGAGCATTTGAACCCATGTAAACAAATGGGAAATTAATGATAAACTGTAGTTGTTCCCATTCTTCTTAAACGCTTGTAGTGTGTGCATATTGGACTCGAATCCGTTGTAATTAACATTTTTTAGCACGATCAGGAGGTAGAGTCATTGGGTGGCAATAAGTTCTTTGTCACGTTTATTGATGATATATCTAGGAAAGTTTGGGTTTAATGCATTGAAATCAAAGGATCAGGTGTTCTAGATTTTTCAATTGTTTCATGTCATGGTTGAAAGAGAAACAGGTAAGCTCTTAAAATGTCTTTGCATAGATAATGGTGGTGAGTACATGTCCAACTAGTTTAAATGCTATTACTTGAAGCATGACATTTGATATGAAAAGAAAATTTTTGGTACTCCACAGCATAATGATGTGGTGGAGAGAATCAACCAGATTATTCTTGAGAGGATGAGATACATGATGAGAGTAGCATGGTTGAAGAAGTCATTCTGGGCTGAAGCGGTTCTGATTGTCAATTATCTGATTAATAGATCTCCCACAGTTCCTTTGGATTTTAATCTTCCAGAGAGAAGATGAATATGTAAAAATGCTTCCTATTCACACTTGAAGGGGTTTGGGTGCAAGGTTTTTACATTTGCCTCGAAGGAACAGCATTCAAAGTTGGATGATTAGGTAGTAAGTTGCATCTTTCTTGGTTATGGTGGAGATGAGTTTGGCTCTAAGTTATGGCATCCAGAGAAGAGAAAAATTATCAAAAGCAGGGATGTGGTTTTCCATGAAGAATGGTTCTTTGGAGATATTAAGAAGACTGAAAAGTCTACATAAACAGTTGATAGAATAGTTGATCTCACATCAACTCTTTCTCCGATATAGATTACAAGTGGAGAAGGTGGACAAAACAATCCGGATCATGATGAAGCACAGGGGTTTCCAAATAATGAGGGTGTTGAGCAGGGGGCGCTGCAGTCTCCTCAAGAGTGTCAACCACCAACTAAGTACTATGTATTTGAGTATATTTTATTTTCTGATGAGGGGGAGCCAAGGAGCTTCCGAGAAGCAATGACTCATTATGATAAAGATGAGTGGATAAAGGCCATGCATGATGAGATGAGTTCTTTGCAGAAGTACAAGACTTATGAGCTAGTGCAACTTCTTCAAGATTGGAAGGTTCTGAAAAACAGATGGGTGTTCAAGCTTAAAAAGGACGTGAGTGGACAACTGGTGAAGCACAAAGCATGATTAGTAGTAAAAGGCTTTGTATAGACGAAGGGTATCGACTTCGATGAGGTTTTCTCTCCTGTTGTGAAGATGACTTCTATTAGAGTTATCTTAGGTCTAGCTGCCAGCATAGACCTTGAGCTTGAATAGATAGACGTGAAGACTGCGTTTCATCAAGGTAACTTAAAAGAGGAGATCTACATAACTTAGCCAGAGAGGTTTGAGGTAGAAGGAAAAGAACATATAGTTTGCAAGTTGAAGAAGAGTTTCTATGGATTGAGTAAGCACTGAGACAGTTGTATAAGAAGTTTGATTAATTTAAGTGAGTCGCAGGTACTGGAGGACAATTGCAGATCACTTTGTTTATATTTGTCGATTTATCGATGGCAGATTCATCATCCTTCTTTTATATGTAGATGATATATTGATTGTTATATATGATAGAAAGCTGGTTGACAGGTTAAAATAGGATATGTCAAAGTTATTTGACATGAAAGACTTAGGTCTAGCACTAATGATATTGGGAATGTAAATGCATTATGACAATAATACTAAGAAGCTGTGGTTGTTATATGAGAAATATGTTAAATGAGTGCTTATTAAGCTAGTTATCACGCCTTTAGCAAATCACTTCAAGCTCAGTAAGAGATTATGTCCTACTACAGATGAAGAAAAAGAACGGATGACGTCTGTTCCATATTGCTCCACTATGGGGAGTTTATGTATGTCATGGTTTGCACGCGACTAGACATTGCTCATGTTGTGGGTTTAGTAAGTAGATTTCTTTTTAACATGGAAAAAGAGCATTGGAAAGTAGTGAAGTAGATCTTCAGGTATTTGAGAGGTACCTCTAATTTATACTTGTGCTTCAAAGTCTCAAAATAGCCAGTGGTGGAAGGCTTTGCTGATGCTGATTTTGTTGCAATCTTGATCTTCTGTTGTCTACTTTTGTTATTTGTTTACTTTTATAGGGAGAACTATCTCCTGGTAGTCTAAGTTGTAGAAGTCCACAATATAGTCTACAATTAAAGCGAAAATACATAGCTGCTAATGAAACAGGGAGAGAGATGATTTGGTTGAAGAGACTTATTCAAGAACTGGGTTTAAAGCAACAAGAGTATGTAGTTTACTATGATAATTAAAGTTCTATGGATCTCATTGAGAATCCTGCATATCATGGCTACATGAAGGACGTTGAGGTCAAATACCATTGAATTTGTGAGGTCATCAAGAAGAATCTCATGAGGCTGGAGAAGATTTACATTGGCAGGAATCCCTTAGACATGATGACAAAGGTCGTGTCTAAAGGAAAGCTGGAGCTATATTTAAAATTGGCAAGATTGAACTCCCACTGTGGGGGTTCAGGGTGTCTTCTCCATGGTTTGGACGGGGAGATTGTTAGCCAAGTAAGTCCAAACCAAGTGGGTTTAAGCTCTTAGGTAGTCTCCTAATTGTATTAGGACTTTATTTTCTAAGAATAGCTTTCTTAGGGGCTAAGAAAGTGGAGATTATATATATGATACAATCAGTAACTCTAAACCTATGCTATGATAATGGAAGAACACTGTGAAAATTGGTTTTCCATGGATGTAGGCATCTTTATCGAACTGCGTAAAATCTCTTATCTTCTTGTCTAGTTGATTATCGATCGTGGTGTTTGCTCACGCTTTTGCACACATAGTATAACAAGTTGTAAATGGCAAATGACCCCTTATAAATAAGAAGTTTACTACAAAGTGATCTCCATCATAGAGGTTCATGAAGCAAACGTCTCTTTGCATTAGAGTTTTAGCTTCTAATAAATAATTGGGCCCATTGTCACAACTATCCGTTGTATTTTGATAAATCAATATCATTGCAAAATATTGCTGGAATTTCAAATGGTGTGAGAATTGTGATATTGTTGAAATAAAAATATAAATTCTTGAAAAATTTGTAAAAATCATTTTAAAAGGAATATATATTTGTTCTTGTTTAGTCATTGTTATTTTAATTACTTGAATTTGAATTTATCTTTTTAACATTTTCTCAATAACTTTTTAAGAAACCTAAAAAATATTAAAGAGGATTCATCAGAAAAATCCCTTTAGACTTGGTGAAGACAAAAAAATTTAAAAAAATTTCTTTGGTTTTTTTAAATATCAACCAAACAGGCATTAAATGAGGATATCCTTTGTTTTTTGTTCCTTTTCTTGAGGATTATACTAAAAAAATCTCCTTAAGACTTTGTTATGACCAACAAAGTTCTCAAACTTGGGAATAGAGGTCTCGCCTTATGGATAAGAAGCCCACTCCCATAACTCCCATTGGTTTCAAAATCTTGTAGGAGCCCCTTACTTCTTACGTCCAAGACACTAGGCCAACCAGGAAAAAAAAAGGTTCTCAAACTTTAATATCGACAAAAAAGGTTGTGAAAAGGGATATTTGTGTTGTGTACATGGGTGAAGTAGAAGAACTGAGTGGCGACATCTCCGCTCATATGTGTGACTACGATATCATTGTTCAGCAAAACAACAAAAAGAAAAAGAAAAAGGAAAAGCAACAAGTGGGGATACCCCTATTTAGGGGCTTTTTTTTTTTTTTTTGCTATTGGAATTTGAGGGCTTTTTTTAGTCTTTACCAACAAGTCTAAGGAGATTCTTTTAGTAAAATTCTCTCTCTCTCTCTCTCTCTCTCTCTCTCATATTATTTTGTTAAGTGGCAATATCACACTTCGAGTAGAGATGTTATTGCTCATTTCTTCAACTTTACTTGTCTATACAAGTGAAAAAATGCCCATACAGGACCATCTTGGTTGATATTGAAGTTTGAGGGCCATTTTAGTTTTTGCCAAGTCTAATAGGACTTTCGCGGTAAAATCCTCAAATCAAATCATCCTTATATTCTTTTTGTGCAACATTTGCCCAAAAAGAAACTTGTGACAAAAGGTTTGCCTCGTTGATTTGGGCCTGCATAATAAAATTTTAGTTACTCGTGCAGGTTACTAGGTAAGGTTGTAAATGGGTCTCCAATTATCTGATTACCCGAAAGTTCAGACCTGTTAATAACCGGGTTTGGGACCCTACTTAGGTTCTGATAAGTAAATGGTTTCGGGTTTGGATTCTATTTTTGGACCCATGTTCTCAATGGTTTCAGGTCTGGTTTCATTTTGCTTCTGACCCTTGAACTTGATACTTGACATATTACCTCAGTTTTTGAAGATTTTTATTAAAAGTTAGTTTTTTCTCCGAGCATTCTTTACACAGAGTCAGTCTTGAACCTAAACCCGCCCCATACATGGTTTCGGTTCTGGTTCTAGATCCATTATTTTATTAACGGTTTTAGTTCTGGATCCAAGAAACTAGCTCCGAACCAATTTTGATTCCAAGTTTATCCTCTTTTTAATGATTCCGGTTCCGAATCCACCATGGACCCGGACCCGGACCCGGACCCGGACCCATTTACAACCCTGTTACCAGATACATTTTCTCTTCCAAGTACCATTTTTTTCACTTCAAAAAGGGCAAGGAAGAAATGTAAAGAAGGGCATGTGTATTTTATAAATATTTATTTATTATTATTATTATTTTTTAAAGGCAACAGTAAGAGCAGAATGAAAATGAAATGACATGACATTAAATTCTTTCAAAATTTATGATCACAGACAACGCTATTACACACATGGTACACGTTGGCACCACTCGCAAGTGTCCAAGCTCTGGGCCAAATCCTAATGACGCTCCACCGGTAACCGAAATCATTGACTGGTCTTTATCCTCCCATTCATACAGGGTCTTAGGCTGTTAGCTTTGAGCAAGTTACATCCATAGATGACGTTTTTACTTCTCCTCTCTAAAGTCTAAATATTTCTCCACATCCATAATAATAACAGTCTTGAATTAGAATACTTATAGTGTGAGTTAAGACATAAAAAAGATATATTTTGTAAATGAATTTAGCAATTTGACAAACTCATATTATTCCATTTGTAGAGCTAAAAATAGATCGATGTAAATGTCTGTAGATGACAATATATAGCGTTATTATGTAATTGAAGAATGGTGATCTAACATGCATTTTCTTTTTTTTTTCTTTTAGATTTTTAGGCCTGTTTGGATATATATTTATATATATATATAGGGGTGCTAGATAGTGTCTTGATATTTTTTTAAAGCGAAAACGCCATCTTTTGAAATGAATAGGAGATTAAAAATGTGGAGAAGCAATTAATATTTCTTCAAAAAAGAAGCAAAAGTCACTACGTGACTTGTCCTACATTGGAGGATAGAAAGAAAGCAGAAACACTCCCTTTTAAATGAGGCATTCATAAGAATTATATATATATATGAGAGTATTACAATGCATCTTTTCCTCACCATATGATGAGAAACAATGACATGGCTTTCCTTTTTTACATATGAATATTCTTTTTTTTTTTATAATACCAAAATGACTTTTCTTCTTTTACGTATGAATCTTTTCAAATAAACATTTGTCTCTACCACATGGTAAAGGAAAGATTCATAATAGTATTAAATATATATATTAAAATACTAGTATAATAAAATATTATAATACTACAATACTGAAGTATTGTTGTTGTTTGGAAGTTTTTAACAAATTTAGCATATTTTTAACTGAGTAGTTTTCCCATTATCTCATATTATAAGACACATTAAATTCAAAATTGACCTCAATTTTCAAATCAAAGAAACTATATGTGGAAAGTAAAATCTTTTGCGTACAATGGGGATGCAGAGAGAAAAACAAAAAATAAAAAATCTTTATGGTGAGTGTAGACCGAAACTGTACGTGGAAAGTAAAATCTTGTTTGTATTTAGAAGCTCCCTCAATATAAATCAACTCCATTTAAAATAGATTAGATTTGCCCAAGAAGCCCTTCGATTTAAAATATTAAAAAAAACTGTTTAGCAATCCCTGTAATGTTTCCTCTATTGGAATCGGGATCCTTGGCACGAACTAATCATAACCCTCCAACCACATATTATAATCCAGTCATCCATGTAACTTTGGTCTGCCTGAGAACTCAATTAGAATCATTAGGCAGAGTAACTCGGGCAAGTTTTAGATAGGGATTCTAAAATTGTTGCTAAAATAAATGGGTCTGGGTCAAACACAATTCGAACCAACCGAAAGGACAATGTTCGCAACCCAACATTGTAAGTTGGGCCTACTTAATGGGAAACTTGGGTGAGCCATTCTACATGAGTTCTCAGGTAGGCCAAAGAAGAATTGTGACTTTTAGTTAGATTTTCAGTTAGATTTTTGAGGTAACGAGAAAACGAGATGATTCTTGAATGGAGCTCAGTTGGCACTTGGGAGGAGTCTAACAAAGAGAGACAAAGGACTAGTCTTAGATCTAATTGGAGATATGATAGTACAAAAGTCAGATCTTTCTTTTGCTATGCATGACATGAGAGAATAAAAACATACCAACAGGCAAGCAATGAACCCAGCAGATAAATCCAAGCAGTCAGACAAAACCCAGCATCTCCACTCCTGTCAGGATTAATATCAAAACCAACCCCACCATAATAGCCACAAAACACAAATCTCCAAAGAAACAGCTCCAAAATACCCAAACCCATTGCAGAGATAATAAACGACCCTTCTTGAAGTGCGTTCCACGTCCTCCTGGGTTACAATTCACGTTTTATACTGGCCTCTGAAAAGGATGGAATCACGGGTGGGTCCCAATGGGGCTCTCCACCAAGCAAGTGTCACATAAATGGAACTTGGCTGCTGGCCACAGCAGCATTCTTTCCTCATGTCTCATTATCAATGGTTTGATTCCTCTCGCCCTCTTATTGGTTTCATCTGCCATATATCTACTTCATTTTTTTTGTGTATATGTTTTTTTTTTCCTTAGTGGGTTGTTCTAAAATGAGGTGAATAATGGGTTATTTCACTCCAATGTTTGGTGGGTGTCATGGGATTACCTTTTTTGTTTTCTAATTGGTCATCTAAGTTTGAATGCTGTAGAGTTGTTTTTCTGCTACTTCATGTTCGTTTCTGAAATGGGGTGTTGAAAATTGAGAACACATGTTGGTCTAATTCAAGAAGGGATTTGCAAGATTTTCCTTTTGGGAGTGGTGAGTTGCTGTTTTATTTGTAATGAGGGTGTGTATTTGGGATACTGCACGTCTGCAACTATGATTTGAAATTTGCAACCATTTTTTTTAAGACTTTTTTCCCATTCTTTCTGTATGTTGCAGTGCTTTTCTTCTTGTTGGTTTCTGAATGAAATCAAACTATCTATGTGTCTCCAGTCCAGCGAACTGCTCTCAGTTGTTTGGTAGTGTGGTTGGATCAGAAATGAAATTGCAATTCAATGGTTGTGTTCACCTTTTGATTTTCTTTTCTTTTCTGTATTTTTTTTTTCAGTTGGCGTGACTTTTCGTGGAGTCTTGAATGAAGTTTTCAACACTATCTATTTGTATAGGATATATAGTAATTGAATACACAGGATTCACGGTGAAATTAGCTCCAACATTTGATTATTAAAGAGGTGAAGGGTGATTGGATGAAGGATGTGGGGTGAGTGATGAAGGATATAAGGTAGCTGAGTAGGTGGGACTTAGATTTTCTTAGGATTTGAATTACTAGGGTGATTACTGGGTATTCATTTCCCATCTTCCCTTGGTTCAATTTCGCTTTAAGGGGAGCTTATTTGATAGTCAATTTTGGATATTCACCTTCTGATTGTCACTTGATAATCATTTTTGGATATTCACCTTGTGATCGTTCATTTTTCCACTTTCAGATTCAATCCTAGGAGATGCAATTGAATCCAAGGAATTCTAAGACATGTATTTCTAGAACTGGTTAAAAATAAAGAAACACAATTAAATATAAAAAAATCATCATCAAATAATCTCCCCTTACATAGAAAATGAATCAAGGGGAGATGAACCCACTACCCTTGTAATTCGAATCATAGGAGAGTTAAAATCCCATCTACATCTCTATTTTATATCCTTCATGGATTCACCCCTTTCCTTTTTAATAATCCCTTGCTATGATGCCTAGATACAGCATGAATACGGCAAGGACATGCGATAGGCATCATAGGGACACTGACTTTACATGTAAAATGTGAAGCATCAGATACCGACATGATAAGTTGTCCATTTTGAAGTATTTGTGCATCATAGATCCCATGTGGGAGCCCATTTGATTATGAATTCCTATGTATTCAATTCACATACAGACAAGGGGCCCTAGAATCATTTGTTTTTCTAGAGCCAATTGCCATTGCTGTATTCTATTCCATGTTGATTTCTGACATGTGAATTTAAAACTCAGGATCATTTTTGGTGTAACACGAAGGATCGATTGAGATCATTGCAATTTCTGTCTCAAAATTTTGATGCCATGATTGGGTTCTTCTATATTTCTGCGATGAGAGTAGTTTTGGTATTGCCTTTTCTTTTGTCGATTCCGGTGGGAGTGATGGGTGGGCATCAGAATGTCAGCTTTCCATCAAGACCAACTTCTGTGACTATTGGTTCTATGTTTACATTTGACTCTGTTATTGGTAGAGCAGCACAGGCTGCAATTGCGGCTGCAGTGGATGATGTGAATTCCGATCCCAATGTTCTTGCCGGCACGAAGCTGAATGTTATTATGCAAGATACAAAGTGCAGTGGTTTTCTTGGAACTATTGACGGTATGAGAAATTCACCAACCAGATGCATTAGAATTACAATCACCTTTTTTGCTCCCAGACACTATTGTTGAATTTAAATTCTAACTGCTTTATTATCATGTAAGAATTAAGAAACAAGGTTAATTTGGCAGAGTCTTCTAGTTTGTCTAGAGTTTATCTAGCAAGTTGAAGTTTGTATGAATGTATGACATAATGCATGATTATTTATTACTGTGTGTGTTTGGAATGAACCAGAGTGATGCGCCTAACTTTCATGCTAAAAAAAACCCAGGACTTAAGATGACATGGCTTATTTGATAATTAAATGATATAAGTGTATGAAGTCTATATGCCGACCTGAGCTTGATCTGATGAGGGTTTGTTGTTTTTGATGATCATGATGACAATATGTTGATGATCATTGGGATGGAGCACTGTCATTGAACTGCAATCCAGTGTATTATTATGACTTTCTAGTTCCAATAAAAACTAGGGGTTAGAGTTGTCAGGGAAGCTGGTAATGGTGTGGTTCAGAAAAATAAGAATATCAGCTTCCTTCCTTACATGGTCTCCACTTTCTGTGCCAAGCCCAAATGCATAGCAACACAGATAGCTGACACTTGCCATTGGAATCCAAGCAGGAGATGAGTATTAGTATTCATGGGCAAGTCTGCTCGCTACAAGCATCAAGTAGCCTCAAATGGCTCTCTTCTCCCTCTTTCCTTTTGCATACTCCTCTGTCCTTTGTCCTCTTCTCCGAGCAGCACCAGTAGGGGGAGAGTTGGTAATTCAATTGGGATAGGAGGGGGATGCAGCCAAAAGATTGATGCTGCTTACTGTATTTGTTGATTGGTACATTCAAACTCAACCGAAATACAGTAATATTGTAGGATTGCATATGCCTTCCAGATTTGAGGTCTCTTAACCAAATAATTCTGTAGAATCCTTCCATATACAGCAGTGATGGGGTTTTCAATTCAAATGCATGTGTTTTATATATTCATTTCTCTTCCAGGTTTTCATTTGTATAAAAGATACGGGTCAGAGCATATTAATCATATGCAATCGTTTTTCTGAATTGATTGATAAGCAAAACTATCCAATGAGATATATCTTCTTAAGGTTGACAACAAGGTGAAAATTTCTTTTGTGCTTTAATGGCAGAGATTTTGTTGTCAGCTTTGTCATTAAGGAGAACTGCAAATTCCCAAGACTGGAAGTGTTTACTTCTCAAATAGTTGAATTGAAGTTCACACTTCACACTAGTCCAAAACTCACAACTAAAGTGGAGAAAAATGATAACGGAATTCTTCAGAGGCTTCAATGAAAACTCATGAATTATGACTGACTTTGATTTCCTATAGAGGCAGTTATTGTAGGCATGCTGCCATGAACGCAGTGGAATGCAATCTCCTGTCAAAAATTTCCAAAGCACATCTGATTTCAGTCATTAGCTTATTTTTTACGGTGAAATAAGCTATATATAGATTGATTAAGTCTCAATTAACTAATGCACCTGGAACTGCTTTTGTAATGTCAGAATTTGAATTGGTGAACCTAAGCTCACAATTAACTTGTTCTTTTGGATGGTTATGCTTTCCATTGTACATTTGGGGCACCAGTCAAACATTTGGGGCACCAGTCAAACTGATATGATGCTGGGTGGGATACTGATTTTCTGCTTCTCAATTTGTTGTTGTGTTCATACAGATGTTGGCTGGTGCAGAAAATTAACAAGAGTTAGCCTAGTTAACTATGATGTCCGATTTCAATCCACATAGTTTAAAATACAGCCAAAATGACCTCTTAAAAAATTTCCCATTGATGCATGCTGGATGTTCCTTTTCATCTGTATACGGAAGTTTAACAAATAACATCCTTACAAGTGTAGCTCTGCGGCTGGTGGAGAAAAACGTGGTTGCTGTAATTGGTCCACAATCCTCTGGAATAGCTCATGTGATCTCCCATGTTGTAAATGAACTTCATGTACCACTTCTATCATTTTCAGCAACAGATCCAAGTCTTTCAGCATTGCAGTACCCATTTATCCTTCGTACAACACAGAGTGATTACTTCCAGATGTATGCAGTTGCTGATGTTGTTGAATTCTACGGATGGAGAGAGGTAATTGCTATTTTTGTTGATGATGATTATGGAAGAAATGGGATATCGATGCTAGGAGATGCACTTGCGAAGAGACGCTCAAAGATATCTTTGAAAGCTACATTTCCTCCTGGAGCTACTCGTAGCGTAATCAGCGATTTGTTGGTCAAAGTGAATCTGATGGAATCTCGAGTTTATGTTGTGCATGTCAATCCTGACTCGGGTCTTACAATTTTTTCAGTTGCAAAGTCTCTTGGGATGATGAGTAGCGGCTATGCATGGATAGCAACTGATTGGCTAGCTTCAGTTTTAGATTCGACTGAACCTGGTGATCCTGATACAATGAACTTCTTACAAGGAGTTGTTGCATTTCGCCATCATACACCAGATTCAGTGTCTAAAAGAAATTTTACATCAAGATGGAGGGACTTGCTTAAAAAAGGGAATGTCAGTTCAGGTCTGAATTCCTATGGACTTTATGCATATGATTCCGTCTGGCTAGTTGCTCGTGCTCTTAATGAATTCTTGAATGATGGTGGGATATTTTCTTTTACTACTGATCCAAATTTGCATGATGCAAATGGAAGTATGCTGAGCTTAGTAAAGCTTCATGCTTTTGAAGGAGGCAGTTCATTGCTTCAGAAATTACAAGTGACAAACTTTACTGGTCTCACTGGTCGAATTGAGTTCGATATGGATAAGAACCTTATTCATCCAGCATATGATATTCTGAACATTGCTGGAACAGGGTTGCAAAGGATTGGGTACTGGTCCAACTATTCTGGTCTCTCAGTTGTTGCTCCTGAACTTCTATATGAGAAGCTGCCAAACACTTCAACGGCTAATCAACAGCTCCACAGTGTTATATGGCCTGGTGGGAATGCGACAAAGCCACGTGGGTGGGTGTTTCCAAACAATGGAAAACCTCTTAGAATTGCTGTTCCAAACAGAGTGATTTACAAGGAGTTCGTTTCAAAAGATAGTGGCCATGTTGGGGTGAAAGGATTTTGTATTGATGTGTTCAATGCTGCAGTGGCTTTGTTGCCATATCCAGTCCCATGCGAGTTTATATTATATGGAAATGGTTTAGAAAATCCAAGCTACGATGAACTTGTAAATTTGGTAGCCCAAAATGTAAGTACTGTGCTATGGATATAGAAGTTTTTTAAGGAGAAATGCTTACACTCAATGGGTTGCTTTTGTTTGCGTGGGCACTCTAACCAATCAATCTAGACTAGCCATTCAGTTCAGCTTACAATTCCATGGTCCACCCTGTAGAAAAAAAAAGTATGCTGATAGAAAGTTCTAATCCATCCATGACTTGGCCTTTTCTTCTGCTACAGTCTGTTTTACGGACCACAGATGCAATGTTCCTAATAGTCATTTGATGGAAGTGATTCTTATTGACCATACACTACCCAATACAGTCTACCGATTGAATGGTTCGCGTAAATGACAGAAGTGTTTACAGGGAAATTGTAGATGATAGGTTCATGAGGCCAGTGTAATTTTCGCAGTGTGGCACATGCCTACTCGGGACGGTATGGGAAGTTGAAACTGATTGATCAAACTGTTCACGCCTCCTAATGAAATCATGACTCTATGACATGAATCCTATGTTAGAAATGGGGAATTTCTCAAGTTTAATTACATTTTTTTGGCATAAAATGTTGGTTTTATTTTATTTTTGTTTTTCCTGCATGGTGGATTAAAGGTTATATTCTTGTTACAGTATTAATTTGCAGACTTTCTTCAGTACTTTGATGCAGCTGTTGGGGACATAACTATTGTTACAAATCGGACAAGGATTGTTGATTTTACACAGCCTTACATTGAGTCAGGCCTTGTTATAGTTGCTCCTGTCAAAGAGAGAAAGTCAAATGCTTGGGCTTTCCTAAAGCCATTCTCTGTAGAGATGTGGCTCGTGACGGCTGCATTCTTTCTTTTTGTGGGCATGGTTGTTTGGATTCTTGAGCATCGGTTAAATGCTGAATTCCGTGGGCCTCCTCGGCAACAACTTGTTACTGTTTTCTGGTTAGTATCTTCCATTTCTGAAATCATTCCTTTCTTGGTAATTCCTAGAGGTAGATGCAAAATTTATGTATAGTTTTTTCTGAGGGAGCACATTGCCATCTGTTTCTTTTCTATTTTTTATTTTTATGAATAATCTTCTTCATTCAGGCAATTTATTTCTTTCTTCTATCTTAATTGTTACTTCTATATAGTAGGGGAGAACAATTTTATAATCTTTGTTTGGCTCTTTTTTACTTAAGGAGAACGGAAAATTCATCACTGATATTTGGGCTGATTTTTTGGAAATTTTGCCTTCAAAAGACTTGAGATTTATTACAGAAAAAGGAGGGAAGAGAAGGATTAGGGTTTGTAGGAGGAAGAAAGGGAGAAATATGATAGTAGAGAGAGAAAAGAGAACGTATGATTTATTTTGCCCTTCAGCACCAGCCCTTCCCTTGTTTATATTGAATAGTATAAACAAAGTTATAGTACTCTAAAGTATTTAAACTCCATTACAATTGAAACTCCTAAACCTATTTTGAACAGACTCCTAATCGCTTATGGTCCCTTACGATTAACAATGGGACTATTTACATCGATTACCAATACTCCCTCTCAAGCTGGACTAAAGATATTGATCATTTCTAGCTTTCAAAGAATGGTACATAATTTTTTTTTCATGTCAAGTGCCTTGGTGTAAAGTGTAAACATCTGCCACTTGGTTTCTGATCAGACAGTTTGTACTGAAGATGTTCAAGAGAGATTTTTTCTGTATGAAATGACGGTCAGTGCGCTTCAATGCACTTGGTTCCTTCATAAATAGTAGCTTTCAAAATATGCAGAGCTGCATGATTTGAATCTCAACTTTTATGCCAAGATTAGTTGGAAGTGTCCTTTAACCATACCACTTCACACGTCCCATGAGCCATGGATTTGTAGGACCCAAAACAATTTTTTGATTATCTTTGTGGAAAGTGTAGCTATTTCTGTAACCATCAATGATCATATTGTCAAGGTCTTCTCAATAAGATGTTGCAAGCATCCATATGAAGAATGATACGCCACACATTATCATGGTAGGGCCTACCAATAGAAAAAGAAACCAAATCTCTACTGGTATCTCATTATCTGAAACGACCTAAGAATTTGGAGCTCATTAGATTCTTAAGTCGTTATCATGTTTATAATACAATATCATTCATAAAGTACATTCCAAGAGCATTAGTCCAATCAAAGATGAATATTTAGAATCTCAATATTTATGTCTTAACAAGTCATTACAGGTTTAACGAGAAAAGACTATCCTTTAATTTAATTCCAAGAAAATATTCCAAAAATAAAGGCTGGCCCCATCTAATAATCTATGATGTTATTCGATCTCTCAATCAGCGATGCATGCCAAAATCTATAGACTGATCTCTGTCCTTCCCAGATCCCACTACGAATGCGTTACCTGTAGTGTGGGGGAATCACTAGTCAGTTAACACTGGTGAGTAGAATTTCTAAATCAAAAGAACATTATTAACTAACACGATAACAAGATAATACAATTGTTCTATTATATCATTCTGATTATCCATTCTCATCAATGTATTAATAAAATCAAATACATCGTACAAACTTTGAGATTCTTAGGTTTCCCAGCAAAGAAAAATTCATAGACTTACCCTGAAGAGTAAATTCATAATCTTATTCAACAACAAGTACACCCTGATTGTTATTTTGTACTTTCATGAGGGATTCATATTCTTATCGTGACAAGGCTGCCACCATTTTTAATTCATAGTAATTGTTTGAACAAGGGGTTTCACATTTGTGCTTTGATAATTTTGCCACCATGTAAGTCTTATGTTCATATTTGTGTCATGACAAGATTGTCACCAATGATTGATATTCGTGTCGTGACAAGATTGTTACCCATTTTAATTTATATTAATTCTCATGTCCTCACAAAGGGATTCGGATTCTTGTTGTGACAAAACTGTCACCGTTCTTCGTTCGAAGCTCGATTCTAATACCAATGTAAAAACAAATACTCCGTAGCAATCATAATTCTGATTTCAATTTAATTCATAAGTACCATCACATTTACCATTAGCCAATCCCACATACTTCATTTTGAAATTTCGCCCCATTGAGAATTGTTTTGGTATCACAAATATGTGGTATTGATCATATCTTTGACGTTTTATTTATTCATAGAATTAACACTTTTCTCATAATTCATCCATTAAACTTAGATAAAAAATTATGATCGAGTGCTCTAAAAGTACCATATTAATTTTTCCCTCTAAATGCATGTTCTAATGATGATATCCATTCAGAATTTAGAAATTCAGAGTCGAAGCATTGATAAAAATATTGGACAGTAATATAGAGGAGAGTGACCAGTAGAATAATGTTTAGTAAAAATAGAGAATATTATACAACAAAGCAGATGATACCAGTTAATGATTGGGTCTGAAACTAAATACAACATTATTTTCATCTTGTGCTTATGTTCTTTGTACTTCTACAAATAAAAGAACTTTCTTAAGTGAAACATCAGTTACTGATTGGTTTTTAGAGCCCAGAGGCTTCAATATAAGTATCTGTTGTTAATGATGTGTACATAAAAAGTCATACACAGCAGCTAAGCAATTTTTAAAGAGAACCAGTAACAAAGAGGAAGTCTCACGCCTAGTACTGTTTGAATTCCTTGGATGAAGAGTACCAACGGTCCAATCCCAATGGGTCCACCACCATAGTGGTCGACCACCTATCGCATACCAGATGTAGGGACCTGATCTTAGATCAGGTGGGCCACATGGGCCTACAACTCACGAACAATCAAGCTCTTTTTTGATGACCTGAACTGGTATTCATCCGAATTCTAAATTTATTTACACATTAAACCATCATATTGAATGGTAAAAACAGTCCTTAAGAAATACTTTAACCATAGGGTTCAATTATCCAATCATCTACACAAAAAGGAATAAGTTTAAGTCTTTATTTTCATTTACAATCATGTCGACAGTCTTGCAGTTCTTCAATACAAATCTGTTTGATAGTATAATGGACCCCTAGTGGTCCAAATCAAGGAAAGCACATCCCTAAGTCAAGCTGAATTTGTATCTTGTTCTTAAGACACAAGCATATCAATAGACACTGATGTATATTTAAACTTGGTAAGATTCAGTACAATGATTTTTGAAGGATCATTTTTATTGACAGCAAAATATTGGATTGAGTATATGAGAAGTTCTACTCGCCTGCTATACGTGATGAGTGATTTTAGATCTGACATTCACTAGGCTAGTTGCTCCTTAGAGAAATTCCTTGTCAAATGACACCATTCAAACATTAGATCTTTCTATCTTCTTATGGAAAGTCTCTAAAGAAGAGAAGAAGGTGTGTCTTCCTTTTATACTTGATATGGATGTCCCTTAGTGGAGTCCTAATTGGGATTTTCTACTTTGAAGAGTCACCTGGAAAATCTAAGGTTACATACGAAGTCACAAGGTTGCCTGGGAAACCACGAAGCCACACCTACTGGTGTGCAATGAAGAGTCAGTTGAAAAACTGAACAGTCACTAAAAAAAAATGGGTCTTGGGTCCAGTTTTCAACCCCGTAAAGAGGTCTAGAAGTTTTGGCCCTACAGCCCAGTCTATTCATAAATTGGGCTGGCTGAATGTGGGCCTTTCTAAACCCAGTTGGCTCATTCTAAATTCAAGGTTATTACATTACCGTGCCTGAACTAAGAGAGCTTGGAGGGGTTGGGATGCTTCTCGGTTGGAATTTGGAGCTTGTTGACGATCTTGTGCAGCACAACATTCTCTTAATTGCCTCCAACCACGATCAAGTGATACTTGAAGGCATTGATGGCGCATGTATTGAAGCAAACAATGTTCTCTGAATTACCAAACATCTGCCACCGTCGCCATAGATAACATCATTGTCAGCCCCCAAAAGTTTGGCGAACTCTGGCTGGTTGTTTTCTGCCACATTACATGGATCATCTGACTCTTCCTCTTGCTTAACAATATGTTCTCCTGCTTTCTGCATTTTGATAAGATGTGAGCATGCTTTCTGCATTTTGATAAGATGTGAGCATGCTTTCTGCATTTCAATAAGATGTGAGCATGCACTTAAAGCAACTGACAGCCACTTTGCCGTTGCCTCTGTAATCGTCATTAGTTGCTTGTTGAACTGCATGGTTAGGCTGATTTGATTGGCCACCAACTTGGTAATCTTTGAAGTACTGTCAATAATCTCTAGATCCACTTGTGTCCTTAGCCGTAGGACAAGTAGATCGTGTTGCTGTTCTAAGTTGTGATATCTATGTTGCTTGTAATTCTTCAATGGCGGTTCAAGCTGATGGGCTTTTATCACTGTGTAGCGTGGATGAATTTTAATAGGATTGGCTGTAGTCCACCCAATATTTGCCCACTGTTTCTCCTTTTGTCTTGTTGGGGTGGGGGGGTGTTAATGAAGTTTCTTTTTGGGAGGGTATAGGGTATTTTGTAATTTGCATGAGGTATAATGCTCTTATACCCCAATTTCTTTTCTTTTCGTGCTGTTTTTTGTTCTCTTCATCAATAGAGCATTGTCTAGTTACCAATAAAAAAAGAGAATGTGGCCACTTTGTTGACATAGTACGATTGCATAAATAGTGACTGTCTAAAAGCTAGAGGAAGAAAATAACCTTTTATATGTTGTCTTTTTTTAAAATCTTCTCCTATTGTTTGATCGATGGTAGTTGATGAGATTTTTGAAGTTGTTCCCACCACGCACCAACCCTACTACGGAGCTTGATTGCCACTAGTTCCACCTGTTTATGATTGGCCAAATCCTTATATGTAAATTTATATAATTCCTTTCCTTTCATGATTCCATTATATTCAGATTTCTTTATTTTGATGTTTAGAGCCTGATCAGTTTCTTCTCTAGCATGGTGTTCCATATTTCGAGTTTTTATCTCCAGAGGTTGATCATGGAGCTGGGTAATAAGGTCATCACTTGCAATCCGTCATTGACACCATCACGATCATTAACACCATCACGATGGTTTGGATGCATCCTTACTTGTAAGTTTTTGGTCAATTGTTCAACTTGCAATCTTAAATTCTGAATTTCAATATGCCCGGGATCTAGTTCTTTACTTGCATTACTCTCTTCCAGTTCCCTACCCACGTCTGGGAGAGAGGAATCAAACAACTTGTGTGGGTCTGAAATGATTCTAACCTTGACACAGGTTAAGGGCTTAACACAAATTTGTTGTATGTAGATAAACAAACAATTAATCTAAGTTAAAAAAGCAATCAACCACAAGAGATAGATGCATTATTTTTTACGTGGAAAACCCAAACGGGAAAAACCATGCGACCTACCACCGGTTTACCAGGACCAAACACTATGCAAGAGAGGTTACTTGATCTACTTACTACCTTTGTCCAGTTGAACACAACCTAAAGGACTTGAAGTTCTTCTTGTCGACGCACACGTCGTTAGCCTTCTTCATGCTTGATCCATACATCTTGATGTCTCTCAAGATAAATCTCCTGGAAGGATAGTTGAATGTGTATCTTGGGAACTCAAAGCTTCAGCACGGTAGGGAAGAGAAGCTCCAGAGAAGAAAAGGATCTCTCAAAGGTATTATAGGGTTTAGAATTGTGAGAAAGGTGATTTGGGCTAAGAGGGATGATGTATATATAGGCCAATATTAATGGGATGCGATTAGGGGCAGTTTCCAAAGGAAATTAGGAAGTTTGGTTCGCAAAGGAAACAAACCCCGAAGTCCAGATATTAGTTCTTCCGCTCGTCCATTCGATCGGGTAGATGTTCGATCGATTGGGATTAGGTTTGATTGATCCGGCATCCCTCTGATCGATAGAATTTGGTTTTGTCTGAACTTCTTTTGCTGTAGAATTTTGATGAATTATCCAATCGATCTGGCATTGTCTGATTGATCCAGCCTTGTAAAAATTCTTTTTGAGCCTTTAAATCTTCGCTTTTGATCCGCAACTTTGACACGAACTTCAGTCCAACTAAAAATGTAAAATTACAACTCTTATAGAGACGAGTTTTGTCCAACCCATGAATTAGCCAATATTACATTCCTTACATGGTCAATTTTCTCTAATACCAACTGATGCTGGTTTCAAAAGATTGGATTATCAAGGGCCCAAATAGATTAAACTGGGAAAATTCATTAAGTTGGATGGATTTGAAAATAAGATTCAGAAAATATTGAATTCACAAGGAACTGAATCAACCATAGAACTGACTTAGAGGCCTTCTTAATCTCCAATAGCCACATGACCAAGATAGAGAGAGAGAAGAAGATAGAAAGCTCAGAAGTTTTTCTTATTGCCTGTATTGTGTATACTGTTCCAAAAATTTGTTCAAACCCTTTCATCTCTTTACAAAGCTTGAAAACTCAATGATAGACTAGAATTTGCAGACCTACTAACAATGAACTTTCCCTACTAAGGCTAACATCTCCTAACAAGACCCGAATTGCTACAGAGATCCTAGATATCCTTGTACAAAAAGCCTGATGGGCCCTGCATGGTCCACTTCTGGATGATGTGGATCCCACTTGGGTGAAGCCCACCTTTGGGTGACCCAAGGGGAACAGACCCCTAGTGACTCATAATTTCAATTAATCCGTGTTTTCTTTGTTTTGCAAAGACAGCCTGTGACATTAATTTTTACATATGGTTGGGATTGTTTGGAGCCCTATCTTGATTAATTCTTGGTCCAACTTGCTGGCCTTTTTAGCACTCTTGTAATGCTTCATAAACTCCTTGGAAAGAGCCATTATGCATTCTTCTTTTTTCCATGTGCATTATTCTTTTTCCATGTTGTCATCAAACCCAGTACAGGTTTTTGGTAATTTTATCACTGCTTTTGAGAATATCAGCCCATATAGGCTGATTTATCAGCATATTGACCAATAAGTTCATTGTGCATTAGCTTGTATACAGTCGTTCCTCTTAAAAGCCCTCCATAAGTGAAAAAAAAATGGAGGAAAATAGGAAAGAAAAAAAATTAAGGGGAAAAAAGAAAAATAAATAATCCCCAAAACAGTTGATTGTATCCTTTTCTATTGGAGCTTGTAGGAAGAGTTCTTCACCCTTCTAGAGGAGAAAAGCACCAAAAATATCTCAAAATCTATGGATCCGAGGCACACTGAGTTTGAGTTTTTTTTTTTCTTTTTTGGTTTCTTTTCACTTGTATTTCTTATCAATAATGTTAAAATATTTATATGCATGTTTTGAGCCTAGATTTATTCATGCATGCATTCTTTGACTGCTTATGCCTTTTTTTTTTAATTTTCTATTTATTTTCAAAATTTTTGGGAATTTTCAAAAATAAACATTTTTTTTTTCAAAGGCAGGCTAACAAAACACCTCTACTTATGATAGGGTGGATTGGGATTTCCTCAATTATTTAATGGGTAGAATGAGTTTGGGGACAAAGTGGAGGATGTGGATTATGGAATGTATTTCTTCACCCCATTTCTCTATTTTGGTAAACGACTCTCCCAAAGGCTTCTTCCCTTCATCTAGAGGCCTTTGTCAAGGGGACCCCCTTTCACCTATCTTGTTTGTTATTGTTGGTGAAGCTTTAAGTCGTATGATAGAAGTGGCAGCTAATTGGAATCTTATCAAGGGATTTAAGCCAGGCCTTACTGCTCATACAATTACTCACTTACAGTTTGCAGACAACATGCTTCTCTTTTGTAATGCGGAGGAGGAAGAAGTCAAGAATGTAATGAAGTGGTTTCAGGGTCTCAAGTTTAACTTCTTTAAAAGTGAAGTGGGTGTTAGAGTGTCTAAAGATCACCTTTGTGTATTTGCGGGGGCTGTAAGGTAGGCATGCTTCCAACATCCTATCTTGGTTTGCCCCTTTGTATCGGTACCTACCCCCACCCCAACAAATTTGCAGAAATCAGGCCCATCATGATAGGCCCAAATCAGGCCCGGAAGCCTCGGAGCTAAATAATCACCTGCCAGAATCTTAGTCAAATATTGTATACAGGAAATCTCCTGTACATACCAATTCTGTAATCTTTAGATTCTTAGAATTATTCTTATGCTAAAATCAGGATGCAATTGATTATAATTACAACCCTTAATTGAGGCCTCATTACATATAAAAGGACTATCGATCCTACAATGGAGATAAGTCTATTTCATACAAACCTTCTTCTTCTTCCATTTTATTCTCTAAACTTATCTCAAATAAGCTTACATGGTATCAGAGATAGGTTAATCCTTACTGAAATCTCTTTCAGAAGAAGAAGAAGCCTGTCAACACAGCAACAGTGACTCTGGTTGCCTGCACCTATTTTTTCTTTTAAATTTTGTGAAGACGATCAGAGATATCTCTGGTTTTGCTCTACAAATTCTTGTTGCTTCATTTTTCTTTTTTGGGCTTTTTGCACTGTTTCCTGCACTATGAGAATCTGAGCATATAGTGGACCCCACTTCTGGAAAGCAATCACATTCATCCAATCCAGGTCTAATATCTCCCTCAATTCCTAGCTTCATCATGTCTTCCTCCACCCATTACATAGGTATATGCTCATCATCCAATTATTACAGGACTTGCTGCCCCTGCACCCGATCCATGCCCATCAGTGGCTGCTACATCCTCAGGTACTAATACTATTGTTCTTTCTACATTACGATGCTCTAGTTGTTCATCTGTACCTCTTGACAGATATGGTTTTCCTGCTCTTCTTACCTCTTTAGATCCTATTCTAGTTCCCAATTCTTATTCACAGGCCTCAAAAATACCATGTTGTTGCGATGCAATGAACGAAGAATTTTTAGCTCTTGAATCCAATTCAACTTGGGACCTGGTTCCAACTTCTCTGGATGCTTCAATTATTGGCAACAAGTGGGTCTACTCTATTAAGGTTTGTTCTGATGGAAGTTTGGATCGGTATAAAGCAAGGCTTGTTACCTAAGGCTATAAGCAAGAATATGGAATTAATTATGAGGAGACTTTTGCACCAGTTGCAAAGATGACCACTGTTCGATGCCTTTTTAGTGTTGCTACCATTTGAAACTGGCCACGCCGGCATATGGATGTAAAGAATGCCTTCTTACATGGGGATCTTCATGAGACAGTCTAAATGAAACCACCACTAGGATATGCCTGCCCCTCCAAAATGTCTGTATACTGAAGAAATCACTATATGGTTTTAAACAGGCTCCTCATACTTGGTTTGAGAAATTCCATACCGCCATTCTTCATGCCAACTTTTACCAAAGCCCGAATGATAGCTCTCTGTTGTTTAGACGCACCTCTTGTGGGTCTACTATATTGCTGATTTATGTGGATGACATGATTATAAGTGGCAATGATATGATTGGAATCTCTGACCTTTAGACTTATCTTATGATGAACTTTAAAATGAAGGATCTTGGGCCCTTAAGTTATTTTCTTGGGTTGGAAATTTCTCGTAGAAGGGAAGGCATTCGAGTGTGTCAAACAAAATATGCTGCAGACTTAATAAAATCAGCTCGTCTCAATAATGCTAAATCATTTAACACACCTCTCGAGCTCAATGTTAAAATCAGCAGAGATGATGGCAGTCCTCTTGATGATCCAACAATTTTTTGGTGTTTAGTGGGCGGTCTTCTTTACATGACCATGACTCAACCAGACATATCTCATGCAGTGTAGATGGTTCATGTGGTTCATCGCATAAACCAATTACGATATATTAAAGGCACATCTTCATGTGGTTCATCACATATTACAATATATTAAAGGCACTTTTAATCATGGCCTCTTCTATCCCTCCACCAGTTCATTATGATTACAGCCCTACGCTAATGTTGACTGGGCTGGATGTCTAGATACTCGCTGCGCAACTACAAGATAGCACATGTTTCTTGGGAACCCTCTTATCTCATGGAAATGCAAGAAACAACCCACACTTTCCAAATCATCAGCAGAGGCGCAATATTGTTCCATGTCTTCTGCAAGTAGTGAGATTGTTTGGCTTCGACGATTACTTTAGGAATTTGGTGTATTCCAATTAACTCCAACACCTCTATATGCCGATAACACCAGTGCCATCCGTATTGCGAAGAATGTAGTCTTTTATGAACGGATTAAGCACATAGAGATTGATTTTCATTTCATACGGCAACAACTTGTTTCGGATGTGTTTTGATTTATGCACGGATTCGAGCACACAGAAGAGAGAAAAATCACACCACACGGAAGATGCAAATAGGGGATTTACGTGGTTCGGCTTGAGCCTACATCCACGGGAGAAGACGGAAAGACTATCACTATGAGGAATGGATTACAAGGAGGAAGATCACTGTCACTCTCAACCCCAAACCCACTTACGTCCAAGCCTCTCGGATCTGCTCGTCTTTTTGCCTCAGTTGGAGCAATGGAACTCTCCATTTATAGACTCCATTAGCTGAGGGATGTTTGCAGTTTTGGCTGCTCAAGGAGTCTTGCAGGGTGGCTATAGTTCAGCTACAACTAAGGTGGCTTGGGAGGGCGGCTACAGGGTGGCGTTGTAGACCTGCAAATGTGACTGCAGTTCTGCCATGGCTCCATTGAGCCACACAACTGACAAATCTCCACCTTGGCGAAATCGGAGCCAATCCTCACAAAATTCTTCTTACTGTCTTCACATGCCCATTTGGGTACTCAGGTACTTCTTACGCCATTAAAGTCCAAGCAATGCTTGAACTTGGCTATTGGAACCGGCTTAGTCATCATGTTTGCTGGGTTCTTTGTTGTAGGGATCTTCTCTACTGCAATAGCACCTTGAGAAACTACATCCCGAATGAAGCGTGCCCTGACATCAATGTGTTTGGTTCTTTCATGCTGCATTGGATTGTTTGTTAAATCAATAGCACTCTGGCTATCACAAAACACAGTAGTTAACTGTTATTGCAATCCCATATCGCCAACCAAACCCCTCAGCCAAATAGCTTCCTTCACTGCTTCTGTAGCTGCCATATATTCTGCTTCAGTTGTAGACAAGGCAACGGTAGATTGCAATGTTGCCTTTCAGCTGATGACACCGTTAGAAAGAGTGAAGACATAATCTGTCAAAGATCTTCTTCTATCTAAATCTCCAGCAAAATCTGAATCAAAATACCCAATAACACTGCCAGAAGTGTTACCATTTCTGTCATATACTATCCCAACATCTATAGTACCTCTAAGATAGTGGAGTATCCATTTCACAACCTACCAATGAACCTTCCCAGGTTTATCCATGTATCTACTTACTACACTAACTGCATGTGAAATGTTTGGCCTTGTACAGACCATAGCATACATGATACTCCCAACTGCACTAGCATAAGGAACATGTGACATGTGCTCTACCTCCTCCTCAATTTGCGGTGATAAAGCAGCAGAAAGCTTAAAATGAGTTACAAGTGGGGTATTCACAGGTTTTGACCTTTGCATGCCAAAGCGTTTTGGTACCTTTTCAATGTACCCCTTTTGTGACAAAGACAATTTGCTCGCTTTTCGGTCCCTATGAATCTCCATCCCAAGTATTTTCTTTGCAGCGCCCAAATCCTTCATCTCAAATTCACCGTTGAGTAGAGCCTTCAACTTGTTGATCTCAGACATGTCCTTAGAAGCAATTAACATGTCCTTAACATACAACAACAAATAAATAAAAGAACCATTTGAGAACTTCTTGTGATAAACACAATTATCATACTCACTCCTAGAATAGCCATTTACTACCATGAAGGTATCGAAACGCTTGTACCATTGCCTAGGAGACTACTTACTACTGCCTAGGAGACTGCTTTAGTCCATACAAAGATTTCTTTAGTAAGCAAACATGGTCCTCCTTACCTTGGATTTCAAACCCCTCTGGTTGACGCATATAAATCTGTTTCTCCAACTCACCATGTAGAAAAGCAGTCTTGACATCAAGCTGCTCAAGCTCTAAATCCAATAGAGCAACCATAGCAAGTAGTTTCCGGATGGAGCTATGTTTCACCACAGGAGAGAACACTTCATTGAAGTTAGTACCCTCCCTCTGAGTATAACCTTTTGCAACCAGTCGTGCTTTGAACTTAGCATCTTCCACCCCTGGAGTTCCTTCCTTCTTCTTGAAGACCCATTTGCAACTAACAATCTTCTGGTCCTTCGGCAGTTTTACCAGCTCCCAAGTATGATTCTTATGAAGAGATTCAATCTCTTCACTCATGGCGATAGTCCATTTTGCTAATTGTTTACTTGTGATAGCCTCATGATACATAACCGGCTTTGCCTCCATACTTTCAGCTGTATTAAGAGCGTAGGCAACAAGATCATCATATCTTTGAGGTGGCTTAATCTACCTCCTCTCTCTGTCCCTAGCAAGCATGTAATCTTGTGGAATTACATTCTCCTCATTTGAGCCTTGCACCTCATCTTGTTGAGCTGGGACATCTTGCAACTTTTTTTGCAAGTTTTCTGAAACTTCCACCTTAAGCTCCACCTGTTTACTGACACCGTGGTCTGTTCCGGTATCAAGACACTCCTTTGGTTTCAACATTGCAGACTCATTAAAGGTCACATCTTTGCTGATAATGCATTTGGGTGAATTTTCATCTAAGCACTACAGCTTATATCCTTTTACCTCATGTGCATATCCTAGAAATATGCACTTTTTTGCCCTTGGTTCAAGCTTACCATCATTCACATGAGCATAAGCAGGATAACCAAATATTCGCAAATTTGAGTAATCAGCAGGAGAACCAGACCATACCTCTTCAGTAGTTTTACACTTGATAGCCGTCGATGGAGACCTGTTGATCAAGTAACAAGCTGTATTAACAGCTTCCGCCCAGAATGTAACGACCCAAGAATCTGGAGCTCTTCAGATTCTTACGCCGTACTCAGATTATTATAACAATATCACATAAATCAAATTCTCATGAGTATCAAGGTCATAGACAATCAAATTTCATTGTATGTCAACTACTATGTAAATATTAAAAGTCTTGATAACACTTCTGAATAAACAACTTCTATTGGAGAAAAGAAAATAATAATAATAATGTCTAAATCTTGGGCTACTCCCGACTATAAATCTATTCTTTTGTTTTCTCCGCGCTCTGGATCAGCTACGCATGCCAAAGTCTACCGGCTGATCCCCGTCACTTCCCGTAACCTCCACAACTGCATTACCTGAAGTGGGGCAAACCACTAATCAGTAAAACTGGTGAGTAGAATAGGAAATCATTAAGATAAAGCATATTTCAATTATTCGGAAAACATATATATTCAATGATATGATTTCAGTCACATTCTAATCAATTTCTTTCTTGAGTGATTTCCCACTGTGGCATCAAACAATTCCGATACCCCATACGGTGTATCTACATTTCTGTCAACAACATGGTTTGTCATCCACCATGAATGTTGAGCCTGTTCCGATACTCCCAATTGGAGTATCTACATTTCCATCAACAACATGGCTTATCATGCCACCATGTTTGCTGAACCTCTTCCCCTCGACCAACATCCACGAGGGAGGTTCTATACTCAGTGCCAACAGTTGATACCACACTTATTTCAATCAAGATACAATTAATGAGTCCAGGTAAAATATCACATTAAAGGGCTAGTTATAAAACTCATTATAGAAATCAAGTCACAGGGAATAATTAGTGGTTATAAAAGGCCCATATACATGTAAATAATTAATTTCCCCTACAAGTTTAGGGAATTAAACAATATTGGCTCTTAGTATATCATGCTATAAGTTAATCACTACTTTAGCGGGGTTCTGTGGATATAACAATGACATCAGGGACCAATATGTAAAATTCTTAATAAGTTATAACGCATGCCCGTATGTCGCCCCACGCATTCCCTCACTTTCTTCTCCCTTTCTCATATTCTGTTCGTTTCCTTCTTCAGAGAGTGGCACCGCCAAGCTCGTCTGGAGGAGATTGCGAAGAGGGGCCCAACGGTCCGATGCGTCGGAAATCTTCACCACGATGGTCGCCCAGGGGTCCTCTCCAGGATGTATGGACCTGATCCTTGATCGGGAAGCCCAGGTGGACCCACAGCCCTTGACGACCAAACCCCTTTCCGGTAGGTCTGGAAATTCCAATCTCGATTCAGATCTGAGATTCAAGAGTAATCCATCCTTTTTTCAGCCTAAATCAAGGTCCTCGAGGCGTGCTAATCAGAAGATATTGTCCCAACGAGTTTCCATCTACTATGGGGGATTATGGAGGATGTTTCATGTCTGTGCCGGTCGCCGATCTCAGCAGGGGACTTCGTCCTTCAATCAGAGCTTCAAGTGAGTTGGTTTCTAACGCAGGCAAGGCTAAAAGGTATCAATTAGGCATCATGCAGCACACTGCAGGTCTGATCATTGTTTTGATGATCGGGTTGGTCTCTAAATCAAATCTGGCCGGTAATCAACAATGGCCGATAATCACTGTAATAGTATAATATATATATATATATATTGGCCACGGTTTAACAGGGAATCAATCCAATCCAATCTCTTACTCTATTCAAATAATCAAGTCAGATTCTACTCACCTGGTATAGACGCGTGTTGATCGGGCAGTGATTGGCCTCTCGTCAGACATCCGCTGCGCGTCCCGCTATTGATCCTCTTCTCCTCCTAATCAATTCCACAGCCAAATCAGTCCTCTCTCTCTCTCTCTTTCTCTCTCTCTCTCTTGTAGTTTCTATTGTTGCTGTACCTACGATGGGTTCTAATCTGTGTATATATATAGTGTTTGGTGGGAGTCCTGTTTGGAAACTGCTATTCTGAGAGAGGTAGTCTATTGGGACTCCACAATGGACTTGCCAAAAGTCTTCCGATCAATTAGGAGACTCCCAGTCAGGCTCCAAATATAGTTTGGACTATCATGGCCCACCTGGAAAAGGATTGGCCTAGAAGAGGTTCGGTTATTACATACTCCCCTCCTTTAGGAAATTTGGTCCTCCAAATTTAAATCATACCTGATGGAAAAAGTTGCGGATATTTGGCACGGACCTCCTCCTCTGACTCCTAGGTGGCTTCGAGTTGATTTTGATGCTGCCATAGGATCTTAACTAGTCGAATAGTCTTGTTCCGCAGGGCTCTTTCCTTTGTCTCTAGAATAGCCACTGGCTTCTCTTCATAGGATAAATCTTGTTGTAACTGGAGAGGCTCGAAGTCGATGACATGCGAGGGATCTGGGTTATATTTCTTTAGCATAGACACATGAAAGACATTGTGGACACCTGACAATTGAGGTGGTAGTGCGAGCTCATAAGCATTCCCATCACTCACTCGTCTCGTCACTTCGAATGGTCCAATATAACGCGGACTCAACTTACCCTTTTTCCCGAACCGCATAACTCCCTTGGTTGGAGATACTTTGAGAAAAACATGGTCTCCTACGGCGAATTCCAATTCTCTCCTGCGGTGGTCAGCATAACTTTTCTGTCTACTTTGAGCAGTCTTTAGCCTATCTCGGATTTTCTTGATATTATCCGTCGAAGTCTGCACCCAGTCTGGTCCAAGTATTCTTCGGTCACCTACTTCCTCCCAGCAAATAGGAGTTCGGTAATTTCGTCCATACAACGCCTCAAAAGGTGCCATTTGAATGCTTGAATGGTAACTATTATTCTAAGCAAACTCCACGAGTGGTAATTGCTCATCCCAACTGTCTTTGAAATCTAAGGCACATGCTCGCAATATATCTTCAAGAGTTTGGTTAGTCCTTTCAGTCTGGCCGTCAGTTTGGGGGTGGTATGCCGTACTAAAACGCAATTGTGTTCCCATGGCCATCTGTAGTTTCCTCCAAAAGTTAGACACAAACCTGGAGTCTCTGTCTGAAACAATGGAAACCGGAATGCCATGTAACCGGACAATTTCCTTGACATATTTTTGCGCTAATTCCTTCATCGAAGTTTTATTCTTGAGAGGAATAAAATGTGCGGATTTAGTCAAACGATCCACAATAACCCAAATAACTTCGTTGTTCCGAAAGGTTCGTGGAAATCCCGACACAAAATCCATGGTGATATGTTCCCATTTCCATTGAGGAATAGGAAGTGGTTATAGTAATCCTCCTGGCTTCCGGTGATCTGCCTTTACTTGTTGACATGTAAGACACCTCCCTACGAATTCAGAAATGTCATTTTTCATTCCAATCCACCAAAATCGTTTTCTGAGGTTTTGGTACATCTTGGTATTCCCTGGGTGTATGGTGTACCGAGTATGGTGTGCTTCCCGTAATATCTCATCCTTGATCTCTCGAATATTAGGAACACATAGCCGATCTCGGAAATATAAGGTACCATTGGCAAGTGAAAATTCTGGCTTGTTATCCATTTTGTCAAAAATTTCCAAAAGTGCCGCATCATCCTTTTGGTGATCCTTGATTCGTTGAATAAGTTCTGGCTGAACCTTGAAATTTCCCAATAGAATCTTATCACTTATGGGCCAAAGAGTTACTTCTAGATCCTTGATCTCTTCTAATAATTTCCATTCTGCTGTCAAACAGGCTAATTGAATTGATTTCCGACTCAAAGCATCGGCCACTACATTTGCTTTACCAGGGTGGTAGGAAATAGAGAAATCATAATCTTTTAGAAATTCCAACCATCGTCTCTGTCTCAAGTTCAAGTCTTTTTGAGAGAAGACATATTTCAGGCTCTTATGATCTGTATATACTTGGAATTCTTCCCCATAAAGATAGTGTCGCCAAATCTTGAGGGCAAAGACGACTGCAGCCAATTCTAAATCGTGTGTCGCGTAATTCTGTTCATGAGTCTTCAGTTGTCTGGAAGCATAAGCAATCACTTTACCATTTTGCATGAGTACACATCCCAATCCATGAAGAGACGCATCACAAAATATCACAAAACCACCACTGCCTGATGGTAGAGCTAGGATTGGTGCTGAGGTTAGCTTGTCCTTTAATATCTGAAAACTAGACTCACATTTATCATCCCAGCTGAATTGGACATTCTTCCTCGTGAGCCGAGTCAAAGGTCCCGCAAGAGAAGAAAAACCTTTCACAAACCGCCTGTAATATCCTGCGAGTCCTAGGGAACTTCGGATTTCTGCCACTGTGGTTGGTCGTTTCCAATTAGTGATAGCTTCAATTTTTGCAGGATCTACTGACAAGCCTTCGCCTGAAATGATGTGACCTAAGAAATTTACCTGCGCTAGCCAAAAGTCGCATTTACTCAACTTTGCATACAACTGATTATCTCTTAACAATTGCAGTGCAGTGCGCAAGTGATTCCCATGTTCCGCTTCCGTCTTTGAGTAAATTAGGATGTCATCAATGAATACCACTACGAACTGATCCAAGTATGGCTTGAAAATTTGATTCATGAGCGCCATGAACACTGCTGGTGCATTTGTTAGCCCGAACGGCATTACTAGGAACTCGTAATGTCCATACCGTGTCCTGAAAGCTGTCTTTGGTATATCTTCATTCCTCACCCTTAGCTGATGGTATCCAGACCGTAAATCAATCTTTGAAAAGCATCTTGCACCTTGGAGCTGGTCAAATAATTCATCTATCCGCGGCAGTGGATACTTATTCTTGATGGTGACCTGGTTTAATTGCCGATAATCAATGCACATGCGCAAGGTTCCATCTTTCTTTTTAACAAATAAGACAGGTGCTCCCCACGGTGAGACACTAGGTCTAATGAATCCTTTATCCATCAATTCCTGCAACTGTTCTTTTAGTTCTCTTAGTTCAGCAGGCGCCATGCGGTAGGGTGCCTTAGAGATTGGGGCTGTTCCTGGCATCAATTCAATAGTGAAATCGATCTCCCGTACCGGCGGTAAACCGGGTAAGTCATCTTGGAAGACATCGGGAAATTCTCTCACTACCGGTATATCCTCTAACTCAGGCTTTTGTTTCTCCTCAGTGACGAATGCAAGGTATCCTCTACACCCATTTCTTAGTAATTGGCTGGCTTTAACTGCCGAGATCACTCTAGACTCCATGGGTCTCCTGGTTCCCACTATCTGTACCTCCCTATATCCTTTTGATTTGAAGCGAACTATCTTATTGAAACAGTCTAACACAGCCCTATATTTTGCTAACCAGTCCATTCCCAAAATAATGTCAAAATCATGCATTGGTAATACTATTAGGTTTGCGGGCATGACAACTTTATCATGATTCAGGGGGCAATCATAGAATATTAATCTAGTGTTCACTTGTCCTCCAGTGGGGGTTGATACAATTAAGGCTTGAGAAAGTTTAGAGGGTTGCATGTTTAGTTTTGGGGCAAACACATGTGAAACAAAGCTATGTGTAGATCCAGAATCAAATAGTGTAATGGCTTTAATACCAAGGATGAAAAGCGTACCCTCAACTACATTGTTTGCCATGTCTGCCTCCTGCTGTGTAATTGCATAAGCCCTAGCATTAGGTTGCTGTTTCTGCTGATTTCCGCCTTGATTGTTTCTTCCCTGGTTATAATTTTGCCCCTTTGGCGGATTCTGTGGATATCCCCTCTGCTGGTACTGACTGTTCTGTTGGTTCCTCTGTGGTGGCTGATTCTGTTGATTACCCTGCTGTGAGTTTCCTTGATTTCGAGGAGGGTAATTTTGGTGGTTCTGGCGTAACTGTGAGAAATTTTGTTGGTCCTGCTGCGGTTGTTGTCCCTGTCGCTGCGTCTGATTTTTCTTTTGCCATTTTGGACAGTCCTTACGCCTATGACCCACCTGGCCACATGTAAAGCATGCACCGCGCTGCCATGGGCACTGTGCCAGTTCATGATTCTTGCCACAACGACTGCATTCAACCTGAGATTCCACCTTCTGCTTTTTCCGGGGCGGGTGGTTTTCTCGTTTTCTCTTTCCATTTTCTGTCACTGTTGGTGGAGTCACCCCATTAATCTCATCAGTCGCTTCTTCTGATACATATGCCCTTTTTAAAGCATCCGCATAGGTTACTGGCTGTCCCAGCCGTACATCCTTCTTAATATCCGGACGCAACCCTTCAATGAACTTATTACGTTTCATCTCCTCTGTTGCTATCAAGCCCTCCGCAAAATGAGACAGCTCAGTAAATTTATTATTATACTTTGTCACTGACATGTCTCCTTGCACTAGATTCTGGAATTCTCTTCTCTTCCTTTCCTTAATATGCTCCGGTATAAACTTCATAATGAATTCCTTTTTAAAGAAAGCCCAAGTAATCTCGCCCTCTGGACCCGGATAGGTTTTCTTTGCAGATTTCCACCACTCTTTTGCATCTCCTTCCAGTTTAAATGCTGCCAACAGGGCTTTCTGGTGATCCGTGCAGCCCATCACTTCAAAGATTGCCTCCATGTTTTCTATCCATTTGTTCGCCTCCCATGGATTTATGGTGTCATCAAAATATCGAGGACGAAACTCATTGAACCTTTTGTATAATGAGTCTCGCTCTCTGTCTCTGCCTCTCCCAGCATGGACCCCGCCTTGTGGTCGATCATTGTCATTTGGTCGCTGCGCCAAGGTCTGTATCTGCTCTTGCACCTGATTATATGCTCTCATGAAAGTATCAAACATAGTTTTCACATATTCAGGCACCTGAGTCTGTCCCTCGTTCAAATTCGAGGTACCGCTTTCAGTTCCATTGGAATTACGGATGGGGTTTCCTTGGGAAGTCATGTTCTTTCTCCTACAATGGAAGTACAGTTGTTAGTATATGGTAAATAAATTCCTTATCTAAATACCCAATCCACGACCTCACCACGTTGCCTAGTGGTTTCTAAGTATTTTAAAGTTTGCCCAAGACCTTGCTCTGATACCACTTTGTAACGACCCAAGAATCTGGAGCTCTTCAGATTCTTACGCCGTACTCAGATTATTATAACAATATCACATAAATCAAATTCTCATGAGTATCAAGGTCATAGACAATCAAATTTCATTGTATGTCAACTACTATGTAAATATTAAAAGTCTTGATAACACTTCTGAATAAACAACTTCTATTGGAGAAAAGAAAATAATAATAATAATGTCTAAATCTTGGGCTACTCCCGACTATAAATCTATTCTTTTGTTTTCTCCGCGCTCTGGATCAGCTACGCATGCCAAAGTCTACCGGCTGATCCCCGTCACTTCCCGTAACCTCCACAACTGCATTACCTGAAGTGGGGCAAACCACTAATCAGTAAAACTGGTGAGTAGAATAGGAAATCATTAAGATAAAGCATATTTCAATTATTCGGAAAACATATATATTCAATGATATGATTTCAGTCACATTCTAATCAATTTCTTTCTTGAGTGATTTCCCACTGTGGCATCAAACAATTCCGATACCCCATACGGTGTATCTACATTTCTGTCAACAACATGGTTTGTCATCCACCATGAATGTTGAGCCTGTTCCGATACTCCCAATTGGAGTATCTACATTTCCATCAACAACATGGCTTATCATGCCACCATGTTTGCTGAACCTCTTCCCCTCGACCAACATCCACGAGGGAGGTTCTATACTCAGTGCCAACAGTTGATACCACACTTATTTCAATCAAGATACAATTAATGAGTCCAGGTAAAATATCACATTAAAGGGCTAGTTATAAAACTCATTATAGAAATCAAGTCACAGGGAATAATTAGTGGTTATAAAAGGCCCATATACATGTAAATAATTAATTTCCCCTACAAGTTTAGGGAATTAAACAATATTGGCTCTTAGTATATCATGCTATAAGTTAATCACTACTTTAGCGGGGTTCTGTGGATATAACAATGACATCAGGGACCAATATGTAAAATTCTTAATAAGTTATAACGCATGCCCGTATGTCGCCCCACGCATTCCCTCACTTTCTTCTCCCTTTCTCATATTCTGTTCGTTTCCTTCTTCAGAGAGTGGCACCGCCAAGCTCGTCTGGAGGAGATTGCGAAGAGGGGCCCAACGGTCCGATGCGCCGGAAATCTTCACCACGATGGTCGCCCAGGGGTCCTCTCCAGGATGTATGGACCTGATCCTTGATCGGGAAGCCCAGGTGGACCCACAGCCCTTGACGACCAAACCCCTTTCCGGTAGGTCTGGAAATTCCAATCTCGATTCAGATCTGAGATTCAAGAGTAATCCATCCTTTTTTCAGCCTAAATCAAGGTCCTCGAGGCGTGCTAATCAGAAGATATTGTCCCAACGAGTTTCCATCTACTATGGGGGATTATGGAGGATGTTTCATGTCTGTGCCGGTCGCCGATCTCAGCAGGGGACTTCGTCCTTCAATCAGAGCTTCAGGTGAGTTGGTTTCTAACGCAGGCAAGGCTAAAAGGTATCAATTAGGCATCATGCAGCACACTGCAGGTCTGATCATTGTTTTGATGATCGGGTTGGTCTCTAAATCAAATCTGGCCGGTAATCAACAATGGCCGATAATCACTGTAATAGTATAATATATATATATATATATATTGGCCACGGTTTAACAGGGAATCAATCCAATCCAATCTCTTACTCTATTCAAATAATAAAGTCAGATTCTACTCACCTGGTATAGACGCGTGTTGATCGGGCAGTGATTGGCCTCTCGTCAGACATCCGCTGCGCGTCCCGCTATTGATCCTCTTCTCCTCCTAATCAATTCCACAGCCAAATCAGTCCTCTCTCTCTCTCTCTTTCTCTCTCTCTCTCTCTCTCTTGTAGTTTCTATTGTTGCTGTACCTACGATGGGTTCTAATCTGTGTATATATATAGTGTTTGGTGGGAGTCCTGTTTGGAAACTGCTATTCTGAGAGAGGTAGTCTATTGGGACTCCACAATGGACTTGCCAAAAGTCTTCCGATCAATTAGGAGACTCCCAGTCAGGCTCCAAATATAGTTTGGACTATCATGGCCCACCTGGAAAAGGATTGGCCTAGAAGAGGTTCGGTTATTACACAGAACTTCTTAGATAACCCAGCATTAGAGAGCATACACCGGGTCCTTTCCAATAGAGTTCTGTTCATCCGTTCTGCAATCCCATTTTGCTGCGGTGTGTTCTTGATTGTGCGGTGTGTCACAATTCCTTCATTCTTGTAGAACTCATTAAAAGCACCTCCACAGAATTCCAAGCCATTGTCAGTTTTCAAGCCCTTGATCTGTTTACCTGTTTGTTTCTCAATCATAGCCTTCCATTGCTTGAACTGTGCAAAGACTTCATCTTTGTGCTTTAAGATATACACCTAGACCTTTCGAGAATAGTTATCAATAAAGGTCAACATATATTTGCCACCACCGAGAGATGGAACACGATAGGGTCCCCAAAGGTCAGAATAGATATAATCCAAAGTACCTTTGGTCCGATGAATTGCTGTACTGAACTTGACTTTGCATTGCTTTCCGAATACACAATGCTCACAGAAGTCCAGCTTTCCCAATTTCTAGCCACATAGCAAACCTTGTTTACTTAGCTCTTCCATACCCCTCTCACTCATATGACCAAGCCGCATATGCCACAGCTTGGTAGTATTCAAATCTGAATCTAAGGACGACACAGTAGCAGCACCTGTGACCGTGCTCCCTTGAAGAAAATAGAGACCATTTTGCTTCTGTCCCTTCGTCACCACAAGAACGCCCTTGGAAATTCTCATGACTCCACCTCCAGCTTTGTAATTACAGCCATTGGAGTGAAGAGTACCCAAGGAAATCAGGTTTTTCTTCAATTCTGGAACGTGCCTGACATCGGACAAGGTTCTTTCAATACCATCATACAACAACCTTATAGGCCATGTTATTTTCCATAAGAACTTTACCACCATCTATAGATTGATAAGTGGTAAATCAATCCTTATTGGCACACATATGGTAGGAACAACCCGAATCAAGGATCCACTCATCACCTGAGCTACCGACAGTAACAGAAAGAACATCTCCACCATCAGAATCATCTTCTGCAACACCAGCTATAGTTTCAGAATTAGAAAGTTTCTCCTTTCCTTTCCGTTCTGAACAGTTCTTTCTAAAGTGCCCTTCCTTGTGACAATGGAAGCACTTTATCTTTCTCGATCATGATTTTGATCTAGAATGACCTCTTTTGTTCGGACCTTTCTTTTCTGTTCTTCCACGCACCATCAGACCCTCGCCCAAACTATCACCATGGTTTTCAGACATAACCTTTTTTTTTCAACTCCTTAGAGTTTAAGGCTTCCTCTACATCATCCCTGGACAAAGTCTTCCTACCACAAATCATGGTATCTACAAAGTGATCATACGAGGGCGGTAAAGAATAGAGCAGCATGATTGGTTGATCTTCATCATTGATTTTAACATCTATATTTTCAAGGTCCATTATAACTTCACTAAATGCATTAAGGTGATTTGAGATAGACATACCTTTATGCATTTGCAAAGTGAACAACCATTTCTTCAGATACAAACGGTTTGTCAATGTCTTGGTCATATACAGATTTTCTAATTTCTGCCACAACCCAGCAGCGGTTTTCTCCTGAACAACCTTCTGCAATACCTCGTCGCTCAAGCATAGTAAAATTGCTCCATATGCTTTGTCCAGCATATCTTCTTTTTCTGGATCTAACATCGTCTCGGGAAGGCCATTTTTTCCCTTCAATGCCTTTTGCAATCCCTTCTAAACCAACAGTGCATGCATCTTGATATGCCATAAATTGAAGTCATTTCTGCCATTAAATTTCTCAATTTCAAATTTTGCATCCATTCCTGCAAAATTTTTGCACCACACTATAAATCTCGTCACCACGAGCATGCTAGAAGAAACAGATCCAAAGTCCGAGTCCAGATGGCTTCGATATTGCAGAAATAAATTTCTATGCTCCAATCGGTCAAACCTCTATGTTGACCATCAAACAACCAATCACTTTAAGTGAAGAGACACCACGTGCAGTAGGTGTTTTCTTTAAACACCTTTCTTCATGTTTCTTGAGGCTTCTTCTTCACTCTCCTTTTTGTAACAAAATCAGACGAGACGGAGGAGAGAAATAAATAGAGTAGTCCCTCTCCTCTGCGTGATCCGGCAGCGATGGAGCTAGGCGACTGCAACAACAAATGGACCGGTGAAACCCGAGGGGTCAACGGTGGAGGTCTTCTTAGGCAGTGACAGCGGCAGCAGCAGCGATGATCTGCTGTAACCAAGATCTCTTTTTTTTTTTCCTTCCTTTCAGATCGATCGTGGCCCACTTGAGATATGTAGGGACCTCAACAAATCCAGGCCTCTGATCCGAAGTATGACAGAATAACAGAGTTCAAATCCTCTATTTTCTGTTCCCAGAAAGTCCGTGCACGCCGATGGCCCACTTCTGATCAACTCGTGGATCTCCACCAATCGTCCCAGGTACACAGTCGAACTTGGCTCTGATACTAGTATGTTGTGATTTATGCACGGATTCTAGCACACAGAAGAGAGAAAAATCACACCACACAGAACATGCACACAGGGGATTTACGTGGTTCGGCTTGAGCTTACAGCCACGGGAGAAGACGGAAAGACTATCACTATGAGGAATGGATTACAAGGAGGAAGATCATTCTCACTCTCAATCCCAAACCCACATACACCCAAGCCTCTCGGATCTGCTCGTCTCTTTGCCTTAGCTGGAGCAATGGAACTCTCCATTTATAGACTCCATTAGCTGATGGATGTCTGTAGTTTTGGCTGCTCAAGGAGTCTTGCAGGGTGGCTACAGTTCAGCTACAACTAAGGTGTCTTGGGAGGGCAGCTACAGGGTGGCGTTGCAGACTTGCAAATGTGATTGCAGTTCTGCCATGGCTCCATTAAGCCACATAACTGACAGGATCTTATCTCCTTGCCATATGTATCCTCACATGAGTAGTTAGTAGATGCTTTCACAAAAGTGCTCTCTCGTGATCCTCACAACTACCTATGTTCCAAATTTTTGCTCCATTCCAACCCCCATCAATTTGAGGGGAAGTGTAGAAATCAGGCCCAGAAGCCTAGGAGCTAAATAAGCACATGCCAGAATCTTAGTCAAATCTTGTATAGAGGAAATCTCCTGTACATACCAATTCTGTTTTCTTTAGATTCTTAGAATTATTCTTAGGCTGAAATCAGGATGTAATTGATTATAATTACAACCCTTAATTGGGGCCTCATTACATTATAAAAGGACTGTCAATCCTACAATGGAGATATGACTATTTCATATAAACCTTCTTGTTCTCCCACTTTATTCTCTAAACTTATCTCAAATAAGTTCACAAAATCATTATGGTCATTGGTGATGGAAAGTTTAGAGAAGAGGCTAGCTTCATGGAAGGCTACTTAGCTCTCCATTGGAGGGAGGATTACTCTCATTGTATCAGTTTTATCTAGTCTACCGATTTACTTCCTATCTTGAATAGGGAGATTATTGGACGGATCGAGAAATTGTAGCGGGACTTCTTGTGGCCAGGGGTTGAGGCTGAGAAAAAAATTCCACTTGGTGAGATGGTCTCTTTTCTGTAAGCCTAAAGTAGAGGATGGCTTGGGCATTAGATCCATTAAATCTATGAATCAGGCCCTCTTGGCTAAATAGTTATGGTGCTTGGGAGATGACTTTGTTAACCTTTGGAAGGAGATTATACATTACAAATATGATATTTCTAGAGAATGTTGGGAGGTGTGTGGTGGTTTCTGTTGACTCTTCGTCATCTAGAAAGGGATTTGTCAGGTTTGGAGCCCTTTTGTCAATCCATTTGTTACCAGGTGGGTAGGGGCGATAGAGTCCTATTTTGGTTGGATACTTTGCTTGGGGACTCCAGTACTAACTCAATTTACGAACTTGTTTTGTTGTGCCCAAAATGGGAGAGCTCTTGTCATTGATTATGTAGAGTGAGTTGGAGGAAGGACTAGCTAGGGTCCTATTTTCAGGAGAAATCTTTTAGGGGTTGAAGAAAGGCAATTTTGCTCATTGCTGTCCCTTATTGATAAGGTTTTTTTTCTAATAGATGGCAGGGATTCTAGGATTTGTCTTACTCTACATATGGGTCTTTTTCTGTTGCTTCTTTCTATCATGCTTTCAACAGGGATGACTCAAGTGCCGTTCCTATTTCTTTGTTGTGGAAGATCAAGGCTCCTCCTAGGGTGCTCGCCTTTGCTTGGATAGTTTATGGGAGTACCTATTTATGTAATCTAAGAGCTAATGGCAAAGGAAAGAGGAGAATTAGAATAGAAAGGGAAAGGTAGAGTTTGAGTGGGAAGAGTTATTGTAGAGAAGAAAATGTGGAGCTTTGAAAAGTGGGGAATATGCGTGATTGGTTTTGATAAAGATATAAAGCAGGTAGTTTGCATTAGATAATTGTGGACACAACTGAAAATATTTGAAAAAAGAATAACTTGTTTTCAAAATCATAAATGCCAGTCAAAATTAAAGCCAAAACCCTTGTCTTTAATATTTTAGAATTGAGGTTTGGGTCCCAAATTGTTCCAATTATTAAATAAAATTGAAGTCAGGGCTTGGTTTGGAGACTCAAAGAAGAAATGAAGTTTAATTGCAATTTCCAAAATTTTTGTACCAAAAAAATCAAGAACTTGTACTTTTTTCTAGGCTAGCCAGGGTACAAACCTATCAAGAGTTGTACCTTTTTGGTTGCCCAACAGTGGGCTTCAGCCTAGTGGGTCCACTTTTGGGGCCACATAGCTTTTTTCCGAAGTGTTTGGGATGTGCAAGCACTGGAAAAGAAATACAATTGTTTTCTTTTATTTTTTCTTTAGCTGTCACATCTTAATTTGGATGAGTAGTAGGAGAGCGTACTTGTAGTAAGGGTCATAGTTTCCTTTCTACTAGGATTTCTTAGAGGTTTGCAAGCTTGTTATCACAGAAACATTGCCATAGAACTCTAGGGGTTAGGGTTTGTAGGAAAAGTGCCGAAGCTTGATAAAGGCTATAATACCTGGATACTTGTACAAGCCCAACGTATCCGTATCGAACTAATAAAGTACTTGTATTGGTACCCGATACTGCATTGATACTTTTGGGGTATAAGTTTTGTATATCCTGTGAAGATTCAAGAGATCCATGTCCACAGGTGTGTGTAGATAGGCCCATAACCAAAAGCCCATCACAATAGACCCAGTGCATATAAGGCAACATATCATGCGTGGATCTTTGGTATCTTGGTCAAATCCTGTACTTAATCATATGATTGTAATTTCTCAATTTATGTGTAGACTTTCCCTTTTAGCTTATGATGAGATGTGAAATAGATTGTAATTAGAGCCTTTGATTAGGAAATACTCACTATAAATCTAGTTAGTCAACCCCCATATTGGGACATGACAATATTCCCATAGTACATTCTATTGTGCTTCTTTCTTCTCAAAATAGGGATCTATAGATCCTATCATGGTATCAGAGCCTCAATAATTCCGAGATCCTCTCTTAGGGTTAAAAGATTAACATCTACATGCAGGAAGATTGCATTGCATCTTCCTTCTCCCTCTGCTGTTCTGCATTCTGCAGGCATAATCCTCACTGCATGACTCTCTGTCTTGGTTACAAATCAGCAATCCAAAGTTGCAAATCGGATCTGGTCTATGCTAATAGAACCTTCTGAATCAACATTCTAACTATCGGTAGTCATCTACTTACTTGATAGACAGTGGGCCCCACATCATGATCACAGCAACTCCAAAAAACTTCTCCATTTTGGTCAACCAATATTCTTGAGCATAATCCATATTTTTCTATTATTTTATCTCTCCTACAGGTCAATGATTTACCTATTTCTTTGAGCTTCCAGTTCTTGAGAACTGTTCTAGTCTAGAAGTTGTAATATTAGATTGAACCATTAGAAATTGGTGTTTCTTCTTCCAAAGGTTGTGAAAATAGGCCAGCAACCTAATTTGGAAGTTTGATCGAGGAAAACAATTAACTGAAGTGCACTAAAACTCAGTCTGCTGCAGTTTTTTCTGGACGCCCAGATCATTGTTTTCTACCTTTTTTTTCTGTATTTTTTGAAATAGGTCATTGTTTGTCCAATTTTTCCTAGGACATTTCTTGGTATAAGAATGGATAAAATTGAGGCCATCTCTGTCAAGTTTAATGGCAACAGTTACATGTCTTGGGCCTTTCATCTTAAAAATTATATTGAAGGACAAGGGATGCTAGGGAACTTGGATGGAACAACTCAAGAATCAGCTACAAACCCTTCTGGTACATCCTAAACGGATGATAATACCATTGTTACATGGAACCAGTGTAATGCAAAAGTTGTTACTTGGATCCTCAGCTCGGTGGATGCCTCCTCCTCCATGGCCCTCCAAGCTTTTACGAAAGCTTCTGGCATGTGGGCACGCATAAAGAAAATTTATCATCAGTGGAGCAAAGCTCGATGATTTCACTTGGATACTGAGTTAGTAAGATATTGTCAGAATGATAAGTCTTTTCAGGAATACTACAATGGTTTTCTCACCTTTTGGATAGAGCGGGATCAAATGCTTCTTCAATCTATTACGCTAGATTTTCTTCCTCGGGCCCTCAAATCATAGGAGGAAACATGTGAGTCAGTTCCTTATGAATCTACGATCTGAATTTGAACCGATACGGGCTGCTTTTATGAATAAAGAACTCTCTCCTTATCTGGATACACGCATCCAAGAGGCTCTCCGAGAAGAAACTCGCTTGTTATCTACTCACGCTCTTGATATGGAACCAAGGGCACTTTTGACATCAGCTACTACATCGTTTGGTGCTGAGACAGTTATTTCACTACTCATGGTTAGAAACCACAATGCATTGAGTATAAGAAATATGGCCATGTGGCTTGCGATTGCCGGAAGAAATTGTTTTGCAACTACTGCAAGCAGCATTGGCATGTTATTTCTAACTGTATATGCCAGCTTGAAAAGAAACAAGATCATTCTCAAAAGCGAGGCGCTACTGCTCTTCAAGCCCAATAGAGCACCCCACTTGACTCAGTATCCTCAGATACAGGTTCAGTCACTCTAACCACTGCTCAAATTCAAGAGTTGATAAATTCTTCTGTATTACCTCCGTGAGCATTACTGGTTTGTCTCTTTCCTCTATAGCGCTTTCTGCATTTTATTCTTTTACTTCCCAATCTAACCAAGCTATGCCTTCACCATGGTTTCTAGACTCTGGTGCATCTAATCATATGACCTTAGCAGCACAAAATTTGGGTAACACTACACCATATATGGGCCATGATTCAATTACGACAGCCAATGGTCAACAATTGCCCACCTCTGGTTTGGGTACCATATCCATGGGAACCCTTAAATTATTTGATGTTTATTTCGTTCCAAACTTGGCTGCTAATCGAATCTCCATTGGCCAACTTGTTGATTGTAGATATCTTGTTCACTTCTCTCTTTTGGTAGTGTTTTACAGGAATGGCAAACTGGAAAGGTGATTGGGAAGGGGAGTAAGTATGGCAGGCTCTTTCTATTTGATATGGGACAACCTTCGTTGTTTGCCTCTTCTATGGGTGTTTTAAATAAAGTGTGGACCATTTGGCAAAAACACCTTGGTCATTTAAATAATGCAAATTTGCTTTCATTGTTTAAACTTGGTACTTTGGAAAAATCTATTGCTAGTACTATGTTTACTTATTTTGCACAAATTAAATGTGAGACTTGTTGCATGAGTAAAAGTCGTGTTGCCATTTCCTATTCATCATTCTCGTGCCGCTGCTCCTTTTGATATTATTCACACAGATGTTTGGGGTATTGCTCCTCAATTGAGTCAACTAGGGTATAAGTATTATGCTACATTCATAGATGATTATTGTAGGTATACATGGATATATTTTTAAAACCAAAATCTAAAGCTTTTTCCATGTTCTGCAAATTCTACAATAAGGTGAGCATCAAATTTCAAAAGACCATTAAGATCCTATGCTTAGATTCAAGGGTTGAATTCATGTCAAATGAATTCACCTCCTTTTTATTTGATAAAGGGATCATTAACCAAATATCTTGCCCTCACACTCCACAACAGAATGGAATTATAGAAAGAAAGAATCACCATCTTTTAGAAATTGTTAGAACCCTCCTTGTTGAATACCTCGTTCCGCCTAAATTTTGGTGTGAAGTAGCACACAACACTTGGGAGGTGGTGCCTCTTCTATCCATTACCTCTATCATTGGTAGTACGTGGGTTTATACACTCACGGCAATATTGATCGCTACAAAGCATAACTGGTTGCCCAGGGTTATAAATAGGAGTATGGCATTTACTATGAAGAAACATTTGCTCCAGTAGCCAAAATGATTACTGTGCGATGTCTTGTTGGTGTTGTAGTAGTTCATAATTGGCCTCTATGTCAAATGGATGTCAAAAATGTATTTTGGAATGGCGACCTTAAGGAGATTGTCTATATGCGTTCTCCTTTAGGATATACATGTCCGTAGCGCCATGTTTGCAAATTGAAAAAATCTTTATACGGGCTTAAACAGGCTCCCCGTGCATTGTATGATAAGTTATGCTATTCCATCGTTTTAGCAAGTTTTCATCAAAGTCCAAAAGACAATTCTCTATTTATTCGCCGAACCTCCTACGGGTGTACCGTTCTCTTGATTTATGTTGATGATATGATAATCAGCGACAACGATGTGGTTGGCATTTCCAACCTCAAAACTCATCCCATGAATTCCTTCATGATGAAAGATCTCGGTGCCCTCACTTACTTTTTAGGACTCGATGTTTCAAGAAATAGAGATGGTATTCGGGTAGTGCAAAACAAATATGCTGATGATTTACTTCATTCAGCAAGACTTGGTGATGCTAAAACCTTTGCTACACTAGTTGAACTCAATGTTAAATTTAGCAAAGATGATGGGCCACCTCTTGAAGATCCGACCTTGTTTCGACAGTTGGTTGGTAGCCTACTATATCTGACTATGACAAGGTTAGATATCTCTTATGCCGTTCATATTGTTAGTCAATTCATGAGTGATCATCGAAAACTGCTTCTTCAAGCTATTTTCTAGATTTTTCGCTATGTCAAGGGCACTTGTGATCGAGGATTGATTTATCCAACCAATTCTTCACGACAACTTCAAGCATATGCTGATGCTAATTGGGTAGGCTGTCCTGATACACGTAGATCTACAACAAGCTAGTGTATGTTCTTAGGAACCTTGCTCATTTCATGGAAGTCTACGAGTAGTGAAATTGTTTGGCTGCGTTGTCTCCTTCGTGAGTTTGGCTTTTTTCACAAAACACCTACTCCTCTTTATGCAGATAACACTAGTGCTATTTGAATTGCCAAAGGTGCTATCTTCCATGAGCGAACTAAGCACATAGAAATTGACTGCCACTTCATTCATCAGCAATGTGTCTTTGACATACTGTATCTACCCCATGTTTCTTCCAACGATCAATTGGCTAATGTATTCACTAGAGGGCTGCCCTGGGATAGACATGATTATATCATCTCCAAATTGATGCGTTGTTCTATCCCGCATCGATTTGAGGGGGAGTGTGAAGATTCAAGAGATCCACATCCACATGTCTGTGTAGACAGGCCCTTAACCATAAACCCATCACAATAGACTCAGTCCATATAAGGCAACATGTATCATGTGTGGATCTTTGCTAACTTGGTCAAATCCTGTACTTAATCATAGGATTGTAATTACTCAATTTATGTGTAGACTTTCCCTTTCAGCTTATGATGGGATGTAAAATAGATTGCAATTATAGCCTTTGATTAGGCAATACTCATTGTAAATATAGTTGGTCGACTCCCATATTGGGACACGACAATATTCCCACGGTTCACTCTATTGTGCTTCTTCTTTCTTCTCAAACAGGGATCTATATCACTACTTAACAAGTCCATTATTTCATTTAGTTCTTTAAGTTTTCTTACTTGTCAACGTTGATAATTTCATTAATTCAAACGTGATTTAAAGGAAAATTTAGGACACCCGTATCCATATCAGTATCTGTGTCCTAGATTTTCTAAAGTGCAGAGTCGTATTGCCGATCCCCGTATCCGTGTCTATCCCAATGTTCGTATTTGGGCATCACAGGATAAAGGTCTCCACAAAGAATATTGCACGAGGCCACTCAAAAGGAAAGCAAAACCCGCCACAAAATTCTATTATTCTTCAACTCTGAGGGCCCTTTTGGTAAACTCTAAAAATAAGCTCTTGTTTTGTGATTCAGATCTTATTTGCATACTAGAGCTTTTGGTATACCTCTAAGTAATTTTTTACTTTTAGAGTTAATTTACAAATTATAGCTTTTGGCTCTAAAAGAAAAGGCTAAGGTGGCCACTTGTTTTCTAGGTCTTTTGTTAGAATGCAAAATATATGTGTTTTAGATGAAAATACCTCATTAATTTTCTAAATGATGGCATGATAGGTTTCTACATTGAAAAATTTAGAAGAGGAGCCCGCATTACCACAATGATTGCTTGGCAGGTTCTCATTATTTTTCAAAATGATGGCATGGCGGGTTCTACATTGAAAAATTTTAAAGATGGTCCCCAATTACCACAATTTCTAAATGTGGGCCAAAATTACCTTAAGAAAATATTTTTTATTATAATTTCATCAAACATGCCAATTGCAAATTCGAATTCAAAAGTTATAGTATTTATTTCAGACCTTAATCTAATTGCATCTTATTAATTAGATTGGAGTTTCCAAATGGCTATGAAGATGCCATACTCTGCAATGCCATATAAATAAGAAGGAAAACTTAAAATCTATAAGATTCCTAATCAAACTGGGGAACTAAACATAATGGAAACTATTCTAATTACAACTCATTACATAATTAGAAAACTAATGACAAATCAAATAGGCAAATTCCTAAATTTTATTGGTTCCCACATGTGAGTTATGGGCTTGTCCTGTATCATTCTCCCTGGCTTGGAAAGAACTCTACTTTGAGTTCTATAGATGTCCTTTGGGGCCAAAGACCCATTGTATGAACTTCTGATGCATTGGATGATCTTTATTTTAAGTGCATGCCTTGACATATAGTTATTTATTTATTTATTTATATATTTTTTTATGTTTGCCGTTTGATCGGATGGGCGTTAGAGAGAATTGATGCATCAATTGTGGAGTTTACATAGACTGTTAGCAGATCACTGTACCATATCCAAGGCCCAATGTATCATAAGTCCAAAGGCCCATACTTATATGTAGTTAGATTTGGTCAATTATGATAGCTTTCTTTTCTTGTATAGATGATTTTAATTGTATATAATTGATTTTGATGTTGCCTTATCTAAGGCAACTCAGATTTATAAATATAGGATGATCAACCTTTGAGGGACGTTCAATTCCATTTAGTTCTAGGTTCATACTCTTTGAATACTGTGTAAATCTAATGATATGGTAGAAGAGCCCCTGTCTTTGCTATAGAGAGACTAGAAGAATCTGATCTCTCTCGTCAAAACTTGAAGCTCCTCACCTTGAAATAGACTGTTGACTGTGTTTTGGGAAAAAGGACATCGACTGTGTTTTGGGATCTCAACTGTGGGCCATCACAAACCCATCAGATCTGGTCAGAAACTTCACACGTCCTTGGTCACTTGATTATTTGGTTTTTTTTTTTTTGGACATTTTTTCCAGATTTTTTTGGAGCTCTAGGTAGGCCCTCTCGTGGATTCTATAGTTTATTGTTTTCTGCAATATCTTTTCATCAGCATCGTCAAACTCTTTGCAAAAGTGCTAGATTACTGCAATCTTTGGACTGTTGGTTCGAAAACTTTGTCTAGCATCTAACTTGATCCTTGATCTAGAAGATTGGATCCCTGTGGGCCCCATTGCCTACTGTTGATAAGATTTTGGGTCGCCAGAACCAAGTCTTTTTTCAGAAATTTGGTCGGCAGGACCTTCGTTGCTGTTTTTTTAGATTTGTTCCCTCAATTCATTTTGAATTAATTTCAGTAATAGCTGGTGTACTGTTCTGCTCTGTCTGACATTTTCTTGGTGACTGTTGCTGCATATTTTTCCCCTTTGCTCATTCCATTCATCTTCTGTGTATCTTAAAATGTAAAACTCTGAATTGCAACTTATCAAATTCTATGGAAAAAATTACTTTGCTTGGGCTTAGTAGTTCGAACAGTAGCTTAGCGGAAAGAAATTATGGGGTCACTTTCCTGGTTTTGTGAAAAAACCAATAGAAAAGGAAAAACTTGAAGACTGAGAAACCAAGGGAGCACAGATTATGAGCTGGAGTTTAGGGTCAGTGGACCCCCCACTTTTTTCTTCATATAAAGCCCTACAAAGCTGCTGAAGAAATGTTGTCATAGTTTATCACCAAGAGAATTCAACTCGTCTATTTCAATTAGTACATGAGATTCCACAATATTCTCAAGTAAGTCTTACTGTCCAAGATTATTACTCTGGCTTCTTGGCTCTTTGGATTGTGTTCGCAAATATTGCATATGCCAACATCGCGGGAGACACTTTTTCTGGGATTCAGGAAGTTCATATGACTAGTCAACAGGACCAATTCTTAATGAAAGTTAGACCTGAATTTGAGAATGTCCGCTCTAATCTTATGAGCCGCCATCTATCTCCCTCCTTGGAGACACGTCTTAATGAAGTTCTTCGTGAAAAACAATGCATATTCACTCAACAACTTTCTCATCAGTCTTTGACTGGCACAATTGATGTTTCGTATACAGCACAAGGAACGACCTCAGGTCGTGAACTTCCATCTCGTGATTTTTGCAAAATCCAATGCTACAGTTGTAAGGAATTTGGTCATTACTCCTCTCAGTGCGAGCAGAAATTTTGTATTTACTGTAAGGAATCAGGGCATATAAAAGCTGAATGTAGGAAATGACCACAGAACTGCCACTCCTTTGCATATACTGCCATAGGTTCCTCCTCTAATTCTCAAAGTACAGCATCTACTTTGCCTTCATCTCTGTCTTCATAGCCAACTATGCCTAGTAGCTCCGTCACTCTTGAAATGATCTAGCAAATGATCCTTCAAGCCTTTTCTACCCTTGGAATCACAGGTAAAATCTTTATCATTCTTTTCCATGTGGTACTCCGATTCTGGTGAATCAAATCATATGAATTCTTCATCTCATTTCCTTTCTAATGTGAAACCATATGATGGAAAATTACAAGTATAGATTGCCAATGGTGGGCATTTATCTATCTCAACCATCGAGATATTCCACACTCACTACTTTTAACCAATGTTTTGTTCTCTCCTGGCCTCTTTACAAATTTACTGTCTGTTGGTCAGCTGGTAGCTATGATGCCCAGATGCAAACACGGGTACAGATACGGACATGGGGAACGAGGGTTCGATACGCCGACTTGAAAATTTTAGGATACGGATACGGGTACGGTATTTTAAAAAAAAATATATAAATACTTATTGTAGTACTCAAATATTATGAGGCCTACTGTGTAGGTCAAATTTTCAATGAGGTGGACTTGACAGTATCTTAACATAGAAGAAAATAAAAGAATAGAAAAAAAAAGTAGGCCAAGTGTCTTGGTTGGCCCAGTAGCTCCACATTAAAATAGAAAGAAATAAATAAAAAAAGGCCCAACAGGCCCGTTATCATTAATAAAATGTGACGGGTTCTTTTACCCCTTGTGCATCTCTGGGGCATCATCGAACGAAAAAGAAGAAGAAAAATGAATAAGAAGAAGAGGAGGCATACATAACACCTGAAGCTAGAAGCTCGAAGCAGCAACAGTAGCAGAAAGCAATACAGTGGTCTATCACCTAATTGAAGAAGCAACCCGTCAAAACGAAAGTAGTAGTCCTTGTTAGTTTAGTTATCTTCATCCTCACTGCCACCTTCTCCTCGTTCTCTTCTCCTATTTTTTTGCTTTCCTTTTGATTAAACTGAGAGAGGGCTCATTTAGGAGTAACTTGGTCAAAATGGACAAAATCTATCATAATTTTGGGTTAAAAATATTGCATAGTCGTTTCCTAAAATTGGGGGCCGTATCCAAGCCGTATTTTGTCGTATTTCGTACTCGTATCTGTATCGTATCATATTGGTACCAATACCACAGGGCATTTGGAGTATCTGGGTATCATAGGCTGGTAGACAACCATTGTATTGTCTTTTTTTCTTCTTCTAGTTGTGTTGTACAAGATTAGGGGATGGGGACGGTGACCATGAAGGGCCCTAAGTGCGGGTGTTTGTTTCCACTTTGTTTGCCTACACAATCATCATCATCATCATCAAAGCCTTATTCCAACTATGTTGGGGTCGGCTACATGAATTCTATTTCTCCATTCCGTTCTATTTTGAGCTAAATCTTTCGGTAAGTGCAACTTCTTCAAATCTGAATTAATGACTTCCATCCATGTTTTCTTCGGCCTACCCCTACCTCTTGATGGACCCTCCACCTGTATATCCAAACTTTTTCTCATCAGTGCCATTACTGGCCTACGCTCAACATGCCCAAACCATCTTAAACGAGTTTCTCTAATTTTATCTCCTATTGGTGCTACCCCTAAATGTTCTCAAAAGCGCCCATCTCTGATTTTATCTTTCTTAGTTTTACCACACATCCACCTAAGCATTCTCATTTCCGTTACATCCATCTTATGAATATGTGTCTTCTTAATTGGCCAACATTTTGCTCCATATGTCATAGCTGGTCTAACCACTGTCCTGTAAAATTTTCCCTTCAATTTTGTTGGCATTTGTCTATCACAAAGTACTTCCGAAGCTAGTCTCCACTTTAGCCATCCAGCTCTTATCCTATGCTCCACATATTCGTCAATCTCCCTATCCTTACTAATCATCGAGCCTAGGTACTGAAAAGAATCTTTACGTGGTATCTCATGGGTTTCAATTTTGACAGTGGTTTCAACACTTTGTATATGTCCACTGAAACTGCAATCCATATATTCTGTCTTTGTACGACTTATTTTAAAGCCTCTAGATTCTAATGCCCTCCGCCATCTTTCAAGCTTTGCATTTACACCCTCTCTTGATTCATCCACCAATACTATATCATCTGCGAACAACATACACCATGGTACTTCTTCTTGAATATGTACAGTTAACTCATCCATAATTAATGCAAAGAGATAAGGGCTTAAGGATGATCCCTGATGTAAGCCTATAGTCACGGGAAATCTGCCTGTTTCTCCACATGTGGTTTTCACATTTGTTATTGCACCTTCGTACATATCCTTTAAAATTTCAATGTAACCTCTTGGGACATTCTTTTTCTTTAAGACCCACCAAATTAAATTCCTTGGTACCCTATCGTAGGCTTTTTCCAAATCGATAAAGACCATATGTAGATTTTTCCTCTTTGCTTGGTATTTTTCCATTAATTGCCTAAGTGAAAAGATAGCTTCCATAGTTGATCTCCTTGGCATAAAACCAAATTGATTTTCCAAAATCTTAGCCTTTTTCTTAGTCTTTGCTCTATGATTCTCTCCCATAACTTCATAGTGTGACTCATAAGTTTAATCCCTCGATAGTTGGTACAATTTTGTATATATCCTTTATTCTTATATATAGGTACTATAATGCTTCTTCTCCATTCATCCGGCATTTTTTTTGTCACAAGTATCTTATTGAATAGTCTACATAACCAACTTACTCCAACCTCTCCTAAGTATTTCCATACCTCTATCGGAATACAAAATGAATGGAGAAATCTATGTTTGCCTACACAATGAATGGAGAAATCTATGTTTGGTTTTTCATGGTTGTCCCAAAATAATATGCATTTGTGGTACAAGAGATTAGGACATCCTCATTTGAATATTTTCGTTATCCTTAAAGAATTCTGGTTTGATTAATAAATGCATTTTTCTATTTTTGATGTTAATCTAGATTGCTCTGTTTGTAAATTGGGAAAAAATAAAACTCCACCTTTTTCTAACCATTACTCTATAGTTACACACTACTTTGATTTGGTTCATAGTGATGTTTGAGGAATCACACTAGTGATCTTTCATTCCCAATACAAATACTTTAGAATGTTTATTAATGATCATAGTCGTTTTACCTGGGTATATTTTTTATGGGCTAAGTCCTAAGTGTTTGATGCATTTCAAAATTTTTTGTCTTATGTTGAAACACAATTTTCAAGTTGCATAAAAATTCTTTGGAAAGGCTCCGGGAAAGAATGTGTCTCACAAATTTCAAGAGTTTTATCAGAACAAGGGAGTTTTCTCCCAACGAACTTGTCTATATACTCTTCAATAGCATGGGATTGCTGAACGGGAAAATCATCATCTTTTAGATATGGTTTTTTGTCTTTTACTTGAATCATCCGTTCCACCATCTTTCTAGTGTGAAGCACTAACAACTGCTGGTCATTTTATTAAAGACTTCCTTTTTTCTAAATCACCCTACATATACACATCTTCATACATTTGGTTGTGTTGTTCATCTTCCATAGATAGAACGTACAAAATTGTCCGCTCAATCTACCCAATGTGCTTTTCTTGGTTATGCTTCCCAATAAAAAGGTTTTCTTTGCTATGATCCATTGGTAAAATGGATTCGGATTTCTTGCAATGTTGTGTTTTTTGAAAACCAATTTTTCTTTCCTCATCATATGGATTCTTCAGTCTATTTTCTTATGGCTTCCTTACCCGATTTTGCAACAGATACTTCCTTGTCTTCTTCCAAATGATTTGATCCTGCGCATGTGTCCCGCCAACAAAGGACAGCAACAGCCACGATGCTGCCTGTTCAAGATCCACTTGATTCGCTACATGATCCAACTTCCAATGCTTTCGATTCACTTGATCTAAAACTAGATTCGCCACTTGCTTTTCGTCGCTCTACTCGTATTTGTCAGCCTCTTGATAGATATGGCTTTTTTCACACATCTTTACTTGCCACCTTAGTTTCTGTTACTATTCCTACTACCTATCCTCAGGTTGCGAAACATGAATGTTGGCGACAAGTGATGTCAGAAGAATTATATGCTCTTAAAGCTAATAATACATGGGATGTTGTCAGTTGTTTGCCTAATGTACATTCAATTGGTTTTAAATGGGTGTTCTTGGTCAATTAAAGCTTGATGGTACTTTAGACTGATACAAGGCATGCTTGGTTGCCCTTAATAATCGACAGGAGTATGGTATTAACTATGATGAGACGTTCGCCCCTATAGCAAAGATCACCACTGTTTGAATGATTATTGCAGTTGCAGCCTCTCAAGCTTGGCCTCTTTTTTAGTTAGATATAAAGAATGCATTTCTTCATGGTGATCTTAAAGAGTAAGTATACATGCACCTTCCAAAAGGATATCCAACTTCAGGTACTTTTGATGTGGCTAAACTCAAGTGCACTCTCTATGGTCTTAAACAAGCTCCTTGGGCATGGTTTGAGAAATTTTAGGAAGTAATGGTGTCCCTCGCATTTAACAAACTCCTTATGATCCCTTACTGTTTCTTCATAATGCCACAAGTGGCATTAGTGTCTTGCTTGTTTATGTTTATGATATCATCATCACTGGTATTGATAATGAAATGATTTCAAAACTTCAAAAGTCATTGCATCAAACATTTCATTTGAAGGATTTAGGCCATTTGACATACTTCTTGGGCCTCGAAGTTCATCAAACTAAGGCTGGCATCATTTTGGACCAACACAAGTATACATGACCTAATTGGTTGGACTTCAGTAGTCAACTCCTATCGATACTGCTCTCGAAGTAAATTGGAAACTTGGAAAGGATAGTGGAGATCTTCTTCACGATCCCTCGCTATATCGACAATTAGTTATTAGTCTGATTTATTTAACCAATACTTGAGATATATTTCTTATGCTGTTAATCTTTTTAGCCAGTTCATGACCGAGACACGTCATCATCACTTGGCAGCTATCCGATGTATTATTCATTATCTACTTGGTACGATTACTCGAGGCCTATTCTTTTTTGCCGGCTCTCTACTTAACCTATTTGCTTATTCAGATGCTAATTGGGTTGGGTGCCTAGACACCTGTTGTTCTACAACGGGCTAGTGTATGTACCTTGGAGATGCCCTGATTTCCTGGAAGTGTAAGAAATAGGATAAAGTTTCCAAATCCTCAAACGAGTCTGAATAACATGCTATGTCTACTGCTTGCTCTAAAATACTCTGACTTCGTGGATTACTTTCTGATTTCGGTTTTGCTCAAACCATACCCACCTTTCTCTATGCTGATAACACAAGTGCTATTCGGATTATAGAAAATCCAGTTTTTCATGAATGTGCAAAGTATATTGAAGTCGACTACCATTTCATTTGTGATGAATATTTGCATGGCATGATTTCACTTCCATGTATCTTGTTTGCGCTACAGATTGCTGATATCACCGATGGACTTCCTCCCCTACGCCATCAGTTCTTATCAGCCAAATTAATGCTTATTGATTCACCAACATCAATTTGAAGGGTGGTGTTAGCAGATCATTGTACCATATCCAAGGCCCAATGTATCATAGTCCCAAAGTCCCATACTTATATGTAGTTAGATCTGGTCAACTAGGATAGCTTTCTTTCCTTTTATAGATGATTCTAATTTTATGTAATTGATTTTGATTGAGCCTTATCTAAGGCAACTCAGATTTATAAATATAGGATGATCGACCCTTTGAGGGACATCCAATTCCATTCAGTTCTGGGTTCATTCTCTTTGAATACTGTCTAAATCTAATGGCCGACTGTATGTTGTTAATCTCCAAAGATAAGTCAATATGGGGGACTTCAATGGATAGATCTTGTGAAAGCACAGGAATAGTTGATTTGTTTTCCAACTCAATGTTCTGATCTCTATCTGACATATCCTCCATATTGAGATTTGTAGTTAGATTTTCAATGGGTTGGTATTCTTCTGTTTCTTTATATTCAATTTGATCGACTTTGGATTCCAGTTCTAACTTCCCTTGAAATTCCAAAGTGTCAGCCTTGATGCCTAAAATTTTCAATTTTTACCTTTCGAGAAGACACGAGAGCCTCTCTTTAAGATCATTTTACCTCTCTTTAAGATCATTTTAAGGCACTTGTTCTTAGATTTGAGAATTGAGCAAGTAAGAACCTATCCCAATTTCTTCTCCATTACCTTGATAATTATTCACACGACAATCATTTTCTAAATGGGCAAGTTTAGTAATTTCCATCCTTGTTAGAGTTGCTTGGATTTGACTGACCACTAAACATAAGCAGTTTGTTAATTGATATTAATAGTGACTCCATTCAATTTCTGCATGGTCATGGATAAAGTCTATGCATTATCGAAAATACAACTTTGGATGGCTCCAAAATCGTGAAAGCAAGTTATGGCCATCGATTTGGTCAAACACCTTTGATCAGGTCCCAGCTGACATTGCAGTTCTTCTGAGCTAGTACCTGCATCAGCAAACCTTTGTTGACTGGATTGGGCTTCCTGTAGTGGGCACCTAGGTGGCTCTGGTCTGACTCAAAACTTGACCTGAACCTGAAACCTAAACATGATCTAACTGTCTCTACTCTAGGAACAGTTGCAGAACACTGTAACATGCAGCATCAAGTACTACCTAAAAGGAATCTGTGCGACGGTTCTGGACAGCCCATGGGTTGGTGACGGGTTGGTTCATGGAAGATGTTTGGCATTGATCGAGGCCAGTACAATGCCGTTAAAGTCTGCTTCTCTTTCGGTCAGTTGGTTTATGTTACTGCAGAACCACTTTTGTGCCCTTTCTTCCGACCATGGTGTTGGTGAAATGCAGATTGGGCAGTAGTGGTTCGCCGTGCAGTGTTTTTTTTCTGTTAACACTATTCCTAGAGTAGGCAGTGTGTTATGTACCTAACCAATACGGCAAAAGCCCTAGGACTGATGGAATGTATCAAATCAAGTCTTATAACTATTTAGGATCATATTAGACCACTACGCTTTCACAGCTGACGTTCTCGGTGGCTCTCATTTTGGCAACAGGTAGCCCTTTCTACTCTAAGGATGGCTCACGCTCTGCTGTAGGTAGCCCTCTCCATGGTGGCTCACTCTGGCGGTTGGTAGCCCTTTTTTTAGTATTTTTTGGAGGGCTCTCACTTTACTCCAGGTAGCCCTTTTCGTGACTCGAACCTAAGATATGGAGGCCGGCTCTGATACCAAATGTTATGGACATGACTAATATTCCAAAAGCCCCGGACTGATGGAATGCATCAAATCAAGTCTTATAACTATTTAGGTCTGTAACACGGTACTTCTTAGGTGACATTGTCTTCTAATCTTGTGTTGGACAAGGAAAGGGTCTCTCTTCTTCTTTTTCTTTCCTTTTTGCAGAAATCGAAAAAGAATCCCCCTTTCTTTTTCCTTTTAAAACCTCAAATGTCTGACCTTATTTCAAATCCGCATGACGATCCACCGGTCCCCCTTTTAAAACTCTTGATCTTAGTTGCTGCAATAGTAAGTGGTCCAAATGAGTCCGATCTTCTTCTTCTCTCAAGTTTTACAAACAGAATACAGGGAGGACACCCAGAATCTGGGAAATCCCTCTTTCCTCTCTCCAATCCTGATGCTTGGACACATATCCGGATCTGGGTTCCTCTTTCCTCCTTTTAGATTTGCAAGAGAACCCAACCCCTCAAGAGCAGTTTCATGGCCATCCTTTGATGCGGTGCTCCTTCTTTCAATGGCAGAAGATAAAGCCTTCTTCACTGTAGAAACCACAACTTGAACGGGGATATTTGCTTCCTCTTTAGTAACATGAGTGTAGATCCATGCACCCGTGAACTTGAACTTGCTTTGATTCCAATTGATGTAGAACCTAGGGTTAGGGTTTGTGTGAAAAGTGCCAAAGCATGATAAAGGTTCTAGACAGACTATCACACAATTAGCACTTGAAGGGAAAATGAAACCCCACCACAAAATTCTACTATTCTTTGACTCTGAGATGCCAGACTCAATAGTGTCATATAAATAAGAAAGAAAACTTGAAAGGACTAAGATTCCTAATCAAACTAGGAAATTAAACAAAATGGAAACTATCCTAATTACAACTCATTAAATAAAATTAGAAAAGTAATGGAAGATCAAGTAGACAAATTCCTAGATTTTATTGGTTCCCACACTTGAGTCATGGGCCTGTCATGCATCAAACGTAGACTACAATGCATGAATATAAAATACAGCAGTTGCTTTGCTTACCCACTCTCTTGGTCTCATGCTGGCTCTCGGTGATAGGAAAGACCTCTAAGGTCAGTTGTGTTTAATTAAATTTGGTTCTTGCTTGAATACCATCATCATCATCATTATCAAAGCCTTATCCCAACCATGTTGGGGTCGGCTACATGAATTTTGTTTCTCCATTCTATTCTATTTTGAGCTGCTTGAATATATACATATATATATATTAATTTCTGAATTCTCTGCAATTTATACAACATCCCTACCGGTTCAATTATACTAATCGGGACTCTTCACAACCTTTATGACTTAACGAACCATCTATATATTCAGCCCATTTGACTATTGGTTGTCCATCATACCTAACAACAAAGGTTGGACCTATTGTTTGATTGCAGCGGATTCAACAACAGTCCTTTGCTGTTGCAAATGCTAAAGAAACACTAGGAGATCTGTGTTCTTGGATGTTGAACTGTGTGCTGTTCTTGACTAGAGGATCAACATGTTTTATGGTTAAGGAGGTGTGGATGCTTCCATTAATTACAAAGGCTGGGGCTACAGGTGCAAATTGGGGGTTGGATTAGGCATTTGCTCAACCGAACCTAACATGAATCATATGTAATAACTCAAATTGGAACCTGGGTAGAAAGAAATGTAAGCGTACCCAGTGGCGGACCCAAGATTTTCGCTTGGGTAGGGCAGATGGTAGATTAGCATTTGATCATTTTTATCATTCTCTAGATTTGGAGATAGTGGATTGGCAATTTATTTTTTAAATATTTTTTCATATCTGATTCAACGGAAGTTGACTAGTTGTAGAACTAGAGGTGTAAATGCTTCATGGCTGGAAGAGATGAGATTAATCAGCAGCAAAGAGACTCTGGCCTTCTCACCAGCGAAGAGTAGATACAAGATGAAGAAAGGGGTGGTTTTTGTTTTTTTTTTTTTTTTTTACCACCATAACGAAGTTGGGGCAATGGTTTTCACATAGGCAGGGATGGGCTAGGGCCCGTTCAACTTTTTTAAAAATCTGGTTTGCCCAGGTCCTCTGAATGTAAGTCCACCTGAGTGTACACAACCCTAACTTGAATTCTAAATAACCCACCCGAGTGCAATTAGGGCTTAATGCCTACTCAGGTTAGCTACCTGGATTTTTTCTGGCATTTTTGTTTTGCTTTTACTTATATTTAGAAATTGTATGCAATTTAAATGTCATATCAATATCATGTATTTTACTATATATTTACATATACATATTCTTATAGAGAAGACAGGTTTGTGAGTGGATGTCATTCTTTTATGGATATTGAACTGATCATGATCATCATCTTAAGTCTTATCCCATCAATCTGGGTTGATCATCATCTTAAGTCTTATCCCATCAATCTGGGTTATCTTAATGAGTTTCACTATCATATAGTGTAAGCTACCTATATACCAACTTTCAACTATTGTCATGAAAGTATTGTCTCTGTGAATGATTGAGCACACGAGACTTGTTGGTGACAGTAAGGAAAATCAGGCAAATAATAGAGGGCGACATAAAGGAAAACTTCAAAAGAAAATCCCACTATCCTACAACATTTGGTCCCTACACATCTAACCAGCACTGTTTAAAGATTTCACAAAAGCTTCAATTATTGTCTATGATTAATTAAGATTCGATACCATAAGTTAGTTTGGCTCAACTGATTCATTGTACCTTGATCGTCTTCTATTCAATAGAGCATTTTATTGCGTCAACTTTTCATGTAGGGAATCCCTTTTGTTGATCTGAATCTTTCATGTGGTAGGCCCCATGGTGGCTAGTGAGAGACCCACAATTTTTATTGGATAATCCTAATAATTTGTTGAATGAAATTAAATGTGTACCATCTGGTGTGAATGTCCATTTGTATTGCATGAAGGACTACACTGTATCATTGCCAGGGTCCATTAAAGAAATGTGTTTCTTTGGATGAACTGGCATGCCTTAAGTTCTAATTATGTTTTGATTCAGTTTTTTACTTCCATCTCAAATGTGGAGGCACCTAATTCATCTTTTTTCATCACCTTGCAGGTTTAGCCTCTCAACCTTGTTTTTCTCACACAGTAAGTATCTCAAAGTCATCTGGAATTGGGTTTATTGAAATGTACATATGTGTAGAACTTGGGATCTCAATGCATTGTCACATTTAAAGAGGCATATCACATTTGTGAAAAGATCTAAGAGGGAGGCCTCCATCATGTTTAAGTGCCTTTTCCAAGAGTCAATCGTATCCATGTATTTGTGGGTGGTCATAGTGTAAATGAAAGATGGAAAACCTGAAGGAAAGTTTTCAGTGACCTAAATTAGGTTCACAATCATGGCTAACTTGATGTATCACTAGGTTCATTTCCCAGGAATAATGTACAAAACTTAGAGATGATAGAAATCACAGGAATGAGGCAACTTATGGGTGGCTGTGCATAGACAGCCTTGCCTACATGTTCAGCAGTCCTAGCAAACCTGGCACGTGATATCTGTAATTTAATTTGTGAAGTGTGTATGCAGGAGAGAACACTGTTAGCACACTTGGACGTTTGGTGCTGATCATTTGGTTGTTTGTAGTATTGATCATCAACTCAAGCTACACAGCCAGCTTAACATCAATCCTCGCAGTGCAGCAGCTTTCATCACGGATTGAGGGTTTAGAAAGTTTGATCTCAAGCAATGATCCAATTGGGATTCAGGGCGGGTCTTTCATCAAAAACTATCTAATTGAACAGCTCAATGTTGCAGAATCCAGAATCATGGCCCTAGAACACCCTGAGGACTATGCCCTTGCTCTTGAGCGTGGACCCAAAGGGGGAGGAGTTGCTGCAATTGTCGATGAGTATCCTTACATTGAGCTCTTCTTATCTAACATCAACTGCAAGTTCAAAACTGTTGGACAGGAGTTCACAAAAAGTGGATGGGGATTTGTAAGTATTATCTTCTCATCATATATGCATGGAGAAATGCTGTTTTGATGCACATGGATGTATGTTTAATAATAGCTGGAGGTTCGAATATTTTGGCGGAATGATGGTTATCCATATCGCTAGTGTTTTGGGGTGGGAGAAAAGTCAGTATTTTGCTAGTGTACCAATCCTTGAACCTGTGACCTTTAGTTGAGGCTCCTAAAGTTCTAATCATGCAATCATAGAGACAAAGGAAGATTGGTATGACATTACTCAATTTGGCAGGATTCCCATTATCATCCCTACTCAATTTGGCAGGATTCCCATTATCATCCCTTTACACCATATTTTTCCCAGTGCTGCTATTCATTTGGGTAGGAAAAGTTAGGAATTTGTGTCTCACCTATTTTGATATCGCTTTTCATTCTTCTGCCAAAAACTTTATGGAGCGAATACCATCCATTCTGCCATGTATTCAAGCTGGATATGGCTTAAGGTGATCTTACATCTACTCTGACAAAAATGTTCAGATTCACGATGCATAAGGATTAGGGACACAATTATCGATGCATACAACAAGGATACAACATTTGCTTTTATTCTTAGGAAGCGGACATCCCCAGTTAGATGGAACATGCCTTTATAGGCAATTTGATAATGACAGAAATTAGTGGACAGAGGATTCATAGTTCTTTTAAATAGAGGAATTGTATTATCCTTGTCCGGTTTTGTCTTGTTGTATGAATTATCCTAAACACTGCTACTGGACCTTATTGAAAGGACAATAGTGTTCTAATGAATTTTTGAATTTCAAAAAAATTTCCAGACCTCGGTTTTAAATGTAACCTGCACTGTGAGTTGTTTGAATTTGTGGCAGAAAGGAGAGTTACTCTTCCCCATTCTGCATTTGGGGCAGTGGAAAGAATCGGGAACCAGAGTCGGAGACATTTCATTGTCCTTCAATTCTTCCTACAATCAATACCATCCAGGATTTTCCAATGATGATTTTGGATAGACAATGCAGAAACACTGCTCTAACCAGTGCAAATAAACATCCACCAATCAATAATTGAACAGCTTTTATTGTGTACTTCTAAATGCGCTTACGAGAACTTCACTAATTAAATTGTTGATTTAGCATAATTTCTTATGTACCAGATTTGTAAATGTCATTTTAGGCTATGTAGTATGAGTTCAAAATATTTTCATTGCCATTACAAGTAAAATATGTTGTCTCATCTCCAACTTTCTTCTAAATAGGCCTTCCAGAGGGACTCTCCTCTTGCAGTAGATTTGTCTACTGCCATCCTTTCCCTATCTGAGAAAGGTGATCTTCAAAGGATCCATGATAAATGGTTGTCACGGAAAGGGTGCTTCACTCAAGTTAATGAAATTGATGTGAACCGTTTCAGTCTCAAAAGCTTCTGGGGCCTCTTCCTCATATGTGGTATTGCATCTTTCCTTGCACTCTTCATTTTCTTCATGAGAGTTTTGTGTCAGTATTGTAAGTATGGTGCTCCCGACAATGTCGAGAGGGATGAATCATACCGTGGGAGTAGGCGCCTGCCTCACACAACGAGCTTTAAGGAATTTGTTGAGTTTATCGATAAGAAGGAAGCTGAGGTAAAGAGCATGAAGAAGAAACCAAGTGCCAAGCAGGACGATGGTAGCCAAAGCTCAAAGTGGGAGAGAAAACTGAGTGATGGGCAACTGCATGCTGGACAAAGCTCAGATGGACAGCCAAGCTCACCTGCTTACGAAAATCTTATGGCGTTATCATAAGATTGGTACTCTCTCTCTCTCTCTCTCTCTCATACACGTGTGAACATGGAGCTAATTAACAAGATCCAACCTACTCATCAGGTGAGCTGACAATCGATGTTCTCCATTTGACATATAGAGAAGTGAATGATATTCAAGGGAAGATATCCTCTTCAGCATGCTAAGACGTACCTTGGCTTGAAAATCAGCTCCACTCATTAGTTAGCTTGCTCATGTAAAAGTTAGAAAAAAACCTGATTTTGGAGAAGTGCTTATGATGGCATGGATTCTCAGATGATTAATGCTATTAAGATCCTCTTCAGATCATCTTCTCACAAATATGACTTGCTGGGCTCATCTGTAAATTATTCTGGTCAGAGAATCCTAATCACATTGTATTAGTACTGTTTGAAAGAGATAATTATCAACTGTCGAAATTCAATGCTTAAAAACTGTTGTTATAATTACCCCATCTATGTGATTATTTGAACTGCTTATTGACAGTGGGACCCACTTGATTAGTGGGTCATAGCTCATTTATTTAAGGACGTGCTAAATTAGCATTCTCTGAAGTCAACGAGGCAAATCAAGGTCTCATAGCTGTGGCGAGGCTGCATGGTGGGGGCCCCTTTTGCATATAATTAGGATTTCCCTTGTTTTTGTTGCTATCATGTTGAGATCACAGAGAAACGACTGAAAAATGGATCTGTGCAATTAAGAGAAATGCAATGCTCATGTTATTATCTCATTTTCATGAAATGCAAATTCTTAAATGCATTGTATTTGTCCTTGTTATATTGTTGATAGAATATAATTTCAATTTTGATTGACTTAGAATATAATTTCAATTTTGATTTGACTAAGATGGATGAATTGGTTTGTTCCTTCAAGCGATCGTACCTCTCTATTTATTATTTCCTTGATGCCTTTATCAATTACAGTCTATATAAAAGAAAAGATAACTGTACAAATCTCTTGTTTTGACCAAGCCCTCACATGTGTAGTCCTCAATGAATTCCATGGGTCAGGCTCCACGTAATTTACTAGTGGGCTTCAATCTGTTGTGTAACAGATGGGTCATTAACACCTCCTCTTAAATTGATGCTGGAAAATCTACAAGCAATAATTTGTCAGATAAGAATTGATGTCGAAGGTGCAGAACTCCTTTGGTGAAGATAGAAGCAATTTGTAGGTTTGGGGAGATGAATAGAAGGGATAGAACATTATGCAGATATTCATCTCTGATGAAATGACAGTTGAACTCTATGTTTTTTTGTTATTTTATTTTATTTTGATGACTTAGGGTATTGGTAGCCCAGCCTTTATATCTTTGGCATCCGGCCCGAGGGTAACTTGATTGTGATAAACAAAGACTATTCCATGAGGGGTATATATATGACTGTACATATAGTACTCGGACAATGCAAGGGGTGGGAATCAAACAGGAGACCTTGGGAGTAAACCCAAGGCTGAAATCAACTGATCCACCACCTTAACAGCGTTAACCTCTATTTGTTTTGTCACCTTGTGAAACACTGGATTTTTGGTAATTCGTATGACACTCTAGTTATCATCAAATAGAGGGGTCGGAAGTGTTGAGTGAAGCGGTGAGTAGACCATGTAGCTATAGTATTTTCAAACAAGTGGCAGACATGATACGATATTAAGCCTTAGTTTAGGATTTGGTGCCTTGTCTTGCTTTTTACACTTCCAAGAAACCGGTGCATCACCAAGGTACATGCACAAGCCAGTGGATGAATGACGAGTGTTCTGGTATCTCACTCAATCAGCATTAGAATAGGCCTTCAATGTTAGTGGAGAGCCAAAAGGGAAAAATAAGCCACGATTAGGAGTTCCTAGAACATAGAGGATAACGCGACGAATCGCAGCTAAATAGAGATGACATGGGTTAGTCATTAATTGACTCATCAGTTGACCACATAATTAAGATTCGACGGATTATATGTTAAAATTTATAAGGTTGCTGATAAGTTGCCTATAAAGCGATGGGTTATGAAGAAGATCACCGTGTCAACAGGTGTGGATTGAGAAAGACCCGCTATCTGCATTAGATCGACAGTGTACTTGGAGTGTACTTGTGTTGACTGAGAACTAACCCTTTCTCTGATCAATTGATTGATGAACTTCCAGACCTTAAAAAAAATGTGAGTGGCCCCAAGTCTTGTGAAATGAGTGATGAAGAGAAAGTCGAAGATCTTGAATCATGGCCGTATGTTTGCATGTGATAATGATATCATCCATATAAACTAAATGGTCAGTAATTCCAGTGGAACTGCAATAAAGAAACATTGATCGGTCGTAAGGGCTTTGATTAAAACTCAGTTTTAATAATGCTTTCTTAAAATTTTCAAGCCATGCACTGGGTGCGTGTTTGAGTGCATACAGAGAGAGTTTTAGGTGTGCAACTGCACCTTCTGATATTTTTGAAAAGCTTGATGAAAGTAGCATATATGCTTTCTCTTTAAGATCATCACGAGGAAACATGTTCTTTACAACAAATTGAATACGAGGCCGTGACTAAGAGGGATCAATTGCGAATATCATGCAAACTGTACTCATCTTGGCTGCTAGAGCAAAGGTTGTAACACTCCAATACAAGCTAAGCTTAATTCGCGAGTAATTAATTGTGATTACGAACTAATTACAGAGGTTTTCTTTTAATACGGCTTCAGTGGGTCCAGTTCAGGTCATGGATAGGTAATTGGGTTGGGTTTGACCTTAACTAAGTAGATGAAACCCCTTTTTCGTAATTTTAGAATACTTGCTTTCACGTCATACATGCATCATATTGACATCGTCATGTTTGTCTTGTTGAGCTCGTTAACCTTCGTAATTGACTCGAACGCATTAGACGTCATTTGATTTAGTTGGACACTCATTTGACTTGTATTGAAAATTCAATAAAACTAGAAGGACTTTCTTATAAAATTTTGAAAATTTATCTTATATAAGAAGACACCACCGACTTCAACCATCTTATCCTTTGTTTCGTCTTCTTTCTTCTTCTTCTTCTTCTTCTATTCTGCATCAAGCAAGTAAGAGAGGTTTTATGGTTGGGTTTCAAGCCACTACTTCATCAGTTCAGCTTCTTTTTACTTGCTTTTCTTGTTGGACTTGTAGTTAGTGGGTTCTTCATTCTCAAATTGCTTTCTAGTCACAGCTAAGGTAAGAACCCTTCTTAGTTATTGGTTTCTTGAGTTAATAGCATTGAGAGAACTCCTATTTTATGCATGCACTCATCTTTTGCTTAATTTTTTGCATACATGGCACTTAGGTCTAAAATACCCAAACTGAGCCAAAGAAAGGATTAATACTTGAACCGCTTAAGTGAAGGAAAGTATAAGCAAATTTTGGTTTAATGCATGTTAGTACTATATGATTCTTGTAAGTCTATCAAATTGTATGTGTTTTTGCAGCCCTTTTTGATATGTTGATTGAAAAACACCAAACACGACTTGAAGCTTATGGCTAAGCTGTAAGCAATGTATGGTTAGAATTCTAGAGAGCAGACAAATGTGATTTTGCACTACGGTTAGGCTACGGCTAAGCCGTATAATGTATTATGGCTAAGCCGTAAGTTGGCTATGACCCCACCACAAGTTAAGTTATGGCTTGATGTCCAGAGAGTAGTAAAAAGGGCAAATCCTTCTACGGTCCAGCCACGGTGAAGTCGTATGGTGTATTATGACTTAGTTGTAAGCAACCCGCAGCTAAACTATAGACCAATCACGGTGCAGCCGTACATCAATCGGCAGTTCACTCGTAATTACGGGGAAATTTGGGTAACTACGACTGAGCCATAGTGCATAATATAGCTAAGCCGTAAGATGCCTACGGCTAAGTCGTAAGTCACCCACAGTTAAGCTGTGAATCTACTGAACTCTAGGTTTAAATAGGTATCATGAGACTTTGTAGGGCCTTAGCTTTTAGATCTTTGTACACCATTAATCGACCCAAAGGAATAATGGAAAGATCATTAAAAGTCTTGAGGGCTGAGACTTCTTCATATGATGTTGTTCATTTGTTAAGCACCTCCCCATGGTTGTTGGTTTAAGGGACTTCGATACACCTTCCTTACACAATGTAATATCAAAGAAAAATAACTGTGTATTGGATAACTTAAAACTAATTATCATGCACAATTAGAAACAATGGATGACTAGATTAGGGTTGGCTAGTCAAAATGCCTTGATTCTATTAAATTGAATTGCATGGCATATTGAACGACGTTTATTGCCCTCCACTCTTATGCATGGAATTAAATGATTATCGTATGTCTTTCCAGTATTATATGCAATGAATCCACTTGATGTGTTCTTGGTACAATTCACATCGACTATTGGTATTGACTTGAGTATGCATATATAGCACGCTTGAATTGAACATATATGTTTGGTTTTGTATGTTTTACTCAAGTATATGATTGAATCAAAATGGTCTGGCGCTACTTAACCTCAGCCTTATGATACCGACGAGGTTAACTTTGGTGTAGCTTATATGTTGCCGCTGCAGTGTGCTCTTGTCTTGGGACTGCTGAACCCCCAGGAAAACAGAGACCTATTCGTGCCCTGGTCCAGGCAATGGTGTTCTCAACGCACTCTCCCTAAAGTGAGAATATGGGAAATGTAGTAGCCAACTAGTATGTCTTGCATTCATTGATCCTGATAGCATGTTTAAGTTAAATGCACAACGTGCCTAGTTACTAACTTGGAACTCTATTAATCATATGCTTTTAATTTTTTTTGAGGCAATGCGTTTGGTGGGAGAAGGTGATCGGCATGGCCCTGTGGGTTCTTTGACTCGATACAGATTTATGTTAACTACATGATATGCTTAGTTTAGTAAACTTAAACTCTGTTAATTGTATGTCATCACTTCTTTTAGACACAACGCGTGTTATCTTAATCTTACTTATGCTTTGCGGAATAGTCTTATTCACGAGTTATTTAATGGTATTACAGGTTCAGGTCCCAAAGCTGGTCTAGCATAGACCCAGTAGTGTAGAAGGAGACTGCAATGGTTCCTTCAGGTGGTATTGGTGGACAGCAGACGGTTGCTGACTATCTTGTTTGGCGAGAACGACTCACTAGTGGTTAAGAATTGTGCATAATGGGATTTTTGAGGTCTTATAGCATTTACATGTTTGCATCCATGTAGACTGCATTATATAACTCGATCTTATTAGGCTTGTATCTTCCTGTATTCCCTTTTAGTATGTTATCCTTGATCTCTTTGCATGCATGCACATATCATGTTTGGGTTGTATAGGACATGTGTATAATTAATCTATTAATCTTATTCTTGAATATTAATCGTTAGACTGTTCCCTGGTTGTAATGGGCTTGCTAAATTATTATATGGAAATTGAAGAAATGGTAGGCGATATTAACAGGCTTCCGCACATTGAATGCTTGAACATATGATCCGTTCAGCACTTCATACGTGTAAGCATGTGAATATCCCTTGTGTAATTCCATTCAGACTCTGGTCCGGGTGTGAATTTCACGGGAGTACATGTGTTACTGATTGGGGGTAACCCTAATCCCAGATTTCTTGGGCTCAGGTTGTGGCAAAGGTCTTGCTGTAGTCAATGCCTTATTCCTACCTATTGCCAAGGGCCACAAGACGCACCTTATATCTATCCAAAGCTCCATTGAATTTTAACTTTATAGAAAATACTCATTTACATCCAATTGATTTATCCACAATTGGACAAGAGACAACTTCCCATGTTTTATTTTCTTGAAGAGTATTGGGTTCCACTTTCATGGCTTTCCGCCAACACTCCTGAACAACTTAGCATAAGAAATAGGTATCACAACATATGATAATGTAGCAGAGAAAGAAGAACGAAAGAAACCATAGAATAGGTGCCAAGGTACAAGTATGAGGGAGGGGCAAATTAGCAATATTGTTTTGTTCCTATGTACATATAGCATATTTGGATAAAATCATTAAGAAGATAGAGAAAAATCATTATCAAATTTGGCACTATAAAAAGCGGAACCTCTAGAGAAGAATTAGAAAAGGAAAGAAAAAATACTGGCCTTCAAAAATACATGTATTGTGAGAAATACATGTATGCTTCTGATGCAGAATGGGCTCACATCCCCCTTCAACATAGGTTAGGATTATTTTATTTTTATTAGTAGATTTTTACTTGAATTGTAATTAGGGTAGTTTCCTATTTTAATTAGGTTTCTTGGGCCCTAAATTTGCTTCTCTTACTTATATTGAATTGTAGAGCTTTATTTCTCAAACTTGATAATTGAATAGATTTGTAGGTTTATCCTTGGAAAGATGCATTATCAAGTGTTGACGTCTTTTCAAAGACAAAATTGAAGTGTCCTTAGACACATGCTTTGGCACTTGCTGCAGCCCTGTATCAGCTTCAATTGTGGATCATAACAGAAAAAACCATTTTGTTGATAGGCAAAACCAAGAAAGGCACATCTTGCAGATAACTTTGTATGCTTATGGGGTGAAAGATGGACAAAACACACATCCAAATGTGTTTAGCTTGTTTTGGCTTAGAAGTGAAGGAAGTAAGGGGATTGGTTTTGGCATTTGGGGGAAGGGAGACAATTAATGAGGTGGCTGGCAAAAATCAAGATGAGACTGAGGACTCTAGCAACAAGCAACGAACCTTTTTGCAACTTCTGAAATGCATAAAGACATCTAATTTTACACGGAAAAATAGACCCATGTGAAGCGACTGTAATCATCGATAATAGTAGCAAGATAGTTATAATGAGAATGAAAAATAAATGGTGCAGTAACCACCCCCCCCCCCCCCCCCCCCCCCCCCCCAAACCTACGTACACGCACACACACATCACTATGTATTAAATCAAAATATTTGGAAGCAAAAGATGTATGCAGAGGAAATAGTAGGGTTTTACTTTTTCCAAGCTTACATGTGGAACAATCAAGAGCAATATATGATGTTGAAAATCTCATTTTATTAATTAAACCAGAGTTCAACAAAGATAATAGTACTTGTGAATTAGGGTGCCCTAATCTATTATGCCATAATTGCACATTACATCTAGAAAAACAAGTAGAAGCAAATAAAGACATGTCCTGTGTTAGTGCAAGTACGTGTAGTGAAAACAAACACCTGCACTTAGGCCCTTTTGCGGCTCCTGATCTTGCACCACATAACTAGAAGAAAAAGAGACACTACAATTATCTTCAATGAGTTGTTCGGCATAAAGTAAATTTGTAGAGAGACTAGGAGAATAGAAAACAATATGCAATAGTAAATAATGAGTAGCGATTTGAGTTGTGTCACCTACACTTACGCCCTTTTGCGACTCCTGATCTTGCACCACGTAACTAGAAGAAGAAAAAGAGACACTACAATTATCTTCAATGAGTTGTTCGACAGAAAGTAAATTTGTAGAGAGACTAGGAGAATAGAAAACATTATGTAATAGTAAATAATGAGTTGTGATATGAATCGTGTCACCATTAGCAGTATAAATCTAAAGCTTTCTATCATATGGTTTAATTTTGAAACAATGTTTAGAAGAAAAGGTATATGATTATAAGCTCCATAATCAAAAAGCTACTTAGAGGAATAGTTTTTGTTACTAGAGATGGCAAGAGTGGAGAAAGTATTGAGCATCATTTCAGTAGTGACGGGAGTAGTAGAAGCAAGAGTTAAAGAAGGAGAAGGCATGGAAGGAGCATAGACTTTGAAGAAGCAGCAGAGATTTTGGCTTGGTAGGCTTGAGAATTACGGTCCTGTAGATGCTTGCGAGACCCATTGATAACATATTCAGCTTCTTTGCAATAATTGCGGACTTTGTGCTTACATTGATTGGCATAGTTTTGGCAACGAAAACACTGCACTTTACTCATGTCCCTCCCTTGGGCTTGCCTCTTGCAGCATAAGCAACATCCATAAAGCTACCAGATGTCTGATTGGTTGGATAGGTGCAACATAGGCAAGTTCAAGGGGTTTGCTTAATTATAATACTTGTTGGACTAAAATCCCTTGAATCAATTGACTTTGTTCCTTCCATAAAGTTCATTCTGACAGTCATCTAGAGTTGGAGTTGGAACCCGACTCATAAGATTGGATGGGAAAATTTTCATATTTTGGCCACAATTTCATAAAAAATTGATCTTTGAGTAGTTGCCTGAATTGCTTAGATTTTAGATAAAACTTCAACAGGGACATCGTCATATTTAATTTCATCATATTCGGTTGATAAAGATATAATATTTTCCATGGAAAAGAGGCCGAAATAAACCAATAAATGAGTAAAACACCCCCTAGAGTTGTAGTAGTACTGTAGTAAAAAAAAAAAAAAACAAGAGAGTTTTGGAACAGCTATAGCAGCAATATGAAACAGCAACAAAAAACAAAAAAAGCAAAAAACAAAAAAAACCTAGATACCATAGATGACAAAACTGGTTCAGACGTCTCAAACGGTAGCTGGGAGTGGCATGTGGAACGCAATATGTGTAACATTCCGATCCTTATTGTTAGTCTAACTAATATGAATTTTTAGCTAATTGAGCTCATTAGAATTTAATTAGATTTTATTTTTTTTTCATAGTTTTATGATTGGTGAGACTTCAGGTTCATTGGGTGGTTAGCCTATCTTCTTAACTTGCACCTTTTTATCTTGACCCGATTTGAAACTAACTTGACCCATGAAAGAGCAAGCTCAACCCAACCAAAAGTGCTTCCAAAGTGCTTCCTTTAAAAAAAAAAAGAAAAAAAAAAGAGAAAAGCCTAAATCCATCTTTAACAACCCATGACCGACCCAACCCCTCTTGTTCTCTCCTCTCACAATTGTGCATCCTTAGGGAGAAGATGCACAATTGTTGCGATTAGAATATCTAGCCCCCATGTCTTTGCCTTCCTCACCTTTGGCAACCCTCTTCTCAGGCCATTCTCAAATCAATCAAAACCCTAGGTGAGTTTTTGATATGCTTTTGATTGGTTATTTATGGTTCTTAGAACAAGCGGCCATGGATCTATATCTTAGACTGATCTCTCTCTTAGTGAAGAAAGGGGATTGAGGGTATGCAATTGGAGACGCGATTTTAGGCGTTCTTGGCTTGAATTCTTCTCATCTCTCATCCTTGTAATCAAGGCAAGTAGATGTATATAGTTTGTGATGAATTGCATGTTCTTTCTTTGATTCTACATTAATTGTCATTATGTACCTATTTTGCCCATTTAATGATGAAAATGGATTTGGATTTGTGGTTGAATCGATGGATGTTGGATGATGGTAGATGGATCTGCTTTGGTAGTGAAGTGGTTTGGCTCCAAGCATGGTTAGGCAAAATGGGGGGAAAGAAGAATAAGAATGGAAGAATTGGGTTTCCTTCTATACATAGACCCGCCCCCGCTTCTGGGTAGAAACACGGTCCATTCGAATGGAGCTTGGATGCGTTCGAATGGACCATGCCTCGGCCATTTGGCTAGGTGCAGGTCCATGTACTATATGAAAATCGAATGTGTGATGTTGAATGCCTTTCCTAATAAACCCTTATTACTTGGGGATTTATGGATTACTTGTGGGACTCCCATTTGGCTTGCAATACGATATATTATCTTGGACGACCCTTATGAATGACCTGTTTTGGTGACACGGCCTCTTACCGATGGTATGGTTCAAGTACGATGTAAGACTTACTAGACCTCTTGTGATGTAGGTATCTAATATCTCTATTTGGGGCCTTAATTGGGACTGTGCCCCGTGAAATTAAAAGGGATGAATAGGCCTTACCTTACCTGTGTGATGCAGGCCCTAAGGTTAGGGCTTGCATAGGGTGCTGAAGCACATGTCCAAGGACACCTCGAATCATCAGAAAGACGTCAACACACTAGGACGCACCTCTTAGGGATAAAACTCAATTTTATTAATCAACCAAGTCTAAGAATCTCTTTTCTACAATGCAAATATATAGTAAAAGTTACGCTATTAATAGAAACTTCCCTAATAACAATGTAATTAGAAATCTATTAAAAAATATAAGATAGTCCTAATCTAATTTGAAAAGGGCCTACTTGTGGGGTCTAGACTACATCATCCTCCCCGGGTTGAAAGAAGAGTTCGTCCTCGAACTCGAGTCTGCTGTGGATTACCTCTGTAAATGTGGTGAACTTGAAGGACTTTCTTTGTGGCAGCTTTCCAGAAATTCTTCTTTGGCGGTTGCAGTTTCTCAAGTTGAAGAGTAACCTGCTGTCCACCATGCATGAATGTATAGGTGTTGTCGCGCATACCATGAGTTCCATTTTTTTCATACATCCCTAGACGGCCCAATAAGATATCACCACCATCCATAGGTAGCACATCGCACCAGATTGTATCTTTGTAAGTTTCATTAATGGCAAAAGTAACTTTGCAAGTGTGGCGAACATGAGCTTGATCACCATTCATCAGCTACTTGACAAAATAAGGGCGGTTGTGCTTATAAACTTTCAATTGGAGGAGATCAACAAGAGCTTAGGAGATGAGATTTTTGCAACTTCCACTGTCAATAACAATTGTACAATTTTGTCCCTGAACTGTACTCACAGAACAGAAGATATTTTTTCGCAACCATTTATTCTCAGCAGTTGGTGGACCGTTCTTAATGACAATAAAAGCTTCACCCGTGGAATCTGCATCTATTTCTGTAAGTTCCTCATTGTCAATATCCTTGGGATCAGTGTCAGTACCCTTAGTATTATCTGGGATATTTTTATCAGCACCCTCAATTTCAATCAGATATATTCGCTTTGGACATTTTGCTACGCGATGTTCGTGCTGTTGACAATGAAAACAAACCATCTTATTTTGATCTTCAATCCTTGCAAAAATCTGTCCATTGGATTTAGCTTTTTATAAAGATGAATTCTTTGGTGGAACTCATTTGGACTTTTGTACTTGATGATTTGCAATTCCCTCAGCTTTGACAGCATGTTGGATAAGTTCATCGATATTATCAAAATGTTAGAAGGCAAGGATATGTTGAATGTCTATTATCAACCCATTGAAAAATCTATCGACTACCACATTATCATCTTCATTTAAGCCACAACGAGCTTGCAGAGTAAAAAATTCCTTAGAATAATCAACAATGGTCTTGGACCTTTGTTTTAAGTTTTGAAAGCTAGGACGTAGATCTCTTGCATAGTTGATAGGGAGGAATTTTTGCTTTAAAATATTCTTCATCTCAGTCTATGTGTCAACAGGGTCCATGTTCTGATTCTTCCATTTTTTTGCAATTCAGCCCACTAAGTTGCAGTATAATTATGGAATCTAGTGGCAATTAGTGTGACTTTATGGTGCTCAGTCATTGGCTTGTATGTGAAAATATTCTCCACACACACACACACGCCAATCCATGAATTCAGCGGGCTGTAATTTTCCATCATATTTGGAAATCACAATTTTAATCCCTAAATCTCGATCAGGATTAGTGACTGGTAGATTGCGTTGATTCCGAATATTTGCACCATTATCACGGTTGTGATGCACAAGCTGATTATTTTCCAAATTTGTCACTCTAGTGTCCAATTGTTGTAGGGTAGTGTGCATGCTATCAACCTTTGTATATAATTCTCTAATGACACTAGCCAAATCTTCAAGTGAAGAAGATGAAGATTCAACCTCAACTTGCTTTTTAGGAGGCAAATTTTTTTATTGCAAATTTAAAATCTAACTAACCTAAGATTTAGATCTGTGCGCCACTAACACAATGGTGTAAAGCAATTGGAAATCGGACGTCTGATGAGCCTGATATCAAGAAAATGAATGCTAACCCGTGGTGTCACAATATATTAATGGGCTGTTTTATGCAGATGGGTCTAAAAGGTGGCCGGATCCAAAACCAAGCCCAGTAACTTGTGGGTTCTCTCTCTGTAGTTTGCCTTGTTCTTTGTGCCAAACGAGAAACAAAAGAGTTTCAACTCTTTTTTTTTTCTCTTATGCAAAGAGAGGAAGGGACAGGAAAGAGAGGCGTCTACTCTGGAGACAAGGTCGAGTGGTAGCAACGATGGTGCAGTGAGTGGCTGATGGCGTCAGCGCTAGGTGTGGCTCCGGGTAATGCATATGCAGCAGTGGCAGGGTAAGGCGTGCGGCAGCGGCTGGAGGCAGAGACGTCAGTGTTGGACGACGGCGATGGTGTTGCGATGGCGGCGATTGTCAAGCAATACCGGCAGGCGGCAGACTACGGCACGATGGGTACCAGGTATGTTTTCTTTTCTGTCTCGGTTGTTGCTCGTCTCTTTGCTGCTTCTGTTCCCCTTTTGTTTTTTTTTTTATCCTCTAGGTTTGGGAATTTGGCTTGACTGTTAGGGTTAAGAACAGGGAGTGAGGGGTTTCAACAGGGCTACAATCTCTGGGTTTTGACAGGAGCGGTGGTGAGGGTTTGGTCCGGCTGGGACAGCGGATGGGGGGTTTTGTGATGAGGATGGTTAGGGATGATGATGGTGGTGTTGTGCGTCAAAAGGGTTGACGGTGGCGAGGGTTTGGCAGGCTGATGATTAGGGTTTGGTTCGGTTTCTTGGATGGTTCGGAATGTAGATGTTGACGAGATTAGGGGTCTGCGACTAGGTTGGAAGGCAGCATTAGAGTTCGGTGGCCGAGGATGGATGTGGGCAGTCTCGGTGATGAGGGATGGGTGTCGTTAGGAAAGAAATGGTAGGAGGCAGACGTGGGGGAGTGGGGATGATGGTATCACTCCTAGATCAAGGGGATCTTTTTCTCTGATTCCAACTGATGCAGGCCCTAGGGTAAGGGCTTACATAGGGTGTCGAAGCACGTGTCCAAGGACACCTCAAATCATCAGAAAGACATCAACACACACGAGGACGCACTTCTCACAGATAAAATCCAATTTTATTAATCAACCAAGTCTGAGAATATCTTTTCTACAATGCCACATATATAGTAAAAGTAAACTTAATGTGTAAGAAAATCCTACGCTGTTAATAAAAACTTCCCTAATAACAATGTAATTAGAAATCTACTAAAAAAATAAAATAATCCTAATCTAATTTGAAGAGGGGCTGCTTGTGGGGCCTAGATTGCACACTGTGATTCTAATTGTGTTGTTGGGTATGTGATTGTTCGTCTGAACCATAATTTGTAACTATTCCCTAGCCTTTGGGGTTACATGCTTTGTGTAACTTCGTATTATACATTGTGTAGTTGCATACTCTATTGTAATTGGTTTTGCATTGTGGAGAGGCATGGCGCACTGTGCATTATAATCGGAGGCCTACTCATATGTAATTTGGTTCCAAAATCATTGGGCAAAGTAGTCTCTTACTATGTTGGGCCTATGAGTACGGAATGGCCAGCCCATCACTATGACTTAGGATTCTTGTGTCAGAGTATCACTGGTGTAACGTCCTAAGAATCTTGAGCTCTTCAGGTTCTTAAGTTGTAACACTTCCGCTCAACTTAATTCGATTTAGGGATAAATAATTGTGTTTTTGGGTAAATTCCTAGTGAATTCGTTTTATGTTTGTTGTTTTGTCTTTTTGAGTTTTATTTCGAATCATGGATAGGTAGTTGGGTTGAGTTTAACCCGATTTTAGTAGACATGAGCCCTTTTTTATAATTTTGGATTTTGTGTGATCTTGTCTTTCATGTATCATCTTGGGGGCAACACGTGTACCTCATCAAGCCTGCTAATTTCGGTAATTGATTTGCTTGCAAACGACTTCGTTTGTTTCCGTTGGAGGGTGATATGACTCGAACTGGAATTATCTTAACATTTTGGACTTTTATATAAGTTCAGCCATCCTTATCTTATAAAAGAAGTCATGCACCAACTCTCTTTCACTCAATGTCCTCTCTCCCTCTTCTCTGCTCTTCGTTTCTTCTTTTCCTTTTTCTTCTTCTTCATGATCTAAGCCAAGAAAGGCGAAAGTCTTGTGCACTCTTCTACGGTAAGAGTTGGGATCTTGCTTAGCTTATGAGTTTTCACTTCTTATCTTCCTTCTTATACTCTACATGCATTGAACTCTTCTTTCTTCTTGCATACATGGCTGTTAGAGCTACGTTTACTGATCAATTTGAGCCAAAGGACAACTAATTCACGGGAAAAAGCACATTTGAGGCAAGTATAAGTATGATTTGGATGAACACATGTTGGTACACGATGATTGTTATTAGTCTCCTTTAATCTCACAAGTGTGACATGACTTACAGTCTTTTTGTAATTGTATGACCTTGAGACTTGTTGTCTTCGTGGTGCAAGATTCACTTCAGTTGTTCTATAATAGAGTTCTGTAACCCGATGGATTGGGCAAGGTGTTCGACCGATCGGTCACCTTCCAGAATTGAAATTCGATCGATCGGGCTTTAGGACTGACCGGTCGGCCCTGAAGCACTCTCTTTTCTTGCTCATTCTCATTCTCTTGCTTTTAAACACTAAGAGGACCCTTTTTATACTACATTCTCGGGTCTTTCTGCTCTTTAAGTAATTGGAGGAAAGATAGGGTTAATGATGAGACCTTATAAGGCCTTCACATGGAGTTTTCAACCTATTAACTTGCCCAATGGATTACCTTAAGAGCATGAATGGTCTTGAGGGCTGTGACTTATGCATGTGTGTTGTCCAATTGTTAAGCACCTCCCCATGGGTGTTGGTTTAAGGTACTTCGATATACATTTCTCGATACATTGCAACACCCACAAAACGGACAACTGTGTATCGAACAACTTAAAACGATATCATCACGCACGGTTAGAAACAATGGACAATTAGCTTAGGGTTGGCTAATAAACGATCATGGTTCCCTGAAATCACTCAACTTGCATGGCATGTTGACTTCGGTTATTGCCTCTATTCATTATTATTGTTTCGACTTGTATTTGTATTGGTCTGTATTTGTCTTGGAAGATACTGGTATTGACTTGAATGTGATCTGACGTGATAAATGTACTGTACAGTTTACATGTGACTTGAGTTGATGTGTATTGTATGACATGATTGATACAGTCGGCTCTACTCAGCTTCAGCCTCAGGATACCCGACGGGGTTGACTTTGGCGTAGCCTACTTGTTGTCGCTGTAGTGTGCTCCTGTCCCGGGACTTTTGGACCCTGTGAACTAGAGACCTATTCGTATCTTGCCCCGGTTGATGGTGTTCTCAACACCTGTCTTCGATAGGGAGAATATGGTAAATGTAGTAGCCATCTAGCATGTCTATCTGTTTTTTGATTCCGATAGCATGCTTTAATCTTATGCACGACTTGCCTAGTATACGAAAGTGAAACTCATTGCACTATTACCTGTTTACTTACTCTTGTAAATACAACGCGTGTTACCTTATTGTTTACTTATGCTTTGTTGAATCGTTGTATTCATTAGTTTTCCTTGGTGTTGCAGGCTCAGATTCCCCTGCCGATCCTTCGTCGATCAGCCAAGCTTTATAGGAGAACGTAGAAGCTCTGTCAGGGTTTCAGGAGTGGATGCGATCCCTCCTTCGGAGTGCGACTTGGCATTTGCATCAGTTTTCTTTGTTTTGATTTGTCTCATAAAAACTCTTTTTCACTTTTGTTTTTACATCTTGTAATTCATGTCAAGTTTTATTAAACTTGTTAATCTTGGCTGTGCGACTATTTCCTTTTCTTTCTATAATGATACTTACAGCTTCCGCTTACAATGTATTTGCACGTGTGAATTTCCCTTGTGTGTGTACATTTAGACGAGGTTTAGGTGTGTATGCACGGGAGTACATGTGTCACTGATTAGGTTTTTACTAACCCCAGATTTCTGGGCTCGGGTCGTGATATACGTATTGTATGGTATCAAAGCATTGTTGTTCTAGTTAATAAGCTTGTAGGCATTTAGGAATGTGGTGAGGATACGTTTAAATATTTGACTGTACAGCTGATAGTTTGAGGTGTTTTAGGGAACTTATGTTGGGGACGCTTTGTGTTTGAGTTTTGCTCCTTTCCTTTTGCAAGAAATGGCATCCGGATCTAGTACCAACAACAATCACGACGACAATGAAAGCGGATCAGCATCGCCACCACCACCACTTACCACGGATGAGCGTTTTCTAATGTTGTTACAAGCAATGCAAGCTCAGTCACAAACAGTGCATTCCTTGTAAGCACAAGTAACATCTCTTGTAGACCGACAAAGTCAAGTAGCAGTCCCACCTCACGTGGAGCAACAAGTGGTCTTCCAACCAAAGGAAAGCAATCCCAATATGCTCTATGGCAAATTTTGAAAACGCAGTGCTACTGAATTTTTTGGAAATAAAGAGGCCCGGAAGGCTAAGCAATGGTTGGAGCATACTAGGGACCTCTTTGACACGGTTGTGTGCACGAATGAGCAGAAGGTAATACTCACAGCCTCGATGTTCCGCGATGTGGTGAGGATATGGTGGAAGAGTGTGAGTAACTCATATAAGGACATGCCTAATGCGATTGTGTGGGAGACATTCAAGAAACAATTTAAATGAAAGTTTATGCCGGCCCATCTGCAAAGGGTAAAGGAAGTGGAGTTCTTGTCCTTACAGCAGCAATAGATGACGGTCGCTGACTATGTACATAGGTTTATGCAGTTGTCCTATTTTACAAAAGATATGGTGAATACAGAGGAGAAAAAGGTCAACAGGTTTATCAATGGCCTGAGTCCTAAGTATAAGAATCGTGTAACAGCGTTCCAACGGCCAACTACGTTTGATGATGCTGTGGACAGGCCTATATTGCAAAGGCCAATATTCAGGAAGAAAGAGTTGCGGATCCCAAGAGGAATGCACCCTTCAGTGTAGGGGGTAAGCACAGAAAAAGATGAAGGGAAAGCAAGGTACTTCAAGTTTAGCTGGTGCGATATATGGTCACTGTGGTAAACCACACAAGACAGAGATATGCTGGAGGAAAATAGGAGCCTGTTTAGAGTGTGGTTCCATGGAGCGCATGGTGGCTCAATGTCCGAAGTCCAAGTTTTCTAAATAAGCCAGGGCTACTGCTTCCACAGCTCAAGGCAAACCCTAGCGACCTCGTCAAGACCAGAAGCAGCAATGCCAGACTGCATGTGCTTACGCCACCACCCATGAAAGTGCGGGGGATGCGAATGTGGTGGAAGGCACTATTTTGATTGCTTAAGCAGAAGCTCTAGTCTTGTTTGATTCGGGGTCTACGCATTCGTATGTAACACGTTATTTTGTTGATCAGTTACGGCAGCCGCCTAAGCCGCTACTGTATGTGTTGATGGTATCTACTCCTATTGGCATGAGGGTGGAGTGCAGTGTCTACTACCCCCAATGCGATGTACGGATTGAAGGGCGTCAGCTTCCAGTTGACCTAATTTTGTTGTCGATGTTGGACTTCGACGTGATCCTTGGAATGGATTGGCTCGCGAGATATCGTGCCTGTGTGAATTGTTACAGCAGGATAATTTACTTTGATCTAGGCAATGGGTTTCGTTTCAAGGGCAGTCAGAAGAAATTCCCTAGGTGTGTTATCTCCGCATGTAAGGCGGATTGATTGATACGCAAGGGGTGTGAAGGCTTTATTGCCTTTATCTCAGAAAAAAAGGATCTGAAGTAGCTTAGAGAGATTCCGATGGTACGTGATTTCCTGGATGTCTTTCCCGATGAAGTGCTAGAGTTACCTCCTGTTCGCAAAGTGGAATTCGCTATTGACCTTGTGCCAGGGACAGCACCGATCAGTAAAACACCATATCAAATGGCCCAAGCAGAGTTATTGGAGTTGAAAAAACAATTACAAGATCTCTTGGATAAGGGTTTTATATGCTCGAGTGTGTCATCGTGGGGAGCTCCGGTGTTGTTTGTCAAAAAGAAAGATGACACCTTTTGGATGTGTATCGACTATCGGCAGTTGAATAAGGTGACAATTAAGAATAAGTATCTCTTGCCGCGTATTGATGAATTATTTGATCAACTTCAAGGTGCAGTGTATTTCTCCAAAATTGATTTGAGGTTTGGGTGTCATCAATTGAGGGTAAAAGAAGATGATATTTCGAAAACTGCCTTCAAGACAAGGTATGGTCATTATGAATTCCTCGTGATGCCTTTTGGATTAACCAATGCACCTGCCGCTTTTATGGCTTTCATGAATCGAATCTTCGTTCCTGTCTTGGATCAGTTTGTCGTGGTATTCATTGATTATATCTTGGTATACTCAAAGACTGCAGAGGAGCATAAAGAACAGTTGAGAAAAGCTTTACAATTGTTGAGAGAACATCGACTTTATGCCAAGTTAGCAAAATGTGACTTTTGGCTTGAGTAGGTAGCATTTCTTTGGCTTATCATTTCATAAGAAGGATTGGCAGTTGATCCAGTGAAAGTTGAGGCAGTTGTGAATTGGCGCAACCCAAAATCTATGATAGAGATTGTAACACTCCGATCCCCTTTGAGCCGGATTAGTGGCTCATTAGTGTGTGTTTTGTTTTGTTTATTCTTTTGGATTTGGTTTTGGGCCTTGGATAGGTAGTTGAGTGACCTTTGACCTGGAATAGGTAGTTCTAAGCCCTTTTTCGTAATTTTGCTTTTGTTTTGCTCATATCATCTTTGCATCATCTTGGTGTCAGCACGCGTATTTCGTTGAGCTCGACAATTTCCGTAACTGTGTCGGATCCGTTTGGAGTCAATTGGGGAAGATGGACCTTCGTGTGACTTGAACTGTAATTAGTATAAACTCATCGGACTTTGACTTAAAACCCCAAAACTTATATATACAATTCAGCTCCAGGTGTCTTTCTCCTTACCCATTTGTCTTGATCGACTGCATGCAAGAACTCCAAGGGGAAAGCCACGTTCTCTCTCTCTCTCCCTCTTCACTTCGGTTTCTTCTCTCTCTCTCTCTCTCTCTTCTTTGCTTCTCTTGATCGAGTGATGTTGGATTCTCATTTTTGATTTGGGTTCTCTTCTTCCCTCATCTCTGTATATGCTTGAGGTAAGTGGGTTCTTGTGCTTCTTCTCCAATTTGGATCTCCCATTCTATGATTGCTTTGTCTTCATCTCATGCATGGTGTATCTCTTTGATTTGCTTTGATTTTTAGTTGCTTTGGGAGCTTGAGTCAGTGGATTTGGTAGAGATTGAGGCAAGTATAAGTACAGACTTTTATAACACACATGGGTGCTCTATTTGAATGCTTTGATTTCCATCTTCTTTAGTGTATTTGATGTTTACAGCCAATGCTTGTGAATTTGGAACCTCTGTAGCTTGTTTGGGGATGTTTCTGTGTCAAATTTCCGTTTCTGTACTCAGCCCGAATTCATCTCTGTATGGTACGGCTAAGCCGTGAACTTCTACGGCTTGATTTCCAGAGACTCGAAATTTGAGTTTTGTTCTACGGCTAGGCTACGGCTAAGCCGTAATTTGTTCTACGGCTGAGCCGTAAGCTAGCCGTGACCCAACCGTACCCCAGCCGTGAATTAAATCTCTGATCAGTCGAAACTTTTCTGATATCAGTACTCCTACGGTGAGGCTACGGCTAAGCCGTGGAATGCTACGGCTAAGCCGTGGATTGGTCTACGGCTAAGCCGTATACTGACTGTAGCTCAGCCGAAAAAGGCATCAGATCAGAAGTGAAAGATGATTCGTTTAGCTGTGTTTTGAATGGAACCAAGGTGAAGCCGTAGTGCATAGTACGACAAGCGCGTAAGATGTCTTCGGCTCAACCATAGGTCCCCCATAGCTAAACCGTTAGGCATGGCAATTCTGAAACATAACTTAGGATAATGGTGAGACTTGTAGGACTCAAATACAGGTTAACCACCCATGTAAACCGGCCCAATGGATTCTTGGATCGCATGAATAGTCTGTTAGGCTGTGACTTATTCATGTGAGTGTTGATTTACTGTTAAGCACCTCCCCATGGGTGTTGGTTTAAGGGACGTCGGTGCACGCACAGATTACATTGCAACACTTTGATGGCAACGGTGCATTGACTAACTTAAAACTACATCAACATGCATGGTTAGTGACAGTGAACAACTAGCTTAGGACTGGCTTGTAATGAACCTTGACTCCGTATTAATCTGAGATGCATTGCATATTGTTTATGATTTTGCCCTCTGTTCTGTTAATCTAAGTTTATGCATTCCGTAGTCATTTTTGTTTTCGTCCTGTATCTCTGTTCTATGCTTCGTTCTGCACAATGCTTTGATCTATGCTGTGCTTTGGATTTATATCTATGCTCTGCTGGCTTTGTTTATCTCTGAGTTTGGGTATTCTCGGGTGGCTCTGCCCAGAGGTTAATACGTGAGGATAAGATCCGGTCTTTGTCATCGGTGAGTCCAAAGCGGATAATCTCCCTTTCTATGGATTTGATTTGATTGGTATTAGTCTGGCTCTACTCAGCCTCAGCCCTAGGATGCCCGACGGGGTTACCTCTGGCTTAGATCTCTGTATCTCTGTATTTACTGCAGTGTCGCTTTGTCTTGGGCCCCCGGAACCCAGGAACCTGAGACCCACTTGTACCCTGGCCCGGTCAGTGGTGTTCTCCTCTGCTCTGCTTTGCTCTGCTCTCTATTGGAGAGAACTTGGTTAACGTAGTAGCCACTTAGTCAGTATTTCTATGTTTGATTCACATATCATGTTTTACTTCTATGCACGATTGGCTTAGTTTCCTAACATGGAACTCTGTATTTCATCTTCTGTCCTTATTATATTCACTTTGATACTATGAGTGTTACACCCCTGTTACTTATATTTGCTGGATCGTTGTATTCATTTGTGTTGTCTGTGGTGTTGCAGGCACAGATACCTTGCCCAGCTCCCCGGCGGTCGAGGAGGCTACAGGGGCGAGTGTAGAGGCACCCTCCGGTTTGGCAGAGTGGGCCTGATCATCTCTGCCGAGTGCGTTCATGCATACTTCCAGTGGCTTTTTGTTTTGGGATTTCGAGTTTTGGTTTCAGGGGATTTGTATTTGGACTTTGGACTTGTATTCTGTATATTTTGTATATATTGATTTTGGTGTGTATTCGGTTTTATATCAGTGTATTTGTCTTTGTCTTATCCGTTCCGCATTTGTTTTAGCTTCCGCTATTTATTTTCCTTTGTTGCTTGCTATGATATGTACAGCTTCCGCGTACACTTAGTTCGCACGTGTTAGATCCCTTGTGGGCGTGCATCTGGACTGGGTTTGGGTGCACGTGCACGGGAGTACGTGTGTCACCGGTTTAGCTTTTTGCTAACCCCCGAATTCTGGGCTCGGGTCGTGATATACGTATTGTATGGTATCAGAGCATGCTAGTTATAAGCATGTAGGCATCTAAGATCGTGGTGAGATAACGCTATCAACTATTTGACTCGAAGTCTCATATGTTGATTTGGGGTTTGACTAACTCAGGGCATTTTATATTTGTGTGTTGTGTTTCTTTTCCTTTTGCAGGATGGCATCAGGATCGGGATCTCGGGATGAGAATCAACAAGGCCACAACGGTGATAGTGGATCAGTACCTCCACACATCAGTAGTGAGGAACGAATGATGATGATGATGCAGTCTATGCAGTCATTACAGGCACAGATGGCGTCCATGGTAGATAGACAGAGTCAGGCTGCTGCCGCAGTAGCATCACCTCGTATAGATCAGCAGGTGATTTTCCAGCCTAAGGAATCAGATCCTAATGCTCTTTTTGACAAGTTCCGTAAGCGAGGGGAGACTGAGTTCCATGGGATAGAGGACGCATTGCAGGCTGAGCAATGGTTGGAGCAGACTGAAGAGCTTTTTGATACGATTGTGTGCAGTAACAAGCAGAAGGTAGTTCTCACAGCCTCTATGCTTCGGAGTGTAGCCAAGACATGGTGGAGGAGTGTTAAGACTTCATTTCAGACTATGCCCAGTGCCACAGTTTGGGAGACCTTCAAGCAGCAATTCCGTCGTAAGTTCATGCCTCTCCACATTCAGCGAGCCAAGGAAGTGGAATTCTTCAACCTTCAGCAGAGACAGCTGTCAGTCGCAGATTATGTACACAGGTTCACAGAGTTGTCTCACTTCGCAGAGGATATGGTGAACACGGAGCAGAAGAAGGTGACTCGCTTCGTCAACGGTCTGAATCCGAGACACAAACGCCACGTGGTTGCTTGTATGTGGCCGGCTACATTGGACGACGCTATTGACAGGGCTTATGATGCAGAGGCCATCTTTGAGGAGGAGCGAACAGAAGCTAAGAGGGCGGCAGGTTCCAGTGGCAGAAGTCAGTTTCAGAAAAGGTTCAAGGGTAAGCAGGGCAGTTCGAGCAGTACTCCGTTGGTATGCGGTCACTGTGGGAAGGATCACCCCACAGACAGATGTTGGAGGAAGATTGGGGCTTGTTTCGGTTGTGGCTCTACGGATCACAGGCGGGCCCAATGCCCGAAGTTTCAGTCCTCGCCACAGACGAGACATGCAGGATCTACAGCTCAGGGCAGATCTCAGCCAGCTCGCCCAGCCCAGAAGCCGAACCGCCAGACAGCCCGAGCATATGCTGCTACGCATGAGGGCGCGGAGGAGGCCACGGTAGTGGAAGGTAAAATTTTAATTTCTGATGCAGAAGCTTTAGCTTTATTTGACTCCGGGTCTACGCGTTCGTACGTAGCACCCCATTTTGCTGTGCAGCTTCGACAGCGACCCACACCACTTCCATACTTGTTGCTAGTATCCACTCCGGTTGGTAAGCGGGTGGAGTGCAGTGTGTTTTACCCTCAGTGTGATGTGCGGATAGCTGGTCATCAGCTCCCAGTAGACCTCGTGTTGCTCACGACACTGGATTTTGATGTGATCCTTGATATGGACTGGCTTGCAAGATATCATGCGTGTATCAATTGCTACAGCAAGGCTATCTACTTTGATTTGGGCAGCGGATTCCGATTTGAGGGCAGCCAGATGAAGTGCCCAAGACGTGTGATCTCTGCTTGTAAGGCAGACAGGATGCTTCGTAGGGGATGTGAGGGATTTCTTGCATTCATTTCAGAAAAGAAAGATCGGCGACAGCTCAGTGAGATTCCAGTAGTCAGCGAGTTTCCGGATGTCTTTCCGGAGGATGTGCCAGAGTTGCCACCAGTTCGGGAGGTAGAATTTGCTATTGACGTGGTACCAGGTACAGCACCTATCAGTAGAGCTCCATATCGTATGGCACCTGCAGAGTTGTTGGAATTGAAGAAACAGTTGCAGGATCTGTTGGATAAAGGGTTCATACGCCCAAGTGTTTCACCTTGGGGAGCTCCTGTATTGTTTGTCAAGAAGAAGGATGGCAGTTTCCGGATGTGCATTGACTACAGGCAGTTGAATAAAATGACTATCAAGAACAAATATCCATTGCCTAGGATTGACGAGTTGTTCGATCAACTTCAGGGTGCAGCTTACTTCTCTAAGATTGACTTGAGGTCAGGATATCACCAGCTCAGGGTGAAGGATGAGGATGTTCCGAAGACAGCTTTCAGGACTCGGTATGGACACTACGAGTTCCTTGTCATGCCGTTTGGTTTGACGAATGCACCCGCAGCTTTCATGGCCTTGATGAATAGGGTGTTTACTTCCTTCTTGGACCAGTTCGTTGTGGTTTTTATAGATGACATATTGGTCTATTCGAAGACTGCTGAGGAACATACAGACCATTTGAGGAAAGCATTGCAGCTGCTTAAGGATCACAAGTTGTATGCCAAGTTGTCCAAGTGTGATTTCTGGTTAGAGCAAGTTGCATTTCTGGGTCATAAGATTTCTAGAGATGGATTAATGGTGGATCCGGCGAAGATTGAGGCAGTAGTCCATTGGCCCCGTCCCAGATCAGTGACAGAGATTCGGAGTTTTCTGGGTTTGGCGGGATACTACCGCAGGTTCGTGCAGGACTTTTCGAAGATTTCAGCACCGCTGACTCAGTTAACTCGGAAGAAGGTTCCATATGAGTGGACAGAGAAGTGTGAGCGTAGTTTCCAGATGTTGAAAGAAAAGCTCACTACGGCGCCAGTGTTGACTCTCCCGGATGGTAGTGAGGGATTCGTGATTTATTCCGATGCTTCTCGAGTTGGATTAGGCTGTGTACTGATGCAGAATCAGAAAGTGATTGCCTATGGATCCAGACAGCTGAAGGAGCATGAGAAGAACTATGCCACACATGACTTGGAGCTAGCAGCTATTGTATTTGCACTGAAGTTGTGGCGACATTACTTGTACGGTGTGAAGTTCGAGGTCCATTCCGATCATCACAGTCTGCAGTACTTGTTTGATCAGCATGACTTGAATATGAGGCAGCGTAGATGGTTGGAGTTTATCAAAGACTACGACTTTCCGATCAAGTACCACCCTGGCAAGGGGAATGTGGTTGCAGATGCACTTAGCAGGAGGACAGACAGTCTTCAGGCGTTGGCAGGATTCTATATGCTTGTGCATGATCAGCCTGTAGAGGTTCGGATGGTAGGTGAATTGGTGACATTAGCTACTACCATCGTATTTCAGCCTGAAGTGATTCAGCAGATCAAGGATCGCCAGTTTGAGGACCCTCTCCTGGTGAAGTTCAGAGATCGGATTGCAGATCGACCGGATTTTAGCTTGGTGGATGGAGTTTTGTACTTCAGGAATAGATTGTGTGTTCCCGCTGTGGATGAGCTGAAAGATAAGTTGATGACAGAGGCGCACGATGCCCGATATGCGATGCACCCAGGGAGTACGAAGATGTACCGGAACTTGAAGGACAGATTTTGGTGGAACAATATGAAGCGGGAGATCGCAGGGTTCGTAGCTCGATGTTTGACCTGTCAGAGGGTGAAAGCTGACCATCAGCGACCTCCAGGATCATTACATCCATTGCACACTCTGCAGTGGAAGTGGGAGCACATTACGATGGATTTCGTCTCCGGTTTTCCGCCGACCAGTAGAAAGAACAATGCGATCTGGGTAATAGTGGACAGATTGACCAAGTCAGCACATTTCCTTCCGTTCAAGAAGGGGATGACATTCACGGAGATGGCTAGGAAGTTTGTTGACGAGGTAGTCAGATTGCATGGCACCCCGGTATCGATTGTGTCGGATCGAGACAGTCGTTTTGTATCTTCATTCTGGAGAGCATTTCAGGAAGCTATGGGCACGAAGCTGAGTTTTAGCACGGCATACCACCCCCAGACTGATGGACAGTCGGAGCGTACCATTCAGACGTTGGAGGATATGCTCAGAGCTAGTGTGCTGAACTTTGAGAAGGAATGGGATATGCATTTGGCATTATGTGAGTTTGCTTACAACAACAGCTTTCACAAGAGTATTGGTATGGCACCATATGAGGCTCTCTACGGACGTAAGTGCAGGACCCCGGTGTGCTGGGAAGAGGTAGGAGCAAGGAGTTTTCATGGTCCGACGATCATAGCAGAGACGACGGAGAAAGTGCAGAAAGTGATAGAGAATTTGAAGATTGCTCGGTCCAGGCAGAAGAGCTATGCTGATACTCGGAGGAGACCTTTGGCATTCCAAGTCGGAGATTGGGTGTTCCTTAAAGTTTCTCCGATGAAGGGCACAGTTCGATTTGGTCAGAAGGGTAAGTTAGCTCCGAGATATGTAGGACCGTTCGAAGTCAAGAGCCGAGTTGGAGATTTAGCTTATCGGTTGACGCTTCCAGTTGAGTTCTCCGGTGTGCACGATGTCTTCCATGTGTCGATGCTCCGTAAGTATGTGCCAGATCCGAGCCATGTGATTCGCTACGATGATATCCAGATTCAGCCTAATGCAACTTACGTTGAGCGTCCGCTTCGCATCGTTGGCACACGAGAGCAGATTCTCCGTACCAGGACTATCAGATGGGTTAAAGTGTTGTGGGAGCATCACGGTCCGGATGAGGCTACTTGGGAGCTAGAGGAGCAGCTAGCGCGCCAGTACCCCCAGCTCTTTGCGCAGGTAGGTAGTCATTCCGAGGACGGAATGATTCCTAGTGGGGGAGGATGTAACACTCCGATCCCCTTTGAGCCGGATTAGTGGCTCATTAGTGTGTGTTTTGTTTTGTTTATTCTTTTGGACTTGGTTTTGGGCCTTGGATAGGTAGTTGAGTGACCTTTGACCTGGAATAGGTAGTTCTAAGCCCTTTTTCGTAATTTTGCTTTTGTTTTGCTCATATCATCTTTGCATCATCTTGGTGTCAGCACGCGTATTTCGTTGAGCTCGACAATTTCCGTAACTGTGTCGGATCCGTTTGGAGTCAATTGGGGAAGATGGACCTTCGTGTGACTTGAACTGTAATTAGTATAAACTCATCGGACTTTGACTTAAAACCCCAAAACTTATATATACAATTCAGCTCCAGGTGTCTTTCTCCTTACCCATTTGTCTTGATCGACTGCATGCAAGAACTCCAAGGGGAAAGCCACGTTCTCTCTCTCTCTCCCTCTTCACTTCGGTTTCTTCTCTCTCTCTCTCTCTCTCTCTTCTTTGCTTCTCTTGATCGAGTGATGTTGGATTCTCATTTTTGATTTGGGTTCTCTTCTTCCCTCATCTCTGTATATGCTTGAGGTAAGTGGGTTCTTGTGCTTCTTCTCCAATTTGGATCTCCCATTCTATGATTGCTTTGTCTTCATCTCATGCATGGTGTATCTCTTTGATTTGCTTTGATTTTTAGTTGCTTTGGGAGCTTGAGTCAGTGGATTTGGTAGAGATTGAGGCAAGTATAAGTACAGACTTTTATAACACACATGGGTGCTCTATTTGAATGCTTTGATTTCCATCTTCTTTAGTGTATTTGATGTTTACAGCCAATGCTTGTGAATTTGGAACCTCTGTAGCTTGTTTGGGGATGTTTCTGTGTCAAATTTCCGTTTCTGTACTCAGCTCGAATTCATCTCTGTATGGTACGGCTAAGCCGTGAACTTCTACGGCTTGATTTCCAGAGACTCGAAATTTGAGTTTTGTTCTACGGCTAGGCTACGGCTAAGCCGTAATTTGTTCTACGGCTGAGCCGTAAGCTAGCCGTGACGCAACCGTACCCCAGCCGTGAATTAAATCTCTGATCAGTCGAAACTTTTCTGATATCAGTACTCCTACGGTGAGGCTACGGCTAAGCCGTGGAATGCTACGGCTAAGCCGTGGATTGGTCTACGGCTAAGCCGTATACTGACTGTAGCTCAGCCGAAAAAGGCATCAGATCAGAAGTGAAAGATGATTCGTTTAGCTGTGTTTTGAATGGAACCAAGGTGAAGCCGTAGTGCATAGTACGACAAGCGCGTAAGATGTCTTCGGCTCAACCATAGGTCCCCCATAGCTAAACCGTTAGGCATGGCAATTCTGAAACATAACTTAGGATAATGGTGAGACTTGTAGGACTCAAATACAGGTTAACCACCCATGTAAACCGGCCCAATGGATTCTTGGATCGCATGAATAGTCTGTTAGGCTGTGACTTATTCATGTGAGTGTTGATTTACTGTTAAGCACCTCCCCATGGGTGTTGGTTTAAGGGACGTCGGTGCACGCACAGATTACATTGCAACACTTTGATGGCAACGGTGCATTGACTAACTTAAAACTACATCAACATGCATGGTTAGTGACAGTGAACAACTAGCTTAGGACTGGCTTGTAATGAACCTTGACTCCGTATTAATCTGAGATGCATTGCATATTGTTTATGATTTTGCCCTCTGTTCTGTTAATCTAAGTTTATGCATTCCGTAGTCATTTTTGTTTTCGTCCTGTATCTCTGTTCTATGCTTCGTTCTGCACTATGCTTTGATCTATGCTGTGCTTTGGATTTATATCTATGCTCTGCTGGCTTTGTTTATCTCTGAGTTTGGGTATTCCCGGGTGGCTCTGCCCAGAGGTTAATACGTGAGGATAAGATCCGGTCTTTGTCATCGGTGAGTCCAAAGCGGATAATCTCCCTTTCTATGGATTTGATTTGATTGGTATTAGTCTGGCTCTACTTAGCCTCAGCCCTAGGATGCCCGACGGGGTTACCTCTGGCTTAGATCTCTGTATCTGTATTCACTGCAGTGTCGCTTTGTCTTGGGCCCCCGGAACCCAGGAACCTGAGACCCACTTGTACCCTGGCCCGGTCAGTGGTGTTCTCCTCTGCTCTGCTTTGCTCTGCTCTCTATTGGAGAGAACTTGGTTAACGTAGTAGCCACTTAGTCAGTATTTCTATGTTTGATTCACATATCATGTTTTACTTCTATGCACGATTGGCTTAGTTTCCTAACATGGAACTCTGTATTTCATCTTCTGTCCTTATTATATTCACTTTGATACTATGAGTGTTACACCCCTGTTACTTATATTTGCTGGATCGTTGTATTCATTTGTGTTGTCTGTGGTGTTGCAGGCACAGATACCTTGCTCAGCTCCCCGGCGGTCGAGGAGGCTGCAGGGGCGAGTGTAGAGGCACCCTCCGGTTTGGCAGAGTGGGCCTGATCATCTCTGCCGAGTGCGTTCATGCATACTTCCAGTGGCTTTTTGTTTTGGGATTTCGAGTTTTGGTTTCAGGGGATTTGTATTTGGACTTTGGACTTGTATTCTGTATATTTTGTATATATTGATTTTGGTGTGTATTCGGTTTTATATCAGTGTATTTGTCTTTGTCTTATCCGTTCCGCATTTGTTTTAGCTTCCGCTATTTATTTTCCTTTGTTGCTTGCTATGATATGTACAGCTTCCGCGTACACTTAGTTCGCACGTGTTAGATCCCTTGTGGGCGTGCATCTGGACTGGGTTTGGGTGCACGTGCACGGGAGTACGTGTGTCACCGGTTTAGCTTTTTGCTAACCCCCGAATTCTGGGCTCGGGTCGTGACATACGTATTGTATGGTATCAGAGCATGCTAGTTATAAGCATGTAGGCATCTAAGATCGTGGTGAGATAACGCTATCAACTATTTGACTCGAAGTCTCATATGTTGATTTGGGGTTTGACTAACTCAGGGCATTTTATATTTGTGTGTTGTGTTTCTTTTCCTTTTGCAGGATGGCATCAGGATCGGGATCTCGGGATGAGAATCAACAAGGCCACAACGGTGATAGTGGATCAGTACCTCCACACATCAGTAGTGAGGAACGAATGATGATGATGATGCAGTCTATGCAGTCATTACAGGCACAGATGGCGTCCATGGTAGATAGACAGAGTCAGGCTGCTGCCGCAGTAGCATCACCTCGTATAGATCAGCAGGTGATTTTCCAGCCTAAGGAATCAAATCCTAATGCTCTTTTTGACAAGTTCCGTAAGCGAGGGGCGACTGAGTTCCATGGGATAGAGGACGCATTGCAGGCTGAGCAATGGTTGGAGCAGACTGAAGAGCTTTTTGATACGATTGTGTGCAGTAACAAGCAGAAGGTAGTTCTCACAGCCTCTATGCTTCGGAGTGTAGCCAAGACATGGTGGAGGAGTGTTAAGACTTCATTTCAGACTATGCCCAGTGCCACAGTTTGGGAGACCTTCAAGCAGCAATTCCGTCGTAAGTTCATGCCTCTCCACATTCAGCGAGCCAAGGAAGTGGAATTCTTCAACCTTCAGCAGAGACAGCTGTCAGTCGCAGATTATGTACACAGGTTCACAGAGTTGTCTCACTTCGCAGAGGATATGGTGAACACGGAGCAGAAGAAGGTGACTCGCTTCGTCAACGGTCTGAATCCGAGACACAAACGCCACGTGGTTGCTTGTATGTGGCCGGCTATATTGGACGACGCTATTGACAGGGCTTATGATGCAGAGGCCATCTTTGAGGAGGAGCGAACAGAAGCTAAGAGGGCGGCAGGTTCCAGTGGCAGAAGTCAGTTTCAGAAAAGGTTCAAGGGTAAGCAGGGCAGTTCGAGCAGTACTCCGTTGGTATGCGGTCACTGTGGGAAGGATCACCCCACAGACAGATGTTGGAGGAAGATTGGGGCTTGTTTCGGTTGTGGCTCTACGGATCACAGGCGGGCCCAATGCCCGAAGTTTCAGTCCTCGCCACAGACGAGACATGCAGGATCTACAGCTCAGGGCAGATCTCAGCCAGCTCGCCCAGCCCAGAAGCCGAACTGCCAGACAGCCCGAGCATATGCTGCTACGCATGAGGGCGCGGAGGAGGCCACGGTAGTGGAAGGTAAAATTTTAATTTCTGATGCAGAAGCTTTAGCTTTATTTGACTCCGGGTCTACGCGTTCGTACGTAGCACCCCATTTTGCTGTGCAGCTTCGACAGCGACCCACACCACTTCCATACTTGTTGCTAGTATCCACTCCGGTTGGTAAGCGGGTGGAGTGCAGTGTGTTTTACCCTCAGTGTGATGTGCGGATAGCTGGTCATCAGCTCCCAGTAGACCTCGTGTTGCTCACGACACTGGATTTTGATGTGATCCTTGATATGGACTGGCTTGCAAGATATCATGCGTGTATCAATTGCTACAGCAAGGCTATCTACTTTGATTTGGGCAGCGGATTCCGATTTGAGGGCAGCCAGATGAAGTGCCCAAGACGTGTGATCTCTGCTTGTAAGGCAGACAGGATGCTTCGTAGGGGATGTGAGGGATTTCTTGCATTCATTTCAGAAAAGAAAGATCGGCGACAGCTCAGTGAGATTCCAGTAGTCAGCGAGTTTCCGGATGTCTTTCCGGAGGATGTGCCAGAGTTGCCACCAGTTCGGGAGGTAGAATTTGCTATTGACGTGGTACCAGGTACAGCACCTATCAGTAGAGCTCCATATCGTATGGCACCTGCAGAGTTGTTGGAATTGAAGAAACAGTTGCAGGATCTGTTGGATAAAGGGTTCATACGCCCAAGTGTTTCACCTTGGGGAGCTCCTGTATTGTTTGTCAAGAAGAAGGATGGCAGTTTCCGGATGTGCATTGACTACAGGCAGTTGAATAAAATGACTATCAAGAACAAATATCCATTGCCTAGGATTGACGAGTTGTTCGATCAACTTCAGGGTGCAGCTTACTTCTCTAAGATTGACTTGAGGTCAGGATATCACCAGCTCAGGGTGAAGGATGAGGATGTTCCGAAGACAGCTTTCAGGACTCGGTATGGACACTACGAGTTCCTTGTCATGCCGTTTGGTTTGACGAATGCACCCGCAGCTTTCATGGCCTTGATGAATAGGGTGTTTACTTCCTTCTTGGACCAGTTCGTTGTGGTTTTTATAGATGACATATTGGTCTATTCGAAGACTGCTGAGGAACATACAGACCATTTGAGGAAAGCATTGCAGCTGCTTAAGGATCACAAGTTGTATGCCAAGTTGTCCAAGTGTGATTTCTGGTTAGAGCAAGTTGCATTTCTGGGTCATAAGATTTCTAGAGATGGATTAATGGTGGATCCGGCGAAGATTGAGGCAGTAGTCCATTGGCCCCGTCCCAGATCAGTGACAGAGATTCGGAGTTTTCTGGGTTTGGCGGGATACTACCGCAGGTTCGTGCAGGACTTTTCGAAGATTTCAGCACCGCTGACTCAGTTGACTCGGAAGAAGGTTCCATATGAGTGGACAGAGAAGTGTGAGCGTAGTTTCCAGATGTTGAAAGAAAAGCTCACTACGGCGCCAGTGTTGACTCTCCCGGATGGTAGTGAGGGATTCGTGATTTATTCCGATGCTTCTCGAGTTGGATTAGGCTGTGTACTGATGCAGAATCAGAAAGTGATTGCCTATGGATCCAGACAGCTGAAGGAGCATGAGAAGAACTATGCCACACATGACTTGGAGCTAGCAGCTATTGTATTTGCACTGAAGTTGTGGCGACATTACTTGTACGGTGTGAAGTTCGAGGTCCATTCCGATCATCACAGTCTGCAGTACTTGTTTGATCAGCATGACTTGAATATGAGGCAGCGTAGATGGTTGGAGTTTATCAAAGACTACGACTTTCCGATCAAGTACCACCCTGGCAAGGGGAATGTGGTTGCAGATGCACTTAGCAGGAGGACAGACAGTCTTCAGGCGTTGGCAGGATTCTATATGCTTGTGCATGATCAGCCTGTAGAGGTTCGGATGGTAGGTGAATTGGTGACATTAGCTACTACCGTCGTATTTCAGCCTGAAGTGATTCAGCAGATCAAGGATCGCCAGTTTGAGGACCCCCTCCTGGTGAAGTTCAGAGATCGGATTGCAGATCGACCGGATTTTAGCTTGGTGGATGGAGTTTTGTACTTCAGGAATAGATTGTGTGTTCCCGCTGTGGATGAGCTGAAAGATAAGTTGATGACAGAGGCGCACGATGCCCGATATGCGATGCACCCAGGGAGTACGAAGATGTACCGGAACTTGAAGGACAGATTTTGGTGGAACAATATGAAGCGGGAGATCGCAGGGTTCGTAGCTCGATGTTTGACCTGTCAGAGGGTGAAAGCTGACCATCAGCGACCTCCAGGATCATTACATCCATTGCACACTCTGCAGTGGAAGTGGGAGCACATTACGATGGATTTCGTCTCCGGTTTTCCGCCGACCAGTAGAAAGAACAATGCGATCTGGGTAATAGTGGACAGATTGACCAAGTCAGCACATTTCCTTCCGTTCAAGAAGGGGATGACATTCACGGAGATGGCTAGGAAGTTTGTTGACGAGGTAGTCAGATTGCATGGCACCCCGGTATCGATTGTGTCGGATCGAGACAGTCGTTTTGTATCTTCATTCTGGAGAGCATTTCAGGAAGCTATGGGCACGAAGCTGAGTTTTAGCACGGCATACCACCCCCAGACTGATGGACAGTCGGAGCGTACCATTCAGACGTTGGAGGATATGCTCAGAGCTAGTGTGCTGAACTTTGAGAAGGAATGGGATATGCATTTGGCATTATGTGAGTTTGCTTACAACAACAGCTTTCACAAGAGTATTGGTATGGCACCATATGAGGCTCTCTACGGACGTAAGTGCAGGACCCCGGTGTGCTGGGAAGAGGTAGGAGCAAGGAGTTTTCATGGTCCGACGATCATAGCAGAGACGACGGAGAAAGTGCAGAAAGTGATAGAGAATTTGAAGATTGCTCGGTCCAGGCAGAAGAGCTATGCTGATACTCGGAGGAGACCTTTGGCATTCCAAGTCGGAGATTGGGTGTTCCTTAAAGTTTCTCCGATGAAGGGCACAGTTCGATTTGGTCAGAAGGGTAAGTTAGCTCCGAGATATGTAGGACCGTTCGAAGTCAAGAGCCGAGTTGGAGATTTAGCTTATCGGTTGACGCTTCCAGTTGAGTTCTCCGGTGTGCACGATGTCTTCCATGTGTCGATGCTCCGTAAGTATGTGCCAGATCCGAGCCATGTGATTCGCTACGATGATATCCAGATTCAGCCTAATGCAACTTACGTTGAGCGTCCGCTTCGCATCGTTGGCACATGAGAGCAGATTCTCCGTACCAGGACTATCAGATGGGTTAAAGTGTTGTGGGAGCATCACGGTCCGGATGAGGCTACTTGGGAGCTAGAGGAGCAGCTAGCGCGCCAGTACCCCCAGCTCTTTGCGCAGGTAGGTAGTCATTCCGAGGACGGAATGATTCCTAGTGGGGGAGGATGTAACACTCCGATCCCCTTTGAGCCGGATTAGTGGCTCATTAGTGTGTGTTTTGTTTTGTTTATTCTTTTGGACTTGGTTTTGGGCCTTGGATAGGTAGTTGAGTGACCTTTGACCTGGAATAGGTAGTTCTAAGCCCTTTTTCGTAATTTTGCTTTTGTTTTGCTCATATCATCTTTGCATCATCTTGGTGTCAGCACGCGTATTTCGTTGAGCTCGACAATTTCCGTAACTGTGTCGGATCCGTTTGGAGTCAATTGGGGAAGATGGACCTTCGTGTGACTTGAACTGTAATTAGTATAAACTCATCGGACTTTGACTTAAAACCCCAAAACTTATATATACAATTCAGCTCCAGGTGTCTTTCTCCTTACCCATTTGTCTTGATCGACTGCATGCAAGAACTCCAAGGGGAAAGCCACGTTCTCTCTCTCTCTCCCTCTTCACTTCGGTTTCTTCTCTCTCTCTCTCTCTCTCTCTTCTTTGCTTCTCTTGATCGAGTGATGTTGGATTCTCATTTTTGATTTGGGTTCTCTTCTTCCCTCATCTCTGTATATGCTTGAGGTAAGTGGGTTCTTGTGCTTCTTCTCCAATTTGGATCTCCCATTCTATGATTGCTTTGTCTTCATCTCATGCATGGTGTATCTCTTTGATTTGCTTTGATTTTTAGTTGCTTTGGGAGCTTGAGTCAGTGGATTTGGTAGAGATTGAGGCAAGTATAAGTACAGACTTTTATAACACACATGGGTGCTCTATTTGAATGCTTTGATTTCCATCTTCTTTAGTGTATTTGATGTTTACAGCCAATGCTTGTGAATTTGGAACCTCTGTAGCTTGTTTGGGGATGTTTCTGTGTCAAATTTCCGTTTCTGTACTCAGCTCGAATTCATCTCTGTATGGTACGGCTAAGCCGTGAACTTCTACGGCTTGATTTCCAGAGACTCGAAATTTGAGTTTTGTTCTACGGCTAGGCTACGGCTAAGCCGTAATTTGTTCTACGGCTGAGCCGTAAGCTAGCCGTGACGCAACCGTACCCCAGCCGTGAATTAAATCTCTGATCAGTCGAAACTTTTCTGATATCAGTACTCCTACGGTGAGGCTACGGCTAAGCCGTGGAATGCTACGGCTAAGCCGTGGATTGGTCTACGGCTAAGCCGTATACTGACTGTAGCTCAGCCGAAAAAGGCATCAGATCAGAAGTGAAAGATGATTCGTTTAGCTGTGTTTTGAATGGAACCAAGGTGAAGCCGTAGTGCATAGTACGACAAGCGCGTAAGATGTCTTCGGCTCAACCATAGGTCCCCCATAGCTAAACCGTTAGGCATGGCAATTCTGAAACATAACTTAGGATAATGGTGAGACTTGTAGGACTCAAATACAGGTTAACCACCCATGTAAACCGGCCCAATGGATTCTTGGATCGCATGAATAGTCTGTTAGGCTGTGACTTATTCATGTGAGTGTTGATTTACTGTTAAGCACCTCCCCATGGGTGTTGGTTTAAGGGACGTCGGTGCACGCACAGATTACATTGCAACACTTTGATGGCAACGGTGCATTGACTAACTTAAAACTACATCAACATGCATGGTTAGTGACAGTGAACAACTAGCTTAGGACTGGCTTGTAATGAACCTTGACTCCGTATTAATCTGAGATGCATTGCATATTGTTTATGATTTTGCCCTCTGTTCTGTTAATCTAAGTTTATGCATTCCGTAGTCATTTTTGTTTTCGTCCTGTATCTCTGTTCTATGCTTCGTTCTGCACTATGCTTTGATCTATGCTGTGCTTTGGATTTATATCTATGCTCTGCTGGCTTTGTTTATCTCTGAGTTTGGGTATTCCCGGGTGGCTCTGCCCAGAGGTTAATACGTGAGGATAAGATCCGGTCTTTGTCATCGGTGAGTCCAAAGCGGATAATCTCCCTTTCTATGGATTTGATTTGATTGGTATTAGTCTGGCTCTACTTAGCCTCAGCCCTAGGATGCCCGACGGGGTTACCTCTGGCTTAGATCTCTGTATCTGTATTCACTGCAGTGTCGCTTTGTCTTGGGCCCCCGGAACCCAGGAACCTGAGACCCACTTGTACCCTGGCCCGGTCAGTGGTGTTCTCCTCTGCTCTGCTTTGCTCTGCTCTCTATTGGAGAGAACTTGGTTAACGTAGTAGCCACTTAGTCAGTATTTCTATGTTTGATTCACATATCATGTTTTACTTCTATGCACGATTGGCTTAGTTTCCTAACATGGAACTCTGTATTTCATCTTCTGTCCTTATTATATTCACTTTGATACTATGAGTGTTACACCCCTGTTACTTATATTTGCTGGATCGTTGTATTCATTTGTGTTGTCTGTGGTGTTGCAGGCACAGATACCTTGCTCAGCTCCCCGGCGGTCGAGGAGGCTGCAGGGGCGAGTGTAGAGGCACCCTCCGGTTTGGCAGAGTGGGCCTGATCATCTCTGCCGAGTGCGTTCATGCATACTTCCAGTGGCTTTTTGTTTTGGGATTTCGAGTTTTGGTTTCAGGGGATTTGTATTTGGACTTTGGACTTGTATTCTGTATATTTTGTATATATTGATTTTGGTGTGTATTCGGTTTTATATCAGTGTATTTGTCTTTGTCTTATCCGTTCCGCATTTGTTTTAGCTTCCGCTATTTATTTTCCTTTGTTGCTTGCTATGATATGTACAGCTTCCGCGTACACTTAGTTCGCACGTGTTAGATCCCTTGTGGGCGTGCATCTGGACTGGGTTTGGGTGCACGTGCACGGGAGTACGTGTGTCACCGGTTTAGCTTTTTGCTAACCCCCGAATTCTGGGCTCGGGTCGTGACAGAGATTAGGAGTTTTCTTGGACTTACAGGGTATAACAGAAGATTCATTTAAGGCTTTGCCAAGATATCCGCTCTTTTGACCAAGCTAACTCGGAAGAATTTCCCTTTTCAATGGACTGATGAGTGTGCAACGAGTTTTCAAACATTGAAGGAAAAGTTAACGACCGCTCCAGTACTGACTCTACCTGATGGAAGTGAAGGATTTGTGTATATTCTGATGCTTCTAGAGTTGGTTTAGGATGTGTGTTAATGTAGCATGGCAAATTGATTCCCTATGGCTCGAGACAACTCAAGGAGCATGAAAAGAACTCTGCCACACATGATTTGGAACTAGCAGCCATTGTGTTCGCTTTGAAATTGTGGCGACATTACTTGTATGGCGTGAAGTTTGAGGTACACTCGGATCACCATAGCTTACAATATTTGTTCACACAACATGAGTTGAATATGAGGCAATGCAGAGGGCTCAAATTTATTAAGGACTATGATTTTCCTATCAAGTATCACCCAGGAAAAGGAAATGTAGTGGCAGATGCGTTGAGTTGGAAGTCAGAGACGCTCAATGCATTAGAAAGCTTCCATTTATTTATGCATGATAAGCCTGTCGGAGTGAGCCTAGTGGATAACTACATGATGCTGGTAAGTGCACTTGTTTTCCAGCCTGAGGTGATTCAGCAAATTAAAGACTGGCAATTCAAAGATTCGACTTTGAAGCGAATCTGAGATCATAGTGGAGAATGACCAGACTTTCGATTGGAGGATGGAGTTTTGTATTTCCGGAATAGGTTGAGTATACCCGCAATCGATGGCTTGAAGGAGAGCTTGATGACTGAGGCACATTATACTCGCTATATGATGCACCCTGGGATTATGAAGATGTATCGGAACTTAAGGGATCGATTTTGGTGGAACAATATGAAAAGTGAAATCGCAGGGTTTGTTGCTCGATGTTTAACTTGTCAGAAAGTGAAAGTAAATTATTAGAGACCTCCAGGTTCTTTGCATCCATTGCATATCCCTCAGTAGAAATGGGAACACATTACCATGGATTTTGTTTTAGGCTTAGCCCTAACGAGCAAGAAGAATAATGCCATTTGGGTGATTGTGGATCGATTGACAAAGCTAGCACATTTCATTCCTTTCAGGAAGGGCATGACATTTTCGGAGATGGCTAAGAAATTTGTGGATGAGATTGTTCAACTCCATGGTATGCCAGTGTCTATCGTGTCTGTTCAGGACAGTCATTTTGTTTCGTCATTTTGGAAGGCATTCCATGAAGCTATGGGTACCAAGTTAAGTTTCAACACAATATATTACCCGCAAATGGATGGGCAATCGGAATGGACAATTTAGACCTTGGAAGATATGTTACAAGCCAGCGTTTGAGCTTTGAGAAGGAATGTGATTTACAACTCTCATTGTGTGAATTTGTGTATACTAACAGCTTCCATGAGAGTATTAGTATGGCGCCATATGAAGCCTTGTATGGATACAAATGTAAGAGTCCGGTGTGCTGGGAAGAAGTTGGAACCAGAAGTTTTCACGGATGGACTATCATTGCCGAAACAACTGAGAAGGTACAGAAGGCAATTGAGAATTTGAAGGTTGCTCGGTCGAGACAGAAGAGTTATGCAGATACACGTATAAGTGCTTTGAAGTTTCAGGTTGGAGATTGGGTTTTTTTGAAGGTCTCGCTGATGAAGGGTATTGTACGTTTCGGCCAGAAAGGCAAACTGGCTCCAAGGTATGTAGGCCCGTTCGAGATCAAGAGTAGAATTGGTGATTCGGCTTACAGGTTGGCCCTTCCAGTTGAGTTCTTCAGAGTACATGATGTATTCCATGTGTCAATGCTCCGCAAATACGTTCGAGATCCCACCCATGTCATTCGATACGACGATGTGTACATCCAGCCAAACGCATCATATGTGGAGCGACTGCTTCTATCGTTGGAACAAGAGAGCAGATCTTGCGAACTAGAACTATTCGGTAGGTTAAAGTGCTATGGGGACATCACGGACCTGATGAAGCCACCTGAGAATTGGAAGAATAGATGGCATGAAAGTATCCCCATCTCTTCACGCAGGTATGTGTTCATTCCGAGGACGAAATGATTCTTAAGCGGGGGAGGATGTAACGCTCCGGCCCAGCTTAATCCAGTTTAGTGACTAATAACTGTGTTTTTGGGTAAATTCCTAGTGAGTTCATTTTATGTTTGTTGTTTTATCTTTTTGACTTTCGTTTCAGGTCATGGATAGATAGTTGGGTTGAGTTTAATCTGGTTTTTGTAGACATGAGCCCTTTTTTGTAATTTTAGATTTTGTGTGATCTTGTCTTTTATGCATCGTCTTGGTGTTAACAAGTGCATCTTATCAAGCCTATTAATTTCGGTAACCAACTCGCTTGCAAATGACTTCGTTTGCTTCCGTTGGACGGTTATATGACTCGAACTGGAATTATCTTAACGTTTTGGACTTTTATATAAGTTCAGCCATCCTTATCTTATAAAAAAGGTCATGCACTGACTCTCTCACTCAACGTCTTCTCTCCTTTTTCTCTGCTCTTCATTTCTTCATTTCTTTTTCTTCTTCTTCATGATCTAAGCCAAAAAGGGGGAAAGTCTTGTGCACTCTTCTACGGTAAAGAGCTAGGATCTTGTTTAGATTATGAGTTTTCACTTCTTATCTTCCTTCTTATGCTCTACATGCACTCAACTCCTCTTTCTTCTTGCATGCATGGCTATTAGAGCTACGTTTACCGGTCAATTTGAGCCAAAGGACAACTAATTCATGGGAAAAGCGCATTTGAGGCAAGTATAAACACAATTTGGATGAACACATGTTGATACAAAATGATTGTAATTAGTCTCCTTTAATCTCACAAGTGTGGCATGACTTACAGCCCTTTTGTAATTGTATGATCATGAGACTTGTTGTCTCCGTGGTGCAAGATTCATTACAATTATTCTATAACAGAGTTCTGTTACCCGAACGATCGGGCAAGGTGTTCGACCGATCGGTCACCTTCCAAAACTGAAATTCGACCGATCGAGGTTTAGGATAGACCAGTCGGCCCTGAATCACTCTTTTTTCTTGCTCATTCTCATTCTCCTACTTTTAAACACTAAGAGGACCCTTTTTATACTGCATTCTCGTGTCTTTCTTCTAGTTAAGTAATTGGAGGAAAAGATAGGGTTAATGATGAGACCTTATAGGGCCTTCACATGGAGTTTTCAACCTCTTAACTTGCCTAATAGACTACTTTAAGAGCATGAATGGTCTTCAGGGCTGTGACTCATTCATGTGTGTTGTCCAATTGTTAAGCACCTCCCCATAGGTGTTGGTTTAAGGGACTTCGATATACGTTTCTCGATACATTGCAACACCCACAAAACGGACAACTGTATATCGAACAACTTAAAACTACATCACATGCACGGTTAGAAACAATGGATAACTAGCTTAGGGTTGGCTAGTAAACGATCATGATTCCCTGAAATAACTCAACTTGCATGGCATGTTGATTTCGGTTATTACCCTCTATTTATTATTATTGTTTCGACTTGTATTTGTATTGGTCTATATTTGTCTTGGAAGATACTAGTATTGACCTGAATGTGATCTGACGTGATACACGTATTGTAACAGTTTACATGTGACTTGAGTTGACGTGTATTATATGAAATGATTGATACAGTCGGCTCTACTCAGCTTCAGCCTCAGTATACCCGACGGGGTTGACTTTGGCATAGCCTATTTGTTGCCGCTGCATTGTGCTCCTGTCTTGGGACTTCTGGACCCTGGGAACTAGAGACCCATTCGTACCCTAGCCCGGTCGATAGTAATCTCAACGCCTGCTCTCGATAGGGAGAATATGAAAAATGTAGTAGCCATCTAGCAAGTCTATCTGTTTTTTGATTCTGATAGCATGCTTTATTCTTATGCATGACTTGCCTAGTATACGAAAGTGAAACTCATTGCAATTACCTTTTTACTTACTCTTGTAAATACAACGCGTGTTACCTTATTGTTTACTTATGCTTTGTTGAATTGTTGTGTTCATTAGTTTTCCTTGGTGTTGCAGGTTCAGATTCCCCTGCCGATCCCTCGTCGATTGGCCAGGCTTCAGAGGAGAACGTAGAAGCTTCGTCAGGGCTTCAGGAGTGGATGTGACCCCTCCCTCGGAGTGCGACTTGGCATCTGCATCAGTCTTCTTTGTTTTGATTTGTCTCATAAAAACTCTTTCTCATTTTTGTTTGTACATCTTGTAAGTAGTGTCAAGTTTTATTAAGCTTGTTAATCTTGGCTGTGCGACGATTTCCTTTTCTTTCTGCAATGATACTTACAGCTTCCGTGTACAATGTATTTGCACATGTGAATTTCCCTTGCGTGTGTACATTTAGACGAGGTCTAGGTGTGTATGCACGGGAGTACGTGTGTCCTGGTTAAGCTTTTATTAACCCCCAATTTCTAAGCTTGGGTCGTGACATAAGTCGTTATCATGATTACAATACCATAACATTCATTAGGTAAAATCCAAAAGCAAGTCCAAGCAAAGATGAAGATTTAAAATCTCAATATTAATGTCTTAACAAGTCTTTACAGGTTTAGCTAGAACAAATAATCTTCTAAGTTATTACAAGAGACTATTCCACAATAAGGGTTGGTCCCTTCTAAAGTCTAGGATGCTATGCAATCTCTCAATCAGTGGTGCATGCCAAAGTCTATAGGCTGATCACCGTCGTTCCCCTGCCCCGTCACGAATCCATTACTTGTAGTGGGGCGAACCACTTGTCAGTAACAATGGTGAGTAGAATTTCTAGTTAATATATATATATATATATTAAACATAAAAAGAATTGAATTGTATCTCATTGGGGTTCAAAGTATTCATAGGATCTCCCAAAAATGAGAGTTCATAGGCTTTCCCCAAAAAGGAAAGTTCATATTCATCTCTAGCAACATGGTTTGGTGAACCACCATGTTATTGTTTGTACTATCATAATGGAGTTCGTATTTTTGTAGTGACAAGTTTGTCACTATTCATCAAAAGGGATTCATATTCTTGTCGTGACAAAACTGCCACCATTCATCAAGGGAATTCATATTCTTATTGTGACAAAACTGTCACCATTCATCAAGGGAATTCATTTTCTTGTCGTGACAAGTCTGTCACCATTCATCAAGGAAATTCATATTTTTGTCGTGACAAAACTGTCACCATTCATCTGAGGAATTCATATTCTTATTGTGACAAGATTGTCACCATTCATTAAGGGGATTCATGTTCTTGTCGTGACAAAACTGTCACCATTCATATTTCAAGTCAAACCTAACACCGGCGGATGACAAATGCTTTTTAACAATTCGTAATACAAATCATGAACTTATTTCATAACCTTCATATTAGGCATCATTACACTATTTTGGGTAGTCAGTCCCACATATATTGGACTAGAATCTTGCCCCACTCATAAATCGTAATTGGTATCCCACATATGTGGCAATGACCATATTTTTGATAAACCATTTAGTCATAACGTGGATACCATACTCATAAAACTTGAATTAGTCACTATGATTAAGTATTACAAAGTCCCATATTAATTATTGGCTACTAAGGGTAATATTAATACTGGATTATGAGGATGGAATTAAAGCATCACCATTTGGGTAGTAAGATGTGGAGCCATAACGTTGAGTGTACCTACTGGCTGATTTGAACTTTTTACAACATGGTTGCTCATCTTATTTACATAATCTAAATAAATTATTAAAAGAAAGAGGTTTCTTAAATATCACCTAACAACAGAGTTGTAGTTTGTTAACACATTAACAAATATTTCACAGCCAATTATAATTAGTGAAGAAGAACAGTCAATGCCTTTTCTATATAATTATGTAACAGTGCTTGTTATCTCCCTTTATCTATATTGTAGATAAATCTTAGGGATTAATATGTCTTTAAGGTCCAGAGTCTTTTATATTAGTACTGTATTTCTTTTATGTGGAATTGTACAACTGTAACACGGTGCTAAATAACACAGTTGTGACATGAAAAGGCTCACACTAAGTCCCTTTTGGATCCTTTGGATGAAGGGTCCCACTGGTCTAGACATCATGAGTCCACCACCATTATGATCTCCCTCCAGCCCTTTTCCAAATGTGGGGACTTGATCCAAAATCAGGTGGGCCAATTGGGCCCACAACCCACAAACGGCCAAGACACACATTGTCGTCTAGAACTGGAATTTTTTCTCCAGTTCTAGTTTCCTTGAGACATTAATCCATTATATTCTAAAGTAAAAATAGTCTTAAAGAGGCACATCAATCATACAATTAGAGTAACCCTGAATTGATATAGAAAGAATGAGTTTAAATCTTTGTTTCCCTCTTACAGACATGTTGTCAGCCTTATATTATCCTTACAGATCTGATTAATAGAATAGTGGGCTGCTATTAGTCCAAATCAAAGGAGAAACACATTACAGAGATCAAAATGGATTTATAGCATTGTTCTTATGACACAATTATATCTACATAAAACTTTTAAATTGGTTCCATTCAATAGAATAACTTATGAAGGGCTATTTTTCTTAACAGCCAAAATATTCTATTGAGTATTTCAAAAGTTCTACTCACCTAGTATATATAATGAGTGACCTCAAATCTGTCATCCACTAAGCTGAAGGCTCCTTCAAGAAATGCCTTACTTATTATTTAAATTTCCAGCATTAAATCTCTGCTTTTCATCTATGAAAAGTAACTAAAGAAGAGAAGAGTCCTTTATATAGAGTGGTGGATGACTAGGAGGAGAAATTCTACTTGAATTTCTCTTCTTTGAAGAGTCATTTGGGGAATGTTAAAGGGCACGACTGTTGGTGAATTTCTCTTCCTTAAAGAGTCTCATAAGAAGGCTAAATGGTCACATCTACTGTTGGGAAATGAAGAGCTTCCATTGGGAAACTATACAGTCACTACAAGTGGATCTTGGGTCAAGTTTAAGAAGTGAAAGTTTAAAACCAACAGCCCAGTCCAATCATGAATTGGACTGGTCGAAACTGGACCTTTTTTAAAGCCTAGTTGGCCTAGCAAAAAAAAAAAAAAAAAAAAATTTCAGGGTTATTACAACTGGGTCAAGTCTATGTATGATACATTACACACACACACATTTGGGTCTTATGGATGACTGCAGATCGATATATGGATGACCGATCGCTGATTTGGATGGATTGCTTGACATTCGATTATGTTTATGTTCATGTTATCTCGTTGGCTTTGATTTGTCGACCACCAATGTAATGGACATGCTTTTCTAGTTTATTATAGGGTTGACCACCCCCAGCGAGGGCACTTGCCACCGTGTAACTAAGGTGTGTTGCTCATTTGTCTAGCATGGACTTAGAATTATACGTTCTTTCTCATACTGTTCATTACTATCATTGCTTTCTCATGAATACATTGTCCTTATTCACCTTGCTCTTGCATGTCTGTTATGAATTATGTTTATTTCCTTGTCATTGACGATGATTTATTGGATGAATAGGTATTGAGCTCAATGTTATTGTGGAGGTAGACGAGGGGTTAAGCATTTCAAACGTTTGAGCCAATTGATGAACCAGAGTGGGGTGCATACGATGGCTATTGAGTCATCTAGACTAGCACTAAAGTGACTCACTTTTATGGACCCTTAATTGAATAAACTTTCATTTGTAGCCTGAGCTTGTTATGGGCATGGTTTGAATATCTCATTCTTATTTATTCCACTTTGAAACTTGAACTTTAATTCTATCATGAGTCACAACGAGCCTATGATCTTGTGTGGTACCATGTTGGAAGCCAGTGTTGTGTTGAACAGGAGAAAATTTTAATTAGCTTTGATTTTCACATTAACCCCAGTTTCATATTTTGGCGGAGATGAAAGTAGGTATCGGAGACCTACATGTTTCTAGAATCTTAAAATTGGATAGAAACAATAAGATGTGGTGAGGATCCCTATTTCGTTAGACAAGCTTACGTGTTAACTGTAGAGTCTATAGTATTGTTTGTTAGCTTTAGTTTTGTAGGATCTATATCGGTACAATTTTTTTGCAAGTCATGGATTATTGTGGGACAAGATCTCATGACAATGGCAAAGGAGAAAACCCTAACTCTTCAAATGACCGCTTTAATCAGATCCTACGGGCCCCTAAGCAATCCCAAGCTACCTTGCAAGCACAACAAAGAGCCTATGAGGATGAGAGGGCTACTGATCATTAGCGGGAAAAGGAAGAAAGAGCTGATGAGAGAGCTCAGGTAGATCGAGATAGAGAATTATTTTAGGCTAAGCCCGAGTAGCCACAAACAAAGTAGGTCAACTAGTGCAGGTGGTCATGCCACCTCAAGAAGTCGATCCAAATTACCTCTACTAAAAGTCCAGAAAGAGGTTTCTCTTGAATTTCATTGTTTAAAGGACCCCATGGTTGCAGGTGATTTCATAGAGTAGCTTGAATATATTTTTTCAGCTTTTTAGTGCACTCAAAAACAAAGGGTTGAGATTTCTGCCTACATATTCCTAGGGATAGCTCATTAGTGGTGCAATTCTGTTAAGGATATGGTGTAGGTAGATATAGTAACAGAGGGCGATGCATGGAAGACTTTCACTAGGAGTTCATGGAAAATTCATTCCAAATTATGTTCATGATCAATTAAGGAAGGATTTTCAAAATTTAGTGCAGGGTGATATGTCAGTACAACAGTATGAATGGCAGTTTACCCATTTGTATAAATATGCTTTTACACTTTATTCATTAAAAAAATAGAATCGTGAGTGCAGTGCGCATTGAGACTTTTTTCATCAAATGGATTAGAAAAAGACACAAGAATGAAAATGATGTGTTTTTATAATTTTTCTTATTCTTGAGATGAGTTCTACAAGGGTTCTAATAATCTGACACACATATTTATTTGTACAACTCTCCCACTTGGTCTTGGATAATCTTAACTTGGCAAAAGTTATAAAACTTCAACAAAAAATGAATAAATGAAGAAGAAAGGGGAATGGTCGACTCCACAAGGTAGTGGCTGATCATGGCATGGCTTTGCCTTGTCGGCTATAGTTTCCTTATTCTTTCTGAAGTCAATCGAACAATCTTTGTAATCTATCACTCTTTTTTTCGGGCATTCCAAGTGCGTAATTTAGGAGGAGTCATGGTTTTTGAACCAAGGGAAGAATCTGCAGCCATGTTGCCTTTATGGGACACAGGAGCGTTAGTTTGAAAGAAAAAATATGCTTGGATAGTTCGAAAGAACAAATATGCTTGGATCCTTTAACTCCAAAGTGAATAAGATGAAGAAAGTCTTGAAAGACTTTGATCTCCAAGAACTTCTCTTCGAGTGTAGTATGGAAACTTTTTGAGTTCTATGAATATTTTCTCAGAGATGAAGTACCTTGTTGAGACTTCTTATAGAGTTTTGGTACTTGCATGCTTTTGAATTCCTTTTCTTGCTTGCATCGGGGGGGGGGGGGGGGGGGGGGCGGGGGTGTCATTATTTATAGGCTTGGAAGTCTTCTCCAGCTACATGTTTCTATAGTGGGGATAACCGACTACATGTTTCTATGGTTGTCTATCCTCCTTGGTCAATTCTTTGCTTGGCTTTCCACCAAGATTTCCTCCCTCGGATCATGCTAATTAGCTTGAAATCTGCCTCAGAGAGATTCTACCAGATTTGGATAGTCCATTGGTTGATTTGACCATTTTTATTTCATTTTCCTTTAATAGGCTATTGCACTTATTGAATTGGCCATTGCTTTGTTTGGTTGACTGTTGCACCATGCATTCGGCCATCACACTTTTTTGACTCATTTTTGAGCTTTTTGACTTATTTTCTTTCCCAAAGTTCAAGAGAACCCTTTTAGGCTTGTCCTTGAGTTGTTTAGACCTTGTTTGTTGGTCATGGACCATGCTTGGCTTGAATTTCTTTGAATGTTTTAATAAAACTTTTTGTGTGTCAACAAATTATGCCCCCTCTAGGTACAATGATGAAGGTTTTTCCATAGTCATTGTGCCTTAAAAGATGTAGCTTTTTGATGATTAAGAGAAACACCTTGATCCTGCTCTTGTCACCTATTTTTCATGGAATTTAAGTGTGTATAATTCTATGTGAATTGTAAGTTGTATTCAACAGAGTTCCTTGGGTTTGAATTGGTCAAGGGGATTTATCTTTTGTGAATGGAAAATGGGTTGGACTATGGAAAGCTTCTTACTTATATCCTATTTTCCTCAGATATTGTTTATGTGTATGTATCTACGGGGATGAAGGCTTTTCATGAGGTGTTTGAAGCATTTGGAAGGTTTTTGAGGATTTGTTTGGCTTTTGGATGGAAATTGAGTTGGTTTGTGTGCTTTTGTTTCCCCTAAAAAAGGTATTTGACCGAGGTTAGGGTCCTTTTGTCCGGTTGAGAAGGTTTTTTAAATGGATGAAGGTGCTTTGACTGGGGTTTTTCTGGTTGATTTTGATCAAGGGTATGGAGAAGGTCTTTATTGCACAAGGAGAGAGATGCTTAACTAGAATATGGCTGAAGCAAGTGAATTGCCTTTTCATGAGCTATGGATCCACCTTAAGTTTCCTTGAAAAAATTGCTCCTTTTCACTTGACCTAGGGTTTGAAGGATTTAATGAAGTCGAAATTGATCATGTAGCTGTTTTTTTGGAAGGTAGTTTAGAGAGGAATATCAAGGTGAAGGTTTTGAAATTTTTGAAAGTTTAAAAAAGCCTACAAGTGGGGTAAAAAAGGCAAACATTACTTCTCGGCTATCGTAGGTGTTATGCTGGGTAGCCAATTAATTCTTGTTTATAAATGGCAATGACTCCTTTGAATTCCCACTTTTGTGAATTTCACTCTCCCGTCTCCAAGATCTTTGTGCTAGGGTTTTTATAGCTTCCCCTTCGATATTATTGCTTTCTTCCTCATTTTTTCTTCAATCAAAGGTGATCCACATGGTTGGTAAGCCATCTTTTTCCTCCTTTTCTTTCACGATTTGTAAGGCCGATTGCCCCTTTTCATTTTTCAAACTTGGTGTAACGGGTTTGATGGAAGAAAAGGATCCTTTACGCCTAAATTTTGCGAAAAGGAAAATGGGGAAGGTGACTATTTGCCTTCTTCTTCTTCTTCATTATAGCTGACACCTTTCTTGTGCTTTTTACATGAAATGGATTGCTTTTCTTGCTCAAACATCTTTAACTTGCATTCTCCTCCCTTTTTGATGTAAATCTCCTTGAGATATGATGATCAAGTTGACCTTTCCCAAGACGATGATGTTTTCGGCTATCCTCTAGGTGGGAAAATGGAAACTTGGATTTCCTAATCATTTTTAATTTAGATGTAGCATAGGATTTCCTTGAATATCCTTGCAATTTTTCATAAGTTTTGGACAGATTTGAGGTTCAACCATGGAATAGCCAATTACATTGTGTCCCATTTTTTAATTTGGGTGATTGAGTGCTTTGCAGTAACCTTTGAGATTCCATGGGTCATCGAGAGCTATGATTGACCTTTGGTCTTCTTTGGATGGTTGAGACGTTGCCTCCTTTGGGTAGCCAAGAGATGGCTTAGGGTTTGGCTGATAGTCACTTTTGCCTTAGCCAATTATGGGGCTTTTCCTTGAATGACCGACATTGTTTTAAGTGGTTAGCACTTGGATCTTTCCTAGATGGCCAAGGATCATCTTTCTTTAGCCTCTTTGAGCAGCTAACACTTGAAAGTCCTTGATGGGTTGGGCACTTAGGATTTTTGGATTGTTGTTGATGTATCAGATGTTGCATTTGTGCTTTTATACTCTTGTGTAGACCAAAGCCATATACATTGCTTCCTTGATGGTCTTTTAGCAAGCATTTAATTGCCTTGCTTGGATTGGAAGCCTTATCTTTGAGCTCATGTGCATGCATTCTTTTGCATTGTCGAGGCTCAGAGGAAAGTATACCTTTCTTTTTCCAGGGTTTACCGCCTTTCTTATTAAGGAGATGTTCTCTAAATTTTTGTTGAATTTTTTCTACTAACTTTTGCTTTATGCATTCTTAATCTTACTTTTCTCTCTCTAAAACAAGGGAAAAAAAGTTGTTAAGCCCCAATCTTCCAAGAAATCTACGAGTTTATCTACCGAGGCACCACCTTCTCTGAGTAACTGAAGCTTGCACCCTCTGGGGTTTGGCTGAGAGTCACTTTTGCCTTCGCCAGTTGTGATGCTTTTCTTGGAATGGCCGACATTGTTTTAAGTGGTTAGCACTTGGATCTTTCTTGGATGGCCGAGGATCATTTTTCCTTAGCCTTTTTCAAGTAACTAACACTTCAAAGTCCTTGATGGGTAGGCACTTTGGATTTTTGGCTTGTTTTTGATGTATCACATGTTGCATTTGTGCTCTTTTACTCTTGTGTAGACCAAAGCCCTATCCATTGCTTCCTTGATGGTCTTTTAGTGAGCATTTAATTGCCTATCTTGGAATAGAAGCCATATGTTTGAGCTCATGCTCGTGTATTCTTTTGCATTGCCAGGGCTCAGAGGTAAGTATACTTTTTTCTTTCTAGGCTTTCCCCACTTTCTTATAAAGGGGAGATGTTGCTGAAATTTCAGTAAAATTTTTTCTTTTAACCTTTGCTTTATGCATGCTTAGTCTTACTTTTCTCTTCCTCAGACAAGGGAAAGAAAGTTGTTAAGCCCCAATCTCTCAAGAAATCTGCGAGTTCATCAACCAAGACTTCACTTTCTCTTTGAGCTATAGTTCGTTAATCTAGAGCGTGGGCTAATGAGATCAAGGTAAACATTGATGCTCATGTTGTTAAGACCCAAGAGGGGTTGAGAAAGCCTTTATTGTGACCCATAATTTGACGGTTTATCAAGACATCCTTGGAGATTTCCCTTGGAGAGATGACTAACAAGTTACCATGAGGAAGTTAAACTTCATCTTTGGGGATAAAGAAGACTGTCAATATGATCGGCATGCCGACGTCATGCTTTATCATTATTTCAACTAGGAAGGTGAGAGAACTGAGTTGTCAACTGCTTATTAGTATACGAGGGGTCATGTTCTAATGCCATTGTCCCCTATAATTCAGCCAACGCGCGATGACTTAAAGTGGGGAAAGTTTGTGCCCAATTATAACACTGGTTACTTTTTGAGTAGAGGCTCAATGACTAGAGATGTTGGCTCCAAACCATAGCCAGATTACACAATTTCACATTGTTGGTCTTGGTGTTCTTTCTGAGGACGAAAGTGGGTGAGTTGGCAACCATGTCCTGTGTCGATGGTTTGTTCCTTTGGATGAATGAGAAGAGTGGACTGATGTTGTCCTGAAAGAATGTGAAGATTGATTGAAAGCTATGGACATTTATGATGCTATTTTGGTTACTCGTGATTGGGTTCCGCAGGAAGGCAAAGAAGTTTGTCTAGCTATCATTGGGATCTTTTGCCCTGCCACCAATACATTCCTTACCCTCAGTGCCGAGTTAGGGTTTTCTTTTCAAGAAATAAGGTTATGTGTTTGGTTTACCTATTCAAGGTTAGGTCTATGAAGAAATCACTCCTCATAATGATTTCTTCAAGCAACAGATGAAGAGTTTCGGGCAGTATTCTTTCAGCCCTTGTTTTTGTTTGGCATGTCGCAGGATACTTAGGTGAAGGTAAAGACTCCTACCTGCATGGCTAATGCTGCAAAGATAGCGCTCCTTTCTTTACTAAGGTGAATGTCTTTCACCGGATGGTGGTTATAGCTGGTGAATCTCCTTTTGATTCCTCAACCATTGAGTTCTCTGAGTGCCGGACTTCTTAGAGTAGATTGAGAGGATGTTCTCATGGAAAATCAAGCATCGCCGTCTTATGGAAATGTATCTTATAGTATGGGTATTAGAGGTTGTTTTTGCATCTACTGACAAGGAGATCCCTAGCGGATATAAATTATCAGCTTGCCATATGGCATTTGGTGGAAGTTTGGCATTGGTTAGCTATCTTTGTGCCTAACTGAAGCATGTCTCCTTCTTTGTGTGGTAGGCAAAATCATATAATCCGGTATGTTTTGAGCATTTGCTGTATGCCTAGTTTGCCTATCACTGCAATGCATTGTATCGTATTGGCAATCAGCATGGCCTTTTTTTCTACCTCGCAATTACCGGAGATAGTGGTATAGTCTTGTCTTTGGCAGTGCAGCCCCAGTTAAGAGGCTGTCGTAACTTTGAGACATGTCGGATGCCTACGATTGTCTCGGAAGTGAAGAGACTTGGTTGGAATGGGTCCCAACAACCTATCGACAAGTCCAATACCGAGGGTAGGACTTTACCCTTATCAATTATGGAAAAGGAGTGGTCGGTCTCCATTAGGCCCGGAGGGTGGTTATCTCCTTTCGATTCTCCAACCATTGAGTTCGCTTAGTGTCGGACTTCTTAGAGCAGATTGAGAGGATGTTCTCATTGAAAATCAAGCATCACCGTCTTATGGAAATGTATCTTATAGTATGGGTATTGGAGGTTGTTTTTGTGTCTACTGGCAAGGAGATCCGTAGCGGATATATATTACCAGCTTGCCATATGGCATTTGGTGGAAGTTTGGCATTGGTTAGCTATCTTTTTGCCTAACTGAAGCGTGTCTCCTTCTTTGTGCGGTAGGCAAAATCATATAATCAAGTATTTTTTGAGCATTTGCTATATGCCTAGTTTGCCTATCACTGCAATGCATTGTATCATATTGGCGATCAGTAAGGCCTTCTTTTCTACCTCGCAAGTACCGGTGGTAGTGGTATAGTCTTGTCTTTGGCAGTGCGGCCCCGGTTAAGAGGCTGTCGTTACTTTGAGACATGTCGGATGCCTACAATTGTCTCGGAAGTGAAGAGACTTAGTTGGATTGGGTCCCAACAACCTATCGACAAGTCCAATACCGAGGGTAGGACTTTACACTTATCAATTATGGAAAACGAATGGTCGGTCTCCATTAGGCCCGGAGACCTACGTAGGAAGAATAACTTTGTAGAAATTCAACCATATGTGACTTCGAGGTTCGGGAGGAAGTTTGGGTTTTCTAGGGCATTGTGGGTGGCCCTTGTTCAATCAGAGGAGCTCCGGGATCCATGCTTGATGCAAGAAACGCATGGGAGTTTTTCATTGCTGTCGACATCGAGGCTTCTTTTCTTTACCCTCAGGAAGTTGATACAAAGGTGATCGCTAGACATGCTCAATGGTACATGAAAAGTTCCCATGCCAGTTGTGAGATGGACGACAGAATGAGATTCTGGGTATCTTTAAGAAGGCTTCTGATAAAGGTGATGTCAATAAAGATGAACTCCAAGAATATATTGAAGAGCCGTCCCACTTGAAAATCGAAAATTGTCACGGTGATGATGTCTGTGATGCGTATGTCGACTTGGTTATGGAGTCGAATTATGGAGACGTGTTGATTCAATCCATGCTCGTGCAAAATGTTATGGGGGCTTCGGCTAAATCTACTGCCAAGCCTCCTCCTACTATTGATAAAAAGCTAATCAAGGCTATTGCTGTTGCTGGGGAGAGGGCTATTAAGGCCTTTAAGTCTGGCCCCGTTAAAGGTAAGAAACGAGTTGCGGCTCGCAGTAATTTGGTGGAGCCTCCTTTGAAGAAATCAAGGAGTGGCTGGGATAGCTGGGGTTTGAAGAAAAAGGAGGGCCCTTCCCATTCTTGGACTCAAGTTCGCCTCGTCTGACCACATGTAACGGTTTCAACTTCTTTTCCATATTTTTTTGCTATGAGTAGTTTGATCATCGTTCTCTTCTTTGTTTTTTAGAATCTGCAAACCTAGAGGAGAAAGATGCTATAGTAGATCCCTTGATTGAGGCTGTTGAGGATTATGATGTGCTTAGCTTTGCTTTACAATCTTTTAGTTTGATCTTTTCTTGCTTCTCTAATACATTTTCTTTCGCGTCTTGCTAGAATCTGGCTGGGAAGAGTGTGTTCAAGAAATCAGGCCATTGGTCCCTTTGGACGAAGTCTCTCAGGCTTCACGACCTGAAATAGCCATCATTGACCCGGTGATTGAGAGAATTTTTATAGAGACTCCATGAGCACCAATCAAGGAATCATCCCTAGAGCTAGGTGAGCCTGGTATTCTTCTTGGTTTAGTTTCTTTTGTTCATACTTTTAGCTTAGTATTCTGTGTTTGCTTTGTAGAACACAGTTCTTCGCCTATTTTTTTAAGCAACCATGTGATTGAGCAGTGATAGGTTCCAGAAACTACGCCATTTATTCCAGAGGTGTCCGATGCTTTCAAGACGGTGAGGCCATTCTTAATGATAGCTCCTTACGCCAAGAGGTTTCTGGGGCGAGTGATTATGCATAGTCTCCTTCTTTTTTTTTTTTTTTTTTTTTTTTGTGGTGCTAACCTTAAAAGTGAGGTCTGAATTAGATGGAAAAGATGCCGAAAGGCATGTTATAGAAATTGTTCATGAGATTGTCAAGGTTGCGATGCAGGGCACAGCCGTGAAGTAGAAAGAGGATCCCGTGATAGAAATCATATTTGAAGAAACTGGGTCCAGCCCTGTTGCCATTCCTAAAACTTTTGCGGAAAAGGACTTAGAAGGTGTGGGATTGGTTTCCAAAGGGGCCGATGTGAGGACTGCCTCGATAGAGTTGGGACTGGTGACCTCGACGTGGGTATTCTCAGGGCTGGTGAACTACCTGAAACTTTGCAACAGGATAAGCTGAGCAACATTGAGCGTTCTCCAAGGGTTCATTTTTAGAACTGAGAGGCAATTGGCATTTCAGCAGTTTCTGGGGCTTAAGGAACTCAAGGGGTTGCAACTTTGAAGAGGAAGTGCATGTTGAAAATTTCTTTTCTGAGTGTTGCCATTGCCCTCGTTAAGGCGGGACCAGTTATATACCTTGTTTCTATTTTGAGGGTTCTCCATCGTGTCATTCGCTGACCGTTTCAATATAAGCCGGAGAAATAGTAAGACTTGAGAAAGCAGCCGCTAGTACTAATGATTCTAGCTACTGCTTGGAGGGATAGTCTGCTCAGAAGCGGTATGCCACAAAAGAGGACCTGAACTCTATTGAGGTGGCAAAAGAAACCATGCTATTGTCTTTGAGTGGTCTCCTACATGCTTTATCTTTGTGTGAGATCAAGCTTATAGGCTCTGTTCGCTGAGTTGGTAAGATTTCTGGAGGAGGCCCTTAACATGAAGATGGGAAAAGCTGCCCCTGACCCTACTACACATGCCTTTGTGGCCCAACTTAGTCAGCAAGTTTCTTCTGAGCTTAAAGACTTCTTCGAGCGAATACACAAATTCTTGGCCTTCGTTTTTTTCCTTTTTGTAAATTTATGAATGAATGATTATTTTGTTCAGGCTTTGGATTGATTTGATTCATTTTTGTGTGGTTTGAATGGTTTGATGTATGTCGTCTAGGGTCTTATTTGAGTAAAGATTGTCAACCTTAGGAGTAAAAGGGGTCATATGTAGGGACTTTAGCTTAGGAGTAAAAGGGGTCATATGAAGGGACTTTAGCTAGTGTCTAATTGTATTGGCTTTATCCAAGGCCCATGACTTGCTTCCTTTTAGACCATCGGGAAGGGTCAATTGAATAGACATTAGCTGGTGACTTGATGTGTGACTTTACTCGAGATCTTTTACTTATTCCTCCATTATTCAGAAGAAATCAGAAGAATGGATGCTAGCCAGTGTCTTAATGTATGACTATTTCAGGGCTCCTTGATCTTATTCCATACTGATTGTCCTGGAGGGCTTGCATGTTTCAACACGAGACCGCCTATTCGTTTTCTTTTCTTCGTTTTTTTGTTTGAGGGCAAGTAGCCTCCTTCATGGGTAGTACTGCTTCAAAACTTTCCATTGTCGGGCATGATATAGCGATCTTTATCCATGGTGAGGATGGTATAGGTGATGTTGGAGTAGACCTTGTCGATGATGAATGATCCGTCCCATTTTGATTCAAATTTTCCTTTTGACTTATGTCTAGGGGTGATCGGTCTTTTGACAACTAATACCAAGTCACCCTTTTTGAATGGCCTTTCCTTTACCTTTTTATTAAAGGCCCCAGTCATTCCAGCTTGATATAACTTGATGCTTTCCCAAGCTATGAACAGTTTTTCATCAAAGACTCCCAAGTTCTTGGAGTCTTAGTGATGCATTTTCCTCTTGCATGAGCTTTTCTGTGAGAGTCACATGGAAAGAAAGGAGCTATAACTTGTGGGGTACCATTGCTTTGCACTCTTAAACCAAGGAGTAGGGGGTAAACTTAGTGGGACAGCGAATAGTGGTTCGATAAGTCCATCATGCTTTTGGTAGCTTTGTGCCCCAAGACTTTTTGTTGTTTAAGAGCATCTTTTTCAATATTTTGCAAATCATTTTGTTGATTGCTTATGCCAAGCAGTTTGCCACAAGGTTATAGGTCGTGGATGGGCAACATTAGATCCTGTATTTGTCATAAAATCTATAGAACTTGACATTGTTAAATTTTGGCCCATTGTCATGGTATAACCGTCTTGTCTATACAAAATCGATAACCGTGTTTGCTTTGACTTCGGTTAAGGGTATTGCTTTGGCCCATTTGGAGAAGTAGTCCATGGCAGCTAATGGTGGTGAGTGAATTTTTCAGATAATATCCATCCCGCTGGCTTTAAACAGCCAAGAAGCAGATGTTGGGTGTAAATTCTCTAGAGGCACATGATTGTAGTCTCCATGAATTTAACATTCTCTACACCTTTTTGCAAATTTCATAACATCAGAGACCATCGTCGGCCACTATTAACCTAGCCTTTAGATTTGGTCATATGATTTTGGCCTTGGCAGATGTGCTCCATATAAGCTTGCGTGTACTTCCTTCAAGGTTTCTTCTTCTTCCTTTTGAGATAAGCAGTGGAGAAGAACCTCCTCATAGGATTTTTATTACAACGTCTTTGAGGGCATGTCAAAGTGGAACTTAAGACCTCGCCTTTGGATACTCACTTTATTTTTAGGTTTTATGGTAGAACTCCATGGAGAATGTAATTGATGAAGAGTTATCTCCAGTCTCGAAAAGCATTAATCTCAAAGGAGGAAATGCAGCTTCCAGTCATTCTGAAGCATTCACAAACTGTCGAAGGACCTTTCAAAGGTGGTAGGAATTGTCATCCAACAATTGTGAAGTCAATCTGATCGCCTTTCGGTATGACAAATGATGCCGCTATACTGGCAAATGAGTTAGCTTTGGCATTTTGCTATTATGGGACATGGTTGAACTTGATTAGGGTAAATTGTTCCCTTAACTGTTGAGCTCAACCATGATATGGTAGCAGACTTAGCATCTTTACATCATATTATGAGTATATTTGCTTGATAGCAAGTCAAGAGTCTCCATAAACACCTAGGATGTTGATATCGGATTCCAAAGTGAGTTCTAGACCAATGATTAGGGCTATGTATTCTACTTTGTTGCTGGAGCATCCTTTAATAAGGGAGAAGGAGTATGTATGTCTTTTCTGGGCTGTGGAAGATGATTCCTACTCTTGCCACCACTGATGATGTTCATTGGTTCTTGACACTTCGCCAAAGTACATAATCTAGTGAACATCTGGATTTATCTCTTTTACAGGTTCTTCCACGAGGAACACCCGTTCATCTGTGAGTTTTTCTTTTTTCAAGCTTAGAGCATTCTACCAGTGGATTTTCTGAAAAGAACTTGGCCTAGGCTTGCCCTTTAACTGCCTTCGCAGGGATGTATCTAAGGTCACTTAAATCTCCTCCTTTTGAGACCAATACCTTTATTGGATTTATCCAAGAGATTAGATAGATGGTGTGCAAAAGTAAGTAATGTCATAGTTTTTGGACAACAAAAATGAGATCCAACTATTCCTTTTCAATTGGAGAGTATTTGTGTTCTGCACCTATCATCATTAGAGAAAGGTAAAAAAGGGCAACCACTTTTCTATCATCATTCTGTTGGGCGAGTAATGCCCCCAGTGAATGATCCAGAGCCCTTTTGTAAAGGATAAAGGCCTTCCGGATGTTCGGGCCACAAGAACGAGTGGTTTTGTGAGATACCTTTTAATCTCCTAGAAGGCATTGTCATATTCTTTGTCCCATATGAATTTCACATCTTTTTTCAATAATTTAGAGAATGGTTGGCATTTCCCAGAAAGTTTTGAGGTGAACCTTCTGATGTATGACAATTTTCCTTGCAACCCTCTGAGCTGTTTCAGTGTTCGAGGTGGGGGCATTTCTAGTATGCCCTTACCTTTGCTAGGGTCGAGCTCGACTTCTTCCTCTAGGAACTTTCCTAAGGAAACTCTGAAGAAGCACTTTAACTGGATTATTTAGAGTTTGAACTTTTGTAATTTTGCTTAAAGACCTTACGAAGATGCATTAGGTGATCGGTAGATTTTTTAGATAAGTGAACTCAAAGCCTACCTCAACAGCATACTTATATAATTCATTATGAAACTCTTTCACACCATCTTCAAAAATCTACTTAACACTCTTAATACAATCAAACCAACTAGCAAAAAACAAAACCTTCCTATCATGAACACAAAATGATAACAATAGGTTTGATTCAACCTCAACATCTACACCTCCTTCTACTGCCAAAACATGATCACTACTAGAACTATCATTGGAATCAGCATCAACAGTACTTTCCTCCAAAAGAATCAAGCATAAAAGAATCAATAAAAACAAACATATTTGTCATATCTGAATTATTATCAAGAATACCACTAGTGTGCCCCGGTAAAGAATATGAAACAGATAATGAATCCTGTTTCAAATCTTTCTATTTACAACAAAGATTATCAACAAGCTGATCAAAAGTACTATCACATGAAATCTTCAAAAACTTGGTCCAACTCTCATAATGACACAAAAATATCACAAAACAAGCCATAACTGCACGTTGACAAAGCAAAAACAAATCAAAATTGAATGAATATATATATTGTTGACATATTCCTTTTTCTTAAATTTGTAACACACAAAAAGGAACATCCAACATATTATAAAATATATAAGGCATGTTCCTGTTTCTTCAATTTATGATACAAGCAGGAACATCAAACATATCATAAAACATGTACGACATGTTATTGTTTTTTCAATTTATACAAAGAATTGAAATATAAATAAACATGTTCCTGTTTATATATGTATATATAGTGTTGACATATTTCTATTTCTTCAATTTGTAACACACAAATCGGAACATCCAACATATTCTAAAATATATAAGATATGTCCTTGTTTCTTTAATTTATAAAGAGAATTGAAACATATATAAACATGTTCTTATTTATATATGTATATATATTGTTGACATGTTCTTGTTTCTTTAATTTATGATACACAAATAGGAACACCCAACATATATGACATGTTTCTGATTCTCACACATATAAAATAGGAACATACAAACAAATTCATCAAATTGCAATGTAAAAGTAAAAATAAAAAGGAATAAGTTTCTTCAATTTGTAACACACAAACAGGAATGCACATATAAGACATGTTCCTATTTCTTTAATTTATAAAAAGAATTGAAATATATATATAAATATGTTCTTGTTTATATATATATATATATATTGTTGACATGTTCCTGTCTCTTCAATTTATGACACACAAACAGAAACACCCAATATATATATGATATGTTTATGATTTTCACACATATAAAACAGGAACATACAAACGAATTAATTAAATTACAATAGAAAGTAAGAACAAAAAAGAACAACCACAAATCCCATAAAAAAGAAATGCATGAACAAAAAACATAAAGAAATCAATGAACCTAAACGCATACATTCTAATTTCATCTTAGGACTAAAAACTAGTCATTATACAATTCATATAAATTCGAGAGATCATAGAAAAACAGAGATTACAATTTCAAAATATACAACGAATAGACTCTTGATCGCAGACAATATTAGGAATAGATCCTTAACAATACTATTCGAAAGATCAAAGAAGAGCAGCGATCCCAACTTCAAAGCACACGATGAACAACATCTTTAACAATACCAATTTCAAAATAGATGATGGCCAAAGTTTTCCTCTATGCGAAAATATGTAAGAAATAATAAAACTAGGGCAAACATATCATTCAAGGGCAACCTTGTCAACAAAAAACTTTAAAAAAAAATGGACTTTAAACACCAAAAAAGTTAACAATGTAAGACCGGATCCATTAAAAACAAAAACAGTGGACTAGAAGCCTAATGGCTTTTAAAAACTGGACCTAGGCCCAAATATCCCTCAAAAGTATTGATTTGGTCAACAGGATCCTTATACGACCCACCATTTTTTTTTTTTTTTTGTAAGAATAGGACTGAAAGAAACGAGGCATAGTAAGGCAGTTTGACAATGACTTCCATTGATTAGGATCTACTGATCCACTCAGATGTAGCTTTTAAGTCTAGCGATGGGGAAGCGGATTTTGGTTAAAAGGTCTTATTTTGGATGCAGGTGGCAATTTTAGTCACTTTACAAAAGGCTAATCAGAAAGGCTTTAACACGCTACATACAGTGTCGAATGCCGAAAAAGTGATTTATAGTGTTGAAGGAAGATTATAATTGGTCTATTACTCCTATTATTTCAGATATTAAAAAAGTAAATTCTTTATTTAGTTTTGTAGATTTATATTTTATCCGTAAGAGTTTGGTCTTGCCAAACATTGCTATTCTATTAGTTAGGATACTGTATGGGAGAGGGTGTGTTGTGCAAGGGTCGAGAAGTTGATGTTGGTTGGTTGTTATTTTTATTTTTATTGTTATTTTGAATCTTGCTCCTTTTTCTTTTTAGCTTTTGTTGGGTTAATTTTGTTGCTAGTGGTGTTCTCTTTGTGCTTTTTAATTTATGCTTATTAAAAAAACGATTTATAAGCATAACATCAAAGTATTACCATTTAATAATTGTTTAACTAGTTAGCATAATTATAAATTGTACTAGTCCCATCGTCAAATTGATCATCTGCAAAGGTGTAATTCTTAATTTAATAATTGTATTTTAATTATGTCTTTGCAAATTATCTATCTTAATTCTTATTAAAGTTGAACTTTGCTTACTTACCAAAAAGAACAAAAAAGGTCGAACTAGCTTGATGCTACATTCGGAGGTTTTAATTTTTAGTAACTAACATTTAATTCGTTGCACAATAAAATTATAATTTTTACAACATATATTGGTAGGACCAAATGACTTAATCTTCTCAAATACAACCCGTTGTAATTTATTGATGGGACATTGACCTGTAGCTTACCTACATACATGAATTTCCTTCCCCCTTCCCAAATTTTAACTATTTTTCCATATACAATTAGATTATTTTAGGACTAAAATGCCCTCTAGTGATCTTGTCTCCGTCCGATACCCACTACACATTCTTCCAAGCTACATCAACAAAACAATTTCATATTTCAATTTTTCTAACCCTTGGTCTTGGGCCTTAATATCTAACACCATATGATGTCCAAGCAAACATGTTTTTGTCCACCCCTAATTCAAATTTGTTTTGACAGTTGGGATTTTACATTCAAATAATTTCTCAGTTTTTCACACTTGATCTTGTGGCCTTAATGTCTACTTCATATGATGGCTAGCTAGGTTTTTTATTTGTCCACTCCTTATCCAAATAGAGAGCATTTCATTCCCCCAGCATAGATACTTATCATGTGCCTAAGTGGGTCCTATAAATCCTCACCATGAGAATGAGCTACATTGCTTAATATCACTATTGTGTGTCAGGGCATAATGGGTTCCTTTGAATTTTAAATTTTTAGATCCAGTTAATAGACCGGCGCAATCATATCATAATGATAATGAATTAATTTCTATAAATCCCTGTGAAATCAATTCTATGAAAATAAACAAACCTTGTTATATGTTCAAGATAAAAAAAAACTAGTGCTAAAATAGTTCCTTATAATTCTTAACAATTATTTTTTTGCAATCAAATCAGCCCTAAGAAAAATAGGCAATTAAAATCTCATCTATCAATGTGATTTTTGCAATTAGGACTCAAAAAATATACATTTTCAAATCAATCAAAAAAAGAATGATTTTATTAAAAAGAATAAATAAAAAATAATTAATTTATCATATTCGATGCCTACTTTTCATCACTTAAAGTTGATTATATGATTAACCACTTCCAATATATGCATTGTATCATATTTTACTTCAATGTGAAAAGGTGGATTATTCACACAAATGTAGGTCACACAAGTTGCAATGACTAAAGGCTTGGTAAAGAAAGAGGAAAAGAAAAGTCATAGCAAGAGGAATAGAAAAGGCATGAATAAATAACCTCAAAAAAAGAAGGTTTGGGTAGTTTTGTCATTTCTCCTAATGTGGAGAGGGTCTTGGAAAAATTAGAATTTTTGGTAAGTGAAAGGGAAAAACCATTTCTAAAGGAAAGCTACAGGGAAAAACCTCTTTCTTGATTAGCCCTATACCAAGTAATCAACTAGCAAATATAAAAAAAGAACAAATGATAAAATAGTACGTTGATGGGCCCAGTTGATCTCAACACAGCGAAATAGCTAAATCATTTTTATTAGCAAATGGGATTGATGAAATAAAAAGAGTTGTAAAAGGGCATGGCCTCTTACACCAGAGGTAAGAGGTGTCAGTTCTTATCTGGGAACTTATGGTTTGGAAACTAAGTATGCCACCTCTTCCTATGTGTGTAGGCTCTCTTTTCACTTTTGTGAACTTTCTTCTAGCATGTGCAAGCTCTTTTCTTACGTGAGCATACTTTATTTCAATGTGTACAAGCTCTCTTTTAGGTAGTAGCCCTCTTCATCGGGCTAAAATTGCAACTTCGAGGCAAGAGGGTAAAAGTGGCCTATACAAATTTCAAAAAAAAAAAAAAAACCAAATTTATGCGCATCATCATTAATGAATTAATAGGTGTAGTATATCAATTAGTTCCTTACGGCTTGTGTTTTTGCTAGAATTTCTGCCAAGAATTTATTATGTTGTGATCTTTTGGACATAAAGTGACATCTTGTCTTCTTATATTTGCAAATGCCATGTTTCTTCACAAACATTTCAAAACTCAAGCTACCTAGAAAGTCTTAAATGACCTTCAAAATATAGGAATCCCAACTCTTTAGGGGTTGTTTGTTAATTTCACATATGATGTGAAATGCTTTACATATGTAAATAACTCACATGTGAGTCATTTATATATTCAAATAACTCACATGTGAAACTTAATTCTTTGTTTGTTTTTTTCACACTTCTTCATATGTGAATCTAGGTGCACATATTCAAATAATTTGAATCTTTTTGTAAATATCTCACAATCCAAGGAATATCAACGGATGAAATTTGGCCTCATGGCCATTTTTGATCTTATAAAGAGGATACATGGTTCAGATCAGGATTTTGGGCCCCACATAATTTAAAAACTTGAAAAAAAGGGATTGAAAAGGTCATTTACAATGGGTTAATGTGATAGGTTATATATTTTTTTTAATGAATCTTAACATCGGAGCAAAATCAACGGTTGAGAATTGGTATGCTGACCATTTTTTACCTTCTGATTATAAAAATGGCACCCATAGTAATAAAAAAATAAAAAAGCGGATTGGGATTGCCATCTACAACAGATTAATAGCTGTATATTTTTAATGAGATCTCAACATCCAAGCAACATCAACGGTTAAAAATTGGACATGTGGCCATGTTTCATATTATCAAGAAGATGATCGGCTTCGATTTTATGCATAGCTCCCATAGAAAGGGAAAGATCATAAAAGGCAGACTGGGATTATCATGGATAATAGATTAATCCAATGGCTATAATTGTTTGATGATATCTCAACATCTAGGTAACATTAACAATTGAAAATTGGTATGCTAGCCGCTTTTTACCTTCTGAAGATAATGAACGGTTTTGATTATAAAAATGGGACCCACAATAATAAAAAAAAATAAAAAAGGAGGATTGCTATTGGTATGCACTATAGCAGCACCCATAACAGTTAAATGTGTAGCCCTTTCACACCATATGAGGTATGAAAATTTTTGACAGAAAAACAGGTCTTTTTCACACCATTTTCACATCCATTTTACATATCCCATGCATAAATCAAGCCAAATAAATGTGATGGTCCATAATCGTTACGCATTATGGCCATTTACATATGTAAAGTGCTGCAAACAAACAACCCCTTAGCTTTTTGGTGGAATTCTTGGATGCTCAAGTATAATGGAGCATTCAGGAATTCCATCTAAAGAATTTCAAAATTCTCTAGATAAAAATTTTATGAATTTTAGTAAAGAAATAGGCCATACAATCTTTCGTAGGAGCTTATGTCTCCCTTTCTTCTTTCAATTTATATTTGGAACTGCGTATATATTCAGGAAAGCTATCATCCTGGTCGTAATAAAAAAGATCTGCAATAGGATTTCATTATGCAGCTGGAGCAGCAAAAGCATCCTCATCCGAAAAGTAAAACCCTAATTAATGCCGGGCCCAACTTCAAAAACCCTAGGAGCTAATTTCACTAAACCAGGATGGGTATTGATCTGGAAAAGAACGCTAGTGCGTAAATGCACATTTATACTTCCACAACAGAAATGCTGCAAGTTTAATAAGAATAAATATGTATTAAAGTTTGATGTGGTACAATAAATGCTTTAGAAGATATGAAATGGTTTGAATTACATTTCCTACTTTCATATATGCCCATTCAAAAGGCTTGAATCATTCCATAAAAGGAAAATAAAGAAATACTAGGGAGGGAGGGAGGGAGAGGCTTTAGAAAAGCCATCTTAGGCATACTAAAATGGAAACAGATCAGGAAAAGAGACTAGATGGAGAGGAAAGACTTTGTTGACTGAGAGTGATAGATCCACCGAAGAAAGGGACCCCGGATCCTAACAGATCTAGAGTTACATTTTGGAAGAGTTCGGAGCCTCTAATTTTTCAAATCACAATAAATTTGGTAAGAGTTGATTCCTCTATGATGTCTAATAAAATTTCATGTATGTTTATTTGATCAATCTAAAGCTAATGCCGAGCCCAATTTTACTAGAGTCAAATTTGACAAAAGCATGAGGTGGGCATTTATTTTTACGAACTAAGAGTTCGAAAGTGAGGGCTGTTGATCCAGAATTTGTTTTACTCATTCTAAAAATCGACAGCCCAACACTTCCGATAGATGATCTAGATCCCAAAGATAAAACTCAAAAACACACACACAGACACACACACACAAACACACACACACACACACACACAAAAAGACTCATCAGCATCAGAGATGGAGCAGGAAACCAACATCAAGAGTGAATAGGAAGAAAAAAAGGGTCCAAAACACTCAAAATATGAGAGATACAAAAGAGAAGGGAAGCACAGACAAATGCTCAGAGATGGAGAGAGCAGACAACTGGGAGAGAGAATAAAAGAAATCCTAATACGGGAGAGCAGGATGAAAACAAAGATAAATAACACATGAGAGAGTGTGAGATAAGAGAAGAGAAACACACTAGGGAAAGGGAACACTCAAAGTGTGGGAGAGAACAATCAAAATATGTGGAGAAGAAAAGAAACCCTAACGTGAGAGAGTAGGACGAAAACAAATAAGAAAAACACATGAGAGAGAGAGAGAGAGAGAGAGAGAGAGAGAGAGAGAGAGAGAGAGAGAGAGAGAGAGAGAGAGAGAGAGAGAGCAATCTCCTTTCACCTGGGCAAGATAACAGCTCTGAGAGGATTCTTCATCACAACAGTAAAAGCAAAGGTCTCCTCAGGATCAGGGGGTGCCACCGGCAAGGGCACCCATCTAAAGGCCTGCACCATCCTAGCCAAAAGCAAGTGCACATGCAACGTCCCAAGCGTCATAGCGGGGCAAATCCTCCTCCCAACGCCAAAAGGCATCATCTTCACCCCTCTCGACCCTGTCACATCCACCCCAACCCCATCTCCCCCCTCCAAAAACCTTTCCGGCCTAAACTCCCCCGGATCCTTCCACACGCTTGGATCTTCCGTCACCCACGCCGTGTAGAACTCCACGCTGGCCCCCTCCGGCACTGCATACCCTCCCAGCTCCGCCTCCTCCTTCGCCGAATGCGACAGCACGAAATGGCTCGGCGGGTGTCTCCTAAACGTCTCCTTCACCACGGCACTCATATAAGTCATCCTCTCCATGTCGTCCTCTTGGACTCTCCCTTCTTTCCCCACATTCCCCACAATCTCCTTGTACAGTTTCTCTTGTATGTCCTGGTTCATGACCATATGTAACATGGCCCATTCCAAGGTGGTTGCACTCGTATCAGTTCCTGCATTCATAACCTCTGAACATAGTGTTACCAGCTCTTCCTCCCTTAGCCGGCCCCGCCCGGCCGGTTCTAGTCCAAACAGCGAGTCAATGTAGGCCCCCCCTACAGGGCTCATTACATCCGACCCCCCCACTTCATTGCTTTCAATAAACGCCTTTCGAGCCCTTACTAGTGGTAACAAGCACTCCAGTTGCCTCTTCCTCAGCTCCTTCGCCCTCCCAACTTGTCGTCGAAACAATGGAGTTAGCCCCGGGAGGAAGTCTGGTAGCTTCGGCGCGGTGATCAACATAACATCTTTCAAAACAGCCTCGATTTCTTTGATTTGCGCCTCGGGTAGCTTGATCCCAAAGCACAGGCAAACCAAGATGCTGCATATAGTAATCCGGCAGTTGCTCATCACCTCCACCGAGCCCAGCTCAGCCGACTCACGGCTAAGCCGCGCCATGTGGTTACCCATGGCCCACTCGCGCACCCACCCACATTGCCTGATCCTCGCCGCGTTTATGAGCTCGTTGACGAAGTTGCGGCGGAGGGTGCGCCAGAGTGGGCCGTACTCGGCCGAGTTAATGGTGCACTTGCCCATGCTGAACATCAGCCGGATGGGCGAGTCGGCCGGCCGGCTTGCGAAGGTCGGGCCCTTTTGGACGAGGGCCTCATGGATGAGGTCGGCGCTGGAGACGATCACCAGCGTCCGTTGGCCCATCTTCATGGTGAAGATGGGGCCATGGATCTTACGTAGGTCGCGTACAACGTACATGAAGGGGCGTCCTTGGAGTAGGACTTGAACAAGGTTGCCGACGATGGGCCAGCCCACCGGGCCTGGAGGGAGGTTCTTGTGGCGGAGCGATGCGGCCCATGAGTAGCGCCACCAGAGGCAGGCAAGGAGGGATGAGAAGGAGAGAAGAAAGAGGTCCAAGAAGAGAGCCATGGCTAAGGAACAGTAGTAGTTCATGGGTCAATAGAGGCGCTATACCAGCAAATAGCAGTAGTACGTGGTGCACGTCTACTGCACAACCACTAGTCCGGTCAAGCAGTGATGGTGGGGGAAGGGGGTGTAAGTATATAAAAACAGAGGGAAGTAAATGAGGCTTAGCTGCTACCTGCGGATTGAAATGAATGTGTTTTACCTACTTATTTACCATCTAAGGGGAAAGTGGGTGGTAGAGGTTGGAATAAATTAGGAATTATGAGTTACTGCTATGCTCTCGAAGTACTTCAACGGCAATGCAGCAACATCCATCAATTGCAACCTTTCCGAGCATAGGAAATCTGTAAATGTGTCACATGGACGGGATATATGCTGATTGACTGTCTTTGAGAGCGGCCGAGTAACGTCTTAGAGTTCCACATCAACTATAGAGGAAAAAATAACTGGGCTTATATATAAAGTTTATACCCTTATCATGCGTGAGGCTTTTTGGTAGGTTGAGGCCCACCAGAAATAAAACTGTGAGGCTCATAAGTTAAAGTGAATAATATCATGCTTATACGTGGGGTGGGGCGTTACAAATGGTACCAAGGTGACTCTCGACTAGTTTGAGTGTGGGTACCTGCAGTAGTTTGGTGCAAGTGGGTGGGTTTCCATATGAGTAAGCCAAGAGGACTAGCAGACTACTATACGGGGATATGCAGCTCTAAGAGAATAAATTATGACATTCTGAAGTTCCACATCAACTATAGAGAGGAAAGTTGTTAGATTTATATGTAAAACCTGCACTCTTACCATGCATAAAGCCTTTTGGTGGGTTGAGGTCCACCATTAGCAAAATCGTTAGTCCCGTGGGCCAACGTGGATAATGTTATGCATGCGTGTGGGGTGGGGTGGTACAGGCCCCTTCTCGTTTTTTGTCCTGCTATTCAGTACCACATCCAAATGTTGACCGACTACTCTCTCCCCCTATAGAAAAAAGAGAAAAAGAAAAATAACTCCCATCTAGGGAAACTTTACCCCCTTTGGAAACCTTGAATATTAGTGATAATGGGTAGCACCATCCACTCTACCAACCTACAAAGGTGTGAAGGGCTGATTATGTTTCGTGTTAGCTTAAGGGCACGTTTGTTTGTTGGAGTTTAGTTGGAGAGTATTGGGTTTTGCCTTATATTTCGGTTTAGTCGGATTGATCATCTGGGTTAGCTAAAACCGAGGTTTAGGGTTAGGAGTATTTTAGTCATCATATATGGGTTTTCTTTTTGGCCAAGAAGATGAGTACTATATGGTATTAGAGTAAGGTGGAGATCAATTGGTTTGTGATTGACAGATTGTGTCTTGGATCTGCATGCAAGAAGAGGATTGGTGGCTCATAGATTTGAGACAGAGATGGAGAGGAGACGGCTGTTGATAGAGTGAGATTGAGGACACAGTTTTTGGATTTTATTGCAAAGAAGTTATTTGATCTCTCAAGGGCTGTTGCTGTTTGGAGATCCTCTGCAAAGGAGAGGGAGATTAGCTATCTATTTGCAGAAAGTAGAGGAGATCAGATGAGTTTTTGATCTGATTTAGGGCTATGGATTGGGTTGTTACGGAATCAAAAAAGAATATTGAAATCATAGAAGGGGTTCTTGGCTGCTGTTTGATTTGCAAAGTGGAACTAGACAAGGAGGAGGTGGAGGGACTTGTGTTTCTCGCTGGAGCCGTAGAAGAGGATGTTGGTCCTCGTTGCCGAACAGGGGTTCACTGGATTACCCACCGCTGCTGTAGCATCGTCCCTGGTGTGAGAAGCTGCTGCTTCTGTTGTCCATGTATTGGCCAATGGTCATTATCGATCCTCTTCTTACATCCAGATCCAAGACAAAATTTGTCAATTGCAAATCCAAATGAACTCCACCTCGCTTTGATACCACTTGTTGGGAAAAGCTGCGCAACGGAGACTACCTGCGATCTCGCCTAACCCAAAACCTCTGAACCACTAATCCACTTCTTACATGCAGATCCAAGACACAATCTGTCAATCACAAAACCGAGTAATCTCCACCTCGTTCTATTACCATTTGTTGGGAAAAGCGGTGCAACGAAAACTACTCCTGATCTATTGTTAGGTTTTGTCTTGTATTCTAGTTTAGCCTAATCGGTCGTCAAGGTTAGGTAGAACCAAGGTTTATGGTTAGAGGATTTTACGTCGTGCAGTAATCTTGGCTACATCCATAGAAGAGAGAACTCATCTATCATGTTCCATCTCAATCTCCTAGGATCTGAGGTTCCAGTGCATCAACATATATAGTTTATGCTTGGCCAGCAAGAAAATCCATACATAATGACTAAAATACCTCTAACCCTAAATCTCAATTCTAGCTAACCTATACAACCAATCCGGCTAAACTAGAATACAAGATAAAACCTAACAGAGAGAACTACAAATTCATCAAATAAAGTAGTCCCACATGTCTTTCATATTCTCTAAGCAATCCTAGTGTCTAGAATGCCGAATTTTGAAGAATGTAAAAAGCTAAAGATCATATTTCAAATGGTTATATTTTTGCGATTATATTTGTTGAATAAGGAGTTCGCAAAGCTCCATTCAACAGTTGAGATTGCTCTCAGAAATTTCTAGTACATGGATTTCTATATATATATATATATATTTTTTTTTTTTTCTTTTTCACTAAGCCAAAGGGGTTAAGATTCAATAGAAAGCTTGTACACATAGGAACAAAGTTTACTCATGTGGGAAATGAGCTTGTACACACTTGAAAAAAGCCCACTCAAGTAGGAATAGGTACTATACCCAATATTCAAACCGTGGGTAAATAGGTAAGAGCAGGCACCTCTTATCATTGGGGTAAGAGGTTGTTCTTATTTGGAACTCTTTCTTGAAATTCCTCCAAACAAATAAAAACATTCCTCTTGAAGGAACTATTGATTTTCTAATTAAAGAAATTATTCCTAATTCATGACAGGTAAATATTTTAATGTTTGATTCCACATAGGAATCTTTCATTGAAAAATGTAGTTACCTCCAAGTCACCCATAAATCATAGTATCTTGAAGCTAACAAAGTCGGGCGATGTTTACTAAACGACAGTTATAATGTTAATTAGCGATATATTGCGATTACTATGATAGGTGTTTTTTTTTTCTATAACAAGTCATGGGAACAATTAATTTCATCGTGATATTAGTGTTAGGAAGATAGTATGGTAACGATGGGAATGTTGTCCATATTGTTTTGCAGTTGGAGGTGGTTAATGCAAAAGTAACGACAGTGAGAGAAATGTAGTAATTGCGATTGTGATAATATTATGGCCACGATCGATAAAAATATTAATATAGTTGTGATACGGTTGACCCCAACATATTTATTACATTTATTATTATTATTATTATTATTATTACCATCATTAATATTATTAGTATTATTATAGTTTTTTACTACTAGCATTAGACCCATTAAGAGACTGCCATGGGAATAAACAAGAAGCACATAGGGGAGAAGACCACCTGTACATGTTAAAGGTGTATTGGCATGTAAGTGTTGAGATGAAACACTGGACAGTTGGGTGAATGGACACCTTGTTAGATTTACCATGATCACAGGATCAATTAATGGATTAGATCTGAATAATACAATATAAAGCTACACGCATACCTGGCTCTATCGTATGCTAATCGTGTAGAGAAGAACAAGCTATTCGTGTGCGGGGTTTACAACTCACTTCTACTTCACCTTGATGCATGCAAGTGATAAGAGAGCCAAACAGTAGTCTTTTGAAGTGAAGCAAGTTACCCTATACCCATATATTTATAGATCTCTGTGATATTTTCCCTTTCATAACTCCTTAGTTGATAAGGATTATTTCTTTTATTAGTAATTTGGATCGAAAGTAACTATTAATTTCTAAGTCCAATAACGTTTCCAAATACCAAACGAAAAGGAGTCTTTAATTGCTTTTGAACTCCAGAGGTGGGACCCATGCATGAACATGTGGTAAAGTGGACCACACATTCAATGCTAACACACCCAACTATTGGACTATTTGTTTATTGTGTCTTCAAATATTTGGGATAAGTGTTTGATGATGATGATGATGATGATGATGATGATGATGATGATGATGAATTAGATATAACCATGATAATGGGTTTAAGTATCCAATGTAATGATTATGCCCTGGTGATTGAAATTACAGGGTGATTGTGGTGATAATGCCATGATGGGTTTGGTGGTGAGTGTTATTTTTCGATAGAAGCATGGTGATATTAGATGTGTGAATGTCGTAATGCTGTTATAGGAGATGATGCTACTACAGTGAACTTTAACATCGTAACTACTTCGACCGGGTGTGTTGTTTATACGGAAGTGATTGCGGCATGGAAGTGTCATGTACGTGGCAACCACCTAGTGTGTTTTCTGACACTAGGTACATGCATGAAATTATGGGGGCACAAAGATGGTTGGTTGGCAAGTGCAGAGCTTACGTTGTCTTCCAAGGAAAGAATATTAAAAAAGGAAAAATAAACCTAAACTAATAAATTAATATTCACCTATAATGATGATAATTAATAATCAAAAGTAATAAATTTTAATATTCAAAAGATATGACTTCTAGAGAATAAAAGAAAAGTCCTTGAGATGTTTGATTTATCTATGAGAAAAGTCCTTGAGATGTTTTATTTATCTATGTGCTTAGTCTCCTTTTCATTTGTCTTGGCCGTTGTCCAAAATGAGGTGACTTGCCAAGTTTTTCAACCGTGATAAACATTGTTAGTGGGGTGTGTAGTGCGAGAATCAAGTTCATGGATCTTCCTAACTGTCCAATCAACTGAGTCACATTTTTGTTTATCATTTACTTTAAGAATCTTTTCAATTGACCCATAAAGTCCTATGATGGCAATGCAAAATGAGATATTGATAATCCTCAAAGAATGTTTAAAAACCTTTTCCTGACTGTTCTTAGTTGTCCATTTTCTTTCGGACTCGGTCATTCAATCAAATGATTAGGGCCGTCCAAATCCTTCTACTCTCTCGGCCATGAGAATATATACAACATGCCATGTTGCACATTAGTACTAGAACTAAAAATCGATTCAGCAAAAGAGAGCTACCATACCCCTACTCTCGAAAAACTCTGCACTCAACTCCTTAATCCTTCCCAACGTATATTCCCCACAACCCTACTGATAAACATCAACCCTCAGAAGAAGAAAAGCCGAAAGACAAGAGTATGGTGACACTTGTCAGTCACCCTCAGAAAACTGCTAACCTATAGTCCCCACTACCTTACTGATAATCATCAGCCCACAGAAAGAAGAAAAACAGAAAGCAAGACTATGGTAACACTTGTCAGTGACAACAACAACAGATAACTTAGAAAAAGCAAGAGATAATACTTGGTAATAACTCACAACCACTTGTCTGTCAGTGGATACACCGATTCCATACCATCTTCCTAACACTAATATCACGATGACATTAATTGTCCCCATGACTTGTTCTAGAAAAAAAAAACACCTATTATAGTAATCGCAATATATTGCTCATTAACATTATAACTGTCGTTTGGTAAACATGGCCCGACTTTGTTAGCTTCAAGATTCTATGATGGATGGGGTAGTCAAAGCAAGAAAAGAGGCCTTTTTTATTTTGGAAAATGCCAAAGGAGACAAAGCCCTTCCTTAATACGAATGAACGAAAGGTTCTTCTTCGTTCATGCTTTGTTCTTTCACGATAGAACTTTAAGGGAGTTCAATTTTACATGCCATTCCCTTCTTATTTTATTTCCAATTATGCACTCTTTTTTCCTCAACAAACTTTAGCAAAGAAGTGAAACTCGTCCATCCGCCTACTTATTGAAAATTAAAATTTTATAAAGAGCTATTTTATATACCCTATATTTTTAGAATTTATAAATAGACCTTTATATTTAATATTTATAAATATGGTTTTCCCTTCTCATTTTAATAACTTCCATGTCCACTAAATTAGTAACCTTTTAACTACCATAATTTTTGAAGTGAAATGATACTTTTTCTCATCTCTTCTATCCCTATAAGCATAATTTCGAAAGCTTAAACTTATTCTTCTTTAAAGCCTGTAAAAATTAACAATTAAATTTAGTGGCGGTGAATAAATTTACATAAATCCTTTTTTTCTATTAATATAGGGCCTATTTGATTAAATCCAAATAGATCATAATGACAATTAGCTCATGTACTCATAATGGATAATAATTGATCCAACTCATGTATGATCCACCATTGGATAGATACAAGTTTCAAAATATAGGATGAGACTTCATGTTCATGATAGAGTTGTTGAGAGAGAAGCTATTGGGACTTGAAATTAAATAATAGCTTTTTTATAGTGGCTCAAGGTAAATAATGGTATTTTAATAGCTAAGAATGTACTCATTTTTATTTAAAGGAAATACATAAGGGAAAAGTTATTACTTTTATAAAAATTCAGCACATACTAACCCGTTTTCGTTAGGAATACAAATTTTGGGAACTTGGAAGGTATTAAAAAACAAAAACAGTGCCTATTTAAAAATTTTAGAAACCATAAGGGGGTATATACACAAAACTCTTTTATAAATGCTTATCCTATTTTTTTCGGATGTAGCAAAATCAAACTTTATTATAAGTTGGTCCAACTATAAAATTGAACTTACTAAAAATTTAAAAAAGTATTCATATAGTTATTTTTTTTACATACAAGGGCCCACTTTCTCAAACATGTAAATGAGTATAGTCTATTTTAATCCAAATCATTGAAATTATGAATCTCAAAAGTCCAAGGTCATTTCCAAATAAAGTTTAAAAATATTTTCTAAAGTTAGTTTTACACTATTCAATTTAAAATATAATTATCTTTTAATGGGATGCTACTAAGTTTATAGGGTCAACATAATCTCCTATTTAAAATAAAGACTTATCCTCATTTAGATCACATAACCCAATCTAAAAAAATTTTAATCAGACAAAAACCTGATTTCTTCATTTTTCTCATGCTTGACTTTTATATAAAATCCATATAGTTTTTGCTTGAAAACACAACCCATTTTAAATTATCAAAATATTGGATATAAACTTGATTTTAATTTTATTTTGCTTTTTCAAATTCAAAAGGTGTAAAAGTAATTTTTTAAGTTAAAGAAGACTTTTTATACTAACTAGGGCTCCAAGATTTCAATATTTTAAATGAAATGAGTTCGTTTTCATGTTTGTAAAAGTGGGCCCTTATCTATGAAAGAAATGATTTTTTAAATATTTTTTTCATTTTTTTTATAAAAGGTCAATGTTAAGATGGGGCCAACTCATCATATTATAGTAAAACAATAATATTAGCTACACTTCTTATCTTACAACTCAACTTACAACCATTCTGCCTGGCAAGGCAACTCATTTATTTCATTTTATTTTGAGCCCCACTCGTTTTTTATATTATAGAAATGAGGGTTATGAGTTATGTTGTGAAATAGGAAGTATAGCTAGCACAATTCATAGTAAAATTTGGTCATGACCCATGAAAGAGGAGGAGGCATTTGAATTGTTCAAATTTTCAATAGCCGGACCCGAGTAGATCTAGAGTTTAATTGTTTCCGTTCTATGAAATCAAGTGACAAAATTGATTGCGTTAGTTTTAAATTCCTATAAAGTTCTCCTTCTATATTGTACAAAAGAAAGAAAGTCGAGCAAAGATGGATCGTTCACGTCCTTTGCTAGCACCAAAACGGTCTTCATCTTCTTAACGCTAGTATTTGAATTTTCCAAGAAATAGACCGTGTCTTAAATGAACTTTAATGGGTATGCCAGTCTGATCGCATATGTGGGCTTTTCTTTACAAATGTGCAAGCCATCCTTCTTACTTTGTGGCCTTTTTCTTACTACTTATGTGGGCACACCTTCCAACAGTGTGGCCTTTCTTCGGTCCCAGTTGACTTAGGCTAGGGTAGCAAAAACCCTCCCACACGCTTCATTTAAGTGAGATGTATGAAACTCTAACCATGGGGACCCACCTACTGATAAGTTGGATGTTTTAAAATTAATTAATCCAATACATTTAACCATAAGCACAATCTCTTGTATTATTTATCATATGAATTAATCATGTTGTCAATCCTATTGTCAAGTAAAATTGGAGGATATATAACTGAAAATAATAAAATTTATTTTGAACAGTCCAAATTATCATTAAGTGGGCTGCATGGTTCACACATTCCACTCTTATGAAGCATTCAGGCGACACTCCCAAGACTTGGATGTGAAAGGAAATAAATTTTTTTTTGAATGGTCAAAAAGAATTAAAGCAGAACTTTGTTGATGTACATACACAATCTTTTTTTTTTCCTTCTTTCTCTCCTATTTTTTTCCCTTTTTGGAAAGGACAATGTCAGAAGCTATATATATATGTATATATAGCACATCCATCCCTCACCATAAGTTTGTTCCTCCTGATATTTTCCTGTGCATACGTCCCTCACGAAAGGACAGTGGATACTCTTCCATGGGGCACACTATGGACCCCACCAAAGGATGAGACCTTTTATATATATAATTTGCTAGTTGGCCTGATGGTGAGGAGTTGTCAAGTTAACCCACCGACCTGGGGATCAGTCTAGGTGAAGCAGTTGGAGTGGGCATGCTATCCACAGCGGGAGCTTGGCTTGTAATTACCATATCATAAAGCATTATTATTCACAACATTTGAAAAGATTTTTTTGAAGATTTTGTTTTTAATTTCTATGAAAGACTTTCCACTTTTGTTGGAAACATTTTTGCAAGCTATGATCGCAATGATTGGTAATTAATAGTGGTGTAAGTAACATTCTGCATGGTGATGTCTCGTAAAGATTGTCCCACCTCACAAATTAAGGAGGTGCTTGGTTGATGGAATCTCTGATTGTTCTGTGTCGGTCATGCAATGTCAGGTGATGGCGATGCTGTCTATAAAATCTCTTAATATGTTTAGTAGAATCTCAAAAACAGCATCGCAAAGAACAGGTATTGGTGAATTTGTAGGGGACGGACAGCATTTGTAGAATTGTAAATTCTCCCCAACAAGGAATTTTCTGAATTCCTGCAATGGAATTTCCCCTATTCAAAATACGCTTTCTCACCAACAGTCATTCGTTCCCAGACTCAAGTTGTTATTCTTACATACGTTTTCCTTCTCCTGCGGGATATTCATGGAGATGCTGGCATTTCTTGTAACGTTTCCTCCCATTCAGGCAAATCATGGAGAAAGCTTCCATCGATAAAATAATTGCATAACTCATTTCATCTCCTCTATTTTATAAAGGTCTTTCTGCCTTCTTCAAAAGTCTTCTCTTCGATCTCTTAACTTGAGCAGCTTTTTCATCATCATCACTAGAGGGCATTGCCCATCATATTGAGAGGCATTTTGCCCTTCAACCAATGCCTACTTGGTCTGGAAATCGAACGGCCTATTTGCATTCTCTCCTTGGTATTCATCATCCATGAAAGCTCAAATATTGGCATCTTCAAATAGATAGACATGCGGTGTTAAAGCAAACAAGTATCAAATCACATTTTCTCCTTTGTTAGGAAAAAAAATCATGCCCTACTGGAGAAGTTCATTGACTATGTTTAGATCACCATATGTTTGCTGTGAAAAATAATTGAGATTAACTAGGTATTGCAGAAATTTTAATATCCTAATATCCTTTTTTACCCTTCTTTTTAGAACTTGATTTTTGGTTTCTTCTTGTGCATCTTAATCTCAGTTGATGAAAAAGTCATGAAGATCCTAATGCATACCAAGTGTATGTTGTAATGGTATTATAACATATTTTTGAAATTCACACTTCCTGTTGTCCTTTAAGTCAAATAATGAATTTTGGATATTTATGGATATGTACAAGGCTTGTTTGAATTGTTTTGATATGTTAGATGGTGGGTTGATATATTTTTGTCTACTGTAAATGATGAGTTCAATCATTTGATATTGTGACTCATGGAAAATAGACCAATGATGGGGGACAATTTGAATCCGACAGTGGATAAGAGAGAGTTGAAATGATCTAAGTAACCCTGATAACTAATACCAAAAAATGGTGGACGTAATAAAGACTAGGCTATTCCACTTTCATAAGAAAAATGAGCGGCTTCCTTTCTTTTTTTATTTTTTGATTTTTTTTTCTTGTTGGCAATTATATTGAGGAGACATTTTTAGGGACTTGAAATCACCCATTTAACAGCTCCGTTTGCCTTGGTAGAACAAGAAATCGTTATCAAATAACCCCAGCCTTCAATCCATCAATGAACCATTTCCTGCTACTCATTTTAGATAGAGTAAATCATCCTTTTTTATACCAACAATTGGATACCATGTCCTCCCAATATAAATTATTTTTGCAGTGTCACACCTCCATAGTGTATCCCACCAAATGAACACTTCTTAAATATCATTACTCTCTCCATCATTGTTTTAGACTTACTAATTTGAGTTCAATTGTAAATGACCACATTCTTAGCAAGAAAAAATAATTACATCCTAAAAATTATATTACAACTATATATTCTTCTTTTAATTCCATTTGGATCTAAAATACCCATAAAACAACTAAACATTGAAGGTTTATAAGAAGATTGTTCGGCAAGTGCTGTAAAAGACATAACAAAAAATGATGGAGTATAGAATAAAAACATAAAACTAAAAAGGAGGCCCGAAATTGAAGTGTGTGTTTGTTTTGAGTTTAGCAATGATGTTTGCTACAATATCAGCCTCCCTCAACACATTAGAGGAGACATCCGAGGTTTTGCACAATGATGTGGGATCTCTTTTATCATTAAGTGCACTATTCATAGGTAGGATGAGCCATAAGACAACCAATAGGTTGCATTTGAGAAATCAGTTTGTGGTAAGATTATATGGAAAAGCACATGTAGAAACCCAGAAAAGAACATGAAAAAATCCTCAAAGCTTCCTTAATAACCAACATCTCCCTGTTTAATTCCTTAATGCCAATGGGACTTAAGATGTTGGATATCCCTTTTATTATTTTGAAAAGCTCATCTAATTCTTGCTAAGTTCAACGGGGTGCTAACAGCGTGATTCCATATTTACTTGATGATGGTGATGTAAACAAGCCACTCTTGCTTACAAGCTACTCAAGCTCGGCTTGATTGGGCTCAACTTTGGCTCATCTATTGTTCAATGAGGCAAGGCTGCCAAGCACAAGTTAGGCCCTACACGACAAAGTCACATCAGCCAAAGATGATCCTTGTATATGAAAAGAAAAAGAAAAAAAATCATATATTATCAGCAACCAATGTGGACTTGAGTACGACAAACAATTGATTCTTCTTGTATAGATGGATTTGATTTACTTTGGATAACAAAAAGTCCATGTCCACTTTAAAACCTTGTTCTCTGTTGAATCATATGTTTCTTGTCTTTTTAATTGGTAGATGGATTTTGTTATCGAAAAAATGTACAATATGAATTAGCTTTGTATATGAATTGTGTGCAATTTAAATGCACAAGTAACTCTAGAAAGTAAATACAAGTCAAAGCTTCCTCCAAATTATGCAAAACAGTTTGTGACCTAATTTTAAAGTCATTAGTACAAAGTCATGGTGATTCTCTCTATCCTCATTTAGCTAATGTACAAACAGCTGTCCGACATGGCATTTGCACATCACTAATGTCACACAAAAGAAACCGAAATAGGTTAGCAAAGCTCACATATTTCCCTTCCAGGGTTCCAACTCATTTGCTTCTACCCATTTGATCACATCAACTAAATCTCCTATGATGGTTTTTATTGCATTAGCATTTAAAAAAAAAACTTAAAATCCTCTCTTACTGTTAGTATTTCAGCTTTTTTTATTATGTCAAGCCTACTGGACTCGAAAATGTGCATAACTTTCTCCTAAAGTGGTCAGTTGGAACCTCGCCAATTCTCATTGGTCTCTGTTTGGCTGCTGTGGCACCAACATAATCAGAGGTGTAGTCTATCAGGGTAAAAATGTTAGATGTCTTGGGTTGGGTGCAGTCCATGATGGACATATGCTCCACTCTTTTTTATCTCCAATCTTTGAAGTTTTTTCAATTTGCTAAGTGCTTGTGATTGCTGATCTCTTACTCTCTTCATATCATTGGAGATTCAGTTAATGTGATCAAGTAAAAATTTTAGATGTCTTGGGTTGGGTTTGAAGGTTTATAACCTTTTTATTAAAAGAAAAAATATTTTCAAGAATGTCATAAGAAACTGAGATATTAAAACTCACTATATCAGCTAATATTTGAAGTTAAACACTTTTATGGCATAGTGGGCTGTGGATAGTCACTAGAATATATATATATATATATCTCTAATATAGCATAACCAGATACCAAATGGGCCAACTAACTCTTAAAAATAGGCTTCTCTATTAAAAATTCTCTGGAAAATGATAGAACCACATGAATAAAAAAGACTACAATGCCCAGAGTTTTCCAATCCCTTTTACTACTGCAATACCATATGGGTATGCTTTTTTGCTTCTTCCTTTTGATTCTATGTTTTTTCTTTTTTCTTTCTCATGACTCATGTAATGGGTGAGTTTATCCTTCATCCTCTTGAGAAAGAATGCCTACGTGTAAATGGTCTAATTTCTATTGGCTATAGGTTCTGGTTTTCTATTTTCGATATTTCTAATGGTTGAATCTGCATTTCTTTTACCTGTTTGAAGTTTTAATCTCTTATTTCTGAGTAAAAATTAGGACACTAAGTTCCAAGCAGAAAATTTTATCTAATTGGTTATGCTTCTTTAATTTGTATGGTTGTCTATAATGAATCGATCTCAAGAAGCAGTATTAGACCCTCATAAAAGGACTGGTTCTTATCAACAACTGCAAGATCCAACTATTTCTTATTTGCAGTTTCTGTTTTAGAAAAAATAAAATTTTTTTTAAAAAAAAATATGAGTTGTAAAACTATAAAACTATCTTAGTCTTTACTGGGCTGTAAATGGAATATTGTAACTGTAGCCTTTCCTTCCATTGTGGTTTTGTTTATTTAGATGTTTTTTTCCTTATCGGTAGACATAAATACCATGTCATCATTTCATTTCTATTGCTGAAAACCAAAAAAACTGAATGTCTCAAAATACTGAGAAATCTAGGGAAGACCATACGTTCCTACCCAAACTATTAACCGTTACTAAAATATTCTCATTTATGCTCTAAAAATATTGGATGGAAACATGTCTATATATAGAAATGATTGAAGTAGACATTATATATATGAAGTCTCAGAAGTCTCAATTCTTGTCTTTCATGAAACTAGGCACTACCAATATCGAAAACCGCAACTGCAATATTGGAGATTTATTCATGAAGCTCAAAAAAGAAGATAGGACCAAACTTGGTGTCTCTCACTTTTTTGGCGGGTGTCGTGAGGGTGAAAGATATAAAACTGGAATATCTAATTGAAGTGAGTCAGAAACACTCGACCTATCTACATGGAAAGGAGTACAAATTTGTAGGTATATAATGTATTCATTGTCTTTCATTTTAGCACTCCATCTCCTTTGTAGCCATGTTGATTGTTATACTTCTTTATGGTATTTTGAATTTATACTTGATGGTTTAATGTAGTGGGTCTATTTTTTTCTCTTCCCATTTGATGAGTGTGATTTGCTCTTTTTTAGTGACTATACTTTCTATGTTGGTATTGGGATGACTTCCACTGCCCGTGCTCAGCACAGGAGCATTTTGCTAGTAACTCACTAATGGTGCAGGATGCATCTATGATAGTGTAATAACTCCGATTTTAGTAGCAAGAAGGTACACAAGAAGTAAATTAAAGTATGTACAAAGAGGTGGAATGGCGCGACATAGGTGGTTAAAATTGATCCAATGCATAGTGACAGTGACTGAAGCAAAGTCCATTCTAATAGTAGGCCACCATCAAATTGGTCGCATGCAAAACAAGTGAATAAAATGTAGAAGATAAATGGGAGTAAAACCACATATACTTTGCATGTGATAGATTATGTGGTGGGTCCCCCCCTATTAGAATGAAACCTATGCCATAACCATTAGTATATGCAGGGATATTCATTTTAATGGCTTTGATCTTATAGATTTTGACCCCAGTGACTGATTTAGAAGTATGGGAACCAGTTATATATCTTATTGTAGCATCAGATGTTCCAAATACTAGAAATAAGATGGAGATTGAAGTGAATACTAAGGAGAGGTGGCTTCTCTAAAGGTTCCCCGGAAGGAATCTCTTTCTTGATTTTTCAAAAAGATACAAGTGGGATAGATACAAGTGGCATATTTTGTAAGACACATTTGTGGGAGGCAGCCGCCAAGATCCCTAGATACTGCATATAAATTACTGTGCATATAACTTTAGATGATGATGATTCAAGAACTATATATGTGAGATCTCTCTAATTTGATTTCGGTCTTACAGTAACCCAAAAATCTCAAGACCTTCTACTATATTTCTTTATGCTCGAACTCACACTGGAGCATGGGCCTCTTCTACTGTATTTCTCTTTCATGTGTTTTGATGAGTCCTTAAAACTCACTTGTTCATACATAATTTCACATACTTTAAGGACTTAATCATTCTAAACTACATCGATTAGGGTAAAATTATAATTAGTGGACTTGAAATCCATATATTATGTTTTAATGCATAATTCTCTCAAAAATCATCATTTTAGTACAAAATCATAAGAATGCTTTTCTGAAACCTTAATTTTTCAATGTATCTGTCAAACCTTGATTTTTCATGAAATGATTTGAAATTCATTCATCATTATATTATTTAAGTCATAACATGTGTAATGACATCAACTTATGCTATCCTTTTATGTAAAACTAGTTTGCATTCATACATTTGTGACTTCAAGGGTAAAACTATTATTTCATATAAAATGTCATAGTTTTATGCATGAGATCATGGAAACATCATTCAATACATTATTCCTCATGTTTCATATCATTTCTCAAAACTTTGGAGGAAACCTACTTGGATCAGGACTCTTCACGAATAGTCTCTGTTAGATTAGAACTCTAAGAATTTTTATCGTTTGAACTTTTTTACAGGTATTGTGAAAATTGCGATCCACTGGATGTCAATTGGAAAAAATACCCTTCTTGGATGAAGAATCCTACAGACATTAAGATTCTTGCCCAGGGCCCACACACAGTGCAGAAAATCATATTAGGTCATGTCTTGAAGATTGGAGCTGAAAAGGTGCTGATCTGAATAAGAACAAAGGAGAATTGAAGTCAGCGGAACCTATAAACGTTCACACATGTGGAGAGCTTACACATGTGCCATAGGTAAAAAGGGGGTTCACTCATTCCACTTGAATTGTCCCTACAACCTTTTTCAAAAAAATTTGAGAAAATACCATGATCATGAGGCAGTAATTAAAGAAATAATGCAAGAAGGAATTTGCAAAGCCACAAGGGGACCCACACACAAGCATGCATGTCCAAGACTCCTCTATTTTCATGTTTAGATCATACCTAAACTCTTTTAAATTATCTCCCCAATATTTATGCAAAAATTGAGAAAGAAAGGAGAGAATTCATGAGAGAAAAGAGAGTTTCAGTGGAAAAATGATAAGCCACCACAGGAGATAGATCTCTATCTTTTCAAGGAGTACTGTTTTTCACATTCAAGGGAGGCTTTTCCTCAACCTTGGATGTCTAACCAAGGTGGTCTTCATTTAAGCCATAACGAGCTTGTGGAGTCAAAAATTCCTTAGAATAATCAATAACTGTCTTGGACCTTTGTTTCAAGTTTTGAAAGCTGGAACATAAATCTCTTGCATCGTTGACAGGGAGGAATTTTTGCTTCAAAATATTCTTCTTCTCGGTCCATGTGTTAACAAGGTCCATGTTTTGATTTTTTAGTTTTCTTTACAATTCAGCCTGTTAAGTTGCAGCATAATTACAAAATCTAATAGCAATCAGTGTGACTCTATGGCGCTCAGTCATTGGCTTGTATGCAAAAATATTCTCCACACATACTAACTAATCCATAAATTCAGCGGGTTGCAATTTTCCATTATATTCGGGAATCACGATTTTAATCCTTAAATCTCGATCAGGATTATTGATTGGTGGATCACGTGGATTCCGAATATTCGCACCATCATCACAGTTTTGATTCACACATTGACTATTTTCCAAATTTGTCACTCTAGTGTCCAATTGTTGAAGGGTGGTGTGTATGCCATCAATTTTTGTAGATAATTCTCTAATGGCACCAACCAAATCTTCAATGGAAGAAGATGAATATTCTACCTCAACTTGCTTCTTAGGAGGCATTTTTTTATATATTGCAAAATTTAAATCTGACTGACCTGATATGTAGATCTGTGCGCCACTAACACAATGGTGCAAACTGAGCGGAAACGGACCTCAAATGAGACTAATATCAATAAAATAAAGTCTAACCCTTAATGTCACAATATATTAATGGCCTGTAGAGTGCAAATGGCCTAACAGTTGGCCGGATCCAAATTAAGCCTAGTAAGAGGAGTAGATCAAGGCCAACGCAACCACCTTGGACTTTGTTCCAGAAAAGAAACAAAAGGCTCAACTGTTTTCGACCATGTCTATTTCTCTTTTGCAAAGAGATGACAAGGTGGGATAGCGGCGTCTTAGCTGGCGACGATGTCGAGTGGTAACAGCTAAGGGTGGAGTCCAGGTGCAGGTGGCGGTTGTGCTACGATCGGCGATAGCAGGTGGAAGACGGCGGCTACTATTAGTGATAATAGAGTAAGAGGGAGCGCGTGGTAGTGGCTGGCAGTGGCGACAGTAGTGTGTGACTGCGGTTGGCAACAGTAATAGCAAGCGACAACACTCTCATTGCCAGGTATGCTCGTCCCTTCACTTCTCCTTCTTCTCTTTACCTTTCTTTTGTTTTTTTTTTTTTAAGAGCAGAGGATGGGTTTGGTGGACGAAGCCTTTGACAAGGGTCTGGGGTTTGGAAATTACGAAGATGGGTAGGTCCTAGGGTTTGCAGTGGTGCAATAGGATTGGGGTTGGGAACAGGGGTGGCGAGCAAAGTCTTAGGTGGTGAGGGATTTGACGGGGTGGGGCTTCTGGTCTACTGGGGAGGTGGTGGTCGTATAGGGTACAAGGATTTGATGACAAGGGTTTCTGTTCAGGTAGTGGTTTCAGTGGCTTAGGGTTCTAGGGAAGGATGGTGACGGAAGATCGCATAGAGGGTGTTGAAGATGGATGAATAGGGGTAATCATGCTGGAAGATCATGCAGATCCTTTGACTCTGATACCAAGCTGATGTAGGCCCTAAGGTTAGGGATTGCGTAGGGGTGCCGAAGCACGTGTCCAAGGATACTTCGAATCATTAAGAAGACTTTAACACACACAAGGATGCACTTCTCAGGGATAAAACCTAATTCTATTAATCAATCAAGTCTGAGAATCTCTTCTCTACAATACCATATATTTAGTAAAAGCAAACTTAATATCTAAGAAAACCCTAAGCTATTAATAGAAACTTCCCTAATAATAATATAATTAGAAATCTACTAATAAAAATAAGATAATTCTAATCAAATTTGAATAAGGACTGTTTTTGGGGACTAGATTGCCTCACTTACCCTAGATCATGGCATCAAGAAAGAAAGATGGATACACTTAGAATTCCAGCAGGAGAAGGAGTCTTATCTCATCTTAAACTTGGAAGACTTGTTGGCCAAGAAGAGGACCTACCTAAAGAAGGAAAGCTACACATGAGACCTTTTTTGAAAAGGAGTAGAAGAAAAAAAGTATAAATAGGGAACCCCTCTCCCATACTCTTCATGGAAAAATTACCCACCTCCCACCTTTAGATTTCTACACTCCATCTCTCCCTCTCTTATCTCTCCATCTTAAGTCATCAAGGAGGCTGTCACAACCCGAGCCCAGGGTTCGGGGGTTAGCAAAAACCAAACCTAATGACACACGTACTCCCGTGCCTGTACACGTAGATCGAGTCTAAATGCACACGCACAAGGGAACATTCACACGTGCCAAACAAGTACGCGGAAGCTGTAAATATCAAAAACATCAAACTAACAGTGCAAGAACAGAATACGAGGAAGAACTGACATAATTACATGAGAAAGTCTTACAAGAAGAACAAAATAACATATACAGTCATGACATATACATAAGTGAGCAAATCCTCAAAACAAGACTCCAATGATGCATGCAAGAACGCTCTCCCGTGGAGTGATCACATCCACTCCTCTAGGCCTGATGGGGCCTCGGGGGTCTCGTCTGGAGTCTGGCCGACCGGCGAGGGTTCGGCAGGGGGATCTGGGCCTACAACACCAAAACAACTGTGAATACAACGATTCAGCAAAGTATAACCCATAGCAAGTTAACACATGCTGTGTCTAATAGAATAAAGAACATCATGTAAATTAAATAAGGCATTTTCGTATACTAGGCTGTCATGCAAGAAAGAAATATGCTAAGAGAATCAATGAATACATGCAGTGTACATACTAGTGGCTACTACATTACCATATGCTCCTAAAAGAGGGATCTTATAACATGCTAAGAACACCATTATCCGGGCCAGGATACAATGGGTCTCGGTTTCCTGGGGTCCGGTTCCCCAAGACATATCCTTACTGCAGCAAGTCTATATAACTATACCAAATTCACCCCGTCGGAATCCTAAGGCTGAGGTTAAGTAGTGCCTGACCATACAGAGTCAATCATGGAAACCGTGAGTAGATCGTGATAACATATCATACATGCATATCTGTGAACATATCATATATGCATACTCAAGGTAAAGAACCAAAATGTGAAAGGAACTGAACACAAGTAAACATATCAGAGAGTTGAGATCAATGATCGAATGCAATATGTTATGCAACAAATCATGCGAAATCGGATCATCTTTATTTAAAAACCAATTCTAATCTAATTATCCGTGTTTCTAACCGTGCATGATGATGTAGTTTTAAGTTATTCGATGCACCATTGTCTAGTGTTGCATTGAATCGGGCGGTGTACGAAGTCCCTTAAACCAACACCCATGGGGAGGTGCTTAACATCCGGATAATGAACATGAATGATTCGCAGCCCTCAAGATCATTCACGCGTTGTATCACATTCCGTTGGGCAAGTCTTGGTACTCTACATTCTATCATGAAAGCCATACCGGTCTTTCCCTTACACCTATCCTTGTTTTTCATTAGTCTAGTGTGAATACGGCTCAGCCGTGTGTGTGTTACGGCTTAGCCGTGTGTGGTCTACGGCTTAGCCGTGGCTGGGCCGTAGAAGGTCTGTCAATTGATGGTTCTCAGTTAAATCCAGAAAGTGCACCCTGTACTGATCTACAGTTGGGCCATGGCTGAGCTTCGGCTTAGCCGTAGGGCAATCCACGGCTTAGTCGTGCCCTAGCCGTAGAGGAAAACTGGGTTTTTATCCTCTCTGGACTTTGAGCCGTAAGTGCCATACGGCTTAGCCGTACGAGCACGAAGTCAAATTTCTGAAGCACAATCAGAAAGTCTGGGAATTCATCAGAATTTGCAAATTTCCAATAGAAAGGGATAGAATACTAACCAAATGGGCTGGACACACATTTCTCCATACAAACTCATGTGAATTAACCAAAATCAAATGCATACCAACATGGGTTCATACAAGTTATGGTTATACTTGCCTCAATTGAATTCAATGACGCACTTGTTGTCCTTAAGCCCAAACACAACCTAACACCAATCAAAACAACATGCATGCATGAGGAATGGAAAGAAATTCAAAACACAGACACACCATGCAATAAGAACAAGAAGGAGAAGAACTAGAGGAAAGAGATGAGAGAATGGAAGAATTTCCCACTCACCTCACATGCAAAGGAACCAACTTCCTCTTGATCGATGGAGGAGAGAATCCGGAGGAGAGAATGCAAGAGAAGGAGAGACTCCACGTACACAGTGTAGGAAAATGAGAGAGATGACGTGTGTTGGTCGATGGATGAGTGTATATAAGCTAATGGGGTGTTCAAATTACAATGAAGGCCAAGTGAGAATGCTAATTTCAATTTGAGTCAAATCCGGGTCCAAATGAATCACACGACATCGGTTGCAAACGACGTAGTTACGAAAGTTAACGAGCTCAACGAAAGACACGTGTTGACATCAAGATGATGCAAAAATGACCATGTCTTAGAAAAGCTAAAATTACGAAAAAGGGCTTGGTCTACTTAATCCAGGTCAAACTCAACCCAACTACCTATCCATGACCCGCAACGAAAATCAAAACACAAACAAAACGCGATTAGCAACGAAAACAAGATTAATTAACCGCTAAACGGGGTCAAGCTGGGTTGGAGTGTTACAGAGGCTTAGCCCTAAAGCCACACCACCAGCCTTGAAGTGTCAATTAGAAGGAGGAATTCTCATCCATCCTAGTATGTAATTGTTTGCCTTTTATTTTCAATATTTTGTAAAATAATTTCATGCTAGTAAAATTTGTTTCTTTTCAATTGTTTTTTTCTTTAATTTTGTGGTATTCATAATTTTAGTCTTATTTGTAATTGGGTTAATTTTCATTCTTGTTTAAATATTGGGATAGAGTTGGAATTACAACTATTAATCCATCTAAGTATCCTTTTCAATATACTTTGTCTCTTTGGATACATTGTATGTTTGGAGGCAATGCAAGATGGGGTTAAAAAGATTTAAGTGAAAAAAGATCAGAGGTCAATTCTAAAATTTATTTTTACATTAAATGAAGATTTGTTATTCTCACTTAGATTGACGACCTAAGATGAAAAATAAGGCCTTTGGATAACACTTCTAATCTTTTTTATTCCAAGTTGAGATAAGAAATTGAAAGAACAATATTACTACCTTTGACTTCCTGTTTTACCACCTTTGACTTCTTGTTTTACCGCATTTGATTTCCGTTGTTTACCGCCTTTGACTTCCTGCACTTTTTATTTATTTTCTTGCGCTTTTCTTTTTATTTTTTGCACTTTTATTTCAATTTTTTGCACTTTTATTTTGGAAAATTGAATCTTCATGTTTTTTGCATCTTGTTTACATTAGGAAATTTAAATTTCATATTTGCATTTATATACATTGTTTGGTTTTAGTAGTTTTTTAACTTAGGCTAGTTTCCAAATTTTATCAACTAACTTTCTAATTTAGAATATTTTTAATTTGAATTGGATTTGTAAATCTTTTGTTTTAGAAGTTGCATATTCTTAACTTAATTTAACTTTTAGTTTAGGAAAGTTTCAAATTTCTGTTTTTAACTTTGTGGAGTTTTCATTTTAGTAAGTTTCTAATTTTAGTTTTTATTTTATTAGAAGTTTTAATGTGTGTTTTCTTTTGGAGTAACTTTAGTTTTTTTTTTTAGGAATTTTTAGATTTAGGATTTTTAATTTAGGAAGTTTTATTTACTTGGATTGTATTTGTTTAATTTTTATTTTTACAAAGTAGGAATGGTTGTTTTTCTTAGTTTTTAAATTAGGCTAATTTTAGATTTTTATTTAGGGTAGGTACAAGTTGAAAAAGGAACCTTAAAAATACATTGCTCTTTATGGATCGACCGGGTCTCATTAGTTTTACTACTACATCGCTGTTTTGCACTTGGAACTACGGTCGAGTTTTTGGCGCCATTGCTGGGGTGCACATTTAAGGTAACTTTTCTAACTTTCCCTATTTACATTGCTTTATAGGTGTGATTTAATTTTGTGTCATCTTTCTAGAAATAGGAGGACATAGATGGAATGAAAAACCGCCCTAATTTGGAATAGAAAAGTACATGGAATGCTAGAAAGTACACATCACTTTGATTTTTAGAAACTTTCTAAAATTAGGAAAAGTTACTGCTTTCAACTTGTCATAACTTCTTTGGGAAGAAAGTGTGCCAAATGTGATCTAATTGCTGTCCTTGATCTTCTCGGTGTCCAAGAAAGCCTTTGCCCCTGTAGTGCCTAACGGCTTATCTGTTCAGGAAATTGGTCCTTCAAACGGGTCCATCTATGACTCTACCACTTCTTGGTGGCTAACCTGGCTGAGTTGGTTTTATAAGATCGGATTGGAGAGCTAGAGGAAACTTTTCAACCTTAGGGAGTTACTTAGATGTTTTTTGTGTAACTTAAGTTTTTATCATTTTTCAAAAAAATAAAATAAAATAAACAAGTGATTCTAAAAAGGATTTGGTGGGAATCCACAAACATGAGGGGACTTAACAATGAGCAAACCAATGGGAATGAAATCAATGCTGATGGCTGCCTTGTGTGAACAAGAAAAGATTACAATGTTACATCAAAGTTGTTCAGCTGGATTTTATAAATAGAAGTGGGCCAATCACTATGATCATCATTACAATGAGGATTTTGTGGAGGATTTTAATGGAATGATTAGCTTAGATCATCAACTAATAAGTGTCTAGCATGATTACCCATACCCCACACAATCCTTCACTCTTATGGACGTGGGAATTCAATGGCAAGTTGAATCAAATTCAAATCAATGGCATCACCACAATGACATGGGTAACATGTGTGGTCCAAATTGGGATGATCAATCATTAGACAATTGGTGAAATGGGCCCAACATGGATCATGTCTCTTATCCCCAAGAATTTACTTTAGACGGGTCATATGACTACCCCTCACAGCATACATCATATGTACCCCCTCTTTCTCCTTAGTCCTTTGCACCTCATAATCCCTCTGTGCCTGAATGTTCATATAAACTATCATCACCTTTGAAGAATTCTTTGGAGGATACTTTAGCCAAATTGGTTGAGTTCACATAAAACACCATGCAATCCATACAAAATAATGAACAACGCATGAAAAGCCTAATGGCTTTGATAACTCAAATAAGGCTTGAAATAAGAAAATGAAATGCCACCCTTGGAATTGAAGATGATCATACATTCATTGCAAATCTTATCGAGATGGATCACACAAACACATGGTGGATATCCGAGGGTGTACATGAGAACATGGATGATGGTGTGATGCATGATCCAATTAATGAATCACATGAGCCTGATTGCCCCACTTTTCCTCAGTCTCGCTCGTTCCACTTTATTAAAAAGGAATCTATGCCCTTTTACATAAATCCTTTCTATGATTCAGATTCCTTTGATGAATTTGGTATTGCGGTCTTTCACAAATTTGATATTCCTATGATTGAGGAAACCGAAAATGAACCTAATGAGCCTAAAAAAAAAAGATTACAACTGGGAGGATGACCCCATTTTTTCAAATTTCTGAGTTAGATAATTTGGAATCTTTGGAATCATGTTCTGACTTCTTCAAGAAATCTAATGACCTAACTCTAGAGAAATTGCCCTCTCATTTCTTGGCCCTCAATGTTATTTAGAAAAACTTGTGGAATTAGAGAACAATGGTCCCATTCAAACTCCCAAGTCTGACAATTTGGAATCCTTTGAGCCCATGTTTAAATGAAATGCTGAAATTGAAGAAATGGAATTTGTGGCAAGGGAAGACCTAGGGCCACCCAGTTGCTCATTACATCCACTCCTATCTTTCAAAAATCCATTTTTAAGGGAGGAGGAAGAAATTTTCCTTGTGTTCCCTTCTTTACACAGTCTACAGAAATATGTGGTTCTTATGGTTTCATCTCTTTCTGTGCTTTTTGTAAACTGTGTGGAGAAAATTTTCATTTGAGATCCAGGTAGACTCATGGTTTCGAACCCAGTAGTATAGGGTTTTGTTTTCTTTTTAGTGTAGATATTTCCTTTTAGAGTAGCTTCTTGCCTTTTTGTTCTTATTTTTTTGGTTTGTCTAACCTTGGACAGGGAGTAGCTCAGACACATCTTCAGGTGACTTCTTTTCTTTACCCTCCTTTATATTTATGTTTCCCCATGTTACTTTTATAGTTATACATTGCACGCATAAACATCGAGGACGATGTTCATCTTAAGTTAGGGGGTGGGAACAAGAACGCTTGTCCGATTTGAGACAAAATTTTTTTACTTTTTGTCACTTTTTGTTACTTTTTAGGAAAATTTTCAATTTTTAGGACCTTTATTTTTCTTTTGTTGGCATTTATTTTTCATTTTAAAAAAGAAAGTTTTCAAAGAAATTGAAGCAATTTGAAGATATATAGAAATCTAGAATTTTCATATTTTTGGAACGAAGTAAAAAGAAAGTTTGCATTTTCTAAAGCAGGAAACCTATCAGAAGATTACCAAAACTTACTTGTCACATACACACACATATACATTTTTCGACATTTTAGATAGGAAGTTTTAATGCTATTTTTAGGATTTTTCTGTAGAATATGATGTGAACTTGAAATTTAGTTGGTAGAATTTTTTTTCCTGGTTCATTTTTGGTAAATTGTATATATTAGAACCAAAATGAATTAATTCAAGCAAAAATGAGAACTGCCACCTAGTGTTTACTTTTAATTAAAAAAAAAGAGCATATAATGAGAAGTTTGTGACTAGTTTGGGTTCGTAGCTTTTTTAACCTGAGTTAGTAAACCTAAAGGGATATTTTCATATTTAGTGCTCTAAAGCCATTTGATTTGGGAGTCAATGGCCGAACGCTTGCTACATGGGCTAATTAAAAAGCTTAAGGGACCTAAACATTGTACAATCATTAAAAAAAAGAGAGAGTGAGAGAGAAAAAAGAAGAATGAATTATGGCCCAACGAGAGTCTATAGAAATTTTCAAGGGATATGTGCAAAAATATGTAAGAACTAAATTTGCTCCCTAGATCCCAACTTTTGCTATATCATATGAACTTAGAAAATTCTATGTTGGAAAAAGTAAGTGAGTAAAGAGTGTCCGTAAGAGTTTGTAAGTAAGTATGTGTGGGGAATGACAAGGACCAAATTTGCCCTTTGGATTCTAACTTTTCTTATATCATATGAACTTGGAAACCCTTGCGTAGGAAAAAGATAGTGAGAGAAAAAGAGGCCAATCGAAGTAAACAGTAAAGTGGTAGCCATATTAGTAGCTTTGAGAGGAAATTTCTTTTTGCTAAATTTCAGGGGATTAGACTATTTGAAGGAAAAATTCTGTTTTTGCAACATTATTGTGAAATATTTGAAATCGATTTTTGATGTATACAATTTTCACCATGCACGCAAGTTGGTTTGAATTTGAGAAAGTTTCTAAGAATATAATTGTGGACCAGACTTTGAAAAGTCTGAAAGTGTAATTTTTTTAGATTTCGATAATATCCGATATGAGTGAATTTTCTTTTGGAAAATTTCTTTTCTCCTTTATTTTTGTTAAGTTTGTTTCTTTAAAAAAAAAAAGAATTTTGTGGGTATATTCACTGTAAACCCTCACGAGATATAACTCGTCTATTAGGGGGAACCTAGGGGTTTAAGGGCTAGATTCATATCCTAAATGTAGTCAAAAGTGCCAGTAAAAGTGGCATTGCATTCATGTTTACTTTTATTGCATTACATTAGTTTTAGGTTAGATTAGGTTAAGATGGAAGCCTCATATTTTTTGCATTTTTTGCTAAGGACTAACAAAATGTTGGTTTGGGCTGCATGCACTTCTTTTAGGGTTTTTCTTCTTCCTTTTGAGATAAGCAACGAAGGAGTACCCCATCATAGGAATATTTTTGATATAGCATGTTTGATGGCATATCAAAATGGAATTAAATAGCTCACCTTTTAATGCTTGCTCTATCTTTAGGATTCTCCAGTAGGACTCCGTATAATATGTAGTCAATGAAGAGTTTCCGCCACTCTTGAAACGAATTCTCAAAAGAGGGGATTCGACTTCCAGTTGTTCTAAAACACAGAACTGGAGTCGGGGTAGTTTTTAAAGGACACAAAAACCGTCATTTGACAATTGAGATTTTGACTTAATTGCCTTTCAGTATTGCTAGTGATGCTGCCAAGCTAACTAATGAATCTGCTTTGGCATTTTGATATCATGGAACATGATTGAATTACATTAAAGTGAATCGTTTCCTCAGCTGCTGAACCCATTGATGATATGGCAATAGATTTGGTGTGTTCACTTCATATTGTGAATTCATTTGTTTAATGATAAGTTGAGAATCCCCATAGACTCCAAGGATATCGATATGGAACAGACTCTAAGGATATCATATGAAATTTCAAAGCGGGTTCTAATTCGATGATGACAGTTGTAGACTCTGCTTCATTGTTAGGACACCTTTTGGTTATTGAGAAAGATTGTGGTATATATTTTTTCTTCGGATTGTAGAAGATTATCCCGGCTCCTACTACTAGTTAAGGATGCTCATTATTTCTTGAATCTTCATCAAAGTAAATTGTCCAATGAATATCAAGCAATTCCTCTTTGAATTTGAGGCCTTCTAATAACGAATATTCTACTAGGAAATTGGCTAGGGATTACCATTTGACAAGTTTTGCTAGGATTATCTGAGGTCGTACTATGTTAACAAAATGGACCAGTTTGCTAGTCGATCACTTAAATCCTCGGCTTTTGAAATTAGCACTTCCATTGGATTTATTCTAGAGATTAGGTATATTGTATGAGATAGCAGGTAGTGTTATCGTTTTTGAAAGTGAATATGAGTGCCAAACATTCTTTTTTAACATGCCTCCAGTGAATGTTCTTGGACCTTTGTGTATAGGATAAATGGTTTCCCAGACACAGGTGCAGCAAGAATAGTGGGATGGTGAGACACTTTTTGATATTTTGGAAGGTGTCATTGCATTTTTTATCCCATATGAACTCATCTCCTTTCTTCATTAGTTTGGATAATGGTCAACATTTCCCTGATAGGTTCGAGATGAACCTTTTAATGTATGCTAACCTTCCTTATAATTCTCGAAGCTGCTTTAGTGTTTGAGGCGAAAGCATTTCTAGTATAGCTTTAACTTTGCTAAGGTTGAGCTTGATTCCGTCTTTTCAAACAATGAACCTCGAGATTTTTTGGAGAAAACCCTGAAGACACATTTTGGTGGATTCATACAGAGTTTGAATTTCTATAGCGGCTTGAAGACTTTGCTGAGGTTTTTCAAATGTTTGGCTATTTTTTTGCTTTTGAAAACCACGTTATTGACATAGCATTCAACAATCTTATGCTGCATGTCTTTGAAGGTCTTCATCATGGCCCTTAGACAGGTGGCTCCATCATGTTTTAGTCCGAAAGGCATGACAGTGAAGCAGTAGATTTCGAACAGTGTTTGGAAAAAAGTATGCTTTTCTTTTGGAAATTTATACTAAAAGCATACTTTTATGTATTTATCTTTGACTGATTTATTTATTAGTAAAGTTTGTCTTTTCATCTTAATGAGAATTTACATCCGCAAATGGTTGCACTGTTATTTATAATGCATGTGTGTGTCTTTTATTCTATAAAGTAGATAAGTTGGTATGTAGAGTTCAGCTTACACATAGAAAACTTGTTTGTCAGTTCTTATAGAATATAAGTTGTTATTCACAATCTAGATAGAGTTGGACATACCATCAGTATGATTGCAGTATGATGTTTTAGCAGGATTGTCTTGGCTGTGGAAAACGATATAATTTCAACTCATTATGCTAGTACCCTCTATGTGTATTGAACAAGACCGCTTTTAGGTTTATTGTCTTTATACTGATTATATAAGACGATTAACATTCAAATGATTATCATGAGTGCCTGTACTCTTAATCCCGATATAAATAATAGACATGTACATTTAATGATTGGCATTTTGATTTACAAAGGAGTGAAATGTTTTATGGGTCAATAATCTCAGTAAATTAGATGACTACACTACATGTATAGTGGATATTAGTTTATTAACGGAATCCACGTCCCGTAATAGAGATTGATGATATCCCCTTGATTAAGTTTATAAGTTTGAGTATGTCAAACCTTACAGTTGGACTTTGTGTCTGACATATCAAAAAAGTTAAATATAAGGTCTCAAGGAATTATAAAGATATCGATTAAATATAGATGTCAATAATTATTTAATCGATGGATATTTGAAATCTTAACGTAGAGCGATTAATAAGCATTTGATGACAAGAATCTTGAAATATTATTTTGAGAATAAGAACAGGAGTGCAATTATAAATCTTTAGTAGACTGAATTGTAATTTATAGAACTAGGATTCTAATTTGGGTCGAATTAGGGTTTCCTATTTTTATAAGAAGCCTATTCATTATTTCCTTTTTAAGGTCACTATTGTAGCCTATAATTATGCACTATTGCTCTTTAAAAAACATAACAAAAGAAATCTCATTTTTTAGAGCAAAGAGAATTTGCAAAAAAGGCTCACATCCCAGTATGAGTTTGAGCATAAAGGAATACAATAGAAGGTGTTGAGATTTTTGAGTTGTTGTAAGACCGATATCAAATTAGAGAGATCTTGTAAGTATGGTTCTTGAATCATCATCGTCTAAAGACGTTTCCGCAGTAATTTGTACGCAATATTTAAGGATCCTAGTGGTTGCCTCCCGACATTTTCATAATTGGAATGTATCTTTATTTACTTGTATCCTAAGGAACCATCCATAAATGACATCTTTTCATATCTAGAAGTGTTGTCTATCATGAGTTCTGGAATAGGTAGTGGGAAGTCATGTTTTGGACATTCCTTATTCAGGTCTCTAAATTAGGCGCAGACTTTGAGCTAACCATTTTTCTTTGTGACAAAGACTATATTTGTAAGCCAATCTAGATGTTGTTCTTCACAAATGAAGATAACGCCCTTAAGCTTTTAGACTTCTTTTTGATTTTGTCCATTTTGTCAGGCTTGGTTTGCCTCTAAGCTTGCTTTACAGGCTCTATTCCTAGAGTGATGGTTAGCTTGTGACTTGCGATTTTTGGGTCAAGTTTGGGCGTTTCAGCATAGGTCCATGCAAAGCAGTCTACAAACTTATGCAAGAAGCTAATATACTCTACAAGTTATCTTCCTTTTATGTTCAAACTTACAAAGGTGGAATAAGGAATTTTCAGGGTCCCAAGATTGATTTCCTAGATTAGATCCTTAGTCCAAGGGTTAGGAGTAGGTTCTTCCACACTGTTTTTTGAAGCTTCCAACTCCATGAATCACTCTATGAGGTCATTTTCTGGCTTAAGCGAGCGCGTTATCCCTCTCCAAGGATTTATTTTTATTGGCCCTATGGCTTTTATACTCAGTACGAGATGATCCCATACCCCTTACCTTTGTTTTTTATTTCTTTGTCCGCAGGCCATGTTGCCTGTTAAGGAGTGCCATCATCATCACTGCTTTCTTCATCATGTTGGAAGGAAGCCCAATCATCTAGTTCATGAGCCGAGATCTTTTCTTCTTTGCTATATCCATCCAAGGTTGTAGGACCTCTTTTTCGAAATTAGGGATTTCTGTGGAAAAGTTGTAAGGAATGTATCCCAAGCCATATGTGGGAGTTGATGCGACCTTCACATCTATATCCATCCCGTTGTTCAGGCATCATGCCATCATAGGGGACTAGGAGACCTTTTTGGTTTCCAAGCCCGAGTAGTTTTCTAAAATCATATCCCATCTTTTTCATTATTTGATGGGATTGCCAACTATACAAGTTGAACATTACCTATCCTCGGTTTGTAATTTCTTCGAGGGAATGTGTAATAACATGATGATTTGCTTCCGAGAAAATGATCAGGTTGGATTGTATTGGGCTCGCTTAGCCACAAAGAGTGACCAGCGGGCAATGTATATGGGGCCCGAAACTAGCCACAGGTGTAAAGGTGGGAGCTGTCCCTTTTCTAAAGACTCATCTATGTCCTATTCCTATTCAATGTCCGAATCATATGTGGCAGACACAGTAAACATTGAGTAACACCTTTTCATACCTCTGATTGGATGGGTAGCACTTCTTTCAATATTTGCAACTACTGAGGATAGTTCTTCATATAATTGGAAGTCCATACCCATCATGACCCTTCAAATGTGAATATAGAGCCCCTTTTCGCACAAAGCCATACAAGTTCTCTATTATGGTATTTCAGTGCATTAATCAGCCTAGTTTTTCCATCCGTTAATGAATCTTTGAGATGATTCTCCTTGTTCTTGTTTCCTTCGGAGTGGCATCCTTAGGCTAACTGTTTGCCCTAATCCTGGTTTGCACACCTCATAATTGATGATGTAAATTTGGTAAGCTTGGTTGTAACAATTTCTTTCCACCCTTGTAGCAGTTTTAACTAACTGTTCAAGGATTTCAATTTTTATTCCAAATGTCTTGGAACGAATCTGGCTATGGAGTCCATGCTAACACCAAATGCGACCAACTTTCTTTGACAATGGGTCTTCATATATTTCAACCATCTTTACCCATCTATTGATGAAGTCGAGTACTGGCTCATTTTCTTCTTGGTTGGCTCTAACTACTTGGCTGATAGAGGCCGGCTTTTGTAGTGTTACCACCATGACTGGCTTGTTGCGCCTTTTGGTTTGGACTGTGAAGGTTTGGTTTTGAAAGGCCTTTGCTGGCATAACCAACGGGCTGTCTTTGTCTTTTATCATGGTTGGTTAATCCGCGAATTTGACCTTTTGGGTTTTATTTTCCTCTTTCTTTTGAAGAGTGTTGATTGACTCCCCCATGATAGGTGCTTTTTCTTTGTTTTCCTTGGGCTTTGATTCTTCAAACTCTTCCTAGTACATAGCTGCATCTATGAAATATGCCTCTTGCCCTTTGAAGGGTTGTTTGTCTGCGAAGATGCGATGTACTTTGCCATTGTCATTGATGTATTTGATGCATTGATGCAGAGTGGAGGCAATAATAGCATAATCATGTAGCCATCATCTCCCTAAAAAGATGTTGTAATAGGCTCTTATTTTGATGACATGTAGTGTTGCTCTAGATTTTAGATCCCCTATTTGGAACTCCACGTGAATCTTTCCAATCGGGTTATGTACTTCCTCATCGTATCCTTATATTTATGTGTTTATGCTAGACAGCTTGCTAGTCGGGATGCCCAACTCTTGTAGAGCTATGATGGTGATGAGGTTGAGTGCTGACCCCGGATCAATTTGCACTCTTGGCATTTGCATTGCCTTTACATGTGTTGTGAAGTAAAGGGGTCGGGTTTGTTTGGTTTCTCCTAACAGCAAGTCTTCTTTTGAGATGGAGATCGTTGCCTTAGTGTTATTTTGGATGGAAAAGCATTCCAGGCATTTTTTTGGCATTTTGGCCTTTTGCCTTTCATATTCCTTCTCAAATCGATGGACTTGCTCTACATAAGCTTGGTTTTCTAAATTGTGTGCCTATAATTCCCGTATTAGGTTGTTACAGGTTTCCTTTGACATTTTCAATAGGTCAAGGATGTACAAGCGTGCAGGAATGTTATTCAAATGTTCTACAACATCATACTTGAATGTGCTTTATGGCCTTTCATTATTGTTCTCAAGTACATTTACATTGGTACCCTTTGTGTGGGGTTTACATAAAAAGAGAAAGGTCTACCATAGCTGGCCTTGTAGTTCGTTCTTGACTGGGTTACCTTCTCCTAAACTAGGCTCTCTTTTGCTCTTGAAGTCCTTTGGGTAGTGAGGACTTATTTTTCTTTTGATGGACTTAAATTAACTCCTTCATTTCCCATGTTTTTGGACTTCAAGGGTAGGTAAGGGCCGGCTACCATCAAGCTTGGTGCTGTTAATACTTCCTCCTCAGTGTCTAAATCCTGTTGCTCACCTTCTTGAGTTCGAAGCTCATTGGTGAGGTGAACTTGATTAAATTATTACTTTAGCCAGTTGATTAGATGGGGATCAACATTCCTTTATGGTGAAGCTTCTGTCCTTACCTTTTGCTCAACTAGCGAATCGCTTTCTGTTAGTGCATTATGGTTGTAGAAGGATATAGTCACCTCTGGCATTTTGAGGTAAAAGATGTCATCTTCATTTAATAGCTCATCAGATAAGTATTCTTCATCTTCTGGGTCATTCCATGAAGGTAGGATGCTTCTGTCCTCATTTTCGAAACCCAAGGGTTAATTAGCCCAAGATATCCAATTGTAACTAGAGATTTGCCGGTCCTCGTCATCACTATCATGAATTGGGATCATAAAGTCTGCCAATGTGAAGGGTTTCCTGGCATTTGTGGAGGAATCCTCTTCTTTCAAGGATATTTTAAACTTTTTTATTACCGGAGGTGTTTGGACCCTGTGGGATGCCTTTTGGTCTTTCTTTTGCCTTTTTTCTTTTGTTTTGAAGATAACTTTATGACAAGTTCCCGATCTTTATCATTGACCAGATCGGGATGAACCCAGAATTCCTTTCCGAAAATGGTCTTGACGAATATTGAGCCATTTTCATACTAGATCCAATTTATGACCTAAACTCCATTGCTTTTGGTGTTGGAGGTGTGGCAACTGCGACTGATTCAAATTGCCTGAAGGAAATCAAGTTGATAAAAATCAGGTCATATTTTTGGTCGAAGGTGATAATCTCATTCTTCCACATTTCATTGCTCTTTTCTTTAAGGATAAAATAGTCCTTAAAGGAGTGAGAGACCAACCATGATATGCATAGTAGTTGGGATAGTCAAGTTGCCCCTCTTGATTTGGCCTCTTGGGGAGAGGAATTCCTATCTTCCCGTTTTGGACTAAGGATCGAAAGACGACTTCGATGTCCTCGTTGAAAGGGTATTTCACATTCTTCCTTTTTTCATAATCCTTCTTGCAAGTCTGTTCATTTGTCGAGTTCTGAGTTTTGTGTGGTGGTTTGGAGGTCTAAATATTGAACACCTCATCCATCTCTTTCTCACTTCTAGGCATCTTTGAACTAGAACTATTACTTTTAGTTCCTTCATTCTTGTCCAGCTCTTTGCGAACATTTTCGGCCCTAACAACCTCTTCGATGAGCCTAAAGAGTGATTTGGTTTTCAAGCCCACCATCTGTTGACCCATAAAAACTCACAAATATTACAAGTGTTGGAGTGAGGACATCATAACCAGATCCAAAGCTTTAGGGCATTAAACCCTAAGATTGTGGGATGCCAGGTCAAGCACTGTACCAGGTGTTCACAGCTGATGCAACTCACTAAGAATACTTCAAATGAACTTAAAGTGTAGCAGTTCAAATTTCAAAGTTAGTGGACTTCATTTGGTCACTTAACTCACCAACCATCAAATTCCAGGTTCATTGACTCAAAACATAAGGATCACTGAACACATTCAAGCTTTTGGATTACCAAAGTGGCTGAAAATCACCTGCAACTCCAGCACATGCTCAAGAATGATGCTTCAAAGTTTCAAAGTATTTCGACTTTATTTTAGCTCAAACTCAAGCTTTAGTGGTTTTCTACTAGCTCCTTAAGGCCACTATGGTAACTACCACCTCTACACAGCAAAACTAGTTGAAAATTACGAGAATGTCATCAAATACATTCAAGGACTATCCTTCAAAGTTTAAAACATTTTGACATCATTTGGACATTCAAATGGCTGTCTGCCAAGCTCCTTGAGGTCACTGTGCAAAGTGACATCTCATGAAGATTAAATCAACTAAAACTTTTAGAAAAAGCTCAAACTATATTTAGGAGTGCCTTTAAAAAATTTGAAGTCAAATAGATGTTGTTTGATCCAAGTTCAACAAACTTATCAACTTTTGGTTAGTGACCCATAAACCTTGAGGTCGCTAACCAAAGTCCTACTTCCTGGTGGCCTAAGTTGATCAAATTTAAATGCAAAGCTCAAGTCATATTCAAAAATCGCTTTGTGAGTTTTCAAGCGAAGGGGGCTGCATCTGACCTTACTTCAATTTAGGGGTCAGTGATTCCCCCAAAAAACCTTAGGGTCACTAACCAAAGTTCCACTTCTAGAAGGCCAAATCTAATGAAAATTTGATCAGAGACTTAAAATGTGTTCAAGATCAACTCGTCAAAATTTCAAACTAGTTGAACATCATTTAGGTAAAAAATCAATCGACTACTAGTAATACAAGGGGACATTAACTTAGGACATGCAACAAATGGGCCACTGATCAAAACCCTACTTCCACAAGCCCAAATCACATGCAATTGGGATAAATACTTCAAGATGCTCTTGACATCAATTCCTCCAAGTTTCAAGTTAATCCGAGGTCATTGAGCCTCAAACAGTTGAAACAAGGGCCCATTTTCATGAAAAGTCAAAGGGAGGGCGTATCAATTTCAAAAGGTCAAAACATGTTAAAATTTCTATGACAGTCTAAAAATGGTGTTAGAAAACATCCTTTTAAGAGTCATGAAGATCAAACATCATTCAAGTCCCAAACTGATGAAAATGGGTCACATATCGGAAAAAAAACCCAAAACTGAGCCTTTCTGTGACTGTGGCCATGGCCATAGTCATGGACGCCTGTAAAGCAGTGCTCGATGGTTCCAAGTGGTTTTGTCTACTTTATTTCAAAACCAAACTTCTCATAACTCCCCCAATTGCCTCAAAGTCTATAAAAGACATACTTAGGTACTTAGGAAGGGGTTCCAATGAAGGTTCAAAGGCTTCCTCCATAATTTGATGACTTTGGCATCCACTTGGAAGATCTACAAGCAACACTTGGCTGCAATTGCTCCCAATCTTCTTCTTCTCATTAACTTAACGTGAGAAATGATTATGGGGAAGAAGATTTACGAGATTATTACTCAAAAAAAAAAATTGATTTTCAAAGTCATCAAGTACAAGGGAACTCCGATAGATGAAGCTATGCCTTGATTGGTTTTCCCACTTGAAGGGTGTTTTGTCCACTTTTATGGTTATGAACAGACCTTTTTAGGTTTTATTCTTCTCCTTGAAAGCTATCAAATCAGAATGGCACAACTTTGGTTACTTTCTCCTACACAAAGGCAACCTTTCCAAATTTGCACAATCGCGATCCGTAAAAATCAAAGTGGTGATTACCAACGATCATTCATGATTCTACGGTCAAGATCAGCACTTTTGGTGGACATTCATCACTCTTGAAACCAAAAAACACAAGTTTTAGCACCTTGGAAGCACTGTGGAAGCAAATAGAAACAAAATGGAGAAAAATAGTAACCAAAACGGACACTATCAGTCAGTGACTATGGGCCACGGTCACCACTCTATGCTTCTTTGTTTTTTGTATTTTCTTCTCATTTTTCAAATAATTTCTCTGCTTTTCCTAGTTTGGATCACATTTGAGACCAGAGGGAGGGGTTGTAATTTTCTAACACTTGTAAACAACATGCATCCCCAAGGTCAGAGCATTGAATCCATGTAAAAAAAAAAGAAAGAAAGGAATTTAATGATGATCCGTAGTTATTTTCCTATTCTTCTATGTGTTTGAATGTGTGAATGTTAGCTTGATTCTGTTGCATTCATTATCATTTCAAGCGTAATCACCATCACGGCATGGATTTCAAGTTTGAGGTTATCATGCACATATCCACCGTTGATTTTTACAATATGATCCCATGCATATATAGGAAAGTGCTCTCATCTATTGATGAAGGCTTGGGTAGACTCGGCATCTTCCTATTTAGTATTGCTAAGGAGGCAAAGGGTCATTACTTGATCCTCTTCCTATAACTGGAGCAGGAATTTTTCTTCCAATATAGCCTGTGAAGTAAAAGTGTAATCAGGCATTTGCCTATACCAGTCAAAAGCAATCCCTTTGATGGTGTTGATGAACAGGCACATCTTCAAGGTGCTACGTTTGGTAAACTCCTAAGTAAAGACTTGAAATGTACTCGATGCTGATGAGTAGATCCTTTCCCTGCATAGGCCTGGAACGTATGCTGTTTGTAGTTTTTAGGGAATGAGACTAGGTCAAATTTGGAGGTAATTTGGGTAACAACCCCTTCTTCTTCAGGCGGTTTTCTCCCTCTAATTTGTTCACAGTTTCAGCAACCTCTTTGTAGGTCATTGGCCTGTCGGGGTTGATTTTATGACTGTCGCTGGAAGAGTGAATCCCAGAGACCCTCGCTTTTGGTGTTTTTCCAATCAAGGCCTTAATATTAGGCCATGATCTTATCCATTGGATCTTTGTCTTTACGGGTTACGCTTTTGGGCGACTTGCATCGAGGACTGGAGTCACCGGAGGCCATTGTCCTTTCTACCAGGATTTGTAATTAAGTAGCAATCCAGTCAATCCACTCCGCTTGTTGTTTAACTAGACGATTGAGGTCAACCCCTTTGTCTTTATCATTGTCGAAGGCCCATTCGTTTTCCTCTGCATTTTCTAGGTTTGTCCCACTTCTTTCAGCCATGAAAACCAAATACTGGTGGGGTTCAATCGAGGAGAAGGTGTGGGCAGTGATGCTTTCATTTGCATCAATAATATTCTCTTATCTGTAGTCTGTTTGGAAATAGCCCTCTAAACTCTCCTCTGAGCTGGTGGGTGACTAGAAGGTCCGTCTTCGAACCATGCTTATAGTGACTCACCATGTGGACCCAAGTTGGACAAAATTGACTGGTGCAGCTACTGGGTTTATTTCTTTCATGATCCATTTCTAGACCACTATGAGAGGTTTAGAAGGTGCTACTGACTTGGGTCTTTTATCTCCAGATTGGACCTTATATAGCACGGGTTTTTTCCCATCTAGCAATCATAGAAATGCAGTGGTTGTTTCATTATTCTATTGGTTCTTTTTACGTTATGCCGACTTTTGCACTGAGTGGCCGACCTAGTTCTACGGAACCTTAGCTGCGTTCCCTTTTGGGCCAGAGGATAGAAAGAGTTATCCTCAAGTTTTCATAAGGGTTGTTCAACTGGTGGAACCCACAAGGCGTTTTGAGGTTTGGGAGACCAAGTGCTGCATCCGGGCATCATGCACTCCTATTGGGTTCTCTTTCATCCGCATGTTTTCTTTGGGATGAATTGGGATATCCTAGCCCTACTTGCCTCTTTAAAGATGTGGAAGCTAGTGGAGTAATTACTTTAGGATGTGGTTGTCTGTCTTCTGGCAAGCTACTTTTTGGGCAAAAAATGGACTCCAAAAAGGGTTCTGGGCGTGTTTGGAAACCCAGGGTGTAGTTGTCTGGTTTACGCTCTTTGGAACATGGGGTCCTAATGGTGCCATGGTAGCTGCAAATGGTGCAGGTCCTTTGCAGAATGGGACCCTGGTTGAGTTAGTGGTTGGGACCTAGGTTGCATTGGTAGTCAGTATCCTAGCCATGCTGTCGTTGGATCGAGTGAGCCTGTTTGGTGCAAACTGGGCATGGGTGAGGGAGTGTTAGAATGAACGTTCCTTTGCCTCGTAAAAGATAATGATGAAGGTGGCCATTAGTCCTTCAAAGTGAGTAGACTAGGCAAGTATTTTAACATCTACTTTTTCTTTTTGTTCCCACCCTTTCGCATTTTGACACGGAAGGGGTGGTCCAGAAATGGGAAGAGAAAGGGTTGGGTCCAACTTGGTTTGACCAAAGTGTAATAGCTTAACACAACTAGCCTGAACTAGTAATGTGGGCTCCATTTATTCCAAAGATTATAGTGAGTCAATGTTCACCACGCCATTTGGATAGACTAACAATATTGTCTCTTTCTTTCCTTTTCCTAACCTTCTTAACATCTTTTGGATGTGAATGGACTAGTCCTATGGTGGGAGAGAAAGATCAGATCTGACATAGTTTGACCGAAGCGTAACATTTAGTGCAACCAATTTCAACTAACCCCCTGAATCTTGTCTTTTCCAAGGACTATATCGAATCAATGTTCACCACGACACTTGGTCAAACTTTGAGGTGGTTCGTAGCCACCTAGGCTGATTTCATCAAAATTTTTTGAAGATGATAGAGGATCCTTTTTTTTTTTTTTGGAGGGTAGCTGATTCATGCATGGGTCGGCTACTTTCCATGCAGTTTCTTCTATCAAGTGTTGATCAAATTAGAATTCTTCATATTTTTTTTGAATTTCCCACAAACGGTGCCAATTTTCTTTGTTCGCCCTTTTTTGGTGAGCAAGGAAACGACACGGAAAAGAAAAAAAGGAGGAAATGTCAAGCTTTTCGACTCTTTTCAATTTCGAGTTTATTTTTTGTTGGTTCTTTCACATTTTGACCTGCCAAGTGCAGGTTGTTTACATGTATTTTTTTTATCACAGCCCTCCCACTTGGTCTCAAATGATCAACATTTCAGAAAAATAAAGAAGATAATAACTATTTACATAAGAAAAAAAGGGTAAAGGAGACTAGTCTAGAGATGTAAGCCACCTTATTGTATTTCAAGTCGATCAAGCAATCTTCGTAACCTGTCACTCGCTTTCTATCACAACCCGAGCCCAGAAATCGGGGGTTAGCGAAAAACCAAACTAGTGACACACGTACTCCCATGCATGTGCATCCAAACCCAGTCTAAATACATGCACACAAGGGATCTAACACATGCGAAGCAAACGAACGCGGAAGCTGTAGATATCATAGCCAGCAAAACTAAAGAGAACGAGCGGAAAACCAAAATGCGATATAAGAAAAGACGAAGATAACATACACAGCTATAAAACTAATTACGAGTCTGAGTACACCAAAATGCACCAAAATAATGATATACAAATAATACAAGAGTGACAGAGTCCGAAGTACAAAATACTAGATCTCCAAAAACAAAAACAAATAGACCACTGATGATATGCATGTACGCACTCGGCAGAAGTGATCAAGCCCACTCTGCTAGGCCAGAGGGAGCCTCTACGTCCTGCCCTGCAGTCTTCTCGACCGCCGGGGAGCCGGACATGGGATCTGTGCCTGCAACACCACCGACAACTACATGAATACAACGATCCAGCAATTATCAGTAACAGGGACGTAACACTCGTAGTATCTAATTGAATAAGGACGGAAGATTAAATACAGAGTTTCATATTAGTATGCTAAGCAAATCGTGCATAGAGGTAAAGCATGATAAATGGATCAAAGCATAGAAATACTGAACTAAGTGGCTACTACGTTGGCCATATTCTCTCACATAGAGAGTAGACAGAGCAGACAGATGAGAACACCACCGACCTGGCCCAGGGTATAAGTGGGTCTCGGTTTCCTGGGTTCCGGGGTCCCACGACAGAAATACACTACAGCGATACAAAGCACAGAGAACCAAGCCAGAGGTAACCCCGTCGAGTATCCTAGGGCTGAGGCTGAGTAGAGCCAGACTGACACCAATCAATCAAATACAAGAGAAGGGAGATTATCTGCTTTGGACTCACCGACGGCAAGGGCCGGATCTTATCCTTGCGTATTTATCTCTGGGCAGATCCACTTGGGAATACCCATTGAATCAGAGATTTACAAAGCCAAAGATATGTAGAGCATAGCATAAAGAAGTCAAAGCATAGCATAGATCAAAGCATAGTACAGAGCGAAGAATAAAATAAATATACAGAATGAAAGCAATAGGATCTCATAATGCATAGATATAGATCAGCAGAACAGAGGGCAAAACTGTAATCAATATGCAATGCATCTCAGATTAACGTGGAATCAAAGTTAATTACGAGCCAACTCTAATCTAGTTGTTCACTGTCACTAACCGTGCATGTTGGTGTAGTTTTAAGTTATGCAATGCACCGTTGCCATCAAAGTGTTGCACTGTAATTATCACGTGCACTGAAGTCCCTTAAACCAACACCCATGGGGAGGTGCTTAACAGCAAATCAACGCTCACATGAATGAGTCACAGCCTAACAGACTATTCATGCGGTCCAAAGAATCCATTGGGCCGGTTTACATGTGTGGTTAACCTGTGTGAAAGCCCTACAAAGTCACACCATTATCCTAAGTTCATTTCAGATTTTCCAGGTCTTACTGTTTGGCCGTGGGTAACCTACGGCTTAGCTATATACATCTTATGGCCTAGCTGTAACATGCACTACGGCTTAGCCGTGGTTCCCTTCAGACACGGCTAAACTGGTCATCTTCCACCTCTGATCTGATACCTTTTTTTTTTACGGCTGAACTATGGTGGAGTCCACGGCTTAGCCGTAAACCAATCCACGGCTTAGCCATAGCTTCACCGTAAAAGTACTGGAATCAGAAAGTTTCGACTGATCGGAGGGATAATTCACGGCTGGGTCACGGCTAGCGTATGGCTCAGCCATAGAACAAATTACGGTTCAGCCGTAGCCTAGCCGTAGAATAAAATCCAAAAATCGAGTCTCTGGAGTTTGAGCCGTACAAAGTTACGGCTTAGCCGTACAATATAGAAAATGAAAACGAAATAGTTACAGAAACTGGAATTCTGGTGCAACTTGAGCAAAACAAGCTCCAATTAATCCAAAGTGATAGAAATAGGCTGTAGAGCATGCCAAGCATATAAGAACAAGAGAATCACAACAAACAAACAATATACCCATATGTGTTATACAACCCTATACTTATACTTGCCTCAAAGCTTTGTCAAACCACTGAAGCCAAGCTCAAATCCAGCTAAAACCCGAGCAAATCAAAGAAAACAACACATGCATGAGATGTATGAGATACAGAGCTTGGAGGAGAAATCCAATTGGAGGGAAGAATTCAAAACCCACTTACCCAAAGCAAAAACAGAGAGAAGAAGGAAAGAATCCAATCGAAACCCAACACCAACCAAGGAGAGAAAAGAAGTGAAGAGGAGAAGAGAAGAGAACGGATGTGGCTCTCCCTGGAGTTGCATGCACCGACTAAGCAAATGAGCAGACATCTGTACAGGTGATATGTATATATAGTGTTGGAGTTTAAAACAAAGTCCGATGAGTTTAGGCTATTTACAAATCAAGTCACACGAGGGTCCAATTCCTCCGATTGACTCCAAATGAATCTGAGGCAGTTATGGAAAATAACGAGCTCAACAAATACACGTGTTGACACCAAGATGATGCAAATATGATGCACTCAAAGCAAATACAAAATTACTAAAAAGGGCTTAGAGCTACCTATCCCAGGTCAAAGGCTACCCAACTACCTATCCATGACCCGAAACCAAGTCCAAAAGAAATAAACAACACAAAAACACACTAATGAGCCACTAAATCGGCTAAAAGGGGATCGGAGTGTTACACTTTCCTTGGATGTAGAATTTCAAGGGGAGTTTGAAACAAAGGTTCCACAGTCATGGTTGCCCTCATGGATCGCTTATCGCGTTATACTAATAGGTTGGCCATTGTTATACCTATATCTCCTTCAACTCCTAAATGAAAGGAACAAAAAAGATCTCGAAAGACATCTTCTTTGGAGATTCTTTCGAACCAAGGCACTATCCTTCTAATTATTTTTAGAAGATCAATACATTGTAGTGAGAATCAAAGCTTGAACTTTTGAGAAGTAGAAGTGCCAAAGTCTTTTTGAAGAGAATCTGAAGAACTTTGGTGTGTTGTTTGCACTTTGTTGTGTTCTTTGCACTATGTGTCGTTGTTGGTATGTTGTATTATCTGTCTTGTTTGTGTAGTGTCTTGGAATGGGTGCCCAAAGGGGTGGTATTTATAGTGCCCAAGGGTTTTCTAGTCATTTGTGGCAGGGAAAAAATTGAGCAAAATTTATTTTTCAAGGGGGCAGCCAACCGTGCATTTGTACGATCGGCTACCCTCCCACAATCAACTTTGTAGGGTGGCTACTTGATTTTCGTAATTGGATCATGTCAATTAGCTTGAAATCAACTTTGAATGATTTGTCTCAATCAGTTACTCAATGAGCTGTAAGAATTTATAATTGTTGGCCAATCACTTTCCTCTATTAGCCACTAATAATTTGAACATATCTCAATCGATTACTCAATGAGCTGATTTATTTAGGCTGCTAGTGTAAAGTTTTTTTCACTTTTTGAAGTGTTTTGACTTATTTTCTTCTCCAAATTGCAAGGTATCTTTTTAGGTTTTATCTATTTGTTTTGTTGTGCTTGAATAAGTCTTGACCTGCATTAATGCAGAGACAATATGCTAATGGTTATCTGCAGCTAAAACAGAGTGGGCTGAGAGACAATATGCTAATGGTTATCTGCAGCTAAAACAGAGTGGGCTGCGACAAGTGTATTCAGATCTGAATCCGCAAGTGGTCCAAAAATACACATCCGAGGTCAAGGCCCAACCCACAAAGAGGACTTAGCCCAATCCACCCCTACGGGTGAGCCAACCCAATGGCACAACCAAACAAGGACAGGGCAGGGTAGGGCCATCCCGGCTCGACCCGCACTCATGTAGTTATCACCACTTAATACACTCTAAAGACAAACAATAAAAACACATGATGAATCCTTAATAAACCCTTCATCAAGAGTTCTCCATAACTAATATGGGACTCTAGAATATTAAAGAGTAGTAAAGACGGAGGACTCCAAGTGCTTTAATGCACATAAAACCCCAACAATCGGATTTCAAAAAAGTTGTTCAGGCGCTAAACGAAGATGATGGTTAGTCTATTTCTTGCATTATTTTAGATATTAGAAGATTGGTCTCTTTATTTAATTTCGTGGATTTCTCTTTTATTCCTAAGAGTTCCAATAGTCAAGAACATAAGCTTGCCAATATCTTCTATTATATTATTTTTTACATGCTCAGCCACGTTTTACTCGCTAGTAAGATCGAGACACAATCGATAGCGACAAACGTCGCGTGAAGCACATTTACTGGAACCTGCTGGCGATTACAGTTGTCTTTCTTTATATATAAACCGCCATAATTGTGTTGCCGGTTCAATGAAAACCGCCACGCAATTAGAAATTGCGGTTTCTTAACCGTAGTTCTATACCTATCTAGAAAGATGTTCGGGATGTTCGTCAGTAGTGTGAGAATGAGCGTCCAACCACTCGGCCAACCTTTTGTTTTCGACTGAAAAAATTTTCAAATAAAGTTTTAAGTTTTTATCTTATTTCTAAAACGAACACAAGTTTTAAGGTTTTAAATTAAGGTCTAAAGTTTCTATAAAGTTTTCAATTAAAGATAGCCTACTATTTTGAAACAATTTTTGTCCGAGAACCTTTTATGTTGCCACAAACTTTATTTCTGGCGCTAAGGAAAAAGCTAGTTCTTTGATCGAAGAAAAAAGTTAAGGAGTCTTTTGGTCAGCTTTATATTTGTTATTTCTTTTTCTTTTCTGCTTGTCTCTATTTAAATGAGTTTTTAAAATAATAATAAATTTGTCTTTGTGTCAAAGGGTGCAACTTTTGTTTCTTATTGGATCATCTATTATTAGATTTGATACGCCATACTTAGAACTACGATTCTTTGACGAGATATGCTTAACTTTGATAGGTAATGTTGAGTATTTTTAATTTTTTATGAAGTGAATGAAGTCTTAGGTTTCTGACATGATTTTTAATTAAAAAAATATTTTGCAAATGACAAAATTTCCAAATTAGAAACATTGAACTGAATTATATTTTGAGACAAATGTTAGAATAATTATATAAATTGGATGCTATGATTATTTAGTGGATCCCAGATGCTCTGATATATAACATTATCTTATTTTCTTTACTTTAAATTGCATTAGTTTTCTAATTTTTCTTGTTCTACTTCAAGTCTAACTTCTCAATTTCTGATTTTTAGTTTAAAATTTTAGTTTTCAAATTTTACTTGATTCAATTCTTTGTAGGATCGACCTGCTCTTGCCATTGTCTACTACTTACAACTATGTATTTGCAAAGAAGATTACTCTCAGAAATTATCTACTACTCACAACTGTGCATTTGCAAAGAAGATTGCTCTTAGAAATTAAAAAGAAAAACTATTCTTAGAGTTCTAAACAAGATAAGCTCTCCGAATTTCAAAAGAAGATTAAATTGCTTGGATTGATTGTGAGATCTTCTAATCCTTACCCATGAATCTTTATCTGCAAGTGGGCTTATTTGATTTAAATCCTACAAAATGGCACTAATTGCTTGGTATACAATTCAATTGGACCCACACACTTAGTTAAGCGCAATTTACCCCTTTACAATAAGAATTGGATTTCATAACTAGATCCTTACCCACTTAGGTTTAATTATCTCTCACTTAACACCTAACCATTAATTAAAATCAAGTATGAACTAACCAAAGGATCTTGAGCTCAGTAGGACAAAGACCACTGACAATTGGACCAATTGTGCTCTTTGGCCAAAGTTGATGCCTATGAAAAGCCTTGTCCCACAAGTAGAGACAATTAATTCGTTCTAGGAAAGCAATACTTAAACGGGATTGCTGGACCCCACCACTTACCTTGGGGCTAATATGGTCAACTTGATTTCATAAGACCGGGTTGGAGGCGTACGTGTTCTCTTCATTCAGTTAGGAGCTGTTTAGCAATTTAAGCCTACCCTAGGACCATTCTTTGTGCTTGATCACACGTGCATCATAATAGGACCATTAGGACACATCATATAGTTTAGATTTGCATTTTCTTATGGTTAAACCCAATGCGTGCGATCAATGAAGTACCGACCCAAGAGAAAAAGGTTGTAGGAATGTCAGAACAAAGGTTAAACAAGATTGAGTGTAAACTACCTTTCACCGTTGTAGGAAATTCTTTAATCTTTGAAGAAATCTTCAAGGTGGCTGACCAAGTGGATCCGCCCATGACTTTGAGGGACTACATGTACCATACCAGGACTACTTAATCGTCCTGCATCACTTTGCCTCAAACCAATGCCACATTCAAGCTCAGATCTAGTATAAATGATCTAGATGCTTCCAATATTCCGTGGATCGGACCAAGAAAACCTGTATCTATATGTTACGGAATTCGGGGATATTTGTGGGACTATGAAAATCAATCAAATGACCGAGGAGTCCTTTAAACTAAAATTATTTTCCTTTTCCCTAAACGATTAGGCTAAGGCATAGCTTTATGCTTTACAGGAAGGACCCATCACTACACGTGCCTATGCCCAGTTAGTTGAGGAATTGTATAAGAAATCTATTCCAAACAGAAAATAGCCTTGATGAGACAGGCCATCAATGGGTTTTACCAATTGGATGGGGGTGCACTTTACAGCTACTTGGAAGTATTCAAGGACCTCTTGATCCAATGGCCCCACCAAAGATTCGAAAAGATTCGTTTGCTTCAAATTCTCTATGAAACATCGATTACCCAACAAAACAAATGGTGGAATCCTGTAGTGGTGGTAGTATTACACATAAAACAATGATGCAACATGGACTTACTTGGAAGAAACTACTGAAAGAACACTTCAATGGGCCCATATCAACAGGGAGCCCATTAAAAACCGCCATTCCAGAAAGGAGGCATGTTCAAATTTGAATTGAAACTTGAAGTAGAGGCCAAGTTGGCCAAAGTAATGAGTAGATTAGAGGCCCTAGAGCTAACCCAGGAAGCCTAATAGCCCACTCCAAACAGATTGGAATTATTAAGATATAGTCAGGTCTTGAGTCGAGGCATTGACCCAATAACTTTGGGTTCGGCAGAAACAGTTGAGGAATTAAGTCAATGTGATCTATCAAAACACTCATTTTGATAGTCGTCAGAAATATTATCCATATTCCGATATCTACAACCCAAGTTGGAGGGATAACCCGAACTTTTCTTAGACCAAAGGTCCACATTAGGGTGGCCCATTACAAGCCATGCAAAAGCAACTCATTTAATCTCAAGTCATTCCACTTCTAGGCTTTTAAAAGCAAAATTTTGACCCCAGTCCATTAACCCAGTGGGTATAATCTATTGAGGAGGGCATGAAAGTCCTATCTCAGACTACAACCTAGTTATAACAGAGCACCACCCAAACCTGAATTACCACACACAAACACTGGCGAAGTTGGCATATCAAATGGGCAAATTTACTAATTCTTTGAGCGCTAGAGTCATGGGAACCTTCCCAAGTTAACCCGAACCAAACTCTAAGAGCCAAAATCCAAAGCGCCATTTTGAAATTCTTAATCCCAAAGGTTAAGGCCCCTAAGCAAGTTCAATTGATAATTATTCTTTGGTCCAGGAAACAAATTAATAACAAAGTTGAGTTTTCAAAGAAAACTGAGGAACCAATTGTGGAAACAAATGAGCCAGTGGTAGAAAAGGAACCAGTGCCAATTAAAAAAAAACCTTACTGTAGTAGACTCATCTGCTAGTTAGCCACCTCCTAGCTAGGACCTACATTCCTAAAGCTGCGTACCCCTAGAGGCTAGGACTAGACAAATCCACTGTACGGCTAGATAAAATGCTATAAGTGTTCAAACAATTGGGGATCAAAATCCCATTACTTGATACCTTCCAACAGATACCTACCTATGCTAAATCCATGAAGGACATTTGAACCATCAAAAGAACCACCAATGTTCCTAAGAAGGTGTTCCTAGCTGAGCAAACTAGCTCCATTATTTCTAGCAACATCCCGATCAAATACAAGGACCAAGGTATCCTACAATATCATTCTAGATAAGAGACCATTACATTAAGTAGGCTTTACTAGATCTAGGGGCAAGTGTCAATTGCCTCACATGGTATAAGAACAAATGGGGCTAGGCAAGCTAAAACCTACACAAGTGACCTGTCAACTCGCTGATCTATCTATCAAAAAATTGAGAGGTATGGTTGAAGATGTGCTCGTCCAAGTTGAGAATTTCTACTATCCAATTGACTTTATAGCTTTGGATAAACAACTTGTGGCGAATCTTAGCGTGCACAAGTTTCGATGATTTTGGGCAGACCTTTTTTAGCCACATCTAATGCATTGATCAATTGCTGAAATGGAGTTAAGAAGATTTCTTTTGGCAACATGACCACAGAACTTCAAATTTTCAATGCTGCCAACCATGGTCGAGGCGGTAACCCTAATGAAGTCAATTTTGTATGAACATTTCTTGAGGATCATTTTCTTGATTTTTCAAAAATTGATGTGCTAGAACCATTAGAATAGTACATGGCTCAACTGGTTAATGATCCACAGTTCCGAGAAATAGCAAATACATTTGATGAGACCCCAATGATAGAGCACAATTGGGAGGATGATCCCATTCTTCAGATTTCAGAATTTAAAAAGTCAAAATCATTGGACTCTCGTATTGATTATTTTATAAACTCTAATGGTCCAAGTCTCCAAGAAATTGCCCATGCATTTCTTGGATTGATGCATTCTTCAGAAAAATTGTTGGCATTAGAGCAAAATGACCATCCTTAAACCTCCGAGTCTTCCACCTTGGACTCCTGTATGGCACCTATCACCAATTCATATTCTGATAGTGCTAATGGATTTTTCGTGCCCATGCCAAAGGAAATTGAGGAACATGATTTTGTGGAATTATTGGCATGCGAAGACCATGAACCACCTAGTTTTGAGTTGCTCCATCTTCCTATAGAATTTAATGATCCGTTCCTAAGAGAGGAAGAGAATTCCATGGTGGTCACCCATTCACCATGTAACAAGGAATATGTAGTATGCATGATGACTATGCATATTGATTTAATTATTGAATCTTTTTAGATGCTCCTTGTTGATTATATAGAGAAAGATTTTGTTTGGGATCTAGGTGGACCCACACTTGTACATTAGTTAGGGTATATTCTCTTTAGTTGTTTCTAGTTTCTGTCTAACCATGGATAGGGATCAAAAAGCCGCATTGGTAGGTGCTTTCTTTCATTATTAACTTCCATCATTTAATTATTTCTCATGTTATTTCATTCAATTAGGTGTTGCATCACATGCATAAGTTTAGTTTAGGTTGGGTGTGGGAACAAGCACGCTTGTCCATTTTTAGACAAACATTTTTCAGAAAAGTTTTTCAAATTTTTAAGATTTTGTTATTGTTTTAGGTCTCTTTTTATCGATTTTTTTTATAGTAGTTTGGACCTTAACAAGAAAAGAAAAAAGAATGCTACTAATTAGGGAAATGTAGAGTAAGACCAAAGAAATTTAGTATAAGATGAGTTACATCAATAGGGAAAAGAATGATTTCCTACCAAGGTGAACAAGCTAAGGTGATTAAATATTCTGGGAATCTAACGTTAAAAGACCCCTATTTTGGTTAAGGGTGAACCAATTTAGGTTGCATATTTTTTGTTTTTAGGAAAATTTTTTCAAATTTTTAGGTATTTATCGTTTTTCTTAGAAAAAGAAAGTTTTTGAAGGAGTTGAGATGATTTGAAGATATTTAGAATTCCGAAATTTCAAAATGTTTGGAAGGACGTAGAATGAAGGTACGCTTTGTCTATGGGATGAGATTTATCAAAGCATAACCAAACCTTATTTTTCACAAAAACACATGTATATCCTTCTAGATTTTGGATAGGAAGCTTTAGTGTCTTTTTCAGAGTTTTCAATAAAATAGGATGATTTTTCAAAATTTAGACTTAAAAGTTTTCTTGGCTCACGTGGGTAGACTTCAAGCTAACCGAAGAAGGCTACCTATTGTTTGCTCTTGAGAGAGAGAGAAAGGGGGAGAGTAGCACGGCATCAAGCATTGTTTCATGTGAACTATAGGTTTGCTCTAGACAGGGACCTTCTTCATTAATGGTTAATATATCACTTCTAGGACTTCTTGGCTTAATGCTTCAAAACATTCTTTCAGTATTGATCATACATGATTCATTCGATTGTGTCAGTGGAATATTACCTCTGTATGTACTCACGTTGAATATATTAGATATAGTGAAATGATCTAATAAATGTATTATGTATTATTCCCCATCATTGGTACTCCCCTCTCATCCCTCCTTCAATTCAAATGTGTGCCAATACTTGAGATAATTTTCTCCTAATTATGTCTCCACATTTTTTAAAAAAAATTTAAAAGAAGAAAAACTAAAAGGAGTCTTATTGCAAGAAGAAAAGTCAATTCCATTTTTCTCAGGACAATATAGATTAAGATAGTCAAAACTTTCAATCCGAGTGTTAGATTTGGGCAACATACCTACCATTGGAAATCTCTTTTTGACTAGATGTCCGTGGAGCCCAAGATTGTGTGAATTGGAGTTGAAATGGTAAAGTTATGGCCTCCAAAATTTAACTATATTTTTTTAGATGACATTGAAAATCTCTCATAAAAGGTGGGTCCAATACTTGATGTCTTTCAAGATGAAATTGTTTCAGGATGCCAAGCCATCCTGAAGACTATAGAAGCTTCCCATCCTCATTCTACCTCCATCTAATTTAGCCAAAAAGTCACAACTGCTGTAAAAGATAATCACATACCAAGAAGGAGGCCACATTCAATGAATTTCATAAGCCTTAAATCAATAAAAAGAGGCCACTCTGGGAGGATGCCCTCATGCCGAGTCACCCTTGGATATCCACACCATGGGAGGCCCTACCTCTCTTCTTTCTTCTCCATCTCTCATCTTCCACCAATTTTTTGTTTTTATTTTTAAAGTTATTCGGGAGCCTTGTTTCATGAACTTAGGATTTACAAGATAGTTTTTTTGAGAGATCATTGTACAAGACATGTCATTAATGAAAATTTTTCTGAAGTTCTTTGTAGTGGCGGGCTAGTTCTTTGATTGGAGCAAAGGAAAAGGCTAAGTATTCTTGTGGTCAATTCTATGTTTGTTAATTCTTTTCCTTTTCTTCTTGTCTTTATATAAATGAGTTTTTAAAATAATAATATATTTGTCTTCATGCCAAGGGGCAACTTCTATTTCTAATTTCTGAAAATAAAAGAAATTTGATCACCTATGCTTAGATTTGATAGGCCGTGCTTAGAACTAGGATTCTTTGACTGGTTATGCTTAGTTTTGATAGGTGATGGTTAGGATTTTTAATCTTTTCTAAAGTGAAGGAGGTCTTGGGTTTCTGACATGATTTTTAATTTAAAAAGGATTTTTGCAAAAGATAAATTTGCAAAGGTTAGAATAATTCCTCAAATTGGATGGTATGATTATTTAGTGGATTCTAGATGCTCTAATGCAATGTCCCATATCCTAAATAAACATTTTATCTAATTATATATATTTAGTCTAATTGATTTGAATTTTAGTTAAATATATTTTCTCCAAGCTCTCTCCAATCACTACATCTCACCCACTGTGAGACAGAGTTCTGCGTTTTCTGCAACAGGTTTCTTCTTCTTCGTCAGCTCTGCATCAGGTTTCTTCTTCTTCTTTGTTTTCTTCATCAGGTTTTTTCTTCTTCTTCTTTTTCGTTTTCTGTATCAGGTTTCTTTTTCTTCTTTTTCGTTTTCTGCATCAGGTTTCTTCTTCTTCTTCTTCTGTTTCACGTTGCTTGTTGTTGCTGTTGTTCTTCTTCTTCTGCTTCTTCTTCTACTTCACGTTGCTTCTTCTTCTTCTTCTTCTTCTTCGTGTTTTCTTCTTTTTCACTGGTTCAGTTTGGTTTGAGAGTGGGACAGCTGGTTTACCTTCTCTTGACATGTTGCAGAGAGAAACTCTATTCCCTATTTCCTGAGTTATTGGCCTGCATTCAGACATGGGCATGGGCTCGCGACAGAGGCTGTGTTGAGATGTGGATTTGGGTTGGGTTGAGAAGTTGGGATTTTCTTGTTTTCTTATTCAATTACAGAGGCATGGGCTGGACACAGATGTCCATTTTTTGTTGTTTTTCATATCAACCGACTACAAAGAAAAGAGGGAAGCCCTGTTTCTTGATTTCTTGGCTTCGGTAGAGACATGGGCATGGGTTGGTTACATAGGCTAGGTTCAGATGTGAATATTTTTTTCCCTGTTTCGTTCCAGAGGCATGCCTGGGTTGAGTTGTGGAACATGGCTGGGCTGGAGTTGGAGTTGGGTTCAGACAAACTTTTGTCTCTTGTTCATTACAGAGGCATGGGCTGCAGTTGGACACAGATGTGCTTCTTTTGTGTGTGTGTGTGTGTGTGTTTTTTTTTTTTTTTTCAAACGTCTGCAAAGAAAATAGGAAAGCCACTTGTCTTTGTTTTCTATTTCGTTGCGGAGGCCAAGTTAATGATTCATTTGTTTTATTTATTTATTTTTTTGTTTTGATGTTTTTTTCAGGATGTCTTTGCCCAACACCTCAACTACTGAAATCGTTCCCAAATGCTGATGTGGGCATGGTGATATGAAATTATTTACCTCTCATACAAAGTGCAATCCAAATCGAAAGTTTTGGAGATGCCCAAGATGGACTGTAAGTACCATAAGGTGTCATTTTGAATGTTCAGTTTATTATAATTGTTTTTATTCAAGAATTGTATGAAACACATTCTGTTGAAATAACTTTGGTTATAGTGCATTTATATGGGAAGATCAAGTTTTAAGAGAACAAGTTGCTGAATCAACTTCACATCGTGGGCAAACAATGATGGAAACAAAGATTTACAAATGATGGCCAGTTTAATTACAGATTTGAAAAGTTCAATTGAGATGCACAATAGATTGTTGTATGCAGCCGTTGAAGAAAAAGAAAGAGAAGAAGAAGCTTAGAGATTTATTAATCGTGTACTTGTGTAAAATGTATCATTTAATGTTGTTTATGTCCACCATTGTAATTATGACTTCTCATATAAGTTCCACCAATTCTAATACAAATAATCTCTCTTATTTTGCATCTTCTAATGTGTATTTGTTCTTTTTTTTGTCTTGTTCCCCTTCCCCTCTCTTAAGTATCTTACTGCTCTCCCAATCTCAATAGTGCTGCAACTATAACCATGCAATGGGGCCTTCTTCTGGGCTATCACCCAATTTCTACCTCAACCTACTAGCAGTTTGTTGACACACGATGCACATGGGGTTTGGATCTTAATGCAAAGGGAAGTAGAAATTAGATCTAGCCCATTGATCAAGGGGTACCAACCACAAGGACCAATGTTTTGGAATATCTACAAAAAGCCCAAAGAATCTGGGTCCTCTCCTCATCACAAGTTGACTCTTTTTTTTTTCTATCAGGACAGAGAGACTGAATGAAAGGGATCTTCAGAAGAGAGACCAACCGGTATCAGTTTGAGTTATAGATAGAGACAATTATAGACAATGAGACAAACCATTATAAACTGCCAATCGGATTCATAGAAATTGAAGAACTCGCTCAATAGAAATCACAGTTTTTTAGTGCCGAAGAAATTAACTAAACATCTACTGTGTGATGAAACCTGATCCAACATTTACATTCGGATTTGGTAATTCAGGAAAATAATCAAATCATGTTAGCAAAAAGGATCTAAAAGTTCATTATACACTTCCACCGAAGTTCCTAACCTTGAGAAAAGCGACATTGAGAGGGAACTATTGTTTAAACTTTTGTAATTCCATCTTGTGCATAAATCTGAAATACACTTAATTTCATATTGGAAGAGCAGAAATTATAACCACCAAAAAATGAAAACTGAAAATTGTCTATTTAATCCTCTTTTGTACAAGACAATTAGCTCACAACATGGTTTAAAACTTGCTTCCTGAACCGGTCACGTCAGAAGTCATTACACATACTGTTTCATCTCTTAATTGCTGAATAAAGACTGCAAATTCCTTAAAACAACCAAAGGAAACTCTTCAACAATAATTATCCACTAGAATGTTGTAGATGTAAACGAAACCTTGGAGTATTTTATGCAGGCGGGGTCGGAGAAAACAGATACTAATAGACTTTTAAGGCTTCAAACCAATACTATATAAGTCTATATCAATTATGGCAAGCAATCCATAGGCAGTTCTGTCTTTGGCTGACAGAGGAAGCTTGAACAGATTGGAAGTGAGAGAAGACCTGAGAGGTCTCTACAACAGCATCTCTAAAGAGAAAAAAAGATAAGAAGAACAGAACCCAAATGGAGAAAGCAAGATTGGAGAGTGAAAAATGAAAATGTTGCAAGTGTATCAGTGAAGTTCTGTGTATTTCTAAGTTCTCTACAACAACTGTGATCAGTGAAGTTAATTTCTCCCAATGTTATCATCACAACAACATTGGATTGGCCATTTAATTGGTAGCACTGAAGTCATGAAGGAAGACAAACATATATATTAAAACAAAGAGGACATGCTCTAGTTGGGTTAGCCGATAGCCGATGCCGATGCTATTGCCAAAAAAAAACAAGGGACAAACATGCGTGTGATTGCAAAAGGTGAAGACAAACATATATACAATATAATAGCTGATGCCGTTGCCAAAAAAAAAATGTTAATCATTTACCAAAGGTGTATTACATCAAACTCATTGCAACTTTAAATCTTAAAATCAGTATCCTACACAATAAAAAAAAAATTCACATTTGTTAAATTTTCCATTGAAACTAACATTGATTCATACATAATATGGATGTACAAGTAATAATTTATACCTTGACATGACGGATTAGCATTCGTCATTAGAAGTGAACTTATCCAAATATTCGCTATCATCAAAACAATTGGAGTTGATTTCATGTGAAGTTGGAAGATTGGATGAATTCTGGACTGTGCAACTAAAATAAGAATAAATCCATTAAGTTATTAAAGGAACTAAAGTACAACTAGTTTAAAATGAACAATATTACCTTTTCAAAAGAGATGGGCAATTACACCGATTATGTAACACGCCTCTCTTGTTACACCCATGGCACAATCTTTCTTTTCTCATTGCCTTTTCCTTAGAGGATTTTAGCTTCTTTGAACACCCCTTTCTATTAGCATACGCAGGTTCATAATATTCCGCTGGACCAATCATTGTCTTTCCTTTATTCCAATGATCCTTCTCCCCAATCATTTCCAAATCATTTACATTCCGAATTTCTTTTTAAAGTTGTGCGACACCTTTTCTTGCATTAACCAAGCCTTCATTGACATGCAACCCTCATCAACAATTCCTACTATAGAATATGATAAATCACTAAGTCTTTCAACCAGTGTGTTACCAATCATGTCTTGTTCATTAACAATCTCTTCCTCATCATCGTGATTGACCCTCGTATTCCAAGTCCATCTTTGCAATATCAAACTTTTTGGTGATGTATAAATTCCCTCTTGCCTCAAAACACTGAGAATATGAGAACACGAAATGCCCTCAAAATCAAACTTTTGACAAGAACAATATACAAATTTGGAGTCATTTTTAAATATAACATTCCATTTAGTCTCCACTTCATTTTCACAATGTAAGTCTTCTCATCAACACTGTCACTTACAAAGTTAGTACTACATGTCACCATTGACATAACTTGTTCTTGGAAGTCATAGAATCTCTTCCTTGAGTAAATTTCTAAAATTTGTTTCTCCATTGGCGTCTTGCTTATCAACTTTGGCCTTCTATTTAGTGTATGATGTTGCCCAGTCATCTCCAATTGTTTTTGATGACTAATGCCTCTTTCAAACTGGATGAAGAATTCTTGTAAAGTAGTTTTCTATGTTACATACTGCTTCACAAAGGCATCTATCACTTCTTTGACTACTTGACATTTTTCCAAAGAATATATGCTTGTTAAATATTGGCACCCACATTTTATGTATTTGGTATATGTCATTTAACCAATCATGATCAGTTAATTTATATTTAACCATAATAGCATCCCATTGAAGCTCAAAATGTTCTATTGTGACCGACTTGTTAATACAATCTTGTGATTTTTTTTCAAAAAACCTTCATAACGAATGGCAACCCCACCTAAATTTCCAGGTAGGTTATCCAAGATATGCTACAAACAAAATGATGGCATGCATTTGGTATTACATGTTTAATGGCCTTTGCCATGGCAGGATCTTGATCAATTATGATTGCCTTTGTTGCACCCGCTGGCATTGCTTCAAGCCATTTCTTGAACAACCAAACGAAGCTTTCAACGTTTCATTTGAAATGAGAGCGCACCCAAATAAGATATTTCCTCCGCGGTGATTCATTCTAGTGAATGCAGCAAAGATGAGTCCATATTTATTTGTCATGTATATTGTGTCATATGAAACTGCATCTCCAAATACACCATAGGAATGCTTGAAAAAAGGTTCCGCCTAGAAAATTTGTGTGATTTGCTTGTTTGAATGTTTCTCTATAGCAAAAGCAAACCGTTTGTTAATCTCTTTATGATGAATAAGATATTAATATGCTAATTGGCCATCTTTTGCAAAATTTTCCAACCTTGTTGCATTATTATAGTTGCGATAGTTTGTATGAGAGAACCCCACATCTTGAAAACCATTTGCTTCTAATTCGAACACACCCATTGCATTTGCTGTCCTTACATTAGCCCCTTGATAGGTATCTATCAATTCTTTGTGTAGAAGTGATTTTTTGCTATGGCCGTAGCAAATAAATCTTGTTAGGAGTACATAGCAAATGAGTGTACTCCTCAAAAAATTTACAAACTGAATAACCTACATCCCCCTTTCCTTTTTTAATTTGAAATTGGGCTTCACAATTTTCCCTTGTCTCCATAATGTGCCTTTCATCGGCAAAATCCGGCTTCTCTATTCGATGACCTTCTTTTGAACACACAAATTTCTTCTAATATACGTATTTCTCATGTTTTTTAGCATTCATTCTCTTCTTCTCAGAACTTTTTCTCATACTAAAGCTCGCTTCTTTTGCATAAGCACTATAGAAATCAAATGCCTTATCCACTATATTAAACAACATTCCTAAATTTGGTGTTTTCTCATAGTCAACTGTTGAAATTAATGAAGGCATCATTGAAGAGGGAGCCGGTTCCATCTAATTTTGGTTCCACACATAACACCACATGCCATAAAATAAAAAAAAACTCAAAATCAAATTGATATAGAGGAACAAATCATTATAACCATTAAAAACACAAAAATCAGATTGCAGTAAAAATCTATTTTACATCATTAAAAATGGAAACAAATGTAGCTACATCAGTGAAATTTTCAAACCTCAGAGAGAACTAGTTCTTTACACTTCATTTGAAAGCTTCCAAATCTACAATTGGATTTATTTGATTTGGAAGTTAGAAATGGAAACAATTTTAGCTTCCAATTCAACCTACCACTTAGTGGATTTATCTGGATTGGAACATTACTAAATGGAAACAATTGTGGCTTCCAATTCAGACCACTTCAGTCCGGACCTATTTGTTCCCTGTTTGGCCAATGATGAAATAGAATTTCATCACCTTTGATAATAAAATGAATAGAATAGGATAGAGATGTAAAGAACAATTTCTCTTCTTCTGAACACTTAGTTGAACACCTTGGACTGTTTGGGTGATTTGAAAATGGAGGGATGAAAGGAGGAAGAAGGAGCTTGATACTGGGTGGGTGATCTGGGTTGGGTTTGGGAGAGGGAGGGAGGAAGAGGGAGAGGGGTTGGGTGTTGGGCTGGGTTTGGGAGAGGGAGAGAGGAAGGCTTGAGATGGGCTAGGTGCTGGGTGGGCAACTTGGGCTAGGTTTGGGCGAGGGAGGGAGGAAAAGGGAGAGGGGCTGGGTTTGGGAGAGGGATGGAGGAAGAGGAAGAGGGGCTAGGTTTGGGATAGGGATGGAGGAAGAGGAAGAGGGACTGGGTTTGGGAGAGGGGAGGAGGAAGAGAGAGAGGGGGGCTAGGTGGTGGGTTGGGTTTGGGAGAGGGAGGGAGGAAGGTATGAAAAGAGATAGAGAGGAAGGGATGAAGGGAGAATGGGTGGGTTTGGGGGAATCAAAGGGAGGGGGAAGGACTGAGATTTTTTTAGGGGAAAATGGGTGGGTTTCAGCAAAACAGACCAAGGTGAAGAAGGAGAGGATGGGAGATTGGAGATTGCGTGGATTTTGTTGAAACAGAGGGAGAAGACTAAGAGAGATGGGCTTTGGGAACTCACCCTAATGGGGCTGTTGAAAGAGTTCGGTGCAAAGACGATTGGATTCTCTGGTGTGGGCACACAAATGGACAGCTGCAACGTCTTATCCATGGTGGATGTAAAGAGGGTTGGCTTCGTTAGTGCTTAGCAATAGCAAACTTCAATGGCAACTAATAGTAGACAATCTTCTTCTTCTTGTTGTTGGAGGTTGTGGTGAGTTCTATACAATAGAAAACAATGGCCTTCTTCTTCTCTTTGGAGATCTCGAGCATAATGGCAAGCTTCTTGGTTCTTCTCGTTGGCAGGACAATTTGGAGGGAAAATGAAAAGCTGGAGGGAGTTGTGAGGCGTTTGGCTTGCTTCGTCGTCCTATTATATTGCTTTCTTCATTCGTTGGATTAGAAATGCAATCCGATAGTAACCCAGCTGGTAGGCCATTGTCCCTCACCTGCATTGTAATATTTCTCATATATATATATATATTCATATATATATATATATATAAAGCTAAAGCATGTGTCTAGGGGAAGAACCCTTGGACACGCTGGTGGGGTTCCACCTGCATGGGCTCGGTGTGTGGACCTTGGCAATGCTACCACCTAGTGGGACCCCTGGCAGCAGGTGCAGGTGGGTCAGCCACTTACGTGGACCTTGGAAGAATATGTAGGTGGGTTGCCACATATTTAGGCCTTTGGTTGCGGTATTTAGGTGGCTCTCCACCTTTGTGGTTCTGGTGAGTTGGGGCCAAGTAATTTATTGGATGTTCTACAACCCGGAAGTCCCTTGTGTTGGTCTTGGAACCCCTACGAATCTAATTTAATGGGTTAAGTCCCTCACATCATCTAGGTAAAGAGTTACTCTTGCGATTTCCTTTTACAGACTTCATGGTTTGCACATCATAGTACGAACCACCCACACGTAGATGAGTTATAATTAGGCTATGCACCACCATAGTTTTCCAATAAATTCTCAACCTTATATCATCTTGGTTCGTGTGGAGTTGTTGCATGCGTGAATTCTAGTCATCAATTTAGGAATAATTATGGTAGTATCTTTTGATCCTTGAGACTATACTCCTTTACATTATTGCATATGAATTAGAAATTGTACCCATGTTTATGATGTTTGGACCACGTTGTGGCATGGGCTGTGTGTTGTTTACAAGAGGGGTACCTATGTTGTATTATTGGTCCTATGTTTGGACCAAACAGCATGATCGACAGACATCTACATGCGAAGAATGAGTTGTCTAACCTGCATAACTATGGGCATGTATGGAAAATCAGTACATGAATAATAACAAAGTAATAAAGCGTTAAATGGATTACTTACGTGTTCCTTTTCGCAGTTAACAACCCTCCGTGTTGGAGAGTCATCGTCATCGGAGTTTTCTCTTCTAGCATTTAAACGTTCGATACGCATGACTATGTTAAACCCATACCAGATCATGTACTTCTCCTCATGCTCTTTTGAAGATAACTTTTTCCAGTTAGGATGCTCTTTAACCTACCATCACAGTACATCAGAGGGAACCCTGCCACTTTCACTATAATCATAAACAATTCTTTCAACCCTCTTCTCTCTTATAAAAGAATACATATCGAAAGGTCAATGGACCACTTGCTTGAACCCAAATTATTTCATAACACCACCAGTATCATGTCTCTCAAGAATCCAATAATAAGACAACATGCTGAGGGTGAGAATAAATCACGGTCAGCTTTACGAACATTTTGAGCAAAATGTTTACCATACTTTTTGTACAGCTGCCATTGGAACTACATTCATAGGGAATCAATTAATGACAGGACAGTAACCTTATTTATTAAAGTGAATGTGAGTGGTGGACTGAATCTACTTATGCTATCGATCGCCATATCATTTAATTCACCCTGGACCTCCATCAATGTGGTCATAGACTTGGATAAACTCAGCCTTACTTTCTAAGTTCCATCAACGGGACTTGGACACCATTTTCCAGTTTTCATTTGGCACTGGACAACGTCCAATGGACATTCGTGAATAAGCCCATATCTACAAATAAAGTTAAATATCACATAGATGCAAATCTAAAATTTACGATAATAACTAAATGTGCTAAAATCAAATAAGCAACTTGTAGAAGTTGGAGGGGTCCTTTCAATGTTCTGTGCTTTTTGAGATCTTTATCATCTTTCTTCTTGCCTACCTCTGCATCTTTATTTCCCTTGGCTTTCGTTTCATTGACCCAACTTGTCGCCTTTGCTAACATCCTGAAAAGATTAGAAAGACAAGCTGGGAACCAAGCATATGACCTAAGTACCCTAGAATCTCAAAGAGATAAGCTTGAGCTATGCCACTAGATGTATTAGAACTGATCATCTGCCTCAAGCCAAGACAAACAAGTAGCCCTTGTGTTGTGAATCTCTTCATCACAGAAAAGTTTTTTCTTCTTCTTGTCTTTCTTATAGGTATTAGGTCTGAATTTATTTTCCAACCATATATATTTAATATTTATTCCATTTATATCTTCACTTGGGCGAGAGCTTTTCCAAGCAGTTCAAGACAAACCTCCCCCACCAAATAATTCGAAAATTTTCTTCCCATTACTATGGGACCATCGATAGGTAGCCCACATATATGAGGGCTAGGAATTTGTTATTTTTTTTCTGATGACCTAGGGTATCCCTCACTAGCCCGAGGAATTTGTTTCCGGATGCCTCCTCTCCACTAGACCTGTTATGAGGGCATGATTGATTATAATCTCCTCCATCTAGGCCAGATGATGTAATCTAGTTTGCCTTACATATTTCATTTGGGATTTGCCTAGAACCCAATCTACTTTGTTTGGATCTGTTGGGATACATCTAAATGTACCAAATTCCTCCCCATGATTTATTCCTTCGGATATATTTTTATGTTGATCATCAGGAACTATTAACTCCCTTAGCACCACTTTCAGCAATCTAGAATAAATATTAGCACAATTAACAAATGATATTCCAATGGCATGACATAAGAGCCTTAATGAAATTCAAATGGGACAGCATAAGAGGCTTACTTTGACACATTTCATCATTTTATCCTACTCATTGTCATCACACAGAACCATATAATAACACCAGACATTTTCAGCCCCTAATCCAAAACCATGTGTGATTTTCAATAAACATGTGTGATATTCAAAAGCATGCATACATGTTGAACGCATTAATCTAAAATCATATGTTAGTAAATCATACACATGAAAGTGGATGAAAAAACAAGGCATGATGTCTTCTGAGGAACAAACTAATCATACACATGAAAATGGATGAAAAAACAAGGCATGATGTCTTCTGAGGAACAAACTAACACTCCATAGAAATTCATATACATAAAAATGCATGATGATGCAAAGAATGATGTCTTCTAAGGAATATTCCACAAAAACTCATACACATGAAAATGGTTAGACAAGACATGAACTAGAACTAGAAAGATTTCATACTCTTCACTACATAAAAAACTAAAAAACATGCATTCAAAAAGTTACATCATTATAAATTACACACTCCAGATTTCAACACAAACTACAAAGGGGGAAAACTGATTCCATGGAATGGAGTACAACAGGCTCCGCATAAAAAAATGAGTGAAATGCATGAATATCAACTAATTTTTGTTGTGACATCAGAAGATAGTTGGTAGAATGAAAAGTTCATTAAAAAAATACAAGACAGAAGGAGAAAAACAAAATCACCTTCAACCAAACAAGAAAGCAACATGAAGATGACCAGGAAGGAAGAGCTTGCGTTGAAGATGATGAGGATGCTTTCAATCAAGGAGAGTGGCGATGGAAGTGGTCTGGGGCTTACGTTGAAGACAACTAGGAAGGAGGAGTGAGGAATTTGCCATAGCAGAGAAGAGGAATGGGGAAGAAGAAAAGAAAAATGAGGGTTTGGAGGGTTTAGTAGAGTGCAATGGAGTGATGATATCGTTGCTTCACAACTCCCTCATAAAAAAAATGAAAAAGACCCTTAACGGCCACCAGGGCTGGCTCTTTCATTAAACAAGGAAAGCCCTTGCTTTGAGCCCCCAAAAAAATCCCTAGAAAAAGGCCCCATAATCTCTAATTAAAGAAACAAATGAGGCTTTCACATTCCAACATAACTCCTTTATTTTCTCCCTAAAAAGTAGGTTTTTCACATTGGAACATCACAATCTGTCAACTCCTTTATTTTTTTTCCCTTAAAATCAGGCCTTCCACATTCCAAAAAGTTATTTGTCCTTTGCTTTGCACGTTCTCTCTTTCTCTCTTTCTCTCTTCTCTCTTTTCTCTTCCTTTCTATTGTGTTTTCTGCCTCCAAAAAAATTCTAGCAATAACTAGGATAAAGAACAAGAAGAGAAGGGAGGAACCTTGTCTTTTGAGGTAATAATATGATTAAATCTTGTTAATTAAGTTAATTTGATTTTGGTAGGATTTTATTTGATTTTAGTAGGATTTTATGTTTGGCTGGGATATATTTTCATAAGAAGGGTTGTGGGCCCCTAGCGCAGGTGGACCACTAGATGAGTGATTAGCCCCATAGATTTGGAAGCAGACGCATGGGCAACTATGATAAGTGTATATTGGATCTCTTGCAGGAGAGGGTTGGTTGTTGGCATATCAAATTCAATTCTTTAAATCAAGATTATGTAGAAATAGAATTTGAGTGATATGTCAACAACTATCCTTAAGAAGGAAGGCCCACTATATCTCTAACATGACTGGCCACACTGATGGAAACTGTTTTTACAAATTATTGTTATAGGCTGTTCTTTTTTTTTTTTTGGTTCTTTTGTGATATATATTTTCATAATATTGTTTTGATAATATATGTTAACCATAACCCACTAAGGTACTGACTCAAAAAAAATCTTTTTTTTTTCATATTGAAGAAGCTGTATCAAATTCAAAAGGCATCCACCTCTATAATCTTTGTGACCAATATTGATAAATCACTCAATCAGGTTTTATTGTTTTATGCTTTTAGAATCTTTTTAATTCCAAGCTCATATTGTATATTTATTATACTCAGTGTCTATTTTATTTGTAATTATTTATTATTATTAGTTATAATTTATAAATATAACTATGTCTAATAGAAAATACTAATCTGGATACTCAAAACTTAAAAAAAAGAGAAGAATAGATGATTTAATTCAATCTCAAAAAGGAGCTCTTGATAAATTTGTTACAAGTAATAAGCAAAATATAGCAATAAATGAACAAGTAATTAATCTAAATGAGTTAGAAGATAATGAAATTGTAGAAGAAAAAGATCTTAATGAAAATATTCATAATGATAGTCAAATTCTTGACGAAGAACATGAAAATATTAATGAAACAACTGATTATATTCCTAAAAATATTTATGATTCAAGTCAATGGACAAATTTTGATACAAAATTAAGAGATTTATTAGTAGAAAAGGGTCCAATTAGAGATAATCATCTGGATTTTCCCAAAGATGAATTCTCTAGACATTTTTCTACTACATATTATATTTGAAAATTACCAAATAGGGAGAAGCCTGATAGAAAATGGTTAGTGTATTCAAAAGATTTGGATAGAGTATTTTGTTTTTGTTGTAAATTGTTTAATTCGAATTATAATACAAGTAAACTAGCTAAGGAAGGTGCTAGAAACTGGAGAAATCTTGGTGTTAAGCTTAAGAGTCATGAGACAACTAATGAACACATTACTCATATGAATACTTGGATAGATTTAGAAATAAGATTGTTAAAAAATAAACCAATTGATAAAAAATATCCAAGAACAAATTAATAAAGAGAAAGATCATTGGAAAAAAGTATTAGTAAGAATTATTGTTGTCGTAAAGAATCTTGGTAAAAATAATTTGGCATTTTGAGGAAAAAATGAAAAGATTTATCAAGAAAATAATGGAAAATTTTTAAACCTAATTGAAATGATTGCAGAATTTGATCTAATAATGAAAGAACATATTCGACGTATTCAACATGATGAAATTCATAACCATTACCTTGGACATAATATACAAAATGAATTGATAAATTTATTAGCAAATGAAATTAAAAGTCAAATTATTAAAAAAATTAAAGAAGCAAAATATTTTTCAGTTATACTTGATTGCACTCCGGATGTAAGCCATCAAGAGCAAATGTCTCTTGTATTACGATATGTGGATATTTCATGAAATCCGATAAAAATAGAAGAAAATTTTTTAGAATTTCTAAAAGTAGATGATACCACTAGAAAAGGATTTTTTAATGCAATAATAGATGCGATAAAAAATCTTGAACTTGATATTAATGATGTTCGAGGACAAGGATATGATAATAGATCTAATATGAAAGGAAAACACCAAGGGGTACAAAAAAGACTCTTAGATATAAATCCTAGAGCATTTTACATACCATGTGGTTGCTATAATCTAAATCTAGTACTTTGTGAGATGGCTACCATAATCTAAATATAGGACTTTGTGATATGGCTAACTCTTGTCCTAAAGCTATATCTTTTTTTGGAGTGCTACAACGTATATATTCATTATTTTCTTCTTCTACAAAACGATGGAACAGTTTTACTAGATAATGTACCTGGTTTAACTCTTAAGTCATTGTCACAAACACGTTGGGAAAGTCATATTGAAAGTGTTAAAGCAATAAGATACCAAGCTCCACAAATAAGAGATGCATTGTTGCAATTAGCAGAAATTAGTGAAGATCCTAAAACTAAAAATGAAGCCACTTGTTTAGCAACATATGAGATTGAAAGTTTTGAGTTTTTGTTGGGCATGACAATTTGGTAAGATATATTATTTGCTATTAACTTAGTTAGTAAAAATTTACAATCAAAAGACATGCGTATTGATGTTGCTATAGATCAATTAAAAGGTCTCATTTCTTTTTTTGAAAAATATAGAGAAAATGGATTTACATCTACTATGATTACATCTAGGGAGATTGCAGTTGAAATGGAAATAGAACCTATATTTCGTAAAAAAACGTATAATTCATTAAAAAAAAAGCAGTTTGATGAGAATGTCAATAATGAGACAACACAATCTGCAGAGGAATCGTTTAGAATTGATTTTTTTTTACATAGTAGATCAAGCTATTTCTTCAATTCAAAGTAGGTTTGAACAATTTAAAATATATGAAAATATATTTGGTTTTCTATTTAATTTTAAAATTTTAAAATCATTAGACATTGATAGTTTGAAAAAGAATGTCTTAATCTTGAATGTTCTTTGAAACATGACAATTTTTCTGATATTGATGGTTTAGATTTATTTTCAGAATTAAAAGTTTTAAAAGAAATTTTATAAGTTAAAGAAAACACTCCAATTGACATACTTAATTATATAAAAAGATTAGATTCTTTTCCAAATGCATATATTGCTTATAGGATACTATTGATAATATCTATAACTATTGCTTCTACAGAAAGAAGTTTTTCAAAATTAAAATTGATAAAGTCCTATTTAAGATCAACCATGTCACAAGAAAGATTAATTGGATTAGCCATACTATCAATTGAAAAGGACATGTTAGCAAAACTTGAATATAAAACTTAATTAGTAATTTTGCATCACAAAAAGTGAGAAGAATAAATTTTAAATAAAATATTTATAATAATTTTTTAAAAAATAAAAAGGCCTCATTTAGTATTATCGCTTTAGGCCTCAAATTGTCTAGAGCCGGCCCGATGGCCACTTCTGTATCAGAAAAACTATTGGAGCCCATTTTTTTTAGTGGATAGATAAGGTGATTTGTTTCGTAATTCCCTCAAGAATTTAAAATAAGAATGATTAAATAAATAATTAACTAGCATTCTCCAATGGGACTGCCAATGGACCTAAAGCAGTCCATTTCAATAGGAAAGCCAAATTGAAGCTCCTAGTTAAAAATACGTATGTAAGCCCATGAAGGGCTTATCATTTTTGGCTTTTCTCTATCTTTCTTTCGTTTTATTTTTGTAAACCTTAATGCATAGTTGTAAGGACCCGATCCCAAGATTTATATATATATTATTATTATATTTATTTTTATTATTTAATTTTGATCGTAAAATTGGACCATGCTTGGACCCCACCCATTCATTGAATTAAATTAGCATCTTTGTGATATCATCATATTTTGGGTGGGACCCAACATTGAATGATGGAGATTTAAATCTAAATCTCAAGATACTTGGTTTGATAAGGGGATGGGACCCAATTCAATTTTTAATTTCATAATTTGCCAGGAGGAACCCACGTTGCCCCATTGTGCTTTCTCTCTCTTCCTCCTTAAAGATTTTTTTGTCCCCTCATTAGCTGACATTAAGGGAACTGCATGCCCACGTTGTGCATGTTCAGCATTCTGTTACAACACTCCCTCTTCCTCCACGATCTTTTCTCGCTAAGAAAACCCACTATATCCATATCTTCCTTCCCCACTAAAACACCCTCTCGTCATATTAAGGGGTAGCACCATTTACTCAACTTCTTTCCCTACATTCCCTACAACACTCTTCACTCTCCCTCTCTCCTCATACGAATTTCACCCTCTTCCAAGTTCTCTCTCAGGTACTTCTCCATCTTTCTTTCCATGTTACTTTCTTTTGTTTATTAGTTAAGGAAAACTTTTCTTTTGTTTCTCTACTGCTATTACTTTTGTCATTGAGATTTGTTGTATGTGTGCATGACTCCAACATAACAACTAAGCTACCCTCATCATCAACCCATACCATTCTCATCCCCACCATTGTTCTTACAAATCAACTTATCTATATCAAGTGCCCATCATCATATCAACCACAAAACCTGGTCTCAACTTAGATCAAGTGATTGAGGTAAGGACCCATTTTCATCTCCTTCCTTTTGTTGCTTGGTTTCTTCCTTTTGGTCTCCCTCCTCATAACTGTGTAGGCATCCATGTTGGTCTCTCTCCCCATATGTTTAACACTCGAGCTTATATGTTGCCTTATCATACTATATCCTCACCATCAACTTGGTTGCCACAAGGAGGATCTCGAATTGTGTTAGGGATAAAGAGAGTTGAATGTCGCCACTTAAGATTCTTTAACCTGTTATAATGTTATTCTTGTGGTTAACGTGGATGAGAAGAAAACTAACATTATTATTTGACCTTGGCAAAATGTTGCCCATGTTCAATTGTCATGTGCACATAGCCCACAAGAAATGGATAGGTTATTAGGTACCAACTAGCTTGATTTCATTGGCAGAAAGTATGACTCCTCATGCCATGAAACCAACCATCTTTCTTTACTCAGTCACCCATGCCTCCAAACAAACTCCATGCATAGAGTTGAACCCATTTTATTCACTGACAGAATGGCCATGTTTATAAATTTGCTTCACTATATTTTCTTGTATTTTCTGTTTTTATGCTGTTCTCTTCTTTGTCCAAGAACCCACTTCTGAATTTGGCATATCTCCAACTCTCAAGTAAATTAGTAGTTGTGCCCATTTACTACTATCTTATTCCCCTAACCAAACAACCTGGTCCTTCCTCTTATACCCACCTCTTTATTGTACTCCTCATGTCTTCATCTCCAATAAGTAATTAATCTTTACCGGCCCCAACCCATGTGCTACAAATATTCCACTGAACACAAGTATTAAATACTTGAAGTCAAGCAAACCCATTTAGTTTACTACCACAGGCCCATCTAATATTCATGATTGAATTAAGTCAATTATGGCCGTTGGTATAATCTGGTAATATGGGTCCATTCAAAAGCCTATCAAGTCAGGTCTCATTTAAGCTTAAAAATAAAATAAAATAAAATAAACCTCTGCTCTGAGCCCTATGATGCAACCTACTGGTCACACTAGCTAGGGCCCACTTGCACTATTTAATAATTTGGGCTCAAACCACAAGTCTCAACCCATCAAACTCAACCTTTACCCAAACCAAACCCATTAATTGCACACGAACCTGAATCCTAATTATTAGTTACCTATCATGACCAGGGAACTACACCAAGATTCCAGAACATTCAGGTCAGGATAAGCTTGATCAGGTGATCACCGTGAATCCAGGCAAGTAACCTTACTATGGTTCTCTAGTATTAGAGTTTTCTAATTTGCCTTCCAAAATTTTAAATTGTTATGTGATCCTTGCTTTCATGCGGAGCTCAATCCTGGCATCTTAGCTTATCTAGGGCCATTGATTTTATTGATATGATTGAACCTTTATGAATTAATTTGTGAACTTAACAATCATAAAAATTGTAAATATTGAACTTATTCCATGTTTATTTGATGCTACCATGAGATATAAAAATTCTTATATGATCCCTTACTAGAAATATTTATTTCATGTTTGGACTCCAAAATTGGGACATAATTCTAATTATGTTGCAAAAATGTTTCACATCATATTTTGCTAAGAAAATTTAATTTTGAGTCTTATGGTTCACCCTTGAATGCAATCCTTGACTTTTGAGGCATTATCCAACGCATGGGCAACGCAATGTGGGAATTCTCACATGCAGACTCTAGCCCTTTTTATGGGTATGACATTGGGGCCTGGGAACCCCTTTGTGCGTGATAACTAGACTACAACTAGTCCCTTATGGCTTCGGGCCCTTATATGTGTGATTATGGCTTCGGGCCCTCATATATGTGATTATGGCTTCGGGCCCTTATATGTGTACTGTGGCTGAGGAGATGCCTTTTTTAAAAACAGATCATGTGATCTTTATTTTATTGTCAATATACATAAATTGTTGCAAAATTATCCATGTTACCATTGTCTTGTTAATATTTCTTAACACCTCATTTTTATTGGATTATCCTTGAATTAATCATTATTTGTTCATCGTACCTAGATTGCTATCATTTGATTGAATAATCGTTTGCTATAGTTCTATAGTTTGTTTACTTGTGGAGCTTTATGCTCATATGTGTTTGTTTTTTTTTTTTTTTTTTCTTTTCAGCCATTGAGATTGATCCTACCAATAATGAAGAACCTTAGCTTATTTGCTGGAAATGGGCGAATCTTGAGAATCGAGTCACTACTTAGTTTTTTAGTGTTTCTTTGGTTTTATCATGTAGTTGGACTATGTCATATTTAAGTTAATATTTCATTACTTTGAGAGTATCGGTATTAGGCATTTCCTTTTATCTTCTATTAATGACTTAATTATTAATGATTTAACCCAATCTAGTTGACTCTAAATCCTCTCAAGTAATGATTCAATTAAATAAATGATTTATAATATGAAATGTGGGACCGTTATGCCATGAACTCTGAGGGTCCGGGTCCTAAGGATCTCAGAATTCGGGGTGTGACAATAGTATTACGATGAAAAGGTCATGATGTGGACTAGAAATTTACTAGATGCTATTGTTATAAGATCATCCCCACTGTAGATTGGAAAGCTTTAAAATTTAATCATGTATGGGTGGACCTTTTTTTATCATGACTCAATCCAATGGTAAATTTCCATGGTTAATTTGGATAAGTGGCAATTCAAGGCAAATGGGTATAAGCAAGTTTCGAGTGATGATAGGTAGCCCCCATCAAAATGTAAAAAAATAAAGAATTACTGGGTTCTTTAATTTTTTAAACTAAATCGCACTTTAGAAACAAACGTCAGTTAGATGGTGTAATTCAATTATAATCTCTTTCAAGCAGCTGATTCTTTCTTTACATCGGATCTGGTTATCATTGTGTTCTCTGTTACTTTAGTTTTGATTTTCGGGTGATTTATGTGAGATCTCCAAATTTCTAACTCAGACATTTTTTATGTGTGTCTATGACCCTCAACTTAGAGGGCGTGTGAACAAATTGTCCAAATCGGGCCTTTCGTCTTTTTCTTAAAAACACAAGCCCTCATTTTAAGGGCTTTTTGAGAGCCGAGCAAACTGGACTCTGTTTGATGGCTAGGTTGACAGACCTAGTTACAAAAAAGATGTTTGTGGATGCAAGTTTTATGCTGGGGAATTGAGATGCAGCCTTACGGATGAATTGGGTTGCTACCATTACACTTATTGTTTTGATTCTCTCTTTCTTTTTTTTTCTTAACTTTTACACAAAGGTTGTTAGATGGAATGTGATTTTTCCTGTTGTATTTTACCACAAGTTTTGTTTTGTTAATCGTTATTGATTCTAGGTTGTTTTCTTGATTCTCTATTTTCTTGGCTGATTTAAGAGGTGAATTTCATTTCGTACTTATACAGTTGCTTTCATGGTTTTCATGACCAATACTGATAGATGAACCTCATTGATTGAGGAGGTGAATTTTGTTTTGTACTCTCTATTTGATCACCCTCTCACTCTCCAGCTCTAGATCTATCCATACATATACTTATATTTTAGTATTTTTTTTTCGTGGAAGCATGCGATGGTCGAAACTATGTAAGCCCTAGTAAAGTCCGTTGGACGTAGGATACTCATGGGGTTAAAGAACCAATGTGTATGCATTGATTGGAATTGTTTTATTTCAGATGGTGATAAGAACCAATAGAGAAAAGAGAGACAGATAGTCCAATTCAAGGTTGGATTGCCTCTTAGATTACCCAATTCGACAATGGACGAACTCCTTATGCAAGCACGTAAATTTTGGGGAATATTTGTATTGAGTTTCATAAAGTAAGATACAAGACATTTATAGAATTCATTATCTCAAACATAGAAATTATTCTCTCTATCACTAATTAATTACCTTAAATCATGGATATCAATTAATAATCAATTACCTTAAGTCATAGATATCAACTACTAATCAATTACTTTAAGTCAAGGTAATCCATCACTAATCATATTACCTAAATCAATGTAATCAATCACTAATTTATTATTTCCATGATATGGAGAGATTGATTTAATCAAAGATTTGTAACCTAATGTTGCTATTTTTATGTAAAGCAATCTAATGGAGTTGTGTAGTCCCTCTAGGTCCTGCAACCTACGTGGCATGTGCTTGGCCCGTGGATCCTATCAAATGGGTAGATGGATGAATAGAATTTTGTGTTTGCATTCGTTATATTAGGTTTATATCTTGAAGAGAACCTGTAATAAATTTTGGTGTGTTAGACTTCTTTTGACATTATACTTGGAGACCCAAAGATAATTACTCTTTCAAATTTGCTTCTCTAAGTTCTTTTTTCGTTTCTTCATAAACCACCCAGGATAGATAGAGAGGATGAATATGAACTTCATATCCATTTTTCATAGTCCTCTTCTTGATGCGAATTGATTGAACTAAAAAAATATATATTTCCTCTGTTTCAGAAGATAATATACGCTTTTGGTAGTGATGCTGTTTATTCACTAACATTCTAAACATGTGAGCAAGAACTCAAATGAAGAACTCCACAACCAGAAAACTCATAATAGTATCATCCATCCTGAGATTGAAATTAGTAGAAACAGAAGAATCAGTGAACCATGGGATGTCAAATAGTGCACCAGTGTTCAAACCATTCGGGAATTAGGAAAACATGTTCTCTGAAATGTGTAGAAACCATTCATCAAAGGGACCTGGATGTAAGATACTGAAAGCTTCAAAGGGTACTTAATGACTGTCACAAGGGAAAACAGAGGACACTCTATGCCCTCCCATGGCAGGCTCTACCTTGTGAACCAGCTACACAATAAACATTGCCCACCTACAAGCTATCAATTGAATCAATAGTCTGATGCTGTAGACAGCTGATTTGGCGCCATCGTCATAATCCTTTGAATTCCTACCATTTGCAGTCTACTATATGCATATATGTTGACAAGGTTAGGCGCCTATTCCCAAATCCCTCATATATCAATTTCATAGCTTTGGTAATAAAGAAAATTTTATTGCCTAGAATGTTGTATACGAGAGCAGCATAGCTGTTGATGCAATTGTACATATTCTAGGCCAATCTCATCCTACTCACAGGTGGGAGAACACCAAGTTCGTCACGTTGCAGAAGGATGACATTCTGGGTAAAATGTTCCGTAATCCTTAATGTTTAGTTTTCCTTGTGTATTGCTTTCTTGAGTAAAATATTCCTGGACGATCATTTTAACAATAAGCTTCTGGGAAAATGTTGTACTTCAGTAACCATTTTCACTGTATTTTTTTTTGGTATCCCAGCTAAGGGGGCTCGGACCCCAAGAGACCACATGTGGGGAAAGAACCCACCCACATGGGCAGTTAGAACTCATCATCTGGTTGAGAATTCTCAATCACTTCCATTGTGTTAGGACTAACTGGAAGTTTCCATTACTAGTAATTTGAATTGCGTAAATCTAGGCTTTGGAAGTGTGAATATGAAGAGGATATCGGGTCATGCTTGGATAGAAGTGGATTTAAAGATATAAACCTTCAACAAGATGTGGTTTTATTATAAGAAGGGAAATTTTCAAAATAGGCTCAAGTTTTTCACAGATTTTAAATAAGGACAACTAAAAACTTACATTTCAAATTAGGACTTAAATTTTCAATTACATTTCAAATCAGGACATCGGTGATAAATTTAGTTTTCAGTCGATCTTTTCCTCTATATTTTTAAAAATACCAAAAATACCCTTTAACTCCTCCTTCCACCAACGTTCTCTAGTAATTGGTTGTGACACACCCTCATTAAATTGCCATCTGATCATCACTAATCCCATTGTTGCACCATTGGATTATAGCACTCTACAAACCGATTAGAGTGCCCGACTTAGTGAAATCTTGTTCACCATCAGGATTGTGGTCCTTTGCAAATCAAGATCCCAATAAACTCATTTTCTCTAATTTCTAAGTGACAAATCGGTCCAAATTGTTGTTTCGTTTGTGACTCAGGGGTAAAACTGTCATTTCATATAAAATGTCACAGCTTCATGCATGAAATCACTGGACGCATAATTCATTACATTATTCCTCATGTTTCATATCATTTCTCAAATTTTTGGAGGAATCCTAGTTGAATCAATACTATTCACAAAGAGTCCTAATTGGAATAGAACTTACTAATTTTTATTGTTTGAACCCTTTTTACAGGTATTGTGAAAACTGGGACCCACTGGATGTCAATTAGAAAAAATACCTTCTGGGATGAAAAAATCCTACTAACATCATGATTCTTGCTTGCGACCCACACGCAGCTCAAAAAATCATATTTGGTCCTGCAGTGAAGATTGGAGCTGAAAAGGTGTTGATTTAAAGATGAACAAAGAAGAATGGAAGTCAACGGACCGCCCAAACATTCACACATGTGGAGATCTCACACATATGCCACAAATAAAAGTGAAGTCCACTCATTCCACTTGAACTGTCCCTATAGCCTTTTTCAGAAAAGTTCAAGAAAATACTATGATGATGCAGTAATTAAAGAAATAATGCAATAAGGAGTTTCGAAAGCCACAAAGGGACCCACACACAAGCATTCACGTCCAAGACTCCTCTATTTTCATGTTTGGATTGCATTTAAACTCTTTTAAATTATCTCCCCATTATTTATGCAAAATTTGAGAAATAAAGAAGGTAATTCATGAGAGAGAATAGAGTTTTAGTGAGAAAATGAAAAGCCATGAAAGGAGATAGACCCCTATCCTTTCAAGGAGTGTTTTCCACATCCAAGGGAGGCTCTTCCTCAGCCTTGGACGTTCAGCCAAGAAGGTGGACCCTACTCCAGTTGCAATTGAAGAACTGAAGAAAACTGGACCCTTCTATGAATTTCTGCATTTTACTTCAAATGGGCTCCACTGTCATTGCCTTTGGCTCATATTCAAAAATGTTTTCAGCAACAAAGCTCCCCCTTATCAAGCTTGGAGATTGAGAAGAAAAGAGAAAGTGATAATTAAAAAAAGAAGAGCCCTATCACAAAAAGAAAAGTCAATCTCATATTTTTATGACAGTCAAGGTTAAAATGATTATATCTCTCAAACCGTATATCGGATTGGACCAATCTTAGCACCATTGGAAAGCTCTTTTAGAGTAGATATTTGTGGACTAAGATTGTACAATTTAGTGCTGAAATGAGAAAGTTATGACCCAAGAAGATGGTTATGATTTTTCTATTCGGGATTGAGATTGTCTTATCAAAGGTGGGTCCTATCCTTTGGCAAGTTTAAGATAAAATTCAAAAGGTGGGTGCACTTAGAAATCCAGCAAGAAAACTTTCTTATCCCAATCCTATTCTCATTAAACTTGGTGCCTAAGTATAGAAATCTCTCTGAAATTGAGATAGACCCAATCTAGAGAGGTTCAATGAGAAATAAACTTGTAGCCTAAAAAATTATAAAAGGGGGAGGCTTTGAATGTGTCAACCCATGGAGAAGTCCCCTCTTGGATACCAAACACTCCACTTTCTCCCTCTCTCTTCCTCCATTGAAGTCTTTTTCCATCCCTTCAACTAGAAGAGAAGTTCTCAATCCTAGTGTATGTAGTATTTCTTTTTTGTTTCAATTAATGTAAATTCTTTATAAAGAGTTCTGCTACATTAGTAAAATCATGCTTTTCTTTTAGATCTTGTCTTTTACATGGTTGATCTTGTGTTTTGATTATGATGTTTATAGTAGGATTGAAAACCCTAATCTGTGATGTTATGGTTAAAATAATGGGTAAATCTTGTGATTGATGGATTTTAGAAAAGTATTCTACTACTTGAACTACTCGAACCACATTTAAATTCTTGAAAACTACATTTACTTTACTACATCTAAATTCAGTTGACTGCATTTAAATTTCTTGTCAAACTATATTTAAATTTCTAAAAAATATTACATTCAAATTCCATGTTCTTTTCACCTTATTTCACTACAAGAAAATACACTTTTTGCAACGAAATTTAGAGACAATCAAAATTATTCATCCCTAAATAATACCTTTTGCGCGACAAATATAATAATTTGTCTCCAATTGTCATCCCGGTGAATTCCCACCATAAGATCAAATTCGCGTTAACATTATTCTATTTAACGACAAACACAATTCGTCGCTGAAGTGGAGCGATGAACTTCCACTTGTCGCCAAATCTATTATTAGTGTAGGACTTTTGTTTGGCATTTGGTGCTTGGCGCAAAACATAGAAAAAAAAGAAGGAACCTCCAGCGTTCTGTAAAGTCCTCCAAGGGTTTTTATTTTGGGTTTCTACTTCCCTCGCTGAAATTCCCTCCAAGTTTCCAACTTCTGTTTTCCAGCTTCCAAATCTCTGCCTCCCTGCTCATTCCCTCTGCTAGCTCGCATCTACTTGGCGGCATCCCCAACCACCCCTCTCTACTCACTTGCCCTACTGCTCGCTCCCATCTAGCTGGCGGCACCCCCAACTGCAAGGCCTCTATGGCGATGAATAACTTCTTTACTTATCTCCAATTTGTCACTTCTCTTTCTCTTTCTCTGTCCTGACTAGTGGAAGAGTGACATGATCCTTGCTGCTGTCTCTTCTTTGTGGTTTTTCTTACCAAAAAAAGGCATTTGGCCCTAAAAATACTTTCAGCATCAATTGTGCTTCTCCTTTTCTCCCTCTTCTTTTTTCTCTGCTTCTTGCACTCTGTTTTTTTTTTTTCCTATTGGTTGAAGGGTTTGACGAAAATGGGGCTTGGGTAGAGGTTTCGGCTGGGCTTTGTGGAGATGGGCAGTGGGGTTGAGAGTGGTCGGATGGTGAAGGGCGAAGGTTGCCAGATTAGCTAATGTTTGTGATTGTGACAATAAAAATAATTTGAATCTTGTAAAAAATGAGAACAGATAAGAGTTAAATGAGAACTAAATATATTCTTAAATTATTGTTGCCACAATCCCATGAACACTGTATCTAGCACCCAGACTACTTAATCATTAGGTGAAACTCATCTAGTAAGATTCACACTAGATTATTGCATGCAAAGTGTATTTAAAATACTCTTATGGTTCTGTTTTTAATAAAAAGTTCATCTCATATGCATTGTTAACTGCTCATTAGAGCCTTGACCCATGTATTTGTGAGCTTTGGGCTTTCTACTTGTCCATTCATCCATTGGGCTCTGCTTCTCTGATGTTCACATTATTACATGTAACTTTTGCTAATTTCATTTCTAGTCATCATGGGCATCCTCTGTTTAGTTCCTTCCAATACAACTTATATTTTTCTTCCAATGGTTGTTTTCAGTTTTAATCACATGCCAATATCATCAACGATGATGCACACTCTCCTAGAATAAAAAGTAGAAGTGAAACCTTGGATGCGTACTCTCTAGACCAACTTGATGTAAATTTATTATTCCCTTCATTTCTAGGTAAAATTTTTAAAAATCCTAATACACAGCTACTCGCATGCATAAAGAGTGTAGAATGGGGGCATGAGTGGATTGGAAGTTGCCATGACCATTTATATTCCACAATTATAACTTTTCATGTCTTGTTTGTACAGCTAAGTTGCAAATATGTGAAAATTTGACTAGGTCTATAAATATAAAGCAGCTTATCATCTTTCATTTGTTTGTTCAATAAATTGCTTTCAATTGGAATTTAGAAGCTGTAAACTTATTTCTTGAATCCTATTATGCTTCATTTTTTTTATAAGAATTTACTTTCTGTAGGTTCTTGAGGAATCACAGTTGGTTTTCCGAGCACCCTCATCTTCCTAGGAGTTTTGTTGCTTTATCAACAATGAAGAGTTCTTATCTGGCTCAGATGATGGAAGTATTGAGCTGCGGAGTGTTAAGAGAAAGAAGACTTCATTCATTGTTAAACATGCACATGTTATTTCTGCCCCTAGCAATCTTTTAAATGTTAAGGATAATGGAGGAAAACAAGGTAAAATTTGTATCCATTTGGTGTCTAATCTAAACTACTTAATCAAAACTGCTACTTTGAATTTCTTAGATGCATCTGGGAGCTTAAATGTAATGAAACTTTTTATTGCCTATGGTTTTGTTCCAAAATTATGTTTTTGTGCATCTAATATGCAATCTCTGTTGTCAAGTTCTTTGGATCTGCATCCTTCCAATATGACTTGCTTTCCTTGTTTCTGCATCTCCTTATTTGATTAATGTATCTATTCTTTTGGGCAGAAAATGGCCATTAGTTAGCTGAAGGTTCATCAGCACAGTCATGGGTTGGTGTTGTTGCAGTATGTAGGGGCAATGATCTTGTTGCATCTAGAGCTGCAAATGGTGTGGTTTGTCTGTGGGCTATAGATAGCAATACCAAAAGCATTCGTCCATTATATGATCTTCCACTGGTAAGTTCACAATCTCAAGCAACACTCTTTGCTTCATTATTTGACTTTTCAATGTTGACCAAATATAGGTGACTATTAAAATTAAGATGATGAAGATTTATCATTTGGACACTACAGGATTCTCTACTTTTTCAACCATAACTGTCACCTCAAATAGAACCATAGAACTCTTTTTGTTCATTCTTCAATCATTTGATTTAGAAAACAGCTGATTGTATACATTGCAATCACCTACTGTGTTGGTGATCATTGTTCTGATATCACTTGAGTCATTCATTATCACCTGTATCTTGGACAGAGCTTCGTCATCTTTGGAAACTGTAGCTATGTTTAATTTCCTTTTTTTTCTATTTTGAATAAAATGTTAGTTTCACTAACAAAGGAGAAAAATACAAAGTCTAAGATTTTTGGAGGTGCTTTAATCTTCTATAGGTAAATCAGTCAGAAGTGAATCATTTATTTGCTTATGGCAGCGAGATTAGGAGTGTTGTTTTGGCTGGGAGACCCTTTTTCGTACGGCTTTCTCAACCACATCAAGTTGAGGCTCATTCAGTGAAGCACAGGGAAAGCAGGTTAAAGAGATCAATGAGCTTTCCATGTTGAAGAGAGCAAGGATTGAACGTATGAAAGCGTCGAAGAAAATGAAAGCAGCCAAGGCAGTGTCCTCTAGTAGTGGCAGTAGTAATCTGTGTTCTATGCTCACTAACATTCTTTGTTGCCTTATTATCTTGCAAGGTATACTGCTGTTGGAATTTGCATGGGCTACTATAGTTCTGCCAGTGAATCACAATTTATGTGCACAGGTGATTGAGAGTGGCCGGATGTTGCAGTGGGTTTTGGATGTCTTGGAACTTTAGGCAAATTGAAGGGATTTGGTGGATTTGGGTTTATGGTTAATTGCAAAATGATGGGGGTTTTTGGATGGCCTAGGGATGAAGGTTGCTGGTCTATAGATGGAGATTGTTTGGGTTAAGGGTTTTGAGTGAGGCTTTGGCGGGGGTTGGGATGGTCTAGGCTTCTAATTAGGGTTTGGGGTTTCCAATTAGGGGCTTAGGGCCATTGATGGAGGCTGAGGAGGTTGATGGATGTTGGATGGTTGCAGATAGGCTCTCCTTTGCATTTCTAGTTCATCAAAGTAAGTGTTTTCTTCAGTTGCAATTAAGAATTTTTGCATATTAGTGGATAGTGGTTTGGTAGAATGTAGTTGTAGTTATGATTTTTGATGGGTTTCCCTGTCTTCCTAAACCTGATTCAAGTAATTTTTTTATGTTTTTTTTTATGGATAGTATTTTTTCAGTTGTAATGGGAAATTGCTTAATATTTTTACTTGTTACTAGGAACACCAATTGTTTGATGTTTCTCTTTGTTATTAATCACTATGGACACCAACTGTTTGATTATATAATTGGGTAGGATGAAATTTGACTTTGATTGATGAGTTTCTGTTTCTTCTCAATTGATGTATAAGAAACTTATCATCTGTTGTTTTTGAATCCTTTGTGCAAAGCCTGGTTGGTTTAATTTTAGTAATGCAAACCTTAAATTAAGATGTCTTGTTATATTTATACTTGCAAGGATATTGATTATCTTGGAATGACTAAATAACTTTCCAAACATTTGTCTAACACAATTATTTATACTATTACTAATCAGGAAAAAACATTAACAAAGGAAAAGCAGAGAAAACCGTTACTCTATAAACCTAGGTTTTCCTATAAGCCTTATGATTGACCTCAATAGTGAGAAACAAATTTTTAGGTTTTGCAGTTTTGTACTTTGCTTGAATCCGAGTTCCAGTTCTATATGCAATGTTTTTAGTTGATTTTAGTAGATTTAGATGAGTGACTGTTCTAGTAGTGCCTTTCTTAGGGAAGAGGTTTTTTCTTCAATAATTTAAGTTAATTTATAGTTCTGGTTTCTGAGTTTCTCTATTTCTATCTCATTTTCTTTTGGGATTTTTTTAGTTCCTGTTGTCAATGCATTTGAGTATATACATGAAAGCCAAAACCGAATGCAGAACCTTGGTGAGTTTTGATTCTTGGGATCTAATTAGCCCATTGATGTTCATTCTCTTCTCCTCCTTGATTCTTTGTTTTTTGTTGTTTCCTTAGTGAATTTGGTACTTAGATTTCATAATCCTGAACTGACTTTCTTCTCTCTTTTATCATTATTATCTCTTACTACACCACAAACCACAACCACTAATGCTACTATTGTGATTTAGTTTCTGTCCGCTGCACCGCTTGTTCTAAAGCTAATCTAGTGTGAAGCTATTTCATTTACTATATTTTCATCTATGCAGATGAGCTAATGAAGAGTGATGGCAATTAATGTAACAATGACTTGGCTTGTACCACTAGCTTAACCTTGGAGCGGGACACTTCCAATATTCTGGGTCAAGGGTTTCCAGATTTGGGTGATACATTTGTAAACTCCAACCTGTACAAAGTTTGTAGCATAACTCCTAGCCTTCTGATTCAGCTGAGTGTTACCAAAAAGAAGAAAGAACTTGCAATCTATCTGCATTGCCTCTCAGTCATACTAACCTCCCAAAGTTTGCACAGATGTTCATTCATTCATATATTCAAGGTAACAGATCACCTTCATCCATAGATTTCATGGCTCATGTAACCCATGCCATACTTTTTCAGTGGAATTTTGGGTGTGGATTTAGGGGGAAAGCTCATAAATCGGTAGTAGTCATGATTTTAACCCTTAGAATCCTTGGAAGTGTGGATTTTGGATGACACTTTTATGTGGAAAATTTCCATGAAAAACATCAAATCTACATGTATCTACCATAAAACTTTTGTTTTACTATAGAAATATAATATAATGTGCAAGTATGCGGATCTTTATTAATATACTACTCTGGTTGAAACTGCTTCACTACTCAGTTCATCACAAAGGTGGGTTTGAAGGAAAGCATCTTTAGTGTAAACTTTTCATGAATCTTGCCATGTGAAAATCTGGAAAAATAATCCATCACTTCTGTTGTTTGGTATTTATTTATGTTGTCCTTTTTAGACATTGAAACCCCTTCACGATGAATCTTTCTTTTTTCATTGTAGGTTTAGAACATTAGATTCATCAAAAAATGGAAACAGGAATTCAGAAGACCTAACAAGAACACCAATAAAATGAAGAATAAAAGAAAGGCCAAATGGTCTTAAACAGAGTCCCTGTCTGGATATTATTTAGCGCTCGATGAATGTTTATAGGGAGATGCATAAAATCACCTGTCATATGAGACAAACCAATAGCCGTAGTAAGTCTCTTTTTGTCCTTTTCAACCTCCCATTATGTTTCTTTTTTTCTTTTTTCATTTTTTTCTGATATAGTTGATGGATAATGGTCCTTGAGTATGCAAAAAAGCCATTTGCTTACCATATCTTCTGTCTTGCCTTTGTCTTTCTTTGATGTGTCAATTTTAGATGTGAAGGCAACTTGAGTGAGTAGCATTGAGCTTCTAAACAGTGCATTCTCTTGCAGTCTTTTAATATATAATTCTTACCAACTTAGTTTTAACATATGAGCAGGCTAGAACTGCTTTACACATACAACAAACTTTCAAAAGACCCTCTAGCATTAAGAATATATTCAGACAAAACATGGATTTCTCCAAAAAGAGGATTTCTCCCCCCTTCCCAAATGTGCCCTCAGGGCATTCAAAGAAAGCAAGTTGTGGTCTTCCTCTTTTGTGGTAATTTCTTGTTTTTTTATTTCAGAAAAGTATGCATTTTTCTTTGATCTACTACATGTTTGGATGTCTCATTTTGTTTTCAATGTTGAATTGTGTAATAAATTGATGAGAATTTGTAGTAAATCTACTATTCAAAGTATTTTTTCTTTCAATATACGACTTTGTTCTTATCTAAACCCTCAATATCATATCAAGTGATGGATTAGTGCTGATTTTGGTAGGGATCAGTACTCCTTATGAAAGGAAAAGTATAAATTTAGTGTTTATAGGTTTATTCAAAGATAAGAAAATCGATTTTGTTGATCAAATTGATATATAATGGTAGAAATTCGTAATGAACAGAAGATAATTCATAACCTTACATAAAGTAGGTTTACTTTATTGTTTGATATATAATTAATTTGCTTTTTTTTTTGTTTTTACTTTGTTCACAGATTGACGATGGAGCAAGTATGAACTATTGTTGATGAGGGGGGTTTTTTTTTTTTTTGGGCAGTATTTGAACGGATATTCAAATTACTATTTGGACATTGTTTATGTAATATTTTTTATATTTGGATGGATACTAGGATGGATATTTGGATGAATGTATTATTTTTATTTCGTGATGATGTGAAAGCAAATTGTTATGATGTGAATGAGAATTGTTGTTACTAATTGTCTATTTTTAGCGATGAATTCCACCTCCGTTAAATGGTCAACCACGTTCTTTAAATGCTTAATGAACACCATAGGGCAACAAACAAATTCATGCCTAAAGAATGGACATTTGGGGACAAACCCTTCGCTGATTAACTATTTTTTTGGGACGAACAATTTTGTGCCTAAAGGTTGGACTTTTGGGGACAAACCTTTGTTCGTAGCTAATTATCTATTTTTGGCAACGAATACATTCGTGCCTAAAGATTATATATTTGGCGACAAACACATAGGGCGACGAATGAATTCGTGCCTAATGGTTAATTATTAGAGGACCTCAAGTAGGACATTTGGTGACAAACACCATAAGGCGACAAACAAATTTTTCCTTAAAGGTTTGGCATTTGGGGACAAACATATATTCGTCGCTGAGTATATTCCCAGACAGGGTTTCTGTGACAATGTGGGGACAAGTATTTATTCGTGGCTAAATATTTTTAGCAACAAATTTTACTCTGTAGGCGACGAATTGTATTCATCTCTAAAAACCTTTTTTCTTGTAGTGTTTCTAGTTGTGTTCTTATGCCTCTATGCTGCATGATTTATGGTTGAAATAACTTTTAGAAGCATGCATTATCATCATGTATTGGTTTAGCTTCTGGAAAAGAAATTTTTTGATCTGGATTTGTTGATTTTTCATAAAAAAATTAAAATGGTAAATTCAGATTAAGGCAGATTGCAGAAAAAGACAGCAATAGTCACTGTTTTTGCTTAAATCTTGACAATTTAAAACTTGACATAGAAAATTTATTTTGGCCTAAAATTTGGTGGTATTATTTTTTAATGAAATTAATTTCTATTATAAAAATTTTATTGTAAAATAAATTCGAGAAGTCTAGTTTAATTGATTAAACACACACTTATCAGAAAATTCTGTGTATTGTTGTACAGTTTATGGTTCGAAAGTTTGATATTTGTAGCCATAGAAAATCAGTGAGTTTTTCTATAAAAATTGGTGGAACTAACATTGATGAGTAACTTCAAAATTCTAGAGTTTCAGATTAAAAGGATTTTGGGAAGATAGATTTCCAAAAGCATAAACATGGGATATTCGCCAAGTTGCATATCAGAATCTTTTTTTTTTTTTGGCAACCATCACTTATGCATAGCTTTTGCAACTTAAAATTATTTTTCAATTTCATTTTTTTTTCTTGGATTCATGCATTAGTAGAGCATGATTTTCGGCCATTAAATCTAGTTTAGGATTGCATTAGAGTTAAATATCATTTATTTATTTAATTTAGCCTTTTGTTAAGTTCGAAAGGACCTAACCATATTTGATTCCTGTGGATTTGACCCCGTATTTACCGGGATATTATTACATTGGACAACTTTGCACATGGAGTTTTGCGAACAAGTTTTGGCATTGTTGTTGTGGATCTCCAATTGAGGTAACTTTCTAACTGTGGGTGTGATTGAACTTTTGCATTTTCTAAAAATAGGAGGTGTATTCATGGAATGAAGGACTACCCTAAATTGGAATTAGGATTTGCATAGAATGTTAGAAACTGATTTATCAATCTTAGATAATTGCAAAGAAGGTAGCAAAATTTTCCAACTATTATTAATTTTTTCTCATATTTTTAAATCACGTCTAGGTCAATTCCTTGGTAAAAGCGCACACTCAAAACTAATAACTGCATTCTTTGGTTGAGCTTGATGTCTAGAAAAGCCTTTGCCCCCATAGTACGCAACAGCTTGTCTATTCAGGGAACTGGTTTTTAAGTAGGTCCTCATGTATTCTAGCACTCCCTGGTGCCTATCTGATCAAGACTCAACTTCATAAGTGGGGGTTGGTGATCCAAGTGTAGTTCTTAACCTTGAGAGTATTAAGTGGTCCCTAGCTTTGTTGCATTCATTTAAAAAAAAACAGAAAAACTGAAAATAAAGGAAAAAAAGTTGATTCCAAACATAGACCAATGAGAGCCTACAATCAAGAGGGAACCAAGTCATGGGCAAAAAATGAAGCAATTGCACGAACAAGCAAAAAACAATGCTTTCCATCATATAAGTTGTTCGCTTGGATCGTATGGAGAAAAATGAGTTGACCAACATGGTCATGATTATAAAGAAGGGTACATGGAATATTTCAATGGAAAGATAGTAAGAGATGATCAACCAAGGAGGATGTCACTTAACTACCTGTAACCCACACAGTCATCCACTCTTGGTAAAATAGATGTAGGATTACAATGGCAAGCAAAGCCAACCATAAATCAATGGCCTTGCTACAATTTCATGGGTAGCATGTGTAGCCCAAATCGGGATGATCAATCACTTTATAATTGTAAAGATGGGCCCAATATGGATAATGTTCACTAGCCCCAAGAATTTACTACAGGTGCATCTTCCTAGTCATATGAACCTCGTGACCCACCTATGCCTAAATGGTCATATGCACCACCACCGCCGCCACCACCCCAAGAGGAATCTTTGGAGCATATTCTTGCCAAATTCATGCAAAGCACTATGAAATCCATCGATAAACTAGCATCTTTTGCTAGTGAAATTGCACTTCAATTAGAAAAAGAAAATGTTGGAAGTGAAATAGAAATTCAACCAGATGATCCATCACTTATTGAAAATTCAATGGATATGGTCACATAAACATACAATGGATTTATAAGGTTCCACATGAGGATACGGATGTTGGTATGATGCATGAACTAGAAAATGACCCACATGAACTCGTGTACCCTACTATTCAGTAGTATCGCCCATTCCACTTTCTTAAAGCTATGCCCTTTTATATCAATCCCTTTTATGATTTAGATTCTTCTAATGATGTCATCATTGTTGGCTTTTGGGAATTTGATGATTCCATAATTGAGGAAACCACAAATGAACCCGATGAGCCCCAGATGAAAAATTATAATTGGGAAGATGACCCTATTTTTCGGAATCGGATAATTAATATGTAATCCTTAGAATGTTGTATTGAATTCTTTATGAAATCTAAGGATCCAACTCTTAAGGAAATTGCTCTAGTATTTCTTGGCTCTCAACATTATGCAGAAAAACTTCTAGAATTAGAGAAGGATATTTCGATTCAAACCTTTGAGTCTGCCATTATGGAATCCTTTGAGCCCATGCTAAATTTGATTACAAAAATTAAGCCAACAAAATTTAAGGCACAAGAGGACCTAGGGCCAACCAATTGCTTGTTATAACCTCTTCTCTTACCATTTAAAGATCCATTTTTAGGGGAGGAGAAAGCATTTTTCAAAGTGGTCCCTCCTTCACTCATTAAAAAGGAACATGTGGCCCTAATGTTCTCAGTGCTTCAAGTTTACATATTTCCATTATTATCTATGCTTTAGTGAACTATGTGGAGGAAAATTTTATTTAGGGTCAGGGTGGACTCACAAGTTTTGGAGTTAGTAGTGTAGGTTTTTTTCTTTTTTCTTTTCTTCTTTCTTTTTAGCATAGAGTTTTCTTTTGCTATTTTGCTATTTTGTCTAACCTTGGACAGGGAGCAGTACAAACATTACAGACACATTTTCAAGTGACTTCTACTCTTTACCCTTCTGTTATTTACATTTTCTTATGTCAGTATCATTCCACTATATTTATACATCAAGGATGTTGTTCATCTTAGGTTTGGGGGTGGGAACAAGCACACTTGTCCACTTTTAGACAAAATTTTCACATTTTTTGTTTTATTTCTAGTTTTTTTAGGATTTTTGTTTTAGTTTTAGGAATTTCTTGTATTTATTTTTTGGTTTTAGAAAAGAAAGTTTTTAAAAGAATTAAGGCGATTTGAAGATATTTAGGAATATGGGATTCTTAAAGCTTTTGAAAGGAAGTAAAAAGAAAGTTTACTATTTCTAAAGGAGGCAACCCATTAGAGAATTATTGAAACTTATTTCTCATAGACGCATGTATGTATTTTTTTGATGTTTTGGATAGGAAATTTTAATGTTGTTTTTTGGATTTTTTGGGAGAATAAGATGAGAACCTAATATTTAGTTTGTAAAATGTTTTTGTTTCCTGGTTCATTTTTGGTGGGTTGTATATAGTAGAACTAAATGAATTAATTTGAGCAAAAAGAAAAGGCTACCTAGTATTTAATTTTGATTCTTAAAAAAAAAAAAGAAAAAATAATAACAGTTTGTGACTAGTTTGGGTTTGTAACCTTTTTAACTCGAGCCAGTAAGCCCGTAGGGGTATGTCCATACCCAGTGCCTTAAAGTCATCTAGCTTGGGAGTCATTGGCATAATGCTCGTTACATGGGTTAATTAGAAATCTTAGGGGACCTAGACATTGTACAGTCACAAAATGATTTGTAAAAAAAAAAAATGAATGACGATGAATTATAGCCCAATGGCTGTCCATAGAAATTTTCAAGGGATATATGAGGGAATGCATAAGGACTAGATTTGCTCCCTAGATCCCAACTTTTGTTTTATCATATGAACTTGGAAATTTCTATGTTGGAAAAAGTGAGTGAGTGAAGAGTGTCTGCAGGAGTTTATGGGGGAATATGTACAAGGATGAACACAAACTAGGTGTGCTCCTTGGATTCTAACTTTTTTTTATCATATGAACTCGAAACCCCTTGCATCGGAAAAAGACAGTGAGAGAAATGAGGCCCATCAAACTAAACATTGGTGTGGCAACCATCTTAGTAGCTTTGAGAGGAAATTTATTTTTGTTAAATTTCGGGGGATCAGACTATGTGAAGAAAAAATCTGTATTTCTTTTTGCAGCATTATCGTGGAATATTTGAAACAGGTTTTCGATGTATATATTTTTCACTGTGCACCAAGTTTGGTTTGAATTAGGAAAGTTCTCGAAAATAAAACTGTGAACCAGACTTTGAAAAGTCTGAAATTCTGATTACTCCAGTTTCAAAAATATTCGATATGAGTGAATTTTATTTTGGAGAATTTATTTTACCCTTATTTTCATATTAAAAAAACAAAAGAATTTTGTGGGTATATTCACTACAAACCCTCGCGAGTTACAACTCACCCACTAGGAAAAACCTAAGGGTTTAAGAGCTCACTGCATTCGGTAAATGCAGTTGAGAGTGCCAGCGAAAGTGACGTTGCATTTATTTTTTGTTTTATTGCATTGCATTAGTTTAAAATTAGATTAGGTTAGGATGGAAGCCTCATAATTTTTATACTTTTTGCTAGGGTCTAGCAAAATGCTAATTGGGGGTGTGATGTGTCCTCAAACCTTCACTTTTTCATGTATACTTTTATATATTTTAAGGACTTAATCATTCTAAACTACATCAATTAGGGTAAAATTATGATTAGTGCACTTAAAATCTATTTATTATGTTTTAATGCATAATTCTCTAACAAATCATCATTTTAGCACAAAATCATAAAAATTGCTTTTCTGAAACCCTAATTTTTCAAAATATTTGCCAAACTTTGATTCCCCATGAAATGATTTGAAATTCCTTCATCGGTAGTTTATTTATGTCAAAACATGTGCAATGATGTCATTTGATGCTATCATTTCATATGAAACAAGTTTGCATTCATGTATTTGGGACTTCAGGGGTAAAACTGTTATTTCACATAAAATGTCACAGTTTCACGCATGAAATCATTGGACCCATCTAAATTAAATTATTCCTCATGTTTTATATCATTTCTCAAAATCTTGGAGGAATCCTAGTTGAATCAAGATTATTCACGAAAAGTCTTAACTGGATTAGAACTATACTAATTCTTATCATTTGAACCTTTTTATAGGTACTATGAAAATTGAGACCCACTGGATGTCAATTGAAAAAGATATTTTCCTAGATGAAGAATCCTACTAACATTAGGATTCTTTCCCGAGACCCACATGCAGCTCAAAAAATCATATTCGGTCCTATAATGAAGATTATAGCTAAAAAGGTGCTGATTTGAAGATAAATAGAGAAGAATTGAAGTCAGCGGACTACGCAAACATTAATGCATGTGAAGAGCTCACACATGTGCCAAGGTAAAAAGGGGGTCCACTCATTCCACTTGAACTATCCCTAAACCTTTTTCAAAAAAGTTTGAGAAAATCCAACGATGATGCAATAATTGAAGAAATAATGCAATAAGGAGTTTTGAAAGCCACAAGCGGGCCTACACACAAGCTTTCACGTCCAAGACTCCTCTATTTTCATATTTGGATCACATTTAAACTCTTTTAAATTATCTCCCTATTATTTATTCAAAATCTGAGAAATAAATGAGATAATTCATGAGAAAAATAGAGTTTTAGTAGGAAAAGGAAAAGTCATCATCGGAGATAGACCCCTATCCTTTCAAGGAGTGTTTTCCACATCCAAGGGAGACTCTTTCTCATTCTTGGACGTCTAGCCAAGAAGGTGGACCCTACTCTAGTTGCAATTGAAGAAAAACTAAAGAAGAATGTGCTTATTAGAATAGAAAACAGAAGAATAGAGGGAGGGAGAGAGATTCTTATTCATTAGATCTGTATGTACATCATGGGGGAGGAGGATCTTATTTATAGAATAAGATTGCTTCCTCCCCAAGCAACTTAATAGGGAAAGACTCTAACCCTAAGTAATCCCCTTATCTTATGCGGGTCCCAATGTGGGCATCCACCTATGATAATAACATCTTATAACACTCCCCTTGGATGACCACCATTCAATGACAGTTGCCTCATTAAAACCTTGCAAAGGAAAAACCCAGTGGGATAAAAACTAAAGCGAAGGAAAAAGAGTACAACGTTGGATGGGATCATTGAATTGGTGTTGGACGTGCATAATGCTGCCTCGTTAAAACCTTAACTAGGAAAACCCAGTGGGACAAAACCTAAAGAAGGAAAAAGAGTACAGCGCACATATGTCCTGGGTCGCATACTTCAGGATGCCTCCCCCTGATGACTACTCCCCCTGATGATAACATCTTTGTATATAATTAAGCATGTCAATCTCATATACAATTTTTAAAATATTGATTTTTGGCAAAAACTTCGTAAACTGATCAGCCAGGTTGTTGCTTGAACGAACTTGCTTGACTTCAATCTTGTTATCCTTCTGAAGCTCATGAGTGAAGAAGAACTTTGGTGTAATGTGCTTCGTCTTATCATCTTTAATGTATCATTCTTTACATGCCCCATTGTCTTCGCAAATAATGCTTGAAGTATTTGTACTAAGAGGTAATTGACAAGAACTACATATATGCTGAGTTAAATATTTTAGCTACATACATTCCCAACTGGCTTCATAGAGGGCTAAAATCTCAATATGGTTAGCATAAGTAACTACCAAAGTCTATTTAGTTAAATACCAATCCAAAGCCTTGTGCAAAACTATATATGGGAAACATATTTATAAAGAATAAAAATCTCATTAGAACTTCTCTCGATTTGCGGGTCGAGATAAAATAGTTAATAGTTTTCTCGAGCTCTTCTGGAGTCTCGATTAGATATATAAACTTCTACTATTATAAATCCATTTAAGGATTGTATAAATAGGAACAACCAAATGGGATTGTTTTCATATTCTTCCTTATATAAACATTCACTAAGACAATTGTACCATATTCTTCTAGAATGCTTCAGGCTGTACAATGAACGTCTTACTTATATTGAGTACGTACTCTCTTACTTTGCTTCAAGTAAAGCAAATCTTTTTGGGATTTTCATATATATATGTCTGTGTATGTTTTCAATCCCAAGTTTCTACAGGAAACCTTATATCACAATTTGCCTTTCGTTCATTTTCCTTACAAACACCCATTTGTAACTTACAGGGTTAACACCGTTTAGGGTTTGTACTATAGGTTCATATATACCACCTCTATTTAGAGATTGTAATTCCTTAATGGTATCTCTTTATTTTGGCCAATATGTTCTTTGTCGACATTCATTTATAGAACATGGTTTTGTATCCCAATCATCATTTTCATTTTCCCTTGATATTTGAATAGCTACCGCATATACAAATGCGTCATCGATGATATTTTCATTTCTATCACATCTCTTTCTTGAAATATTATAAAGTATAGAGATCTCTTTATTTATTGGGTACCCATTGCCTCTTCAGGGGCTTCTAGAGTCCCTTCCGGGACATTAATTTCTTCAGGAATTTTAGAGAGAGTGGATTTTTCATAGACTCTTCTGGAGTATACTTCTTCTGGAGTATGATTGGGATATGATTGCTCATTTCTCCTCTTCTTGGGAGCTAGAGTCCTTGAAACTTATAGTTCTAGTACGCTTCTAGCATGTATAGATTCATTTGTTGTCATAGTTGGACGTTGTTCTTCAGGAACACTAATTCGTACTTGTCCTACAGGGACATTAATTCGTGCTTGTGTGTTCATAGCCAAAACATGTGACCTAGTCACTTTTGCTGCATCATTAAAAGCATCAGGGAATTTATTTATAATGAAGTGCACAATTCTCCGTACTTCATTCTCACATTGTGAAGTACATAGATCTAGATGAGACAGAGTGGAAATATTCCACTCTAATTCTTGCCATTCTTCAGGAACGGATTGTTCTTCAGGAACAAGGCGTTCTTGAGGAACTCTCATATCTCCCCCTAACAGCGAGAAAATTGTCTCATTAAGATGACAATTGGCAAAAACGAACAATGAATATATCTCCTACCTAAATATCCAATAATTGGGGGTGAAGAAGAACTAACATAGAGTCTACGTTCTGAGTTCATGCATGTTACAAACTTACGCTATCAAGTCTTATAAATTTAAAAAATGCTCAAGGAAGTGTACCCTAGATTTAATAATTTGTGCTAATAGGCAGGATTTGATGGGTTCACTAATGTCACACTATATCCTTCACGAAAAGGATGGTCAATAGATGGTACTCTAAGGAGTACGTAACAGAATTATCAATAATTTACCAGTGCATAATACCTCTAGGAGAACCTAAGCATTAAAGCCTGATGGTCACGAAGGTGAGGGCTTGCTGTAAGTTTTTTGGCTTAACTTTGTCGTTTTTGCTCATAATTGAATGTGATTCGATATTAGAGATTGTCTTGTAATGTAGCCTGGAGATTGAAGGAGAATGCACTTAGCTTTTCTAGTATCAACTTTTGGTTGTCAATACTAGTAATGATGTACAAATATTATTAGGTAGACTCTTCCTGAGCATTCAAGTATTTGTATAGATACAGCTATGATCGATGTCGTGCACGAATGAAATACTAACTCAGAGAAAAACTTTTGGTTTTTTCAATGTAGTGTATTTTGTTGCACTGTCAACCGGACAGATATTTTCCTCAGTTTCATGTATTCCATGATCCATATAGAAAGTAATAATAAACTCACAGTGAACCCTTGGCTATTCAAGATGATGCAACGTATATAAAAAAGCCTGTGCGGATCATTGACACTCGTGACCAAGTGCTAAGGACTAAGACTATAAGCTGGGTAAAAGTTCAATGGGAAAACCATGGACCAGAAGAAGCCACTTAGGAACTTCGGGATCAAGTTCAAAAGCAATATCCTCATCTTTTACCTGAGGTACTTTATTTCCATTTGGAGGACCAAATGCTTCTAAGGGGGGGAGGATGTAAGATCCCGGCCCAAATTAATAAATTTAATTCAAATAAAAATAAATTACGAAATAAATAATGACATTAATCGAATTGGGGGAAATTAACTCACGATGAACAACTAGGGCAGAATTGGGGCACAAACGCGATTAGGACTTGATCTGGGAATTTTAGATGCGTGTTGGTAATTTTTAGAAAATATGAAGGGTATTTTCATAATTTAAAAAACATAGCCAATATGGGGCTCATTGGATAGAGAATAATTAATTATGAAACTTTCTCTTAAGGCCCGAACTCATCCGGATTAATCTAATGCCTTGTTGATAGAGATTTAAATAAACCCACAACTAGTGGTTTGGGGGACCACGTGTTTGTCTCTACTTCAAAGAAGAGTAGAATTTACCTTCGTAGGAATTTGGTTAGGATAGAATAAGGCTAAGGCTAGAGAGACATCCTAGGACTCTATATGGGAAAAAGAGAATTCCACCCTACCTCTACTTCCTAGTTTTACTTTAAGTACCTATATTATATTCTATATATATGTATATGACTAGAGCCCCTCTCCTACATATGATTCTCTCCAACTCTCTCTTTCTCCCTAGTTTCTCTCTCTACTAGAAGGTCCCAACTTTAGGCCTAAGGATTTGAAGGAAGCCATAGAAGAATTTCCTTGAGGCTCTCTACGGATTTGGAATTTCGGCAATTAAGGCAAGTGCACAAACCCATCATGTTTCTACCTGATTTTTATCTCTAAAACGTGATGTGTATGATTTTGTTTTGTAAACCTGATTTGTAATATAATATATAAGGTTTTCATAATTCTAACCTTATTCGTGTTATTTTATACTGTATGGTGTGAATTGATTTTTATCAAGCTGGTCATCATTGTCATCATGTTTTTATATGTAATTTCTGATGATGTCCTGGTAGTATGTGGTATGCCTAATGGTACTGAGGAAACCCTTCTGGAATCGGAATTTCTAGAGCCAGACTGTTTCTGTGCCTTTTCTTGAAATAGATTGTGGAGCCGGGTGGACCATTGGATCTCAGATCTGAACCATGGATCTGTAAGTAGATCCATGGGCAACCATAGAGAACCTGGACTCATACGGGTTGGGTCCCATCGGGGCATCCATCTAATTGACCAAAATCTGCCCACTAGATGGACAGAAATTGACGACAGTGGTATATAGTATTTAGGCTTGCAGCTCCTCCCACACTTTTGTGAAACTTTGCAAATCTGTACTAATGAATACAAAGGATCCTTAGGAGTTATTCTCTTCCCATTCCAACCTGTGGTTGTAGAAGAAACCCACAGTGAAATAGAGAAAAAAAAAAAACTAGTTAGGTCGTTTCACAACAGTTTTTACGTTTGGGATTATGGGGCCCATATGACCCACATGATCGAGGATCTGGCCCAGCCATCTAAAGACCCATCCTTGGGCAACCCTAGGGATTTAGTCCGGTTGTGACGGGTCCCACTCAGAGCCATCATCTTTGAAGCTTGAATGGCAGAGGCGTGAGACCCAATTCTCATGCCATGTTGCATAAAACTGTGTAAGCTCTGTCTTGACTGGTTCTTAGTCTACATAAGTTCCCGGAAGCCTTGGATAAGCCTACCTCCTTTAGATGTGTTACTATGGCCCATCATCCAAGTGACCTGATGATAAGAGGCGTTGGACCATTCTGTACCCAGCAATGTTGAAACAGTTAGGAAGGAAGCACTTTAGCTCTTTTGGAATTTTATGTGAACTTCTGAGAGATTACAAATAAGCCCTCTATCTTAGATTAATTACTAATAAAACCTCTGTGCTATTTTTATTAAAAGATTTTCCATGAATATGAGAATCTAATCTTATGTGTAAAGTCCTCCACTAAAGACTGATTTAAACCATGATCTGTGTTTAATCAAATTTGATATTCCTTTCTTTAGTGCAGACTATAAGATTATGAGACATTACATGTACCCTTAACTATGATTAAGCTAGGGATTTTCTTTAAAATTATGGATTTAGTTTTAATGTAAAATTTATGTACCCAAACTAAATCTAAAGCAATGATAAGTCATGTTGCCATTGCTTGACATCCACCTTTAAATTAGCTTAAAACTTGCCTAGAGTTAATAAACTTAATGGTATGACGTCATGGGTTCTTCAAACACAAACCACCTTCAGAAGCACCAATTAAGAATTAACCCAAATCTAAGGAGGAGATCCTCGCAATCATCCAAATTAGATTCAGGGCAAGTATACGGTGTTTGAGAATCCTATGATATCATAGGGTTAAGTTCGTTTAGAACCGACGTGCAGTATGACCCGTAAAATCTGGATTTTTGTATCTTGGAAATTATTATTTGGTTTTATGTTTTCAATCAAATCTAAAATGTACTCTGACATGATAAAATATATTTTTCTCTGTTATATGGTTTATGGTATTTAGACGTTGCACATGTCAACTTTGGAATCTGTTATATGTAAATAAATTCTATTTTTATGATTATTTAGCTGTTTATCCGTATTTTGAATTAAGGCGATACCACTAGGCTGTTTTAAGTCTAGCATAGTGGGGCACCACTGTGTAGGGGCTATTCTTCTGAAACTATCTGCAGATTAGTTAACTCTCTGCTTGTGACAATCAGTCACTTCAGTACCAAAAACTCTGTTACTCTGTTCTGATGGCCAATGGCCATAACTCTGAATCTCTGGGTACCAAACTCTGTTCTCTGTTCCCGTCACGTTAAAGGGGGCCGCTATAATACCTGTGACAACTTAGCCAATGTGGGACGCCAATTTATTTTGAATGCTATGATATTTGTAAAATCTTTACTTGGTTTTATACATGAATCTACATCTTGTATTATTATATCTTGTCAATTTATTTTGAAAACCCCGTGATTTATCTGCCTTTGATTTTTACTCAAAAATGGTATGGAATATGAAAATTGGGTAAGTATACTTGCTGAGGTTATTTCATAACCTGACTCCCTTCTGATTGGCGCTTGTAGGTAACAATACCCCTTCCAATGAACCGGAGGGAACGGCGGTTGAGGAGGAACCGCAGGGGAACTACGCGTGGAGCGCAGACGATATAGCTTAAAAATATCGTGCCTGCGCGAGAGAGACGATAATTAGATAATTATTTTATTTATGCTGAGTTTAATTTTAGATTAATTGTAAGCCCTTGGTTGGCTATTTGTGTTAGGATCTAGTTAATTGAATTATGCTATCACCTATGGATTTATTCATGACTTTGATGCACTTATATTATTAAATTGAGTAGAATTAATTACTTTATCTTGTGATGGTACCTATGATGGTTTTACAATTATGTTTCCGCTGTGAATATGTTCAGTTGTTTAATCTCACATTGCGGATCCATTTAATTTCATCATTAACACCTTAAAATTGGGAGTTCTTCGGAAACCCGAATTTTGGGGTCGTTACACAGTATAGCATCAAGAATACTTTTTCCAATGCAACCATAGCGTCGGTAAATGTATTTGACGATGCACTTGCGCGTCGGGATTTGAAATTAAGTTATATATAATCTGTTAGCCTCCATTTTGGTGACACATAAAGTGTGTCGGTAATAAATATACTAACAAATATAAGCATCAAGGAATATCTTTAACGATGCAAACAAAAACATTGGGTATTTATAAATACAATTTTATCTTCCCTTTTTGGCAATACATGTAGTTCATTGGGAAATAAGTTTTCTTATTAATAAAATAAAATAATTGAAAAAAATATCTTGTTCAAATATGAATTTAACATGGTACAACCATAAACATTGATAAACCAAAAATCGCATAGTCATTGTGCAACAATAAAACACTGAGGAGTCATTAACCATTTAAAACCAACCATAAACAAATCATACCATAAAAAATAACAATCCTATATCAAAAGAGATAATGTAAAATAAATCCTAAAGAAAGTCCTGTCATCATCAAACATCCAAAATACACCATGAAACATGGTCACTCAATAACAAAATGAACTGGTCAGAGGGAGGGCCCATGCCCATCACAAATCTCTAGTTTTCAGAGGAGCCCAAATCATCTATACAGACCCGTGAAAGTAGCATCTTAATCTGACTCTGCATCTGGGCCTGTGTAACTGCCTGATCTTGCAGTTGCTTTTACGACTCTTCATGCTGTCGCCGCAATTCTTCTTGTGCTTTCAACGAATCGGCTAGCTATTGTCGCAGACTAATCATCTCATACCCCATCAAAATACTGGAGGAAGATGATGATGGGCCCCTCGAGCGGTACCCTTGCCTCCTCGCAACCCTCTTCCCTAGTAGATCCTCGATCACCTGTTGCATAGCTACTGAAGAGTTAATTTCAGATTGCGATAGTGCCACCTCCATTTTTCGCTGCATTCTCAAAGCATTCATACATGTCATGTAATATATGTTAGGAAACTGAAATAAACAATGACATATAATATCGAATATTCAACAATTCACGTGTATCTCCTCAACATGATCTGTGATTCATCAGCCTTTCTTTGTGCTGTAGCGTCGATGCTGATATAAATCAAGTTCAGAAGGAGGAGCATGCTGCTCATCTGCATGTATAAGAGAGAACTGGGCTGCAAATGATCGAAAGCCAGATGTATGAGTGGTCTTTAATTTGCTCCGGCTCTTTGAATTCCTTTATGACTTATGTTGAAAATTACAAGTATTCGACAATGTAGTTAGCTTATTTAAAATTACAAGTAATCGACAAAAGATTACATTTTAGAAGAAAGAAAACTAAAAAAATGATTAAGTTTTACCTACATTTCAAATCAGGACACAAAAAAGAACAAAAAAAAATTTTGAATTTTAAAAATGATTAAGTTTTCCATGAGTTTCAAATCAGGATAGCTAGTCATAAAAATGATTTTCCAGCCACTTTCTTCTCCACTTATTTTAGAATACCCTCCTCTTGCTTCTGCTTCCCTTCCAATTTACATCTCTTCAACCTCACCTTCCAATCTTCCTTACCAAACATCTCATCATATCACATATTCCCTTCCAATTGAATTTCAAATTGTTGAAGTCGAAACGAATGCCATCCCCATCTCATTGTTATTACATCTTCTCATCTAACCTCCTTCCTCATCCTAAGCTCACCATTAACTCCATGTTGACCATTCATCTCCATCCTTGTCATTTCAAACACCTCATAGCCATTCCATCTAATTCATCCCTTCACCACCACTTCACCTTTTCTACCTCATGCTACCAAACAAAAACACACAACCCACCATCACGCAACCACTAGCCACTACAACCACTAATATGCATTCATCACTTCACACCCTTCACCTCACATATCCACAATCTTCATCATTGTCTTCACCATCATCCACACAATTGACATGTTCCCCACTTCCAACAACACCCCTTCACAGAGCCTTCACCACTGCCATCATAACATGTCCATGCATCTCAATTTTCTACCTATTGCATTCATACCTTTCACACCATTCATCCCTTTCACATGTGCATGTTGTATTGTGTGATTTGGTGGCTGAAAATTCGAGGCATGAAGCCCAACTTAATTAATCTTAGTGCAAATTGTATTGTGTGATTCCTTATGTGATTTTACATGTTAGAATGGCCTTGCATTTAAGCCCAAATTTATCAACTGAATAGACAAATTTTTTATTTCAGAATTTATGCCAAGGAATGCCCTTTTTTTTTTTTTTGAAAGATTTCCATGTATGTGGACAGATTGCTTAAAATTGGGTTTAGTAATTCTGTTACATCTTCATGATCGAAGGTAAGAAATTTGTAGCATGATTTCTGATACATTCTCTCTCTCTTTCTAGATATGTAGTTGAATGTGCCATGGGTTAATCAAACTGATAGAATGCTAGTTATATCATCTGATCAAATTTCAATATGGAACATGTCAAACCTTAGTAGAAATTGATGAAAGTTCAGAAATCTGAAAAACAATAACGAATTTAATAGTTATCCAGCCATATTATTGAGTTTTAATATTTATAGGATCTTTAGCTTGGTGGCTTCCTAAAATCATGTCTTGCAATAACCAATGAAAATAAAGGGCTGAGAAATATCATATCAAAAGCTGAATATATGGATGGAAATTTATTGGATTCGACAATAAAAGTTGTGTTGGTAAAAATTGAAAATTGCTTAGTACAATAAGTGTGAAAGATTTCAATATGTACTATCAATTGTAGACCAAAATTGTAGGTTTGAGATAGATGGAGCAAATAGGATCAGTGCCTCAAGAGGCAAAGTAGAGATAAGCTCTATATTTTGTATTTGCCAAGTGCTACTTCAGTTCAACACCACAATAAACCACAGTTTGTTATATGAAGCTGAATGTTGGACAGTGAATAAATGGTTAGAAGCTAAGTGCATGCTAAGATCTCTGGTTTGTGAACACAAAAATGACAGAAATAGAAATAAGTGAGAGGCAACCTATGATTGCATGAGAGGAACAAGTAGGGACTAGCAAAATCATTGAAAGAAATAGTGAAGAAAGAGATATTTCTTGTGCAAGTTCCCACGCCACAATTAATGTATTTTAGTGGAATTGGAGCTACAATCTACAAATTAGACAAACCAGTGAATGGATATAAAAGAAAAATCAATATATAAAAGTAGACAACTAAGATATATACAAAATATCAAGATGCATTAAAACCAAAGAAACAACTAAGAAAGCCATGCTATCGATCTCAAAGATTAATTAGCAAATAAAATATGTCACATAGTAATGTTAAAATATAGTTACAATGTCTTTTACTCCTCTTCATTTATATGGTTGCTTTTACTTCTAAAAATCTACCAAGTTCATACAACAGAAGTGAAATAAATACGCAGCATCTATTTTCAACTACAAATATATTCAAGGGATGTGAGCATGTGGGTTTACATCCTCAATCCAATCATACCAGAGACATTCTCAACTGCAAATATATTCAAGGGATAAAAAGAATTAAAGCCCATATCACAAGAGTAATGGTCTAAGCAAATGTTCACCATTACCCATCTACATGATCCCCAAGTCACCAGAACCTGTGTCAACTATTGTAATCAAACCATATTGAGGTCCCACCCACCAACAAATGAACACCAATGGCCCCTTAATTATTTCATGAAATAGGTCAAGCTCCACATCACAATTCTAGCAGTTTCGTCAGGGAGATGACTTTTCTGTACATCCATAAAGCATGCATCATACTTGTGTGGCAGCTGAAGCAAAATGAGTGCTGCTTTCCCACTCTTAGCACACTCAACATTTGCCCCATACTTTTTAAGTGCACCAGCAGCAACTCTAAAGTTAACCCCATTGTCATCAACCACCAATATATTTTTCCCAGACAACAGGCTGTGAAGGAAAGCCTAACCTTTAAGCACTTCTTTCCATTGTCATCAACCCCCGATATATTTTTCCCAGACAACAGGCTGTGAAGGAAAGCCGAACATTTAAGCACTTCTTTCCATTGTCATCAACCAACAATATATTTTTCCCAGACAACAGGCTATGAAGGAAACATACACACAAAGGATACACACAAACCCACAATAAACCACAACATCTGTAAACCAACCTTAGCCCATGTGCACCCTATGTGATGCTAGGCTCAACATCCCCTAACCCACATGCTTTTCCTGAACATTATGAGGTGCAGAAAGGACTTGGAGTTTTATTGTCACCTTCAACTGGAGAAAAAATGGTAGAGGCGTGGTCTGGACTTCAAACTGTGTGAGAATTACAAATCAAATTTGAGGACCAGAAGAGGTGATAGTAACATGACTTCTGCTACCTTTTTTTTTTTTTTTGTGCTTACTTACGGACTTTCTTTTTTTTCAACTCACTTGTAACACTCTGAAATGCAGTCTTTGTAATATTACAAAGCTATAGTATTGTTAGTTCTTTGCATTGAATTTGTCTTCTCCACTGGTCTTTTCTTCACTCAATTTTGCAATCTAGATTCCAGGGTACTTTCTAAACATGTTGTCATCCAATTTTTTTCATAAGATGGCCAGATCAAGCTGCATGCAAGAACTTTTTTGAAATCTGCATTTTGGGGCTCACCTAAATGTGCTTTAAATGTTGGATAGCAGCCCACTTACAAATCCAGCTGTGTTTCTCCTCTAAATATTTTAGCAATTTGGGCGTGGCACTTGTGTGTTTCTCCTCTGAATCTTTAAATCATTGAAGTTAATATACTAATATTAAAGACTTCTAAAACCTAGCTTACGGCTACACTCTAGCAAGATTGACAATACTCTAGAACTAAAGAACGAGACACATGGGTTTGATTGATCAGCAAAAATGTAGTTTAACTCAATAATTGATCTCAAATTTCACACTTCGATTAATCCAATATTGTACATCAATTTGATAGATGATATGGTTTATTCCTCTATACAAACCCACAACACACCCCGCTTCCTCTCCCGCACAAACCACATACATAGAAAGACACATAAAGGATGGCTTTCAAGTATGAGAAAGTTATGTTAAATAGATGATATGGTTTATTTTATAGTTTGATGGTAGAAATCAAAATGTCGAGAACAAATGACCCAGATCATTATCTTCATCAATCGGGTTACAAATATCTAATTTTAAGTTTTGATTCATGTGTTCTTCTTTGTTCAATGAACTTGACTAGAGCTTTGTACTATTAATTCTTTATCCTTACTATTACAAAGTTCAAAGCCACATATAATTGAAGGGACTGAAAACATGGGGTTGCACAAATAAAGGGACTGAAAACATAATTTGTATTCACAAACAAAACCCATCTAGAAATTCAACAAAGAAATAATAAAACATCCAAATACACAAGAAAAATCAGCATATAAGTATTTTAACTAAAAAATCAAATAGAAGCCACCAGAATAGAGACAGAAGATATAAGAAAACAAATGTGACAAGAACACCCGCACTTATATAATTTAATTTCCTTCCACTCAGCTGTCTCCCATTTGTTCTCTATTAGCCATATCCATTGGGCTGCCCTTTGCGTATCATATGGGCATTGCTTTGGATCATGCCCCTTTTCTAACAACTTCTTATATGCTTTGTGTAGCTTGGCTTTGAACTCCCTATAAATGTGCATCACTAGTTTTCCAACGGCAACTGCCACACGTGTATTGGTCTTCCAATTGCCAAAGTCATAGTTTTGCTATCAATTCGAAACCATAAGTAACCATCAGTGGGACACGTAAACAATAAAGCTTATGATATAGATTAGGAAGTGAAAGATTGTTTTATTATTGTTGCTGCAGTTATGATTACCTCCTTGCACCCATTATCAATAGCTCTCCATGTTTCTTTGTGCAAAGGTGCAAGCCTGTGAATATGACTCCCTAGCTCGATTGCAAATGTAGAGGCATTTACACCCTCGAATGCCCCCAATAGTACACCTAACGGAACAAACATCCTATTACCCAGAATCCTCATCCTCTTCTCCGACTTATGGCCCACCACCCTACCGTGCACACGTCGAGAGGATGATGCTACAACCACCACAGATAAATATGAGTTATTAAACATAGAAAAATAAAATATATGATAAGTTAAAAATAATAAGGTCCAATATTTCTTACCGATGCTATTGCCCGTAGTAGGCGGGCTTGACATACCAGGATGGTTGCCACCGATCTCAAGCTGACTAGCAACACCATCTGGGACTGTTGCCTAAGTGTCTACACTGCATTGGCTATGGTTCCTCGGGCCCATGTGTGCACATAATAAGTGAGTATAAAATCAAGAAATATCATAAGTGTCGAACATTTGATGTTAAATATAGTAACTTCATATTCTAACTCTTCTTCATCCGAGGAATGCAACTCTTCCTCACTCTTGGATGGTCTATACTCCATATCGATGTCATCATTTTTGTCTTCAAGTGAGAGCTGACCCCGAGATGGAATGTGAAGTGCTCGTTTCAATTGCCGTGCACCCACCTCACTCGTTCAGGTTATATTCCTTTTAATATTCTTATTTTTAACTGACTCATAAGCATTCTTCTTGTAGGTTAATGCTCCAGGTTTGACGTAAACTTTTCTTTTGTTTGGCATTTTTGGCGGTTATGATCAATAAATTGACATAAAATCACCACATATTAAAAGAAACATACTCATTAACTGATTAAAAGGTAAATTAATGATTGCATTACATTTAAAATATTTGTCCATACACATGAAAAAGAAGTTTACATATCATAATTCCATATTAGAATCAATATTAGGGTCAGATTGATCAGTTTCATCTTCATCTATGTACTCTGCCAATGTTTCATCCTTTATCACCATCATCGGCAATTAGTTCATCACCATCGGCCATTGGTTCATTATCCTCGGGGATGATGTCTGGTTCAATGTCATTCCTAGTGTAGCAAAAGGAAAATTCCTCATTAATAGGGATTGAAATAGTTTCAATGGCTTCTTCCTGCTGATACGGCTCATTTATCACATTTTGGCCTCTTTCTTTATCTCGCTCTTACACATCCCAAACCCCCCGATGCTTGACTCGTTCTACAACTTTCCAATTTGGGCCTAATTTGGTATCATTGACGTAGAACACTTGATTTACCTGATTTGGCAAGACAAAATGATCCTCCTCATACGACCGATCCCTAACGTAAATGCTTATCACATGTGCATCAATATGTATTTTAGATTTATGACCAATATTATACCATTCACATTTGAACAAAGTCACTTCACAACCATTAAAGTATGACAATTTAAAAATATTGGTCATGTAACCAAAAAAGTCAATTTTTTTCTCATTGTGGTCCCCCTCGACGACCAACCTACTCTTCTGACTCTTGTGACGGTTGTCATGGTATCTGGTAATAAACCAGATACCATTAACCCTACATCCAGAATATTGATGCACCAGACAATTAGGACCATTTGCCAATGCCCATAGTTCATCGGTTGCTTCTGGACCCTTCAAATCTTAGTTGATTCATCTCCATTAACATAAAATTAGACAAGTTAGTCCTTAATTTTTTGGGTTGATAACATTTATTCTATATATAGTTTACATACATGATCTTTGAACCATATAGAAAATTCTTCTCGTTGTATATTAGTGATGTTGCGTCCCTCGAGCTCATTCATTTACCTTTTATGCTTCCTACTCAGGGGATTAGTGATACATAAATTAGTGTGACACATAGGAAGATCATAAAGTTTACATGTAATGCGTAAAATTAGTTAAACTGAACCATTTACTCTAGAGAAGGTATGACCTCAGGAGTATTATACAACACAAACCAATGGACCATGTGGCGGTCCTTATTAGACACATTAGAGCCCTCGTGATAGGTGAAGAAGGACAAACATGTTGCGTGAAGACACCTAACCCTAGACCTCACTTGCCCCTATCATCATTCTGTTCTTCAAGAACTTCTCCCTTTAGGTACATCTTGATAAAATTAACACTTTCTTTGGCAATGTATGCCTTGGTGATCGAACCTTCTAGCTGAGCTCAATTAGTGACGTAGCCCTTCAGGGTTCCCAAAAACCTTTAAACACACAAAACAAAAAGATCAAAAAATATAATACGACACGAATCAACAATATAAAGATGGTAAACACAATCAACTCTCAATTGGATACATCTATCGATATTGTACTGGTCCAGCATGCATAGCCTTACATGGTATATGATCTGCCAAATGGACCATTACATCAAAGAATGCTAGAGGAAAAACCCTCTCCAACTTACATAGTATGAGGACTATCTTCTTCTCCAATTCTTCCAAGCGGCTCAATTTCAATGTCTTCAAAACAATTGTCCTCGAAAAAGCTACCCAGCTCAAATAGTGTTGTGCATATTTCTTTGTTCACATACCCACGCATACCAATCGGAAGAAGACGATGCAGAAGAACATAGCAGTCATGGCTTTTTAGGCCCGCTAATATCTCATTCTTCGAGGTCATACACCTCGAAAGGTTCACAACATAGCCATCTGAGCACTTGATCGATTTTAGATATTGATAAAATCCATCTTTCTCCTTCTGACCTAATGTGTAGGATGCATGGGGCTTCTCAAGGGTTCCATTGCTTCTTTTGCATAGGTGCAATTTAAACTGAATATTCATATCTTCCAAATCTCGACGGCAATGCTCTATGTCCTTGCTCCTCTTGTCTATGCCCACCATTGTGCAAAGTTGATTTTCACATATATTTTTCTCTATGTGCATGACATCAATGTTGTGTCAGAGCTTTAGTTTTTTAAAATATGGTAGCTCATAGAAAATGCTTTTCTTCATCCAGTTTAGGTCTTCAAGGTCACGGAGTCTTTTCTTGTTGCTAGAGTGCTGCCCAAACCTTGTATCTAACAGCTGCTCCAATTGTTCTTGTACCTTTTCCACCAGCGGCAACTCCAATGACTTCACTCAATTCTTATACTTCCCGTTAAAGTCCTTACTACGTCGCCAAGTGTGCCACTTAGGCAAGTATGCTCTATGCCTTGTGTAAGCAAGCTTCATTCTCAACCTGACCGATAATGAATCTTCATTACAAGTGGGACATGCCTCGTAGCCTTTGGTGCTCCACCCAAACAAGTTAACATATGCAGGGAAGTCATTTATGGTCCATAACATAGCCGCACACATTTTGAAGCTCTGCTTATTGGAGGCGTCGTAAGTTTCGACACCATTATCCCACAACTCCTTCAACTCATCAATCAAGCGTCAAAGATAACCATTAATATCATTTCCAGGTTGATGCGGTCCAGGAATAAGTAGTGACATCATGAAGAATGGCTCCTTCATGCACATCCAGGGTGGTAAGTTGTACGGCATAAGTATAATAGGCTACATGCTGTAGCACGTACTCATATCTCCGAAAGGGTTGAACCCATCAGAGGCTAGCCCCAACCTTATATTACGGGTCTCCATTACAAAATCGGTTTGTTCCCTATCAAAATCCTTCCATTCCTCATAATCAGCCGGATGCCTGCCATCCCGTCATCTTTGCATTTTTCACTGTGCCATCTCATGTGTGTGGCAGTCTTTCTGGACATGTAAAGTCTTTGTAACCTCAGTATCAATGGAAAGTAATGTAAAACTTTATGAGGAATCTTCTTGCCCTTCCCATCATTTAGCTTGTATCTAGACTCTTCGCATGCCGTGCATTTATCTAAAACTGCATTCTCCTTCCAAAACAAAGACAATCATTTTGATCAGCATCAATGTGCTCATATCCTAGTCCCAAGTCATGTAGTATCTTCTTCATTGCATAAATTGAATCAGGAACAAGATTATTGTCTAGCAGGATTGCCCTCTGTACCTACATCACATTGTTAAAACTACTTGTTGCTCCATTTTCCCTTTACCTTTTTCTCTATCATCTTAAAGACAAAATCCAGCAGAGTGTTATCTAGAGAGTAACCCTGGTAAAGAGGGCGTTGAGAAGCATCCAACATCCTTTCAAAGTGATGTATTGTGTTACTTTGGATGGCCTTAATGTTGGTGTGAGTTCCCATGTAATGGTCTTCCATCATTTTTGGATATTTATCCTAGTCCTCATAATCACTCTTAGCCCCATGTTCCAATTCAACAACTTCATCTATAGGAGGTGTTGTTTCTCTGTGGTAAATCCAGGTCTTGTAGGATTGTTGTATACCCCAACGGCAAATATGAAAGTTCATAGTTTCATTGTCATATCTACGATTGTTCTTGCAAACCCTAGAAGGGCACCAAATCTCAATAGCATCCCGTGCATTCACCTTTGCAAATTCAATAAATGACTTTACCCCCTCAAGATACTCCTGACCAATTCTCACCTTGGGATCTTGACTATCCAATGTCGTCCAAGTCTTATCCATATTTTAACAAGGGTTAATCAATAAGCTAATCACATTCAAGATCACCGCATCACCCACTTGCCCTTATATGAAACTGCTCTCATCTCCTTTCATCGGAATATCTAAAAAAAAGAAACATCACTTTGTGCATCAAATATCCTAAATATTAACAAGATGGAAACATGTTAATTGAAAATAATAAAAAAGCTAAAAAGGATTTCAGACTTACCAATATAATAGTCATAGAATTAGTTATCTTCATTTAAATATTTTTAGAAGAACTATGATTCAGTCATTTTTAAATTTTAAACTAATGCCAAGGGTAGGAGGTTAAGCCCATCTCAATGGATTTTAACAACTAGTCCAAGCACACCAAAAAAAAAAAAAAAAAAAAGACAGCAACTGTCAAATTCTTACACCAAATCGAACTATAGTAACAACCCAAGAAAATGTGATTCAATGATTTCCAAAAACCTAAAGCCCAAGGGAAAAAATCAAGAAAACCCATTGGATTTTAAAAGGAAGTAAAAATAATAATAATAATAATAACATATCTCACTTGCTTTAGGAAGGGTAAACTTACCCTATTGCCCCAAGTTTTTGTAGGTCACCTACCCGAGCACCGAATGCCAACAAGAAAACTAGTCATTATGTGTAATTGGTTTCTTCTTTTCAATGGATTTGCTATGCATAAAATAAAATCTTTTAGAACTGGCACATTTTCAAAGAGCCTTCTTCTAAGTTTAACTTACGAGTAGAAAGTCTTCATTGCTTCTCTCTTTGTTCTCTTTTGGGTATACTAAACATGTTAATAAATTTCTAATTTGATTTTCACTTATCTTTCCTTTTAAATGAAATTTTGTAATTATCCTATAAAAGAAATAGAAAAGATGTACTACAACCTATTAATTCATTAATCATGACCTCTAGATCTTTCCATGGGAAAGGTGCTGGCTGATCTGAAAGAGCAATACAAAATTCAACTAACATACATTGCCTCCCAAGCATGGCAAGTAAATTGAATTCTGTAGCACCTCATTCAAAGCTTTTCATTTTTGTTAGGTCTTATAAGAATATGAGATTTCAAAAAAAAACTCTAAGAGCTCAAGGGAGCTCATTAATGCTATATGTGATAAGCAGAAATCCTAAAATAGAGTATGTATATATAATTTTTTTGTGAAGTTGACAATATAAATTTTCAACTTTCCAAAAAAAAAATAAAAAGAAAAAGAAAATAGAATTTAGAATTTAGAGTTTCTCTTTTGAGTTTAGAATTTAAAGGAATTCCACTTATGGGCATCAAAGCTAGAAACATCAACAAAAAAAATGCTCTAGAAGAAGCATGTAAAACCCAATACTCAAAACACCCAAACACAAAGCTGGAGAAAGAGAAAAAGAAATGGAACTCACAAGAGCAATGGAGGAGAGGAAGAAGAAGATGTCAACCTGCAACAGAGTCCACTCGTTGTTTCTCATCAAAAAGCAATGGGGTTTCCGAAGGGTCGAATGTGTTCAGGGTTTAACGGTGGTCATGGGGCTTCAAAGGATGAAAAGGGCTCTGGATTGTGGGTAGGGCAAGGATCTTGCATAAGTGAGCTTCTCGGTTGTGGGTAGGGCAGGGGTCGAGAATGAGACTATGGTGGCTGGGGATGGGTCTATTTCAAGTTTGGGAAGGGTAGGGGTCGGGAGTAAGGTTATGGTAGTTGGGGTTAGTTTGTGGGAAGGGGATGGTTGTGGTGGTGGTGGATGGTGGAGATAGGCAGATGGATGGATGACGGTGGAGATTGGTTTCTTTTGACAATGAGGAGAAGCAGAGGGGAGATTGGGTTTTTGTTGTTTGAGATCCACAAATGGTGTTGATCGACGAAGATAATAGGGTTTGAGATCCACAAACAGTGCTGATCGACAAACGGTGCTGATCGAAAATGACATTAGGATTTAAGATCCACAAACGGTGCTGATCGACAACGACAATAGGGTTGTGGCTCGCCTTTGTCTTCTTTGTTTCGATTTTGAACATCAAAGGCAGCACAAGACTAGGGGCTTCTACTTGGCCAGAGAAGAGTGATGGCAAATAGGTCTTAACTGGATGTGGAGATGGGCTTGTGTTGACGATGAGGAGAAACAAAGGGTTTGGATGTGGAGATGGATTTACTCGGATGGTGAGGAGAAACAAAGTGTAGAGACTAAGATGAGAGAGCAAATAAGAAATATTTCTTTTAAGACGCTCCCCAATGCGCATATCCAGCGTCAACAATTATCGTTAGAAGCATTCTCCGATGCAATCACAACGTCTGCAAGTACGTTTTATAATGCTCGACGCATTCCCAGTTTCGTCTTAATTAAAATTATTTCCCAACGTCGTAATGCATCGGTAATAAGTAATTTCATGTTAGGAGAACTTTCCCTCCAAAACCCAGATGGCGTCATCCTGTTTATCAACGACATATTCCAATGTTTACAAGAGTGCGTCGAGAAAACCTTTGCCAACGCTATGATGTGTAGGCTAAACACGTTTTCTACGACATGTTTAGATTGCGTCGCCAAATTCAGTTGGCAAATCTGCATTTTGTTAAAGTGTAGATTGTACAATTTGGAGCTAAAATGAGAAAGTTATGACCCCAAGGAGGTGGCTATGATTTGTCTACTTAGGGTTGAGATTGTCTCATCAAAGGTGGGTCCTATCCTTTGGCAGGTTGTAGATAAAATTTAAATGGTGGGTGCACTTAAAAATCCAACAAGAAAATCTCTTATCCCAATCCTTATCTCATTAAACTTGATGCCTAACTAAAGAAATCTCTCTAAAATTGAGATAGACCTAATCTAGAGAGGTTCAACGAGAAACAAACTTGTAGCATAAAAAATTATAAAAAGGGGAGGCGTTGAACATCTCAACCCATGGAGAAGCCCTCTCTTGGACACCAAAGACTCCCCCTTCACCCTCTCTCTTCCTCCATTAAAGTCTTCTTCATCCGTTCATCCAGAAGAGAAGTTCTTAATCCTACTGTATGTAGTATTTCTTTTTTTTTTCAATTAATGTAAATTCTTTATAAAGAGTTCTGCTACATTAGTAAAATCATGCTTTTCTTTTAGATCTTGTCTTTTACATGGTTGATCTTGTGTTTTGATTATGATATTTCTAGTAGGATTGACAACCCTAATCTATGATGTTATGATTAAAATAATAGGTAAATCTTGTGATTGATGGATTTTAAAAAAGTATTCTACTACTTGAACTACTCAAACCGCATTTAAATTCTTGAAAACTAAATTTACTTTTTCACTACATTTAAATTCAGTTGACTAAATTTAAATTTCTTGTCAAACTAGATTTAAATTTCTAAAAAATACTTCATTCAAATTCCATGTTCTTTTCACCTTATTTCTAGTTGTGTTCTTATGCCTCTATGCTGCATGATTTATGGCTGAAATAACTTTTAGAAGCATTATCATCATGTATTGGTTTAGATTCTGGAAAAGTGAATTTTTTATCTAGATTTGGTGATATTTAATAAAAAATTAAAAGGGTAAATTTGGATTAAGGCGGACTGCAGAAAAAGACAGCTATAGTCACTATTTTGCTTAAATCTTGACAATTTAAAACTCAACACAAAAAAGTTATTTTGGCCTAAAATTTCTAGGTATTATTTTTATTGAAATTAATTTATACCATAAAAATTTTAGTGTAAAATAAATTGGGAAGTCTAGTTTACAATTGATTAAACACACACTTATCAGAAAATTCTATATAATGCAGTGTAGTTTGTGGTCTGAAAGTTTGATATTTGTAGCTCTAGAAAATCAGTGAGTTTTTTTGTAAAAGTTGGTGGAAGTAAACATTGATGAGTTAGCTTCAAAATTACAGAGTTTTAGACTAAAAAGATTTTCGGAAGATCAACTTCCAGAAGCATAAACATGGGATGTTTCCCAAGTTGCATATCAGAATTTTTTTTTGCCTACCATCACTCATGCATAGTTTTTGCAACTTAAAATTATTTTTCAATTTCATTTTTTTTTTTTTTTGGATTCATGCATTAGTAGAGCATGATTTTCATCCATTAAATCTAGTTTAGGATTATAGTAGAGTTAGATATCATTTATTTCTTTAGTTTAGCCTTTTGTTAAGTTAGAAAGGACCAAACCAAATTTACTTCCTATGTATTTGACTTCGTACTTACCACGATATTACTATATTAGACAACTCTGCACTTAGAGTTTGGTGAACAGGCATCCCCCACTTTTAATCTCTTTGCATCAAAGGCAAGTAGATGCACATTCTCTATTGATGATATGCTTTGCTTTGATAGATTCTAGCATGTATTTATCATTCGACTTCCTGATTTGCTCATTTGAATGAAAACGCTAGATTTTGGTTTTATTTTTAAAATGGATGAATGGATGGGATTTTTACTTACAGCAGATTTTTACACATAAGTGTGAAACCTTCAAAAGTTCAGATTTGAATTTCAAAATTTTCAGATCTGAAACCTCAACTTATTAATAAAAAAAGCATGCAAATCTTATATCTGAAGTATGATGCATGAGATGCAACCTAATCCCAACATTTTGCAAATTCTAAACATAAGACAACAAAAGAAGATAAAATTTGCTAAAATTAAAGGTTGCAGTGCATGAAAAGTAAAGGCGGTCTTTTCCCTGAAAATAAAGGTTGTAATTGACTGAAAGTAAAGGAGGTAGATTTCCAAAAAAATAAAGGCAATAAAAATGCTGAAAAAGTAGAGGTAGTATTTGCATAAACTAATGGCAGTAAGTGCAAAAAAAGTAAAGGCGGTGAGATTCAGATTCCAAATCTCCTATTTCTTATTCTTTCTGCTGAGAACCATAGATCTAAACCTATGGCCTCAATCTTTATTCGTGGGTCATCAATCCGGATCTAGACTGCAAACCGGATGTAAACGGCTCCAGATTGCAGGATATGGCGCATAAACATTAATGGCACATAAGCTCTTAACCTCACACTTCCATTGCCTTGAAATCACAAAGGAGTGATTGAAATCTCAGATTTGGGAGATAAAGTATTCTAAACTAGGGTTTTAGTAGTGAGATGGCATCCCTCTAGTAACCATTCAATCCACATGCAAGTTAATCCAAAGATAAAATCAACAAGAACATCAGAAAAGCATAAAAGAAAGGAAAATAAAAATGGAATCAGACTAGCATGAATAATGTTGAATACATGAGAATTAAACAATTATAACTTCATCAAAATACCATACTAGGATAAGTACAGACAGCTTCTCATCTAGACTGGGATCTTCATCAGGTTGCCAGCCTTCTTGAAGGAAGATGGAAAGATGGAAGAATGAGAAAGTGGTTGTGTGGAGGAGAGAATGCTAGAAGGGGTGCCCAATTTCTTCATTTTACCCTTCAGATTCAATGAATCTGGACTCTCCAAGGTTGGATTATTCTTATCTCAAGTGGGAGATGGCCCTTAGCCAAATCATGGATGAGATGATGGGAGTGGCTACAAACTCTTTGATTTGAATTCCGAATTAAGCTTATCCAGGAGATTGGTCCCACTTGAATTAGAATTGAAAGCACATGAAATAGGGTCCCTGTCTTAAGCGTTTCTAGAATTTTCAAAGGGAGAGAGGTTCACTACCAAGCTTGGACATCCAAGAGGTGGAGGAGACTCATCTTTGGATGATTTTTGCTGATGTGAACTATTTGCATAGCTTGGCTACCAAGTTTCCTATCTTGCTCCAATCTCCTTTTTCTGTTGAAACTTTTTAAAGGTAAGCAAGAGACAACTCCAAGTGGTTGGAAAATATATCCAACCTGATCCAAAGAGGATATGGGAAGTCCAAAAGGTGGAGGAGACTCCATGTGAGGCGGCAAAATCAATCTTTTCTTCTGTTTTGATAAATCTTCCATCTTTTCCAAACTCTTCAAACTTCTGGAGGGATAACCATATGAGAGGTTTCCCGAACTTTCTGGAAGCTCTAGAGATAAGCTCAAATAAGTTATCTATGGCTGCCAAGTTCCTCTCTACTGAGAATTCTTAATTTGTGCAACATCCCGGCATTTTTCCTCAAATATTACCTTTAGATTTTTTCAGAGCATAACTTGTTAAGAAGGACAAGAGTGGAGCCTCCTCTGGCCATGCCACAAGTGCGTGCACCGACATGTGTGAATATGTGTGGGTTCTAATTGCTTCAATACTTCTTCTATCTTTCTCATTTCCTCTCGAAGCACCTTCATTTCGTCACTATGGAGCCCAATATGATTTTCCGTACTGCATGTGGGTCCCAGCCAAGAGTGCTAATGTTTGTAGGATTCTTCATTTCTTTATAATATCTTCTCTAGTTGGTATTTTGTGTGTCTCAATTTCCATAACTCTGCAAGAAAAACTCAAAAGAAGAGAATGAGTTTCAATCCACTGGAGTACTCTTCACAAAGAGTCCTGAGCGAACTAAAATTCTGTGAAATTTTGAGAAATGAAAGAATATATGAGGAAAAATGCAATGAATAATGAATTCAATGATTTCATGCATGAAACGGTGACATTTTATGTGAAATGACACATGAAATGGTGACATTTTATGTGAAATGACAATCTTACCTCTAAAACCACAAATGCATGAATGCGGGTCAGTTTCACATAAAATGATAGGATAAAATGACATCATTGGATATGATTTGACTCAAAGAAACTATTGATGAAATGCAACCATATCATTTTTCTATGAAAACAAGATTTTACAGAGCCTTTCCAAAGCTAGGGTTTCCTTAAAAAAAAAAAAGAAAGAGAGAGAATTTCTTTATTTTTTGCCAAAAAGTGATATTTTTATAAAATTAAGCATTAAAATACACAAATGGATTTTCCTAACATTAAACATGATTTCATGCTAAAACCAATGAATTAACCCTCAATGAGTCCTAAAATACTAGGAAATGAAGGGAAAATATTGCAATTTTCAAGACTCACCAGGATCTCTTGTTTCTCATAGAAACAGGGGATCTCTGTTTCTAAAACTAGAGTCTTCAGTCGATTAACTGAGGGCTCCTCTGGGTTGAGTGGGCACACACAAAATTCATGAGAATTCCTTTGAATTAGGGAGTTTTGGCTTGGTTTGTAGGCCCTTTGACCCATTTTTGAAGGAATCGTTATGGACCATTAGGTAAAAGACGCTGTGACAAAGCGTACCACTTGCGAATTGTAACCGTTCTCGTACAGTGTACAATCTATCTATACTCAGATGATGTTGGGACTTGAGACATCCTTTAATAGGCTATGCACCGATAAATGGATAAGGATGCCTTGGTCTCACCTCACCTTTGGTTCGGGTAGAGATTTCAGGTACATGAATTGTGAACACTGACTTGAGAGTTTTGGCCTGTAAACGCCCCTTAGCTTTTGAGTTTACATCATTTTGCATTGTTATTATACTGTACATATCTCATACATGTTCTTTAGGAATTGTACCATATTACATCGATATGGACCATGATGTGGCTTAGCATTTATTGTATTGGTTTCAGGGGGACTATGCAAATTGGAGTGTATATTGAAATTGTATTGAAATTTGTATTGGAATCATCGAATGGAAGTAGTTCCTTATTGTATAGAACTATTTATATAAGAGATTCAGTAGTTCACTTTTGACTTAGGATTCTTGGTTCAAATACCACTAAGTCATCTTTACTTTATTGTATTAGGTCTATTAAACGACTCCAAATTGATATTGACCTGTTGATCACCAATTTTATTGGATTGCTATGCATCCGTTGAGTTTGTTTCCGAGTGGTCCTGATGATTTGATAGGACCGACCACTAATATTTATGGTTAGGCTCTCTTGATGATTTGATTGAACTGACCACCCGATGTTGCGAAGGGCATTTGTCCAACGCTTGACCTATGTGCGTTGCTCTATAGTGTAGTGTATTGGATCAGGACTTCCTTTCTTCTATCATCGTATATTGTTGTTGTTCTCATATGATCACATGTCTTTTCTCGTTTTTGATATTATATATCTATTATTGAATATGTCTATCTGCCTACTAACTACTATGTAATCCGATAATGATGTGTGGGATTGATCGTGAGTTCCAAGTGCAAAACTGCGATGTAGTAATAAAACTGGAGAGACCAAGTTGATCCACAAGGACTAATGTGTTTAAGGTATTTTCAACTTGTAACTACCTTAAAAAATCTAAAGGTATCCTAATTTAAAAACTAATAAATCACAACCATCCTACTATAATGAAAAGAATTAATTACAAACCAGTAAAATCAAAATTTTCCTAAAAATAAAAAAAACCTAAATCTAAAAAGATCTAACAAAGTTGTTGCAAAATAATACACACATTAGAACATCGAAAAATGAAAATTTACTAAAAATAAGAATAAGAAAAAGTTGGAAAAAAAATGCAAAGCTGGAAACTTTCCTAAATTAAACAATTTCTAAAACTAAACAATTCAGAAAAATAAACAATACAACTTTCCTAAATTTATAAATGAACCTAACCTAATCTAACATGCATGATAAACTTTCTAAAAATTAAGTGCAAATTCAAATCTAAACTTTCTAATCTTAATTATAATGCAAATTTTTTTTGAAAAATGTAGTTTCTAAAAAAAAATGATACAATGATGCATGTGAGGTGTGGCCTAGTACTAGTGCAGAGTTTTTTTATGATGAATGCAAACTGTTCCTAATGCAAAGCTGAAACTAATCATGTCCTAAACAAATGTTTATTGCCGAAATCATTACCCTAATGCATGAATCTAAGAAAACTGCACAAATTAGTCAATGTAAACTGGAACTATATGATTAATTGTGTGACTTGCATGATCATGTGATGAATGAACTCTGTAAATTGCTGAAATGCATCAAAACCCAACTTTCTTTCTGCTGAATCAACTCAGTTTCAGAACTGAAACTTCTTTGTTTAATTGCAGAAAATTGGTTCACTGCTAGTTCGAGTAGCCCAAAAATTTGTCACACAATCTCATGCATAGTTTGGCCATACTGTGTCTCATTTCAAATCAGTTTTCAAATTGTTTCCAAAAAGAAATAATAACAAATTGCGTTTCTTTTTCAGGTCTTAAGAACTGCTTAAAACATTGGGCACTAAACAGTTGTACATATGTACAAATCTGATTGCCAGTTCCAACCAAAACTGCTTGAGTTTTATGTCTAAGATTGGGCTGTTTTAATCTATTTTCATCATCATTCTGGCATGAGTTCAAAACTGAAATGAAGAGAACTTCAGTTTTTATTCTCAGGTTTCTTGAATGGTCCAAATATCAGGCACTTAAAGCAAGAAAATCTACACCAAACTATCAATGAAATTCAGCCAAATCAGTTTTCAGATCTGGGCTGTTTTGTACCTTAACTTTCAGATCTTTGAATTGATTTTTGATTGGAACTTTAATAGCATCACTCAACATATTCTCAAATAATATATATATATATGCATGCAACTTTCAGCAGTAAAATTGATCTAACAAAAACTGTGTAAACTCATAAATATAAAGTGTGCAGGAAGTGTAATAAAAGTGCAGAAAATAAAAGTAAATTGCAGTAAAAATAAAGGTGGTAAAAACTGAAATCAAATGTGGTAAAAAATAAAAGTGGTAAATTGCTCTTTTAATTCCTTATCTCAACTTAGGCTCAAAAATATTAAAAGTACTGTCATAGGATTTTATTCTTCAGCTTGGGTTGTCAATTCAAGTAAGAATAACAAATCTTCATTCAAAGTAAAATAAATGCAAAATTGGCCTCTAATCTTTCTTCACTCAAACCTCTTTAACTCCACCTTATATTGCCTCCAAAAATACGATGTATCTGAAAAAGACAAAGTGTATTGAAAAGGTTACTAAGATTGGTTAATAATTGTGATGCCAAGTCTATCCCAATATTTAAGCAAGAATGAAAATTAACCATATCGCAGTGGCTCACAAGACTAATATTAAGAACACCACAAAATCAAAGACAAGAAAAATTGAAAAAAAATAACTTTTATTACTAGTATGAAATTGTTTTACATAAGATTGAAAATTAAAATCAAACACGTTATATACTAGAATGGATGAGAATTCCTCTTCCTAGTTGAGCACTCAAGGTTGGTGGTGTGCCTTAAAGGCTAAGCCTCCTTGATGACTTGAGATGTAAGGGACAAGAGGGGGAGAGATGAGTATAGGAGAACTAGAGGTGAGAGTTGGGAGGAGGGTAATTCTAACCATGGCTTGGAGGTCCAACACAAAGGGCTATATATATTTTTTCAATGCCTAAGTTGCCTTCTTTGCTTGCCTTCATGAGATCTTCAAATTGATTGGATTGGAGAGAAATGGGGCCCAATTGATTTGGTTGCCCATGAGATCCTCTTGCTGGCTCGTTTGGGGCACCCAACTAGATGTAAGATCTCCTTCCTCTTTGAGAATCTTTAATTGGTTGAGAGAAATCCAAACTCAAATCCATGAATGGTCGTCCAGCCCAGCCCATATTTCTTCCCACCTTCCATTTTAAACATTTGTGCCTCATGTGCAAAAAGCCTTCTGTCCTCTCTTTGTAAATCTCTTTTTTTTTTGTTTTTTTTCCTTTTCTTCCTTTGGATCTTTTTGATAAAATTTTGGTTGGCACAATCTTGTATTGAATCCAAGAATGGGTAAACATCCAAGTGGCTTGTGCCCGGTACCATTTTGAGAAAATTATCCTCCCTCTTTCTTTCAATCAAGGACTCTTTCAATTTGACTTTCTCCATTTGGCACCGAGGCACTCTTCTTGAATTATCTTTTAATTATAGAAAAAAGATAATTTAAATTTGTATGTGCAAGAGAGGCGGGCCCTGCATTGGTTGTCCCTCACATGTGTGCACTCACACATGTGCATGTGTGGGGTCCCCATGATGACAATTTGGCAACTTTCTTAAGAAATTCTTCTTCTCTTCATTTCTTTTTTTTTTTCCTTGTCTTCAAACTCCTTTTCTTTACCTCAAACCTAAGTTATAGGACCCATTTCTTCAATCTTCTGCAAAACAAGTGTGAATTTTATATGAAAAGATAGTTTTACCCTTAGATCATAAATGCAAGAATGTGGGCCCATTTCTCATGAAATAATAGTATGTAATGATATCATTGTGCATGTTTTAACGTAAATAAGCTACTAATGGTGGAAAATCAACTCATGTCATGAGAAAAACACACTTGGCAAAACTTTCCAAAATGAAATTTTAAATATAGCAGGTTTCATGAATTTATGTAAAATGTGAGATTTCTAAGAAAAATAAGCATGAAAACAATACAATTGATGCTAAAATAAATGATACCATGATTTCACACTAAATGAGGCTCTTTTGAATTAATAAGTCCTTAAACTGGTTGAGAAATACTAATGAAACTATCCATTTTTAAGGACTTAGCAATGATGCATAGGTACCAAGCCCTACGATACTGAGGCAGAGTGAGAGGGTGAAGCACTTCAAGCGCTTGAGCCTAGTGATGAGCTTGAGTGGTGTGCAAATGACACCTTCTGAGTCATCAGGACTAGGACATCATGAGTGATACACATGTCTTGGGTTTATTTTGTTAACATTATTTTGTAGCTCGAGCTTTTGGTGGGCTGTAACTAATTACACTTTGTTTACTTTGAAATTCTAACTTTAAATCTAATATCTTTTGACATGAACACTCCAATGAGTATAATGATACAAATTGCTAGAAAATGCTTATGCAGGTATTGGTTCTTGATAAATGTGTAAACTCACAGCAAACCATCTTGTGTGGGGCCTTGGTTAGGAGCCACGTGTTGCATTAAATTCAAAAAGTTTTAATTGGCCCTAATCTCACGTTAATCCCTAGTTTCATTTTGGGGGACGTGACATTAAATTCACAAGAGGTCAAACCTTATGAAAACATTTTTCATTTTTGAGGAAAATACATCCCGTATCATTTTCTTTTATTTTAGTTAGCTACTCTTGATGGTTAACTAATGTAGGGTGATCAAGGAGATGCAAATGAAAGAGAATTTGTGAAATCAAGGAAAACATAAAATGTCAGGGGAAGTTGTAAAAGCACAAAAAATGACAAAACAATACTTTTAGATGCATAAAGTAACAAAAAGGTACTCTTGAAATGCACAAAATGACAAAAAATATATATACTCTTAAAAACCACAAAATGACAAAGGAGAGTGCTTTTACATCCAACTCCTCCTGTTTTCCTTTTTTCTTGGTTTAACACCTAGTTTTATTTTATTTCACTCCACCATACAAACATGCCAGAGGATTTATTATGGAGATTATGTATTTCATACAACTCAAAACAAAAAGATCAATGGAAAAGAAGCATGCATCATACGCAATGACTCATGCGCAATGACTCATGCTTTCTCTTTCTTGTTTTTAGTATAATATATGATTAAATCTAAAAGTTGGAGAACATGGAATGAGCACAATTTAACTCCTCGTTGATAGATGTATTAATAATTGTGGCTGGTTACACAACTAACAAGTCCTATATTTTCAGTTGACTGATATGATTAAAGTCGAAAATGGTGATTCTGCTTGCTTCGGATGTATTACTCTTTCATCATGCTTTCGCTGTAATCTTATCCACTTGCATGCTTATGCTCGGGGATAAGAGAGTGTAAACAAGGTTATGACTGTAAAGAATGCAGCCTAAAGGTACAGATGATATCCCAAATACAAACAACTTCGATTGAATGCAACTAAATCTCCTTCAAGGTTCTTGTAAAATGTCTAGGCCATATCCATAACGAAGAAAGACTTAGAGGAAGGACAAGGGGAAAGGAAGTCGTGACATGGCTGGATTACTTTTTAACTGTTTCACCATGTTGGCTAGTTGCTTCTCTCCCTTGCTATTTAGTGTTTTCTTCACTTTCCATTTCATCTTTATCACTGTAACCAAGTTAAGTCTATCTTTATCACTGTAACCAAGTTAAATCTATCTTTGTTAATGGTGAATGGGAAAATGCTATATGTAACCTTCATCAAGGCAGCTTGCCTTTAAATCAATTATTGGGTTCATTCAATCTGCAATGGGTTCTTCACCGATGGATGGAGATGTCCATCCAGCCAATAGATTGGATCAACAATCAACATATTAAGTTCCATTTACTAGTCTTAAACTCGATCTTGCTCAAGTGATTGTATTCTCTCTCTCTCTCTCTCTCTCTCATAATAATAATAATAATAATATTATTATTATTATTATTATTATTATTATTATTGTTATCTGTGAGTTCATTGTCATCCACTCCATTGCGCTTTTCTATGTGGACTTTTGAATCCCATAATGTCATATTGTAGGTGAACTTAACGTGAAGATCTATAATTTGGGATCCAGTATTAGTAAGTCACTTAATTGTCAATTCAGACCCATGTGGATGGCTCAAGATCTGTTTGATAATTTTGGTCATACATCTTCTTTTTGTTGGGTTATGGTCTTGTTTTTGGGTTAGCCAAATTAATCAGTTTTGGTTAATCTGAATGTTATTGGGTTTGGAGCATTTGGTACTTGCAACGAGTTTTTCTTAGGGCTAAGAAAGACTTTCTTAGGGCATAGAAAGCAGCCGGACTGTATATTTGAGTCTACAACTTTGAACATAGCAAAGTTACGGGAAGCACAAGAAGGAGGGAAATAAATTGACAAGAGCTTTCTTTGTGGATGTAGGCATTTTTGCCAAACCACATAAATAGTTGTGTCTACATCTTTTTTTTAGGTTGATTTGTTGATATTGTGTGGATTTGTGTGTGCATGTTTGACCATTGATCATAGGTTTGTCGGTTTTGTTATGCTACTTTCTCAAACAAGCGGTATCAGAGCAAGGTGGAGATAGCTCAGGCTTTGTGATTGACCAATCATGTTGTGAGGGAAGAAGAGGATCAGTGGACCATAGCCCAAATCCATCTTTTAGATGCAATCAGAGAAGATTGAGCAGGCTTTAGGATAAGTTACTATGTAGTCATCGAAGTGATTTGGGTAAGGATCTCGACTTGGCCATTGCAGGAGGATCGAGAGACAATTTAGTTTAATCAAGATCATCAGGAGGAAACAAAGGCCAACCTATTTTGTTGTGTCAGTTGTAATCAAAGAGTTGAAACCCACGCAGGGAGTAGGGAAGATCAAATTAGAGGTGAGCCACATTGGCTCACTACTATTGTAGAAAGAAAAGGAGGGGAAACTGTGGTGTGTAAAGAGGAGAAAGAGAAGCTTGCCATTGCTGGAGAAGAAAATGCCGAAGGTTTACTATAACATCCCATTCCACATCACTTATAAATAAAATATGAGTCTGGTATATAATAAACCATGTAGGTTACAACTAGTAATTTGGGCTTAAGCATTTTGGGCCATGTGATAAGCTCAACAAGTTATTGGGTCAGTGGCTACTCAAGTCGTGACAAATGATATTAGAGCCAACTCTCGACTAGTTCGAGTGTGAGTCCCCATCGTGGTCTGGTGCAAGTGGGTGGATTTCTATGTGGGCGGACTAAGAGGACTGCCAGGTTACTGTACAGGAGCGTGAAGCCCAAAGGGGGAGGATTACAACGTCCTAGAGTCTCACATTAACTATAGAGAAAAAAGTGACTAGACTTATATGTAGAGCTTACACGCTTACCTCGAAACAGGCCTTTTGGTAGGCCTACCTGCAACAAAACCGTGAGACCCATGGGCCAAAGTGGATAATATCATGCAAGCATGCGAGATGGGGTACCATTTGAGGCCATGCACAGGCATAGATTAAAAACTCCAATCTATTAAAAGGGAGATAGGTGTTAGGAGTTTCCACGGACCATCCATTGTTAGTGACACCAGTGAGAAGGTAAAGCAAATCCACAGCAAATTGAAAATAGCACAGAGCCGACAGAAGAGTCTCACAGACTTGAAGCGAAGAGATCTTAAGTTCGAAGTGGGTAATCATGTGTTCTTAAAAGTTTCACCAGGCTGAGGGACACTGAGATTCGGGCAAAAGGGGAAGTTGTCTTATAGATACACCAACCCCTTTTAGATCCTAGAGAGGGTTGGAGATGAAGCATACAGATTAGCACTACCAATAAAATTGTTAGGGGTTCATAATGTTTTTCACATCTCCATGCTGAAGAAGTATATTGCAGGCCTTTCTCACGTACTACAGTATGAGCCCCTTGAGTTGCAACCAGATGCCACCTATGTCGAGTGACCAGTGCAGATCATCAACACAAAGGAGAAGGTTTTGAGGATTCGAACCATTCATTAGGTAAAGGTTCAGTGGGAGCATCACAGTCCTTGGGAAGCTACGTGGGAACGTCGAGACCAAGTAAAAAAGCCTATATCCAGATCTTTTTCCAGAGGTATGCTTCACATTTGGAGGACCAAATGTCCTAAGTGGGGAGGAATGTAATGTTTTGGGTCACATTAGATAGTATTATTTTCAATTAATATTATTATTAATTTAATTTAATATATTATAATTAATTAGTCCCATTAGATTTTAAATGGAGGACCACGTTATGATTTTTTTTTCCCTCAATGGGTGAGAGTGCAGTCAATGGGTAGGAGACGCAGTCTTTATTCATTTAAACCAGCCCAATTTTCTATAGGAGATTTTCAAGAAGTTTCCTAAAGGAACATTACCATAAACTTTTCTTTGGTTTTGTCTCCTTTTGGAAAAAAAAGGTAGTCAATCCTTTTCCCAAAAGGGAAATAGTGTCCAAACCGTGTCTCTATCGAATAGAAAATAAGAAACAATCAGAGAGGAGAATAAAGAGAAAAGGGATAGAGATCTCATTAATGAGAGTTGTGTGTACATCATAAGAGAGGAGGAAGGTCTTATTTATAGAACAAGATTGCTTCCTTCCCAAGCAACTTAATATAGTAAGATTCTAACTCTACGTGATCTTATCATCTCATGTGGGTCCCAACATGGGCATCCACCTATGATAATTCATCTCATAACACTCTCCCTTGGATGACCACCATTCAATGACAGTTGCCTCATTAAAACCTTGCAAAGGAAAACCAAAGCAAAGGAAAAAGAGAACAACGTTCTACAGGATCATTGACTTGGTGTTGGACGTGCATAATGCTGGCTTGTTAAAACCTTAAGTAATAAAACCTAGAAAAGGAAAAAGAATACAATGCGCAGATGTCCTGGATAGCATACTTCAAGATGCTTCCCTCTGATTTACTACTCCCTCTAATGACAACAACCTTTCATATAGTTAGACATGTCAATCTCGTATACAAGTTTCTAGAATACTGATTTTTGGTAAAAACTTCGTAAACTGATCAGATAGATTGTTGCTTGAACAAACTTGCTTTACTTAAATCTTGCTATTCTTCTAAAGCTCAGAAGTGAAGAAAAACTTTGGTGTAATGTGTTTTGTCTTGTCATATTTAATGTATTATTCTTTAATATGTTGAATACATGCTTCCTTATTTTTGCAGATAATGCTCAAGGTACCTATACTAAGAGACAATTTACAAGAACTACATATATCCTGAGTTAAAGATTTTAGTCACACGCATTCCCCACTGGCTTTATAGAGGGCTAAAATCTCAGCATGATTAGAATAAGTAACTACCAAAGTCTATTTAATTAAATACCAAAAAATGATGACATTGCCATTAAGAAACATCAACATGTCTATGATCGACCCTTATAAGGATCAAGAATATATCCTGAATCTGCATATCCTACAAAATTTGAATCTTTACAACCATAAAAATAAAATAGAAGCAAATATAGCAAGATTGGTTTGATACCAATCCAGTATTTTTGAGTTGGTGTGAAACTATATATAGCAAGTATATTTACAAATAATGAAATATTCCTTTAGAACTTTTCTCAATCTGTAGGTTGAGACAAAAATTCTCCTGTAAATAGCCAATAGTTTTCTCGAGCTCTTCTGGAGTCTCGATTAAATTTATAAACTTCTATTATTATAAATCCATTTAAGGATTTTATAAAGATATACCGGCAAATGGGATTGTTTTCATACCCTTCCTTAGATAAATATTCACTAAGACGATTGTACCATATTCTTCTGGAATGCTTTAGGTCGTACAATGAATGTCTTACTTATATTGAGTACGTACCCTCTGACTTTGCTTCAGGCAACGCAAATTCTTCTGGGATTTTCATATATATGTCTGTGTATGTTTCCAATCCCAAGTTTCTGCAGGAAACTTTGTATCACAAGTCTTGCCTTTTATCTAGTAATTTCATTCATTTTTCTTACAAACACCCATTTGTAACCTACAGGGTTAACACCTTTTAGGGTTTGTACTATAGGTCCACATACACCACGTCTATTGAGAGACTATAATTCCTTAATGGCATCTATCTATTTTGGCTAATATGTTCTTTGTCGACATTCATTTATAGAACGTGATTCCGTATGTTAACCATTATTCTCATTTTCTCTTGATATTTGAGTAGCTACTGCATATGCAAATGCGTCATCGATGATAATTTCATTTCTATCCCATCTCTCTCTTAAATCATTAGAAAGTATAGAGATCTCTTTATTTATTGGGTACCTATTGCCTCTTCAGGGGCTTCTAGAGTCTCTTCCGAGACTCGTGTCTCTTCCGAGACATCAATTTCTTCAGGAATTTTAGAGAGAGTGGATTTTTTATAACCTCTTATTAAGTGAAATGGTGTACCTCATTAGGAGTGTACAATTTATCATAACCTCTTCGGGAGTAAAATTGGGACCTAATTGTTCATTTCTCCTCTTCCGAGGAGCAGAGTCCTTGGAACTTATAGGTTTGCCACGCTTTTGATGTGTAACAGATTTATTTGCTACCATGTTTGGAATTTTGTCCTACAAGGACACTAATTTGTGCTTGTCCTACAAGGACATTAATTTGTACTTGTGTGTTCATAGCCAGTCCATGTGACTTAGTCACTTTTGCTGCATCATTAAAAGCATCAGGGAATTCGTTTGTAATTAAGTGCACAATTCTCCGTACTTTATTCTTACATTGTGAACTACATAAATCTAGATAAAACAAAGTGAAAGTATTCCATATTAATTCTCACCGTTCTTCAAGAACTCTCTAATCTCCCCCTAAGGGCAGGACGACTATCTCATCAAGATGATAATCAGCAAAACATCCAAGAAATCAAAAAATTGTACTCAATATTCAAACTCATAAAAGTATTTTTAGGTCTTTTAAACCATACTCGGTGGTTCTCCCAATTTCTAAATAAAATGCCTTGTTAATCACCTCTCCTGGGGTGGTTATTTTCATCTCTACCGGAGAACATATTATATCTACCTCTTCTGGAGGGATTTTGATTGACTAATCCGGCATTTATTTCAAACATTGGGTGTATGACCATCTGCTGGTGATTATCCCTGTCTAACATAGATATAATAGCACAGAAAATAAGAGCATATGTCATATCCTTCAGTGATATCTTATTTTCGACTTTGATAGCATTACCAGGCCTTTTAGAGTGTGTAAAGATCAATTTACCAATAACAATCAAACAAAAATAGAACTTCAGGTTCTCAATATCCAATGACAAAGTATAATGAAGAATTGGCCAATTAGAAAGTTAGAACTTCGGGTTCTTAACTAACGAATCAGAACTTCTAGTTCTGTCAAGACTTCAGGCTAAAGATAGAACTTCAGGTTCTTAGAACTGCTGGTTCTATCAAAGCTTCAGGTTTGATTTCATGGCCTTCGTATCGATCTACAATACTTTAAATCTTTAGAAATCAAAGCTCCAAGTTTGATTATGAATATGAATCTTCAGGTTCATATTCCAAATCTTAGAACTTTTGGTTCCAGATAATGTATGGATCTCCAGGTCCAGGTTATTCATTTGATATAGAACTTCAAATTCTATTATATCCAACTACTGCTTCTGGCAATAATAAATTCGTCAAAACTAAAGTGTTATATAACTATATAGACATAACCTTACTAAAGTAATTACATCAAACATGCAGTACAACAGAACATAACTATAATTTAAAAAGAATAAAATAAAATAAAAAGCGAAAGTTAGATATACAGACCATTATCGCTGATCCAAACCCCTTTTGTGTTTGACCGTTAGATAATCTTTCTTTGATTCATACTATATATCCCTCGCTGCCATAAATATTGTAACACTCCGATCCCCTTTGAGCCGGATTAGTGGCTCATTAGTGTGTGTTTTGTTTTGTTTATTTCTTTTGGATTTGGTTTTGGGTCTTGGATAGGTAGTTGAGCAACCTTTGACCTGAGATAGGTAGTTCTAAGCCCTTTTTCGTAATTTTGCTTTGGCTTTGCTCATCTCATCATTGCATCATATTGGTGTCAGCATATGTATTTCGTTGAGCTCGACAATTTCCGTAACTGTCTCAGAACCATTTGGAGTCAATTGGGGAAGATGGACCTTCGTGTGACTTGAACTGTAAATAGCTTAAACTCCATGGATCTTGTTTTAAACTTCCCAAACCATATATATATGAGTCACTCCAGGTGTCCCCCTCTCATGCTCATTCACTTGATCGTTGCATGCAAGAGAGATCTCCAGGAGAAGCTCCACGTTCCATCTCTTCTCTTCATTCTCTTCTTGTTTTTGGTTAGTGTGGGGATCTTGCACTCTTTTTGATTGGGTTCCTTTCTTCTTCTCCATCTCTGTTTGGGGCTTGGTAAGTGGGTTCTTTCCCAACTCTTCTCTCTTCTTCTCCAATTGCACCTCTCATTCTCTGATTTCTGTGTTTTCATCTCATGCATGGGTCATTGCTTTGATTTGTTTTGATTTTAGTGGATTTGGAGCTTGCTTCAGTGGATTTTCAGAGTTTGAGGCAAGTATAAGTACAGGTTTTGATAACACATATGGGTATTGTTTGATTTCTTGGATTCATTCTCATTCTCTGTATAGAAATGTTTTACAGCCATTTTCTAAGCTATGAGAATCAGTTGAGCTTGTTTTATTCAGTTTCTGTACAAAAATTTCGTTTCTGTAATCTTCCCGAACTCGTATTCTGTATTGTACGGCTAAGCCGTAAATTTCTACGGCTCGCTTTCCAGAGACTCGAAAATCTGAATTTGTTCTACGGCTAGGCTACGGCTAAGCCGTAATTTGTCCTACGGCTGAGCCGTAAGCTAGCCGTGACCCAACCGTGACCCCAGCCGTAAATTTAATCTCTGATCAGTCGAAACTTTTCTGATATCAGTACTTCTACGGTGTGGATACGGCTAAGCCGTGAGATGCTACGGCTAAGCCGTGGATTGGTCTACGGCTAAGCCGTATACTGACTGTAGCGCAGCCGTGAGATGTATCAGATCAGAGGTGGAAAAGCTGGCAGTTTAGCCGTGTTCTGAAGGGAACCACGGCTAAGCCGTAGTGCATATTGCGGCTACGCCGTAGGATGCCACGGCTAAGCCGTAGGTCACCCATGGCTAAACCGTAAGACCTGTTAAATATCAGTTAAACTTAGGCTAATGGTGTGACCTTGTAGGGCTCAAATACAGGTTAACCATACCCGTAAACCGGCCCAAATGGATTCTTTGGAGCGCATGAATAGTCTGTTAGGCTGTGACTTATTCATGTGAGGGTTGCTCATTGTTAAGCACCTCCCCATGGGTGTTGGTTTAAGGGACTTCGGTGCACATGAGGATTATATTGCAACACTAGGATGGCAACGGTGCATCGAATAACTTAAAACTACATCAACATGCACGGTTAGTGATAGTGATGCAACTAGATTAGACTTGGCTTGTAATGAACCTTGATTCCGTATTAATCTGAGATGCATTGCATATTGTTTATGGTTTTGCCCTCTGTTCTGTTAATCTATGTTATGCATTCCTCAGTCATTTTGCTTTCGTTCTGTATATCTGTATTATTCTTCGCTCTGTACTATGTTTCGATCTATGCTATGCTTTGTATATTCTCTGGCTTTGTATATCTCTGATTTTTGGGTATTCCCTGGTGGCTCTGCCCAGAGGTTAATACGTGAGGATAAGATCCGGTCCTTGTCATCGGTGAGTCCAAAGCAGATAATCTCCTTTCTTTAGCTTTGATTTGATTGGTATTAGTCTGGCTCTACTCAGCCTCAGCCCTAGGATACCCGACGGGGTTACCTCTGGCGTAGATCTCTGTATCTCTGTTTTAACTGCAGTGTTGCTTTGTCTTGGGACCCCGGAACCCAGGAAACCGAGACCCGTTGTACCTTTGGCCTGGACAGCGGTGTTCTCCTCTGCTCTGCTCTGCTCTGCTCTCTTTTGGAGAGAACATGGTTAACGTAGTAGCCAACTAGTTCAGTATTCTATGTTTTGATTCCATTATCATGTTTTACTCCTATGCACGATTTGCTTAGCATACTAAGATGGACTCTGTATTTAATCTTCTGTCCCTATTTCATTCGCTTTGATACTATGCGTGTTTCTTTCCTGTTACTTATAATTGCTGGATCGTTGTATTCATTAGTGTTGTCTGTGGTGTTGCAGGCACAGATACCTTGCCCAGCTCCCCGGCGGTCGAGGAGGCTGCAGGGACGAGTGTAGAGGCACCCTCCGGTCTGGCAGAGTGGGCCTGATCACTTCTGCCAAGTGCGTGCATGCATACCAGTGGCTTTTATTTTGCGTTTTGGTTTTTGAGAGCTTGTATTTGGACTTTGGACTTTGGACTTGCATTCTGTATATTTTGTGTATATTGATTTTGGTGTGTATTCGGTTTTATCTCAGTGTATTTGTCTTTGTCTTTTCCGTTTCGTATTTGCTTTGGCTTCCGCTATTTTATTTTCCTTTGTTGCTTGCTATGATATGTACAGCTTCCGCGTACGCTTAGTTCGCACGTGTTAGATCCCTTGTGTGCGTGCATCTGGGCTGGGTTTGGGTGCACGTGCACGGGAGTACGTGTGTCACCGGTTTAGCTTTTCGCTAACCCCCGAATTCTGGGCTCGGGTCGTGACAAATATGCTAGAAGAAACGGATCTAACATTCGATTTCAGATGACTCTGATATCGTAAAAATAATTCTCTACGCTTTGATTAGTGAAAATATTCCTTTTTCACCATCAGTTCTATCAAGACTTCAAATTTAATTTAGAACTTCAGGTTCTATCAAGACTTCGGGTTTGATATTATGGCATATTGGTTTTATTTCTGGATCTAAATATCAAACTGCTAGTATGAGTAGAAATATGAATCTTTGAGTATATATTGTGGATCTGAAAACTTCTGGTTTCAGAGTAAAATAGCCAACGGATCTTCTGGTCCGAATTTGAAAGAACTTCTGGTCCATAGACTAAAATAATTTACGGAACTTTGAGTCCAGATTATTGATTCCATATAGAACTTTTAGTTCTAAGTATCGTATGAAACTTCGAATTCCAATTAATTATATAGAACTTCTAGTTCTATTTATGATCCATGATTTTCAATTCTATCATAATCTCCTTTTGATAAGAGAAAATGAATCATTCATCACAAGAATTAAAATTATAAATACTTGCAAATCTAAAAGAAATAAATATAAATGCAGGTATATAATTATCATACTAATAAAAATTTATAAACAAGGAGAAAATTACTTAACCTTTGAATTGTCCTCCTTTTGGCGCTAATCTGTAGATCTGCTCGCAAGCTTTCCATAGGCTCAAACGGAGCGTCGATCAGACTTCGAATGACGAAAATATATAGTGATTTGAAATTGTGACAATGATCTGCACTTCTGCCTGCATCAGTCGTACGATCTTTGCCTCAGTGTCCGTGCATCAGAATCTGGGCTGAAGAGAATTGGATCAACCCCCTAACCCAACCTAGAGGGCATGCACCCCAAGGGCGCAGGGGATGGCGTGAGCGAACCCTTTGGTGTTCTCAAGCACTAGGGGACACTGCTGTGATCAAGCCAATCCCTTCTGCACCGATATCAAGGCAGGGGATAGGGACAGTGTTGTCGAGTGGTAAGGCGGCTGGGTTCGGCTTAGTTTGAGCCGATCTCCTCTGTGCACCTTTCGTTTCTTTTTATGTTTTTTTTTTAGTTTGCAAAATAATACAAAAGGACAATGTGTGAAAGTGACAAGTGAACTTTTAAGTTTGCTTTTTAAAAGCAACAAGTGAAACTAAAATAAAAAAAAGAGGAAAAGTGGGATGCAGACTTAAAGTGAGGCATAGGAAAGGACGGATGCTAGTATCTCTTTTGTAGGTACGTTGAGGACGAAGGAGGTAGCAGATCGTGCTGATAACGTGATAGAAAATAAGAAACAGTCAGAGAGAAGAATAAAGAGAAAGGGGATAGAGATCTCATTAATGAGAGTTGTGTGTACATTATAAGGGCGGAGGAAGGTCTTATTTATAGAACAAGATTGCTTCCTCCCCAAGGGACTTAATATAGTAAGATTCTAATCCTAAGTGATCTCATCATCTCATGTGGTCCTAATGTGGACATCCACCAATGATAATTCATCTCATAACACTATCTTGTTTGCCCATTTCCAATGGGAAATGAAATCCCTCCCTCTCCTTTATCTCTCCCCCTCACGATGCACACTCTCTCCCTCTATGTTTTTTCCCTTTCCTCTTCCATTCTCAGTTTCTGGGCATCTTTCAACTAGAAGATTCAACCATCGGATTTTAGATCAAAGACCACCGTTGCATTCCTCTCAATAAGACTACCTCAGGTAACCCCCTCCTCAAACCCATTTCCATTAATCTAAGTTTTTAGGAAATCTTCATTTTTGTAGATCTTGTACAAGAAACCATAGATCTAGTTTTTAATGCTCTTTCTCCTGGGTTCGAAGTCAATCCAACGGGGGGATTAAGTTTTTGCACATCACATGGATTCTGATCTGGGCGATCGACGACTAGGATTTCGATTATCTTTATTGATCACAAATCAAAGCAAGTAAATACATACGAACTATGATGATTTGTAACCCTTTTCATTGATCCTTATCTAATCGTCATCATGATCCATTTTTGTCTATTATAATATGCTAGATTTATGATTAAATTTGATGATTATGATAAAAGGGGACTTTGATTAAATATATGAACCCTTCAATGTATATCGTAAAGTGGGAATAAAGGATCTCAGAATAAAAAGAGAAGATCACGCGGGATGGATCAGGTTCGACTAATTAGGGTAATATTTGATTGATCGAGGAAGGAATTTTTCCTTGTCAGAACTATGTACCTAAGGAGATCGTGACATCCGATCAATCGGATGGGACTCGATCAATTGGACAATGTAAATTGTGGTTTAAAATTCCTGAAACCTTAATTGTTGGAACCACTTATGGTTTAGGTTATGGGTCCTGTAGGGATTATGTGGGGCCCATTTGAAACACTTAACTACCCTTAAAATCCCTAAATGCCAAAAATGAATATATATTCCCATTTTCCCATAATTTATCAAAAATATAATTAGAACTTATGTAAGAGATGTAAATTGAGGCGCACATTCTCTTTCGAGCATCACTTCAAATACAATGTACAAATCATTTAAACCACAGTGCTGTGAGTAATCAATGTAGCCTTCATTAGGAGCCTTTAAGTGTGCTTATGTTCCAGGATATGAGAAGGTACATTGATCTTACCTCATTGTGGTTTTAGTGACATTGTCGGTATATGAACTATAGCCTATGACCATAGGAGTTGGGCTTGTGATTGTTCCTTTGACCTTTGGGTTGCATGCATCTCCTTGTTTGAAGTTGTACGACCATTAACGTTGATTAGTTTGTATCATGTATTATTTATTGAAAAAGAGCGGCTAGGCATACATTGTATACTTTCTAGGAAACTACCATGTGGAATACATTCAATGTTTGAACTAAGATCATGTGAAGAGGTAGTTCTCATAATTTTTTGCCTATTTAAGCTTATAGCCAACCCTTCTTTCCCCTGACCTAGATTTCTGTGCTGAGCATCACCGACTTTTTTTATGTATATTATATTTCTGTATATATATACATGCTTTGGGTCATTTTTGGATGACTGCAGATCGGTATTTGGACGGGGTGATCACCCGATGTTCAAGGATCACTTATATCCTACTTTTGATTATAAACAAGATCCTATCTTGATATTTGATTTTGATCAATTTATGATAGCCGACGTATGTGCATGGGCTTGCCCGATTTATTTAGGGCTGACCACCCACAATGAGGGCGTTTGCTACTGTGTGGCTTGGTGCATTGGTCAGTTGTGTATTACGCATAGGATTTTGTATTTATTTCTCCATCTCTATAGTTTTGACTTCTTATGATCATATGTCATTATTATATTTGATATTGTATTTATGTATAGTTTTTCTTTGTTTACTTGCTGTTGACTATATTTTTGGTGCATAAGTACCGAGCCCACCTTTACCGTGTAGAAGAGGAGGATCAAATGTCTTAGACATTTGACTCAATTAATGTACCCGAGTAGGTTGCAGGAGATGGCTACAGGGCCTTCTAGTTCAGCACAGGAGTGCCCATCAACATAGGGTTCCTTTTAGAAAAATAAATTATCTATAAATGTTGGACTCATGTTTTAAACTTTAATAATAGGATTTCCCATTATTTTTCTGCAACTTGAACATTGACTATTCATTTAGATGTGCCTGGAACATCCTTATTTTGATACCAATTTAAAAAAAGCTTCTGCAATTTTATGTGAAATTTATTTTTGGCTCACCACAAGCCTTTGATCATGTGTCGGTCCATATTTGGAAGCTATGAATTGTTTTAAACACAAAAATTTTAATTTGTTATATTTTCACATTATTCCCCAGTTTATATTTTTGGGGACGTGATATTTAAAAGGCTATAAGAGAGCATAGAGAAGGAGATCCAAGCTCACCCAATCTCACAGTTGTAAAGGATCTGGATTCACTATCACCAAAGGTGAAGAAGAAGTGGGAAGTCATCACTAGGCATAAGCATAGTCTAACAACCACTTGCTACCTGAGCACCACTCGTTCGACACTGCCAGTGATCTGACCACCAACCACAACTAATGCTAGTTGCAAAGAATGCTTGAGAAGTAGGGACAAGGTTCTGTGTCTTTTAGAGGAAGAAGAAGACCTAGGTCAGTTCCGGTTCGAGTTTAGATTAGATGTAACACTCCAATCCCAATTAAGTATGATTAGAGACTAATTACATAAGATATTAGTTAATTAATAAAGATTTAATCAAATTAATGACTTTTATTTCTAATTAGGTTAAATTTAGGTATTTTTGGTTCGATTGAGCCTAACAAGTCAAGTTCGGGTCATGAATAGGTAGTTTGAGATGAGTTTAACTTTGATTAGGTAAATGAAAGCCCTTTTTATGATTTTAGATTTATAGTTTTACGTCATACACACATCATATTGACATCATCGCGTTTGTCTCATTGAGCTCGTTAACTTCCATGCTTGACTTGGATGCATTCGACTTCGTTTAAACTAGTTGGACTTCATTTGACTTAAATTGAAGATGACTCAAGAAAGATGGATCTTTTTATAAACTTCAAAAAATCCTGATATATAAAAGAGCCCTAACTATACCCATTTGACCATTCTTCACTACAGAACCAGCTGGGAGCTCATTCATCTCCTTCTTTTCCCCAAATTCTACTTAGATGCATGGTGAAAATGGTTGCATGTGAGGACTGAGCCTCCAAGCTCCAATCTGATCAACTTTTCTTTATTTCCATACCATCTTCTTTAGGTAAATGCTAGAACTTCTCTTTCTTTCTTCCATTAGCCATTGAAGGTGAGAGTTCCTAGTTTTTAGATTTTTTAATGATAGAAGAGTCAAAAGGACTCTCATTCTTTGATATGCACTTATTCTCTCTACTCTTCCTACATGCATGTCATCTAGGGGTCAAAAATAGTGTGTTCTTCTTCTCAAGTTGAGCCAAGAGGAGGAATACTAATTTGAACTCTAAGCCAAGGCAAGTATAAGCTAATTATGATGAATGCATGTTAGTAACATTTTGATCCTTGAAAATCTTTGAAATCTAGATCTCATTTTCAACCCCTTTTAATTGTTCAAAATGCATGGTTCAATTGTCTAAATGAGTATGAAGTGGATTTAGAATTGTTAAGAAATTCATTGAAATAAGAATGACATTCTGAAAGTAAAGGATAGACATGCATTTAGGACCCAGCATTATGGGTGAAGAGAACCAAACCTTCTGTAGCTGAATCTGTTTTAGAAATCCTAAAGCTTACGGCTAAGCTGTAAGTTGTACAACGGCTAGAAATCTAGAGAATAGTTTTACACTACGGCTAGGATACCCGAGACTTAAAATTTAGAATTTCGTTCTACGGCTGAACTCACGGCCAAGCCGTAAATTGCACTATGGCTAAGCCGTGGCCAAGTCATGGTTCAACCGTAGGCCAAACACAGCTAAGCCATAGGCTATTTCATGGCTAAGCTGTGGTTGCGGAGAAACAATAGCAAATCATGGCTAAGCCACCGTGTATTTCACGACTAACACGTAGAGAACCCACGGCTAAGCCATAGGTCATCCATGGCCAAGCTATAGACCTTGAAAACCTAGGAAAACTAGAGATATTGAGAAGGCCTTGTATGACTTTAGTTCTTTTGATCCTTTACTCAAATCATTTGGCCCAACAAAAAATTACTTAACATGAAGGGTCTTGAGGGCTAGGAGTCATTCATGTGGTGTTGTTTAAATACCTCCCCATGGATTTTGGGTTAACGGACTTCGATATACATTCCTTACACAATGTGACACCAAAAGAAGACAACCATGTATTGGATAACTTGAAACTACATCATTATGTACGGTTAGAAACAATAGATGACTAGATTATGCTTGGTTTGTAAATTACTATGATTTTATTAATTTGAATTGCATAGCATATTGGATTATCATTATTGCCGTCTATTATTGGAATGATTTTGAATTGAAATGATCATAGTATAAATTGATTTTCTTGAAATGTTTATTGATTTTCACTTCCTTATTGATAAAGTTGAATTGAGTAAGAATGAATTGAACATGAATTGAGCGTATAATGTATGGTTCTCAATGAAACGAATTATACGATTTACGCAAATTCAATCATATTAATGGATATGGTTTGGGTCTACTCAGCCTCGGCCTTATAATACCCTGTGGGTTGACTTTGATGTAGTAAATGACACGGTGCCGCTACAGTGTGCCTTTGGAGTTTTCGAACTCCATGTATGTAAAAACCTAATCATACCTTTGGCTAGGTCATTGGTGTTCTCAATGCAAAGATCCCTAGAGGGAGGATATAAAAAATGTAGTAGTCAAATAGTAAAGAATTTCTACTAATTGATTCTTATAGCATTCTTATTTTAATGCATAACATGCCTAATATACTAATTGACATTTATGATCACTTGTTAATGATTCTTATAGATACAACGTGTTTTACTTTAATTATGCTTATATTTTGTTGAATAATCTTATTCACATGTTGTCTTATGGTGTTATAGTCTCAAATCCCAATCCCAATCTTACGAAGATCAAGGAGGCTAATGAGATCCTTTCAGGCCTCGACGAGTGGATAGCAGCAGCGATCTGACTGATCCACCTTCAAATTGCAACACAACTATCTTGGAGTCTTCTTCTTATTTTGGAGTTGTAAATGCATTATCGTTTCATGATTTGTATTCGTTTCATTTTGCCATGCATAGTACACTATCTGTTGTATTTTGGAACATGTATATTTTGGTAATTGTCTAGAAAACTTTATTTCCTTTTTGTAAATACATATATACTTACTCTTGTACATGTCATATTATATTATATAAGTATGTTCTCTTCCTTTTTATGTAATTAAGCATTTAGTTTTTATTGTCTCATGAATAATACCATGGAAATGTTATTTGTTGGAAAACAAAAAAACAAATTCACAGGTGATATTGGCAGGCTTCCCTGTGGTTTATACTTGGACAGATGTCCGTGGAAAACACCTCACATGTGTAAGAAATGTGAATATCTCTTGTGTAATTCTGCTTAGACTCCGATCCAAGTGTGGATAACGCAAGAGTATGTGTGTCATGATTTGAGATTAATTCCAATACCCAAATCTTTGGGCTCGGTTTATGACATTAGGTTCAGCCCAACCCATAGGAAGAACCCCAGCAACACAAGAGGTTACTAACAATGTAGGGTTAACGTCAACAGTAGTCGAGGTCAACTATCAAGTTTGATTTTAATTGATAGTTAGAATTGATCCATCTTTTTTGGAGTCATCCGAACTCAAAATCATGCACTTTTTTGGAAGCTTATAGTGATGAGATCTATGAGGTTAACGGAGGAGATTTACCATTTAATAGGAAAAAAGGAAAGGGTGGTTTAGTAGACACAAATCAAGATACACAATGAACTCAAGCAACAAATATATTAAGATCTTCTTCGTGAAACAATTTCAGCCTATGGCAACAATGACTAAAGGGTGTCATGGTTCAGAAAGGACTAAATAAGGCTTTGAACAGAAAAAAGAAGATGCCGAAAAAAATTTTCATTGAAGATTGGGAGGAGTCGGAGGAAAATGACGTATGTTATTCACCTTAAACTTCACAGTGTCGTTCTCTTCAAGGTCATGGGCATTGAATCTTCTCCAAGATTATGGACGAAGTTAAAGCATCTACATGTCTAAGTTACTAACAAAAAGGTTTTTTTTTTTTAAGAAACGATTATGTTATTTGAGCATGACAAAAGGATCACATTTTTTGGAGCATCTCAATGAGTTCAACATGATCATCACACAATTGTTGAATCTTAAGGTTAAGGTCAAGGAATAAGACAAGGCACTATTGTTTTTGTCTTTAGGCCCCCATTGTATCAACTACACCAGTAGTTGGTGACAACGCTGATGTATGAAAAATATCCTTTAGAGGTGAATGACATAAATGCAACTCTTATTTCAAGCGAATTAATGATGACCGATATTGATAAAACTTAGGAAGAAAGTATTGATGTTGCTTTAGGTTCAAACCAAAGAAAAGGGAAGATCTAGGGAGAGAAGATGCGGATAAGGGGATTACTACAAGTCAAAAGCAAAAAGGCAAGGTTGTGGCTTGTCATTACTGTAAAAAGGAAGGTCACTTCAAGAGAGATTGTCTGAAGGGAAGGAAAAACTTGGCCAAGAAAGAAAAATATGACTTAGATATTGCTAGTGTGGCAGAAAGTTCAAATGATAAGGAAGTGTTACTTTCTGTCATCAAAGCTATGGATCATACTATAGATTCCTAAATTTTAGATTTGGCTATGTAACACCCCAACCTTCCTAATTATGATTAGTGTTTAATTAATTATCTTTAGATATTAAATGCGTTATTTTGTATGTTAATTGTTGTGGATAGGTAGAATTATTGGATTTCAACCTTGACTAGATAGTTAAATGGTGTTTTCATAATTTTGGATTTATGGCGGCAATGGGTTGTGATCGTAGTTACGATGAGATTTTGGGTTCCACTATTGCAATTCTAGGATTTAGCGATGAAATATTTCATCGCCAAAGAAAAATAACTCGTCGCAAATTTTTTCTATCAACGAATTATTTTCATCTCCAATTTCATCATCATTGTCCCGTCTTTAATTCATTTAAGCGACAAAAAATGTTTTCGTCGTCGAAAACATGAAATCAACGATGTCATATTTCAGTGCTAAATGTGCACAATTTCGTCACACAAGGTACGCGTTTGTCACCAAACATAGACGGTTAAAAATGATGTTATAATTTTAGTGATGCAAACATTCGTTGCAAAATATGTTATCAGCGACGGAACCTTTTCGTCGCTAAATATACTAATCCCGATGTTTTCCCTGCGTCAGCATGACTGTTTTCTAAGATGCAATTTAAAAATAGCGATGAATTAATTTTGTCCCTAAAAGAATCATTACCAATGAAATGTCTTCTTTCGTCTCTAAAACCAACTTTGTGGCATGATTTAGCGACTATTTATTTGTAGCTAAAAGAGTCATTACCAACAAAATGTCTTATTTCATCGCTAAAACCATGATTTAGCGACGCACATAGTCATCACTAAAATCAATTAATGATGAAATAATTATATTTTTTGTATTAACTTTTTGTTAGTAGCGAAGAAAGTTCTAATTTCATCTCCAAAGGTAATGATTTAGCAATGAACATATTCTTCGCCAAAAAAATTAACGATGTAATAATTAATTTTTCTTGCTGTTAACTTTTTTAATAAATAAAAAAAATTCCCTGCTAAAAAATTCATAATAATTCTTGCTCAATAATTCATAATAATTTTCCATCAACAAACAATAACACAAATCCAATAATCCATAATACAAAATCTACCAACAAACCATAATACAAATCCAACAATCCTTAATACAACACCATTGAAAATTCAAAATGCAAATCCATCAATACTAATAAAAAGTACATGTGGAACATATAAGTATACTCATAAAGTACAATGATGATAAACATTTCTTTCTAGACGAACAATCTCTAGATGCATCGTCATCATCATTGCCATCGCCACCACCACCATCCACTATCCATCTCCAATCTGTGACAACAAATAAAAAATTACATTAATGACAAATTATACTGTTGCTTATCCATAATTCCTCATTGATTTTTTTATATTGTTGATTGGTGCAACATCTATTGGGTTGAAAAATAATCTCTTGCTTACAAAGTTATTAAAAATGTATATAAAAAAATTTGTTATCTACCACAACACATGGCAAACTAAACTACATTCATCAAATTTTGTGGGGCCCAGCTGATACAAACTTAAATTTTAATTGAGTTTACCATGAAGGAGCTAGGCAAGTGCCAGTGCATATCAATAAGGATCACAAACATTAAAAAGGAAATGAATTGTCCCACTCCAAAGAGTCTGTTTCAGTCCACATGACTTAGAACATAGAGTAAGTAGAGATAATACTTGGTCTTTCTAAATACTAGCAGAACCCAGTGTTATGCACAAACCCATGTACTAGAAAATGGACGCACATATTTAAGAAATTCAAAACTAAGTTACTTAATCAGTAACACCATCTAACCTGTAGACCACATCTAAATAGAGTATTATAGATACTATCCCATGCATATTGACTGTTCAACTTCTATCTCAAAAACCAACACATCAAGCTGTAGAACGTGGGCAGGAATCCGTTATATTACCTTTCCTAGTATTGATATCTTAGACATATTTAACTATTCACAAAATATCACCTATGATATATTAAATATGTCAATGATGTTTTTCATATGATTGTATCAGTCTTAGTTTTCATTGTATTTATGCTGCTATGGGTTGAAAATTAATGGATAATGAAAAACTATTTTTTAAAAAGTAATTATTTTTCATTTTATTAGAAAATTTTAGAAGTCCTATGAGTTGAGATACGATTCACGATAGGATTGAATTCATTCCCTTAAATGATTATGCTACTGCCATTAGACTTCCAATTGAAAACCCACCTCAATTTCTTCACTAGCTATCATTTTGTTGTTGTTCTTTTTTTTGGATGTTCTCTTCCCTATTTTCTCATGTTTTTCCTTAAAGGGCTTTGTTTCTTGTAATGGGCTTTCATATGAATAGATGATGATGTGACCATGGTGCTTAACGTCGCCATTAATGAACTGTTCATGACATGAAGGATTGGGATGTTTGTTTATAACTAAAGTAATACCCAAAAGCTTACTGAAAAGGTAATAGGCCATAATAATAACCATATTCTTTAGTGCAAGTTGATAGATAACAGTAGGGCAGGGTCCGCAACGAAAGGGGTCGGTCCTGAAGCATTCCATCCTCCCATACTCCATTGTATAATGGATACTACAAGCAAGCACTAGTTTTTTTTTTATTTTTATATTCATATCTACATGTAATGGGTGCAGGTAGAGAGTGCAGGCCTTGATTTTAATGGTTCGTGAAATAGGAAGTAGAATCACACCCCTTGAAGGTTATGAATCACAACCATTGGATGTGAAGGTGTAAGAGAGAAGATTTATGATTAAGGAATGTCTTTGTAGTTAACTCTCTACTTCTTTCACAAGATGAAAGATTAGGATTTGTGATCAATTTAGCCTTTTATTTATGGTATGGCCCATGCATGTAGCCTTGGCTTAGTTTGTCTTTTTTTAACAAGTTTGCACAAGAGGGATCATCTACCATCTGATTTTAGTACACACTTTTCTTATGTTCAAATAACTTGTATCAAGCTTAGATTCACCATCATTGCAATAGACTAGTGGCAGAGGGGGAAAAGAGACACAGCCCATCAAGTAGTTTTCTCCTAAAAACAAGTTAAGGTTTGATAGAAATATTTAGCACTAGTGCACAAAGACATGCATTCATGGAGGAAAAGAAAAAGGAGAAATACGTGCTGCATTTAACATAAGTACTAGTGCACAGAGACATGTATTCTTTTCTTTTCTTTCATCTATTTATTTTTTCCTCTCTCTTACCAAGCCAAGAGAACTAGACCAATAACAGTGAGCCCCACCTTTGAAAAAAAAAAGCCATAATCATGCAAAAAGAAACCTGCTCCCATGAAAAGAGGACCCAGAATGAAACCCAATATAATTAGTTGAGAAACATAGTACCACACCTTTGAAAAAAGAAGCCACAATCATGGAAAAAGAAACCTACTCCCATAATAAGAGGACCAGAATTAAAGCCAACATAGTTAGCGGAGAAACATAGTACCCAACCAACATATACTCAAAGTGGATGGTTCCAAGTTTGTTCCAATAATGTTAAGCATATACTTAAGAGCATGATTCAACAATATTGTACATATTAATCATTACATTCTTTTTCATATAATCAATCTTACAACGGTACTAACTTGCATTGAGGTAAAATTTGAGGACATTCAATATAAGGGGAGAACATTCATTTTGAATAGCTTGGAAATTCAATAATTGAATTGCACTATATAGGGTTCCCCTCCATTGACTCATGGAAGGCATGGGAGAAAGAGAGAGAGAGAGAGAGAGAGAGAGAGAGAATATATTCAAAGATGTCTAGTCTTTAATGGATTGTTCTTGATCATCTTTTCTAGCTCATCCATAGCTTTGCAGATAATAGTGGCCAACTAACTCCAGTGGAAGGCTCTAGAAATCAATGTTGATGGCAGCTTAACCTGGGACACCCTAGCATTCGAGGTGTCCTAAGAGATGCCAATAGGGTCTTAGGAACAAAAGGATGGCATTGTCAACCTAATTAGTAAGGATATTGACCTCGAGGAATTCTCGGCTACTAGCACTAGTTTGAAATTAGTCAAGAAGAGTTTTACAGAGACTTTGATTGTTGAGATTGATTCAAGGTGCAATTTCAAGGACCTCTTAAAATTCAAAGGAACCATGAAGGCACTCTATCATTCTAGTGAAGTCTACATTCTCTGAGATGGATATGTTATTCCATAATAAAGGCGAATTCTAATCCAGGTGCATTAGTTAATGAAGGGATCAATAAGTAATCATTGCCTAGTGGTGATTCATTTCTACTGCAATCAATTAATGAAGGATTAGATGTCATCCTTTTATATTGCATCAGTTATTGCAAAACTAATACTTTTGCATGAAATATGTTGACCATTACATGTTCTGTTTTAGATATTTACATGTTTTAAAATGGATGACCATTTCCTAGTGCTGAAGAGTTTTCATAACCCTTTCTAACAGATGTAAATTTCTACTTTTTGGGATTTCAACCAACATAAAATCTGTTCTAGAATGTTTTTAAACACATGTCTTTTAGTTACAAAATTTTGAACTTTCCTCTTGGATGGCTATATATACCCCTCACCTCTTTTGGTTTTCACAAAACAAAACCTCCTTTTTTTCATTTCACTTTATCTCTACATCTTACATAAAATTTTCTTTTCCAACATGTTGGTAATTCATTTCCACTACCATTGCCAATGTAGATCATATTTCCTTTTCTATTAAGTTTTTTTAATTGTTTGTCAGAAAAAAAAAAGTGTCTCTAATCACAACGCAACAAAGACGAACATCACAGAAAAGCAAACAAAATTGATGTTGTTTTTTTGCCTTCTCCACACCCACATATTTTCAACAATGACCAACAATAATGATTTTGAGTGACAACTCAGAAAAAGAAGAAAAAAAAAAAAGCAAACTCTACCAAACACAATAACTGATTTCTTTGTAGCCCAAATGCAGAGTAGAATGAATAGCAATTGTAAATTGGGTTATATTAAAGATGCTCTAAAAATCCTAAATTGTTTTCATAATGGCCAATCTTCATCAGCTATACATGTTTTTTAATCAATGAAACCCACGACGTATAGTCACGGCGCACCACAACCGTGTGAAAGATCTTACAATTTCATGCATTGAATTAAAACAAAAAGCACCATCTTATAACTAAGGCCAGCTCCAAAGTTCTTCCTTTCCCAACCTAGATCGTCGCCCCAAGCAGTCCTCTAGCTACAGGCAAACTCCAGACAGCTAAACTCACCTAAAATTTAGGCTTTACATTACTCAAATCACCTCCTCACTCAGAAACAAATCAAAACAAACAAAGTAATAGCAAAATCCAATCAAACAACCCTAGATGCAAGAGACCCATGTATCATTAAAGTATTGGGATTCTATCATGACATCGAAAAACAAAAAATCAAATCTTCCAAGCAGATATCGTAATGGTACCAAAACCCAAACATGAAATTGCAATTCTTGTGAAAACCTCGAAGTGTTCAACAAAAGAACGGTGACTAGGGCATGTCAATCTCTGGAGCACCTGACTCGAGACTATAACGAACATAGCTTTCTGTAAGCTATATATGGTTGCATGAGCTACCAGAGTCAAACCAGGTAATAGGTAGGTGTCTTAAGTATAAATAGCTTCATTTGCCATAAATTTGGATATTGTTGAGACTTGAGACAATATAGTGGACACATAACTTTTTAGGATTTGGGTTTTCTTAGAAATGATAGGACTAAAAGAAAGTAATTATTGTAACAAATTTTTTAATTTAGAGCACATGGGTTTCATCCTAGAACCAAGCCCCAAGGGAGCATATAGTCTATCAACCTAAACCCAAGGCAAGATTCCCCACAGAAAATCAACCAACACATAATCAAATACTAACATGACAATCGAAAGGCTGACCGCCACTAGATGAGCCTGCTCCACCATCTTGCACTGGATAAACACCGGCCTTCGCAAGCATCGCCATCATCTGAGCTTGAAACTGTTCTTGTTGCTTCTTCATTGCCTCCCTCTCCTACTCCTTCTCTCTCATTAGTGTGTCCACCTGCTCCCTCAGACGGCTCAACTCATCTTCATGTGCATGCAATCGAGCAGCGGTATATAAAGAAAAAGAAGGTCGCTTGCCAAGTGCCTTCACATACCCAGATTTAGCCCCAAACACATTTACAAACAACTCTTCCTACGATATGTTTAGGATTGGATCATTGTGCTTCTCCGTAAGCTTCACCTGCAATTATCAAAAGAATTAGACAATCCCAAACCCTAAAACTACAATTCAATCTAAGTTTATAAGATTACATACATATGCTACACCGCACACAGGGGTCACCCAATCATTTTTCTTCCTACTCCAATGGGTGTCTTTGTAGAAGTCAGTGATGTGGGGCTCGACACCATCATTCCTTGCAGCCTGATTTCACTAGATATACATATGAGAATGATATATATTAAAGTAACTATCAAGGTTTTTATGAAACTTCATAGGACATTACCCTCATGGTCATGGTAGCTGGGAAGGACCATGAGGCACATGCATGATTGGTCTTAAAAGCTGCCCTATTCTTGGCATTTTACTCAGACTTTTTTTTGCAAAAAAACCGGTGGACTTTATATATATTAAAGTTGTGCCTATTTGAGGGGATAACAATGAAGTGAGTACCTTCCATGCATCAGTGATCTAATAAGCAATTAACTCATCCCAAGTAGACAATGCCATCCCTCGATAAAGCTGACTCCTGGGGTCTACACTATCCTTCAACGGCTTTTTGTAGTGCATATGCATCTAATATTGATGATCCATGTATCTGCAACCACATTTGGAATCCACAGCCTTCTGCACCATCTCATTTGTATCATAGTCATCGAGGGTGTACTTGCCTTGAAAAAGTGTACATGTTTAATATTTTAGTAATTAGCGAACATGTATACATTGAATTAAGTAAATTAATAATATATAATGCAATTACCAAAACATGCCTTATGCATGGCTCCTTATCCTAATCCTTAATATCGTTCACCGCTTGACACCCTGGATGGGAGCTTGGGCCTTAACCCACACTCTTGAGCCAAGGATGGGGCATTGGGCCCTACTGGTGCCCCGTACTCAGCTGGAATGTCCACTGGGAGCTTTCCAGATCCCTTGAGAATTTTCTCAATCCCCCAACCTTGCGTTACTCCACACCTGCATGTCCGGGATGGGGCTAACGAGACCGAATCTAAGGCTAATGCTGCATATAAAACCACGTTGTTATTCCAGTTATGTAATAGATGTATATTGAACAAGTTAAATTATACTAAAGCATAATCTCTTATTATTATTACCTACACAGCTAGACTGCATGATTGGACTAGGCTACTGATCACGTGTAGGCTCAGGAGGACTGTCTCCAGGTGATGTGGTACCAGTTGATGAAAGGGGTAACATACAAAGAGGAGGCATAGTAAGGCCCTGCCAAAATAATATACATTGAAAATTAATAAAGGGAACATGTATAATCAAAATAAAAAAAATGGTGATAACACTTGAGCTAGTATAGTTTACATCTCGCAACTGATCATCATCATCGCATTCAGATGGTATGTACTCTTCGCCATCCACCTCACCTATTGTTCTTTTCCGTTTCCCCTTTATGGAAGACGATCGGGTGTTCTTGCCCAACTCGGCCATCTAAGCATCGACAGCTCGATGCAACCCCAAAGACTATATTACCTCCTGGTTATGCTGCATCGTTTATGTCTAACACTCTCATATGCTGCTATCTTCTTTTTTTCCAGATAACCGGGTTGGACATATCTTTTCTTAGACTTTGGCATTTTGCTCTACTAGTATGCAAATTGAAATAAACAGTAATATACAGACATTATGATTATTATAATAAGATTAAAGAAGACAAAATATGTAAAGGGAATCAAAATATATAAAATAGATATGTGTCATTATTACAAATATTTTTCCACCATCAAGTCATAAATCAAGCAAAACTGTGTCAAAATCCATGTCAGGATCCATGTTAGAATTGGGATGATGACTGCACGGTTCATCTTCTTGGTCATCTCCATTCTCCGCCATAATTTCATCATCTTCGTCAACCTCGTCCCTCTCTAGTTCATCTAGTTGGTGCCTCCATAGCCGTGTAACTCTGTTTCCGGGAATGATCTCGGGACCAACCCCATCTCTATGATGTTGATCAGAGGTAGTTGCAACACCAATTGGGCATACTCCATTAGTGACATCTTGCTGGAATGCATCATTGTTTTCTTCGTCAATAGGTTCCACTTTTGGTACATCCCACACTCCTCGATGTTGGGACCGTAACACGTTCTGCCAATTTGGACCTAGCTTTGTGTCATTTACATACCAAACTTGATGCACCTGGCTTGGTAGGATGAATGGATCACTTTTATACCACCGACTCGAAATATCAATGCTTGTGCAGTATCCATCGGCTGGTGTTGTACCACTCACACTCTAACAAAACTACTTCATGATGAAAAATGTACTTTAACTGCCAAACCCTACACAGGTAACCATAGAATTCGATCTTCTAAGCCTCATGATCCCCATCCACAGCCACACCACTGTTTTGACTTAAACGACAATTGTCACACTCTCTGTTAGTGAATTTGATGCCATTATACATACAAATAGAAAATGTTTGCACTAGTAAATTAGGGCCATTTCCAATGACTAAAACTCATCGGTTGCTTCTGGTGCTTTCCAGTGATGCAATTCATTTATCTACATAAACATGTCAAGTGAGATGTATATGGGTGTGTGTGTAGTGAAGATTTATTCAACTTACACGCTCTTTGAACCAACTGGGAAATTCTTTCTTTTGCATTGAGATGATATCTTGTCCAGATGGAATATGTAACAGATCCTTGTGTTCACTACACAAGATTAAAGAAAGAGTTTCAACATATTACTTGAAAACATTAAGAGGCTAAGAATATGCTAAACTAACAAAAGCACATATGATAAATATGAATCCACTTCATGGCTATTGTAGAGCACAAACCAATGCGCCATGTCGAGTTGATCCCACATCACGTCATAAGTCTCGGCACCGAAAGGACGGGCATTTTCTATAAAGCCTGCTAATCCCTGGCAGCTTCCACAATCCCTAGTTGCATTCCACTCCTCTCGATTAAATACAGTATCAACCCCATCGAGATACATCGAGCAAAAAGTTGTACACTCGTTGACAATGTAAGCCTCGGTAATTGAACCCCCATGTCATGCTTGATTTGTGAAAAACCCTTTAGGGCCCATTTGTTAATTTCCTCTCATTGTAAAGTTAAAGTCATCTTTCATTTCACCACACAACAACCCAAAAAAGTCAAATCAAAATACCATATTTCAAAAAAATTCTTTTACCTTTTACACAAAAAGTCAAAAATTTACTTTTTCATCCCACTAACTAACAAAAAATATCTACTTTTAATACAAAAAGTCAAAAAGTTACATTCTCTTTTCACTAAAAAACAAAATTCAATCATTGAATTGATTTAACCCTTTTTATTTTTTTATCTTTTAAAATTACCATTCACCTCACTTCACTCTACCAGTTAAATTAACAAACGGGGCCTTAAGAGTTCCAAGAAACCTTAAAACATGCACCAATTTTGCAAGTTCATTAAGATTACACATTATGCATGATTAAAATACATTTTGACACTGTAATAGTTACCTTTCAATCAGGTACATCCATCGATACTGCATTAGTCCTCCACGCACGGCCTCACGCGACAAGTGAACAGCCAGATGGACCATCACATCAAAGAATGCTGGAGGAAAAATCTTCTCTATTTTGCAAAGTATGATCATTATGCGCTCCTGTAATTGCTCCAAGTCTTCCAGCCTTAGCTTCTTAGAGCACAACTCATTGAAAAAATTGCCTAGCTCAAACAATGCATTGTAGATATCCTTTCTAAGGCATCCACGCATCCCAATTGGAAGAATTCCTTGTAGAAGCACATGATAGTTGTAGCTTTTAAGACCAGACAATCTACCATTTGTTGCATCAACACACCTCGATAAGTTTGTAGCATAGCCATCTGGATACTTGACCGACTTTAAGAACTCATAAAAATAATCTCTCTCCTTCGGTGTCAATGTGAATACTACTGGGGGTTTGGAAAAAGACCCATCGAGATGCTGCTGCAAGTATAAATCTAGCCTTATGCGCATTTTTTGCAAATCTACACAAGCTTTTCGGTGTCTTTGTTTTTTCCAATTATGTTCAACGTCGTTCCACATAAATTGTGGTATATATTGCTCTCTATGTGCATGACATCAAGGTTATGTTGGAGCTTCTTATTCTTCCAGTACGGTAGCTCCAACAAGATGGACTTCTTTTTCCAATTCAGTTCTAAACCATTGTCAAGAGGTCTTTTCTTACCATCTTAGGCTTTCCAAACTTGACATCAAGCAAGCGATCCAAAGCTGTTGATATCTTCTCCATCAACATGTCCAATGATTTCACACAAAGCTCAACCTTATTATTAAATGCTGACTTATTCCTTCGCCATGGGTGGTCCTTATCCAAGAAAGCTCGATGGTCGGTGAACCCAATCTTGTTTGTCAAAGCATCGAACAAGGATCATCGTGGCAAGAGAAACAAGTTAGATAACCTTTTGTACTCCACCCAGAGACATCACCATATGCAAAAAAATCATGTATGGTCCACAATATACATGCATGCATCCAGAAACATTGTTCACAGGAGACATCATAGGTCATAACACCATTCTCCCACAACTCTTTCAACTATTCAATCAACAATCTCATTATACATCAAATTCTAACGCAAGGGGCTTTGGTTTAGAAATAAGTAAAGACGTTATGAAATACTGTTCCTTCATGCACTGCCAAGGTGGTAAGTTATCGGGCATAAGGACCATGGGCCACATACTGTAGGTGATGCTCATGTTTTCAACAAGGTTGAAACCATCAGTGGCCAGTCCGAGCCTCACATTGCGGGGCTCCGTGCAAACTTAGGATGACGATGATAAAATTCCTTCCAATCAAAACAATCAGCTGGATGCCTTGCTAACTCATCATTTGGCCGCTTAAGGTTATGTCATTTCATGATTATAGATGTCCGCTTAGATCTATACAACTACTTCAACCTCGGTGTCAATGGAAAGTACAGCAAGATCTTATGAGAAATCTTTTTACTCTTGCCATTGTTAACTTTGTATCTAGGCTCCCCACAGACCAGATATGAATCTAGATGAGTATTCTCCTTCCAAAAGAGTGTACAGTCATACTTATATGCATGGATGTGCTCATAACCTAAGCCCAACCAACACAGTATCTTCTTCGCTTCATCAGTCAACCCCGGAACCAAATTATGTTCTGGCAAAAGGTCCATCAACACCCCCATCATCATATCAAAAGACTTATTACTCCACTTGCACATTACCTTCACATGAAGCATGATAATAACAAATTTCAATAGAGTAAACTTCTTGTAACTTGGATAAATTTCACGCTAGGAGTCCTGCAATAGCCTTTCAAAGTTTACTTGTTCATCCCTCTGGGCAGTATTAACCACTTCACCAAAACATGATTCTCTCCCATCAAAGTTCATGAAAGTCCCCATACCATAATCTTCTAGCAATTCCACAATACCATCCCGGCCCTCGTCCATTTCAACATGTGGAATTGCGTCATCACCACAATTGATGTCATTGCCATCGACTCCATGGGCTTGATTCTTGTCAAGTTCCTCTCCGTGGTGTATCAAGTTCTTGTAAGATGACATCATGCCAAAAGCTACCAAATGGTATCCCACAATGTCACAACTACACCAATACACGTTCAAGCAGTTATTACATAGGCACCGAATCTTACCATCCCAGTTTGCTGAATGCCTCATTGCAAACTCAAGAAATGACTTCACCCTGTCACTATATTGCTAACTATAATCTATCCTTAGGCGTAACCAATTCCATCCAACTCTTGTCTATATCTGTTCACACACAATGCCAATCTTGTTAAGGCAGATGTCATGTCATGCATTTTGAAATAAGAATAACAAAAAAAGAAAAGCACAAAATAATGATGAACACTGACAGGGTTGCCCGATGGCCCTTTTTTAAAAAAAAGGAACTACTAGATGTGAAAAGAAAATATTACTATTTACATCCAAGGTAGAATCCACTATTAGATCAAAACCCAGTATAGAAGTCTAAGGAATAAAGCTACAAGTGCTCCTATGGAATACCTATTTACTTATAAGTCATGGAAGCATATGCATAATTCACCACATAACATCTAGCTTCAGTTAGGTCACGATTGTGTGGAAAAAATTTTGTTGTTTTTTCCTGCACAGTTTTCTTTAGGCATGATGATAGTTGGGTCACATTTTATATTTGTTACCTCATGTTAATAATGTTAGTTGTAAGTAGGAGTGGCAATTGTGTTGGTTGGGCAAAAATGGTTTGGGATGAGAAGGGTTTGTCTACAAGTGAAAGCCCTAATTATTATCGTTTATCTGACCTCTTGAAAGAATGGGTTGCACTGAGCAAGGGTGACTACAAGGAAAACAAATCTGATATCAACCCTAACACAACCCAACCGATTCCATTCTACAAAAAAAATAAACCTAATAAACAGGATAGAACAATTGAGATGAAATCTAATAAAAAAATAAAGGAAAAACAAAAAACTACTTACATGGGATTCGAATCACCCATTCGATTGCTCCAATCAACACAATCTAATAGAAAATCTCCAAATCCCTTAAATCCATACTCACTTCTACACTTGCAAGGCCCTAAAACCCCCGAATCCATATTGCATTCCTTGGCAAATAAAAACCAAAACCCCAAATCTTAAGCACCCCAAATTCTTGTAGTTTCCGAAAAAAAAAAACACTTGTTTGCAGAAAGAATGAGAGAGAGTGAAAGAGGGAATACTGCTGGATGCTATTGCTATCACTCCTCATTGACCACCAATGCCATTGATGCTACTGCCGCCGCCGTCGCTCTAAAGTTGCCTCCGCTCCTCGCCGGTAACTAGCTGTAGCCCACAAGAATAGGAGAGAGACGCTAGTTGCTGCTACTGATCACTGCCAGTTGCTGCTGTTCGCCACTGCGATTGCCCACAAAGCTTTCAGACGAAGAGGGCTTTCGATGAATAGGGCTTTCGATGAAAAGGGTGGGGTAGATGTACTAAATAGCTCTGGCGACGAAACCAATTTTGCCGCCAAAGGCCAAAACAATCAACAGCGATGATAAATTTCATTGCGGAATCTAAAATAAAATTCACACTGGTGGGGGCAATATGATGCACATTCAGTGACGAAAACTTCCCTTTATAGCAACAAAAAATACATTCGTCGTTAAAATATTAACTTTTTAGTGACGAAATACTATTTCGTTGCCAATTATCAATAAATAGTGACGCATTATTTATGCGTCGCAAATAAGCCTTTCTCTTGTAGTGTTCATTGGGTAAAGCATCACATTTGCATCAATTTTCAAGTTTTGACCCATGTTATTTGAGCCCATTTTGGCCCATTTATAACCCAAAAGCTTTTTTTTCTAATTTCACATAAAACCTAGACCTACATGCAAAATCCAAAAAAATTTCACTCACAACAGTCCTAGCCCCCATTTCCTTTCGATCCCCACCTTCACTCTCTCATTCCAGCAGTAATACCTCCATTTTCACGTCATATTCTTGCTTCCAATCCTAGAGAAGAGCGTTTGCATGTGAAGAATCAAGGCTACAAGGTCAACTCCTTTATGAATCTATCCTCTTCATGCTTTCACCTTCTCCTTTAAGCTCTCAATCATCCCCATCTCTTCTCTACTTGAGCCCAATGTGAGGAGACCCATTTCATTCATGTATTCTTGTTTAGTTTCAGCTAGAGCTTCTCAAATTCATTGCATGCATGTTGATTTGGTTCCATTTCATGCATTCACCATTGTTGGATCTTGAGCAAAGCTAGGATTAGGGGTTTGTGAGTTTAAGCTTGGATAAGGCATCTTTGAGCTTTGATTTTGTGGGGAATTTGTTTAAGCACCTCTCAAGGCAAGTAAACACTCATATTATCATGCATGTGTGATTGATTGTTGATTCTTAACTTGATTAATATGCTAGTTACCCATTTAAGCTCAAATTTTGGTTTTCTTATGAATACATGCTTCTTGGTTTTCATTCCAATGTATCTTGCAAATTTTAATGGTTTTAGGAAGCCCTAAATCTATAAAATAAAATGCCCTGAATGTAATAGAGTTTTGGACCTCTAATTATAGGACTTGTACATTTCTATTTCAGAATTCTACGAGTCCACGGTTGACCCCGGCTCACCTCGGTCAACTAGGATACTAAATTCTAACTAATTAGTTGAGAGCTGAATTTCGTCCATCTCAGTTAAGTCAGTCAACCGGAAAACTGACAGCGACACCACTGTCCACCCTGGGACAACCGCTAAGCAACTGAGACCTTCCCAGTCGAAAAAGATACTCACCACAGTCAACCACGGAGCACCCTGTACCTCGGTTAGGTGAGAACTAACCGAAAGCCCATCTCAGGTTTGCGCGTGGTCCACCATAGAGGACCTTAAAATGTTGGAAATTAGGAGTGAACCAAACTAAGCTAAGGGCATTAGCCTAGGGTACTTAGTATCCATGAATTCAAGTAACAACAAGACTAAGATAGCCCAATGACGTTGAGGACCCTAGTAATACAACGTATTGGATAGTAAGACCAATGGGCAATCCTAGAACTAGAGTTGGCTACTGAAGTACACTTGACTCAAAAACTAATCTCTATGTATACATCTTGATTACGTTCCTTGTACTCACATAATATGATTGTGCACTTCTGGACTTGCTCTTGTGTTACTCATTGTAATGTTTACTTTGCATCATAGCTCTCATTCATGGTTATGGCTTTAGTTACATGCTCCTTGTACATGCTTATTACTTCTATTATATATTTATTGTTCAAGTCTATATATGTTAGGATTCTCCACATGTCATCATTATGTTATATTTATGTGTACATTTGAGTAGTAGTCCATTATACTTTGAAGATGTTCATGACAGTTGTTCTATTTATGATTCCATGTGTCGGCACCACACAGCTTCGATCCTTACCAAGCCCAACGGGTTAAATGCAAATTTAGTTTTTATATGGCCTCGCTACAGTCTAGTTTATGCTTTGGAGCTGACCAGCACTTTAGGTCCATGATGAAGGATCTTGAGCCCTCTGCCTTCTAGTGATACCATCACACTATATCTCCTCTTGTGCTATGGCTTTCAACCTAGAGGGACAATACAGCAAATGTGGTTTTACTAACTCATTAGTATGTCTTCATAGGTATTATCATCTATGATTCTTATTGTTCATGCTACTCATACGCAATATGCCTAGTTTATAATTGTTGACCTCAAAAAATCACAGGTACAGCTTTATTTCTATTTGATACTACATATACTTATTTTTTATGATTTTTTATCTTTCTTGACCGTCGCGTCTTATGGTGCTACCCTTGGTATTACAAGTGACGGCACTGCTCCCCCTATCGAGGAACATAGGCGGTCAAGGAGATTCTTTAGGACAAAGTTGAGTGGATGGCAAACAATGTCTTTTAGAAATCTCATTACACTAGTGTTCATCACAGGGTTGCTTGGGATGTTAGGCCTGGATGGCCTATTTTACTTTTTTGAGGACTAATGATTATGTGTTGTAACACTTAATTAACTTTGGAACATTTTTTTTCTCTCTCTTGCTACTTATCAAATGCAACTTGAACCTTAGTTATGTTATGGAACTTTGTTTATGCTCTTATGCTAACATGAATCATGCCATGGTGTTTGTTGATGAGATGCATATTGTATAGGTTGGATAGGCTTCCATAAAGAGAAAGAAATTTCTATATACCATGATTGTATGATTTGTATGATTCACCTCACATGTGGATCCTATGGAAACTCCCTCATTGGGATTAAAAGCACATGAGTCATTTGGCTCCTTGAGAGGCGTGCTAATTCTATCCCTTTGGGCTCGGGGCATGACAGGTTATGATTGTTACATGCGCTATAATAGAGATATGTTTGACATGTATACATCTTGTGTGGGAGGGATCCGTTTTCTTGGAAAACAATGTCAAAAGGCAAATCCATTAGAATTGGAAAGGTGAAAATCAAGATGTTTAACAAGCTTGTATGGACCTTAATGAATGTGATGCATATTTTAGATTTACATGATTTCTTTGGAGTCTTTAGACTCCAATGGCTGCAAGTGAACTATGGTAATTAGAGTCATGAAAGTGGTTAAGGAGCAATGGTCATCATGAATGGTGAATTGGTCAAAAGTCTCTACAGGTTAGTATGGAGTATAGTTACAGTTGTGAAGGTAGAGCAGCTCTAAAGAAAAAGGAAACGTCAGTTGAGGTGAAGTTAGATGAAAAATCAAAAAATGATGCAACAGAAATTTTCATGGAGCCATGTAATAACAGAATGAAACTACCAGAAGAACAAATGGGATGCTAGGTGAAAGGGAAAGAAGGGAAAATCCACAATGCCTTTGGTCGAGGAAAACATGCAGTAAAAAAGAAAGTTAATTTAGCCTTGATAGTTTAAAGTGAGAAGTCATCGGATTGCAAGGATGCTAACAAGGATGACAATAGATGTATTGGGTCACTTCGAAAGAATGAGGCGAAGGTGTGTAGGAAATTGGTGAAGGAGAAGTTGAAGCTAAACCTAGCTTGATCATCGTGCCACATTAATGAGATTGTGGGTACACCTCGAGCTAAAGAGTGAAAGAGCTGAGCTCAATCATAGTGGTTGAAAGGAAGTATCTTTCAGCGAGTACATGATGGAATGAAGACATTGCAGGGTATCTCCAAGATGGCTCTAGGATTGACAGAATTCAAGCCAATGTGGAGATTGTCGGGTTATTATCTTGTATTTTGAGTTAGCTAGATTAGTCAATTTGGATTAATCTAAGTGTAATTGGGTTTGGGTTATTTTGCTACAGTTATCGGGAATGTATATTTGATGTAATTTGTAACTTGAACCCTATGGAGTTGTCGGGCCAATAGGGAAAAAAAGGAATTGATGGTAGCTTTTCTTCGTAGATCTAGGCAGTTTTTATTGAACCACATAAATCATTGTTTTGTCATTTTCTTTGAGGATTGATTGCTTGATATTGTGTGGATTTGTGTGTGTGTGTGTGTGTGTGTGTGTGTGTGTGTGACTGTCAATTGCAAGTCTGTCAATTCCACTATACCACATTCCCTAGCACTTTAGAACAAATCAAGAATCAAAACAATATCAAAGCCGTTTGGCGAAAGAATCAAATAATGGGCAAATCGTATAAAATGGTCCCTCACATTTTAATTGCTTGAATGTCCATAGTGATATAAAAAATTTAATCAATTAAAGGTGTAATAATATCATGAATATTTACCTACAATTTACACGTTCGCCCGTAAAATTTACACAAGGGTTCATTTGCCAATTTCACATGTGATACGAATATGGTTTAGAGATGAAATGACTAGCATATGAAACATTTCCATGTGCAATTGAGTTACATGTGAAACACATTCAATTTTTTTTCATTTTTATAGTTCTTCACATGTGAATCAAAGTGGATTCAATGGTTCACCAATTTTCACAAGTTTTTCACCAATTTTAATAGTTTTTTCACAAATATCTTAAAACATATGATGAAAAAAGAATAATAAAAAATGAGACTTTACTCCCTAGCCAAAAATGGTATTCTAAAGAGTTTGATGGTTTAGATATTGAAGATGGGGCCCACAGAATTTAGAATTATAGATTTTCATATTTGTACCTTTTTACAAATTTCTCAACTTTATGATGATCCAATGACTGAGAATTTGTCCCGTAGCCATTTTCAACCTTTAAAATAGTGTGGACCGTTTGGATTTACATTTTGGAGTCACACAAAACTTTAAAAATTGAAAAAGACAGACTGAATTCAATCATGGTTTAATATTGTGTAGATTCAACTTATGGATCCAAAAATTCATACGTTTACACAATTGTCTTGAGATCCATGAAGAATCAATGCACGAATTTGGTCTCATAACAATTTTGGACTTTCTTGAGAGTTTGGATAGTTTAGATCATGAAAATGGTTCCCCGAGAAGTGGAAATAGGTACTTTTAACCGTGTGGACTTTTTGCAATTATGTCAAAATGTATGATGATCCAATAGCTGAAATTTGGTTCCATGGCCATTTTTGAACTTCAAAAGAGTTTGGATAGTTCAAATTCGTATTTTGGGGCCCACAAAATCATAAAAATGAAAAAAAGAACTACCCTATGTCCCATGAGAATCACTGATCGTCTCGCCTATGATCCGTTACGTGTCTAATAGTAGAGCACCTGTTGAGGTATGAGAATTCTGAGCTAATTTCTCAACCCATCTTCACAATATTTTCAGACCAACTTTACACTTTTTCATACATAAATAACAAACAAATGTAATGATACAGGACCATTACACATGTGGGTGATTTACACATGTAAATGACTAAAACAAACTACTTCTAAGTGAGTATAGTAGATAAATGAGTGTAAACAAATGGCTACTAAAATTTTATTTATTTATTTATTTATTTTTGTAGAAGAAAACTTTCATTAGAAACAAAAGAGATAAAACAATTAAGACACACAATGATTAAAGCACCCACCCCCTCCATAATACCTAGCAAAACAAGCTGATCCGTACATCTTTTTTGGCAAGTTCATGAGCAAAGCCATTAAGATTTCTAGGAATATGAGAGAAAGAAATGTCCTCAGACTCTGAAAAAAAATGTCCTCAAACTCTGAACTCAAATCTTTAATGTCCAATAAAATATGATGGATGAACCAATCCAATAACCCATTAATCACTCAAATCAACTCGAGGGCATTTGACAAAATGTAGATCTTGCGTAAGCCTATCAATCTTGCTTCCTTTAGCAGGCATAAAATAGCTCTTGCCTTTGGTGTTTTTAATGAAAAAACCTTAGCTCCATCAAGCCTACATTCACCTAATCACTGTCAAATGAAAGAGCAAAGCCAAATACTGTTTTCCCATCCATGGCTCTAAAACAAGCATCTGAGAACACTTGAGCAGTGTCTCTAAAGATCCTCAAGCTAAACTCCTTAGGCAGGATTGGACCTCTTTGGCAATATTTTTTAGATTTGTCCAAAGAGTCTTGTATCGTTTTCCTTGCACAATTAACAATGTTAAGGGGCATAATATTTAGGCCCCCAAAAATAAACTCATTTCTTCTTTTCCACAAGGCCCTCTAAAGTGCAAGGGCCAAGGGTTTGTCTTAAGGATGAATTTTTGGCCATATTGAATTTGAGGGGGTCTATGAAGGTGGTCCACCAATCTCTATCTATGAGAGAAACTAAACAACTCATTAGTATTCCTAATGATGTCATCAATCAATAACTTTAAGGTAATTTAGGTGGAAGTTTGATTTTTCAAACTTAATTAGCTAGAAGTCCACCTCTTAAGTTCTTAGTTGCAAGAGTCCACTATTGTTATAAGATTTAAGGCTTCAAATCCATTCTATTTTACATATTTTGTGATAATGGTAATTCTACTCCTAGGGTTCTTTTTTATTTTTTATTTTATTTAGGGACAACCTTTGGAATAATGGGCAACTGGTGGCCAATGACCAACAGTCGGCAACTTTTTGGTGGCTTTTCTAGTGCTTTTTCAGCACTTTTTTCGGGTAACCAACGAGCAGTAATTGGTGCCCGGCAGACAACTGGTGACCTATAAACAAGGATCGGCAACCGGTGGATAGGAACCGGTAGACGAAGACTAACGACTAGCGTAGAGAAGATGAGGACCGATGAACAGTAAACAGGGACCGGCGGACCAGCAACTAGTGACTGACAAACAACAATTGATTACTGAAATATGGTAGCTGGTGCCCGTTGGACAGAAAATGACCACAGACAACAATAGACAAACTGTGGCCGCTGGACCGATGATTGGCAACTCGCGGCCGGCCCCCGAGGATTAGAGAACAGTGGAGGACAACAGGCCACCGACAACCATCCACTAGCAATGGTAGCCATCGATCGTCAATTGGTGGCCAGCCTCCAAAACAGTGGATGGTGGTCGCCGGAACAGTGGCTGGTCACCACAGGTCCAGAACAGTGGCTAGTTGATAACCAGTAAGCCGCTGGTGGTTTGGAAATTGGAAATGTGAAGGCATTTAATGCTGGGGTCATAATGTTAAAAACAGGAACATGTATGAGAACATGAACATGAGAGATAGGAATATAAGTAACAAAAACATGAGAAACAGGGACATGTTCATGTGTTAGTGCATATGAGAAACAAGCACACAAGAAACAGGAACATGTTCCATGTATTAGTAGTGTTAGAAATAGGAACATATGTGAGAAACAAGAACATTTTCAAATGCAAACATGAGAAACAATAACATGAGACACAGTAAGAAATAGGAACATGACAAATAGGAACATGGATGAAAATTTGACAATATGTTAGTGTGAAATATGAACATCTAAGCAAAAACATGAAAACAGGACCATGTGTTAGTATGGAATAAGAACATAAAAAAAGGACTATGTGTTACTGTGAAACAGGAACATGAAAATATGACCACGTGTTAGTGTGAAACAAGAACATGTGGTATCTAAACAGGAACATGTTCCATGTGTTAGTGTGAAACAAGAACATGTTCCATATATTAATGTGAAATAGGTACATGAATAAAAACCGAGACATGTGTTAGTGTGGAACAAAAACAGTAAACAGGAACATGTATTATGTAAGCAAGTACATATTCCATGCATTAGTGTAAAAGAGGAACATGCATAAAATAGAACCATTTGTTAATGTGAAACAAGAACATATAGTATATTAAGGAGAACATGTTCCATGTTTTAGTGTGAAACAGAAACATGCATGAAAATAGGTTCATATATTAGTATGAAACAAGAACATGAAAATAGGATCATATATTAGAGTGAAACAAGAATATGTGTAATGTAAACAGGAACATGTTCTATATATTAGTGTGAATTAGAAACATCCATAAAAACAGGTCTATATGTTAGTGTGAAACACGAACGTAAAAACATGTGTATGTGTTAGTGTAAAACAGGAACATATTCCATATCTTAGTATGGAACAAGAACATGCATGAAAATAAGACCATGTGTTAGTGTGAAACAGAAACATATAAATAGGAACATATGTTATATAAACAAGTGCATGTTCCATGTATTAGTGTGAAACAAGAACATGCATGAAAATAAGACCATGTGTTAGTGTAAAACAAGAACATGCAAATATGAACATACGCTATGTCAATAGGAACATGTTCTATGTATTAGTGTGAAAAAGGAACATGCATGAAAATATGACCATATGTAGTGTGAAACAAAAACATGTGGACAGGAATATAAAAACATAATCATGTGTTAGTGTAAAACAAGAATATGTTCCATGTGTTGTGTGAAATAGGAACATAAACGAAAAAAGGACTCTATATTAGTGTGAAACAAAAACATATAAATAAGAAAACATGAAAACAAGACCATGTGTTAGTATGAAACAGGAACATGTGCGAGTTGACGAACTGACGACCGGGGAACTTATGACCAGAAAACCAGTAAGCAAAGAATAGCAAACCGACAGATTGGTGAAATAGGAACATGACAAATAGGAATATGTTCTATATATTAGTTGTGTTAGAAACAGAAATATCTTTAAACGCAAATATGAGAAACATAAAAAATAGGAACATATGAAATATGAACATGAGAAACAAAAACATAATTAAAAGGAACATGAGAAACAGGTACATATTTCATGTGTTAGTATATGTAAGAAACAAAAAATTATGTCACAGTAGCTTGTAAGCGGCCTTCAAAAAGTGGTTGTTCAGTACCGATCGCTAAAACAGTGGATAGTTGGTGACTAGAGCGAGCATTGCTCTTGCCGACTAGAACATGAGAAACAGGAACACAAGTAATGTGAACATAAGAAGCAAGAATATAAAAATCAGGAATGCAAGAAATAGGATCATAAGAAACAAGAACATAAAAAACAGGAACATGAGAAATTGGAACATGTTCTGTGTGTTAGTGTATGCAAAAAACATAAATATATTTCATATGTTAGTAGTGTTAGAAACAGGAACATGTGTGAGAAATAGGAACATATTTAAACACGAACATGAGAAACAAGAGCATAATACATAGGTACATAAGAAACAGGGACATGTTCCATGTGCTAATATATGTGAGAAACAGGAACATAAGAAACAGAAACATATGTTAATAGCATTAGAAACAGGAACATCAAAAACAACGACATGTTCCATGTGTTAATGTATGTAAGAAACAGGAACATGAGAAATACGAACATGAAAAACAAGAACATAATAAATAGGAACATAAGAAATAGGGACATATTCCATGTGTTAGTATATGTGAGAGGCAGGAACATATGTTAATAGTGTTAGAAACAGGAACATAAAAAACAAGGATATGTTCCATATGTTAGTGTATGTCAAAAACAAGAACATGACAAGAATATAGGAAACATAAACATGAGAAACAAGGACATGTTTCAGATGTTAGTGTATGTGAGAAACAGACACATGAGAAACATCGACTATTCCATATATTAATGTAAAACAAGAACATACATGAAAATAGGACCATATGTTAATGTGAAATGGAAACAGGTAAATTGGATCTTGAAAATAGGACCATATATTAGTATGACACAAGAATATGTATGAAAACATGACTGTGTTAGTGTGAAACAAAAACATAAAAACAAAATTATGCATTCTGTGAAACAAGAATATGGTGTATGTAAACAAGAACATGTTTCATGTATTAATGTGAAATAGAAACATGCATAAAAATAAATTTATGTGTTAGTGTGAAATAGAAATATGTTCCATATGTTAGTTCGAAACAGGAACAAGAGAATAGGATCATGGTGCACAAAAAAAAAGCCACCAAAAGTCTGCCATAAAAGTAGCCAAAAGTCAACCAGAAAAATCATCGATCATTGGCTGCCGGCCGGAGATAGCCAAAAGTCAGCCAGAAAAGTACCAATATTGGCTGCCGGCCGAAGGTGATTGCCCATCGCCGGTTGCCAGCCCGAAATAGTTGCTGGCTAGATTGTAACTTCCACATAGAAATCCTTTTTTTTTAAAGAGGGGTAAAATGATAATATTTCATGGATAAAAAGATCTTAGTGGACTTAAAAGGTCTAAAAACTCCGCAACTCAACATAAAGGTAAATGAGTTCTAAAAAATGAAAAGCCCACGGGCTGTTAAACCAAGCCACTTTCATCATTGATGTCTGAGCAGTCAACCTAAACCCATTTACTCGGGAGTTTTTTTTGGGTAAAGAATTTACCAGGGGTTGAAACCCATCTGAACCACGAGACAAACCCCAGGCATCATGTGCAGTAGCTCCATCATAAAGTCCATCACTCATCTTCTGGCTGTCTCTCCTTCACCTTGTAACTATGGTACAATTTGCAAACAGGTCCAGTAGCTCTGTCACAAAATCCATTCCTCCTTTGTCGGCTCATTAAACAAAAGACAAGTTGATGATGTTAGGTAGATGGGCCCATGCTGCAAATTCAATGTCACCTACGTTGTTTTATTCATCTTCCTTTCAAACTAAAAATATAAAAAAATTACACAACTTTATTCCTTCTGGTTGGCGTGAACGAATTGCCCACTGCTATAGGAGTCGGCAAAGCCAATATCATGCCTGACGAAACGAGTTTCCATCGACTCATATTTCAACATACGGTAACTGTGGTGAAACCTTTCTAGGTCTGCCACATCACCAGAGGATACCGGCTGCAAACTCTCGTAGAATCTCAATTCTTACTTAACATATTTTCAAGCATGATCAAATTTCAGTTATCAAGAATTTCAGGCCATAGGCTTTTCCAATGTGTAGGAAGTCCACATCCTCCCTAGCACATAATGCATAGTTATGACTGGACAAACCATAATCCATCAAATCAGCAAAAAAGCACCTGATCGTTTGAAGTTCAAGTTGAATGGGGGGAATAAGTGCACGTTTTTGCATGAACATGGCAGTTGATGTGGTAGGTCTTGATTGGTGCGCTTATGATCACCTTATACCAAGAGCGATAGAAGATGTGGACTTGGAATCAATTGATATGGGGGTGGTTCTTATTTGTTTAATTGGGTCAACAATGTCCCATTATCCTTTTCTTTATTTTATCAAAGAGAGATTTCTTTAAAAAGTAAAATAATTGCGTTGTGCTAATATATTCAAAATTAAGTAGTGTTTGCATCTTAGCATCATACGCATCCCCAAAGATGGGTTCCTAGACCTTCAGTTTCATAATATCACTATTAGCTAAGAAAAACATAACGGGATGCAAGAGCGTAATAAGCTGACATTTACAGATTGATAAATTAATTATATACACACACACATATATCCTTTTTGCTTGGCTGACCCAGTGGCCAGGATATTGGGAACGGCCCCTTAGGTATGAGGCCAGCCCTCCATTCCAACTATATATTTAGAAAGGCCATTTACAAGACGGTCCCAACTGCCAACAAGCCTGAGTCTAGTTTTCCAAAACTAGAGTGAAACTTCAACCGCTGGTCCTCTGTAATCCGCTATATTTTTTTATTTTTTACCTCTTGGTAGAAGTAATGGGCTACAGTTGTCTGGCTGTGTTACTCCTCATATTCCTGATTTCTGGATTTTTGGAGGGTTGAGAGAACAGAGGATTGCCTGGTTGGTTGGTGATCTTGTATTTCAATTGACTACTTAGATTCAATCTCTGGGTATACATCTCTTTGCAATGTATTGTATTGTGTGGCTCTCATTTTTACTTATGTGGACTTCTCTTTCCATAAGTTTGGGCTCTCTTGGATCCCTACCCCCTCACTTGGTGTACCAGAAAAAATTCAGCTTTAATAAGAATATGGTTCATTCTCCCAATCCTCCTAATTGAAAGGCTGCCACACAGGGCTTGTACTTCCGATTCATGCGGATGATCTGACCTTCTGTGTATGAAAAGATCATTTCCCCTTGGCCATCACCAACCATACCAGCAATTCCCCAAGTCTGATCCATTAAGCCATCAAAACTAAGCAAGACATGCCCCGTGCCGGTGGTTTCCATATCCTATAAAGATCATAGATTTGCCATAAAACTTCCATTCCTAGAGGGATATCAGTATGTTAGTTTTAACCATCATAGGGCATATAAGGGCTTGGCTAATATGATATTCCTTAACTTCCCAGAACCAAAATATGAGTATTGGATACACAACAAGCGGTGTAGGCTCAGGTATCCCTCATAGTAAGTTTCTGATGCAACGTTTATCATGTAAACAACTTAAAATTTTTGTGGGACCTGAAGTTTCCACACCATTTATCGTGGGAATTGGAGTCCGGGGCTAAAGCGGTAGCAAAAATTTATAGAGAATTCTAAGAAACATGAGGCTACTGATCCCTGTCTCTAATAGCAATTATCCTATCCTTCTATAAAGGATATTCATTATTGTTTCTGCAACTCTGTTATCCCAAATAGAGGGCAGCAAGTGTTTATTCTTCACCAACAGCAGCGGACACAAGCGTGATTACCCCGTGAGTGTCGAGGAACTCCTTGAATAAGATATTATTTTTTTTATTTTTTACTACTTAACTTCTTCAACATGTTGGGCTCTACTCTGGGTCCGCCAGTACTCGCAAGACCTTCCATAATATGGATGATGGGTATCCCATCACCTTTCTTTCAACATGTTGGGCTCAACTCTACCTTCTTTTTTCTTTTTTCTTTTTTTTTTTTTGAAAAATATTCAATATCTTTGAACAAAGAACAACAGAGAGAACAAAGAACTAAATGAAATTACATGATTAAGGAGGAAAAATCTCAAATCGAACCATAGGGTTAGAACCACTAGAATCCCACTGGGCAAAATAGGGGCTAAAGGACTTATCTGATGAAGCTTCAATTTTTTCAAGGTCAGATTGAAAGAATTGAGGATTTTGAACCACCAAAGTGATGAGGTTCAAGGTTTCAATCAAATTTTTAGATTGCAGTTCAATTAAGAATAGCGAAAAATAAAAGAATAAGAAAATCAATCAACTACAAGAAGATAGGGCGCACGATTTTTTATATGGAAACCCTACGCAAGAAAAATCAAAAGTCCTATCACACGAACCAAGAAACCAAGTACTAGAAATCGGGTAATTGTAAGCAATACTCACAATCTCTCCGCAGTTGTAAATCAACCTAAGGACTATAATTTCTTGCCTACTCCTTATCGTTCGCTGCTCGCCGTGCTTGAACCAGCCACCTTAAATCCACAAGGTGAACCAAATAAACTACCTTGAAACCGCATGGGTGAATGATCTCCTATGAAATATCCTCTAGAAGCTTATATCTTCAGCACAACTCTCTAATGACTTCTCTAGAGAAGAAGGGTATCTCTAATATGTATTTTCAATTTAGAATAGGGAGATTGGTGCTTAGGGTTAAAAGATTGGTGCTTAGGGTTGAAAAAGCAACCCTTTAAATGACCCAACATTTATGTCCTAGGGTTAGCCCATGTAGAACTAAAACAGGCAATTATGGCACAAATAGGGAAAAAGTCAGTGTAGAAAATTTGGATATCTCTGTCATCCGCTCGAGTGAGCAAGTGATTTGCTCAAATGAGTAAAGCTTTTGTCTGGGTGAATTTCAAACCTTTGCTCAAGCAGGCACGACCTCCACTCGAGCAAATAGTGCTTCCATCCCGGTTATTTTCTTCACAAATTTCAGTTTTTTCTTTGCTGTCTTCACTTTAGATCTTCTAACAACATACATAATAGTTCATTCTAAAATAAATATAAAATTACAACTCAATGGACTAGGAGTTTTGTCCAACCCATGAATTATTCAATTAAAAAATTCTAACACAGATCTTTCAAGTGGTACAGTGAACTGAGTCAGGAGTAGTTGCGTGTTGTAAGGATTTTGTGATGAGAGAGCATGTTGGTTCAAAATTTAGGGTAGAACTTTTGCCTTTAAAGTGCAACAACTTTGCTTGCAGAAAAGGTACAATTTTTAATTATCTTTTCTTTGATAATGAAAATTTTTTATAAGGTAGATGTTTAGAGTAGAGGTCCTCTCATTATCATTGTCACAATCATAATTATTAGTATCATCATCATCTTCAGAGCTTTCTCCCAGCCATGTCGGGGTCAAGTGCATGAATTTTATTTTTCAATTCTAATCTCTTGTGGTGTAAAGCTTCAGATAGGTTTTACTTTTTCAAATTCATCTTTAATGCTTCCATCAAAGCCCTTTTCGAACTAATCCTTTTTCTTGAGGGACCTACAACTTGCATAAAACAAAAAAAATTTCCTCAGAGGATCATTGGTAGCTTGTGTTGAATAAGTCCAAACCATGGAAGATAAGTCATTCTCAATTTACCACCTATGCTAAGCTAAATGATCTACAACGCCCTTATTTCTAATTTTATTCTTTTTCTGGGTAGTTCACATTCATTTCAACATTTGTATTCTTGCTAGTGGCTACACTCATTTTTGGTATGCAGATCATCATGTTACACAGACACATCAGCAAACCTACAACAGAGTTTGGTTTCTATCGCTCCATGGAGACTTAAACAATTAAGCCAGTAGACTCAATTGCAATTGAAAAGATTGTACTCTAGATTTCATTTATATATTTACCAAAAAATAATATCTATAAATTAAGATATATTATTATTTTATATGTTGCAGTTTCTATTTAATTTCTCTAGCAAACCATATTACAAAAAGGTTATGATATATTATCGTTCTATGTATTGCAGTAATCATGTCTAGTAGATAGACCGAGGCTAGGCTCCATTCAGCATAATTAGGCATTTACCATAAAAGTTTTTCATTAGGGGCACTACATACACACAAACATACATGTGTCTACATACACACAAACGGATATTTCTAAGAAATCTGTCGCCCATTTTTGGACCACCGAGCCCACTTACGATCAACTTGCCCCTCTCACCCATTCAACGTTTCCAAATCACCATAATCCCAAATTTAGAATCATCCAATCGTTAGCTACTATACAATCGTTCATTGTGATTGTTAGACCGCTCTATTCATCACAAAAAATCAAGGCCATCATTGGGAGGACAAATCACAATACCATGAAATACCGCTTTATCAACTACTAGCTGAATGCATTGTAATTTTGAAGAAGATTGATATGACGGAGACTCCAACCGAGAGTTTACGGATTACAAGGCTTGTTCTTCTCTGGTAGGATTTTGGCTATGCTTCATAGCATTTGCAAATGTCATGTATCTTTTACATGAATTTTAAAATACCAGCCGACTAACAGCATATTTGATAAACTATAAGGGCATATTTGATAACATCAGAGGAATTATTGCATCTCAGGTTTCAAAAAAACCAGAATTTATTCACAATTACTATTTTATCTTTGTAAATTTGTAAAATTTAATGTGGGGAGGTAGAGATGGAAGAATCAATGGAAGAGAGAATTGTTGGTGGATTGAGACAATTTAGAGAATCTTCTCTCACTTTTCCTCTTTTTACCTAAACGTGCATTTTCTTTGTAATAGAGGACAATAAGAGAGGATTCCTCTCAAGGGAAAGTATCCAAACATGCCCTGAGTAATCCTGCATCTAGAAGATTCCTTCATTCTTTTGGAATCAAAGTATCCTGTCTAAAGATTTTTTATAAGAGAAATCATTGCATCCCAAGTTTGAGAAATATCAAGATTCATTCACAATCTTATTAACTTTGGCGGACTTTCAAAATTCAATGTTGAGAGGTGAAGATGGAGGAATAAATAGAATAGAGGAATTTTTTTGTGGATTTGGAAGATTTAAACAATCCCCTCTCACTTTTCCTCTCTTTACCTAAACATGGATTTTCATTGCAATGGAGGAAAATCAGAGAAGATTCCTCTTGAAGGATAGTATCCAAACATGCCCTTGAGGTTTCAAGTGACTTTTGAAATTCTTAAGATTTCAACACTTTTGTTTTTAATAGAATTTTTAGATGATCTAGTATAAATGAGGATTCAAGAATTCCACATGTTAGAGAATTAAAATTTTCTACAAAATAAATTTCCTAAATCCTGATAAAAAAACACGCCAAAGGGCTTGTTTCTTTGCTGGAATTTAGACAATTTCAATCTCTAGAATTTGTAAATGCCCCGGTATAGTGGAATTCCAGAAATCCACTTTGGACATGAGCATAAAGAAATTCCACAAAAAAGCAAATAAACTGAAATTTCAAAATTCTTTTAGTACATTTGAGACCTTTTAAGTGGATGGTATTTTGAGATTTATACAAAAAAAATAAAATAAAAATAAAAATAGCGTTTGCACATCGCGGGGGACAAGGTTTCACACCAAGTCCAAAAAACCCAAGCACCTCACATTCTTGTGAAAATTCTACAAAAGAAAAGAGCCTAACACTTCATTTTGCACCAGTGGTGACTGTATTTAACATTCATTACTTAATTTTCACACATGTTTATTCAAATTTTGACACTCTAATCCTTGAGACTCAATTCTTTTGAATAAAAAGGAGCCTAGGTGTAAGGATTTTAATGTAATTGGCTAATTTATGGGTTGGACAAAACTTTAAGTCCATTAAGCTGTGTTATATATATATTTTATAACATGGATTGTGATTTGGCCCACCAAAAGAGCTGAAGAGAAGAAATCAGAAAATTAGGAAAACAAGGTGCCCAATCGATCAAGCAAGCATCTAATCAATTGATTTGGAGATAGAGGCGGTACCCGATCGATCGATTATCTGTCTGATCAATCGAATGGTGTACAGAAATCCACCGATCTTATGCGGAACTAGTTTCTATTGGTGTCAGGTTTAGTAAGTTAAGTTCTACAAGGACTATCCCTATGAACTAAAAATTGTGGGTTATTTAAAAGGTTCCTCTCTCAACCCTATGATACAAATCTTATTATTCAAAGTAGAAATTACACTTTGAATATCACTCTTTCTCTCTAAAGCTATCATTGGAGATTGTGCTGAAGCTTTGATTTCTAGAATTTGCTACTTCCACTTCTTCATAGAACATTGTTCATCATTTAGATTCAAGGTGATTGGATCTGGTGCAAAGAGCAATGCACGGCGAGTGACAGCTATGGCAAGGATTTGTACAAGAATAGTTACATCCTTAGGTCGATGGACTGACAGAAAGAATTATGAGTATATCTTATAACTGTTTGCAATTAGTGTTTAGTTTTTGTAATACTCCGATTCCAATTAAGCATGGTTAATGATTAATTAAGTAAGATATTAGTTAATTAATATAGAATTAATTAAATTAATGATATTTAATCTCTAATTAGGTTAGATTTAGTTTACTTTTATCTGATTGAGACTAATTAGTCAAGCTAGGGTCTTGGATAGGTAGTTGGGTCAAATTTGACCTTAACTATGTAGATGAAAGACCTTTTTCGTAATTTTATATTTCATGTTATTTTGTCATACATGCGTCATATTAATATCATCGTGTTCATCTTGTTGAGTTCATCAATTTCCGTACTTGACTTGAATGCATTCGACTTCATTTGAATTATTTGGACCCTCATATGACTTAAGTTAAAAATATTATCGAGAAATGAGGACCTTTCTATAATTCCACAAAACCCTATTTTTAAAAGAGCCACAATCGATCCTTTCTCTTCTCTTTTGAAGCTAAAGCAACTTCTTCTCTTCTTCCATTTTTCTTCCTCTTCATCAATATGAGCAAAATGGATCCTGCATGCATGATCGCAAGTACCCAGTCTCTCATCTCATTTCTTCTCTACCTTCCTTCTCTCCTGGAATAGAAACTAGTGATTTACATCTCTCCCTATAACTCTCTAGTTGTTTTCTTGGTAAGATTTCTCACCCATTTACAGATTTATTGAGTTAATGGAGTCAAGGAGACTCCTAACTTAAGCATGCACTCATTTTATTTATCATTTCTTACATGCATGTTATTTGAGGTCAAGGGTTGGGCTTTCTTCTCAATTAAGCCAAAAAAGGGAATAGTGATTTGAACACTAAGTCAAAGGCAAGCATAAGCTAATTAATGTTAAATGTATATTGGTGAATTATGATTCTTGTAAATCTATTGAGTTCTAATGTGAATTTTTAGCCCTTTTGTCTTTAGCTACCAATTTCTCATGCATGATGAGATCCCTTTAAAGAATGATGAAATGTGAACTTGGAGATATAGAATGATTGATTGGAGCAAGGAAACCATAGTGGAAACTAAGTTGAAAGGTTTTGTACTGAACTGAACTTATAAACTGAAATAGCTTTAGTAATTCTGAAGCTTATGACTAAGCCATAAGTATTACGCCGTAAGTATACTACGGTTAGCTTTCCAAAGATTAGAAAAAAAAAATGAGTCGGGAATTTTTCTTCTATGGCTCAACTCAAGGCTAAGCCGTAGCGAAACTATAAGGCAAGCCCTAAGCCACCTATGGCTAAGCTGTAAATGCGGAAAAAATTTTGTAAACCACGGTTAAGCCATGGAAAATTCACAGCTAAGCCGCAAGAACCTTGAAAATTTAAAAAAGTTAGGAACATTTAAGAAGACCTCATAGGGCCTTAATTTTTTGGACACTTTAACCTAATCAATTTACCCAATGAAAGATTACTTAACTTGAAGTGTCTTGAGGGCCAAGACTCATTCATATAATGTTAGCTATTTATACCTCCCCATGGGTGTTGGTTTAAAAGACTTTGATATACTCTTTATTACACAAAGTGACACCAAATAAAGACAACTGTACATTATATGACTTAAAACTACATCATTAAGTATGGGTAGAAATAATGGATAACTAGATTAGGGTTGGCTCATAAATCACCTTGATTCTACCAATTTGAACTGCATAGCATATTGAATTCTTATGGTTGCCTTCCATCGTTAAAATACTTAATCTATCAGTGGAATGATTATGAAATGATCATAATATGAATTGATTTTACTGCAATGTTTCTTGATATATGGTTTTTCAATTATTCGTATTAAATTGAGCAAGAATGAATTGAATGTCTAATGAATTATTTACAATGAAATGAATTGCACGATTTACTCAATTTCAATTATGTGATTCAAAATGGTCTGGCTCTACTCAGCTTCAACTTTATTATACCCGGTAGAGATGACTTTGGTGTAGTAGATGGTTTAGTATTGCTGTATTATGTCTTTGGAGCTTCCGAACTTGATGGATGTAGAGATCCAATTGTACCTTTGGCCAGGGTATTGGTGTTCTCAATAAAAAGATCTCTAGAGGGAAGATATAATAAATGTAGTAGCCAAATAGTAAAGTATTTCCCTTATTTTATTCTTATATCATGCTTTACTTAATGCATAACATGCTTAGTATACTAAATTGACTTCTATGATTACTTGTTAATGATTTTTTAGATACAATGTGTATTACTTTAATTATACTTATATTCTATTGAATAGTCTTATTCACATGTTATTTAATGGTGTTATAAGCTCATATTCCGGTCTTGATCTTATGCAGATCGAAGAGACTCAAAAGGAGGTCGACAAGGTTCCTTCAAGCCTAAATGAGTGGATAGCAGATACCCTCTAATTGATCCACCTACGAAGTGCATCATAAGCATAATTGGGCCTTTATTTTGAGATTTTGAATGCATTAGGACTCATGACTTCGTATGAGTTTTTATTTTGTCATGCGTAGCTCATGTTTCCTCGTATTTTGGGATATATATATATATCCTTTGTCATTGTCCATAAAACTTTGTCTCACTTTTGTATAGACATGTATATTTACTCTTGTTTAACTCCTGTACATGTTATATTATGATATATAGTTACGTCTTTTTCTTTTTTTGTTTTGGTGGTATGCATTGTTTTTGGAATTGATATACATTTCTGAAAATGTTTATTTGTTGGAGAAAAGAAAATTTATAGCTAATATTGATAGGCTTTCACTTGATTAATGTTTAGACAGATGTTCGTTCAAGCACCTCACACATGTAAATAATGTAAACACCCATTGTGTAATTCCGCTCACACTCCAGTTTAGGTGTAGATTACATAGGAGTATGTGTGTCATGCTTAGAGATTAACCTTAATCCCCAATTTCTTGGGCTCACGTTATGATAGTTTTGCTAGTCCAGAAGGACTCATACTTTTTTCTGTTGGGGTTTTCCATGCTAAAAATATGCATGTCTTCTACTTGTATAATTGATTGCTTTTGTTTGCTGGTTTGTTTATTTTTATGCTGCATATATGTAATTCAAATTGCAATCTAAAAATATAGGACCCCCAAATCTTTCACTGGGCATCAAAATTGAACTATATTCAAACTTTCTTTAAATGAATATTCTAGTAAATATTTTTCCAATTGTGGAATTCAATGTGAAAGTGATTCATACCCACCCTTGTAGTTAATGGTTTTCCAAATTGTTGAGGGAAAAACATTTCTAACTCCTTCCTTTACAAATTTATATAATAAGATAAGGTATTTTTCTCCATTAAAAAAGCACAAACAATTATGCTATAGTTTTATTATCATATTGTAAGTTTAACCTTTTCCCATAACAATCCCCAAAGAAATTTTAAAAAAAATGTCTTAACAAATCAACTAAAAAAAGGGGTTTTTAGCAATTGGTCCCTCAACATTTCATATTATGGTGAGATGTCCATGATCTTTTGTTATAGAGGCAGAGGTCATTTTTTCAAAGTTAAGAATTTAAAAAGTCCAAAATGCCTTCCCCTATGTACATAGCACCAGTGCACGCTCATCTTTCTCGGCTGCTATGATCAGCACCTGTAGTCCAGCTACTGCAACGGTGACGACCAGCGGGACTTGTTGCCTCAGCAACAATGTGCGACAACGATGATGTCGGATTCTCATGAGGCTATGCGGTGAAATCCTCTGCAGGTGGCAAATTCAATCGCTCACAAAACCTTGACTACTCTCTCCTCTCTCCAACACTGCCATCAGATCCACACTCTTCTCCTTACATTCGGCTTCTTCTTCTTGTATCACAACAACTTTCTCCACGCAGCCAACACTCCCACATAGCCAACACTCTCATAGCCATGTATTGCAAATGTTGCAACATCCAAGATGCCTTCCACCTATTCGACGAGATGCCTAAAAGAAATAACCTCACTTGGAACTCCATCATCTTTGTTTGCCTACTTAATGGTCTCACCTCCTCATCCCTTTGTTACTTCTCGAAGATGGTGCCATTGGGTTTGGTGCCTAACTTGTATATATGGTGTACGCAATCCTTGACGCCCATGCTTGTTTGGAAGCTGCTGCTCTGCGAAGTGGTCATACTGTATATGGGTATGTTATTACACAAGAGTTCTTAAGAGAAGTGACGATGGAGACAACAATGAGAGTGTTTGTGGGGAATGCTCTGGTTCACATATATTTGGAATTGAATTGTTTAGCATACGTTGAGAAGGTGTTTGAGGAAATGTCTACAAGGGATTTGATCACGTGGACTATAAAGATATCTGAGTTTCTCCACAAACTAATATAATTTTATCTTCCTGAGTTTTTTTGTTGAGAATCTGAAACTCATATAATATTATCTGTTTTTTAGGTTAAGACTCTAAAACTCAGATAATATTGTCTGAGTTTCTACACAAATTCGGATAATATTATCTTAGTTTGTATCATAGTTTCTCCACAAACTAAGATAACAATTTATCTAAGTTTTGATGTTATCTGAGTTTCTCTACTAACCAAGATGACAATTTATCTGAGTTTTGATATTATTTGAGTTTCTCCACAAACTCTGATAATATCATCTGAGTTTCGTTTTGAAAATCTGAAACTTAGACAGATAATATTATTTGAATTTCTCTACAAACTCAAAAATATTATGTGTTTTTGGTGTTGAGCTCCACAATCTCAGATAACAATTTATCTGAGTTTTGTTATTAACTAAGTTCTCCATATTGTGTTGAGAATCTAAAACTCAGACAGATAATATTATATGAGTTTCTCCACAAACTCAAATAATTGTGTTGAGAATAAAAAACTCAGACATGTAATATTATTAGAGTTTCTCTACAATCTTAGATAACAATTTATTTAAGTTTTGATAATATCTGAGTTTCACCACAAATTTAGATAATATTATATTATATGAGTCGGATAATATTATCTAATAAATTTTGATAATTTTTTTAATGGAATTTCGAATGCAATGTGGGTCTTGTTTGAAAGGTCTTGACGAGTAGGTTCCAAATATACCATTATTTTTCAAAAGTGAATATCGTGAGCAAACATTATAAAATTTAAAAATTTTGGAATGCAAAAAATATATATAGTTTCTGAAGGATAAATCAGTTAAAAAAAACAAAAGATGAGCTGATCTCATTAGAGTCCTCTTCTGCCTGGAGTAAGTCAGTTGGAACTCGGAAAACTGCAGGCCTTGAATGAAAAGTTACATAGACTGCGCTTTTAATTTCTTTCATGTTAATTTTGTCTAAAAAAAATTAACTAGAAAGGACATATTGGATGCTTATTTTCATTTTTTTTTATTGCCAAGAGGAATCCAGCGTGGCTCACAGCGGCTGGCCCCAAGCACTGGACTGGTCATGTCCATCCAGTGGCCAGCACAGTAAGAACGCCATCAAGAGATTCCACCTTTGGCACATTGGAAAAGGAATGTCACATCCTCCAATTTCTGAAAAAAGAGGACCGCCCAAAAAGTTCCTAAAGCGTCCAAAAGAGTCTCCAATTTCAGTCATCATTCATGAAGATCCCTTGTCCAGACTCTGAACATTGCTGTCCAAATGCGCCCCTCCCACGCCGCCCAGCCATGAATCCACTGAAGAGAGAGAGACTGAACTGAAAGGAGGAAGGAGGACAAAAGTAGCCCAAATCAAATCCTTGCACATCTCAAGGAAAACTCCATCTTTCCCAGCTGTCCATCAGCAACTTCAAGTGCCCCGAAATAGAAAAAGAAGAAAATTTTTCAATCTTCTTTGAGTTCCTTCTTTCTTGACATCCGATCTGTTTTCAGATTCTCTACTTGAACACAGTACGAATTTAGTTGGGCAGTCGATAGCTTTGCAGATATCAAGGAGTGTCAGACCAATCTTTCTTTGGGGGTTAGGGGGTTCCCTGAAGAAAGATCAATCGTTCTTCTCGACCTCCAAAAGCCAATGCTTTTCAGAGTACGGGAAGTTGGGTGCTTCTGCTGATGAATTTCTAGTCGATCCCCAGTTTTTCGTTTATTCTTTTGTGGGTCTGTCTTCTGAGAAATAGTCTGTTTTAGACCCCTGATCGTGCAAAACCCCTTTTCACAAACCATGAGAAATTAGTGTTTCTTAAGTGAAGAGATTACGATTTCTAAACTTCTCAATGCTTTCCTCCCCCATTTGGTTGTTGGGTTTTGAAAAGAAAAACAAACCATTTACAGAGCGGCAAAAAAAGAAGCCTCAAAGATCATCAGTTGTCGTGGTTTCTGTTTTGGTTTGGCGGAGATAGTTTTGTTGGGTTTTGGGACTTCTGCTTGCTTTTCTTTCTGTGGGTTTGTGGGTACTGGAGATTGAGCATCTATGGCAGATCGGTATGGCTTTTTCAACAGGGGGAGGAGGATTGATGGTAGCTCAGATGAAAATGAGGACTTTGATGAGGAAGACGTTTGGGCTGTTGTAAAGGAGAGGAAGGATATCAGTCCAAACTTTAGGAAATCTAGCAGGGATTCTCCCTCTGTTTCAGCTCCTAGACGCGTTCCAACTGCTGGTAGAATGATTCCAAGGTTCAGTGCCCCCCCTACGGAAGGTAGAGTCCAGCATTCAGCTCCTGTGAACATTCCTGACTGGTCAAAAATTTACAGAAACAATACTGCAGAGAGTCATGGTTTCAAAGATGGTTCTTGGGCTAGTTATGGTGTAGGTGATGGTGATGGAGTCTCTGGTCATGATGAGGGTGATTCAAATGAGGAAGATGATGATGATGATAATGATCAGATTCCCCCACATGAATGGCTTGCTAGGAAACTGGCAAGGAGCCAGATCTCTTCTTTCTCTGTGTGTGAAGGGGCTGGAAGGACACTCAAGGGAAGAGATCTGAGCAAGGTGAGGAATGCTGTTCTGACTAGAACTGGGTTCTTAGAGTGATATGGCTCAAAACCATCTAAGCTCTTATGCTATTGTATTGTTGGCTTCTTTCTTCTGCTTGTTATTTTTATGGGGTCTACATGTATTTGAAGTTGGATGAATCTAGAACAAATGTTTCTGGTTCCTAGGTACTCAGTCCTGGCTGTTTTAATGTGTTTTGCGATCTTCTTTTGTGTACACTAAGGTTTTGTCTAGTGGTTTTTATTGAAATAGATTTTGCCAGCTAGGTAAGGTGGATTATGGTATGTTGTTGTGTCTGGCACTCTGGCTTAGCAGCATGGTCTGTAATACCTCTGCTCCTGGGGGGGTAGAAAGTATTTAGCTTTTTTCTTCTTATATATGTAATATATTGTTCTGTTTTCTTCTCCTGCTCTCTCTCATTTTAATGCAGTTGCCATTGTTTTGCCAAAAAAAATTTTTGCAGTTGGCATTGAGAATGGTGATTTATTTTATTGATTCCCCAATTTCATTTCCTTCCCTGGTAAAGCATTGAAGGCATTTATCTTTGAGTCCGGATCCTCTGAGCAAAATTTTCTAGGTGACGGTGACAACAGTTTGAGAGGGTTGCCCATAGTGAGCATAGTGACTGGGGCACTTGCGACGGTTCGTGGGATTTCCTTGTATAATCTCAATTCTCCCTCTTTGGGGTTTTGCCGCAACCTTTTGTCCTGCCACTTGCGAAAAGTTAGGAATAATTTTCACAACTACATAAGAACTCGTGCAGTTTTTATGGATTGACATGCTTTTGACCGTGCTGGATATCATAAACACATTTCTTATTTAACTTAAGAGGACGGAACCTTTGTGGGATATTATACAAATTTTGAAAATGACAAACTTGCAAAAGTATAGTGGGCTATCTCATAGTTAAGGGCATTTTATCGAGCGATGCTACACTTATATCGTCACCGCCTTCAATTCTAAGATCAGGATTTATGTGAAACTAGGAGCCACTTAAAATTTTTCGTGCATAAAACAATGTCTCTTAATCATTTCCACACAAAATTTGTAGTATGAAGTGAGGTTATAATGTTTCACATTCACCAATATCTGTAGAAACATTTCTAGAAATTGGTATGTTGTATTTTTCAGAGTATGCACATAAAAAAATATTGGATTTAATATCTGAAGTTTCAAAATAAGCAAAAGTAGTTATTACAAAACCCACATAAAAATCCATGGCATCTCAAAACAAATATGAATAAAAAAGAACTATGAAACATGTGAGTCTGTTTGGTGATGATCTAGACAGCTTCAGTGCCATCCTCTATACCCCACTCTGGTTCATTAAGTAGCTCAAGCATCTATAATGCTTCATCTTGCACCTCTTCCACGGGATAGATATACTAGTTACCTATGTATAAAATATAACAACATCAACTATGAAGTGGCTAGCAAGTAAGTAGATATAAATAGTGATAAGTATGAAATATCAAGATAATATGATTATGTGGAAGAGAAACAATAATTAATAAAAGACGGTAAGTAAATCATGATTCAAAATCATATTCAATTGAGTTACACACTTAAGTCATACAGTGGTCGAACCGTTACATTTAGGATGGTCCATCCTCCGAAATCAAAATAGTTGGTCAATCTTATATAAGTAATATTGGAGAAATATTCCGATCAAGATCTTGGATGCAAAGCAATCCAAGCCTAAGACAGTAATCAATTGTTCAAAATCGAAATCAATTTATGCAGTCGCCAAAATGACCGTCAAAATTCATAATATAGATATAGATGGCTCAGTGGTTCGCAAATCAAATCCCAAGTTTAAAAATAATCCAAAAGAATGCAATAGACTAAAGCCCCTAAAACTTATAAAAGATGCAAATCCAAAAATCCATGAAGTCCAACTCGTAAGTTACCAATCATAATTCGAGTACTTTAACGTCTCTATTTGAACTACAAATGAATTAAGGTTGAGTTTTCAAATATCCTCATTGCAGAGACTCAATCCTTAAATCAACTGTGTTCATAATAGAATGTACATTATACCCAAATCAATGATATGTAAGAGTATGCTTGTTCAAGCGTCTCTTAGTTGATGTACAAACTTAAATCTATTATAGGGTAGGTCAGATGTCCCAAAAATGGTACCCAGAAGTCTCTTTTATTTTTATTTAAAACTGTAAATTCAGTGTTTCTACGGCTTTGCTTATGGCTCAGTCGTGAGTTTAGCCGTAGAACAACAGTATTAATCAAAATAAATTGATCAGGCTTACGGTTAGGCTTAAGGCTTAGCTGCAGATCCGTCTACGACTTACCCATAGAGCTAACCGTGGCCTAGTTGTAGACTAAATCTTTTTGCAGTTACGACTTAGTTGAGGAACCGCTGAGTTGTAGAAATTCTTCTATTGTGATTAAAAAATAGAGAACTTCATTCAAATCTTCATCTGAACCTCTATAATAGTAGTACAATGAGCCTACGTCCTTCATTTGGTAGACAAGCCATCAAAATCACATCCTCCTTGATCAATCCATTCAATTACAACCATTTGATCAAAATCTCATCATCATCATCATCAAAGGTATTTAGTTGAGCAAATTCAAGCTTCTATGAAGATTCAAAACATTGCAATTCATCCACAAAAGATATCTAATAACTTGCCTTGATGTGGGAAATAAGATGAAATGAAGATGAAGATGAGATGCTCTGCCCACAGTAAATACCCACTGAAGTTCAATCCACAGCAAACCAAAACCAATTAAACGAAGATGAAGAAAGATGAAGGAAAGAAGAAAATGGAAGTAAGAAGAAGAAACTGGAAGATGAAGGAATGACACAGAAACAAAAGATCAACGAAGGAAAAGAAGAAGATAAGGAGAAAAAGGAGCAATGAAAACTACAGAAGAGAGAAGATAAATAAGAGAAAATAACAATCAACTGATAATAATATAATTTTATAAAATTTACATAAAAGTCCATGTATTTGAGAATAATTTTAGAATATCAAAATGAATTCAAAACAGATTAAGACAAAAGGAAAAAACGATTAAAATTAGATAATCTACTCAATGAAATCAAAATCTTGAAAATAAAAAAACCCTCAAATGAACTCAAAACTCAATGAAACTTCACACACACGTTCTTAACACTAATTCGTACTTGCTTATATTCTAACGATGATGAAATCGCTAAAATACAAATAATTAGGCTAATGCCTTATATTAGGATATGAAATGTTATATACAGCCCCATTTACTCCCCCCTTACCCCCTAGTGTTTTTTGTTGTTTACATTTTTTATGGATGTGAACTATAAAAAGTACTAAGGAGTAACTGAGGGCGTAAATAGGGGTGTAAATATAGCATTTCTTATTTTATAGTTCTTAAAACTGAACTAGTGTTGAGAACCCATGGGAAAATATCTTAACGTCGATACTAGGTGGGGCAATCCATGGCTAAAGGTCCCTGGGGCCAAAATCACTTCCTCTTTTCGAGACAAGGGCATCAAGAACTACATCAGGTAAAATGCCCACATTGATATGGGACTCGTTTGATATTGTCTCATACCCCCCTTAGATCTATGTTGACAACCATGGCTCAAAACAGCTGCTGTTCACTATCACCATTGGCCTTGCAGCGTAGCTTTGTAAAAACCGCTCATAATAGCAAGATATGCGTTGTAGTTGGCCACATGCTGTTGACTTCTATTATATATTTGTGTTTTAAAAAGAGAAAATTCAAGTGAGGACTAGTCTTTACCATGCTTCACTGAGAATTATTGGTGGGGTTTATTTAACAAACCATCCAAACCTTACACAAATAGGAATCCTCTATAATAGTCATCAATTTTGAGATTTGACACCCATCAATGGAGTGAACCATTTGATAAAGGGTTGAATTTTTCATTTTAATATGCAATTAAACCTCTGAGCCATGAATGAACGAGTTAGACGGATGAAATTATAGTCAAACTTGATACTCGGAGTGGTCCCTTATAAATCTTTTTATTCCCCCCTTTATTTCATCTTTGAATGGGACTTACAATTGAGCTCCATAAAAAGTTTTCAGTCAAACTGCTTAGAAAACAAGAATCAATAGAACAAACCCTTATAAATATGTTACATCGCTAAAGCTGGGGATAAGATAGGACAGCTGCTCCACTTCAAAATACTGGATTTTTATTGTTCTGTTGAACACCTTTTCACAAAAAGGTCTAGGAACTCTATTATCAGATGACCTCGTAAAGTCACTTTCTTCATGTATGAGCTCTGAATTCTGATGCCTGCCGGAAGGCTACTTTCAACTGGTAAATATGATGAGTAGGAAATGGAAGGGAGGAGAGGATGAGAGGGACGTGTGGGATTGCATAGTCGACCAACCCTCCTGCCTTTTGTCCTCTGATATAAAGAACTCCAATAAGACATCATATTTGGATTAGGACTTTCTCTCACTCTAGATTGTGAGGTCTACAAAATTTTTTTAAAAAAAGGTCAGGGGTCGGGCTTAGAAAATGATAGGCATGGCCCTATCCTACCCTTCTTTTTATTTGAGTTTTATATAATATATATTTATATATTTAAATATGGGGCCTTTTCTTGTGCATACGTTCTTGATGGACTTTTCATGCATACTCTTTGGTGGGGTCCACTATAGACCTCACCAAGAGATGAGACTGGTGGGTTGAAAAGATCTATTTGAAAGTACCCCATATATTAAATTTGACCCCAATCACATATCCCTAATCTCTTCATTCATGGCTCACAAATCCATTCCGTTCGGATTGGTGTACAATCAATCCCACAGTCCAATAAATTTGGATCCAACCGAAACTTGGGGTGAGTTGTTATCATAGGGTCCCATGTGTGTTGCAAGGCTTCGATTGAGTGATAGATGGGCCTCAGCTAGAGTTCTCATGAAAAAAATGATGAGGGATGGATGTGTATGAAGATTCTCCTTTAAATATTTAAAACCCTACTATTGGTTTTCCTAATGTTTCACAAGGTTTTCTGTTTTCGTTTTAATTTTCTATGCTTCTTTACAAGGTATCCTAGTCGTGAGTTTTTTTGTCGGAGGGCTAGAATGTTTCAATAAGGATGGGTAGGATTCTATGGAAGTGGCTCTCTTTATTCTTTTGTGGAGTACATGACTGAGGGCGCAAAATCAGATCTTCAATGACAGAATTCCCTACCTTGGATCTATCACAGATTAAGTTCGCTTTGCCTGTTGGCTCTTGGGACAAACGAATCGTCCAAGGAATTTGAAAATTTCTAATGAGTAGTTAAGAAGGTTGTAAGAAAGGGGGGGAAAAACCCAAGATCTCTAAGCAATTAGAATGTGGCACCGGTTGGTTTCATAGTGTTTTCTCTCATGAGTAGCCCCTTTTTTTCCTTTTTCTTTTGCTTTTATGTTGTTTTTCTTTATTTCTTTATTTCTCAATGCCCTTGTAGAAAAAATAAAGAGGTTTTACAAAAAAAAAAAAAAAAGTCCCTGTAGATTTTCTGTAGACAGGACCTAAAAGATATGTGTATCAATGATAGTGGTCTCAAGGGTCCTTTCTGGGTTTTTTTTTTTTTTTTATAAGCAGTGATATCCCTACTTACTCGCATATAAAGACGTAGATGTCCCCGCCAATGTTTTCTTCCTCTTCCTCATCTTCATCACTCCTCCTCTTTCTCCTTCTTCTAACTCCTTCTACATCTACCAACTAACCCCTATCCAAACAACATTTTCCTTCATTTTATGGCAACCTCATGGTCTTGAATTTGGGTGCAAGTATGAGCTTATTACTGAAACACCACAGTATCACATATACCTATTTAAATCTAATTGTTCAAAGAAAAAAAAACAATATAAACTCTTCACCTTCCACACCCCTTTTTCTCCCCCAATCTAAACAAATTCTTCTGAACTTATTCATCTTCTTTGAACCAAACGAATGAAACTCAAATCCCACCTCAGAGAACTCACTTTCTCTCTCTCTTAAACCCATCTTGTCTCTTTCTTTCATTTTCTTTTTTGATTTTTTTTCCTTTAATCTCTTTTCATTCTTACTCTCTACAACCCACCCTTTTCACCATCTTTTTCTCACCTCTTTGCACAACGACTACCCATTTCCAAACCACCGTTGCCCATCATCATCTCATCCTATTTCCCCTTCATCTTACCAATACAGTTCACAACACTTATATCAAATGAGCTGTGCATTCCTAATTAGTCTTAGAGGACAAAGTCAACTATGCAAGATTACAGGATCAGAATTATTACAGGATTAGAATTATTCTCTGTATATATTGTTTCCTAGAATAGCTTTCTAGCCTCTATATATACAACCTGTGTATAGATATATGAGATATCATTTTTTTCCACCCAATTTGAGATGGTATCAGAGCGTGGTAGATATTGGTACGTGATGCTTCCTTTCTAGTCACCAAAGCTTCCAACATGTATGCACCAAGACGCTGAATGGGCTCTCCGCTAATGGAGACATTACTCCTTGCCTCTTGAGTCAACTTTTCATTTGGTCATCCTGTTTTCAAAAAGAGCCCTGGCATATTCAGTCAACAACTATTTTATATTGACTGGTGGCATATCTGGTAAGTTCTCAAATCCCAACACCTTCACTGCCCATCTCTCAAATCTTGCTACCAAAATCCCAGGAAAAACCCAACACCCTGTTTGTGTGTTGACCGCTAGCGACTATATGCAACATATCAAGATCAAACAGCCACTCACTATGTTTGCGTGGTCCATCCTTGATCATTTTTGATCAAAGACTCAGCTGAGTGTCTTCTTCAGTTAAACAATCTCTTCAGTCAAACTACATCTTCCAGCGAAGGCAGCTATCATCTGCACAATCGGTAGGAAGCAGATTTCAAAGTGGGTCCCACATTCTATGATCCAAAACAAGAAAGGCAGATACCCTTCTGGTCGCCTATTTATGCTAGAATTCTCATAATTTTTTTTTCTGGGTTTTTTGAAGACCTCTAAGGTTGGTTTCTACTCCACCCTCTCTAGCCAAGAGATCTCTAGTCAAGAGATCCATATCCAGATCTTCTCTCTGGACCCACTGCTAAACGATTGAAGACCAAGCAACCAACTTTGGTGCCAAATGACCACTACCCCACCTACATCATTTTTCACCAAATCTTCTTAGCAGTAGGATCATCCCATAACTAACCGTACTAAGTCATGGCAAGAGAAGATGACTCCAAATCAAATTCAACCACTCAGATTGTCACCATCCAAGCAGATAACTCCAACTTCTCCACTGGAATCAAATTGGACGAACATAACTATTCCCTATGGCATCAGGTCATGAAGATGAAGATTGCTGGACGAGAGAAACATGGTCACTTGAGCGGCGATATGACCCAACTTGCAGCCATAGACCCGACATACAACAAATGGTGTGCTTCGGATTGCCAAGTCAAGAGTTGGTTATTCGATGCCATGCAACCCAATCAAATGAAACGATTTATTCGTTATGACACAGCCAAGCAAGTCTGGGATGCAATCACGAAAACATACTCTGATGGTTCAGATGAGGCAAAGATCTATGACTTACACAAAAGGTCATTTACGATGACACAGAATGGTGTACCTGTTTCAAATTACTACAGTGAGCTCACTGAGATCTTTCAGGAGCTTGATCAATTAAGTCCAAGTAACATAAAGGATCCAATAGATATTGAAACTAGACGCAAGGAGATTGACCGTCTCCGAGTTTATATCTTTCTTGCAAGTTTGGACAATAATTTTGACCAAATCCGTGGAGAGATTTTGAAGATGGAGCCTAAACCTGAACTTGAAGCAGTATATGCACATGTTAAAAGAGAGAGTAATCGACAGGGAACCATGTCTGAAGCTAGTGTCACATCCGATGCCACAGCTTTGGTTGCTACAAGGTCCGAGCAATCTCGGTTACCTACTCAGAACTCAAACTCTATTCGTAATCGGCCTCCAATGAAGTGTACCAAGTGTGGCTTAGATAACCATACAATTAAGGGCTGTTATGAGATCATTGGTTATCCAAAAGGATGGGTTCACAAAGGGCACAAGAGAGATTCGAGTAGAGCCTCATTCGTATCAATTGAGTCATCCCAAGAGACTGCATCGGAACCTCCATCAGGTACCTCTGGTTCTAAGGCCTTGGCCACCTCAGGTATTTTCTCCTGCACATCTTCACTTGCTTATAATAGATCATGGATTATTGACACTGGTGCTACTGATCACATGACATCTACTTTCACTGGATTGCACTCTACCAAACCATCAAGTCAAACATATGTTACCAGTGCCAATGGAACCACCTCCCCAGTTCTGGGAGAAGGTTCCCTATCTCTTACATCATCCTTAAGTTTAGATCATGTCTTGGTTATCCCTTCACTCGACTAGGACTTGTTATCTGTTCCTCAAATCATTGATTCCCTTAATTGTACTGTGTTTTTGGCCATTATATTGTCTGTTTCAGGATCTTCTCACCAGGGCCGTGATTGGATGTGATACTAGGAGGGGAAAGTTGTATTATCTGGAATTAACAAACGATTGCTGTACGAGATTGAGTAAAGCACATCATGTGAGAGGAGACGAGTCCGTCAGGATGAAGAAGATTTGGTTGTGGCATAAACGATTGGGACATGCTTCTTTTGATTATCTGAAACTTTTATTTCCCAATTTGTTTTCCCACTTTGCTACATCAGACTTTCATTGTAATACTTGTGTTTTGGCGAAAAGCCATCGTATTTCTTACCCATTAAGATTGAATAAATGTTCTCTGCCTTTCATGCTTATCCATTCTGATGTTTGGGGACCGTCAAGAGTTCTCACTATTAGTGGTTTTAAGTGGTTTGTGGCATTAATAGATGATTGCACCAGGATGACCTGGGTATTCCCCATGAAGAAAAAAAGCGAAGTCACTACTAAATTCAAGCAATTTCATCAATATGTTACTACTCAATTTGACAAGAAAATCACAACAATGAGGTCGGACAATGGAGGAGAGTACGTCAACAATGACCTTCATAATTTTTTGAGTCAAAATGGTATTGTTCATCAAATCACCTGTGCCTATACAACACAACAGAATGGTGTTACAGAACAGAAAGAACCGTCATCTCTTGGACATTGTTCATGCCTCTTTATTTGAGGCTCATATGCCTCATCATTTTTTGGGGGCCGCTCTTTGTTCCACTGCATACCTCATCAATAGAACACCATCTAGTACTCTCCAGTATCGAACTCCACTTCAGACATTGACCACTCTCCTCACCACGCCGTCTACACCAAATCTCGAACCACGTGTCTTTGGTTGTGCTGCTTATATTCACATATATCCACATCAGCATGGCAAACTTGATCCATGTGCCCTACGTTGTGTTTTTGTGGGGTATTCTGACACTCAGAAGGGCTATAAGTGTTTTCATCCCCCTACTCAGACCCTGCATGTTACAGCAGATGTTACTTTCCATGAGAGTGAGTACTATTACTCAGGGAGAGATTCCGCACATCCTTTACAGGGGGAGAGCACTATCTTTGCAGAAGATACTCAGACTTAGATCATCCAAATTCCATAGAATGTTTCAAATCAGCCTATGTCAGAGCAGCTTCAAACAACACCTGCGGATGTAGTGATTATTGACTCATCAGCTACGGAGATACAATAAGAGCAAGAGCTGCAAGAAATCGAGACTCCAGATACTTTCCCTCCTATAGTTCCTCCTACAATGTCACCACCACTCATCCAATCCCGTTCTGAGGATCCTTTACAGGTAACTGAAGAAACAAACTCACACTCTAGCACTTTACCTGAGTCGAGTCATACAGGAAACACAAGTTATCAGTTACCCCCTCGTACAACTAGAGGGATCCCTAGACAACAATATGACCCTTACCCTAAAGCAAAGGTTAAATACCTTATTGCTAATCATGTGTCTCTACATAGGCTATCTCCATCATGTGCATCATTTGTATGTCAATTATCCACTGTTTCTATTCCAAGTAATGTGCAGGAAGCTCTAAAAGATCACATGTGGACTCAAGCAATGAATGAAGAAATGGAAGCCCTCCAGAAGAATTCCACTTGGGAGATGACTACCCTTCCTAAAGGGAAGAGAACAATAGGTTGCAGATGGATATATACAGTAAAATTCAAGGGAGATGGTACCATTGAACAATACAAAGCAAGACTAGTGGCGAAAGGTTACACTCAGACTTATGGGATTGACTATGGGGAGACCTTTGCTCCTGTAGCCAAGATCAACACAATTCAGGTGCTTCAACACAATTCAGGTGCTTCTTTCTCTGGCAGCAAACTTGGACTGGCCATTATATTAGTTTGATGTCAAAAATCCCTTCCTACATGGAGACCTAGAAGAAGAAGTTTATATGGAACCCCCTCTAGGATGCAAGATAGAGTCCAGTCAGAACAACATGGTGTGTAAACTAAGAAAGTCTCTTTATGGATTAAAGCAATCACCCAGAGCGTGGTTTGGAAGGTTCAGCAAATCAATGAAGAATTTTAGCTACAAGCAAAGTAACTCAGATCATACTCTTTTCTTGAAACATAGGAAAGGTAAGGTCACTGCCCTTATTGTGTATGTCGATGACATGGTGGTTACAGGGAATGACCCAGAGGAAAAGGCGGCATTGCAATGTCATTTAGCTAGTGAGTTTGAGATGAAAGATCTTGGTGCTCTGAAGTATTTTTTGGGAATTGAAGTGGCTCGTTCAGAACAAGGAATTTTTCTATCACAACGGAAATATATCCTTGACACTTTGACCGAAACTGGAATGTTAGCTTGCCAACCAGCCGATACTCCAATGGAGGTGAATCATAAACTTGGTGAATTTCTCAACCAAATGCCCACCAACAAAGGAAGATATCAACGTCTTGTTGGTAAGTTAATCTATCTCTTACATAGTAGACCTGATATAGCATACGCAGTGAGTGTGGTGAGTCAGTTCATGCATGCACCAAGTGAGGCACACATGGATGCTGTGAATCGAATTCTAAAATATTTGAAGTCAGCTCCTGGAAAAGGGTTGATGTTCTCAAAGCATGGTCATCTAGATGTTCAAGGGTACACTGATGCAGATTGGGCTAGTTCTGTTACTGACAGGCGGTCAACATCTGGATACTTTACTTTTGTGGGAGGCAATTTAGTCTTTTGGCACAGTAAGAAACAAAAGGTGGTGTTAAGATCAAGTGCTGAAGCAGAATATCGGGGTATGGCAAATGGAGTATGTGATCTACTCTGGATAAGGAATTTGTTGAGAGATTTGGGATTCATACCCAAACATGCCATGCAACTGCATTGTGATAACAAGGCCTCAATAGACATCGCACATAATCCAGTGCAGCATGATAAGACAAAGCATGTTGAAGTTGACAGACATTTCATCAAGGAGAAACTCGAGGGCAAGATCATTGAGGTACAATTTGTTAAATCCGAAGATCAACTTGTAGATGTCCTCACCAAAGCAGTCACCGGTAGAGTTTTTCACAGCTCACTTAGCAAGTTGGGCATGGATGACATATATGCCCCAACTTGAGGGGGAGTGTCAAATGAGCTGTGCATTCCTAATTAGTCTTAGAGGACAAAGTCAGCTATGCCAGATTACAGGATCAGAATTATTACAAGATTAGAATTATTCTCTGTATATATTGTTTCCTAGAATAGCTCTCTAGCCTCTATATATACAACCTGTGTATAGATATATGAGATATCATTTTTTCCACCCAATTTGAGAACTTAAACCAACTCCATACCTGTGACAAAGACTCCATCTCTCACGTTTTTCTTTTTCTATCATTTTCAATTTCACCCATCATCAACATCCAACTTCTATCACCTAGTGACCACCAACAAAATTAATAATAATAATAATAATAATAATAATAAAGTTATTATATATATTTTTTGTTAATTTGACGTAGGTATTGATATCGTTGCTTAATTGTGAAGAAGAAGAAAGAAAATAAGAGGACTATCCCCCTCGTGTATGTAGGTGAGAGGGGATATCACCATTGGACAAAACAACAAAAAAAAGTAAATAAATAAATAAAAGAACAAAAAAGGGCTCTTAGGACTACAATGCTAGATATATATCTTTTAAATCTGGGTGGTATAATAGCCTAAGTAGTATAGGCCCTTTGAGGACTTTGACCCGCTTTGGCCAGCTTTGTTTATATTGAGGGCAAGGAAAGCCCTTGGACCTTTTGACAGCTCTACAAATAAGTGTGAAAATTCTGAGGGTTTGAATGGGATTTTTGTAACCCATTTGTAAAAAGAATAGAAACATTTAGTAGAGGTAAACATTTAGTAGAGGTAATCTTTAAGCAAAAAAAAAAAAAAAAAAAACAGAGAAAAAAGGAAAAAAGGAAAAAAAAGTTATTCTTTTGAGTCCTTCGTCTACATCAGTGAGAAAAGTGGGACTCCACGATTGAGTCTATCTATTGAAATCTCTAAACTGCTCAAAAGGAGTACTCTCACATGCGTAGGCTGTTGATTATTTTTCAGTCATGTAAGAGAACCTCAAAGGATGCCAAGTACAGATTGGGTGCTTAAATTGGTAAAATCTATTGGAGGGCTTGCACTAGGTCGTTAGATAATGAGACCCAAGGGGTATAGGATGAGAGGTTGGACCCTTAATATCTCATAAACAGCTTGGCCACTCCTAAAATTCTTCCACATACTAATTAGGGTGTGATAAATTTTCTCTTTTAGGAACTCTCCAATCAAAAGAAGGGAAATTTTCAACTAAGGCTTCAAGTTTTTGCCTTATTTTAAAAGAGGGCACAAGTTTTAAAACTTTTCAAATTACTTCTTAACTTTTCAGTAAATCTTCAATTAAGGATATCTGTCAAATTACATGTACTTCTTAGCGAATTTTTAATATTCATAAAATACTAAAATTACCAATTATTTAAAGCTATGGCATGGTTTCAATAGCCACTACATGCAATTGGTCATTGTGGGGAGCTAGTTGTCATTGGTCACATGAGGATTTTAGGAAGGAAATAAGGATAATATAGAGGAATTGAATGAGGATTTTATTTCAATAAAGGGTAATTTGGGTATTTTAAAAATACTGAGGGAAAACCATTACCGAAAAATAGCTTTAAATGTATGGATGTCCTTAGTTGAGACATTCTTGAAAAACTTAAGGACTAATTTGAAAAGTTTTGAAACTTGTCTTTTTTTTTAAATAAGGCAAAAACATAAGGCCTTATTTGAATTTTCCTCTCAAGAAAAAAATCCTTCAATGGGCCTCACACAAAGGTTTGGTCCACAATAGTCCCATCACGTGCATACTTATTGTGGGGCAGGGATAGGCAAGGGTTTCTTGATGGACAAATGTACTTTTAAAGCCCTGTGTTTTGGGTTGTTTGGGTAGGAGGGGACCCGTTAAAAAGGGCTATTGTACTTTAGAAGAGGGGAATATCCAGCCTCAGATGAATCTTCTTGCTTTAGTTGATGTTTATTGGAAGAAATCCATTCTCCCTTCTGAAGATAAAGCCCATGTGATTGGAGCCCAGGCATCTCCACTTTAGTGCAATTGCAGTCGGATGAAACATCATTGTCGAGATGGACTTGTCTGTTCTCTCTTCCTTTTACATTATCTACCATTTTTTTTTACTTGTTTTTAAGGCAGTGAAATTTTTCATTACCATAAAAAAGGGCCTCGAGGCTTAAAGTCATAGAACTACAAGGCAATGGGTGCTTTTCTTTTTTCTTTCTCTGTTTTTCCTCCTGCACTTCACATCAGATTGGACATTGATTTAATAAAAATCAATCGACAAGTTATTCTCACTGTGAGAAGCGGAAAGACTGCAGAAAAAAGTCCTTTGGGTGCCCACTGGAAAGGAAACTCTGCTTTCCATCCATTTTACATTTCTCCAAACTAGGTGGGCTTCGCACTTATTCTACGGAAAGGTCTATTGGATCCTGTTGCAGTGCAACCACAGCTTTTAAAACTTGGCCAAAGGCCAAAACTGTAAAGCTGTGAGCTGTGCGTATGCCACAGTAGTACCAATTTTCTCATTTTCAAAGGGTGAAATTGATTGAAACTCCCTCACCACCACATTTTCATTCTCATGTCATTTTATTTATATCTAAAACCCCTTAAAAAGTAATTAAAAAATGAAGCTTTGTAAGTTTTATTCTCTGACTATTTTTCAAAATAATTTTTTTTGGTGAAAGAGACCAAGTTGTTGCGGTTATTGTTAGAATATGACTCATTATGGTTTTTTGCTGGATCGTTTAGTAGGCCTTTTTGCATTTGATGTTTTTAGAACATGTAAAAGTGAAGGGTTCAAGGTCTCAATTTGATTTTTAGAGTTTAGTTCAATTAAAAATGGTGGAAAAATAAAAGAACAATAAAACAATCAATCGCAAGAAGAGGCATATGATTTTATTCGTAGAAACTCAATATGGGAAAAAACCAGGAGTCCTATCATCCAAATCAACAGAAACCAAACACTATGAAATTGAACAGTTACAAGATACTGGCAATCTTTTTCCAGTTCCCCACAACCTAAGGATTGTAGTTCTCTTACTTACCGATGACCACACTATTCATCATTTCTTTGTTCCTCATGCTTGAATCAACCATGTCTTGAATCCGTTAGAAGAATGAATCTCCTACGTGTTGTGATTTTGAACATCACCCGTTGTGCACACACATGAATCACAAGATCAATAATCAACCAGCCATAGAAGAAGAGACACCGAGATTTACGTGGTTCATCCAAACAGGGCTACCCCCACGGGCACAGAGACGAACATTTTCACTATGACAAGTAAAGTACAGACACTCTCACTCTCTCACATCGTCTCACCTACGTGGTGTAGAAACACCACGGGCAAGAGAGCTCTCACCTCTCTTTAGCACGCAAGATCTAAGGTTACAGACTATAAATATATATAATCTCCGCTTTCTTGGCCACCAAGAAAGCCCCGATACAATTACCAAAATACCCTTGACCTTAAACCAATCCCTGGCTAACCCAATAGACTTATCCGGCTAAACCGGAAAACAAGACATAAACCAAACAATCTCTACCTTGGCTTGAATTCCGCACATCAGTCCCTGGCTAACCCAATAGACTTATCTGGCTAAACCGGAATACAAGACATAAACCCAACAATCTCCACCTTGGCTTGAATTCCGCATAACTCGAACCACCAGGAGATAAAACCGGCAATGTCTTCATGTACCTTGCTGAATGGTACGTCACTGCACCGACGATGCAGACTTCTTTCTTCAACACTCCACATGTTGAACCAGCACATGAACTTTGAGTAAAGTTCATCTTCTCGTCAAACTCCACCTCGAACTTAAAGCTCGAAACCATTGATGAATCTAATTGATATCGATATCTGAATCACTAACCATCTTGCCCCATCTTCAACATCACTTTGAAGATGCAACCACCACAAGCATGCAAGCAAAACAAATCAGGAATACAAGTCCAAATGACTTCACAATTATAGAAACCTCTGCTTCCGAGCGGTAAAAAAACTCCATTTGATCAGGCCTCTAATCAATCAAACACATGTTTGACAACTGCTGACACATCAGCTCCTCCTTGCTGCTTTTCCGGCTTTGGCAAGATGAATAACATCACTTGCGATCCTGAGAGCATGTGAACCTCAAACGAACAATTTCGTTTGAATCAGCATACCCTTTGCAACTAGACCGGCGACTCCTATTATCGGGCTTGCAACGACAACCAAGTCGAGTAGACCTGATTTTGGCATGAATCCACATCTGTTCAGATCTCCTCCAGATTTCTGCATCAAGTTCTAGATCTCATCACCATGAGCATGCTAGAAGAAATGGATCTGAAATCTGAGTCTGGATGGCTCTGATATCGCAGAAACAAGTTTCTACGCTCCGATCAGTCAAACTTCCTTGTTGACCATCAAACAACCAATCACCCTCTTCCATTGCGTAGATCTGCTCGAAACGAGTCTGTAGGCACAAACGGATCTCCGATCGGACGTCGGACGATCAAGATATCGCAGAAACAATTTCAGCCGTTAAATCGGGTCAAATCTGCCTGTTGACCGTATTGACATCACTGCTGACGTCACGGCTTGCTGGCAAACTTGGCTGGACTCTGCGCACATGTGTCAGGTCTTTCCAGACCCAAACTGGCTGACTTGCTGGATTGAACTGTTGGGTTAGGCTTCTAGTACACAGACCAAGTCGACCCAACCCGACCCGGCTTGCAATTGCTGCTTGACTGGGCTGTCACCGCGGGTTGGGTCAAAACGACCCGACCCAAAACCAGAACCCGGAACATTCTATCCTAGGCTTGTTCTCCACAGTGGGTCAGGTCAAACTGACCCAACCCGAGACCCAATTGACCCGGAACGTGGGTCGTGTGCAACCTCAGCATTGTGCCTCTATCCTGCAACCAATTGTAGTCCCCAGTCTCCTTCGACTCCGGTGTGCTGGTCCGGCAACCAGCGGCAGCGCGCAGAGACGACGACGGCGACAGCGACGGCGATGCTGGTGATTGCGGCGACCGGCGACTGGTATAACGGCACCAACAGCGATCAGTTATTTGTTTTTTTTTCTTTTTCCGGTCTTCCTCTTGCAGCAGTGTAAACGATTCTCCTCCGGTCTTCTTTTGCTCTTCCCTATCAGAGGCAACGATGCACAGGCAGGCGATGGTGGTGGCAGTCAGAGCACCACGGACGGTGCCAATCGGCAACCGCAGTGGCATGCAGCACGATCCCGTCGATACAATAAACCAGTGATGGCGATGGATCTGTCGGCGAGCGCCCCTTCGCAAAACGAGTCCAACAGAGAATACTCTCTGTTTCAACCAAGAACCGTGATTCGAACCCAAAAACCCTTTTACAACGAAGATTTGCAGCACAACCGGGAACCTGCTCTTCTTGCAAAACTGATTTCTCTGTGAAATCAATTTTCTCCTGTGGCCCAAAACAGAGATCAACATACTCCGGTCTTCTCCTTCTCAAATCTGGAAAACCAGGAATTGAATTAGCCGCGATTGACTTTGAGATCTGAAAGCATGTGAATCCTTCTTCCTCCGATCCTAGCAAGACCGGAGAACCTAATCTCGTCTTTTTCTTCTCTGATGGTGGCCCAACCAGAGATCACAAACCTAATCTCTCTTTTTCTCTATTTCGAAAACAGAGATTCAAACCCTTCGACAAGGATTCAATCAGTTGATCTTCATTCACACAACCTCCAAGCCACTGAGCGATCTCTACCTTGCTCAAAAAACCCAAGGAACACCACTCGTCTTTGATACCACTTATTGTGATTTTGAACATCACCCATTGTGCACACACATGAATCACAAGATCAACAATCAACCAGCCATAGAAGAAGAGACACCGAGATTTACATGGTTCACTCAAACAGGGCTACGTCCACGGGCACAGAGATGAACATCTTCACTATGACAAGTAAAGTACAGAAATTCTCACTCTCTCACATCGTCTCACCTACGTGGTGTAGAAACACCACGGGCAAGAGAGCTCTCACCTCTCTTTAGCGCGCAAGATCTAAGGTTACAAACTATAAATATATATAATCTCCGCTTTCTTGGCCACCAAGAAAGCCCCGGTACAATTACCAAAATCCCCTTGACCTTAAACCAGTCCCTGGCTAACCCAATGGACTCATCCGGCTAAACCAGAATACAAGACATAAACCCAACACTACGAAGGTAAAAGCAACAATTTCTAGAAGCTTATATCTTTAACACAACTCTCCAATGGCTGCTTTATAGAAGAAAATGGATCTTCAATAGGTTATTTGAACTTAAAACAAGGAGATTATAGTTTTAAAGTTAAGAAAGGAACCCTTTAAATAAGTTTCAATTAGTGCTTTAAGGCTAGAGTCCATGCAAAACCAAAGCAAGCACTCCCATTAGTAGAAGCAAAGAATATCTATGCAATCCGAAAGGAAAAGTCCCACTATTGGTTCGAACGAATCAAGTCTCTATTTTAGAGCTCATCCGTTCACCTTAGGTTTGTTCGAATGAGCCCAGTTCTATCTTGGTGTTTTTTGCTTCACGAATTTTCCATTGTTTGCTTCAATTTTTCACTTTAGCTCTTCCAACGACGTAGCTACATTCTATTCTAAAAATTATAAAATTAAAACTCAATTGGACCCCAAATTTTGTTTAACCCATGAATTAGCCAACACTTAAATAATTCTAGCAGGGTTGGAACAACTTTCTATTACAAAACATAGGTTCTTCTAAGTTGAGTGAAATTATTTTTTTTCCTTTTTAAGAAAATGTGGTAGCTCAATAATTAGGGGGTTTATATCACATAGCCTCCTAGGGATGGATCCCCCATATAGGTATCTTGTCCCAAAAGTACTGTACCACTTAGGGATGGATCTAGTAAAGGGTGAGAAGGGGCAATTTTACCTCTCCTCATTTTTTTGAAATTCTCACATGGGGATAATGCTTTCTAGATTCTTTCTTTGGGTAGTATTATTTTTTTACTATTTTTCCCCCTCCTCACTTTTTGGTGCAACTAAGTAAATGAGGCATTTCTTTTTCATTTATTCAAAAGCAAGCCATTCTAGATACGATTTGACTCTCTTTCTATGTCAATATCATCTCCTCTTCTCTCTCTCTCTCTCTCTCTCTCTCTCTCTCTCTCTCTCTCTCTCTCTCTCTCTCTCTTTCTTGCCTTATTTCTCTATTGCTTCCAAATACCACTTCTTTTTCGCACGTCCACCATTACTTATTTTCTTCTTCTCCATTCTTCAACATTTAAGTCATTTGCATTGGTTTTCAAATGAATTTATATAGGTAATTCAAAAAGCTCATTTGCCTTTTGTTTCTTTTCTATTTTTTTCTTTTGCTTTTTCCCTCTGTTTGAGTTCAATGGATGTCCTGAGTAAGTATATTTTAATGCATATATTAATAGTATATTTTAATGCATATATTAATCCTTGTCATGTCATTTTTTATTTTTCAAATAGAATTACTTCTTGATGTTAAATATTTTTTTCTTTATTTTTCTTTGATACCATGTTATTTAAAAATCTGTTAAGAAGATTGCTTTTAATTAGATTAAATTGGAGATCTAGGGCTATGTAAATGGATAGATTAGATTGGGAAGAGTGATGGCCCACTAGTTTATTTTATGGCCTGCCATCTTTTTATAGGTTAGAAATATCTACAAATCGCTATTATATGTTAACTTATAGGCCTCTGGAAATCCATTGTAGGGCCCACATGATTATAATCCGAAATGTTCAAAATTTATACCATTTGCTCTAATGTTTTATCCCAAAATTTCATACTAATAGAAGTGGGGCCACCATCTAATTGAGTACATGATTGATTATGTTTATATGATATCATACAAAATATGTAATTGTACAAAAATAAAATAAAAAATACTAAAAAAATAAAAAGATTCACTAATTATCGTTCTTAATTGACAAACATTAATGGTAGTGATGAAAATGGGATTGTGATCAAACAAATACCATATAATATATATGGGCATATTTATGAAGGGTAAAAATTATGTGAGTCCCACATACTAACATCTTTTTTGTATACTTGCAAATTGCAACTAAATTGATTTCATCCAATACATAAAAATCGTTGATTAAAGAATTAATACCTCTATAATTAGGTTCATAGTGTTCTGCCTTTTTGTAATCCCATTTATAAATTATAGTACTAAAAATTGTTGTATATATGGTGTTTTACACCTGTTTTATTATTTCTCCCATATCATCTAACCTTCACATAGTAAGGTAGAATACTAGGAAACAAGTGTTTATGTTAATTGTCACAACCCGAGCCTACGAGTTCGGGAGTTAGCAAAAGCCAAACCGATGACACACGTACTCCCGTGCCTGTACAAGTAAACCCGGTTTAACTGCACACACACAAAGGAACATTCACACGTGCCAAACATGTACGCGGAAGCTGTAGATATCAAAACATTAAACTAAACAATGCAAGAAGAGAATACGAAAATAGAACTGACATATATAGGAAGGTTTTACAAAATGATCAAAATAAACATATACAATCAGGACGTATACAAGCGTGACAAAACTCAAAAGAAGACTCCTATGCCATGCATGTCCAGGGCGCTCTCCGGTGGAGTGCTCACATCCACTCCTCTAGGCCTGATGGGGCGCCGGGGGTCTCGACTGGAGTCTGGCTAACTGATGAGGGGTTGGAAGGGGTATCTGAGCCTGCAACACCATAAACAACTCGTGAATATAACGATTCAGCAAAGTATAAGCCATAGCAGTTAACGCATGCTGTATCTAATAGAATAAAGAACATCATGTAAATCAAAATAGGTCACATTTGTCTACTAAGCTGTCGTGCAAGAAAGAAATATGCTGTGCAAATCAATGTATACATGCTGTGTACATAACTAGTTGGCGACTACATTGCCATATGCTCCCAAAAGAGGGATCTTATATCCGTGCAGAGAATATCATTGTCCGGGCTAGGGTACAAATAGGTCTCGGGTTTCCTGGGGTCCGGATTCCCCAAGACGTTTCCTTATTGTAGCAAGGCCATGAAAACTACACCAAATTCACCCCGTCGGGATCCTAAGGCTGAGGCTAAGTAGTGCCTGACCATACATAGTCAATCATGAAAACCCTGAGTAGATCGTGACAAGCATATCGTGCGTGCATATTCGACATCATTTCTTATACGTGAATCATACATGCATACTCAAGGTAAGGAAACCACAAAGACATAGTTAACAATGTGAAAGTAGCTGAAACAAGTAATCATGCTAGAGAGTGGAGATCAATGATCGACAGACAATATGTCGTGCAAGCAACTGTTAGCATAGCGAATCAAAGTTATTTACTAACCAATTCTAATCTATTTATCCAGTGTTTCTAACTGTACATGATGATGTAGTTTTAAGTTATTTGATGCACCGTTGTCTAGTGTCGCATTGTATTAGCTGGTGCACCGAAGTCCCTTAAACCAACACTCATGGGGAGGTGCCCAACAACTGGATAACGAACATGAATGATTCACAGCCCTCGAGATCATTCACGCGTTTTATCATGTCCCGTTAGGCCAATCAAAGGTGCCTACCTTCTACTGTAAAGGTCCTACAAGTCCCTTACCTTTCCCATCTTTCTTCCTGTTCCAGTTAGTCAGCTTGGCCGTAGGTAACCCTACGGCTTAGTCGAAAGAGCCTTACGGCTTAGCCGTAGAAGGCTTCACGGCTTAGCCGTGGCTAGGCCCTAGAAGAGTTGCTGATTTGCGTACTCTCAGTTATTTTCAGGTGTCACCCTGTACTATTCTACGGCTAAGTTAGGGTGGGGTATACGGTTTAGCCGCAGTGTGTTTCACGGCTTAGTCGTAGCACATTTCACGGCCTAGCCGTGCATGCGCGTGGTCGAATTCTGAATCAAAGACAGAAAATCCGGATTAACCTGAAATAAGCAAATCTCAACAACAGAAAAAAGGGAAATAAACTCAATTTGGGCTGTAAACCTGTTGTCTATGCAAATACATGAGAATTAACCAAAATCAAGTAATTACCAACATGGGTTCATACAAGTTAAGCTTATACTTGCCTTAATTGAGCTCAATTATACCAATAACTGTCCTTGGGCTCATTCACATCCAAACACCACCACTGCTATCATGCATGCATGAAGAAGAGAAAGAAAACATCGTGAGCAGTCATGGAATCATAGAAACAAAAAGAAGAAGGACATGGGGAGATGGAAAAGACCTCTAACTCACCTCAATTCAAACTCCAGTGAATGAAAGAACCAAAGTCCCTCAATTTGGCTTGATCGATGGAGAAGGAAACTCAGGAGAGAGAAACAAATCCACGTGAACAGTGAGAAAAGAGAGTGAGAGAGAGAGAGAGAGCTTGAGTCGATGAAGTGGATCTTATATAAGGTAAGTGGATGTACAAGTTACAATAAAGTCCAAGTCATAAATCAATTTCCAGTTTGAGTCAAATCCGGGTCCAGTGGAATCATACGACCTCGGTTGCAAACAACATAGTTACGAAAGTTAACGAGCTCAACAAAAGATACATGTTGACATCATGATGATGCAAAAATGACCATGTCGAAGAAATGCTAAAATTACGAAAAAGGGCTTGGTCTACCCAATCCAGTCAAACTCAACCCAACTACCTATCCATGACCCACAATGAATCCAAAATAAAATCAAAACACAATTAACAACGAAAAACAATAGTAATTAGGTGCTAAACGAGGTCAAGCTGGGTCGGAGTGTTACATTCTCCCTTACTTGAGAAGCATTCCATCCTCGGAATGAACACACACATACCTGCGTAAACAGATTGGAATACTGCCGCACCATCTGCTCTTTTAATTCCCATGTAGCTTCATCTGGACTGTGATGCTCCCACAACACTTTGATCCATCGAATCGTCCTGGTGCGGAGTATCTGCTCTCGGGTCCCCACGATATGGAGTGGTCGCTCAACGTATGCGGCATTCGGCTGGATCTGAACATCGTCATAACAAATGACATGGGAAGGATCATGAACATATCTCCGAAGCATCGAAATGTGGAAAACGTCTTGCACTCCAGAAAACATATCGGGAAGAGCTAATCGGTAGGCCAAATCACCAATCCGGCTCTTGATCTCGAACGGCCCGACATATCGTGGAGTGAACTTGCCTTTCTGGCCGAAACGGATCGTACCCTTCATCGGCGAGACCTTCAGAAAAACCCACTCACCAACCTGAAACTCCAATGGCCGTCTGTGAGTGTCGTATAACTCTTCTGTCTTGACCGAGCAACTTTTAAGTTCTCAAATGCTTTCTGTACTTTCTCCGTAGTTTCGGCAACGATCATCAGTCCGTGAAAACTTTGAGTTCCAACTTCTTCCCAACATATCGGGCTTCTGCATTTGCGTCCGTACAATGCTTCATATGGCGCCATCCCAATACTCTCGTGGAAACTGTTATTGTAGGCGAATTCACACAACAAGAGATGGATATCCCATTCCTTCTCATAGCTCAACACGCTGGCTCTTAATATGTCCTCTAAAGTCTGAATCATCCGCTCTGATTGTCCATCCGTCTGTGGGTGATATGCCGTGCTGAAGCTCAATTTTGTACCCATAGCCTCTTGGAATGCTCTCCAGAATGACGAAACAAAACAACTATCACAATCGTATACAATCGATACGGGCGTACCATGGAGCCTGGCAATCTCATCCACGAACTTCCTCGCCATCTCTGAAAACGTCATACCCTTCTAGAAAGGAATGAAATGGGCTAACTTCGTTAATCGATCTACAATCACCTAAATGGCGTTGTTCTTCCTGCTCGTCGGAGGTAACCATGAAACGAAATCCATGGTGATGTGTTCCCACTTCCACTGCGGTATGTGCAAAGGATGCAACGAGCTTGGAGGTCTCTGATGATCTGCTTTCACCTTCTGGCATGTCAAGCATCGTGCAACAAACCCTGCTACTTCTCTTTTCATATTGTTCCACCAGAAGCGATCTTTGAGATTCCGATACATCTTTGTGCTGCTTGGATGCATCGCATATCTGACATAATGTGTTTCATTCACCAGTTTCTCCTTGAAATCATCAACTGCTGGCACACACAACCTGTTCAGAAAATAAAGCACACTATCCTCCAGTCTGAAATCAGGTCTATCTCCAATGTGGTCACGAATGCGCTTCAAAGTGAGATCTTCGAATTGCCTATCTTTAATTTGCTGAATCATCTCAGGCTGAAACACTAGCGTACTAGCTAAAGTCACATACTAATCCACTAGTTTCACCTCAACAGGTAAATCATAGAACGTTAAAAGGAAACTGCTCAACATCTGTACCGACTTTGCTTTCCTGCTAAGTGCATCTGCCACCACGTTCCCTTTTCCTGGCTGATATTTGATCGGGAAGTCATAATCTTTGATGAGCTCAAGCCATCTGCGCTGTCTCATGTTCAGCTCCTGCTGCGTGAATAAGTACTGCAAACTGTGGTGATCAGAATGGATTTCAAATCTCATGCCATACAGATAATGTCTCCAAATCTTCAATGCAAACACGATGGCTGCCAGTTCTAAATCATGGGTGGTGTAATTCTTCTCATGTTCTCGCAGCTGTCTCGATCCATATGCAATTACCTTCCCGTGCTGCATCAATACACAGCCTAGACCAACTCGAGAAGCATCTGAGTATATCACGAACCCTTCACTACCATCGGGCAAGGTTAACACCAGGGCCGTAGTCAACTTCTCTTTCAAAGTCCGAAAACTAGCTTCACACTCCACAGTCCAATCAAACGGCACATTCTTCCTGGTCAACTTCGTCAAAGGAGAAGAGATCTTAGCAAAATCCTGGACAAATCGACGATAGTAACCTGCTAGACGAAGGAAACTCCGAACTTCTGTCACTGTCTTAGGGCTAGGCTAATTCACAACTGCCTTAACTTTAGATGTATCAACTGCCAATCCCTCTCGTGAAATGATATGACCCAAAAATGCCACCTGCTTAAGCCAAAAATCACATTTCGACAACTTGGTAAACAAGCGATGCTCTCTCAATAATGTCAAGGCTTTCTTCAAGTGCTCCTTATGCTCCTCTGCCAACTTCGAGTAAATCAAAATATCATCAATGAATACAACTACGAACTGGTCCAAGAAAGGAGCAAAGATTTGATTCATCAAAGCCATAAACACTGCAGGTGCATTGGTTAGTCCAAAAGGCATCACGAGGAATTCATAATGTCCATACTGGGTCCTGAAGGCAGTTTTAGGGATGTCATCTCCTTTTACCCTCAACTGGTGGTATCCAGATCTCAAATCAATCTTGGAAAAGTAAGCTGCACCTTGAAGTTGATCGAACAACTCATCAATTCGAGGTAGGGGATACTTGTTCTTTATAGTCACTCTGTTCAGCTGTCGGTAGTCGATACACATCCGAAGAGTACCATCTTTCTTCCTGACAAACAAGACTGGCGTTCCCTAAGGTGAGATGCTCGGGCGAATGAAACCCTTGTCCAAAAGCTCCTGCAATTGCTTCTTCAACTCTGACAATTCAGCTGGGGCCATACGATACGGAGCTTTACTAATCGGTGCCATGCCTGGAGCAAGGTCAATGGCAAACTCCACGTCTCGAACCGGGGGTAGGTCTGGCACATCGTCCAGAAAAACATCGGAAAAGTCACAGACCACATGAATCTCACCTAACTGCTTCGTCTTTTTCTTCTCCGAGATAAAGGAAATGAAGCCTTCACACCATTTGCGGATCAAACGATCTACTTTGCACGCAAAAATCACACGCCTGGGGCATCTCTCCTGACTGCCCTCGAAACGGAAGCCCTTGCCTAAATCGAAGAAGATCGTCCTATTGTAATAGTTAACACAGGCACAATATCGAGCGAGCGGGGCCCCGGGGGTCTCGACTGGAGTCTGGCTGACCGACGAGGGGTCGGAAGGGGTATCTGAGCCTGCAACACCATAAACAACTCGTGAATATAACGATTCAGCAAAGTATAAACCATAGCAGTTAACGCATGCTGTATTTAATAGAATAAAGAACATCATGTAAATCAAAATAGGTTACATTTGTATACTAAGCTGTCGTGCAAGAAAGAAATATGCCATGCGAATCAATGTATACATGCTGTGTACATAACTAGTTGGCGACTACATTGCCATATGCTCCCAAAAGAGGGATCTTATATCCGTGCAGAGAACAGCAATGTCTGGGCTAGGGTACAAATGGGTCTTGGGTTTCCTCGGGTCTGAATTCCCCAAGACGTTTCTTTATTGCAGCAAGGCCATGAAAACTACACCAAATTCACCCCGTCAAGATCCTAAGGCTGAGGCTAAGTAGTGCCTGACCATACATAGTCAATCATGAAAACCCTGAGTAGATCGTGACAAGCATATCATGCGTGCATATCCGACATCATTTCTTATACGTGAATCATACATGCATACTCAAGGTAAAGAAACCATAGAGACATAGTTAACAATGTGAAAGTAGCTGAAACAAGTAATCATGCTAGAGAGTGAAGATCAATGATCGACAGACAATATGTCGTGCAAGCAACTGTTAGCATAGCGAATCAAAGTTATTTACTAACCAATTCTAATATATTTATCCAGTGTTTCTAACCGTGCATGATGATGTAGTTTTAAGTTATTCGATGCACCGTTGTCTAGTGTCACATTGTATTAGCTGGTACACCGAAGTCCCTTAAACCAATACCCATAGGGAGGTGCTTAACAACTAGATAACGAACATGAATGATTCACAGCCCTCGAGATCATTCATGCGTTTTATCATGTCCCGTTGGGCCAGTCAAAGGTGCCTACCTTCTACTGTAAAGGTCCTACAAGTCCCTTACCTTTCCCATCTTTCTTCCTGTTCCAGTTAGTCAGCTTAACCATAGGCAACCTTACGACTTAGCCGAAAGAGCCTTACGGCTTAGCCGTAGAAGGCTTCACGTTTTAGCCGTGGCTGGGCCGTAGAAGAGTTGCTGATTTGCGTACTCTCAGTTATTTTCAGGTGTCACCCTGTACTGTTCTACGACTAGGTTACAGTGGGACATATGGTTTGTAACACTCCGATCCCCTTTGAGCCAGATTAGTGGCTCATTAGTGTGTGTTTCTGTTGTTTTATTCTTTCGGACTTGGTTTTGGGTCTTGGATAGGTAGTTGAGTAACCTTTGACCTGGAATAGGTAGTTCTAAGCCCTTTTTCGTAATTTTTCTTTTGCTTTGCTTACATCATCTTTGCATCATCTTGGTGTCAGTACGTGTATTTTGTTGAGCTCGTTATGTTCCATAACTATGCAGACCCATTTGGAGTCAATTGGAGAAGTTGGACCCTCGTGTGACTCGATTTGTAAATAACCGAAACTTACCGGACTTTGACTTAAACTCCAAAACCTATTTAAGGAATCAGCTTACAGATGTCCTCACTCCTGTGAATTTCCTTCAATGCAACAGGCGTTAGAGAGCTCCACGTCTTCAGCCACGTTTCTTCTCTTCTCTTCTCCTTACTCCTCTTCTCTTGCTCGGTTGATGATTGGATTCCCATTTCGATTGGGTTCTTTCCCCTTTTTCTCTGTCTTTGCTTTGGGTAAGTGGGTTTTCTGTAACTCTTTCTTCTTCTTCTCCAATTGCATCTCTCCTTCTCTGATTTCTGTGTCTTCATCTCATGCATGGTTTATTTCTTTGATTTGTTTTGATTTTAGTTGATTGGAGCTTGTTTCAGTGGATTGACAGAGTTTGAGGCAAGTATAAGTACAGGATTGTTTAACACATATGGGTGTTTTGTTTGATTGCTTTGATTCCATCTTAATCTTTGTACAAAAGGTTTTACAGCCAGTTTCCAAGATGTAGAGATCAATTGAGCTTGTTTTGAAACAGTTCTGTACCAAATTCCCGTTTCTGTACTCAACCCGAATTCGCTTCTGTATTGTACGGCTAAGCCGTAACTTTCTACGGCTCAAACTCCAGAGATTTAAAATTTCGATTTTGTTCTACGGCTAGGCTACGACTGAACCGTAAATTGTCCTACGGCTGAGCCGTAAGCTAGCCGTGACCCAACCGTAACCCAGCCGTGAATTAAATCTCTGATCAGTCGAAACTTTTCCAACATAGTACTCCTACGGTGTGGCTACGGCTAAGCCGTGGAATGCTACGGCTAAGCCGTGGATTGGTCTACGGCTAAGCCGTATACTGACTGTAGCTCAGCCGAAAAAGGCATCAGATCAGAGGTGGAAGATGACTCGTTTAGCTGTGTTTTTAATGGAACCACGGTTAAGCCGTAGTGCATATTGCGACGAGCGCGTAAGATGTCTTTGGCTCAACCATAGGTCTCTCATGGCTAAACCGTTAGGCATGGCAAATCTGAAATATAACTTAGGATAATGGTGAGACTTGTAGGGCTCAAATACAGGTTAACCACCCATGTAAACCGGCCCGATAGATGCTTTGGACCGCATGAATAGTCTGTTAGGCTGTGACTCGTTCATGTGAGCGTTGAATCACTGTTAAGCACCTCCCCATGGGTGTTGGGTTAAGGGACTTCGGTGCACGCAAAGATTTCATTGCAACACTTTGATGGCAATGGTGCATTGAATAACTTAAAACGACATCAACATGCACGGTTAGTGACAGTGAACAACTATATTAGTATTGGCTTGTAATTAACCTTGACTCCATATTAATCTGAGATGCATTGCATATTGTTTGCAGTTTTGCCCTCTGTTCTGCCAATCTATGTCTATGCATTCCGCAGTCATTTTGCTTTCGTCCTGTATCTCTGTTTTATTCTTCGATCTGCACTATGCTTTGATCTATGCTGTGCTTTGACTTAATCTATGTTCTGATCTGTATTTTGACTATGCTTTGTATATTTCTGGCTTTGTATATCTTGGGTATTCCCTGGTGGCTCTGCCCAGAGATTAACACGTGAGGATAAGATCCGGTCTTTGCCATCGGTGAGTCCAAAGCGGATAATCTCCCTTCTTTTGAGATTTGATTTGATTGGTATTAGTCTGGCTCTACTCAGCCTCAGCCCCAGGATGCCCGACGGGGTTACCTCTGGCATAGATCTCTGTATCTCTGTATCACTGCAGTGTCGCTTTGTCTTGGGACCCCGGAACCCAGGAAACTGAGACCCACTTGTACCCTGGCCCGGTCAGTGGTGTTCTCCTCTGCTCTGCTTTGCTCTGCTCTCTATTGGAGAGAACATGGTTAACGTAGTAGCCACTTAATCCAGTATTTCCATGCTTTGATTCAATTATCATGCTTTACTTCTATGCACGATTTGCTTAGCATACTAAGATGGAACTCTGTATTTAATCTTCTATCATTATTCTATTTGATACTATGAGTGTTTCATCCCTGTTACTTGTATTTGCTGGATCGTTGTATTCATTTGTGTTGTCTGTGGTATTGCAGGCACAGATCCCTTGCCCAGCTCCCCGGCGGTCGAGGAGGCTGCAGGGCCGAGTGTAGAGGCACCCTCCGGTTTGGCAGAGTGGGTCTGATCACCTCTGCCAAGTGCGTACATGCATATCTTCCGTGGCCTTCTGTTTTGAGTTTTGTTTTTGGAGATTTTGTTATCGGGCACTTTGGACTTTGGACTCTGTACTCTGTATAATTGTACATCTTGATTTTGTCGTGTACTCAGACTTGTATTTGTTTTTTTTTTCCAGTATGGTATTTATCCTTGTCTTTTCCGTTCCGCATTTGTTTTGGCTTCCGCTATTATTTTCCTTTGTTGCTTGCTATGATATGTACAGCTTCCGCGTACGCTTAGTTCGCACGTGTTAGATCCCTTGTGTGTGTGCATCTGGACTGGGTTTGGATGCACGTGCACGGGAGTACGTATGTCACTGGTTTAGCTTTTCGCTAACCCCCGATTTCTGGGCTCGGGTCGTGACATGGTTTAGCCACAGTGTGTTTCACGGCTTAGCTGTAGCACATTTCACGGCTTAGCCATGCATGCGCGTGGTCGAATTCTGAATCAAAGATAGAAAATCTGGATCAACCTGAAATAAGCAAATCTCAACAATAGAAAAAGGGGAAATAAGCTCAATTTGGGCTGTAAACCTGTTGTCCATGCAAATACATGAGAATTAACCAAAATCAAGTAATTACCAACATGGGTTCATACAAGTTAAGCTTATACTTGCCTTAATTGAGTTCAATTATACCAATAATTGTCCTTAGGCTCATTCACATCCAAACACCACCACTGCTATCATGCATGCATGAAGAAGAGAAAGAAAACATCGTGAGCAGTCATGGAATTATAGAAACAAAAAGAAGAAGGAGATGGGGGAGATGGAGAAGACCTTTAACTCACCTCAATCCAAACTCCAGTGAATGAAATAACCAAAGTCCCTCAATTTGGCTTGATCGATGGAGAAGGAAACTCAGGAGAGAGAAACAAATCCACGTGAACAGTGAGAGAAGAGAGTGAGAGAGAGAGAGAGAAAGAGAGCTTGAGTTGATGAAGTGGATCTTATATAAGGTAAGTGGATGTATAAGTTACAATAAAGTCCAAGTCATAAATCAATTTCCAGTTTGAGTCAAATCCGGGTCCAGTGGAATCATATGACCTCAGTTGCAAACGACGTAGTTACGAAAGTTAACGAGCTCAACAAAAGACACATGTTGACATCAAGATGATGCAAAAATGACTATGTCAAAGAAAAGCTAAAATTACGAAAAAGGGCTTGGTCTACCTAATTCAGGTCAAACTCAACCCAACTACCTATCCATGACCCACAATGAATCCAAAACGAAAGCAAAACACAATTAACAACGAAAAACAACAGTAATTAGGCACTAAACGAGGTCAAGCTGGGTCGGACTGTTACATTAATATAGCTTAGTTGTTTTTTTTTATAGGTTTTAATCCATTTTTACTCCCTCTTGGAGAAATTCTTGGTTTCGTCACTACCCCTAATGATATCGTTCCTCTAACAATATCATTAGGCTAATCTTAAAAACCACACCAACTTTTTTTTATACCTTCTTTTCCTTCTCCACTTGATGTGTTTATTACCAACATTTTGGTTTTTGTCATTCCATTTGCCCACCGAACAAGGTAAGCAACTATTCCCTCTCGTCTAGAGCCATCTTCCACAGAAGTTGTGTTGGGTTTTGAGCTCGTTTGAGTTCAGTAGGGGTGTAGGTTGCAATTTTGGGAAATTAGAAGGCCTTTTTCGTAATTTTTTGAATTGTGAGATTTTGGGTTCATTGAGTAGCTCTCCTAATCTGAGGTCATCTTCTTATTCCGCTACCCAAATAATCCCATATTGGTTAGAAAATATCTTATTTTCCAACAAATAAGCATTTTATGAAAAATACCCAAAAACTTATTAAATAATGCCAAAATTCTAATTCCTTTAAACCATACCAAAAGTATACTCATGGAAAGCTTATTTAATTTAATGAGCATTGGCGCTTCGGGTGACTCAATCCGACCTATAGGCTGTAAAATATGGTCAAAACAAGTTTTAACTCCAAACATTAAATAGATGGCATTTAGATAATTTCTTCAAAAACTCATCCCAATTCTTTTTCTTCTTATTTCTTCACCCATTTTCACTTCACTTGTTGCCAGCAGCTCTCTCTCTCTCTCTCTCTCTCTCTCTCCTCATCTTATTCTCTTTTCTTTTATTTATTTTATTTCTCTCTCCCTTGTCTCTTATTTCCCCCATTCCTCTCTTTCTCTTTCTCCCAATTTCCTCCCTTTCCCTCAACCAACAATTGCCATTAGAGGATCCGGACTCTCCCCCCTCTCTCGCTGGCCACTGATGCTCCCTTTTCTCCTCCTTTTCCTTCCTTTTTCTTCTCTTTCTTTCCCTTCTTTCTTCCCTTTTCTTCTCCATTTCCCCCTTCCTTCTCCTTTTTCCTCTTCTCACCTACTACCGCCAGAAATCCCCACCACCAAGTCACCGGAATTCCACTAGAAGCTCCTGTCTTGATCTCTCCTCTCTTTAACAATCCCACTTTTAAGTTTTTCCCTAACCAAACAAGCCGTAGGTGAGGTTCTTCTTCCCATAAATTAAGTCATATGGAGTTTTTTTCTAGAGTTGTTTTTAGCATGGTCATTAGCTTCTAGTCTTTGTATTTGTAGGTTGGATTTGTCTTGGGTTTGCATTTTATTGATATTGAGCTTGGTCGGTGTCTTTTGGTGAGATAGGGCTTTACCCATTTTCTCCTAATTCATCAAGGCAAGTGGATAGCATTTTCATTGTTGATATGTTGATTTAAATCTTGATTCTAACATTTCATGATTTGTGGATTTGGTTTTACCCATTTTAAATAAAAATGGAATTAATGCTAGAATTAGGAAATGGATGGATTATATGGTCTATGTGGATGTATTGTGGATGGAATGGAGGGGCTAAACCCTATTTGACTAGGGTTTGATTGCGGGACGCTCCATTTGACTTAGATGACTTGGCCCACCCTATTTACATTAAGTAAGAGTGATTTTTGGGCAAAATGCACTCTTACGGGACGCATGGTTCGAGTACAGTGAACAACCTATGCGGAACCTGGATGATGTGGAGATTTCACCTATGTATCGTGGTTGTCTTTAGAGGATGTGCAACTTCACATCATTTATGGTTTGAGTAGGATTGTTGGATTATCAAGTGCTCAAATTGCTGTCATAGATTAGGAGGTTGGTTTGTAAATCCTCCTTGGCCTTCGGGCATGCATTGTTCATATCGCATGTTTGCATTTCTTAGAGGTGGCACATATTGCACTGATTAGACTGTGTTGTGGTTTGGCGAGCAATGTGATGCTCTATGAGGATTACTCAGTGTGTGTGTGGACCGGCTTTGGCGATAGAATGATGAACGTGAGTAGTTTCGTAATAATTTGGTGATTCTGAGGGAATGTAAACCCTTCACTTGACTTAGGACTTCTTTCTTGTTGAGCATCACGAAGCTATTAGTCCAACATAGGAGGGGCACCTCTATGTAGGGGTTATGTATGTGATGGGGATATTGATCTTTTGGACGACTACGTAGATCGATTTACATAGATGCACGCTGTGGTGTGGTGGACAAGGTCAAAGATGGCCCGACCACCAGTATTTGGGCGGAGTCTTGGACTCCATAAGTTTGGATAGGATGTGTATCATCCGAAGATGGAATGATCCACTGTATTTGGATAGGATGTGTAGCATCCAAAGATGGGGCAACACCCTGTATATTGGATACATTTATACCTGGAAAACTCAACTATGTGGGTTATTCATTCATGTAATGTTGGATAGGATGTTTCCCTTCTTTCTTACTTTACTATTATTTTACCATGCATTGTTTGGTGTACTCCTTCATATGATCACTACTGTCTTTACTTACTTACTATATCATATGTTTATTATGGATGATGTTTACCTACTTGCTATGATTTTTGTAGTCTGATGATACTGTCCTTGGTGCATAGGTATCGAGTGTGCTTACGTTGCAGTTTTCGTGAGAGATACATCAAGTAGTTGAGCCTGATGTTGTTGAGTGCGGGTGATGGGTAGATGGCATCTTCCAATGCATCGTGATTAGCATATGAGCGACTTCATAATTGTAAGGATGATATTTTATATATTTTGTTTGGCTTAGGTTTTTAGTTGTGGCCATTTAATTAACATATCCTTTTTAATTGTTCACTTTAACTTTAGAAATGGATTTACATGCTTACTTTGAAATGTTTATTGTACCCTTTGTATTGATCAAGTTTTCCTCTATATTGATTGGTGAAGTAACTAATATTGAAACTCACCATAAACCACGATCCATGATGGGACCATGATTGGGGGTCACATGTTATTTTAAACATGATTTGTTGTTTATTATTGAGGAAAAGTTTTAAATTGGCCTCTAATCTCATGTAACCCCAGTTTATGAAATGGAAGCGTGACAACAAAGCCATATAATTTCTGAACAAGCTGCAGACATAGTACAGTAGTTTGCTTTTGTTGATGATTTTGAGACTTTCTCCTGTGGTTTTTTTTTTACACTTTTTGGAAATCACCAAGGTGGATGCACTAATCAGTCATTGAATGACTGGTATCATGACAACTTACCTAATTAGCATTTGAATAGAGTGTCAAGGAAGAGCTAGCACGGAAAAAAAAGCCACAGTTTGGTGTGTCAAGTAGATTGTGCGTGATTCGATGAATTGTCGCTAGATGAAGGTTGTGAGGCCTAGTCATAAACTTACTCATCAAGTTTATAAAATAGTTAATATCTGGTTAAGTAGTCGTCAAACATGAGGCTAGCAACAAGTTGTCAATAATATGTCGGATTAAGAAAAGGACCACCACTTTCACTATGGGGCTTAAGAATGACTTGAAGAAGAGTATCAACATGTGTGGAATTTGAAACCCCTGCTGATTCCATTAAATCTAGAGTGTACTTATGCTGATGAAGAACCAACCTTTTCTCATATTGATAAACCTTCAAGCCCAAAAAATATATAATGGGGCCCCAAGTCCTCTATGTGGAATGAATGATAAAGGGAGAGCTATAGATCTTTAATCATGGCCGTATCTATGCTTATGTTTATGCTATTATCCACATAAATAAGAAGAATAGTAATTGTTGTAGAGCTATGACGAAGAAACATTGATGGATCATGGGAGCTTTGTTGAAAATTAAATTTTAATAATGCATTCTTGGATTTTTCAAACCATGCTCTAGGTGTCTTTTGAGTCCACAAAGAGAATGTTTCAAGCAAACAACTAGTCCTTTTGATAGCTTTGGAAAACCTTGAGGAAGTCGCATATAAACCTCCTTGATAAGATCTTTATGGAGAAATGTGTTTTTCACATCGAATTGAAAAAGGACTAGGATCGAGATACAACTATTGCAAGAATGGTATGAACTATAATCATCTTGGGTGCAAGTGCAAATGTCTTTTCATAATCAATTCCATACTCTTGCCGTTTCAAAAATGTACAAGGTGTGCCTTGCATTTGTCTACAGAACCATCCCTTTAACTTAATAGAAAATACACATTTACACCCTATTTGCTTAATCAAGGATAGGACAAGTTCCCATATTTGATTATTATTATTTTTTTTTTTGTAGAACATAGAGTTTCTCTTCCATAGCTTATTACTAACATTCCTGCTTAGCTGACTAAACTTAAAAAGAAAGAAAAGAAACAGTGATGGCTATGACTAAACTTAATTTCCTATGTCAATTCAAGTGTTTGGTTGTTTTTATGCTTCTTCATAGTATTTTTTGTACTAAATATAAAACACACACATGAAAAAGGGAGGGGTGATGCCCACTAAAAAGGACAATCCTAAGTTGATCAGTCACTCAGTTGGGAAGTAAGATCTAAAAATTATGTTTATTTGGGGTTTACACTAGTTTGATTTACTTAGGAACCTATGAATACTATGATGAGAGTCTTTAAACCTTGACATAGGTTAATGTCCCTAATCAGATTAAGCTATGTAGATAACCAACAATAATGAGACAACCCAAAACTATCAATCACCACAATGAAGATAGACACAGGATTTTTACGTAGAAAACCCAAATGGGAAAAAACCACAGGACCAACTACTGATCCACTAAGATCAAACACTATGCAAGAAAGGTTACAAGAAGTACTTACTATCATTTTCCCAATCGAACACACTCTAAAGGACTAGAAGCTCTTCTTTTTGTCGATGCACACGCCGTTCACCTTTTTCTAGCTTGATCTTCACATCTAGATGCTTCTTAAGACGAATCACCAAGATAGAGAATGAAGCTGATGCTCAGAAGCACACTTTACAGCACATGTAGAACGGAGAAGCTCTTGAGAAGATGATGTCTCTCAATAAGATTTCTAGGGTTTTGATCTATTAAGAGGTAATTTCTTCATAGAAAAGATGTTCCTTGTATACACAGCAACCATGGAGTCCTTTTTGTTCTGGATTCAAGAAGGATAAGGAAGGACTTGATCGCACAAGAGAGAGATCCAAAAAATCAAGATTTTTTATTCACGTCTGCTGACCCAGTCAACCGATCGGATAAGTTATTTGACCGATCGAGCATGGGGTTCGACTGATCGGGCACTTTAGCTAACCAGTCGGTCTTCAACTTTATCTGCAGGTTTCTGTATGCATGTAATTTGACCGATTTGCCATATAATCCGACTGGTCCGACAGTTAGAGCACCTGCATTCCATCTTTTGAGTAAAAGACCTTCATTTGTAACTTTTGTAAAGGCTTTAGTCCATCAAGAAAATAAAATTACAACACTTTAAACCCAAGTTTTGTCCATCACATGAACTTGCCAATATTACATGCCTTACAATCTCCCCCTTTGGCAATTCATGACCAAAACTTCCTAGACTGAACAATCTACCCAAATCAACCCAAAAAAAATTACAGACATGAAGGCTTGCCGCTTGAATTTGAAACCTGCAAACACAAACAACTTTTCTAGGCACACGAAATATTAGATTAGCATATCACAAATAAAACATAATCAACACAAGTCATCAATCTAAACAACTCTTATCAATTAGTTCATAAACACATGGCTATAAGCTCTCCCCCTTTTTGGTCATGAATTGAGAAGGGGGCCTATAGCAATAAAAATAAACAAAATACAGATAGAAGACAATTAGTGCCTACAAAGATGATCCAAAATAGAGTCAAGTTTGGACCCAAGTACATCGAACCGCCCATGGAGTGTCTAAACCTCGCCATGAAGGAGATCAAGATAAATAGCCTGGTTAGATAGAGTATCCTCAAAAACTGAGAACCGGGCATGAAGCGAAGAAGCATCAGGGATATCCTCCTCAGCAGCAAGTGCAGGAATAGGTCTTCGAGGAACAAGCTGATGAACTTGAGACCTAGACTGCATCAATGTACTCATAGTGATTAGGTCCGGTATCGGTACTGTGGTATCCTACATGTCTGGCAATACACCCTGAGAGAATAGAAACCAGGAGATCAATACACCGTACGACAAGTAAGCATCCTTAGCTACAGAGTGAGCCCTATACATGGTGTCAAAGATAACACACGGAAGGTCGATAGGGGGACCACTGCCAATCACATACAACAGATACCCTGTCTCCTCATAAATCTCCAAGTGGTGACCCCTAGGCTCAATGTTGTTCTTCACAAATATATTAAGCAGCCGATAAGAACCCGTTAGTTCACACTACTTTAGCAATGTGCCAATGGGCCAATTACGAGGATGACTACAAAGTATAGACCGAACCTCAGCAAAATCAATACTCGAGACACCTTCATCCATGTTCACGGGATTAGGATCAGGAATAGGATATTTCTCATCCGAGTTCCGATCAATCCCTAAGAATCGGCCAAGTGAAGTGGGAGTGATGGACACATGCTTGCCTTGCACGAACGACTTAATGAACCCCTCTGACATGTTAAACATAATGTTGTAGAATTCGCTTACCAAGTCAGGAAAAACTACCATGTCAAACGAGTAAAGAGACATCCAATGTCGTCTATCAAGCCATGCTCCGAAGGGTAATGTCCGAAACTCTAATGGAGTGATTGGACGTTCATATAACACAACCCATTTCTGGAAGACATTCTCAAACTGTGTTGCTCGTTCTTCCAAAAGAAACCAATTTGAGTTGAAGTTGTGAGAAGACGAGTCACTTGCAACACCCTTCGTTTTCAGTTCTATGAAAATCGATCTGTTTGACCTGACCGGTCGAAGGAAAATACCAATCGGTTGCATTTCAGTTTGGGAAAAGAATGTAGCAGACATGTCTGATCGGTCTGTTGAGGAGCTCAACCGATCGGAATACACAGCTGTGAGTTTTTTTTTTTATTTTTAAATCACAGAGTGTATAAAGGAGAAATTTTGAGATAAACAACATATTCATGATGACAAATGCAGCATACCAGAAGTGGACTATTCACATGAAAATCATCAATGCTCAAAGACGATGTTTTACAGTAATTAATAAGCCAACGATGTGGAGGTAACACAGAGAAGGAGAGATATGCCCTGGTATGTGAGGAGTGTGAGAATAATCGATCACATGGGGAACTCAATGCTCAAAGTAAATCATCTTCCATGAGAAACTCGGGAAATCCAACATATTGCATTTTTTCTGTGATGACTGAGAAAACAACTCCCCTGAATAAGTATCCTATTCTTCCCGCTGCGCCCCCGCACCCCCCCCCCCCTTTTTTTTGGGTAAAAACCAACCAAGGTCGATTCTGTAAAGCAATGGGAACCTTCAAACGTTGCATGAGCAGCTTACACTTGAATTGCACCAAAGGAAGAGAATGTAGAAGCTAGTAATCAGATGCATTAAGCAATCTCCTTAATGTTTGTGTACCAAGACAAACTGGCCCAATAACTAAAGTAAAGAAAAGTAAATCACATATCAAATAATCATGAAAATAGTAAATAAAGCAGTAATGTGCAAATAGGATATGGAAAAGAAACATTAAGGATGGAGACCAACTTCAAAGGATTTATGAAGAGATTCAAACCTACTAGGCTCAAGAGGTTTAGTGAAAAAATCAGCTAATTGATTTTCAGTTGGAAGATGCTCCAAGGTAAGAATTTTGGCTTCAACTAATTCACGAATGAAGTGATGCTTGATATCAATGTGTTTTGTTCTTAAATGCTGAACGGAATTCTTAGAAATGTCAATGGCACTCCTGTTATCACAATAGATTGTCATAATGTCTTGTTGAATACCCTAATCGGCCAACATTTGCTTCATCCATAGAAGCTGTGTACAACAACTTCCTGCTATAATATACTCTGCCTTAGTAGTGAAAAGACAGGTTGAAGTCTGCTTTTTACTATGCCATGCAACAAGCTTGTTGCCAATAAAGAAACATCCTCCAGATGTGCTCTTCCTATCATCAACATAGCTAGCCCAATCAGCATCAGAGTATCCAACAACAGTTGTGTTGGTGTTCCTAGTCAGCCAAATACCATAGTTTATCATCCCTCACACATATTTCATGATGCGCTTGACAGCTTTGACATGAGATTGCTTTGGATTTGACTGGTATCGACCACAGATACCAACACTGAATGCTATATCATGTCTACTAGCAGTAAGATATAGTAGACTCCCAATCATGCTATGATACAATGTATCATTTACATCTTTTCCCTCTGTATCTAAACTGAGTTTGACTGAAGTGCTCATTGGAACCCGTTCTTATTTTGATATGAGGATCCTAAACTTCTTGAGATAATTAGTGGGATATTTACTTTGAGAAATGAATATACCATCTACACTTTGCTTTATTTGTAAGCCCAAGAATAATGCTAATTCACCAACCATGCTCATCTCAAATTCACTGGCCATGATTTCAAAAAACATATTTGCCAAATACTGCGAGGTTAACCCGAACACAATATCATCTACATATATTTGAGCAATCAAAATGTCATTATCCTCATTCTTGATGAACAAGGTTTTATCAACTCTTCCTCTTCAAAAGCCATTTTCAAGAAAGAAGGTAGTTAACCGTTCATATCATGCACGGGGGGCTTGCTTCAAACCATACAATGCCTTGTTTAGTGTATATACATGACCAAAAAACTGCTGATCTTGAAATCCTTTAGGCTGCTCGACATAAACTTCTTCATTTAAGAAACCACTCAAAAATGCACTTTTGACATCCATTTGAAAGAGTTTTAGATTCAGTGCACAAGTAAGGGCTAATAAGATGCGTATTGACTCAAGTCTGGCTACAAGAGCAAAGGTTTCATCAAAATCAATACCCTCAACTTGAGTATAACTTTGTGCTATAAGCCTAACTTTGTTACTAACAACCTAACCCATTTCATCAGTTTTGTTTTTGAAAATCCATTTTGTACCAATGACATTAGTATGGGTTGGTCGGGGAACAAGTTACGACACATCATTTCTTTCAAATTGTGCCAATTCTTCATGTATGGCATTTATCCATGAGTCATCTTTAAGTGCTTCAGAAACATTGTGAAGTCCGACAGTAGAAATGTAGCAAAAGTAACTTACCTCATCACTTACCTGTTAACTAGTACGTCTTGGCTCATTTACATCTCCAATAATATCCGATAATAAATGATGTTTCCAAGCTCTAGCTTTTGATTTTATCCGAGATGATGTATCTTGATGAGGAATAACAAGGTCTGAGGTGGGGTTTTGAGTGACAATGGGTGGCTTTGGTTCTTGTTGTTCTTTAAAGGAGTCACCCAAATCTGTGCTAGATGGCTTCTCAAGAGAATCTTTTGCCGCTAGAGGATCATCAAATTTTGCATCGAAATTATCTTCCTGCAAATAAGGAGGAGTAAACATTACTTCATCATCATCAGAATTGAAATGTGACTCTGCATCATCTACAACCACATTGAATGATTCCATAACAGTAGTATTGTGCAAGTTAAATACTCGGTATGCTTTGCTATCCAAAGAATAACCAAGAAACACACCCTCATCACTTCAGGAGTAAATTTGCCAAGATGTTCCCAATCTTTAAAGATATAACACTTACTCCTGAAGGTTCTAAAGTATTTAATTGTAAGTTTCCTACCATTCTAGATTTCATACGGAGTCATCTTAGTTCCAACTCTAAGATAGACCTGATTAATCACATGAACTGTAGTACGTACTGCCTCAGCCAAAAATTTTTGTGGAATGTTTTTACTGTGAAGCATAACACGGACCATCTCTTGTACAACTCTGTTTTTTCGTTCAACAATTCCATTTTGCTAAGGAGTCTTAGGTGCTGAGAATTCACGTTTAATGCCATTTTCAGCACAGAAAGATTGAAAGAAAGAATTTTCAAATTCTGTTCCATGATCAGTTCTAATTCTTGAAACTCCACTGAATTGTGCACCTTTATTTACAATCAAATGATGCCATAATCAATGAAAGACATCAAATGTTTCTGATTTTTCTCTCAAAAATCTAACCCAAGTGAAACGAGAAAAATCATCAATAGTAATAAAGATGTATTTCTTTCCTCCGATGCTCTGAATCTGAGTAGGGCCCATAAGATCCATATGTAGTAATTCCAATGGCCTAGATATAGTCATTTGATCAAGTTTTTCATGAAGTGAACGATTTTGCTCACTAAGTTGACATGGGCCACATACAATGTTGGAGGGTTTCTAAATTTTATGTAACCTTCGAACTAACTCTTGTTTAGAGAGAAGTTCAAGTTCAGTATAATTCATATGAACCAAACATAATTGCCACAGATCGACAGTGTCTAATGAGGTTAAGTGACATTATAACCTATTAGGATTTCCAACAACATAGCAATTATCCAAGTTTTTCTTTTTGTGAAGTACTATTTTTCCTTCTTTGTTTACAATAATACAGTCATTTAAGGAAAAATGCATTTCATACACAAATTCACAAAGTTGACTTATACTCAGAAGATTTGCTTTAAGACCATCTACAAGAAATACATTATGAATAAAAGACATACCAAGAATGTGTACAGCACCTTTACCAATGATGTTGGATTTATTACCATCACCAAATTGAACACTACCATTATTGCACTTCTTAAGAGAGGTAAATAATGGTCTGTCATCAGACATATATGTAAAGCACCCGTTATCCAAGTACCACACATGTGAATTTTATGCTCAACGGGCTGCAAGAACCACATTACAGTAGAGGTCAGACTTTTGAATCTAGACTTGTTTGGTCTTGACCTTTTGAGGAAAGGAATATCTCCGCCTCTGTTGATTTCGGAACATGATTTGCTATTTATTGCAATGTGGGATGTGACATTTTCTGATTTGATTTATTTACAAGATTCGCTTGTGGATGTGCTTGAATGTTTGGTACAGAAGTGATCATGGTAGTGCCTTTAACAAACTTACTTGTATTTTGTGATGTTAAACCATATTCATATCCAAGTCCACGCCTATCAACACTTGACTTCTGAACACCTAGTATTTCATCTAGTTTCTTGGACCTAGTGTTCATCCTTGACAGATCAACTTTAGCTTCAACAAGTTCTACCGAGGTTAAGTGAAGCTTGTGACTCAATGATGCATTCTCTTCCTTACTAGATGTAAGCTTTTCTCTTACAATTTCCAAATCTTTGGATGTCTTAAGAGATTGGTCATGCAGCAAGGTCCAATTATTACCTGCATTAGACAACTTATTAGTCAAGATAATATGTTGTGAGTCTAAGGTATATATCTTACCATAAGCTTCTTTCAATTCTTTCTTGAGAGATATGATCACTTTTTCCGAAGTCTCTAATTTCAGCTCAAGTGCGTCATTGATCAATGCAATTCTTCTAGAATCTTTCAACAACTTATCATAAGCATTTAACAATTCTTTTTCAGACCGAAGCATGTCGTCCATGGAAGAATCATTTTCTAAATTTGAAGCAAACCTTGCACTATTAGAATTCTTGACAGTAGAACTGTTAGACATAGCCATAAAAACAATGAGTTTACTAATTTCAGAAGATTCAGATTCTGGAATTTTCTCTTCTTCTTCTGAATCATCATCCTAAGTAACATTCAACACTTTACCCTGATTTCCTTGATTTCTAAAAGTGCAATTGACACATGGGGATGCATAATGGCCAAAACTTTTGCATTCACAGCATTGAGTATTCTTGGAAGGTATTTTGGAAGAATTCTTTTCAGGCTTGGACAGAGGATTAGAAGTTGACTTAACATTCAATGTGAAGTTAGACCTGCTTTTAGCCTTATTTTTCTTATAAGCCTTATTTAAATCCATTTTTTCATAACTTTTTATAGTCTTTTTGAATTTCTAACTAAAAAGGCATCAAATTCAGGATCATCAGTCTGGTTCAAAAACATCACTATCATTATTTGATTTGGAAGAAATTAGTGCAATGACCTTAGATTTTCTGGTTGTCCTGAGATTGGCTTTAAAAGTTTGTAAATTTCCAACAAGCTCATCAACCGAAAGAGTATCTAAGTCATTAGTTTCCTCAACTGCCACAACTTTTGGATCAAACCTTTTAGGAAGAGATTGTAGAATTTTTTGAACTATTTTATTCTCAGGAATGATCTCTCCTAAATTAAATGTTGAATTTACCACATCATTAAGTTTGGCATAAAATTCATCAAACGTTTGGTTTTCTTCCATAATCAAGGTTTCAAACATAGTGGTTAGTTTTTGAAGTTTAGACTATTTGACCTTTCCAGTTCCTTCATGGACAGTTTCCAAGATACTCTACGCTTCTTTAGTGATGTTGCACTTAGAGATTCTTCTGAATTCTGTAGGTGAGACACTGTTAAAGATAACATTCATGGCTTTACTATGTGTAAGGAAAACAGATTTTTTTCCTTAGTCCGTTGAGCCATAGGCTTAGGGATGACAACATTCCCATCAGAAACAACAGTTGGAGGAAAATATGCAGTATGAATAGATTGCCAAACATCTATATCAATGGACTGTAAAAAGGCAACTATTCTGATTTTCCAATTTGCGTAGTTTGTTCCATCCAAATAAGGGGGTTTATTAGTTGAGGTACCATCTCTGGGAATCTCTATGGCAAACATCTGAATAGATCTAGAAACAATGATAAGAACCTGCTCTAATACCACTTGAGAGTCTTTAAACCTTGATACAGGTTAAGGTCTCCAATCAAATTAAGTTATGTAGATAACTAACAACAGTGACACAAACGAAAACTATCAATCACCACAGTGAAGATAGACACATGATTTTTACGTGGAAAACCCAAACGGGAAAAAACTACGGGACCAACCACCGATCCACCAAGATCAAACACTATGCAAGAAAAGTTATAAGAACTACTTACTACTCTTTTCCCAGTTGAACACAACGTAAATGACTAGAAGCTCTTCTTCTTATCGACGCACACGCTATTCACCTTTTTCTAGCTTGATCTTCACGCCTAGATGCCTCTCAAGACAAATCACCAAGATAGAGAATGAAGCTGATGCTCAGAAGCACACTTCGCAGCACATGTAGAATAGAAAAGCTCCTGAGAAGATGATGTCTCTCAATAAGATTTCTAGGGTTTTGATCTGGAGAGAGGTAATTTCTTTTATAGAAGAGATGTTCCTTATATACACAACAACCCCAAAGTCCTTTTTGTTTTGGATTCAAGAAGGATAAGGAAGTTTATCTCACAAGAGAGAGATCTGAAAAATCAGAGATTTTTGATTTGCCCCTGCCGACCCGGCCGATTGATCGGATAAGCTATCTGACCGATCGAGTATGGGGTCCGACCAATCGGGCACCTCGGCCGACCGGTCGTTCTTTAATTCTGTCTGCAGGTTTCTGTATGCATGTAATTCGACCGATTTGCCATGTAATCTGACTGGTCTGACAGTTAAAACACCTGCATTCCATCTGTTGAGTAGAATACCTTTATCTGTAACTTTTGTAAAGGCTTCAATCCATCTAGAAAATAAAATTACAACACTTCAATCCCATGAACTTGCTAATATTCCATGCCTTACATATGACTTTAGACAGCATAAGTATTTAGAGATTTATCATTTTTTTTATTTTTTGTTTTTTTATAAAGAGACAACAAACTAATAGTTCATTATCAAAGTTCATGTTCATATGTGTGTGTTCTCCAATTTGACCTGCTAGGGCTGGTATAAGGGAGGTGCACTATCTCCCATTCAATCCAGTGGACAGGGGAACTGCTAGTACCTATATCGAGGCTGATGGCAGTTGGCATTGTGCTAGCAAAGGTGCTTTTGAACAGGTATTTCTTTTTAATCTTTTTCTTTTTTTCTTTCTTTTTTATTTTATTTTTATTGTTGTTGGTATAAATTAAAAGATCTTTTATTCTACAATGGCGTTGACTTATTTTCAATGCTCTTTAAAAATAGATATTGAACCTTTGCAACTGCAAGGAAGATATTAGGAACAAGGTTCATGCTATAATTGAATAGTTTGGATTATGGAATTATGAATTTTATTTTCCTCACCATGTTGTTGCTTTTGATCATCAAATGTAAACTGCTTTGAATAGCAAAAAGGATTATGGTAGGGAGGAATGGGAGATACAATAGGCTTTTCCATAAAGGACATTGCATGCACTACGTCCTCCAGAAACCAACAGCAGCTCTTCCTCGGGAAGAGCAACCATGGGAGCTTTTAGAAATTGCCGAGCTGGCCAAAAGGCGTGTTGAGGTTCAAGGTATGCAAGTACCCTATACTTTTAAGCATCATGATGCCACTCTTTGACTACTCAACTTCATTTCCGGTTCATTTAAGAGAAATCAGAGTCTCTTTCGGCTTAAAAAATGTTGTGGTTTTGTATTCATTCCAAGCTTCGTGACTTGAACAACACTCAAAGGGACATGTGAGTCAATAGTAAAGCTGAAGGGGCTCGACGTTGATACAATTCAGCAACATTATACCGTTAAGTGAAAACTGTAAACAAGTGAAGTTAGTTATTCCCTTCATCAAAATTGTAACCAAGTAAGTGCAAGAAGGCTGGATTATTTAGGTTTAGGTCTGATCCCCATTCACCTAATTTTTGGCAGTATCCTCCTTCAAAGACCTGATAAATTCTTAAAAATGTATTCTTTTATGTATATTTTAGGAGATTTTAAGGACTTATTTATTTAAAATTTCTTCATTTAGTTGAAATTTATATTTTTATGATTTAGAAATCATCATTGTGTTTTCCTGCAAAATTCATTCCAAAATCATTAATTTTTTCATAAAATCATAAAACTCTCCACTTTTAGATTTCCATTTTTAGAAGGCTTTTTAAATTCAACTTTTTACATAAAAATGACAAATGTTTTAAATCATTAGTTAAATAAAGAGAAATCACGATCAATGATGTGAATTTATGGTATCATTTTATGTAAATTGGGCCCGTATTAATGCATTTGTGACTTTCGGTCAAAATTTTTATTTTAACTAAAAATCACTTTCGTGTGTAGAAAAATTGAAGAAAAGGGACCCACATCAAAGATTAAAAGCCAAGAAATTATTTGTAAAGAAATCCTAAAAAGAGAAGAAAAGAAGAAATTGAAGCACAAATGGGCCCCACTTCATCAAATGAAGTCACTTGAAGGTTTACCAGAAGCTATCAATGAAAATGATTATCAATCAACAATGGGCCCATTCCATGGAGAATTATCAGTGTGTGTTGGCATGACTCTTAAGATCGGGAAGCTAATTTCTCTCCACACTTCCTATTTTTTTGCAAACATGGAGCCAAAGAGGAAACACTTTAAGAAAGTGTACAAATTTGATTGACTAAAGAAGTCTTCCATATTGGAAAAGAATTCCAACTCCTGTGTACATGTAAGTCACCTACCTTTATAAATAAATAAATAAATAAATAACCCAAGCCAGTGGTCGTCCGCGATTACAATTCCATATCATCATTCAAACCCACTTTCCATACTCCTCACAACAATTGTTTTTTCTCTCCCTCAAATCCACCAACCCACTGTCCCATTTCCTAGATTCTTTCTTTCTTATATGATACCATTCCACACCAAACATCCCATATATTCAACTAACCCCAGCCACACTTGAAGATCATGGCCACGTCTTGGGCATGCACTATGAGGGCACGTCTTGGCATCACATGGAGAATATTTCAGGAAGTTATATTCGAACCATGTGACTTATTAAAGTAATATGACCTCATCACCTTTATGACCCACACATGGAATTACATTCTTGATGATTAGTGGACCATGATAATGGAGAGACGGTTAGATGAATGTATCTTGGCTACCAAGGAAGTTCTTAAATTAGAAAGACTCCAAAGCAAAGCAAAGAGACCAGTTCACCTAGACTTCTTATACTACAGAAATAGAGAAGTGTATGAATGGCAAGTCTTGTAGATAAGAAATTGATCATATTATATTAGATCTCCAAAAGCAGATTAGACGCCCACCACCTTCACCATTCCACCATTCCACCATACCACTAATCCACGCCCAACCCATTCCATCTATCTCTCTCCTCTCCATCTCATCACAATCAAAAGTGGGGTTTGGCCAAGCCCACATTTGAATCCATCCTCTTCCATCCATCTTCCTTCTTCCATCTAATGCTCCTTGGTGATGCATGAAGATTAGAGCATGGATTGCGGGCGAAGTTACCTCTTTTTGATGGCTTGATCTAGGGAAATGATAGATTTTCTTTTTCTAGTTTTAATTATTTTTGGGGTATTATTGGTTATATTGGTTCGTTTTAATTTTAAATACACAATTAGTGAGGTCAAAGTGTTCTGCCTTGGATTGGCATCATGTGTTTGTGTGTGGTGACAGCATGCACTTGGTGCAGTGTTTTTGTGGATTTTTATTAATTCTGTCAATACAGCGTTTTAATTTCCAATAATAAAAGAAACTAGAATTATTTTTATTTTTTTCTTTCCATTATTTGTGAATAATTTATTTCTAAGTTTTTATTTAGTGCATGGTTAATTTATTCTTTTACATTGGTGGTTCGACCTAGTTTATTAATTGGCAGTTTCTAGTTTTAGGATTATTTTAGTTTAGGATTTTAAGGTTAGATTTCCTTTGTGATTTTTTTCATATTTGGAATTGTAATTTAGATTTAATTTTCAGAAGTAGTAGTTGTGTATTTTTATAGATTTTTTTTTTGGTAGTAGTAGTTTTTCAATTAGGACATGTTTTCTGCGAGAATTAGCTCCCTATGGATAAGATCCCGACTCACTGGGTAAAACTACAATTGAGGCCTTTCACTTGGGGTACATGTTGATCAAGACCATATGATAAACTTTTTAAGCATCCATATGACTAAACAAGAAGTTTAATTCAAGTTTTCCAATTTTGACCAAAGTGGGGATTTGGAGTCTAGCAAATGCTTTCTAATTGTTAAGAATGGGATTTGTTATTGCGGAGATAAATGTGGCTCTCCTAGTCATAGTTAAGGATGAGGCTTTCCATTCTTGAGTTAAGATTGTATGTTGTCCATCGTGATATTTCTCTTCTATTTGGATCAGTAACAACTGTGGATTTAAAGTTTAGAAGATTTATTTGTGTTATATGCACACTCTGCTATACAGTTACTCAAGAAGACAATTATTGATGTATGGCATATAATGGTTGTCTGAAGTTTGATACTATAGAGATTGAGGATGGGCTGAAAGGCATCTTGGCATGAATTTCATGGTATTATTTTGTTCTTGAAAACATATTTTAAACCTTTCTTTGTGAAGATGATCATCTATAACCAAGCAATTTTGATGCTAAGATACAATTTCTAAAATTGCATATATTTTGTTTAAAATAATAATTTTTTAAAATTAATTATAAAACTTTCAAAGAAATCCTTAAAAAATAAAACGACTGCCCAGACAATCGTTAATTTAATGGTAAGCAGCCGTTTATCCATTTTTTTTTACTATAAAGTCATTTTTTTGAAACACAACTATTTTGGGCAGTCGTATTTTGGCGGTTTTGACATAGTACAAAACACTTCTTTTTTGAAGCTTTACACTATGTATATCTCATTCAAAGACATTAGGGTATTAATTATTGAAATCCCCTATGGAAATGATTTGTGAACTTTGCAAACTTTTACTTAACAACTTAGAACAACATCCAAAATCTAGGACAATTTTCGATAAGAGGTTATTTTCTATGATGATTTTTAGTTTTCTTTGTTAAATTAGGCATAATAATTAAAATTACATAATTAACTCCGCCAATTTTTACTGCCGGTCCCAAACTCGGGTAAAGGAGGAGGGTTGAATGAGGTAGGTTGACAGCCAGCGTAAAACTTTGTCACAACCCAAACATGAATTCTAAGATAATGACATTTCGTCATAAGGCTAAGGCATTTCTCGCTTTAACCGATGCATTGTAGCGTCGCCCGGTTGCAGTGAAAAGTGTGCAAGGGCTACCTTATGACTCTAGGCTAGTGCGGTTAAAGAAGTTAGTCCCTGAGAAGAAGAGGGGGAATAGGAAAATTAGATTTGCTACTTGGAGTATAGAAACCTTGATAAGCAAGAGCATGAAGTTGGTTGAGGTAATGAAAAGAAGAATAATTAATATGGCTTGTATATAGGAGAGAAGGTGGAAAGGGAATAAATCTAAAGAGATCACAGATGGGTATAAGCTGTCACAACTCGAGCCCAGAAATCGGGGGTTAGCGAAAAGCCAAACCAGTAATACACATACTCCCGTGCACGTGCATCCAAACCCAGTCCAGATACACGCACACAAGGGATCTAACACGTGCGAAGCAAGCGAACGAGGAAGCTGTGGATATCAGAGCAAGCACAACAAAAGAGAACGAGCGGAAAACCAAAATGCGAAATGGGAAAAAGACGTAGATAACACACACAGATATAAATCCAAATACAAGACTGAGTACACGTCAAAAAACATGATGTACAAAAATAATACATAGTAACAAAGTCCGAAGTACAAAATACAAAATCTCCAAAAAACCAAAACACATAATAAAAAATGCAGGAACGCACTCGACAGAATGATCAAGCCCACTCTGCCATACCAGAGGGTGTCTCTAGGTCCTACCCTGTAGTCTCTTCGATCGCCGGGGAACCGGGCAAGAGATCTGTGCCTGCAACACCACAAACAACTCAATGAATACAATGATCCAGCAATTATAAGTAACAGGGACGAAACACTCATAGTATCAAAGTGAATAAGGACAGAAGATTAAATACAGAGTTTCATATTAGTATGCTAAGCAAATTGTGTATAGAAGTAAAGCATGTGAAATGAATCAAAACATAGAAATACTGAACTAAGTAGCTACTACATTAACCATATTCTCTCACATAGAGAGCAGACATAGCAGACAGATGAGAACACCCCCGACCTGGCCATGGGTACAAGTGAGTCTTGGTTTCCTGGGTTCCGGAGTCCCAAGACAAAGCTACATTGCAGTGATACAGAGAACAAAGAAACAAGCCAGAGGTAACCCCGTCGGGCATCCTAGGGCTGAGGCTGAGTAGAGCCAGACTAATACCAATCAAATTAAATCCAAAAGAAGGGAGATTTTCCGCTTTGGACTCACTGACGGCAAAGGCTAGATCTTATCCTCACGTATAAATCTCTGGGCAGAGCCACTTAGGAATACCCAGTGACTCAGAGATGTACAAAGCCAGAGGTATATAAACATAGCGTAAAATGAGCCAAAGCACTGCGTATATCAAAGCATAGTACAGACCGAAGAATAAAACAAATATACAGAACAAAAGCAAAATGATCTCGTCATGCATAAACGTAGATCAGCAGAACAGAGAGCAAAACTGTAAGCAATATGCAATGCATCTCAGATTAACACTGAATCAAGGGTAATTACAAGCCAACTCAAATCTAGTTGTTCACTGTCACTAACCGTGCATGATGATGTAGTTTTAAGTAATGCACCGTTGCCATCAAAGTGTTGTAATGTCATTCTCACGTGCACCGAAGTCCCTTAAACCAACACCCATGGGAGGTGCTTAACAGTAAACCAACGCTCACATGAATGAGTCATAGCCTAACAGACTATTTATGAGGTCCAAGGAATCCATTGGGCTGGTTTATATGAGTGGGTACCTGTATATAAGCCCTACAAGGTCACACCATTAGCCTAAGTTTAATTTCAAACTTTTTCCAGGTCTTACGGTTTAACCGTGGGTGACCTACGGCTTAGCCGTCGACAGCTTACGGCCTAGCCGTAAGATGCACAACAGCTTAGCCGTGGTTTCCTTCAGAACACGGTTAAACTGGTCATCTTCCACTTCTGATCTGATACCTTTTTACGGTTGAGCTACGGTAGAGTCCACGGCTTAGCCGTAACTTCACCATAAGAGTACTGGAATCAGAAAGTTTCGACTGATCAGAGTGTTAATGGCTAGGTCACGGTTAGCTTATGGCTCAGCCGTAGAACAATTTACGGGTCAGCCGTAGCCTAGCCGTAGAACAAAATTCAAAATTCGAGTCTCTGGATTCTGAGCCGTACAACCTTACGGCTTAGCCATACAATACAGAAAACGAAATCGGGACAGTTACAGAGACTGCAATTTAATGTGCAAATGAAGCAAAACAAGCTCCAATGAAGCCAAAGTGATAGAATTAGGCTGTAGATCATGTCAAGCATGTAAGAACAAAAGAATCACAACAATCAACAATCTACCCATATGTGTAATACAGTCCTGTACTTATACTTGCCTCAAAGCTTTGTCAAACATTCAGCTCCAATCCAACTAAAAACCCAAGCAAAGCAAAGCAACAACACATGCAAGTATGAGAACACAGCAAGGGAGATGCAAAATTCAAATTGGAGAAGAAAAATTGAAGAACCCACTTACCTCATGTCACAACCCGAGCCCAGGGTTCGGGGGTTAGCAAAAGCCAAACCTAATGACACACGTACTCCCGTGCATGCACACGTAGACCGAGTCTAAATGCACACGCACAAGGGAACATTCACACGTGCCAAGCAAGTACGCGGAAGCTGTAAATATCAGAAACATAAACTAACAGTTCAAAAAGAGGATACAAAGGACGAACTGACATAATTACATATAAAAGTCTTACAAAAGATCAAAATAACATATACAGTCATGACATATACAAGTCTGAAATCCTCAAAACAACAAGAACAAGACTCCAATGATGCATGCCAAGAGCGCTCTCCCGTGGAGTGATCACATCGACTCCTCTAGGCCTGATGGGGCCCCGGGGGTCTCATCTGGAGTCTGGCCGACCTGCGGGGGTTCGGCAGGGGTATCTGGGCCTGCAACACCAAAACAACTGTGAATACGAAGATTCAGCACAGTATAAACCATAGCAAGTTAACACACGCTGTGTCTAACAGAATAAGAACATCATGTGATTAAAAAAGACATTTTCGTATACTAGGCTGTCATGCAAGAAAGAAATATGCTAAGTGAATCAATGAGTACATGCTGTGTACATAACTAGTGGCCACTACATTACCATATGCTCCCAAAAGAGGGATCTTATAACATGCAAAGAACACCATTGTCCGGGCCAGGGTACAATGGGTCTCGGTTTCCTGGGGTCCGGTTCCCCAAGACATATCCATACTGCAGCAGGCCATATAAACTATACCAAATTCACCCCGTCGGGATCCTAAGGCTGAGGCTAAGTAGAGCCTGACCATACAGAGTCAATCATGAAAATCCTAAGTAGATCGTGACAACATAGCATACGTGCATATCTGTGAGTGAATATATCATATATGCATACTCAAGGTAAGTAATCACAATGTGAAGGTAACGGAATACAAGTAATCATGTCAGAGCATTGAGATCAATGATCGAATGCAATATGTTATGCAACAAATCATGCGAAATCGAATCATCTTAAGTTACAAACCAGTTCTAATCTAATTATCCGGTGTTTCTAACCGTGCATGATGATGTAGTTTTAAGTTATTCGATGCACCGTTGTCTAGTGTTGCGTGGAATCGGGCGGTGCACGAAGTCCCTTAAACCAACACCCATGGGGAGGTGCTTAACATCCGGATAACGAACCTGAATGATTCGCAGCCCTCGAGATCATTCACGCGTTGTACCACATTCCGTTGGGCAGGTCTAGGTGTCCTACATTCTATCATGAAGGCCATATCGGTCTTTCCATTACACCTATCCTTGTTTTTCTTTCATTAGTCTAGTGTGGATACGGCTTAGCCGTGTGTGTGCTACGGCTTAGCCGTGTGTGGTCTACGGCTTAACCGTGTGTGGTCTACGGCTTAGCCGTGGCTGGGCCGTAGAAGGTCTGTCAGTTGCTGACTCTCAGTTATTCTAGAAAATGCACCCTGTATTGATCTACGGCTGGGCCACGGCTGAGCTTCGGCTTAGCCGTAGGGCAATCCACGGCTTAGCCGTGCCCTAGCCGTAGAGGAAAACTGGGTTTTTCTCCTCTCTGGACTTTGAGCCGTAAGTGCCATACGGCTTAGCCGTACCTGCACGAATTCAAATTTCTGAAACACATACAGAAAATCTGGAAACTCATCAGAAGTGCAATTTTTCAATAGAAAGGAATAGCATATGAACCAAATGGGCTGTAAACACATTGTTTCCACATTAATTCATATAAAACCAACCAAATCAAAAGCATACCAACATGGGTTCTCAAAGATATGGTTATACTTGCCTCAATTGGAAATCAATTGCCCAACTAAAGTTCTTGGGTCCAAACACAACCTAACACACACAAAACCACATGCATGCATGAGGATTGGAATCACAGACACACCAAGCAACAATGGAAACAAGAGGGAGAAGAAATAGAGAAAGGAGATGAGAGGGATGGAAGGAAATCCACTCACCTCACATGCAAAAACCCAAATTCCTCTTGATCGATGGAGGAGAGAATTCAAGTGAAGAAGAGAGAGAGTTGAGCTCCATGTGCAGTGCAGGAAATGAGAGAAAACGAGAGAAGGAACTTGAGTTGATCGATGGGTGAGATATATATAAGCTCATGAGGTGGTCAAATTACAAGAGGGTCCAAGTCATGAGTCTATTTTCAGTTTGAGTCAAATCAAGGTCCAATCGAATCACACGACCTCGGTTGTAAACGACGTAGTTACAAAAGTTAACGAGCTCAACGAAAGACACGTGTTGACATCAAAATGATGCAGAAATGACCATGTCTTAGAAAAGCTAAAATTACGAAAAAGGGCTTGGTCTACTTAATCCAGGTCAAACTCAACCCAACTACCTATTCATGACCCGTAACGAAAAGAAAACACAAACAAAACACGATTAGCAACGAAAACAAGATTAACTAGTCGCTAAACGAGATCAAGCTGGGTCGGAGTGTTACATCTTCCCCTACTTGAGAATCATTCCGTCCCCGGAATGACCACTCACTCACTCATGCCTGGGAAAACAAATCGGGGTATTGTCGTGCCATCTGCTCTTCTAACTCCCAAGTAGCCTCATCGGGACTGTGATGCTCCCAAAGCACTTTGACCCATCGAATCGTCCTGGTGCGGAGTATCTGCTCTCGGGTTCCCACGATACGGAGCGGTCGCTCAACGTACGCAGCATTCGGCTGAATCTGAACCTCGTCGTAACGGATGACATGGGAGGGATCATGAACATATTTCCGAAGCATCGAAACGTGGAAAACGTTGTGTACTCCTGAAAACATCTCGGGAAGCTCTAATCGATAGGCGAAATCACCAATCCGACTCTTGATCTCGAACGGTCCGACATAGCGTGGAGCTAACTTGCCTTTCTGGCCGAAACGGATTGTACCCTTCATCGGTGAGACCTTCAGAAAAACCCACTCGCCAACTTGAAACTCTAAGGGCCGTCTGCGGGTGTCTGCATAACTCTTCGTACCATACAATACGTATGTCACAACCCGAGCCCAGGGTTCGGGGGTTAGCAAAAGCCAAACCTAATGACACACGTACTCCCGTGCATGCACACGTAGACCGAGTCTAAATGCACACGCACAAGGGAACATTCACACGTGCCAAGCAAGTACGCGGAAGCTGTAAATATCAGAAACATAAACTAACAGTTCAAAAAGAGGATACAAAGGACGAACTGACATAATTACATATAAAAGTCTTACAAAAGATCAAAATAACATATACAGTCATGACATATACAAGTCTGAAATCCTCAAAACAACAAGAACAAGACTCCAATGATGCATGCCAAGAGCGCTCTCCCGTGGAGTGATCACATCGACTCCTCTAGGCCTGATGGGGCCCCGGGGGTTTCATCTGGAGTCTGGCCGACCTGCGGGGGTTCGGCAGGGGTATCTGGGCCTGCAACACCAAAACAACTGTGAATACGAAGATTCAGCACAGTATAAACCATAGCAAGTTAACACACGCTGTGTCTAACAGAATAAGAACATCATGTGATTAAAAAAGACATTTTCGTATTCTAGGCTGTCATGCAAGAAAGAAATATGCTAAGTGAATCAATGAGTACATGCTGTGTATATAACTAGTGGCGACTACATTACCATATGCTCCCAAAAGAGGGATCTTATGACATGCAAAGAACACCATTGTCCGGGCCAGGGTACAATGGGTCTCGGTTTCCTGGGGTCCGGTTCCCCAAGACATATCCATACTGCAGCAGGCCATATAAACTATACCAAATTCACCCCGTCGGGATCCTAAGGCTGAGGCTAAGTAGAGCCTGACCATACAGAGTCAATCATGAAAATCCTAAGTAGATCGTGACAACATAGCATACGTGCATATCTGTGAGTGAATATATCATATATGCATACTCAAGGTAAGTAATCACAATGTGAAGGTAACGGAATACAAGTAATCATGTCAGAGCATTGAGATCAATGATCGAATGCAATATGTTATGCAACAAATCATGCGAAATCGAATCATCTTAAGTTACAAACCAGTTCTAATCTAATTATCCGGTGTTTCTAACCGTGCATGATGATGTAGTTTTAAGTTATTCGATGCACCGTTGTCTAGTGTTGCGTGGAATCGGGCGGTGCACGAAGTCCCTTAAACCAACACCCATGGGGAGGTGCTTAACATCCGGATAACGAACCTGAATGATTCGCAGCCCTCGAGATCATTCACGCGTTGTACCACATTCCGTTGGGCAGGTCTAGGTGTCCTACATTCTATCATGAAGGCCATATCGGTCTTTCCATTACACCTATCCTTGTTTTTCTTTCATTAGTCTAGTGTGGATACGGCTTAGCCGTGTGTGTGCTACGGCTTAGCCGTGTGTGGTCTACGGCTTAACCGTGTGTGGTCTACGGCTTAGCCGTGGCTGGGCCGTAGAAGGTCTGTCAGTTGCTGACTCTCAGTTATTCTAGAAAATGCACCCTGTATTGATCTACGGCTGGGCCACGGCTGAGCTTCGGCTTAGCCGTAGGGCAATCCACGGCTTAGCCGTGCCCTAGCCGTAGAGGAAAACTGGGTTTTTCTCCTCTCTGGACTTTGAGCCGTAAGTGCCATACGGCTTAGCCGTACCTGCACGAATTCAAATTTCTGAAACACATACAGAAAATCTGGAAACTCATCAGAAGTGCAATTTTTCAATAGAAAGGAATAGCATATGAACCAAATGGGCTGTAAACACATTGTTTCCACATTAATTCATATAAAACCAACCAAATCAAAAGCATACCAACATGGGTTCTCAAAGATATGGTTATACTTGCCTCAATTGGAAATCAATTGCCCAACTAAAGTTCTTGGGTCCAAACACAACCTAACACACACAAAACCACATGCATGCATGAGGATTGGAATCACAGACACACCAAGCAACAATGGAAACAAGAGGGAGAAGAAATAGAGAAAGGAGATGAGAGGGATGGAAGGAAATCCACTCACCTCACATGCAAAAACCCAAATTCCTCTTGATCGATGGAGGAGAGAATTCAAGTGAAGAAGAGAGAGAGTTGAGCTCCATGTGCAGTGCAGGAAATGAGAGAAAACGAGAGAAGGAACTTGAGTTGATCGATGGGTGAGATATATATAAGCTCATGAGGTGGTCAAATTACAAGAGGGTCCAAGTCATGAGTCTATTTTCAGTTTGAGTCAAATCAAGGTCCAATCGAATCACACGACCTCGGTTGCAAACGACGCAGTTACAAAAGTTAACGAGCTCAACGAAAGACACGTGTTGACATCAAAATGATGCAGAAATGACCATGTCTTAGAAAAGCTAAAATTACGAAAAAGGGCTTGGTCTACTTAATCCAGGTCAAACTCAACCCAACTACCTATTCATGACCCGTAACGAAAAGAAAACACAAACAAAACACGATTAGCAACGAAAACAAGATTAACTAGTCGCTAAACGAGATCAAGCTGGGTCGGAGTGTTACATCCTCCCCTACTTGAGAATCATTCCGTCCCCGGAATGACCACTCACTCACTCATGCCTGGGAAAACAAATCGGGGTATTGTCGTGCCATCTGCTCTTCTAACTCCCAAGTAGCCTCATCGGGACTGTGATGCTCCCAAAGCACTTTGACCCATCGAATCGTCCTGGTGCGGAGTATCTGCTCTCGGGTTCCCACGATACGGAGCGGTCGCTCAACGTACGCAGCATTCGGCTGAATCTGAACCTCGTCGTAACGGATGACATGGGAGGGATCATGAACATATTTCCGAAGCATCGAAACGTGGAAAACGTTGTGTACTCCTGAAAACATCTCGGGAAGCTCTAATCGATAGGCGAAATCACCAATCCGACTCTTGATCTCGAACGGTCCGACATAGCGTGGAGCTAACTTGCCTTTCTGGCCGAAACGGATTGTACCCTTCATCGGTGAGACCTTCAAAAATACCTACTCGCCAACTTGAAACTCTAAGGGCCGTCTGCGGGTGTCTGCATAACTCTTCGTACCATACAATACGTATGTCACAACCCGAGCCCAGGGTTCGGGGGTTAGCAAAAGCCAAACCTAATGACACACGTACTCCCGTGCATGCACACGTAGACCGAGTCTAAATGCACACGCACAAGGGAACATTCACACGTGCCAAGCAAGTACGCGGAAGCTGTAAATCTCAGAAACATAAACTAACAGTTCAAAAAGAGGATACAAAGGACGAACTGACATAATTACATATAAAAGTCTTACAAAAGATCAAAATAACATATACAGTCATGACATATACAAGTCTGAAATCCTCAAAACAACAAGAACAAGACTCCAATGATGCATGCCAAGAGCGCTCTCCCGTGGAGTGATCACATCGACTCCTCTAGGCCTGATGGGGCCCCGGGGGTTTCATCTGGAGTCTGGCCGACCTGCGGGGGTTCGGCAGGGGTATCTGGGCCTGCAACACCAAAACAACTGTGAATACGAAGATTCAGCACAGTATAAACCATAGCAAGTTAACACACGCTGTGTCTAACAGAATAAGAACATCATGTGATTAAAAAAGACATTTTCGTATACTAGGCTGTCATGCAAGAAAGAAATATGCTAAGTGAATCAATGAGTACATGCTGTGTACATAACTAGTGGCTACTACATTACCATATGCTCCCAAAAGAGGGATCTTATAACATGCAAAGAACACCATTGTCCGAGCCAGGGTACAATGGGTCTCGGTTTCCTGGGGTCCGGTTCCCCAAGACATATCCATACTGCAGCAGGCCATATAAACTATACCAAATTCACCCCGTCGGGATCCTAAGGCTGAGGCTAAGTAGAGCCTGACCATACAGAGTCAATCATGAAAATCCTAAGTAGATCGTGACAACATAGCATACGTGCATATCTGTGAGTGAATATATCATATATGCATACTCAAGGTAAGTAATCACAATGTGAAGGTAACGGAATACAAGTAATCATGTCAGAGCATTGAGATCAATGATCGAATGCAATATGTTATGCAACAAATCATGCGAAATCGAATCATCTTAAGTTACAAACCAGTTCTAATCTAATTATCCGGTGTTTCTAACCGTGCATGATGATGTAGTTTTAAGTTATTCGATGCACCGTTGTCTAGTGTTGCGTGGAATCGGGCGGTGCACGAAGTCCCTTAAACCAACACCCATGGGGAGGTGCTTAACATCCGGATAACGAACCTGAATGATTCGCAGCCCTCGAGATCATTCACGCGTTGTACCACATTCCGTTGGGCAGGTCTAAGTGTCCTACATTCTATCATGAAGGCCATATCGGTCTTTCCATTACACCTATCCTTGTTTTTCTTTCATTAGTCTAGTGTGGATACGGCTTAGCCGTGTGTGTGCTACGGCTTAGCCGTGTGTGGTCTACGGCTTAACCGTGTGTGGTCTACGGCTTAGCCGTGGCTGGGCCGTAGAAGGTCTGTCAGTTGCTGACTCTCAGTTATTCCAGAAAATGCACCCTGTATTGATCTACGGCTGGGCCACGGCTGAGCTTTGGCTTAGCCGTAGGGCAATCCACGGCTTAGCCGTGCCCTAGCCGTAGAGGAAAACTGGGTTTTTCTCCTCTCTGGACTTTGAGCCGTAAGTGCCATACGGCTTAGCCGTACCTGCACGAATTCAAATTTCTGAAACACATACAGAAAATCTAGAAACTCATCAGAAGTGCAATTTTTCAATAGAAAGGAATAGCATATGAACCAAATGGGCTGTAAACACATTGTTTCCACATTAATTCATATAAAACCAACCAAATCAAAAGCATACCAACATGGGTTCTCAAAGATATGGTTATACTTGCCTCAATTGGAAATCAATTGCCCAACTAAAGTTCTTGGATCCAAACACAACCTAACACACACAAAACCACATGCATGCATGAGGATTGGAATCACAGACACACCAAGCAACAATGGAAACAAGAGGGAGAAGAAATAGAGAAAGGAGATGAGAGGGATGGAAGGAAATCCACTCACCTCACATGCAAAAACCCAAATTCCTCTTGATCGATGGAGGAGAGAATTCAAGTGAAGAAGAGAGAGAGTTGAGCTCCACGTGCAGTGCAGGAAATGAGAGAAAACGAGAGAAGGAACTTGAGTTGATCGATGGGTGAGATATATATAAGCTCATGAGGTGGTCAAATTACAAGAGGGTCCAAGTCATGAGTCTATTTTCAGTTTGAGTCAAATCAAGGTCCAATCGAATCACACGACCTCGGTTGCAAACGACGTAGTTACAAAAGTTAACGAGCTCAACGAAAGACACGTGTTGACATCAAGATGATGTAGAAATGACCATGTCTTAGAAAAGCTAAAATTACGAAAAAGGGCTTGGTCTACTTAATCCAGGTCAAACTCAACCCAACTACCTATTCATGACCCGTAACGAAAAGAAAACACAAACAAAACACGATTAGCAACGAAAACAAGATTAACTAGCCGCTAAACGAGATCAAGCTGGGTCGGAGTATTACACCTCAAAGCATAGACAGAGAGGAGGGAGAGAAAGAACCCAATCGAAATGGGTGGAAAACTCGCAACACCGACCCAATGAGGAAGAGAAGTGAAGAGAAGAGAGAATGGATGTGGAGCCCTCCCTGGAGTTTATGCATGCACGTTGAAGGAAATGAGTAGGGAGAGAAGACATCTAGCTGATGACTCATTATATAGTTTTGGAGTTTAAAACAAAGTCTAATGGGTTTAAGCTATTTAAGATTCAAGTCACATGAGGGTCCAACTCCTCCAATTGACTCCGAATGGGTCTGAGACAGTTACCGAAAATAACGAGCTCAACAAAATACACGTACTGACACTAAGATGATGCAGATATGATGCATTCAAAGCAATTGCAAAATTACAAAAAAAGGGTTTAAAACCTATCCCATCCTAGGTTAAAGGCTACTCAACTACCTATCTAAAATCCGAAACTAAGCCTAAAAGAAATAAACAATACAAAAACACACAAATGAGCCACTAAACCGGCTCAAAGGGGATCGGAGTGTTACATAAACTTTTCTATGTAGGAAAAAGTAATACAAGAAATGGAGTGGATATAGTTATATATACGGATTTGAAACAAAAAATTGTTGGGGTAAGGAGGTTTGGTGATAGAATTATAACAATTAAACTAGTGCTAGAGGAAGACATAATTCACATCATCAGTGCATATGCTCCCCAAGTAGGACTAGAGGAAAGTGTGAAAAGACAATTTTGGGAGGAGATAAATGATTTAATGCAAAAAATTCCAAATAGTGATAAGATTTTTCTTGGAGGATATTTAAATGGATATATAGGAAGAGATAATAGAAGATATGAGAGAGTGCATGGGGGGCAAAGATTTAGAAAAAAAAATGAATTCGGAAATACTATATTAGACTTTGCAGTGGCATTTAATCTTGTAGTAACAAATACTCACTTTAAAAAGGAAGATGAGCATCTAATTACCTATAACAGCGGGAGTAATAGGAGTGAAATAAACTTTTTTCTAATTAGAAAATAGGATCGATTGGCTTGTAAAGATTGTAAGGTTCTCCCAAGAGAGAATTTAACTACACAACATAGGCTCAGAGTTTTAAATATTTGCATTAGAAGTAGAAAGAGAATGGTAATAAACAAAATGGACCCTAAAATAAGGTAGAGAGAGTTGAAGAGGGAAAGAGCAAATATATTTAAGGACAAAATGATTGAGAAGGGAGAATGGAATATTGAATGAGAAACTATAATAATGTGCAATCAAATGGCTAATTGTATTAAGAATGTTACAAAAGAGGTACTTAGAGAATTAAAATGAAAGAGACATATTAATAAAGAAACATGGTAGTGAAATGCAGAGGTTTCGAAAGTTATTCGACAGAAAAGACATTGCTACAAAGTTTGGCAGGAGACTAAGAGTATAAAAAATTTTGAGCTATATAAGAAAGCAAAGAAAAAAGCTAAGAAAGTAGTAAATAGTGTAAAGTACAAAGCATATGATGACCTCTATAATAGGTTGGGAACAAGAGAAGGAGAAAAAGATATTTTGAAGCTTGCAAAAATAAGAGAAAAGAAAAATAAGAACTTAGATCATGTCAAATGTAGCAAGGACAATGAGGAAAATATTCTGGTGAAGAACAATGATATTAAAGAAAGGTGGAAGGAATATTTTAGCAAACTTTTAAATGAAGAACATTTAGACAATATAAGAGTTAAGGTGGATATTTCATCACTAGAATATACTTTTCTCCATAGAATTAGAGGGGTGGAAGTGAAGGAAGCATTAAAGTAAATCAAGACAGGAAAGATAATAGGCCTAGATGGTATTTCGATAGAGGTATGGAAATGCTTAGGAGAGGTTGGGGTGAGTTGGTTATGTAGACTATTCAATAAAGTACTTCTGACAAAGAAAATACCAGATGAATGGAGAAGAAGCATTGTAGTACCCATATATAAGAATAAGGGAAATATACAAAATTGTACTAACTATCGAAGGATTAAAATTATGAGTCATATTGTGAACTTATAGGAGAGAGTAATCAGCAAAGACTGAAATGGAAGACCAAGATCTCTAAAAATCAATTTGGTTTTATGCCAGGGAGATCAACTATAGAAGCTATCTTTTCACTTAAGCAATTAATGGAAAAATATCGAGTAAAGAGAAAAAATCTTCACATGGTCTTTATCGATTTGGAAAAGGCCTATGATAGAGTACCAAGGAATTTAATTTGGTGGGTTTTAAAGAAAAGGAATGTCCTCAGAGGTTACATTGAAATTTTTAAGGATATGTATGAAGGAGCAATAACAAATGTGAGAACCACATGTGGAGAAATAGATGGATTCCCCGTGACTATAGGCTTACATCAGGAATCAACCTTAAGCCCTTATCTCTTTGCATTAATTATGGATGAGTTAACTATGCATATTCAAGAAGAAGTACCATGGTATATGTTGTTTACAGATGATATAGTATTGGTGGATGAATCAAGAGATGGTGTAAATACAAAATTTGAGATATGGCGGGGGGCATTAGAATATAGAAGCTTTAAAATAAGTTGTACAAAGATAGAATATATGGATTGCAACTTCAATAGACATATACAAAATGTTGAAACCACTGTCAAAATTGAAACCCATGAGATACCACGTAAAGATTCTTTTCGGTACCTAGGCTCGATGATTAGTAATGATGGGGAGATCGATGAAAATGTGGAGCATAGGATAAAATTGGATTGCTGAAGTAGAGACTAGCTTTTGGAATGCTTTGTGACATATGAATGCCAATAAAATTGAAAGGCTTATTTTACAGGATAGTGGTTAGTCCAGCTATGACATATGGCGCAGAATGTTGACTAATTAAGAAGTTGCATATTCATAAGATGGTTGTAATATAAATGAGGATGATTAAGTGGATATGTAGTAAAACTAGGAAAGATAAAATTAGAAATGAGCGCTTTCGAGAGCATTTAAGGGTAGCACCAATAGGGGATAGGATTAGATAAACTCGTTTAAGATGGTTTGAGCATGTTGAGCGTAGGCCGATAATGGCACCGGTGAGGAAAAGTTCGGCTACACAGGTGGATGGTCCATCAAGAGGTAGGGGTAGGTCGAAGAAAATATTGATGGAGGTCATTAATTCAGATTTGAGAAAGTTTAACTTATCGAAAGATTTGGCTCAAAATAAAATGGAATGGAAAAATAGAATTCATGTAGCCGACCCCAAAATGGTTGGGATAAGGCTTTGATGATGATGATGATAAATTAAAATCACATAATTATGGGATCAACCATTATGGTTGATATGAATAATACTTATTTAAATGATGAAATATAATTCTATGGTTTAATCCAAATGTCTAATATGAAGTTGCTCTTTGAAGTTGCTCTATGGTTTATATATGTCTTATTGATAGGTTGCTAAGAGAATTTGATAAAGTAAAATGAGTTACTAGAGACCAATTTATTTATAGGTTTCTATCATAGTTCCCTTCTAATCATGAAGCTTTTATTCGTAGTGGGACTCTCCCTCTTAATTCGCAACTTGAGTGGGAAATTTTCTTAAATATCTCAGTTCATTACTTAAGAAATAGGAAAAGAAAGGGAACATATATATTGTAGTCATGCTATCATATGGACAACATGTAAGGTCCCGACCCGACGTAATGGTAATTTAAATTAAGCAAGTTCAATTTTTTATTAATTAATATATTTTGGCCTTAATATATCTTGCTTTTAACTTTTAGTGGGTCTCAGTTGGATAAGTAATTGGGGGTTCGGACTTTACTTGGGCAGTCAAGGACCTTTTTATAATTATTCTTGCATCATATGGGCATCTCATCAGTTGCATCATGTGCATTTCATCTTGTGGGTCAACTTTCATGTTAGGCTCAACTTGATTCGGATCCATCTTGACCCAAATGAGGTCCATTTGACCTAAACTGTAAATATTCCAAAAACTGGGACTTGCATGTAAACAGTAAGAAAATCTTAGATAAAAGAAGAACTCCAACATTCATTCTTCATTGTATCTTCTTCCCAGTTGCTGGAATTGCTTTTTCCCTTCTTCCTTCTTCAACTTTCCCTCCATTTAGGGCTGGAAACAAGGATTTGGGCTTGCATGCAATGGCAATAGCATCCATCTAACCTCTCCTTCTCCATTTGGGTATCTCCTTCTTAGAAATCACAATCTTCTCCAAGTTACAGTCTCTACGGTGAATGTTTCACCTCCATTTCACTTCCTTGTGTTTGCTAGAGTCAAGAAGACTCGATTACATGACATGCATGCACTTTACATCACATGCACTAATTACATGTCTTTTATGTAGAAAACCCACCTTCCATTAAGGATTTTCTCTAATTACACACCAAGGAGGAGTTGAGTAGGGTCAAGCACTGTGTTAAGGCAAGTATTGGAGTATATATGGTACTGCATGTATGTTTAAATTGATTGATTCTTGGATTGATCATTCAAATTCAAACTTATAGCTTATTTCCCCTTTGAATAAGCACACATAGATGTTGAATTAGGTGATAATGAGTATAATTAGGCAATATTAATGATGTTGAACAATCTAAGACCTGTTATGGAGTTTATAAGCATAAGGAACCCTCATTGGAACCCAAATGATAGAGTACTGCACTTGAACCCGAGCTGCAGAATCAGTTTCAGAAATTCTGAAGCTTACGGTGAAGCCCACGGCTAAGCCGTAGTCTCTACGGCTCAGAATCCAGAAAGCCAAATTGCACTACGGTTAACACTCGGCTAAGCCGTGAAATGAACTACGGCTAAGCCATAACCACCCCGTGACTAAGCCATAGGCTATTCTACGGTGAACCTTCCAGAGAGCCCAAACCCAGAATTTATCTACAGCTCACGCAAGGCTACGCCGTGAACTCTGCTATGGCCACACCATACCCAAGCCGTAACCCTAGCCGTAAGCTTATTACGGCTAAGCCGTAGGTCAATATACGGCCAAGCCGTAAATGCGCATTGAATTAAAAAGGAAACCTAAGCCACTCGGCTAAGCCGTAACATGTATATTGGTAAGCCGTAAAAGCACTGTAAACCTAGGATATTAGAGTTTCCAATGACCTTGTAGGGCTTTAGATATGGCACCTATTTCCTAACCAAATTAGCCCAATGGTGATTAAATGAAAGGTGGACAAGTGTAGAGCTGTCACTCATCCCCTTCGATTTTTCGGACGAATTCCCGATGTCACATCATGGGTGTTGGCATAAGAAGAGGTGTCCTTTGCATACACAATGTAACGCCAAGATTGGTAACACAATGACACCAGACGTTTTATAAATACATCCTGTTGAATGCCCTCGGGATCACGGATTATCTAGCATAGGATTGGCTAGTAATTATCCTTGATGTTCACTCGATCTAAATGCATCCATATTGTTAAGAAATCATGCCCTCAACATAATGTAGCGTAATTAAGTATGCATGAATTGATGATCAAATATGAATGAATGAATGTAATCTCAAGACCGAACTCCTAATATATATGATATGACAAGTATAACCAAGATGTATAAAAGATTTGAATTTGAGTCGGTCTTGATATGTTAAGTCGGCACCACTTAGCCTACACCCTTATTAGGTTCAACAGGACCAATTTGGGTATAATATATCGCTACTGCAGTAGTCCTTGAAGGAGTTGTCGGCGCTCCTTAATAAGCTAGTCTGATCCCCTAGCATATGTACGCTTTCTCTAGATGATATGCTCTCTCTTGGAAAAATATGGCCACGTGGTTCCCAATTAGTTGTGTGATATTCGGTTTATGATTCATTACACATGCTTACTCATGCACAATGCCTAGTTTAAGATTTTTGCCTTTTTTTAATCAATATATATATTCTTAATTCATTTGATACAGCATGATGGTCTTATGTATCTCTATATGCTTGTTTAACCGTCGTGTTAACAGTGCTACCCTTGGTGTTACAGGTATTGAACCTCGAGGACTAGATGAGTGTAATGCAGATGACGCCTTTTATTAGTAGTCGTACGAAGAGCGACAACGGGATAATTGTTGAGTGTTTAAGACTAGATAGGCCTGTTTACACTTTAGGATTTTGTTTATGCTTAAATAATTGTTATCATGTAAATGAGAATGGTTAAGTACATACTTATTTATGAATTTTATGATAATTCGGTTGTTATTGCTTATGATCATTACATATGTATTACACATGCTTCGGCTTACTATTGAATGTAGATTACGTGTTGGAGAAACTTCTCTACACGTTCCTGTGTAATCTCCCTTGTAATGATTTGCGTGTGTATGTTTACAAGCACAGATTACTACGGGATTACGTATGTACACCCTGTGGGGCCATCCTAACCCCAATTCCTGGGATCGGGGCGTGACACAATACGAGCCCAATAATTATAACATTCTCTCATATGGTCTAGTTAACATCATGCAATATCCTCAAAATAATTATTTAATTTTTAAGAAAATAATTTCATATTCAATTTGCAAAGGACTTAATTTTAGAGTTAGTACTTGGGAAAAGACTCTGTGTATAGTTTGAAAATAGGGTCAAATCAAACGTTTAAGCTGAATCTTTATCCCTACGATCAAACGGGCCTACTAATGTGATTTATGGCGATTACACGTCATTATTTGACATGCTTACTTTCATAATTACAACATGAAGTCTCATCTAATCAAGTCTTTAATGAGGACAAAATAAGGATCATATATATTAGTTCTAGTTTAGTGGATACAATACAACTTTACATTCTTACTTTATCTACATTGATCACTTGCTAGCAATATAAAATGACAAATGCAAAATCATTATATTGCAATAAGAATGGCCAACCAAAAAGTGTCATCATAAAACTAAGTCTTAATAAGGCAATTCATACATGCTTATATTTATAGTATGCTACATAGATACATTTGGCGCCAATGTTATTGTTAAATGATCAATAATCATGAGTTTGTCAAAGCCCCAATAATGGATATTAGACAATGTCATACTTTTAGGGGGTTTTTGGAAACCAAAGGATAATGAAGATTTTAAGATATTTTTTAAAATCGTATATAAAAATATTTTAGTTTTATTTTGTACTATTTGGAAAGTGTATATTATAAGTAACAATATAGGGTTTTCCTTAGAAATTTTGGCTAGTTTACGGAAGGAGTGAATATTGTAGATTCTAATATAATAAAATATCTCAAAATGCAGGAGGGACGATTTCTTCATTATGTTTATAGTATTCTTTTGAAAATATTTGTGAATAGCCACGCCCATTATTTTAGAATATGTAGAAATATTCTACAAATTGGTTAAAGTCTGCAAAAGCTGCCAAACGTAAAAAAATAGTGAAGTATTATAATATATTAATATTATAATATATGAAAAAAAAATCTATCAAGATTTAAATCTACACATATTTTATTCTGCTTGTACCCAAACACCTACTTATACTTAAGGACATGGTATTTGACTTTCAAATACTTTGATTTGTTGAAATACTAATCATTCTTGGCTTATTACATTATTGCATAGTTATGGATTACCGAGATGAGATTATGCATCTACAACGTGAGATCTTTGACTTTGTGACTTCAATGCATTAAAGGTCCTCTACGTTGAATCCATATTGAGTAACTAGCATTTGCTTCAAATTCCTCCAAAAAAACTACCCATAAACTTTGAAAGAAAATATATCTTGAAGTGGATTTCTTAGTACTGAGGTGTTCATATAAGTTAGAATCTTAACATCCAATCACCTTCAAATGATTGGATCTCTTCTATGCAACTATGTATAGAAGATATAGTGGTTTTCTTTTTCTGATAGTGCTCAAATATCAGAAAACCATTATAGATGAACAAATATATCAAAGAAAAAGAAAAGAAGAAAAGATTCCCCAAAAGTGCTGAAAGTGAATTTTGTAGAATAAATTTCATGGAAAATGAAAGATTAAGGAAAATATTCTCACTGAGACAGGAATTAAAAATAAATAAGCTCGGCATTCCAAGAGGAGAAAAATGGTTTAAATTATAAGAAATTTGGAGTTCAGGAAACCAAAAACATAACAAAATACCAAGAATGTGTGTAGGTTGGATGTTCCCATCTAAGTTTGAAAAATCAATAAAATGAAAATTTGAAGACAATTGGACGTGGGGATGCATCCTTATACTTAGAAACCAAAGAATCAGCTTTTGGTGATTGAATTTAAGTCCAGTGCAGTCTTGCCTCCCCCAGAAATAAGACAAAAAAAAATTAAGGAGGTCATAAATCCCTCAAAATAGATATGATTGGTGCAATCTTAGAATTTTTCAATGTCTTGTCAAAAAGTTTCTGATGGTATATCAAAAGAAAAAAATCCAATAGTCGGATCAAAAGTTATAGTTGTTGAAATATTCAACTCCCTAGAATGGGTGAAAATTAATAATTAGGTTAAAGAAGCATCCCCATGCCTAGAAATGAATCCAAGTGTTGGGATGCACCTCCATGTTGATATCTAAAACTCTACTGAAATTTTATTGGTAAGGGAGGGGCTCCAAAGGTGTATAATTATAGCACCCTTCCCCCCTCATTTGTACATGCGCTTGCTTTCACTACAGCCGTTGCACAAACTTGAGTTCTAATTCTTTTGGTTTGTTCTCCTCTACAACTCTTGCACAAACTAATTGAGTCCCAACGATTTGAGCTTGATTTTTAAGGGTGTAACTCTTTCATAGAGTTGAGTTCAAATGACTTGTACATTTCCCCTCTACTACTCTCATATAGACCTGATCCCCATTTGATGGTTTTGTTTCAGTGTTTAGATTCTTCAAATGTCATGAACAACCAAAGTTAGAAGTTCCTTGAAGGATTCCAATAGGGGAATTAAGTTTCCTATGTCCCAAGTATTGTTAGTTACTTAGTTGGCCTAAAAGGTTTGTATTAGGGGCATTAGTGGTCATTAGGTCATCCAAGAGCTTAGTGTCAACTCAGAATCACTAGTATTCTGGAGACCATGTTCCGTGTCTAAAACTCAATGAGAAACCCAACTTTTTGCATTTCATAGCATTAATGGTGATTTTTCGTGTTTGTACTTTTCTTTCTTAAGTTGAGTAATATGCACTCTAGCACCTCCTCAAGACCCAGAAAACAAATATCTCCACTTACAACCTTCTTGCTCAATTTCTAATGTTACATTCTTTGAATATTTTCTTTATGAAATTCATCTCCTTTATTAACAGGCACTTCTTGCTCAATTTCTAATGTTACATTCTTTGGATATTATTCATTATAAAATTCATCTCCCTTATTAATAGGCACATCTTGTGTTGTATATCCTTTCATTTGAAATTACAATAAATCTCATATCGGATTCCTGAGAAAATCAGGGTAGTTCTTACGATTGATCTAGAAATATTTGTATTCCTATAACAAAGGCCATTTCACCCATCCTTCACAACAAAATTATTTCGAAGATAACACTTGGTTTTACAAATCATTCCAACTACTAACTTGTGACATGCCATCCCCATCATCATCCTCATCTTCATTATCATCATCAAAGCCTTCTCTCAATTGAGTTGGAATTGGCTACCTGAACTTGGTTTCTCTATTCTGATCTACTTTGAATGAAATCCTATGATAAGTTACACATCTTCAAATCTAATTTATTATATCTGTCCATGTCCTCATTGGCTTACCCCACTACAAGAAAATGAGGTTTTGCCGGTGCACCCAACGCATTGGCAATTTGTAGAACTGCACCGGTAATAGTTTTCCCAACGCACTATAATGCATCGGCATGACGTCAGCTACCCAATGCAGGCAAATCAATTCCCGACGCAATAATGTTACTCGTCAAGAATAAGAAGGTCTTCTACCGATGCAAGAATGCATCAATCATAACTTCAGCAATGCCAGCAACGTCGGTAAAGCACTCACGATAGAGGTCATTCTCATGTCACTGCCAACGCATTAAAGCGTCGAGTATACATTTGCCGATGCAAATGGTAGAGTTTGTAAAAGTATTTAACGATGCAGTTACACGTCGGGTAGACATTTCCCGACGCAACTAATAGCGTAGATGAAAGTTTTTAAAGAAGGACTTACGCATCGAGTATGCATTTCCAGATGCAAGTGCTAGCGTTGGTAACAGATTTAACAACACATTAATGCATCAGGATTTAAAAATAAAACTTTTTATAATCTGTTGGCCTCCATTTCAATGACACATAAAGTGTGTCGGTTATAAATAGACCGACATATATGGGCATTAGGAAAACTCCTTTACCACCCTTTTGGCGACGCATAAGTGCATCGGCAAATAGGTTTTCTTATTAATTAAATACAGTAATTGTAAAAATCCAAAAAAAAAAATCCTATTCAAATCTAAATTTAACATGGCACACCCATAAACATTGATTAACTAATAAGAACCCCACATTCATCATGCAATAATAAAAAACAAGGAGTCCTTAACCAATTAAAACTAACCATAAACAAATCCATACCACATAGTAAATAACATCTTCTATCAAAAAAAGTAATGTAAACTAAATCTAAATAAAACCCTATCATCATCAAACATCCAAAATACATCATGAAATATGGCCACTCAATAACAAAACGAATTGATCAAAGGGAGGACCCATGCCAATTTGTAAAACCACAAATCTCTAGTTTTCGAAGGAGCCCAAACTGTCCATAACAACCCAAGAAAGCAGCATCTTAGTCTGACTCTGCATTTGAACTTGTATAGCTGCTTGATCTTGCAGTTGTTTCTGCGACTCTTCATGCTATTACTGCAACTCTTCTTGTGCTCTCAATGACTCGGCTAACTATTGCCATAGGCTGATCATCTCAAATCCCATCGAAATACTGTAGAAAGATGATGATGGGCCCCTCAAGCGGTACCCTTGCCTCCCTGCGACGTTTTTCCCTAGCAGATCCTCAATCACTTATTGCTTAGCCACTAGAGAGTTAATTTCAGACTGCGAAAGTACCACCTCCATTCTTCGTTGCATTCTCAAAGCATTCATATATGTCAAATAATATATGTTAGGAAACTTAAATAAACAATGACACACGATGTCAAATATTCAACAACTCATATGTGTCTTTCAGCATGTTTTGTGATCGATCGGTCTTTCTTCGTACTATAGTGTCGCTGCCTATATAAATCAAGTCAGAAGAAGGAGTCTGCTGCTCATCTGCATGTATGAGCGAGAACTGGGCTACAAATGATTGGGAGCCAGATGTATGAGTGGTTTTCAATTTGCACCAGCTCAATTACTTTGTGACTTATGCTGAAAATTACAAGTAATAGGCAATGTAGTTAGCTTATTTAAAATTATATGTAATAGACAAAAAAAATACATTTTAGAAGAAAGCATACTAAAAAAATGATTAAGCTTTACATACATTTCAAATCAAGACAAAAAAAAAAGAATTTCAAAATAGGATTAAGTTTTCCATATGATAAAAATGATTTTCCAGCAACTTTCTTCTCCACTTTTCTTCAATCCAAATTTCAACCCTTAGTTTGGAGAAAGAGAGAAGCACATAAAATTGAGTGCTCATTTACTCCATGTTCTTAAACAACTGACACCCCCCACCCCCCTGCTTTCTACATACTCTTTGCTCTCTTAAGTCTCAACCACGAACCCATCTCTCAACCTACCCCTTATCTCGTTGACCACTAACCCAGTCACTGAACCCACCTCTAATTCACTTGCCTATTTTAAAACAGGAGCCCAGGTTCACCTAAACTTGTTTCACCATCATCTTCATCTCTATCAAATGTACCCTCCCAAATAGACACACCCACTTTCATCACCACCTTTTCTTACAACTATCAAACCCCCCACTCACCCACTTCAAATACACACAACCATCATCCTCACACTCAACCATATCCAACCAACCCAATACATTGTCAACCTGCACCCTTCTTTCTTTCTTTCTTTCTTTTTTGTTTTTTTTTCCCATCCACACCGCCAAAAAGCTCAAGCTCTCATCATTCATGGAACTTGTATTGCATTGATAACTGCTGAAATTGCATTCAGTTGCACCAAAGAGGCTGTAGTGTTGTACAGGCTTGTAGCCATCAAATCCTTATAGTTCATATATTATTGTTCTCCTTAATGCTTTGATTATTTCCTTCTGTCATTTATTATTGTACTGAGTTAGCTTTTGTCCAAAACAAACAAATAACCCCAGTGTGTTTTTTTTTTCTTTTTGGAAAGGTTAGATTCCATTAAAAAGCAAAAACTATACAAACAAAACAAACAAAGAAAAAAAGCACTGTAAGAGCTAATAGAGCAGGCCTTAACTAGATATCTCAAAGCAAAGCAACTACCTGGATAGGAGAGATTCACATTCCTAACAAGTCAAGATTTTTGGGGGTTTGAAGTGATTTATCATCCTCTTCCCAAAATATCTCGGTGGGGATGACACAGCAGAGAAGGAGAAGCCATATAAATCCTTTAGAAGTTGGCAAATTTTCCTAAACAAGAACCTCATTCGCCAAGGGAATCTTCTAGGAAGTTGGAGAGCATCTGCAAACCACCCCTCGACCTCCACATACACCCGGGAATTTAGGTGGGGACCTACCTCTTTGAAAAGATCCATCATGACTTTCGGGCATTGTCCACCAGGGAGGATCCTAGCTGTTAGAGGGTATTGAGAAGGTTGCCAACCAATTCCTAGTGTGTAGTTCTACCATTGGAAAACAGAAATTCTCCAGCCATGTCCAACCTTAGGCTGCTTGCTTTGCCTAGTGGGCTTGGCAGGAGGTGAAGGAGGCGGTGGGAGGTTCCACCACTGGTGATAGGGGGCGGGGAGATGAGGATAGAGGTAAAGGATCCTACTTTGAATTTGCCCCTGCACTTCAGCAAGAATCTGGTCAGGCTAACGAGACTTACTTGCAAAGATCCTTCTATTTCTTTCTGCCCATATATTCCATATAAAAGCTAGCAAGAGAAGATTGGCCAATCATTTTAGAGCAGTAGAGTTTCCTTGAATACTGTTCGCAGTGTGCATCACTCTAGTTTACATACAAGTAGGATAGGGAGGGTGAATTCCCACCTTTAACAGCAGAACAGACCAGACTCGTTGGGAGAACGGATAGTGAAGAGCCAGGTGCTCTACATCCTCCCGAGGCCCATCACAAAGGGGGTAATTGAGATGACATTAAATACCTCTCATCTGCAGAAGAGCTCTCGTTTTTAGCTTCCCTAACAGACACATCCAGGCACAAATTGCATGCTAAGGAATGTGACCCTTGACATAAATATTTTCAGCCTAAGGAGCATCAGGGAGATCAATGGAGGAGTCAATTAAATGGAAGGCAGAGGAGAGGGAGAAATTGCCATCTTCTTCTCTTAACCATACCACCTCATTAGGGAAGGAGATCTCTGGACGAGGCAATTGCTGAATGGATCTTCTCATGGCAGTTAGAGAAGTAGGCATGGAATCAAGGCACCACCCTTCTTGGCTAATGAAATCCTTCACTAATATAGTTATTTGCAAGCCAGAGTATGTGATCTCCATATTTGGAGTAGAGCTTACTAGCCTTCCATTAGGCAACCATGTGTCATACCAAAAGGAAGTATTAGCTCCATCTCCAATTAAGTGTCTGATAAAGGGCTCTGCCTTTTCCCTTAGGAGAAGGATAGATTTCCACCCCCAAGGAGCCGCTTTAGGAATGGACACTTGCCAGACAAGTTTAGATTTTAGATACCTTGCTTAAACCCACCTTGACTAGCAGTTATCTTTGAAAGAAGCAATGTGCCAAACTTGTTTGAGAAGGGCAGCCTCATTTATCTTCCTCAGTTTCTTTAGGCCCAGGCCCCTTTTCACTTTAGGAGTGCAAATGGAATCCCAAGCTATAGGGTAGAAACACTTTGGAGCCCAGGCATTCCAAAAGAACTTTCTAATGACCTGGTTGATAGCATCCAAAACTCCCAGAGGCAGCTGGTACACACTAGCCCAAAATAACATTATCGGAGTAAGGGTTGATTTGATAAGTTCAACCCAGCCCGCATAGGATAAGAGCTTAGATTTCCAACCCGAGAGCTTTTTTTTGGAGATTTTCTAGAAGCTCAAAGCAGTTCAGGAAGTTTAGTCTTTTCATGGAGATCGGCACCCCCAAATATGGAAAAGGAAGCTTTCCTTCTTTAATACAAAGGATGTCAGACAAAATATTAGCAGTTTCTATGGGCGTGTTTGAGAAGACAATGAAACTCTTGTCCCAATTTATAGCCAGACCTAACATCTTGCAGAAGTTATCCAAGAAAGCTCCGATGTTTGTTTCTGCTTGGCATGTACTCAGACTAAAGAGCATAACATCATCAGCAAACAGGAGGTGGGAAACCGTAGTCCCTGCTCTGCAGTATGGAGATGGAATGATCTAATTTCTTGCCATTGTATCTATTTGCTTGGAAAAATAATCCATCACCAGGGTAAATAAGAAGGGAGATAATGGGCATCCTTGTCTAAGGCCTTTTTTTTCCTAGGGAAAAAACCTTCTACCTGCCCATTCACCAAGATAGAGTAAAAGGGGTCAGCTACGCAAGTCATAATGAGCTCAATGAAGTGGGCCGGGAATCCCGTTGTCAGCAGAACCTTACTTAAGAACTTCCAACTGACATTGTCATATGCCTTTGCAAGATCTAACTTAAGACACATCCGGGGTTTACCTCTTTCCATATGAAATCGATGAAGGAGGTCTTGAGCTAGCAGGATATTATCAGTGATTGATCTTCCAGGGATGAAAGCTGATTGAGCAGGCCCCACCAACTTTGCCATTAGAGGTTTCATTCTTCCCACTAGAATCCGAGTTATAATCTTATAGAGATCATTTGTGAGGGAGATTGGCCTGTACCTGTCAGGGGTAGTGGGATCATTTGATTTAGGCAAAAGAACAATGAAAGTGTGTTTTAATTGCCCCAGTATCTTTGAGGATCGAAAAAAAATCTTGGATAGCTATGCATACATCCGTGCCAATAATCGGCCAACAAACCTTGTAGAAGTGGGCGTTGAATCCATCTGGGCCTGGGGCTTTAAGAGGATTTCCTTGCTTCACAACTCTTGCAATTTCCTCTTTAGTGGGAAGGTGCTGAAGGTGACTGAAATCAAGCTCTGACTGACAATAATTTGGATACAGATGAGGATTGAGGTCTGACGTAGCTACATCTGAACCCAGCAAATTTGTGAAATGATTTACGAAAACTGCTGCCACTGCTGTTGGGTGATGATGGTTGACACCTTCAGAATCAGTAATGGTAGAGATAAATGAGGCCGCTTGGTGCTTTCTCATCAGATTATAGAAGTATTTGGTGTTGCTGTCCCCAAGGTTTATGCTCTGGTCCCTAGATTTTTGCTTAATTCTGCTTTCCTTCATTTTTAACAATTGGTCCAATTGTTGAAAAGCTTGCTTCTCTGATTGATGCAGAAGGGGGTTTAGCGGGTCCCGATCAATTTGATTTTGGATGACTTCCAGCTTATTTTGGGCTAGCTGAATGCTTGTAGATATAGAAGGCTTGCTTCTCGTCCACTTCTTTAACTTATCTTTCAGCTTTTTTAGCTTGGTAATCAACCTAAACATAGGAGTGCCCCTAACCTCTTTGTTCCAAACCCCCCTAACTAAGTCAAAGAATCCCTCCATCTTCATCCAGTAATTGAAATATCTGAAAGGAGATTTCCTCTGCTAGGGAATTGAGGGGGAGAACAGTAAAGCAGCATGGTCTGAGATCCCAGCAGGAAGGACTTCACAATAGAAAGGCTTGAGCTGGAAAAAGGCAGCATTTCCTAGGCCTCTGTCAAGCTTGTAGGAGATACGAGATGAGCCTAGAGTAGAATTTGACCATGTGAAGTTTGGGCCAGCTACAGGGATATCTTGTAAAGCAGCTTCATTAATACATTCACTGAATTCATTCATGTTTGACAGAATGGGAGGTGCCCCTCCTATCTTTTCAGATGACCATCTAATTTGGTTGAAGTCTCCTGCCACTATCCAAGGTTGATCTCCCTGGACCATTTGAGAGCAGTCTGTGATTTTACTCCAAAGATCCCGATGCAGTCTACTATTATTAGCACCATAGCTAACAGTAAGGTAGAGCTCAAAATTTGGACAACAAATTTGGCAGTGAATGGCTTGGTAGGAGATATCCAGCACGTGCAGCTGCAATAATCTAAGGTCCCAGAAGATCCAAATTCTGTGAGAAGTGCCAGAATCTATATTTGAGATCCCTTGCCAAGCTTGAGGAGCTACATTATTCTGAACCGAATAAGAAGAAGAAGCCTTAACTTTAGTTTCCAAGAGAGCCACTAAGGAGAGATGTAAATGCTTTATTTTATTCTTAATATCCATTTGCATGGGAGCTCTATTCAAGCCCCTAACGTTCCACACTAGGAACCTCATTGAGTCACTGGGAGGGGAGGGTTACCCTTTTTGTGACTTCTCTGCCTTTCTAGTTTATGCGTAGCTTTTTGAGCAGCTACTCCAGCTTTCATTGCTTCTGTGTTGTTTTCCCCTTCACTTGGATATGATCTCTTCATCCTCGGCCTCTGAATCTGATCTGATTTGTCATGTTCTTTGTGAGTATCGTCTACTCCCTTACTCACCAAAGAAGTTGTTCTATTTATTTCTGCAGGAGTTGATTCTTCTGAGCCTTCAAGGTCTGCCAGGCATTCAAATCTGTTGTCTATGACTCCCCTTGACACCTGAACAGGGCCTTTGGCTGGCTGTTTCTTAGATTTCGGGGCATCTGAGTTAGCCCTTTCAGTAGTATTCTTTGAAGCGATGCTAGGTTTTGGCACCCACACCTGCTTAACTGTGGGATTAAGAGCACAGTTTGCAGCAGAATGAGTAAAGGTATTACATTTCTGGCATGGGGAACGTCTCCAATCATACTCCACTCTTTGCTGAAAAGAGTCCCCATTATACTCAATGGTGATGTTTCTTGGTAGAGTGGAGAGGACATTTACCTCCACACAGACCCGAGCATAGGATGGTCGGGTTCCTTCAGCCGTGGCTTTGTTCATGAATAAGGGCTTCCCTATTAAGCTAGCTATCTTGCTTAGCCCAGATTTTGACCGAAAGCAGAAATTCAGATTAGGTAATTTGATCCTTGAACCGTGGCTTTGTTCATTCCGATTTGCCCCCTTTACCTGAGGCAACATTTTTTACTGAAAAGACCGGGACCTCAATAAGCCCCCCTGAAAACCAAGCTCCAGGCCCTGCCATACCCGCTCCCGATGCTGCTGAACTTTGCTCTCCCTCTGATTCAGTTTCTGAAGTTGACCCTACTTCCACAGACTGTTCCTGAATCTGGCCTTTGGCTTCCAGTTCATATTTAAGCTGCATCTCGGCCTCATACACGATATCCTTTGGTAGATCTACAGGTATCCCGGCCTCAAGTCTCTTTTTGAGGGCCAGTTTTATAATGGTGATTTGTTCCTCTTGATCCTCGGCAATCTCCAGCAGATGTTTGATCTTCATGATCTTCCCACTCTGCTGGTCGCATACATCAGAATCATCCGGTGGTTTTGGTTTGGGGGATCGCTTCTTCTTACCGGCCATGGAGAAGAAGCTCGCCCAGTTGAAGAGATGAAAGAGGATTACTCAAAATAACCCCAGTGCTTACTCAATATATTTAGGGACAAAATTTTCTATCAGGAATTGCTTATTTGCACCTGCAACTCAGTTTATTTGCATGAAATTTATGTAAGTCCCATTTGCACGTGCATAAAATTTGTTGCACATGAACAGTTTGATCATGGATAAATATGATATATATATATTTTTTTATCCTAGTCTGTAGCAGAAAACTTCACTGAAGGATTTCTATACTTAATCTAACATAGGGACTGGTTGAGAGGGTAGCAGTTATCTTCTACAGCAAAGAGCATATTCCAGCTGAAAGATTCATATTTAGACTCTCACTGAACCATTCATATGGATCAAAAGTGGAAAGCAACGACTTGGAGTTTTCACTGAGGTCTTTCTTGGTTAAACTCTCATTGGCCGAGCCTCTCACCAAAGCTCTTCCACCCGGTAATTGAGATGCTTGTTTTCTTTCTTTTCTTGATTCAGCTGCCCACCCACCATGACGGAGAAACCTGGAGATATGCTAATTGAACTTTGCCACTCCTACAGATTGCAGATGGGAGATAACAGCATATTTCTGTTCTCTTCCTGCGGCTAGCAGCAAAGAAGCACAACTGTAGATTCCAATAGACACAAAACAGTGGCAACAGCCTCCACTGACAGCCCCAATTAAGTCCATGAGCAGTGAACCTTTGTCTGTGCAATTATATTTGGAGCACCCCAGTCTCTCTGAACCAACTGCTCCAGCTGGGTAATGTTGTATGATTGTTCCTGGTTCTCAAGAGAGTTCTTGCATGTATGCAGTTTTTGCTGTGAAGAAGTGAAAAAACCACATTTGATTTTGATCCCCAAAATTTGTTCGTGGTATGTGTACTGAAAATGATTCATGGTGGTGGTAGGAAAGAGGGAAAGAATACACCCAGTGTGAATGTGACGTGCAGTAACAACTTCTCTCCAATCCATCCCAGAGTAGGACTGTAGGAGTGGATACCCATATTTTGCCAAAATCTTAAAAACCGCTAGCAGTTTGTAGTATAATCCATGTCTTACTGAAACATGTGGCTGGATTGTTTTTTACCCTTATCAGTTATGTGGCTGGATTGTAAACTGCTTCCACTGAAAAATAAGTACTCTATATTTTTGTATTTTGCTTTCTACGTCAGATCACTGTGTTCATACCCAACATCGATGGTGGCCATTGTGGGTGTAAAATTTGGATAGCATCTTGGACAGCATCCTACTTGGATATTTGTCTGGATCTCATCCTAGACCATGGAAAACATGGATTCACAACTCATACCAGCATTGCACATGTACCAGCTTGTATTTGATTTTATTATCTTGAGATGATCCAAAAGAAATGCTGTCTCCAAGGCCATTTTTTGCATTGTTTTATCCATCTTTCATTCAATTATGGAATGATCATGAGAGATTTATCTGAAATTATTTGTTTTATCAATCCAAGCATTATTAACAACAGCCGAACTAGAATGTAACATTTGCAAAGGTGTTAACCATTTTACTTGGGGATGAGATAATAGCTTCTCCCTTCTTCAACATGGGATTGGCTTTTCTAAAGTGTGTTTGGATGTACCCCAAAATCAACATTTGTACATTATCTTGGCAGAATTGATACTCAATTTTGATGGTAACAAGAATTATGTTAAAAAGAATTCCATTTAAAAAAACACAAACTAAACTAACAGAGAACAAATTTTATGCACATGCAAATGGGACTTACATATGTTAAGCAAACACTGAGGTTATTTGTTTCTTTTGGACAAAAGCTAACTCAATACAATAATAAATGACAGAAGGAAATAATCAAAGCATTAAGGAGAACAATAATATACGAACTATAAGGATCTAATGGCTACGAGCCTGCACAGCGCTACAGCTTCTTCGGTGCAACTATTATATACTGCCAGGCCAGGATCTGATGGCTACAAGCTTGCACTTATAACTAAGAAGTTTTAGTTTCAATCTTTCTATTGGATTACACGATTCTCCATTGTCACAACAGATACTTGAGAAGTAAAACCAGTAAGAAATATTTAAGAAAATGATGGGAACAAGAGCAATCATTCTTAAGAATAATCACAAGAGCAATCATTCTTAAGAATAATCTCTGATAATAATGTCTTTGTTTGATACGGTTAGAGAGAGAGAGAGAGATATGGAACTCCACATGAACAAAATGAACCGCTACATGTAGCAACATTAATACATGGAACTCCACATGAAGGAGGAATGATAGGATGAATGAACATCAAATAAATGATATATGAACATCAAATATGCTCTGATACAATTAGTTGCAAGATAGGATGAAAGAACATCAAATCAAAGATACCATACAAATATGCTCTGATACAATTAGTTACAAGATAGGATGAATGAACATCAAATAAAAGATATATACCACCATGCATTACTGATCATTGGAGACCACATTCCCTGAACACGAGCTCATTTGGCGAAACTTGCAGAGAAAGAACCAATAGGCACAAGTTCAATTAATCATTTTAACTACAGAATCAAGAATACGATATAAATATCATAAATGACATAGATAGACGTTGCTTTATCTAATCACGAGTGGAACCACAGTTGCAAAGATTGTGTTGTCAAAATTCCATACAAGTATCCTAAAGACTAGGAAAATGCTTGCGTGAAAAAAACAAGGGCCTCCTCCAAGGCTTCATATCCATTATGGAAGTCCAGACTCAGAATCCTCACCAGGTTGTGGTGGAGACAAGTGGCGACAACCACCAAATGTAGGATGCATGCAGCGTGGCAAAGCTGGTGGAGTCAACCAACCAATGAAACAAGAGATGCCTTGGATTTTTCATCTACAAAAGATATGCTCGATAACCTGTCCAGCCATCTGATACAAGCCTTTGAAGTGGACAGAGGAAATAGAAATTAGAAACTCTCCTTGTCTCCAATCTATCTATATAAACTATCCATCGCAAATCAGGTAGGCAATCTGATGAAGCTGATATTGTATAAGGAAATTCAAGGCCAACCCTCAAGTTAGTTTGGGCCAGTGGTCTCTACTCCACTATACCATGTGTCTTATACTTGATTGACAGCCCCATCGACCACCAGTATGTACCAGTAAGGATATGCACTTGTTGAAAGTTCCAAGCGTACATTTTGAGTGGACTATTGGTGGAAGCAAACCATTTGAAAAGATTGATAGATGTGTCAAAGTAGATCGCCAGTGTTAGTTGAACAGGCCTCTAGCTTCTTTTTTTTTTTAGTTACTGTAAAAATTTTATTGCACCGAAAAAGAAAAAATAACAAGAAGTGCAGCTAAACCAGCCCCCCAAGAAAGAAAAACCAGAACCTACACTAACATTACAGCAAAGATCTAAATATCAAAAGGGAGAGAAGAACGAAAGACTCCCTCCTTAATAAGACTATCCACCATGACATTTGCCTCCCTTAGAATATGATGAATTTGAGCATAAAGTTTTTGAGAAGTAAGTTGAAGTTCAAAGCCCAAACTAAGTTTCAAAAACTCAACTAGAAAGTCCACTTGAGTGTAGAAGACTCGAGCACTATAGAGAAATTCTTAAATAGACCACTTTATTATGCATATTTTTTTCTTCCAGTTTTTTTTTTCCAGATAATTGATGAAGAATGTGCAATTAAAACTTCATGTATCATGTGGTTCTTGGTATTTTATGTAGTAATTTCTTCATTTATTAGGCCTTTGGGAGCAGTTTATTCCATTAACTCAAATCAATCGGATGGTGATAGTTTGGACCATAGTTAGATACTACTTTTATGAGAGTTGTCTGAAATCCTAAAGTCTCTGGTTGGGTTTCAAATTGATTCATAGTTTTTAGATTGTTTTTATTTTAAATCTGTTAATGAAAAATAGAAATTATGTTTGTAAAGATGAGTGAACTGGCACCACAACCAACTTAGAAACATCAGTATGCATTAACAAGAATGAAAGAGAGAGAGAAGCTAACATATCAAGGATCGCACTAACAAAGTAACCACAATGGAAATTGCTTCTTGATTGGCCAATAGAAGATATAAAAAAAGAATAGAGACGAAAGATATAGAAAAGCAAATGTGATAAGAACACCATATAATTTACTTACCTTTCACTCAGGTGTATCCCATTTGTTCTTTATCAGCCATATCCACTGGGCTACCCTTTGCATATCATATGGGCATTGTTTTGGCTCATGCCCCTTTTCCAACAACTTCTTATATGCTTTGTGTAGCTCGGCCCTGAACTCCATATAAATATGTATCGCTAGCTTCCCAACAGCAACTACCACACGTGCATCGGTCTTTCAATTACCGAAGTCATACTTTTGCTATCAATTCAAACCCATAAGTGGGACAAGTTAACAATAAAGCCTATGAACATAGAGTAGGAAGTAAAAGATTGCTTTATTATCACCGCAATAGTTATAATTGCCTCCTTGCACTCATCATCAATAGCTCTCCATGTTTCTTTGTGCAAAGGTGCAAGCCTACGAATATGACTCCCTAGCTCGACTACAAATGTAAAGGCATTTACACCTCGAATGCCCCTGATAGTACACCTAGCAGAACTGGCATCCTACTACCCAAAATCCTCATCCTCCTCTTCGACTCATGGCCCACCACCCTGCCCCGCACGTCTAGAGGATGATGCCATAACCACCACAAGATAAATATGAATTATTAAACATAAAAAAATGAAATATATGATAACTTTGAAAAAAAAATTCTAGTGTCCAATATTCCTTATTACTAACGCTACTGCCCGTACTAGGCGGGCTAGACATAGCGGGCTGGTTGCCACTAATCTGGGGCTGACTGACAATACCATCTGAGACCATGGCCTGAGTGTCTGCACTGCATTGGCTGCGGTTCCCTAAGCCCATGTTCGCGACCTGAACAACACAATAAGTGAGTATTAAATCAAGAAATATCATGAGTGTCTAACATTTGATGTTAGATATAATAACCTCATCTTCTAACTCTTCTTCATCCAAGGAATGCAACTCTAACTCACTCCTGGATGGTCTATACTCCATGTTGATGTCATCATCTTTGTCTTTAAGTGAGAGTTGATGCTGAGATGGAATGTAAAGTGCTCGTACCAACTACCATGCACCCACCTCACTCATTCGGGTTATATTCCTTTCAATATTCTTATTTCTAGCTGACTCATAAGCATTCTTCTTCTGAGTGAATGCTCCAGGTTTGACATAAACTTTTTTTTTTGTTCGGCATTTTGGCCGCTAGTATCAATAAATTGACATAAAATCACCACATATTAAAAAATAATAAACACACATAGTTGTTAACCGATTGAAAGGTAAATTAATGAGTGCATTGCATTAAAATATTTGTCCATACACATTAAAAAAAAAAGATTACATATCATAATTCCATATCAAAATCAATATCAGGGTCGGACTGATCAGTTTCCTCTTCATCTACGTATTCTGCCAATGTTTCATCCTCGTCATCACCATCGTCGGCAATTGGTTCATCACCATTAGCCGTTGGTTCATTATCCTCAGGGATGATATTTGGTTCCATGTCATCCCTAGTGTAGGAAAAGGAAAATTCCTCATTAATTGGGCTTGAAACAGTTTCAGTGACTTCTTCCTACTGATACGGCTCGTTTATCACATTTTGTCCTCTTTCTTCATCTCGCTCTTTCACATCCCAAAACCCGCGATGCTTGACCTGTTCTACGACTTTCCAATTTGGGCCTAATTTGGTATCATTGACATAGAATACTTGATTTACCTGATTTGGCAAAACAAAGGGATCCTCCTCATACCACCAATCCTTAACGTAAATGCTTGTCACATGTGCATCAATATGTATTTTAAATTTATGACTAGCATTATACCATTCACATTTGAACAAAACCACTTCAAAACTATTGATGTATGATAATTCAAAAATATTGGTCATGTAACCAAAAAAGTCAATTTTTTCCTCATTGTGGTCCCCCTCGACAACCAACCCACTATTCTAACTCTTGTGACGATTGTCGTAGTCTCTGGTGATGAATTGGATGCCATTAACCCTACATCCTGAATATTGATGCACCAGACAATTAGGACCATTTGCCAATGCCCACAGTTCATTGGTTGCTTTTGGAGACCCATGAGATCTTAGTTGATTCATCTGCATTACCATAGAAATTAGATACGTAAGTGCTTAATGTTTCGGGTTAATAACATTTATTGTGCATATATTTTACATACATGATCTTTGAACCATCCAGAAAATTTTTCCTGTTGTATATTAGTGATGTTGCATCCCTCGGGCTCACTCATTTACCTCTTGTGCTCCTTACTCAAGGGATTAGTGACACATAAATTAGTGTGACACATAGGAAAATTAGAAAGTTAACATATAATGCATACAATTAGTTAAACTCAACCACTTACTCTAGATAAGGTATGACCTCGGGAGTATTATACAACACAAACCAATGGGCCATGCGGTGTTCCCTATTACACACATTAGGAGCCCTCATGAGAGATACAAAGGGACAAAAGCATTGCATGAAGACACCTAACCCTAGACCTCGCTTGCCCCCATCATCATTCCGTTCTTCAGGAAGTTCTCCCTTTCGGTACATCTTGATAAAGTTAACACTTTCTTTGGCAATGTATGCCTTAGCGATTGAACCCTCTGGCTAAGCTCAATAGGTGACGTAGCCCTTCAGGGTTCCCAAATACCTTTAAACACACAAAACAACCAGATTAAAAAATAAAATGCAACACTAATCAACAATATAAAGATTGTAAACACAATCACCTCTCGATTAGATACATCTATTGATATTGTACAGGTCTAGCTAGCATAACCTCATGTGGTAAATGAACTACCAAATGAACCATCACATCAAAGAATGCTAGAGGAAAAATCCTCTCCATCTTACATAGTATGAGAACTCCTCTCCATCTTACATAATATGAGTATGAGAACTCCTCTCCATCTTATATAATATGAGAACTATCTTCTTCTCTAATTCTTTCAAGTGGTTCAATTTCTCCGTCTTCGAGCAAATGTCCTCAAAAAAGCTACCCAACTCAAACAGCATTGTGCATATCTTTTTGTCACATACCCACGCATACCAATCGAAAAATGATGTTGTAGAAGAACATGGCAGTCATGGCTTTTCAGGCCCGCGAATCTCCCATTCTTCAAGGTCACACACCTCGAGAAGTTCGTAGCATAGTCATCTGCATACTTGATCATTTCAAATATTGATAAAAACCATCTTTCTCCTTCGAGCCTAATATGTAAGATGCACGGGGCTTCTCAAGAGTTCCATTACTTCTCTTGCTTAGATGCAATTCAAGCCTAATATTCATATCTTCCAAATCTCGATGGGCATGCTCTGTGTCCTTGCTCCTCTTGTTTATGCCTATCATTATGCAGAGATGATTTTCACATATATCCCTCTCTACGTGCATAACATCAATGTTATGTCGGAGCTTTAGTTTTTTAAAATACAGTAGCTCATAAAAAATACTTTTCCTCGTCCAGTTCAAGTCTTCAGGGTCATGGAGTCTTTTCTTGTTGCTAAAGTACTTCCCAAACCTTGTATCTGGAAGCTGCTCCAATTGCACTTGTACTTTTTCCACCAACAGCAACTCCAATGACTTCACTCAATTCTCATACTTGCCGTTAAAGTCCTTACTACATCACCAAGTATGCAGCTTAGGCACTCCTGCTAGACTGTAATCTTGTTCCTGATTCAATTAACGCAACAAGGAAGAAGCACTCTTCCTTATATGAAAGCTCACATTCAAGATCACCCCATCACCCACCTGCCCTTAAATGAAACTGCTCTCATTTCATTTCATTAGAATATCTAAAAAAAAGAAATATCACTTTGTGCATCAAACATTCTAGACATAAACACGATAGTAGCATGTTAATTGAAAATAACAGAGAAGCTGAAAAGATTTTAGACTTACCAAGAAAATAATCATAGAATTAGTTCTCTTAATTTAAACATTTTTTGAAGAACTATGATTCAATCATTTTTTAAATTTTAAACTAATGCCAGGGGTAGGAGGTTAAGCCCATCTCAATGGCTTTTAACAACTAATGCAAGCACACCAGAAAAAAAAAAAAAAAAAAAAGAAGAAAGAAAAATCCAGCAACTATCCAATTCTTGCACCAAATCCAACTACAACAACAATACAAGAAAATGGTGATTTAGTGATTTCCACAAATCTAAAACCCAAGGGGCAAAAATCAGGAAAACCCATTGGATTTTAAAAGTAAGTAATACAAAAGAAAAACTTATCTCATTGGCTTTAGGAAGGGTAAACTTACCTTATTGCCCCAAGCAGGGCATGTAAATTGATTTTTATAGCACCTCATTCAAAGCTTTTCATGTTTTTTTTCAGCTTTTATAAGAATATGAATTTAAAAAAAAATTATATGAGCTCAAGGGGAGCTCATTAATGCTCTATTTGATAAGCAGAAATCCTAAAACAGTGTATGTATATATATATTTTGTGACGTTAAGAATAAAAATTTTCAACTATCCGAAAAAATGAAAGAAAAAGAAAATAAAATCTAGAATTGAGAGTTTCTCTTTTGAGTTTAGAATTTGAAGGAATTCCACTTATGGGCATCAAAACTAGAAAAATCAACAAAAAAAGCTGTAGAAGAAGCATGTAAAACCCAATAATCAAAACACCAAAACACACAGATAGAGAAAGAAAAAAAGAAATGGAACTCACAAGGGGGAGGAGAGGAAAAAAAAGATGTCGACCTGACACAGAGTCCACTCATTGATCTCGTCCAGGTATGTTTCCGCCCTCTGTCTACTCCTTCTCTGCTGCTACACTCTTCTTTCTCTTTTATTAATTTTTTTTTTCTTTTCTGGTTCTACTGGGTTTAGTGCTTATTGAAAGAAATTAGAGAAAGTCGGATAGTTGGCTGGGTTGGGGTTTTAACAGTGACGGTTGGGGCTTAGGATGGGAAAAAGGTGAGATTTGGGATTTGTTTTGGTTTAATGGATGGGTGTTGGTGTCGGAATGGCATGGACGGGTTTTAGATGGGTCAAATGTGGTCAGGGTTTCATGGTGGTCATGGGGCTTCAAAAGATAAAAGGGTTTTGGATTGTGGGAAGGGCAGGGGTCTTACAGAAGTGGACTTCTGGATTATGGGTAGGGCAAGGTCGAGAGTGAGATTATAGTGGTGGGGATGGGTCTATTTCAAGTCTAGGGAGGGCAGGGGTCAAGAGTGAGGTTATGCTAGTTAGCGTTGGTTTGTGGGAAGGGGATGGTTGTGGTAGTGGTGGATGGTGGAAATGGGTTTGTGCTGGATGTGGAGATGGGTTTGCGCCACATGTGGAGATGTTTGTGCTAATGGCGAGGAGAGACAAAGGCGTTGGATCTAGAAATGTTTGTGCTGACGATGAGGAGAAACAGAGGGGCTTGGACAATGAGGAGAAAAAAAGTGCAAGACAACGATTGACGCAAATAGGGTTAATTTGTCTTAAGATGTTCCCCGACGTGGATACCTAGCATCGGCAATTGTCGTTGAGAACTTTCTCCAACACAATCTCAACGCCTACAAATCAGTTTTCAAAATGCCCAACGCATTCAATGCGTCGTTTTCATTAAAACTATTTGTCGACGTTGTAATGCATCGGTAAAAAGTAATTTCGTGTCAAGAAAATTTTCCCTCCAAAAACCAGATGGCGCCATCCTTTTTATTGATGAAATATTCCAATGTTTAGGAGGGAGCGTCGAGGAAACCTTTGCCAATGCTATGATGCATCGGCTAAACATGTATTTTGTGACGTGTTGAGACTGCATTGCCAAATTTAGTCGGCAAATCTGCAATTTGTTATAGTGCCCTTTTCTCTTTATGAGCATTCAACCTACATACCAAAACCTTTTCTTACCAACAATGTTGCCAATGTATGTTGGGCATTCTCAAACCATCTAAAATGAGTTTATGTTATTTTTCACCTATTGATGCTACACCTAAATGCTTTTGAAAGCATTCATTTCTAGTTTTATCCTTTTTAGTTTTACCATGCATCAATTGCAACATTCTTATCACTATTGTTGCTTTCTAATTGGCCAACATTCTACTTCCTAGGTCATATCTAGTCTAATCCCTATCCTATGAAAATTTTCCTTCTATATTATTGGTGCATACAAAGTGCTTCAGAAGCAAACCTCCACTTCAATATTCTTGTTTTTATTATATGTTCTATTTATTCATCAATCTCTTCATCCTTATCAACTATTGAAATGCCATCATCATGATAGATTAAAGTCATAAACTTGCTCCCATTGATTTTTAGTTAAATATAATGCAACCTTTTATAAAGGGCTATATATGCATTAGTCGGACGTAAAATTATTTGGCTAAACTTGGGCTTATTTTTAGGGCATTGGGTTGGATATAGCCTGACAAGATAACTAAATAGGCAAATCTTTGCCCAAGAGTGCTTAAGGGCAAATAACATGCCTAACAAGCCCAATAAATTTAACAGGGGTGGGAAACCTCACTAATATTTATGCATTGATGAAGTTCTAGTAACCTCACTGATATATCAATCTTTTTTGGTTCTATCTTAGTAAATTAAGAAAATTTTTATAAATATTTTAAATGTAATATTAAAAATAAGAAAATAGAATATCTAGGTATTGAGGATAAAGTTTCATTGCATTTTTTCAATATAAACTATTCTCTTATGAGCAAACTACACACAATGCAACTTTATGCCCCACGGGCCCTTTTTTAGCCCACCTTTCATCAGTGTTTCTTCTTTCCTGCCATATCCCCCTTATTTATTACATGTCCTTTTTATAACCATCATCACAGTTGGATTGAATTTGAAAAGCATCTATAGTTAAAAGATTATTAAACTTTTATAATGTTAAATCAAAAGAATCATATAGCTTGGGCTTTTGGCATGGCCCTTAACCATATAAGATTTTTCCATCTATTCTACACAAGGACGGAAAGGGGAAAGAGGAGGTGAAGGTTTTTATGTTTGGGCAACTGCAACTTTTTCGAAACTTGAAATTTTAATATTTTAACCTTTTGTCAAGGGTAAATTTGTAATTTTCTTATTTTTGCCCCTACTCACATTTTTTTGTAGTAGAATTCCAACAACACCTAGGGGTAAACCTTTTTCATTTGTTTTCTTTAGAAAAAAGCAATCCATGACACTTCTAAGTCCTACTTTGTCAGTCAACACTAATTTTTTGTTGTTTTGTCCCCAAGACTCTCTTCCTCTCTTGACATTTCTAGAATTCTCCACATGTGCCCATTTTTCTTAGCCAACTTGCCCACTCTAGAAAGTTCAAACTAACCTTATTGCATGGCAATCAATGGAGCCACATAGCCCACTTGAGGAACACATGTTCCCCACTGACATAAGACCAAGGCACTATAAATACAGGTGCCTTGGATCAATTGTGCAACAAGTGAGGAGTGAAGTGTGTAGTGAAGTGAAGACAAGCGAAGTGAGTGTAGTCAAGTGAAGTATAGTAAGCGAGAGTGGAAAGTGTCAGTGGAGTGAGTGCTTTGAGTGGGTGTAGTGAGTGTGTTCTTGTAATTGGTGTGTGGCTAGTAAGCCTTATAGTGGTATATTTATGGGTGTAGCTTGTAAGCATTGTAATAGTGTAATTGTGTAAAATGTATAAAGTGGGTTTTTGTTCTCCTTGTAATTTGTATTTGTAAATGCTCCAATTATAAGTTGTAACTAAGTGAAATTAGAGTCATCTTCCAACAAAGTGGTATCAGAGCCAAGTTCCATCTACAAGCAAAGATGGCCTCAAGCTTGGTTTAACCCCAAATCCTGAAGTTGACGAAGGAGAACTATGAAAACTAGAGTACCCAGATGAAGGCACTATTTGAGTTGTAGGATCTTTAGGAGATCATCACCAACAGATATGTGGAACCCACTGCGAGCAATAAGCTGCATACATGGTGGAGCAGAAGACTGCCCTCAAGGATCGAAGGAAGAAGACAAGAAGGCTTTATTCCTTCTCTATCAAGAGATAGATGACTCAACCTTTAAGAAGATCGCCAAAGCAATATCAAGCAAAAAGGCTAGAATCTTAGCACTATCTTCAAAGGAGTTGAGGGGATAAAGAAAGTCTGTTTGGAAACTCTAGGAAAAGTTTGAAGTTTCTCACATGAAAGAACGTGAGTATCTCTAATTATTTGACATGATTGCTAGTAAGAGTTAATTAATTAAAGAAAAATGGTGAAAAGATAGAAGACATCAGAGTTGTAGAGAAAGCCTTGCGATCCCTCACAACTAAGTTTGAACATGTGTCTATTGAGGAGTCAAAAGATTTAGAGACTCTCTCAATAAAAGAACTAATGGGATCACTCCAAGTCCATTAGCAATGTATGCAAAAGAATGGCAACTTAATGGTCTTAAAATGAGCATTGTAAGCAAAAGCCCAGTCACAAATATTCAAAACGAGGCGGTAGTAGAAACAACATCTATGGAAGAAATAAATGGGGAGCAAATCCACAAAGCCAAGGGCAAAATCAATTGAGAAACACCACTAATCATGGAAGAGGAGCTGGCCGAGGAAGATCCACATGCGGTCATGGTAATTCATGAAGTGTCCAATGTTATACTTGTAACAAGTTTGGGCATTATGTTTCGAATTGTTACCCGTAGATCGAGAGGAGTGCTCTAACTTCGCAAAAGCAAGTGATCAAAGAAAAGAAGTCTCCATAGTTCTTCTAGCACAAGAAAAAGCATAGGACTAGGAAAATGTGTGGTACTTAGATTCCAGAGCAAGCAACCACATTGCGAGAGGAAAGAACTCTTTGAAAAGCTTATGGAAGATGTCAATGGGAAAGTAAGTTGTCACAACCCGAACCCAAGAACTTGAGGGTTAGGGTTAATTCCTAATGTGTGACACACTTACTCCAATGTAATCCATACATAGACTGTAGTCTAAGCAAAATTATATAAGGGATATTCACATTACTTACACATATGAGGTGCTTATAATGGACATCTGTCCAAGCAGTTATCACATGGAAGCCTGTCAATATCAACTATAAATTTTTCTTTTCCCGTTAACAATAATTTACTAATCTCAAAATATCAATTTGTAGAAACAGCACACACTAAATGCCTATAAAGAAAAGAATAACATAACTACATAACAAACTCTGACATGTACAAGGGTTGAACAAGAGTAAGTACACATGTCTTACAAAAAGGAAATAAAGTATTTGGACAATTACAAAATGATATACATTGTCCCAAAAAAGAGGGGATCATGGACTATGCATGATAAAATAAAAATTAATGCCATGCCATGAAACCCTAATGCATCCAAAACTCAACATAAGAAAAGCTCTATGAAGATCGCATCGCAGCCCGAAGGTGGATCAATCAGATTTTTTGTGTTGTCCACTCGACTAGGCATGAGGGGACCTCGTCGGCCTCCCCTTGAGCCTCCTCGATCTTTGTTAGATCGAGACTGCGATCTAAGCCTATAATGCTGTAAGACAACTATTAATAAGAATATTTAGTAAAGTATAAGTATAATTAAAGTAATACGCATTGTATCTAAAAGAATATTAACAAGTAATTACAGAGGTCAATTTAGCATACTAGGCATGTTGTGCGTTGAATAAAACATGATACAAGAATCAAATAAGAAAAATACTTTACTAGTTGGCTACTACATTTGTTATATCATCTCTCTAGGGATCTTTGTAATGAGAACACCAACGCCTTGGCCAAAGGTACGATTGGGTCTCTATGTTCATGGAGTCCGAAAGCTCCAAAGGCATACTGCAGTGCTACTATAACAATCTACTACACCAAAGTTAATTCCACCGGGTATCATAAAGCTAAAGTTGAGTAGAGCCAGACTATTTCGATTCATATGATTGAATTCTAGTAAATCATAAAATTCATTTTGATTCATTATATGTTCGATTCATTCTTACTCAAATCAATATCAGCAGTAAGAAAACCGTATATCAATTGGAATTCAGAACTAAAATCAATTTATGATATGATCATTTCAAATCATTTTGAGAATAGAGAGCAATGCCAATAGTTCAATATGCTAAGTAATTTCAAACTAGTAGAATCAAGGTAATTTACAAGCCAACCCTAATTTAGTCATCCATTATTTCTAACTTCTCATGTTAATGTAGTTTTAAGTTATTTGATTCATAGTTGTCTCTATTTGATGTTACATTGTGCGATGAAGAGTGTATCAGAGTCCCTTAAATCAACACCCATGGGGAGGTGCTTAACAAATGAACAACACTACATGAATGAGTCTCAGTCCTTAAAACACTTCATGTTGATAAATTTCCCATTGGACCAAATAATTAGGTTAAAGGATCCAGGACTAGGGCCCTACAAGGCCTTCTCAAATGTCCCTAACTTTCCTAAGATTTCATGGTTATTATGCCTTAGCCATGGGAGACCTATGGGCTTAGTAGTGGAATGCACGGCGGCTTAGTCGTAGCTCTATGCACTGTTTCCCCGCATCCACATCTTAGCCGTATATTAGCTTACGGCTTAGCTGTATGTAATTTATGGTTTGGGCACGGCTTGCATACGGCTTAGCCGTAGTTCATTTCACGGCTTACCCATGAGCTCAGCCGCAGAAAAAAAGTTAAGTTTGGCTCTCTAGAAATCTAGCCATAGCAAATCTTACGACTTAGCTGTAAGCTTAAGGATTTCGAAAGCAGGTTCAGTTACAAAAGGTTCTCTTCATCCATAATGCTGGGATCCTATGTGCATGTCTACCTCTATTTTCAGAAGGCCATTCTTACTTCAATGAATCACTTAATATTTCTAAATCAATTTTATACTCATGTAGACAATCTAATCATGCATTTTAAACAAATAAAAGGGGCTGAAAATGAGGCTCAGATTTGAAAGACTTACATAAATCAATAGTTGTCAACATGCATTCAACATTAATTAGCTTATACTTGCCTTAATTTTGTATTCAAATAACTGCTCCTTTTCTCGGCTCAACTTGAGAAGAAACACCCAATTATTGACCCTATTAACTCTAAGATGATATGCATGTAAAAGATAATGAAGATGATGAGTGCATGCTTAAGCTAGGAGTCTCCTTCACTCCATTAACTCCATAAATCTGTAAATGGGTAAGAGATCCTACCTTAGGAACTAATTTGGAAGAAGAGATGCTCAACTCTTACACTATATTGGTGTGGCGAGAAGTAGAAGACAATGGAGGTGATGATGATACCTTCAAATTCAAATGCAAGCTCCTTACACCTTGATCTCAAAAATAAATGGTGATGGAAGGAAGAAGATGTGAGAGTTCAGTAACTGGCAAAAGAGGAGATCAAATGGAGTGGGTTGGTTCCTTTATACACAAGATTTCCAGAGTTTATAAGAAGTCTACATTCCTTTATGTTATTTCCAGTTTAAGTCAAGTGAGGGTCCAATTGATTTAAACAACGCCAAATTCATTCAAGTCAAGCACGAAAGTTAAGGAGCTCAACAAATGCTGCGATATCAATATGATGCATAAATGACATAAAACCATGAAATCTAAAATTATGAAAAAGGGCTTTCATCTACCCAATCAAGGTTAAACTTGACCCAAACTACCTATCCATGACCCGAACTTGACTCATTAGACTCCATGAAACAAATGAACTAAATTTAACCTAATTAGATGTTGAACATCATTATTTAGATTAATGCTATGCTAATTAGCTAATAACTTATTTAATTACTCATTAATCATGCTTAATTGGGTTTGAAGTGTTACATAAGTCTTGAATACTCATCAAAGCTTCCCTTAAAAGGTAAGGGAAAATTTAAGATTTATTAAAAAGATAGAGTGCTTGCATGTATCTCAATGCGTATTATGTGCTTAACATGAAAAGTAACATCCTCAGTATTAGGCAACTCCTAGAGAAGGGGTTTGTAGTTCACATGAAGAGTCTCTCTCTTTCATTGAGAGATGTACATAGGAGGCATATAGCTCGAGTCCAAATGGCGAAGAATCACATGTTCCCACTCTATCTAAACACAAGGCTAGAGATGTGCTTACATGGACTTAGTCATGGAAGTGGCATCTTTGATAAGGGCATCTCCACTTTAATGGGCTCAAACTCTTATCCACTGCAAACATGGTGCATGGCTTGCTAAGCATCAAAAGCCCAAGCATGTGTGTGAGGCATGCACCCTTAGCAAGCAACAAAGAAACCCATTTCCAATAAGGAAATCATGGAAAGCTAAAGCACAATTATAGTTTGTTCACACAAATATTTGTGGACCATTAGAGACACTTTCTCTTGGAGGTCATAAATACTTCATTACTTTTATGGATGATTATAGTAAACAGCTTTGGGTATTCTTTATCAAAGAAAAGTCTGCTGCCTTTACTACATTCAAGAATTTTAAAGCTTATGTTGAAGTAGAAAGCAATTGAAAACACTCAAATCTAATAAAGGTGGAGAGTCTTCAAGCGAATTTCAAAAATTTTGTAGACAACAGGACATCAAATAACAGTTTACAACTGCTTACATACTGCAGCAGAATAGAATAGCAAAAAGAAAAAACTGCACTATCCTTAATATGATGAGGACATTGCTTAAAGAAAAAGGTCTCCCAAAAGAATTTTTGGCAAAAGTAACTGTGTGTATAGCCTACTTGCTTAATAGATGCCCTACGAAGAGCGTTAGGAACAAGACACCACTAGAGGCGTGGAGTGGCCATAAACTGAATGTGGCACACCTAAGAATCTTTGGTTGTGTTGCATATGCTGAAGTACCATAGGCCAAGAGGAAGAAGCTTAATAATCGTGGAGAAAAGTCCACCTTCATTGGATACAGTGAAGAGTCTAAAGCCTATAAACTCTACAATCCACTTACAAAAAAGGTTATGGTGATTAAAAATGTAGTCTGTAGTGAAGAAGAAGCATGGAAATGGAATGAAGAAGACACAGTTCAAGACAAGCCTCTTGAAATGAAAGAACAAGAAACACATCCTGAAAATCCAAAAAAGTTCACAGCAAAATGAAATAACACCTCCACGTTCAGCATCATCAACTCGAAGAAGTCTAGAACGACGAGAAGCATCATCCATAAGTAGTTCATCAACTCAAAGCTCTTCCTCATCCATAACCCCAATCAACTGAGAAGCTTAAGAGATATCCATGAAGAAACTAATATCCATGAAGAAACTAAGGAGACAGACCTCTAGTGTCTTTATGCTGACCATGAGCCTCTTACCTTCAAAGAAGTAGTAAAAGAAGATTATTGGAGAATTTCCATGGAAGAAGAGATTCATGCCATTGAAAGGAATGACACTTGGGAGCGTACTACACTCCCTCCAGGTCCAAAAGCTCTGGAAGTTACGTCGATGTACAAAATCAAGCACATAGCTAATGGAGAAATCAATCGATACAAGGCAAGGCTCATTGCTAAAGGGTACAAGCAACAATATGGCGTGAATTATGAAGAAGTCTTTACTCCAGTCGCTCGACTTGATACAGTATGAATGCTAATCTCTTTAGCAACACATCATAGTTGGAAAATATATCAACTAAATGTTAAATCGGCATTCTTAAATGGCATACTTGACGAAGAAGTGCATATAGAACAACCCAAAGGATTTATAATAGAAGGAGATGAGCAAAAAAGTATATCACTTGAAGAAAGCTTTATATAAACAAAAGCAAGCCCCACGAGCATATAATGCTTGTATAGACAACTATCTTCAAGATTATGGATTCTCCTGAGCATGCAATCTACATAAAGAGAAATGCTCATAGCATGCCTTTATGTTGATGATCTACTATTCACCGGGAACAGTCCACAAATGTTCGAAGAATTCAAGCATGCTATGTTCAAAGTGTTCGAGATAACTGGCTATGGACTAAAGTCCTTTCTAGGTATAGAAGTCAGGCACCAGTCAATGGAATTTTTTTGTCAATGAAAAAATATGCAAAAGAACTCCTTGAGAAATTTAGAATGAGCAACTGTAGTGTCGTAAGCACGTCTGTAGCAATAGGCCTGATATTAACAAAAGAAGGTGAAGGAAAAGATGTTAATCTGACACTATTCAAAAGCTTAATCAGAAGCCTATGGTATCTCACAATCAGAAGGCAAGACATTGTCTAGGGTATCAGACTTTCAAGTTGATATATGGAAAGGCCAAAGTAGTCTCCCTAGGCTACAGACAAAAGAATCCTAAGGTACATCAAAGGTACCATAGATATTGGTCTTTTCTACGGTTATGGCAATGAAAAAAAAAGTATATGGATATTCAGAAGCAACTAGGGAGGTGAACAAGAGACAAAGCACTATTAGATATGTGTTCTATCTTGAATCGATAGCTTTCATATGGGTATCCAAGAAGTAAAGCATTGTGGCCTTCTCTACATGTGAAGTTGAGTATGTTGCAACGTCAAATGTTGCAATGTTGGCTGCAGTCTATGAAGCAGTATGGCTAAAAAACCTCCTTGAAGAACTCGATCATCTGTAGAAAGAATCCACAACTATATATGTGGATAACAAGTCTGCTATCAAACTCGCAAAAAATCCGATACAACATTGAAGGAGCAAGCATATTGACATAAGATTCCATTTTATAAGAGATCATGTAAGGCAAAAGATAGTAAAGCTAGAGTTCATCAATACTACAGAACAAGTAGGAGACATCTTCACCAACGCTTTGCCAAGAGACTCATTCACAAAGTTAAGAACAAAGCCTGGCATGAAGATAGTTACAGTTTAAAAGACTAAGAATGTCGGTGTTGAGGAGAAGCAATATTGGTAGTCAACACTGAATTTTTGTCCTTTCTCCACAATATTGTTTCCCTCTCTTGACATTTCTAGAATACTCCACATGTTCCCATTTTTTTAGCCCATTTGCCCAATCTAGAAAGTTCAAACTGACCTTATTGCATGGCAATCAATTGGGCCATGTAGCCCACTTGAACATGCTCCCCACTGACATAGAACCAAGGCACTATAAATACAAGTGCCTGGGATCATTTATGCAACTCATGAGGAGTGAAGTTTGTAGTGAAGTGAAGACAAGTGAAGTTAATGAAGTGAAGTATAGTAAGTGAGGGTGGAGAGTGTAAGTGGAGTGAGTGCTTTGAGTGGGTATAGTGAGTGTCTTCTTGTAATTGGTGTGTGGCTAGTAAGCCTTGTAGTGGTGTATTCGTGGGTGTAGCTTGTAAGCATTGTAATAGTGTAACTGTGTAAAATTTATCAAGTGGGTTCTTGCTCTCCTTGTAATTTGTATTTGTAAAAATTGTAATTATAAGTTGTAAGTGATATTAGAGTCATCTCCCAACACTACTCATCTCTCTCTTTTCTTTCTTTATTTCTATTTTCTCCCCCTTTACTTCCAGCTTCTTTCTCTCTTTTGTTGATTCTTCCTCATCTAGTGAGTGAGTTACTATTTGCCTACTTTATCTTTTAAAGATTTTAACCACTTTTTGCCTCCTCTGGAAGAAGTTCCTGCCTATATAAATGCATCCAAGTGGGCCCCCACGAGTTTGAAATTTTACAAGTTATACCACTTGAGTTGGTGGCCACGTTTTAAAACCATCCCAGCTACTGAACTGAACCCAATCCCAGTCTCACACAGCCTAGTGTGATAGAGTTTCACTAGCAAAAGCTAAACCAATTTTCTTGCTGTTAAAGTAAATATCAGTAATATCAGTAAAAGGCTGGACGTCATTGTCATAAATTTTATCAGCTTCAATATCCTACCAGACAGAAGAAGGTCATAATATTCAATATCCTACCAGACACAAGAAGGTCATAATATTCGGCAGTATGCAGAAACAGGTCTATCAAATGTTTTGCACTCTCCTCTGGCTATGAATGAATAATAAACACTATCGTGACTGAAAAGCTTAAAATTTTCAATTTTCTCGATCTTTTCGATGATTAGTTTCTAATCTTGCATCTGATGGGTGAAAACCACTTCCATTTACTGTGACATAGGGACAGATCTGAGAAGGCACAACCACTGCTTGAAAATTGACTTTAGAAGGCGGTAACTTCCCAAGTAAAGCTTCCATGATGTTGCTTAAAATTCTTTCATCGTATGGATTCATCGAATTGTTGTAGCGTTGTCTGCAATTCTCATACGCTGTCTGCAACACCCAGAAGTGATACATAAAGAAAACTTTAGATTTATCACAACAACCACAATAACAATAATAATTGCGCCAAGATTTTGTAAGCGGCTAGGGACACCAGAACCAAAAGCACTCCTGTGGGCCAACTGTGCCTGAATTAGAGACCCCTCTAGGGAAAAAATAAAATCATAAATAATAAAGCAATATAAAGAACAGCATTATGAATAAACTGCAAGATATCCATCTCTTACACAGCAGTCATACAGAATTTTATCCTCACATTTCATTCAACCGTGTCCCACTTTGTGAACGAGGGAATTGATAGTCCCACACCGCCGTGAAATTGACTGCATGTGGAATTCTGTACATTTCACTTTGTATGTGCCGTTCTTTGGGTTTCTAGAGATGGGGGCTATCAATTACCTGTCAATTCAATCAGTTCACATGGTAGCCTTTTGAATTTTCGTAGTTTTTTGTTTTATATTGTATCAGATGTTAATCACCGTTGAATTTTATCGCCATGTACAAGATTTATTGGTGATAAAATTCAACCGTGTGGGTGACAATTTAAATTGAGATATTAATCACCATGTGGGTAACAATTGAGAATATGATTCTATTATGAGATTTTTGTTGGGTTTTGTCTTATATATCGGTTTAACTGGATCGGTCGTTTTGGTTAGCCAGAACTGAAGTTCATGGTTAATGGTACTTTACTCATTGTCTAAGGGTTTTTTTAGTGGCTAAAAAAATGAGATTTATATAGTAATGTGATGTGTAACACTAAACCCCAAGTGGTGGAGTTGTATTGAACATAACAGGGAGAAAAAGGAATAAAGTGAGCTTTTCTCCGTGGACATAAGCATCTTGGCCGAATCACGTAATTGCTTGTGTATAACCTTCTTCGTAGTTGGTTGCTTGATTGTTTGTGATTGTATTGATTTGTGCGTGCCGTGGTTGATCTCAAATCCTTAGTATATTTCCCAACAAGTAGTATCAGAGCCTCAGGTTTGTGTGGTGTGATCGACGAATCTGATTTCATATGGAGATCTGGATTTGATCAGTGCAGAGAAGAGGGAGGTTGGAGATCTCTGGTTTGGCTACACAATTGGAAGAGGATCAGCCATCATTGTCAAAATCCATCTTCCAATTGCAGAGAATAGGTGTTTCTGGAACAAGAAGAGCGGTAGGGCTCTCAGGTTTGGCCAAGATTGGAGAAGAGGTCGTTCGCATGCGCAGCAGCCGGAGAGCTTTGTTGCTACTGCTATGCCTGCGGGAATGACCACTAGTTTTCGCCACCACATGCTGCCACCACCCGCTGTGCCAACTCAGTCATCACCCGCCATTGTCAAACTAGCCATCGCTTCCTTGTGTGCTACCGCTTCTAAGGAAGAAGAGTCACAAGGTTTTCTTTGTCCCACTGGGTTACAGAGAGATCGTTTGAGAAGGATGATCTGTGGTTTGGTTCGCAATCCAAGCTAGGTCGCAGGCTAGGTTAGGTCAGGTCGAACCTGACCCCTTTGCAGCAGAGCCCATCCAGTAATAGCAGGGCTGATGCAGTACTAGTCAAATAGGAGGTTTGTCCAGAATCAACGACCAGAATTGATTTGAGAATTTCAGGGTCATCCGGACTCAGATTCGAGCCCTGTTTTGTTTTGTGAACTCATTTCAAGAAGATCTATGCGTCTGTGGAAGAAGATTGGTAGTGTGAAAATCAACGGGGAAGTTTGACTAAATCAACGCATGGAAAACTGTTTCTGCAATATTTAAGCCATCCAGAGTCGAATTCCAGATCAGTTTGTTCTAGAGTGCTCGTGGTGAAGAGATCTACGAGATAAATGAAGGAGATTGACCGTTTGACAAATAGAAAAAAAAAGGGGTAATTCAGAAGGCACAAATCGGGATTCACAATGGGGTGAAGCAATGAATGTAAGATTGAGATGTTCACTGGGTTGAACAATTTCAATCTTTAATAATGAAGGATGAAATATGTCTTGATTCAAAAAGGTCTGAAGAAGGCTTTAGACAATAAATCAAAGAAGCCAACAAAGATGTCCGATGATGATTGGGAGGATTTAGATGAAGGGCTATGAGTGCAATTCATATTACCCTCCATGATGACGTTCTTTATAACGTCATGGGAATTAACACTACTCCGAAATTATGGGCTAAGTTGGAGAGCCTGTGCATGTTTAATTTCTTGACAAACAAACTATTTTTGAAGAAACAGTTGTATTCCCTGAAGATAGAAAACAATCACGGTTGTCGAAGCATCTCAATGAGTTCAATAAGTTTGTTGTACAACTATTGAATATTGAGGTTAAGTTCGAGGAAGAAGACAAAGCATTATTGTTTTTGTCTTCACTGCTCCAGTTGTACGAGCATTTGGTGACAACGCTGATGTACGAGAAAGATACTTTGAGCAAGAATGATGTCACTGCAGCTATTGTATAAAGTGAGATCTTGAAGAGCAACAATGAAAAATCTTGTGGAGAAAGTATTGATATAGCATCAAGTTCAAATTGGAGATATGGGAGATCTAGATCGAAGAATAGAGGATCAGAAAATTGAAATCGGTCGAAGTCGAAGGGGAAAGGCAAGGTCTTCATTTGTTGTTACTGTGATGAGAAGAGCCATATCAGGAGGGATTATTCAAAGAGGAAGAACTTGGAGCAGGAACAAAAATCTGATTCAGACTATACGAGTGTGATAGAAAGTTCAAATGATAGGGAGGTAGCATGTTTGGTAGAATCTGTTTCGATCATCAAAGGTAGAGATCACAATGAAGGTTACTGGATTTTATATTCTGGTAATAATTATTACATGTGCTAGAGTAGAGACATGTTTGACATACATACATCTTGCGACGGTAAATCTTTTTTCATGGCAAATAATTCGGAATCCAAATGCATTGGAGTTGGAACAGTGAAAGTTAAGGTGTTTGATGGAATGGCACAAACCTTGACAAATATGATGCATGTTCCAGATTTACGAAGACATTTTATTTTTTGGGGGGCCTTGACTCCAAGGGCTATAAGTGCAGTGTAATAGGTGGAGTTATGAAAGTGGTTAAGAGATCATGTCGTCATGAAGGGTGAGTTGGTCAAAGGTTTTTACGGGGAAGCAGGAGGTATACTTACAGGTGCAAGTGGAGTAGCTCTAAGGAAAAAGGAAAAGTTAGTTAAGGTGGTAAGTTGACAGATGGTGCAACAGACATTTCCAGAAAAGCCATTAACAGAGGACCACAACTACAGGTAAAACAGAAGGAAAAGCTAGTTAAGGTGGAGTTAAATAGAAAATTGAAAGATGGTACAATATACATTTCCAAGAAGGCCATTAACAAAGGACCAAAACTATAAGAACACCGGGTTAAAGGCAAAGTACGGAAGATCCTCAATGTTACGAGCCTAGAGAAATGTACAGTTGAAAGGAGGGTTACTTTTGCTTTACCAGATAAAGGTGAGAAGTCATCGTATTGCAAGGATACTAGTAAGGTTGGCAACAGATGGACTGGATCACTTCAGAGACCCAAGTCAAAGGTGTTTGGAACATCGACAAAGGAAAAGTTCAAGCCACGCTTGGACTTCATCGTCGCACTATATTGATGAGAATGTGAGTGCACCTCGAGCTAAAGGGGTGTAGGAGCCACACTCGATCGTAGTGAGTGCGGAGGCATACCTTTCAATGAGGTATGGGAGATCTCAAGTCAGTTCTGACTTAATCGATATCGAACAATGCTAAGATTGTCGATGCGAAAGTCATACTTGGTTATAGCGTATGCGGATGCATACCTTTCAGCAAGGTATGAGAAGACAAAGACATTACCGGTTATCTCATGGTGGCTCCAATGTTTTACAAAATCCAAGCCAAGGTGTGGATTGTTGGGGTTTGTCTTGCATTCTGTTTTAGATGAATCGGTCATCTGGGTTAGCCATAATCGAGGTTTAGTGTTAAAAGACTTTATTCATTATGTATGGGTTTTCTTGGTAACCAAGAAAATGGAATCTATATATTAATGTGATATATAATTCTAAACCTCAATGAATGGAGTTGTGTTGAAGAAAGCAGGAAGAGAAAGGAATAGAGTGAGCTTTTCTCTGTGGATGTAGATATCTTGCCAAACCACGTAATTGCTTGTGTGTCATCTTTTTCATGGTTGGTTGCTTGATTGCTTGTGATTGTATTAATTTGTGCATGCCATGGTTGATTGCAAATTCTAGGTATATTTCCTAACAATTTTGGCTCCGTTGAACTTTTTGGCGACATTATGTCAAGCTTGTTTTCCAGGAAGCAGAAAATCTAAGTCATTTTTTGGAACGGTTTTTATGCAGTAGCCCAAAAAGAAGTTGAAGTAATGAAAGATCAGAATGAAAGAGAAAATGCCGAACCTGGTTAACTGAAATCAAGTAGGCATTGTAGGTTACAAGCACAGCAAGAAAGCTGATGGCGAACAAACCAAACCATGCTAGAGCAAGAGCTTCTGGGACGGTTCGCAAAGTAGCTAACAGACCAGCGCCGGTATCCGATATTTTCTCCTTTATTCGCCGGCATGAGAAAGTAAAGATGTAGATGAAGAACACCAATGCTGAGGAAATGAACAATAAGTAGAACCTGTAATTGAGCTGCATTGCACGTACAAATATTGTTCTCAGTCACCTTCATTTAGCTGAATCTCTATTTAGAAAGGTTAAAAAGGATCGCAGTTTGTCCCAGCTCTGCCCAGTTGTTTTTCAGGTCTAATTTTAGTCAGGCACAGATTAATCAGCAGACTGAGCCCATTTAAAAAAAATATGTGCACCCTTTTGTTAAATGCATAGGAATGGATTTGGCGTTTTAAATGAATGCGCCACTGTCCGCCCCATTTCACAATTTGGCCTAAAATTTGCCCAGATGCAGGCTTAAAGCAGAAAGGGATAGTTCCTACTTTGGGCAGGGCTTGGGTTATGCTTAGAGCAGAGTCCAAGAACAGTCCGTTTGTAGGCTGGGCTTGAGTCATGCGTAAGCAGAGTCCAAGAACAGTCCATTTGTAGGCTGGGCTTGGGTCATGCAAAAAGAAGAGCCCAGAAACTGTCCATTTGGAGGTCATTGGCACAAAAATGTCGTGGGGGATAATATCTAATATAAGATAAATCTTGGGTTATTTTCAGTTTTGGTATTGTAATAATATTTGCATACCATAGTGGGAAGATAATTTTTTTTAGATAAAAATACCAAATTAACGCATTTATTTTGGTAGCTAGTTAGGCAACAGTACATTTAAGTTCAAGCTTAAAATCTAGTTATAAACTTTCTTCTTTTATTATCATCTTACTTTTATTGCCGCTAACATCATAATTATTGCAATGGAATTTAGCTGAGGCGATGCAGATTACACGCAAGATTGTCATGGAGTGCTATAGTTTAATTTTCCTTGGACTCCTATACTTTTACTCTTTCATTATATGTGCTATCTAAGTTCTAAGTACTCATAGAGTACCTTTGTTACATGTAATTGAAATTTTAAGAATTGCAAGACTAAGGGGCGGTCAAGTTAAGGTCTAAAATAAAAGCTCTAATTTTTATGTTTAAATTTATAGTTTGTTTGTTCGGTAAAATTAATTAAAAAAACCTCATATTTCATGATGTAATTGGAAGCCCAATTTTAGGAATTGTTGTAATTGAGGTCCACTCTTATAAATTATGATGTAGAACTTGCCATTTGCATACTTTTGAAAATTGAATGAGGTTGTTTTCATCTAAAACCAAAAAAAGTAAAATAAAATTAAAATTAAAATAATGTCTTTTTTTAATCTTAAACAGTTGTAAATTTCAAATTGTTCATCTCTATCTGGTTTAGCTAATTAAAAAAGATCTAAAACTAGAGAAACCCCACTTAGCTTTTTTTGATGCAAATGCTCTATTTTGTAAATAAACTCTAAAATTAAAAAATATAATAAAGGTTTACCAAATACTCTAATATGTAAATATGTGTTTAATAATAAATAAGATTTTCCTTTTAGTACTATTATCAAATTCCCATTATTATTTCTCAAGTGGTTAAAATGGAAGAAACAAAGCCGAGTATAACATGCCCATCAAAAGAAAATAAATTAGGGGAGATGGAAATGAATCTACATCCATCACTATAGTAATTCATGTCAAGGTCCGATTTATAAATTTACCTTAGATCCATGGGCGTGGAACTACTCCCACCACCAATGAAAATTTTAGAATCCTTATTTTTTTAGAATTTTTATTTATTTATATAGTGGCCCCCTATTTCTTGGCCCACCTTATCTTATGTCCATCACCTCTAACTTTTATGATCATGAATTTCTATGTATTCAATTTCAATATCAATGAATGGGCACATCATAAAATAAGTTTTATCGAAAGAGTATCGTGAACTGTGAAGGAGATAAGTGCAGAAGAAGAAGAGACCACCTCACTTTCCTTTGATTTAATTATGTACTGGGTACCACTCCACTTTCATTTGATTTAATAATGTACTAGGCTCTAGGTAGATAATATTTTTCCATCAGAAGATCATTCTCTATTATGCTTTTAGGCATTTTTTTTTCTTTTACAACCTAGGGCATCCTCCGCCAACCCAGTCTTTGGCTTCTAATTCTTCATTTTAAGTCTTAATTTTTGAGCTAAAATGAGAAATATGATTTGAACCCACAATCTCAAGGTTGCAATTAGTGAGCACCCGTAGGCTCGTGTCCACTTTTCTCATCTTCCAAAAGCAAGCATTGCTTAACATTCTTTGGAGTTGAATACTAGGATAAATGACGAGGTGTGTAATTGAAAATTTTGTGCTTACCAATCCAATGCACTGACCAATCCACGGGCAGTGATGGTCAAATTTCTCCACACAGTTGTCACAAACAGCGCAATGGCAGCTTCGTGGTGGCCGAAATAACTTGCAAATCCGGCAGTATTTCAACTTAATTTCAACCCCATTAAAAACAATACTCTTCCTTCTAAACTGATTACTGAGACCATCATCTTCTATAGGTGGGTGATCACTTCTGGGGATGATTCCTGGATCTCTTGTGCACAGTATAAACAAGTTAACAAGTACCTGTACGATAACCAAGTAATTTAATGATGATATGAGAAAAAACCAAGTAATTTTAAGATGGTCTGAGCATGTTGAGCGTAGGCCGGTAATGACATAGGTGAGAAAAAGTTTGGCTATACAAGATGGCCCATCAAGAGGTAGGGATAGGTCGAAAAAAACATTGATGATGGTCATTGAATCAAATTTCAAGATTAACTTATCTAAGGATTTATCCCAAAATAAAACGAAATGGAGAAATAGGATTCATGTAGCCGCCCCCAACATAGTTGGGATAAGGCTTTAATGTTGATGATGATAATGATGATGAGAAAAAAAATACCATCTATTCTAAAATTTTTGGCCTTATTCTTATTTTTAAATTATTGAGTAGAGATCATATTTGCCAAACTCCTATTGTGTGTGGTAGCCCTGAACTCAATATGATTGGGTCTATTTGCGGAAAAAAGAAAGGAAAGACGATCAACCTATGCTGATCCAAATTTTCTAGTTCTCCACTTTATTTCTTTCTTTTTAGTGTCCCACATATGAACCCAACCCTTTCATACTCACTACTCACCATGAAATGATCCTTCGCAGTAATTGAACCCACAGATGCATTTTAGTCTCCTAAAAAATCATGGTTATGAGATTTTTAGACTCTGAGGCACTAGTAAAGAATGGATTAGAATACTTTGATGGGAGAGAATTGCTTGTCCAATCATAATTTATGATGAGACCTTTCCATTGCACCTCTCACTAATTGGCATACTTCTAGGTGGAGCAGAGCACTGAACATATATCAACTTTGGTTGATGCTAATCAGTTCCGCTTATCAAGGAGTTAAAACTTGAAATGAAACTGTTGAACTCTCTAAATTTAATTTCAAAGGGTAGAAGGTATACAATCCCTTGAAATTTTCCATTTATATTTTATACTTTTAGGCCCTGTTTTTTTCTTGATCCCCAACCTACAATATATGAAGAGGAAGCCCACAACATTGTTAGGACAGCACACACATGTACGATGAGTGGCACATTAGGGATTGATCCGGCCTACTTAACTGGATGACATGTAGAGCTGCCAACCAACAACGTCTTTAACCCAAGTGCATCTTCTATGAAACCCTGAACTTGCAATAGGAATTAGGGAATGGCCCTTGATGAAACTTTTCTTTGTATGCTAACTATTTTTTGAAAGTCAACTATGCATACTTACAATTATTGTTAGAATCACAGAAACTGTGACAATTAGAGCAGAGTGCTTTGGTAATTCATCTCCAATGTACACACAGAAAATCCAGTTTGAAAGAAGTATGGAAATCGTCGTCAAGAGAAATCCTCTTGGATTTGGGCCACAGATGAGATGCCCTCTGAAGAAAAATACCTGCATTTGGGAATTAAGTAATAAGCAAGGGGGAAAAGAAATGCTCAAAATTTTCATTCTTACTTATAAATAGATAATCAGGATCCTTAACTGAAGAGGAAAAAATAAATGTCGAAAAAAAAAACTTTCGTGACTATTTACATTGTAAGTGGCCAGTATGTGAACTTTAACTGATATTCAGTCTTTAACTTCGAAATTATAGATGTGGAGAGCTACACCTATGGTAGCTCAAGATTACAGTCAAATTAGATGATTATTGCTGGTGATTGCTAAACATGTTTGCGGTGAGAATTTGATAAGTTGTATTACATCATTCTAGATTTAGAAAATACAATGTGTTGTTGACATGTGTAACTAATTGAATTTACAACTCAAACATTTGCATGAAAAGATAGAATATCAGCGTCAAAGAGAGAGTCAAAAGAAACAAAATCGTTGGGTAGATAGATATATACATCATTATTGGATGAAACCTCTCATGGCTTGTTAAATGCTACATCCCTCAAAATAGACTCAAAACTTGGTTTACAACGCTGATGTCAATCCTTGTTGTTATTAGTGACATGATCCAACGTTGCCTTTATTTTGTTGTTGACGAGAGTTAACACCGAAATTGCACCTACATTCAAGTGATCAAATCCACTCATATCATACAAACAACTTTATATATGAATTGACTTAAATATGAATTATAAGAACGGGTTGATCATCTATGGTGGGATTGACACAGCTTTTAGCTGTGGCCAACACCATACCGAACAAATTGAGATTATATGAGTGAATCCCGCGTTCCACCCACGTTCACCCTCAAGAATTCACTCAGAGCATCCGGACTTCATACTGAGCATCACATACTTATGGGGCCTACCTTTTATTCTATTTCTAACTGAGTAATTGTAGGTCACTTAGAAATCTAAATAAACTTGGATGGATTCTCAAGTTAAAAACACCACGCTATACTAAATTGGAAACAAAATCTTCTCTACCAAAGAATATCCTCACAATACACAACTTCCCCCATTGACCCAATTCATTGTACCACTTGAAAGATCAAACCTTTAAAAAATAGAGGATGCATCACCCTAGATAAAAGCTAACCCCTTGGCTGGAGTACCCAAAAAAATTTTTTAAATGGTGAGAACTGGAATTTGATAATGCTGAGTGCAATGATATGGGTTTTCCGACTGCTCTATAGGTGTTAGCAATTCGTTCACACCAATCCGAAGAAATAGAATTTTATAATTTTTAATTGTTTTATAGTTGAAAGGGTGTTCAATAAAACAACATAGGGGACACTTAGTCCGCAGCATGGGGGCCCATCTACCTAACATCATACTCTTGTTGGCTTGTTTCTTTTTTTTTTTTTAACCCAGCTAAGGGCAGGGACGAATAATCCACTAGTGAGGTGACGAACATAGGGGACAACTCACACTTGTGAAGTGATGTGAACTTGCACATGTGAGGAGAGATTATGAGGTGATAAAAACACATATATAGAAAGAGGGAGAGGCCAGGTTTGAACCAGGGACCTTCCAAATAAGAGCATACACTCCTTACCACCAAGGCAAGGAGCTGTTCTCTTCTTACCTCTGTTTAATGAGTACAAAAGAGGTGTGATGGATTTTGTGACAGAGCTAGTGCACCTGTTGTTTACAAATTGTATTATGGCTACAAAGAGAGCCAGACAAAAGAAGAGGGCTGGACTCTGATGGTGATTATGCGCATGATCCTTGATTATTGTCTAGTGGTTGCTGGTTCAGAAGAGTTTCTCCCCTGTGTAAGGGGAAAAATGGGAGGTGCACGGCTCTGATGGAAGTCATGGAAGTGGTCGCTTAAAAAGTTATTGATGATACCACTGAATCTGGAGTCCTGACATTTCAAGGAGTTGTTTGTTTGCACTCATTTACATGCAAATTAGGCATGAACATATTTTGTTTGTACTCATTTATGCTTCACCTACATAGTTTTGGTACAAAAATGGTATAAAGTGAAGCCATTCATATCAAAATCCCAGCAACATGCTAATTATGCACTTCTATGGGGCTCCAATTCACGATCCAAATGGTGAGAGTAAAATTGGAAAATTCCTTGGAATTAAGATAAGAGAAAGAAAGAGATCCCCTGCGGCATGTTAATCCCGTATCTCTTGCATCTCAGCCTAAACCTCGGCAGTACTGTTATGATGCCCCATCAGTAACTGTAGAACCCATTAGGTTAGGCCAACATTGCATCACTTGCTTTTATCTTACACATACACTCAGTATTAGCATATTCACTTCTTCCTTTTCTTTTTCAGTTTTTCTTAGCAACCTCTTTGAAAATGCATTCACTGTGGATGTACATTGCAAAGATAAACATTCAACTTCTTCAAATTCCGTACTCATTTGTTTTCTTCAAAGGAAAAGACCCCAAGTTCAGAACAAGAAGACAGAATAAGAATGCCAAAACTTCCAATTTTCTTTTTATTGGTAACAAAACTTATATTAAAAATGAAAAAAAGCAATACGAATGAAAGCAAAATATCGAGGAAAGGTATAGAAGCCTTATACCAAACCTCATTGAAGTAGAACTTACATTTTTCCCTGGCCAAACTTGATAAACTCTCATCAGTTGTGGAGTTTCAGTTACATCAGATACCCGCTGGCTAGCATCAGGACCTTGCAATGGACTTGGTTTGATGTCATCTGTCTCCGTCGTATTTCCATATGAAACTGGTGGCATATGTTGGGTATCAATTTCAAATTCATCTTGCTGCATTCTGCAGGGTCTTTGCATTGTACCCAAATCTGCAAGTTCCTTGTCTGTCGCATTCATCAGATGAATTTCATGGTTGCAGTGATGGGAAATGGGGATTACTTCATCTGCTTCCAAATCTTTGTTTGTTGATTCCTGCTGTGTTTTGATGGAATCCATCTGGCGTAGATCAGAATTTCTGGGAGAGATTTCTTCCTTGTCTTTGTTTGTCAAAGAAGGAGATTCAACCGCTGGGGGTTGCATATGGTCCTTTTAACCAACTTCAGAAACTGAATGGAATAACTTCTTCTATTCTCTCAACGGCTTCTTGGTTCAAATAATCAAATGTGTAGAGAAGTCCGGCCTGTGGGCCCATCTGGCAACCTATGGCCTGATTCAGTGTTTCCCCTTCCAAACTTGACTCGCCTTTTTTTTATCCCTCTAGGTACTGGACTCAACGGAGAGCCAGCACATGCGGGAAGGCAGCCCCACACAGCGGGAAAAGAGCCTGCGCGCTCAGAAATAAGGTGGTACACTCAAGGTTCGAACTCTTACCAGTTCTTCTAACTTGACTCTCCTGTGACCACAAGTAATTGGTATCTGCTTACACACCCACCCCTTGAAGGGTACAAGTCAGGATTGGTTGATCGTGGTTACTATTTTGGTCAATTTAAGTATATGTGAGCAGATTGCATTGTTGTTTACGTGATGAACCCGATAACACATGGTATCTAACTTCTATTCAGGGCCTACGAGAAACCTCGTTTTGGAATCGATTAACCCATGTTGCTGAAAATTATGAAGGCCCTTGGATGATTGTAGGGAATTTTAATGAAGAGTTAAAAGGAAAATGTGAAATGGGGGTAGAAGATTAACCAGAGAAAGCCTAAGTCTTATAGAGAATTTATAGAAAAAATGAGTTTGTTGCATCTAGGATTGGTGAAACCAGGTTTTACATGGACTAATGGAAGGAGACGGCTTCCTCGTGTGTGAAAGAAAGACTAGACAAAGCGAACAGAAATATCGATTGGAGAAGCAATATTTTTTCGAAGCTAGCATATGCTTAGACCCACAGCAAAAATTCATAGAAAATTTGAAGTAGTTCAATATTGAGCATACAATCACATAAAGGAAAAAAAAACATGGGTTTCACATTGCCTTAATTTGGTCATGAGTCAAACATGACCAAATACTAGAGTTCGAAGTCAGGTCCATATTACAGGAACGTATCATATGCATTTTACTATGGCCAGAAACCACTTTTAAATCAAATTAACCTCAAACCTGAGCCCTTTTTGGCTTAGGACATCCACGATTGTGACCATATTAGCCTCTCTCTCTCTCTCTCTCTCTCTCTCTCTCTCTCTCTCTCTCTCTCTCTCTCTCTTTGTTTTTTTAATTTTAAAACTGAGCCCATATGCACAAATACCAGTTTCATATAGGCTCTCATGTCAGATCTATATTTAGGCTATCATGAGGAACAAATCAAGTAAATATCGAGTGCCAAAACATGTTCCAGTAGGTCTCAAAATCAGGTCCAAACATGGTTAAAAGCCAAAGTATCATCCACCTTGCATGGTTGGTGAGAGACCGCTAAAGGATAAATGTCAAGATCGATGTATACCTGGGTACCCCCTCTTTCATTATAAGGCATACATAATTAAAATTTGAATTGACCATTCCCAACACATCTAGCCCTGTTTGACATTTTTGTGTATTGAAAAGTAGAAAACTCAAAGAACTATATGAAATAATGAACTTGGGAAGTTGGAAGTGCTAAGCTTATTTCTCAGAAGTATCTATGTAGTATCAAGAGCTGATAGGAGAGTCATATCGATCCAACAGGGGAACACTAGGCACGTACAAGTACCCAGGTATCATAGTTGATCACATTTAGGAGCAATCAATTGCATCAAAATGACATACTAACTCTTCAGTTATAGAAGTCATGTTCTACATGTGTTCAATTCGATGGTAAATATGGCCTTCGCTAAATCATGGGGCCTTTGCAAATCCTCTATAGAATTTAGGGCAAGAAAATATTACTTTTGATGTAGCCAACTATATGCAATCATTAGAGGTATATAAATGCATGATTAACACTACTAGATATAACAAAAATAGATAAAACTCAGTTCTTAGAAGTGTCCAAACTATTTTACAAACCAAACCTTGGATATGCACACATTTATGTTTTCTTAAAAGAAATGTCTTTGTTTACATTGTACACAATGATGTGACCAATGCAGAGAAAAATGCACGGGTACATATGAGTGATGCTACACAAAAATGAAATTCATGGATTTATTAATCAAAGGCAGCAAAGACTGGCTCAAGGATTAACAACAGATTTTATGTAGCTTGTAGCCAGCATGGAATCCCTTACAACAGAAATGGCTATCCAAGCATATTTCAAAGAATGGGGTCAACAGTGGCTAGGTGGTCGCCGGCACCTTTTGCTTCTGGGGCCTTCTCTACTGATAAAATGGAGAAGGTTCTCCCACCAGCAGTCCTCTATTATTCTACATATGAATTACACACATTTTTAATATATCACATACATACCCAAGATCCCTACATCCATTGGTCTTCTCAGGTCTGCGATCATCAACGTGCAAAACATCTAATCCGATAAACCAAGATCCCAAAGAAACATCCTCGTTTGCATATTTGTGTAGCAGATGCCTGAGAGTGAACTAACCATCCAGATATGATTTAAGAAACTAATATTATTATGCGATTATCTTCACAAAAACAGTTGCATTTTTGTTGGGACCCAAACTTCATAGAGATGGGCCCCACCATTTAATGATCAAATCATTCATATGATAGACTGCACTGTGAATGGATATGATGGAGCGACAATCTCCCTGTCAGACAACAGCAGCCAACCAATCGGTAGATTATTGTAAACCTTTCCCTTTGCCATATTCCATCTTTAATGCTTCCAACCGACCATCCATCCATTTGCACAAAACATCCAAATGGCTAGGACACTCTAAAATCAACAGTAGGGCCCACCATCCACCATGACTGACCTGGAATTCAGATTGGTGAAAAGTTGGGTCCCACCACTATGGAACCCTGTCCCAAACGAAGACTAAATGATCAACTAGTTGTCGCTGAGATATAAATTTGCACAAAAAGAAAGCTTCTCCTGGAAAGATGGCACAACATAACTTACTGATTTATTGATATATATGTAGCCAAATCTTTTGAAATGGCATACAGTTGACTGGTAGCATGCCGGAAATAATTGTTTCCTTCCTCACCAAATTTCCAATACTCAGGTTCATGGTCCCTAACACTCCTGTCCCATTACAACGGAAATTAAGAAGCTGGAATATCACTTCTCAGGCACCCACCAACCAACCTTGTCAACTTACTTTTGAGAAAGGACAGGACCAGACTTCATGCAGCCAATATAAACCCTAGGCTTTCAAAGATGACGAACCAATGTTGCTCCAAGTGTTGCTGCAATAATTTTAAAAAGATTAAGCCAACGTCAACATGAAAGAATCATGAGGGTACACACACCACACACGATGGCAAACCCAATTCATTTTGTTTGGGAGAACTTTAATGCCAAAAATCTACATTGAAAGGGATAACTTCAACTGTAGAACATGCCATTATGTTCCACAAATTGCATTTCTTTTCAGAAATAACCCTCATTCAGATCTTTAACAAGTATGACCAAATTGACAGATGGCAAAATTGTCTACCCAAATGCTTTGACAAAGCACTTTAGAAATGAAATGATGCACATCTGCCTCTTATTTAGAAGAGGGAAACAGGGAAGCATCAAATCTTGGCCTTATTGATGATTGGAAACTTTGAAAGAGTTATGCCTCACGAATATCCCATTGTTCATTTTCTTCACCCTACAAATAATCTTAATGAATACTAGGCCACTAAATGTTTGAAGGATCCTTGGATCATACTTCTAAAGACGAATTTTAACTCTACAAAAGTTCCAACAAAGCGTATATGTTCCCCAGCCATGAAGATAAAGTGCCTTTTCGGTGTTAGTGACCACCATAGGTTAGCATCATCATCATTTGAATGCATCATATATCATCTGAGGTTGGTTGGGTGCTGTTTTTTCTTAAAGTAAACTCAAAATTTGTTTATAGTAACTTTTCCATATCCAACTGCCATCCTCACACTGTTTCCAGACTTAGAACCTGCACATGCCAATGACATAAATGAAGGAATGTGGAACAGCACACTAGGATGGGTCGTTAAAAACAGGGTACTGGGGGTCCAACGCCAATGTTTCTCAAATGTATACAACGACCAAAGTGACCATCTTTGGGCTGATAATGGATTAGAATCATCACAGGCGGACACCTAGCAGGGTTCAACAAAATGGGCCATCAAGCAAGGACCATCAAGGGACTATCAGAAGGCACTTTTCATTAATCCATTCATGTTTCGTAACTAACATGTGTTAGCATTGGACAAAAATCAAATTTTGGAGAAGGAGATTGATCACAAAAGGTTGAACACACAATGTGGTCAAGCAAGGTCAAATCAGTAATGTACATGTGCACTTCACTTTTTAAAGATCCAAACCATTCAAAAGATGTGCCCGCTGCCCACCAATGTTGTACCTATGCATCTAAATGATTCACTGCACCAATCATGATTTGATTTGGACATATTTCCAAAAAAAAATGCAATTAAATCACAAACTAATCACATTTTCTTAATAAAATAAAAAATTCCACACAATGGGACACTCATAACATGGATCCAATGTAAGCTAAAATGGCCCCTTGGGAAAAACTTTAACGGATTATATTTGCATTCTGACGGATTGATTTGTATTATGAAAGACAACCAATTTAGAGCATACCTGAATCCATTGCGAAACGAAGAGGAAATCCACAATCTTAACTCTCTCAGTCTTCTCGTAATGCCTGCTGAATGATAGGTATACCAAGCAGTAATCTCTGTGTGTGAAGAAGAGGGAGTTCCCAAGCCATTTATAGACTGCATTAATGCTTTCCTCTCCATCAACGGAAAGCTTTCCATTATCGCACGATTGGAGTGTTTCCAGGAATATGGCTTTAATGAGAAGATATTGTTATTGAACGAATCAACATAAGTGGTGGTCATGTGGGCCACCACCCACGATATCCGACAATCTCCCACTTGGTCCATATGACCACTATTCATTCCTTTTTATTTTATAAAATTTGTTTGCAAATATAAGAAAAATTTTTAAAAAAAGAACTCTAACTGATGCGCATCGTTTGAAAATACCAGTTTTCATGTAACTTTAATGTTAAGATCTTTTAATCTGTGATAAGGTTAGTCTATTAATGCGAACTATAGCGGTTACACATCTTAAGTGATATGCTTCCTTCCACAATCACAACATTAATATTCTCGCCTAATCCAGCACTTAATGAGTATCTTTAATATGACTTACTTTAATGGGAACTGTAATGTCATAATATTTTTATATTCTTACTTTATTTCACAATTACCACATGTGAGTGCACAACAAAGCAAGAATTGCAAAATCGTTTCTTTATTTGATCAATATATGTAGTATCATACATCATTGACTTTTACAAAGCATTTCGTTCAAGCCCATATTTATTACATAGTCTTTAAAATCCTTTGGCGCCAATGCCTTTGTCAATGGATCAGCAATCATGAGCTTCGATGGAGCTCCAACAACTGATTCTAAACGATCTCGCACTTTCTCTTTGAGTACAAGATACTTTACTTCCAGATACTTTGATTTACTGGAACACTTGTCATTTTGAGCAAAGCGCCTAGCAGCGTTGTTGTCGCAGTAAATCTTTATCGGTTCAGACATACTGCCCATAATTTCAAGTCCCATGATGTAGTTACGCATCCATAATGCGTGACCTGTGGCTTCAAAACATGCCACATACTCTGCATCAAACGTACATGGAGTGATTAGCGTCTGCTTTACACTCCTCCGCGATACTGTGCCGCCAGCCAACAGAAAAATTTAACCTGATGTTGATCTTCTTGTATCGAGACATCCAGCAAAGTCTGAATCTCAATATCCAATGACCTCCAGTTGATTGGATGTTTGATATGTGAGCATATATCTTCTTGTTCCATTAAAGTAACGCATCACTTTTTTGACAACTACCCAATGAGGCAAGCCGGGATTACTTTGATATCTACTGAGCATTCTGACTGCAAAGCTAATGTCTGGTCTCGTACAAGTCTATAGGTACATTAGACATCCTACTGCTGCTGCATAGGGATATTTATTCATTTTTAACTTTTCTAAGTCAGTCATTGGGCATTGTTCCTTACTAAACTTGTCTCCCTTAGCAATAGGTGCATTTTGTGGTCTGCTACTTTCTATTCGGAAACGTTTGAGAATAGTTTTGACATAGGCTTCTTGACACAACCCAAGTAATCCTCGAGATCGATCTCTAAATATCTCGATTCTTAATACAAAAGTTGCTTCACCCATATCTTTCATATCAAAATTATTCTCAAGGTATGTTTTAGTTTCTCGAATCATACTTAGATCATTACTGGCTACTAAAATATCATCTACATACAGGACTAAAATAAGAAACTTGCTCCCACTGACCTTGAGATATATACAATGGTCAACTAGATTTTCGGTAAAACTGAAAGATGTAATAACATGATTAAATTTTAAGTACCACTGTCTGGAAGCTTGTTTTAGTCCGTATATCGATTTCTTTAATTTACAAACCAGTTTCCTTTCATTACCTCGTTGAACAACTTTTCCGGTTGTTCCATATACACTTCTTCATCTAGATTCTCATTTAAGAATGCAGTTTTTACATCCATCTGATATAGCTCTAGGTCATAATGAGCTACAAGTGCCATAACAATTCTGAATGAATCTTTCTTACACACCGGAGAATAGGTTTCATGATAATCGATACCTTCTTTCTGAGTAAATCCTTTAGCTACAAGTCAGGCCTTAAATCGTTCAACTTTCCCTTTAGAGTCCCTTTTGGTCTTAAAGACCCATTTACAACCAACTGTTTTGGACCCTTCAGGTAGTTCAACGAGATCCCAAACTTCGTTGATAGACATGGATTCTAACTCTTCGTTCATAGTGTGTAACCACTTATCAGAATCTTTTCTTTCTACTGCCTCTCTAAAAGTCTTTGGATCTTTTTTAATTCCAATATCTGATTCTTCGAGATACACAATATAATCATTGAAATAACTGGTCTTCTCATACGAGTTGACCTTCTCAATTCCTCCGAATGTTCTTCAATAACAGGTGACCGTATTTCAAAAGTTGGTTGTGTATCTTGAGGAATCAGAATAACAGATCGTTCTAGGAAAACCTCTATATCAAGTAGAATCATTAATCCACCTTGAGAAGAGGATTGAGGCTCATCTATAATCTCCTTGTATTCAATATTTCTAGCCTCAGAACTCCCACTGTTTTTATAATTCTCCAAAAACTTAGCATTATTGGACTCAACTATTCTTATTGATTGATTAGGACAGTAAAATCGATACCCTTTAGACCTCTCTGGATATCCAATAAAATATCCGCTTACTGTTCTAGGGTCTAACTTCTTTTCTTGCGAGTTATAAACCCGCACTTCAGATGGACATCCCCAGGCTCGAAAATGGTTTAAGCTACGTTTCCTACCAGTCCATAACTCAAAAGGAGTTTTAGGAACTGCTTTAGTAAGAACTCTGTTTAAAATATACATGGCCATCTTTAGTGCGTCACCCCACATAAACGCAGGTAACGATGTATTGCTAACCATACTCCTAACCATATCTAAAAGAGTCATATTCCTTCTTTCAACCACTCCATCCTGCTGAGGTGTTCCAGGCATTGTATATTAGGCAACAATACCTTCGGATTCAAGGAATCTAGCAAACAGGCCTGGATTACGACCTGTTTCAGTGTACCTGCCATAATACTCACCACCTCAATCTGATCTCACGATTTTGATGTTTCTATCTAATTGTTTTTTCACTTCTGCTTTAAATATTTTGAACATAGTCAAAACATCAGACTTTTCTTTAATGAGATAGACATAACCAAAGCGTGAGTAGTCATCTATAAAGGTGATGAAATATTGTTCTCCTGTAAAACAAGGTATATCTATTTTTCCACAAACGTCCATATGGATTAACTACAGGAGTTCAGAACCTCGTGTGGCAGTTTTCTTAACTGTTTAAGTCTGTTTTCCTTTAATACAGTCAACACAGACACCGAAATTAGTGAAATCAAAGGTTGGTAATAACCCGTCTTTTACCAATCTCAATATCCTTCTTTCAAAATGTGTCCTAACCGTTTATGCCACAACTTATGCCACAACTTAGGGGAGTTCTCTTTTATTAGTCCTCTCTTCATGCCAACATTCATCCCACAAGTAACATGGTGTGTAGTTAGTGATTGTGTGTATAAAGTATCTAACCTTAACTTATACAAACCATCACATAATAAACCACTACCAATCATTATATTATTGTGAAAAGGTTTCAAAAATCCTCGATCAAAGTTAAATACATATCCTTTTACATCCAACTTTGAAATCAAAACCAAATTTCGGGAAATATCCGGAACATAAAAGGTGTTCGGCAGATCCAGAACGAATCCTGTATCTAGCACCAGCTTATACATGCCTACTGTCTCGACTCTTAACTCCTTCCGGTTTCCCATAATGATGGCTCTTTCCCCATCACTTGGCCTCCGAGTTGAAAGGAATCCCTGCATACAACCAGAAATGTGAACAGTTTGTCACGACCCGAGCCCAGAATTCGGGGGTTAGCGAAAAGCTAAACCGGTGACACACGTACTCCCGTGCACGTGCACCCAAACCCAGTCCAGATGCACGCACACAAGGGATCTAACACGTGCGAAACAGACGAACGCGGAAGCTGTACATATCATAGCAAGCAACAAAGGAAAATAAAATAGCGGAAGCCAAAACAAATACGAAACGGAAAAGACAAAGACAAATACACTGAGATAAAACCGAATACACACCAAAATCAATATACACAAAATATACAGAATACAAGTCCAAAGTCCAAAGTCCAAATACAAGCTCTCAAAAACCAAAATGCAAAATAAAAGCCACTGGTATGCATGCACGCACTTGGCAGAAGTGATCAGGCCCACTCTGCCAGACCGGAGGGTGCCTCTACACTCGCCCCTGCAGCCTCCTCGACCGCCGGGGAGCTGGGCAAGGTATCTGTGCCTGCAACACCACAGACAACACAAATGAATACAACGATCCAACAAATATAAGTAACAGGGGTGAAACACGCATAGTATCAAAGAGGATATAATAATGACAGAAGATTAAATACAGAGTTCCATATTAGGAAACTAAGCAAATCGTGCATAGAAGTAAAACATGATATGTGAATCAAAACATAGAATACTGAACTAGTTGGCTACTACGTTAACCATGTTCTCTCCAAAAGAGAGCAGAGCAGAGCAGAGCAGAGAACACCGCTGTCCAGGCCAAAGGTACAAGCGGGTCTCGGTTTCCTGGGTTCCGGGGTCCCAAGACAAAGCAACACTGCAGTTAAAACAGAGATACAGAGATCTACGCCAGAGGTAACCCCGTCGGGTATCCTAGGGCTGAGGCTGAGTAGAGCCAGACTAATACCAATCAAATCAAATCCATAGAAAGGGGAGATTATCCGCTTTGGACTCACCGATGACAAAGACCGGATCTTATCCTCACGTATTAACCTCTGGGCAGAGCCACCAGGGAATACCCAAAAATCAGAGATATACAAAGCCAGAGAATATACAAAGCATAGCATAGATCAAAACAGAGTACAGAGCGAAGAATAATACAGATATACAGAACGAAAGCAAAATGACTGAGGAAATGCATACATAGATTAACAGAGCAGAGGGCAAAACTATAAACAATATGAAATGCATCTCAGATTAATACGGAATCAAGGTTAATTACAAGCCAAGCCTAATCTAGTTGCACCACTATCACTAACCGTGCATGTTGATGTAGTTTTAAGTTATTCGATGCACCGTTGCCATCCTAGTGTTGCAATATAATCCTTATGTGCATCGAAGTCCCTTAAACCAACACCCATGGGGAGGTGCTTAACAATGAGCAACACTCACATGAATAAGTCACAGCCTAACAGACTATTCATGCGCTCCAAAGAATCCATTTGGGCCGGTTTACGGGTATGGTTAACCTGTATTTGAGCCCTACAAGGTCACACCATTAGCCTAAGTTTAACTGATATTTAACAGGTCTTACGGTTTAGCCATGGGTGACCTACGGCTTAGCCGTGGCATCCTACGGCGTAGCCGCAATATGCACTACGGCTTAGCCGTGGTTCCCTTCAGAACACGGCTAAACTGTCAGCTTTTCCACCTCTGATCTGATACATCTCACGGCTGAGCTACGGTGGAGTCCACGGCTTAGCCGTAAACCATCACGGCTTAGCCGTAGCCTCACCGTAAGAACACTGATATCAGAAAAGTTTCGACTGATCAGAGATTAAATCCACGGCTTAGATACGGTTTGGTTCACGGCTAGCTTACGGCTCAGCCGTAGGACAAATTGCGGCTTAGCCGTAGCCTAGCCGTAGAACAAACTCGAATTTGTCACTCTCTGGAATCTAAGCCGTACAGGGTTACGGCTTAGCCGTACAATACAGACGCGAATTCGGGAAGATTACAGAAACGAAATTTTTGTACAGAAACTGAATAAAACAAGCTCAACTGATTCTCATAGCTTAGAAAATGGCTGTAACACATTTCTATACAGAGAATGAGAATGAATCCAAGCAATCAAACAACACCCATATGTGTTATCAAAACCTGTACTTATACTTGCCTCAAATCTGACAAATCCTCTGAAATCAAGCTCCAAGCAACTAAAATCAAAACAAATCAAAGCAATCACACATGCATGAGATGAAGACATAGCAACAGAGAATGGGAGATGTAATTGGAGAGGAAATACAAAGAGTTGGGAAAGAACCCACTTACCTAAGGCAAGGACAGAGAGAGAGGAGAAATTCCAACCAAACAGTCCAACCAAACAGAGATTAGCAAAACCCAATCGAAGGAGAGAGAGAGAGAGAGAGAGAGAGAGAGAGAGAGATGGTGGAGGGAGCTTCACCTGGAAATCTCTCTAGCATGCAACGTGGGAGAGAAAAGAGCAGGGAGTTGGACATCTGGAGTAACTCATCTTATATAGGTTTGGAAGTTTTAAAACAAGGTCCAATGGGTTTAAGCAATTTACAGTTTAAGTCACACAAAGGTCCATCTTCCCCAATTGACTCCAAACGGATCTGACACAGTTATGGAAATTGTCGAGCTCAACGAAATACGCGTGCTGACACCAAGATGATGCAAAGATGATATGAGCAAAGCAAAAGCAAAATTACGAAAAAGGGCTTAGAACTACCTATTCCAGGTCAAAGGTCACTCAACTACCTATCCATGACCCAAAACAAGTCCAAAAGAAATAAACAAAACAAAACACACACTAATGAGCCACTAATCCGGCTCAAAGGGGATCGGAGTGTTACATCCTCCCCCACTAGGAATCATTCCGTCCTCGGAATGACTACCTACCTGCGCAAAGAGCTGGGGGTACTGGCGCGCTAGCTGCTCCTCTAGCTCCCAAGTAGCCTCATCCGGACCGTGATGCTCCCACAACACTTTAACCCATCTGATAGTCCTGGTACGGAGAATCTGCTCTCGTGTCCCAACGATGCGAAGCGGACGCTCAACGTAAGTCGCATTAGGCTGAATCTGAATGTCATCATAGCGAATCACATGGCTCGGATCTGGCACATACTTACGGAGCATCGACACATGGAACACATCGTGAACACCGGAGAACTCAACTGGAAGTGTCAACCGATAGGCTAAATCTCCAACTCGGCTCCTGACTTCGAACGGTCCTACATATCTCGGAGCTAACTTGCCCTTCTGACCAAATCGAACTGTGCCCTTCATCGGAGAAACTTTAAGAAATACCCAATCTCCGACTTGGAATGCCAAAGGTCTCCTCCGAGTATCAGCATAGCTCTTCTGCCTGGACCGAGCAATCTTCAGATTCTCTATCACTTTCTGCACCTTCTCTGTCGTCTCAGCAATGATTGTCGGACCATGGAAACTTCTAGTTCCAACTTCCTCCCAGCACACTGGAGTCCTGCACTTACGTCCGTAAAGTGCCTCATATGGTGCCATACCAATGCTCTCATGGAAGCTGTTGTTGTAAGCAAACTCACACAATGCTAGATGCGTATCCCATTCCTTCTCAAAGTTCAGCACGCTAGCTCGGAGCATATCCTCCAACGTCTGAATGGTACGCTCCGACTGTCCATCAGTCTGGGGGTGGTATGCCGTACTAAAACTCAGCTTCGTGCCCATAGCTTCCTGAAATGCTCTCCAGAATGAAGATACAAAACGACTATCGCGATCTGACACAATCGATACTGGGGTACCATGCAATCTGACTATCTCGTCAACAAACTTCCTGGCCATCTCTGTGAATGTCATCCCTTTCTTGAACGGAAGGAAATGTGCTGACTTAGTCAATCTGTCCACTATGACCCAGATAGCATTATTCTTTCTACTGGTCGGCGGAAAACCGGAGACGAAATCCATCGTAATGTGCTCCCACTTCCACTGCGGAGTGTGCAATGGATGTAATGATCCTGGAGGTCGCTGATGGTCAGCTTTCACCCTCTGACAGGTCAAACATCGAGCTACGAACCCTGCGATCTCCCGCTTCATATTGTTCCACCAAAATCTATCCTTCAAGTTCCGGTACATCTTCGTACTCCCGGGATGCATCGCATATCGGGCATCGTGCGCATCTGTCATCAACTTATCCTTCAGCTCGTCCACAGCGGGAACACACAATCTATTCTTGAAGTACAAAACTCCATCTACTAGGCTAAAATCCGGTCGATCTGCAATCCGATCTCTGAACTTCACCAGGAGGGGATCCTCAAACTGGCGATCCTTGATCTGCTGAATCACCTCAGGCTGAAACACGACAGTAGTAGCTAATGTCACCGAGTCTCCTACCATCTGAACCTCTACAGGCTGATCATGCACAAGCATATAGAATCCTGCTAACACCTGAAGACTGTCTGTCCTCCTGCTGAGTGCATCTGCAACTACATTGCCCTTGCCTGGGTGGTACTTGATCGGAAAGTCGTAGTCTTTGATGAACTCCAACCATCTTCGCTGCCTCATATTCAAGTCATGCTGATCAAACAAGTATTGCAGACTGTGATGATCGGAATGGACCTCAAACTTCACACCGTACAGGTAATGTCGCCACAACTTCAATGCAAATACAATGGCTGCTAACTCCAAGTCATGTGTGGCATAGTTCTTCTCATGCTCTTTCAGCTGTCTGGATCCATAGGCAATCACCTTCTGATTCTGCATCAGTACACAGCCTAGTCCAACTCGAGAAGCATCGGAATAAATCACGAATCCCGCACTACCATCCGGGAGAGTCAACACTGGCGCCGTAGTGAGCTTTTCTTTCAACATCTGAAAACTACGCTCACACTTCTCTGTCCACTCATACGGGACCTTCTTCCGAGTCAACTGAGTCAGCGGAGCTGAAATCTTCGAGAAATCCTGCACAAACCTGCGGTAATATCCCGCCAAACCCAGAAAACTCCGAATCTCTGTCACTGATCTAGGACGGGGCCAATGGACTACTGCCTCAATCTTAGCTGGATCCACCATCAATCCATCTCTAGAAATCACATGTCCCAAAAATGCAACTTGCTCTAGCCAGAAATCACATTTAGCCAACTTTGCATACAACTTGTGATCTCGAAGCAGCTGCAATGCCTTCCTCAGATGGTCTGTATGTTCCTCAGCAGTCTTCGAATAGACCAATATGTCATCTATGAAGACCACAACAAACTGGTCCAAGAAGGAAGTAAACACCCTATTCATCAATGCCATGAAAGCTGCGGGTGCATTCGTCAAACCAAATGGCATGACAAGGAACTCGTAGTGTCCATACCGAGTCCTGAAAGCTGTCTTCGGAACATCCTCATCCTTCACCCTGAGCTGGTGATATCCTGACCTCAAGTCAATCTTAGAGAAGTAAGCTGCACCCTGAAGTTGATCGAATAACTCGTCAATCCTAGGCAATGGATATTTGTTCTTGATAGTCACTTTGTTCAATTGCCTGTAGTCAATGCACATCCGGAAACTGCCATCCTTCTTCTTGACGAACAAAACAGGTGCTCCCCAAGGTGAAACACTCGGGCGTATAAACCCTTTATCCAACAAATCCTGCAACTGTTTCTTCAATTCCAACAACTCTGCAGGTGCCATACGATATGGAGCTCTACTGATAGGTGCTGTACCTGGTACCACGTCAATAGCAAATTCTACCTCCCGAACTGGTGGCAACTCTGGCACATCTTCCGGAAAGACATCCGGAAACTCGCTGACTACTGGAATCTCACTGAGCTGTCGCTGATCTTTCTTCTCTGAAATGAATGCAAGAAATCCCTCACATCCCCTACGAAGCATCCTGTCTGCTTTACAAGCAGAGATCACACGTCTTGGGCACTTCATCTGGCTGCCCTCAAATCGGAATCCGCTGCCCAAATCGAAGTAGATAGCCTTACTGTAGCAATTGATACACGCATGATATCTCGCAAGCCAGTCCATACCAAGGATCACATCAAAATCCAGTGTCGTGAGCAACACGAGGTCTACTGGGAGCTGATGACCAGCTATCCGCACATCACACTGAGGGTAAAACACACTGCACTCCACCCGCTTACCAACCGGAGTGGATACTAACAACAAGTAGGGAAGTGGTGTAGGTCGCTGTCGAAGCTGCACAGCAAAATGGGGTGCTACGTACGAACGCGTAGACCCGGAGTCAAATAAAGCTAAAGCTTCTGCATCGGAAATTAAAATTTTACCTTCCACTACCGTGGCCTCCTCCGCGCCCTCATGCGTAGCAGCATAGGCTCGGGCTGTCTGGCGGTTCTGCTTCTGGCCTGGGCGAGCTGGCTGGGATCTGCCCTGTGAGGTAGGTCCTGTCTGTCTCGTCTGTGGAGAGGACTGAAACTTCGGGCATTGGGCCCGCCTGTGGTCCGTAGAGCCACACCCGAAACAAGCCCCACTCTTCCTCCAACATCTATCGGTGGGGTGATCCTTCCTACAGTGACCGCAAACTATCTGAGAACTGCTCGAACTGCCCTGCTTACCCTTGAACTTCTTCTGGAACTGACTTCTACCACTGAAACCTGCTGCCCTCTTAGCCTCTGTTCGCTCCTCCTCAAAGATGGCCTCTGCATCATAAGCCCTGTCAATAGCATCATCCAATGTAGCCGGCCACATACAAGCAACCACGTGGCGTTTGTGTCTCGGATTCAGGCCGTTGACGAAGCGAGTCACCTTCTTATGCTCCGTGTTCACCATATCCTCTGCGAAGTGGGACAACTCTGTAAACTTGTGTACATAATCTGCAACTGGCATCTGTCTCTGCTGAAGGTTGAAGAATTCCACTTCCTTGGCTCGCTGAATATGGAGAGGCATGAACTTACGACGGAATTGCTGCTTGAAGGTCTCCCAAACTGAGGCACTGGGCATAGTCTGAAATGAGGTCTTAACACTCCTCCACCATGTCTTGGCTACACTCCGAAGCATAGAGGCTGTGAGAACTACCTTCTGCTTGTTACTGCACACGATCGTATCAAAAAGCTCTTCAGTCTGCTCCAACCATTGCTCAGCCTGCAATGCATCTTCTATCCCATGAAACTCGGTCGCCCCTCGCTTACGGAACTTGTCGAAAAGAGCATTTGGATCTGATTCCTTGGGCTGGAAAATCACTTGCTGATCTATACGAGGTGATGCTACTGCGGCAGCCTGACTCTGCCTATCTACCATGGATGCCATCTGTGCCTGTAATGACTGCATAGACTGTATCATCATCATCATCCGCTCCTCACTACTGATGTGTGGGGGTACCGATCCACTATCACCATTGTGGCCCTGTTGATTCTCATCCCTAGATCCTGATCCTGATGCCATCCTGCAAAAAGGAAAAGAAACACAACACACAATATAAAAGGCCCTGAGTTAGTCAAACCCCAAATCAACATATGAGACCTCGAGTCAAATAGTTGATATCGTCATCTCACCACGATCTTAGATGTCTACATGCTTATAACTAGCATGCTTTGATACCATACAATACGTATGTCACGACCCGAGCCCAGAATTCGGGGGTTAGCGAAAAGCTAAACCGGTGACACACGTACTCCCGTGCACGTGCACCCAAACCCAGTCCAGATGCACGCACACAAGGGATCTAACACGTGCGAAACAGACGAACGCGGAAGCTGTACATATCATAGCAAGCAACAAAGGAAAATAAAATAGCGGAAGCCAAAACAAATACGAAACGGAAAAGACAAAGACAAATACACTGAGATAAAACCGAATACACACCAAAATCAATATACACAAAATATACAGAATACAAGTCCAAAGTCCAAAGTCCAAATACAAGCTCTCAAAAACCAAAATGCAAAATAAAAGCCACTGGTATGCATGCACGCACTTGGCAGAAGTGATCAGGCCCACTCTGCCAGACCGGAGGGTGCCTCTACACTCGCCCCTGCAGCCTCCTCGACCGCCGGGGAGCTGGGCAAGGTATCTGTGCCTGCAACACCACAGACAACACAAATGAATACAACGATCCAACAAATATAAGTAACAGGGGTGAAACACGCATAGTATCAAAGAGGATATAATAATGACAGAAGATTAAATACAGAGTTCCATATTAGGAAACTAAGCAAATCGTGCATAGAAGTAAAACATGATATGTGAATCAAAACATAGAATACTGAACTAGTTGGCTACTACGTTAACCATGTTCTCTCCAAAAGAGAGCAGAGCAGAGCAGAGCAGAGAACACCGCTGTCCAGGCCAAAGGTACAAGCGGGTCTCGGTTTCCTGGGTTCCGGGGTCCCAAGACAAAGCAACACTGCAGTTAAAACAGAGATACAGAGATCTACGCCAGAGGTAACCCCGTCGGGTATCCTAGGGCTGAGGCTGAGTAGAGCCAGACTAATACCAATCAAATCAAATCCATAGAAAGGGGAGATTATCCGCTTTGGACTCACCGATGACAAAGACCGGATCTTATCCTCACGTATTAACCTCTGGGCAGAGCCACCAGGGAATACCCAAAAATCAGAGATATACAAAGCCAGAGAATATACAAAGCATAGCATAGATCAAAACAGAGTACAGAGCGAAGAATAATACAGATATACAGAACGAAAGCAAAATGACTGAGGAAATGCATACATAGATTAACAGAGCAGAGGGCAAAACTATAAACAATATGAAATGCATCTCAGATTAATACGGAATCAAGGTTAATTACAAGCCAAGCCTAATCTAGTTGCACCACTATCACTAACCGTGCATGTTGATGTAGTTTTAAGTTATTCGATGCACCGTTGCCATCCTAGTGTTGCAATATAATCCTTATGTGCATCGAAGTCCCTTAAACCAACACCCATGGGGAGGTGCTTAACAATGAGCAACACTCACATGAATAAGTCACAGCCTAACAGACTATTCATGCGCTCCAAAGAATCCATTTGGGCCGGTTTACGGGTATGGTTAACCTGTATTTGAGCCCTACAAGGTCACACCATTAGCCTAAGTTTAACTGATATTTAACAGGTCTTACGGTTTAGCCATGGGTGACCTACGGCTTAGCCGTGGCATCCTACGGCGTAGCCGCAATATGCACTACGGCTTAGCCGTGGTTCCCTTCAGAACACGGCTAAACTGTCAGCTTTTCCACCTCTGATCTGATACATCTCACGGCTGAGCTACGGTGGAGTCCACGGCTTAGCCGTAAACCATCACGGCTTAGCCGTAGCCTCACCGTAAGAACACTGATATCAGAAAAGTTTCGACTGATCAGAGATTAAATCCACGGCTTAGATACGGTTTGGTTCACGGCTAGCTTACGGCTCAGCCGTAGGACAAATTGCGGCTTAGCCGTAGCCTAGCCGTAGAACAAACTCGAATTTGTCACTCTCTGGAATCTAAGCCGTACAGGGTTACGGCTTAGCCGTACAATACAGACGCGAATTCGGGAAGATTACAGAAACGAAATTTTTGTACAGAAACTGAATAAAACAAGCTCAACTGATTCTCATAGCTTAGAAAATGGCTGTAACACATTTCTATACAGAGAATGAGAATGAATCCAAGCAATCAAACAACACCCATATGTGTTATCAAAACCTGTACTTATACTTGCCTCAAATCTGACAAATCCTCTGAAATCAAGCTCCAAGCAACTAAAATCAAAACAAATCAAAGCAATCACACATGCATGAGATGAAGACATAGCAACAGAGAATGGGAGATGTAATTGGAGAGGAAATACAAAGAGTTGGGAAAGAACCCACTTACCTAAGGCAAGGACAGAGAGAGAGGAGAAATTCCAACCAAACAGTCCAACCAAACAGAGATTAGCAAAACCCAATCGAAGGAGAGAGAGAGAGAGAGAGAGAGAGAGAGAGAGAGAGATGGTGGAGGGAGCTTCACCTGGAAATCTCTCTAGCATGCAACGTGGGAGAGAAAAGAGCAGGGAGTTGGACATCTGGAGTAACTCATCTTATATAGGTTTGGAAGTTTTAAAACAAGGTCCAATGGGTTTAAGCAATTTACAGTTTAAGTCACACAAAGGTCCATCTTCCCCAATTGACTCCAAACGGATCTGACACAGTTATGGAAATTGTCGAGCTCAACGAAATACGCGTGCTGACACCAAGATGATGCAAAGATGATATGAGCAAAGCAAAAGCAAAATTACGAAAAAGGGCTTAGAACTACCTATTCCAGGTCAAAGGTCACTCAACTACCTATCCATGACCCAAAACAAGTCCAAAAGAAATAAACAAAACAAAACACACACTAATGAGCCACTAATCCGGCTCAAAGGGGATCGGAGTGTTACACAGTTACACCAGAGTCGACCCACCATGTATTGGATGGGACATCAATAATATTGGTTTCACATACAAAAGATAAATTTCTTTACTTACCTCTTTTCTTAAACCAATTCTTCCTTTTGAGGCAGTCCTTCTTGAAATATCCTTTCTTGCCACAAAAATAACATTTTTCGGATCCTTTCTTTCCCTTACTCTTCACCGGTTTCTTACCTTTTGGATCTACCTTGGGCATGTTGGCATTAGTCTTGAATTTTTTAGGACCTTTCCTGCCCTTAGCATAGGAGACAAAGTTTACTTGAAGTTGCCCCTCAGCTTTAAACCTCCTCTCTTCTTGATCAAGTCTTGCGATCAACTCAGTTATGGTCCACCGACTAAAACTCCGATTGTATGTTACTTTAAATGAGCCAAATGCAGGGAGAAGGGAGTCCAGAATGAATTGGATCAAATATCCATCGGAAATACTCATGTCTACATCCTTTAACTTTGATGCTAGGTTAGATATGAGTAGGATATGTTCCCTAACTCCCTTCACCCCATCGTACTGCATGTTAGTTAATTTATTCATTAAGGTGGCACCAAATGCCTTGTCGGTCACTTCAAATTGTGATTTAATTTCTTCTAAGAGTTCCTTGGTGTGTTTTCCTTGATCAAGCGATCCCCTAATACTCTTAGAAACTGAAGTCATAATAATCTTTTGGCATTTTTTTATCACAACTTTGCCACTGATCATATTTGGCCTTTTCATATTCAGAACTATGTTCGGTAGGCTCAGGAGGCATGGGCTCATCTAAAGCCATTTCTAAGTCTAGAAAAGTTATGGTTAACGACAGCATATCTAACCAGTCAGGGTAGTTCGATCCATCTAATGAAGGAATAGTTCCTAAACACGAGAGAAGAGACAAGGATCTGGAAGAAGATGCTGAAAAAAGAAGAGATAAACTATTATTCTCACAATTCTATAATGCTTTGAATTTAAAAGGGAGTCTGACAACAGAAATAATAGTTTTACATCATTACAAATAACATTTGGGTCAAATGTAACATGTTAATTTATTGTTCTCGTTTATTTGATAAAACTACAATTTATTAAGTGAATAAGTGAGATCTTACCTTTGGCATAGATCAGTACGAATTCACAAAACATCTTTAATGTGTTTTATCCCAATCTTCAAATAATCGAAAGATAAACTCCTTTGGGTCGATTATCTATCTTTTAAGTGAAGTTGCAATTTTAGTGTCATTTATGGTATCTCTAATTCAATAATTGAAACATGAGTTTCATCATAACTGGGCCACTTTGGTGACTGCCTAGTTAACTCATAATTGCAAATTGAAACCTATGACACTAATTTTTAGTCTCCTTATGATTTAAACGATTCTGATGCTCTATTTCTATTTTAATTAAGCATTTATTATTTTAAATCTAAACATTTAAGGGAGACCTAACTTTAACAATTATTATATTATTGTAAAAATGAGATTCCCTAAAATTAGTTGTCCAGATGAACATTAATCGGACCATTAATATCTCATCACAACAATAATTTTCTTTAATCAATCTATCATAAGTTTGAAATTTGTATTAATTTAATCATCAAGTATGCATGCATGTAACAAATATAACTCAAAAATAACATTCATCATATAAACGATAAGCGGAAACATGAATTTGAATGAGTTAAACATACATGATATCAACATTGAATCATTGGATTAGGAATTAAAATTCAGTAATATGATAGATCTCATTATAAGGGACACAATGAAAGAAACGGATCGAAAATCCGATATCATATGTATCCGAAATGATCAAAATACGATTTCGATCGTTCATTTTTCCTTGATCTTCAGTCCTATCAAAATGATTACTGCATTTAAATGCATCAATTGGACGGTTCTGATCGGAACGGATCACTTTCATAATGGCCCAATTATTCAAAACACATAAATACCAAATTAATAATAATGTATTCAAACCAGGCCAGGCCAGTGGGTCGGGTCAGACCCAGGTCAGTAATTGAACTGTTCAGTCCAGTGAATTCGGGTACAGATAAAAAGCCCAGTCCATTTTTATTTTATTTATTAACTGAATCGAGTCGGGTCAGTTAATCCAATCTGCATTTAAAATGGACTGGGTCAGTTCGGGTCTAGTAAGCTGGGTCGGGTCTGGTCTGCTAACCCGTTCTTTTATTTTATTGAACTGGATCGGGTCGGGTCAGCCAGGTCGAACTGACCTGACCACACAGAACACAAACCAGATCAGTCGGGTCGGGTTGGGTCGGGCCGTTAACCCAGTCCCTTTTCTTTAATAAACCTAACCAGGTCAAGTCGGGTGGGGTCAGGTCCAACCGACCTGACCTGACACGCCATCTTCTCTATCTTCCCGAAAACAGAGGGCAATTGGTTAAAATCGATTGCCCATTTCTCCGGCACATTCCTCCTCCGACGAGCCAGCGACAGCTCCGGCCGCAACGGAAGGCCGACGAGTGCACGGCACCGGCAGCACCCTTCGCCGGTTGGAACCATTTCCGGCGACGGCAAAAAAAAAAAAATTTTTTTTATGTGTTCCTCCGCCACTTTCTGTTAGTGGCGCTGGGCGCTGCACAGCGCAGTGCTTGACTGCACCACCGCGGGGCAGCGCAGCGCAGACGCCACTGCTGCTGCTATTTTATTCGCCGGCAACGGCCGTCGCCTGCTGTGATGATTTCTTGTTTTTTTTTAATTCAGCATTGTTTCTGCCAGGAACCGGGCGCTACGTAGAAAACATTCTGTGCAGCGCCCGACTGCGACGCCTCGTACCGCAACGCCGGCGGAAAAAAAAATTGCAGCGGTGCTACTTGCCGGACAAACGACCTCTGCTCAGGCGACGGCCGATTTTTTATTTTTTTTTTAATTTCTGTAAACAGTGAACCCCCTTATGCAAATCCTTCCCTATCAATGGAAATCCCTGGCTCTGATACCAATTGTAAGCTAAAATGGCCCCTTAGGAAAAACTTTAACGGATTATATTTGCATTCTGATAGATTAATTTGTATTATGAAAGACAACCAATTTATAGCATACCTGAATCCATCGTGAAACGAAAAGGAGATCCACAATTTTAACTCTCTCAGTCTTCTCCTAATGCCTGCTGATTGATGGGTATGCCAAGCAATAATCTCTGTGTGTGAAGATGAGAGAGTTCCCAAGCCATTTATAGACTACGTTAATGCTTTCCTCCCCATCAACGGAAAGCTTTCCATTATCGCATGACTGGAGTGTTTTCAGGAATGTGGCTTTAATGGAAAGATATTGTTATTGAATGAATCAACATAAGTGGTGGTCATGTGGGCCACCACCCATGATATCCAACATCCAAGCCATCAATTTTAACCCTTCATCCATGCATACACACCCCAAATTTCCTCTCGTCAGAGTAACATTGACCATTGGATTGGACACAAGAAAAACGTGGCTGAATTGTGCTATTTTCTTTTTCCATTTAAGTTGCCACACAAGCTGGCACAACTAACTTTCAAAGGTATGATTGAATCCTAAATTCTATTTACCCAATCCAACATTAATTGTAACTCAGATTGAACTGAAATTTATACATTCGTAGGGGAACAAACCGCACATCTAATAAACAACTGGATCACCCATATGCACAGAAAATAAATTTATTAATAATTCTTTATTATTTAGTGTTCTATCACATTTTTCTTCTATCCAACAGTTGATATTTGCTTTCTTTGGAGAAGACCTCAAGACTATAGTATTCGATCAGACTGATCTGTGTGGCCCACTCTGACATTCAATTTCAAGCACTAAGATCTCTCTTAGATCAAGAGATCAACACCAGTCTCTTCCTCTCTTCATCTCTGATCAAGCCAAAGCCCAATCTATGGCAAACCAAGAGATCAAAGCCGATCTCTACTATTCTTTACAATAAAGAGGAGAGCTTTTTTCGACCTTGTAGAAATCCAAATCACAAAGGCAATCCAATCCTTTATTTGCACACTAGAACCCATTCTCTAATACCAATTGTTATGCACATTCGAAAGCATGAAACCTACGATAGAAAATCAAACCACACAGAAGAAGAGAGAAAGCAATACAAGAGCATAAGCAAGAGAAATTTACGTGGTTCTCCCAAATAAGGCTATGTCCACGGATAGAGCCAATAGCATTTTCACTATAACAAATAAAGGTATACAAAGACTCTCACTATTTCATCGTCTCTTTTATGTGGTGTGAGAACACCATAGGCAAGAGAGTACACTCTCTTCCACTAAATTAAGGTTATGGATTATGTGATATATATAATCTTCGCTTTCTTACCGAGCGCTACTATAAGCTCTCAAAGAATATCTCTTCACACATAAAGAATTTTTTTTATTCATAAATTATCCCTACCTCTTTCCTCACTCCCCTCCTCCCCTTCCCCACATCCCCTCCACCCATTCCCCACCACCTTCACTCCTTTTTCTCACTACAAGAATTTACAGTTTTCCCAGCATTTTTTCCCTACACAAAATTTAAATGCCGGGGAAAGTATGCTATTGGCCGGCGAAATAAGCTTTTTCGCTGGAAAAAGTTATAGTTTTCCCGGCAGTATTTTTTCGCCGGCAAAGGCTTGATTATTCCCGGCGAATGGATTATTTCACCGGTAAAAGTTAAATTTTCACCGGTGATTAATTGTTTTCGCTGGCAAATATTATATTTATGGCGGCGTTCTTTCCAGATCGCCGACAAATTTCACCCGCCAAATTTTACTGCCAACTTTATTTTTAGATTGGCGCTTTAAATTTTACCGGCGAATTATTTGTGCCAGGAAAAATTTTTTTAAATATTTTATTTTAATTAATAAATTTTTGTCGTCATTTTCCTGGTCGTCTATATATTAAAATGACTATCAGAGAGAGTGAGAGAGAGAGACACCAGCGAGAGAGAGAAAGATCAGATAGAGTGAGAGAGAGAGACAGAGACAGAGAGACATCAGCGAGAGAGAAAGCGAGAGAGAGAGATCAAACAGAGTGAGAGAGAGTGAAAGAGAGAGACAGATTATCGTCTTCATCGTCGTCTTCCACTTGCATCAATCTCAAAGACAAGGGCCAGGTAGGGTTTCTTTTGCTGATTTCCCGATTTCACCCCATCACCATATTTTTTTTCCCGATTTCATCTCTGTTTGGTTTTGTGCAGTTTTTCTTTTACTGGGCTGAGAGATGGAGAGGCACTTCGATCGGTTGCTTTGTTGTAAGAATGGATGATCTTATGGGGTTATGTGGCTAGTGAAATCGAGTGATCCCCTTTAAGATTTAGCTTATGTTTTGGTTTGGTTGAAGTCTTCGATCTTTGGGTTGTGCAACAACCGATTTAATTGACTCGCCAACATGCTCAATCGAACGCCCAAGTCCAACATCCAGGGACCCAATTCGGTAGAAAGATATAGAGAAAGGGAAATCATCATCTAAACACAAGGAGAGGGTAGGCAAAAATCAAGAGGACCCATTTGTGTTTTGGTTTGGTCTCTGTGCTCTTGTATCTATTTGGTGATCGGGTATTTTGTTTAGTTTTGTCTTGGGTGTGTTTGGATGGAACTGATTGCAAGTGAAATAGAATAATTTGATGTTTTGGGGCAGTTTGTCTTATGGTGTTTGAGGCAGTTTGAGCTTCAAAAAACAATGAAAATGTTGTTTGTGACAGATTTGCTTTCTCTGTCTTATGTACATTGGCTCTATTTGTTATTGTCATGTTCTTCTTTAATTTCTGTTTTGTTTGTTTTAATTTCAATAGACTGCACTTTTCACTGCAGAGAAAATCTCTCTCTTGTCCTGCCCTTTCTGAAACATCTCTCTATGGAAGAAACATCTCTACTTCTCCTCAGTTCCTTTATCAGGTAAAATCCCTACCTTAGTTTAAAATTCAATTAGGTTGCATGAAGGAATACAACACTAACATATATCATTGTTTGTTATTTTCTTTATGAGAAACTAATTACAGAATCCATCTTAGCTTTTCATTGAACTCAATTTGCTGCCTGTATTAATTTTTGAGTGAAAATTTGTTGTCTTGAATGATGATAGTTGTGATGAATTGTAAAAAGACCTTTGGAACATGTTATGCAAACACTTCTGAAAATGTTGAAGATCTTCCCAGGTGGATTCTTCGGGCTACATCACCTTTAATCGATCATGTAACTCTGTCAAAACCTAATCCCTTTCTTGGGGTGCCCTGTCCACTTGGATTCTGCTGTGCCCATTAATTACATGGGCTAGTGACTTTAAAACTACATTTGAACTTGTTATTGCATCCCAAGTGTGATATTGGTTTTCCTGTCTGTAATGTTGTGATTGGTATTAACTTAAATCGTATTACTTTCTTGAACTAAAAATAGTTGATTTGTCTGATTCATATTGAAAATGGATGTGTACTGTTCAATTGATATGAACTCATTAGCAAGCAGACCTTCTAATCCATTTTCAAAAGCTATGTATGGGTGTCAGTGATCCATTTTTTAGGTGACTTGCAAGAATGAAAGAGAGAAACTCTTCTGGATTCTTCTACGTATATATGAGGAGACAAAGTTAGTGTTTGGCTAACACATACAGTCAGGGTCCAATGCATATAGAAATTGGAGACAGCAGCTATTAAAACAATGACACATGAGGTGAAGGAAGAATAAATACACTCAGTATTCTCTTGTCGATAAATTTCAAGAAAGCCTATGTAGATGAGAAGTTAAGTTTGTTGAATTATTTGCTTGAGGGTTATCAAGAAGAAGTTGACAAATATTGCAACGAGAGCAAAATTTGGAGAAAATGCATTCCTTCATATATACCAGAAGCTTTATGTTTGTTTTTTAATTTTGATTAATCATAATTCTTGCATGACTCATTCCTAAGGATCACACCTGTTGTTTCCTCCATGTAACTTGAAGGATGAAATTGTCTTCCTCATGTTTGGTTTGTCCATGTCTTTGTACTGTCATGTACTCATTTAAAGAGTCAAAAAGCTACCATAAGAGGACTTGAAGAACAAAACCTTCAGTTAAAACAACAGGTAAGCATGCAATTGCATTTTGCTTATACATAATAAGGAAAAAATGGTTTGTTTTATTAGTGTATTCTATGTCCACACAAAAGTTCTTTTCCCCTCATAGATGATTACTATATTCTGTGAAGAAAACAAAAATCATAAAAATTGCAAAGAAGTGATTAGCATTTCCTGAAACTGCAGTGTCTCCTTTAAAATCATGGTTGGAGATCCATGTAAGTATTACCATCTCATTGAACATGGGAATACATGAAAAGGACCCATTGTGGATCATTGTATGATGTTCCACACTTTTTCATTCTTTAATTGCTTCATTTTAATAGAAAGAATTCAACTGCCTTTAAAAAAAATTATAGTATTGTGTGACATGGTTACATTGATCATTTGTGTATTTTGTTTTTCAAATAGATTATAATCACATCTTGTGGATTTCACTAGGGTGTTTTTATACATTAGTTTTTTCTTGGGAGAGCAAGATATTATATTTATAGATTTGTTTGGTTTTTTTCCCAAATATGCATATGGTTCCTCTCTCCATTTTCTCGGATTTTCTTTTAAAAACTAAAGATACTATTTTCATAGATCTTGTAATCCATCATAATTTAATTCCTTTCATTTCTCTTTATATTATATTTATACGTAAAATTATTTTTCTTAATTATACTTAAAATTTTTAATAAAATTTTTATTTTTGTTACAAAACATTAGTATTTCAATCTTAAGTATTATGAATAAATTAGTTTTAGGGGGTGGTATGATGAGCTAAAATTGAACTTGGTTCCATTCGATCAAAAAAATCTCCTTCCAAAAAGTGCTAGTGAATGTAGGATCCCGATCACAAATGATCATTGTGGCATGCCATGGAGCCGGAATATTTGATCAAAAAAAATTTTTAGCCACACTTACAGCTATGTACGGATGGGAAATGGGGATGAAGTAAGCATATTTTGATAATCTATCCACCATAATGTTTATAAGTTTTAACAGTTCTCATGCAATTGACAAGCCACTGAAGTAAAGGAAAAAAAATTTAGAAAAAGAGTGACATAATATGTTTGAAGGAAGTGTTGGCTAGAGAATGTCATACTTTCATTGAATGGAAAAAAAATAAAAAACCGTGCTGTTAAAGACAAAATATGCAGAGTTTGAATGATGGGTTGTAGTGACATTAGTGTATGAAATTGCATTTTTCCAATGACTGTATACATTAATACCTGGGTGCATATATTGATAAATGGATGTGTTTTAATGTGCATTAAACATCATGCAAGAAGTATGTGAAATTAAATTGAGTTTAGATTACCAAACTGACTGCTTGTTTTTTTGTCATTTAAGGAGTTGAATCTGTCACGCCCCAAAATCCTGTGTCCAAGCGGATTCCAAGATGTGACTATAACATGTCCATTGACATCCACACCTAATTAAATCCAAATCTTTAATAAAATTCTTTTTACCTCCTTTTATAAATTTCTTTTCTACTCTCTCTAGATATTGTCTTGTTTGGTGTTTTATACCATTTATTAATTGAATTTGAGTTAACCATCACCCTGCATATATAAATAGATATGGACAAAAGTTGGATGTTACTGTATTAGAATAGATTTAGTCAGCAGTATATAGATGGGGTGAATTCTTTTATTGAGTTTGCAAAGGCGAATTCGGGTGGGAGTAGAGTGATTAAGTGCCCCTGTAACAACTGTTGTAATAGTTATAAGCATGACTATGAGATTGTGAGAGATCATCTACTCCGACGTGGGATGCTGGTATCCTATGAAACTTGGTTACAGCATGGGGAACTTGTACAGTTTGATGAATCAGATAGTGAGGATGAATTGGATGAGGATCATGGTGGATATGATGAGTTGCTTGAGGACCATGGCAGGGGGACTTATATGGTGGATGATACCTTAGGGATGGATGATGTGCGAAACTTTGAAATTATGTTAGAGGCTTCCCAGCGTGGTTTGTACCCGGGCTGTAAAGATCCAAAAACCTTGTTAGCGTTTGTCATTAGGATTCTACGTGTGAAGGTACAATATAAGTGGAGCAACAAGTCATTCGACAAGGTCTTGGGGATATTTAAGGACACCCTACTAGAAGCTAATGTGGTTCTAGCGTCCATGTATGAGGCGAAGAAAACACTACGTGACTTAGGCTTGGAGTATGAGCACATTGATGCATGCAAGAATGATTGCATATTGTTTTGGAAAGAGAATGCTCACTTGGAGAAGTGTCTGGAATGTGGGGAGCCTAGGTACAAGGTCAATGATGGCAAGGGTAAGCGGATCGCTTATAAGGTACTGCGTTACTTTCCCTTGATACCTAGGTTACGGAGATTGTACATGTCCAAGATGACGGCCAAAGAAATGAGATGGTACCATGAGAATGCCATGGATGGCAATTTGGGTAGGCATCCAGCCGACTTTAAGGAATGGAAGAAATTTGATTTAAAATTTCCGGAATTTGCTCGGGAGATCCGCAATGTAAGGTTGGGTATGGCCACTGATGGATTCAACCCCTTCGGCAACATGAGCGCTTCTTACAGCATGTGGCCTGTTATACTTATGCCTTATAACCTTCCACCCTAGATGTGCATGACGGATCCATTTTTCATGATGTCCTTACTTATTCCTGGGCCGCATGCACCTATGAAGGAAATTTATGTGTATATGAAGCCCTTGGTTGATGAGTTGAAGGAGTTGTGGGAGAATGGTGTCCTGACTTACGATGCTTATAGTGAACAAACCTTCCAAATGCATGCGGCTGTGATGTGGACCATAAATGACTTTCTCGCGTATGGCGACTTGTCTGGTTGGAGTACTAAAGGTTATTTTGCTTGTCCCATTTGCAATGAAGATTCAATATCATGTAAGTTGAGAAATAAGATTGGGTGGGTGGGACATCGAACTTACTTACCTGAGAACCACCAATGGAGAAGGAGCAAGAAGTTTAACGGTCATCCAGAGCATACAATGAATTCCTTGGAATTACCGGTGCAAAAGGTTTTGGGTCAGTTGGATCAACTACCAAAAGTTAGGTTTGGAAAGGGCCCCACCAAAAGGAAAAGACCTCGTGAGCCTGCACTGTTGAGTTGGACAAAGAAAAGCATCATGTACGAGTTACCGTACTGGAAGAACCTGAACCTTAGGCATAACCTTGATGTCATGCACATAAAGAAAAACATCTGTGAAAATGTTCTTGGGACAGTGGCGGGCATAGATAAGAAGAATAAGGACACGGAGAAAACACGTGATGATTTAAAAGATATGGGCATCAGGCCACAATTGCATCTACAGAGGAATGAAGATGGATCCACTGTGAAACCCCGGGCATCCTACACATTAGACCCAAAACAAAGGGAGGGTTTTTATGAATTCTTGAAATCGATCAAGTACCCAGATGGTTATGCAGCTAACCTCTCTAGGTGTGCAACTTCAAAAAATGGCAAATTATCTTGTATGAAAAGTCACGACTATCATGTCCTCTTACAGCGTCTTCTTCCGGTTGGCCTGCGTTGTTATGTGGACAAGGAGTTAGGTACAACTCTATTTGAGCTGGGCAGTTTCTTCCAGGACCTATGCTCGAAAACTTTGAAGCAGAGCTATTTAGAAAAACTAGAGGAACAGGGAGTGCTCATACTTTGTAAGCTTGAGAGGATTTTTCCTCCTGCATTCTTTGATGTAATAGTGCATCTAGCTATTCACTTGCCACATGAGGCCATGCTCGCTGGACCGGTGCAATATCGATGGATGTACCCTATTGAAAGGTAACTGTTACCATCCCATGAAACATTACTCATGTAGTAGTATGATTGTCTTACATAAGTAACCTTAATACTGATTGTTCCTTGTTTAAAGGTTTCTCGGGACTTTAAAAGGTTATGTTACCAACCGAGCATGACCTGAAGGTTCGATTGCTGAGGCTTACATTGTCAAAAAATGTTTGACCTTTTGCTCAATGTACCTCAAAGGGACTGATCGAGATGAACGAAATGATGATGGCGGCTTGCGTGGTCCCGGGATGGAGATCTTCACGCAAACTGCCCGTCCTTTTGCACCGATCATAAGGGCACCGGATCCGTCTCAGAATGAACGTAATATGGCTCACTGGTTTGTAATGCATAATAGTCCCGAGTTAGAGCCATATCTTGAGTAAGCGCTTTGATTAAAATACATGTGTGCAAAGATTGTGAACTTGTTGATTCTTCCTCTACTTTTAAGTGCTTATGAATTGCATTTCCTTAACTAGGGAACACAGGAGTACAATACAAAATCCAGGAGGGCATGACATCAATCACGTACAGCGAGACACATTTCCAAAATAGTTCAAGCAACGTGTAAGATATATGGTGAACATTATTTAACTAGGCCTCAAATGACAATAACTTATAAACTTGCTGCATGTTGCTCATGTAGATAAATGATTTACGAAGTCGAGGGTCACAAGAAGCAACTGATGAAATGTGGTCGTTAGCGAATGGTCCTGGTTCGATAGTTTATCTGTATTCAGGGTGCATATTCAATGGTGTTCGTTTCCATACTAGAGATCGCGAGAACCGGCATAACTGCCAAAATAGTGGTTTGGTTGTGGTAGGGGAGCATAAAGGGAAGAAAATTGACTTCTACAGCTACCTGTGCAAAGTTTGGGAATTGACATACATGCATGGTGGAAGGGTGGTTCTGTTCCAGTGTGAATGGTACAACACCGGTACCAGAAACAAAATATACACCGATCACCATGTAACAAGCATTGATGTTACGGGTCGGTGGTATAAAGATGATCCATTTGTCCTCCCGAGTCAAGTGCAGCAAGTGTTTTATGTGAGTGATACCTGCAAAGGCAACAATTGGAGAGTCGTAGAACGAGTCAAGCATCGGGGAGTGTGGGATGCACCAGAACTAGATGATGTGCCTAATGAGGCCTTTCAGCAGCACAAAACCACTAATGTTGTCCCAATCTGTGTTGAAGATAATGATTTTAATTACTGTAGGGATGATGTTCTGCCAGAGATAGTTAATGGTGATAAGCCAATGGCAGAGCATAGTGAGGAAGAAGATGAAACTATGGCAGAGTATATAGATGATGATGATGAAGATGATCTGCATAGCCAGTTCGATCTAGATATGGATCCTGATATAGACTATGATGTGTAGTGTTTGTTTTTTTTAAATTTGTGTATGGACAAGTATTCTAAATTAATAAAGTTGTTTGTTTACATATCATGGTTCATTATATATATTTCATTTTATATGATACGCCTAAAATTTCTTATATGTCATATAGTTGTCAAAAATGCCTAAGGGAGGTAAAACATATGTCAAGCCTGGATGGATGGCCAAGCAGGCAAAGTTGACAGAATACGAGAAGGTCAGAAATACAAACATCATGGAAAATGACGCGAGATGTCGTGCTCTAGGGGTGAAACACATAGCCAGTACCGTTTTTGGATTCGATCAAACGAGTAGGAGGAAAAATGGGGAGCAACATAGAAAATCGGGTGAAGATGATGACGGTGAGGAGTATCTACCGCCCCAGGGTGATTTAGGGTTGGTTTCTTCGGATGAAGATACAGGTGATAACGAGGATGATGAGTCTCTTAAATCTCCCGCGAATATGGTAATATGTGTCAATTGATGATTTTTAATAAGCCATATTAGTTGCAAGCATTTATGCTTGCAACTAATATTATTGATTTACTTTAATTACACATTTATGTACTAATAATTCACTGTTATGTTGTGACAGGTTACTCATATGATTCGACACAAGCAAAGTAGACATGCTTGTGCTATAGCAGCTGCACTGGCGCAAGCTACATTGGCACAGCCTCTAGTCACACGGTCTTCTCATGCAGAGAGCATGCCCCAGGGGGCAGCCCTGGTTACACCGGCACAGCCTCTAGTCACACGGTCTTCTCATGCAGAGAGCATGCCCCAGGGGGCAGCCCAGGTTACACCGGCACAGCCTCTAGTCATACGGTCTTCTCATGTAAAGAGCATGCCCCAGGGGGCGGCGCAGGTTACACCATCACAGCCTCTAGTCACACGGTCTTCTCGTGCGAATAGCATGCTTGAGGTGGTGACCCATGCTAGACCAATGGATCCTACATAGTTTGCTAGTTCATCTGGCCAGCCTGACCAGGTTTTCAGTCCACATACGGATGGCAGTAGTGTTGGTGAGAAATATATAACTATTTACATATAAAATTGACCTTCTTTTAATGCTATATTCCTAGTAACTCAGCTAATATAGTGGTCATGACAGCATCAGCTTTAGCTCAGGGCTCAAGAAATGTACAAGGCAGGACACGGGGGGTAAAGGTGGCAAAGTTGAGGAGGCAACTTGGCCATGCCATCCTAGTTCTAATCCCAAATTCAAGCCATGTGCCAGAAGGCGAATTTGCCACTACCTTAGCTAACCTTCTTGGGGAAGCAATTCGGGATGAGGCACCTGTTCGTAAAGAAGGTTGGAAGTTTGTTCCTGAGGGTATCAAGAAGTTAGTGGTAAAGAGAGTTCAGGTAATTTCATTTAAAGTCAATTACTGTTGGTTCAATTAGTCTCATTTATGTTTAATTGTTGTCTCACACATTTATGTTTATATTTGCAATTGCAGCAAATTTTTGAGTTCGGGGACTATGCGAACGATCCGGTCATCAAGGCTGTCATTGATGCGAAGTGTCAAAAGTTGTACAGGGACTGGAAGTGTGACTTACATAGCCACTATTTGTTTCTTTTGGAGGTGGGGGTACCCGATCCAAAGAACCACCCGCTAAAGCCTTCTAAGGTAGATGACTGGGTATGGATGATTGACAATTTGTGAGAGACTGAGAAGTGGAAGGTAAATTTTAATGGTTTTGTATATATGTCTGCATCAATATTTATTTATAAAGTTCATTGTATTAGCATCGATTTACTCGGGCAATATATTGTTTTTTATTTTTCTTCATAGGAGAAGTCAAGGAAAGCGAGATATAGTCGATCGAAGATGCCATGGAATCATACAAGTGGCTCTAGATCGTTCCCAGCACATGGTTCAATGATCGTAAGTGCAAGTTTAAGAATTTTTTCTATTTGACTAAGTTATGAAAATTTAATTTTTTCTTATTAATGAAATTTAATCTAATGTCATAACAGAGAGCGCAGAATGCTAGACAACCACAGCCTTTTCCTGATTTCTTCCACGACACACACTATATGCACGGGAAGAATAAGTGGATAAACGAGGACGTTCAAAAAACATATGTGCATATGCCTAAGTCATTCTTGATAAATCAATATAAATATACTTTTATACATTTGTTAAACTCACTTTATTTGACTTTTACATGCGAAAAAATTGCAGGAGGAAATAGTACGACTAACAACGGAGCAGTCACAACCCTCGATCACCTCTCCGATGTCCGAGGAACAGATATCTGTTAAAGTGCTTGGGAAGAGGTCAGGATACCTAAAGGGTTTTGGCATTCGCACGAAGTCCACTCTAGCTTTGACCCAGGCTCGGATTGGCCCTGATTCTGAGGTGTTTGTTCTGCAAGAGCAGGTAGCAGAGCAGGCCAAGAGTATCAGTTTTCTTCAGAGCTTAGTCCTCCAGTTAGCAGAGCGTGTAGGCATCGATCCAAGTATCGCGGGTATCGCTGTTAGTGGGGAGGGCACCTCTGGTAGAGGTCAGGATGCGACTTCTCTAGGTTTGTATATGACTTCTCTTTTCAAAATAGTATTTATTTGCATGTTGCTGCATCCACCAAGAGGTAATAAATGTATGTCGGTCTTGAAATTGAAGTTTTAAAGTGCATATGGGTAGAATTGATTGAGCTTGGGGTCATATGGTGCGAACCTCAGTCAATGAGTGACGTGGAAACTAATGAGTGGGCTCAAGAGTTTAGAGGTTTAAAGGACAACACAAGTGGGAGCTAGGGTTGATTAGTCTTGTTTGCATTCAATTGATCATGGGTTCAATGAGTTCAACTAGGATGGACTGGGTTTATTAGTGGTGACATAATGGGCCTAAGAACCTCGAGTCATATTGACATACCAAGTGGGTTACAGAAGTTAAAAAGAATCATGTACATTGCTAATAAATATCATGTATTCAGATATGGCTGATGGGTTAAGGTCGGTTCAGTTAGGAACAGAGGGAGGGGAGAAGGCAGAGAAGAAGAGAAAGAAATAAATAAAGAAGCAAGAAGATGAAGAAGAATCAGAAGGAGAAACTGAAGATGAATGCAGTGTTGGGGATCCAACGTTGCTGATAAACAATGCCAGCAGAGTCAAGGTGAACCAGAGGAGAAGAATGGAACGAAAGGAAGGAAGAGAGCAGGAAAGCAAGGGAAAGAAACAGAGGAAGAAAGGAGAAGACGAGAGGAAAGGTGAGATATCGATGAAGATGGTGAGGGTGACTGAAATGAGGATTAGGGGATGGGTTCTGTTTGGATGAGAGGAAACCAGGAAGGAAGGAGGGAAAAGGAAAATAGAAAAAGAAGAAAGGAAGGGGAGCTTGCTGAGATGAAACAGGGGTGAAAGAGTTGGGTCTGCACCAGTGGAGGAGATGCTATGTAGAGAGGGGGTTTGACCGTGAGGATGGGAGAGGAATGGTAGTGCAGCACAATGGCGATGGTGTAACAGTCATATTTGGAGATGGGTGGAGGACCACTTGGTCATGACAGAAACTAGAGGAATTGCAGAGCGACAAGATAGAAAAAGAAAGAGAAAGAAAGAAACAAGGAAAGGCTGGGTACGAGTACATGGGGAAGAAAGAAAATAAGAGCGGAGAAAAAGAGAAGAAGCAAGGGAGAAACAAAAAGGAAGTGCATGAGGAGGAGAAGTAGATGGGCTGACTGTTGACCCCAAGTTGGACTTGGCTGCAGAGGAGATAAAACAGGAAGAAAGAGAGAAGAAAGCGAAAGCAAAAAAGAGAACGATGGAGATGAAAAGAGAAGGAAGCAGGAAACAAGAGAAAACAGAAAAGGAAGAGAAACACGGTGACGAGGTCTGGGTTGCCTCGGTTTGGATCTGAGCATAGAAGAAGAAAAGTAGAATGCAAGAAGAAGGGAATAAGAAGGATAAGGAGAGGAGCTGGGCTTGGGTTGCACGGGGAAAAAGGAAAGCAGAGGAAGAAGAGCAGTGATAAGGAAATCGTGATGAAGAAGACGAAGATGATGACTGGGTTGCAATGGAGGAAAGGAAGAAGAGAAATAGGAAGAAGAAGAGACAGATGAAACCAAACACAAAGAGGAAGGAGAGTAAGAGGAAACAGCAAGGGGAAGAAGAAGGTCGAAACAAAGGTGGGTTCTCGGAGCTTGACAAGAGGATGCAGTGGTTTCCTGCTGGGTTCTGTTTGTTTCAAGGGAAAGGAGCGTGGGTTGACTCTGATGTTGGGTTTCGCTTACGTTAATAGTGAGTTCATGAGAGAATTGTCGAGTTGCAGTAGAGAAGAAATTAGAGGAGATGGAGAAGGCAATGCATTGGGCTCGGCTACAGATGGAATCGGGGTGGGTTGGTTTCATGCTGGCGGGATGGGTTCAGGTGTTCCGATGCATGAGGTGGGTTGATGCATGTAGTGGCCCAGGTGTGATGGTGAGTCCTGTCATGAAGAAAGGCCAGGCAAAAGAAAATATGGCAACCAAACTAACCATTAAAATATTAAACATGAAAAGAGGATGAGCAAAGGCATGGAAGGCTTACCTTAAAGAAGATCACTTTAGGTAGAAGAGAAGATTCGTATGAGTGATTGAAGGGAGTGAAATAGCTTTCTATTTATAGGGAGAGATAGGCAAGTTTTAAAAGAATTTTGGTTCTATCCAACTTAGCCAAGGGAATTTAAATTTAAATGTGTATGACCAGTTTATACATCTGTATTGGTGTGTTCCTAACTATTTTTATTTTTGTTAATTTATTAGTTTTTGTTTACCCTTCATATATATCATCAAAGAAATCATAGCATCGCTTTTTTTTTCTCTTTTATGCAGATTGAATGATAAGTAAAGAAAGTTTTGTGCTTAAAGAGTTCATGCAGCCAACATGAAGGCCAAGTATTCAGAGTAATGGACTACTATATATTGAAATAGGATGCAGGAAGTTCTTTTAAACAGTGGTGCAAATCGATGTTGGGATGATGCAACAATAAATTGATCACATGGATATGTAAACTTCCATTGATATTTGAATGTTGGTATGGAGTAGAATGTTAACATGGGTTTTAATTTTGTGATGGTAAAGTGCTTTGAATGTTGAAAGGATGTTTGAATATTAATATGTAGTTGAATGAATTTTCATGTTTTATCTTTTGATGGTTTTGGAATGGAAATGAAAGTTGGTTGTGTAATAAATTTGGTTTTGGATAATGTAATTAGCTATTATAATTTAATCATATGACAAAGGTTGAAAGTTGTAATGAACTAATATATATACAAGGAAAGGAAACTAAAAATTAAACAAATAATAAAATAATATTCATTGCCGGCGATTTTTGTGCCGCCAAAAATATTTAAATTACATTAAAAATTTTGGAAAAATGATCTTTTAAATGTTTTACCGGCGCTAGATAACACCGGTAAAAAATTTGAAGAATAATCTTCCAAATGTTTTACCGGCATCATAAAACGCTGGCAAAACTTTTTTAAAATGGAATTTTTTTCGAAAATCTAATTTTTTTACCGGCGTTAAAATACGCCGGCAAAAGTTGTCTTTTCTCATCGACAATATATAAGTTTAACCGGCGCAACCATTTTAGTGCCGGAAAATAGTTTTCCTGGCGAACTTTTCCCGGCGACTTGCCGGCGGGCAAGAAATCGCAGAAAAAGAATTTTGCCGGCATTTTGTAGACATTTACCGGCGATTATTTGGCGTAGGCAAAGGTGGAAAATCTTGTAGTGTCTCTCTGCTCTTCTCTTTGTTCTCTCCCTCTCCATCCCTCCCTCCTTCTCTCTTCCTCCCTCCCCCTCTCTTCCCCCTCCTTCCCCCTTTGTTCGCTTTCTCCACTACCCAATTCCACCGCCACCTAAACCCCCCCACTAATGCCCAATCCCTCCCCCTCTCTATTCTCTCTCCCTCCGCCTCTCTATTCTCTCCCTTCCCGCCGCCACTCAATCCCCCCGCCCATGCTGCCCAATCTCCCGTTGCCATCAACTTAGAGAGAGAGAGAGAGAGGGGGGGTAGGGTGATTAGGTAGCAGCGGGAAGAGAGAGAATAGAGGGGGGGAGGAGAGAGAGAGAGCAAGAGAGAACAAAGAGGAGGAGGGAAAGGGAGAGAGAATAGAGAGGGCGAGGGATCAGGTGTCGGTGGGGGATTCGGGTGGCGAAGGTGGAAGGAGGATGGGGACAGCAAGGAGAGAGAGAGAGAGAGAGAGAGACTATGGTGGAGGTGTTGGGGAGTGGGTGGAGGGGATGGTGGGGAAGGGGATGAGGGAATGAGGAAAGAGGTAATTTAAAATTTTTTTGTCTGTGAAGAGATATTTTTTGAGTGTCAATAGCAGTACACTTCTTACCTTCTAAGAAAATTATGGTACAATTGCCAAAATACCATGATTTTAATTCAGCCGTTGGCTAACCAAATGAACCAATCCGACTAACCCATAATACAAGACATAAACCCCAACAATATCAATTTCAGGTAAGGTCCACCATACCTCGACTTGGTGAATGGCATCACAATTCAACATATCATCTGAACCTAATGCAGGCATCATGACCAATGAAACAATAACAACTAACTAATCAAGTTGTTTTTCCCTCTCTTAATTAATTGTGGATTGATGATCTAAAATGCAACCATTCCGGCATTGTTTTAATTACTTTCATTGGAGTAAAATAAAACTTTCAATGCTAGAACCAAGTAGAAAAAATTATTTTGACCCGTTAAGATTCATTATTGTGAGCCCTGTTTTTCATATTTTAATTGTCCTTATAAAGTTATAGAAAATTATGTTTGGAAAATTGCTGGGATACTTTTAAATTCAGATTATTTTTTATATTATTTTAAAAATCTGTAAAAGATGTATTAGATTTTAAATAATTGGTAATAATTAGTCAATATAAAATATTAGCTGTCAATTAACACTTGCCACGGTGATAATGTGGAAAAAAACCACTTGCTAAGGCTCTGTTTGAGATTGACTAGATGCAATTTTGACCGCGGTGATAAAAGTGGACACAATTAACCTAGGTTATACGTGATCTAATATCAATACAACTGATCTATGTATGGATCAGATCATGCATGCTTGGATCATGAAGATAGTAGACTTCCACATACAGGAACTAAAACCTAATAGCTAAGAAAGCATTCAAAAATATTCTTGCATAGTCCAGTTAAATTCGGTTGTCCGAGACATTTGTTCGTTCTCTGTCAGTCTCCCACCAAAAGACACCTGAACTAGGTGGCAACTCATCTTAGATAATACAAATGCCATAAATTCAGCCAAATCAAGATTTCACACAAATCTTTGTACAATAATGTACAAATTGCAAGTTTTTCAAAATCAATGGACTGAATCAGATGGTTAGGAAATCATCCAACGAAACTGATGTTTGGCCTCATAAGTTTTAACTGTCAAGATTAGCAAATACATAAAACGTATACCTTGCATGAATTGCTGCCACTACTTCGTGAGAGACTGACATGGTAGTATGGGACAGGGAAAATTAAGAGACCGTTATGCACTCTTCCCGCCAAATTCGCAGCAACGTGAGAGGAGGAGATTTGAGCTGACTTTGTCTCACCCAACCTCATAACTCTCTTTTCCGATCATCTTCCCATGTTCCATCTCAAGCTCATCGCGGCGTCCATACAGAAAGAAAAAAGAATCAGAATGAAATCGCCGCATTCGAGATGCTAATATGTGTGAAATCTTCCATTAGAGCTCGAAAGACTATGATCCCAAAACAAACTGTTTCTCAAAACACAACCATTCATTGAAATCACCCCGATTCAAGGGAAGGTAACAAAGAAAATGAAATCGCGGAAAGCTATTCTCTTTGCATTTTTGTTACTCTCTTGCTCAGTTTATGCTAGTTTAGCACAAGATGATTATGGAGATGGTGGCGGAGGAGACGATGAAGATGAAAAGCCGGCACCACCCCCAGCATTAGAGAACTGCAATGGGATATTTTTGTCATATTCATTCATTTCACGAGAGAAAGAATACCCTCTTGTGAAGAACGCCTCGGCGCAAGCCTATGCATTTAAATCCACGGCGAGCATTTTTAATGCAGGGAAAGAAGAACTCAAGGCATGGCAGATGTACATCGGGTTTCAGCATGAAGAGATTATCGTGTCGGCGGACAAGGGGGTGCTGGATGACGGTACAGATTTTCCGGTGGTCATCGGCAAGAATGGAACAATTCTATCGGGTGACCCGCCAGATTTGAAGACTTCGGTGGAAACAGCAGGAGATTGGAACCAAATTCAGGCGAGTATTGATATCAAAGGGACACAGTTTGGGGTAAAGTCCCCTCAGGTGCCAATGCCAAAGACTATACGCCTCGCCAACGATGGATACAAATGTCCGGGGCCCGTTCGCCACAGTAAGCACTATTGATTCCTTGTGAATGTAGAAAATTGTTGCAATGGCTCATGTGCCCAGCACACATATGAGACATGCATATATCAGATGGGCGCTTGCCACCTTGTCCATTAGGTGATTGGGTGCGCAACATGTTGTTGTACAATGTGGACCAGCACTGGACACCATCCCGTCTTTTTGTATGGTTGGGCTACTCATGATTGGGACACGGCAACAAACATATATGGACCCTTAGCCAACCAATGGAAGGCTACGGATGTGGTATATGATTATTGTTTTATCATCTAATGTGAAACCAATAGTAAGCATCTGTCCAATTTCTGTGATTTTAGTCGATTGCGCATCTATGGGGGCACCTATAGCTAGGATTAGATGCTTGCCTTGAAGGATTGAATTCTTAGGCATGTTTCCTTACGTTAAATTACATGGGATTTCATGACCAAATAAATGAGCTTCAAGTAAGGATTATCAAAGAGGTAAGATGTGAATGACATAGGTGATGGGTGAAGGATTTAAGGCGAAACATTCAGTTTCCTAGGTATTGAATTAAGGGAGTGATGACTCGGTATTCATTTTCTATTATTGATTGATTTGATTTCCATTATTAAGTTATTTGAGGATAATTTTTTTATATTCACCTTTTATTTTTCATTTTTAACTACATACAATAATTCTTACGTATTCTATGCAAAGAAACAAGCCTTTAAAACACTATTTAATGAGAAGAAAATGGCCAGAGAAAACTAAACTTGGAAAATGGCCAGAGAAAACTAAACTTGGAGAAATTTTCACAAATACCTTGCCTTTTCATACGAACATATAGTGCACATGCGAAAGCAATCAACATCATCACACACACAAAAAACAAGAAAACCATGCAACCATAATACATAGATTTTACGTGGTTCACCATAAAAGCTACCTCCCAAGCTATAAGTATCTTGTTTGATTTCACTATAAAATATACTAGGCAATTCGTTACAAGGACTCCATCTCCTCTAATACTTTGCTCCTCAATCTTCATATGTCTTAATCTTACTCTCACAGCACCCTGTGATATGTGGTGTGTCAACACCACGGAAAAGAGAGCTCACACCTCTCTACACCCTACATGACCCTACATAGTCTACACCACCGGGAAAAGATCTAGCATATCTCCTACACAGAGTTTAGGATCACATTGTATGAATATTAAATATATGCTTTCTTTGTCATCAAAAAAGCCACAGTACAAAGACCAAATTATCCTTGATCATAACCTAATCACTCGCTAGACCAATGAACCAATCCAGTTAAACCGGAATACAAGACATAAACCCAACAAATCAGATTCTTCTTCATTTCAAATTAAAGCAAAATATGAAAGGTAAGGTTCATTTGATTAGAGTCATATTTGCTATTTCAGATCCTAAGTATACCCTTCTAATCCCCTGCTCTTAAAGTGGCATGCATTCTGATGGGTCGCTAATAAATATGTTTTTTTTTCTTTTCATTTGTGAAAGAAACCCCAATTTCTATTTTCTTTTCTTTTATTTTCATTTTAGAAAATCCCGTTGAATTCAGCCGAGTGATCCAAATGGTTGGACCAATTTGGGTTCTAGCAAGGCTGGGGTGGAAACTGTTAACCCAAATGACTTTAGATCGGGAAAATGGAATTACTTTAAAGGTGCATTTGTGCAGCAATAAATGCCATAGAAAGAAGAGACTATCGGGCGAGTTCCTTGACATGTTTGATGTAGTGACGAAACAGCCGCAGTCTCCATATAATTTGGCTTAATTTCCACGCGAGAGAGGATCCGATATCCTGGGTGGTGGAAACGTCGGTGCCGCATAAAAGAAAACGTCTTGGTGTTTACCAGACGAACCCTAAAAAAATAACCAAATAATACACAAACAGGAAAATGAAACAAAACTTTAAAAAGATGGGGAGCCTTCTTGCCAATATATCAGCATCTTCACTCCATTCTCTTAGTTATAAAAAATTAAAAAAATAAAATTAAAATATTTAGGGCAAGCTATAATCATGATCTTCATAACCTCCAACACCAGTTTCTTATTGAATATAAAGTTACCTATGCCCCTTTGTAGAATTAAGGAAATGCGTTTTAACTAATGAGCATCCTGACCATGCATCCTTTATTGTAATAGCGTTATTGATTTCATCTTATAGCATTAAGTGGATTTTCTTAAATAAGTACAAAGAGAGGGGGGAAATGCAAAGTGATGTCTAGTAGTGTTGGCAAAGCTAATTTTCAGCAGATGCCCAACTCACAATGCCGCACCCTCTGTCCACACCTTTTTTTGGAAGGTCTACTCGGCCATTACAATACCTTTCTATGTGATTGGTCTATTCGACCCACCAAAATTCTATACATATTATTTGTTCATCACAAAATATATATATATATATATGTTGCAACTTGATCCAAATTAATCAACAGAAGATTTTTTTTTTTAATTTTTTTTTAACTCTCTGCAAACATAGAGCCAACATGAATACATTGGCGTGACCCAGTGTGTAAATCCGTTGGCCTTGACATGGGTTAGCTTAGTTGTAACTTCAACGGTTGATCCCAAACAATCTGATGAGGTTCTGCAAATCAAACTCAATAGCCCAGATTCCTGGGTTGATAAGTATCAACATTTTGTTTTGCAATTACAAGTTCATGAGATTGCTCATGGTATTCGTTTCTTGATATTGACTGATGTTTATTCTCCTCATTACTCTATGTCAAAAATCAGTCTTCTATGTTCTAAACCATAAATATTGTCTTTCCCCGCAAGTACAACTGAACCCATTTGTCACACTCATCCAAATGGTGGCTTACAAATGAAACTCAGTAGTCCCTGTGTCATGGGCATAATAGCTATCGATTTTCTTTTCTTGATATGCACTAATTTCTGTTTTCCTCATGGTGCTATTTCCTCTAAATTCTTCGATACCCGATTTGTCGCAAACATTGAATTGGTGTTGTCTGCAGGAGTCCCTGTATCATGGCTTGGCATGCAAATGCTTTTGTTTTACAAATTAGTACTTGCTGAGATTGCTATAGATTTGCATTTCTGATTATGCACTAATATCCATTCACCTCACTGCTCCCAATTTTTCTTCTGAGGACTCTTTTCATGTTTTGATTCCTTTCTACTGAACCTATTTATTTGACTTGTGTTTCTGCAGAGACTGAGATGCACGTGTGTTGTGTCAGGAATCCAAAATTCAAGCCCAAGAAAATTAAACCCACCAAGTTCTTGCCTCATCTAGATGGGGATCTCATCATCACTTATGACGTCCTTGAGGCCACTACAAGTAACTACCTCGCGCAGGTGACGATGGAGAACAAGCATCCTCTTGGACGCCTGGACAAGTGGAACTTGACATGGGAATGGAAAAGAGGTGAATTCATATACTCCATGAAAGGAGCCTATGTGCACACAAAAGATCCTTCTGAATGTCTTTATGGCCCAGCTGGAAAGTACTACCAAGACTTCGACTTCACCCCTGTGTTGAACTGCGCAAAGAAGCCAATCATCTCTGATCTCCCGCCTGATAGAGCTAAAGATGACAAGGTAGGAAACGTACCATTCTGTTGCAGAAATGGTAGCCTCCTACCAACCTCCATGGATGAGACCAAATCAAAGGCCGCTTTCAACATGATGGTATACAAGGTCCCACCAGATTTGAATCGAACTGCTCTTTTCCCTCCTCAAAATTGGAAGATAAATGGGGTCGTCAATCCAAACTACAAATGCGGTGCACCTCGAAGAGTGAACCCATCAGAGTTTCCAGATACAACTGGGCTTAGTATGATTAGCACTGCAATTGCCACTTGGGAAATAGTATGCAACATAGCTAGGCCGAAGCACAGGCAATCGAGCTGTTGTGTTACATTTTCAGCCTTCTACAATGATTCTATCATACCATGTAATACCTGCTCATGTGGGTGCTCAGATGACGAGGCTTGTGATCAAAATGCGCCGGCATTGCTTCTTCCACCAGAAGCTCTTCTTGTTCCTTTCGATAATAGAACGGCAAAAGCCAAAGCATGGGCGAAGATGAAACACTTCCATGTGCCAAACCCATTACCATGCGGCGATAACTGTGGTGTGAGCATCAATTGGCACATAAACTCTGACTACAGGACTGGATGGTCAGCAAGGATCACTCTGTTCAATTGGCAGAGTTATATTTTTGATAATTGGTTCGCTGCGATTCAAATTCCAAAGGCTTACCGTGGTTTTGAAGCTGTGTACTCATTCAACGGAACAAAGATGCCAGAACTGGACAACACCATCATGTTCCAAGGCTTACCAGGTTTAAACTACTTAATTGGACTGAAGAATGGGACTGATCCAAGGGCTACTCCTCCTGTACCCGGTAAGCAACAATCAGTGATTTCATTTAAAAAGAAATGGACACCTGGTATAAACGTTGTAGCTGGGGACGGGTTCCCTTCAAGGATTTTTTTCAATGGGGAGGAATGTCAGCTGCCTAACAGAATTCCCAAAGGAGCTGCCCATCGATCTCCTGTTAGCCTGCTACCCATGATTTTCTTCACAGTTATTATATTTGTGATAACAACAGATTACCTCTGCTAATGATCATTTCAGGTTTTTAGTTTCAATTCTTTTCTAACTATAACTATGATTCCATGCACAAAGAGAGAATCATAGGGGAATTAGGCTTTGTTTGGATGCACCCCAGATCAGTATAGTTCAAAATTTTTGTTATAAAGAACATTTACCTGTTTCTTATTGCATTTTGGGTGGTAAAAACAATCACATATCAGAATCAGATTGGGATATGAATGGAAAATGAATTTTAAAGATGTCAAAAAAAAAAAAAATTCAATCAGGTGGGATGGTGTGGAATCATTGATTTGCAATTTCCACACCCCAAGCCCAAGTTTTGGTTAGAAACTCATGCTACGCAATTGTCACACCCCAAGCCCAAGTTTTGGTTAGAAACTCCAAGCCCGTAGCATGAGCACACATATCTCATGGTAATTCACTAAGGCAAACATAGTCAACCACAACGGAAATTTGTTATATTCCTACGTGCAGAACATCCTTATGCACGGGTAATCATTCATCAATTGAAAATATGCGAAAGCCATGTGCTTATCATACGCTTTCATGATCCTGTAATAGTGGAGAACACTAGAAAATACATGTTTAACATTCCTTATATATATCCTGCTTATCCAGAATTAGATAACATGCATACCAATAAGTTTGCCATAAGGGCTCAATTGCGGAAATAAAATACGGTCTTATAACCAGGTACATTTCATAAACATAATGTCAATGACAAAATCCGTAAAATTAAGATAGATAATGGAGAGGACCATCTCGGCCAAATCCTAACCGTCGGATCATGATGTGCTCACAATAATGCCCATCAATAGGCAATCTCAGGTATCCACTCAAAATCTACAGGAGGTACCATAGTGGTATCCTCCGCTCCCTGATCGATGCCCTGACTTGCATCTGGGATGGGCCCTGCAACACCAAGAGTAGTACCCTAAACAACTTGTTTGGAAAATCTAAACAAATATTAGCACTTAGTACACAATTGCCAATATAATTAAGACATGATCATTTAAGATGTTAGAAATAAATTCTAAGTATGTTATAATGTATGAAATATAAATAGAAATACGAGAACATAAAACTTACTAATTGGCATATCACATCGCTCATTTCTTCGAAGAGAATGTAAAATATTGCGACATGAGAAGAAATTGGGTTACGATCCCAATCTCTAAAGAAGTTTCGACTTGCTCCAAATATGAAAACTACTGTAGTACGGTAAACGTGCATTCATGTAACCAACTCATACTTAGCTCAAGGAGCCTCATAAGAGCCGTATGTAACTAGTGGTGCCAACTCAATTAATCAGGAAAAATAGAGTTACTTTTACACTTGTTTTCCTGACTTACTTATGTGCGTGAATTACGTACATTTGCAATTGATATCCTGTTAGAGACAACAACGAGTAATAGTAACAATAACGATAAATAAAACGATAATCAATGCATCTAATAATACAAGATAAGATCATGAAGGTAAATAAATAAGATGCATGAATGTCTATTTATAGTAGTTCAATGGTAAATTACTTGCCAATATATACTAAGAAGCCCTATGTCCCAAGCCTTCAAGCTTGGATGACCATAAGATCCCTAATGTCAAGTACTACCATTTCTTGGAGTTGCATTGTATAAGAGATGGACATTGGATCCTTATGCCCAATCACAAGTGACATGGCTTTAGAACAACAAGTACATCTAACAAGGAAGGGCGACAGCTCTTCGCTTTCCTTACTGTGTAAATTTCTTCCGTTGGTCAAGTATATTGAAGAAGGGTATTTTCTAAGTAAGACTCTACAAAGTCATAAGAGTAACTTTAGAGGGTAAGGCATAGCTTAACCCCATGATAAGCTCATTTATAGCTTATAGGCACTTGGTTAGTAAAGTCTAATCAGGATTAGACTCCATAAGAATTTAAATACATTAAAAGGAGTTAATCAAGCCTATTGGCCAAGCGCGCTCGATTGCAGTTGAGCATGCGCTCAAACAGGCCAAACAGAGGAGTGCACGCTTGAGTGCATTCGGGATGCACTTAAGCCTAGCACCTGTTTTGATAAAGTTGAAATTTAACAAGATGTTCCCAAGTCGCGCTCAAGCACGTGCTCATCTGTGTAGTCGTGATTTCCCAATTTCTGCTCATTTCCCTTATTTGTCCCTTACATTCACCTACAATAAATTGCCATAAATCCCCATATTTCACCACATGGCATTTATTGCTCCCTCATTCAATCAACTGTCACTTCAAATCATTGGATTTTCCCCAAATATATCATTCATTTGCAACCCATTCATTATCATTCATTTTAAAGTCATTCGATATAACATAAGGCATTAAATGAGCTGTTAAAACATTAATAAGCATACATAAAACTTGTAAATTCAAGATCTAATCATGCGTACTCTCTAAAGTCCGTTTACACTTGCATTAGCTGAGTGCTTAGCCCTAACCAAGCTCCAAGATGTGAAACTCCTCAAATCTTTACTCATATCTCACTCCTAAACAAAGATGCATAAGAAAAGAAAAGCATAATGAGATGCATGAAATGAATAGAGCTCTCTTTTGGCAATCATTAGAACAAACTTCAAAAAAGAATGGGTTTATACCATGTAAAGTGTGCTAGCAAGCCTTTTTTCTACCCAAATGCCCAAATGAGGTCTTTTTTCTCAAAATAAACATTGGATTGGTTGAGAGGAGATGAAGAGGGTAATAGTGAAGCTTTCTAATGGAAAGCATTAGTTCTCTCACACTCTTTTTTAAGATGGATGAGGAAAGGTGGCAAGGTAAGGAGATGGAGGTTAGGGTTTTTGCCCAAAAGGCACTAGGTTTGCTTGCTTTAGGAAGTGATTAGTCTTTTTATAGCTAGGATAACTGTTAGAAATTACAAGCAAACCCATTTTTTTTGGCAATTTACACAATAAGTCAAAGAGGGTTTTTATGAGAGACATAACCTTGTTTAGTGCGGCCTTAGGGGATTAGTGTTAGTGACATGATGAGATGATGCAACATGATGAATCACATGCTTGGTCCCACTAATCTACTTAATCAACACAATTAATCTAACAAGAAAGTAATTAGGGATAAAACATGATTAATTAAGAATTTGATCATAAATTCGGGGTTGGGATCTTACACTCTCCCCTACTTAGGAACATTCGGTCCTCTGAATGAAATGCCAAGCCATAATGATTATTAAAACTCATAAACAAGAATGAAATGTACCGGCAAAGTCTCTAGAAAAAAGTCCCAAGTACTTTTCCCAAACCTATTCTTCAAGTTTCCATGTGGCCTCCTCTGGAACATGGCGCTCCCATAGTATCTTAAGCCAACAAATTGCTCGGGTTCGGAAGACTTTCGCCCTTGAGTCGATAATGAGGAGAGGGCGCTCTTCGGAAGTTGCATCAAGTTGCACCTGGACTTCTTCAGTTTTAATGACATGCGATTGATCTCGGATATACTTCTAAAGGATAGATAATGAAACACATCATGTATACTCTCAAATTTTGGTCGAAGGATCAACTTGTAAACTAAATCACCAATTTTGCTTTGAAGTTCGAATGGTCCCATGTACCTTGGAGCCAATTTGCCTTTCTAACCGAATTGAATGGTGCCTTTCATTGGAGTTAGGAACACCATATCTCTAATCTAGAACTCTAGATCTCTTCGATGATCGTCAACATAATTCTTTTAGTGAGATTGAGCTACTCGAAGCCTATCTTGAACCTTTTAAACTTTCCCCATTGTGTCTGCAATGAGCGAAGGACCATGAAAGCTTTTGACTCCAACTCTTCCCAACAAATTGGAGTACGACATCTGTGACCATACAATGCCTCAAATGGAGCCATGCCAATGCTGGCGTGATATCTGTTGTTGTAAGTGAACTCGCATAATGCTAGGTCTGAATCTCATTCTCTCTTGAAATCAAGAACACAAGCATGAAGCATGTCCTCTAGAGTCTGAATAGTATGTCCTGACTAATCTTCTGACTGAGGGTGATAAACTGTGCTGAAGTTAAGTCTGACTCCTATCGATTTCTGAAATATCTACTAAAACCGTGAGACATATATGGTATCTCGACCTAATACAATCGAAATTGTAGTGCCGTGAAGTTTGGTAATCTCTTGAACAAAGATCTCTGCCATTTCATTGAACTTCATGCCTTTCTTGAAAGGAATAAAATCAGTTGATTTAGTTAGACGGTCAACAATCACCCAAATCGAATTCAAATCAAAGGAAGTTTGGACATGAAATCCATGGTAATATATTCTCACTTCCACTTCAGTATCTCCAATGCATGCAACAAACTCGGAGGTTTCTTCTGTTTTGCCTTAATGTGCTAGCAAGTGAGACATCTAAATAGAAAGGCTGCTATTTCCCTCTTCATATTGTTCCACTAAAACTTGCCCTTCATATTTTGGTACATTTTATTACTGCCAAGGTGTATAAAATACCTGGTATGATATGCCTTGGACATGATAAAATCCTTAAGTCTGCAATGGATGGTACACACAACCGATCTCTAAAATACAATCTGTCATCAACAAGCTTGAAATTTGGTCTCTTTGCAATATGGTCTCTAACTCTGATTAGTTCTAGATCTATCTGTCCTTAATCTGCTAAATCAACACTAGCTCAACTCACAACATGATCACTGACGAACTCAATGTCCACATCTAGATCTCTGAATTCCTCAAAAATAGACCTCTCTCCACACAACACTGCAAGATTAATAGATTTCCTACTAAGAGCATCAGCCATCACATTTTCCTTACTCGAAAAATATTTAATTAGAAAATCATAGTCTTTAATAAGTTCAAGCCATCTAAGCTGTTTGAGATTTAAATCCTATTGAGAAAAGAGATATTGTAGACTTTTATGATCTGAGTGAACCATGAATCTCTCTCCATTTACATAATGTCTCCACATCTTTAGGGCATAAACGACAAATGCTAACTCCAAATATGGGTGGCATAATTCTTCGCGTACTCTTCAACTGATGGATCCATAGTCAATCACTTTCCCATTCTACATCAAAACACATCCCAAACCCACTCTAGAACCATCTAAATAAATCATAAATCCACCATAACCAATAGGTAGGGATAAAATTGGGGTTTAGGTCAACTTCTCCTTAAGCAATTAGAAGCTTAACTCACACTCATCAGTCCTCTAATCGGAGCACATTCTTACGAGTCAACTTGGTAAAGGGGCTGAAATCTTTGAAAAATCTTTAGCAAATCTGCAATAGTATCCTAGAAGACCAAAAAAGCTCTGAATCTCAACTACAGATCTCGGACTTTGCCAACTAGGGATAGGCTCAATCTTATTGGATCAACTATCAATTCGTCTTTAGATATGATATATCCCAAAAAGGCTACTTAGTCCAACCGGAAATCATATTTTTTTTCAATTTATCATATAACTGGTTTTTCCTTAAAAGTTGGAGTGCTATTCTCAAATGCTCAGAATGTTCCTCAATTGACTTGGAGTACACCAAAATATCATCGATAGATACTACTACAAGCGAATTGAGGAAGGGTGAGAAGATTCTATTCATCAAAGCTATAAACATAGCTAGAGCATTGGTTAATCCAAATGGCATGACTAGAAACTCGTATCTGGTCTTAAAGGCTGTTTTAGGTATATCCTGATCTTTAATCCTCAACTAATGATAGCCAGACCTTAGATCAATTTTGGAGAAATAGGTTGCACCCTGAAGTTGATTGAATAATTCATCAATGCGAGGCAGAGGATATCTATTCTTGATAGTCACGTCAGTCAACTTCCTATAATCAATATACATCCTAAGGGTGCTATCTTTCTTTTTGACAAATAAGATAGAAGCTCCCCACTAGGACAAACAAAGCACTTATCTAACAAGAAACTCCCCACTAGGACAAACAAAACCCTTATCCAACAACTCCTACAACTGAATCTTCAGCTTCTAAAGCTCTGCAAGCGTCATTCTATATGGAGCCTTGGAAATCGAAGCTATTCCGGGGACGAGCATGATGAAGAAATCAACTTTTCTGGCTAGCAGCAATCCTAGCACCTCATCTGGAAACACATTTGGAAACTAGCAGATGATTGAAACTTCTTCAAAAGTTAGGGGCTACTTCTTCTCGGAGATAAAGGCAATGAATTCCTCGTAACTGTTGCATATCAACCGTTCTTCTTTGAGAGCTAAATCCAATCTGGCACAAAATGCTTCTTTGAACCTTAGAAGACTACTCTAAGACTAGCCTCATTCACCTCAAAGGTGATGGTCTTAAGAAAACAATCCATACAAGCCTTATATCGCGTTAGCCCATCCATACCTAAAATCACATCAAAATCATGCATTGGCAACACAATCAAGTCTACAAGCAAAAGCTACACAGCGATACGGAATCCACAACTAGGATCGAAATCCTCACAAACTACTTGCTTGCCAATAGGAGTAGTAATAGTCAGCAAAAAAGGAAGCTGAGCTAACAGCACTCGAAGGCTACCCACAAAATACGAAGCAACAAACAAGTGAGTCGATCCATAATCGAACAATACTCGGGCCTCAACATCACAAATAGAAATGGTACCTTGGATGACATTCCCAACTACATTTGCCTCATTGTACGCCACTGCATAGGCACACCCTGCCTAATGAAGCCTCTACTATCCTTGGCGCTGAGCCTAACTTTGTCATTGTCTAGTTGGTTGTTGTTGCCTAGAAGGAGCTAGTAGAGCTAAACGAGCGGGAGGGGGTGGTAAGGCTGCCATAGCTAGCTGTTGGCACTGCTGATTCTGATATTGCGTGGCTCGATAATCAATCTTCCTCTTGGGACAATCAGATAGATGATGGTCTATGGAATCACAACCAAAACATTCTCCGATTGTTTTCAAACAGACCTCTATTGCATGCCCTTTGTCACAATTGTCACAAATAATTCTGCTTGAAGCACTATCATTGTCCTTGTTCTTTACCTTCTTGTGCTGCTAGTGGTGCTTCTCGGAGTACCAAAAACTCTGCTTGGATTCACCAACTAACTGCTTCCTCTTAAGAACTTCAGCAGCATAACCTCTTTCAACAACTTCATCATAATCTCTAGGCCGCTGATATGCTATGGCATGCCCTTGAAGATATGGCCTCATTCCTTCAATAAACCTCTCAACCTTCTTCTCATTGGTAGCCACCAAATCTGTTGTAAATCAGGAGAGCATAGTGAAGGAGTGGATATACTCTACCACTAACAGAGACTGGAACTGGAAGGTGAGAAACTCGACCTTCTTCTATTAGTTGATATTCTCAGGGATGAACCTCTCTCTAAATTAAGCATTGAAAGCTTCCCAGATAGTTGCTTCAAGCATCATCCTGTACATTGGTCGGGTGCTCTTCCACTAAGTATCTGCAACTCCTCTCAATATTGACGCGGTGAAAACCACTTGCTACTTACCTTGCAAATCACTAAGTCAAGAACATTCTCCACTTGCACTATCCATTCATCAACTGAAAAGGATCCTCTTTGCCCAAAAACTCTGTAGCACCTCTCTTACAGGATTTCTTGTACAAGACATTCAGATCATTCTCCCTTGCTTGAAGAACCACTTACGTCACTGCTAGGGGTGGATTCTGACTTTGTCTTTCCACCATGGCCGCAATCTGGGCTTGCATCGTTACCTAATTCTCATTTGCTCTAGCCATTTGGGTTATCATCGCTTGCATGCCTTCCATCATTGCCATGACTTAATCATCGGTATTAGGTGGAGGCTAAGGTAGGTCAACTGAATCAAGACAAATGCATCCTCCTAATCAGCACCTTGAGCGATGCTCGATGATCCTTAACGACCACTTCTTCCTCTTACCATTGATTTATAAGGAAATCCAGCATCAGAACATACACGATAATACTAAGGTAGGCTTAGACACACTATAGGCAAAACCCAATGTACATATTGTATCCTAACCACATGTCCTATGATTCTAAGTATTTTGTTTACAGGACTGGTTTATATTCTCAACTATATTTACATCACAAAGCCATTTCTTTGTTACCATACTTACGGATGTCACACCCTAAGACTGAGATTAGGTTAGAAACTCTAAGCTCGTGGCGTGCGCACTTGTATCCATACTAATTCACGTCGCACTAAGGCAAATGTGGACCACTACAAGAGAAATTTATTACATTCCTACTTACGAAAGATATTTTTGCACGAGTAATCATTAATCAATTAAAAATATGTGGAAGCCATATGCTTACCATGCACTTTCATCATCTTGTAATAGTGGAGAACATTAACAAATACCTATTTAACTTTCCATATATATATCCTACTTAATTAAGGATTTGATGTTACCCATGCATTCTAAATATCCAATATGCATACTCATAAGCTTGCCACAATGACTAAAGTGCAGAAGTAAAATAACGGTCTTATAACCGGATACATGCCATAAACATAATGTCAACGAAAAAATTGATGAAACTAAGACAGATAATGGAAATGGCTATCCAGGCCCAATCCTAACTGTCTGATCATAAAGCGCTCATGATAATACCCATCAAAAGGCAAACTTAGGTACCCACTCAAGATTTACTGGATGTACTGCAGTGTATTCTCCACTCCCTAACAGATGTCCTGACCTGCATCTAGGATGGATACTGTAACACCAAGACTAGTATCTCAAACACCATGTTTGGAAAATCTACACCAATGTTAGCGCATAGTACACAGTTACCATTACAATTAAGACATGATCATTTAAAATGTTAGAAATCAATTCTAAGCATATTATAACATATGAAATATAAATAGGAATCAAGATAATATGAAACTTGCTAATTGGCATACCACATTAGTCATTTCTTTGAAGAGCATGTAAAATATCATGACATGAAAAGGAATTAGGTGGCGATCCTAATCTCCAAAGGAGTGTAGACTTACTCCAAACATGAAAATTATTCCAATAGGGTAAACATGCATTCATGCAACCAACTCATACTTAATTCAAAGAGCCTCATAAGAGCCATCGCTAGTGGTGCCGAATCAATGAATCAAGAATAATCGAGTTACTTGTATACTTGTACTTACACTTGTTTACCTAACTTACTTACATGCATGACTTACATACATTGTACTTGATATCATATTAAGACAACAATGAGTAATAGTGACAATAACGATAAATGAAATGATAATCAATGCATCTAAGAAGATGGGATAAGATCATGGCGCATGAATGTCCATTTGTAGTAATTCAATGGTGAATTACTAGTCAATCTATACTAAGAAGCCCCATGTCCCAAGCCTTCCAACTTGGATGGCCATAAGATTTCCATTGTCAAGTACTACCATTTCTTGGCATTGCATTGTATGAGAGATGGACATTGGATCCTTATGCCCAATCACAAGCTGCATGGCTTTAGAATAATAAGTACATCTAACAAGGAAGGGCGAAAGCTCTTCGCTTTCCTTGTTGTGTTAATTTTTCCATTGGTCAAGTGAATTGAAGAAGGGTATCCCCAGGTAAGACTCTATAAAGTCATAAGAAGACTCTATAAAGTTATAAGATAACTCTAAAGTCTGAGGCATAGCTTGACCCTATGGTATGCTCAGTTATAGCTTACAGGCACTTGCTTAGTATTGTCTAATTAGGATTAGATTCCACAACAATTTAATTACATTAAATGGAGATAATCGGGCCTGTTAGCCAAGCGTGCTCGATTGTTGTTGAGAATGCACTCAAGCAGGCCTAATAGAGGAGTAAAGGCTTGAGCATGTTCAGGATGCACTCAAGCATGAGCACTTGTTTTGCCAAAAGTCAAAATTTAACAGGATTTTCCTAGGTTGCGCTGAGCACGGTTAAGCATGCACTCGAGCACGTGCTCATCTATGCAAATGGAATTTATTGATTTCTGCTCATTTCCCTTGTTTCTCCCTTACATTCACCTGAAATAAATTGCCATAAATCCCAAATGTCACCACATGGCATTCTCCTTCATTCATTCAACCATTACTTCAAAATAATCAGATTTTCCCCAAATGCACCATTCATTCATAACGCATTCTTAGCATTCATTTTAAAGCTATTCCATATAACATAAGGCATTAAATGAGCTGACAAAACATTAATAAGAATGAATATGGCTTGAAGAATCAAAATCTAATCATACGTGCTCTCTAAAGTTCATTTACACTTGTATTAACGAAGTGCTTAGCCCTAAACCAAGCCGTAAGGGGTGAAACTCTTCAAACATTTACTCAAATCTCACTCCTAAGCATAGTTGCATAAGAAAAGAAAAGAATAATGAGATGCATGAAATGAATAGAGCTCTCTTTAGGCAATCATTAGAATAAACTTCAAGAAAAATTGGGTCAATACCATGAAAAGTGTGCTAACAAGCTTCTTTTGTACCCAAATACCTAAATGAGGTTTTTCTCTCCGAACAAGCGCTACATGGGGTTAGAGCAGATGAAGAGGATGATGGTGAAGCTTTCTAATGGAGAGGATTAGCTCTGTCACACTTTTTTTTTTTGGATGGATGAGGAAAAGTGGCAAGGTAGGGAGATGGAGGCTAGGGTTTGCCAAAAAAGTACTAGGGTTCCTTGTTTTGGGAAGTGAGTCTTTTTATAGCTAAGATAACTTTTAGAAATTACAAGCAAACGCATTCTTTTTGGCAATTTAATTACGCAATAAGTCAAAGAGGGTTTTCTTATGAGACATAACCTTGTCTAGCAAGCCCTTAGGGGGATTAGAGTTTGTGACATGATGACATGATGCAACGTGATGAATCTCATGCTTGTCCCACTAATCTACTTTATCAACCCAATTAATCTACCAAGATTGAATTTAGAGATAAAACATGATTAATTAAGAATTTGAACCTAAATTCAGGGTTGGAATCTTACACTAATAATGATTGGCAGGGTCAACGCACACCTAATGCTGCTCGTGGATTTTAACATGGCCTTTTTAGGAAGAAATTAGACTACTTTTGCTTTAATTATATCCAAACACAGCCACAGCCATTGGTTTGATTGCTATTATCCCAACAAAATGTCACCGAGCTCCATCCACCTGGCATATTGTTTCAAACTTGAGGTCTTGATGTGGTTGTATAATCTAGGTAAAGGGTAAAGTGATGGAAAACCACAAAGATCATTTGTAAAACACTAAAGAAATGAAATTACATGATCAAGATTGATAAAATCCTGAAAAGAGAGGAACTGTGTCTCTACTCAATGGATCAAAAATAGTGTCACGCCCCAAGATCTAAGATCCTTGGAACCCTCAAATCCCTAGGCATGACAGGTCCACAATAGATAAATTGAATAATTTCTAACTTTTATTAACATAATCCAAATGATCTCACATAATCAATAGCCTATATCAATCCACTGAAAAAGTTTTGAAATGAGAGTAATTCTCTAAAGCATAAGAATAAACATCCCATATATATATAAATTCTTAATCAAATCTTCTGAAATCTAATATAATTCCGTAGCTCTTCTCACAATCCCAATTCTCACAAAGCGAGTTAGGTTTTCTCGGGTTCTAGCTCAACCTCGAGACCTGTGGGGGAAAAATATGAGTGAGTAAAACTCAACAAGTAATACAAACCATAAAAATTAGCAAACAGTAACAATTTAAGAAATCAAATCTAGAGCCATTGTTCAAGTATATGAGTATATCAAGTTCAAGTATACGAGTATATTAAGTTCAAGTATACGAGTATATCAAGAGGGCAAGATGAGCAAATATCAAGGTATATCGAATAATGAACACATAACCAAATCAACAAGTAATAAGAAAGGCATCTCCATAGTAAACCAAATATCAAAGTGTGCTCCCCAAAATTAAGCCTGCGCCAAGCACAAAATACCCACTAGGTTTAGCCATTTTCATATCCAAAGTGGCACGAAGCCTGAGAAACCGGTAATCTCCAAAATAAAGTGGGAACTAGCTGCAAACTAGTAATGTCACACAAAGGGGTCCCAATCCCAATGTCATACCCAAAAAGGGGCTAAAATCCGCATGTAGGTTTACCACAGTGCGTTGCCCATATTTTAAAGAATGCCTTAAGGATACAAGTATCAAATTCGAAAATTCAAAGTCTTTTCAATCACAAAGCTAGCAAATGGCTGAGGTCACGACTGAGTATCATACTACCAAGATTTTTTACATTTTCAGCATTTCAAATTTAATGATAGCTAATAATCAACCAAAAATCCATTGAGCATAATGGTGGCAAGGAAACAAAATCAGGTTAGATATATATAAACATATCAAAGGAAACAAAATATCCTAGTAACCTAAGATTATTTAATAGTTTCCGAAATTTCACATTTTAAATAAAAAGGAGACAAGGCCTGAAAACTCTATAGCTAATGAACCATGGTAAGACTACTTGCCTTGATTGTCAATCCTCGAAGAATTGGGCTCGTCTGACCCTAGAAGCCCGATGTGAGTTCCTATTATAACAGTTATATAGAGGTGTGAGAATACAATTTATGTACAAATGACTTACGGGTTGGCCCAAACTAAACTGAATTTCACATGTACATCGGCTAATTGGGTTCAAGTTGTTTTGGGTTGATAGAACTATAAATGGGCCAAAGTCATGTGGACTCAGTTTGGTAACGATTAGATGGATTCTCAATTTGGGCCTCAAGACATATTTGGAGAATCAACAGATGGGTCCAAGTCACTAAATTATACCAAGGTTAATTATGCATGCAAGGTGGGCCAAGGGAGTGAACCACGTCAGCTCCAATGGGTTGCACTTTAGGTGAATGGGTTGGGTGAAACCCAAGGTTTTAGATTTGGTTTGGTTGGGTGCTTGCCAATGATGGTGATGATGAGCATGAATGAAGCCGAAGACACTAACTCAGAATGACATAAATTGAGAAGGGGTACGAGAACATCAGAGAAAACGAAGACAAAAAAAAAAAAAAAGAAGAAACAAGGGGAAGAAACGGAACAGAAAAGAAATACAAGGAGAGAGAAAACAAGGGAGAAGGTGAGCTGTTGTAGCAGAGAACTGAGGAATAAGAGAAAAGCAGGAAGGAAGGAAAAAGAACAGAGAACAAGGAGAGAAGGGAAACAAGAGGGGACAGAGAAGGAGAAAGAAGGAAACTAGAACGAAGAAACAGAAAAAAGGGAAGGTGAAAACAGAAGGAAGAAGGAAAGAAACAAGGAAGGAAGAAGAACAGAAGAGGCGAACCAGGACAGGAAGGAAGAGAAAAGAAACAGGAGAAAAATAGAAGAAGATGGCCCGAAGAAAAGACTGAAACCAAAAATTGAAAGGAAAGTGAGAAGATAGGAAATGGAGAGAGGAATGCTCGCCAAGGTGGGTACGAGGAAGAAACAGCAGGAAGGGTGCCACTGATCAGGGTTTTCGGCTGGGTTTAGTAGCCGAGGAAAGGAAGAAGAAAAGAAAGCAGAGGAAAGAAAGGAAAACAATGAAAGAGAAGACGAAAAACACAGGGAGAGTGAGTGAGAGAAGAAACAGAGAAGAGAGAAAGGAAAGAAACAAGAGGGAGATAACGATGACGTAGGGGAAGAAAAGAAAGAAAGAAAAGAAAAGAGGTGTGGAGGGCTGCTGAAGGCTGCTGCCATGGACGAGGGAAAGAGATGCAGAAGGAAACATGAAGCCAGAGGAAAAGAAAGAGGAATAAGAAGATGGGCACTGCGACTGCTTCTACAGGTGGGTTGTTGGGACATAGTTGCAGGTGGTTTGTGGAGGAGGGGATCGAAGCTGAGATTATTCAATGGGTTCACGGGCGCATGCGGAAGAAGCAGCGGCAGAGATGGGTTCTATGATGAAGTGCAGAGTGAAGAAAGACTGAAGACGTTGCTGGTGATGAGAAGAAAAAGAAACAGAAGAAAAAGCTGGGGAAAAGGAACGAGGAGGAAGAGGATGAGAAACAAGAGGAGGAACGAAGAAGAAGAAAAGGAAACCAGAAAAGGAAGGAAACATAGAACAGAAAAAAGAGAAGAAGAAGGAAGAAACAGAGGAAACAGGAAGGAAAACGAAGAAGAAGAAGGAAGCAGAGGAGGAGGGATTGGGTGGCAGCGTGTAGGTTGCAGTGAAATGAGCAGTGCGTGCAGAGAGAGAAGAACGGAAAGAGGAGAAGACAGAGAAGACGAGACAAGAAAGAAAGCGAAGAAGATGAGCAGAGGAAGAAGAAGAAAGCAGGAGGAGAAGAACTCGGCGAAGAAAACAGAGAAGGAAGAGAAAGAGATGGGCAGCCGAGGAAGACGATGAACAGTGGAAGAGACAGAAACCCAGAACAGAGAACAGGAAGAAGAAAACAAAACGAGGAGATGAGAGAGAGATCAGAGCTTCAACCTTGGATGGATCTAGGTGCAAGCGTCCTGGTTCTGAGCCTGGAGAAGGAACAAGATGGCGTTGGTGATAGCTCGAGAACTGGGTTGCAGGGATTCAAACAGGGAGATGGATCAGTGGAGGAAAAAGAGTGGGGAGTCCATGGTGGAGTTCGGCCATGACTATCTAGGTTGCTGATCATTCCAGTAGAGAAGAGAAACAGCAAGGATGGAAGAAGAAAAAAACAGAAAGAAACGGGAAGAAGGAGGAGATTGAAATGGGTTCCTGTGTTGGCCGAAAGGTGGGTTCTGGGTGACGAGGATGATGGCCGGACGGTGGCTGGGTAGTAAGGGTCGGTGCACCGTGTGGCCCAGTATCCTGCATGGGTGATAGAGATGAAGGAGGAGTGGGAGGAGAGAAAGAAGATGACAGAAGGAGCAAGGAACGAAGGAAGAAGAAAAGCAGTGATAGAGAAACCGTGATGAAGCAGACGATGATGATGACGACGGGGTTTTCAGTACTGGACCGGCTCATCAATGGTGGTCCACGGTTCCTGCCTTGGCTGGACATTAGGTGGCCCGATCAGATGTCCCGATCAGATGTCTGGTTCATGCGATCACTAGATGGGCCTCATGGATGGATGCTGCTTGGATGAAGATGAAGATGAAGATGATCATTCACGTAACATGGCATTTATACGACATACATGACAAAACTGAAATCTATATTATCATGGCAGGAAATTAAAGTAACCTAGTCTATAATTGTAAGTTTTCAAGAAGAGATAAAAGAAAAGGGAGACCACACCTTACCAAGAGATGAAACTCTATAACAAGGAGGGAGAGAACTTACGTTCGTAAATGTGCTTTTAATGGGGAAGGGGGTGGTTTTTAATTCAAATAAAATTTCAAATTTTTAAGTACATCTCTAAAAGTTTTAAATTCTAATAACTTATGGGACCCACAGAGTAACTAAGCATAATAACATATGGGGTCCATCAAAGTTAAATCAAGGGTCAAGATTAATTCAAATTTAAAATTAAAAATATGGGTCTTTAGAAGTAGATTGTGGATAGTGATAGTAATTAATTACATGCATTGGATCTTTCAGTTTCATTGTATGTGTTTGACTACTTAATAGAGGAACTTTACTTGGCAGACGATTATTGAAAACTATTTTTCACAGCGGCCTCAGTAAGAAGATTCTTGAATTTTGCAGGTGTCCAAGCCTTAAATGATCTAAACTATTGATTAAAAAAGCATGGTTGTCTTTCAATGTCCTCCTACCTTGAATTTTATTGGCCTGGACCCTCGGATTTCTAAGATAACTAATTAATATCAATTTTCATTTATTGCATTTTTTATTTTATTAAAAATTTCTAAAGAAAATTATATTATTATTTTGTATTAAATTGTATTGGGGGCTCTAACCTTGATTAAATCATCTATCATTGATATAAATGTTCAAAACTCAAAAGATAATACAAAATTACCCTCTAGTCTTGATAACTTATATTATGAACTGCAAGGCTTAAAAGAAAATTTGTGGTTTGGCCCTGCCTACTTTGTTTATTCTTAAGGTATAATGGTATAATATTGACTTTTCAAATAACTTTTGTGTAATAATTTGGTTGTAAAACAAATAATGCAAAGGCTTTTAAGATTATTAGAGAATTAAGGGCATTTGAGTCTGGATCCTCCATCGCAACTGTTATATAAGAACTGAGCAACAAATGCTTAGAACTCCATCTTATGACTCACAAAGAAATAATCTAGGTCGTTCAAGATAAATCCAATCCTATCCAATGACATATCCTCAAATCTCTGTTCAAAATGAATGAGTGCCACTGTCCGATTAAGAGCTATGATGGAAACGTGATTAAAACTATGTCAGCAATGATTACACATCAACACCTCAATCACATTTCCATCATAGTACTTAATCGGTTGGTGGGACCCATTCCTCTTAAATTGAAACCTTAGATTTGCAAGTGGATGTGATGGGATTCATCTTTAGCTGTTCAAATTATCTATATAAGTGGGCCCCATGATGGATTCCCATGCATTTGTTGCACTGTTCTTTGTAATAGCTATGACACAGGACCATGGGCATGCTAAAGAATCATCCCTCTTTCGTCCGCTCCCTTTATCCAACTCTCTCTCTCTCTCTCTCTCTCTCTCTCTCTCTCTCTCTCTCTCTCTCTCATGCCGTTCACCCAACCTAACTGGTTATAACCCCACTCCCCCTATCAGAGGAGCCTTATTTAAAAAACAAAACAAAACACAAGGAAACCACTACATTCTCCTTGTTCCATGCCAAACAAATGCTACGACATTCACAAAGAGAAAAGAAAACAGGATCCTTCTACCCGTCCTAAATATTATTTAGATCTAACAACTACATTGTAATCATCTACACATAAAGCAAAAGGCTATTAACAAGAACCGCTTGTTTAACTCTACATGACTCCGAGCATCCTTATTTAAACCACCATTTACGAATGAACAATCCAGCATGATCTGTTTATCGTTAACACACCCATCACTTCTTCGAGGGTCCCTTACCATCTCCACCTTCAAACACCCATTATTGCTGCATCAGTAAGCCTTAGATGGGTCCCACTCCTTCAATCAATAGTCTTCATGATCATTGAGTTATGGGTCCGATGGCCTAAATATACTTGCTTTTTATTTCGTTCCACCTTTGCTGGCTTAGTCAGAGGATTATTCTAATGTGACTCCTGAAATTCCAATAACCTCCCAATATCTTGAAAGTCAATAAAATGAGAAACCATAGATGCTGCAAAATCTCTTGTGGAGTTGTGACTTTTCTTATCATTGTCCTCCTAGTTGTTTTGATAATCTTGTTCCTGACCATTTTGAAGCCCAAACAACCCAACATCCAGGCACATGATGTTATTATCCATAAAATTAATTTCCAACTATTACCTACATTTAAACTAAATGTGTCATTAGGACTGGTGGTTACCATAAAAAATCCTAATTATGGAAGTTTCAAGTACAAAAATGGGACAGCTTCTGTTTATTACCATGAAGAAGACATTGCAGCAGTTCAGATAGAAGATGGAGAGATTCCAGCGCGGGGAACAAAAGATATTAGCACCTCTGTTGTTGTTATTGCTGATAAATTGATATTGAACCCTTCTTTTGTATTTGATCTTTCAACTGGATGCTTCAATTTCACATCGTCATCGACCATACATGGGAAAGCTAGTCTATTCAAAATCATGAAGACGCATGCAACTGCCATTACTGATTGTAATATCTTTTTCTGTCTTAACCAAACAACTGATTCTATTTGTTACTCAAAAATGAAGATATAGGTTTTATTTTTTAAACCCATTACATTGAAGTCTAGTTCAGGTTGTCAACTGACAGAGAACATGCTTTTATAAAGATATGAGCTAGAGGCCATTTGGCAGTCTGTTTTGTTTTAAATAGAGCTTACTCAATTTTGAGTTTGTTTGAAATAGAGCAATTTCAATTAGACCCTTCTACAATAGATTGTTTGTGTCACGATCCGAACTTCAGACTTGGTTATTTTTCCGATGTCCTTCTGTCAAATTCAAATTCACAAGTTTGAGCTGTATAATTAATGACTATAAATCATGTGAGATTAGTCAATTTGCAGATGAATATCATAAATAACAATTACTGAATTATGATCGCAAGCACAAGCATAATTAAATTCTCACCTTTGTTAATTAGATAATTAAGAGCAATGAAATAATGCGTAATTGAAAGTTCTAAATTTAGCCAATAATGGTCTTAGTATAATCATCAAAATATACTGAATTAAATAAATTACTTAATTTTAGAACTAATGATCGGACTATCCTTGTGGTAGCAATTGTCCAAACGATCATCTCCGTTCCAATCCACGTCGCCCTTTTGCTGACCCTCCTCAACTGCATTCGCATCATTGTCTGCATCTTCCTCTTTACCTAAATTGGTCTATAATTGGGATGAGTTAATAGCAAGTTATATGTAATTATGCATGCAATATTACAATCATGCAAATAATAATAACAAGACGTGTTCATAAAATAAACAGAATGAATAAGAGATACAAATTTAATTAACGTTAAGGAATGATTCATATATCTAGAATTTAATAACATCAGTGTCACACCCCAGACCCAAGATTACGTCAATTCGGACAGGCACGTGATGTGGCACGCGCAATCCCTTAGTAATTCACGCTGCGCTAAGATTAACATGGACCACTACAAATGGATTTTTAAACTTTTCTCATATGTGCGGAAGATCCATGACATACACATTCAAATCTAACTGCGGAACTTAGTACTTAATGCACCAAATGAATACCCTATAATAGTATAAGAGCCTAAACAAATATCTATTTAAACATTCCATAATTAAATTACTTACTAAATTATCAAATGAACATAACCCATGCATGTGTATGTCTAAAAACATATAATATATGAAAATGTATAACGGTCATAAACTGAAAGTATAATACATGTCCTCAAATAAAATGAACATAAATCAAGTCTATAGTAATAATAATATGATAAAGCGAGCTATCATAGCTCAAATCCTAAATGCCCAAAGGGATCCATGTGGCTCTACGGGCATGCCTAATAGAAGATGTCATTTGGTTCCCACTCAGCCGGTTCGAAAGGAGCCTGTGTGGAATCCTCCTGGATCGTGTCGATAACTAGGTCAGGACTGGGCCTACTCCTGTAGCACCAAGGGTAGCACCCTAAGATGATAGCTCAACAAGAAACAAACAAGTAGTATACTAAACATATTGTTCCAAATAAAGTTAAAGACAGTACTAATTAAATAAGACAAAAGCAAAATCTAAGCATGTTAGCATATGATAAAACATAATCATAAGATATCAAGAAAACAAAATATTGCAACTAGATAGCAAACTATATAGCTATAATCCTCCTAAAGAGAGACATATATCAGAACAAAAGAAAAGATCATGTAACTAATCTGACCCCACAAAGGGGCATCAACTTACTCCATAGAATACCAATTGCAGTGGTGCACAGAATTTCAACTTATACTCAGTCCTGCCAGGCCTCATATAGTCCAACTCAGTGGTGCCAACTCTATGAATCAATATAATCAGAATAGATGGCACCATCGTGCTCTCATACTTACCTTCTTAACAGAAACTGACTTACATTTACAATAATAGAATACCAACTGCAGCGGTGTATAGAATTTCAACTCATACTGAGCCCCGCCAGGCCTCATAGAGTCCAGCCTAATGGTGCCGGCTCTATGAATCAATATAAGCAAAACAAATGGCACCATTGTGCTCTCATACTTACCTTCTTAACAGAAACTGACTTACATTTAAAATAACAGAAGCTTAATGATATTAATAACAAATAGTAATAAAAAAATTAAATGTGAAGTTAATGAAAGGAATATAACTAAACCGATAACATAATGAAATGAATAGAACTGAACTGATAACGTAAATAAGTGAAAGATTTAGAAGTTATCGTAATATACATAATTTTTAATTAATTAAGAAACAAGGGTAATTTACAATCAAAACTAATTAAGATGTTCATGTTCTTAGTTTATTTTGGCATGACCAAAAGAAATCCGATGCCATATGTTATCAAATCTTGGTGTCACATTGTATATGAATCTAGACACCGGGCTTTTTATACCTATACATAAAGGGCATAACATTAGAATAAACAGAATTATCTAACAAAAATGAGTGATAGCTAACACTTTCTTTGTTTACCCCATTTGATTTCGTGGGACAAGGTTTAAGGTATAATGTGTAACAACCCGAATAGCCCATTAACCTAGTAACTTGGTAAGCCTGTTACGTGGCCCAAAATGCTTAAACCCAAGTTATTAGTAATAACCTACATGGCTCATTATATACTAGACTCATATTTCATTTATAAGTAATGTGGGATGGGGTATTATATAATGGTTCCAAGAAACAAGGTCTTACATAGTCATAGGGTTTACCTAATAAATTAAGGTAATACTAGACCACATGTCAAGTCCAAATGTGCCTAATGAAAGGTCTAGTAGAGCCAATCCAATTCAGATGGAAATTGGAATAATAAATAAATACATAAACAAATAAATAAATAATTTGGTTATGCACTTGAGTGCGGTTGAGCACGTGCTCAATGGGCTTCACAGAGACTAATGCGCTTAAACGCAGATGAGCATGCGCTTGAGCCTGACACACAGTGCTTGAAACAACTGAGAGTTTTAACTATGCACTCGAGCGTGCCTGGGTTCACTCAAGCGCGCAGGCTTGGGACCCAGTTCTCCAACTCTGTTTGGATCTAGATTTCTACACCTTCAATCCCACTTTTGCACCTGCATTAATATATGCATCCATACTCCGAATCTTCCACATTTATGGCCATTTCAACTTCATTCTAAATCATTTAATCCTAACATTTATTTATTCCATTTAAAATCCTCTTCCTACCCACCATAACATTTTCATTTATGAAGTAAGTAAAGAATGAGCTGTACTAATATTCTAAAACATAGGAATTTCAAAGAATGAAGCTTAAATACAATCATGTATATTATTACTTGCTTAAACTTGCCTTGGGTGCTCCAAAATTCCAAATGAAAGGATTTAAAGTGCAAACCCCCAAATCTTCTAGATCAGGTAAATCCCTAAATATGGAAATGACATGAAAAAGATATGAATGATGAGATGGATGCCATGAAGAGATAGTTTGATGAGTGTCTAGGCTAGAAAAACACTTTACAATATTCGAATGAGTACAAATATCAAGATGTGTTGGGTTTCTTACCTTAAAATTTGTGCAAAAGGTGAAGATGCCATTTTCTCTTCAAACAAACAACTATTGGGTAAAAGAGAATATAGGGGAGAAGATGGATCAACTTCTAATGGGTGAAATCTCTCTCTATCTCTCTCTCTCTCTCTCTCACAGACTTTAGTCTTGTAGGAGGGAGGAAGATGGAGTAGAGAGAGCTTGAGGGCTAGGGTTCTTGTATAGGAAGCACAAGAGCTCATAGCTTTGGAAGATGTGCCATTATATGGAGCTAGGGTTGCTAGAAGTTCTGGGTATTTACTAGTAAGTCCACTAGGCATATGTTATTTACAAGAAAATCACAAGAGTCCCACATAGATAACTTAGGTTTTAAATGAAATGGGTCCACCAATGTATAACGATACTGCAAATGACATGATTAATAAGATGATGAGATAATGCAAATTAAGCTAGTTAAATTACTAATTGGTCCTCAAAACTAACTAATTAAGAGTAGGGTCCCACCAATCTATATTTCTATTATAAGATTAAGATTAAAATACCATTAATTAGAAAAAACATGAAAGATTAGCAAATAACCCTGGATTTGGGGCCGGGATATTACAATCAGAATTAAGAAACAATGTCACAATCAATTTTGGTGTGAAATATCATTCTCATATTTCAATATTTACTATCAAAACATACCTATGCTATGCAATGGCAAGAAACCAATAAAATTTTTATGGACAAATAGAAAAACCAGTGACATTTTTAAGGACAAATAGTTATAACATTTGCATTATATATAATAGGGGAATATTCACGTGCATATGTGCATCACCAAGGAACTATGCATCCACCTGTGGGGCCCATGGTAGACCCCACCAAGGGATGAGACCGGGGGGGATGGAAAGATTCATGCGAGACCATCCTAGATTCCAAGTTTGGCTCCAATCGCATGTCCCTAACCTCTTCATCCATGGCCCACAAATTTATTCCATTCGAATAAGTGCATAGTCGATCCAACGGTCCAATAAATTCGGATTTGAAGGGGGTCATGTGTGTGGTCCATTTAGATGGACCATATAGTGGATCCCACTTAGAGTCCTCACGAAAAAAATGATGAAGGACATATACATATGAATATTCCCCTATATAATATACTATATCTATGTTACTACAAATTAATTGCTTTTGCCATTTTTATTTTATGAAAAGAAAAACCCCTTCATGGAAGCAGTGTCATACAAATGTGCCCTAAAAAAGAATATTACATACTTTCTAGAAGTTAGAAAAATAAAATAAATCATCTTATACCAATAAATATCTACTATCAAATTAGAAATTAGAAAATATAAATCATCTTTTATCTTTAAATTTGTATTGTACAATTATAGGGGATGTTTTAAAAAGAAAAAGAAAAAAGAAGCCCAAACCACTCAAAGTAATTTCTTGAAGTATTGGATCTAGTCAAACTTTATTCTCACTTAGTGCGAGCTAACATTAATTGAATTCTTAGAATAGATATATATGATTACAATACATAAAGGAGAGCAACAATAACAAATATATATAATAAAATATACATAAAAAGATATAAATGTAAGGTCAACATTGCCAAGTAAAAAAAAACCTTTAGACTAAAATCAAGCCAAGAAATGTATATTGGTTTTTAAATTAGCAATCTTAATAATTGCAATTGGAAACTTTATAGATTGCAAACATAAATAATTATTTAAAATAGGCTGTAGGTTTTCTTTTTCTTTTCTATTGTTTTCTAAAGGCAAGTTGATGAATTTTAAAAATGAAAAAAATAATACATAGGCCAAAGCCCCCCAAGCCTTCATAGAAGCAACTATACTCTATCTTTGAACTAATTTGAATCAAAGAGAAAGCTCTGACATATAAAAACAAAGATACATCAAATAAAGTGTAACACTCCGACCCAGCTGTACGAGTTAGACTCTTAAAAAATTAATCAAAAAATCATGAGGTGGCCTTTAAACATATATGTGATAATAGCAAACCACATCACTATGTTCAATAATGCATCTCTTGATTCGATGTAGAGAGATAGGAGCATTGTTAAAGGTGAAGTCATATCTGTAGTACCATAAGAAAGAAATCAGCACTGCCCATTGTTTAGAGGGATCAAATAGGCTCGAGTTAAGTTAAAAAATTAATAAAATAATTAAGAATTAAAATGGTACTCAAAATTAGCAAACACACCAATCCTAAGGCAGGCTCTAATGAAAAAAAGTAATTCATTAACACACACGCGCATGCTAAGGTTGACTCTAATCAACGAAGTAATTCTTTAACTTCAAAATGATATTTATTGCTATAGTTTCCCCCCCCCCCCCCCCCCCCCCCCCCCCCTTTCATTGGCGGAGCATGGGCAATTGATATTTATAATAGAATTAAGGAAAAAATTATTTGATGAAACTATTACTATTCTCCTATAAAATGAGGTTACATTTCAGAAAAGAAATTAAGAAACGAATAAAAAGGAAATAAAGAATGATATTATAAAGTATTTAAAAACTAATTTAAAAATTCATAGGATAATTGACAATTACAATTCTTTGTTACATGACAATGCCTTTAAGAAAGAAAATTAAGAAAAGAATTAAAAGATACTTAAGAATGAAAATTATTCTGAATTAAATGACATTTGATGTTACCATTCTCTATTAGATGACATTTAAGAAATGATACCAAGAAAGGAATTAAAAGTTAATTAAAAATAAAGTTAATAAAAGAAATACTAAAATCAAGTGAAAAAAATAACAAAAAAATTGATGAAGGAATTAAAATAGGTCAAAGTTGTGTTTGGTTATCAAAATTGAATTCCAAAATTATTTGCTATAATATAATAAAACATCAAAATCTAAGAGGATTCTAGAGGAGAAGACTATATTACAAAATAATAATAATAAAAGAAGTAAAACTAAAGAAAAGTAACAATTAAAAAAATAAATAAATGTAAACCCAAAAGAAGGGGAATATTCATGTGCATATGTCCCTCACCATTTTTTTCGTGAGAACTCTAAGTAGGATCCACTGTATGGTCCATCTAAATGGACCACACACACGACCCCCTTGAATTGAACCCGTTTACCAATTTTTGGTCAAATCCGAATTTATTGGACCATTGGATCGACTATGTACCTATTCGAATGGAATGAATTTGTGGGTCATGGATGAAGGGGTTAGGGACATGTGATTGAGGCCAAACTTGGTGTGTAGAGTGGTCCCGCATGGATCTTTCGATCTCCCACAATCTCATCCCTTGGTGGGGTCCACCATGGGCCCCACAGAGGAGTATGCACGATCCCTTGGTGAGGGACATATGCACATAAATATCATAAGAATTGATGATAGAAATAAAAGTAACAAATACGAAAAAAGTATTAAAAGTAACTTTCAAATAAATCATATAAACCTAAAAGAAAATAGAAAGAAAGCAAGAGATAAATAAAATGTGAGATTCAAAATCATTTGAAGTCATAAAAATTCATAAAATGGAAATGTTGTAAATAAAAAGAAAAGAGTGAGAGAAAGCAAAGGAAAAAATTAAAAATTAAAAAAACTATACAACAGAATAACTAAAAAATTAAGAGCTAAAATTAATAACATAAAAAATAATTCTAAATTTTTAATAAATCAAAAGAAGAATTTGTAGCATTAGATCCACTGTTAAATATAAAAATCTAAAAGGCCCAAATCACATGTTGAATGTTGATCCCAAGGCAAGTGTATAGAAAATTGCGTGATGAAAAATTTATAATTCAAAACCTTTTAAGAAATTTAAACCATGTTATGTTTTGTATAAATTATATTAGGATGGAAAAAAACACTTGTAAGTCTGAGGGAACTTGGTCATTGTCAAATCTAGCTCCAATAAAAAAAATTAGTCCCATTATTAGAATAAATTGGCCCATGGTTATCAAAACATATATGATTTGGGCATATTAAAATGCATCCAAAGAAAAATGAGAAGACAACATTCCTAACCCAAACAAAGAGGCCATAAACAAATGGAGAATGGAGGGAAGTGAAGGAAAGGGCGGAGCAATTTCGGTGTTAAAAAAGTGTTTAAAGGAAGGAGGGAAGTTTTAGTATTAAACAGCATTTAAAGGGAGGTGGGTGGAAATTAATCAATTAAAGGGGGTCAAATGAAGTTCAAACGGTCAAAATCAAATTAATTTCATATATAAGCATTGATTTCAATTGAAATCAATCGCTTACACATATATACATGTGATAAATAAATTTGTGATGTGGCGAAGATTCTTTTAAGCATGATGAGATGGAGAAAAACCTATGTTAAGAATTGTTTCATGATTAGGTGGGCCTAGAATTATAATAATAATAATAAATGGAGTCATTAGCAGAGGGTCAACATCTATTGTATGCAATCAAGATCAATTAGAGATTAATCTCAATTGAAATCAGTCGCTCCCACAGATATACATGCTACAAATAAATTCGTAATGTGGTATTTTAATTACAGGATATTAAATTCTGAAGATTTTGAAAACATATGCTAGGAACTACTTCATGGCTAGGTGGCCTACAATTACAATTATAATAAATGGAGTAATTAGAGGGTCAAAATCTATTGTATGTATTCAAAATCAATTAAAGATTGATTTCTATTGAAATCAGTCTCTTATATATAAATAGAGAGGATTGCAAGTCGATTATACACAAGCCCTTGGAAAAGTCCAACTCACTTTCGACACGAAACTCAACTCATGTATGGAGATCCAACGCCGCATGGTCATCCTCAACCCAATATAACATTGACCCAGCCCATCACATCCAAGACAAAATAGCATCAATTGTCCAATATAAATGGCAATCTTCGATCAATACAACCGGCAAGATATTTGTTGGCCAGCACAAATAGCAAAATAGGCAAGATATTATTATTGCCCAACACAAGTGGCTGTGTATTATCTCCTTGTATCCAATCCTTTCAGCTGAATTGGATATTGAGAAACAAATGAAAATCCTATATTTACAACCAGTCTACCTGACCAGTCAAACCCCATGATATTCCCTTATTCTCCATGTTGGAAGTGATGGAATATCCAGGAGATAAATCCTCTATCATCTTACCTCATGAAGTCAACGGTATTGGTTTTTTAAGAGTTGACTTTATTTCTGAAAATTGGGAAAACCTAGACAAGAGATCACAAAGAGTTTTGAATTACAGAGCTTTATAGTATCATGGGTCTATATTTTCTTTAATTTTTTCTTTTCTTTTTTTCTTTCCTCTTTTTTTCTTGGATTGGGTCTACATTTCTTTGGGGACAACTTTTAGTAAGTAGGATATCCTACAACTACAAGGTGTATGGGAGAAAAACAGAGTCTTGTAACAATGTTACAACTGAACTAACAACAAAAAACAGCATATAAGTTTGTTCATACAAAAAAATTTAAAGCAACAAATAATAAACATTGAATCAAACCCCATCACTACAGGATCGTGAAAAAACGAAAAAGAAATACTGTTTACCGCATATAAAAAGCAAAATTCCAAAACTTAATCACAATTGAAAATATTTCATTAAAAATTGTAATTGATAATAATGGACGCAGACCTTTTTTCTATAGCAATCGAAAAAACCATTCCAAAATCAAGATTGTTTGAAATAACCCACACTACACACAAAAATGTAAGCCTTCACAAAAAACCAGATTCTAGGGGATAAAAAAATAAGAAAAGAAGTGAGGAGGGTGGAGATATGTGAGATGATTTGTTGGTGAAGAGAGAGATGTCTTTTTGGATAGGTAGAAGAGATTAGAGTATAAGTGCGTTTGTTTTGTTGAATTGAGGAGATGGATAGAGAAAGGAATAAGAAGAGATTAGGAATTAATGGTGTACATAACTAGTGGAATAGTTATAAAACACACACATTACCAGAAGGAACAAGAGAGGAGTTACAGTAAGGGAAAGAGTATTGGGTGTTTTTCATTTTTTCCTGGGAAGGTTAGCAATTCTTTTATTAATCAAAAAATAATTTACACAATAATTCTTTAAAAAAAGAACTAAATGGGGCATGCTCGAGGAAATTAAATCAAACAATTAAAAAAACCCACAACCTGGGATCAAGTTTCATTTAATAAAGCATTAAAAAAATTTGCATCAAGTACCATTGGGGCCAAGTACAATATTTTAATCCTTTTAAAGATGAATTTAGGCTTTGAAGTGGACGTCTAAGATCTAACTCTATTTCCAAACAAATATGAGTCAAATAAGATGGAATCTGACTTATAAGGAAAAGGATTTCTTAATGATAATAATTATCCAATTGAAGATAAGTTTCCTTAGGATGCCCATTTGGGTTCCAAAGAATATTCACTACAAAAAAAGACACATATAGCGGCAGTTTTTTTCTGCCACTAAAAGATAAAATCGGCCACTAAAACTTTATTGTCTGTCACTAATACCCTCTATCACTATTTCTTACCACCTTTTTGCGGTGGACAAGTGTATGCTGCTAAAAATAAGGAAATAGCAGCAGTTAAACAACTGCCCCTGTTAATATTAACATGTGCCACTAAAAAGTTTTGTTTTTTATTAGATAGTGTTTTTTTAAGCAGTTTTAGTGGTATTTTTTTTTGCCGCTAAAATGGTTTTTATAAAAAAAATGGATTTGGATGGGTACAAATGAAGGTAGGTGATCACTAACAAATGGATCCCTATATATGGAGAGACCCTCATGTGGCCTCCACTAGGAGGTCGATACTGAATTGGAGCCAAGAGGAAGCGAGAGGAACCTGAATATATGAGAGGAAGCGAGAGTTTTGTTAATGCGGGGCCATTATTTAATGGTTTAAAGAAATTAGAGCCGTTAATCTGATGATGGACATTTGTGCAAGCAATTTGACTAGCGATCCAAGCCAAAACATGAGATCCAAAACCAATCTGAACCCTATCGGAAAATCTTGTACACAAGACTTGGCTTTTTTTGTTTTTTAAAATGAAATGAACAAATTTCAAATACCTCCTAGTGCAGAAAAAATAATTCAATACTATACTATTCAATAGGCAACCACTAGTTAAAATTCTAACCATATGCCTTTATAGCAGCAAACATTATTGCTTGCTGCTGTATATATTAATTTTTCACTACAATAGCAACATATACTACTGTCTGCTGCTATATACACTAAATATTAACACCAAGCAATGAGTAAAACGAAACTTTAGCGGCAAACTTTTTTTATGCTGCTGTAGAGATGTAAATTTTTAACTTGCAGTGGCAAATAGCAGAGTGTGCTGCTGATGAAGACATTTAGCGGCAGAATCTGAAAATTGCCGCTATAAAAGTGTCGCTAATTGTCATTTTTCTTATAGTGATTAAATATAGTGTCTTGATAATGTAGAATAGTAACTACAACAAATTGCATAATCCCTAGTGCTTTTTGCCAACGACATCCAAAAGGCATTTGCTAAATGTCTCTTTTTGCAAATGCAAATAACAATGCATTGGCAAAAGTTACAAAATATTATACTTTTGCCAACGCAACTGAGGCTGCATTGGCAAAAGGTATTGAAATTACATTGGTACTCAACAAAAATTTCCCTGGAAGAGAGTAAAAATTTTGGCAACAAAATGTTCCCTTTTAGCGACATATACAGAATGTTGGGAATGGTTTAACCAATTTGTAACACACCTATGTGCGTTGGGAAAAGCACCTTAATATTGCTAATGCATTATGTGCATTGGTGAAGACCAATCCTAATTGCCAACGCACCATGTGCGTTGGCAAAGATCCATCTTAAATTCCACATAGTATGCAACCGCCCCAGGTAAGATTTATAAATCCCTTTAAAGGACCTTGCGTAGGATGGGCCATGCACTAAGTAAATAGAAGTTCCCATCACCAGCCTCTATAATTTTAGAAATTGAAAGTGGGGATAGGGCCCACATATAGAATGGTCATCCCACTCTTTTATTATTTATGATTTTTTTATTTAGTATATATTTATTTGATTTAGCTTTATCTCAAACACACCAAATTTGCTAAATGAGCCTTCAAGAAAAAATAAAAAGCATAGATAACGACACCTTAAAATCTCCTTCCTACTAAACGAGGCAGCTACTGCCCTAAAACCAATTTCTAGTCCTATTTTCTGTACTGATCCCTTTTTCATCTTTGATGGCGTCGATCGGAGGCCTCCAGGTTCCTCAAAATCTGTGACCTGGTTTGTGACTCACATAACTTAAATCAGACTCTTCTATTAAGGTTGCTGGAAATGAGGGATGCAATGGCACAAATGTTAGTTCCTTTCCTTTCCTCTCTTCATTCCTTTATTTTCCCCTTGTTTACTTGTATTATATATATACTATGAAGCACGGATATTTCTAAAATGTACATGTACCCATACGGGGTGCTTATTCGTACACGTATCGGATATGGGTATGGCAAAAAATATATTGGATATGGTCAAACGTACTCAGTATATTTTAACTTTGTGGGTACAGGATGGGTACGTTCCTGATACTTTTGTGAGAGTTTTTTTTTCTTTTTGTAAAAACTTTTGTAAGAGATTGAAAATGTTAAAAATATAATTTTTAACTTTAACCCTAACCCTTCTCGATGAACTTAAAAAGAAAAAGGTTTTAGCCCTAACCCATTTCCAATCCCCTCATTTCCAATGAAAAAGTTAAAATAAAATGAAAAGGAGGAGGAAGAAGAAAAAGAAAAGAATACTGGATTATGAAATATAAAAAATAATAATACTGTTACTCTTTTTTTTCATTAGGTTGAATTTATAATTGTATTAAGTAATTGTTGGTCTGTTGAGTCTAAGAATTCTAACCTATTTTAATTATTAGCATATTGCATTATTAAAATTCTAAAAAAATAATTTTTTAATGGACGTACCCCAGCCGTACCCGTATCTTATTTTTTAAGGATTTTGCCATATCAATGTACCTGTACCGTACCCATATCGGTACCCATACCAATACCCATGCTTCATAGTATATATAGCTATATTTTAAATTGAACTCTGATTGAATATATGGAAAATCAGTAGGTCTCACCATTTTGATCTCATCAATCTAAGGGTTTCTGCACATGATTCATCTAGGAGTGTTCCTTCTTATATAAAGTGAAACTGGGATAGCTCCTATAGAGGTGTACATCTTATATAAATGGATTTAATCAATCAATGGTAGGACTCACAGAAACTAAATCTAGTTTGAATTTATGAGCAGCTTGGGATCAGTTCTTAACTGCAATATGTGGAATCATTATTATTTTTCCCAACCTGAATGAGTATTTGCAATCCCATTGACCATGATTTTTTGAAGGAAAGCAGAGCAAGGTTTCCTATGGGATATGGGTTTTTTCCCCCAACATAGCTTATTTGTCTCTGTTTATATATATATAGTTGCAACACATATATCATTTTCGATAACAGGCCAACAAACCTTATAAAAACGAGCAATTAAATCCATCTGGTCCTGAAGCCTTATTCGGATTTTCCATTTTCATAGGATTTTCAATTCCCTAGTTGTAACTGGATCCATCAGGACTGCTGCTTCCTCTCTTGAAAGTTTTCCATGAATTTCAACATGAGATAAACTAGAATCAATATCTATAAGTTTTACCTCAAGTAGTGAGTGGAAGTGATTAACAAAAACATCCCAATGGTTTTGGATCTGGATGAGTTACCCATTCAAATCTTGAATTTTTGAAATAGAAGCATTAGATTGTCTTTTTTTCCTAAGACCATAGAAGTAACGAGTGTTACCATCCCCCAAATTAATTGCTTGATCTCTGTATTTTTGTTTTATCATACTTTCTTCTAAATACAGGAGAACATCAAGGAAATGCTTTGCTTCCTTTTCTACAGCTTGGATTTGGATATTATTGGGATCCAACAAAATAGAATTTTGAATTTCTTCAAGCCTTTGCTTAGCTTGAACTATTCTGGGTGGGATTTTATGCTGATTGTGAATCCAATTTTTCAAAGAATTTTTTACCTTCTTTAATTTAGAGACCACTCAAAACATAGGAGTTCCATAAACATTAATATGCCAAGCATCTCTAACCACTTCAAAAAATCCATCTATTTTTGCCCAGAAATTAAAATAGTGGAAAAGGGATTTTCTATGAAACAATTCATTCATGGAAAATAATATAGGAGAGTGATATGGAAAACCTGGTTGAAGAATTTCTCCAGATAAGGGATTAGAATGTAAAAAACCCACATTTCCTAAACATTTGACCAATTTACAATTTATTCTGGAAGCTCCAAAAGATAAGTTAGCCCAAGTAAGGGATGGTCCAGATAAAGGAACACCCTCCAGCCCAATACTACCAACACAATCATTGAAATATCCCGTGCTGCTAATACTAGGGGAAGCCCCACCCTTCTTTTCAGAAATCCAACTCACAACATTGAGACCCCCCGCCACAAGCCATGGCATAGAAGAAGAAATAGAAGTTGAGTATTCCTTCAATTTGTCCAACATATCTCTTCTTGATGTGTCGGTGTTCAGCCCATAACAAACAGTGATGAAGAGATTTATATTATGAAAACATAAACAATAGTGCATTGTCTAAAGTTGAATATCCAATAAGCTTAAAGAAATGACCCCTTGGATTCCAAGGTGGCCGGATGCACATAATATTACCATAACTGATGTTAGATGAATCCATCCACCCTACTAGGACAATACTATTCCTCACAATACAAGCATTACTACTCTTTATTCTTACCTCTAGAAGTGCATAGAAAGTTTCAAACTACTTATCAAATGTCTAAATTTTGCCTGCATTGTGGGTCTATTTAGACCACGCACATTCCATAAAAGGAATGACATGTTAGACAACCATTATAAGGGCACTTACATGAAGGATAATAGTATCCAGAGGAAGGGTGCACAAAACTTTGATAAAATGTTAGAAGCTTCCCAATGCGAGTTGTACACAGGTTTTAAAAACTTCACTCTGCTGGTGTTCGTCATTAAGCTGCTACAAGTGATGGTAGAGTGCAGGTGGAGCAATAAGTCATTCAACAAGATTTTGGAGATTTGTAAGGACCTCGTACTAGAAGGTAATTTGGTTCCTGGGTCAATCTATGAGTCCAAGAAGTTATTGCATGACTTGGGCTTAGGATACGAGCTCATTGATGCATGTTGGTATGATTGCGCACTCTTTTGGAAGGAGACCATATACTCGGAGAAATGTCCCGTATGTGGAGAGGATAGGTACAAGATCAAAGAAGAGAAGGGAAAAAATATCCCTTACAAAATTTTGTGTTAGTTTTCAATTGTACCGAGGTTGCAGAGATTGTTCATGTCCAGTAAAAAAGCCAGAAAGATGAGATGGTACAAAGATTGTCGTAAAAATGACTGGTTAGGAGGGCATTTGGCTGACTGTAAGGAGTGGAGAGATTTCGATCTGAGACATCCAGAGTTCGCTTAGGAGATCCGTAACATGAGGCTGGGCCTGGCCACTGATGGGTTCAACCCTTTCGGGAACATGAGCACTTCTTACAGCATGTGACCTATCATACTGATGCCCTACGACGTGCTACCTTGGCTGTGCATGAAAGAGCCTTTTTTAATGATGTCCTTATTTTTTCCTAGACTAGAGGCACCATAAATGACTTCCTTGCATATGGTAACTTGTCTGAGTGGAGAACAAAAGGGTTACAAAGTTTGTCCCCTTGCAACAAGGATTCTTTATCGCACAAGTTGAGAAGTAAGATCGGGTACCCAGGCCATCAAGCTTACTTGCCTGAGAGGCATCCCTGGAGAAGGACTAGGGCCTTTAACAGTCAACCTAAGCATAAAAAGAAATCTTTGGAGTTATCTATGCAAAAAGTATTGGATCAGTTGGATTGACTACTAGCTGTCAGGTTTGCGAAATATCCTACCAACAAGAAAAGGCCCCGTGACTCCAGAGATTTAATTGGACGAAGAAGAGCATACTATTTGAGTTACCATATTGGTGGAACCTGAATCTTCGACACAACCTTGATGTGATGCATGTTAAGAAGAATATATGTGAATTTATTGTTGGAATGGTCTTTGGCATAGATAAAAAGAATAAGGACATAGAAAAAGATCATGATGATTTGGAGGATATGGGCATAAGGCCATAGTTGCATCTAGAGAGGAGTGTCGATGATTAAGTGGTTAAGAAGCCCTAAGTGTTCTACACATTGCTCCCAAAAGAGCTAGAGGCTTTTTTTAAGTTCTTGAAATCCATCAAGTACCTAGATGGCCATGCAACAAACCTCTCGAGGTGTGTGAGTTTGAAAAATAGTACACTTTCAGGCCTGTAAAGCCACGATTGTCATGCTTTTCTACAACATCTTCTTTTGATTGGCCTTCAGGGTTACTTGGACAAGGAGGTTTGCCCAACACTATTTGAATTAGTCAGTTTCTTCCAGGACTTTTGCTCGAAAACACTAAAGATAAGGAATTTGGAAAAGTTAGAGGAATGCATAGTACTCATACTATGCAAATTGGAGAAGATATTTCCTCTGGCTTTCTTTGATGCAATGGTCTATCTGGCAGTTCACTTACTACGTAAGGCCATGCTTGCTAAGCCAGTTCAATATCGATAGATGTACCCAATCGAGAGGTAATTGTTACCAATCAATTTGTTTAGCAACTACATACTACTCTACATGTCTTGCATATGTGATCTCAACTTTAATTATTGTTTGTGTAAAGGTTTCTTAAGACTCTGAAAGGGTACATTACCAACCAAGATCACCTAAAAGGTTTGATTGTTGAGGCTTACATTGTTAAAGACTGCCTCACTTTTTGCTCAATGTATCTCAAGGGGAATTATCGAGAAGAGCGAAATTATGAAGGTGGCAAATGTAACCCTGGGATTCACTCAAAGTGTTCGTCCCTTCAGACTAATCATAAGGGCCCCCGACGTGTCCCAAAAAGAACACAACATGGCTCAGTGGTTTCTATTGTATATTAGCTCCGGGTTTGAGCCGTATCTTGAGTATGTAGTTTAGTTGAAAAGCCTGTATTTATATTCATAGCTTGTTGACTTTATATTTTATTCCTATGTTTATTTGTTGTTTGGATAGGAAACACAAGAATATTGCACAGAATCAAAGAGGATGTGACATAACTCCAATACAATGAGAAGGATTCTTGAGATGGTTCAAACATCGTGTAAGGTTTAATGCTAACTATTATTAAACTAAAATTAAATTGACGTTAACTTAATATACTTGCACTATGTTGTCTATGTAGATGAATCAATTGCGAAGTGAAGGTTTGCCAGAAGCCACCAATAAACTGTGGTCATTAGCAAATGGTTCTGATGTTATAGTAAATTTTTATTCAAGGTACATTTGTAATGGCATTAGATTCCACACTAAAGAGCATGACAATCGTCGAAAGAGTCAAAATAGTGGGTTAGTCATGGAAGGGGAGCGTGATGGGAAGACGGTTGACTTCTACGAATATTTACGCAAAGTTTGGGAAACGAAGTACCTACATGGGGGTAAAGTAGTTCTGTTTGAATGTGAGTGGTACAACACTAGTGGTTGAAATAGAATACAGTCTGATGCAAATGTCCTAAGCATTGACATCACCCGCAAATGGTATGAGGAGGATCCCTTCGTCCTTCCAGATCAAGTGAAGCAAGTCTTTTACGTTAATGATATAAAATTAGGCCCAAATTGGAAAGTCGTAAGGCATCGAGGAGTATGAGATGTACCAATTCAGGATGATGATGTAGCTAGTTACCTGTTGCAGTAAGAAATCAGGCCTAATGATGTCCCAGTCCTCGTTGAAGATACAGATGTGTGTTACCCTAGGGATGGAGTTGACACTGAGAACATACAAAATGATGAGCCAATATCGGAGCATAGTGATGATGAGGATGATACAATGGAAGAATATTTAGATTCTAATAAAGATGAACTATATAGTTAGTCCGATCTTGATATGGACTAAGATATATAGCATTAGTTTTCTAATTTGTAAATCTACAATGTTCTAAATTTATAAAATTCTTAGTTTATATTTCATGGCATTAGTTTTCATTTTATTCATATGTTTCTTATATATTAAATTATGCGTGTTTAACTATTTAATTCATGTTCTTTGTCAATTTATATATCAAAGTTGCCAAATATACCAAAAAAGAAAAATTATTGGTCAAACCAGGGTCTTTGTCTCAAAAGATGACTCAAGCCGAAAAGGATAAGAAGATAATGATTGGACAAAATGTGGTGAGAATGAGTGAGATGGGGTTATAGCACCTCACCAAATTAGTTTTTGGCTTTTCTAAGCCTGATATTAGCATAAGGGGGTGGGGAAAACAGACAGTAGATGAAAATAATGATGACGAGGAATATAAACCACCCGAGGGTGACGAAGGGTTGAGCTCCTCCAGTGAAGATGCTGACACTGATGGGGATGATGAGTTGCTTGGGTCTCAGGGGCATAAGGTGAGTTTGAACATTGTCCATTTGTTTGTATTTTTTGCATTACTCCAGCGAATTATTGCTCATTATCCATTTGTTAAAAGTCGTTCATTCATGTATTTATTAATATATTAAAACATGAGTTCATTTTGTGCTATTATACTAAGTCAGAAATATGCCTCTAGCAAAAAAGTTTTGAGGTTTTCTCCGAGCTTCCTTTTGCCATCCTAATACTCATGCTGCGTAGTCAAGGGAACTCACCAAGCATCCACCTACTCGGCCCACCTCGGGCAGCACAGAGTGAGCTCGGGGTGACTTTGTCAATCTATCCACGATCATGCCCTTAGCCATTTTCGAACCTAACAACCTGACAATCTCGTCTATGAACTTCTTAACCATTTCCAAAAATGTCATGCCCTTCTGGAATGGAACAAAATGGGCTGACTTCATCAATCTGTCCACGATCACCCAGATGGTGTTATTCTTCTTGCTCGTCGGAGGTAAGCTTGAAATGAAACTCATCGTAATGTGCTCTCATTTCCACTGAGGGATATACAACGGACGTAACGAACCCGGAGGCTGCTGATGGTCAGCTTTCACCTTCTGACAAGCCATGCATCTAGCGACGAACATTGCGATTTCTCTCTTCATGTTGTTCCACCGAAACTGGTCTTTTAAAGCTCAGTACATCTTCATACTCCCAAGGTGCATCGTATAGCGTGCATAATGTGCCTCTGTTATCAAGCTCTCCTTCAATCCATCAATGGCCGGAACGCATAATCGGTTCCGAAAATATAGCACTCCATCTTTTAATCAGAAATCTGGTCGATCCTGTAGATGATCTTTGATTCATACCAAGTCCCAATCTTCAAACTGTTGATCCTTGATTTGCTGAATTACCTCAGGCTGGAAAACAAGAGTACTGGCCAACATCAAACAGTTATCCACTATGCTTACTTCCACGGGCTTATAATGTAATAATACATAGAAGATTTCTACAGCATGGAGAGTCTCTGACTTCCTACTGAGAGCATCTGCCACCACATTGCCTTTACCCGGATGATACTTGATAGGGAAATCATAGTCTTTAATAAACTCAAGCCATCTACATTGTCTTATATCCAATTCATGCTGTGTGAACAAATATTGTAAACTATGATGATCCTAGTGTACCTCAAACTTCACGTCATACAAATATTGTCTCCATAGTTTCAAAGCAAATACGATGGCTGCCAATTCCAAGTCATGGGTGGCGTAGTTCTTCTCATGCTCCTTGAGTTGCCTCATACCATAAGCAATGACTTTTCCTTGCTGCATTAGGACACATCCCAAACCGACTCTAGAGGCATCAGAATAAATCACAAACCCTTCACTTCCATTAGGTAGAGTCAAGACTGGAGCGGTAATAAGTTTTTCCTTTAAAGCGCAGAAACTGGTTTTACATTCATCAGTCCAAAGGAAAGGAACATTCTTTCAGGTTAGCTTGGTCAACGGTGTGGATATCTTGGAGAAGTCCTGAACAAATCATTGGTAATAACCCGCGAATCCAAGGAAACTCCTAATCTTTGTCACAGACTTCAGACTGAGCCAATTCATGACTGCCTCAACTTTTGTTGGGTCAACTGCCAATCCTTCTCGTGAAATGATATGTTCAAGGAATGCCACCTGCTCTAGCCAGAAATCACATTTCGACAACTTTGCATATAATCAATGTTCTTGCAACAATTGCAAGGCTTTCCTCAAATGACCTGTATGCTCCTCCGCTATCTTAGAATACACCACGATGTCATCAATGAAAACGACAACGAATTGATCCAAGAATGGAGCAAATATCCTATTCATCAAAGCTATAAAAGCAACAGGTGCATTGGTTAATCCAAAAGGCATCACGAGGAATTCATAATATCCATACCGTGTCCTAAAGGGAGTTTTGGGAAAATCCTCTTCCTTCACTCTTAATTGATGATACCCTAACCTTAGATCAACCTTAGAAATATAGGCAGCACCTTGCAGTTGATCGAACAATTCATCAATCCGTGGCAGGGGATATTTATTCTTTATGGTCACCTTATTTAACTACCGATAATCTATACACATATAAAAAGTGTCATCTTTCTTCTTAACAAACAATACCGGAGCTCCCCACGGTGACACACTTGGGTGGATAAAGCCCTTATCCAAAAGCTCCTGCAATTGCTTCTTCAATTCTAGCAACTCTGCTAGGGCCATGCGATAGGGCGCTATGCTAATCGGTGTGGTACTGGGTACAAGATCAATCACGAATTCTATTTCCCGAGGAGGGGGTAACTCAGGTACATCATCCGAAAACATATCCGGAAAATCGAGCACCACCGGAATCTCTTCAAGTTGCTTTGAACTCTTCTTCTCTGAGATAAAGGCAACGATGTCTTCACACCCTTTGCGTATCAGTCGATCCGCCTTACATGCGGAGATAACACGTCTAGGGCATTTCTTCTGATTGCCCTCAAAACGAAACTCATTCCCAAGATCAAAATAGATTGTCCTGTTGTAACAATTTACACAGGCACGATATCTCGCCAACCAATCCATTCCAAGGATCACGTCGAAGTCCAGCATCGACAACAAGATGAGGTCAACTAGCAATTAACACCCTTCGGTCCGCACATTGCATTGGGAGTAGTAGACACTACACTCTACTCTCTTACCGACGGGAGTGGACACCACCAGCACGTACGGTAGTGGTGTAGGCGGCTACCGTAACTGCACAGCAAAATGAGGTGCTACATACAAATGCGTAGACCCCGAATCAAATAATGCGAGCGCTTATGCTTGAAAAATTAGAACCGTACCTTCCACTACATTCGCATCCTCCACGCTTTTGTGAGTGGCGGTATAAACCCCTGCAGTTTGGCACTGCGGCTTCTGGCCTTGGCAAGGTTGCTAGGGTTTACTTGGGGTTGTGGAAGCAGTAGGCCTGGATTGCTGGGAAAACTTAGACTTCGGGCATTGAGCCACTTTATGCTCCATAGAACCATAGCCTAGATAGGCTCCTGTTTTCTTCCAGCATTGCTCTGTAGGGTATCCTCGACCATAATGCTCACATCTGATTCCAGCTGAACTAGAAGTTCCTTGTCTTCCTTTCAGTTTCTTCTATACTTACCCCTTGGACCCAAATGGTGTGTTTCTCTTGAGGTCTGCAGCTCTTTCTGCTTGAAAATTGGCCTCGACAACATAAGCTCTGTCTACCACATCATCAAAGGTAGCTGGTCTTTGGAAAGCAGTAACATGGTTCGTGTATCTAAGGTTCAGGCCATTGATGAAGCGGTTCACTTTTTTTTCTTCTGTATTAACCATGTCCTCTGCAAAATGGGAGAGTTACGTGAACCGATGTGCATATTCAACCACCGTCATCTATTGCTACTGTAGGGACAAGAACTCAACTTCCTTTGCCCGCTGCACATGGGCTGGAATGAGCTTCCTTCTGAACTGTTTCTTAAATGTCTCCCATACTGTCGCATTAAGCATTTCCTTATAAGAGTCACTCGCGCTCTTCCACCAGGTCTTGGCCACCTCTCGGAACATCGAAGCTGTAAGCATAACCTTCTGCCTGTTGGTGCAGACAACGGTATCAAAAAGATCCCCAGTATGCTCTAACCATTGCTCTGCTTCAACGCATCTTCATTTCCATAAAATTCTGTGGTTCCCCGTTTTCGGAATTTGTTGTATAATGCATTTGGGTCGCTCTCCTTAGGTTAGAAGACCACGTGTTGCTCTACATGCGGTTAAGCTGATACTTGACTTTGCCGGTCTACCAGGGAGACTACTTGTGCCTGCAGAGAATGAATTGCTTGTAGCATTGCAAGAAAATGATCTTCCTGATTAGGAGGTTGTTGTGGAGCCACTGACCCACTCTCATTGTCGCCATGGTTGTTATTGTTAGTACCAAAACCGAATGCCATAGCCTGCAAAACTCAAGAGTTAATTTGCAACACAAATTGTACCCCACTACATAACCCAAACAAATCAAATATCAGACTAAAAGGTCAAATATTTGAACGTGTAACCTCACCACGTCCTATATGCCTACATGCTTAAGAACTAGAACAAGTAATGCTCTGATACGAGACTATACGTATGTCACAACCTGAGCCAAAAAATCAAGGGTTAGTTAAAACCTAACCAATGACACACGTACTCTCGTGCACGCACATCTCGACCTTGTCTAAGTGCACGCACATAAGGGATGTTTACACGTGCAAATCAGGTGTACACGGAAGCTGTACGTATGAGTGCAACCAAGGAAAAGAAAGGGACACATAATCATACAAGATTAGCAAAATGACATTAATTACAAAGTGTACAATACAAACAAAGTGTACAATATAAAATGGAGAGAGAGTTCCCTAAAGACCAGTACAAGATAAAATGCACAAGAAACAAAACAAGATCTTGATACAAGATAGAAGACAATAGATGGATGCAATGCCAAGCCGCTCTCCGTGGGAGTGATCAAGTCCACTCCTCTAACCTTGACTGGGTCTCTCGGGTCTCTCCTGGAGTCTGGCCGACCGATGATGGGTCGGTAGAGGAATCTGGGCCTGCAACACCAAGAACAACTCATGAATACAATGACTCAACAAAGCATAAGCAACAATAAGTTAACACGCGTTGTGTCTAGCAGAATGGTTAACAGGTAATAATTATCCATGTATAAAGGTCATGTTCATATACTAGACAGATCGTGCATATTAATACGCATGCTTTTAGAGTCATAAAATAGATAAACTGACTAGGTGGCTACTACATTTGCCATATTCTCCTTATCGAAAACAGTCAGGATGAGAACACCATTGACCGAGCCAGGGTATAAATGGGTTTCTAGTTCCCAGGGTCCAGAATCCCAAGACAGGAGCACTCTGCAGAGGCAACAAACAGTCTACCTCAAAGTCAACCCCGTCGGGTATCCTGAGGCTGAGGCTGAGTAGAGCCAAATAGATAAGATCAGTCATGCCATAAGATGCAGTAAGTCAATGTTAGTCGGTCGGTCGGGCAGTGCAGTTCAGTACAGTACATGTCTTATGTCATCTTACCAGTAAGTAATACAGTGTGTGCATCACACGAGAATCAATCACTCAACACAAGTCTTGCAATATCATTACAACCAAACAATTACAAGTTAATCAAGAGTAAGAACATGGGAAGCCATAATCGAAATCAATATGCAATGCAAGTCAAGTAAGTACTATGAATCAAGATTGTTTACTAGCCAGCCCTCAGCTAGTTGTCCAATATTTCTAACCGTGCATGATGATGTAGTTTTAAGTTATTCGATACACAATCATTCATTTCGGGGGTGTTGCACTGTATCAACAAACGTGTATCGAAGGTCCTTAAACCAACACCTATGGGGAGGTGCTTAACAATTAGACAACACACATAAATGCGTCACAGCCCGCAAGTCTATTTATGCATTGAAGGTACTCCGTTGGGCAAGTTAGGTAGTGAAGAAGTCCATGTGAAGGCCTTATAAGGTCTCATCATTAGCCTAGAAGGTAGCATAAAAGGTCCTATGGTGTTTAAAAAGCAAGAGAATATAAATGAGCAGGATTATGATTCAGTTGAACAGTGAATCTCCTGGGGCAAAAGTGCTTCAGGGCCGACCGGTCGACTCTGAAGCCCAATCAGTCGGATTTCGGTTATAGGATTGTTCGATCGGTCGGACCCAGTTCCGATTGGTCGGGTAACAGGGTTTTGTACAGAACATAGCCACTGTATTACATGATTTTCATTTGTAAGAACAACGGGTATCACGATTATACAAGATTAAAAGGCTGTCAAAACACAACATACTTGAGAGAAAGAGTAGAAGAAACATAACAATCAATGTGTACCAACATGTGTTCATGCATACTATGCTTATACTTGCCTTAAACAAACTCTTTCCTTAACTTAGTTGTTCTTTGGCCCAATCGCTCTCGGAGATGCAATCCTAACACCATGCATACTAAAAGTAAGTAAGAGGAAAATGGGTGCATGTAATGCCATCACTCGAATGCACAAAGAAGAGCATGGCTTCAAGCTTACCATGGAACACACAAGGAGTGAAGAAAAAGAGAAGTAGAAGAGGGAACAAGGGAAAAACACGGGAAAACACATTAAGATGAGCATGGATCCTTTCTTACCTATGAATGCCCCAAGAAACCGAAAGAAGAAACGAAGAAAAGAGTTGATGCACGGATTGTTCCCCCTTGTTTTCTTTCCGTTGCTCGCGAAGAAGAAAAAAGGAAGAAGAGCTGAAGAGTAGAGAAGAGAAACGAGAGGAAACGAGAGAAAGCGAGAGAGAGCTGGCGTGAGAGAGAGATGAAAATGAGAGAGGAAGAGTCGGTGGCTCTATATATAAGGATTGCCAAATTTATATAAAAGTCCAGCAATTCAGGAAAGTTACAGTTTGAGTCAATTAACAGTTCAACGAAAGCAAATGACGCCATTCACACACGAGCTAGTTACGGAAGTTGACGAACTCGACAAAAGGCACTTGTTGACACTAAGATAATGCATGAATGACGAACTCATGCAAAATAAAGAATTATGAAAAAGGGCTCATGACTACCTAAATCAGGTTAAACTCAACCCAACTACCCATCCAGGACTTGAAACGAAGTGAAAAAAGAATACAACATCAAGCATAAAATGCATTTACTCGCAAATAACTCAAAACCACATTAATTAGTTGTTAAACTGGATTAAGTTGGGCCAAAGTGTTACAGTAGTCCCAATCTCACGAAGATCGAGGAAACATCGGAGGATGTCCACAAGGTCCCTTCAGGCCTTAACGAGGGGACAACATAAGAACTCTGACTGATCCCCTCCACGGAGAGCGAAATGATCATATTTGAGCCATTATTTCAGGGTTTAGGATGTTATGACTTTGCCTTAGTACCATTTTGTATGCATAAATCACGATTTCTTGTTTTCGAAACTTGTATATCATTTTGTTCGTTTCTATAAACTTTATCCTGGTTTTGTACAAGTCATGTTATAAACTGTGTATAAACTCTTATCTAAATGTGTCATGTAGTTATCTCTTATGTATTGTTTCATGCATTGATATCTTGGGAATAGTGTGACCTTTGAGAAAAGTAGAATTTTATTTGTGATATTGACAGGCTTTCGCGTATTGAATGCTTGGACAAATGTTCATTTAAAGCACCTCACATACGTAAGTATGTGAATATTACTTGTGTAATTTTATCTTGACCTCGGTCCAGATGTAAATTACATGAGAGTACGTGTGTCATGCCTCGAGATTAACTCTAAACTTATGATTCTTGGGCTCAGGTCGTGAGACATACTCTTAAAGAGGTTATGACAAATTGTACAATTTAAAAGAGGTATACCATTTCACTCAAGAAGATGTTATGATAAAATCTACTCTCTCTAAAATTCTTAAAAAAGTTAATGTCTCGAAAGAGATATGAGTCCCAAAAGAGACTTTAGAAGCCCCTAAAGAGGTGAAGGTACCTAACAATAAAGAGATCTTTATACTTTAAACCAATTCAAGAAAGAGATGGAATATAAAAGAAATAATTATCGATGATATATTTGCATATGTAGTAGCTGCACAGATCAAATGAAAATGATAATTGGGATATAGAACTACGTTCTATAAATGAATGTCAACAAATGATAGATTGGACAAATTGAAGAGATGTAATCAAGGCAGAGTTATAATCTCTCAATAAAGGTGGTATATTTAGACCTATAATGCAAACCAAAAAAATTATTAACCCTGTAGGTTACAAATTAATGTTCATAAGGAAAGTGAATGAAATTACTAGATACAAGGTTTGACTTATAGTACAAGGCTCCATGTAGAAACCTAGAATTGAAAACATATACAAACATATATATGAAAATCTTAAAACGATTTGCTTTGCCTAAAGCAAAGTCAAAGAGTACATACTCAACATAATTAAGACGTTCATTGTACGGCCTGAAACATTCTATAAGAATACGATACAATCGTCTTAGTGAATATTTATATAAGGAAGGGTATGAAAACAATTCCATTTGCCCATGTATATTTATAAAATCCTTAAAAGGATTCACAATAGTAGAAGTTTAAGTAGCTGACATAAATCTAATTGGGACTTCAGAAAAGCTCAATAAAACTATTGACTATTTATTGAAGAATTTTATCTCAGCCGGCAGATCGAGAAAAGTTTTAATCGAATATTTTATTCTTTGTAAATATGCTTGCCATATATAATTTTGCACTAATTCAAAAGCACTAAATTGATATAAAAAAATCATACAATATTTATGTCTGTTTTATCCTTATAGTTGTAAAGATTTAAACTATGTACGATATGCAGATTTAAGATATATTTTTTATCCTCATAAGAGTCGATCACAGACAGATTACGTATTTCTTAGTGGTAATGCCATCATTTCTAGGCATTCTACTAAATAGGTTTTGATAGTTACTTCTTCTAACCATGCTAAGATTTTAGCCTTCTATGAAGCTAGTAGAGAATGTGTGTGGCTAAAATGTTTGAGTCAGCATATTTGTAGTTCTTGTTAATTGCTTCATAGTACATGTACCTCAAGCATCATCTACTAAGATAATGAGACATGTATTTAATAGAAGATTAAAAAAGGGTATATTAAAGTTGACAAAACAAAGCACATTGCACTAAAATTCTTTTTCATACATGAGTTTTAGAAGAATAATGAGATTGAAGTCAAGTAAGTTCATTCAAGCAATGACCTAGCTGATTTGTATACCAAGTCATTATCAAAATCAACATTTTAGAAGCTTGTAGATGAAGATCGCCATGCGTATAGTCTACCAATAAATAATGTAAAGGTTACTGTTGTTAGGGGGAGTAATTGATCAGAAGTAGGCATCCTGAAGCATGCTACTAATGATATATTTGTGCTATACTCTTTTTCTTTTTTTAGATTTTATCCCACTGGGGTTTTCTAGTTAAGATTTTAACGAGGCAGTATTATGCCCATTCAATACCAATTTAATGATCCTGTAGGACGTTGTACTCTTTTTCCTTCACTTTTGTTTTTATCTCACTAGGTTTTTCCTTTTCAAGGTTTTAATAAAGCAACTATTATTGAATGATAGTCATCCAAGAGGAGTGTTATAAGATGTATTATCTAATATAGGCCTACATGAGATCAAAAAAGCATTTAGAGTTAGAGTCCTATCATTTTAGGTTGCATGGGGAGGAAGCAATCTTATTCTATGAATAAGATTCTCTTCTTCCCCTTTATTATGTACACAACTCATTCTAATAAGTTTATATCTCTCTCTCTCTTTCTCTTCTTCTTCTTGTTTGAATTTTTCACTTTGCAACAACCCCCACATATCTAGAATTTTTAAATTATTACACGTCGGGACTCCTTACATACTTACATAGTGCCTATTATTTAGGGATTGTATCCAATAATGGCGGGAGCCCGGATATCTATGTTCACATCCACTCACATGCAAGCACAGTGGCCAAATTTATAAAATAGTTCTGTCAAGTGCCTGCACATTGTAGAAGAGATTATCGGATTAAGACTTACTAGGACCCCCAACAATGGAATCAATCAGTGTAAATTATCTGCATAGGTGAAGAGAATATATAGCCCACTCACGTGTGCTTTCACGTGGCCTCAAGTTACTGATGCCAATTGTCAAGACATAGTAGTATTTTTAAGGAGCTTTTAAATATATTCCAATTTGGACCTTTACACATGGCCCAAGAATAAATAAAAAAATTTAAAAATTCCAAAAACACCCCCCACTCCCTTTTCTTTCGACCCTCCCTCCCTCCCTCCCTCCCTCCTTCCTTCCAGCTGGTGACGAGCTCTGATGGCAAAGGGGAACCTCCCTCTACCTCCCCTCCCTTCCCTCTCCCTTTTTCTCTTCCTCCTATTCCCATTCCTCCTCTCTCTTCCTCTTCCTCTTCCCCTCCCTTTTCCTTTTCCTCTCCTCAAGGGGCGATGAGCTCCGGTGGCGGAGGGGAACTCCCCTCTTAGCCCCTCCGCCACCAAAGCTCGTCACCAATTGGAGGCGATGTGGGGAAGGAGAGGAGGGAGGGAGAGAGAATATAGGGAAAGAAGGGGGTGGGGGTGTTTTGAGAATTTCGAATTTTTCTTTTTAATTTTTTGGCTGTATACAAAGAGTCTAAACTAGAGTACATTTAGAAGCTCCCTATTTTAAAAGTCTAACGGCTTACAAGCCTTGATACAAGAATAGAAAACCAAGTTGATGCAGTCACTTGGGTTTTTTTTTCTCTTTGTTTTTTTTATATTAATTATAATATATGAAAGGAATAGGATATCGATCTAGATCTAAGATTAGGCATTAGGGTATTCTTTTCTCGATTTTAATTTTTAATTATTCTTTGTTGTTTCTTATTATTTCAGTAGAACTTGAAGAATTTTTTTTCTATCATTTTCTCATGTCTATCTACGGAGTTTATTAATTCTATATTTTTCTAATATTACTCTCTTGATATAATTCATAAAAACTATTCGTTTATTTGTAAATAAGTATTTAATAAAATCAATTATAATTGCCTGTTCATACCAACCTGAGCCCATATCCACTCGACACGCTTTAGCCCCGGCTTGGACCTTAAGTTTGAGTGCTCCACTCAAGCTTGAATTATTTAGTTGAGCCTATTTAATAGATTGGCTAACTTTGGTTGAATGGTAGAGAGACCAATCCTATCCCAACCTGAAGGGTTGGGCTTTGGTTAGTTTATTTGTTTCTCTTAAGTTACTTTCACTATTGGATTGTCTATTGACTTTGTTTTCATGCTGTATTTTTGTGCTTTTGTTACCAAACTTATATTTTTTTATTGGTTTCGAGCTTTTGCTAGTCTTGACAAGTTTATTGGGTTGACCCACACAATTTGCGGGTTATGCAGAGTAGGATGGGTTGTTTGTGTCAATCTGACCTGTTTTAGAAATTGTTGAACGACCTTATCCATTTTCCACCTCTAGATTTAGGCCCATCCCTTTGGGTTGCCATTGGCAAACCCAATGTATGATTGGGCTGGATTCCCGACACGCTACAGTTTTAAACTCGACCTGACTCGACTCGGGTCTCTACATCTGTTCCTCAAATCTTTCACGACAAAGCATAAAACCCAAATCCCAAAAATTTGGAAAAATCTCTCCAAAACCCTCTTTTCCATTCACTCTTCTACCTGACAAACATATTATTTCAATCTCCTTCAATTGTCATATCTGCCTCCTGCCTTTCAACATTCAAAACCCTTTTCTTTCCCCTTTTCAAAGCCCTTCTCTTTTTAGGTTATCTTTCCCCCCCTCCAGGTGTAAATCTTTTTTCCTTCCTCTTTTCTTTGTTGAAGAGATTAAATGACACAAATCACTGAGACATTTGGGCTTCTATGAATCAGGGCTTTTGGCACAAGAAACTGGAGCCCCTACACGCCTAGTCGAGTCATGGTGAGATTATGTTTTGATATAATCTTCTTATTTTCTCTCATTCCTATTTTATGATGTTCTTCTTCTTTGAAAGGCTTATATGTTTGATGTTGTTTTCCCTCTCTGTTTTGTGGGTTGTTTTTGCTTTAGCAGTCGGACATTCGGAAATGGTTTATGAAACAGCATGACAAGGGCAATGGGAATGCATCAAAGCCTGGGAAACCTGCTGTTGGCGCTTCGCAGCCCGCGAAGTTGTCCACGCCGCCTGCCAAGGATTCTGGCAAACCTGTAACTGTTTGGACTCTCTTCTTCAATTTTCTTTAATGCAGTGATAATGTGTGTTTTGGTCCTGCCATCAATTTGAACTGCTGACACCCAATAACGCCCTTGCAAATTGGCGCTGACCCAAATTGGACACTCATCTCATAGACCCTTCCCTTGGAACACTTCATCTAAATAGCCAGGATTTGAAAACTTGTTGGCTTTCCTTGGTTGGATGGTGCTCAAGTTTTATTTATTTATTTATTTTTGATTTCACCTAATTAGGCATTAGGGAGACCTTTCAGACCCCCTAGCGATGATATTGTCATGATTCCAGGTGGGTCCCATCGGTGATGCTGTTCCATTCATATTGTGAGAGCCTGCCCTTCCTAGTGATGACCGGTGATTGCTTTGTGCTGCATTGCAGTCGTAATGTCTGCATATCTCGCACATGTGTGGATAACATGTAGTTATTATTTTGCCTACCCTTTTGATACATGTAGAATTTTGCTACGTCAGTAATCGTTATTTTACATACCATTTGGAATGGCTTCAGCTGGTGTTCGGCAGAACAGTTACGGGTAAATTGGGCATGGAACTTTGCCTCGTTTGGAGTTATGAAAGAATTGGATTATTCCAATTTTAATGATGATAAACTTTTAGGAATGGAATGATCCGGTGCACGGGGACAATCCCCCTTCCCCCTTATGATGAATGTGAGCCCTTCACATACCTCTCTGTGAATTAGCACCAACCAAAATTTGATCCTCATGCTTGTTGTGTAGGCCCTTCTATTGATCTTGCAAATTGTGGCATCCATTCCAGTTTGTATAGTGGCCAGGATATGGAAAGCTTTGTGGCCCTCAAAATTAAACAGAACTTCCCTTGATCGAATAGTTCCCATATTTTGCACATTTGGTCATAGGGAGACATTTCAGACCCTACCTCCCACAATTGCCATGCTTATAGGTGGGCCCTGCAGGATAGAACATTCCAAGCTTAGGAAGTAGGAAATAGGAATGGTCTGGCTGTTGTTGACAATGTCTCTTTTAGCCATGATGTTTGATGAACTGGTTGGAATTTTCCTATTGTCAAGTAATGTCAAGTTGCAATTGCATTATGGTAGAATTTGTGCCACTTGAGGATTTATCATTATTTGCACATCATTTGCAAACAAATTTCGGCTATATTTAGGTATTTGACTTTGTGAGATTGGGAGGTTATGGAAGAACGGGGTGAAGCTAATTTTAGCCACTTTGTTTGATAATATGGAAGAAATCTGCTTGATGTCAATTAACAAGGGTACTATAGTGGAACTTTTGCTATGCAAGCCATGTTGTTTGGCTTTCTTTTCACTAAAAAAAAAAAAATACTTTTGTGTAAATGCAGTGTGGAATTTTCTTTCATAGTTGTTAATGCAGTGAGAAATTATTATTACATGACAGGCTCCTGTGAATCCCTTAGGGGTCATTTGGATGATGAGAAAAGGTGGAGAAACTATCCACAATTCTATTTTATAATTCATATAGTTTCTCCGCCTCCTTTGAATATTTAAACAATCCTTAAAGATCTGGTGTGGGTCCATATGTCGATAAAGTATACCACTGGGCCAGCATCATAAATTGCAGCAGGCCCAAATAGCACTTGGATTGGAGTGACACACTGTTGCACTGAAGTGATAAGGGTCACACAAGATGTGAGATTATTTGATGAAGATCACTTTAGTCCAATGGTGAATGCCAATTTATTCTAGGTTATTTGGGGTACCACTAGTGACAGTTCATGGGGACTGGTTTTGACCCAATGGTCTATTCTTGATGAGTGGTGGGACCTTTAGTGCATACTTGTAACAGATATATGGTAGATTTTGGTGTAGTTGCTTACATGGGAATCTCCCATATAGCATTTAACTCTTGACCATTTTCCTGTTGCAGCTACTTCTTTTTTTTAAATAAAAAAGAGAAAGAAATGGAAGATTTGCAAATTTTTTTTTTGTCTCTAAAGAAAACTAACAACTGCAAGCTTTCAGAAAAAAAAGTAATGGATTTATACTAAATGAAAGAAAAGTAGATATTTAGCTAGTTTATATTGTTTAATTATTATGTTTTTAAAACTCAGATGCATGACTCTCAAGAAAGTTCAGGAAGGAAGAAGACTGGCAAGCATGTTGCTGCCACTACTTTAGAATCCAGTATCAAACATAAACCAAATAATGGAAGCAATATTGATAGATCTCCTGCAAAAAGAAAGAATCCAGTGGACAATGAAGAATCACATGACAATGTGAAGCCGCGTTCTGCAAAAAAGATTCATAAGGGTGATGATGACGATGACTTTGTCCTGCCCAGTGAGAGAAAAGATTCAGCTGATGAGGTCAGCCCTCCCAAGAAATTGAAAAGTGGATCGGGTAGATTTGGTAAGAAATCTATAGATGTGGATGAAGATGTTGAACCTGATCAAGTTGAGTCTCCTCTTAAAGCTGGTGGTAGAAGTGGTGGTGGAAGAGGCCGAGGAACACCAGCAGCAGGTGGACGAGGCAGGGGAGGGGGTGGGAGAGGAGCATTCATGAATTTTGGTGACAGAAAGGATCCTCCACACAAGGGAGAAAAGGTTTTTTGTATTTTTATTTTTAATCTTTATGATGGTGGAAATGGTGAAGTGTTCAATTTAATAAATTATTGTTTTTATGGCCTTTATGATTTTTTTTTAAATTTTGCTCAGGAAGTGCCAGTTGGTTCTCCTGATTGTTTAGCCGGTCTGACATTTGTGATTAGTGGAACGCTTGACAGGTACCTTTCCATTTTTTTATTTTTAAATTTAGAGGTGTCTGCATTTTAATACATGATTGTGAATCCGTCTTCATGAGTGATAAGAGTTTTATCCTTTAAATTTAGTATGCATCTGTATTTCCAACTACTTTAATGCTGCCGATGCTATAAGTCTTCCACTTCACTACTGCGGTTGAGGTTGTACGAATAGATAGAAAAACTCCTGTGACTCCAGATGATTCATTGTTGAGCTGAATTGTCTTCACTTGTAGTCCTTCCAAGACTTAAAACTATAATAGCGATTTGTTATAAATGTAAAAAAAAAAAATGCCAAATTGGCGTTGGTGAAAATATGAAGACAAAAAGAAGTTTTTCCTGTAGGAAGGGGTAAATTTGCCCCTGACTGTCCAACCCTCTTTTTTTTTTTCCCTTCTTTTCCCTCTATTTATTATTATTATTATTTTTTTTTTAAAGACAAGGTACTTGGGTCTATGACAAGTGAAATTGACAAAATCTTAACGTAATCTTGTAGAAATTGACTTTATGGTTGAGTTGGCTTGAAATCTGATTGAATCGGGTTAACTGATTGAGTTTGAGTGGAGGTACTGTGAGCTTTTGAACCATGGTTAATTTTATATCTAGTTGCTATTCTTTGTTGCGGTTTGTATGACATGCTGCTTGTTGCCTTGTTGAACTTTGATATTCATATTGAGCTTTGGCTGCGCTTCATACAGTTTGGAAAGGGAGGAAGCGGAAGACTTAATTAAACGCCATGGTGGTCGTGTTACGGGGTCTGTCAGCAAGAAAACGGTCATTTATACTCTTATCATCTTCATTGGTTCTTGAATCCTTACATGTATATGGTTTTGATTATATCTTTATACTTGCAGAGTTATCTTTTGGCTGATGAAGATATTGGAGGACGGAAATCTGCAAAAGCCAAAGAGCTTGGGTATGCCACCGCAGATTTGTTTTCTTGTCACCTTTTCAAAATTTTTTTATCATCTTCGTCTTAACCTTTGTCTTTATTTTTCTTTTAGCACATCCTTTCTTACTGAGGATGGACTGTTTGATATGATTCGTGCATCAAAGCCTGCAAATTCAACCGTGCAGGAAGATTCAAAGAAGAAAGCCATGGAAAAAGCCAATGTACCACAGCCAAAGAGCGGTCCTTTAAAAGGAGAAGTAAAAGGTACAGTTGAAACTACTTCTTTACATGTTATTTGTCATTTTTTTTTCTTTCCTCAAAATTTATGGGGAATATTTGTTCAAAATTTATTGGTTAAAATATAGGACCTTGTAGATTGTATATTGAGACTCTCCAGGTGCACATTTTCTACCTTTTTTTTTTTTTTTAACTCATTAGCAATTTGTTTGTCAGATGATGGCAAGTCTTTGATTAGAAAATGTGCGGGAAAAGGTTTGCAGTCAGCTGCGTCACCCACTAAACAGAAAGGCCAAACTAATATTCATGACTCTTTGATGTGGACTGAAAAGTACAAACCGAAGGTCCGAAATGACATAATCGGCAATCAGTCACTTGTATGTCTTCTGTCATTGTTTCCGGTCTTCATATTCCATTTCTTAGCTTTGAGCATATCTGTTTGACTTTTTCATCTTTCATTATCTAGTGCCTATCTCAGCAATTTGTGTAATGCTGTAATCTATAGGTTAAGCAGCTACATGACTGGTTGGCTAATTGGGACAAAGAATTCCTGCATACTGGCCAGAAGGGAGAGGTGAAAAAGCAGAATGACAGTGGATCTAAAAAAGCTGTTTTGCTAAGTGGATCTCCAGGTATTGGGAAAAGTACTTCAGCAAAGCTAGTTAGCCAAATGCTTGGGTTCCAGATAGTTGAGGTGCTGTTCCATACTTTCTTTTCATGCCTTGCCTATTTTTAACATGGATGATTCATTAGAACTGGTTCTTGAATTTAGCACATGATTATTCATGACTTCCTTTGTTTTTAAACCCCTTCTCAATGGTACATTTCTGTCAATGCTGTCATGCAGGTTAATGCAAGTGATAACCGTGGAAAGGCTGATGCTAAAATTGTGAGGGGCATTGGTGGAAATACTTCAAATTCTGTAAAGGAACTAGTTAGCAATGAATCTCTCAGTTCTAACATGGATTGGTTGGTCTTTCTTGCAGAATCCTCATATGATAATGAAATATGATATCATTTTTTCTCATACCACCTTCTCACCTTAATTTGCAGTGCAAAGCATACAAAATCTGTTTTGGTTATGGATGAGGTTGATGGCATGTCCGCTGGTGATAGAGGTGGGATTGCTGATCTTATTGCTAGTATCAAGATTTCAAAAATTCCCATCATCTGTATATGTAATGACCGCTACAGTCAGAAACTGAAGAGTCTTGTCAATTACTGCCTGCTTCTCAACTTCAGGAAACCTACGAAGCAACAGGTTTTTTTTTTGGCATAAATGTTCCCATTTTTTGTAACTTCTATTAGAATTGTACACAATACATTCAACAGTTTATATGCATCCTCTTTTAACTTCTATTCCTGGCTTGTCCTTCACCTGATTAAGGTTTAATACAATACTATTCTGATCAAAGTATGAAATCTTAAGGACTTGTTTGTATTTCAAAACTAGAATTAACTTTGCAATTTTCTTTCCTGGAAGGGAAAACTAAAGAAAGGTTTTTATGTTTGAGCTTTCTCAATCTTCTTTGCTGGTGGAAACAGAACAAAAGAGACTCTACTTATGGCTGTTTTTTTCCTTTACTCATTAATCAATAAGGGTCACTTGTAAAACTCTTGACTTATAAAGTGTTGCAGTCCATTCTTCTAACAAAAAACAAAATACCCTCATTGTTGTTGCATTTGGTTCCATATATTCAGTTTCAAGCAGTTGTTAGGCTTGATGGTAGATCTTTAAGCATGGTGAAATTTGTTGCCTAGTGTAGTTTTCATTGTAAAAGTGTGTCTTTGATGTTTGAATGGCAGATGGCAAAGAGGTTGATGCAAGTTGCAACTGCAGAAGGCCTAAGGGTCAATGAGGTATAACATTTCATTTTGTTTCTTCTCTACTTTAATTTTGTGCAATATTTTAAAATATCTTTGTTTGACCTTTAAAAAAATATGTTTAATTTGTCATTGACTGCCTTTTTTTTTTTTCACATCATTAAAGGACTTAACCAGCCTAGATTTTCAAATTCTGGTGTAGCTGCAAATTGTTCAATGCAACCTAGGTAGCAACAGGTAGAGATCTTGGATTTCTACTACCTTGGATCTCCTCTCGGCATTATGTCTTTGAATTGATGATAAAATAGGAACAAGAAGTCGAGATCATGTGGAAACACACCAGGAATCATGGTCGAATTACATGCCTCAAATATATACATGCATCCATATGTCAGGCTCTTCATGATTTTTCATAGGCATTGGTTAAGGACAACCAAATTCTGTGGGTTTTGTGCTACACATGGGTTTTCCCCTGTGCCGTGCACCTATGTCTAGGTCCCACCCGGGGATGGGGTTGGGTGGGTTTGGAAGATCTAGATGGGCCCCTACCTTCTACACAAAATTTAGGGCCCACCTGATCATTCTAACCCTTTGATCAATGGACCACAACTTCAACAGGATTAAAAAAACATAAAAATTCAGTTGATTCAATGGTCTGGTCTTATTTGGATGGGTGTAAACCCAAGGCATCTGTGTAATTCAAAGGGGGTCTTTTTTGTAGACCCCTTGGATTGATCATCAGGTGGGCCCATGATGTAAGCCTGGTGCAACTCCGGATCTCCAATTGAACGTAGAACAATCTTCCGAAGGATTGTTCGAATCCAAAGATGCATTCCAGCCTGTAGGGCACAACTTTACTTGCAATAAGAACCATAATGAGAGAAATCTCTGACATTATAATTAAATAAACATGTCTATTACAATAAAAGGTTCCTTATATAGGAGGGCTTGGTTCTAAACTAGGAAATACTAATTATAAACAATCATGACTTACTAAATTAAATTAAGTCCTAATCTCACTCAACATAAAATAGTGATAAATAATTAATTACTATCTAAGGATATGGATCCTTATGGAGATCAAGGATCAAGTGGGGCCCATCACTAGGAAATACTGATTCTAAACAATCATGAATTACTAAATTAAATTATGTCCTAATCTCACTCAACATAAAATAGAAATAAATAATTAATTACTATTTAACTAAGGATAGGGATCCTTGAAGAGATCAAGGATCAAGTGGGGCCCATCACTTTCTGCAGGCCTGTGATTTGAGCGGTATCTAGGATTGGCATGCATCAACTCTCCTCAGCTTGGAGAAATTCGACTCCGGCGAGTTAAGTGCTTGATATCTTTCATAGAGATCAGGATTGATGTGCTGAAAATATGTAGCAGTGATCCACATAGCGCCGGAAGGAGGATGATTTTGCAAGCGAACATAAAACTTCTGATAACCGCCTTGACATGTAGAGACAATTTGATCATCAAGGACATTGACAATCTCGTTGGTAGGTGGGAGATTAATTGGTAGGGAAGTTGTTCTTTGTTAATTCCCTCATTATCTTGGCTGTGGTAGAGAGTAAGACCCTCTACATTGAAGGAAGAACTGACGCCTAAAGCAGAACGAATGTCAAGAATATAGGTGTTGAGGCTAATCTTGTGTAGAATTTTGAATGGACCGGAGTTACGAGGGTGTAACTTATTAGCTTTAGGAGGCAATCTTTTAGGTTGAATACGCACCATAACCAAATCTCCTTAATTAAATTCAACAAATCGACGATGTTTGTCGATGTTTGCTGGCAGATATATGGTGATGTACTTCATTATGTATTTGTTGCATGTGTTGGAAGAAATGCTCAGCATCTGCACCATTAATTCTTCATCGACTAGCAATGGCATAAGTTCAACAGGTAGTCGTGGACGAACTCCTGTAACAACTTCAAATGCTGAAGTGTCAGTTGATCGATTGATGAAGTTATTGTCCGCAAATTTTGCCATGGGTTATACTTGATCCTAGTTTGTGATACAGTCACGCACAAGATAGTGTAACAATTGTCTAAGACTTCTGTTTGTCTATTAGATTGAGGATGGTAAGCAGTGGAAAAGTTAAGCTTGGTTTTGGGCAACATCCACAAGGTCTTCTAGAAATAGTTCATAAACTTTGTGTCCCGATTAAAAACAATAGTCTTTGGAAGACCATATAGTCGAACAACTTTGAAGAATAATTTAGCCACTTTGTAAGCATCAACAGTTGCAGTACAAGGAATAAAGTGTGCCATTTTGGAAAAACGGTCAACAACAACGAATATAGAATCAACCTTTTTGGCAATCATGGGTAAACCTAGCACGAAGTTTATGCTAATATCTTCCCAAGGAGTGTGAGGTATAGGCAAAGGCTGATATAATCCAGTGTTCTTTTTTGTAACGACCCAAAAATCTAGAGCTCTCTAGATTCTTAGGGCATTTTCAATTTAGAATTCAATACCCATCATAAGTAAAATTCCAAGAGCATAAAGTCCAAAGCAGACATTATATTCCATATATTAATGTCTTAAAGTCAGCAAACGTACTACTGGAAAGACAACAATATTTAATTTAATTATGATAGACTAGTCCTAGTATGGGTTGGCTCATCCAAGTAAAAGTTATTCTCCGTCCGCTCAATCAGCCATGCATGTTGAACTCTAGTGGCTGATCTCCGCCATCCCTTAAGCCCGCTATGGATGCGTTACCTAAAGTGGGGCGAGCCACTAGTCAGTAATACTGGTGAGTAGAGTTTCTAACATAATCAACTAATATAAAATAATAAATACATCAGCATAAATTCGCCTCATCCCAATCAAATGAACAATGTATTTCAAGGAATAATAATGTATCAATATAATACCCATTCGATTTATACTCAAATATCTTTTCATATCAATGCATTGGCAATTTCCAATACCCCACACTGGAGTATCTACCTTTCCATCAACAACATGACTTATCGTCCACCATGCTAGTTGACCTTATTTCCTCTAACCACTCATCCATGAGGAAGTTCCCTATTCATCCTCAACATTATGGACTACCATCCGCATGATTGTTGATCCTCTTTCCCTAGATCAATGTCCACAAGAGAAGTTCTCATTATCCTCATCATCATCTCATTCTGTCAATGGTCAATTCTACATATCGGAGTTGGTAACTGGCATGTGGCATTGCTCACATTTCTTGAAAGGTAATTTATTTATCACATAATAACCATAGAGATTATATCACAAATAATAATTATTATGTTGAATCATAAACAAATATTCTTATATTCACTAGAAACTTATATCATTCCATAGGTGTATGAAATAAAAGTAATTACCATCATTTAGTATAAGATTCGAGGTTATTGATCAATGGTGTCAACACTTTTACTTCCGAGTCTTAAGTCGATACCAAATTTCTTTCCTTATAGATTATCAAGTAGTAGTAAAAAGGGGTTCTTAAATATAAATATGGTCAACAGGGACCAATCTGAAAATTTCATGAACTGTGTTACTATTTATACAAGTCGACAGAAGCCAAGATTTTCCTCCCGGAACCTACATCACGCCCTGCCTCTTGAGGTAATTAAATAGTGGGACCCAATGGTCCAAACCACATGGGTCCACCACCATAGTGGTCACCCAACAGTCCCCTACCAGATGTGGGGGACTGATCATTGATCGGGTGGGCCATGTGGGTCCACCATCCCAGACGCTCATAGGTGCCAATGACGTTATGGAAACTTAAATGCTGCAATTTCTGGTACAACCTCTATGCTAATCCTCCCTCTTAGATGTTAAAATCAGACTACAAGAGACATACGAATCCTAGAGTATCAATTTATCCAAGTCCAAACTCAAATCTTTGAGTTTTCTTCCATTTTATGGTATACAGAGGGTTGACAAAATGCTTATGTTCATTAGGTATTCTCCTATATTTGGATGGTGGGTCCCTGAGATCCAAGTCACAAGGGGGCTTCACCATTAGGGTCACCCATCAGTAATCTCTCAGATCTTTGGCCTGATCCTTGGTCAGATGGCCCACTGGGACCCACAACTGTTGGCGATGAAACCTTTCCAAAATGGTGTTGTTTTGGAAAAAAACCCTTCATTCGAACTGAGATTCCAACTGAATTCTTTGTTATCCTTTGATCAGTTTGGTAATCAAACAATCCCTAATGATGAAGATTACAAAGAAGAATAATCAAATTATCAAAAAATCTAGGAACAGAATTTGAATCTATGTCTATGCATCCAAAACAAACATGTCGACAGTATCTTCTGGTACTGTAGCATGCCTTCTTGTAAAACAATTCTCAATTGAGCAAACATTCAATCATCATCACACCACAGTAAGTCGATGAGAAGTTCCACTTACGTAGAATAGACGATCGATGCCCGCACTGTGAGAGATTGTGAACTGAACACCCACTTCTTCTTTGGGAGTCTCTATTCCACACTAAAAAGCACAGCCCTAGTTAGATCTCTCTCTATCTCCCGTTTCTAATCTTTGGAGAAGGTGAGGAAAGAAGAGAGAGAGAGACCTCTCTTTTACAATAGATATAGCCTCCATATGAGGAGTCACATGGAAGTCCTTTGAAATTCCCCACGTGATTAGTTACTCTTGGGTACTCTAAGAGTCTTTATAATAGATATAGCCTCCATATGAGGTGTCACATGGAAGTCCTTTGAAATTCCCTATGTGAATAGTTGCTCTTGGGTACTCCAAGAGTCTTGCGTATTGATATTCAAGGTTCTTTGTTTTTCAAATGGGTCTGGGTCAACCTCCTACTATGACTTTGAGCCCTAAGTAACACTTAGTTGAACTCAATAAAACTTGGCCCATCGTCCCAATCCAACCTCAAACTGGGCTAGCCAAAAGTAGCCCCATCTAAGATAGATTGGCCTACAGGGTTAAGTCAGGGTTGTTACACTTCTTGTTTCCTTTAGTGAGCTTACAGGTTTTATATTTGTTGCAAATATGAGTCACACTGGTTTTCATGTGAGGTCAATAATATCTGTCGCTGACAAGAGTAAGTGTTTTGTCGCGACTTAAATGTTCGCTATATCCACCTGTATGCAACTCTCGCACAACATGGTCACGAATAGAAGTAGCTGGAAGACAGAGTTGAAGAACCCATCATAAAGACTATAAGGAGGATGTTGAATATGATTGCCATGGATGAGATCAGCATAAATAGAGATAGAGTTTCATGGTGTTTTGGGTTTTGGGAAAGAGAGGTCTGCATGGTAAGGAGAGAGCCTTTGTTGTCACCCTTTGGGGGTTGGGGGGGGGGGGTGTTGGCGGTGACGGACATCAGCTGCTCTTTATTGCTCTTGGTGCCCCTTTTATTTTCTTCTCCTTTGCTCTACGTTGCTGCTTTTCTCTGCTGCTCCTACTCTTGCTACTATTCTTCCTCGTTGCTGTTGTTGCTCTGCTGTTTGAGCCAGGTACTTGTTCTTCCCCTGTTCTTTTTTCCCTTTTTCCTTTTCCTCTTTTTCCACCTCACTTGCACGTAGTTTTTTTCTTAGTTGACTGGGGCTGGGTTGGGGTTCCTACATATATATATATATTTTGAAAAAAATTAATTATCTTTTTATAATTTTTGGTGCATTTAAGTGGTCTGAACCTGACCTGGCCAAGTCCTATGTGACTTGCCCAAGTCGGGTAAGTCAACTTGAAGTCGGCCTTGGCCGAGTTGGGTCTTGAGTCTATTTTTTTAATCTTTGTATTCAATTGCTACAAATGTGGAAGAGCAAGATATAGATCCATCCATAGTCTGCTGCCCAAACCTTAGCTAGAAAAAGGAAATTAACCTCTAGTGTTTGGGCTTATTTCACTAAAGTTGAAGGTAAAGTTGCAGCTGGAAATGTTGTGGAAAAGGCACAATGTATGGTAAAGATCTCTACAGTTGCAAGTTCACAAGTGGCACTAGCCACCTTCATGTAGACTCAAACTTTCTCAAAGCTTTTCTTTTGGTAGTTTAGGAGTTTTTAGTTATAATCCCACTAATGCTCGATATCAACATGTAAAAATTATATTAATTAATTATCATTTCTCTTTGATGAGAATGATCCCTTTGAAGAATTTGTGAATAATGCTTTGAACCCACAATTTAAAAAAAATTCTAGAAGCACTGCCAGTGACGGTGCACTTAAAATGTTAAAAGGAAAATAGCATTAATTTCGGACAAAATTTTGGGTATATTTCAATAACTACACATTATATTGATGTAGTAGAATGGGTAATGCACAAAAGTGTTATTTCCTTTCTTTACTTGAGTACCCACATAATGGCACTAGGATAGGGTCCACTATTATAGAAAATTATAAAATATCATCTGGAAAATAATTTTTTGAATGATAATTGAAAATAAAATTATAACTTTCAATATTGCAAGCTCTAGTAATAGTGCTATTGAAATAATGAATCCTATGAGGCTATTTTTCACAATAGATGTGCATGTCACATTTTAAATTTTATAGTACAAGATAAGTTAAGATCTATTAAGCTTATAATAGAAATTTAATTACGTTGTGGGTCACATATTTTCATCTCTTTCTCAATGACAATCTTGGGAACAAATATCTGTAAGTCTTAAAAAATACAAACATATGTAAAGCATAAGTGGAATGCCACATGTGATATGTTAAAGGAGACCTTAAATTATAAACATGTAATTAATCAATATTGTACTTAATTTTAGCAAATGAAATTTTCACAATATTGGAGAAATGCTCCTTTAACATTTTGTGGAGCATTTTTCCTGTATTTTGTATCCTAGGTTAAAGTTAGAAGGTGTAGAATGTTTACTTGATGAAATAAATAATAATCTGAAAACCACTAATGTATATAGTATTTCTATTATCAAATCTTATTTAGATGCACTTTTTTTTTGTTTTTTCCTTTTTTTTTTTGGATGACATTTAGATGCACTTTTTAAAGAGTGTTTTACCTAAATGGGTAGAACATTGGAAACAACTTATAACCCTCACCAACCACTAGTGGGGGCATGGAAATCTTTTTGAAATTTACTTGCCCGCTCTGAAGGATGCGGATCTTCCAAATCCAGTCAAGCTACTATGAATGAGCAGCAGGTGGGCGACTTATCTATGGCATGAGGACAAGGTTTATCTGAAGAAATGGTGGGGGCATGCATGTGACTACGAGATTGGTTTTGGTTGGAGAAGAGAAAGCAAAACTTGATGCTAGAAGAATAATTAGAGGACGACATGACAACATTAGAAATATCATAGTATTCAAAAATTAAAATTGTAAAAGCATTCAATTTCTAATTTGTAAATTTTATCAAAATATTATACTTATAAATTGTAAATATCAAAATCAAGAAAAAATTATTGCATTTGTAAATTATCATGGTTGTAATTTGTAAATTTTATTTCAATGAAAATTATCATAGTTACAAATTTTGTTTCAAGTTTGATCATTGGTGGTTTTGTTATTTTTTTTTATGTTATTTCAATTTTTTCAAAAAAATAAAGGAAGGCCCATGGGTTGGCCCTGCCAAGGTGCAGCCTAACACCACATGGCCAGGTTGGTGTCTGAGGGCCGTGTTGGGTTGAGCCCGGGTCAGCCTAGGCACAGCCTGGCCTAGGTCTAGATGGACCGAGTTTTTAACGAGCTTTACGTCCCTATCTCCATATCAGGTGGCCATCATGTGACACATGGTAGATTTCAATTTATTAAAAACATGAAAATAAATTCTAATCTGCTTCCATTCATTTGAATGCATTCCGCTTGTGTTGGCATCAAATTTTAACAAGTATTGAGAAAGTATGCCCCATTTTTTGATTGGCTACAGTAGAGTTACAAATTTGTGTGGGGATTTTTATATATTGAAAACAGTTGTTTTGAGATTGAGTCAACATAAAAAAGCAAGAGTCTATTTATTATAATATGTGGAAAATTTTGTGACTTTGATAGAATGTTTCTAGAAAGTTTTTTGAAAGTTTATGTGGTTTTGTTTGTTCACTACCTTAATGGAGATTTGACTATCCTTTTCCCCTTTCTGTCTAGTTGAGTGTCCTTAATTATTCTTTGTAGCAAAGCAAGTTTCTTCCTTGGGACATGAAGACTTTCATAATATGTGGACATGGGGGTATTGTAGCAGAGATTAAATTTATGGACAACATGATGAGATGCCTTTTTATTTAGTGAATTGGATGATTGGTTTATGAAGTATTCATGGTGTTTCCTAGGTTTTTGGGGAAGTGGTCAAAGCTGGGAATTCGGCCCCTTTTTGGGGTTGAGTTGTCATTTTGGAAGATCATTCCTTTTTTCATTCTATTATCTATTCGGAAGGAAACGAATGAGAGGGCCTTTTGTGACAAGGCCTCTATAATGCAAGACATTTTGGTGGCTGTGGTTTTGAAAATTGGTTAAAGGTTGATGTGGGGAAACGAGTTCAAGCATTTGGATCTTGATAACATTCTTGTAAGTTGGGAAGCGTGTATGGAGTGTCCATCTTCTGAATGAAAAAAAGGATTGTTTGGGCCCACCTTTGGTAGGTGATCTCTAGTTCAATGTGGATGGTTGTGGCTAAAGGCAAATTGAGGCCTGCGGGTATTGGGAGAGTGGTAGTGACAAAGGGAAGTTGTTGATTTCTTTTTCTAAGCTGACTGGAATTAGAAGCTCTAATGATGTAGATGTGCTTGCCATCTATGATACCCGGATACTCCAAATGCCCTGTGGTATCGGTACCGATACGATACGATACGGATACAAGTATAGAATACAGCAAGATACGGCTTGGATACGGCCCCCAATTTTAGGATACGGCTATGCAATATTTTTTACCTAAAATTACGACAGTTTTTGTCCATTTTGACAAATTTACTCTTAAATGAGCCCTCTCTTAGTTTGATTGAAGGGAAAGCAAAAAAGAAGGAAAAGGGGAGGAGGAGAAGGTGGCAGCGAGGAAGAAGATAACTAAATTGACAGGGGCTACTGCTTTCGTTTTGACAGGTTGCTTCTTCAACTAAGTGGTAGACCACTGTGTTACTTTCTATTATTGTTGCTGCTTCGAGCTTCTAACTTCAGGTGCCATCTACGCCTCCTCTTCTTCTTATTCATTCTTCTTCGTTTTTCTTCATTCAATGATGCCCCAGAGATGTAAAACGGGCAAAAGAACCCGTCCCATTATATTAATGAGAACGAGCCCGTTGGGCTTTTTTTTTTTTTATTTCTTTCTGTTTTAATGTTGAGCTACTGGGCCAACCAAGACACTTGGCCCACTTTTTTTTTCTTTTCTTTTATTTTCTTCTATGTTAAGATACTGTCAGGCCCACCTCATTAAAAATTTGATCCACATAGTGGACCCTGTAATATGTGAGCACTACGATAAGTATTTATATATATATTTTTTGAAATGCCGTATCCGTATCTGTATTCTAAAATTTTCAAGTCGGCATATTGAACCCTCATTCCCTGTGTTCGTATCCGTACCCGTGTCTGTATTTGGGCATCATATCTTGCCATATTAAAGGCTTTGAGATGCTTACCATTTTAAAGGTTTTGATAATTTACTTAGGTTTCTTTCAAATAAGCTTGATTGAGTGATTCATTAAATGCTATTTTTGGGTTTTGCTTGGAAATTTCACTAGTTAATGAGATAAGGTTCTTGTTGTCTTCAATTTGGATGGACATCAAGCATGTTATCTATTTGACATATGACTTGGCGGACTTTTTAGCGAATCAAGGAGTGAATAGGGGTGTTTCTTTTGTTGGTATTTGATGCTTGTAAGGATGGTTATTTCTTTTATTTCTTGTGTTAAGATGGTTTTTGTGTAAGGCTTTTATACCTTCCCTCCTGCTTTGGTTTGGCTTATGCATTGTTTTCATTCTTTTTAATATAAGTTCGGTTACTGATCAAAGAAAAGGGTGGTGATTAGGCTTCACAAATTGGTAATAAGATGTGATGCAAATTATGATGCATGGAGACTTCAAAATGGGAAATGTCTCGTGTCGTATTGTATTCGATACTTCTCTTTTTATGTGTAAAATCTGTGTCCTTACAATGTCCATGGCTTATCCATGCCATATCCATGTTGTATTTGGGCATCATAGGATTCAAAGCCAATGAGCCGATGCTATATATGGGGCCCAAGGAAATCTAGGATTTTGTTTCTTATTTTCTTTCTTTAATAAAATGTGATGCTTAAAGAAAGCCTACGACAGCGTATTCATAGATTTAATTTGGTGATTTTTAGATAAAAGAGTGTCTCAAGAAGTTATATTGAAATCATTGAAGAATTGTATGAGGGAACAGCAACGAGTGTGAGAACTACTTGTGGAGTGACATGTGAGTGTTCAATACTATATTTTTGTATCAAAGTTTAGCTTTAAGCCCCTATCTTTTTACATTAATTATGAGTGAGTTTACTGCTCATATCTAAGAGGAGGTGCCGTTGTGCATATTGTTTGCAAATTATATGCTGTTGGTGGATAAATCGAGAGATGGCGTGAATGTAAAACTTGAGAGATGACAGGAGGCATTAGAATCCACGGGCTTTACAATAAGGCGTACACAAACAAATATATAAATTGCAACTTTAGCGGGGATGCGCAAATAGTTGAAACTACTTTAAGAATTGAAGCTAAAAAGTTGAAACTACTATGAGAATTGAAGTTCCTGAGATACCGTGATTGAGGAAAATATCACATATAGGATAATAGCGGGATGATTGAAGTAGAAACTTGCTTTTAGAGTGCTTTGTGATTGGCGCATGCCAACAAGATAGAAGGGAAAATTTTCCATGACAACAATATGCCAACTGCATATGACTTAGAATAGGGTTACAACCTTCCTTCTCGACCGAAGAGCAGGAATGAAGGTGATATGATACGAAAGGTTTTGAAAACACAAAGATGATAACGATGGATCGTAAACCCTTATACAAATAGCTATGAATTGTTTTAGGTTAAGGACAACACAAAGATGATAACGATGGATCCCACAAACATTGAACCTGTTTCGTTTCACCAATAAGACTTGATATTTGGCATGGGAAAGAGAAGAACTTATGAACAATTGAAAAGAAAATGAAGAGAGAAACCTAAACTTGACCTTAAACCTAACCTCTAATATAATGGGCCTGTTTGTTTGTGCGGTAGAGTAAAGTAGAGTAAAATAAAATATTTGAAATTCAAATTTCCCCCCTTTTTTTCTTAAAAATTCAAAATTTCCTCCTTTTTTCCAAAAAGAGTCAAAAAGTTATCGCTAAATTACAAAAAACTCTATATTTTTTATATAAAAAGTTAAAAGGATTCCATATCAAGAAACTAAAAACAAGAAGTTATCATAACCCCGTCATATATTATTCTTTCTTGATTTTGGGTTTACTTTACTCTACCCTACTCTACCCCACAAACGAACATGCCTTAAGTTGAATTTTGGGGCTACATTTTGACCAACTTTTTTTTTCTTTTTTTTTTTTGGCTCTATTATTGTGAATTGCCAATGGCTATTTATGAAGTACAACTAAGTATGTCTACTCAAACTAATAAAACAAATCCTTGAATACTAGGGAACACTAATAACTTGCCTAATATAACACAAACTCATAATTTTAGTCTAAGACAAACTCATTATAAAACTATAAATAAACCCATTGACCCAAATTTACAATTAATTCCCCTGTTGCTCAGCATTTCTTGTTTGGAAAAGCACAAAAATTAAATTCCATAACGGTTCTTACAACTGGGCGGGAATAATATTAATCAATTGAATATGATACACATACTACATCTCTGAAGGCAAACTAGAGTACCAAGGGAAGAGATCCTCAATCGAGAGACAGCCGGTTGCTTCACGTATTTAGTCTGGTGATAACAAATACCACTGTGCAAATATTCATCTTGAACTCCAGTTTTCTCCAACCCATTGGAGGAAGAATTGGCTGAGCATTGATCTTCACTTTCTTTCACCATACTGTGAAATCAGAAAAGATTGATAAAGGGTTGTAAGAAATAGAAAGGATAGGATGTATGTGATGCAAGAGATCTTGATGGAGTGTTGTTGATAAACTTTCGAGGGCCAATTTTTGTTTTAAATTTGGGCAATATGTTTCATGTGGCAAATGATGTTTGAACAACGTGAAATTGGTTGTCGGATCAGTTATTTGTTACTTTTCTATCAAGCCCACAATTGTTCAGTTTTCTTACTTATGTAAGGTTGGACCCATATGGTCGTTTCCCTATAGGTTGCATTAGGGTTATGAGATTTGGGTTTTTAGGATGTTTAATCGTGATTCGGGTTTTTAGGTTGTTTAATCATGTACAATATTTTGGAAGGCTATTATAGATTTTAGTGAAGTTAAAGTATGGAAACATGAACCTTTGAAATATGTAAAATTTCACATTGCATAATGTGAACTTGAGATTAGATTTCGAGAACATTTAAGGGTAGCATCAATAGGGATAAAATTAGAGAAACTTGCTTGAGATGCTTTGGGCACGTCCAAGTAGACTGACAATGGCATTGGTAAGAAAAAGTTTTGGTATGCGAGTTGATAGCCTACCAGGGGCAAGGAGTAGGCCGAAGAGGGCATGGATGGAGGTAGGAAAAATATACTTAAAGAAGTGCAACTTATTTAAAGATTTGGCTAATGATAGATCAAAATGTAGGAATAGAATTCATGTAGCCAACCCCAACATAGTTGGGACAAGGTTTTGATGATGATAATGATGGTAAAGATAATGATACTGTAAACTGGAGGTGATTGAATGTTCTTTCTGGCTTTTTAGGATCTTCTTTTTGGTTTTGAAGGTCCTCTCAAAATTTTGTTGGTGTTGATTTTTGAAGGCCAAGCACTAATCTTTTTCCTGATGTCTAATATATATATATCGGTGATATTCAGGTGAGAACTGTTCTCACCTATCTACCTTGAGAGCTTTTTATATGATGGATGGGATCGGGGGGGATGGAAAGATCTATGCGGGACCACTTCAGATATCAAATTTGGCCCCAATTACATGTCCCTAACCCCTTTATTTGTGGCCTACAAATTTAGTCCATTTGGATTGGTGCGCAGTAGATCCAACGGTCCAGTAAATTCAAATCTAACCAAAACTTGGGGTGTGTGACTATCGGGGGGTCCGTGTGTATTGCAAGATTTGGATTGAATGCTAGATGGGCTCCGCCTAGACTTTTCACAAAAAATTCCTTGAGAACTGTTCCCACTTGAATATTTTTGTATATATATCCGTTAGAATTGTACTCACTTAAATATTTTCATGTATATATATCTCTCATCATCATCATCATCATCATCATCATCATAATCAAGGCCTTGCCCCTTCTCTGTTGGGGTTGGCTACATAAATTCTGTTTCTTCATTCTGATCATCTCAGAATTCATGTTTGGGTTATGGAAAAATTTTATATGGCTATCAACCTACCTAACACAACCCTCGTTTACCCAAGCTTAGAGCCGATGGTAAAAATTGGTGGAGTTTATATATATGGGAAATAATCCTATGAGAACTAGCTCTCACCACGTTTTTGTGAGAAGTTTAGGTGGGGCCCTTCTATCGCCCAATCCAAATCTTGCAAAACTCAGGGACCCTTGATAGTCACACACCCTAAGATTCGGTTAAATCTGAATTTACTGGGCCGTTGGATTGACTATGCACCAATTCAAACGGACTAGATTTCTGGGCTACTGATGACGCGGTTAGGGACATGTGATTGGAGCCAAACTTGATAATTGTGGTGGTGGTCCCACATTGATCTTTTCATCCCCCCGGTCTTATCCCTAAATGGGGACCTACAAGTGGGCTTTATAAAAAATTCTCACGGTAGGTGTGTAAGAACACTTCTCATAGGAAGGTAAGCTCAAGTGTGTGGTGTACACAGGTGGGGCACAGCTAGGGAACCACATGGGAATCGGGATGGGAGGGTTTTACTCCCTAGGACTCTCCTCTCTGCAAAAAATTAGACCCAATCGTGGTTTCTATCATCTCCATCTGGGCCTCAAAAGTTTAATGGCCAACAGTCCATTCGGATTGGTACACAATTGATCCAACGGTTTAGAAAATTCGAATTTGACCAAAAATTGGTAGACATGTGGAATTCGTGGGGGTTGTGTGTTTGGTCCATTTGGATGGACCAATGGTGGGCCCTAAGGGCTCGGGTTTATGGAATTTTTGTATAAGCTCAAGCTTAGGGGAACTTTTCCTATGAACTTATATATATATAAAACCTCCCTTGAGTACCTGTGCTCTCGATAAGGTGAGCATTGCATGCCAAAACACCTAGTGGGGTCCAACTTATGGTCCATCCAAGTTGACTATAAAGCAGAGAAACCAGCCCCCCTCCCCTGTGTTAGTCACCGATCCCAAGTTTGGCACCCATCCAATTGGATTGAATTGTTGGATTGGCTTGCATTCATTATTTATATCCCTTTTGTCATGACTCATGTATGAATGAATGGAAAAATCTGGGTGAAGAATTCTGACAAGGAAAAATTTTCCATATTTTTAATTGTCATCTGCCTGCATATCTGATGTTTGTCTTTAGAGATATCTATATATAAGTACCATCTCTCTCGTGCGCGTGATCTCATGATTTGTTTTTGTTATCATATTTTTGACGACACGTTATCTGACTTAATTGATTTCTCTGCTTTGCTTATGTAGATTGCGCTTGAGGAACTTGCAGATAGGGTTAATGGAGACATGCGTATGGCTTTAAATCAGTTGCAGTATATGAGTGTCTCACAGTCAGTCATCAATTATGATGACATAAGAGCACGACTTGTTAGTAGTTCAAAGGATGAAGACATTTCACCTTTTTCTGCTGTTGACAAGTATGAACTATTTCTGAATATTGATGTCTTTAGAATGCTTCAAGCTTTTATATCCTTGTCTTGTGATATTTATGGCATTTCTAATGTGCTGTAGCATTCAGTTGATTCTCCATAATTCCAAGGCTTTTTTTTTTTAATCTAGCAGATTATTTCTTTTCCCAGATGGCAAATTTCTTCATCCATTGTTTTTCATAAGTTTTTATTGTGTTAGTTCCCATGCATTCATTGTGTTGTGGTTTGTTTTTAAATCATTTCCTATTGGGGGTAGAACCTCTTTTGAGGGTGTTGTGTGAGTGCTTCCTTAACAATTATGTTTCATCAGGATGTTAATTTTCATAAGTAGAGCCAAGTGCTTGCTTGCCTGCATAGTTGGAAACTCAAATATCCTGACTCACAACCCCAGCTTACTGGTTTAAGTCATATTACCTATAAAAAAAAGAACAAATATTCATAAGAGAGGATAATAATGGTAAGTGGTAACTGAGCTGATGTAAGAACTGCTAAGAACCTAAACTGCCAAGAGCATGATAGCTTCCTTGTCAATCACGTTTATCATCATGTTAATATTCATGAGTGGAGACGAGCCAATCTCATAGCTGGAAGGTGCTCAATGTTGCAACTACGTCGTTACAGGTGTTAAGTATATCGTTTGCCGCAACTCTTAATGCTTAGGCATTTTTGTTGCAATGGTTAGCAACTCTTGATATGGTATCAAAGTTACCATATGTCCTGGGTTCGAATCCACGTTGCCGTGTCCTTGGTATTATATTGCTGGCGCAGGTGCGCAGGGCAGAAGGCCTCATGCCGCTCTATGACAGGCATATGCTTTGAGTCTGGGTGGTGTCTCGCCTAAGGGGTGTGCTAAGTATATTGTTTGCCGCAATTACACCTAGGCATTTTGCTTGCATTAGTTAGCAACTCTTGACAACTGGTTCATGTGATGTTCAGGATAACCTGAAACACAGACAGATTGAAAGAAAGCAAGAGAGATTGGAGAAGATTGGGTTCCGATTCCTTTGGAGGCCTCCTTGCTTTATACTATCCCTGTATATACTATTTGGTGCAGGCCTTAGGGTTAGAGCCTGCATAGGGGTGTCGAAGCATGTGTCCAAAGACACTTCGAATCGTCAAGAAGACTTCAACACACACAAAGATGCACCTCTCGGGGATAAAACCCAATTCTATTAATTAATCAAGTCTAAGAATCTCTTCTCTACAATGCCATATATATAGTAAAAGCAAACTTAATGTTTAAGAAAATTCTAAGCTATTAATAGAAACTTCCCTAATAACAATGTAATTAGAAATCTATTAATAAAAATAATTTAACCCTAATCCAATTTGAAGAGGGACTGCTTGTGGGGCCTAGACTGCATCATTCTCCCCATGTTGAAAGAAGAGTTCGTCCTCGAACTCGAATCTGCTTCGGATTGCCTCTGTAAATGTGGTGAGCATGAAGAACTTTCTTTGTGGCAGCTTTCTAGGATTTTTTTTTCGGCGGTTCATGTTTCTTAGGATGAAGAGTAACCTGCTGTCCACCATGCATGAATATATAGGTGTTGTCGCACATACCATGAGTTCTAGTTTTGTCATACATCCATGGACGGCCCAGTAAGATATCATCACTATCCATAGGTAGTACATCACACTAGATTGTATCTGTGTAAGTTTCACCAATGACAAAAGTGACTTTGCAAGTATGTTGAACATGCGCTTGATCACCATTCATTAGCCATTTAAGAAAATAATTGCAGTTGTGTTTGTAAACTTTCAACTGGAGGCGATCAACAAGAGCTTGAGAGATGAGATTTTCACAACTTCCTCCATCAATGACAACGGTACAATGTTGTCCAAGAATTGAGCCTGCGAAACGGGAGATATTTTTTCTCAACCATTTTTTTTCAACAGTGGGTGGAGCCTTGTTGATTACCATGAAAGCTTTACCATCTTTGTCTCCTTCATACTTGATTGCTTCTTCTGTTTCTTCATTGTCCGGAGGATCATCCTGTGTGATTGGTTCATCATGGACTCCTTTCATTAAATTCACTCGTTGGGGACATTCAAAGGAGTAATGTCCTTTTTGTTTGTAATGGAAACATGTGTCCTTATTATGATCTTCAGGCTTGGGGATAATCTTTCTCGGTGAACCACTGGATTTAGCATCCCGGAAAGAGGAATTCTTTTGCGGAGCCCATTTGGATGCAGTAAATTTTTGTGATTTCCTCGGCTTTGACAGTATGTTGGATGAGTTCATTAATATTATCAAAATGTTTGAATGCGAGGATATGCTGAATGTCTATTCTTAACCCATTGAAAAATCTATCAACAACCACATCATCATCTTCATTCAAACCACAACGAGCTTGCAGAGTAAAAAATTCCTTAAAATAATCAACAACTGTCTTGGATTGTTGTTTTAAGTTTTGAAAGCTGGAACGTAGATCTCTTACATAGTAAACAGGAAGGTATTTTTGCTTCAAAATGTTCTTAATCTCAGTCCATGTTTCAATAGGGTCCATGTGCTGATTTCTTATTTTTCGTTGCATTTAGCCACCAAGTTGTAGCATAATTATGGAATCTAGTGGCAATTAGTGTGACTTTATGATGCAGTTATTGGTTTGTGTGAAAAATATTTTCCACACACACTAACCAATCCATGAATTCAGCGGGCTGCAATTTTCCATCATCTTCGAAAATTATGAGTTTAATCTCTAAATCTCGATCAGGATTATTAATTGGTGGATCATGTGGATTGTGAATATTTGCACCATCATCACGGTTGTGATTCACATATTGATTATTTTCCAAATTTGTCACTCTAGTGTCCAATTGTTGAAGGGTGGTGTGTATGCCATCAATTTTTGTAGATAAGTCTTTAATAGCACCAACCAAATCTTCAATGGAAGAAGATGAAGATTCTACCTCAACTTGCTTCTTAGGAGGCATTATTTTTTATAATGTAAAATTTGAAATTTGACTAACTTGATGTGTAGATCTGCACTTTAGGAACACGTTGGTGAAGAAGGATTTGAAATCGGATGTTAGATGGCTTCAAAATCGAGAAAATAATTTCTGGATGTTGGTTTTTACAAATCGGTGCACCGGCTAATGTCTGATGAATGGACTGAATTGAATTGCTGGATGGTCAATTGGACTAAAACTCAACGGGGCCCAAAATTGAAATGCCTTTATTTTGCCTCACAGCTGGTGTCGAATATAGTGGAAAGGATTAAAACCCTTTTATCGATGTCTCAAGTGCAACGAAGGGGAAAAAAGGGTTTTGGCTCTATGCAAAGAAGGGGAGTGGAGAAGACTATGCCGGCGAGGTGATATCCCGAGTTGTGAAGATGCAGATGTAGCCTATGAGCGACGACGAAGCACGAAGCTGCAAGGTTCTAGATACGCCTTCTGAGCACAGATCCTCCTTTCTTTACTTCTTCTTCTCTGCTGCTCTGTTTTGTTTTGTTTTTTTTTTTTCTTTTTTTTTTTTTTTTTTTGCTTTTGTGATGGGGTTGGGAGATGGTGGTGTCAGGGAAGAGGGATGTGGACAGAGGGTTCTGTTTGGATGGTTGGCTGGGGATTGTCTGGGTTGGAGATGGACAAGATGGGGAGAGGGTTGGTCTCGGGTGTGGGTGTGGGTAGTTGGGATTAGCCGAAGGATTTGGGGTGTCAACTGAAATTGAGTTTCAGGTTTAATTGGTTCGGTAGTGACGAAGGTGGGAGAGGGATGAGTTGTGCAGGTGGGTAGGGGTTCGGGACTGGGGTTTTTGAGTTGGCCGAACGGAATGTCTGGGATTGGTAGCGGGAAGTTGATGGTTTGGGTCGATTGAATGACACGGTAGGGTTTTCTTGGGGATGAAGATGGTGATCGGAAGGTGGGGATGGTGATGAAGGTAACACGCCAGACGACTGCAAGGACCGTACGGCTTTGATACCAAACTGGTGTAGGCCCTAGGGTTAGGGCTTGCGTAGGGGTGCCGAAGCACTCATCCAAAGACACTTCGAATCGTCAAGAAAACTTTAATACACACGAGGACGCACCTCTCGGGGATAAAACCCAATTCTATTAATCAATCAAGACTGAGAATCTCTTCTCTACAATACCATATATGTAGTAAAAGCAAACTTAATGTCTAAGAAAACCATAAGCTATTAATAGAAACTTCCCTAATAACAATGTAATTTGAAATCTACTAATAAAAATAATATAATCCTAATCTAATTTGTAGAGGGACTGCTTGTAGGGCCTAGACTGCATCACTATTGGTCATGTACAGAAAACAGATATTGATTCCCTTTTGATTTACAGCAATTATATTAATTTTTAAGATGTGACTCTATCCAAAGCCAACTTTCTAACAGAGGATTCATTTTAGAAGTTCTGGGCCCAAGAGAGAAGCCTAGATGCTATGCCTTGGTTCTGGTTTTAGCTTTCTGTAGTGTGTCAGATGTTTCTAATTGTTGTTTTCTTTCGTGGTACTTTTCTCCTTTAATAAAATCTTTATTATTTCCAATTAAAAAAAAAGAAACTAGAGATCTATGTAGCAGTTCTAAATGGAGCAATTCTTGGAAACATTAGAGTTGGGATTGGAGTTTGGACTATGATTCTTTAAGCTGGCTCTTTTTGGATCACATTCTTGTTGTATTGATCAAGAACTGGTGAACTTGCATTGTCTTGTGAATTTTTTTCTGAATGATGAGAGATTTATCTGAAACTGTAGCTCAAGCAAGAGAATTGCATTCTATCTACAAGTGTCTTAAATTTGAAGTAATATCCTTGAAGAGTTTTCTCTCTTTCATGACATTCTACATTTAATTTATAAGAGAAAGAATATTCGACAATTTCAAATTCCAATAGTAAATGCTGAGTACCATTTTCATGATGAAGCAATGCAATCAATCCCACATTCCTTTGGCTGCGATTTACATGGTTTAAGAGTCATGGAGGTTGGCCATCAGTTTTGCATAGAATCCCTAGTTGTCAAATCGTGAATCGTATCGTGAATCGCTTAAGGGGGTGAATCGAATCAAATCATGAATCGTAGGATATTTTCTATTTATCTCAATATAGATGGAAAAATAGTAAAAAAAAAATATAAATAGAAAAAATTGTAAATGTCCATAATCTATCTATTTTTTATCCATGTCCACATCAATATGTGACAATTATTAGTATCTTGATATAGTACTACCAAAACCGATGAACATTATTAAGATATAAAAAAAGTAACATATCTATCATATCAATACAAAAAATATACATGTAGTCGGTAGAATCAAAATGCCCATGAGTTTAAAAGGAAAAAAAATTATACTTGCATTAGAATTGTGCTGTTAGCCCTTTGCATTTCCTTTTTTTTTTTTTACGGTGCCATAACTCTAAAATACTCTTTCCATTGATAGTCCATGCAGAAAAAAAGGGTGCAAATTCAAATATTCATTAGTTAATGAATCACAAAAGTACTGAAATTAAAGAATCACTAATAGGTAGTAGGCCCAACTAGTTGATGAAAAGGAAAATTTTGGATTCCATCACCATGCAGGCTCAACAAGTTGATGAGGAAAAAATGGAGATGCAAAAGAACATACACGGGGAAAAAACTTGACACTGGCTCCCAAACAGGAAGATTGATTTAGGTCAAACATCAATCACATTTCCAAAAAAAAAAAACAGTAAAGTTGACAAAAAAAAATCAGATTTGCCCAAATGTGATTCGGATTTTGGTTGTGAAATAGATGATTGATTCATTGTGGATCTTAATTGGAGAAGAAATGAAAAAGGGAGAGAGACTAAAAGGGAAATGGGAAAAAAGTGGGAAAAAAACACAAGAAAACTAAAATAAACTGTTGGACATTTCAAATTCTTGCCTTTGTGAAATGACCGAATCGAGAATCGAATTGTGCATCGTGAATTGAATTGTATCGAATCGCATGATATTCAATTCAATATGATTCCAAGGTGCGAAACGAAATCGTTTTTCCATCGAAACAATACGAATCGTATGATTCGAATCGCGAATCGTACGATATTGACGACTATGGTAGAATCCAACTTATAAATTGAGCTTTAAGCTATCCGCCCAATGAAGTAGTTCAATAATTCTCTTTCAGTTCCTTTTTTGATCCATCCACAATATCCCAATCTCCTTTCCCCGAATGAAGTAGCAGAAATTTCCACGGGAAGTGATTTTGCTGTAAAATTGGATTGGAAGAATTTTCAATCTCAATAGTGTTCATTGTGTATGACAGCTCGATTGAGAGACAGTCACTGAAGCTATTATAATATTGATAAGAAATGTTTGTTTGGAATGCACCGTGTGGAGCTGGCAGTGAACAAAACTTCAAAACATGATTTATACATGTATGAGCATGTAAGAATCCAACTCCAATCTTGGACAAGTAATAAAAAGGACCCATGATGAACAAATCTAATTTATAGCACACATTAGACAGGCTGAACAATCATCTAAAGTAGGCCAAGTTTTGGTCCAGGTCCAAAGTCCAACTGGACAGTAGACAATGCTCTTTTTCTTGGAAAAGAAAAAAGAAAAAAAAAAACAAGAAACACTCACGACACAAAATCGAGTTGAGGTGTCAAGAATCGAGAAACAACCTAGAATCCAAATGATTCCCTGATCTAGACTCAATGGACGTATCTCCACAGAAAGAAGGAACCTATTAAAGTAATCTCAGATCAGAGCCCAAGTAATCACCAGATGCGATGGCAGAGATTGAGTTCATATTTCATGAAATCAATGTGAAATGGGATCTAAGATATTACTGAATTCTGGGTTAAAAAATTCGCAAGAATTCCTCAAATTACCCACATAAATCCTTGAACCTCTTCTGAATTTGTTCTTGTGAACTTGATCTCGTGATGGACCGCACTGCCGATATCCTTTTATGCCACAGTCATGGTCTTGTTTTGCTTGATCAAGAGCAAAGTGAATGGTCAAATATGAAAATATCAAAGAGCCACTGGCTGTGATACCATTAATAATTGAAGGTTCAAATCAAAAGGAAAATTGAAGAGTTAAAAAAAAAAAAATCGTCCCTTCCATCTCTTTAATGAATGAATTTCTCATAGAGCTCCACCTGTCTGCTAGATGCTCAACCTGCAACACCTTGATTCTGTTTCTCTAATTACACATTTACACTTGGTTTTGAATAAATCTGTAATGTACTGTTTATGATATAACAAGTTACACTTTTGACTACAGAAAGATAGGGTCTACAAAAAATGATTTGTTTGTTGTCCTGTAAAAAGTCATGTCCTTTAACACTAAGGGACAATTCTTAAGTGATGTAGAGTTTGTTGATTCATGTGTTTTTTAATTTTCCTTCTAATTAAAGTTTATTCTTTTGCAGGCTATTTCATTTTAATGGGGGGAAATTACGGATGGATGAGAGGATTGATTTGAGCATGAGTGATCCTGACTTGGTCCCTCTCATCATTCAGGTCTTTTTTTTTCTTCTGTGCCATTTCATTGAATGGGATTTAGTGAAACATCCCTTAATTAAAAAAAAAAGGCAAATTGATGCTGCTTGTATCCATGGTAGCCACTTGGGATCATGTTGTAACCATTTCATGTTCCTGAAATTGCCTATGCTATATTTAACTTAGAGTTGGAAGTAGACAGGAGTATGTTGCATAGTTGGAAGGTGTTCACTCGCAACCGCAAGGTTATAGGTTGAGAAAAAAAAAAAAAAACTCACTTTGAAATTTGATAATTTTTTTATTTTATTAGTTGAAAATAGGATATTTAACTTGAGAAGAGATTAGGTTTTGGTTTTCTTGCTCTGTTTTTTGTTGATTTATGATTTTTTTTATTATTGTATTATTCTTTTTTAAAAATTTTAAAATAAAGGGTTATACATATTATTGAAGGTCAGGGATTTTGGAATAATAGAGTTTAACCGATGGGGCGCAAGTCTTGGAGAGGTTGTAAGGGCCTGTTCTTCCAGACATAAGATTTGGTAATAAGAAACTTCTGATCCCTTTAAGGCGCCAGTGGAAAAAAAGGTGGCTATATTTTGGGGGTCGTCCCTAGATGCTTCTCAGGGTAGCTCTTTTATACTGTAGAGCTTTTGATCAATACAAGTTACCATATAAAAAAAAGAAAAAAAGAAAAAAAAGGGGTCCCACCAGAAAAAAAGGGTCCACAGTGAGGTAGTGGCCAACTTTTTATATTGATGGAAGCATTAGCACTAGTGCTTGAGATCATTGAAAAGGATGGAGATTAGAATTTGTGAATTAGAAGATCCAACCATAGATCTCAGCATGGAGGATCAATTGGCTGAAGATCCAATCCTTGATTTTTTTTACTGAAAAAAAATAAAACGATCTGACCCCTGATCTTAAGAGACGAAATGAAGATTAACCATTGATCTGGAGAGAGATCTACCTAATGAAGATCCAAATAGTAGATATTTAGACAGAGGATCTACTGATTAATGATCTGAAGGTTGAAATGGTATGTTTCAAGATATAGGTTCATGGAGCCTAATGAACTAAGATCATGTAGAAGATGGATTTAAGAGAGTCTTCCATTACAACCATAAGTTGAGAGTTTTGGTATACTATTTAGCTTGTTAGAGATGTAGAAACAGTTGTTATTGTGGTTGCCAGTTGGGATCACCAGTATAATCATATGCAAACAATCAAAGCATTGCTGATGCCACATCTAGCAGATGGATGGGTACAACAGCTAACTTTAACAGGTGGATATGGTATATCTCAAGATAAAGGGTCATCAGAAAGGCATTTCTACGATAGAGCTAATGAATTAGATCATATGGAAGATGGATCCAAGCGTATCCATCACAAGGATAAGATGTGAGTTTCAGTAATGCAGTAGCACCAATATGCTGTTGCAAGAAGACTTGTAGTCTGCATGTGGGACCCAAGAAAATTTAGAAGTTTTCTTATTTTAATAATTCTTTTTACTTTCTAATTTTCTTAAAGAGTTGTAATTAGGAATAGCCTTTTAATTTCAGTAGGATCTTTACTTAGTTTCTTAGTTCGATTGATTGTTTAGCCTTCCTAGTTTGATGAGGGGTAAGAGTCTCCCTAAGTTTTCTTTTACTATTCATATGGCTTTGCAGAGATCATATTCGCAGCTGTGAAGTTTAATATAATTTCCTTTGTTGGTTTTATTGTGGAGGGTGCTTTCTGTCATCTATGTGATTGTTTCTGTGGGAACCTCTTTAATAAAATTACTGTGCTGCAGAACCTATCATCCAGATCCTTGCAACCACCTCTTTAATAGAATTAGAAAGTAATAACAGTTATTTAAAATAAGTACCCTTCTAAACTTTCCTGGGTCTCACATGTAGACCACCAGTCTTTTTGCAATGACATATTGGTGCCACTGCATCATTCGGTATATAAACTAGCTTCATAGGAAATGTACAAACAGTTGATGTTGTGATTGCCAGTTGGGTTAGACAGTATAAATGTGTACACACAGTCCAAGCAATGTGTAGTATGTGGTGGAGGTGGTAGAGTCCATATCTTGGCTTGTCTCCAAATGGGCAAGTACGTGTAAGGAGTTTTATGGAGTCCCTATGGAAGATCTTGGGCTTCATTCTTTGAGGGTGGTTGGAGTGTTCGGTCCATAGTAGGGTTATATGGATGAATCCCCCTACTGGGGTTTTGAAGCTGAATTTTGATGGTAGTTTAGTTCATTCTTTGCGAAAAGGAGGGATGGGAGGAGTTATAAGCGATTGGAATGGTACTATTATAAGGAGCTTCTCAGGGCCTGTTGACTTTTTGGATGCTAATGAATCGGAGTTTGCTATTCCTATTGGTTGTCGAGAGTTGCTTAAGATGGGTGTTTATAGTGCTATTCTTGAGGGAGATTCTTTCTTGGCAATCCAGTGGTGTTCGAGAAGTTATTCACATCCTTGGAGATTGGCAGACTGGGTGGAGGAGGTATAGGATATTTCAAGGAGGTTGGGAGCCAGCTTTAATCATTTTCTTAAGATCAGTGCTTATAGTGCTATTCCTCAGGGAGATTCTTTCTTGGCAATCCCGTGGTGTTCAAGAAGTTATTCACATCCTTGGAGATTGGTGGATTGTGTGGATGAGGTACAGGATATTTCAAGGAGGTTGGGAGCCAGCTTTAATCATATTCTTAGAGAAGCTAATATTGTGGCAGATATTCTTACTCGGGAAGGAGTGTCTCGCCCCTCAATTTCTTTTGATATGTAGTTTTATTTTGGTTTCTTTTTGTTAGTTTATGTTTGCTGTGTTTTCTCCTTCTGGCTTCCATGAATAAAGTCTATTGTTATGAAAAAAAAGGAAAAAACAGTCCAAGCATTGTTGATGTCCCATCTCGTCAATGGATGGGTATAACAGCTGACTTAAGTGGGTAGATGAACACTTTTTTCAGATCCAGCAATTTGATAGCATATACAGAGAGACCGAACCATTTGACAACTGGATCCAGATGCAGAACTGAAGTGCCACAGAATTTATGTGCGCCGAGGAGAATGTGATGGAGAAACAACTCTAGATGTTTGTCTTTTTATTTGGTATTTTGCCCTTGAGGAAAATGATGCCAGTTTAAAACTTGCGGGCAAGTTTCCTCCAACTCAGTGGGAGTGATGCAGCTCATATATATGGGACCCACTTCCCTCCATGTTTCAACCATTTCATTTTAAAGAAATTACCTTAAGTTTATTGTATTTGAAAATCTCTTTTAATTGCATCTTGCAATTAACTTTGATTAGGATTTGATTTGTATTCTTTCCTTTGATTAGTTGGAATAGGAGCCACTCAAGCCTTGATCTTAAACTCGTGCTGAGCTGAAAAAGCTCATGTACAAGCTTGATGGATTGGCTGCCCTGATGAAAGGATGACAATGATGTTGAAGTCTCTAGAAACAATTTTCTTAAACGCTGATGTGTATAGATTTTTCAATTTGAACTCATGTTTTTAATCTTAACTCATGTTTTCTTTCTCCTTTTGTTCATTCAATGACAGGAAAACTATATCAATTATCGTCCAAGTACTGTTGGTAGGGATGACAGCGGAGTCAAGCGAATGAACATGATTGCTCGTGCTGCAGAGTCTGTTGGAGATGGGGATATTGTCAATGTACAAATACGCAGATATCGACAGTGGCAGCTGTCCCAAGTTAGCTGCCTTGCATCTTCTATTATTCCGTATGTTGCTTGATTTCAGCAGTAAAATTTTTGTTTTTTGTGAAATCTTTTTAGTCACACTGGTCTTAAAATTGCGGTTTTGTCGTCTCCATCAGTGCTGCTTTGATGCATGGGCAGAGGGAGACCTTCACTGCGGTAATTGATCTTATCTGTTTCCATGCTGGTGATGATCACATACTTTGTCTTGCTGTTTCATTTTATTTTAACTCTTTCTTCCTTTATGTGTGTCCCAATCATCCAATGAGGATTTGCAGCACACTTTTTTCAAAATTTCATGACATTATATGTGTTAATGTACTTGGAGTAATATCGTTTGGCAGTGCATACTTGTTAAATGGCATTTACGTCTGTAACTGGAAGTAGTCAAATCATTAATCTTGGCTATCTTATGTCAAATAAACTAACATCACAACTAACATCTATGAAAGCTTCAACATCAAGATGCCCATGCCTATAGTGTATAATTCCTTTTTCAGGAGATGACTTGAAATACCTAATACTCCTATATGTTTCTGCTCAGAGACTACATCTTGATAAATCATCATGGTCTTTCATTCAGAATAGGCAATGATGTAGATCCATACAATGCAATCTGATTTAGTTTCCGAATTTTATTAATGAGCTTGTAATTAGGATTGAAGGGCAGCTTGGCCCAACGGTAAAGGCATACCGGTAGCGTCCTGGAGAACGCGGGTTCAAGTTACGAAAACAACCTCTTCAAAATGAAGGTAAAGCTGCGTTCATCTTGCCCTCCCCAGACCCTGCTATGCGGGAGCCTTGTACACTAGGCTGCCCTTTTTTTAGTTTGTAATTAGGATTAGATTTTCAATTTCTTAGGATTTCTTAAATTTTTTTTCCAAGTTGCTTATTAACTACTTTCCTAGTTTGATTAGAGTAGTTGTGTTACAATGATTCAAAATTGCAGTTTGCAATGAGCATTGTAGTTGACCTTGAAAACCTTAATAATGCGCATTGCGCCGTGGTTCGCGGTCATTGCAATTCATTGTGTTGCAAATTTTTTGTTTTATCCTAAAAAATTTGGAAAAAATATCCAAAAAATCCAGAATATTATAAAATGGTAGAAAACAATGTTCTTTTCCATTAGGAAACACTTTTAAGGCAAAATACATCAAGATCAAGATGCCCATGCCTAGAGTGTATAATTCCTTTTTCAGGAGATGACTTGAAATACCTAATATTCCTATATGTTTCTACTCAGAAACTACATCTTGATAAATCACCATGGTCTTTCATACAAAATAGGCAATGATGTAGATTCATCCGATGCAATCTGATTTAGTTTCTTAATTTTACTAATGAGTTTGTAATTAGGATTAGATTTTCAATTTCTAATGATTTCTTAAATTTATTTTTCAAGTTGCTTATTAACCACTTTCCTAGTTTGATTAGACTAGTTGTGTTACCATGATTCAAAATTGTAGTTTGCAATGAGCATTGCGGTTGACCTTGAAAACCTTTATAATGTGCATTGCGTCGTGGTTCACGGTCATTGCAATCCATTGTGGTGCAAATTTTTTGTTTTACCCTAAAAAATTTGAAAAAGTATCCAAAAAATCCAAAATATTATAAAATGGTAGAAAACAATGTTCTTTTCCATTAGGAATCACTTTATGCCAAAATAATGGTCCCCTAGGTCATAACATTCTGCATCACTGCTATTTAATCTTTGATTGTTAAAAATGTGTTTTAGTGTTTAACATTTTGCCGTCTTCATAATTTATAGATCCATGAATGTAATTCATTTTTAAAATCCAAACCACTCAAGTAATTTTCACAAATTTTTTTAGCTTTATAAAAAAAATTTCACTCTAATCAAATTTGGGTCCACTGTCACATTTAAAGAGGCGGCATTTATTTTTGGGATTTTTACAAAAAAATTATCTTTAAACCCTCATCAGACGAATCGATAGTGAAAATTGAAAATCTTTAATTGGGGGTTGTAGTGTGAGAAGGACCAAAATGCCCACTAACGATATTGTTATGGTACGATTGAAAATAAGCCCCTGATTAGATCATGTTTTCTCCTTTCTCTTTTCCTTTCTTCTCCATCGCCAGAACGGTAGCACATAGACGTTGGCGGTCCTCGTCAAAACTCCTCAAGTCAGGTTCCCCCTGATCGCGATCCCACTTCCTCTTTTCCTTCTTCATAGCTTATGGTGAGTATGTGAAAATTGCTTGTCTTTCTAGTCTAGGACTTCTATTCTCCCAATACTTTTGAATTTAGTTACTTTTGTTGTTTATTTTGAGATCCGTTTTGCGATTTCCTTTGTTGTAACCTGTTCGATGAGGTTTTAGGGTTTTGATTTAAGGTTGTGTTTAGACGGAATACTATGTTTAGGATGGTTGACGAAGTCTCCTATTTTGAGGTGTTGCTAGCACATTGGTGATACCATTCCTCTCTCCCTCTTTCTTGTGAAAATTAAAAAAAATAAAAGTGGATAGTGGATTGTGAAATTTCAATTTCACACGTTTGGATTTGACTCCAGATAACAAACATTCTTTTCATGCTATTGGGACAGCAGTCTGAAACTGCACAATTTGAGGTACTGGTAATTTCTTGTTATTTGCTTCTCATGCCATTGACAGTATTCATTTTGTGGCTGCTATGTATTCTGGTTTGTGGCGAGGCAGATGACCTTCCTAGAATGGCTATTTGGTAGTATATTTGTGAGTTAAGAACTCTTTATCTTGTGTTGGGCCACATGCTGCTCATCTATGTTCAATATAATCACTATATGTTCTATTTCTTGTTTATTAGTCTCCACAAAAATTTGACATTAATCCGTGTAGGTCCAACAATTGATAATGGGAATTTTGAGACCCATTCCATTTCATCCAAGTTTTGCAGGTCATCCAATGGATGATGATGGAAATTTTGTAGAACCATTTGGGTGGGTTCATGTGTCATAGTTCCTGACTTTTGACACTGATTCCATATCAACTACGAAATACCTGGGTTTGTCCTCCTTATAGATTTTAGTGAAAACTAAGGAAAAAAAAAGAAGATGATAAAATTGGTCTTTATCAAGAGAATCGATGTCAGGAGGATAACGATATCTTGGCTCAGATAATGATATCATCCCAAGGGTAATTCTGTTAAAAAAATGTACTGCACTCAAATATGTTAAATCTATGTTTTTCATAATTAATTTGTCTAATCAGGGTTTAGAAGTAATTTTTTCATAAAAGTCCCTTATTTTTTTTGTGGCCTAGGATAATAGGATTTTTCATAAGTAGGCCTTATGGTGTAAGATTAATAAAAAAAAGTTTCTTAGATACTCAATTGAATCTTTTAATATTATATTCACATGTCTTATTAGTGTGATCAATGTGATAGTGGGCCTAAGTCTTACGTAATAAATTTCTTAAGGACCTATTATAGAAGGGGAACCATCCTTTTAGTGGTTTAAATTTTCTTTTAAGAATATTAAAAGTTATAATTAAGAAAGTTAAGTGTATCAAGAGTTATAATTAAAAGAAAGGCAACATTTTCAATCTGTCTTCAGTTAAATATATATTGTGATCTCTCTATTTGGTTTTGTTAGATGGAAATTATACAAACATAAAAAGGAGATGTCATTTTCATGTAGCAGTTAATAGTAATGATGGCTGGCTCTAACTATAAATAGCACTGCACATTTACATTTGCAGTTGTGTTGGAACATATCAACACTGCGGCATGTGCAACATTTTTGGAAACCGCCTTAGATTTTTCTGTTATTGAGCTGATGATCTTTATCTATATATTTATTTATTTATATTCCTTCAGCAGCATATTGGTCATCCAGTATTGTAGCAAAACCTTCTGGCAAACTTCAAATTGTCGGAGGACATTAGTTTGATGTTTCAAAATAGAAATATATATATATATATTCCTTCAGCAGCATATTGGTCATCCAGTATTGTAGCAGAACCTTCTGGCAAACTTCAAATTGTCGGAGGACATGAGTTTGATGTTTCAAAATAGAAATATATGATTTGTGTAAAGAACATATTCTGCTGTTAAGATGACATTCGTACAATGTGTTTAAGTTGCTTTGCTTCAATTGAGTAGTACAGTCCTGATTTTGCAGGGAGAACGAAATTTCAACAGATTTGGTGGGTGGCTCGGAAAGAACTCGACAATGGGCAAGAATTTGAGGCTTTTGGAGGATCTGCACGTTCATGTTCTTGCTTCTCGTGAAACAATCATAGACAGGTACGAAAATACTCCACATTTGAAGTTCAATGAAAAAGGTTACCATTTCTTCTTCTTTTTGGGTCTTTGTAGTTTACTGATATTTGTAAGCAAGTAATCTTGTATGTGTGCCAACACTGAAGTTTTAGGTTTTCTCAATCCTTTTACATCCTGATGCAAGTAATAAAGATGGATGAAGGTTCAGAGAAAACACATTGGATCTATATCGTTATGTTGTGATTACTAAGGAGGCATAGAGTACCAATTGATTTTAGGAAAAGATGCTAGATGCACATGCTGTTTGACATTAATTTAGAATCTGATCTTGAATATATGCTATTTTCCATAGGGTGATCACTCATGTATCTCCTTGATAGCTTCATTTAAACCATTTTCTAGTATTCCCAGGTATTTAGTGACAACAGAAAGTTATGAAACAGAAGCTATATGGAAATTGAAGGGATGAATACCATGCCCATTTTGTGTGATTGATGGGTCCACATATACTATTCTATGATTGATGTTATATCCCTTAAAGGACAAGTGCTATCAGCAAATATACAAAGATGAGGATCATCTCTAAGATTAAGAAGTGTACATCTAATTTCACAGGAGTATCTGATGTTAGAGTCTGGGTGAGTTTCGCAAGCCCAGTCTAATAATGCTGCAGATATTTTCATTGACACACTTGAGTTCCTGTTAATGAATTTTGAACCTCAGGGCCAAGGAAAATTTGTAAGTAGTTCCAAATTCAAGTGAAAGGAGCATGCAAGAGGAGCCTTGCGATATGCGATATCATGGTCATCGCTGGTGATGATAATACCTGTCCAAATATGAGTGAGATGGTGATCCCCTGGGATGTTGTAAAAGTAGAGAAAATGACCAGTTGGATTTTTTTTATAAAGTGAGCTGGCAATATGGCAGAGCAAAAATTTTCAAGGCAAGCATGTGGTGCTTGTTAGAGTCCATAAAGTGACTTCTTAAGATAAGAAACCAGTCTTTGTGAACATTGAAATCCTGGTGGGTGTGACACATGGAAAACTTCTCCTAAATCTCCATGGAGAAAAATGCACTTTTCATGTCCATCTGAAATAATGTCCCATGCCTGACACATGTGACTACACGTTTCAAACAGTGGACTTCTTTGCTATGGTAGCAAAGGTTTTGTCATAGTTGATGTAGTCCTGATTCCAATTGGACTGTCCTGTGATGCCCAAAGCCCGTAACTATAGAAATTACAGAAAATTTTCAGAAGGAGCTCAAATTAGTATTTGCAACTAACCTTTAAATTTTATTATTTGAGAAAAAGATCTCTGGAGAAAACAATTGTTTCTAGGACAATAGGAAATATCCTTTATTGCATATGAGTAGATGAAACTGAAATTTAATTGAGCTGTTCGGAACAGTTTACCAACATCCCTTATATAGAAGGTCTTAAAAACGGAAACCATAGACTTTCCTGTCAAAAAAAAGTTTAAATCCAGTTCCTACTGACTTGCCTAAGATTTAGAACTTCTAACTACACTAGAATTGATAAAGAAGGAAATAAAGTACAAAAAGGTGTCATTAAAAAAACTTCAAAATGATCCTACATTTCAGGTCAGATGGCATGTCCAAAACTCCTGAGATATTTGACCTGTGCGGCCCAGATGGCCTATCCAGAGACCTTGGGCATATAAGCAAGTGTGGCTCCCTCATGGGTTTGGGCATGTTTTTGCATTTTTGAGTGTGGCATTGTAGAAAACCCCTTACTGCTGTTTCTTTTGTCAAAACAGCCCTTGGCACTTTATGTCATTGGACGTTTGGGACTGTTTTGGGCCGACTCTTTGAATCAACTTATTCAACACTTAATCCATATAAATAAGCAAAGCGAACTTAGCGGCTAAGATTCCTAATCACAGTTTAAAAAATCAGACTTGGGATGTGACTCGGCCATGGCCGAGTCCAAGTCGACTCAGACAAGTCCCATGGCGGGGTCCCATGCAACTCAGCCAAATTGTCACATGATTTGAGTTTGAGTCCCATAGGACCTAACTCGGTATGTGCCAACTCCAAATCATCTCGGACTCGGCTGATTTTTTAAACCATGTTCCCAATCAAGCTAGGAAACTAAAGAAACTGGAAACTATTCTAATTATAACCCATAAATTAGAAATTAATAAAAATTAAGTAAATAAATAAAATTAGAAAACTTTTTGACTTGCTTAGGCCCTGCATGTGGAACACGAGTTTCCTTCCAATTGTCCCTTGGGGTGATGCTGCTTGGTCAAATTCTAGGACCTTGATTTGGTCAAATCCCACTGTTGACTGCACTCACTCTATCTCTCTTGTTGTTTGTGCCTGAAGGAAGAGCAAATGTGTTTGAAAGGCACTTTTTGCTCCTATGTCGCTAGTGTCGAAGACAGACAATAGAGAACACGGTTTCAAATTTCAGACAAAATTGGGTCAACTCAGGTGAGTCGACTTGTGCCTCCCCTGACCGGAATTAAAAGGGCCCCATTTTTCCGTTTTATATATATTCCAAGATGCCAAAGTCAATATATTGCATTTTGTATATAAATTCAAACTCTTGTATGTAGCCCAGCCAGTTAGGACGTCAAGGCCTAGTACACTATTGATTGTGAGTTTGAGTCCATCTTCATTAAGGAAAAACAAATATTTTTTTAAATTTTTTTACAAATAGGTCTGTACATTTTTATATAACCTTAAAAATGCCTTAGGTTTCATGTATTAACTAAAATATGCAAAACTTCAAAATGAAACCTACAACCAAAACAACATACTTTTTTTTTTTTTTACAAATGGGTGCTTAAATGTTGACATAACTTTAAAAGGCTCTTATATGTCGCATATTTACTAAAATGTCTCTTAACTAACCGTGAAACTGGATAGAAGTTAACTAGATCCTCCTTTTTTGTTTTTTGTTTTACCAATTTACCTCTGAAAAAATGACTTCTACTTTAAAAAAATAATTTTACCCTTAAAAATTAATAGTTAGATGGTATACCACCATCGACTTAGTGCTCAACCCACTAAATATCACTATATTTGGATTTGACACTTGTTAAATAGCTCAATTTTCACACTTTTTAGTTTTCTATTATTTTCTATTGTTTTAGCATATTTAGATGTTTTTTTAGTTAGTTTTAGGACTGATGTGACAATACTTCTATATCATACTTGAGAAAGATATATCATTCCTTTCCAACAAAATTTTTTTTCCTCTTTATTGGATGACGCCAAGCATATGTGATTTCCTAAATGTTGCAGGGTAATATTGCGAACTGATTTATTCTCTCTTCTTCTGAAACAATTGACAAACCCCCTTCGGGAGATGTCTAAGGTTGGAAGTTTGTAGTTGAATTCTAGCTCTGTAAATTTAAACTGCTAAAAAGCTGAACAGAAACTGAACGTATTCCATCTTCATGTGATAATGATAAACAGGATGTTGCGGTTCAGAAGGTTGTGGAGTTCATGGATGCTTATTCTCTAAGTCAAGAGGACTTTGACACAATTGTGGAATTGTCCAAGTTCCAGGTATCTATATGTACTTCCTATATACTCTACCTATTAGGGAATGAAGAAAATGTCTTTTGTCTTTCTTCCCTTGGCCCAGGTCACTTTGTCTCTTTCAGAATGTGCATTTCTTGATGCTGCCATCTACCACATGGTTTTAACTCTCAGGGCCAAGGGAATTTCAATTAAAAGAATAATGTAATTGAGATGAGCCCTTTCTGCAGAGTTCTTACACAGCTTCCTCCTTCTATTTCTTCAATCTGTGAACTATGATCTGAATGTTTCAGCTATTCCTCTGAGCTTAGCTGGTTTGTTATAACACTTAACGTCTTGTCACCATGTTTCCTTATTATATGATGGGGAGTTAGACAGATGGTATAATGTGGTGACTTTGGTCTGAGAAACTATCAGGAAAATGCTCTCCAAACCAATCAAGAGTAGTTTTTCCTGGACATCTAAGAAGTGATGTCTGTTTAATTAGAAGTTAATTTTCTATGATAGTGAATGTTCTTAGAACTTTCAGGTCTTTAAAATATATATTTTAAGTTACTTGTTTCTACTTCACCATTGCTTGTCACTGTGGTTTATTGGTTTTGGATTTAGATTCATGAATAGATGAATCTCCTTTTCATCACATTTTTAAAAACTGAATTGGAGGTTGAGTGCTAAATTGGACAGTTCAGTCTAAAAAGTTTGATCAAAGCTGACCATTACACCAGTCCTTTGAAACTTTGGTTCATGCCAATCTGATTATCACTTTGTGCATTTTTTTTATGGTTTAGACTGGTAATTTTACCAAAATGATTTAATCTGGACTCTGGAGTTTGGTCTGGACTCTATTGCTCCAAGGCACCAACGACTCCAAACTAGTCCAGTTATGGTCAGATTCCATTTAGAACACTGCGTTCTATTCTTCAAACATCAGTTTCTCTTGTACTGGAGTTTCTTTTGTTTTTTCATATCTATGTACATATGAAAGCAGGGGCACCCAAATCCTCTAGATGGCATACAGCCAGCCGTTAAAGCTGCACTCACAAAGGCATACAAGCAAGGAAGCAGCTCACGTGTGGTGCGAGCAGCAGATTTGATCACCCTTCCTGGCATGAAAAAGGCTCCAAAGAAACGGATTGCGGCGAAGTTAGAGCCAGCGGAGAATGGTTTACCAGAGGAAAATGACGGTGCTTTGGCTGAAAGTGAGGAAGAAAACTCATCAGATACAGAAGATCCAGGTACATTTCCTTTAAATGAAAACAAAATTGTGGGTTTTGTTGACCAAAAGAAAAAACATGATGTTTCATTTAACTGAATCCTAAAATGCGGACTTCCAACAAAAAAGATGGAGATTTCAAAAATGATTTTTTTCCCTTTCCTTTTGTTTCTTCTATTCCTTTCTTTATTTCCCCATTCTCTCTCAGCATTTGATTCCATTTTTCTTTAGCAACAAAGACTGTCTTCCTGGTGAGGTGGAGTGAACTTTTCTGACAGAAGAAGGAAGATGATGTGTTGTTGCGTGAACTGAGGCCAGTTGAAATGTGCAATAATCTTAGTAGTCAAGGAAGATGACAAAATAGCTGGATCCCCATGATAGTGTAGTTGATTGGATGGATAAGAGACATACTAATTGTAACAGTATACTTCAGAAAATAAAAATTAAAATAAAATGATGCTCATATTGTTCGAGGGAACTGAAACCTCTTCTTGAATCATTCCAGGGATCCCAAAATCTCTGTTTTTTTTACTCAACTAATTCTGAAAATCTTTTTACATGGCTTGTGACAATTTCTTCCATTTATTTTTTGGGTTTTACTAAGGGATAAGAATAGAAGGTAGGGATGGATGAGATGAGTTTGAAATTTAAAAACAGATGAGAAGAGTTTGAAATTTAAAACAGAGACAAGGACAATAGAGGACATTATAATGGGATAGTTTTCAGACCAAATCAGGCTTCAATTTTTTTTTTTAACATTTTATAATCAAGTTTCATTTGATGATAACCAAAACAATCCTGACAATTGGGTTATTGAAATGCTACCTTTAATCTAAGCCATTAAACTTGTAACTAATGAGCCAAGTTTAATTTAGTCCCTTCCACTGTAACTCAAACAGGTCACAGAAGGGATGGATCATCAAATCTTCTGCAGATTTGGGTGGGCCCATCTGTATTCTGTAGGCTCCATGTGCACTCTTCCATCCTGCTCCTCCATCACCATGCACAACTTTTATTTATTTGTTTAACTATCATATGGATTTTTTGCTAGAGATTTTAGCATTAGACTAACAGTACTGTTTCCTATCAGATGCAGACATTAATGGTGATAAAAAACTGCAGATGGACGTTCAGAGTAGCAAATCAAAAGGTAGGTCTTGTGTTATATGGAATCTTCTGTTTACAAATATCACAATAGTGCATGTAGTGATGTCAATGGAACTCTAACTACATGCTTTCCCTATGAACTCGACCAGAAAAATCTAGGTGTGGACCACCCATAAGGCCCTAGCTATGAAGCACGGACACGGATACAGGACACGGATATGACATGATACGGACACGCCGATACGGCATTTCTCAAAAAGTAGAACACGGACACGTCGGGGACACGTTAATAATATATATTTATTTATATATACATATAATCAATCAAAAACTAAATATTGCCAATGGAGCTAGAGCTAGAGCTAGAGCATCCAATGGAACTCATATTACCAAATTCCAAATCTATATAATATAACAGCAAATTAGCACCAGCATTAACAACAAATTAACGGGACATAGCATCAAATTAATAACAAGCAATAGCAATTGAAAGAAAAGGCAAAGGCAGAAAGAAAGCTTCCGACATTAATAACATAATAAAAAAATGAAGTGTACAGCAGGAAGAAAAAAGTTACATATAGGCAAAGGCAGGCAAGGAAAAGGTAAAAGGTGGGCAAGCCTTTCAACATCATTTCATAAAAAAAGCAGGCAAGTATTAAGATATTGCACAGCAAACAAGCCCCAGCACATCATTTCATACAAAAGGCAAAGGCAAAGGCAAACGATAAATCAAAAGGAAAAAGAATTAAAAAAAGGCACAGCAGCAAAAAAAAAAAAGGAAAAAAAATGAACGGCAGATGGCAGGCAAGTATCACAGTAGCACATCATTTAAAAAAAAGAAAAAGAAAAAAAATGAACAGTAGACGGCAAGCATCACAGCAGCATATCATTTAAAAAAAGAAAAAAGAAAAAAAAATGAACAGTAGCACAACATTTTATAAAAAAGGCTCAACAGAAGAGGAATTAAAAAAAGAAAAAAAAGAAAAAAAAAGAGACATCACAAACCTTCTTTAAAAAAAAATGGAAAAGAGACATCACAGACATCATAGCAGGAGCAGGAGTACCAGCAGACGGCGATACTTCTTCTTGTTAATCTTCTTCTCAGATGGCGAATGGCAGACGGTGATGGTCCAGCTGACGGTAGATGGTGATTCTTTTTTTTTTTTTTTCTTTCCCTCTCTTCTTCTTCTTCTTCTCCTCCTCCTTCCCGCAAACGGTGATGGAGTACCAGCAGACTTTTTTTTCTCTTTCCCTCTCTGCTACTACTGCTGCTGCTTCTTCTTTTTCTCCTTCTTCTTCTTCTTCTTCTTCTTTTTCTCCTGCTCCTTCTCAGACGATGATGGCCTGATGGGGTTACGCCGATGGGTTCCTAGGGTTTTGTTGGGTTCTTGGGTTTCGTAGACGGGATGGGGCTTCGTTGGGCTCTGGGATTTTGCCGCTAGGATGGGATCTTATTGCCGGGATGGTGTTTTGCGCTGATGATGGGTTTCGGTGCAAATGACATTCAAGAGGGAGAGTGGGTTTGGCGAGGAGGAGAAAGGGTTTTTGCAGTTTCAAGAGGGAAAGAATGAAATGGGTTTGGGGATTGAAGAGCTGTTGTTATAATATTTAAAATTTCATTTACCCCCTTCTGGATTTACTTTTTCTAAATTTAATGCAAAAAAATCATAGTTCTTTTTTTTTTTCGCCGTGTCTCAAGCCGTGTCGGAGCCATGTGCCGCCGTATCGGAGCCGTGTCCTACCCATGTCCGTAATTAAAAAAATAAAATTTAAAAAAACAGGACACTTTTCGCGTGTCACAAACATGTCTGAGCGTGTCCGGGACGTGTCCGTGTCCCAGCCGTGTCGGACACTGACATGTCAGCCCCGGAGAGGTGTCCGTGCTTCCTAGGGCCCTAGTATGAATTGTGTTAGGCCCATTCACAGAACCGGAGTTATATATTTAGAAACTCTCAAAAGCTCCCTATTTTAAAAACTCTCCTTTTTGCTCCCATATGTTTTTTGTGGTGTGGAGCCTACCTTGAGCGAATTCAATTACTTCACACATACTACCCACAATGAATTGGCACAAAGTCTAAATTTGACACTCATCCAGCTTTATTTCACACATACTACCCCCAATGAATTGGCACAAAGTCTAAATTTGATACTCATCCAACTTTTACTCACCATTTGATTGAAATAACAAAAAAATAATGCCTCTAAAACCATTGAACTTTGGGTCCATGGATCAAAGGATTAGGGTGATCTATTGGAGTTGATAAGTAGCTCGTCTAGATTATTCCGTCCAAAGGCATTCCATGACGGTCACACACCATAGTAGGCCCCACTGGAAGGGCTTTTTTGTAGAAAAAAAGTTGTTATATATAAATATATATGCATATTATAGAGATTTTCATTGACATTAATTCATTAAAATTTCAGGAATGGCCTATGGGCCCTACCTTTCTTTATTTTCGCTGTAAATTAGCACCGACTCAAATTTGAACTCAGCCAAGTTTATTAGCCTCTTGAATTTATTAAGCAAAATTTATCACTCATCTAAGTTTCTAATGGCTAGGGCTTGAATTAGCTTTGAGGCCCTTAGATCAGTAACTGCCCTGCCACATGCTTCCAATTTTGGGCACAGGTGGGTCATTAGGACACCCCTCTCTACATGATTGTCATCTTTACAGCTGAGCCCCTTAGTCTAGCTGTTAAGCTTTTGCACATGCTACCCATTCCTAAATATGGCTATTATTGATCATTTTGAAATTGTTTTTATGTAAATATGTAATATCTTAGGATTTAGTTGGATTTTGAGTCAGTCCAAGTCACTTTCAGGTTCAGGTCAATGAACCTGGTCTGTTTACGTTCCTAGGTACATACTTATATTGAACTTTTATTTCTCTCTTCTATCGTGCTCTGTATCTTTGTAGGAATTCATGTGGAACTGGACTTGAAAAGCAGTGGAAATTCCAAAGAAAAGAAGACGCCGGCAAGCAAATCAAAAGCTTCTCAATCTGCAGGGAAGGGTGGGCGAAGCTCAGGAGCTACCAAGAGGAAGAGATGATAGGGCTGTGAAATCAAGTTCAGCAACTCTCCCAAAATGTAAAGGCCTTCAAGGATTTGTATTTTGTTGGCCAATTTTTTAGCAGCTTTTCGTTTTGAGACGAGCATATGATAATGTCTGTCTTCTTTCTTTTGACATTTTTACTCTAGTAGGTAAAATCTTGTGTACTCTGCATGTAAAAATGAAGCCTTCTAGCCTTTTTGCTTGCCTGCCTTTGCTTTCTCTGCTTTTGCTTAGTCATCTAGATCCAGTCTCCCCTATGTCAACCAACTGGACAAAACCAACTGGGGTCAGTTATTATGCCTATCCCCGTGTGTCCCATTCGTGACATGTTTTGGAGTCGATCTGCGTATGCCCCTCTTCTTTCTGTTGCTGGCTGACTAATTAGCTTGGTACTCACAAGTGTGGTCGCTTTAAACATGTGGATTATTTCTTGATTCCCATTGCTTTTGCTGCTTGCTGACTTGTTGCATTAGGAATGGCATTCTACTGAATTAGCTTAGGACTCTTACGGGTTCTGAAATGTGTTATTTCTTTTGTTATTCTGATAGTCAGTGTTTGCTAGCTTATCACTTTGTTCTATCAACTAGCCAAGCTTTAGCTCATACTTCATTCCAGCAATCTCTGCTATGTGGGGATTGATTACCAGATCAGTTACTATTTTTTGCCTTTTGGTGCCCAGATACGTCTGGAGGACATGAATTTTACACATAAAAAGTGGATATGATTTTTTTTCTTTCTTTTTTTTTTTTTTTTATGTTCATATGATATGACACTATGTATTGCCCATTTTGAAATATCCGAGCGTCATACATTTTTTCCTAGGTCATGGTGGGATATACCATAGTGATAACCTGGCTCTGAACAAAAGTTTCTATAAGAATAAAGGCTAAAATTTGGGTGGGAGGTCCTTCACCATTATTACATGTTTTTTGGGTCTTCAATTGTGGAACGTAACGTGAACGGGACAATTTTTTGGGTAAATTCCCCTTCTCTATAACCAAAAAAGGTATAAATTGGGTAAATTCCTCATCTATAACCAAAAAAGGTATAATGTGAATTTCATGTGCAGCACGCAATGGAGAAATGCCTTGGTACCGTAAAGGGGCCCACCTGAGATGGACGTCTAGAAAATGTGTTTATCTACCATATGGATGATCCATGAGTGGACTAGGGGCATAAAGTATGCGTCGGAAATGTCGTTTTCAATAGATTGGGGTGGCAGAAATGTCTTAAAGAGGACAAAATCACGTGCAAGGTTGTCAATTAAGCAAGGTTTTTCCACCGACGCTGACGGACATCTTTGGCCTATTTGCTAAGGGGCCTCCTTTCAAATAATTATTATCCCTCTCCATCTGTGTTTAATGAATTTTAAACTTTTTTTCTTTGGTAAATACTCATATGCACTAACCCAAATCTCTCACCGTCAGCGCTACTGGCGTAGATTGACCGATGATGGTTGTTATGGAATAGAGGTGCTTCAGCATTGAGCTACCAGTGGATTGGCAAGAAAACCCTTCCGATCATTGGGCAATTTCTTTTTGAACGGGTTTGATTAGAATCAAACGTTCATTTTAAGAAAAGGACTAGAAGAGCATCTGAACCTTTAAATACTAATGTTTCTGTTGATTATGTTAAGCTAGCGATATGTAATATTGCTTGACAGCAATTTTACGGACACATGCTAGTGTCATTTGTTTTTGTTTTGGCTTTTTTTTATTTTTATTTTTTTTGTCTTGTGTGTCCACTTGAGATATGAAAGCGGAATATACATGTGAAAGCCAGGTACAGATTGAAAATGGCAACGTTTTAACATACATAATGTGCTAGTTTGGATGAGTTCCCTGTAGATATAAATCAGAGATGGTGTTCGATCCAGACTATTGTTACCTAATGGTTACCTTATTCACAATTTGATAAATATGTATTTGAGTTTGCAATTCACAATTTTACTCTTAGTTTGATCAGGAAATTTAATAGAGTAGGTTCATTTGATTCACTTCTTAATTCATATGCTTTGGAGTTCAAGTTCGAGAAGTTTAATGAACTGGTTCATTTGTGCATATGCTATAATTCCATCTCTAGGGCCCTAGTCTTAAATGCAAATGTTCTCTGTCTATAGTAGGTAAAATTTTACTTCAATAAGAGTTGGACTTATTGAATCACATGGTTAAAGTAAAAGCTAAGTATAATCTTCTATTTACTGGTTAGCAATCTTAAGGTGGGTTCAACTTTGAACTTAGATTGAATTAATGCTAATACATGGGGGGTGCAGTGCTTTTGAGTAACTTGGATTTTGGATAAGCACCACTAAATGTACTTATAGGAGTTGGCTTATGCACTAGATGAGATCAGTTCATTAATAAGTCATGAATCAAAGTCAAACTACCAATTCTTCGAAATAACCTATTTGCAGTTTAAAGGCCTTCGGACTGAGCTAGATAACTGTGATCCGAACGGGTAACATGGATATGATGTGGCCTATCCTTCGAATTAAGTGGAGTTTAGACTTTATCCTTTTCATTATCGCTGCAATGATTGCTCCCATGTACGTCCAACATTTAATAACTTTTCTCTGCTTTAAGGCGACATTAGCTGTTTCAATTTTGCAACTTTTATGGGCCCCTGTATTCTCAACCTCACAAATCACCATCTTCATTTCAAACCATCTCAATCTCCGCCACACAACTCCAAGACCAGAAAGTAGATGAGAAACACTACTCTCCATCAGCATCTACCTTATGAGCCAACCATTAGAGATGGATGACATTCAAATATGTGGGAGGGGGTTGTACATGTGAAGCTATGAACTGTGAGCAAGAAAATGAAGAAAATGACAAGAGGAAAGAGTTGAATTTTTCAAGCATGGACAAGCAGGGTTTGTTTGGATCCTTTAACGTAACGTGGCTTTCATGTTGACACCGGTGGAGAGGAGATTCTGCTTATGCTCTCAGGGAGAGGAGATGAAAAGGGAATGGGATTACACGCTGTGAAAGAGGAAGGTGAATATGTATATTTTTTTTTCACTTTTTGCTCTAGGAGTCAGGATCCGACAGTGGATTCACTTATGAAAAATTTAATTCATTAAAAATAAATTGCCCTCTCTTAAATGGGTCTTCCTTAAATTCCACATTTATAGGATTTGGATATGCAATCAACTTGATAATATGTAAAAGAGGATTTTACAGGAAAAAGCCTCTTAGATTTGCATTAAACACGATTAGGCCCAATTTTTCAATATCCACGGATTGGATCAATTGGGCTCAAATTCGTGCAATAGCCTTTTTTTTTTTTTTTTTTTTGAATGTGTCACTGAGTGATGCCAGCTGTACATAGAAAAAAAATAATGCAGAGAACAAAGGAAGAAGAGAGAAGAAAGAAGAAAGGAAGAACAAGAGAGGAGAAAGGAAGAAAAAGAGAGGAAAAAGAAGAGAGAAAAAGGAAGAAGAAGAGAGAAGAAAGGAAGGAAAAGAAGAAGAAGAAGAGAGGAAGAAATGAAGAAATAAGAGGAGAAAGAAGAGACAAAAAAAAAAACCCCTTAATCCCTTGCTTTCTTCCTCTCTTCTTATTTTTCCTAACTTCCTTTCTTCCTCTCTCTCTTTTTCTTCTTTTCTCCTTTCTTCTTCCTTTCTTCTCTACATTTTTTTTTTATAGAATTGAGGTTTTTTTTTTTCTGGAAGGGTTGAGTGACGCTTGCAGAAAAAAAAAACCGCAAAAAAGAAATGAAGAATATAGGAGAAAGAAGAAAGGAAGAAGAAGAGAGGAGGAAGGAAAGGAAGAAAAAGAGGAGAGGAAGAAAGGAAGGAGAAGAGGAGAGGAAGAAGGGAAGGTATTAGTGTTAAGGGTTGTTAAGGGTTTTTTTTCTATCTTCTGTTCTTTGTCCTCTCTCTTTCTTCCCTTCTTCTTTTTCCTCTTTTTTTCTTCCTTTCTTCCTCTCTTCTTCTTTTCCTTCCTTTCTTCTCTCTTCTTCTTCCCTTTCTCTCTCTTCTTTCTCCTCTCTTCTTCTTCTTCCTTTCTTCCTTTCTTCTTTCTTCTCTCTTCTTCCTTTCTTCTTTGTGTTTTTTTTTTCTATGTACAGCGTCACTTAGTCACACATGTAAAAAAAAAAAAAAATTTTGTTTTGCACGAATTCGAGTCTAATTGACCCAATCTGTGGATATTGAAAATTGGACCTAATTGTGATTAATGCAAATTTAAGGAGCTTTTTCCTGTAAAATCCTCTATATAAAATATGTACGTAAGATAGTACAATAATTAAAGTGGTTTATACTGATTAATTTTATGGTGCCAATCCAGTATTAGCACAGTGGATAGGTATCTAGCTCCCTTGCCTCATACACAACTTAGAAGTGTATTCCTTTGGGGTGAGACTTGGGGCTGTCTGTGTGGGTGGATTCATTAGAAGAAAAAAGAAAAGTAGTAATAACAACAACAACAACAACATCATCAACAACAACAACAACAACAATAATAATAATAATGTAGCAATAGACCTATCTATTATTAGAATGGAATTTTACATGCAAAAGGTTGTGTTTTTGGCTAGAGATGAGAATATTACCAAATCATTGATGATATCAACAACTGATGAGTTTCGTTTGACCTTAATTTTTTTTCCTACTAAATGCAAAGTGAATGACAATATTATCCTGCCCTTTGCGTTATGTGGGTATTCTGTGTGTAGGTATGTATGTATCTCCAAGAAATTCATCCTTACTCATTACAATCGGATAACTTCCAACCATAAGTCAAAGGTTCAAAAGTGCTAACTGATGGGGAATACCTTATCTAGTTAAGAAAAAGTGAACACAAAGTCATCCTAAGGTTCGGATAAGATTGAAATGAGTCTAACATCGGAAGAAAAAGAATCCTCATATAAATACTACAACCCATTTCATGCAAATCGATGAGAGAGAGTGAGAGAGAGAGAGAGAGAGAGAGAGAGAGGGGGGGCCAATTTCCTCTTTGCTTTGTCCGCATCAATCGATGCTTCTATAGAATGGTAGGTTTCTTTCTAGGCGACACCATATTTCGGCTATTTTTGTTGTATGGTCCCTACATCAGACGTCAGCTGGGGTATCTCGTTTTCGGACTATCTGTGAATAACATATTCTCGCGTGGGGGTGGGCGGTCGCCAATTTGCACTGTGCTTTGACCGCATCAATCGATGCTTCTATAGAATGGTAGGTTTCATTCTAGGCGACACCATATTTCGGCTCTTTTTGTTGTATGGTCCCTACATCAGACGTCAGCTGGGGTTTCTCGTTTTTGGACTATCTGTGAATAACATATTCTCTGGAACAGTGGGACTCACGGGTTGTCCGCACCTATTCCAAACTCCAAGGGGTCTATTTACGATTTACATTTATGATTGCAGGTAAAAGATGCATGAATGGAAATAATTCACTTATTCTGAGAATGAATGGCTGGTGCTGAGCTTCTTGTGGGCGTGACCTATCATTTCTCTTGTACAAACACTGTACTCTTGAGGGAAAGAAAAAGTGGAAGCAACTTCATGCAAGTAATTTACCAACTTTGATGGCAGTAAACTTTAATAGTGAAGAAAAAGCGTAAATTTTAATATTTAAGAGAAGAGCTAAGTAAAAGGTGAGACTGTTATTTTGAGCGGTTTTAATTTCATAGGTGGAGCCCAACTATGAATTTATGGCTGGGGATTTAGTATATGGACTCATCAAATACACGGTACTTACTACTTACCATGTTTGGAGGCACAAGTTAGTTGAATACCCATCTCTCGGTCTAGTCTTTAAATGTAGCAATGAGCAGGAATCTTACTTACCAAAATAGCAGTCTCCTAGGCCACAATCTATCACCTTACCACAATGGCCAGCCCCATTTCCCTCCCTCTCCAAGAGAAACTTCCCCGAAAGAACACTCTTAAAAGAGCTTCAGATCTCTTCATCTTCCTTCTTCTCCTCTCACTTTGTTCCTATCGTCTTCTCCACCTCACTACACATGGATTCGTGTGGCTCCTCGCCCTTATATGTGAGTCATGGTTCACCCTCATGTGGGTCTTGATGATGAACTCAAAGTGGAACTTAGTCGACCACAAAACATATCCAGACCGTCTCCTAAACCGGTAGGCATCCATAATCAGATAGCCATGTGGTGTTTCATTAAACCATGGAAATCAAATTTTTTCATTTCTATTTTTCCTTGATAGTGTTTGGTTTTGTATGATATGTTATTTTTTAGGGTGAAAGAGCTTCCACCAGTGGACATATTTGTCACAACTGCAGATGTTTCACTCGAACCGCCTATCGTAACGGTGAACACTGTGCTTTCTTTACTGGCTGTGGACTACCCTTGTCACAAGCTAGCCTGTTACGTATCGGATGATGGATGCTCTCCTATCACCTTATATTCGTTGATTGAAGCTTCCAAATTCGCCCAGCTCTGGGTTCCTTTCTGCAAGAAGTATGGTATTAGAGTTAGAGCTCCTTTCATGTATTTCTCGACCAGACCAGAAATCCCAAGTGGGGTTTTGGAGGAGGCTTTTCTTCATGATTGGAAACGGCTGAAGGTAATTGAAGAAGAGGAGAAATTTACAGATGGACACCTTAAGTTTCTTATATTTACATAAACCACGTCCAATTTTATTATTTTTTCTTCCATTTCTTTTCAAATAATGACCCAGATGTCCACCAATATACATCAAGAGTACCCTTTTCTTTTTTCTTTAAGTATTTCAGCTGGTTATTCTAATCAAAATCAATTAATTGAACAAAAAAATAATTTTGATTCTCAAACGATGTTGGAGGTTTTTTTTGTAATTGTGGGAATTATATTCTCACTGTGATTAGTATTTCCCTCCAAGAAAAGGCAGTAGAAAAATCTCATGTTTTTAATATATTCTTTAAGTTCTCAAGTCTTTTGAAAAAAAAAGCAAATTTAAATTAGGAAACCACCTCAATGCTGCTCAATCCTTTTTCCCATCATCTCGACCTAATCCAACAAGTATTTTTCTATAAAAGTACAAAAATATGCTTATCTTACAATTATTTTCTTTTTTTTTATATGAATCTTACAATTATTTTCAGTAACCTTGATGTGCACCAGCTTAAAATAGCTGAAGTCAAAATATTAAATTACATTTTTATCCTTGAGTTTGTATTCCCGTGACATTTTTATGTTTTATTGTTTTTGAAATATACAGATATAGATGCTAACTGTAGTTAAAGAGAAATTTCTTCCTTTTGAGTCTTTTAGTGGAAACCCATCAAAATGGATCAAGATTCTCTTGGATTTTGACCATGATCAATGTAGTGGACAAAACATAAATATGGTATTTATTAAAATATAGAAAAAACAAGCTCGATCTTATATGCAAACATTACTAGAGACAAAAGCAATTTATTCGCTGGTGTATTTTCTGCCGGCTGTTCTAATGATATTTTTTGGTGGGATTTTTCTGGACCGCTGGCCTCTTCTTTTCGGTGGATTGTTTTTGTTTTATCTTTGTCTTTATTACCTTTCTCATCTGTGCTTAAAACAATATTTTTAAGTTTTAAGCATTTCAATAAGTTAAAGGACACCACATGTCTGAACCCCTTCACACAGGAAGTACCGGTTAGCTGTGGGTCTCACCTGAATTCCGGCCACTACCATATAAGGCTAGGGGCAACGTTAGATTAAAGTTCCAGGGTCCTATCAATCTGAAACCAGTACTGAGCCTTGAATTCCAAATCAGGTCAACAAGTCAGAAGCACAGGATTTTTCCTGTACACGATCACCATTAGTCACAGATAACGCGAATTATACCAAAATTAGTTGATAAAAAAAATTCCCGAGACATTTTTCGTACTTATATTTCCTTTTGATATAATAAAACTTGTTGTGATATCTCATAAAGTTGTCTTGATATATTGATAAAAAATAATGTTAGTCATGCTTTTCATTTTATGACTCATCTTATAACTGTTACATATGACACACCTAATTAATTTATTTTATTTTTAATATTGTAAAGATAAAAGAGAGAAAAAATACCATATAAAACATTTGTACGATGAGTTTTGAGATGAAAAGGTGTCAATTGACTAGTTTAAAATGAAGCTTTCTAGGATATCTCACAATCCAAATAAAATTTTTTGTCACGTTGAAAAAAGGCTGGCAGTACGCTTTGCAGTAAAATTTGTCTAGTGTTTGCGGAGGAGGCAGGGTAAAACGAAGCACGTGCACTACATTTTTTAGCAGAGTTTTATCTTAGATGTTGACGCAGGTCTAATTGAGCACATGGGGGCAGTACACTTTACAGCAAGGTTGTGATTTGTCACGGTACTGATCAAGACAGAGTGGGCGTCCTTGTGTAGGACCATATGCAGGAGAAAATTACCCATACTGTATCGTAAGTATAAGGTTTTTTATTTGAGCGGTAAGGCGTGGCAGTTTTTAGGAAACTATTTTTGGAGGATTTTGGGGGGGGGGGGGGGGGGGGGGAGAGATTCTCTATAACGGATTAGTTCAATCAATTTTAATAATATATATGTAAACAATTAACCATATAGTGAAAATAAAAAATTAAACCACAAGCATACATCACAAAAAGATACAGATTTTACCTGAAAATCCAACCTGAAAAAAAATCACAGCCAAGAATTAAATATTATGAATCATACTATAGTTACAAGAGAATGCTCATAACCCTTATCCAGTTGCTCCTTAACCTAAGAAACTTGTGATTCTCTTGCACAGTTTCCTGCTGCAACGATCTCCTGCCGTTCTCTGTGACAGATCCAATCACTTAGACGCATTTTAGATGTACCACTTAACTCCCCACAGCAATCTTCTACACTTAGAGAAGTAGAAGACGAATCTCTAGAGTAAAACTTCAGCCCTTTAACTCTAAAAAAAATCCGAAGAAGAAGATCTCCAAAATATATTCTCCACTCAGAATAATGAGATCTTTATCTTAGGGTTGAAAGAGAACCATTTTTTATAGCTCCAAATTCATGCCTCGTAAGTATAATACAATCAAGAAAGGATTTGGCATCAAATAGGTAAGTTTCCTTTCAATTGGGGCTGAGAAATCACAAGTCGGCGCACTTTCTGCATTTACCCGATCGGTCGAATAAATTTCCCGATCGGTCGGATTAAGGTTTTGCTCGGGTGAAAATTTCAGCATTTTACTGCAAACTTCCGAAGGCCATAACTTTCTCGTTTCAGCTCCGATTGAGGTGATCTTAGGCTTTCATGAATCCTCTCGAAACGAGCTTTCCATCGGTAGGTCGCTTGCCCATATCCACCACTCGGTCTGTGAGATATGACCTTTTTAATCCATTTTGTTTGTAGAAAACCACTTCAATTTATCGCTTTTTCTTCTATTTCTTCACTTCAGTGTATCCGGAGACTCAAACCATTGTCCATACTAAAAAATATGTAAAATACAACACTAATTGACTCAAGTTTTGTCCAACCCATGAATTTGCCAATACAAAAATACTTACATATTGAGAGTGAAAACGATGGATATTTTACCTTTTATGTGTGTGCAGGTTTTCTTTTAACATATGTGGGATTTTGTTTTTGTGTGTGCAAGCATTTTTTTTTTCTCTCTGTTTTTTTTCACACGTACGGCTCTCTCCGACGGCCCAACTCCACTGGCCAAGGTACCAAAAAAAGATTTAACATGTGTTTACCGAAACAGTGGTACAAATGGGAGGATCAAATTTGATCAACAGCAGCAATGGTTTCGATTTTAACATTGCTCCTGAAATTTTGTAGTAAAGACACCATCTAAGCCAGTGTCCCCAAAAACACTTAAAACTTATCATCATATGCCTTTTATATTTTCTCCTGTCTACAGTGTGACTACGAAGAACTAAAACGAAAATTAGAGGAAGCAGCTAAGAAATCCCTTCCATGTCCTCTCACTGGTGAATTTGAAGAGTTTTCCAACATTGAGCGTGGAAATCATCCAAGCATCGTTAAGGTATGGTTTAGTGACTAAAGAAGTAGTGACGTTTCTTAAACAAGCATTTGAGGATGTGAGCTTTAATTTCAATTTTTTTTTTTTTTTTTTGTAATGATGTCTGTAGGTTATATGGGAGAACAAGGACAAGGTTCCAAATGGGGTGCCGCATCTTATATATGTTGCCAGAGAGAAGAGGCCAAAGCAAGCCCATCATTTCAAAGCTGGGGCCATGAATGCTCTGGTAATTTGGAAAACCTTACATACTAAATAGGCCCAACTCGGTCCCGACAAACATCTCCATCAGTTGGTTAGGCCCACTAAACTGTATATTGGATCACCTGCCGCCTGACTCTAAGTGTACGGAGGTAGATCAAGAGCCAACCACACCCACAATGAAACCCTTAGCCACCTCAAACCATGAATTCCTCTCCAGAGGTGACTCAGTTAGGTGGTTTATAAATTATTGGGTGTGATTTAGAACTGGCAAAATCAGCCCAACCTACCAACTTAACTCGACCCAACCCATTTTTGACCCCCCTAACACAACTTATTTAAAATACAGGTCGGGTTAGGGTTAGGGTTTACCAACAACCCTTATAAAAATGGGTCGGATTAGGGTTAGGGTCTACCAACCCGTATAAAATAGGTTGGGTTAGGGTTGAACCACATAACTCGTTTAACCTGTTTAGATCTTATTAATTTACCATGACTTTTTAATTTCCATGTGGCTTTTCTTATTTATATGGGTTATAAACTATGTACTCTTTATCTTATATAGAGGAGATATGCAAAATTTTGATAATTAGAATATAAAACTTATTTTTTTTCTTTGATAATATGAATTTTTAGAGTTGAAATAATGACGTGTATTTTATTTTTATGTTGGCATAGAAATTTACCTCTAAAATATGGATATGAATGGAATATAATAGTGTTGATGAGCCTTATACTCATGCTCAAATATGGAATTATAAAATTAAAAAAAATTAAAAAGGCATTATCTCAATAAATGGGCTAGCAAATTTTTATGGATTTTGGCCCCATTTTTTACACCTTGAAAAATTTTAAATTATAAATTCGCGTTCAATACAACATTTTAAATGAATCTAGATGTAAGGAGAGCTTTACAAATGAAACTGGACCACATAAAATGAGTTAATTCATACACAAATTGGAAATTAAATAGGTTAGGTCGGGTCAGGTTGACCCGCCATGGGTGCGGATTGAAGGGTTCTAACCCGTTTTAAAAATGGGTCATGTTAGAGTTGGAACCAATAAATTTGGGTTCGGGTTGACCCGAGCCGTTTGCCAGGTCTAGCTTGATTTGCTCTTCTAAGGGTATAAAATTAGGGAATATGTATGCTTTGTATAAAGTATGATGCATATTATATTAATACAAAGTATGTAGGGAAACTTCCACATAACAGCCTACATTTTTCCTGTGTTTATGAGAAGCCACTTTTACTTTGGAATATTACACAAAACTACTAATATTCCTTCGACAACATCGATTAGGCAGCTTGATTAGAGATCAAAAGGTAACACAAGCCCGTACGGACACTTTCACAATTTTTTAATATGAAAAAAGTAATTTTTATGAAAAAATTAGTTTCAAACGTTGATTAGACAAATTGATTATGAAGAAAAAGAATTAAAAGATTGGATGCAATAATTTTTTTGGACATAATTATCCTTTTGATGATATTGTCACCTACATCGCCATATCATTATCCACTTGATATCCATATTAGTTATATGACTATATCCCACCAACCAGAAACAATAACTTAGTTTCTCCATCTTGGGTTTCTATGCTGTTATCCTAAATATTGAAGAATAAAAAAATAAATATACGCTTAGAAGGGATGAATGCATCAAATCTGTTGGGATAACACATATTTAAAAGATTCATTCTCTCATCTTCTCCTGTTCTTGAAATGAAAAACTTATTTTCTCCCGGTTCCTTGAAGCCTTTGGTAGTGGTGATCGTAATTGGTCTTCCTCTTCAATATATTGAAAGCCCTTTTTTGTATTCAAAAACTCCAACTCTTTTTTGAAAAATTACCTAATTAATGGTTATCAATGGTGAGATTAACTATCCAACATGGATTCAACTAATGAAGTCAGTGGCGTTTTTGTCTTTCTCTCTTCATTTTGTGTTATTTTCTTCTTTTGTCTTACTTTTATACATCTATGATTCTTTTCTTTCAAAATAGATTTGGATTTGTTGATGCATTCATTCCTTCTAAGCATGTATTTCTTCCTTTAGTTTTTTATATTCAAAGAAGTTTCATTTTAAATTGAGATGGAAAAACTTAAATATTGATTCTAGTAGTTGAGATATATGTAAATTGAGTGCTAGGTGAGTAACGATATCGTTACACACGTAATGATATCGCCATGAGGATAATTCTGTCCAAGAAACATGTACTACACCCTCGTCCATCAATTATGTGATTTTCATAATCAATTTGTTTAATTAGTGTCTAAGGCTAATTTTTCATAAAAATCCCAAAAAACAATTACAAAAGAAAAAACACAATTTAACCACAAAAACTACCCATAGCTTGCCCCTTAGTTTTTTCCTTTTTCTTTTTGGTAAAGGATAATTTCATTAAGGAAGTAAAGAAAAAAGAGAACAATAAAGAAAAGGAAAACTAAGGGTAAGCAAAACAAGAAAAGAACCCCACAAACTAGTAAATGAAATAAGTCCTAACCCTGCCACCCCTAAAAGTTTTTTCCTCAAACTTATGCGCAACCGCAGTCATGGATCTAGGATATAAGAGATGTTAAAATATTAAAAAGATAAAGCCTCATAGGAGATATCTTGCAAAATGGAGTGAATAGATCAATCTGGATTTCCTTTGATCGCATGCACAACTTCAAGAGCACCAATCAAAATATGGACTTTTGAAAAGCCAATTATCTTTGCTTCAATCAAAGCGAAAAGAAAGACCCTTGCCTTAACTTCTTTAGAGGAATAGACTTTTGATCCATCTTAATGAAAAATAAGCCATTAAATCAAATGGCAAAACCATATCCTACTTCTTCATCGAGCTTACTGAATGTTACGCCATAAAAATTATAGCTTCCTCACCCACTCTAAAGTATTGGGGAGTGGTCTGAGCCTCGCACGACTAAAACTGAAAAAAAAAAACTTTCATAAAGCGATTGCACAGTTCAATATTACTTTTTCTTTGATATGTGCCAATCCTCTCCTTTTGTTAGACCAAGTGAATTTAGGTCCAATAGTCCCAAGGTCCAACATTCTCAAGCTACCCATGAATTCTACAGCATATTTAGCTTCCCTGGGATATAATCTTGTTCCTCCTCATTTCTCTTATTTTTCTAAAACCTCATTGGAATCACCAATCATCATCCATGCACCATGGTATTTGTGGCCAATAATTGTCATTTTATCCCAAAATTTAGACCTTTCTAATTGATATGAGGGTCCTTGGATGAAGGACACAAACCGATATCCAAAAACACTTTTCATAGTATAATGATAGAACCATTTATCTCTATTTAAAACAAGTAAATCAATAGAATCTTGCCATAACAAAGCTAAACCCCAACCTGACCCTTTAGCTGGGATTACGTATATGTTATCCAAATTAAGTCTCTTGGATGATCTCTTGATTTCTTTTTCGAAAGACTTGGTCTAAAAATAAATAAATAAATAAATAAATAAAAGGATTATATTCCCTGCATAATCTTTTAAGTTCGCAAATTGTGGAGATCATTTTAGCAACTCTACAATTCAAAGAGATTCTTCATATTGATTCTAATGATTTAGTCCTACTAGAAATTGTAGGGACAGAACTCTGGCCATCTTCCTTTTTTTTTTTTTTGTATTGTAAATTCTTGTTTTTTATATGCTAGAGAATTTTCTCCACTCCCATAGGTGTAACTATATCACTTTACCTCGTTTGTGGCCTACGATGAATTTAAGCCATTCACAAAATAATTACTCTTACCTGCAAGACCATGAACTTTGACAGGGCCCCTAAAGGTGATGGAGCCCTCAATCTTCTGGATATTTAAATTTCTTCTCCCAGTAACTGGGGCCTCTTACTCTTCCTATTGATGCATAAATCCCGAGTTCAGCACTGCCAATATAGCCTTTTCTCTTGGCAGCAGGTCATTGTTATTCTCTAGTCTTCCTATATCTTTCTCAGGATCTGTGGATTGGTGGTTGACCATGGATGTGATTCCGAAGCTCGACATGATGGCTTCGATCAAATAAGTGGATCGCTCGGATCTCTTTCTCGGCAATTTCTTTGCTAAACGAACGCATGAGATCCGATTCTCGTCTAAGATCTCATCTTTGGTTGGTGGGAGTTTCGCTCTTTATGGCCCGCATCACGAAGGAGATGGCCAAGCGCTTGCTGCTGCTCATGGGGATAAAGGAGGTTGGAATCGGATCGGGGAGTACTCAGGGAGCGGAATACATGCATAGTAAAGGTGCAAGCTCTATATATAAACCACGGCAGAGACCCACATTCGATCTAATCGAGAGTCGGCTCTGATACCATTTGTAACGCCTTACCCTTTATGCATGTATAATATTGTCCGCTTTGGCCTATGGACCTCACGGTTTTGTTTTTAGTGGGCTTCAACTCACTAAAAGGCCTCATGCATAGTAAGGGTGCAAGCTCTATATATTAACACATTCGCTTTCCTCTTTATAGTCCATGTGGGACTCCAAGATGTCACAGCCATGCAATCGAAGCTCGAGAGATCAACACTAGATGGGCTTTTGATGGGGAAATGCATGACGCTAGCATCGCTCCTGCCCACATTGAAAAGAATAATAATAATAATAATAATAATAATGCATGAAATTCATTGCGAAGACCTATTTTGTCCACCAAATAAATCAATTTCGCGCTTAGTTTAAGTAAAAGGATCTTTTTAGATAAAATTCTCTATTAAAAATTTTCCTTTGCTAACCAGACCAGCCCCTTTTAGGGTGACCATTCTCAAAACCTAGTGAGCCATAGCTTTGAATACCATACTTTGCTCATTTAATGCGGATTTTGACTGATTGTTAGAATCAGAAGATAAAGGAAAGGAAGGAAGATTTGGCCCGACAATATAATTAAGATCTACATGCTCATTATGAACTCTCCAACATCCTCATTTCTGATTTCTTTCCTCAAGCCATGCACAATAGACTCTCAGGCATTCACCTTCGCCTTATTCGCACCATTTTTCAAGAAAATTCTCCCGTTGGAAATTGTCATGTCTTTTTGGCCTACCCAAACTAGACTCACCCTACTAAGTCGACTCATTCGTTCCAAAATTTTGATACTCGTTATTGCCTCCTTCCTCTCCCTGATCAATTTCTCTGATGTAGCCCCATTCTCTTACATACTCCCTTCTGAATTTTCCATAAAGCCTCCGTTCTCCAAAAGGGTAATAATCGTCCCCTTCTTCAAGGCTAGGAGTATTTAGTCAAGTCCATTACCTATAATCTTCTGGGACTTCTGAGAGGGAATAAAGGATGGTACAATCATTTTCACCATGATCAACAATCTTCTGGGACTTATGAGAGGGGATGAAGGATGGTACAATCATTTTCACCATGATCAACAATCTTCTGGGACTTCTGAGAGAGGATAAAGGATGGTACAATCATTTTCACCATGATCGACCATACCACAGAATCTACATATACTATTTATAGAAATATATCTTTATTTGTATATGTGGAACTATATAAAAATAGAAGGCCATTTATGCAATACTTAAGAAGTAGTTTTGAGGAAATAAAGTCGTCGATCCTACAATGGGTAAGAATGACACTTCCTTTGGCCTCTTTTGTTCTTTTTTCACCTCTTCATCTCTTCTTTTCTTCACCTTTCTTTTTCTCCCTCAATAAAATCTCAAATATTTCACTTAAATATTCACAACTTAGTATCAGAGCTCCACATTGGTGGGACAAACACCACACAAAAGCATTTAGGTCAGGAAATTTAAAGTAAGGTGAGAAGCTAAATTGATTTTGCCGTAGTTGAACCTATGTATGGGGTTCAAATAAGGGTTGAGAATACTCGATAGAGTCTATTTGTTCTCTATTTTGGTCTAAAATGTAGGTGGGCACGTTGGCAACCCATGTGGGAATCGGCACATATGTACAATCAACAACAACTTGGAATGGGATTATTATTAGCCTGGTATGTATACAGTCGACAATTCTGCACGTGTTACGGCTATTTTGAAGATTGAAAGTGGACTCAAACAGTTCAAGTAGTTCTAGTATGGGATCGGCTACCTGTTGTGGTGCTAGGTTGTGGTCGACTGTAGATTTGGAATATTTGAGGAACTATTGTTGGTTGGCACATTAGGGTAAGGTGCTGTTCGGTGTTTTTCTTTTAAAGTTGGCTATAAGTAAATGAAAAACTTGTTCTAGAACAAGCTTTATTGAAAAGGGGGTGAATTTTTATTGTTAAGACTCTAATTTGCTGTCACGGACTCTACATAATCCTCGCTGCCCAAACTCTAATTTGTTGTTGCAAAGTCTATCTAGTAAAAAAAAAATCACAAGAATTACTCTCAGATGGAGTCAAAAGAAGGGAAAGAGTGTGATCAACTCCATTGGAAAGAATTATAAAAGATGGTCCTATTCAGCAAGGATAACCATCGGTGGTGGTCCTAGGGGTGGGGGCCATGGTGGTGGTAATCTACCAAGTATAGATAGAGATAAATTGCAGTGAATTCATTGTGGCATCATGCTAAAGACACTTGTTGGGATCTAGTTGGACAACCTCCTAGATTCAAATAGCACTTGAAGCAAGATCTTTAGGTGAAAGATACAATTATAAGGAGATTATAGGACGAGAATTGAATGTAAATGATGAAATTCAAGCATAAAGTCAAGCATTATCACATCAGCGTTTGCAAGCACTAGAGGGAAGAGCTTTGTCACACTTGACAAGCATGAGATCTTATTCTGTTGTTGGCACATCGCATATGCCTTCCATGTCCTCATCATTTACTTCATCATGGGTTATTAATTTAGGTGTCACTATTCATGTGAAAGGTGTGCTCTCTAATTTAACCTTGTCCACATCTTCACCATCACTTAAGACAGTCAAAGTTGCAAATGGTAATCATACTAAAGTCTTGGCTGAGTGGCCAATTGATGTGGACCTTGTTTTTTCACTTAAATCTATTTTACATGTCCCACAATTTACTATCAGTAAGTTCCATTGCCTAGAGTCATAATCGCAGTGTTACTTTTTATCCTTCCTATTGTGTCTTTCAAGATCTGGAGACTGGAAGGACAGTCAGTGGTGGCCGTGAGCAAGGGGCTTATATATTTTCTAGAAATTCGCCGAAGAAACCCAATAACAATAGAGTCCATTAGCACCATAAAAAACACTTTGAAGTGGCATCGTCATCTTTGTCATGCACCAGTTAGGACTCTCAAGTGTGTCTTTCCTTATTTGAATATTACTGGTGATGCAGTAGAAGTAAACTACAAAACAAGTTGTTTTGCCAAAAGTTGTAGAAATTCATACCCAATTAGTAATAAAAATAAAAGTAGTGCTCCTTTTTCCGTGATTCATAGCGATGTTTGGTGTAGTCCTCTTCTTTATATCAATGGTTATTGATACTTTATTTCATTTATTGATGATGCTACTAGGTGTACATGGGTATATTTATTGAAATTCCAAGATGAAGTTTTCTCAATGTTTGAGCCTTTCCATAAAACGGTAGTTTCAAAGTTTAATGCCAGAATTCAAACGGTTTGATTTGATAATGTAGGAGCATATATAGCACAACGATTATAATCATATCTGATTCAGAATGATATTGATTCACAAACTTTTGGATCTTACACTCTTGAAAAAAATGGCATTGCCGAACGAAAAAGTAGATATATCCTAGAAGTAATCCGGGATTTACTATTGGAAATGAATGTATCAAAGGCATATTAGTCTGAGGGGGTCCTTACTGCATGTTTTTATATAAACCATATGCCTTCGCGTGTATTGTGGGGTAAGTGTCCATTGCAAGTCATTCATCCTAATAGTCCATTGTTTCATATTCCTCCAAAGATTTTTGGATGTGTATGCTTTGTTCATATTCCAGAACACCAACAGGACAAGTTGGATCCAAGAGCCATTAATGGTATTTTTGTGGGTTATTATAGCACTAAAAAAGGTTATAAGTGTTATGTTCCGGGAAAATGGGTGAAATCCTTTGTTACCATGATGTCACCTTTTTTTAAGATGCACTCTTCTACTCATCTAAGGGAATGAAAATATTGAAGCTTGATAGAGGGGGACCCACCCACTCTTGTTCAAGATTTTTCACCTCCTTCTTATTCAAGTCCTTATAGTCATCAACTAATGTCTAGTGAGCGTACCATATAGTTGAAGAAATAACAACAATGCACTTACAACTTTACTCAAGCAATAATAGCTAACTCCACTGATGCTAAAAACCATTCACCACAAAGAAATGATAACTCCACTGATTTTCTACTTAAAGCATCAGTCACTACATTTCACTTCCCTGGAAAATACATGATCAGAAAAACATGATCTTTTATAAACTCTAACCGTTGACACTGTCTCATATTTAAATCCTACATGGAGAAGAGATACTGCAAGTGATGGGGATCAAAATGAACCTCAAATCTCTCTCCATACAGATAATGTCTCCAAATCTTTAAAGCAAATATGACAGCTACTAATTTAAGATCATTGGTAGCATAGTTCTTTTCATATTCTTTTAACTGTTGGGAGCCATAAGCTATAACTCTTCCATGCTGCATCAATACAAAACCCAAACTAACTCTCGAAGCATCAGAGTAAATGACAAATTCACCAACACATTCTGGTGAAGGTATCAATGTGGTTGTGGTTAATTTCTCTTTTAACGACTGCAAACTAGACTCACACTCATCTGTCCATAGAAAAGGAACATACTTCCAAGTCAATTTAGTAAGCGGATTGAGATTTTCAAAAATTCCTTAACAAGTTTGCGGTAATATCCTGCAAACCCAAAAACCTCCAAATCTCTGCTATTGTCCCAAGACTTTACCAACTAGTAATAGCCTCTATTGTAGCTGGATCGGCTACAAGTCTATCATGAGATGTGATATCGCCTAAGAATGCAACCTAGTCCAACTAGAAATCACATTTCTCCAATTTTGCATTAATTGATGATTCCTCAAAAGCTGAAGAGATGTCCTCAAGTGATCTATATGCTCATCAACAGATTTGGAATGCACCAAAACACCATCAGTAAACACAACTACAAGCTGATCAAAATACAGAGTGAAGATCCAATTCATCAAAGCCATAAGCACTACAAGAGCATTCGCCAAACTAAAAGGCATCACTAAGAACTCATAATGTCCATATCTCGTCCTGAAAGTTGTTTTTCATACATCCTACTCTTGCACTCTCACATGGTGATAAACAGATCTCAAATCATCTTTGAGGAGTACGTTACACCTTGAAGCTAATCAAATAACTCCTTGATATGAGGCAATGGATATTTATTCTTTATAGTCACCTAGTTCAGCTACATATAATTAATACACATCGGAAGGGTGCCATTTTTCTTCTTCATAAATAACACTAGGCTCCCCACGGTGATATACGAGGGTGAATAAAACCCTTATCCAACAAATCGTGTAACTAAATCTTCAATTCATTTAACATAGAGCTTTATAAATCAAGGCTATACCGGGTATAACTTTATCATGAAGTCGACTTCCTTATATGGTGGTAAATCGGGAACTTTTTCCAAAAACACATTTGAGAACTCACACACTATAAGAATATTATCGAGCTTCTTAGGCTATTACTTCTCAGAGATGAAGGCAATCTAACCTATATAGCCACTGCAGATCAATTGCTTAGCCCTAAGCGCTGAGATAAGCTTGGCATCTAGATGCTTCTTCACACACTAGAAACACACACTAGGACTGTCTTCATCTAGCTTGAAGGTGATGGTCATATGGAAACAGTCCATATAGGCCCTGTACATTTCACGCCAATCAATACTAAGGATGACATCGAAATCATGCATTGCCAACAAGATCAAATATGATGGCACCTACAAATCACAGATTTGAATACTACAGCCTAGGTAATGAACTTCGCAAACTACTCTTTTGCCTACTAGAGTAATAATGGTAAGTAGAAAGGGTAATTGCACTGGCTACTCCTAAAGATCACACACAAAGTGTAGTGCAACATAAAAATGAGTCAATCCAAGATCAGACAACACTTCGGGCTCATGATCACACACTGAGAGTGTACCTTCTATTACATTTCCTGCAGCCTTTGCCTCTTCATGTGTCAAACCATAGGCACGCCCTACCTGCTGCGGCCTTTACTACTGCTGATGTCTTTGCTGCCGTTACCTTTGTTAGCCTTGCATGGTTGGTTCTTGTTACCTAGTTGGTGCTGTTAGAGCTGGGAGCATCGATCGAGCTGGTAATACTTCCCTAGCTTGTTGTTGGTGCTGTGGTTGTTGTTGTTGTTACTGATATTGTTGTTGGTGCTGTGGAACTTTATTGTTGTTTCTTCTTCTCAGATAATCCAATAACCTGTGCTCCATCAATCCACAACCAAGGCACACTCCTATTTATCAACAACAAACATTTGTGTTATGCCCTTTGCCACATAAGCACACACTGGTCTTCTTGCACTACTGTTGTTACCCTTTTGCTTCTTTTATTATTGCTGACTCTTCCCGAAAGGCGGTGCATTCCTCTTGGGTTCATTTGACAACATATCATGTAGAAATTCTACTATTTCATATGCTCTTTCTTCAGCATCTTCATAAACTGTTGATCTCTAGAATGCGGTGACATGTCCCTTAGGAGAGACGGTCTCAATCTTGCAATGAATCTCTCCACTTTCTTCTCTTCTATGTTTATGAAGTCTACTGCAAATCGTGAGAGCTGGGTAAATGTGTGAATGTCCTATGCCACTGTAGTCAGGTTCTATTGAAGAGTAAGGAACTCTGCTTTCTGATGGCGATTCACTTGCTCTGGAATAAACTTCTTTAGATATTGTTTTTTAGAAGTATCCCAAATCATAGCTTCTGGCATAGTCTTGTAAGCTTGTCTAATGCTCTTTGACCGTGTAATGTCTCTGACTATCGACGCAGCGAGCACTACCTTCTACTTATTCATGCATATCACCGTGTCATAGACATTTTCAGTACGCTCGAGCCACTCATCTACTTGTTTATTACTTTGTCTTTGTCTGTGACAGTTTTGTATGTTGTAGGAAGTCCGTCAAAGATAGTTTTAAGGCTTTAAGATAGTCTGATAGGGACTGACTTCCAAGCTTCAGATATTGCATCCTTTGTTTGAGTTGAACCTTGCATTCCTTCGTAGCCTGAAGGAAATTTTCTTGAAGACAGCCAAATATCTTTGGCTGTATTGCATCCCACAATGGGAAACATGACTTCTTTAGATAAAGTCCCTGAAATCCAGCTCCTTAAGAGGAGATCTTTTTCTTTCGGTGCTTCATAGTTGGAATCGATCTCACCTTTGACGTTAGTTTCAACCTTTTTGGGCAGCCCTTCAATTATCAGATCATTGACTTTAAGGTTCTCAATCAAAGGCAAGATCTGCATGTGCCAAACCAATTAGTTATTGAGATTATCGGCTTCTGTGAAATGATGGTGATGATGTGGTGAAAGGTAGTAACAAAGATGAGTAAGAGAGTTGAACGATGAAGATGAACTAGCCACTGATGATGGAGAAAGAAAAGAATATGTTTGTAATACAAAGAAACGAATCTAGAGCTGGTGGGGCTCTCATACCATAAGAAAAAAAATAATAATAAAGGGCAAGTTCATTTGAAAAGAGGTGGGTGTTTAATCTTCATACGTACACAGCCTATTCCTCATGATTTCTTTATAGAGCATCATACTTTCCTTCATACAAGATTTGAGAGGATATAATCAAATTTTACAATCCATTTTACAACCCAGGCAAGCTCTATGAATAATTCAATCGAATCTCCATATATGTTGTCAAGCCATATATAGTAAATCAATTAAGATCAGTATCCAAGATTTTTAGTGTGGTGATGTGCTGTTCCTATCTATAAACGTGGCTGATCCACCTTTTGTTGTATTGATGAGGTGGGTTAGCCCACTAACTTGTGGTTTTCCGTGTTAGGTTTATGTCTTGTATTCCGATTTAGCCGGATGAGTCCACTGGGTTAGCCAGGGACTGGTTTAAGGTCAAGGGTATTTTGGTAATTGTACCGGGGCTTTCTTGGTGGCCAAGAAAGCGGAGATTATATATATGTATAGTCTGTAACCCTAGACCTTGTGGCGGCAGTTGCCCGTGGTGTTCCCACATCACGTAGGAGAGATGGGGTGAGAGAGTGGGAATCTCTTGTATGCTTTACTTGTTATAGTGAAGATGTTTGTCCTCCTGTGCCCGTGGATGTAGCCCTGTTTGGGTGAACCACGTAAATCTCGTGTCTCTTCTTGTGTGTGGCTTGCTTCGTGTTGATCTTGTAATTGATGGGTGCGCACAACGGGTGATGTTCAGAAAATCACAACAATTGGTATCAGAGCCGAGGTTGGTGTTCCTCAGGTTTCTGAGCGAGGTGGAGATCGCTCAGTGGCTTGGAGGTTATGCGCATCCTGGTTAGACTACCATCGAAGAAGAAGAAGACGAGATTGGGTTCTTCGGTTTTGCTGGATCGGAGGAAAAAGGATTCACATATTTTTCAGATCTCGGAGTGAATCGCTGCGATTGTGATCAGATCTTGTTGGGTGTTGTTGATCGGAGAATGAGGGTTCGGATTCTGGTGGATTCGTCTCGATCAACCGAGAGTACTCTGAAAACTCTGGGCGGATTTGGTTCCTCTGTCTCTGAGACAGAGAAGAAGACAAACTAGAGAAGATCTCGGTGATGTGGCTGTGCACGGAGATGGGTTTCAACACTCGGATTTCAGTCTAGTTACGCTGCCATTGTGGTCGCCGGAATTCTCAATGAAGAAGAAGAAGAGCACATGTCGCTGCTGCTCTTGCCGCTGCCGGAGAAGACGACCGTTTGCAGCCGCTACCGCTGCATCGCCGCTGCTGTTTTAATCGATATTTCGCCAGCCGCCACGGCCTCTACTCGCAGATTGCTGTCCGCTTCCGCCGGCCGTCCATCGTTGCTGCTTTCTCGGCCGGTCGTTCGCCCACCGTTGCCGTCGCCGAAGGAGAAGGGTTGCAGATCCCTGTTGACAAACGTACGAGAGAGAGGAAAGAGGAAGAAGGCAAGGACAGGTCGGGTTAAAGGTAAGGTCGGATTGACCTGACCTGTCGCAGCGAAAGTCCAGCAATAGTTCCAGATCAGGTCGGGTCAAGCCAGTTCGACCCGCGACCCGATCCACTTTCAGCAGAGCCCAGTGACCAGCTGGTTGGTTCCCGGTCGGGTCAGACCTAACCCGTGTGCCCAGAGTCCAGCCCACTGTCGTAAAGCAGGTTCAGTTCAGTTCGGGTTGGGTGGACCTGGACCGGTTGCAGAAGCCCAGTCAGCGTCAGCATTGCAGTCTGACGTCAGCAGTGACGTCAGCGACGGTCAACAGGCAGATTTGGCCAGATTTGCAGCTGAAATTGTTTCTGCGATATCTTGATCGTCCGATGTCTGATCGGAGATCCGTTTGTGCCTACGAACTTGTTTCGAGCAGCTCTATGCAGTGGAAGAGGTTGATTGGCTGTTTGACGGTCAATGAGGAGGTTTGACCGATTGGAGTGTAGAAACTTATTTCTACGATATCGGAGCCATCCGGAGTCGGATTTTAGATCCGTTTCTTCCAGCGTGCTCGTGGTGACGAGATCTATAGTTTGATGCAGAAATCTAAAGGAAATCTAAATAGATGTGGATTCAAGCTAGAATCAGGTCTACTCGAACTAGTTGTTGTTGCAAACCCAATAATAGGAGTCGCCGGCCTAATTGCAAAGGGTTTGCTGATTCAAACGTAGTTGTTCGTTTGGGGTTCACATGATCGCATGTGATGTTATTCATCTTGCCATAGCCAAACCGGAAAAGCAGCAAGGAGGAGCTGATGTGTCAGCAGTTGTCAAACATGTGTTTGATTGATCGGAGGCCCGGTCAAATGGAGTTTTTTGACCGCTCAGAGGCAGAGGTTTCTGCAATTGTGAAGTCATCTGGACTTGCATTCCTGATCTGTTTTGCTTGCATGCTTGTCGTGATTGGATCTTCACAGTGATGTTGAAGATGGGGCAGGATGGTGAGTGATTCATCAATATCACTCAGATTCGTCAATGGCTTCGAGCTTTCAGTTCGAGGTGGAGTTTGACGAGAAGATGAACTTTGCTCAAAGTTCATGTGCTGGTTCAACATGTCAAAGTGTTGAAGAAGACTGCATCCCTGGTGCAGTGACGTGTCATTCAGCAGGGTACGTGAAGGCATTGCCGGTTTTATCTCCTAGTGGCTCGAGTTGTACGGAGTTGTACGGAATTCAAGCCAAGGTGGAGATTGTTGGGTTTATGTCTTGTATTCTGGTTTAGCCGGATGAGTCCACTGGGTTAGCCAGGGACTGGTTTAAGGTCAAGGGTATTTTGGTAATTGTACCAAGGCTTTCTTGGTGGCCAAGAAAGCGGAGATTATATATATGTATAGTCTGTAACCCTAGACCTTATGGCGGCAGTTGCCCGTGGTGTTCCCACATCACGTAGGAGAGATGAGGTGAGAGAGTGGGAATCTCTTGTATGCTTTACTTGTTATAGTGAAGATGTTCGTCCTCCTGTGCCCGTGGATGTAGCCCTGTTTGGGTGAACCACGTAAATCTCATGTCTCTTCTTGTGTGTGGCTTGCTTCGTGTTGATCTTGTAATTGATGGGTGCGCACAACGGGTGCTGTTCAGAAAATCACAACATTCCGTACAAGTTTGATTGTCTAAAACGGTGAGATGATATGGTGGATTTCAAAAATGCTAGTAAGAGGTACTTTCAGAAATAGTTTCAAAGTCTACAAAGTTCTAGAATTCTTTAAAGATTAGTGTTCTTTAAAATCAAGGAAAAGCTTCGAGGAGGGTTGGGATTTGTTTTTAATTTGGTAAAAGAAATTTAGATATTCAAAAAAGAACATCAAAAGCTGATGCCAAAAGTCAGCCTATTGAAAGGATATCCGGGAAGCCAAACCCATCACCACAAACAAAACCAAACTTAGCTACATTATAAGCATATTGGTTATATTTTCTAAATACAAGATCAAAGACCACTCTTCCTCTCCTTTAATAGCTTTCATTACTTCAAAAGCATATGATATAGGCCCTGTTTCTTTTCAAGAATTCAAAGAATTCTTGTATGAGGAATTTCAGAAATTCCAAAACATAATGGAATTTCATAGTTCCGTGGTAACTTTTTTTTTTTTGATAGAAATGAAAATTCATTGAAGAGACCAAGAGAAAAGGAACAACCAAGGACATCAAAGGACAATAAAAAAAAAAGCAACAAGAGGTACCCTAGATACGCATGAACTAATCTACTCCTTTCCAGACTTGTAAAAACACCCAATCCATAAGATTTTTTAACAAGCTCATGTGCAAAACCATTAAGTATTCTAAGAATATGGAAGAAAGTAATATCTATAAATGTAAAGCCCAAAGCTTTGATGTCCAGTAAAATAGGATAGATGGACCAATCCATTGATCCATTAATGCCTTAAATCACCTTGAGGGCATCCGACAGAAAGTGGATCTTCGGAAGCTTCACATGCTCTCTTGTACTTGAGCATCCAAAAATTCCAACAAAAGGTAAAGGACGTGGAATTCTAAAATTTCCAAAGGCTATTTAGACCTTTTAGGTGAGTGGGATTCTAGAATACTTGTGAAGAAACGAGGCATTTGCAAATGCCAGGAGACAAAATGTTACATCATGTCCCAAAAACCCCAACATCTCAAATTCTTGGCAGAAATTCTTAAAATGAACAAGCACATAAAGTGGATGTACAAGTAATTTCTTCTCTCGAAAAGATCAACACATGCAAGATCGCCTTACTTCTTGGTCTCATTATTAAAGATAAGATCATAAGATGCATTTAAATTAAAGGACATTGATCTTGCCCATACGAATATAATTATTTCTAGCTTTCTAGATGGATTGCCATAAGGCAAAGATCCAAGTTTCAGACTTACGATTATTGAGGCCAAGGAGATATCTAAAATCTAGTGATGTTTAAAGAAGGAACATTTTTAAAATCTCTTTTAGACATTAGATGAGTTCTTACTTATTAAGATTTGAATTATTGAAGTGATGACTGCATATCCATTTTCCATCTCCCCCAGGCTCATTTTCTATGGAAGGAAAGATTATTTGATGGTTATTTTTGGATATCCACTTCAATTTCTTCAATTTTAACGAATGCCAAAAATAAAAGTCGTTTCTAGCAATTAAATTACATAAAAAGAACCAGCCCAAGAACTTTCATCAATGATCCATTTCAATATTTCATTAACACAAAATAGACTAAATAGGGTCACAATATCGGCAACATGACAAATATGCTGGAGTTGTTATAAGATGTATCATCATAGGTGAATTCCTACATTGGAGCCCACATGAGATAAGGAGATTATTTAGAGCTAGAGTCATTCCTTATTAGATTACTTAGGAAGGAAGCAATTTTATTCTATAAATAAGATCCTCCTCCTTCCTTATTATGTACACAGATCTCATTAATAAGAATCTCTCTCTTCCGATCTATTATTCTTTGTTTGGCTCTCTCTTATTTTTCAACATGCTATCAACACGAGGCTCTCTTCCTTTTCTTCATGAGTTTTGATTTCTAAGATTTGTGCTTCACCAACGAGGTAAGTAGATAATTGCATTACTTGATATGACCTTTTTTTTTAGTTTGATAGTTATATTCATGCTTTTATCTTTATTTCTTTCTAGATTTGTATAAAATTATAGTATTATTTGGAGATAATGGTTTATGTCTCTTATTAAAGGAAATCAAAGTAGGATCGATGGATTATGAATGGAACCAGAAGTTCTATATCAAATGAATAACCAAGACTCGAAGATCCCTATATTATTTGAAACCAAAAGTTCTAAGATTTGGAATATGAACCCAAAGATTCATATTTATAATCAAACCTGAAGCTTTGATTTCTAAAGATCCAAAATTGTATAGATTGATATGAAGGCCATAAATTCAAACTTGAAGTTTTGCCAGAATTGGAAGTTTTGATTCAAACCTGAAGTTTTGATTCAAACCTGAAGTTTTGATTCAAACCTGAAGTTTAATTCAAACCTAAAGTTTTGCCAAAACCAGAACTTCTAATTCCTCAGTTAAGAACCTGAAGTTCTAACTTTTGATTGGCCAATCCTTCATTATATTTTGTCATTAGATATTGAGAACCCTACGTTCTAAATTTTTTTTATGATTTTTATTGTTAAATCGATCTCTACACACTCGAAAGAGCTTGGTGATACCATCAAAGAGAGAAATTAGACATCCCGAGAGAATATGACATAAGCCCTCATTTTTTATGTCATTATATACTTGATGGACATGTATGATCACCAGAAGATGGTCATACCATCAGAAAAGGTAGACATAATGTTCCTCCTGTAGAGATGAAAACAACCACCCCAAAAGAGGTGATTAACAAGGCATTTTTCTAAATTGGAAGAACCACCAAGCATGGTCTAGAAGACCTATAACTATTATTGTGAATTTGAATATTAAGTTCAATTTTTAGTTATTTTATTGGATGATAGGACTTATTCTTTTATCCCTCGTATCTTGTGTCTGCATATTATATTTGCTTTAAATGGTGAATTGTTTAGCTGTTCTTAAGTTTTATTTTTGTAATGCAACTGAATAGTTATATGAGTTTATTATTTCTTGCAATATAGATTACGGAATGCATGAAACTGAGGATAAAATCTGCCCGGTAAACAATGTAACAAAACATACTATATTAAAAACTAGAAATTTTTCTCATAGTTGGTGTTTAATTCGTGCAAAGTGTCACTCATAGCTGGATCTATATAAATACTTGAATACTCTGAAAAAGTCCACATAATGTTACAAAATTGTACCCACATATGCATTAAGGATGCATTATGGTTTTTTAGCGATTCTCAAAGAAACTTGCTTAGATTCAAATATATCAGGATGACTGTGTACCACATATAGAACTATAAGTAAAAGTAACACAAAATATTTGTACATCATTACTAGTATTGACAGCTGGAAGCTAATCTTATAAAAGTTAAGTGCATTCTCCTTAGATTTCAAGGCCATATTACAGGACAATCTTCAATATTGAATACACTCAATTATGAGCAAATCAACAAAGTCAAGCCATAAGCTTAAAATAAGCCGAAGGACTAATGACCCTAAGGCTTTAATGGTTTGACATAATAGATTAGGTCACCTTAGGGGTATTATACTAAGGCGAATTATTGATAATTCTGTTAGGCACTCCTTAGAGTACCATCTATTGGCCATTCTTTCTACAAAGGATGTAGTGTGACATTTGTGAACCTATAAATCTCTCTAGTGGACCTATTTAGGTATTTTATACTTTTGATTAATACCTACATTCATTGATTGAATGTTTGCCCATTATTGTTTTTTTTTTAGCTTATGGCCACCTATTATCACAAATTATTTAGGATACAATTCACTGAGCATCATATTACGTTTATAAACCCTAATATCACAGATTCATAACCTGAACATAGCCACAACGTAGATTAAGAATCTATGTTGGTTATAATTCACCTTCAATTATTAGATATTTAGACCTAGTAAAATGAGGCATATTAACTGTTCGTTTTGCTGATTGTCATCTTGATAAGATAGTCTTCCCATCGTTAGAAGGAGATAAGAGAGTTCTTGAAGAACGGCAAGAATTAATGTGGAATACTTTTACTCAGTCTCATTCAGATCCATGTACTTCACAATGTAAGAATGAAGTATGGAGAATTGTGCACTTAATTACAAAAAAATTTCTTGATGCTTTTAATGATGTAACAAATGTGACTAGGTCATATGTACCGGTTATAAACATACAAGCACAAATTAATGTCCTTATAGGACAAGCATAAATTAGTGTCTCTATAGGACAAAATTCCAAATATGGTAGTAAATGAATCTGTTACACATCAAAAGTATGGCAGACCTATAGGTTTCAAGGACTCAACTCCCTAGAAGAGGAGAAATGAGCAGTTAGGTCCCCATTATACTCCCAAAGAGGTTATGACAATTTGTACACTCTCAATGAGGTACACTATTTCACACAATAAGAGGTTATAAAAAAATCCACTCTCTCTAAAATTCCTAAAGAAATTAATGTCTTAGAAGAGACACGAGTCTCGAAAAAGACTTCGGACGTTCCTGAAGAGGCAATGGGTACTCAATCATAAAGAGATCTCCATACTTTATAATTATTCAAGAGAGAGATGTGATAGAAAGTAAATTATCATTGATGACACATATGTATATGCGGTAGCTACACAAATATCATGGGAAAATGAAAATGATGATTGGGATACAGAGCCATGTTCTATAAATGAATGTTGACAAAAAACAGATTGGCCAAAATAGAGAGATGCTGTCAAGGCAAAATTACAGTCTCTTAATAAACGTGGTGTATTTGGACCTATAATACAAACCCCAAAAGGTGTTAACCATGTAGGTTATAAATGGGTGTTTGTAAGGAAAATGAATAAAATTACTAGATACAATGTAAGACTTGTAGTACAAGGTTTTCTGTAGAAACCTGGAATTAAAAACATTCACAGACATATATATAAAAATCCTAGAAGGACTTGCTTTCCCTAAAACAAAGTCAAAAAGTACATACTCAATACTATTAAGATGTTCATTGTACGACCTAAAGCATTCCAAAAGAATATGGTATAATCGTCTTAGTAAATATTTATCTAAGGAAGAATGTAAAAACAATCTCATTTGCCGATGTATCTTTATAAAATTATTATAAGGATTCACAAAGTTTATGTAGATGACATAAATCTAATCGAGACTCTAGAAGAGTTTGAGGAAACCATTAACTATTTATAAGAGAATTTTTTCTTAATCCCTAAATAAGGGGAAGTTCTAATGAGATTTTTCATTCTTTATAAATATGCTTGCTATATATAGTTTTGCACTAAGGTTTGGATTGGTATCAAACAAATGTTATGATATTTATGTCTGTTTTATTCCTATAGTCATAAAGATTATAACTTTATAGGATATGCAGATTCAGGATATCTCTTTGATCCTTATAAGGATCAATCACAAATAGATTATGTGTTTCTTAGTGATAATACCACCATTTCTTGGTATTCTATTAAACAGATTTTGGTCACTACTTTTTTCTAACTATGCTGAGATTTTAGTCCTCTTTGAAGCTAATAGGGAATGTGTGTGGTTAAAATCTTTAACTCAGCATATTCGTAGTTCTTGCAATTGCCTCTTAGTATAGGTACCCCGAGCGTTATTTGCAAAGACAATGAGGCATATATTCAATAGATTAAAGAATGATACATTAAAGATGGCAAGACAAAGTACATTACACCAAAGTTTTTCTTTACTCATGAGCTTCAGAAGAATAACAAGACTGAAGTTAAGCAAGTTCGTTCAAGCAACAACATGGTTGATCAGTTTACGAAGTCTTTGCCAAAATCAGTATTCTAAAAACTTATATACAAGATTGAAATGCCTAATTATGTGAAAGATTGTTATCATCAAGGGGAGTAGTCAATCAAGGGGAGGCATCCCGAAGTATGCTACATAGGACATCTATCCGTTGTACTCTTTTTTCTTTTCTAGGTTTTATCCCACTAGGTTTTCTAGTTAAGGTTTTAACGAGGCAGCATTATGCACATCCAACACCAAGTCATTGATCCTGTAGAACGTCGTACTCTTTTTCCTTCGCTTTAGTTTTTATCCCATTGGGTTTTTCCTTTGCAAAGTTTTAATAAAGCAACTATTATTAAATGGTGATCATCTAAAGGGAAGTGTTATAAGATGTATCATTATAGGTAGATGCCCATATTAGGATCCACATGAGATAAAGATATTACTTAGGGTTAGAGTCTTTCCCTATTATGTTGCTTAAGGAGTAAGCAATCTTATTTTATAAATAAAATCCTCCTTCTCCCTGATTATGTAAATAGATCGCATTAATAAGAATCTCTCTTTCTTTCTCTCTATTATTCTCTGTCTGGCTCTCTCTTATTTTCTAACAGGACTCATATATTCCTTAAATCATACAATATTTTTACTTCATTATGGAATCGGAGAATTTTGGAATATCTTAGAGTGTTTTTATGAAATCCACATGAACCAAAGTGTTTAAAGTGTGAACTTACATATATCTAGCATGGGTTGGAGTTTCACTCCCAAGTCAGTCAGGTCTTTAATGGGGAAAAAGGTCATGCCATGGTTGGTGTGACACTTTTCTATGCCGGAAGAGAAAATTATTCAACTAGTTTTCCGCGATTGCTCAACTAATTTTCCTTGATTTCATATAAAAACATTTGTTATGGGTTGCGGGTATTGAAAAACAATGAGATTGAAACCACTTTTCTTCACCTACAAAGAATTTCAGGTTAACACAAATAAGCTCTAGACCAACGTAAATATCCCATATCCACTCATGCATAAATTAATAAAGGGAATTTTTGCTCTTTTTTATAAAGAGGATTTTTTGCTTCCTTTTTGACTTTTTGCTTCCTTTTTGACTAACTTCTTCATTTTGGTGATTGATGAACAGATAAGGGTTTCAGGAGTGCTAACCAATGCTCCATTCATGTTGAATGTGGACTGTGACATGTTTGCAAACAACCCGCAAGTAATTCTTCATGCAGTGTGCATCTTGCTCGAATCCAAGGAAGAAAATGATATTGGATTTGTTCAGTTTCCACAGATTTTCTATGGTGGCCTCAAGGATGACCCATTTGGGAATCATATGGTTGTTGCAAATGAAGTGAGTAAACACTTTTAGATTTACTTCTTTGAGTTCTCTCCACAAGAGCCTTGGCATAGTTCATAGTTGGAAGATGCTTGGTGTCTCAATCAAACACAAGGTTTTGTTCATGTTACCAAGGGAAAAGTTGACCAAATTCACTGCATTGGATTCATCACCCAAGGCATTGGTTTGCAAACCACCTAAAACTTGCCTGATGTGCATTTGAGCAAGTTTAGTGGGCACCACATGGGGATTTGTCCTCTTAAGTCAAAGACCTCAAGGATACCCACATCATCACCATAAAAATGTTGCATTCATAAATGTTGGGCTATATTATGATATTTATTTTTCATTTTCTGAATATAACATAATATTCTGGCAATTAAGCATTGATTTCACATAATTTTGGGTGCCCCAAAACCATTAAATAAAAACGATACAAAAGAATATAGATTTTTAAGTGAATTTTGGATTTTGGAGTACCATATTGCCTTCGTTCCATCACAATTATGTGGAGGACAGGCACATTCGGAGTTGTTACTACCTAGAAGACCCTTGTGTTGATAGATTAGGCTAGTTTAGGATTAGGATAGTTTAAAATTCACTCCAATATAAGTGATAAAGAAAAAGTGTTCAATATCCTCCTTGTTATAAGAAATTATTATAAGTGAATGCTCACCTTGGGGCCCACATTATATATAGAAAGCAATTAGAGTTAGAGTCTTTTCTTATTAAGTTGCTTGGGGAGGAAGTAATCTTATTCTGTAAATAAGATCTTCCTTCCCTCTTTGTGATGTACACCTCTCTCATTCAATAAGAAAATCTCTCACTTTCTCCCTCTACTCCTCTCTCTCTCTCTTTATCACGTTATCTGCACGAGCAAGGCCCCCCTCCTCACCCTCGACGTGAGTGCAAAAAATCCATCCCAATAGTTTCTTCCCTTTTTTCGGTTCGGTCTATGTGAAAAAACCCCAGCGACTTGTTTTTTAATTTTCTCTTCTCTGCACTGTGCAAAAAAGCACAGTACTGTACAAGAAACCACAGCAACCACTTTGCATCAGCCCACGTGCAAGAAAGGAGGGGACTAGTCAACATCAACAAGGACACAAAGAAAAAGAATCGCTTTTCCCTTGGTTCGTGTGCAACAAGGTTGTTTTTGCCTTAGTTCATGTATAACAAAAAGAAAAGGGGCTGCTTTTGCCTTGGTTTGCGTGCAAAAAAAAGTTGATGCCAACATCAACAAGGACACATCATCATCAAAACTCTATATCACGATATCTTAATCGTACGAAATCAGATCGACGATCCGTTGGAACCTATGAAAAACTTAAAAGTAAATCTACACGTTGAAAAGTGAAAGGAAAAAGATCCAATGGTATGGACCAAGAAAATGGAGATACTTACTGCTTTGTAGATAGTGTTACAACACATACGATTCTTAAAACCTAGAAGTTTTTCTCAGAATTAGTAATTAACCCATGAAAAGTATCTACCATAGCTAGACCTGTGCAAATAATTGAAGGTTACGGAAGAGCCCACATGACTTTACTTAATGGTACTCATTTATTCATTAAAAATGCATTGTTCTCCAATAGTTCCCAAAGAAACTTGCTCAGTTTCAAAGATATCAAAATAAATGGATACCATATTTTTAATCAAGGTAACAAGGAAATGTTACTTATCGTTACTAGTATTATAAGCCATAAGCAAATACTAGAAACATTAAGTGCACTTTCTTCTAGGTTATATTATACAACAATATCCATCGTCAAATCATATTTGATTTTGAGTAAAACGATACAGTTAAGCCCGAAGCTTAGTAACCCTCAAACTTTATTGTGTTGGCATGATAGGTTAAAACACCCCGTAGTTACCATGTTAAAGAAAATCATTGATAACTATGTTGGGCACTCTTTAGGAAACCATAAATTGACCATACCTAGTAGGTATCTATGTATTCTATGTTCACAGAGAAACTTAATCACTCGACCTTCCTTTGTCAAGATTGTATTAGAATCCCCCTCCTTTCTGCAAGGATACAACGCGACATCTGTGGACCGATCAATCCATCTAATGGACCTTTTAGGTATTTCATGGTTTTGATTGATGCTTCTACCCGTTAGTTGGATGTTTGCCTACTTTCAACTAGGAATATAGCCTTTGCTTGCCTATTGATACAAATCATTAAACTTATGGCCCATTTCTCTGATAATCCTATTAAGTCTATACGACTTAACAATGCGGGCAAATTTACATCACAAGCCTTTGATGACTATTGTTCATCTCTTAACATTGTTGTCGAACATCCTATCCCTTATATCCATATCCAGAATGGCTTAACTGAATCTCTGATTAAGCGCATTCAATGTATTTCTAAAACTCTATTGCTATAGTCCAAATTACCAGTTAGTGCTTAGGGACATACTGTGTTATATGTATCAATGCTCATTAAACTCCAACCCACAGTCTACCATCAATACTCTCCTACACAACTTATATCGGGATATTAACCTAATATCTCACATTTGGGCAAGTTTGGTTGCGTAATTTTAGTCCCTATACCACACCCCTCACCGTACTAAAATGGGACCACAGCCTAGATTGGGAATCTATATAGGTTATAACTCTCCTTCGATTATTCGATTTTTAGGACGGAAGATGTTTTTACTGCTCCTTTTGCTAATTGTCAATTTGATGAGACAAAATTCCCACTATTAGGGGGAGATAAAGAATGTATTGTTCCTACATAACATCCAGTTCCTGAAGAACAGCGTGAACTAACATGGAATACTTTCACTTTGTCTCATCTGGATCCACGTACTTCACAATGTGAAAATTGGAGTCCTTAAAATTGTGCATTTACAGGAAATTGCAAATAGATTACCTGAAGCATTTAATAATGCAGCAAAGGTAACCAAGTCACATGCCAGCTATGAATGCACCTGCTGCTAGAATTAATGTCCCTATAGGACAAAGCCAAAAAGTGATAACAAAAGAGTCTGTAATACGCCAGAAGTGCGGCAGACCTATAAATTCAAAAGATATAGCTCCACGGAAAAGAAGAAATTTACAATCATCATCATGTCCTCCCAAAGATATACTTAAAACTCTTGAATAGGCTTATAATGCTCCCAAAGGGGTTATGAAAAAATTCAGTCTATCTAGAATAACGAAAGTCTTTGATGAAACTATAAAAGCCCCTGAAGAGGCACCGTATCGGATAATGAAGAGATCTCTATACTTTACAATTATTCAAAAAAGAGATAGGATGAACAGAAATTATCATCGATGACATATTTGCATATATGGTAGCTACACAAATATCAATGGAACATGAGAATGATGATTGGGATATAGAACTACGTACTATAAATGAATATCGACAAAGGAAAGATTGGCCAAAATGAGAAACTGCCATTACATCAGAATTAGAGTCTCTCAATAGACGTAGTATATTCGGACCTATAGTACAAACCCCAAAAGGTGTTAACCCTGTTGGTTAAAGTGGGTGTTTGTAAGGGAAAGGAACGAAATAAATGAAATTATTAGATGCAAGGCATAACTTGTGGCACAAGGTTTGACACAAGGTTTCCTGCAGAAACGCGAAATTGATTATGAGGGACCATACTCTCCTGTTATGAAAATAAAGACATTCAGTTATCTAATAAGATTAGTTGTCTCTGAAAATTTGGATACGAGACTCATGGATGTTGTAACTGCTTATTTGTATAGAGACTTAGACACAAAAATTAATATGAGAATCCCGGAAGGATTTGCTTTGCTTGATACAAAGTCCAAGAGTACGTACTCAATACAACTGAGACGATCATTGTATGGATTGAGATAATCCAGAAGAATATAGTACAATCTTCTTAGTAAATATTTGTCTACGGAAGGATATGAGAAAAATCTCATTTGCTAATGTATCTTTATAAAGAAATCCTTAAAAGGAGTTGCAATGGTAGCAGTTTATGTAAATAACATAAATTTGATTGAAACTCCAGAAGAGCTCGAAATAACTACTGACTATTTTAAAAGAGAGTTTGAAATGAAAGACTTTGGAAAAAAGATTTTGCCTCGACCTGCAAATCAAAAAAAGTTTTAGTGAAATATTAGTCCATTAGTCTAATTACACTAAAAATGTTTTAAAACGTTTTGGTATGGGCAAAGCACATCCACTAAATACTCCCATGGCTATTTGGTCTTTAAATATAAACAAAGATGTATATCGTCCAATTGAGGAAAATGAAAAGGTATAGGGTCCAGAAGTACCATACCTAAGTGATATTAGTACTTTAATGTATTTAGCACAATGCACTAAACCGGACATTTCATTCTCAGTGAATCTACTTGCTAGATACAGTTCTGCGCCAACGCAAAGGCATTGAACTGGTATTAAATAAATCTTACACTATTTACATGGTACAATTGATTTAGGGCTCTTTTATTGTAAAAATTCTAAGTTTGTAGGATATGCAAATTCTAGATATCTCTTTGATCCTCATAAGGGTCAATCACAGATAGGTTATGTATTTCTTAATGGTAATACTACTATTTATTGGCGCTCTACTAAATAAATTTTGGTAGCTACTTCTTCTAATCATGCTGAGATTTTAGCCCTCTATGCAGCCAATAGAGAATATGTATGGCTAAAGTCTTTAATTCAACATATTTGTAGGTCTTGTCAATTGACTCTTAATACAGGTACCCCAAGCATTTTCTACGAAGACAATGAGGCATGTATTCAATAGATTAAAAAATGATACATTAAAGGAAACAAGACAAAGCACATTGCACCAAAGTTCTTCTTCATACATGAGCTTCAGAAGAATAATGAGATCAAAGTAAAACAAGTTCGTTCAAGCAATAACTTAGCTGATTTGTTTACCAAGTCATTACTAAAGTCAATATTTCATAAGCTTGTACCAGAGATTGGTATGCGTAGAGTTTATCATCAAACAATATAAAGTTTATTGTTATCAGGGGGAGTAACCGATCAGGGATAGGCATCCTGAAGCATGCTACCCAGGACATATTACGCTGTACTATTTTTCCTTCTTTAGGTTTTATTCCGCTGGGTTTTTCTAGTTAAGGTTTTAATGAGGCAGCATTATGCACGTCCAACACCACTTCAATAATTTTGTAGAACGTTGTACTTTTTTTCCTTCACTTTGATTTTTATCCCATTGGGTTTTTCCTTTGCAAGGTTTTAATGAAACAATTGTTATTGAATGGTGGTCATCAAAAGAGGAGTGTTATAAGATATTATCATAAGTGGATGCCCACTTTAGGGCCCACATTAGATATGGAAAATAATTAGGGTTAAAGTCCTTCCTTATTAAGTTGCTTAGGGAGAAAGCAATCTTATTACATAAATAAAATCTTTCTCCCCCCCTTTGTGAAGTACACCTCTCATGCAATAAGAAGATCTTTGTCTTTCTCCCTCCACTCTTCTCTCTCTTTTTATCACTCCTGATCTTCCCACAAGTAGCGCTTTTTTATTAATTTTTGATAGCTCAAAATTATAAATAAAAATTGTATTTAATTAAGCACTTTAAATGTGTGAACAGCTTATCATGCGCGGAATGGCTGGAATCCAAGGCCCAATATGTGCAGGAACCGGATGCTTTCACAAAAGAAAAATAATGTATGGATTGTCACCAAATAATAAAGGGCCTCAAGGTAAAGAGTTGAATCCATATAGTAGTAAAAGTTTCAACCTCGAAGAATTTCCTTCCCTTTTTATGCTCTTTCTCTGAAGGTATTCATTTCCATTTATGTGAAACTAGCCTAATATAGTTTTTACTTTATATAAAAGGAACTGATCTTGTTATTTAGCTAGTGTGATGCCCTCAGACTTCTCCCATCAGGCTCAAGTTTTGTTCATCAATGTGATATGTACTAATGGATTCACATTTAGAAATTTAGACCAGTTCCTGCATAAAAAAGTCATGTGATATAAGTTGGATTAAAGCAAGTAATCGTAAGGCCCATTGTGGTTTTCAAGGTCCAAACGTCTACAAATTATACATTATACACACCCGTGATTTATGATCTAGCCCATCATCCCTTAAAAGGCCTAAATTGGGTTGGATTTTGGTTTCATTTATAAATTTAGGCCCATGAAATTATACTTGGTAGTAATTTTTCTATCTAATGGTTAAGCCGATGGCCAAGGCACAAGTACACCTAAAATGCCCAGTTTTACGGGTTTGGTAGAACATTATATATATATATATATGTATATATATGGGAATCTTCATATACATATTGCCTTTACGGAAGGACTGTACATACTCCTCTATGGGGACCACACCAAGGGATGAGACTATAGAGGATGGAAAGATCTATGCTGGATCATTCAAAATATTAAGTTTAGCCCTAATCATATGTCTCTAATCACTTCATCCATGGCTCACAAATTTATTTTATTCTGATTGGTGCACAGTGGATCCAACAATCTAAAAAATTCGGATTTTATCAAAACTTGGGCCGAGCAACTATCAATGTGTGTGTGTGTGTATGTGTGTGTTCCAGTGAGAATTGTTCTCATGGAGTTACCATGAGAATTTTTTATGAAGCCTGCTTATGAGTCCCATCTCATGGACGATGGAAAAGATATACATGGGACCACCACAAGTAACAAGTTTGACTACAATCCCATACCCCTTGGCCTTTCATCCAAGGCCTATAAGTTTAATGGCTTTATATTAAATAAAAATTTCAACCCCTTATCAAATGATCAAACCTATTCAGATAGGTGTCAAACCTTTAGAGTAGAGACTATCGAAGCGGGGGGGATCTATGTTTTTCCATGGTTCAGATGGGTTGCTAGTTGGGCCTCACCAATAGTTCACACTTATATTGTTGCCCACAATTAAATTGTTTGAGCAGTAAGAAATTGTTTGAGTGGTTAGGAAGTCAAGCAATAAGCTAGAGGTCCCCGCTTTCAAAACTATTTTGGGCCCTCCCCATACACAATTCTAGTAGGTAGTTTGGTGTATGGGTTTTACCAATGATCACCTACAAGGGGGATCAAAGGAACAACAAGGTGTTGCTCAGTTAGTTGGGGGTAATGCCACTCTTCACATGTTGTGGGCTTCCTCCACCCACTTGTAAGTGCTTTCCTTCCCAGTTGAGTGGGCTCTCTTAGATCCCATCTCCCATGGCTGAGGTACCTAAAACGAAAATGAAAGAACATAGGACTTTGTAAATATGCTATATTCATGGCTAACTTCCAGGTCTTTAGAATGGATCCACAGTTGAATATATGGCACAATACCAAAACAAACTTCAATTGGACAAATCTAGTCCAATCCAGCCCATGACCAGCCTTGTTTATTATACTAATTTTGTGTTCAAGTTAATGAGCATGGTTCTTTTGTTTAGGTCAATTACATGAAGTATCAAGACAAAGATTTGGACGCTCGTGGGAATTATCGAAATCGATATTGAAAATCATGTCAGGAATATATGAAGAACCACCTACTTTCCATTCTAATTCAAGCAGTCTTGAAGTAGCTAAGGAGGTTGCGAGTTGCCGTTATGAATTTGATACCTGTTGGGGAACAGAGGTGAGTATAATGACTAAAAACCACCAAAAAAATTCTTAAATTATTCTTTGGTGTCTTGTTGGTATTGAGTTCCTAATTGGTTTGTACAAAAAATATCAAAAAAGTGAGAACTAAAGGATATATAAGGTAGAAAGGTAGATGAGGTCCTCCATTACTTAGGTTTTAATTTACTAGGGTCGTAATGGAAAATCATTTTCTATAGAAGGAGATGACCATTTGCGATCTTCATCAATATTCCTTGGATTTTAAGTTTTAACTCCGGAGGCATAGGATTCCTATGAACTCATTAACAAATAAATAAATGAGTGGCATAATTAGTTTTAATGCATTCCATTATGACCTAAGTTGGGAAAATCCTAAAATATTTTTGGAAAACCTAAAGATTTGAAGTTATAAAATAGGTGTAAATGAAAAGGTATGATTCTTAAATATATTTGGGACATGTTTGTGCACCTGTAGTGCCATGGAAATTAAATGAAAAAGGCACCTTCCTTGCAATAGGTCTGGTGCAGTAAACTCATGTTGTCGCAAAGGAGGAAATAGAAACGGATGCTATACAAACAACTCCCTACGGCACATTGTGCTGGAGCGTTTTTGCAAAAACAAATCATGACAAGTCTGATCTAATAGGTCATTAGTCACTAGCTCCAACAGGTTCCAAATGGGAAGGATGTTACAGTGACTAACTCTATGAACGGAAGGGGACCACAAGCAAAGCATGACAAACATTCCTACAAGACATCGACAATCTATTTCTAAGAGATAAATGGGTAGTCTATAATGGGACCAATCACATGATCATTTCTTAAAAGGACCATGTGGTTCAAAGCAGATGATAGAGAATACAGATGTAAAAGGTTGTGGTTGTTAATTATCTTTTGTATCTTTTAGCATGTTTAAGATAATTGATATATGATAATATTAAGAAATAATCTCCCATAATTATAATTAGATTAGATTGATATTATTTCCTTAAGCATCTCATGATACTCTCTCTATGACTATGACTTGGAATTCTCAAATCTAAAGTTTTCGCCTAATGAGCATAACTTAGATACTGCCATTTTCAAAAATTAACTATGCCGTTTATCCATTGAAAATAATATAGTTATTTAGAGATTACAATAAAGCTCATTAAGTTGCAGGATGAAACCTAATAAAATCTTATGATAAACAAGAAAATTAGATCACATCAAAAATTAATTCTAAGCTAATCCTAAATAACATTATTATCAAAACACCTCCTACCTTTTAATATAAATATTGTCTGATATCACCTTCCCATAATTGTATGGTCCTTTCAGGAAGGATGTGATATTTTTCACATTTAAAATACTCTCCATTTGTTATGCCAAATGTCTCGATGGAACATCTATTGTGCTTTATCACTGATCTTTCTTTATGGAGTCAGTCATTGTTGCATTCTACTTATTTTTAAGTCTATTGGAATAGTTTGGGCTACTAGATGAGGGCATAGTTTGATCACTTCAAATTCGAGTTTGCAATTTGCAATTCAATGCCCAATATAATTCAGAGATTTATTATGGTAGGTTCATTCAATTCGTTGTTTGGTTTGCACAATCGTAGCTTTCGATTAATTGATTCAAATATGTAGTTTGATGTCATGTTTTTGCAAAATGACACACATGATTGATTAAAGACAAAACTATTTGTGTATTATAAATGGATTAGTTCTTGTAGATTTTTTATATATATTGACAATTGAGGATCATTCTAGTCCCTTTATACATTTTTATACCCATTATTAGGATCATTGCTAAGTCGCAATATAGTTACAATAAACGAAACACTTAAATTTGAATGCCCTTAAATTGATGGTTATCATCATTTAATCATATTACTCCCTATCCGCACTAAAATACTCCATCCATTTATATCATCATCCATCTGCCTACACTAATCAAACACAACACGTGCCTAACCATAACTCACCATCATTGATCAAACATCCCAACATTTTTTTCCTCTTTAACACACCTGCAACACATTAACTTCACCATCTATCAACCCTACTTGTTACTCGACCCAATCACAACCATCATCACCCACAACACCTTTCTTCCTTTCACCATATCCCGTGTCATCTTCTCCAAACCAAACACACTCATCTTCTTATTTGTCACACCCACCACAAACCAACAAGCCACCTTCATTCACCAATCATCATCATTCTTATCTATCATTATAAACCCAATCAACAAACACTAGACACGCGAGCCACACCTTAATGAAACAAGACCCATCCCAGCAACTGACCATCTAAAAGCCCACCCCTCCGCCTCTTCATTGTTTATGCCAACACCGAAACAAACTAGCCACCCTCTCTTCTCCATCCCTTCTCTCTCACATTCCTACCCCCATTCAGCCCACAAAAACTCCTCAACCAAATACATCCTGTCTTTTCTCCATCACTTTCATCTCCACACCACCCATTTACAAATCACATCTACACATCTCGCCATCTCGACTAGCAATTACAAAGTCTTACAAATCATCCGACTAACCCTGCACATAATTTACTCTGTTTTAACCACCCAACCGGCCTGATCACTCATTGATCACTAGAAGTGCAATATCAACAATTTAAAAATGAGAATTTTACAGGAAAAATCATTTTAGATGAACACTGTATCAAAAAGGCCTTTTTAAAATCCTTCCAATGGAATTGGCCTTCCTGCAATTTTAAATAGTTTTGTCGAGCATCGAATTTGACAATCAGAACAAATGATCTGGTATCCCATTTTCTATTTAGCCTCAGCGTCAAATTCGATGTAGGTTTCTAGTTTTTGTCTACATTGAAGGTCAATTTCGACCTTCATTTCCTTAGCTCATGGTCGAATTCGTCATTGGTATCTTTCTTTTGCCTTAGCATCAAATTCAATGCAAGTTTTTATTTTCTTTTTGCACTGAAGGTCGCAGTCGACCTTCAATTCCTTACTTCAACGGCATATTCGACAGTGGTGTACTCTATCTTAGCAATGATCTCATTAATTTCATCACTTAAATCATTTATACACTTGAAGTAATACTTCATTTAATGAGTTTTATTCTCAACATCCATTCTTACAAAATTTCATCTCAACATCCTTTCTTACATATTTCCATTTTCAACATCCATTCTTACATAATTCTCTTCTCAACTTACATTCCAATGATTTCTTTCATTTCATTAATTAGAACATCTATACATTTGAAGTAAAAATTTCATTTAATCTATTTCATTCTCTAAGTCTATTCTTATTATCTTCTTCGAAGAGAGAGTATTTGTTGTCTTTATCATATTTAATATGGATTGAGTCAATAAAAGAGACGAGATTTCCCCTGCAGACAGTCTGTCACCATCAAATAGCCATGGAAATCCATGCCGGTGCCTAAAGTTAAAAGAAAGGGGCTTTTCTTAGAAAAATCCTTTTACAGTCTTTATAGAACAAAAAGGACACCAGAGATTTTTATAGCCCAAAGTGATCCCTTGAGCCCTTTTTAGTTTTTTTTAATATTATTCGTGAGCAGCAATATCTATGCTCAAGAATAATAGCCATCAAACATTTTTCCCCATTCCTTTTTCTTTTTCATCATCTCTTCTTTCTGGTTTGGTTTAGGATTCTATTTAGGTTCCATGTGGGGCAAAGAGGGGAAAATCAAGAAGAAGAAAAAGAGAAATAAAAACCAAAAACAAAAAGAAAAGGAGAAGACAAGTAAGAAGAGGAAAGAAGAAGAAAAGAGAACAAGAAAAAAAAACAAGGAAAAAGAAAATATTGGGAGAAAAAAGAGGACGAGAGTGGTGTAATGAAAGGTGGAATAAAAAAGAGAAAATCAGTAAGAGAAAGAAGCATAAGAGATGGGGAATGGAAGCAAAAGAATAAGCTAAAATAAGAAGAGAAGGAAAAAGAAGAACTCGTATCTGTATGTTACGCTTGAGCATAGATATCTAAGCTCAAGCATAATATACCCAAAGTAGAATTGTGAATTTTTTTTTTAGACATTGTCTATAAGCATAGATATCACTGCTCATCAACAATGTTTAAAAGAAAACCTTGATTTTACTTTGGGTATATTACGCTTAACTATAAATACCTGTGCTCAAGCATGGTATACATAAAATCCTTTCCCCATTCATTCTTCCTCTTCATCATCTCTTCTTTCTCATTTGGTAGAGGGTTGTACTTGCTTTCTATCTAGGGTGAGGAGGGGAAAATCAAGAAGAAAAAAAAAGAGAAAGAAAAAAAAAAAGAAAAAGAGAAGACAAGGAAGACGAAGAAGGAAGAAGAAAAGAGGAGAAAAAGAAAAAATGATAGGACGAGAAAGAGGATGATGAAGGAGAAATATTTGGGTTTTATTTTATCTGAGTTTTATTTTTCTTTTATTTTCTCTTTCTCTTTTCTTTCTTCTTGATTTTTCGCTCTTCACCTCAGATAGAACACAAACGAAACCCTCCACCAAACCAGGAAGAAGGAATGGAGAAAGAGTTTTATGTATACTATGCTTGATCATAGATGTCTATGCTCAAGTGTAATATGCCAAAAGCAGAATCCAAGGGTTATTTTTTTTAGACATTATTAATGAGCAACAATATATATGCTTATCAACAATGTCTAAAAAAATTATGATTTTACTTTGGATATATTATGCTTGAGCATAGATATCTATACTCAAGTGTAATATTTCTTGTTCTTTCTTTTCCTCTTATTTTAGTTCCTGCTTTTGATTCCCTTCCTTCATCTCTTCTGCTTATTTCTGTTCTTGATTTTCTCTTCTTATTTCACCTTTCGTTACACATTCTCTTTCTCTTTTTCCTCCCAACATTTCTTCTTCTACCTTGTTCTTGTTCTTCTCTTTTCTTCTTCCTTCATCATATTGCTTGTCTTCTCCTTTTCTTTAGTTTCTATTTTCTTTCTCTTTTTTTCTTCTTCTTGATTTTTTCCTCTTTGCCCCAAATAGAAGATAAACAGAACCCTTGACCAAACCAAAAAGAGATGATGAAGAGCACGAAGGAATAGGGAAGGGTTTGACGTATGTTACACTTGAGCATGGATGTCTATACTCATGAATAATATTAAAAAAAAAAAAAAAGAAAAGATTGGGAAGGGCTTAGAAGACCACTTCAAGCCATAAAAATTTTTGAGGTCCTTTTTGTTCTATAAAAACTCTAAGGAGATTTTTATGAGAAAAACCCCTAAAAGAAATTACTATTGTGCAATATCATAAGATATTGCAACATTTTAATTGAATTATGTGATTCCACATAAAATATAGAGACAAAGGTGCAACTTTGACTTTTGACAAGGCAATTTTATATGAAATCACTTAATTTAATTCAAGTTTTATAAAATCGCAAAAAAATATATTATGATATCCCATAAAAGTAGCAGTATAGAGAACATTTAGGAAATTTTCTCGACTTGAGTCACTAGGAGTGGATTTCCATAGCTAACGGTGGTGGCCATATCAAAAAAACACCAAAAGGGGAAGTGGAAAAAAATATATATAATACTCTTAGTTTCAATATCTTCCTCGGCGAAAGAGAGAGGAGAGAGAGGGCCCCTGCAAAGGAAAACCAAACGTTACAAACTACACCAAACTCAAACTTTCAAAGGGAAACTAGCTGAATTCGAACTATGAATTATTCAAGCGAATGACTCACTGTTGATGACCCTTTATAGCGAATTAGTTGACTATGAATGAAACATGTCACAATCTCTCTTAGAAGTGTACAAATCTATGATCGTTTGGTTGGAAGAAAAGCTCCACTAGAAAAGATTGAATGAAAAAGTGAACGAGGTTGTGGTCCTCAAATAATTATGTGGCTAAGAGTTAAGAGAGTCATAGACAAGTGTAAGAAAAGGTGGCAGGTTTTTAAATAGATAATGTACTTATAATAGTAAATGAGAAATAATGTGAGAGATAAGGAGTGGGAGAAATGAGTGAAGCTATAGTAGAAAGATTATTAAAGAAGTAGTAGGAGCTAGAACCAATGACCGAATGATCAAGATCATGAGAATTTATTGGGTGGTCTACACTTCAAACTTCGTCTCTTCGTCTGTGTGAGTTTTTATCACCTCACATGTATGACTTGTGTCGCCTTGCATGTGCGAGCCTCACAATATTCATAAATCGCAATTTTAAAACTAAGTGTATTATTATAACTGAGTAAATCATTAAGTTAGATAAAGAAAAACTACTTAAGTCTTAACATAATTAAGAAAATTTAATCATATCATAAACCAGATCTGGTCTAATCCTAAATGATTGTTGTCATAGCATATTCTAGCTTCCTAATACTCGAAAGGTGTTATGGACTTTTCTAGTTTCTTCTTTTAAAAATGATGATACATCCTATAAATTCCATGGGCCAAAACACATTGGGTAGAACAGTGATTCTTGTGATGATATTTATCATGTATTATTACTCCTGTTGCATTAGAACCTACCTCTAATAAGTCCAAGCCATTCAAACTCACATATCCCTCATGATTGATACTCACACAATTGTGGCAAGCCTTTTCTCTTTCTATAGTTATATTTTAAAATAAAAAAATCTTCTTTTTTATTAATGAAGAGTGTCCCAACGCTTTGAACCGAATTAATCCCTTCGGCCTAGAGGGAACCAGGTAAATCCCTTGTGGCCCTAGTATAATAGCGCATCTTGAACCCACAACATCCACGAGCAAATAGTGGTCCTAAGCCAATTGAGCTGCCACTTTAGGTTGAAAATAAAATTTTCTTTAATAAGCACTTAGTTGTAGGTTTATCAAACAGTTTACTGCAAAGTACAACTTTTCTCTAGAATTTTAGAAAATGGACAAAATGAAAACTAATACTGACTTTATTAGATTAAACTAGAGGTTCCAAGTGGGCCGTTAGCTTGTTTTAAAGTAGAGCATTAATCTCACTATTTTATGACAATATTATCTTGTGAGATAATATTTGCCTTTTCACTTTTTTTTATTTTGCATCTTAGCTCTTTTTTTTTTTTCCATCTTAGATTGCGTCATCGAGTAGATTACAAGAAACGGCATATCATTCAAATAACACTAAAATAATGATAATGATGATGATATAAGATTACTTGAACTAACATGATAATTGATCATAGCTTTTGATCTAATAATAGGTGGGCTGGAGTTACGGATCAATGACAGAAGATGTACTCACAGGGCTCAGGATTCACTCGTTAGGATGGACATCAGCCTTCTGTACCCCACAACCTCCGGCCTTTCTTGGGTGTGCACCCATGGGTGGACCCGCATGCTTGAGTCAAATGAAGAGGTGGACCATGGGCCATTTTGAAAATTTACTTGGCAATCACAGCCCCTTGTTGGGTGCATTCACCACAAAGCTCAAGTTCCGACAATGCCTTGTGTACGTCCTCTGTAGCACATGGGGCCCACGCTCCATTCCGGAGTTTTGCTATTCTGCACTACCTGCGTATTGTCTGCTCTCCGGCACATCCTTCATGCCCAAGGTACTTTATCCCCACTCCTAGTTAATTGAAGTGTAGCCCCTATTCGTGAAGTTTGATTTATTTGAAAGGAACTGAATTAATATGAATTCATGGTAAATTGAGTTTTCCCATAAAATAACATTAAAGAGGCGACTGGCCGATGATATAAAGTGAAGATGTTGATGAGATCGCACCTAATCTTATGATCTGGTTTATAAGAATAATAGGCGGATAATCATTTTCAACTATAATAAAGATTATGTGATGGTTAGAGGTGTTTATGGTTTTAGAAGCCGTTGGTTTGAATTGCACTATCACACTAAGGCTGAAGGGATTAATTCGGTCCAAAGAGCTGGAATACCTTCCATCAGTAAAAAAAAAAAAAAAAAAGTTTATTTATGGGCCAAGATGGGGCATAAGCTCAACATAGGCCTTAAGTGGCCAACCTGAGGCTGCCCATTTAGTCAACCATGCAGGGCTTTCTATCACTCTTTTGAGCTTTCTAATCTTTTTAAGAAAGACCTCAATAATTTTGGGGCTAACCTAATTCTGATGATTCCATATATCATTTTACTTTTTCAGCGGTTGCGCTTTTTCAATAGAAAAGGGTTAGGTTCCTTTAAAACCATATTTAAATTTATACATCCAAGAGTTGTGGGAAGTGACTCTTTCCATCTAATACTGGAAGATTTTCAATTAAGAAAATGCTACTCTATAAATCAAAGAATATGCTCACAAGAACTCTTATGCGATGAAGATCATGCAAAATAATAACCCAAAGTAATTTCAAACTAATAACAAATTAAACTAGTGAGGATTTGGTCAATCATTAAAATTCTCCTTTTGGCCGGAAGGAAACATGCTTATTGGTTGCTTTGGTTTTGATCATTCTAACATGTAGCATAACTAGGTCAACTATATCTTTGCATATAAAATTAGGAAAGAGTTAGGAAACATGCATCAAGATATTCTATCCTAACTCCCAACGGATTGAAAGACGATCATAAATTTGGCCTATTATCCATCCTTCAATTAACAAAGATGAGATCGGCATTAATTTCAGAAATTCTAAGTTCTTCATGATTGATCAACTTTGGCGGCTTTCATGCCAATCAGAAAAATGTATTTTAGTTATTAAATAATCCATCGAGCATAGTCTCTAACATCACTAATGGCATTCTCAGTGACTTGGGAATCAATTTATCATCTTCTAAAAGGACTTGATTAATTGATCAATTCCATGGTTTTAGCCCAAAAAATAACAATCCCATGTTGCACCCATTATTGGGGTTTATAGTCTCAACTTGACAAACCAATCAAAAAATAACAATAGTAGACTACACTTACTATTTAGGTACTCTTTCATAAGTGGTCGAGCTCTAATTCTCAATAATTGGATCTTATGATTCCTAACTTTATTAACCATTAGTCCAATCACAATAAACCCATATCCATCCATAAATTCACTTTTAATTGCACAATAAACCCATATCCATCCATAAATTCACTTTTAATTGGGTACGAACATGATCAATTGTGTGTATGATTACTAAATGTTCTTAGTTTGCCTAAGATCCAATAATATAACTTTTACTTGTTGGCAAAGTGGTCCCCTGAAGAACTCTCATCAATATTCAATTTTTATGAATACTTAGATCGTCTTTCTACCCAAACCATTGCAAACATCACACTTTTAGGATGGGCCTATAATAATAAAGTTTCAATAGTTATATTGGTCAACTATTCAATGTTGTCCGTTGACTGCTAATATTGGTCAACTTTTCAATGTTGTCCGTTGACTGCTTATGCCAGCGCTCATCTCCGCTTCCTCTTCAGGCCAGGTTGAGGGTCAGTTTGAGACGATCCATTACCATAAAACAAATTGATTTACTATGGGTCAGAAGGGGACAGGTCATTACTGATCCAAGGACTTAAAATAGTTTGAGCAGTACTTAGCTTTGGACACAATGGTCCTTAACATTCTTTGGATTTGAATGAGTAAGGTGATGCCCCGTGTTTATTTCTCATCTTTCCTTTATTCAGTCTTAATTAAATGATTAGTTATTTGATGGTTATTTTTGGATATTTAGCTTGATTTTTTTTATCTCTTAAAATACAGTATTAGAATTTTCTGGAATTCAAACACATGAAACAAATAGTTCCGAAATGAATTTTCAAGGATGAAAAGAATGCTTCACTTTTACATTTCCTTAACTCTTGTTTTACCTCAAAGGATCCTGACCCCTTTTTTATTTTAAGACTTATCTTGTGCAGTTTTTGTTGCACCACGGATTCAATAAAACTTTGTTAGATAGCTTTTGATCCCCACAAATTGCATATGCTTTAGGATTAGACGTCCATAAATTTTAGGTACAACAGATGTTGATAATATTTACGGAATTGGCTATCTAGGCATGCAGATATTGTCGTTTTATCTTATGTAGACCTTATTAAATTTCTTCAGCTAACCATTGTTATAAAAATATCAAATATTAAAAATTTTAAACTAATCATTGCTACCAAAATCTCGAGGTGACAGTACATACAATAAAAATACTTTTCAATATTTCCCATCAGGTGAAGCTTACTCCTTAATACTCCACCTCAGGTGGAACCTAGCCGGCGCACTTTTAGCTACACACTTTTTTTTTTTGCGCCGAATTATTCTTCTTAAGATTTAAACTCATGACCTGTTAACTCTAATACCATATTAAATTTCTTTAACTAATAACTAGCAACAATAGCCCGTGCTTAGCCCAAGCAAAGATTAAGATTTTTAAAAAAATCTTGGAAAAAAAGACAACTAAAAGCTATAATAAACTAATTGATATTTAAACACTTACATAAGAGATATATCTAAAGATAGTTGCAAAAAATTATAATGCCATGGTTAAAGATGTGTTGAATAATATATAAGTCATCAGTCAATTTCCTTAAAAACACCAAAGAAATAAAGACATTTTAGTTGATAATTCAGTTGTTCTAGTGTGAATAGGCCTAAACGATATTAATGAAGTACTTATTATAATATTAGATAATATGCACTATCTTGTGAGTCCCATAATGCCAATAAAGTACTTGTTCCATTGCTCAAGGCCTCTTGCCATGCAATACTACCGGTAAAATTAAAAGTATTGTGATTTATAAAATTGAATAACATATGAAATGTAAATTCAAAATGGATAGCATTTTCCAAATAACAGCCCACATTCAGCTAGTGCAAAACTAAATTAAGTTATTTATAAGATTTATTAAATGTTTAAGCTTATTGAATAAAAATATATGGCAATAAATAGTATTTGAGTTATTTTTTTTCAATTTTGTCTTGTCAAAAGAAGACTCATATGTGAATGTAGATTGTCAAAATGAGAATTGAGAAACATACCTCGCAAAAATTGGAAAATAACCAGGAAAATGCAACTTAGAATTCTTATCCATAGTGAGTCACATCATACAAATACAAGATGAAAGACGAAAAATTAGCTAGCGCGGACTAAATCATTAGAATTTATGAAGAATAATAAACAAATGACAAATCAGTTGAATAGATTACCAACTAATAAAATAAAATAATGCTCTTCCCTTAAAACATAAAAATGTGCATAGACTGTTGTAATGAAACATAATGCAACATAATACACACAAAGTTTATGATATATTATTAGATAGCAACCATCAAAATAATGTTCTTCCCTTGAACATAAAAATATATATAGATAAAATGTGACCACTGTTATAATGAGACATAATGTAATAGAGTATACACAAAAATTATCATATAATATTCTTCCCTTAAACGTAAAAATATATAAAAAATTCTGCAACTACATGTCATTTATAAATTAGATTGTTAATAATAACTTTGATTGAGGATCTAACAACATCAAAATACCTTCCACCATGCTCTTTTTTTACTCCGTAGCATACACATCAACAACCATAGAAAAAATGTTCTTTCCTTGAACATAAAAATATACATAGACAAAATGTGACCATCATTATAATGAAACACAATGCTATAGAGTACACACAAAAGTTATCATATAATATTCTTCCCTTAAATGTAAAAATATACACAAAAATCTGCAACTACATCTCATTTATAACATTAGATTGATAGTAATAACTTTGAGTGCAGATCTAACAACATCAAAATACCTTCCACCATGCTTTTTTTTTTTTTTTTTTTTGCTCTGTATCATACACATCAATAACTATGGAAAAAAAAACAAACGAAATAATTATGGAGTAATGAAAAATTAAAGACTATGTGAGGAAAAAAATTAAATATCATAAAATGGGTATAAAGTAAAACCAGCAACCAATTCTCTTAAAAAAATACAACCTACCATCTCTCGAAGAAATGCAACCTACTTACACATGGTAATAAAAAGAGATATTAAGAAAATCATATAATTATTCTCACTTTGAAAATCAGATAGGAAAAAAAACCTCCTCTTTCACCATTGCCATCAACTTCTTTGAATGAAGAAAGACATACAAAGCCACCAAAATGGACAATTGTAATATACAGTCTCTCCATCAATAAGATCTCTTCCTTTTTTTCAATTTGTATTCCTAAAAAGATGCATGTATGATGAGGAGAAAGGGAGAGATTCTAGGGAAAATAAATGGAATAGATAGAAATGGTTGGTAAAGGGAGAGATTTTAGGGAAAGAAATAAATGACTTAATAAAAGAGTAACTTCATGTGAAGATTTTATGTACGATTGAGAGTAACTTCATGGGAATAACAAATGCCATGTGAGGGATAGTTTTAAATGGGAGAGAGATTTTACGATTAAATAGATAAGAGAGAGAAAGAGAGAGAGAGAGTAATGGAGAGATTTTAGACTGTGCAATAATTAATTATATGGGTGGCTGGCATAGATGATGGAAAAGTTTTAGGATGCAATGCAACGTGTCATTTTTTGAATATTAACGTGGCGCTCTAGAAAAAAAAGAAAAGAAAAGGTGCAGACGTGGCACACTTCACAAGCCTCCATTCTTGTAACGTTAACATATACAATTGCTATCAAAACCTTGAGATGTAAGTAGAGGCAACAGAAATACTTTTCAATATTTCTCATCTAGTGGAACCCACTCATCAATGGACCTTACATATTAATTTCCATCCATATTTTAATAAATATTATAGTTGTCTCCCTAGAAAAGTTGTGAAGGTAACACGCTTAACATTCATTTTGTGTATATGCACTCAGGTTTCAGATCCATGGATATTGCTCCCGACCATCCTCTTCATTTTTTATAACCTATACACTCTATCAGAATACCTAAGTTGTGGGCTTTCCATCCTCACTTGGTGGAATAACCAAAGAATGCAACGGATCGTCTTCTCGACTGCCTCTCTTTTTGGCTCTTTGGGGGTTCTTCTGAAGGTTCTTGGAATATCAGAGACCATCTTTGAAGTCACTAAAAAGGACCAAAACTCCTCCGACTCTATCAATGATGTAGATGCTGGGCAGTTCACCTTTGACTCATCTCCTCTCTTTGTTCCAGCCACAACACTTGTGCTAGTGCACTTGATCTCACTCATTGGATTCTTGATAGGGGTGCAACAATTGGCTTTTGATGGCTCAGAATCAAGGCTTGGAGAGGTGGTTTGTAGTATTTGGATACTGCTCAGTTTCATACCGTTCTTGAAAGGGTTTTTCAGGAAAGGAAGTTTTGGGATTCCATGGGACAACATATACAAGGCTGGGGCCTTGGCATTTCTATTCATACACTTATCTACAAAGGTTAGGTAGACCTTTTTAAGGATCAAAGATGTTATAATGTGTTTGATATGCTTCCATAGGTGGACCTATTATAAACTGATGTTGGATATTTTCTAAAATTATTAGACTCTTTTTTAATAATATTTATGATCAAATTGTCAAATTTTAATTGTTTTAATTTTCATTATTAATAATTTGGGTGTGTGAATTAAGTAGTTTAATTCAATATATATTTAGTTAGATTCAAGTAGATAATCTCATTTCATCCAACTTGAGAAAGCCTTGATAAACAACATGTTGTAATTTTCCTAAAAGTTGATATATGAGACCAAAACTAAAAAAAAATTATAATATATTTATCATGATTATATATTTGTTTCAATTATTTTATGATGAAATGTGTCTAATAGCATATGCAAAACACACACACACACACACACATGGGAACTCTTCGTACGCATCCATCCCTCACCATTATATATATATTAAAACTACAAGAAGGGAGGCCTATGGAGTGTGCCACATCAACAAACTATTTTTATCTTTTTTTTCTTTCTAAAGCGCATGTCAGCTGCTAAAAAATTAACATGTGACATCAAGAAATTGTTTTTCTAAAATCTCTCCCTCTCTCCCCACCATTTTTGCATCATCCCCTAAAATCTCTCCCTCTACCCTCCTCTCTCTCATATATTCCATTTATTCCCAAAAAGTCTCTCCCACTGTAATCACGTATCTAATACTCTATTTAGAAGTGGTTGTTCTTGGGTTAACCACAAGCCTCCAAAATCTCAATCATAATTTTCTAGAATTTTTGAAAAAAAGAAAATAACAAGTGGCTATCTCTCCTAACCTCTCACATCTCTCCTTCTCACATTTCCATTACTCTCCCACAACTAAATAACTACATCAACTCCCTTACCCTCTCTTTCTCCCACGCCTCTCCCTCCCTCACATCTCTGTCTCCTCATTCATAAACATTCCAAATTCTCCAGACAAAGACAAAGACGGACTGAATCTCAATTTATCATATTCCTAGGAGTATTTTAAACTTCATTTTCCTATCATTTTCAAGTTTCTTCTTCAGGTGAGTTTTTTAGGCTATGAATTCATTTACTTTATTACTAAGAGATTCTTAGGCCATGGATTTGTTCAGTCTTTATTATTTTGTCTTGGTTAAAGGCTTCTTCTGCTTCTTCTTTTTAAGATTTGAGAGTGAAAACATGGAGAATGAGGGACACACATTGTACTGACATCCAGCCCTAAAATCCACTCTTTGGATTTCCATGAAGCCAAAGAACTTCATGCTACTGCTCACCCACGTCGAGAATCATCATGTACGACCATACCTGCAAGGGGATACAAGTCCCTGTGAAGCAGTTGAAGTGAAAGAAATTGTAGCCCCACCTTGACGTTAACTTCCCGTTTTGCCTTCCCTTTGGATAGCTTGAACTTGACTTGAGATAAAGGCCTTATTCCTAGATGGGAGTCTAAATTCTTGGTGGAGGCTTCAGCTAAAGAATGTCGTCCAAATCTCTAGGAATCAAAGTCTGGAGGTGAGAAGTCTAAACTTGAATGAACTCTTGATTATACGTTTTGATCCATCAAGGCTGGTTGTTGACTAGTGGTCCATCCTAGGAAAGGATGGTAAGGATTGAAGTTGGTTAGATCCTGTTGTTGAGTGATCTAATCAAGACTAACCAATTTCACCCTGGCCAAGAATTACTGCACCACACTCATTCAACACTCTCGCTGAAAATGAAAAATGATGTATGCTCCCACTTTCGCAGTTGAATATAAAAATCTGTTTGCCAGAAGTAATTTGACTAAGCTATGGATTGAAATATAACAATACAATTGGAAGAAAAAAAAACAGTATTCTTTGAACTAAAAAAATCAGTACTCTATTAACTACAGTTACATCTTGCATCTATTGTGGTACCCTTTCGTTAGCAGAGAGAGAGAGAGAGAGAGAGAGAACATCGTTTCACATTGCAGCTAGCAAAAGCAGATATGCTTATGGAAGCCAGAAAACCTGTAAAAGATGGGCCGTAGAAAATGAAACTTTTTTCTAGCTAGTAGCCTGTATAGATTGGTGGAGGCGGCAACGCAAAGGAGGCCTCGACACTCGGGGGAATAGAGACATCGTCATTGGTGGGAGGCGGTGCTAAAGAGGGGACCAGTGGAGGTTTAGCAGGAGATGGAAGAGGCTGTGACCAGGGAGGTGGTGGTGGAGTTGGCGCCTCAACAGGCATAGGTGACGGTGTTGGTGATGGAGTAGTTGAATCAGGTGGTGCTGAAGGTGAGGGAGAATTTATTGGACGGCCTCCGACCGGCACACACATTTTGGTGTTCTTCCAGTCGGCATGGTCTGACAAGCAATTACCTTCGTCTTTCATAGCACCTGATTTCAACAACTTATTGTATTTTTCATATCTGCCATGGAAGTAATTGTCTGAAATTGTGAGATTCACTATGCTAGGCAACCCACAAACACTCTCCGGGACAATACCAGTGAGCCTGTTATTTGAGATGTCCAATTCCACAAGATTTTTCTGCCCTGATAATGTCTCTGGCAAGTCCCCGCTTAGCGAATTCGATCCTACACTGATGAGAGTAATGTTCCCTAGCTTCCCAATTTCTGGTGGAAGAAAGCCAGTGAGCCCGATGTTCGGCAAAACAATTTCATTCAATGTCTTCTCCATCTTGCCAATGCTAGGTGGAATGCTGCCTCCGAGCGGATTATTAGCAATGACCAATGCAGAAACAGGGGAGTTGCCTAGATTCTTTGGTATGGGGGAATTGAACCTATTGTCATTTAAGAACAAGGCGTCAAGTTCCTTATCTAACAGATCAGAAGGTAAACTCCTTTCAAAGTCGTTGAATCGAAGATCAAGGTATTTCAATTAATGGGATCTCTCTAGAACGACACTGGGGAAGGAACCCACAAAGTGGTTTTTGCTAAGATCAAGCTCATCGAGTAGCTTGAGCTTAGAGAAGCTCTTGGGGATAATGCCACAGAACCGATTGGAATTGATGTGGAAGATGGCAGTGTCTTCTAGGAGTCCTAATTCAACAGGGAGGTACCCGGCGTTGTCCCCATGATTGAGATCAACCCCAGCAACTACATCATCGGACCAGTTATCGAGGGCTGGAGAGCAGAAGATGCCCTTATACGAGCAAACTTCTGAGCCGTCCCAATTGAAGGTGTAATTCAAGGGGTCTGAATAGATTGCCTTCTTCCATGCCTGGGTCGCAACATAGGCGCATTTAAGCCTCTAATCCTTGAATGTCAACGTGATATTGCCGTCGCAAGTAACCATCTTTGGGCAGTGATCCGAGTTGGCGAGCCGCAATAAAGGCGGCCTCGCCATCTGAAAGTGCGAAGGAGAAATTGTTGGATGACGAGGGTGGTGGTCCAAATGACCACCGCCCATTGCTGTAACAGTCCTCTTCTCCCCTTCATTGCCATTTACTGCCATGCATAACGTCTTCTTCAGTTTTCCCATAATGAATGTCCATGAATGCATTGCAGCAACGCTCCATAATAACAGAGGAGCGTTGCAGTCATCGGTGATGGTCAGATGGCTATAAAAGCCGGGGAACTCCCTCATCTTCACATACATACACATATTTTGACTCAAAATCAAAGGCTGAGCATCACCATCGAGTTGTTGGCATCAAGAGAAGGCTGAGGGAGTTGTAAGACCCATTTTGGCACCACTTCCGTCTCCTTTAGTGATGGATTAGGTATGCCCTAAAATTTTGGAGATCCATTTATGTTTAATCATACCATTGGTGTATGAATCTAATCCGTTCAAAGTTCCCAGAATGGGCCATTTTGGCTAACAATTGGTATTAGAGCCAATGGTATTTATGTTGGACGGGTTAGAATTACAGAAAACCGGAATATCTGTTTTTTCCGTTTTCAAAACAAAGAACAGAGAGCAGAGTTTAAAAAAAAAGGGGCTTGGCCGTCACTTGGGGCGACAATCGTGACCGGTCGCAGGGGTACGCAGCCGCTGCACAGGCGCTGCGCAGGCACAGTGCTGCGCCTGCGCAGCGAAGAACAAAAAAAAAAAATTTCTGCAATCGCCGGCCGGCGACGGGAAAGGGCCAGCCGTCCCTGCCGCAGTCGTCGCAGGCCTCGGGCGGGACCCCAGCCACCGTCCGCGACCCTGCCGACGTGTCTGGGGACCTCGGCTATTCACCATCTCTGTTGAAAGAGACGATGAATAGTCCTAGGTCGATTTTCGGGTCAGGCCGATGACTTGGAAGTTAACCCGAACTTTGCAACGATGTAAAATTATTATTTCTGTTGTAAGATTCCTTTAAATTTAAATCATTATAGAGTTGTGAGAGTCATAGTTTATCTCTTTTTTTCTTTTACAGCTTCTTCCTCCAGATCAATGACTCTGCCCTCGTGCTTAGGAACCATTTCCTTATTAGATGGATCGAATTATCCTGACTGGTTAGACATGTTAGCATTGACCATAACTTTTCTCGACTTAGAAATAGCCTTAGATGAGCTCATGCCTCCTGCCATCACCGAACAGAGTTCTGCACCTGAAAAGGCCAAACATGAACAGTGGCACAAATGTGACAAAAAATGCCAAAATATTATAATGACTTTAGTTTCTAAGAGTATTAGGGGATCACTTGATCTAAGAAAACATGCCAAGGAACTCTTAGAACAAATTAAGTCACAATTTGAAGTGACTGACAAGGCATTAGGTGCCACATTAATGAACAAATTAACTAACATGCAGTACGATGGGACGAAGGGAGTTAGGGAACATATCCTACTCATGTCTAACCTAGCATCCAAGTTGAAGGATATAGACATGAGTATCTCAAATGGATATTTGATCCAATTCATTCTGGATTCCTTTCCCCTGCATTTGGCCCGTTTAAAGTAACATACAATCAGAGCTCTAGTCGGTGGACCATAACTGAGTTGATCGCTAGATGTGATCAAGAAGAGAGGAGGCTCAAGGCTGAGCGGCAACTTCAAGTAAACTTAGTCTCCCATGTTAAGGGCAGGAAAGTTTTTAGAAACCTCAAGAACAATGCCAACACGCCCAAGGTAGATCCAAAAGGTCAGAAACCGATGAAGAGAAAGGGGAAGAAAGGGTCCGAAAAATGTCACTTTTGTGGCAAGAAGGGACATTTCAAGAAGGACTGCCTCAAAAGGAAAAATTGGTTTGAGAAAAGAAGTAAGCAAATAAATTTATCTCTTGTATGTGAAACAAATATTATTAATGTCCCATCTAATACATGGTGGGTAGACTCTGGTGCAACCGTTCACATTTCTGGTTGTATGCAGGGATTCCTTTCAACCCGGAGGCCAAGTGACGGGGAACGAACCATCGTTATGGGGAACCGGAAGGAGTCAAGAGTTAAGGCTAGATACCGGATTTGTTCTAGATCTACCGAATACTTTCTATGTTCCGGAGATTTCCCGAAATTTAGTTTCTATTTCCAAATTGGATGTGAAAGGATATGTCTTTAATTTTGATAAAGGATCTTTGAAACTATTTTTCAATAATATAATGATTGGTAGTGGTTTATTGTGTAATGGTTTATATAAGTTATAGTTAAATACTTTATACATATAATCACTGACTACACATCATGTTTCTTGTGGGATGAATGTTGGCATGAAAAGAGGACTAGTAAGAGAGAACTCTTCTATGTTGTGGCATAAACGGTTAAGACACATCTCGAAAGAGAGGATGTTGAGATTAGTGAAGGATGGGTTATTACCAACCCTTGATTTCACTAATTTCGGTGTCTGTGTTGACTGTATTAAAGGAAAACAGACACAAACAGTCAAGAAAACTGTCACACGAAGTTCTGAACTCCTACAGTTAATCCATACGGATGTTTGTGGAAAAATAGATATACCTTGTTTTATAGGAGAACAATATTTCATCACATTTATAGATGATTTCTCACGTTTTGGTTTTGTTTATCTCATTAAAGAAAAGTCTGATGCTTTAACTATGTTCAAAATATTCAAGGCAGAAGTAGAAAAGCAATTAGATAGGAAGATTAAAATTGTGAGATCGGACCGTGGTGGTGAATACTATGGTAGGTACACTGAAGCGGGCCGTAACCCTGATCCGTTTGCTAGATTCATAGAATCCGAAGGTATTGTTGCCCAATACACAATGCCTGGAACTCCTCATCAGAATGGAATTACTGAAAGAAGGAATAGAACTCTTTTAGATATAGTTAGGAGTATGGTTAGTAATACTTCGTTACCCGAGTCTATGTGGGGTGAAGCACTAAAGATGGCCATGTCTATTTTAAATAGGGTTCCTAGTAAAGCAGTTCCCAAAACTCCTTTCGAGTTGTGGACTGGTAGGAAACCCAGCTTAAACCATTTCAGAGTTTGGGGATGTCCATCTGAAGTGCGAGTTTATAATCCACAAGAAAAGAAGTTAGACCCTAGAACTGTGAGCGGATATTTTATTGGTTATCCAGAAAGGTCTAAAGGGTATCGATTTTACTGTCCTAATCATTCACTAAGAATAGTTGAGTCCCATAATGCTAAGTTTTTGGAGAATCATGACAATAGTTGGAGTAGTGAGGCTAGAAACATTATATACAAGGAGATTAGAGATGAGCCTCAATCCTCTACTCAAGATGGATTAATGATTCCACTTGATATAGAGGCATTCCCAGAATGACCTGTTGATCCAATTCCTCAAGATACACAACCATCTCCTCCAATACAACCAAACATTCCTGAAGAAAATCTGGAAGTATTGAGAAGGTGGACTCGTATGAGAAGGCCTGCTGTTTCGGATGATTATGTTGTATATCTAGAAGAATCGGATATTGGAATTAAAGAAGATCCAAAAACTTTTAACGAAGCTGTAAATAGTGAAAATTCTGATAAATGGTTAGATGCTATGAAAGAAGAATTAGAATCCATGGCTGTAAATGACGTTTGGGATCTCGTTGAACTATCTGAAGGGTCCAAGACCGTCAGTTGTAAATGGATCTTTAAGACTAAAAAGGACTCTAAAGGTAAAGTTAAACGATTTAAAGCCCGACTAGTGGCTAAGGGATTCACTCAGAGAGAAGGTCTTGATTTTGACGAAACCTACTCTCCGGTATCTAAAAAAGACTCATTCAGAATTGTAATGCCCCTAGTAGCTCATTATGACTTAGAGTTATATCAGATGGATGTTAAAACAGCTTTCTTGAATGGGAATCTTGATGAAGAAGTGTACATAGAACAACCTGAAGGGTTTGTTCAACAAGGTAATGATCAAAGACTGGTCTGTAAGTTAAAGAAGTCGATATACGGGCTAAAACAAGCTTCCAGACAATGGTACTTAAAGTTTAATCATATTATTACATCTTTTGGTTTTACCGAAAATCTAGTTGACCATTGTATTTACCTTAAGATCAGTGGGAGCAAGTTTATTATTTTAGTCCTGTATGTAGATGACATTTTACTACAGTAATGAACTTAGTATGATTCGAGAAACTAAGGTATACCTTGAGAATAATTTTGACATGAAAAATATGGGTGAAGCAACTTTTGTAATAGGAATCGAGATATTCAGAGATTGATCTCGAGGATTACTCGGGTTGTGTCAAGAAGCCTATGTGCAAAGTATTCTCAAACGTTTCCGAATGGAAAGGAGTAAACCACAAAATGCCCCAATGTCTAAGGGAGATAGGTTTAGTAAAGATCAATGCCCCATGACTGACATAGAAAAGTTAGAAATGAATAAATATCCTTATGCGGCAGCAGTAGGAAGTCTAATATACCTACAGACTTACACGAGGCCAGATATTAGTTTTGCAGTTGGGATGTTAAGTCGATATCAAAGTAATCCAAGTGTACCTCACTGGGTAGCTGTCAAAAAAGTGATGCGTTATCTCAACAACACTAGAAGATACATACTCACATATCAGAGATCCAATACACTGGAGGTCATTAGATATTCAGATTCTGACTTTGCGGGTTATCTCGATACTAGAAGGTCAATATCTGGTTACATCTTTCTGTTGGCTGGCGGGGCAGTGTCGTGGAGGAGTGCAAAGCAAACGCTGGTCACTCCGTCCACATTTGATGCAGAGTATGTGGCGTGCTTTGAAGTCATGGGTCACGCATTATGAATGCGTAACTTCATCAAGGGACTTACAATTATGGGCAGTGTTTCTAAACCGCTAAAACTTTACTGCGACAACAATGCTGCTTGACTTTTTGCGCAAAATGACAAGTGTTCCAGTAAATCAAAGTTTCTGGAAGTAAAGTACCTCATTTTGAAGGAAAAAGTGCGAGATCGTTTAATGTCAATTGTTGGAGCTCCATCGAAGCTCATGGTTGCTGATCTATTGACAAAGGCATTGACGCCAAATGATTTTAAAGACCATGTTTTGAGTATGGGATTGAGAGATATGCCTTGTAGGAATCAATAATGTATGATACTATTCATAGATCAATTAAAGAAACGATTTTGCAATTCTTATTTTGTTATATATTCACATGTGATAATTATGCAATGAAGTGAAAATATAAAAGTGTTATGACATTATAGTTCCCATTAAAGAAGTCATATAAAAGATTCTACTTAAGTTCTTGATTAGGAAAGGATACTGGTGTTGTGATTGTGGAAGGAAATATATCGTAAAGATGTGTAACCGCCACAGTTAACATTAGTAAACTAACCTAATCACAGATTAAAGACCTTAGCATTACATTTTTCATGGATAATCGGTGTTTTTCAAATAATGCACATCAGTTAGAGTCGTTTTCAAAAATTCGTTTACAAAATAAAGTATTTTCTATATACTATATTTACTAAGTGGATGTATGGTGGTCATATAGACCAAGTGGGAGATTGTTGGAAGACGAGGGTAGTGGTCCAAATGACCGCTGCCTATTGCTGTAACGGTCCTCTTCTCCCCTTCATTACCATTCACTGCCATGCATAACGTTTTCTTCAGTTTTCTCATGATGAATGTCCATGAATGCATTGCAGCAACGCTCCATAATAACAGAGGAGCGTTGCAGTCATCGGTGATGGTCAGATGGCTATAAAAGCCGGGGAACTCCCTCATCTTCACATACATACACGTATTCTGACTCAAAACCAAAGGTTGAGCATCACCATCGAGTTGCTGGCATCAAGAGAAGGCTGAGGGAGTTATAAGACCCATTTTGGCACCACTTCCGTCTCCTTTAGCGATGGATTCAGGTATGCCCTAAAATTTTGGAAATCCATTTATGTTTAATCATACCATTGGTGTACGAATCTAATCCGTTCAAAGTTTCCAGAATAAGCCATTTTGGCTAACAAAAAAAAGGTAAAATACAGAATAAAGAGGGAGAGAGAGAGGATAAAGCAGGCTGAGGCCTGCATATTTTAGGGGACCTGCCTCTTTGGAAAGGCCCAGGGCCGCCTGCTATGGGGGGATTTGGGAAAGAAGAGTAGGAAAGTTGTTATAATTGATGAGAGAAGATTTACCTCAGAAAATGATATGAGAAGGAACGGGTGTATGGTTGAAGGGAATATTTTCGACTGTCTTGCTTTTCATATTTCAGTTTTTTCTGTTACTGATTTGACCGTTGTGAGCTGTTATCGTCCAAATATCCATTTGAGAACCAGCACAAGATGTAGTGAGGAAATGTTGGCTATCATTGTTTGACTGATCTTACGAGGTGGGTGTCTAATTTGAGAGTCCTCAGTCCTTTGAGAGCGTAATTCAGAGATTTTGTATCCTATAAATCCATTAACAAATCCCACTTTCAAAATCCAAGCTGTTCAAAATCATGATCCCCCACCTCATTCATCTATCAACAAGCAAAAGATTGGCTTCGATTAGAGTTACACCACTATAAGATTGATTACATCTACAATGTGGCCCTGTACTCCACATTGAACTGTTTTTTTTATTGGGGGTGGTATGCAATGAACCCAAATCTGGCTCCAAAGTAAAATGGGCGCAACTATTGGACACATGCCATTTTTTTCAATTCCATTCCTTCATGTGTGTATATATTTTTTTTAATTATTATTACTTTGTTGCACTGGTAGTAGTAGCACACACCCACACACAGGCTACCCGAAGTCCGACTCCAATCCCTGGTTGCTTTGTGAGGAGGGAGATTCACCGAAGCTATCAGTGGATTGGCCAGGTGTGCATTTATTTGAGGACCCATTTTCAACATAGTTTTACCTGGGCACATATGGCCAATCTCTAGATTTGTTGACGGATTAAAAGAAATTCTCAAACCACCACTCAACGGATCCCAACTCCCTTAACTGGAGCTACTGCATTTTTTTCGTCTTTTATTGACATCCATATATTGATGTACTGGTCTGCTCCTAACAATCGACTTGCAGGGTTAATGTTACTTGTAACTATTGAATACAAGGCACCTATTATAAATGCGCTCATCGGTCAGACTTGCACAGAACAGCTCCACTGTATAAAGAAGATTGTTAATGAATTAGCTACGGGGCTTTTCAATGTTGTTGGCTCACTAATCTAAAGTTGTGTTAAGAACGTTTCTTACGTGAGTGGTAAGACACGTTATAGTTCTCTGGAGGTCCAAATTTTGACGGTGGCCTTCCCATCTCTAAGGTAACCAGCACCCCTTTGTTGGGATTAAAAAAAAAAAACAATGAATTATCCACTTTCATATTTTCTTTTGGAATTTGCTATATGAAAGCAAAAAGGGTCTCACTACACTCATCTATTTAGAAAAAAAAAAAAAGATAAAATGACCTAAATGCCCCCCTTTTTTCCCTCACTCACCTTCCCCTCATCTTTCCTCCCCTTCCCCACCTCCCCCTCCCGGTCATGATCAGTGGCGGCCGCCGGAGCCACTAAATCTACCTCCCTCATCCTCTTCCTCTCCCTCATCCTTTCTCCCTTTTTCCCCCCCTTTGCTCTTCCGATCTCCCTACAATAGAGAGATGTCTCCTTGTAGGCGGGGAACCCGCCCCCCCCCCCCCCCCCCCCCCCCAACAAAAATCAAACTGTTCAGCCAAGACTAGCCAAACAGTTCTGTTTTGTTTAGCCAATCTTGGCCCAACATTTCATTTTTGCTCAACCCTATGAGGCTAGAATAGGAAGTGGAGGAGAGAGGAAAAGTGGGACGAGAGGAAAAGGAGAGGAAGAGGGAACGGAGGGAGAGGGAGGGGAGGGGAGGGGAGGGAGATTTAGCGGCTCTCTCCACCTAAGTTGTCCACCATTGCCGGACAGAGAAGGTGAGCGGGGAGAGAAGAGTGTGGGGGTAATTTAGGCGCTTTTTGGATTTTTTTTTAAATGAGTGAGTGTTCTAAGACCATTTTTGCTTTCATATAGCAAATCCCTTTCTTTTGTACTTTCCTTATTTTCACTTTTGTGGGCTAAAATATAATAGAAAACAGTCTCTTTAGAAAATAATAATAATAATAACCAATGTCTCGTTTCTTGATGGGATGTTGGCCATACTTTCATATCATACCACTAGCAACAAAGGTCCCTTCTAAGGCCGGGTCCCCAAATACATGCTCAACCCACACTAATAGTAAACATATAAGCAGTTCCTTTATATTTCAATCAAAACATAAAAATAGTCCCTTCAAATTGTGAATGATAAATTTGAGAGTGATTTAAATGAAATTGATGGTGACAATTGAATGATACAATTTGGGAAGACAGTTTCCAATTTTCTTAGCAAATATGGTTTGCCAAAGGTGGAAACAAAATAAAATATGACAAATATGAAGTCCTAAATAGTAGAAATTTAGTACTCCCTAATTTAAAATTATCATTATCGAAATAATCCCGCTTTTAATGGGATCAGAATTAATAGAGGCTTAATGGGATGAGGCCAATGGAGACTTAGGATAAGAATTTCAAGAGCCAATTGGGTCCAAGTGGCATTGCATTTTAAAGAATTGTATGGAGTTGGTGTGGAATACTATCACTTAAGAAAGCATACCAACACGTGGCAGTTTTAAGAGCGCCAATGTGGCACCCTAGCTAATGATGTCTCGCTCATTAACTTGGCACCCTCTGCAACACCCCTCCCTAATGCTTTAATATATATATATATAATTAATTAAGAGAGTTTTAACTAGGTCAAAATCCAATTGAGTGAAATTTGATGAGGGCCAATAGAATATGGTGCATTTATTCTTTCAGATTTTTTTTATAAAAGTTCAGATTTTTACTAAGAGGATCATTGATTTTCTATTAATAACTTTCATTTTGTGGGAGTCTTCAACTTTTATATCTAATTTTGAGGATAACAAAATAATCCTATGGATATAAAATAAATCTTACGAAGATAGAGAGGCATATTTGAAATTTATAGATAGCCAAAAACTCAATAAAACGACAGGTCCCTAACCTTTTATGTTCATAAAATGTTTGATTTAATTGATGACTTTCATGGGTATGGCGCAAGCCCATAGAAGATGGGTCAATTACTTTAGTTGTCAAGTGCTAGGTTATGAAAAATGACCTAACTTTTATTAATTGAAATTTGATGTGGACTCATGAAATATGATTCCATTATTTTGATTGGTTTGCATTTTTGTTTTAAGTGGGCCCATGAGAAGCTATAGAAGATGGGTCCAACAGCTTTAATCAACTTGAATTCTTTGTAAGTGGTCCCCATTGAGGGATATCATCAAGTGCTAGGTTATAAAAATTATAATAGGACGCAACTTTTATTGGGTGAAATCTGATGATGCCCATTAAAATATGGGGACACTTATTTTGATTGGGTTGAATTTCTCTTTTATAAGCCGGCCCAATGAGGAGTACTCCAGAGGAAAGAACTTCTTTGGGATTTTTTTTTTTTTTTGTATTAGAAATGATTCATAAGGGTTTGATAAAGAAAGATTTGACCATAGTTGCATTAGTTGATTGTTTTAGTAAAATAAGTGATATTATAGGAGAAAATTTAGATTGGGGGAGAGGAAACATGGAAGAGAGATCAGGATGGAAGGCTCATAATGCGAAGTGGCATGCCAAAGCAATGTATGATTTTTGTGCATATTTTCTCAAGGAAGAACTCCTAGGGCACGGACATAGCTCTTTTTACAGTCTCTCTCCCTATTTTTTTAATATATATATAATAATGTACTATTTTTCTTCTTAGACCAAATCTATAAGAAGAGACGTGCGTGAAACCAGATTTGTTGTTAATGCACAAGGGGCCTCACAACATGAATTTCTAGTGAATATAGGGCTCGCAAACTTTCAATTGGTACTTTTGCTTTCACACCAGTCTGAGACTCTAAGTAATATAGCTAGCAAACATTCCCATAAGGAGAAAATTAGGAAATTTTCAACTTGGCAGTTTTCTTATGATATTATTGAAAAACTCTTGCAAAAAAAAAAAGCTTTAAAACAATTAAAAGTGAGAAATGAATATAAAATAACTATGAAATACTATCAATAATTTTTTTATTGATGTTTATTTATATTTTCAGGATTAATTCCCACATTCTCACGATTTTTAAATTTTGATTGACATTTTAAAAGTACCGATATAATCAATTTATACCATTCTTGAAAAAAAAAATTTTCTAGAGAAATAGATTTTCTTTTGTTATCTTCCAATTTAAGGAGAAATGGAATTGGTCTTTTAACTAACTTTTGCAAAATGCAGCAAAGATTTCTTCCATTTAAGGCAGAGAAAACACCATGTAATCTAATGAAAGCAAATAAAAAAGTAATATGAAACTAATTAATAACTTTTTTTGTTATAAAGTATAAATAATAATTGATTTTTATACCTAGCTAATTTTTTTTTTTTTGCTAAAAAACCTAGCTATTGTTCTTTAAATCCAAACTCAGTAAAAAAAATGCACTACTAAGGAATAATGGCGGTTCTCTCTGTTTCTTTACCTGATAAAAGGTTTCCGTTGCCACTGTATCGTTTGCTCTCCATCTAGATGATATTTAGAATTTCAGGGCCAACTGAAAAAATATGGCCCTAAGAAATTGCCCTGCTTTTTTGTATGCTTTTGAAAAAAATTCGTACCTTGTTTTTGTTGTTTATCAAGTCATTATCAATTCTCGCGAAGGCAGATATAACTCAATAAACATACTCAACTAGAAAGCCCTATTTATACCCAAAAAAAAAAAACTAAAACACAAAACTACCGCACCTAATCGTTTAATATAGAGTTTTTATTTATAAAAATATTTGAAAATAATTCTCTACACATGCTATTCAAATTCTCTAAATCAATAAAAATCTTTGCCTGTAATTATATTCCGGGGCGGACCTACATATGGATGAGCGGTAGCCTCATGTAAATTTTGAAATTGCCAGAGATTCAAATGGGGCTGAACTTGTCCCATGTATATCTAATAAAGAGTCACCCCATGTCTAAACCCTGTGATTACCTCATATTACAAAACCTTGGTGAAAACACTCTTCTCTTTTAAATCTTCTTCCCACTAGGACTACCAGATCATCTTTACCCCATCCTCTTTCACATTTCTTTCTATTGAAAGTCTCAGATCCTCTTTGTGCCGACCAAGCTTCTTGCCACCAATCCTCTTGTCATTAGTCTCTCTTTAAATAACCCTAAATAAAGCAATCTTCCTCTTTTCTCAAATGTAATATAATCCTAATCACTTTATACCTAAATTTGAACACTTAATCTCCAAATTCTAATTGCAAACCCTAAATCCCCAAATTCTAATCCAAACCCCAAGCCCTAAATCATCAAATATAAGTATATCTATAAGTCCAGGGATGACCAAATCACCATTGAGCATTTGCCATTCGCATATATCGAGAATGATATATTTAATACCATTGATGATGAGACAATAATTGAATTCTTTCATATGAGGATAATTGGAAATGTTTATTTTAGGGCTGAAATGACTTTTGCTGAGAGAAAAGTCTGTTAGATGATGTAGTCAAATATTTCATGTCTATTTAAATGCAATTTATTTTCTATTTTAGTATTGTTAATCTAAGAAATATCTAGTAAAGTTGAGCACAAATTTTAGCCCTGCTTAAAAAAAATTCTGAGTCTACCACTAAGTATATTTTCAGATTCTCACCTGCTAAATAGAGATCTTTTATTTATGTAATAGCCCTTTACTTTTTTTGACTTGCATTTGACCCATGGAATCCAACTCATGTCCTCTATCGTCATTTATTTTGTGAAGCATGTTATGAGAGGGATGCCCGCTTCTTCCCATTATCCATCCTATGGTCAAGTCTCAGATGGGGCCAACCAAATTAAAATTTGGGGATGTCCCAAGGTAACGACACAGCCTTTGAGAGGCTAGGGTTTTGGCAACAAGATGGGCCACAATTTGGATTTGTAAAGAAACAGAGAAACAGAATCATATAAATAGCTATTAGTCACAAGCCTCTTTTTTGTTGCCAGTCCACTCACCAATCAATTCCCACGCCAAACAGAAATAAATCAAGGAAATTATAGTGAGTTCAGATCTTCTGTGGCAGCTATTGCAAGGAACGTTTATATGTTTATTTATTTATTTACTTATAATAATTACAACCAACGCTTAATTCCTTTTATGGAATCCAGTCTTGGGGACTTTATAGGGGTCATTTTGATTATCATCATCATCATCATCATCATCATCATCATCAAAGTTTTATCCCAATCATGTTGGGGTCGACTAGATGAATTCTATTTCTCCATTCCATTTTATTTTGAGCTAAATCTTTCGAATAGGGGTCATTTTGATCATTGAAGATAAATTTCATGTCTTACAGTCAGTCACATACATATAAGGTCTCCCCACACACGATGGCCCAACGGTCACCTATAATCTCAATTCATGATGAAAACGTGGAAATAACTGTCAATAATAATGCCACGTGCTCAGAAGTTGGAAGGGATCTAACTTTGGTGACATCATATGCGAAACTCGAAAGTTGACAAATAGAATTGCTGGAATCTAATCCTCTCCCAGGTACCCGCTTTTGTGTTCCGCCACATGCTCGAACAATTGCTGCCCTCTGAATATTCTGCCAGAGTAACTCAACTCGAGTGCTTCTGGGCCCAATGGTCCACCTATAGATGTCTAACCTTAGGTGACAACAACATGAAATTCTTCCGCAAGGCCAGAAGTATTGGACAAATCCAATAACCTAACTTACGACTCCAGAAAGCTCCATCCTCTTGCCAGGAAATTAAAATGGTAACACATGATCCTATATTATATTAAAGATCTTGTTTATATATTCCTGTTTCATAGTAACATAGCTCTATTTTCATGCATATTTTTGTTTCACATAAACATATGAAATATATCCATATTTCTCATATTCATATTTCTCACATATACTAATACATGGAATATGTTATTGTTTCTCACATACACTAACACATGGAACATGTCCCTGTTTCTTATGTTTCTGTTTCTAACATTATTAACATATGTTCATGTTTCTCACATACACTAATACATGAACACATGTTTTTGTTTCTCATATTCATATTTCTTATATTCTTGTTTCTCATGTTCCTGCTTCTTATATTTTTTATTCTCATGTTTGTGTTTAAACATTTTTCTATTTCTCACATATATTCTTGTTTCTAACACTACTAATATATGAAACATATTTCTGTTTCTCACATGCACTAACACATATAATATGTCCTAATTTCTAATGTTCCTATTTCTTATATTCTTGTTTCATATGTTCCTGTTCTTTTGTTCATGTTTCTCATGTTCTTATTTCTTATGTTCCTGTTTCTTGTGTTTTTGTCTTTCATGTTTTGGTTGGCCAGAATAGTGGCTGCCCAACGATGTGCTAGTCATTGACTGTCCACTGTTCCGGCGACGAGTGCTAATTGGCACTTTCTAGAGGCCAGCTGCCAGCCGCAATGACATATGTTCCTATTTCTCACATACATTAACCCATAAAACATATACATGTTTCTCATATTTATGTTTCTCATATTCATGCTTTGAACATATTTCTGTTTCTAACACTACTAATACAATGAATAGGTTCCTATTTGTCATATTCCTATTTCGCCAGTCCGTGGTCCACCAGTTCGTTAGTCGCTAGACACCGGTTCGACAGGTCACACATGTTTTTATTTCATACTAACACAAAGGGTCCTGTTTTCATATTTCTATTTACATGTTCACATTTCACACTAGCATATAGTCTTGTTTTTATGCATATTCTTGTTTCACACTAACTCATGGAATATATTCTTGTTTACATGTTCATATTTCACACTAACACATAATCATGTTTTTATGTTCCTATTTTATACTAACACATGGTCCTATTTTCATGCATATTCTTGTTTTACACTAACATATGGAAAATGTTCCTGTTCACATAATATATGTTCTTATTTACGTGTTCCTATTTCGCATTAACACATGGTTTTGTTTTCATGTTTCTGTTTCACATTATCACATGGTCCTGTTTTCATGCATGGTCCTGTTTCACACTAACACGTGGAAAATATTCCTGTTTACATATCACATGTTCCTATTTACATGTTCCTGTTTTACAGTAATACATAATCATGTTTTCATGTTTCTATTTCACACTAACATATGGAACATGTTCATATTTACATGCCATATGTTCTTGTCTCACACTAACACATAGTCTTATTTCATGTTCCTATTTATATGTTCATAATTTATACTAACACATGGTCTTATTTTCATGCATATTCCTATTTCACACTAACACATGGAATAAATTCTTATTTATATAATATATGTTCCTATTTACATATTACTGTTTCACACTAACATATAGTCTTGTTTTCATATTCTCATTTCACACTAACATATGGTCTTATTTTTATTTTGTTCCTATTTCACACTAACACATGGAACATATTTCTATTTACATACCACATGTTCATGTTTTACATTAACGCATGATCCTATTTTCATATTCCTATTTCACACTAATATAAAGTCTTGTTTTTATGTTCTTGCTTAGATGTTCATATTTCACTCTAACATATAAACCTCTTTTTATGCATGCTCTTGTTTCTCGTGTTCTATTTTTTATGTTCCTATTTTTCATATTTGTGTTTGAACATGTTTCTGCTTCTCACACATATTCTTGTTTTCAACACTACTAATATAGATACATGTTCCTATTTCTTACATACACTAACACATGGAATATGTCTCCGTTGTTTTTCTTCATATTTATCATATTTTTGTTTGTCATGTTGTTTTTTGTTTCTCTCTCATATTCTTGTTTCTAACACTATTAATATACTCCTATTTTCAAGCATATTTTTGTTTTTTACACATTTGATTGATGTTCTTGTTTATCATATACACTAATACATGATCCTATTTATTCAATTTGTTCACTAAAAATTCAGAATTCCTGATATAACTGTGTTTCATGTTTTTGAATTTTCAATTTGGATACTAAAAAATTCAGAATTCTTAATATTTCTAATTTTTTAATTTGAGCACTAAAAAATTCAGAAGTCTTAATGTTTCTGATTCTTCAATTTAAGCACTTTAAAATTCATAATTCTTAATGTTCCTGTGTTTCATATTCCTATTTTCAACATGCCCCACCAGCCATCGGTATGTTATTTTCCTAAACAGTTATAAGATTTAATTTGATGTGTTTCATCAGTCTTAGGGCTATATTATTAGGTATTAGAGCCTACCTCCATGTCTCAGGTTCAAACCACGGAAAGGGCTACTTGGAGTAGGTTGAAAAAAAAAAAAGAAAATCATTAGTCTCCACTCACTAGCCAACAGTGGTTTAGGGTTTAGACCCCTAAAAAGAAATAAGAAAACCCTAGAAGTAAAATTGTCATTATCGCAAAATATATAAAATAGAATGAACTTGAAGCATTAAATTTTTTAACACTAGTAGACTCTTGCAACGAAGATTTTAGAAGGTGGACTTCTACCTAATTAAGTTTGAAGAAATGGACTTTCATCTAAATTACTCTTAAAAATATTATCTTAACAAATCATTTAATAAAGGGATTTTTACCAAAAAATTAATTCTAATTTTAGATTATACCAATTAATTAAGAAAGGTTAAAAAAAATCCAATTTGGAGTTCGTATTCCATCAAAAGACAAATATGCCCTCAACTTTGATCAGACCGTATTTACGCAGGGTTTTTCACTTACGGTTAAGCTCTATGGTTAAGCCGTATACATTTACGGCTAAGTCGTAGGTCATTTTATGGGTGGACTATATTTGCACAGTATCTTTTCACTTACGGCTAAGCCTTACAGTTCAGCCGTAGTACATTTACGGCTAAGCCGTAGATCATTTTATGGGTGGACCATATTTGTACAATTTTTTTCACTTACGGCTAAGCCGTAACAATCAGGTACCGTTATTGTTTTCATTTTTAACGCTTTATATGTCCAATTTGGTTTCCAAAATTCATTCTTTAAATATTTTTATAGTGAGATACATAAACTATGATAGGGGCATCAAAATTGACCTAAATAATTTGATTCATGCATGAATTTATAATTTTCAGGTAACGATATCGTTACCTTTTTTAACGCTTTATATGCCTATTTTGATTTCAAACATTCATTTTCTAAATATCTTTATACTAAGATACATAAACTATGTAAAGAGACATATAAATTGACTCAAATAATTTGATTCATGCATGAATTTATGACTTTCAAGTAACGATATCATTACCATTTTTAACGCTTTATATGCCCATTTTGATTTCAAACATTTATTCCATAAATATCTTTATATTAAGATACATAAACTATGTAGAAGGCATATGAATTGACTCAAAAAAATTGAATTCATCTATTAATATGTAAACTACAATAAGATATATAAACTACAATAGAGGGCATCGAAATTGACCTAAATAATTTGATTCATACATGAATTTATAATTTTTAGGTAACGATATTATTACCTTTTTTAATGCTTTATATGCCTATTTTGATTTCAAACATTCATTTTCTAAACATATTTATACTGAGATATATAAATTATGTAAAGAGGTATAGAAATTGACCCAAATAATTCGATTCATGCATGAATTTATAACTTTTAGGTAATAATATTATTACCATTTTTAACGCTTTATATGCCCATTTTGATTTCAAACATTCATTCCCTAAAGATCTTTATATTAAAATACATAAACTATGTAGAAGGCATAGGAATTGACTCAAAAAAATTGAATTCATGTATTAATATATAACTTTCAAATAACAATATCGGTTCTATTCTTTAAGCATTATCTTCCCCAATTTAGTTTCCAACATTCATTTTATTTATACTAAGATACCTAAAACATGGAGAGGGTATAGCGAATTAGAATTTAACCCAAGCTCCATCAAGATGAAATGAAAAAAAAGGGGCATATAAAGCGTTAAAAATGGTAATGATATCATTACTTGAAAGTTATAAATTCATGCTTGACTAAAAAAAAAATTTTTTTTTGGTCAATTTTTATGCCCTCTACATAGTTTATATATCTCCGTATCAAAATATTTACGGAATGAATGAATAGAACCAAACCGGGGAATGTAATGTATAAAGAATATTGATGATATTGTTACTTGATAGTTATATATTACTACATGAATTCAATTTTTTTTGGGTCAGTTCTTACTTCCTCTACATAGTTTAGGTATTTTAGTATAAAGATATTTAGGGAATGAATATTGAAAACCAAAATGGGCATATAAAGCGTTAAATATGGTACCGATATCGTTACCTGAAAGTTATTTAGTTCTATTATGGCTGACTCTACTACTAAGCTGTAAGGTCCGTAAGGTCCTTACGGCTAAGCTGTAGAACTCATCGGCCACTATCCAAAGAGTTTTTTTTTTTTTTTTTCGTATTTTTCGCTTACTGCTGACCGTACGGTGAAGCCGTAAGTTCCTTACGGCTTAGCTATAGAATGATTTATAGCTAAGTCGTAAAACTCACAGGCCACAATCCAGAGAGTAATTTTTTTTTTTTTTTGATATTTTTGGTTTACGGCTTAAGAGGAAAAAAAATGAAAAAAGAAAGAGAAGAAGAAGGGGATCAAGTGGGATGACAGTAGGAGGAAGGGAGAGAGGACTTATGAGAGAAGCAAAGAATCAAAATAAAAATTAAAAATAACTGGACATGGAGAAAATAGAAATAGAAGGGTTGAGAGTATGAGAAAATAGAGAGAGTGAGAGAGAGGATCGAGAGGAATGTAAGAAAAAAATACATGAGAGGGTGAAGGGATTGTCAGAATAGAAAGAGAGATTAAAGGGAAATAAATTAAAGAAGAAGAAGAAGAAGAAGAACAAGAAGAAGGTGCACTAGAGAAAGAAAAAGAAAAAGAAAGAGGAGGAAGAGGAGGAGGAGGGCATATCAGTTCTACAGAAAGGGATATAAATAAGGGAAGAAGAATAAGAACAAAGATATGACGATGATGGTGATGCTGTCGCAGGGTGAGAAATAAAAACTCTAACAAAATCTCAAACTGGAGAAAAGATGGAAGAAAATGTGTATAAGAATTTGTATGCCTAACGATATCGCCAGAGATTTTATACGCCTAACGATATCGTCAGCTAAGGGCATATTTATCTTTTGATAGAATACAAACTCTAAATTAAATTTTTTCTAATATTTTTTAAACAATTCGTATAATCTAAATTTAAAATTAATTTTTTCGTAAAAATCACTTTAATAAATCTCCCCTGGCCCTAACACTTTAGGGCAGCTCGAACTTCAACGTTTTTGGAGTAAACCGTCGTCTTTGGGAGCCGAAAGAACTAAATCCAAGGAATTATTATACACCATTTTTGAAACATTCAATTCATCACCTACTTTTCTTAGAAATGGGCCAAAATCTTTATACTCTTTTATAAAATTCTCTCTTAACAAGAAGAACCCAAAATCCCTCTTTTCTCCCTTTCTCCTTTTGTAGTCTCCCTTCTCTCTGAAGTCTGAACCCCTCCTTCTCTACTAGTACAGGTCGTAGTAGTAGTAGTAGTAGTGGTAGTACGGTACCGAAGAAGAAGACGACGACGACGACGACAAAAAGCTGCTTCTGCTGCGAAAGCGATATGCAACAAAAAGATATGAAGGAGGTGGATGAAAAGAGCAAGGAGCGCGGCCTCAAGGGGTCCTTTGAACTGGGAATGGAGGTCGAAGTGATGAGCGAAGAACCCGGGCTCAAGGGTTCCTGGTACGAGGGCACCGTGGTCCGATGCCTCCGAAAGAAGAACCGCGTAACGGTTCAGTACCAAACCCTGGTCCGTGATGAGAAAGAGACGAAGCCCCTGCGAGAGGTCATCAACTGTTCCCTCCTAAGGCCGCGCCCTCCCACTCTCGAGGGACCTGTAGAGTTGCAGCTGAATCAGAGGGTGGATGCATTTCATCTGGATGGTTGGTGGGTGGGCCACATTCTGGAGAAGAGAGATGCAGAGATGGCCCCTTCTTCTGCTTCTAGATATGTGGTCTATTTCCCGGATTCGAATGAGGAGATCGAGTTCGAGCGGTCCCAGCTGCGACTGCATCAGGACTGGGATGGAGTGAAATGGGTTGCTGCTTCTGAGTTTCCTTCTCTTGAAAATGGGGAGGGAATGCAGGTATCATGATGTCTTTCTCTGGGGTGTTTGTGTTTTAGCTGTGTTTGGATGGTTGGATTTTCATTGCCTGAGAATGAGGTATGCTTTCATGAACAGCTACTGCATTCCTCCTACCCCTCCCCACCCCCACCGTTTTGTTTTGTTTTGTTTTGTTTTGTTTTTCTCTTTTGGGAATTTTCTTTCATTTGTGTGATATATCAGGTCGATGTTGTGTATGGCCGCAAATCTGAGCTCCTTTAGTCCTGGCACAATGTGCTAAATTTCTACTGTGCTGGTCTCCTTGTGTTGGTTGGTAGGTGTGGGCCCACGCTATTGCGTTCTCAATTTGTATGCGGATGACAAGGTCCATAGGAGTTGCATGCTATGAATTATGATGTGTGTGCGTGCTCCATGAGCTAGATATTGTGCTCTGTTTGCGTGCTTCGTGAAATAGAATACTAAGCTGTGTTGTGTCCTCCATATCTATGTGCACAAGGCCTGTAGGAGTTAGAATACAGTGGTGGTTTTATTGCGTGTGTCTGTGTGTGCACGCTATCAGCTCAATACAGAAGCTATATGTGCTCATTGTTCTTTTGCTGTTTTGGGTTTGGTTTAGGGAATTTGAGAAGTTTGATACATTGTGTTGTGCTTTTGTGTTTGATCATATCTCCGCGGATGTACCCCAACTGGAAATTGTTTACACTTAGTTCCACCTTTGGGTGCTACATAATCTTAAATCTATCAGTCCCGTCCGTTCGTTCTTTGAGTTCTTACTTATGAGTCTCTGAAGTGCAGGACATTTTGATGGGTGCTGATCCATGTCCTGGTTTGAATTGTTAGTTTGCCGGTAGAGATTTTCTTTATTGTACTTTTGATGAGAAGCTCTTGAGTTGGCACTGTTATTACAGAATCAAAACAAAGTTGAACTAAAAGCCATAAATCTGAGTATGTTTTCATAAATGTGATCGTCATTAGCCTGTTACTAGAACTGTTTGGGCTGAACCTATAAGTTTTATGGATTAGTGAATAAGATAACCGCTCAAGCCTGCCTTGTATCGGATACAGCTTGTCATGTTACTCTGCCTATTTTGAAGTATCCGAGTATGGTAGACTCATAGCCTATAGTACCCAGATAAGGCATGGATATAGCAGGGATAAGTCTATTACACATAAAAAGTAAAGTATCATTTATGATACGACACGATACGTTGCTTATTGAAGTATCCAGTTATCATAACTCGTTGCCACTTGGCTGGCATATAACTGGATCAACTCATCCATAGTCTTAATAGCCCATGCCTGAAAAAAGGTAAAGGCTCCTAATATTGTGAAGTGTAGCAAGGCACATAATGACCAGATTATATTACCGATTTAGCAGATGATTACATACAGATTATATACAATTCACAGGCCTTCATAGTTGAGGTCTAGTTCACAGCAAGAGGGTGACCAACTGCTATGACAAATCAAACTGATCAACTGTACATGAGAATAGAACATGGATCGGTTTCACTCCTAATGGGTAAATTAGTCCTCTATGTGCCTATGCCAGACAAGGGAGTCATGCATGGTCTGGACTCTTGATGACAAACCAATGGGAAGGGATGTGATGCCGTGCATAGCAATCGTTGTAAAAACATGGTAGTTGAATATACAAGCAATGATGGAGGAATTGCCCCCTTTCAACTTCTTTGGTTCATGAGTTTATATGGGTTAAGGATAAAAAATTTTAAGGTTGACTTTTTTTTCCTTTCATGAAAGATAGAATTTGAAAGGTTTTGAGGTTAATTTTGTCTTTTGCTTGCTTTAGAAGGCAACTGCGAGTTGTAAAGAGAGTTTGATTCCTCCCCTTTTTTTCACCAGAATGGAAATCTCCATAAGAGACATTTCTCCTTCGTGGCAGTTTGATATAGTTGGATCTGGGTATCTTGGCTATCCATCCTTAGATTCAAATAGGAGTTGGTCCCACTATATGTAAGCATATGTTTAAAATATGATGTGCTCAATCTTATGGTGGGATCAACCCTTATTCACTATTTGAGTAAAACTCAGTAATGTCCACTTAAAAATAGCCAATTTATTCTAAGTAGCATGGACATTACACCTTGGTTCTACACCTTTTTTTGGCATGGGCTAATGGGTATTAGTGGTATGCTTGGTCAACATATTTTCATTAATTAATTGTGAGAAGATTGGTTGACATGTGATCAATCCGATATACGTTCTACTCTGATTAGAGTGAGATACAACCTTGAGTCCTAAAAGAAAGGGTAAATGATTATTTTTAGCAATTTGAATTCATTATAGTGAGCCCTATTGTTTTTGTACCTTAATTGTCTCCAAAGTTTTGAGAAACTGTGTCTTAAAAATATTGTAGTATTTTCAAATTTAGGATTTTTCTTTAAATATCAGTAAAAACTCCTCAGATAATAAATAAAATTTTTAAATGAAAAGTACAAAAATACCAAATATATAATGTTATTGATCCTTGTTGAAAAAGATCATGCTCTGCCACTGTTAGTCAACTATCGCTTCCCCCCTAGCTCCGTCACTGCATACAAGTCACACATCTATGTTTTTTGTCCCCAAAAATTAATTATATTTTTCCATGTTTTTGGGTGGCTGTTTTGATTTTTTTTCCCTCTAGTGGAATACAAGTTTTACTGTTATAAAAAAATAATTATATTGTTTCATACATGTTGCCTGTATTGGACTTGACCTCCATTGAATGCTTCAATACCCCTCTGAAATATAATGAAAATAAAAATCTCATACAACTTTTTAAGTATGATTGCTTAAATGCATGCTTCTGAGAACATCTCATATGTTTGTTGGCTAGTGATTTTTAGGGGGTGCAACTTGAGCAGGCACTAACTCAGTCCGAGTTCACACCAAATTGTATGTGGGTAAGCCTAGACACCGTGAAATCGGAATGTCAAGATTGAGATGAGTGCAATTTGGGCTGACTTGGATGGAACACCGAAGACCAAATTCAAACGAAGGTGGCAAAACCTTGAAAAACAACAAACTTTTTGGCCCCTTTTTTTTGATATATTGGGCCCCTCCATATATGGTGAAATCATTCCTATTAAATGAAAATCTTAAAGAACCTAAAAATTCCTTTTTTGGGTTTTGCTTCAATTTAAAATGTTTTGGCTGATTTGGAATTTTGGTGATCCTCAAAGTTCTTTTTTGGAATAGTATAAATATATAAATGCAGAAAAATATGGAAACTTTAAATTTAAAGATAACATAAATTTTCTGCACTTGATTCATTCTGCGAAATAAAATATGTAATATATTATTTTTACATGCCAAATGAATACTTTATACGCTGCGTGTGACAATGTTAAATTAGACATGCATTGTCATCTTGTTTTTTTTTGGATGGTAGCACAAATTATCAAATCTCAACCCATAAGGCATGTAATTTATTAACCATACTACAATACTGTCAAAATGAACTGAAATTCAGAACTAATTCTTTTACAGTTGTTTTTTGGTTCAACCAGTGGTTCAAATCAAATTGTTCTGCTGATTTGGCCAAACCAAATTGAAATTGGAAACTATGGACAACTTTCATGCAGCCGTTACACATATGTAATTCGGAGCCCAGGTTGCTAATCTGGCTCTGAGATTGAGTGACTTGAATTATGCATGGGCTTCAAAGTCTTGACCCGAGTGTGAACAAATTCAACACAAATTGCATTTCATGCAGGTCAGGATATTCAGGCTAGGGTTGCCCTATAGCTAAAGTTGCATCCTCAGTATGCTTAGAATTAAAGAGATGTGGAGACACATTTTTTTTGTCTTGTGTGCACTAATTATGTTACTGTGGCTTGCCCATAATTCAGTTGAGGTACGACACTTCCAGTAATATTTCAGTTCTTTGGGTTGTAGCTTTCAAATCCTCCTGTATTTTTTCCAGTTTGAAGTGAATGCACATTGTATGCTCAAAGAGGGAAAGTCAAGGCTATCCTGTGACGTTGAGTATCCATTCTGGATTTGGCTTTTTTTTTTTTTTTTTTGATGGTTTGATTATGTTTACCATTTTGGTCATCGGCATTCATGATGTTTTGGTGCTGATTACACAATTTGTCTATTTTTGATACTTTTCCCCTTTGGCTATGTCCAATTGATAATACATGAACATCCCAGTTGTACAAAAACAAATGAAATGGGAGTGAAGACTTACTTTCTACTACTACCATAAACTGAAAACAAATCATGATTTTTGGTGCTGATTACACAATTTCTCTATTTTTGATACTTGTCCCCTTTGGCTATGTCCAATTGATATTACATGAACATCCAGTCATACAAAAACAAATGAAATGGGAGTGAAAACTTACTTTCTACTACTACCAAAAATCGAAAACAAATGAAACTGGAGAGCAATTTTTCAACTACTGTTGTTGCTGTTACTACTGCTATTATTGTTATGTGACTCAGGCCTGTTGTTGAATTCAGGTGATGATGTGGTCCTGAATCGTTTTCAGAATCTGCCTTTTTTTGTAGATTTTGTTAGTTTAACTTACTGGTTCCATGTTATGATCTTATAGGCACATTTTAAACTTCATTTTCTCCAGTTCATCTCTTTCTGTTTTCTATTGAATGTTTTCGTGACCCATTTACTTTGTGTTTGATCACATGTTACTTCAATCTACTTAGTACTTGTCTCCCATCACTTTACATCCTGATGGAGCGTAAAAGAACTTGAAAGCAATATCCTTCTTGCTTATAGAAACCATTTCATGGCCATCTCAAAATAACCTAATTTGATCAATCCATTTAGGTTGGCTATAATTATCCACAATTGGTACATCTTCAGAGAGAAGAGAGTAGAAGTCCAGATCCTTGTATTCAAAATAAATTTTGTCCTCCATTGATTGTTATAACTTTGTCACACAATTGAGTAGAGACTGATTAACAGCACAAAAAGCTTGCAGATCTAAAGCAGTAAGAAGGTTAGATATCGACTCAAGGACTAATGATAAAAACTGTGGGGAACTGATGTAGGATAGAACTTAGGCCGCATATGTAGGGCCTAAGTTAATTTAGGAGTTTTTATTTCACTAATTATCTATCATTAGTTTTTAATTTTATTTAAAGAGTTGTGATTAGGGTTAGGTTTCCAGTTTCATTAGCTTCCTAATTTAATTGGTTTTCTTATGACACAAGTTTTCTTTCTTATTTTTATGGTATTGTAAATATGGAATTTCCATAGAGTTAGACTAATAGAATTGGCTTTTCCCATTGAGCTGCATCTCATTTATGGTCTCTGTAGTGATGTGTAGTGTCTGTGGATACGTGCTTTGGCACTTCCCTGCAAACCCTAACTCTAGGGCCTACATCAATTGGTTGCAGAGGGAACAATCCTCTTTGAATCAGCTTTGTAGGTACTGTATCCTTTCCACCCTCGATCCACTGAAAACAAACACCAATACCTTCAAATCTGAAACACTAGATCATTACACAACCCCATCCAACTAAAACCCCCTCTCCATAATCCCCATTGTTACAAGCCCACCTTTGTCTAAGCCACCTCACAAAGTCCCCATCAGTCCAAGCCTACCTTCGTCTCAGCCACCACATGAAATCCCTTTCCCAACAATAGTCTACCAAACCCCATACCCATCAAAAGCCTACAAACCCTGAGAGAGCCCCTCTCCATAATCCCCATTGTTACAAGCCCACCTTTGTCTAAGCCACCTCACAAAGTCCCCATCAGTCCAAGCCTACCTTCGTCTCAGCCACCACATGAAATCCCTTTCCCAACAATAGTCTACCAAACCCCATACCCATCAAAAGCCTACAAACCCTGAGAGAGAGAGAGAGAGAGAGAGAGAGAGAGAGAGAGAGAGAGAGAGAGAGAGAGAGAGAGAGAGAGAGAGAGAGAGAGAGAGAGAGAGAGAGAGAGAGAGAGAGAGAGAGAGAGAGAGAGAGAGAGAGAGAGAGAGAGAGAGAGAGAGAGAGAGAGAGAGAGAGAGAGAGAGAGAGAGAGAGAGAGAGAGAGAGAGAGAGAGAGAGAGAGAGAGAGAGAGAGAGAGAGAGAGAGAGAGAGAGAGAGCCCATTCCTCCTAGCCAAATTGAACACACACTTTTGCTTTCCAAGCCACCATTGTTCCATTCCTCCCAGCCAAGTTGAATGCACACCCATTTGCTTTAAAAACCACTGTTGTTCCTACCAGCCCAGCCCTGTCGCCTTCTAAAACTAAAACCGAAAAAAAAAAAAAAGAGAATAAGATGAAGAGAAGAGACGAAGGAAAAAAAATAAGAAAAAAGAAAGAAGAGAGATACAATTGCGGAAGTGTACCTATTTGCCTTTGCCTCCTCGTTGTTGGAAGCCAGATCATCGTCACGAGCATTGTTCGGCCGAACAGCAACCAATCCCATCATCATCGTCATCATTGCCTCGGTTGAAATCATGCTTTAAAAACTTGGACTCGGCCCATACTGAGTTGGGTTGCATGGGATTGGGACTCAAAACATGGGACTCGGCCGAGTCCCATGTGACTAGGTTGAGTCCCATGGGACTCGGCCATGCGACTTGGACGAGTCCTAATGTTACTCGATCGAGTCGACTCGGACTTGGCCATGACCAAGTCCAGCCCCGAGACCGATTTGTTTAACCTTGGTTGAAACTTGACAAGCAAGGGGCAGCATCAGCAGTGTGGCATCAATTTGCATCATCAACCAGAGACGAGCCCTTTCATCCTCTTTGTCTTTGGCAAACAGGCAGTTGAAAATGGTGATTTTTATTTATATGACATTGTAAACATGGAATTTTTAAAGATTTAGATTTATTAGAATTGGGCTTTCCCCTTAAGGTGCATCTTCGTTTATGGTCTTTGTAGAGAAATGTAGTGTTTGCGGACATGGGCGTCACCAACTGCATTGTGCTTCAACACTTCCCCAGAAGCCCTAACTGTAAGGCCTGCATCGGGAACCTGGAGTAACAATTGCAGGTATAGAAGATCTTGAACAGAATTTTTGTAATGCAACTGTCACTCCATGATGGTAGTGCTAAATGCTAATGGAAAGGAAGAGATCAATGGAGGCCTTACGCCTAAAGCTTCATTGAGAAACTCAAAGATTCCTTCACACGAAAAGGGGCACCAATTTGTACAGGTTTCAAAATAAAATAAAAATCCCAAAAAGCTACCAAGGATTATTGGCCTTTACGTTGTATATGAAATTATTTCCTGAAGCAATAAAATCCTAAATCTAATCCAAATCATTCATTTGTTGAGATTAAATCTCCACTGTTAAAGACAAACATCTGTTACAGATTCTAATAATGCTAAACGAAGGAAAGAAATCTTCCATGTCCCTAACTAAAAGGAAATGGAGTTGCCTTGAGGAGGGATTTGTGCAACTTTGGTTTTGTGCAAATCCACATTAAATTTACTCCATGCATGCTTGTGGTGGGTCCCATGTGGGGCCCCTATTATGTGCTTCTGTCATTATCCCAGGGTTTGGGAGAGTATTAACCTTGAGTTTGTGAAGTTCTTCAATCCTTTGCATTAATTTCAACAATGAGGTAATGGAGGACTTCAGTCTGAACATCAGATCTGATGTCTCATATCAAGGGCAATTGAGTGCAAAGCTACAACCAAGGATATCTGCCACATCCAGGATTACAATCAAGGATTTGACCCAATCCTCTACAAGGCTACAATCAAGGAGAAGGAGTTGACCCAATCCTTATGAGATGTTTTTGAAAAATTAGATACGCAGATTTCCTGTATTACCGTGTGTAATTACCCTGTATTATCGTGTAGTTACTTGTATTTTTTGATCTCTTCGTATCTTCAATATAGTCAATCTTGTGTTAACTCTATATAATACACGTGGGGGTTTAATTGTATTAGGTCTCGAAGACAGATTTTTAATTGTATTAGAAGTCATAGCTCTTTTTAATATAAATAAAGAGTGGTTGCAAGCATCATTCCTTCCAGCTCGTTGGTTCCAGAAGCAGCTTCCCACCATCTCGCCTGGTTAGAGTGCCATTCGCAATAGATCCCAGCGCAGATTTAGCCCATCAGTATGTTGGTTGACTGCCCCAATCTACCAATTTGATTTCCTTTTGTTGCTTTCTTAGTAACGACATTGGTTTTTCTTTCTAAAAAATATTTTTGAATCAATGATAAATTGAGACTGCTATTTATCTAAGAATTTTTGAAGGAGTTAGAATGGGATTGCTGTTTAGCTAGAGTGGCATAGGGAATATGATTGCGAAATTGAAGCATGCCGATTTGATTTACAGTGTGAAATTTTAGAATTTCTCCAAGGTGATTTGAGCATCCAAGATTACTATTCTTGGTTTATGGGGCTTACTTTTTGGTATGGATCATTGGTTTGTGCAACAATTTTGGAATATCCCAAAGGGGTTCTCAAAAAACCCATTTGGCACAAATCCCCCTGTAATCACAATTATTTCCTATTTGTTATAGCTGTGGAGTTAGTTATGCTTTATTATGAACCTTGTTATTATTGCTGTTGGTGGTGGTGGTGGTGGTGGTGGTGCTGTTGCTGCTCTTATTCTATGGGAAACTCAGACTCACTCTCTCATGCAGTCATGCCCCTAATCAGTTGAGTGATGGCTGTTGGGCACCATTTAGAACCTTATTAATGAATTATTCTAAGGGTTGAGATCTAATTGTTATAGATGACTCGTGGAATAAAATTTAGGGTGTTGGTGATCTTGTGGGCAAGATTGCCCGTGTTTCATGCATGAAACTTAGTGAGTTGTATTAGGACTCTTATTAAGAAGAGAGAGGTTGGGGGGGGGGGGGGGTGTGGAGTACTCTGCATATAAGAGTTTATTCACTGAATTAAGATAACTGAAAGAGTTTTTCATTTTTTGTTTTTTCTTTCATTTTCCTTTTGTGGATGGTTTCTTTCTTTTGGTTTTGCCTTGGCAGGAATGTATATGGAAATGGGTATATGGAATGAATATGGACATGGTTGCTAATACAGCTATCCTATCCATAACTTGAAACTCGCTGGTGCTCCTGTTCAGATGTCTCAGCAAGGTGTGAGATAACTAGTGGGGCCTACCTGTGGCCCCACATTATTAAAATTTTATATAATGGGTGGTCCCATCTTGGTTTTGGACCCTCCATCTTGGCCATGGTTGGACCCTAGGTGGGCCCCCATTGCTTGTCTCACACTGTCGACTGTGTGAAACATCCACACAGGAGCACCGCCCCATGAAATTTCATGTTTTACTTCAAGATTTTCATAGAAAAGTAATCATTTTGTTTGTTAGAAACATTTCTAAATTAATGATTTCATTGCTTACTTTCTTCTTTTACATATTTTTATGTTGAAAAGTAAGAAAATAGCTTGAACTAATATGAAATAACAGACTGAGTACCATAGGATATGCTAAACTTGTACCCAAAAGTATTAGTGGTACCATCCCAAGTGTTGTGTCTGCTAAGTAGTTAGTTTCCTGCACCTTTAATGCCCAGACATTTTCACTGTATTAGTATGCAACTTGAGATGGTATTAGAGCCAACATGTCCTGGGTTTAAATCTATGCTGGCCAAAAAATGCCCCATGCTGCGTCTTGTGTGCAGCGTGTGCGTAGGACAAAAAGGCCCCATGCCGCGTATTGTGCGGGCATGTGCCTCATGTCCGGGTGTTTGGTGGTTTGTGGTGTAGGAAAATAAAATAATTTAGTTTGGACTGCTATGTAATTATAAGTAACATCTGGGGCTTCTTTGTAATTTGGTTGTTTTTCTTAATTGAAAATAGAGTGGTCGTCCATTCAAGGGATACAACCACATATTCCCTTCCTTTCTTCTCCTTCCTTTCTTTCTTCTTCTTTCTTCCTTCTTTTTTCTTTCTTCCTCTTCTTTTACTTTACCGAAAACCCTTTTTTGTAAAACAACGAGGTATCAGAGCATGTCCTTGGACATAGGTTTGGCCCTAGCTGAACCTGTGCATCGGTTTGGCTAGGGGCTGTGCAGATTCAGCCGATCCAGATCCTGTATGGCTCCCCAAGTGTAGCCAGGTTGTGCAGTATCTCTGGACTATGTCTGCCGTAGTTAGTGGTAGAGTCTATGTGCAGTTGGAATGCAAAAATAAACAGTGGGCAGGCAGTATGCAATCAGGGCAATGTAACTGGAATCAAGGAATCTTGTTTGCAGTCAGTATGTTGAGAAAAGTACTTCTTTTGGCTAAGTTATCTCTGAAATGAAAAGAAATCTGAAAGTATCCAATTCTTCCAGTTTAGACTCTTAAGTTGTTCTTATAGACACTATCAGTGAGTAAATCATTAATTTGTATTAGGATATGGAACCAAAAGATGCGAATGGTGATTCCAATCCTAAAGGGGAAGGTGTTGGTGGAACCCAAAATGTGTTTAGTCCCATTGGGAATGTCAATCCCAATGCAAGAATTACAGCAGACTTATTCAATGGTAAAAATTGTAATGAATGTTCATACTCAGCAAGGATGGCCATTGGTGGAGCAAAGTGCCTAGGGTATATCAATGGGTGTATTAAAGAGCCCTCAAAAGAGGATAAAAAATTTGAAGATTGGGAGTCTAAAAATATGCTTGTGATGAATTGGATTCTAAATTCCATGGAGCCCTTGATTTCAAAAAGTTTTTGCTACTGCAAAAATGCGCATGAATTGTGAACCAATATTGAAGCAGCATATTCACGCGAAAAGAACCATGCTAGAATCTTTCAGTTGACTAGAGAGTTGGCCCAATTTAAACAAAGAGATAAATCGCTGGGCGATTACTATGCTACATTGAGAGGAATGTGGCATGAACTCAGCTTTTATCAACCTCTTAATCCTTGTTGTGCAAAGGAATAGGACAAACAGCTTGAAATCCAGCATATTTACGATCTTTCAGGGGGATTGAACCCAGAATATGAGACTGTAAGGGCCCAGATACTAAGTGAGCATCCTCTTCCCTCGATTGGGACAGTGTTTGAAGCAGCGCAGGGGAAGAAGATTAGCCAACGGGCTAATCTCCAAGCCAAAAGGCTTAGGGATAAATTGTCTTGGTGCCTCACCAAAGACAAATAAACTCTCTCAACTGAGAACCAATGCCCAAAGCTTTATTCAATATGAAAGTCTATCTCTCTTAAAGAGATTACAACCTTATTTATAACTAAAACATTCTCTAAAAAAGGAAATAGCTAATTCTAAACAAATAAGAAGTCCTAAATCAAGTACAACTGGACTTGCCAAATTTTAATAAAGCAACTAAACAACTACTAATAATATAATCTACTTTAATCTATTAGGCTGTATTGATCTTGGGTCCAATGGCCTGGTCAATCATAGATCTGGCCTGCATCAGTTCTCCCCCGCTTGGAAGAGAACTCGTCCTCGAGTTCTGTAAATATCCGCCTGGGTCGAAAATCATTTGAACAAACTTCCGTGTTGCAGATTGAGCATCAGGTTGATAATATGCCTTGAAAGCTGGATCGAATCTTCTATTCTATTCAGAAGTAGGTTAGAGGCGATGTGTCTGTTGATGGTTGCATTGACAGTGTGATCGGACCATTATATGCTTTAATAGTAGACTTTGTAATAAGATAGCATAATTGTTGATTGACATTAGTTGATCTCTGAAGATGAAATCAATATGGTGCACGTCAATTAATGTGGACATATCTGCTTGCGAAACCATTGGGGTAATTGATTTGTCACCCGATGTGGCAATCAGATCCATTGGATGATTACTGTATGCTTGTACATCATCTTGCTTTATCTCTTGCTTATCATTTGAAGTTACAATAAGATCTTCCTTTCCATGAATGGGCTTTTCAACATCGTCGGTGGAATTTGTTTCTTCCCTGTGTTCATCTTGTGACTCTTCAATTGATGGTGATGAGGTAGATGAAGATGTTGTTGATTGTAATGGAACAAGGTCAACATATTGTCCTTTCCAATAGAAAGAATAAATATCCTTCTCTTTGTCATATTGCACTTTCCAATTAAGAAGCCATGGTTGTCCCAAAAGAATATGAGTGATATTCATGGGAATTACATCACACCAAATTTTATCTTCATATACACCAATCTTGAAAGATACTAAACATCTGTGAGTTACAGTAATGACAGAAGCATTAGACCATGTAACTTCGTAAGGCATTGGAAGAGTCTCCGTAGGCCAATTGAGTTTATCAATAACATATTGTGCCACAAAATTGATAGTACTGTCATGATCAATAACTAGATTAGTTAATCGATCTTCACACTTTACGCGCGTCCGGAATATCATAGTCTGCTTCCACTCTTTGTCTTCTCGTTCATTGGTGGTGAGAAGTCTGCGAATGATAAGGGTGTGAGTATCTTTTCCTTCAAATTTTGTTTCCATAAGATGATCTTTCGTTCGTTGTGGAGAATGTTCTTGCTCAGGTGGGACTTGTTGCATGTGGGACCATTGAAGAATGTGCTCAATATGAATTGCTTCCTTGTATGCTTCCTGAACACTGTGACATGGTTTCATCTTCTGAAGAATGTCTGGCTTCAAACCTCTGATAAAGCGAGTTAAATCATGCAGCTCATTCTGTTCCAAGCCACAAACTTGGTGCAATCTCGAAAATTGATTTAAATATTCATAAACTGTCGAATTTGCCTATCGGAGATTGAGGAACTGCTCAAAGTAGACCTTATTTGCAAAATACCAATCTCCATATTTATACTCATATAACATGCTTTGAACTTCATCAGATGGTCCAAAGATTTGCATATTGACTTTGCTGTAAGAAATTCAAAATCTTCTAAATGCTCAAAATTAACTAACCTGATGGTTTGATCTTGTTGACAAAAAGATGCAAGTGAAAATGGATCATGAATCAGACTAAAATATCATCATTTTGAGAAGCAATGGCTGAGATCAATCAATCCAAAAAGACTGGATTATATATATATATTGCTGCTGTGGGCCTGGGCTGATCAGGGCAGCTGCTGGCTGTGGGCCTGGGCTGAATCAGGCAGGCGGGTCAGATCTGGGTCAGGTCAGACCCAGACTGAAGCAAAGTGGTTGGACTGGACTGGGGCGGGCTGGACTGAATTAGTGTTGCATTATTACAAAATGAAGAAGGTAGACATGATGGTACGACAGACTCCATTCAATCTGTAGTTAACCAAGACTGATTTGCATTTGTTACATCTAATTTTGTTGGTAGAGGTGATGGCGGTTGTGGTAGAGGCCGTGGTGGTGGTACTTGAGGTGGAGGCCGTGGTGGTAGTGGCCATGGTCGGGGTCCACCAGGTTTAGATCGGGATAAATTACAATGCACTTATTGTGGAAAAACTCATCATACTAGAGACACTCGTTAGGATCTAGTTGGGCGTCCTCCAAAAATAATACTGCTTTTGTAGCTGAACCTTTGGGTGAACAAATTAATTCCGAAGAGCTTGCAGAATGTAAAGGGGAGTTAAATGTTGATGATCAAATCCAAGCATTGAAACAAGAGCTGTGAGCATCAAGCTAGCATTTACAAGCATTAGAGGGGATGGTTCAGTCATATTCAGCTGGCATGACATCTTATTCAGCTAGCAGTGCAGCACACATGGCTTCTGCATCCACATTGTCTACTCCATCATGGGTTATTGATTCAAGTGCAACTAATCATATAACAGGTATGTGCTCAGAGTTCACCTTAGACACATCTTCTCCATCTCTGGGGTCAGTTAGAGTTGCCAATGGTAATCAAACTAAAATACTTCGTGAAGGAACAATTGATGTGAACCATACCTTATCCCTCAAATCTGTCTTTCATGTTCCTCAATTCTCAAATAATTTACTTTTAGTTCCATTGTCAAGTCACATAACTGCAGTATTACATTTTATCCTTCCTATTGTGTCTTTCAAGATCTGGAGATAGGGAAGACAATTGGTGGTGGCTGTGAGCATGGTGGTTTGTATTACCTAGGAGCACCTCAAAGAAACCCAGTTGCATTAGTGTCTGTCAGCACTGCAGATGTCACTTTGAAGTGGCATGGTCATGTTGGTCATGCACCAGTTAGGAGTATAAAGTCTGTTTTTCCTCATTTGAGTGTTAGTGATGATGTAGTAGAAATAAATTGCAACACATGTCACTATGCAAAAAGTTGTAGAAACTCTTACTTGATCAGTAGTGATAATAACAACAGTGCTCCTTTTTCTTTGATTTATAGTAATGTGTGGTGTGCTCCCCTTGTTTCCATCAATGGTTATCGATATTTCATTTCCTTTATTGATGATGTTACTAGGTGTACTTGCGTGTATTTATTGAAATCTTGGGATGAAATGTTTTGTGTGTTTGAAACCTTCCATAAAATGGTCACCACAAAATTCTATACCAAAATTCAAACTTTTCATTTTGAGAATGGTGGGGAATATATATCTCATCTATTACAGTGATATCTAGTTCAAAATGGAATTTAGTCACAAACTTGTGGGGGTAAAGAGGTTTGGTGATAGAATTATAGCAATTAAACTAATGCTAGAGGAAGACATAATTCATATCATCAGTGCATATGCTCCCCAAGTAGGACTAGAGGAAGGTGTGAAAAGACAATTTTGGGAGGAGATGGATGATTTAATGCGAGGAATCCCAAATAGTGATAAGATTTTCCTTGGAGGGGATTTAAACGGGCATATAGGAAGAGATAATCAAGGATATGAGAGAGTGCATGGAGGGCATGGATTTGGAGAAAAGAATGAATTTGGAAACATTATATTGAACTTAGCAGTGGCATTTGATCTTGTAATAGCAAATACTTACTTTAAAAAGAGAGTTGAGCATTTAATTACATATAAAAGTAGGAGTAATAGGAGTCAGATAGACTTTTTTTTAGTTAGAAAACATGACCGATTGGCTTGTAAAGATTGCAAGGTTATCTTAGGAGAGAGTTTGACTATGCAACATAGACTTGGAGTTTTAAATATTTGCATTAGAAGTAGAAAGAGAACGGTAGTAAACAAAATCGACCCTAAAACAAGGTGGAGAGATTTGAAGGGGGAAAGAGCAAATATATTTAAGGACAAAATGATTGAGAATGAAGAATGGAATATTGAATGAGAAACTACAGTAATGTGGAATCAAATGGCTAATTGCAGTAGGAATGTTGCAAAGGAGGTACTTGGAGAATTAAAAGGGAAGAGACATATTAATAAAGAAATATAGTGGTGGAGTATGGAGGTTCAGGAAGTTATTTGACAAAAAACATTGCTACAAAGTTTGGCAGGCGACTAAGAGTATGGAAAATTTTGAGTTGTATAAGAAGGCAAAAAAAGAAGCTAAGAAAGTAGTAAGTAGTGCAAAGTTCAAAGCATACGATGACCTCTATAATAGGTTGGGAACAACAAAAGAAGAAAATGATATTTTTAAGCTCGCAAAAATAAGAGAAAAGAAAAGTAGGGACTTAGATTATGTCAAATGTATTAAGGACAATGAAGAAACTATTTTGGTAGAGGACAACGATATTAAAGAAAGGTGGAAGAAATATTTTAGCAAACTTCTAAATGAAGAACATTTGGGCGATACAAGAGTTAAGGAGAATGCTTCATTACAAGAGCATACTTTTCTCCGTAGAATTAGAGGGTGGAAGTGAAGGAAGCATTGAAGCGAATGAAGATAGAAAAGGCAACAGGCCCAGATGGTATTCCGATAGAGGTATGGAAAAGCTTAGAAGAGGTTGGGGTAAGTTGGTTATGTAAACTATTCAATAAGATACTTGTGACACAGAAAATGCCGGATGAATGGAGAAGAAGCATTATAGTACCTATATATAAGAATAAAGGAGATATACAAAATTGTATCAACTATCGAGAGATTAAACTTATGAGTCTATTATGAAGTTATGTGAGAGAACAATGGAGCAAAGATTGAGAAAGAAGACCAAGATTTCTGAAAATCAATTTGGTTTTATGCCAGGGAGATCAACTATGAAAGCTATCTTTTCACTTAGGCAATTAATGAAAAAATACCGAGCAAAGAGGAAAAATCTACATATGGTCTTTATTGATTTGGAAAAAGCCTATGATAGGGTACTGAGGAATTTAATTTGGTGGGTCTTAAAGAAAAGGAATGTCTCCAGAGGTTACATTGAAAATTTTAAGGATATGTACGAAGGAGCAATAACAAATGTGAGAACCACATGTGGAGAAACAGGTAGATTCTCCGTGACTATAGGTTTACATTAGAAATCAACCCTAAGCTCTTATTTCTTTGCATTAATTATGGATGAGTTGACTATGCATATTCAAAAAGAAGTACCATGGTGTATGTTGTTTGCAGATGATATAGTATTGGTGGATGAATCAAGAGGGTGTAAATGCAAAGCTTGAGAGATGGCGGGAAGCATTAAAATCTAGAGGCTTTAAAATAAGTCGTACAAAGACAGAATATATGGATTACAACTTTAGTGGACATATACAAAGTGTTGAAACCACTGTCAAAATTGAAACCCATGAGATACCATGTAGAGATTCTTTTCGGTACCTATGTTCGATGATTAGTAAGGATGGGGAGATTGATGAAGATGTGGAGTATAGGATAAAAGCTGGATGGTTGAAGTGAAGACTAGCTTCGGGAGTGCTTTGTGACAGACGAATGACAACGAAATTGAACGACAAATTTTACAGGACAGTGGTTAGACCAGCTATGACATATGGAGTAGAACGTTGGTCAATTAAGAAGACTCATATTCATAAGATGGATGTAGTGGAAATGAAAATGCTTAGGTGGATGTGTGGTAAAACTGGGAAAGATAAAATTAGAAATGAGCGCTTTCGAGAACATTTAGGGGTAGCACCAATAGGGGATAAGATTAGAGAAACCCGTTTAAGATAGTTTGGGCATGTTGAGCGTAGGCCAGTAATGGCACTGGTGAGAAAAAGTTTGGATATACAGGTTGAGGGCCCATCAAGAGGTAGGGGCATGCCGAAGAAAACATGGATGAAAGTCATTAATTTAGATTTAAAGAAGTTTCACTTATCGAAAGATTTAGCTCAAAATAGAATAGAATGGAGAAACATAATTCATGTAGCCGACCCCAACATGGTTGGGATAAGGCTTTGATGATGATGATGATGATGAGTCACAAACTTCTTGTTCGTACACACCCGAACAAAATTGGGTTGCTGAACGCAAGAATAGACATTTGTTAGAAGTAACCTGGGCATTACTCTTGGAAATGAATGTGCCCGAACATATTGGTCTGAGGGGGTTCTTACGGCGTGTTTCCTAATCAATCATATGCCTTCATGTATTTTAGGGGGAAAGTGTCCATTACAAGTTCTTTGTCCAAGTGTTCCATCGTTTCCTATTCCTTTGAAAATATTTGGGTGTGTATGCTTCATTTATATTCCAAAGCACCAACTGGACAAGTTGGATCCAAGAGCAATTAAGGGTATATTTCTGGGTTATTCTTGTACTCAAAAGGGTTACAAATATTAGGTTCCAAATAAAGAGGGAAAATTCTTTGTTGCCATGGATGTTACTTTCTTTGAGGACATACCCTTTTACTCGTCAAAAGGAAAGGAAATATTAGAGCCTGATAAATAGAGGGAATTACCACACACTTGTGCAGGATGTTTCACCTCCATCTTATCCTCTTTCTTTCAATCCTAACCCAATTCGTAGTGAGAGTGAGCGTACAATTACAGAACTACCAAAACCTCCCTTGAAAGTCTACTATAGGAAAAGAACCAGATTTGAGCCGCCACCTGCTCTTGGTACACAACCGCCTGAAATTCCTGATCCAGAGGCTGCAGTACCAGAAAACCCAATTCCCAATGTATCAGGTACTCAAATTTCTAATCATTCTGATTTGCATCTCCCTATTGCATTGAGAAAGGTAAGACGTACTTGTCCTACCAGATATCCATCTACTACATACCCAATACAAAATTACGTGTCTTACCATTTCCTCTCTCCTCCATTCAAAGCATTTGTGTTAAAGTTGTCCTCAGAATGCATACCAAAATCTGTTAGTGATGCACTTAATGAACTAAAATGGAAGGCAGCTATGATTGAAGAAATGAGTGCTCTAGAAAAAATGGCATGTGGGAAATAGTGGATCTTCCAGTTGGGAAAAAGACAGTGGGTTGTAAGTGGGTTTACACCATTAAATACAATCCAAATGGCACCATTCAAAGATATAAGGTAAGACTGGTAGCCAAAGGTTTTACTCAGTCCCATGGGGTGGACTTGTTTGAAACCTTCTCACCTGTTGCTAAGTTGAATTTGGTGAGTGTCATCTTGTCTATTGCAGCGAATTTTCAAGGGCCATTGTACCAACTAGATGTCAAGAATGCATTCTTGCATGGTGATCTACAAGAAGAAGTTTACATGAAGTTACCTCCTGGTTTTATTCTTGAGTGCCAAGCCAATAAAGTATGTCGCTTTAAAAAAGAACTATATGGTCTGAAACAATCTCCACGGGCTTGGTTTGATAGATTTAGTCAGGCAATATTAAGAGTTGGCTACAAGAGGTGCCAGTCAGATCATACCTTATTTGTAAAAAGGAGTGGTGAAACTCTTACTGTTTTTATTGTCTATGTGGATGGTATTGTGCTGACAGGTAATAGTGAAAAGGAGATACAAGAACTTAAGCAATATTTGAGCACAGAGTTTGATATTAAGGATCTTGGTGAGCTAAAATATTTTCTTGGCATAGAAATGGCTAGGTCTAAGAATGGTGTTTTTATATGTCAGAGAAAATACACTCTAGATCTGTTGGATGAAACTGGGATGACGGGTGTCAAACCAGTTGATACACCTATGGAGCAAAATCATGGGTTATGTTTAGATAGTGGAAAGCTCTTGGATGATCCAGGACAATGTCAGAGATTGGTTGGAAGGTTGATATATGTCACCATCACTCGACTGGATATGGGGTTTGCCATTAGTGTCGTAAGTCAATTCATGCATGCACCTCATATGGAGCATTTAAAAGCAGTTTATTGAATATTGAAGTACCTCAAAAAGGCTCCAGCCCAAGGCATAATGTACTCTAAGCATGGAAATGTTGATATTGAGATCATTGAGGTCTTCACAGATGTTGATTGGGCAGGATCTAAAACAGATCGAAGATCAACCATTGGGTATTGTGCGTTAGTTGGTGGAAATTTGGTTTCATGGAAAAGTAAGAAACAAGCTGTCGTTGCACTATCTAGTTTTGAAGCAGAGTATCGTGCAATGACCCGTGGAACGTGTGAGCCCTTGTGGTTTAGGACATTAATGCAGAAATTAGGCTTTGTGTGCAACAAACCTATGCTTCATTGCGATAATAATTCTACTTGTCATATTGCCACAAATCCATTTTATCATGAGAGGTCAAAACATATTGAACTTGATTGTCATTTCATTCGTGAAAAGGTAACAAGGAAAGAAGTAATGTTGAAGCGTATACACACCACGGCTCAACTAGCTGACTTCCTAACAAAAGCAGTTACAAAGAATCAATTGCTTAATGTTTTTTCCAAGTTTGAACTCGTAGATATATACTCCCTAGCTTGAGGGGGAGTGTAGGAAAATAAAATAATTTAGTTTGGACTGCTATGTAATTATAAGTAACATCTGTGGCTTCTTTGTAATTTGGTTGTTTTTCTTAATAGAAAATAGAGCGGTCGTCCAATCAAGGGATACAACCACATATTCCCTTCCTTTATTTCTTCTTCTTCTTTTACTTTACCAAAAACCCTTTTTTCATAAAACAACTCACTTTTAACACATAGGCATTTTGGGTGTATTGGTTAGCAACTTGAGAGTATCCATCTAATATAAGTACATTAAGAATATACAGGTATCCAGGTATCGTAGGATAGACCTGATGTTGTGTGGAGGATTCAACCTAAACATCCTTGCAATAGTCAATAAGTAACTTCAAGGCCTCACCTTTACAATATGATCTATGCAAAACATTTCTTCCTTTTGCATTTTCAGCAATCTTCCACAAACGTCTACTAGAGGGATAAACAAGAGTAGTGAGAAGCAGTCTCCTGTGTTTTTTCTCAGAGCTTTTGAATGTTCAAGATGAAGATCCATTTGCTGCAACCAAGAAAGATGAATTGGAAGTGCATTCTTTTACTGATGAACTCGAACTGGTACCAGATCCCAAACCAGTTAGCATATCTTTTACCACATTTGATTACTTGTAACTGTAAATTTGTACCACCCCCACCCCCCACCCCCCCACCCCCCCCACCACCACTTTTTTTTTTCTTTTTTTGAAAAAAGGGAATTCGAATAGGAACTGGTGGCTTTAGTTTCCATCTCACTTGAATGAACAGTGAGACCCTCGCAGCAAGGATGCCATTAAAAACTTAATTGTTTTGTGACATTCTCCCTGCGACGCTTCCATAGGAAAATGGGCTTTCAATATTGTATACAATAATCAAGGATGGCTGTACCATATTACCAAGAATCTTGGTAGAACTCATATGCTGATGCATTCGAGAAGGATGTAGGAACAATGCTATTTCCTGAAGGTGTTTTATTTTTTATTTTTTATTTTATTATTATTATTTTTTATAGCCGATTGTTACAAATGAAGGCTAGGGTGAGCTGATTTTAAATGATTGCACTAGAAAGTAACTGCTTTATGAGTATAGTTAGTTCTCTTGTATTATCATGTTTTTCTAGTGGGCTTCTTCCTTACACTCCCTGCAAACCTTACATATTTGAACTAAATTTTCATCTGTTTAAAGAAATGTTTATTCGTCATTCAAGGATTTAGAAGGTAGATATTCAGTTGGCGACGAAGTTGTGCAAGCTGGCAATGTTGCTGGACAAGCAAATGCTGTCGTGGAGATTTCTACATCACCAGATAGCAGGGACGAAGCCAAAGGGAATTCACTGGAGTTGTCAAAGCGGGTGAGCAGTGATGAGCACAAGTCATTGTTGCCTCGAAAGAAGTCAAAGAAAGAAGCAACAGAAGTAATCCCATGTCCAACTTCATTTCAGGAGGCGACATTTGATAGTGAAACCCTTACTGAGGTATATTGTGATTTTGCCTCTCAATTCATATTATTGTAGAAATGAACTACTGTTATTCTTTCTTAATGAATGAATATTTTGATCAGATGTTGAGTCAATATCAAATTAGTAAGTTGCCTAAGACCCAAGTACGATGGCGAGTGAAGATGCTTGCCCATAGAAGAAATCCCTTAATTTATTCTGTAAGCCTTATAACTTAACCCTTTTGTATGATAATGTTATTTCAACCAGTTATCTTATTGGTGAGTTGGTGTTTCTTGTAGAGGGCAAAGCAACAGCGAACCAGAACTGAAGGTGGGTTGTCATTTTCTCCATTTATTGGCTGTTATTTTCTGTTGCCAAAATTTACTCCCTTAACAATCTATAGGAATTAAGCATAAAGCATTGTCTGGTAGTGGAATGAGTGAAGTTTTTTAACAGATTGCCTGGTGAATGAAGATGAAATGCATGTGGAAAGGGTTTCCTGGTGCTCTCCATTGGCTGTGGATAGAATGCGCATGTCCAATGACTTGGCAATACCTATAAGTTGAGGTTCGTCATCATCAATGTTTTTGTTTTTGCAGGCGACCTGAAAGTTCACAAAAACCGCAAGGTTACAAAGCCCCATAAGGTTACAAAGCCCACAGAACAGCTAGGCAATGTTGGGGATGGGCAGTTGAATGAAAAGCTTCATGCGCCAGAAACTGAGCCAGTCACTCCAGTAGGTTTATGGGACAGGGATTTGCAAACCCAAGGGAGGACATCTGTTATCAGGTTGGAGGAAATTTCCAATGAAGCTACTCAGATTGAAGGAGATGAGATTATGCATGAGGAGCAGCAGAAGAGTCTTCATGAATCTTCCAGGGATCACAATGAAAAAAGAAAACCGGAAAAGGCAAGTTCTGTTAATCCTTCCTGTAATGAACTTTCACCGCTGCCTTTTGTCAAGAGCTCTCCCATGTGGAAAATGGTGGAGTCTGCTGTAGTATTCAATACAATGCCACAAAGCCCACATTTCCAACCACTCGAGCAGTGCTCTAAGGTGCTTCGTGAAGGAATGGCTATAGGACACATGGTCGCTTTTGTTAATGTCGCGGATGCCATATGCGAATTACATCTCAGTGATCATAGGAGTGCTTTTGAAAATTTGCTTGAGGACCTTGCTGAATTGGAACGGCATGGTTTCAATGGTCAGCTTCTACGAGCTCGCATAGAGCGACTGTTACAGTTAAAAGATAGCTTTCTGCAATCTGAGGGCAAGTTGGTTGAAGCAGAAGAGCACATCTGCGAGCAACAACGTCGAAAAGATTATCTCAACACAGAAATTGACACTCTCAACAGGGACATTGCAATATTACAAGGAAAAAGAGCCTCAGCTATAGAGATGAGGAAGCTGACTGAAGCGAACATTGAGCGGCTGCAGCAGGAGGCGCAGGCAGTGAAGGATGCTTCTTGTTTTGCCGGAGAGGACTTTAAGAAGGTGGCCGCAGCTCCTTGGGGTGCTTTCCGCCCTTGAAAATACCTGTTAACTCTTCTTTTGATATTGGCATCATGCGTATTGTGGTTTGAAGATCAGAGGACTCTGCAGCCATCATCAACCTCCCTATTTTACATACTATCTGAGGTAAATCTATCTACTCTGATCACACAGTAGTGTAGTTCTAGCATAGCTCCCATTGTTGGGACCCACTATGGACAGGAATGTACATATTTAGATTACATCTGGTCCAAATGTCGTAACTGTTGATTTCAGTTAGATGGTTGATCCAAGTTATTTGATAGCTGTGATTATCATATTAACATGTTGCTCGAACTGGCTGCAAATCATGGACTTTCAAGTTTTTCAATTGACTTTGCTTATAGCCCTGGACCATATCTTGATCTGTAATTCTGTCCAAGTTCTGCATATCCATGTATCTTTTAAAGAATGGCCTCTTGAAAATACTTGGGTCCTGAGCAAGAGTTACATGGGCCCAAGTGTATATTGTTATCAAATTCCAATTTAGGAGTAAGGCCCATCCCTTGTGAGTGTAATTTACTTATTTGTTTTTCTGTTATCAAAATATGGGCCCTCATCTCCTAATATCCATAACATCCAATTTACTTATTTGTTTTTTTGTTGTTTTTAATTTTCTTAATTTTATTTTGCGTGTTGTGGATGGTTCTGAAGATATGGGTTCTTGACGGTTGATAAATGATTTTAAGTGATCATGGGCATTTTTTTCTTTTTCTGTAAGCAGAAATATCATTGAAAACAAAACACAACCAAAACAACAAACTAGAGTAGAGAGGGGGCAACCATAGCCTAACCTGGGAACAACATTATTATCCCTATAAAAACTCCTACTAAGCCTAGAGCAGTACATGGCCAAAATATGAGTAGCGGCTCATTCAAAGTTCTAGAAAGAAACATAAAATCAAACTATGCAAAAGACACTACATTGACTTTTAATGTCGAAAGTAATTGGATTGATAGTCCAATTCTCTTGCCCATTCATAGAATTGATCACTTAAGCATCCGAAAAAAGAGCAATCCCAGAGAAGCCCTAACAAGAAGCTTCCTTTAGAGCGAAAAGACTCAGACCTAGTCAGCATGATTAACATATCCAGACGTGAATGTTAATGCACTTATCCAGTGATCACATTCCCTATGGATTGAAAATGAAAATTAAAGGAGTGCCTTGCAACTGTCGTTAACTCTTTGGGTTCTTGGGGCCTGTTTCTTTCCCTACTTTGTATTGAAATCCCAGGAATTTAGCGTATGGAGGCATCCATTGAATGTGTATTGACGTCATAAGGTGGAGATCTGGACTTTACACTGAGATATTTTTTTTATAGGGTGATGGGTAGGTATGAAAAAGGGTGATTATTAGATGACCTCTTTTAGATTTCTCCTCCAGTCATATCATCTCAGCCCCTGTTCACGAATCCAAGGAATTCGATTTATGTTAAATAAAGGATCTCAGGACTAGGGGGTTGACCCGGTGGATAGGGCAACTATTCCCATAGCACCCACAAGGGACCGATCTCTAGTGAGCTCTTTGTTCTTTCTCACTCTTGGCCATTGGGCCAAATCAGCAAACAAATAATAATAAATAATAAAATAAAAACCAACTGATCCTTTTTACAATTGTATGGATATGGGGATGGGTCCGTTTATTGGATCCGTGGTGAACCTTTTATATCTTATTTATTGAGGTAGGGGCTTATTCGTTTCATCCATTTTTTTCTGAATAGAATTGAATTCCTAGGTTTGATGGTTAAATGGGATTCCAGCACAAGATTACTGGAGGGGCAAGTGGTGAAGGATATAAGGTGAAGGTGTAGATGGAAATCTTGTCATGTTTGATTTTACTAGGTGAAGGTGATTTGATTTTACTGGCGTGATGGGAGGGTTTTTTACCAAATGGAAGATGATTTGATGCGTTACTTGGATCTTCACCTTGATTTGATGCGTTACTTGGATTTTCACCTTGTTTTCTTCAATTTTAGGAAATGCATAGGAATGCATTTATTTGAATTCCAAGGAGTAGAATGCCGTGCAAACAAACGGGCCCTAGAAATTTGGGGTATTATGTAGGCCCTAGAAATTTTGGAGTATTATGTGGGGCTCTCTCACCAATAATGAAAGTAATAAGGTTCTATTTAAAAGAAGGAAAGAAATCAGAAAGGAGGAAGAGGTTTATCTTCTTCCTTTTTCTTTTACCAATAGGCCACAACTCTTATGGTAGTTTGCTCTTATATATGCTTCAACATATCAGGTTGCCTTTTTTTTGGTACCCCCGCTAACGGGGCTAAAACCTGGCAAACCCATGCCAGTAGAAAATGTCCTCGGGTGATGGAAGGAGACCTCGGGCGAGGTAAGGAAGCCTTTGGATGAGAGGAGGCTTCGAGTGAGGAAAGGCGGCATACCTGGAGGGTCGATCCTTGGATAGCTTGGTAAAAACTGACATGTTTTACTACTAAGACGCAGTTCTCAACATGAATTGAGATTCAGTGAGGAAAAACCTCACGGTGACCATGGCAGGACCTGTTAGGTCCCTCCATGTCACCATTGGGTAGTCTGGCATGCATTGCCCGTGTGCATGGCAGGTTGCCATTAGTGACTAGTCCTGCAACGGTCACCATAGGGTTTTTTGACAGAGGATTCGGAGTCTTTCAACATATCATGCTGTTATGTAGCCTTCAACCTATATTCGAAGATTGAAAGAAAATCTCGTACATTAATTTTGTACATGTCTAGATTGTGGACTCCACTCTCTTGTTATTTGGTGCGAAATAAAGCCAGGCTTATGAAGAGATGATATGTAATCCATTTGGCCCGGAGATTACCTGACTCTGACGAGCAAAGATTATTTTTAGGGGGTACGTATACGGCTGCACACAAACTACTAGGCCTTATTTAAGTGATGGTCTTTGAACTCCTCGTTGAGGTTAATTCAACGACCGGTGAAATTTTCATTTTGCAATGTGAAGGTTTTTTGAAAGATCCTTTAGAATGGATTAATACAATCAATATCAATATTATGTGTATAAATAAATAATTACATATGTGAAATAAATCAAACAAAAGTACACATTATAAGAAGACACAGTTTTTATGTAGAATCCCAAACTAGGAACCCCAACCAAGGATCAAGCACTATAAATCATACCACAGTTATAAGAGCATACTCACAACCCTTATCTAGTTATTGCGCAACCTAAGGACTTTATAATTCCCTTACACAACGCTCCATTGCAACGACTACCTACCGCTCTCTGTTATAGATCCAAGCACTTATACGCCTTCTAGATGTAGCACTGGACTCCTCACAATAATCTTCTACATTCAGAAAAGTAGAAGACAAGAATCTCTAAAGTAGAAATTCAGCTCTTCAACTCTCCAATGAAAGAACTCGAGAGGAGATGATCTCTAAAATATATTCCCCATTTAGAACAATAAGATCTCTATCTTAAAGTCGAAAGAGAACCCCTTTTTTATATAACCCCAATTTTGTGTCCATAAATATATTTTAATCAGGAAAAGAGTTGGCACAAAACAGGCAAGTTCTTCTTTAAATTGAATTGAAAATCACAAGTCATAGAACTTTTCTGCACTTGTCCGATCGGTCAGATTAATGGTCCGATAGGTTGGATTATGCCTCTGCCTGTGTGAAATTTCATCATATTTTCTGCAAACTTTCGGAGGCCATAACTTTCTCGTTTTAATTCCGATTGAGGCAATCTTAGGCTTTACGGATATTTACTCGAAATGAGCTTTCCAATGATAGGTTACTTATCCATATCTGATGCTCGGTTTCTGAGATATGACTTTTTTAAACTATGTTGTCTGTAGAAAATCACTTCAATTTGTTGCTCTTTCTCTGATTTCTTCACTTCAGTGCATCCGGTGACTCAAACCATTGTCCATACTTAAAGATATATAAAATACAATACCAATGGGCTCAAACTTTATTCAACCCATAAATTAGCCAACATAAAAATCCTTACAATCTTCTCTTTTAGCAATTCATAGACAAAACTTCCTATACAATCAATCTAACTAAAACTAAAACAAAAAAAAAAAAAAAAAAATCATCATCATCATCTTCATCAAAGCCTTATCCCAACCAATTACAAAAATATTTTACCCATCAGCTTTTCACCAATTACACAAGAAGAAACCATCTTCAGCTCTATCTATTTTTTGACTTCGCAAAACTTATCTATTCTTCCCTTGAATGCAATATCTCCCCCTCTTTGTCCATAATTGGCAATGCTAATGATCATTATGCAACAAATATGTCAACTTGGATCGAGCAGTAGCTCCCCTTTGATTACAACTCTCTCTTAATTATATCTTCATAACAGCACTAGGGATAGAAGTTTGATCTTCTTTATCAGGGTTTTATAGATGTAGCCACCCATACTTGTATGGTTTGATTGTTTAGCACAGAGTGAGCAATTTTTTTGGACAGATCAGACTCAAATTTGAGCATCTTCTTGCCAGATTTCTTATCCTTCAACATAAATGGCTTTATCATATATGTGCCTCCTTGATTGAGCACCATTCTGAATATCTCATAGGATCAAACACAGCAAATTAGTGTAACCTGTTCTGATACCACTTGAAGATTGACATAATTTTTACATGAAAACCTAAATCGGAAAAAAATCACGACAAAAAATCAAGCACTATGAATTATACTACAGTTAAAAGAGAATACTCATAACCCAGAACCAGTTATGGCACAACCTAAAGACTTTGTGATTCCCTTGCACAGCACCCTGCTGCAATGATCGTTTGTCGTTCTCTGTTACAGATCTAAGGACTTAGACGCATTCTAGACTTAGCACTTGACTCCCCACAACAATCTTCTACATTCAGAGAAGTAGAAGACAAGAATTTCTAGAATAGAACTTCAGCCTTTCAACTCTCCTATGAAAGAACTCTAGAGGAGATAATCTGCAAAATATATTTTTCACTTAGAACAATGAGATCTCTATCATAGGGTTGAGAAAAACCCTTTTTTTATATAGCCTTAATTTCGTGCTTCATAAGTATATTTCAGTCAAGAAAGGAGTTGGTACGAAACAGGCAAGTTCTTCTACAAATCGGACTGAAAAATCGCAAGTCGAAGAACTTTTTTACATCTTTCCAATCGGTTGGATTAATGGTCTGATTAGTCGGATTAAGCTTTTATCCGGGTGAAATTTCAGCATATTTTCTACAAACTTGCAAAGGCTATAACTTTCTCGTTTTAGCTCCGATTAAGGCAATCTTGGGCCTATAGATATCTACTCGAAACGAGCTTTCTAACAGTAAGTCGCTTGTCCATATCCGATGCTCGGTTTGTGAGATATAACCTTTTAAACTTATGTTATCCGTAAAAAATTACTTCAATTTGTTGCTTTTTATTCGATTTCTTCACTTCAGTACATTTGGCGACCCAAACAATTGTCCATACTTAAAAGATATATAAAATATAATACCAATGGACTTAAATTTTATCCAATCTATGAATTAGCCAATACAAAAATCCTCACATAATGCATGTCCTTGTGCATTATTGCGCCTCTAGTTGATAAACTAGGGCTGAATTTGATACTAGTCAAAACCCTTGTGTTTTCATCATAATTGACTTTTCAGTTTGATACCATAGTTTAAATGACTGAGTTTATAGGTTCTTCAATTGCACTTTTTTCTGATATCATATTCTGTGGGGTAAAATGACAAGTTTATATACTCCATTTTTTTTTTTTTTATGAAAATAGCTCATACATATGTAGAGAAGTCCCAAAAGCCCATATTGCGACAAGTGCTCAACCAAGGATTAGCAAGGATTGTTACTTGTTACGGAGCTAACAACATTTCGCTAGGGGACTCTCAGCCAACTGACAGACAGCCAGGGGGTTTGTAAATAAGCTGGCAAGACTCTTACCTAGTAGACCCAGGAGTCAACTCTTTTTACACCGTTAGCTAGTCGATGTTCAACCAAGGGATTGTTAGGAGCTAACTTACATAGATAGTTGATCATTTGCTGGCCGAGTGTCTGCCAGGAATTTTCAAGGAGCTAGTAGCATGGTAAGCTAGCAGACCATTAGCCAGCCAAATCAGGGGATTGTCAGGGGGGGTAACAAAATGCATAGTAGTGAGCCGTTAGACAGTTAGCTAGGTGATTGATTGGAAGCTATCTAGCAGCATGATTAGCTAACATGCTGTTAGCCAAATAACAACCGGCTAGGGAGTTGCTAGGGACCTAAGGACACGATTGGCATGTGTACCTTCAACCATTCATCAGCCAAGCAAAAAATTCTCATGGAGCTGGTAGGATGGTTAGTTAGTTGACCATCAGCCAACCATGGGATTGTCAGGAAGTGGACAACATGGTTAAATAACATACCGTCAGTTAGCCAATTACATGTTTTTCTAGGAGATTAGAATGCAGCTAACAATATGTTTAACAAGCAGACTGTTATTAGTCACTCCACGATCGGCAAGAGGTCGTCTGAACCAGCTCAATTGCGTGGCCTGCTAAGGGATTGTCAGCAACCCAATTGTTTGGCTCTATGGGATCATCAACCAATCAACATGTACTTATATTCTTAGTGAGGCCCACTGTGGGAAACTATGTTTCCTTGTGATTATGTAAATGCAAGAAGTGGGTGAGCTAATGTGGGCCCTATGATTTGTTTCAAAAGGGAGATGAAGAGAGATAACGACATTTAGTATCTGTTGTATTTCTTACTTGAAGCAAAGTTATTACCAAAGTGCGACCTGAAGAAAGGAAACAATTACCTGAAATGCTAAGAGCAAGCAAAGGCTAGGCTAGAATCATGCCTTCTTAATTATGTGAAGCGCGATTTTCTAGTTTGGCCCATTACCCCAGTTCAACCAGCCCGGCCCAAGTGCGGTAGTTGGGTAGGATGGCTCAGCCAGAATAGTGTTTGGGGTGAACTTGGGCTTAAACATTAAAACTTAGTCTGGTTCAACAGCCCGCCAGTCGACCCGCCGGCCAGTCTGCCCATCGGCCTGCGAACTTGAACTGTAACCATTGAGATTTGAGAGCTTTGTTCCCTGAATGCCATTATGCAACGTCCTTTTTTGAAAAAAAATTAATGCTCCAGTGTCCTTGAACGGCTAGGCATGCAGCGGCTAGATGAGATTGGAGAATTACTCCCAAGTCTTAGTGCTCCTTTAACTTTGCTCCCATGCAACAGCTCACTGAACCCATGACCAAGATGCAACGGATTTTTTTTTTCAAATTTTAAATTAAAAAGTTTATTAATGATCAAATCTATAAATAGGTGAGCCCTTTTTTCTCAATATCTCACCAATTTACGAGCTGTCTTCTCTCCTCTATTTATTTCAAAATTTTTAATCTCTCACGCTTTCAAGCCTTAAGCACTCACGCTCTATTTCTTCAATATTAGTAAAATAATTCTCCCTTGTTAAATTTATATTTGCTTACATTTTTATAATTCATTTGTTTACTTTCCTATTTGTTTATTTAAATTTTAATTGTTAAAACTTAGCATGGCTGGTCATGAATATCCAATGATCACAGATGAGGAGGAGATTAAATCCATGGGAGTTGAATCCACTGGTTCTCCAATAGCCCCACCATCATCATCACCTTCTAGAACATCTACTTCTATTGTTTGAAAATTTTGAGAGAATAAAAACTATTGTTGATGGAGTTATAATTACAAAAACAAAACATTATATATATGGGAGATTGTTTGTTAGTTCTTCAAATGATGAAACTAGTCATTTTAGTAGACAGCATAAAAAATATCTTGAAAACAGTGAAAATCAAGTAGACAATAAAATTCAAATGCAATTAAATAAAGATTTTGAGGGAAAATTGGCATGTTTTTAGTAATGATCCCTTACGTGCTCGTAATAAAGTTATAGATTATATGATTAGAACAGAATATCCTTTCACTTTTGTAGAAAAATATGATTTTATAAGTTTGGTACAAAGAGAATTCTGTGGTTCAGCCAAACTGCCTACATTCGCGGAGAAAGCTCACTCAATTCCCTTTTTTCCTTGCTATATTCAACACAACGTCACTAAGTTTAGGGTTATACGTCACATTAATATATAGTTCTCGTTTTCTTAACCTACAAGAAAACCTATGCATAATGATTGAAATATCCCTAACTCTGAACCTTGTTTTTAACTAATCTAGACGGCCGATCAGACTAAACCGGAATACAAGGCAAAACCCAGCAATCTTTACCTTGGCTTGGATTCTGTAAATCCTCGGAGCCACGTTTAGACACCTAGTACTGTCTTCGTCTTCTTGCACATTGCTGAAAGGTACGCCTTTGCATGCGTTATAACCAAGCGCAGCTCCTGCACCCCTTAGCCCGAATGTACCGACAATGTCTGCATTATCCAATATCAATAAAGTCCAAACTAACTTAAGATTTCCCATACCTCATTGAAATGTACGCTTCCGCACCCATTATGATCAAACACGGCTCCTGCACCCATTTAGCCAGGGCTACGCCCACATTGTCAACAATGTAGTGTGACGATCAAATCCAAGCGTGGCTTGAACTTCTCTTTCGTCCACTTTCCGAATACCTTTGTCTCAATATTCTGAAGTGATCTAATCCATCTGTTGCCATCTTTGCTAGCACTCTTGCAACATAATAACTTCTCACCTTCATATTGCAAGGCAAAAGTAACCCTCCTTTTGGAGGCACATTTCCTTGGGCCCATAGTATCAAGGATCTTGCCTACTTTGCCTTTAACCTGGTGTTCCTTCTATCATTCCTACAGTTTCAGACCTCTATTAATGGCCTTTTTGAAAATATCTGTTGCACCATTTTCCAACTTTTTTTCTAACTCCACTTTAACTAACTTTTCTTTTTGTTTTACCTATAGTTATGGTCCTTTATTAATGGCTTATTTGGAAATGTCTGTTGCACTATCTTCCAACTTACCATTTAACTCAACCTCAATTGACTTTTCCTTTTTCCTTGGAGCTGCACCACCTCCAATTGTAACTGTACCTTCTACTAACCGCTAGAGACCTTTGATCATCTCACCTTTCATGACGACTATTGCTCTCCTAATCACCTTCATAACTCCACCTGTTACTGTGCACTTGCAGCCCTTGGAGTCTAAGGCCCTTAAAGAAATAAAATTTATTCGTAAATCCAGAACATGCATCACATTTGTGAGGGTCTATCTGTACACAACCATCAAGCATCTTGATTCTCACTATTCCAACCCCAATGCACTTGAATTCCTCATTATTTGCAATGAAAATATATTTTCCGTCACAAGAGATATATGTGTCAAACATATCTTTACTACAGCACATAGAACAATCAAAACCAAAATCTAAAATCCAGAAGCCTTCAGTGTAATCCGTACCTTTGTTAACCAAAGCAAATTTCATCAAGCATGCTACCTCAACATTTGAACTTTTTGTCACACTCTTATTGTCTGAATCAGATTTTTCTTCCTTCTCCAAATCCTTTTTTCGCTTTGGACAAATCCTTCTGATGTGGCCTTCCTTATCACAGTAATAGAAAGTGAAGTTCTTGCCTTTCCCTTGTGACTTCAAGTGATTTTGATATCTCGATCTTCTATTATTTGATCTAGATCTCCCCTTTTCCTGGTTTGAATCTAATGCTACATTAATACTCTGTTTGAACCTAATGCTACATTAATACTTTCTCCACAAGATTTTTCACTATCGATCTTCATGATCTCACTCGAAACAAGAACTGTAATGGCATCATTCATGCTCAAAGTATATTTCCCGTACATCAGTGTTGTCACCAAGCGCTCATACGACAGGAGCAGTAAAGACAAAAACAACAATGCTTTGTTTTCTCCCTCGATCTTGACCTCAGTGCTCAATATTTATGACGATCTTAGTGAACTTATTTAGATGCTTCGACAACTGTGATCCTTTTGCCATCTTCAGGGAATACAATTATTTCTTTAAAGACAGTTTGTTTGTTAAGAACTTTGACATGTATAGGCTCTTTAACTCAGCCCAAAATTTAAGAGCAGTATTGATTCCATAACATTATAGAGACATCATCATGGAGGATAAGACGAATAGCATTCACAGCTCTTTCGTCCAAATCCTCCTAATCCCCGTTGGATATCTTTGCCTGCTTTTTCGACTTACCATCCAAAGTTTACTTCAAACCCTTCTGAATCAAACCATCCTTCATCCTTTGTTACCAAAGATTGAAATTGTCTGTCCCATTGAACATCTCTATCTTATACTTATTGCTTGACGCCATTGCATATCCTAATTTGTGCCTCTTGCATTACCTCCTATTTTTTTGTTCGTCATACGGTCAATCTCATCCATCTATCTCGTAGATCTTGTCACCGCGAATACAATGAAAAAAACGAATTTGAAATCCGACTCTAAATGACTTCGATATTGCAAAAATAATTTTCTGCACTTCGATTAGTCAAACGTCCCTGTTGAACTGCCAATCTTTTCATATAGACGTGTAGATCTGCTTGCAACCTGAGCCTGAATGACCCCTAAAATTCGCAAAACAATTATGTCGGCCGAATTAGTTAAGCCTGTTTTGACTGTGCTGATGTCAGCACTATGTCAGCGCTGATGTCAGCAGTTCTGATTCTGGCGCGCTGGGCTGGACTCTGCATGAACAGGTCCAATCCAAACTTGATCCGACCCAAACCTAGGTCTGTGCTGCTGGACTTCTGCTGCAACTGACCTGACCCAAGTCTGAACTGGGTTAAGAAACCCAGGCCCTTCTTTTTCCCTGGTTCCTACAACAGGAACAGAGAAACCCCAGACCCCTTCCTCCCTGGCAGCGACGACCGACGGGAGACGGGGCTTGATGGCCGGCGATGGTACCGATGAAGACGGCGACGAGGGGGTGGCGGCGCGCGCAAGACGGCGGCGCAGCAGACAGCAACGGTAGGAAAGGCAACAGCGGCAGGCAGCCTTCTTCTCCGGCTATGAGCAGCAAGTCAACTTTTCCGCTCTCTTTCCTCGTGAAAGATTGGCTTGTCTCTGCAAGTCCGGCGACGACTCTCACCCCAGAGCTTCCTTTCGGGTGACGGCTAAGAACGCAATCAGAAACAGCAGAGATCCGTTTTCATCTGTGCAGTGATCAAACCGGACTACGAATCTACGATCCAAGCCTTGATGATCAATCCGCGAAATGATCCAAATCTTAGGTGATCCTCTTCTTCCAATTATGCAGCCCAGCAGAGATCACAAGCAATCTCTTTCTCCTCTGCAAGTAAAGAAAATCCAAGCCCTACAACAGCCCACGCACGATCTAAACCCCGGATCGTCTACTCAGGCAACCGCGCAAGCACCAAATCGTAAGTCTGATATTACTTCTTGGGATAACTGTGATGGCATACTTTCATAAATCAACTCAATTACAAGCAAGCAAGTAATTTTCAAGAAGATGACACAAGCAATTATATATTTTAGCCAAACAACTTATGTCCACGGAGAAAAAGCTCAATTCAATTTCTCTTCCTTGTATGTTCAACGCAACTCCATGAAATTTAATATTACATATCACATTAATATATAGTAATTATTTTCTTGACCTACAAGCAAACTCTACACATAATGAATTATTTATTCCTAACCCTGACCCTCAATCCTAACTAACCCAAAAGACCGATTTGACTTAACTAAAATACAAGACAGCACCCAACAAATGTGTATCGGTTTCTTCAATTCTTACAAATCATATACTCAATAATAGTGATTGGTTGCTTGACTAATTGTTTGGCACTTTCACTATCACAACTAACCACAATTCTTTTGTATTGTTGCCTAAAATCTCTTCCGCTATATCTCCATCCTCTATCTCTCTAGTTTTTTTTTCCTCTACAAAAATCTTTCCAAATAAATTTTTCTTCATTCACTCCCAAAATAAAGCATTCTAGGAATGATGTCAAAGAGACTTTTACTTTTCCACAAAAAACTAGTCATAAGATGTAGAGTTTGTGAGTTATTTTCTCTTCTTAAAAACCATTTATTGCTTCGATGAATATTTCCTTTGTTGAGATACTACAATCTGTAACCAAACCAAACTCTTCATCTATATAAGCTAAGAGCACATGCATGGACTGATCATTCACCTTGGACCTCAACCTTTTGGGAATATGCATGAAGGCTTTTGTAAACAAAAAAGATAGATGATTTACATAGAAACATGATATTATTAACATGATTTACCTAAGTATACGAAGCACTGTGAAAGGATTATTGTACGTTGGCTAATTTATGGGTTAGACAAAATTCTGGGTTCATTGAGTTGTAATTATATTTCTTTTAGTATGGACTATGGTATGAGTTCTTGAATGTTCTGAAGTGAAGAAATTGAAGAAAAAATGATAAATTGAATGTTTTGAAATATTTTTCTAAAGATAATATGGATTAAAAATGTCATACCTCATAAACCGAGTGTCATATATGGGAAAGCGACATAATGTTGGAAAGCTCGTTTTGAATGGATATTTGTTGGTCCTAAAATTATGTCAATTAGAGCTAAAACGACAAAGTTATACTCTAGAAAGTTTGTAGAAATTGTTTTGTCCAAGATTACGATATTACCATTACATAAAAACCTTTCCATTTTGAAGTGGGATTTCTTGTTTTGTGTCAATTCTTGTCTTGGATGAATTATTATTATGAGACACGAAATTGAGGCTATTAAAGGGGTTCTCTCTCAACGCGAAGCATAAATCTCATATTTTAAGTGGAGATTACATATTAGAGATCATCTTCTCTAGGTTTTCATAAAGAGTTGAAAGGGTGAAGCTTTGTTTTAGAGAGAAGTTGCTTCTATATTTCTTATAGAAGTTTTTGAGGCCATCTTAAATGATCATGGTGTGATTTAATGAAGTAGAGAATAGAGCACGATGAATGAGCATTCGTGAATAAAAGGAGTTGCAATAAGAAGAACTTAGTCTTTAATTGCTAAAAGGGTATGAGTATATCTTGTAATTACTCGACTTTGTTTGATAATTGATCCTTATTGGATTTGTGGCTTTTTATCCGATTAGGGTTTTTCATGTTAAAATCTTGTCTTCTTGTGATGTGTGCTTGAGTTTGCTTGATTTAATTTTCATTATGTTTACATATTGTCCGCCCCCTCCCCCCCCAAACTGGAATATCAATGGACCTATAAGCAAATTAAGGGTCCCTGAATATGGATCTTTTGTTAGGTATCCAATTGGATTGGATTGTTAGTAATTTATTAGAGATTTTAGCTTAATTTAAATTTTGAATAAACTTGTTTTTACATGTATAAATTGAGAGGATTCCCTCGCATGTAAGTGTGGTGGAATTATTTCTTGTTATGACAACTACAATAAAATAATTGAATGGATATCTCTCTTTTAAATTCTTTATGGCGTTAGAGCTGGGGCTTTGGGATCATCCTACGATCAAGTTAGATATTATCCTATTGTAACAATTATCAGCATCAGTTTTTTCATTCCAATAATAAAAAAGAAAGAAAGATTGAGCATCCTCTCCCATCCATCTAGGCGTTATGATCTTGTCGTCTTCATCAAATCTCTTATTAAATTGCACGATCAAAGCTTTTGAAGAGATTATGCAAGATCGAACTAGCGAACTATCAATACTGACGGACTCAATGTGAGCGAGTGTGACAATGATGGATCCACATATGGACGGTGATCCCCAAATCGTTTATGCAAGATATTGGTTGTTTATGTTTTAGTTTTAGGGATCAAATAGTTTTACTTTTGCATGTTAACAATCACAAAGAGATGTTAGAGATAATATTGAGTTGTTAGGATTGAGTTTTTTAGAGATTATCAATAGGTTTGAATTTGAACAATGGTTGAATGGGCATGTTATCAAGCTCTGTAAATGGAGATCATCCTTTAAAATTATGAAATGGATCTCTTTCTGTAAAGTTCTTTATCTTGGGTTTACAAACTTTGTAGTTAGCAATTATCCTATAAGTAAAGTTGGGGAGGAAGGCTTGAGGGGTGTTTTCGTTTTTGGGTGAAAGATCACTTCAATTATAGAGCTGGGAGAAAAGAACACTAGATCGAGTAGGAAACAGAACCAGCCATCGGCCCGTCACATGGGGATGGCTACCGAAATTAATCAGTTCGCTAACACCATGAGTATCTAGGTAAGCTAAATTATGGGCACACTGATTGAACCTCCTGTGAACAAAACGAAACCCAAAAATATCGAAGCCCTTATGACAATATCCAAAAACAACTAATCTTAAAGAGCAGTCTTCATTACCTCAATAGGATTCACTAGTTCAAGGGCATCTCGGGGGGCTCAAATATCACTGTAGCCTCTATCTCTTGAGATAGTCAATGGAAGATCAAATCGCTTCAGCCACTTTTGGGGAGGAAAGATTTGGTCCTCTAAAAGAAATTGCAAGAAAGAACAGTCTTATTTAGTATAAAAGTGAAGTAAAATGCTAAATTTTCCAGCAGCAGCTTTTAAAGTTGCATTTATAAATAAATATTGTAACGATGTCATTCCATCTTTCCCAAAGGGAACCAGAAACTGAACCTTCTTTTATTTCCACATTGAAGATCTTATGAAAAATTAACTCAAGAAAAAAACGATTTAACTAGGTTACTTGTGACTGTCTACATATTTAACATATTTAGAGGAGAAATAGTCTGACCCTCATACGAGAAGTCAATTCCAGCTTTCCAAATGGCCCACCAAAGTTGGATTGAGAATTTTCAAGAGGAAGGGTTGGTTGAGTAGGGTAAAACCATTGTTCCCACCATTCAACTATATTAGTCTCAAGCATGGACAGGGACGGAGAGAGCGGGGTCGAGTGTGGGCAATTGGCTCCACTCATTTTTCGTTTCATCTTTGAGAAATAAGAGAAAATATAGAAGTGAATTTAGAAAAATTTTTAATGGCCTTATTGTCCCTCAACTTTCTCTGCTCTTTTAGAACTTTAGAAAGCTACAAGGGTAATTTTTCCTTAGTAAGGACAGTGTTGACATTTTCTTTTCCTAAGAGATTGAATCATGTAGTTCTTTCTCTCCTGTAATTTCATTCTCACCCATCCCAAAGTCCCATGCCACGTCTAACCATATTTAGAGAGTATTTATTTATAAAGCTCTTGAGTGGAACCCACTAAATAAAAATGAATAGGCTCGGAATGTGAGATCCTCTAAGGTCGATGCTCTTGAGTATGGATACTTTGAAAAAAAATATGAACATCACAAAATATATTCTCTGATTCTCTTATAAAAAATGTGACTTGATAGGATCTGGCCCAAGTCAAATTGATCTATGTTAAAAGATTTAATTTGTTTACGAAAATTTTCCTGGAATATTTTTCAAAGCTAGGTCATTTGAGGAAGCTATTTTTCAACAATTTAGATGTTTAATTCGTGGGCTCTGTTTTCATGGAACTCTTCTAGCATATATATTTTTTATTTTCTCTCTTTGCTATCTTTACAGTGTAGATAGCATCCATGGACAGCCATAATCTTCCCTCCCTTGTTTTGAGAGATTATATCATATAAGAACCTATAATACTCATCCCTTCCCTAAAAAAGCAATAATGGCAAATTCTAAAGAAAACCCCATATTGTAAATCTACACTTTCCAAACAGTGCAAAATAAAATTGGAATATTGTTATGTACTACATCAAAAAATATTTTAAAATCTTCAATAACATAATATGAAGGTTCTTCTATTAAAAAAGTCTGGAGTTTTAATAAAACCCGTTTGAATGGGTGGCCCTATAGCTCATGTCAATCAATATTAGGTGGGTCTTACAAATATCACACTAGGGGGCCTTACATTGTGATTACTAATATTAGATAGGTCCCATATTGCCAAAATTAAATGGGTCTCATAGTGATTACCAAGATTAAATTGTGTTATTGCAACTATAAGATTGCCTTTGGGTCCCATTATTTGATTGCTACCCTATTGTTAATATCACTATTAACATCAAATGGGTCTCATAATGATTTGTAATAGATGGATTCATTAATGATGTATGACGTTAAATAAGGTTAGATAAAAACAAAAACTCGATAGGGTCATTTGTGATAATCACCATTAGATGTATTAGACTATGGTTACTAACGTTTGGTGAATCTACTTTAAGTAAATCATATTGCTTCGATCTCTTGATTTTAATATTTAATCTTATGATTCTTAACAATAGATGAGTCCTATCATGATTATTAACACATGAAATTACTAATTAGTGGATCATTGCATTGGGTCAATTGATTACTTTCTCTCCATTTATTATTTAGTACATCATCGATTTTCTGAGGTTTTTTTTTTTTTTTTTTGTGGTAAGGTTCTAAACACTTCAAAAGTATATTGAAGTTTGTGAAAATTGCCAAACACTATAGTAACCCAATATAATAATATGTCATTATTTTGTTCTATGATGATGAAATCTTTCAATATTTAAATATATTAATATTATATTCTACATTTAGCCAAACACCAAGTCTAATGCAATATTAATAATAATTTCTCGCATTTTTTTTATAAGAACCATTGCAATAGTGGTAAGGGATCAATGAGCATCAGTCATACCAAATCAAGGTAGGGATATAAGTATGAAAGGAGCTAAATTGATCAATGGTTAGCCAATGTAGATGCCGTAGAGTTGGACATTACATGTGAGTCTTTTGTAGATAATAAGAAAATGGACCATTTCTTGAATGATTTAGATTTTTCAAATGTGTGCCTACTAATGTTATTGGTCAATCAACTTTGGTCCCACTAGAAGAAAATTCCGACTTGATCAAAATGAGATGAAAATTAGATTGTTCCAGTATTGTAGGTGCATAACAACACTCTTGTCAAACACCAATGCCATATCACCATGCAATGATGCATTCTCTACCATGAAAATATGCAGCCATTAAATGTTACATGGAAAATGGGGATGGTAATGGGCCGGGTATATATTGTTCATGGAAATAAAAGTCTGCATTTCCATAAAACATTCCTTTCCATTGAAAAAGGTCTTTTTATAAAACCCATTCCAAAAAGGGCACTTTTCCTTTAAAAAAAAAAATTAAAAGTTCCCTTAATTTTAATTACATTTAAGAAAAACACCTCAATTGAGTGTGAGAATAATGAATGAGAGAGATAACAATTCAAAGCGGTGGCAGCAGCAGCTGTCTGCCGCGGTCACATTTACAAGATTTCGATTTCAAAGAGTGGGGTCCAAGGATGGATTACACAACAGCGTCGTCGGGAAGAAGGACAAGGACAGGGACATGCAAACGCCAGTTGTCGACACCACACTACAAGCGCGAAAGTCCCGCGTCATTTCGTCTTGTGCGGCACGAAAGAGCAAGTGTAAGTTCAAGTGCAAGTGCAAGACCGGGACTGGACCCCACCCACATGAGGTGGAGACCTGTGAGGGAGGCGACGACGAAATGAATGGATGGTGGTGGCATCCGTGTATCCGTATTGCCAATGCCGGCTTCACACAACAAATCACATAATAAAGGCGCTCCCTTACCGCCTGCTTCTTCAACACGTCACGAGGAAAAGCAGCGGACGCGTGTCCAAACGCCATACGCAGCCCTCGAACTGTCGGTCGCAAAAGAGCGCTTCAACTGGGAAAGTGAGTATTGCTAAAATAAATATAAGCAAACAAATTAGGCACATCAGCAGACGCGCCCCAGATCCAGGTCACACGGCGGCAAAACGGAAAATGCCGACATTTGGAGGAAAATCGCTGTCGCCGTCCGAAACAGATGCCCCCACGCCGTTTTCCTGACGTCCAAACCTAACTGACGTCGTGAACCCTCATGTTTCCAAAATATCGAACCTCATGTTTCCAAAATATCGAACCTTTCTTTCAAAATATCAAGTGAAAGTTTACTTTAACTTTAACTTTTGCATAACAAAAAAATAGAAATGAAACGAGCAAGTTACAATATTTGATAACCCTCTCTCCAATTATATGTTATCTTTTTGTTAATAGCCGCATCATAACTCATGTAGGATCATTTCAAGTATTGTCGGGCATACAAGTATGAATTCTTTTGACATGTATTTGATACAAAGGTACCTATCATCACTTTACTTTATCATATCAACACATAGCAAAATATAATATGAATAAATCATAAAGATATTATTTTTTATTAATTTTAATTAAAATTAATTATTACTCCCAACTTAAATAATCTCATAATATTCCACAAAAACCACAAATTAGGAAACCCTATAGTTTCAAATTATAGCTTTCCTAATAATAATTAAAAGATAAATAGCTTTATTTATTTATTTACATTCGCACCGATATCTCAAGAGAACTTCCCAAGATTTAATTTAATGTAAAGAGTCGTGAGTCGTGAATCGTTAAAAAAGAAGAGGAGCGGCGGATTGTTGGGGTGTTGATGTTATGAGACGGCAGCGGGTCCGCCGCTTGCCGCGTGCCGCGTGTCTCAACAATCCGCGTTCCACGTGACGCGGACAAACAACGATAAAATATAATAGTAATATATTTGGTAATCAGACACCACGCTTGGGGCGAGGGCGGCGGCCCAGGACAGTCAAACCACTCCTTGACTGCGCCGAATCCTCCCAACCTTTTCCCCATCTTTCTCTTCTTTCTCACTCTATTTATACCCAACCACTTCTTTCCATTCCTCCTCAGCATTCCAAGCCAAACACATCATACCAAACATATACAATTCCTATCTCTCTCTCTGTTTCTTTCTTCTTTTCTTTTCTCTGAGAAGAGAAAACCAGCTTCTTCCTGTGTCTTATATCTGATCCTTGAGAATTCCTTTCGATGGCGATGAAAGAGAAAGTGAAAGCCAAAGGAGGAGACAGAGGCGGAGAAGTGCATTACCGAGGAGTTAGAAAGAGGCCGTGGGGGCGGTACGCGGCGGAGATAAGAGATCCCGGCAAGAAGAGCCGCGTCTGGCTGGGCACGTTCGACACGGCGGAGGAGGCGGCCAGGGCCTACGACGCGGCGGCGCGGGATTTCCGAGGAAGCAAGGCCAAGACCAACTTCCCGATCCCCTCCGAGCCGCACCACCAGAGCCCCAGCCAAAGCAGCACCGTCGAGTCCTCCAGCCGCGGCGAAGTTCCGCCCCTGGCGCCGCTCCCGCCGCCGGCGCAGCCGCTCGATCTCTTCCCCGGAGTGGCCGAGCGGTTCCCCTTCCGTCACACGGCCAGATCTGTGCCCGATCTACCCCCCCTTTTCTACTTCGATCAGATCGTCGGCCAGCGTTTCCGTTACCCGCCTCCGGCGGTGGCGACTGACTACCACCGCCTTGCTGGCGGTGGCGGCGGCGGTGGCGGCCAGAGCGAATCGGATTCTTCGTCTGTTGTTGATTATGATCAGACACCGCCAAGGAGGAATCTCTTGAATCTGGATCTGAATCGTCCTCCACCGCCGGAGATCGCTTAGTCGCAAAATTGGGTTTCCGTTTTGTTTTTTAAGGTCTTCAATTGCTGGGACCAGAAAATCAGAAATTCAGCAACGTGAATTATTGATGGTTTTCAAAATTTTTTTTTCTGTCGTTCGTTTTTTTTTTTTGTCCTCTTTTAGTCTGTTTTAGATGGAGAGCGCCATGCAGTGTTTTCGCTGCTGAAACGACGATTCTGTAAATAGATTTGAATGACCCAAGACTCCAAACTGTTGCTCTTTCGCTGTCTTTCTCTCTGTTACTACTACTGCTTTGTTATGTTCTCCAAAATCTTGAATGAAAAAGATATATAATTGATTTTAGTTCTGGGATATGGATGTTTGGTTTCTTGCTCTTATTTGTGTTGCTCCACAAGAATCAATAGCAATTTAAGTGTGGATGTATGGATTAGGGCATCTGTAATATTTTGTTTTAGGATAACTTGATCCCATCCCTGATTTCTGGTCTTCCGAATTTAACCAGTTTTTAAGATGGGTATTTTTTTATTATCTATTTCAGACTGTTACGAGACTAAAATATTTATTTTGGGGTGCCGTCACGTTTTCTTACTGAAAGTTATAGCTGGGACGCGTTTATGTAATGATGACGTCGGATAAGAGTCTCTTTCAGCTGTTAGCGTGAATGTATGCACCTGACATTTGGATGGCTCATTTACCCGGGCCGCTAGGTCTTACTAAAAGGGTTACTTTCACCTTTAATTCCTTTCATTTTGATAGATATTCATCATCAGGGTTTGTTTTGTTAAAAAATTCAAATTGATGCAGACATATGGGTAATTAATCTTTGAATATGGGGTCCTAAGATTATTTTTTTTTATTTATTTACTTAGAGCTTTCTCCCGTATCTTACCGTTACATTTTTTTATTCTTCCCCTTACCTTCTCCATGCTAGGTGAAATGGCAAAATTGTCAACATTTTTTTCTTGTTGCACTTCCACTCCTTGCTTTTTATTTTTTTTATTTTTAATTTTGCCATATTGGTATGGTTTCTATTTTTCTTTTCTTTTGCTAATTGTTTTTATTATTGCAACCTATATGGTTCCAACTTTACATATTGAAGTGAAATTTGATACAATGAACATATTAGAAATGGTTGTTTATATGATTATGTGTGAATGATGAAAGGTGGGCATTGAATAGGATAAACTAATTATTTCTCCATTTCTTAGAAAATTGGTCTTTTTTGTCATTGATTCAAAATTTACATTTTATGTGACCCGATGCCAAAAATCACATTGATTGATAGATGATGGGATGAAAGATTCATAAAATTTTAGTTGCCAGTTATGCTTAAGGCCGATTTGGTTGGATGAAAATATTTCTTAAGAATTATAAAGAATAACTTTACTACTAATTTCTTATTTTAAATAAATTTAGTGCTTGTTTGTTTGGGCAGAATTGAATTCTTAGGGATTTAATTAAATAAATTTATTATCATTAAAATATGATTGGTGCTGGTCAATTAGCATAGATGTTAATTTCTAAAAATTTAAAAGTATCTATTATGCCGAGAAAGATAGAATTTATTTGTTTGCATGAAGTTGAATTGTGAAACTCATTCTACCAAGAGTTTCTTTATTTTGAGATTTAATAATATGTTTGTTTTCATGCACAAAATTTTTAAAAAATCAAAGAAAACCACTTTACCTTGAGTTCCATATCATAAACATATAATTGGATACTTAAAAAATGTTGTTCTTAACTTGTCATTTAAAAAGAACTGAAATAAAATAATAAAGTCATTGACCATTTCTTTGATTTGAAAACTGAGGTCAAATTTGAATTTCATTTGTATTATAATATGAGATAACTATTAAACAACTCGATATAAAATCTACTGAATTTTATGGGAACTACCAAACAACAACAATATTTCGATATTGTAATATTTTATTATATAATATTTATTCTACTAATATTTAAGTATAGAAATATTTCATTCTATATATATACAACTAAGCCCTAAGATCTACAAGAAAAGAAGAAGAAGAAGAAGAAGAAGAAGAAGAAAATGTATGTTAAATTGCCACTCTTTAGTTACATGATAACACTATACACTTTCTAATTTTAATCTAAACATATTTACACCGATGTATTTTCAGCTTCATAAATAGGAAAATATAAGTTTGTCAAAATGCTAACCCCTTCACAAAATGCATCTTTCTTATATCTATGGGTATTTTAGTCCAAAAATGCTATTACTGTAGCTATGGGAAAATATTTAAACTTTGAGAAGGAAGAGGGAAAAGCCATCTCTAAAGGTTATTTATTTATTTATTTATTAATTTTTTTGACAGGTGTGAATCTTAAATGCAACTTATTAGTTTCAATATATCCTTATTTAGGCAATCTTTATGGGCTTGTTTGTTTTGGAGAATTTTTGACAAGAAATCCAGATGTTTGGGTTTTTAATACATGATGTGATGTTTTGTCCCCCAAGCATTTCAAATGCGTTATTTGATATAAGAATTCAGAATTTCTTTCCACTTGAAAAGCCCTTTTTAACCTAATGAATTTCCCAAATTCTAGAATTCCAAACTCAAAAGAGGGGTTGAGCATTTGAAATTCTCTTTGGGGGAGCAATTTGAAATCTTTGAATTCTCCTAGACAAGAATTCTCACTTGTAACGAAACAGGCCTTTGTGTCCTCGCATCTCACCATTATTGCACGTTTGTCCCCATCTCTTGTTCTTCTACCTATCGGTTCCTAGGCATTAAATTTGAGACCCAACTTGTATCACTTTCAATGGTTTTCCTTCGACATTAATCTCTCTATTCTGTTTTACCCACCTACCTTATAAATTGATATCAATACTTTTGGCCATATTACATAAAGAGATTATGTAGTACAAACATTAGGCTTGCAGCAACAATAGATCATGTTATATATATAATGTGTCACGCCCTCAAAACTAGGAAGCATCCAAACCCGGTCTTAGGGGTGTGAGAATTAGGACTAATTTAGAATTTTTTTGAATATACAATATGGGCTCCAATTCCGGGTGGATCGAAGTTCTTGGTGAGGCTATGCTTGTTGATCAAGCAACTATAATCACACTCGGAACTAAAAATCTATATTCTGCATAGTTGGACATCATATTCAAACTATATACCATTACGCATGATATAGGGTCATGTGATTCTTTCTTCTTAGAAGTCACTTACCTAAGGTCATTTACCGGTAGTGCAGTATACGCGCCTAAATCCTTTAATTATGGTCATTAATTCTAACCTAACATGCTACCAATTTATTACGGTTTCTAAGCACGTACGGCTTAGCTGTGGACGTCTTACGGCTTAATTGTAGTTAATATTACAACTTAGATGGCCGGTCTTATGACTAGCCGCAGGACAACTTCCCATTAATTGGCTCATTGGAAAGTGAGCCATAGGTTGACCTATACGGTTTAGCAGTAGGTGCGTACAGTTTCGCCCCTGTATGGGTTTTCTCTTGACGACTCAACTTTAGTCAGTCAGAACTCCATATTTCGAACAAAAAATCAAACCTAACTATCTAAATCAGATTTTCAACCTATAACATTCAATAAACTGAACAATTAAATATTATTTGTAGTTAACCACTTGCTTTAGGGTTTTAATATCAAAAAGCAAATCTTCAAATGTGATCCAAAATACAATTTCTCCTTCTGGATTCAAATCTCCAAGCCAAGTTACTTCCTACAAATCTAAAGTAGGTACAAACACCCTCTCAATTTGCTGATGCATGCTCTAACAAAAAGAAAGATCTATATGAGTGTTTAGGGATGAATATCTTCCTAACGAAGCAAGTCGAGTAGAAAGAAGATGATAGGATGATGATGATGATGCCTTTAAATCTTGGGGAAGCCTTGGCTGCAGACCATAAGATCGTGATTGTAGAGAGGAAGAATGAGGAGGGGAATAGAGTTTGTTGTGATGTGAAAGAGGAATAGATCGAGAGAGAATAAGGCTTGGTTAAGTTGTAGAGAAGGTTTGTCTAAATTATAAGAAAGGGCCTCTTGCTTTTTAATGAGTTTTGTATACTTCCAAGAAAAGGTGTTTGACCTAGACATAATGGTCCAATGGGCTAAGGCCTAGGGTCTAAGGTCTAGAAGTTGTGACAGGTTTGTCATCGAACTCTAATGGGTCCCAAGAAGGATATGCACTGCATGATTTGATCTAATTTCTAAAATGACCTATTATTTATACCATCAAACCCAATCAGCTCGACTCGAACCCCGACTAGCCAACCCGGCTCAATACTTAAGGCCTGGGGCCTTACATATAACCCTCCTTAAAGGCATATGGTCCTCCAAACGACTGACCTAACTCTAAAGGAAAACAATGCTATTGCTGCTGCTATGCTCAACCTCCAATGGTTCATACTACCATACATGCAAGAAATCCACCATGTGCCACTTTAATACGAAATAATGGAAGACATCAGGTACTCCACACAACTCAAGTGTCAAGGCTAATCAATTTGCTTTGACATTATCTTGCTTTTAATATGAAAAGATCCAACATGACTTAAGGCCAATTCTCTGGAGAGACTTTTAAGAGCACACTATCACCAACCTCAACTACAGACTTGTCCTTCATGAACCCATGAAGCTGTTTTGGTGACTCTTGGCGATCTTTGATCTTTCTTGAATATGCCTAGTTTCCTATTTGAACCGTCAACCACTAACCCTACATTCCAATTTCCTTACAATGCAATGAACTCCTACAACTCCTCCCAAACAAAGCTCCATGTAGGACCATACCAATGTCAAAGTGGTTACTCTCATTGAACACAACTGACACAAGGGTTGATTTTTAACTTGATTCTTCTTGAAATTCAACACACAAGCGTTCATCATATCCTCCAAGTGTGATTAGCACACTCCATTTGTTCATCTATTTGGGGATGATATACAATACTAAACTCCAATTAGTGACGATCACTACCTTGAGAGTAGTCCGAAAACATTGCCAAATTGGTAGAAGCTAATGTGGTATATTCACATCGAGATATTATTTCCAATTCTAGCAAGTTTGGCATGCGCAATCTATCTCTATAATACAATACATCATTAACAATTTTGAAATTCGACTTATTATCCACATCCTTCAAGATCTTGATCAGCTTTGGGTTTCTCTACTAGCCCTTCTTGGCTCCCGAGATCAATGAAATTTTCTAGGAAAGCATACTAACCAATGTCACTCTGTCTTCACTGCATGATAAATAACATTCATATCCCTCAAAGACTCCGCCCAAAGTCGGTCAATGCCCACAACTACTGAAAACCATCTTCCTACTTGCTGCATAAACCACTATACTGACCTTTCCAGAGCAAAACTTTAGCCCAAAATCCTAATTTGTGACATAATCCATCTGTTCACTCTATCTCATGCTCATCTATTCTGCGAAGAGAGGTAATGTAGGTTTCGATGATCTGAGCGTACTTCGAAAGTAGCTCCATAGAAATACTGCCTCCACATCCTCAAGGCAACACTGCTACTTCTATCCCTAAGTCATGGGTGGATTACTAATATTTTTGTGCCTTTAACTACTTAGAATCACAAGTTACATCCTTTTCATTCTGAATTACAACACATCCAAGTTCAACTCCTAAAGCATCAATGAACACAGCAAAACCCACATTTTCAAATAACAAGTCAATACGGGCAATTATCAACTTCTTCTCCAATTCTTGGGAACTAGTTCCACCATCTACGTTCTAATAAAGGAAACTTCCTTTCGACACAACTTAGTCAGTGAGCTGATATTACGTAAAACCCTTAATAAATCTCTAATAGTAATTAGTAAGCTCTCAAACTCCAAACTTTTGGTACTATATTGGAAACTCTCGAAATTCATGATGGCCTTTATCCACAAAAGATACGCTGACTCTATTCCTTAGAAACAATGAGACTAAAAAGTACAACTTATCCGAACCAAGATTTACATGTTCTTAATTTGGCATATAACTTATACTTTCTCAAAATTTGTGGAGAAATCTTAAGGTGATGCTCTTGCTCTTTGAGTGACTTAGAGTACACATCACATCATCAGTCGACATCTAAATGAACTGATCCCAATAGCACATCAATTTTTCATCCAACAAGGTTATAAAACCAACTAGTGTAATCATCAACCTAGTTTGTAATGGTAATATCAAATTTTGATGTTCTTTTTGGAATACCCTGCCCTCATAATCTTAACTAATGACACCTTAACCTCAAGTCATTCTTATGGACTTTATCTGGAAAACATTTGAAAATTCACATACCACTGGTATCTCTTCTACCACTTTTGCTTGTTTATCCTCTGTGATAAACAAATTCCATCTCTCATAAGCCAAACTTAGCACCCTCCGATCATTAACTTCGTAGCCTTAATGGCTGAGATCATCCGGGTAAACACTATCTTCTTAGGGCAGCCTTTGACTTAGTGGTTGGTGTTCCAACACTGAAAACACCTTGTTGTTTGCCTCCAATAATTGGACATGGGGTGACTGTTATCGTAAATGCCACATGATTCTCTCTTTTGGTTCTTGTATTGATGAAGTGGGGCATTGGGTGGAGCAACTTTTTACTTGGGTTGGCTCGAAGGGGCCATATGCCCAATCACCTCCTGGGCTCAAAAGGCCTTGTCCAAATGCTCCTATAGTTATTTAGAACTTGTGATCTAATGTGTAGCAACATATATATTCAGCCGAAGGCTATCAAGAAAATGTCTAATCCTTTTGCTTTTTGAAGTTATGAGTGTCGGTACGAAGCGAGGAAGACGGTTAAACTGCAACTCATACTCACGAACATATAAATTCTCTTGCTCCTTGGATTGATCAATGTGGAAAAAAATCAAGTAACCTAAGCTCAAAATCCTATGCAACACATACCCTTATAGTAGACACCCAACTCTACCAATATCCTGTTCTGATGTGCTTGGAAGCAAAATAAATCCTTGAATGTAGTCCGGTTTTCCTCATAAACAATGGTGGCACGACCAGTAAAAGGAACACATGGGCAACATATGCAATAACCTACATTCTAAACATAACATAATGCATAAGCTAAACATAACTAAAAACACATCCAAAAACTAAACTCACCCATGCAATCCTTAAGCACTACTAAAACTTATCACAGAAGCTTTTCACCCCAAAGATCTAACATTCCCCCATCGAAAATCCCAACCTCATATCGGACCTACGTATCTAGCATCTTTTAAAACTACTAGAACTTGACCTCTCTAATACCATCTCTCACACCCCCAAAACTGGGCTGGATCTAAACCATCTTCAGGGTGTGAGAATTATGGCCAATTTAAGATTTTCTTGAATATACAATATGGGCATCAATTCTGGGTAGATTGAAGTATTTCGTGAGGTTATGCTTGTTGAACAAGTAACCATAATCACACAAGGAGCTAAAAATCCATATACTGCGCAGCTGGACATCATATTCAAACCATATAAACTAATCACAATAATAATTTAATAAATGGTCACGTGCCCTGAAGCATAACAATTAAAGTTATAATTTTCAAAACAAATGAATTTAATGCCTATAAGTGTGGCCTCCAAAACATAGCCTTATTACAACGTCTAATAATCAGTACTACACCTCCACTTTAAGTTATCTTAGACGAAGTCATTAGCGCTCCATGCACTGCAGGTTGCACTTCAGTCGTTCTGTAACAGAATGGATTGTCCAACCAATCGGGCTTCAGAGCCAACCGGTCGGGTGCTCCCAGAACCAAAATTCTACCGGTTGGACACCTCAGCCGACCAATCGGTCCTGAAATGCTCTGCTTCATGAGATTTAGTCTGTACACTGATTATTTTTGTGTTCATTTCTATTCTTCTATCTTTCACACCAACCAAGGAACCTTTTAGGCTATATTCTCGGGCCCCGTGGCATGCGAAGTATGGAAGGAAGTCTTCGAGAGACCTCCAATAAAAGGTAGGTATGTATTGAACTGGATAGAGCCTTCACATTAGAGAATGGCAGTAACCCTTGACTTGTCTAATGGAACCTGAGTATCGCATGAATGGTCTTAAGGGCTGTGACGCACTCATGTGTGAGTTGTTCAGTATTAAGTACCTCGCCACGAGTGTTGATTTAAGGACTTCGATGCACATTTATGATACAATGCAGCACTAGACAACGGTGCATCGTAAACTTAAAACTACATCATCATGCATGGTTAGAAACACTGGAGAAAGATATTAAGGTTGGCTAGTAAATAATCTTGATTTGATTAAATATTGGTTTGCATGGCATTTTGTATAATGGGCATTGATCTCCACTCTTTTGTATGATTTGTTGCAATATCCTTGTTATATCCTATGATATGGTAAGTTCGATTCGTATGAACTGTACGATATGTTCTCTTTAACTTGAGTTTTGTACGTATGAATTGGAGACATGCACGTATGATATGTATTTGATATATGCCTGATAAGATATGCACTTTTAACTCAAGTTCTTATATTTGTTTGATTCTATACGGTCAGGCACTACTCAGCATCAGCCTTAGGATACCCGATGGGGTTGAATTTGGCGTAATTTATATGGCATCGCTGCAGTGAGTAAATGTCTTAGGGCTTCCGGACCCCTAGGAACTGAGAACTATTCGTACCTTGGCCCGGTCGGTGGTGTTCTCATTATATGTGTGTGTGTCCCTAAAACGGAGGATAGGGCAAATGTAGTAACCACCTAATGTGTACATAGTATGTAAGCTTTGATCTTGAGAGCATGATTCATTTGAATGCACAACTACCTAGAATACGAACTTGCTTGTTATGATCTATCCATTGTCATTTGTTCAATTAGATACAACATGTGTTAACTTGTTATTGTTTATCCTTTGCTGAATCGTTGTATTCACTAGTTGTCCTTGGTATTGCAGGCTCAGACACCCCGATCGACCCCTCATCGGTCAATCAGACTCCAGGGGAGACCCCAGATGCCCCATTAGGGTTAGAGGAGTGGATGTGATCCCTCCGCCGGAGCGTGACAAATTACATATATGCACATAGGTCTTCCTAATGTTGGGATTTCATTGGATTTTGGGATTTTGGGAGTTTGTATGATCTGTCTATTTGTATTTGATTCATTTTATATAACTCTGACTTTTATGTAATTTTTTGTCAATATATAATTTTGTTAGTGCGTATTTTCTTATTTAATTTGATACCTACAGCTTCCGCATACATGTGTTTGCACGTGTGAATTTCTCTTGTGCGTGTGCACCTGGACCGGGTCTAAGTGTATATGCACGGGAGTACGTGTGTCTTCGGTTAGGTTTTAACTAACTCCCGATCTCCTAGGTTCGGGTTGTGACAGTTTCTCCCCTTTATGGGTTTTCTCTCGAAAACTAAACCATAGTCAATTAGTATTCCATATTTCGAACAAAACATCAAACCCAACCATCTAAATCAGATTTTCAACCCATAACATTAAATAAATTGAACAATTAAATATTATTTGTAGTTTTCCACTTGCCTTAGGGTTTTAATATCAAAAACAAAATTTTCTGATATGTGGGGCATGATCCAAAATTCTTCTAGATCCAAATCTCCAAGCCAAGGTACTTCTTACAAATCCAAAATAAATATGAACAGCCTCTCAATCTACTAATGCATGCTTTACGAAAAGAAAGATTTAAATGAGGGTTTAGGGAAGAAAATCTTACCAATGATACAAGTAGAAGATAAAGAAGATGATAGGATGATGTCCTCAAATAATCTTGTGGAAGCCTTGTTGCAGACCGTAAGATCATGATTGCAGAGAGGAAGAACGAGAAGGGGAAAATGATTTATTGTGATGTGAAAGAAGAATAGATCGAGAGAGAATAAGGCTAGGTTAAGTTGTAGAGAAAGTTTATTTAAATTAAAAGAAAGAGCCTCTTGCTTTTTAATGAGTTTCGTATAATTTCAAGAAAGGGCTTTTGACCTAAACATAATAGTCCAATGGGTTAAGGCCTAGGGTCTAAGGTCCAGGGTTCGTGATGGGTTTGTCATCCAACTCCAATGGGTCCTACGAAGGATATGCATTGCATGATATGATCTAATTCCTAAAATGACTTATTAATTATACCATCAAACCCAATCAGCCCGACTTGAACCCAACCAGCCAACCCGACCCAATACTTAAGGCCTGGGGATGTACATAATGTCTACTGCATCCACCTCTACAAATTATTCTGTGGGTTGGATAGCACAGCTGCTTTTACACTTCAAAAGCGTGGAAAATAAAAATGGTTTTTTGCAGCAAAAAAGTTTCAACTTTGGGGCATATTGTGCGACACTATGATGATTTTCTACATAGGAAAGTGCGAGGGTCAGAATTCTTCTCTCCCAAAGAAATAGGACAAAAGGAAAGTATGATTAAATATAATTATTTCATAGATAGTACACCAAACTATAAAAAATCAAGCACAAATCAGATCCTTATGTCACTATAATTCCACCAAATCCCTATCCTGCTACTGTACTCTTCTGTGGATTTGGTGTTGCACACACTTACCTTGGTATAGCTACTTCTCCATGAAAAATAAACTAAGCAGATGCTAGGATTTTGATTTGGAGTGGTTGGATTCCGAAATTATCTTTTCCAATGAAATAAGACAAAAAAAGTATGATTTCATGGGGCATACAACTGCGCTAAAATAAGAAAAAAAAATAGCGGAAAAACGGGATCCCTAAACTGCTACTCTTCGTTGCATTTGGTGTTGCACAAATACCCCTTGGTGTAGGTGCTTCTTCACAAAAAAATAATCTAAAGATGTGGTGGGTAGGGGCGAAACTAGGAATTTTTTATTTTAGAAAGGGGGGGGGGGGGGGGGGTGGTGTGCAAAGTTAAAAAAGAAAATTTTTGAAAAAAATTCATTGATGGTTGATGATTTAACCTTGGTCAAAACCCCGATAAATGATAACAAAATTAAAAAAGCATAAAAATTTTTAATGAAAAACAACTACTTTTCTTTATTTATGGTGAAAATAACCCCATTTGGATTAAAGTTTCTCCTAATAATACAATATAATTAGGAAGTAATTTTGAGTGGATTGAATTTCAATAATGAGCCCCATTTTGGGGAAATATATAGTAAAGCGTGGATGATTATAATTACTTTTGTAAATGTATAAAGAAAAAGAAAAGCATTCTTAAAGTGGGTTCTTGGTTTTCTCCTCTCTTTTTATACCTACTTATATATATATATATATATATATAAGAACTAAAGGATAATAAATGATAATGATCCATATTTGAAGTCCAAACCATTCAAAAGCTTGGTTCCATGGCTTTTTGTCTCCTATAAAGAATTTTCTTTAATCAGATTTACTTTGATATTCATAATCAAAATTAAACATTGAAAAATAAAAAAAAAGTATGTATCCATGATGGATGTATTTATGGTCAGTTTAATTTTTATTTTAAACTAGTAGAACATAAATTAAAAGTGATTTTGAATGGGTTAGATTTCAAGTATGATCTTCAAAACTAAACAAAATAATGCAGAGAGAATTAGTGCATTTATAATTGTAAACATATAAAGTGAAAGAATGGTTTCTTTAACCCTCCATGTACCTGTGATGAAGTAAGAGCAACTTCAAACCCTTTCATAGCCTCTAAGCCCAAACAATCCAACCTCTTCACCTCTCTTTGATCAAATTGTCACAGACTTAAATCAAGGTATATGGTGGTGATGATGACTCAAGAATTGGGAAAATAGTTTCTAATCTTTCCCTCATCTCTTCTTTTTGTTTCATTTTCTTTTTACTTTGCTTTTCTTCTTTCATTAAATTTTTTCCTAAAATAAACCATTATTTAGTGTCATTTTTTTGGAAACCCATCTTATATTTCAAGCATGTTTGGCAAAGGGGTAGGGTAAAGTAGGGTAAAGTTAAAATTTTAAAATTCAAAATTTTTTCCTTCTTTTTTTTTTTAAAAAATTCAAATTTTCCTTATCTTTTTTCAAAAGAAGTAAAAAAAATTATTACTAAATTACAAAAAAAATCTCTACTTTTTATACAAAAAGTAAAAAAAATTTCATATCAAACAACTAAAAAGAAAAAGTCATCATAACCTAATCATATATTATTCTTTCTTGATTTTGGGTTTACTCTACTTTAATTTACCTTATACTCTCGCAAACATGCTTTAGGTATTATGTGCGCGAGAAGGGATGCTCGAGCTCTGCCTCTGCTACTTATGAGAGGTAAGAAGGGATCCTCGAGCTCTACCTCTGCTGCTAAAGCTAAGCTAGCAGTGCTTAAGGAGTCCTACATGACTGTTTTCTCGCTTGCACTCGATGAACAGTCAAAGCTGCAGATGCTACATCAGATCAATCAAGTTTAAACAACCGGATGCTCTTCCACCTACAGTGTCTGCCGACCAGATTGCAAAGGCTAGGCAGCTGTTAAAGGATGAAGTTTCAGAGAGTTCCTCTTCTGTAGTCCAGGAAGTTGTTTCTCCTCCAATTGCAATTGCGGTGCCGAAGGTTGTGTCTGGTGGTCAGGAATCCACTTTTACTATAGTCCCCACTGACGTGTTTCCTTTGCAAGACGATTCATATGTCTCAAAACAGAGGATTGTGAACACTTGCAACCCAAGAATGTCAGACTTCCCTTCAATAATGTCAGATTTCCCTTGTTCCGGCAAGGTTGAAGTTGATTTTGGTACTCTAGACCAGACCTTGGGGTTGTCGTGTCAATGGCCAACTCCCAGAAAATTACCCTCAAAAGACAAGGGAAATTCTGGAAAAATCCTGACCAATCGTTTGGAGGCCCAGGCTCATTTCATAAACGATTGTAACCCGCCCAAAAATTTAGGGTTGAATTTTAAAAGAACCTTACCAACTCACTCTTTGGCGCCTACTACTTTTCAGAGTGATTTGAAGTCTTCTTTGACTGTGGTACAAGGTTCCAAAGCCCAAAACCATCTCTCAAAGCCATCTATTCCCACTGCTTCAACTTCAGCTAACAGTGAACCAATTGCCAGGGTGAATAGAAGGAAAAATCAAAACTGCTCCCCACCAGGTTGGGTCTCCCTGTGCTCCCTAAGGCAGAACTGACACATTTCCTCAAATTCATGGAGCCTCTGTCTTCTTCTTCCACTACAGACCTCAACTGCATTCTTCATGAGGATGATTCGGAAGATATATCAGAAAAATGGGCCAACTCTTTGGTTGGGGTTTTTTATGGGCAAAAGGCCACACTACATGGCAGTGAAAGCTTCTCTATCCAAAGCTTAGAGAGTTCAGGATGGTTTTTAGCTTCATGCTCTTGAAAAAGGTTTCCACCTATTCAAGTTCAGGACCTTTGAAGAAAGTGATGTGAATTTAATTAATTAATTTAAAGCTTTAAGTGCATAGTTGTCTTGTTGAAATAATGGTAAATATATGTTAATCCCACAAGGAGTACTTTGAACTTTTTAATTAAAAGTATAAAATTTTTTCAATCAACAGTAGAAATTGAAAAACTTGGTGAGATGTGAATAAAAAAATATAGAAAAATAACAAAATAAACAGATTAGACCATTCAGAATCCACTAAGCAAGATAATAAATCCAATCATGTAATTATTTTATTCTTTATCTCAAGATAAATTCAGATCAGAAACAAATCAATATTTTTTTATCCAAAAGATTTTTCTTTCGTGAAATTTTAATTTTTAATTAAAAACAAAATTAATACTCAAGACCTCTATTACCTCATAAAAAAATGAATATCTTAAGCATCATCTATCTAACTAAGTATAGACTATCAAAGATAACTATAGATTGAAGCATAATTTATCAAAGTAAGTATAAAATATAAATGATTAAGATTTATACATTACGAACATAAATCAGAGGTTTGCCTTTGGCATGAAGACAGATCTATTATTCTAATAAAGCATTTATTAGACAAAGGGAAAGAGAAATAATCACATGAATTAGAACAAAAATTCAATTAGCTTTATATGTGTTCTTCAATCAGAAACTCAGCTAACTATTGCAAAGAACATAAAAAATAATTTCATTGATATCTTCTCCTTATACAATGGTCTCTAAGGAATATCTTTTTGAGATCCTACTTTATGGAACAAGGCTCCAAAATACCTTTAAAATGAAATCAAAAATTGATGGAGAGAAGAAAAGTGGAGAAAAGAGGGAGAGAGAGATCTGGGACTTCCTTATCTAGTTGGGAATGTGGAGGAGCCTCCCATGGTGGCCTCCTTTTATGGTTTTTTGACTCATAAGATTCATTGAATCTAGATCTCTTTTTGGTGGATTGAGAGATAAAATCTGTTGCTTGTTGATTGATTTTATCTATTGAGATGAGAGAGATCTTTAAAATAAGATGAGGTGAAAACTTTTGGAATTCTTATTTAATCTTCAGATCGAATCCACAGAGAGATGTATAGTAGTTATATTTCGATGGAGTGGATGTAATTTGAATCTTGCCTAAAAATGTACATGAAACTTTTTGGGCCATACCTTTCTCATTTTAGCTTTGCTTTGTATGATCTGGGGCTCTACGGGCATCTACTCTAAATAAGTTTTCCGACTGTAGGTCATTTGCTTCAGTCTAACTTCTGAATTGAAAGTTATGGCCATTTTAAGATAGGCTGTTTTGAGAAAAATGATTTTGAATTCTAATTTATAATGGACTCTATCTCTACAGTAGTTGTGACTTATTAGCCAAGTTAGAAGAATATTTCTTGACATAATAGGATGAGATAAGAGCTTTTGGAAGCCGTAACTGTCTTTAGGTGAGGCCCACAGGCAGATGAACTCTAAGGATATAGATCTTCAAGCAGTGGGACCCAAATCATCCCTAAGGTCCTATAGGTCTTACAAATTTCATTTCCTGTATATTCTAATTCAATCAATAAAATTCTGAAGACTCCAAATCGAAGTGGGACCGTCCCAATAGGGACTTCTTTCAATTGGGACTCTTCAAAGAAAAATTGCAAACATTCTTAATTAATGTAAAAAATGTAAACAATTGTACAAATTTCAATTTCTATATGAAAATGCATAAAATGATATAATTGATGAATAAAGATGCATTTAACATAATTAAGTCTCTAATTCATCCAAAAATAATGCATAATTGTGTGAATTCATGGACTTAACTGAAAGCCAAAAATTTTTTGAAGGTGGACCTTGGTTTGTCAATGGCCATCCTCTCCTTCTAACAAGATTTATAGAAGACCTTAACCTTTAGAAGGAAAAAATGGATTCAGTTCTAATTTGGGTTAACTTTCCTAACCTGAAGCTGGATTGCATGTCTCAAAACTATCTTTCTAAACTGGCTAGTTGCATAGGCATGCCTATTTGTATGGACAAGTTCACAACTACTGGTTAGAGATTGGCATTTGCTAGAGTCTTGGTCGAAGTGAATGTTGATTCACCTTTTCTTGATTCGATCATGATTGGATACAGAAGGGGTCACTTTGAGCAAGCAATTCATTCATGGTAGCCTAAAGCCTACACCACCTGCAGAACTGTCAACCACTCCCAAGCCTCATGTCCAAGGCAGCCAATTGTTCCAAAACAACAAAAATAAAAAAAAGGTTCTGATTAAAAAAAAGTCACAACTAGATCCCAAACCTGCATCTAATCCTGTTTCCTTGATTAAAGAAAAGGATATTGAAAATTGGGAAGTTGTCAAGCACGGTCATTCCAAGAACCATAGAGGCAATTCTTCAACTTCTCCTAGGTGTGATCAGAACATCAAATTAATTCTATTGATTGACTTAGAGGGAAACTCAGAAGTATCTAATGCTGATATTTAGGAAACTCATAATTTAATTGCTCAACAAATTTAAATAGCTAATGACTAGTCACTTCATGTGTGATCTTGCTTTGGGGGTGTCCCAACCCTCTGCAAGTACGAAATGAATTTCTTCTAATGGAATGTTAGACCCCTAAATAGTGCCTCTATGCAACATGAAATAAGGAGTATAATATCTAGACTCCATCTTAATTTTGTCGGATTGATCGAAACTAAAGTTAAGGAGAGTAATATTCCTAATATAAAACAATCTTTTCTACCAACATCTTGGTTGGACTACTCAAATATTAGACATTGTAACACTATCAGAATATGGATTTGTTGAAACCTAGTGGTCTTAATCACCATTTTGGAACACTATGAAGTTCAACACTTCGGCAAAATCTTTTTTTTTTTTTTTTGATAGTATGCTATGGTACAAATGCTACCTAAGACATCCAAACTCTAGGAATCTCTTGTTGCCTATTCTCAGCTTATTAACGGGCCATGGATTGTGTTAGGAGACATCCACTCCATCAGATTAGAGGAGGAGAAAGTGGGAGGAGTTAAGCCTAATATCTCTCATATGTAGGATTTTAATAACTGTGTTGATTAGTGCAATCTTGAGGACCTTGTTGTTTTAGGTGAAACATATTCTTGGTCTAATTCCACTACTGGCTTGGGTAGAATTGAATGTAAGCTAGATAGGGTTCTTGTCAATGGTGATTTTCTCCAATTGGCCAACAATTTTGAAGGTTCACTTCTAAACCAGAGTATCCCTAATCATAGGTCTATTTTAATTTCGAGTACTCATCAACGCACTGCTAAATCTCCATTTCGTTATTTCAATGGATGGGCAAAAGATACAACATTCTTCAGTGTTGACAAAGAGGCATGGGATATCAACATCAATGCCTCTGCTATGTCTAGGGTTGTTAAGAAGATGACAAATGTTAAAAGGTCTTTGAAACTATGGCAAAAAGGGAAAAAAAAAATCAATCTCTACCAAAATTAAGGAAGCTAGGCACAATTTTGATAGTCTCCAATCTCATTTGGCTTTCGCTTAATCCTCCCCTTCTTCTCTTCTTATAGTTGAAAAGCAGGCTCGAGAAAATCTCCAAAGTTGTCTTCTGATGGAAGAAAGTATGCTCAAGCAGAAATCTAGGGACAAGAATCTCAATCTAGGTGATTCAAATTTCAAATATTTATACTCCCTCATAAACTCCAATAGGAAAAGATCTACTATCAAAAGTATTATGGATTCTAGTGGCTATTCATACTTTGAACCCTCTCATAGTGAAGAAGTCTTTATTGATCACTTCAAAAGTATCATTTCCTCAAATGACCAAAGGCCTTATCAAGCTACGAATCTCTTCCACGCCGTAATCAAAGATAGTCTTTGTAGTGATGATGCTGAAATCTTATGTAGGCCTGTTTTCATCTCTGAAACTGAAGATCCTATCAAAGGCTATAATCCCCATAAATTCCCTAGCCTAGATGGTTTCGATGCTCGCTTCTTCAAAGTTTGCTGGCTACCATAGGTAGAGATGTTTCGGTAGTCATCAAAGACTTCTTCATATAGTGAAAGTTTCTCCTCCAAGTGAAAAATATCTTCATTGATCTTATTCCCAAGTTTAAGGCACCTTCTTCACCAGTTGATTTTCGCCCAATTTCCCTCACCAATGAGCTCTATCAAATCATTGCTAGAATTATAGCCAATAGGATGAAGCCTTTCATGGAAAAGTTGATAAGTCACAGCCAATCCACTTTCATTCTTGGAAGGAGCATTGTGGATAACATTCTATTTTCTCATGATCTATTCAAAGGTTTCCATCTTGACAAAGGCAAACCAAGATTATGCTTAAAGCTTGATATCAGTAAGGCATTTGAAAGTGTGAGATGGGATTTTGTTGAAGTGGCTCTCAAAGTTATGATGTTCCCTTCAACCATGATTCTTTGGATAATGGAATGTATTGGTAACCTGCTTTTTCTATTTTACTTGATGATAAGGTTTTTGGCTTTTTCGATAGCAATTGAGAACTTCGGCAAGGTTGCCCCTATCTCCTTACCCTTATTGCATTATCATGGAGTTTTTCTCTTCCACCTTGAATGTTTTTCTCATACCAACGGGATGATTCCATCACCCTACTCTAAAGGAAATGTTTGAATTTCTCACCTCCTTTATGCTGATGATGTAATGATATTTGTTGTGGCCCATATTTTGGTGGCCGGACATATCAAGAAATTACTTGAGGATTTCTATTACTTCTCTATTTTATAGGTAAATGAAAGTAAGAGCTCAATCCTCTTCTCTAATGTCATTGATGAAGTCAGAGAGGCTATCTCTTCAATCCTAAAGTTCAAGGAAAAATGTCTTCTAGTAAAATATTTGGGCCTTCCTCTCTTTTCTTTTAGGCTAAAGCTAATTGAATGCTTTCTTCTAATTGAGAAAATCAGGAAAAGAATAATTGGTTGGAAAGCTGCCCTGTCATTCTATGTTGGACTAGTCTAGTTAATTAATTCAACAATCTCCTCCTTCCACTTTTTTTAGGCTACAAGCTTCATTCTTCCTAAGTGTTGCATAGACCTCATTGAGAAGGATATCAAAAACTTTTTCTAGGTGATTTTCAAGAATTAGGAAGCTTCACACTATTTTCTGGTGGAAGATTTGTCATCCTTTGAATAAAGGTGGGCTGGGCATCAAGTCTATTAGGCACTCTGTTGAATCTTCCATCTTAAGGCAAGTATGGAGCATTGTTTCAAAAAGGATGTCATTATGGGTGGAGTGGGTATACAACAACCACATAAAAGAAAAATGCTTCTGGGATGGCGTGGTATTCTCCATGGTAGAGCTTTAGCACTACAACACATTAAGCACTTGACTGGTGATGGAAAAAGTACTTGATTTTGGTTATATCTTTGGCTTCTTGGTAGCAGGTTACTAGATTAATTCGAAGCTAGAGTTACTTATGATCTAGTCTTGGGCAGAGATGTTTTAGTGAGTCATTTCATCATAAATAGTTGTTGGAACTTTCCCCAGCCCTTTTCTTCTCGAGTTATGAACATCTTCCTTTTGGTCTCTTTGATGGCTCAACCTTTAGTTGATTTCTATGGTGAGGTGGTTTGGTCTCCCTCTAAGCTAGGCAACTTTAGCTTAAAGTCTACCTATCAATATACCTCTCAGTAGGTAAAGTCTTTTTGGTGCAATCTTCTTTGGTTCAAAGGATGTATTAACAAGCATTGTATATCCACATGGTTGGTTCTACATAATGGCTTGAAGATTAAAGATGTTCTAGCAGCAAACTAGAATTTCAATTGCTCGATCTATGTGCTTTGCATATGTTTCCTAAAAGTTGCAGACACTTCTTGACTGAATGCATTTGGGACTCTATAGTTGATTCTTTTTGTGCTACTGCCCAAAGAGACAAGCCCATTGTTGAGCAGATGGAAGACTTTCTTTCTAAATGCAACCATAAGAATGATGATGATATTATTGTTAGGAGGCAGCTGCTAGGATCCCTACTTATTGCGCACAGATCATTGCAGAAATAACTTTAAATAATGATGATTCAAAAACCATACTTACGAGATCTCTCTAATTTAACTTCGGTCTTACAGCAACCCGGAAATCTCAAGACTTTCTACTGTATTCCTCTATGCTCGAACTTGCACCGGGGTATGAGCCTCTTTTGTGAATACTCTTTGCTCTAAAAATGAGATTTCTCTTGTGTGTTTTTTATAGAGAGCAATAGCGCATATTTATAGGCTACAATAGGGACCTTAAGAAGGAAATAAGAAATATGCATCTTATGGAAACAGGAAACCCTAATTTGACCCAAATTAAAATCCTAGTTTCATAAATTACAATTCAATCCATTAGAGAATTATAATTGCACTTTTGTTTTTATTATCAAAATAACATTTCAAGATTTTTGTTACTAAATACTTATTAATCTCTCCATGTTAAGATTTCAGATATCTATCGATTAAATAATTACTGAAACCTATATTTAATCGATATTTTTATAATTCCTTGAGACCTTACAGTTAACTTATTTGATATGTTGGATACAAAGTCTATCTGCAGGTTTTGATATAATCAAAACTTATAAGCTTCATCAAAGGAATATCATCCATCCTTGTTACGGGATGTGGATTCCATTAATAAACTAACATGAACCATATATGTTGCATAGTCATTTAATTTACGAGATTATTAACCCATAAAAGATCTCACTCCTTTGTACATCAAAATGCCAAAGTCTAAATGTATGTGTCTAGTATTTTTTATTAAGATTAAGAATACAAGTACTCATAATAGCCATTTAAATGTTAATCATCTTATCTAATCAGTATAAATACAGTAAACCCAAAAACGTTTTTGTTCAATACACACAAAGTATACTAGCACAACGAGTTGAAACTATATAATTCCCGTAGCCAAGACAAGCCTACTAAAATATCATGCTACAATTGTACCAATGGTGTATCCAACTTCATTTAGATTATGAACAACAACAACTTATATTCAATAAGAACCGATAAACAAATTTTTCGTGCGTAAGGTAAACTTTACACACTAACTTGTCTACTTTATAAAATGAAAGGCACACATATGCATAATAAATAACAATGCAACCATTTGCCCACACAAATTCTCATTAAGATGAAAAAATAAACTTTAATAATAAATAAATTAGTCAAAGACAAATACATAAAAGTATGCTTTTACTATAAATTTCTAATAATCTCCCACTTAGACTCAAAACCATGTTGACATAAAAGTCAACCTCATGCCCTCTACATGATTATCAAAGTTTTTTGCTGGTAAGCTCTTTATAAAAGGATTTGCCAGGTTGTCTACCGAAGCAATATTGGTCACAATTATACTACTCATTTGTATGATTTCTCGGATGAGATGATACTTATGCCGGATGTGCTTACCCTTCTTATACATCTTGGGTTCCTTTGCATTAGCAACCGAACCAGTATTATCACAATGAAGTAGTATATGTGATTTTACCAAATGTACCACTTCTAGATCCATTAAGAAGTTTCTGAGCTAAACTATATCCTTGGCTGCTTTAGAAGCTGCTACATATGTGGTTTCCATGGTAGAGTCAGCAGTACATGATTGCTTGACACTCTCCCAACTTATGGCCCCACTTCGTAAGGTAAATGCAAATCCTGAAGCCAATTTTCTAGCATTATTATTTGACTGGAAGTCTAAGTTTGTGTACCAAATGGGCATCAAGCTCTCGGTTTAGTAAATTAGCATATAATATCTAGTCCTCTTGAGGTACTTAAGTATATGCTTTACAGCAGTCCAATATTCTCTCCCTGCATTAGACTAGTATCTGCTAACCATGCCAATGGCAAAACAAATATCAGGTCTAGTACATAGCATTGCATATATGATGTTTACCACCATCAAAGTATAATGCACTTCCTTCATCTTTTCTATCTCATCAAGTGTTTGAGGACACAAATCCTTGGATAAAGTAATTCCATTTCTGAAAGGAAGAAATCCTTTTTTGGAATCTAGCATGCCAAAACGGGTAAGAATCTCGTCAATATAAATTCAACATTCTTTGTTTTCGATCTCGTTGGAGCTTGATCCCTAGAATGTGATTAGCTTCTCCAAAGTCCTTCGTATCGAACTGACTGCTCAACCATACTTTGACCGAAGACAACACCCCGACATCGTTTCCAATGAATAGGATGTAATTTACATAAAGTACTAAGAAAATCACCACACCACCATTACAGCTCTTATATACACAGGATTTATTAAGGTTCTGTTTGAAACCATAAGATTTAATGGCTTAATCAAAATGAATGTTCCAAGATGTAGATGCTTGCTTAAGTCTATAAATGGACCTCTTAAGCTTGCACAACATGTGCTCACTGCTTTTAGCTACGAATCTATTTTGTTGCACCATATAGATACACTCGTAAAGATTTTCATTAAGGAAAGTTGTCTTGATATCCATTTGCCAAATTTCGTAATCGAAATGAGCCATAATAAATAAAAGAATCTAGATGAATTTTAGCATGATTGCTGGTGAGAAAGTCTCCTCATCATTGATTCCTTCCTTCTGAGTAAACCCTTTCGCAACAAGCTTATCTTCGAAAGTTTCAATTTTTCCATCCACTCCTTTTTTCTTCTTGTAAACCCATTTACAACCGGTAGACTTTATCCCCTCTATTGGTTCTATAAGACCCCAGACTTGATCAGAGTACATGGACTCTATTTCGGATTTCATAGTTTTTTACCGTAGTTTTGCATCTTTGTCTTAGAGTGCTTCATTATAGTTATAGGATTCAATATCTATTTCATCAGAGACTCTATCGAATGACTCTCCCTAGAATATATACTACTCGGGTTAACGAACAACCCTCTCATGACAACAAGGCACATCCTATGTCTGTGTATGAGTAGTGTCACGCAGTGTTAAAACTAATCTTGGTGTACCATCAATGACATATTGATCCTGTCGCCACCCAACATGTTGGTGGGTTCACCTGGAGTATCATTAGCTTGAGACTTGGCAATCCTCCTACTACGACAAGGTAATGGAATGTCTAATTCTTCATCTTGTGGTGTCTCTTATTGTGCTACTGGTAATGGAAAAGTTTGGGTAGCTCTCTCCTTTCTCAATTCTTCCAGAACAATTCTACTTTTAGTTTTGTGGTTCATTACATAGTCCTCTTCTAAGAATCGAGCATTGGTGCTAACAATAATTTTTCAATCTTTAGGATTATAAAACAAACCACCTTTTGTTCCTCTGGGATATCTAACAAAAATGCAAACTTCCATTTTTGGTTCTAACTTATCTGTGTTCCCTTTTAGCACATGTGCTAGACTACCCTAAATCCTAACATGTTTTAAATTGGGCGCCATAGTTCTGTGGGTGTAGGAGGTACTGACTTAGATGGAACTAAGTCTATAATGTACGTCGCCATTTCTAGAGCATGCCCCTAGAACGAATTAAGTAAATCTGAATAACTCATCATTGACCTTACCATATCCATAAGAGTTCTATTCTTTCTTTTTGCTATACCATTTTATTAAGGTGTACCTAGTGTGGACAACTGGGATTTAATCCCCTCTTGTGCTAAGTAATCCCTAAATTCTCCAAAGAGGTACTCGCTACCACGATCAGATCGTAGTATCCTCATACTCTTATTTGGACGCTTCTTCGTTTCCATCCTATACTTTTTGAATTTCTCAAAGCATTCGAACTTATGGTGCATTAAGTAAATGTAACCATACCTTGAGTAGTCATCAATAAAAATAATGAAATATTGAAAGTCACCTCTTGCTTGGACATTCATTGGTCCACACAGGTCAAAGTGAACCAATTCCAGCTGTTTTTTGTCCCTATAGCCATTTATCGAAAAAGGATGCTTGGTTATTTTCCTCTCTAAGCAAGATTTGTAGACAGGAAGTGCTTCCACTTCTAATGAATCTTATGGTCCATTTGCAACTAGTCTTGAAATTCGATTTAGATTAATATGACCCAGGTGTAAATGTCAAAGATACGTTTGGTTCAATTGTGAAGGTTCCTTTCTCTTATATGGTAGGGTAATTGTGTTATTCAATTCAATCAGTTGTAGTTTAGGAGAGATAGAATGAACAATATAAAGATCATCCACTAGTGAACCAGAATAGATAAAATGCTTATCGTACTTAATAACCACAAATTTATTAAAATAAATGAAATATCCGTCTTTAACCAACTTGGAAATAGAAATTAAATTCCTTATAGTGGAGGAAACTAAAGACAATCTTTTAAAATTAAAGTTCTATCTCAACTAAAACTTTGCCAAACATCTCCTACTGCAATTGCTGTCACCTTGTAACATCACTCATAAGCAAATAAATCTCCCCATCACTTAGTTGCTTGATTTGCTAGAATTTCTGCAAAGAATTGCAAATAGGATTAATGGCTCCCACATCTACACATTAAGTACCAGTAAATATAACGACCAAACATGATTCAACAACTAGTGAATGAAATTTAACTTTATTGTTCACTTTGTTAAGATAAGTTGGACATTGCTTTTTTTAATGCCCTGCTTGCTTGCAAGGAAAACACTTACCCTTAGGCTTTTTCACTCCTCCCTAAGGTCCGTTGCCCCCTTGAGGAACTGCAGTATGACTCTAACCTTTTTTTTTCTTTTGTTTATTCTTGCCTTTTGGCTTAGAAACAGAACATTTTTCAGCAACATGAACACCAAGTGGCTTTTTTAGAAAGCTTTCAGCAGCCTGAAGTTCCTTGAGTAATTCCGCTAGAGAAAAATCGAGCTTGTTCATGTTGTAATTTAGATAAAAATTCTTAAAGGAATCAGTCAAGGACTAGAGAATGATATTGATCTGGGTCTCCCTATCAATTTCAGCTACAAAGACCTGTAGTTCATTGAGGTGTTCCATCATTTTCAAAACATGATCCTTCATAGAGGTACCTTCAGCCATCTTAGTGTTAAAACAGTTCTTTCATAGCAACCTGCCTAGCCGCCCAATCCTGATTACCAAACATTTCCTTGAGACTGTAAATGATGTCATAGGCACTAAGAGAAGATTGATGCTGATGTTGTAAAACATTTGACATGGATACCAACTGTAACATCGTGCCATATTATCAGCTTTGATCCATTTTTTATATGTCTGGACGGCTACCTCATCAGTACAACCATTCATAGATTTCTTTGGGTACTTCTCAGTGAGCACATATTTGTACTCTTTAGCAGTTAGTACAGTATCCAAATTTATTTCCTAGTCAATGTAATTAGGTCTAGTGAGTTTATGTTCTTTGAGAATAATAGCAAGAGGATTGAAGCACCCATCTTAAATCATGAGAATTACATAATCAATAAATTATGATGGGCAAATAAACTTTGGATTCAAATAAAAAAAAAAAGGCTCCCTTTGTCAATTAATAAAAGAATCTGATAGTAATCTAAAACACCAATGCATAGTATTCCTCGCTGTGAAGACTCCTATTGTACTTATTTTGTTCAAATAGGACAAACCTACTAGTTTTATTGTCAAGGCCACAAACCGTGCTAAGTAAAACCAAATATATACCATGACTTTGGTCCTATAAATAATAGTAGTGACTCAGGTTGGAAGCATACTATTATTTATAGTTAAGTGTGCACCATTATTTAATTCAAGGTTTATTATTCTATATTCGATCCCATCAAATGGAGAAGTGACCTATACTAATAATTACCCTAAATCTTCCATATGGGAGTTTGTATTGAAAATTCAATAATTAACTAATCCAATGAAGAGGAAGACTCTAAGGTCAACACATAAATTAATTACATCTTCTACACAACAATGATGGAGACCTTGGGAACTAAGAGGTTTCCTCTCCCACTTACTTCTTAAACGATGAGGATTCTTATAAAATAATTTAATTAAGACTAGTTTAGAATCTTATAGTAATAGATTGCAAAGATATCTAGGTTACTTTATCTTTACTACTTCACTATTCTAAACATTATTAAAAGGGTCTAATATCATATTTTGCAGGTTATTGTAATGATAAACATCCAAGTACGAAAAAAAGAAAGACAATCAGCAAAAGATTCCTAGCTATTATGGTTAAGTAGGATCCTTTGTTTTCATGATTGCTACTTCTTCAAAACATGCGCTTTGCAAAGGGGGTTCAGGGGTGTTCCCCAGCGGGGATCGAGCTTAATGAATTTCTACCTTTAGAACCTATGTCATTTCTTTAAAAAAAATTACATTGAATCCTAAGCCTTTTGATGAACGGAGTTCATATGTTATGTCAGTATAATTACATCACCATGAAATATTGAAAAATATGTGCAACAGTAACCACAAATTTGGTTTGTAGGATCCATTCACATAACATACACACATGGTGTCCATAATATCCAATCAATCACTGCAAAACAAAGGTTAAACAGTTCTTTGCAAAACTAGTTATAACAAATGCAATCACCATGGTTTTTTTTACAGCAACCCATAATTTCAATATATTTTGTTAAATCTATATTTAATATCAAGATTTGCTTTAATACCATTGTTAGGAGGCAGCCACCAGGATCTCTAGATATTGCATATAGATCATTGTGGAAATAAATTTTGATGAGTATGATTCAAGAATCATACCTATGAGATTTTTCTGATTTGACCTCGATCTTATAGCAACTCGAAAATCTCAAGACCTTTTACTATATTCCTCTATGTTTAAATTGCACCTTGGTGTGAGCCTCTTCTATGAATTCTCTTTGCTCTTAAAAATGAAAATTTTCTTGTGTTTTTCCTAGAGAGCAATAACGCATATTTATAGGCTACAATAAGAATTCTAAAAAGGAAATAAGAAATATGCTTCTTATAGAAACATGAAATCTTAATTCAACCAAAATTAGAATCTTTGTTTTATAAATTACAATTCAGTTTACTAGAGAATTATAATTGGACTCTTTTCCTTCTTTATAATTCATTGAGACCTTATAGTTAACTTATTTGATATATCGGACACAAAGTCCACTTGCAGGTTTTGACATAATCAGAACTTATAAGTTACATCAAGGGGATATCATCAATCCCTATTACGGGATGTGAATTCCATCAATAAACTAATATGCACCATATATACAGTGTTGTCATTCAATTTACTGAGATTATTGACCCATAAAAGATCTCACTCCTTTATATATCGAAATGCTAAACACTAAATGTATGTGCCTATTATTTATATTGGGATTAAGAGTACAAGTACTTATAATGATCATTTAGATGTTAATTGTCTTATATAGCTAGTATAAAAATAATAAACCCAAAAGCGGTCCTGTTTAATACACACAAAGTGTACTAGCCTAACGAATCAAAACTATACAATTTTTCGCAGCCAAGACAAGCCTACTAAAACATCATGCTACAAGCATATTGATGGTGTGTCCAACTCCATTAAGATTGTGAACAACAATCACTTATATTCTATAAAACCCGACAAACAAATCTTCTGTGTGCAAGCTGAACTCTACACACTAACTTATCTACTTTATAGGATAAAAGACACATATAAGTATAATAAATAACAATGCAACCATTTGCCTATACAAATTCTTATTAAGATGAAAAGATAAACTTTACTAATAAATGAATTAGCCAAAGACAAATACATAAAAGTATGCTTTTAGTATAAATTTTCAACAATTACTATGGCGAGATTATGCTTCCCTGAATTCACTTGAATGTATAGCATGAGCATAACCATTGAATTTTCAGAAATAAAGTTTTCCCTTGGAAAGTAGTCCTTCATCATATAAAAACCCATATTCGTTCGAGAGCAAATTGTCTTAATCTCAAGGTTTCTTCTCATATTGCAGTAGCTTGGGACCTAACTGTACACTCAAACTAGACTCTTATTAAACTAGTCCCATGTGGCCCTTCAAATTGGAATCTTTTTCTTTCCACAAGAGATAACTTTACAGTGGGTTCTTTAAGAAACAAACAAACTCTTTTTTTTTGGATAAAGATTGTTGTTAATAGTGATGGTTTCGATGCAGCTTCTATTCTTCTTAAAGAAGCTTCCAAGTATTCAAATTCTCTTGTTGTGCTTGTAGACATGAAATTAATCAACTTTGCTCTTATTAACATCACCATTTCTCCTTGGAAGCATAGGTTTCAAGTACATAGGATGAATCTTTTTTCAATAGTCTCAACTTTACCATGTGCTCTCATTTTGACAAAGAAGTTTTGCTTGATCATGGTTTGCAATATATCTGAGAAACCACAATTGCATTACTTGCTCCATCTAATGTTTTGTGCCCCCTCTTCCTTTTTGCCTAGGCCGTGGCTTTGTTCTTTTAGCCAACTATAGGGTTCCTCTTTTTTACTATGTTTTTAGGTGTTGTGACTATGTTTTTAGGTGTTGTGGGTGATACTGTGATCGCATTGCATAGGAATAACTCCTTTTGATGTATTTTTATATTTGTCTATAATATTCTGATCTTAACTTGCAGCAAAAAAAAAAAAAAATTCTACCTTTAGTACTTTCCATTTTTCCATCTTTAAATCAAAAAATCATTAGTTACTCTACATACTTCTCCTTCTTGTCAGGAAAGCAATTAAGCTGAATGTCAATAGTCATGTTAAAATATTTTCTTTTAGAGTTTTTTGCATATACGTACTTGCTAAAATCTCTTATATTTGTAAATAGGTCCTTTATGTTTCAATATTTGTAGATAGGCCCTTGTTTTAGCATTTTAATGCCTCTCATATCTCAAAACATATGGTTTTGATGTAAATTAGCAACCACTATGAGGATTTTGCTCAACTTTTTTTCAAAATGGCACTTTTGTCCCTACAACTATTTTTGTACATACCCTTCCTAAGGATTCTAATATTTATTAATATGATCTACAATGTGAGTTGAATAATAGATCAGTTAAATTTTCTCAATGCTATAAGCGTGTCACCTGCTACTCACTTATTTTTCTTGATTTTGATTGATGTCTTAACTCTATTTCTTTTTAGTAGCATGAGTGTTAACCATATTTTGAATTACTTATATTTAGGATTATTTTACTAAAGCAAGTGACTGAGTGAAGTTTCATTTAATATTCTATATCTACTAAAAATTATATACTCATCTAATTGGGCAGCTCAAGAGTAGGGCCCCTTAAAATAATATTTTCAAATCAGTGTCTCCAATATTAATACAAGTTTTTTTTCCTTTAGAAAATAATATCTTTAAAAAACCTTTTCAAGTGTTTAAAATTGGAAATAACTGATACAAGAATACATTATAAAAATATGAATTTATGAGAATCATTATGCAGTGAGATGGCCAATATAAATTTTGAAAATCCAAAAAGCAGGCCATTCTAGCCCTTAGAACCATTATACAAAGAGATGGAGAGAAAGTAACATGCAACCTATTTCTAGTTTTCTTTCTCAAGAGAACTATTATAAAAAAATGCCAAATAGCCCTAAGATTGTAGAAAAACTAACGACTTGAAGGAAAAAAAAACTAATATATATATATATTAATATTAAAACAGAGGATGTCGTCAGCCGCCTACTGTGAAGAAGTTCACATGCTTAATCGGAAAAAATAAAGTTAAAGTGAAAAAGGTGAAAAATAATAGTTACGAAGGATAAGGGTTTTTTTAGTGATAAATAAAGATATGGGCAAAACTGTTAAAACCGGAAAAATTTTAATGACCTCTTCTCTTTATTGTCAAATGCACTTAATTTGGGACATGAAAGGTCTAAAAGTGTTAAAGCAGGGGCTTATTTATAAATGCTGAAACCACATGGGCTTAGTTACAAATATTAGTAAGCTTAGGGGGATCCATATACAAAAAGATCTTTCTTTTATATAACAAGTGGATTGGTTGTCATGTTTGTATATATACCTTCTCCTATTTTCTCTCCAATCCAAAATTTTCAAAAGATTGCAACTTAAAGTGTGAAGTATCACTTATTTCTCTCCACTCATCAAAGAAAGGAAGTTCCTTATTTCTATCCTCTCATCAAAGAAATTAAGGAAGTTGAAGGTTTGATTTTGTTTTGAATTATGTTTGACTAATTCATTGCTTTGGTTTTTTCTCCTACTTTTTTTCTTCTTTAGATCATCTTGCCTTGGAATGAGAAACATTAATATTTTCATGTTTTCCAACTTATATGGCTGATGGGTGGCTCATTTAATTCATATGATGTGGCATTATATTAGTGGACCATCCAAAAGCGGCAAAAATGCCCCTTTTCAAGTGGGGCATTCATTAGAATTTCCCTTTATATATACAACTGTTACATATGTGAGACACATTACCATGTTTGTCAAAATCATATTTTCACATGAGTAAATGAGTATAACCAACATTTTTTTTATGTATTTGTATTTTTAGGACTTTTTAGTTCACAAATTTCTTGAAATTCATCAAGAATTATGATATGAAACTATGAAATGTCTGGCATTGTTCTTGTATTATTTTAGATTTTACGCAATGAGAATGGGTTGTGTTGAGATTGGTGATTCAAAATTTGTTTGGTAACATCTTGCTAAACTTTTCGGCTGACATCATAATAATTTAAAATAATGAACAAAACCAAAAGAATCATGTTCGGTGACATTGGTGTACTTAAATTAATTATAAAAATATTCATAGAAGAGTTTATAGCCCCCATGAGGCCTATCTTTAAACTATAGTGTGGAACCCACTTTCGGGATTAGAATATGGGCCAGCCTTAATAGGAAGGGGACTTCGGTGACAGGTCCCTATGTATTTTCCCAACCTATGTTAGCGCCAAGATATTTTCCTTTGCCACCTTGGGTCCCTAATAAAAAATAGATCCTGACAAATGACAACAACAACCTTAATTATTTTCAACTAGTAAATCCAAGAACCCCCAGGTCCTCTCCTTTTTTCCTCGATGAAGATGGGATGCTGTAGAGCCCAGATTTTCTCTGTCTTGTCTTGAGAAAGAAAGACCTCGACATTGTCCTCTCCGTCAAAGGTAAGCCACCTTTTTTGGCAAGATTTTCCAGCAGTGATACTAGGTGGTGAAACCCCTTCTAGGGTTGTCTTCTCTGACTCCGGTAGTCTTACAAAATAAGCAGCAAGGACCCACTTGTGAATTTGCCTCCTCCAGGAACTATTTCTGTAACTCAAGAACCCCCTTTTGTTCTTCCTCAGTAGCAGCTATTGTTACTTAGATGGAACGATGTAGTACTTAGAACAGATAGATTTTATCTTTTCAAGGAACCAACAGATAACCTTTAATTGTAAGAAAGCCAATAGAAAAATCTGTTTAAAGAAACCAATAGCTAGACTTTATCCACTTGAAGAACCAACAGGTAAAATCTCTATTTGTAAAGAAGTAAAAACAATAGATAAAAACACTATTGGAAACTATTATGATCATACCTCTTTTATCTGAATCTCCGACTTACTTGGGTTACATGTGAATGTTATAAATAGATTGGGGAATCCTATCTTATGGCAAATCGCCATAGCATCTTGATAATGCTTAATCATGTTCTTTGGATCGCCAGTGAATGATGAAAGAATAATGTAGTGCATACCAACTACAGTTTCATCTATATCACTAGCATTTATTGTATCTTGTACACCCCTATACAAATCTGTATACAAAGCATTTTGATTATTCTTGATGAAGTTGAGCCTTTCCTACTCTATTGCAGCATTGCAATCAACCATAAACTATTGAAACAAACAGCCACCCTTAAGCAAAGTTGGGCCTTTGTCATCCCCAGACATCAGTCTAAATGTATAAAACTCTCTGACTGACAGACCCTCGCACATATAGTTAGACCCTAGTGCAAATTGTATGCACTTTCTCCATCCATCAGTCCCATATGGAAAAATTAAAAAGTATTGTAGCGGCATGTATGAATGGTGGGTTTTGTTAATCCTCTGGAGAGTTCCATTTAACTTCTGAGCTATAATGTCATGAGTTCCTATAATTTCGGACTCATCACTGACGATGATAGTTGCAACCTCATTTGTTGTTGGTCTTGCATATTGTCTTCCTTCCTGTGAATGCAGAATTCGCACATGCAAATTTTGAGTACCATTTTTAGCCATCACATCCCTTGCATTATGGAATACTTTTACATATGGGTTAGTAGCATCTAGCATCGACTGTAAGCCTTCAATATAGTTAAGTCAACCCCATTTTTGTATCGGTTTCCATGAACAGTTCTTAATCCATTGGAATTTCCATGTTCCGTGTCATATATATAAATATATATATAGGAGCAAACTTAGGCATGTCTCCAGTTGCAGGAAGTAATGAACTGATCCTGTAAAAATTCGACCCACTAATTCGGAAAACATAAGGACCTCTTCAATCAAGCGCAGTGTGATCAATGTTTCCACCCATTGATGTGAAGGACAAAATAAAATTGTATGTTCTTATTCTCTCTTTGAATCTACATTGTTGGAGTTGATACTGTAGAAATTCAGGTGTGGTTAGCAGTAGTGGCAGCATCACCTTTCCTCCATGATAGCATAGGTTAAACTTTGGTCTTAAAATTGGACAGTCTTTGGTTTTTTCTTCTAGACACGTAATAGCTCTAAAGTGAGAGCATATTGCAGCTCTGGTATCAAAGCTCCAATGCGATGAGATATTTTTTCTCCTTGAGCACAAAACAAAATTATTACTTGGAATTAATTTATTTGGTCAGCCTTATAGAACTTAGTGTTGCAGGGTAATAATAGTGAGTTAATAAAATTCTTAATTACCTGATGTCGAAGCTATATTTGAACCCCTAGTGCAATTGGAATTACCATGTTTTTGTCGCTTTAAATACAAAATTGTTGTTCTTAAACGTTGTGCCTTCCTTTGAAGGAATCTTCTTTGGGCCTCTGGTTGTTGCAGTTCGTGTTGGATCGAGTGACCAATGTCACTCACACTATTAGTGTTTGCATCTAGAGTTGAGTGGTCGCAAGTGGTTCTTATTTTTGTAGATTTAATAAGCTATAATTTCAAGTTTTGTAGATTTTAAAGATGTATATATTTAAGGATTGTTTTGTACACGACATGCGAGCCAATGTGAGAATGAGTGGCTTTGTGCACATATTTCAAATGCTGAGATCATTTACAATGCAGAATTGCTAACTTCAAGAATCGAGCTTCTTTTTTAATTTGTAATAGTCGATTTTTAAACCGAGGAAAATTCTGTTGTGGATTGTGTAACATGAGCAATTGTCTTATAGCAGCCAACCGAGCCATCTTTTCTTTGATTGATTTATTAACAACTTTTGCAACTGAAAGTGTATACATCCTGGAGATGTATAATGTCAAACAATTTATGAGACTAGAAAGGTCCAAAGTTGTATTTTTATTACAAAAGTAATCCTACCTATTCGTACCAATTGATCCCCATGCTATGCACGGACCTAGGTACTACTTATTTGTATAATTTGTAAGCTTTGGATTTAAATGAAAGCTACATAAGAAAACTATTCAATCATCAATCAACATCAATAAATTATAAACTAAGAAAAATAGACCTATGAAGGTTACCTTTGTTATCTTCGTTGGCCATAATGGATGGGGGACTAAGATTTTGCATCATTTTTCATTGTGAGGTAGGGCCTACCTTCTTTCTCATAATTTGGTTTGTTTTATGCAAGGGTGTTGAATGGGTATAGTGTAGTGGTTCTTGGCCTAGGTCAAATGGGTTAGTCTTGTAGGCCTAATTTTATCTTTTATTATTATTATTTTTTTTGCCTTTAGGTTTGGACCCTTTTGTTTTTCTTAATTTTTCTTTTCTTTCTTCTCTGGTTTTTTTTTGGCTTGGGTCATTACTGTTTTTATGAATTTTTGTGGAAAATTATTTATTTATTCTAGTGGTCCCCCATGCCATGCGTGGGGAAGTGAATGAGGATCCTCTTTTTATATGATTCTTCACATTTAATTGTCATTTTAATGTAGCCTTTTAGGATCATGCGAACAATTTTTTATGTTCCTTTTTTGGGATGGGTCCATATAGTTTACATCATTTTTCACTTGTCATTGTGGTGTATTTTATTTGTTCTAGACCCATGAAGTACACCTTCAAATGTCATTTTAATGAAGCTCCTTTTTTTTTATTATTATTCTTTAGATTTTCACCCATTTGCTTAGCTTAATTGTTTAACTTAATGAAGGTTCTATTTTCTATTTTTAATTTCATTTTTTTAAGAATGTGAGGATGATGAGAAATGAAAATAGATGTTTTCAATTTTTTCCCTTTTAATTTTTTTAGTTATTATATATATATATATGGAGAATCGTCATACGCATCCGTCCCTCACCATTTTTTTCGTGAGAACTCTAGGTGGGGCCCATTTATCATACAATCCAAACCTTGTAACACACATGGGACCCCATGATAGGAACTCACCCCAACTTTTGATCAGGTATGGATTTATTGGACCGTTGGATCGACTATACACTAATCCGAACAGAATGAATTTGTGAGCCATGGATGAAGGGGTTAGGGATATGTGATTGGAACCAAATTTGATATATATGGTGCTTTTACATAGATCTTTTCAACCCTCCCAGTCTCATCCCTTGGTGGGCTCCATAGTGGGCCCCACTGAAGAGTGTGCACGAAAAGTCTATGAGGGATGTATGCACAGGAAAAGGCCCTCTATATATATAAATATTTGCAATTTTTAACACTATTGTAGAAGTGATGGTAGTGTGATAAAACGAATGTAGTGAACAGAATGTTTATATGCATGGCCATATTATTAAAAGAAAAACACAATAAACAAGAATACTAAAATGTGCATACATGAATATATGGGATTCGTATCATGGCCTAATCACAGATTAGCATATTCAATCAGTATAGACATACAAAATCTATATTAACCAAATGTGTACATTTAATATTTCTAAGAAAGGGAACATGCAAAGGTCATGGGCAGATCACGTGGGCCCACTTAGCTTAATATCAGTGGTTCTTGGCCATGGTCATAAAAGTTTTAGGAGTTCCCTTAGAAAGTAACTTCATTCTCTTAATTTTTACATCAATTTTCATTTTCAGTGGGGTTCCACCATCCTTTTCTTAATTCGGTTTTCACATGCCTACTAATCTATGGGCTGATCAATTCTACAGATTGGCAGCCCACCTTGCATGTGGAATTGATCTTTGGTTTTTAGAACAGAAGAAAAGATATATTAAAAAAATGTAAATATAATTTATTGGGCCTAATATCAAGCTCGGCTTCAAAATTGATGATTGACTTGCGGCTAGACCTAGTGCCCAAAGCCTTAATTTGTTTAAGTTGGTCAGGCCCATTTGATAATGGGGTTAACATAACCCATTTGCATTATAAGGTAAGTAGGCTCCCCCACTTACCTTTATCATCTCCACTACTCCGTTAAATAGATGTTTGTATTATCATTATTAGAAATGTAATTGTAAAGCCGTTCCCCAAAAAGGTGGTGGGTCCACTTGGACACCATATCTATGTATGTATGCATTTGGATTTTCATTGTTTTATATTAAATGTGTATTTCCTTAAAAGACATGCGATAATATGTGCAGTATCCTCATTAAGATCTCATTTTCCATAAATATGTTTCGCGTAGTGAGAGTGTGTTTTAGTCAAAACATTTCCACAACCACCCCATAGTGAGAGTGTGTTTTAGTCAAAACATTTCCACAACCACCCCACACACACCCCACACTCCACACCCCACACCCCACAAAACAATTTCCAGTTCTTTCGGATGAACCTGAGATCTTTTTACCCTGTGCACTTCAAAACTTGCTAACTTGTGCCATTTTTCAATGGTTAATAACCCTATGAATATAATTATAACTTCATAACAAATATGGGTAGCCCAAAGCTCGTGAATTTCTGCAGAGTTTGACACCGGTATATAGAGATTGAAGTTGATCATGATTCGTAGTCCTCCTAGGAACACTATCACGTAGTTAAAAATTTTCTTAACAATGAGATGTTTTCATAAGCAATCAAAGGTAATGATTAACAACAATAGAGTGCAATACCCTTAAAACAGTGGAATACTTCTTGTTCACGGAAATTAACTTTTTGGCTCCGTTCTCCTTCCTCATCTTAATGAATAAGTATAAGCTCAGATGATGTTTCTTTCCTAAAAGGTCACTTGTATACTTATGTCTCTTTCCTAAAAGGTCACTTGTATAATTTGGAATTTCGAAATTCTAACCTCTCTAGCATTTTGGGATGTAGAATCACATATCAGATTCTCAACATATGAATTATTGGGTCAATACATTCAATGTATTTTCTTTGCCATTTGGTACAAATTCTCCCCATTAAGTGTGTCATGTTACACTGTCGTATTTTTTCACATAGTGGATCAAAACAAATAAATTCCAACTGTAGGGACTGTTATGAAAATTTTAGAACTTATTATTATATATCCAGATCGAGAAAAACCAGACCAAGTTCCTCTAGGAGAAGTGCCTTCCGCCGGGGGTGGAGATGACATCGGATCGTGGGGCTGAACTATCCAACGCACATGGGACCACCACCACTGTGGTTGCCCAGCAGTTAGGAACCAGATCTGGCATCAGGTGGCCCACATTGGTCAACAACTTCTGTAGACCAAAAAACCTGTTTTGGTGCAGTACTTGGATAACCCATCTCTGATTTAATCTTAGCCAAGGTATGATCTTTTCTTTGATGTGTTTTGGGCCATTCAAGTGCTCTCTCCTCCTGGAGAAGACAGATAGTGCTTGGCCGACACCGGAGAGGAAGAGGCAGTGAAAGACTTTAAACCTTAACACAGGTTTAGGTCCCAGTCAAATCAAACTATGAAGATAACCAATAACAATAAATCTCACAACAAATCAAACACCATAAGAAAGATGGACACAAGATTTTTACGTGGAAAGCCCAAATGGAAAAAACCACGGAACCAACCACCGGTCCACTAAGATCAAACACTATTAAAGTGAGGTTACAAGAATTACTTACTACTCTTTTCCTGGTTGAACACGACGTAAGGGATTAGAAGCACTCCTTCTTGTCGACGCACATGTCGTTCACCTTCTTCAGGTTTGATCTTCACGCCTTGATGCCTCTCAAGATGAACTACCAAGATGGAGTATGAACCTGATGCTCAGAAGCAAACCTTGCAGCACATACGGAACAGAGAAGTTTCTGAGAAGATGATCCCTCAAGATTTCTAGGGTTTTGATCTGGAGTGAGGTGAATCATTCAAGGAAGAGATGCTCCTTACATACACAGTGAGGATAGAGACCTTTTTTGCTCTAGATTCGGAGAAGATAAGGAAGGTCTTGATCGCATAAGCTGTAGATCAAAAAAATCAGAATTTTTTGATTCGCGACAGCCGACCCAGCCAACTGATCGGATACCCTCTCTGACCGATCGAGCATGGGATCCAACCGATCAGCCACCTCAGCTGACTGGTCGGTCTTCAATTCTGTCTGCAGGCTTCTGTATACATGAAATTCGACCGATCTGCTAGGTGATCTAACTTGTCAGTCAGATAGATCACTTGCATTCATTCTTTGGAGTAGAAAAACCTTCATCTGTAACTGTTGTAGAGGCTTTTGTCCATCTAGAAAATAAAATTATAACTCTTAAAGCCAAAGTTCTGTCTATCCCATGAATTTGCCAACATTACATGCCTTACAATTAGACATTGCCAATAGGGCTGCTCTCCTCAATTTACCTTTGCCAGGAACAGAGAAGCTCTCCATCACACCTCTGCAAGAAAAACCCAACACAGAGAATAAAGCAATTTATATGCTAACTTTTCTTTAATTATTATTATTATCAAATCAAAGTGGTATAGTGATTGTTGTAATCACAACAATTATGCAGGTATCCAGAAAGTGAATATGTGTCACTTTGATGACAGCTTAAAAAAGCATCGACTAATCTGGTTATGACATCTTAGATGCTATTACACCGCAACGTTTCTAGGCATTTAACTTAGTCCTGTTGTAGCATTATCAGTTGGAAAAAACCTATGAAGGACATAGAAGCAGCACTCTCATAGGATTAAGGGCCTAAGAAACAAACCTGAAGAAGAAACTTGAAAATGACAGGAAAACGAGGTTAAACCTACTCCTAGGATTCAGCCGTGGGGTTTTGGGGAGTTGTGGTTAACTTTAGTGGAACTACATCTAGATAGAGATGTAGATTTTTAGGGCATGTGGCATGAACAATAATTATGAAAGAGAGATATTTATAAATTACTTGTGAACGGGAGAAAAGTTGAGGCCATTGTGTTTTAAAATGGATGTGAGAACATCGGGAATGAAATAGAAATAATATTAAGAATTTTGAAAGAGCATTCACTGGATATGTCTTTCATGCAATTAAAGAAGATATTTCATGCAATTAAAGAAGATATTGTGTAATAATTTAGGGGAGCAGTATTCAATTGAAGATGTGATGACGACCCGACCTGGGTTTCATCATATGTTCTGACCCCATGCTGTAAAACCTTCATGAATTTAATCCAATGAATGGAGAGATGGCCCAATCAAGGAATAAAAACATGGGGACATTAACCATGGGCATGGGATGTCCTCTGCCGTGGCAGGGCTTGGCAGCACGGGCCTTGGGTTCCAAGGCCCATCACAGTACAGGATGGAACAGCCATGTCCATGCCGAGCCAGTCAAAGTGCCAGGCCTGGCTGGCCCAGCCTCTTTGACATCCCTAGGCCCATCTTTTGTGTAGTGACCATGGACCCTGGTTAACGAATTATGTAGGCCCACATTATGAATTGTTGAACATGGGCCTACTTTTAGAAATTACAACTTAGGACTCACCAAATTAGAACATGGTGCCTACTCTTATAGTAATTAACAGATGGGGCCCATCTTTAGTAATTACAACCCCCATGTACGATTGTTGTACATGTGATACACCTTTAGTAATTATATAGTGGGGCCCCCCTTTAAGAATTCGAGCATAGGCGCACCTTTATAGGATTTATTCTGTGAGCCCACTTTTAGAGCAATTCTAATATAAGCTCATCTTTTGTGATTGTAAACATGTGACTCGCCTTTAGGAATTCTAGAGTGTGGCTTATGATGTTGAACATGGGATTCAACTTCCAGCAGATGGGAGACCAGTACGAGACTTCTTTGTGCCAGCTGTGTTAGGAAGGAAGGAAAGAGAAAAGAATTGAAGTTGAATTGTTTTAGGTTTCTTAGCCCAATGGGTTAGTTTTTTTAAATCTTTCCAACTGTCTTATCTCATAAAAACATGAGAACATCCGGATGGCATGATACCAAATTGGCCCCATATATCATTCACAGAAACTACAGACCATCTTTTCTACATTTTTAATGTAATCTACCAAATTACTAAGGAGGAATTTGCTACCTTCCTTGACCAACCCAAACCAATTCTATAGAATTGGGGACTTGTTATTGTACTCATCAAAATCACCATGCATGGTTGATTTAATCATCCTCTCCCATGTATGGAAGTCTCACCCACTCAATGTGTGTTTCATCGCCTCCTGGTTTTCTCAAATTAAATTTTGATGGTTCAATTAATACTGCTACCGACTATGCTGCGCTTGGGCGATGCAAACCGAATGTTCTCATGCGACTTAATGAAAACCTGGAAGATAATTACTTCTTCTCTGAAACGAATATATTATTGGTCATTTGAGTACTGTAGCAGAGCTGTTAAACAGGGTGGGTGATGCAGTAGCAAAGATGGGTGCACCTCTTTTCACAAGATCCTCATACAAATATTATCTACTGATAGACATGTTATCTATGTGCAGGAACAGGTGACAAACACGCAATATCCAAGTGACGAAAGAAGCTTGGTACAAATGCAGGAATTGAATGCGATTGTAAACTTGGAGCCATAAGTAGCTAGGGAGCCGTTTTCGATAGGAAGAAATCCTGATGCATGTTTGTTATCTTCGTCTGTAGTTTCTCTAGGTGAGTTTGGCGTAGTATCATTCAGATATTCTTATTTTTCAATAAGATTAGCCTATAAGAAACATATCTAATATGCGCAAATTACTATTTCAAATTTTGGTCTCACTGAAAGGAATTTCAAAATTTTAACCCGCTGGGATAAAAAACTTGGAAAAAAAACTTTATTTAAAAAAAAAAAAACTTGCTGGCACAATTGTTTCATACTTATTTCAAAATGACTCTACTACCTAATTCTTAAAGATAACAATCACAAAGTGTGGGACTATATTATAATTCTTAATTTCTTATAATGGTTGCATCACATTATAAATCCTTTGAGTATGGGCCCATTTTCTAAGACCTATATTATAATTCTTAATTTCTTATATATTGGCATCACATTATAAATCGTTTGAGTGTGGGCCCATTTTCTAATTTCTAAATGTAAGTTATATGGTAAAAACTTATATTATCTAAAATTTAATCTTTGAAAATAATATTTAATCTTTCAAAGAAAATATTTAATCTTTCAAAAAAAAATTATAATCTTTCAAAAAAATAGTTTATCTTTCAAAAAAAAATTTTAATCTTTTCAAAGAAAAATCAATCTTTCACAAAAAAAAAAAAAGAATATTTAGAAAAAAAACTAATCTTTTCAAAAAATATTGAATCTTTCAAATAAAATTTATTCTTCCAAAAAAAATTATAAAGGTGGAGTCGGCCGACATTGTAATTCCTATGAATATAGGCTCACATTGTCAGTCTTATGAATGTTGCCCCATGTTCTTATTTTTAAAGGTGAGAACCATGTAATTTTTAAAGTGGGCCTCATATTCATGATCAACAAACAGGATTACCCCACATTATAATCTATTATAATTTCCAAATGTGGGCGTTACATTGTAATTTCTAAGTATAAGTTCTATGTACAAAATCACAAAAATTGTAGTGCCACTTTGTGATGTTTAAATGTGGGTTATGTGTCACAATCACAAAAGGTGGGCCTATAGTATGAATCCTATGAATGTGGGCCTATATTCTAATTTATGAAGTTGTATACCATGCTGTCAATTATAAAGATGGGTCACATATTTTCATTAAAAGAAGGTGAGCCCACATAATAATTCTTATAAAGGCTCGCCCGCCTTAAAAATCCTATGAATATGGGTCCCATGTTCTAATTTTTAAAGGTGGTTACTACGTTGTAACTTCTACAGGTAGAGCCCATGTACGTTAATAATAAAGTGCTACAAATATTAAAAGGTGGGTTTTATATTTTAGATCTTATGATTTTTGTACTTCCATTTGTTGGAGAAAGTTTTTTACTTCATTACCAAACAACTTCCTTATAGCATATTTTCAACAAAATATTTTAACATAATATTGCCAAACAAGTTTTGCATAGTTTAGTCTTTACACAACCTGATCTCAGCACAACTAGATCTGAGCACAAAATTGAGAACAACATGGGAAAAATGCCAAATAGGCTCTCAATTTCTCAAATTTTAATAAGAAGATCCAAGTGAAGAAAGAAGTCTCGGTGGGTCCCTATCTTATAATCTACTCGGATGGATCATAAACTTTGCCTCAATAGGTCTTTTGACACTTGGTACTCACCTTATCATGAGCACCGATGCTCGACTATACATCCTTCCCCTACCAAGTGGTGAGGGATGCATGTTTGGAAAGATTCATGTATAAAAAAAGAAAAGTTATTTATGGTATTATGAAAAACGAAAATTTTCATATGTAAAAAGAGAAAGCCACCTCATTGTTCATCAGCACATGGAGAAGGAAGGATGCATAGTAATATTCTCCATATATATATAATATTCTAAAAAATGCCCCCTTTTCCTCACCTCCTTTTTTTTTTCATTGGGCCATGTTGATTCAATTTAGTCAATCCCTCCCCCCCCCCCCCCCCCTCCCCCCCCACAAAGTTCAAATTTGCCAGTAACTTTTCTTACCATTGGATTGAAATCATAATAAAATGATGCCTCTAAACCATTAAAATTTAGGACTATAGATCAAAAGGTTAGGATAATCTTATGCATTCAAGATTTTACTTATAGGCAGACCTCATATGAATCTTTTCATCCAATAGATTTCAATGATTATCATGCATATTAATGGGCTCAATTAGGATGGGTGTTTTCTCCCAAAAAAAATGCATTTTTCACCAAAAAAAAAATTTGCATGGACACTATGTAGCGCTTCCATATATATTTTGGATCATTGTGCGGAACTAGATGTGGGGCCCACTTTGGACTAGGACTAGGGGGATTGAAACATCTCCTTAGGTGCCTCCTCTGTATGGAAAATAGCCCTATCCCTCACCTCTATCATCTCTATTTGGAAACCTCCCAAGTTTAACAATGTACAGTCCATTCAGATAGATGTGCAGTTGATCTAACGGTCTAGCCTATTTGGATGGGACCCGGTCCAGCTTATTCGGATAGGATCCAAATCCAAGGGACGGGTACAACTCAAGAGGGTGCGTGTGTGTGGTCTATTTGGATGGACCATTAAGTAGGCCCGACCAATAGTGAGCAAGATGCACACTGAGCACACCTAATAACCATTATATATATATATATATATATATTCTCAAAAACTCCTCATTTCAAAAGTGGAGTTTTCACCCCTCTAGATTTGTCCAACAAGATCATGTCTCCTCACCTTTATATGCTAACTCATATTGAGAGAGAAAACTAGGCAAGTTTAAATGGTTTAACTTCCTAAATAATAGAGAAAGAAAACATTAGGGGCATTTTCTAGTATACCATATTATATTATATATATTAAAGTACTAAGAATAAAGGCCTCTAGAGGGTGCCACATTAGCAGTTTTTTTTTTCTTTTTTTCTAGAGCGCCACATCATCTTCTAAAAAATTTCCTCTGCCACCTCACTCCCCTAAATCTCTCATTCTCTTATCATTAGAATCCCTACCATCATCATAATCCCTATAATTTCTCTCCCGCATTTAATATCATTTTATTCAAATTCTACAGATCTCAAATTAACTCCATCATTATCATCTCACCATCACTTGCATCCTCATCTTCACCACCTACTAAACCTGAATCTAACCCACGTTCCAGAGCCTTATCCATGCTCTTCTCTGCATCCAACCAAACCAAACGATGCCACGAGTCTGTCATCCACGCAGTTACTACATTCTACATTGATCAACTGATCAGACACCTTCCCTTTCACTCCTTCTGATGATTCTTTTTCTGCTTTATTTCTTCTTTGCATCTTTCTTCTTCTATTTCTGCTCAAGAACCCACCTCAACTACCTCTGAATGCAGCACTCATATCCTTTCTTCTCTCATTCTTCTTTCTCTTCTTTGTTTCTCCTTCTCCATCCTCATCTTCTGCTTACTTCTTTTCTTTCTTTCTTTCTTCTTTTTTTTTCAACTATGGACTCTGTCTCACTGCTCATCTGGTTCCTTTGTTTTTTTTTTTCTTCTTTTGCTTCTTCTTTTTCTTGTTTGTCATGTTTCCCTCTTTTCTGGTTCTACATTTTTCTTGTTTGTCTTGTTTCTTTTTTTTCTAGTTCTACATTTTTCTTGTCTTGATCTTCTTCTTCCATGCACTCACCCAAATCAGGCCAAAACCTAATCTGCATCTCTATTTCTGCCTCTTCTTCCTTCAGAACCATCATCCCATCGATCATCCTCTTCCCTGTTCTCTTTTTCCTCCTCCTACTATCTATGTAGTCAGAACCCTACATCTAATCCATGTCCTTTGTTTTTTATTTCTTCCATCATCTTCCTGTTCCTTCTTTTTCTTCTCTTTGCTATTCTGTTCTTTGTTCCTCACCATTGTATTGCAGTGCTCATCTTACCATCCCCTTCCACCATTACTAAACATCCCATCTAAGCAAGTTTCAAGATCCCCAAAGCATCAATATGATCATCCCCATTATAGAACCCACCTTCCCATTCTTTTCCCTTGTTTTCTTCATATTCTCCTCTCTGCTCATGGAAAATCCAACCCAGCCCGCACCTGCAACTTCGTTGTCTCTATCTTCTCCCCACTCTCCTTCTCGCTTTTGTCTTCTTCAATTTTTCTTCTTCTTGCTTTGTATCCTTGTAACCTAACCAAGCAGGCCTGAACCATACTTGTCTTGACCATCACCCATCTCCATCTTCTTCTTTTATTCTTGGTTTCCTTTCTCCTCCTTATCATGGCTGAACCCATCAAACGCCTTGCATCCTCATCTTTTCTTCTTTCTCTCTCTACTAAATGAGCATCAGTGGCCACCCGGCATTAAGCCCAGGTCATCTCAATCATCTGTCTGATCATCTCAATTCATATCTATGGACGGCTTCTAATTTAGCCTATAAACATCCTTTGGAGGGGGAAGAGGAAAGGGCTAAAGGTTATTTTAGGTATTTAAAAAAAATTATTATATATATTAAAGCTACAAGAAACAAGGAAATACCAAATACAAGTCTTATATTGTCTGGTTTCAAATTTGTTTTTATTTTTAAAGGTTTTACATGATTTAATAATGATCTTATTCAATTTCTCTATTTTTCTTAGATCTTGCGATATTGCTTTAAATTTTAGAAATATACTTCTTTTTCCTCTTTAGTACTATTTGGTGATCTTTTACATTTCTTTTCTTCTTTAAAATTTGATCCATAAAATAAAATTTAAGAATTATATATAACATATTTTCCTTCTATATTTATTTTTTCTTAATTTTATTTCAAAGAAATATTAAATCATAATATATTTTTATTTTGGCCTAAGTTTAGCACAGGCCTTCATTGCTAATATATATATTTATGACAAAACTACTGTGCATTTGCCCCTTACCGAAGAATGCATAGTAATATTTCTATATATAAATGTATATATATATGTATATATATATATATGAGAAATTCTAAAAAACTCCCCATTAGAAAATGGGCATTTTTGCCCCTCTTTTAACAGCCAAAGAAAATAAGACGCATTATCATGCCTTGAAATTTGTACGCTCATTCAATTTCTTGTCTCAATTTATTTAAAATTGCACCTTATCTCTTCCTCTTATTTCTACTTAAAATGTTGAAAAAGTTAAATAGGAAAAGTGGTCATGATGGAAGCGTTTCAAAGAGACAACTTATCACTAATAGGAATCTGTAAATCCTATTGGACAGTTTACACAAAAAAGCTTATTGGACTAAATAATTGGGCCCACATGACATTGTGGAAACTCCAATTTTTTCATGGTACTCAATATGACGGTGGGCCACCTCCTATTTGATTGAATATTGTTGAAGGCTAATAAAAGACAGGCATTAATTTTGAATGGACTAGATTTTTTTTTTCAAAAGAGGTCCACTTTGAAAGACTTGATGATCTAAATGGTTAGATTGTTGAAGATAGGCTATTCAACATGGTCCCATCAGATCAAACATGTGTAACCTAAACTCTTCGAGTAAATTGATCATCAGTTTGGTTAACTTAGTGCCCCCACATTGAGTACATTGATCAAAAGTTAATCAATAAACTGTAGCATAAGTGGGACCGAGTTTTAAAAGTCTTCATATTGAGTGCAAGGACGTAAATCACATTAATTAGAGAGAGGAACAAAGAGACCGTGTGAAGAGGAGCCGTGCACCTCAAAATGAGATAAGGAAGCAATGGAAAGAAAAATTAGGAGAGATGCGCAAGGCCATGGTAGGATACCAATGTCAAGTCCGACTCATCAATCAAGAGTGACAAAGCAAATATCATTGGTCTGTAATAGGGGCGTTAAGCTTTAGAGAACGCCCCGTATTTGTGTTCATAGGCCTGGGCTAAGGCATATCCAGGTTCCACCTGAGTATAGATATATTGGCCCTAGCCTAACAAGGGCCATAAAAAGTTAGGTCCAAGTACACCCATAAAATCAAATGGGCTGGGCCAAATCGGGCTTTTTTAAATCAATTTTGTGGCCATTCGAGTAAGTGTTTTTACCAATTAAATTAAATTTAATGCATTCCTTACACTAGCCAAGCTTTGGGTTTTCCATTACTTAATCCAAGCTAGCCCAATTATTAAACATACCCTAATTACATATCCAAGCCTAGCCCAAAGGGGACTAGGTCTGGATCGGGCTCTAACTGGCCTAGCCCATGAGCACCCCTAATGCCCGGAGAGTTTTGTAGCCCTCACCCTTATATATACACTAGCAACACAAGTCCGTGCTTAACCCTGGCTTCAATAAAAAAAAATTAAATAGTTTATTAAAAAATTTATAAAAATACCAAATTTCAAATATTTATAGAAGTCCATCTACTAAATGACTAAAATAAAAATTAGAAAATGTTTGAAAATGTAAACAGCCCACTGAATAATTCTCATGGTTTAAATAAAAGAAAAAAAATCCAAAAGTCTATTAAATTTTATAAACATCTAGACTTTTATTATTTTTATAAACTTTGTAATAAACTATTTAAATTTTTATATAGGTCCGGGCTAAGCACGGGCTTGCATTGCTAGTTTTGACTTATGATAGATATTTTAAAGATTTTTGCTGCATAAAAGTAATAAATCAAATATTATTGTATTCTTCAAAATATTGTTGATAAAAATAAATAAATACTAGATAACTATATTATCTATCAAGCTAATTTATTTATTTGAATTAGATTGAAATACTAATGTTACTTGCTTTAAAATTGATAAAAAAAAAGAATTACAAAAAAAGAAATGATGATGATGATGATTGAGAATTTATCTCAATAAAATTAAAAAATAACATCCTCAAAGGAAAAAATTTTTGTAGTTTGAGTCTACTTAAATCCAAAAGATTTTTATTAAAAAAGCTCAGTTCCTACTTAGAAAAAAAAAGAGGAAAAATAAAGGATATTATACAAACATTATTCCACCAAGTTAAATGTTCAAGGAAAAAATAACAAAATCCTCATCTCTAGAATCAATTAGAAATAAGCAAGTAACAGAATACCAAAATTACTTGAGAAGCTTCATTTTCATAATTTAAAAAAATACAACATCAACCTTCTTCTTTGGAGTTGTTTAAATAAAGTTAATTTAACTTGGAAACCATTCAGGAAAAAATATTAGATAAAACAACATTTCATATCAAATTGGAGAAGTAAGTGTTACGGGCTTGGATTTATCCAAACCAAATTTCAAATGAGTATAAGTTGAGCCCATTATAACTATAAGAAAACTTAACATTTTCATAATTTAATGGTGGCTCAGAGACATATCCTCTGGGAATGATTTTGGTGAGGCTCACTTCATTATTTTGAAAATATTACAAAGTTTTTATAATTTGATGGTCCTGTAAGAAATGAAGCCATCTATTTTGATTGGTGTCAAATCTTTATAAATATACTCCACAAGAAAAATTAGCATTATAATTTGATTATGAGCCTAACTCTTATAAGAAATGGAACTATCTATTTTGATTGGTGCAAATCTTTATAAAGAGGGCCCATAAGAAAAATTATTATGTTACCATTTAAGCAACAAATAGGATTAGATAACAAAAAAAGGTGCAAAAAAGGTGGATGAGTGAGAGATTTTAGTGATGTAGTAGATGGAGAGATTTTAGGGAAATTAGTGATTTCTTGGTGTCATATGTAATTTTTGATGATGCTGACGTGGGGGTCTAGAAGTAAAGAAAAATAAGAGGTGCTAATGTGGCATCTTCCAAAGGCCTCAATTCTTGTAGCTTTAATATATATAACTAGCAACGAAGCCCATGTTAAGCCCGGGCTGAAAAATAAATAATAATAAAATTTAGAATTTTTAAATTTTATTAAAAATAATATCAATTTAAAAATAATCGTACATTAAAATATATATAATGTATTTATCTTTCATCATTAATATTTATTCTATGCAATAACATTCTAAATAAAAAAGAAAATTTTGAAATAACCTTACAAAAAAACATAAACATAATCCCAAATTATAAATTTCCACCCAATTGTATTTTTCAAGTGAATTTTTGAAATAAAAAAAAGAAATATGCTATATCTTAGTCATTGTAATATCTTTTAAATTATAAAATTAAGGCCAAACAATTACACTAACTGGATGAAATGCTGAGAAATCTGCAATGAAACATGACTACAAATAATTATATGGATTTAGTCGGTCATAGTCATGGGGTCAAGATCATCCAATCAAAGGCGATTCAAAATTAATGTAACAATCCACATGAAAGCAAGGATTTAGAGGGTGTCAATGATATTTCAATTAATTCATAAATGTTATCTACAAACATAATGGGATTTTTTTGTTATTTTTAATAGGGAAGTAAGTCCTAGATTTAAGGAATTCTGGTTTGAAGAGAGAGAGAAAGAGATTTTAGGAGACAAGAAAAACCATTTTTTGATATTGATATTTTTAGAAGATGACGCGGCGCTCTAAAAAAAAAAGAAAAAAAATTGCTGAAGAATAGTAAGTATTAATAGTATTCAAGCAAAAACTAAAGCTAAAGTGGAAAATCAGATACTAAGATTTAATCTAAATGGACATCATTTTCTTTTTCCTTTAAAGGGAAAAAAAGGATCACATCCAAAGCAGGGCACAGATTGCTTAATACATAAAAACGATGAGTATCAATGGATAAAACACACTGCCAATCATCCACATTGAAGGGAATTCTTACGATGTAGTGTCATATCAATGAAGAAGACATACGAAGCTATATAATAATCTAGTTTGTAAACACAAGCAATATAATACAGAGCTATCTACATAGTGGAAACATTCTAAGGTACATATCTATTCACATTTTTTGTAATTTTTCTTGTGGAGCTTATTTATAAAGATTTAACACCAATCAAAATAGATGGCTCCATTTTTTATAGGACCATCAAATATTTAGACATTAACACTCGGCTAAAGGCACACTTGCTCAAAACTGAAAGGCACAGAAAAAAAAGAAGTAAAAAGGAGTGAGAAAGACCCACTTATTAAAGACAAGACATATCACTTCAATGGCTTTCACTCACCCACAAGAGTGGGTCAAAAAGAAGATTTGATTCCCTAACTGGATCCCTAGAGAGAAAATTGCAAAAAGGTCCAACTGTTTACACAATTTATAGTTCGAGTCAAATGACGGTCCAACGGAAGCAAATGGCGCCTTTAGCATACAAGGTAGTTACGAAAGTTGACGAGCTCAACGAGAGACACGTGTTGACACCAAGATGATGCAGGAATGATCACGTCTTACAAACTCTAAAATTACAAAAAAGGGCTTATGTCTACCTAATCAATGTGAAACTCAACCCCACTACCTATCCATGACTCGGAACAAAACCAAAATGACATCAAAACACAATTGACAACTAAAGCGTTATTAATTAGTCGCTAAACTGGATTAAGTCGGGTCGGAGTGTTACACCCACTGTGGACCCAATGAAGGGATGAGACCGGCGGGAAGGGAAAGATCTATGCTGAACCACCTCATATATCAGGTTTTACCCAATTACATCTGCGTACCCTTTCGTCCATGGTCCAAAAATTTGGTCCATTTGGATTGGTCCATAGTTGATCCAATGATTCAATAAATTTGGATTTGACTGAAATTTGGGGCGTGTAACTATCAGGGAGTCTGTGTATAGAAAGGTTTGGAATGAGTGATAGATGGGCTCAACTTAGAGTTCTCACGAAAAAGTTTGTGAGGGATGGATGCATATCAATATTGTCTACAATATATATTAAAGTTACAAGAATTGAGGCCTCTAGAGGGTGCCACATCAGCACCCCTTATTTTTCTTTTTTTCTAGAGTGCCATGTCAGCATCTTGAAAAGTTACATGTGGCACCAAGAAATCGCTAATTTCCCTAAAATCTCTCCATTTACTACTGTCACTAAAATCTCTCACTCATACACCTTTTTTGCACTTTTTTTGTTGCTTAATCCTATTTATTGCTTAAATGGTAGCATGATAATTTTTTGTGGGGCATTTTTATAAAAATTTGACACCAATCAAAATAGATGGCTCCATTTCTAATAGGAATTAGGCTCATGATCAAATTATAATGCCAATTTTTCTTGTGAGGCCTATTTATAAAGTTTGACACCAATCAAAATAGATAGCTCCATTTCTTATAAGATTATCAAATTATAAAAACTTTGTAATACTTTCAAAATATTGGAAGTGGGCCTCACCAAAATCATTCACAGATGATATATCTCTGGGCCACCATTAAATTATGAAAATGTCAAGTTTTTTATAGTTATAATGGGCTCAACTAATGCTCATTTGAAATTTGGTTTGGATAAATTAAGTCGGTAACACTTACTTCTCCAATTTGATATGAAATGTTGTTTTATCTATTTTTTTTTCTGAATGCATTTTTTCAGATTATGAAAATGAAGCTTCTCAAGTAATTTTGGTATTCTATTACTTGCTTATTTCTAATTGATTTTAGAGATGAGGATTTTGTGATTTTTTCCTTAGACTCTTAACTTGGTGGAATAATATTTGTATCATATCCTTTATTTTTCCTCCTTTTTTTTATAAGCACGAAGTGAGCTTTTTTAATAAAAATTTTTGGGACTTAAGTAGACTCAACCTACAAGAATTTTTTCATTTAAAGATATTTTTTAATTTTATTGAAATAAATTCTCATTCATCATCATCATCATTTCCTCTTTTGTAATTCTTTTTTTTTTTTATCAATTTTAAAGCAAATAACATTAGCATTTCAATCCAATTCTAATAAATAAATTAGCATGGTAGATAATATTTTTATCTATTTTTTTATTTATTTTTATCAATAATATTTTGAAGAATACAATAATATTTGTTGTATTATTTTTATGCAGCAAAAACCTTTAAAATATCTTTTTTAAGTAAGGACTAGCAATGTAGGCCCGTGTTACGCTCGTACCTATATAAAAAATTTAAATAGTTTATTACAAGATTTATAAAAATAATAAAAGTTCAGATGTTTATAAAATTTAATAGACTTTTGAATTTTTTTTCTTTTATTTAAACTATAAGAATTATTCAGTGGGCTACTTACATTTTCAAACATTTTTTAATTTTTATTTTATTCATTTAGTGGCGGACTTTTATAAATATCTGAGATTTTGTATTTTTATAAATTTTTTAATAAACCATTTAATTTTTTTTATGGAGGCCGGGGCTAAGCAAGGGCCTGTGTTGCTAGTATATATATATATATATAAGCATGCTAGAAAACACTCCGAACAGTATCTAGAAAAACTTTCTTTTTCTAATTAACTAATGTATTTCTCTTGTGCTATTATTTAGGAAGTCATATCCCTTATTTTTCTCTTTTAATATGAATCAAATCATAAAGGGCAAAAACTCTCATTTTGAAATAGAAATTTTTTGAGAATCTCTCTCTTTATATATATAGAGAGTGAAAATTATTCAAAATGGGGCACTTTTGCCCCATGTCTCACGTCCAATGAGGGATAATTTATGAATGGAGATCTTTTCTCCTTCTTTAAATAGTCATTTATTATCATTCATTATCTCTATTTGAATTATCTCAACTTTCTAGGAGTGATGAATGAGGGAAAAAAGGAAAAGAATCTAAATTATATATCCTAAGAAATAGGAGATTGAATTTGAAAAGGAAAAGAGATCAAAGAGATTCGGGAATCTTGTTAGCACCAATAAAAACTCGGTTTGAATTTGCATTAACATGTCATTGAGTTTGTTTCGCTGAGAAAAAGATGCACAATGTATGCAGTTAATTAAGATTTAAAACAAGAGAAAAACTAGGAACAATTAATGCATGGCAGTAGATTTAAAACAAGAGCAAATCTAGGAACAATTAATGTAGTCAATTAAGATTACAAGAGAAAAAACAGGATTAGTTCATGCCATTAAATATCTTTTTCTGCTCTTCTCTCCGATTCGCCAAAACAAGGCATTTTTTTGGTAAAGGAACGCCCGTGTGATGTGTCGCCTTCTTCACATGTGTGTGTTGGGAATTCTCAAAAGTTTCCATTGTCAGAAAGGGGTGTGAAGAGCTAATAAGAACCATTACATTTATTGCCAGGTATCGCGTTGCACTAAATGTCCGAGTATATGAGAAGAAGTAGAGATTAAAATAAGGAGCTTTGCAAGTTTATAGGGATTTATGTATTTCTTTCTTTATTAGTTTTGTGCTCTCTTTCAAAAATCTTATGATCCTTTAATAAAGTGGGTACCATCATTTAAAAGGTATGATGATTGTGAAGAATTTTAATAAATTGGCTCCATCACTGGGCCCTCTTATGAAATTTGTTGGTAGGCCTACTAAGATCATAAAATCACTAATTATTACTTTTAATATTCATTAGAGACCAACTAATTATACTTGCATATGGTGTTTCTATATTGAGTCCCATGATTTCAATGGTATAAATATTGGAGATCATAGGTGGTGGTCCACAGACCACTACTTGTTTGATTTTTTCTACAACGAATATCTCCCCTAGCTAAGGCACGTCCCTGGAAAAGCTCCATTTATGCAGTAGTGGGAATGCTTTCCGTTGATGGGGAGGAAAGTGTAAACGTAATCTATTAAAAGGGCTGGGAACTCTCTCATCTTTACATATACTATTTAGCATTCCCATCAGTCAGCTAGCATTACGAGAAGAGTGAGAGAGTTGAAATTCTGTGTATTCCGTCTCCGTTTCACAATGGATTCGGGTATGCTCTTTAAATTGGTTTTCTTACCAAGTGTAAATCATACCATTAGAGTACAAATCTAATTTGTTAAAGTCTTACAAAAGGGGCCATTTTTGTTAACAATTGGTATCAAAGCCATCGGTTTCCATTAATAGGGTTAGATTTGCATAAAAAATGGAAGAAATTGAAATGGGCTCATTGTTTCTGGGATAAATAAATAAATAAATAAATAAATAAACAGTTGGCCGTTGCCTGGGGCTATGGCAATTCCTGGCAACCAGAACCGCAGCACAACGCCTGGGCGCTGCACTGCGGCAGTGTAGTCGGGTGCTATGCAGAACAGTTTCTGCACAGTGCCTAGCAATAGAACATCATTATCATCATCAAACTCTTATCCCAACCATGTTGAGGTCGGTAGTGCCCAGCGACGGAGCAGAACAAAAAACAAAAACAAAAATAAAAAAAATTTGCCGTTTCGTGAATGGATAGTCGGCGACCAGTGCTGCAGGCACCGTGTGAGTACTCGGGGGTCCACTGCAGCCGGTATCGTTGTAGGCGTCGGAGGAGGATCCCGTTAACCGATTGCCCTCTGTTTTGGGGAAGAAGATGAAGTAGTCAGCACAGGTTGATTCGACCTGGCCCAACCCGACCCGACTCGACCCGACCCAATTCATTTTCTATATGGACTAGATTAGTAAACCCTGCCCGACCTCGTTTGTTTCAGGTGTGACCTGAACTGACTCGACTTATTCCACTGACCCGACCTACACAGAACTAGGCTTATAATTTAGGTTTGGTTTTTCTCGAACTGACTTGAGCTGACATGAATTGAGCCCAGCTGCACATTATAGACTAGGTCAACACACTCAGGTCAAACCTGACTTGACCGCCCGACTTGACCCAATGACTTGACCTGACCTAAAAATCCATTTCAGATTGGGGCTGTTCAGCCAGGTTAACTGTCCTTGGTTTGACCCAACCTGCTGTCTAGCCCATTTAAATAAAATAAATAATATTAAAAGGGTAATTTTGTGATTTATTTGATTGGATCATTATAGGATTGATCCAATCCGATCGAGCTATCCAACAAATGGATCAAAATATAAGTGATACTCTGGCAGCTTTGATTAATTTATGATTTGATCAAATCAAAGCCATATCAAGGAAAAATCAATGATTAGAAACTTATTTTGATTATTTTGGGCATATTCGATAGCGAATTAACAATCTGTTTTTTTTTTCTGTTATGATCCTTATTATGAGATATATCATATTAATGAATTTAATTACTCATCCAATGGTTTAATTTTGACATCATATGTATTTATGCATATTTAACTCATTCAAATTCATTTTTCCATTTATTTGTTTACAAGATTAATGCTGATTTTAGTTATGATCGCTATATTCATGCATTATAATGTTTATTTTCGTATGAATTAATGGACGGATTAAGTTAAACTTTGAATTATGATAGATTGATTATGGCATATAAGGTTGAGATAGGATTTCAACTATCTGATTAATGTCATATTGGACCGATAATCTTAGGAAAACTTATCTTAACCATTAATAGTGTGATCTTAAATAATATCTCTCCTCTGAATGTGTAGATCAACATAATTGAAGCTCAATTAAGGTAGAAATTAAGTATTTAAATTGTTGATTAATTAGTATGAAAATTAAATTATAGGAGTTTAAGATCACAATAATGTCATAGGTTTCAATCTAAAAAATTATAAATTAACTTGGTAGTCAACAAAGTGACCTAATTATGATGAAGATTATTTATGTATATTTAATGATTGAATTATAGACATCGTAAATGACACTAAAATTGCAACTTTACTTAAAAAATTGATAATCGACCGAAAGGAGTTTATCTTTCAATTATCTGAAAATTAGGATAAGACATATTAAAGATGTGTTAGTGGATTTGTCCTTATCTATGCTTAAAGGTGAGATCTCACCTGTTTACTTCACATAATATGGTTTTATCAAATAAATGAGGGTAATTAAATTAATATATCGTATTAAATCCAAAGGTTATTTGTGATGATGTGTACAATTACTCTAAATTTTAAGTTCCTTTTTTAATTCAAAGTATTATAGTTTTGTGAACATAATAGTTATATATTTTTTTATAGCTTTTTCCTTCAGATCAATGTCACTTCCCTTGTGCTTGGGGTCCATTCATATGTTAGATAAATCCAACTATCCAACTACCCTGATTTGTTAGACTTGTTGTCATTTATTATAACCTTTATAGATTTAGACATGGCCTTAGAAGAGATCATGCCTCCTACACCCACCGAGTTCTGATCGTGATAGGGTCAACTATGAAAAGTAGCACAGATGTGATAAAGTATGTCGTAAAATCATTTTGAACTCAATTTCTAAGAGTATTAGAGGATCAATTGATCAAGAAAAACAGGCAAATGAACTCTTAGAAATAATCAAGTCTCGATTTGAAGTAACTGATAAGGCATTAGGTGCCACATTGATAAACAAATTGACCAATATAAAATACTATGGGATTAAGGGAATTAGAGAACATATCCTACTTATGTCCAACATCGCATCTAAGTTGAAAGATGTAGATATAAGTATTTTGGATGGATATTTAATCTAATTCATTTTGGATTCTCTTCCCCCTGCGTTTGGCCCATTTAAGGTGACTTACAATCAATGCTCTAATTGGTGGACCTTGAACGAGTTAATCACAAGATGTGATCAATAAGAGAGGAGGCTCAAGGCCGAGGGGCAATTGCTAGTAAACGTTGTCTCCCATGAAAAGAACAAGAAAGGTCCGAGATGTTTTAAGAATAATGCCAACACTCCAAAAGTAAATCCAAAGAGTCAGAAACTAATGATGAAAAAGGGAAAGAAAGGATCTGACAAATGTCAGTTTTGTGGTAAGAAAGGACATTTCAAGAAGGATTGCCTAAAAAGGAAGAGTTGGTTTAAGAAAAGAGGTTAGCAAAGAAATTTATTTCTCGTATGTGAAACCAATGTTATTGATGTCCCATCCAATACTTGGTAGGTCAACTCCAGTGGAACCATTCATGTATTTGGTTGTATGCAGGGATTTCTTTCAACCTAGAGGCCAAGTGATGGGGAAAAGAACATTGTTATGGGGAACCAGAAGCAATCAAGAGTTGAGGCAGTTGGGACATACAGGTTGGTTTTAGACATAGACTTCATTTTGGACTCGCCAAACACCTTTTATGTTCCCGATATTTTCCAAAATTTGATTTCTGTTTCTAAGTTAGATATTGATGGTTATGCATTTTACTGTGATCATGGATCATTAAAACTTTTTTATAATAATATGATGATTGGTAATGGTTTATTATGTGATGGTTTGTATAAATTAAAGTTAGATCCTTTATACATATAATTAATCACTACACACCAAATAACTTATGATATGAATGTTGGCATAAAAAGAGAAGTAATAAAAGAGAACTTTCCTATGTTGTGGCATAAAAGATTAGTACACATATCAAAGGATAGGGTATTGAGATTCGTTAAAGATGGGTTGTTACCGAACCTTGACTTTACTAATTTTGGTGTCTGTGTTAACTGTATCAAAGGAAAACAAACTAAAACAGTCGAGAAAACTGCCACGCGGAGTTCTAAACTCCTACAATTAATCCATACAGACAGTTGTGGTAAATTAGATATACCTTGTTTTATAGGAGAACAATATTTCATTACCTTTATAGATGATTACTCCCGTTTTGGTTATGTCTATCTTATTAAAGAAAAATTGGATGCCCTAAGTACCTTTAAAGTATTTAAGGTAGAAGTAGAAAAATAATTAGATAGAAAGATCAAAATTGTGAGATTAGATCGAGGTAGTGAATATTATGGTAGGCACACTGAAACAGGACGTAACCCATGCCCGTTTGCTAGATTCCAAGAATCTGAAGGTATTGTTGCCCAATATACAATGCTTGGAACATCTCGGCAGAATGGAGTGGCTAAAAGAGGGAATATGACTCTTTTAAATATGATTAGGAGTATGGTTAGTAATAGTTTGTTACCCGAGTTCATGTGAGGTGATGCACTAAAGATAGCTATGTCTATTTTAAACAGAGTTCCTATTAAAACAGTCCTTAAAACCCTTTTTGAGTTATGAACTGGTAAGAAACCCAGCTTAAACCATTTTCGAGTTTGGGAATGTCCATCTGAAGTACAGGTATATGACCCATAAGAAAAGAAGTTAGACTCTAGAACAATAAGCGGATATTTTATTGGATATCCGGAGAGGTCTAAATGGTATCGATTTTACTATCCTAATCATTCAACTAGAATAGTTGAGTCCAATATTGCCAAGTTTTTTGAGAACCATGAAAACAGTGAGAGTAGTGTGATTAGAAATATTGAACACAAGGAGATTAAAGATGAGCCTTAATTCTCTTCTCAAGATGGATTAATGATTCCACTTGATATAGAAGTATTTCCCAGGATAACCTGTTGATCCGATTCCTCAAGATACACAACTAACTCTTGAAATGCAACCAGTTGTGACTAAAGAACATCCGGAGGAGTTGAAAAGGTCAACTCGCATGAGAAGACCAGCTATTTCAGATGATTATATTGTGTATCTTGAAAAATCAGATATTGGAATTAAAGAAGACCCAAAGACTTTTAGAGAGGCAATAGAAAGTGAAAATTCTAGTAAGTAGTTATATGCTATGAACAAAGAGTTTAAACGAAGTCTAGAATCCCATTGAAGTACCTAAAGTGTCTAAGACCGTAGGTTGTAAATTGGTCTTTAAGACCAAAAAAGACTCTAAAGGGAAAGTTGAACAATTTAAGGTCCGACTTGTAGCTAAAGGATTCACTCAGAAAAAAGGTGTTGATTATCATGTAACCTACTCTCTGGTGTCTAAGAAAGATTTATTCAAAATTGTTACGGCCCTTGTAGCTCATTATGACCTAAAGCTATATCAGATAGATTTCAAAACTGCTTTCTTGAATGGAATTCTAGATGAAGAAGCGTATATGGAACAACCGGAAAGGTTTGTTCAACAAGGTAATGAAAGAAAACTGGTTTGTAAATTAAAGAAATCGATATACGGCTAAAACAAGCTTCTAGACAATGATACTTAAAATTTAATTATACTATCAAATCGTTCGGTTTTACCGAAAATCAAGTTGACCAATGTATATATCTCAAGGTTAGTGGGAGCAAGTTTTTTAATTTAGTCTTGTATGTAGATAATATTTTACTAGCCAGTAATGACCTAAGTATGATTTGAGAAACTAAAACATATCTTGAGAATAATTTTAATATGAAAGATATAGGTGAAGCAACCTTTGTAATAGGAATTGAAATATTTAGAGATCGATTTCGAGGATTAATTGGGTTGTATCAAGAAGCCTATGCCAAAATTATTCTTAAACGTTTCAGAACGAAAAGAAGCAGACCATAAAATACACCTATTTCTAAGGGAGACAAGTTTGGTACGGAATTATGCCCTATGACTGACTTAGAAAAGTTAAAAATGGATAAATATCCTTATGTAGCAGCAGTAGGAAGTCTAATGTACTTACACACTTACACGAGGCCAGACATTGGTTTTGTAGTCAGGATAATGAGTAGATATTAAAGTAATCCCGGCCTGCCTTATTAGGTAGCTACCAAAAAAGTGATGTGTTACCTTAACGGAACAAGAAGATATATGCTCACATACAAAGATCCAATCAACTAGAGGTCATTGGATATTCAGATTCAGATTTTACTGGATGTCTCGATACAAGGAGGTCAACATCAGGCTATATCTTTCTGTTGGATGGCTGGGCAGCATCATGGAGGAGTGCAAAGCAGAGCTAACCACTCTATCAACATTTGATGCAAAATATATGGCATGTTTTGAAGTCACAGGTCACGCATTATGGATGCGTAACTATGTCATGGGACTTGAAATTATGTGCAGTATGTCTGAACTGATAAAGATTTACTGCGACAACGACGCTGCTAGGTGTTTCGCTCAAAAAGGCAAGTGGTCCAGTAAATCAAAGTATTTAGAAGTAAAGTATCTTGTATTCAAAGAGAGTGCGAGATCGTTTAGTGTCAGTTGTTGGAGCTCCTTTGAAGCTCATGATTGTTGATCCATTGACAAAGGCATTGTCACCACAGCATTTTAAAGACCATATAATAAATATGGGCTTGAATGAAATGCCTTGTAAGAGTCAATGATGTATGACGCTATATATATTGATTAAGTAAAGAAATGATTTTGCAATTTTTACTTTGTTCTTAAGTTACATGTGGTAATTGTGAAATAAAGTAAGAATGCAAAAGTATTATGACATTACAGTTCCCATGAAAATAAGTCATATTAAAGATACTCATTAAGTGTTGGATTAGGTGAGAATATTAACGTTGTGATTGTGGAAGGAAGTATGTCACTAAATATATGTAACCAGTACAGTTCACATTAATAGACTAACTTAATAATATATTAAAAGATCTTAACATTAATGTTACATGGATAACTGGTACTTTCAAATGATGCGCGTTGGTTAGAGTTATTTTCAAAATTCATTATATTTGCAAACAAAGTTTTATAAAAACAAAAATAATAAAAAAAAGGGATGAATGGTGGTCATATGGACCAAGCGGGAGATTATTGGAGATCATAGGTGGTGGTCCACATGACCACCACTTGTTTGATTTTTTCTACAACGAACATCTCCCCCAATTAAGACACATCCCTTGAAAAGCTCCATTCATGCAGTAGTGGGAATGCTTTCCTTTAATAGGGAGGAAAGTGTTAATGTAGCCTATTAAATGGGCTTGGGAACTCTCTCATCTTTACATATACTATTGCTTGGCATTCCCATCGGTCAGCTGGTATTTTGGGAAGAGTGAGAGAGTTGAGGTTCTATGTATTTTGTATCTGTTTCGCGATGGATTCAAATATGCCCTTTAAATTGGTTTTCTTTCCTCGTATATCATACAATTAGGGTGCAAATTTAATCCATTAAAGTTTTGGAAAAGGGGCCATTTTTGCTAACAATAAACCATTATAATAGGCCCCAACAAATCAATAACCTAATCAAAAGAAATAAGTTTAAATCCTTTGACTCAAAACCTATAAATCCATACTTTTTATTATTATTATTAATCATCATCATCATCATCAAGTTTCTTCAATTAGATTGAGCACAACACTTGATTGTATAAAGGGTCCCACTCAATGAGTCCTAACGTCTTAGAGTTGAAAACTCCCTATGACATCCATCCCTTTTGAAAAGGAGAAAAGAAGCAAGTTTAAAATTTCCAATACAACTCATCCTTTGTTGGTATTCAAAGAAAGAGAAAATAGTGAAACTCTTCGGTTCAAGACAAGTCTATGTCAGTAGAAGCCTATATTTTTATTCAACAAACACATGGGGCGTTTTTCTTTTTAAAACACCCCAGGCATTTTGTAGCCTCCTCTCTCTTTCTTTATATATATATAATATATATAGAAAGGATCTATATGATGCCCGAGCATTTTGCACTAAAAATTCTTTTCCTATTCCACGAATGAGAAGACTCTACTTTCATACTTTTTAGGAAAAAGGTTAAAGCATTTAAACTCCCTGCTTTCTCTCTTTAAAGTCATTTAATTCTTTCCTACTATCTCTCTCTCTCTCTCTCTCTAATTCCTTCTTTATCAAGTTTTTAAACTACACATGGTCCCTCTCACACTTTCCATCATTTTATCCTTCTCACTTTTCATTTGAGACAAAAGAAAAAAAAAAGAATCCGAACTCCTTTTATTCCAAAACTGATGCCCCACTTCTTGTTTTCTTTTCCTATTTTCTCTTCTCTCATACTCTAAAAGAATATCCTTAATAAGAAGTTGAATGGTCGGTTTTCATTTTCAATGAGTATTGCAATATATTGGGGGGAGGGGGGTTTGGGAAAAGTGGCGCAAACAGAAACTACGGTGATTAATGGATCAACCACAATTAACACACAGCAGTCACACCATCAAGCAATCACACATAGCAGCTTTATGTGGTTTGGCAACCTTGCCTATATCCACAGAGGAGAAAACTCATATATCATGATCCCGTATCAATCCCTTTGGATCTAGGGTTGCAGTATATCAATATATATAGTTTTCGCTTTCTTGGCCAACAAGAGAACTCATACATAATGACTAAAATACTTGTAACATTGAACCTCGATTCTGGTTAAACCAGATGACTGATTCGGCTAAGCCGGAATACAAGACAAAACCGAACAATCTCCACCTTGGCTTGGATTCCGTAAATCCTCAGAGCCCCATTGAGATACCCGGTAATGTCTTCATGTACCTTGCTTAATGGTATGTCACTACACCAATAGCGCAGTCTTCTTTCTTCAACACTTTAACATGTTGAACCAACACTTCTCGTACCTCGCTGAAAGGTATGCCTTAGCACATGGTACTACTAAACGCGGCTCATGCACCCCTTATCCTGGAAGCACAGACAATCTCAGCATTGTCTAGTATTAATCAAGTCCAAAATCGACTTGAGATTTTCCACAGTTGCTTCCTTCGACCTCAACACCACTATCTTGAACCTCTGAAGTGCTCTCTATTTGTTGCTTTATGCATGCATCCTTGCAACACAATGAACCTAACTTCTATCTATCAAGGCAAGACTGAAGACCTCATAGAATCCGCATCTCACTGGTACTTGTGAATCCTTCCTTCTGTCTCCATCCCTGTGTGTTTTTTCCATCAAACTTGCAACTATCCTATTCTGGTTTATTTTGGTGGGTTGGGCACTGCACATGCGGGTTAGGTATGAACTTATTAGCCAATGTTAAACTGGCTTACTCCAACTTGAACTAGGCTACCCTTTTCGAGAAAATCATCTAAGTTCAGGTTTTCTTGAATTTTCGCTAAATGATATCATCAAAGATTTATTAATCCATCTTCTGATGATTTTGTCACATTTAACTCCACCTGAAGAAGCATCCCTTATCAACCAATAAAGATTTCTGACTATCTCACCCTTCATGACTAATGTTCCCTTTTCCACCTTCGTAACTCTACCCGTTATAGCGTATTTGCAACCTTTAAAGTCTAAGGCACCCAAAGAAATGCAATTTCTTTGTAAACCCAGAACATATATCACATCTGTTAGGGTTTGAACAATATTATCATACAGCTGGATCTTTACTGCTCTTATCTTAAATGCTCATCAAGTTGGATTCTCCCTTATAAGAATAGATTTATCAACAATGAGAGTTACTTGCATCAAACCAATCTCTACTTAAACACATGATAAGAAGAATCTGAATCCCAATACCATGAATCATTAACCTAATCTATGCTTGTAGTGACCAAAAGTGATTCCCTGTCATCCAAATCTAAGCTTTTTTACACACTACCTCCTTTCGATTCTGATTCTTTTTTTTTTCCTTCCACTTTACCACATTTGCTCATTCGTGATCCTTCCGACGCCAATTTGAGCATTCTACAAAATCTTGAAGCAGTCTCCTGTCCGTGACATCAATTAACACTTTTTAACTTTTGCTATGCCATGGAGTCTAAGACTCTTTCTTACCAACCCCTGAAGTCATTTTTCAATGAAACACTTCAATCTGGCCCATGATGCTTGACTCCATTGCTATCATTGTGAATTAGTCGGTTCCTTCAGTCCCACAATTTTTTTACCTATCAAATTACCAATATTTTTTGTTTACCTCATAGATCTCATCACCACAAGCACGCTGGAAAAAATGAATCTAAAATTTGACTTCAAATGGCTTCGATATTGTAGAAACATTTTTTTGCACTCTAATTGGTCAAACCTACTTGTTGACCATTAAGCTGCCCATCTTCTTCCATACACGCATAGATCTTCTCATAATGAGTTTGTATGCTCAAATGGATGTTTGTTAAGACATCGGACGATCAAGATATTGTAGAAACAAACTCAGCCATTGATCCAGTCAAATCTACCTTTGACCTACTTTGATGACATCAGCACTGCAACTGTTGCACTGGGCTGGACTCTGCACACGGGGCAAGCTGACTCGACCCAAACCAACCTAGACTAAATTGCTGATGGGCTTGCTATCTGACAGTTCAATTCCAAACTGACCCAACCTGAACCTGGGACTGACCTAGTTCTGGAACTAGGTCTAAGACCGCTGCTCCTCCTTCCTTCCGGTTCTGGTACTGCAACTAAAACCTTTACACCACCTAAATTTCTTTTTCTCTTCTTTGGCTATAATGGATGGAGGACCGGCAGTGGGTGGCGAGGGCACCGATGATGGCGAGGCGTTGTAACGAAGGGGTGCCCCTTCTTCTCTGGCCTTCAAATTCGGCGATTGTGCAGCGAGAGACAATTGGTTGCAAGGTTGGTGGTAGAAGTGAGCAGCGGGCTCCTTTCTCAGGCAATGACTAACGATAATAGCAGCAGCGGCGACGAGCACCCCTTCTCAGGCATAGGTGATCTACAGCCAAGAACCAAGAACCCCTGTTCTCCAATCGCACCATCTATTCTAGCCTTGCAACAGAGAATCAAAATCAATTTCGACCTCCTTTGTCTCCTTTAACTCTAGCCATGCTCTTTTCTCTGTAACCCAGTCATTGCAAAGACTCAAAGAACCCTTTTCTTGGCCTTTTTTCGATCAATGTGGACAACCAGAGATCAAGCCTTTGATCTCTTCTGTCTTCGTGATGTAACAAAGATCTTCTTCCATGTATATCCGATTCGTCAATTGCAAAACCCTGAGCGAACCACTTATTAAGAAAAGCGAAAACTACGGTGATCAATAGATCAACCACGATGAACACACAGCAATCATACCATTAAGCAATTACACATATGAACACAATAGTTTTACGTAGTTTGGCAACCTTGCCTACATCCACAGAAGAGAGAACTCTTCTATCATGGTCCTATCTCAATCTCCTGAGATTTAGGTTATAGTACATCAATATATATAGTTCCGCTTTCTTAGCCAACAAGAAAACTTATACATAATGACTAAAATACCTTTAACCCTGAGCCTCGATTCTAGTTAAACCAAATGACTGATCTAGCTAAACTGAAACACAAGACAAAACCCAACCCTGGGGGGGTTGAGGGGGGAAAGGGGATTTTTTCATAACTTCTCATATATATATATATAGGAATTTTAAAGATTGCCCACTTTAAAAAGGGTGTTTCTGCCCCACTCCCCCATTTTTTTGTTTTGTTTTTTGTTTTTTGTTTTTTGTTTTTTTTATCTAATAAGAGCAAAGCTTCTTTAATTGTTCCAACTATGAAGTAACACAAAAAGAGGAAATCATTTAAGTCGTGAGCATCATTAAATGTCGCATGTATTTTTTTTCTTTTTTGATAGAAAAATGCTTCTCAAACTAATATTAAGGAGAAAACATAGAGTTAACTATTACATTTTACATAATGAAATTCGGAGTATAGTACCATGAAACCTTCATATCATCAATGAATTGTGTATGTCGAGCTAACTTATAAGCTATTGCTTTTCCTTCTAGCTACATGAACCATTTCATAACTAATAAATGTCACATGTATATAGTTGTTCTCAACTTACTTCAATTTTTCTATTTACAAAAAATTAAAAGGAAAAAAAATCTTTTATTCTGCCTCTTGTTTCTTTCGTTGGACTGGGCCCCAATAATTGGTTTTAGCATGGTCATATTAATGGCCATCATATAAAGTACAAAGCCATAAAATTATTATTGGCCCACCAATAAGGATTTGGTTGTTTTAGGATGGATAAATCGTAAGATTTGCTACAACTATGAAGAATCAGCCTCTATCCTTTTAAATAGGTAACTCAGAATTTTAAAATTAAAGTGATAGCATATCATTAAATGTCATGGGCAAAAAAAAAGGAGATGGTTCCCCACAAAACTTGTTGCCTATTTTGGGTTGGAAATTTTTGTTTTTCTTTTACAAAAATTCCCTTGCATATCTTACAAATGTCATGATTTGCGTCAAATGGGATGATGTGTGTTGTGTTATAATAAGCCTAGAAAAGGGGCGTTTCTTACTAAAAATGCCGGGGTGTCATGTGGCATTACTCTCCCTCTCTCCATATATATAGGGCAATTTTGACGAATGCCCCTCTTCAAAAGGGGTGTTATTGAATGGTCCACTGATATACTGCCAAGTCACATGAAATAAATAATGTTTCCCCAGCAAGATGATTATAAGAAGAGATGAAGGAGGAGAAATCAAAGCAATTAACAGTAGTATATAATACAAAACAAAAGAAACTGACCCTTCAACTTCATTTTTGGGATGAGAGGAGAGAAATAAGGAACGATTTTACTTCAACTTGCTATCTTTCGAGAAATTTGAATTGGCATGAAAATAGGAGAACTAATAGAAACATGAGAAGAAATATATATATATGTATATATATATAAGAGATTTTAACACCACTATTAATATCTAGATTAAATGCTTTCCTTCTAAGAAGGAGAAAAAGTAGATCATTAGTTTAAAGATGGGGAAATGGAAAACAGTAAATATAGGAATTAATATTATATCTTTTATCGTCACTCCCCATTAGCAACGGCTTTAAATTTCAAATTCCTTCTATATTTCTACTCAAAATAGAGCTGTTAAGAGGAAATGGCCTTTTACGAAAAATAACATCCTATCCTCCACATCTGCTTTTAAGATTCTTAGTAAAGATGGTTTGAATAATCTCTGCCCCATTTGTGACTAGAGCCACTTGGTTTGGCTCCAACCTTGGCTTTTTATACATTTATTCTCGCCCATTTAAGATCAGGGATTGGTGGAAATCTTTTTAACAACAATTGTGACATAGTTGTCCTACCTCCTAATGGTTCTATTGCAGTGTAAATAGCCTTATTTACCCCATTTTCAGACCTCATGAATCACATGTGCAAATGAGTACAACCAAATAGATGACGCTTATCTATTATGCATATGAATCATTTACATATATCTTCTACGTCACGTCATTTGTTTTTTATGCATGTGGTATGGAAGTGGGCTTTCCATAGGTAAATTTACATGTGAAACATATTGTAATGCTTGTTTGGAAGCACGACTTTCACATAGCTAAATGATGAATGGTTTAGATTACATATGTAAAGTTTTCATATATCTCTAAAAACATTAAAGACTTAAGACATCAAACAAAATGTTTTTGCTTAATGAGTCAATAAAAAGTTTGAATGGTTTGGATTAAACAAGTGAGACCCACTTTTTGAGAAGTAAGTGCTGATAGAGTTTGATATCTTTCCTTAACAAAAATATACCGTGCTTCATTGAGGTGTGAAGTATTTAACCATTATGGGGCTAGAGGGGTTGAGAGTGTGAAAATGAACCATTTACACATTAAAAAACTTGTATGTGTTTTTCCTATTTAGTAGAAAGATCATATAAATACTTTTATTACCAAACACATATTTTTATCTTAATCTCTCTTTCTCTCTATGATTTTTTTAATAGCCTTATTTTGAATAATTCTATAAAAAAAGAATAAAGATGTCAAATAAGCACTAAGAAGCAACCAAAGAGAAAAGAGCACATAACAAAAAGGAAAAGTACGGAACAAACAAAATGGAGTCACCCATCACCGACACCGTCCCTTGAAAGTCCTTGCTTACCAACTACCAAGCCAATGAGCCACCTCATTTAACCCCGCTCGGATGTGAAAGGTCTTAAAAGCATGAAAGCCCCTAGCAAGGCATTGGATATCGAAATAATGGTATTAAACTATTAATAGACCAGTCTTTCAAGCATACGTTTGTCAACTTTCACAACCTGTAATATGTCAATAAGAGATGAGTTTTGGAAATTTCACGGGTTACTACTGTCTTAAATGATTAAAGGACCACCCTGCTTTCAGCTTCCTTAGCGAAGAAAGATCTTGGACCTTTAGTTGCATGGTACCTGTAACAAATAACTTACCATTAGTAAAGATAGCACAATTGAGCTCGGTAATCTCATTCTAAGGAGAGATGTCACATTTGAGAAAATGTGGGAAGCTTCATTAGTCGATTTCCCTTAGAAAAATTTTCTGGGGCTTACCCTTTTTCCCCTATATATTTTATTATCCCTAGCTTTCTAGATGGCCCACCAAAAAGAAATCGCCCAAATGTTAAATGAATTCAAACAAATATGATGATGTGTAAACCTTATTCATGTTTGTTTTTGAGCTGTAACCTTATGCATGTGTACTGTTTACAAATTATATGTATAAATGAGTGGAAACAAATGTCCCTTTAGATCACTACCCTTGAGTAGAATAAATCTAGCCATTCCAATAACATCGATTCAATGGAACTGGTAGCTTGATGATTTGGCCAATCTTCGTCCTACGATCAGAGTGTCCATCAATATTGCCCTTAGATCATGCAGAGTGAATTGGACAGGGTCAACCCCTAGTAGACGATCTTGATCTCCAAACCGGATGCAGAATCTTACCTGATAAATGGTTAGTATTGAGGTTCATAGTGGCTGATCCACCTTTGATTCGGGCTTCCATAGTAATATGGGCTAACAATACTAGATTTAATAGCTAGCAGCTAAATATTTTATCACATCTATTTCGCAGTACTACATGATTTATCTCTCCCCCTTCATATATGAAGGTTAGTATGATCCAACGAGTTTAGCACAATGCAGTTGACTCATTCACATCTATCATGAACTTAACCTTGCAAATAAAGTGGGCATCTAATCTTACCCTCCCATTACAAACGGGGTAGCTGGCGGCACTTGAATTGTTCAGGTGGCTTTGGACAAAGAGCTTCACACAACACTATGTCTCCTTTGGAACTAGTTGAGGCATAGCAATGATAAAAAAAATGGGAGGATATCGGCCTCTTGCATAGGCCCAAACTAAAAACACATGCTCAATGTAAGCTCCATATTGTTGGATATGACATTCAATATATGATAGCCAAAGGGTCAGGGTCAGCACTATGCAGAGCACCGTCTATCACATTGAAAGATGGGTCATCTATCTCACAAATGTTCTTGTCACTCTATTACACAAAAATTGCCACAATTCGAGGTTAAACCGATCAGCTCTTTCTTGTTAATTAGCTAACCGTGCTCGTAAGATCAATAAGAATAATGACATCTATTTGTTGACAACAATAAAAAAAAACAAGATCAGCAAAATTAGGAAGACCGAAAACAAATTTAAGATTCAACGTCATTGCTTAAAAAACATCATTCATTTTGTGAGACAAAACATTATTGTTAAAATTATTTGAAATTGGCTAATTCATAAGTTGGATAAAACTTAGGGTCTATTGAGTTGTAATTTAATATTTATTTCAGAATGGACTGTGGAATATGTCTTCGGAAGAGCTGAAGTGAAGAATTAAAGAAATTAGAAGAAAATTCAAAAATAAAAAATCAGAACCGCGACAGAAACCCAATTCGTTTGAATGAAGACTTGTCTATTCAAACGAAGCCTAGGAAATTTCGCAAGCGAGGAAATTAGAGACTTGGTTCATCTGTTCGAATGAAAAGCCGTAATTTTCAAATATGACTTGCATGAAAACCTTGCCATTTTGTGCAAGGATTGTCTGTTTTTATTCTACATGGACTCTAATTGTAAGGAGCGAATTAGGGGTTTTTTTAAAGGGTTCCTCTCTGAACCCTAATAGACACATCTCCTTATTACAAGCATTGAATACCTTTTGGAGATCTTTTGTCTTCTTTAGAGCATTTATTGAGAGTTGTGCTGATATGAGCATCTACAGATCTGTGCTTCTACATTTGTGGAAAATTCATTCGCCTTGTAGGTTTAAGGTGGTTGGTTTAAGCATAGGTGATGGTGAACGGCAAGGAATCAGTAAGAGGAATTATAGTCCTTAGGTTGAGTTGCAATTGCAAAAGGGTTTGTAAGTATTTCTTGTAACCATCTTTTTATAGTACTTGGTTTTCGTTGGTGCGAATGATAAGACTCATGATTTTTTGGTTTTCATTGGTGCGAATGATAGGACTTATGATTTTTTCCTGTGTTGAGTTTCCACATAAAAATCATGTGTCTCTCCTATTCTTGAGGTTGATTGATTTATAGTTCTTTTATATTTCCGCCATTGTTAATTGGACTGCACTCTAGAAATCGAATTGGGACCTTGAACCTCATATTTTTTGTGGTTCTAAACCTTCAATTGGTATCAACTCATTGATATTCAATTCTTTCAAGTAGTATTAGAGAAGATCATACAAATTGAAGTGTGTAAAACTTTTGAAATTTCTAGAATGGAACTTGGCCGTGAAGGCAAATTGACTACCATGCCACATTTGTTGGATGGACTAAATTATGCCGACTGGAAAGTTAGGACGATTTCCTTTCTATGATCCATTGATGATGAAGTTTAAGATTGTATTGAACATGAAGCTACCAGACCTACAGTGTGTCTGATGGGAAAACTATTTTTAAACCTAAGGCGCAATGGACCAAGAGGGAAAAGATGGCTTTCAATTGTAGCAACATGGCAATCAATGCTTTTTACAATAGAGTTTCTCTCTATCAGTTTAGAAGGATTTCTACCTGCACCTTTACTAAGAATGCATGAAATATATCACAGACTGTTCATAAGGGTACCATTACTATTAAATTGTCTAAACTTCAAAAGTTGATTGCTTCCTTTGAAACCCTAAAGATAGAAGATGGTGAGACCTTTGATGGTTTCTATGCTAAATAGTGATATTGCCAATTATGTTTTTAATTTGGTGAGCCAATACTTGAAATAAGATTGTCAAAAAGATTCTGAGGTCTCTACTTGAAAAGTTTGATGCAGAGATTATGGTGATTAAGGAAAATAGAGATTTAAAAACCCTCAAGGTAGATTAACTTCTTGGTAATGTTCAAACGTTTGAGGGAAACCATAGGTCTAAGGGAAAATCTAAGGGGATTACCTTAAAAATTTCCAAAGAATCAGACAATGATGTTAAAGAGAATTCAGATTCTGATTATGAAGAAGTTGATTTCAAGCAGTAGTGAGATTCGTAAAGAAATTTGAGAAATATATGAAAGGGAGAAAATTTTGCTTAAAGATTTCTAAATCTAAGAAAAGTCTTCTAAACCTGTTCAGTGCTATAAATGCCAAGAGTATAGTCATGTTGTTAGAGAATGTCCTAATAGAAAAGTCAACTAAGCCTAAGGTTCTAAAAGCAGCAACATAGGATGATTTTTTTGACAAAGAGGAGGAAAACATTGAGAATTCTACTCTTGACACTGCCAACGCTAAGTTTATTGCTTTTATGGCCAGATTTAACATTATCTCTTTGCTAGGATCTTCTGACAATGGTTTTGATAATGATTATGATGAAGTGTTAGATACAAACAAGATTGGGAGGCAGCTTATAACTTTGTGTTTAAAGACTATGTCAAGATGACCAAGTTTAACAAGAAGATTACCATAAAGTGGAAAGTTGTAGAAGATCAAATCTCCTCTTTAAAGGAAAAGTTATGAGAAACTCTTAAAAAGGTAAATATTCTCTAAACTTGGAAGAATACCATGTCACATGATCTGACTGATGTAGAATAGAAATATGAGCTATTGTCTGAACAAGCTGAAAAATTTGCAAAGGAGATCGAGTCCTTAAAGCAAGAGCTGCAAACATATGAAAAGTAGAAAGCTAATTTGAATGGAAAGTTGAAGGTGGTTATATTAGAACTAACCATCACAAAAGCTTTGCTGACCAAGATGAACATTGGATCGAAGAAACTAGATGACATCTTGTGCAGTTAGAAGTTTCCTAGTAACAAACGTAAATTCGGTTTTGATCACGGTGTGCCCATTTCAAAAAACAAAGGTAAAATTGTTTCTGTGGAAAGTTCTACCATTACAAAACTTGTTTATGATCATAATGCTACAAGTTCTTCTAAGAAAAAGAATGTGTCATGTCCTACATTCATACCCACATATTACCATTGTGGAATCAAAGGACACATTCGTTCTCATTGCAATAAGCTAAGAAGTTTACTAACAAAATAAGTAGTGGAAGAAGCTGATATCTCCACCTAAGATCAAGATTGGAGCCATTTGGGTCAAGACTTATGACTTGCTTACTGAATTGGTACACAGTGCTAAAAAGCTCCAAATTTGTAAGTATGGATACCAAAATTCAACCCCTAATAAAGAAGATTAAGCCCTCACCGTTCGAGTTGCAAGAGAAGATGACATTAAGGGGGAGTCACAATTGAGGAGGAGCTACTGAAGTCTGATTGATAGATATGCTAACTGATAATCAATTTTTTTTTGTCAAATATGGATAAAAATGTGGAGAATGAAGGATTTACAAGGAATTTGCATGGTTTAGATAAAAAAAAATTTTGGTTGAAAGCTTTAATCTATTTTGGGATTATTTTTTAAGTCAAATATTTCTATGTCAAGGGAGTTTTGTCCATGAATTGTTAAAAGGAGAGATTGTTAAAATTATTTGTAATTGGTTAATTCATGGGTTGGACAAAACTCAGGTCTATTGAGTTATAATTTTATATTTATTTTAAAATAAATTGTAGTATATGTTGCTGCAGAGCTGAAGTGAAGAATTGAAAAAAGCAAAAGAAAATTCGAGAGAAAATAGAACTACGATGAAAATTTGGTTTGTTCTAATGAAGCTTGGAAAATCTTGCAAGCCAGAAAATCTGAGACTTGGTTCATCTGTTTGAACAAAAATAGTAATTTTGAAAACTAGCTTGGCCAAAAACCTTTCCTTTTTGTGTCATGAGTGCTTGTTTCTATTCTACATAGACTATAATCCTAAGGTTTGAATTGGGGGTTATTTAAAGGGTTTCTCTCTCAACCCTAATAGACGCATCTCTTTATTCTATGTATAAAATACATTTTGGAGATCCTTTGTCTTTTCTAAAGCATCTATTAAGAGTTGTGCTGATATGAGCATTTAGAGAGTTTGCTTCTGCATCTATGGAAGATTTGTTTGCCTTATGGACTCAAAGTTGTTGGTTCAAGTACAGGTGATGGTAAACGGCAAGGAGTCGGCTAGAAGACCTACAATCCTTAGGTTGAGTTCAATCGGGATAGGAGTCTGTGAGTATATCTTTTAACCTTATTTTCATAGTGTTTGGTTTCTGTTGGTTCGGGTGATAGGACTCGTGGTTTTTCCCTATGTTGGGTTTCCCCCTAAAAATCATGTCTCTTTTCTTATTCTGGTTGATTGGTTTATAATTCTTTTATATTTTTACCATTGTTAATTGGATTGGATTCTAAAAATTAAATTGGGACCTTGAACTTCATCTCCTTAGTGGTTCTAAACCCTTAATTGGTATCATCTCACTGGTATGTAATTCTTTCATTTTTATATCATCATATAGCTTGCCAGTTTAGAGGCCCTTATTGCCCATTGAATATCTAACAAGTAGATCAATGATTTAGTGCAAATAAGGCATTGTAAGGATTATGAGTGTTGGCTAATTTATGGGTTGCACAAAACTCTGGGTCCCTCAAATCAACTGTTGGATCGGGGAAATCTACGTACCATTAGAAAGCTCTTTTCGAGTAGATGTTTATAGGTTTTAAAGATTTCATTAATTGGAGCTATGACAAAGTTATGCCCTTGAAAAATTTTCAAAGTATTTACAAAAATGTCATCTACTGGATTGCCCATTTCTCGGCTCAAGCGCTTAGTTGTCCACTTGCGCACCCAATAAAGAAAAACCCACTGACCTATGTAGAATTGTTTCCTTTTTATGCATGACCCCAAAAACTTTCAATTGGTATCAAATTGGGTTACACAAATTTATTGTATCAGATCCTTTGCAATTTATAGAATAGAATTCAACTACGAAGGCACAACGAATATCAAGTCATGTGTTTTGAAAGATAATAAATCCAACTTGAAGAAGATGCTCAAATTTGAATATGAAAATGAAAAATTATAGATCTATTCAATGCTTTGAATGAAAAGGGAATGGTCATAGAGCATCCGAGTGCACAAATAGAAAAAAAGAAAAAATATGATAAAGTTCTGAATGCAAGAAGAGATGATTCTAAAGTTGAAGTTGAATCTGCCGTCCCTGACAATGGCAATGAACAATATGTTGCATTTATGGCTAGTTCTTCCTGAGTTGTTTCTTCTAATGATGGTTATGATAGTGAGAGGATGAATATGATTGAAAGGCAGAATATCAAATTTTATTTGACAAAACTATGAAGACGGTCAAGATGAATGAGAATTTTGCAATCAATTAACAAGCAATAAAAAAGCATATTTTTTCATTGAAGGCTAAATTGGCTAAAGCTCATGATAAGATACAACTTTTTGATAATCATAAAAATGATATGGCTAACAAGTTGACTGCTGTAGAACAAAAGTATAAGTTGCTAATTGTTTATCATGAAAAATATACACAAGAGATGGAACAGTTGAAGAAAAAAAATATAAACTTGTGAAACTGAGAATATTGACTTGAATGGCAAGTTGAAGATGACAAGGTTAGAGATAACTGCTTTAAAGGAATGCTTGACAAGATGAACACTGGTTCTGTAACACTTAATGCCATCTGGTGCAATAAAAAAAGGCTTGATGACAAACGCGGTTTTGATTTTGACTATGGTGCATCTACTTCAAAAGCAAAAGGTAAAACTACTATTGTTAAAAAGTCTTGCTTTAAATTCTTTGGCAATAACTACTCCACATGCCGCATGCACCAATTATATGATAAGTAGTTTAAAGAAGAAGAATGTGTAAACTGCTAAAGTTACATGCATATGGCAGTATTATGGAATTAAACAATACATTCGATTGCATTGCAACAAGATGGGAGCTTTACCAAAGAACAAGCAATGGATGAAGCAATTTTTTAATTAATGATCAAGAAAAAAGTCATTTGGGTCGAGAAAAATTATTTGGGTCAGGAAAAATTATTTGCCTAATGTGTTGGTACACACTATATTGAATTTCTTAAATTCATAAGTACTGGTACCAAAATCCAAAAGCCCCTGATTAAGAAGATTAAACTCCCACCCTCAGCTACTATGAGGATATCATTAATGAAGAATTACAATTAAGGTACTAGATCCTAGTTAATAGCTATGTTGAATGATGAAATCATGTCTTTATCAATTATGGACAAAGAGAGGAAGAATGAGATATTCAGAGACATATGTAGAATTAAAGGGGAGTCAGAACTAAAAAAGACGTAAAAACCAAAGACAAATATAGAACATACATGTGAAGGTAAATTTTTTTAATACTGAAAAATCAATGTAATTTTTGGGTTTTCTTCTGGGTAGATTAAATTGTATTGTTGTAGAGAGTTTTGTCCATGAATTGCCAAAGGGGGATATTGTAAGAATTATGAGTATTGGCTAATTCATGAGTTGGACAAAACTTTGGGTCCAATTGAGTTATATCTTTATATTTTTTTAATTGGACTGTAGTGTGCTTCACTGGATTACTTGAATAAAGGAATTTGAAGAAATGGTTATATCTCTCAAACCAACTGTTGGATCGGGGAGATATACATACCATTGGAAAGCTCTTTTCGAGTAGATGTCCTTGGGTTTTAAAATTAAGTTAATCGGAGCTAAAACGACCAAGTTATGGCCTCAAGAAATTTTTAAAATATTTAAAGAAATGCCAGTTGCTTGAGCGCCCATTTCTCTACTTGAGCGCTTAGTGCAAAATTTCATTTGTAGATAGAATTAAACTTCGCTTGAGTGGCTGACAAAGAAGGACCTACCGACTTGTGTGTATTTGCGTCCTTTTTGTGCTACAATTACATTTTTAGTTCTTTCATGGACTCTAACCCTAAGGTATGAACTGTGCGTTATAACAAGGGATTTTCTCTTAACCTTCACACATCTATCTTTATAATTGAGATTTCACATTGGAAATTCCTTCTTTTCTCTACAACTTCCATTGGAGAAACTGTGCTGAAGGTTTGAGTTCTAGTGTTTATGGTTTCTACTTCTTTGTAGAAGATTGTTCATCTTATAGATTTAAGGTGATTCGATTCACTTCTTCGTAAAAGATTGTTCATTTTATGGATTCAAGGTGATTGGATTAAGTGTGGAGAGCAGTACACGATGAGGGACTACTGGAGCAAGAACTTGTGCAAGAAGATCTACATCCTTAGGTCGAGGGACTGACTGAAAAAGATTGTAAGTATATCTTTTAACTATTTGAAATTAGTGTTTAGTTTTGCAACTCCAGAAGGGCTCATGGTTTTTCCCATTTGGGCTTTCCACGTTATAAATCTGCGTATCTTCTTATTATGTAGTTGATTGCTTTTGTTTCCTACCTCATTTATTTTTATATTGCATATACATAAATTGAACTGCAATTTAGAAATCTAAGCCCAAAAAGCTTTCCAGCATATTAAGCTTAAGGAGTTTAGATGATTCCTGTGAAAACTGCTCGTTATAGATGAGGAACAACTCGTTGATACATGTTCATGGTGGGAAACATTTCTATCATATAGTACACGTGTGCTATTGAAAATCATCCGTTTGTGGTGTAGGTAATTATTACCAAAATTTATTGATGGATGAGGTGCTTGTCCTTCATGATCCACTGTCCACTGTCCTATGCAACCCCAATGAGACAATCTCTCTCTCTCTCTCTCTCTCTCTCTCTCTCTCTCTTTATATATATATATATCTATATCTATATCTCATTCATAAATTTGATAGTGAGATTGGAGTAAATTTCTACTTAATGATATCTCAAAGTAGGACAATCAATTTGTTGTTTATAATTTGAGCATAATATAAAACCATTGGGCCTTTAAGACTTGGGTTGAGAGTTTCATAAGGATTGTACACAATATATCACTGTCTTCGATTAGCACATGATAAATACATGATAAAGGTAACATGTATGATTTTGCTAGGGACTAGCAGAAAGCTGGTTGGGGGGTGTGATAAGTTCATCAAAATGCATATTTTTTTACACATTTTGGACCATAAGGAACATTAAAACAAACAAAAGAATTGTAGGATTTGAAAAGTAGTGTGCAAGGAAATTAGAAGTAGTAGTGCTGGAATATAAATGTTGTAGCGCAGAAAATTAGATGTTTGGATTGCGGGAAAATTAAATGTGTTGATTGTGCATGAATTTAAACGTATGGTAAAGCATGAATTTAAATGTGTAGAAGTGCATTATTTTCTTTTAAAATTCTATTTTAAGTACGTTCATAATTTGAATCATGCCCTTAGGGCTTTTGGTCGTCAATCCAAATACCAATAAGAAAAGAACACAAAACAAGCACCAATTACCCAAGTATAAGAAAGAAAAAATTGAAAAGAGAAAGAAAACACATTTACTAGAATACAATATTCTATACAAAAGAAAACAATAAATTGAGAAGTAGAATCATTGCATGCTAGGATGAAAGAGCTTCTTCTAGGTATGCATCAAGTGGGAGAGGCTTCTTGAAGAGACAGAAACTATGGAAACAAAAGAGAGATGGAGATAGTGGAGGAATTTGGCTAGAGATGGGGTATTCTCTTTCATTGCATGGGCAGCCAAAGTACTTGATGGAGTGAGTGGAGGAATTTGGCTAGAGATGCGGTATTCTCTTTCATGGCATGGGCACCGAAAGTACTTGTGTTCATAGATTTTCCAAGCCTAGTTGCCTTATTTACTCACTCCTTCCTTGCTAGTAAATATCTATTTTTGGAAAGACATTTCTACTTGGCCTCTAAGTTTGCAAAAATTAAGAGATAATAGCTTGCCAATCATTGAAAAATCTCTTGCCACACACACTTTCTTTTCTTGAAAAATTCTCTTTCTTCCTTGAGAATTTTGAGAGATATCTGAAGATAAAGATCACAAATTTCTTAGCCACAACTCCAAGTCAACTTTCAACTGATATGGATGTTCACCAGGTATATGCAGCCCTTCCAACTTTTGTCTTTTTACTAAGTCACTTTCCATTTTACAAAAATCTTCTTTCTTGATTTGGCAATTAATGGACCTTCTTTGATTTTCTTGAATTAACTTCAAAATAATGTTAGGATTTTCTGCAAAGAAAGTGGACTCAATCATCTTTGGATGTCCAACATATGTCTCATTGTACACATGTGCATGTGTGGGACCCACTTCACCTCCTACAAAAAAAAAGAGAGAATTATCATTTATAATAATAATTTTAATCAAAAGCCATAATCTCACCAATGTAGGCTCATTTAGCATGAATGACATCATTATACATGATTTTTACTGAATTAAAATATGATGATAAAAAGTTGAGTTATTTCATAAAAAAACCAATTTTGCTAAAACTTTCCAAAAATAAAATTGAAAACCTAGAATGTTTCATGAATATAAGCAAAAATGATAATTTTTTAACAAATTATGCATGAATGCATTACAATGATGTATAAATACACAAAACTATGATTTTACAATAAATGAGGCTCTTTCGATTCAATAAGCCCTTAAAATGGTCCAACATGTATATGAAAATACACATTTTGAAGGACTTATCATATGATAATTTGACAAACCAAACATTCAATTCCTTAGCAACCTCAAAAAAATCAATGCTTGTACACCTATTGATGCTTCATCTCAATGACCAGAACTTTTGAGACTTTATTTTAATAAATGCATGGTGTACAGGAAAAATGTTTATAAAAAATGGTTGTGAATGATAAATATTTATTTTTTGTTGGTAACAACAAAGGTGGCTGGATCATAGCTACTTAATTTGCTCCACATGCCTTCAATTCGCGTACTGTTTGAACCAAACAAATTGTTGTTTGGTTAGACTGTTTCGGAGTAGTTCATAGAGGTTGGAGAAGAAAGAAGAAGATGAAAGGAAGAGAAGGAAGATTAAAAAAAAAAAAGGAAATGAAAGGACAATGAGAAATGGGAAAGAAGAAGGGATTGTAATAAATAAGGTTGCATGGTATAAAGTACGGTAAAAAACATAGAAAGGTAGGGAAAAAAATAAAAAAAACCATTGTTTCCTGCTCCTCACTATAGGAAAAAGTCAAAAACTTTAATATATGAACCACAAGGTCCAATTGGTTTTTACTCTCTTTTCATGGATTAAAAGAAGGGAATTTAATGCATTATACTTTTTTATCCTTTTCAATGGAAATGTGAAAGAGAACCTATTTATCTAATACTTCCTTTCTTTGACTTGTACCCATGTTTAAGGGATGAAATCAATGCTTTTCACTTTTCTTCTTTTTTCTCTTGCTATTTTTATCATATATATTGGATTCCTTTTACAACTTAAGGAGGCTATATGGACCACATTTAGGCCCTGTTTCTTTAGAGGAATTTTTGATTGGTTTTTTGCTTGTTGAGGATTTTGGGGACATGATGTGATAAGTTGTCCAGTGGAATTCTCAAATTTCATGTTCGTGTGTAGGAATTTTTAAATTCCAATTACTTGAAAGGATTCAATTTGTCTTGAAAATTTCAAAATTCCACTTCCTTTACCTTTTGGTGGAATTCCTGGATGCTTAAGTACAAGGAAGCATCTAGAAATTCTACTATATTTAGGAATTTTAGAATTTCTCAGACATGAATTCTAGGAATTCTATCAAAAGAACAGGCCTAAATCTAAATACATTCAAATGAGTGCCTTATTGATCTAAAGGTTTTAAATAAGTATCATTTCAAAAACAGATGGGCCCACCTTGAGATTAATCACTTATATATCAAGTGAATGTAATATAGATATATATAAATTATATAATTTATGCTTGCCAATCAAATAATCAAATCATCTTTTAATGAAGTGAAATATTAAAAAAAAAATCAAACCATCTCTTACCATATTCGCCACATAGGTTTGAGTTTTTACTAGCATTAGATTAATTAAACATTAAGCATAATTTCACCCATTTACATGCAAAAATGTTTTAAATTTTGTATTAACTTTGTAGACCTTTTATGGGATGTTTAAACATTTATATTTGTCATATTCTAGGTGAAATATCACTTTTGATATATTCATTAATATATCTAAAATTATAATAAATAGCTTATATACATTGAATGGAACCTATAAATCATCTCAAACTACATTGAAATATAGTCGAATTAGGACATCGAATTCATCAAACTTGAATCATGAATTAAGCGAATTAGAAAGCCAATTAGATAAGCCTATTCCATCAAAATTTTGAATTGGGCTGAATGTCGAACAACGAACTCCAGTGCGAATTGGTCGAATTGTGAATTGGATAACTATGGGCTGGATCATTGACAGACCTCACTCATGCAAGCATGGACCCTAGCACACGTTGGAGAGAAGACCACATATACATGTATCGGAGAAAACTCTCTAGACCCGCACACACAAAAGAGAGAGGTCTTACAGATCAAACTCTTGTTACCTGATAATTAAGTAAACGTAAAGTCCATGAATGCCTTGGCCTAGCGGTGCCACGCCAACCGTTGAATTAAATTTCACGAGCCATGCCATGCCCTGCCCAGGTTGGCTGGGCATTGCTCCAGCACGGCCCTCAGGCACAAGAATGGCTGGCCTGGCCCACGGGCCAATTATTTAGATTTTTTATTTTTCACATACTTAATGACATGGGTGGTCACAATCCAAGTTCTAAAATGCTTAAGCGTTAGATAAATAAATGGACTCAGGCCCATGGCTCAAACTCTCCTTGCTCTAGGGCATGCAGCGTGTAAGACATTAATGATATTGTCAATGAAACTTGTATTGGCCATCAATACCACTCATTCAAACTTGCATGAGACCATAAATACCATACCTCATCTGTCATGATTTGTGTATGATAAAGTCTTGCTAACTTATATTGTCAATTTCCAAATATTCAAGCCAAAAATAGGCTTGTTAAACAAGGCTGACGAGTCAATTTGAGGCCTAAAGCGATAATTCTACCTGAGGCATTTTATATTTTTAAATATTATTGTAAATATTTTATTTAAATCATATTTGAAAATGAGAAGAGACATTAATTAAAGAAAACAAGTACAAAAAAGATAGCAATTGCTTTTTTGAATCTGAAAAGATAACAGTTTTTTTTTTAAATGTATGTGATAAGATGAAGCCTTATATTTCGGGGAGAAACAAAAGGATGGTAGTTGGTTTCTTTTTTTAATGTAAAAAATAACAAATCTTCTTTATTGGATTATGAAAAGATAAGGTCTTATTTTTTGGGAGAAATAAAAGGATTATAGTTGCTTATTTTGGAATTTAAAATAATGTCAGTTGCTATTGCGGGACCTTTTTTTGAGATTGAAAAAAGAATGGTAGTTTCCATTTTGGGGCTTATTTTATCGGGGCTAAACCAAAAAGCCTTATGGTAAAGCCGGCATTGCTTATTTTACACATCTCAAGCATGAAATGACACAAATAAACATAGTTATTTATAACCATTATGCATATGTAAACGGCTAAATTACTTGTGTTTTTTAAAAGACTGAAATGATAATGACTCTACATGGGAGGAGACACTTATGCATTAAAATAAGATAGGTGTCTAACATTTTAAAATGCCTAGGCATTTTGTGCTCGGTATGCAACTTGTGCACTGGGGGAGGGGCCCACCTGATGGTCCATCCAAATGGACCACATACAGCACCCTGAATTGCACTTGTCCACTCAGTTTGGGTCCCATCCAAATAAACTAGACTGTTGGATTGACTGCACATGCATCTGAATGGATTATACAACCTCGAAAATCATGGAGTCTAGATGGAGATGATAAAGGTAAGAGATGAGGCTGATTTTCACAAAGAGGAGGGGCTCGGGGACATCTTTCAATCCCCCTTAGTCCCAGTCCAAGGTGGGGCCCCAGGTGGGCCCCACGTTGAGGTACACAGAGTTGCACATTAAATGATTGTGTGAGGGATATTCATGTGCTTTCATCACTCACCATATGGTGAAGGTCAAACTTAATAGGGTTCACTTAGAACCCCTATGATTATGAGAATTGGGAGGATGCTAAGAGTCATCTTAGATGGGCCCATATATATCAAGTTTGTGGTCAATCCCAAGCTGTAACATCTTTATCCGTGGACCACAAATTTAAGGACTTTATATTTAAAAAAGAAATTTGGCCCTCGATCCAACAGTACAATCTATTCGGATTAGTGAAAGCTCAATTGATTTGTGATAATTTAAGGGTTCGCATATGTGGATGGTTAAGAGGAAACATAAAGTCATCCCCCATCTTTATATATATATATATATATATATATATATATATGAGAAATGGTCCTATAAGGATGGTCCTTTCAGACTATTTTTCAACATTTTAGATAGTGTGAATTATATTGTGAGCTATCCAAATTGATCACACACATAATCCTCCTAAATTGCATATGTCCACCAATTTGGGTCTTATCCAAATTTGAAGAAAGTGTGGAATCTACGTGGGTAATGCGTGTGATTCATTTGGATGGCTTGCAACGTGGGCCGCACTATCTAAAACAGTGAAAAATGGTCCGTAAGAACAGTAAGGATCATCTTTATGGGACCGTTTATATATATATATATACCTTCTACTGAGCATAAGGTGAGCACCACCTTTTAGTAAGGCCCAATTAAGGGACCCATTTGAGGATGGGATCTACGGGGATCAAAAGATCTCTCCTCCACATATCCATATATGGTGATAGAGACTCAAATCATCATTCTAACTAATTAATCAATGGCTAAAAAGTTTTTACAGTTTAAAATGAGTTTAAGTTAATCTAATGGTCTAATCCAATTTGATGGGAGCCATACTTGAGATCAATGACTATCACAGGGTTCCTTGTTTTATGGTACACTTAGATATCATAAATTAGGCCCCACTAAAAAGTGGTGCTCATGAATAATATTGAAAAAAAAAAGCCGTAAAGGGCTCAAGGGACCACTCGGGGCCTATAAAAATCTTTGGGGTCCTTTTTGTTCAATAACTAAGGTGATTTTTCCAAAAAAAACCCCTAAAAGTTATCAACTCCAGTAGATTATTTTGATCCTTTGATCCATGATCCTGAAGTTTAATAGTTTTAAAGACATCATTTTCTTGTGATTTCAATCCAATGTTGACTAAAATTTGGATAAGTATCAAATTTGCGCTTTCTACCAATTCACAAGAGTAATATATGCAACATGAATGGATTGGCTCAAAGTGGGCTCCTTGCCCTAAAACATAAGGGAGAAAAAAAGGAACACTTAAAATGGAGAGTTTTTGAAAATTCCTTTTATATATATGGTCTTGTAAGTCCTTACAAACCATTTTGGACCTTTTCATATAGTGGGGCCTCCATTGTGAGCCATCCAAATCATCTCTTTTTCTTGGTTTGGGCCAGAGTTATGTTTAACCTTTTGTATAGGACAAAGAGGGAAAAATCAAGAAGAAGAAAAAAGAGAAAGATAATGGAAATAAAAGAAAAAGAGAAGAAAGGGAAGAGAATGAAGGAAGAAGAAAAGAGAAAAAGAAGAATAGGGACGAAGAAGAAATGTTGGGAGGAGAAAGAGAATGAAAGTATGTAATTAAAGGTGAAATATGAAGAGAAATAAGCAGAAGAGATAAGCAAGGTAATTAGAAGAAGGAACTGAAACAAGAAGAAAATGGAGAAAAAAGAAATATTATGCTTAAGCATAGATATCAATGCTATGCTCCAGCGCAATATACTCAAAGTAGAATCATGATTTTTTTTAGAACTTGTTGATAAGTATAGATATTGTTGCTCATCAACAATATCTAAAAAAAAAAAAAAAAAGAACCCTTGACTATTCTTTGGGTATATCATGCTTGGGTATAGATATCTATGCTCAAGCATAATATACATAAAACCCTTTTTCCATTCCTTTTTTCTCTTTGTCATCTCTTCTTCCTAGTTTGGTGGAGGGTTCTGTTTGTATTTTGATTAGGGTGATGCGAGGAAATTCAAGAAGAAAAAGAGAAAACGAAGAAGGAATGGGAAAAGGGTCTTGTGCATATTACGCTTGAGCATAGATAAGCGTAATATACCTAAAACATCATCAAGATTTTTGTTTTTAAACATTGTTGATGAGGAATGATATCTATGCTCTTCAACAAAGTCTAAAAGAAACAATAACTCCGCTTTTGCTAAATTACACTTGAACATAGATATCCCTTTTTCTTCTTGTTTCAGTTCCATCTTCCGATTCTCTTCCTTATCTCTTCTACTTATTTCTCTTTTCTTATCTAACATTTCATTACATACTATCATTCTCTTTCTCCTCCAAACATTTGTTCTGCTTCCTTCATCCTCTTTCTTGTCTTTTCTTTTTCTTTTGTTTCTATTTTCTTTCTCTTTTTTCGTTTTAATTTTTCCCTCTTTGCTCTAGACAAAACCTAAACAGAACCCTCACTAAACCAAGAAGAAGAGATGATGAAGAGAAAAAAAGAATAGGAAAAAGTTTTAATTTATGTTATGTTTGAGCATAGATATTTATGCTTATGAATAATATTAGGAAAGAATAAAAAATTGGACAAGGCATAGGAGACCACTCTGAGCCATAAAATCTTTGTGGTCTTTTTTGTTTTATAAAAACCCTAAGAGAATTTTACAGAGGAAAACCCCTAATTCTTACATAGGTATACCTCATCTAGATTATTTCATTCATTGGCATTCCATACTTGTCATATACCTTAGTGGGCTCAACTAAGAGGAGCATTTTTTAAAAAAACACTCCCCGGAAGGGTTAGGATGCTTAGATGGTACCATCTTTTCTACATAGGAGGGTCCAAGTAGATCTTCAAATATTGTTTGGCCCATCCCAAGTTGGGCCCATATATGTCCATGGAGATAATCTTGCAAGTCGCTCATTGTGTGTGGGGCCAAACCCATAGGACGGGTCCAATTCAGGAGTTTCCTCTTTGAGGTCCACTTGGATGGGCCAACAGTGAGCTCCATGGCCAGGCGGGCACCATGTGGCAGGTGCATCTTGGACAACTGGCGTGTACAAACAGGTCAAAACATAACAAGGTAAAGACGGAAAAAAAAATACATTTTACTCAAGATTTCTACAAAGTGTATACTTCTGTGACTTTTAATATTAACATTTTTACACTGGGGGCCACATATAATATTCAAATAGAACTGTGGATAAGCATACATTTCAAAGAACAATATTACATTACCAAATACATTGATTCAGCAAAAAATAAATAAAAAATACTTTATTATTTCAATACTATATTAATAATGAAAAGTTATTCTTTATTTGCTTCTAATAGGCATCATTTATAATGATCATTGCATAATGTGGGGTTTGTAATTTCTATAATTCTCGCAATCATAGTTATGGCGAAATTTTTTTGAACAGTGACTGTTATTAAAAGAGAACAATTGGTACAGAGAATTATACTGACCACCTACACGGCAAGGAAAAACATAGACACCAGCGACAAAACAACGCCAGCTGAGCAAAGAGAGATGAGAACAACAGTTTCTGTCATAGGGAAGCCACTTCTCTCCAATTTGGCTTTAAAAGAGTTATTAGACGACACCCACGAGGCAATGGTGAATTTGATTCTTTCCTTCAATATGCAACCTTCTGCAGCAACCCATTGGCGACACTTACTGTGCAAACAGTTGAGAATCCACAAAATTTGTATGCCTATCAAGATTTGCAAGATGTGTGCGCAAGCATGCATGAACACAATTTGTACTCTTGCGAAAAATGCCAACCATTTTATAGTGATTACATAACTGAAAGTATGTGCAAACCCGGGATTCGAATTTGCTTATGCTTATTTCTCATAAATGTTAGAACATATATTTGCAACAAGAACTTTGATAGAAAATGCAACAAAAACGGACAATGTTCTCATTGATCATTCAGCATTACTGCTGCTGAAATGAGGTAAACAGACAACAAGTGTTTTCTAATGCTATGTACATCATAATAAAGATGCACACAAAACAACAAACACTCACGGTCAGAGACATGCCTAGGCAGAATTTAGATCTCGAGAAACCTGGCCCTGCCATCTGCACCATCAACAACCACACACCCCGATGTTGGTTACTTGCCCTAAATAATTGAAAGTCAGCAAGGGACTAATGGAATGTGATCACCAAACCTTGTGAGTAGAAACTTAGCAAGAGGACTCAAATTTGAATCTTCAGATGGATCCATAAATGATTGTTTCTTCCTGTTTGCCACTTCTAAATTTGCCTCCACATCTTGATTAGGATGGGTAGCTTTCATAAACATGCGCTCTGCCAGCTCCTGTAGCCCTTTCAAGGAAGATTCCTTTGAGCTGCACAAACATTTTACTTGGGTGAGTGAAATAAACATTAAATCAATGTATAAAGGATCACACAGGACACAGAGCAGAGGAGTGCAGAACAAGTGGGTGGACCTTCCCAGTCGTTGAAGCAACCTGCTGACAAGGGCTTCACAAGAGCCAGGAGTTACACGCTCCATGTCCATCAGTGAATCAGTCACAGAACGTACAGGTGCGACATCCAATTTATCACCAACAACCTACAAAATGGACATAAGAAAAAAATAATTAGGGCCTCAATATTGATATATTCACTCAAGTTCTTGTAGTAATAACGTAATTAGGATGCAGTTTTTATTCTACCCCAAATTAACATTCTGCACCAATATTCTGGTGGACAAAATGTTTATCAGGGAAACATTGCACCCGTGTAACTATTGTAGCCAAATCCACTATGTTTAAAATTCAAACAAGAAGAGAGCTTAAAAACATCCTGTCACACTACTCTCAAAGAACCTTCGCAGACTGCTTAATATACAATCTCTTCTAAAAATTAATTGTAAATCCAGGTTGTCAGGGCACTGTGGATTTTGGATGGAAAGTACATGGTGTTCAATGCATGTATGTTACCAACTGCCCAATAAACAGAAAGGAAATGGGGAAAAAACAGAAAAAAAAAATTTTTCTCTTGAAAAAGCCTTGTTTTCTATTCCATAAAACAGGGTCCGGTAGGATCAACTGCCTCACACAGTCTTACCCTAATTTGTCACGCCTTAGCCATTATTCATTGTTGTATTGAATCACAGTAAAAAAATGGAAGTCCACTCATAGCTGTTCAACTTTGAATCCCTAAGATCAAGGGTTAGAACGATATAATTACAGTGATACTTTGCCAACCCATTGGAAGGATCCAATTACAATGATATTTGGCCAACCCCTAATCCATATTTTTCTCATCTTGTCTCTCGGCCCCTATGATAGACATGTTTCATGGATCTGTGCTGGTGTAATGCACACAATTGAAAAAGGGAGCAGCCTGAGGGCTGACATGCTTTTAGATTAAAAGCAGGAGTGTGCTCCCCAAGGCTGGGCTGCTTTTCAATTAAAAGCAGCCTGGCAACTAAAGATAATTTTGGCGTGCACAAAATGGTCATATGGAAACAAACAAATAAAAAGGGCTCTATGTATTCACCTCTTTCAGTGAAGGAATGAGAAGCAAAGATAGTGCAGGAGACGACCTTGCTGCAGAATTGCGTGTAGTAGCTTCATCATCACTACTTAATTGACGTGTTCTGGTAATTACAATTTGCAGATCAAAGAATTCATAAGATTCCTTGTTATAGAATAGTACTATGAAATACAAATAATTGAACTCATAAAACTACTACCACCACCAGCACCACCACATAATCTGGATGTCGGAAGCAAATGATGTAACTATTAGCAAGTGCAAAATATTTCCAATATACCTGGATGAATCAGAGTCAATTCTTGCCCGGTCTGTTAGTTTTGTTTCCTGTCCATTTTTGTTAAGCTTGCCAAATGCAAGCCTTTCCCGAGCATTTCCTTTTCTCAATCCTCCTTGTAATGCAGCCTTTGCCTGGAAAGAAAACATAATTCAATGGAAAGCCAGGTAGGTAAATCAATGAAATGGTAATACCCACACAGCACAAAAGCTACAAAGAGAATATTAATCAACAAACCTCTGCAAGGTTTGCCGCACTGTCCTCATGTGGGGCACTCGATGTTTTTTCTTGAATGCCTAATCTAGACTTTGGTGTTCGAGGAGTATCGGATTCATCGTGTTGGCCACGAACAACAACAGTGCCACTAGTAGACACATCGTCAAAAAAATATCTGCTGCTAGACTGCAAAATTGACATATAGATTATTCCAATGAACATGTAACACAAGCTACAGAGAAGCATAACACTCACAGTAAAAATTTTCCAGAAATACATTCTAAAATGTGCTCCCCTCCTATGTGGGCCCACTTGGCACACAATTATTCACAGAGGTATGGTTGGGTGTGAAGGGATGGAGGATAAGGCGTTGGCTAAATATCACCTGGATAAGATAACAGTACCATGAAATTTTGAAGCTGCAAACTTTAATGGTTTTCTTAGTGCATTTACTTTTGTGATTGAGCCCAATGACAATAAATGCTAAATCATTGTCAAGTTGGGGTGAGTACCAATCCAATGTGATATAGGTGAATGAATTTCTTGAATTTGTCTTATAGGTGAATGAATTTTTTGAAAATTTCAAAATTAAGTCCCATTATGAAGGATATGGTGGTCACATAAAAGGGGCTTAAACAGGGGTTGAGTGTTATGTGATTTTTATCTTTTATTTTTAGTTTTAAGGGACTTATTTGTAAATACTGCAAAATATAGGTTTTTCTTTGTATGTTGTAGATACAGACTAGATATTTTGTTCGCATAAATAAAATGTAATGCTAGTCACTCTAACCTAATTTGGACAACCAGCAACAATCCCTCCTTTCTGTCTTTCTCTTCTTTTTCTATTTTCCGCAATTTTTTCTGGAATTTCCAAATTTTCTGCAACTTCAAAGTACATTGATTACCATGGATACCCAGAATTCCAGCTTGGTACCGGAGCCTGCCATTCTGTAAAAGACTGAGAGGAGGCTAGGAGTGTTAAACAGGCCCAAGACCTGGTGTTTTGCAAGATTCTTCAGGTTTTTTCAGGCCTTGCGCAAAAGATCTGGGCTGTTGCCAGATCTGAGAATTTACAGTTTAGTCTTTTTTTTTTTCGGTTGGTGGGTGGGGACAGCAAGAGGCTTTCTGTGGGGCTGTCCAGTAGCTATAATGTGAATGATAAGGCAGGTATTCATCATCCTTTCAAGTTGCTTTGAGGTTTCTGGGCGGTTATGGTGAAAACAGCCCATGTTTATGTTGTATTTAAATTTAAGGATAGGTTGAGTTGCTGTATTCTTCTCTCTTGAAATTCATATTATGCCCAGATATGGCAGCGACACGCTATGGACATTGCAAGGACACTGGTTTTATACATATAAAGTGAAGTATTAGATATGATATGACATGATACGTTGCTCATTTTGAAGTATCCGTGCATCATAAAGAAATTCAGCTGAGGGGTAAGCATTCATCCATGTTGTGATTAATCATTAATAAGAGGCTATTCATGAAAGGAAGTCTAGGGTTTCCATTGGAGTACAAGCCAGAGGTAGATAGCTCCATGAGTACCCCATAAGTTCTGAGTTTTGTTCATCCAAGTAATCAGATCGGGTTACTCCAAGTCTATACAATGGCCAAAAACTGTTAGGAGTGGACTTATTCAGCAAGAATGGCCATTGGTGGAGCCAAGATACCTAGATTTATAAATGGAAGAATTGTCGATTCTCTCATATATATATATATATATATATGAGAAGGTTAGTATGCATCCATCCCTTACCAGAAAGGACAGTTGCACAATTTGAAATATACATGTAAAAGGTATATGAAAAAGAGGAATGTTCATGTACAAATAAAGAAAGCCATGTAAGCATCCCTCACCCTATGGTGAGGGATGGATGCATACTAACATTCTTCATATATATATATATACATATATATATATATATATAGAGATTCTATAAAACTCCCAATTTTAGAAGGGGAGTTTTCACCACTCTTGATTTGTCAAATGTGATGATACCACCTCACCTTTACATGCCAACTCATATTAAAAGAAAAAAGTTAGGGAAGTTTGATGGAGGCTAAACCCATGATTGGCCAGCCATTGGGCCTAAAACCAACAAGGCCCAGCAGTGAAGATTAGTTTTTATTAGGAGTTTTATATTTTTATAATAGTAGTTGCTTACTTAATTGTTTAGGATTCATTTATTTTTAGAAGTTTATCTTATGTTTAGTTTAGGATTCCTTGTTTGGATTGAATTAGGTTATTTACTTAATTAGAGAGTATCTTAGCTATAAAGAAAGATATAATCCCTCTTCATGGGACATAGAACATTAATATTAATAAACTTATGAGTTTGGTTTTCAATTGAGAGAGCTGTTGTTTGTATTTGATGAGGCACCTAGAACATCCTATCCTTAAGCCTTTTGACTTAAAGATTAGTCTATTGACTATTCTTCTTTCCTGCGCTGCTTTAATTGGCATCAAAGTGAAGATCTCATCTCAAATCGCCGCTCCGATCACCAATCCTAGGTAACCCGGGTATCCCATCTCCGTCTTTTCGTTCTTGCCATCCACTGTTTATCATCTTCTATCGTCTATCCATCGTTCATCATCATTCATCATTGCATCCCAGAAACCATCACCCCTCCCCAAAACTTGAAAACTTCTTCACAGAACAAACAAACCCCTTCCTTGCACTCTCACTCTCTTCCATAGCCCAACCTCATCAACCCATTCCAACTAAAACCATTGCCCTACCATCCAACCCTTTTGCACCCATCCTTTCGGACCAATCCCTACACCTGTTGAACCCCTTATCCTCTGCCTCCATCAAACCCTAGCCACTGCAACCATCCAATTTAACCAAAAGCCCACTGTCGACCTTCCAAACAGCATACCCATTCATCCTAGACCAACCAGACCACCCTTCCCCATTTGACAACCCTTGCTTGAAAAACCATTCTCATTCACCCTTTCACCAAACTCTCGGTCACCACTCACCCCCTCTCTTTCGTCCCCTATCCCGGCCGAGAGAGAGAGAGAGAGAACAACGAAGGAAAAAGTGTACCTGGCCATAGTCTCCCACCTCACCGGCACTGTAGTCACAGTAGCAGCCTTAGACCAACACCTTGCTCTCGTCTCTTCCTTCTCCTTCTTGCCGAAGACACGCAAAGACCATAAAGAAATAAGGTTTTCGACCCTATTTTCTTTCGCTGCATCAATTGCGAGAAGGAGCTCTCACATGTGGTCATCCACATGCCACGATCGGGTCCAACTTGAACTCACATGTCTATTTCCCATTGTAACAATCCAGTGCACCTTCTAGACCTCACTTTAGGTCGGGTCCGACCCACTTAGCTGAGAGTTTAAAAGAAAAAAAAAAGTGGGCCCGTCTAAATCACAAATTTTCAACATCAACTGCCGCAGTGATTTCACAAGAAGATGTGTCCACATTGATTGGCGTGCACTATATTGATTTCATCTTCAGAGATCAATTAATCAACAATTATGCTATCCTGTTACAGAGTCTACAATTAAAGCATATAATAGTCAGAGCACACCGTCAAGATACAAGTAGCCATCAGAAACTGGAACGCCTCCAACCTACTTCTGAGTAGACTAGAAGATTTGATCTTACTTTCAAGGCATATACTCAATATGACACTAAACCAGTGACACGAAAGTTTGTTTTAATGATTTTCGACCCAGGTGGACATTTACAGAACTCGAGGATAAGTTCTCTTCCAAGAAGGGGAAAACTGATGCAGGCCAGATCCATGATTGGCCAGCCATTGGGCCCAAAACCAACAAGGCCCAGCAATGAATATTAGTTTTTATTAGGAGTCTTATATTTTTATAATAGTAGTTGTTTTCTTAATTGTTTAGGATTTATTTATTTTTAGAAGTTTATCTTGTGTTTATTTTAGGATTCCTTGTTTGGATTGAATTAGGTTATTTACTTAATTAGAGAGTATCTTAGCTATAAATAAAGATGTAATCCCTCTTCATGGGACACAGAACATTTATATTAATAAACTTATGAGTTTGGTTATCAATTGAGAGAGCTGTTGTTTGTTTTTGGTGAGGCACCTAGACATCCTATTTTTAATACTTTTGACTTGGAGATTAACTTGTTGGCTATTCTTCTTCCTTGCGCTGCTTTAAAGTTTAACTGCTTTGACTTCTTAAATAATAGTGCAAGAGGAACACATCAACTAATTGGAAAACAAGTGTTTTTCTTAAGAAAACACCCAGGAAATTTTTTAGTGTGCCTCATATATATGAGAATCTTCATATGCATCTGTCCTTCACAATTTTTTCATAGGAATATATATATATAATATTCAAGTTAGAACTAGTTCTCACCATGCTTCCATGAGAAATAAGAACTATTGGTGGGGCACTCCTAGCTACCCATCCAAACCGTGCACAAATAGAAACCCCCCTAATAGTCACTAATCCCGAGGTTTGGTACCCATCCGAATGGATTTGACCATTGGATGGAAGGTTGATTTTTTTATTTATTTTTTAATATGAAGCCAATAAGCTTGTGGGCCACAAATGGAGTTAGGGGCATAGGATTAGGGTCAAACTTGATACTTGCGGTGGTTCCACATAGATTTTTCCATCGCGCGGTCCCATTCCCCAAGGGGACTCACCCATAAAAAGTTCTCATGGTAGGTTGTGAATTGGATTCTCAGTTCTGTAGAGGAGGTTGTAGCCTCTAACTTTGGCTATGGTAGAAAAACAAAATAGTTGTGGGACCGATTGGCAATTGCCCATGTATATGTGCACAAAAAGAACAATCCTAGTACTCTCCAACAAACAAAAGAAATAGCATAATTTAGGCAGCAAAATCTGTCTCTGGAGAATATTATGCTAAATTTGAGGAATGTGGCTAGAATGAAGTTCGTATGGGACAGTTGGAAATTGTTATACAAACGAAAGAGTAGTTGATTTGCAAGAGCAACATATGTTCGAATACTAAGTGGAGTGAATCTGAAATATCAAAGTGTGCATTCAGATTGTTAGTAAAGATTCTTATAGGAACAATTTTTTACTCATTCAAGGTGAAGAAATCCATAGATAGGTGATGCCAGGGTACTCTCAAGCTAACCTTGAGCATTCCAGCTTTAGCTGGTAATGCAGATGTGGGTAGAGGATAAGGTCATGGTGGAAGTAAAGGACTGGGTGGCTGAGGTAATCAAGTTGGAGACAAGATAACCATTGCAGAAGAAACATGCATACCAAGGAAACATGATGGGATTTGGTACGGGGACCAAATCAAAATACAACTGGGGTATACGGCAGAAAGAAAAACTAGTACCAACGTTTCATCAACCAAACTAGCACAAGTAATAATAATAATAATAATTACCAAGGCATCACTGATGAGATATGCAGTTACTAGAAAGCTCATTAGCTCCTACCACATCACATGCAACATCTTCAGGTTGTTCAACTGTTCACATGGTTTCTACTGTCACTTTTTCAGTCACAAAATTGGTTCGTGATTTAAATGCAACAAAACAGATGTCAGGTATGAGGTCACACTTTTCCTTTAATAAACCTTTATCACAAAAGAATGTTTGAACTGCTAATGGGGCCACATCTCAAATTGTGGGAGAAAGTTCCATAGTTTCGTCTTCTGTTCCTGTCTACTGTTCTCCATGTTCCTCACTTTCACATTGTAAAGAATACCAATTCCAGTACACCTATGGAGCAAGATATCTTTACAAGCTAGGAAAGCTTATCTTGCAAATTATTGTGGTCTTATAGATAATTACTTTATATTATTTTGTTTACTGTAGATTAGCTTCTTCCTAATCTACCCTTAATACATATGCATTCTTTAAACTTCCTTAAAGGAGCATCTAGGTATAGGGAAACATGAGTTTCACAGCGAACCAATGTTCAGAAACTCATTACCCGGACTCGACTCCTCCAGCTCTACAATATTGACTTGGAGAAAGTGAGTCAACTTGATGACTTGGGAGTCATGTTTTTTTTTTTTTGGTTTAAAGTATTTTTAAAACATTTAAAAATACAATAAATACTTATAAATATAGATATACATGTATTAATGATAATAAACTTAAATTAGTATATTTAATACATCTCAACCAAATATTTTTAAATTGGTAACTCCAAACCTAAAGCATTAGTTAGTTATATTGCCAAGTCTACCCAATATTTGACTAGGTCTTTTGTCAAAACAAGGTGATTTGCCAAAGTCAAGAGTCAACTCGCCTGAGTTTTCCAACCATGCAGCAAACATTTCGATATTGTCATCGACTCAATGTATCAGAGAATCTCACTTGCTATCAACCATAAGTCTAATATAGCCATAGTTGTTTGAGTACATTAACTGTTTATAGCCCTAAGTCTGCTTAATCCAACTTGCAAGTCTTCAATCCATCTTCTTAGGTAGAGAATCTCCTCACGGCACCCTTGTGTCTACATCGCTTCACCACCATCTCTCATCCTTAGCTGCTCATATAGGCCAATGGAATTGAGTGAAAGGGAAAACTCCTTTGTTTGAAACCCAAATCTAGCTTGTTCTAGAGTTCTTCTTTCTCTACTTGCATTGAGCTCAATCAATTCAGTGCTTTGGCATTAGTTCAGCTCACTGTCTTTCCTTGGATTGTTTGTTCTTAATTGAATCAATCAGATTTTTGTGCCAGAGGAACTCACTAAATTGATGTGATTGAGTTTCAGTTCAGATTGGTTTGTTGAAGGTGATACTGGAGATGGGTTCCGCAAGAAATATTGGTGATGGGTTAAGTTAGGCTAAGTTGGATTTGGGACATGAGGATGAGCTTAGGGCTCTTTGGAGTTGGGTTGATGGGTCAATGATGATGATGGAATGGATTGATGATTCATATGATAGTGAGATGGGTTTCTCTGAAGTGGGTTTGGAGTTTTGGCTGGAATGATGAGACAGTTGAGATGGTGGTGGGCTACCGACGACGGGAGTGTGATGATGGGCAGATGATAATGACAATGGATGATGAAATCAATGAAAGGGAAATTCAAATGAAGGGTGAGTGCTAAGGTTACCTTGATCATCGATTGAAGAAACATGGATCTTGACTTTGATACCAATCGATGTAGTGCTGGGAGGGAAGAGCAGCAAACAGTCTACTCTCCAAGTCAAAGGCTTAGGGATAAGGAATACATAGAATCAAATTGTCCAGGTCTCACAACAAAGACACGACCGAGAGAAAACTCAACGAGAGAATTTTATTAATCAATAGATTAATCAAATGAGAGGAATTACATCTCTTTAAAAATACTCCAACTCTAATCCATTGTTGGAAATAATTCTAATTATATTAAATTCTAAATCAACACAAGATTTCCTCGGCAAAACCTCCTCAAAAAGTTTATATCTATCCATAAAATTTAGTTACTACCGAAAATAAGTTGAAGTGATTTAGAGACACGAAATGGGATGCTTCTTTCAGTGGGCCTCGGAACTCCACTTGTAAGTTTTTGGGCCAGCCAATCATGAATTTGGCCTGCATCACTTGAGGGGCAAGATTCTATTCTAATAGATGGAAAGCTTGAGAATTAGGGGGCTTTTCTAAAGGCTTTGGTTCTTTGCATCTCTATCTTTGATTCATTGCAAAGTCAAATCTGCACAGACATTCATTGATCGATCTTAGTGTTGAACCTCTCAAGAGTTGCTGACAGATCGGTAGAGAGCCTCTATAAATGACATTTGCTGATTTTGAGTTGGCCATAGTACATCATCTTATGGTCAAGTATTCCACTTACGTTTGATTTCATTTTTGTGTGTTCAGTTCCAAAAGTCATGTTATTTGGTTAATAAAAGTGTTTGACAAAAATACGATTTTATTGGTAAATTGGATGGGAATAATTATTACTTTTGGGACTTACATTTCTGAAAATGGAAGGAAAGGAAATGTGGAGAATCATTGATGGTTCTATTATAGCACCTGTTTATTCCAAAGATGCAATCAAATGAAAGGCAAATAACACTATAATTATCAGTTGGATTTTGAGTTTTGTTGAGCCGCATTTTTTCCCTTTCTCTATGTCCCTACACAATGGTCTATCAAATGCTACGATACATAAATACTTCAAAATGAGCAACGTATCATGTCATATCGTACCCAATACTTAACTTTTTATGTGTAAAACGTGTGTCCGTTTTGTATTGTCACTATCGTATCCATCCCGCATCCGGGTATCATAGATCAAATGTGGTCACATGTCCGTAGAGGTTATCATTAAGAGAACAACACAAGGATATTTTAACTTGAATTCCAAAACTAAGAATATAAACAAGGCAACAAATACACCCACTACTATTATTTTGGATTTGTGGCACACAGGATTGAATATAGATCCTTGGCATATTCTATTGTTCCGGCCGCCTCTCTCCCTGCTATCCAAAGTGCTAATGCTCGGACATTAATTTCTAATGAAATTTTGGAAAGAATATAAACATACTTAGGCAAGTCTAATGAACTGGGTTCCTTCACCTAAACTGGATGTTTGTCTTCAAGAACTTCATCAAACACAACGGTGTCATTCGCAAAGCTTAAAGGAAGAACAAAAGAACTTATGATTCCTAACTTTGATAAGTAGGCGATGGAGAATAAGTCTCAGCAATTGCTATGAATGAGGAATTACAGGCTCTCTAAGACAATCATTCATGGGATCTTGTTCCATGTTTTGGTGTCTGACCCATTGGTTGTAAATGGGTATTACGCAATAAAGCAGAATCAAATGGAAGTCTTAATAGATACAAAGCATGAAGTGTTGCGTTAGGCTATCAACAATAACATTTATTGACTAAGATAAAACATTTGCCCCAACTGCAAAGAGAAAAATTATATGGACAGTTTGGGCAATTGCAGCTGTCAAATTCTGGCCCATCTTTTATCTAGATGTTACAAAATATGTTTTTGCATGGAAATCTGAGTTGAAGTCTTAGATTCAAGAGGATCTAGGGTTTTGGACAAACCTGTTAAGGAAAAATGAAAGCAAAGGAAAGAAAGGAAAAATAGAAACGAGAGAGAAAGAAGAAGAATCTAACGAAGAAGCAATAGGATGATACGTCCCTTAGGGTTGGACAACCACACCTATATGTTTATTTCATTAATTCCTGAAATTACAAAAAGGCCTTGGACATTATTATATTTTCAACTAGGTCCCTAACTTGTACCATATGTTCTACTCTAACTTATTACACCCCCCCTCAAGCTGGTGTATAGATATTGATTATGCCCAACTTAGAGAAACCATGATGTACTGTAGCCTTAGTGATTGCCTTAGTCAAAAAGTCTGCTAATTGATCATCAATAGGAACTTGTATCAGTACTACATCTTCCTTTTCAATTTTTTCCCTGATGAAGTGACAATCAATCTCTACATGTTTTGTCTTTTCATGGAGAACAGGATTTTCAACAAGTTTGATAGCTGACGTACTATCACAAAATATAATCTGAGCCATATTAGTTCACAACACCCATGAGCAATAGCCCTATACTCAGCTTCAACACTAGACTTGGCTATAACAACTTGTTTCTAACTATTCCAAGAGATAAGATTTTTGCCAACCATTGCACAGTGGCCTGAGGTAGATTTTCTATCTATTAAAGTTCCGGCCCAATCAACATCAATGAAGGCAATGGCATTTGCATGCCCACGTGATTGATAAAGAATTCCTTGACCTGAAGACCCTTTCAAATATTTGAGAATTCTATGCATTGCAACTAAATGATCAGTTCTGAAAGCATGTATAAATTGACTAACCAAACTAATAACATACGAGATATCAAGCCGAGTGAGCATAAGATAAATCAGTTTTCCCACCAATCATTGATGCATCCTCTTATCTTGAAGCAACTCTCCACTTCCTAAGTGCAGGCCATGAATTTGTTCAATTGGTGTAGCAGTTGGTTTTGCACCTAACTTCCTAGTCTCTTTAAGGAGGTCAAGGACATACTTCTTTTGAAATATAAAAATTCCATTCTTAGACCTGGCAATTTCAATCCCGAGGAAATATTTTAATAAACCAAGGTCTTTGATTTCAAACTCCATGCTTGGAAAAGCTTTCAGTTTGGAAATTTCATCGACATCATTTTGGAAATTTCATCGACAACATTTCCTATGACAACTATATCGTTAACATACACCACAAGAATGACCACCTTTATACCCTTCCTTTTTACAATACACAGTGTGTTCTGAAAGACATTTGTAAAACCATATTTCAGGATAGCTCTACTGAATCTTTCAAACCATGCTCAAGATGATTGCTTGAGTCCATAAATAGACTTTTTTAGAAAACAGACTTTTTCTTCTTGTCCTTTAACAACAAAACCAGGTGTAGGATTCATATCAACTTCCTCCTTCAACTCCCCATGTAGAAAAGCATTTTGACATCTAGTTGGTATAATGACCAATCACAATTTGCTGCGAGGGATAGTATGACTCTGATAGAAGTTAGTTTAGCAACTGGGGAGAAGGTTTCAAAGTAATCAACCCCATAAGATTGAATAAAACCTTTTGTAACAAGCTATGCCTTACACTGGTTAATTATACCATCAAAATTGTACTTCAAGGAAAAAACCCACTTACAGCCAACAGTATGCTTTCCTTGAGGAAGAGTAGTTAGCTCCCATCTATCATTTTTTTTCTAAGGCTGCCATTTCTTCCATTATTGCCTCCCTCCACTTGGAGTGAGTAAGAGCTTCTAACACAAGTTTGGGTATATAGGTAGTATCAAGTTTTGAAACAAAAGTGCGAGATACATGCAAAAGATGATCATAAGACAACATTTTGAATAGGATAACGAGTAATGCAAGATCTTTTTCCCTATCGCACAGCAATAGGAAGATCTAATTCAATAGGTGAAGTACTTGGCATAGAGTTGCAATTTGATGCTGGTCTTGAGGGTGAGGATTTGGATCCGGGGTGTCTAAGGATGGGGTAATTGAGATCAATGGTCTGGCCCGTTTTCTTGAGTAAACTTGCAGTGGTCTCTGACTCTTATTTATTGCTTCACCTTCCTTTGGAGTTTTGGAGTTAAGACTTTCTATTCTACTTATTCAAAATTTTCTAGGTGAGTTGGTGGTGTCATGAAATCAACAAGGGGTGTATGATCCTTTTCACACCCATCAGGCAACAATTTCTTACTTGCGGAGGAGTAGAATGGGATGTCTTCATGGAAACTAACATCCATCATAACAAAACACGACCACCTTTCCCTGAAGCATAACATTTATATCCCTTTTGAGAACTAGGATATCCCACAAACAGACATTTGACTGCCTTTGGATCGAACTTATCCCATTGATGCTTGGGAATATGAACGAAGCACATGCATCCGAAGATTTTTGGTGGTATGTGTAGTGGGACACAAGATTTCTATAGGGCTCTTTCCTCCCAAGATCTTTTAAGGCATTTTATTTATTCAATATGTTGCAGTTAAAACTTCATCAGACCAAAAGGAATTTGGAACATTAATCTTAAGTAGAAGAGCCCTTGTGACCTCCAATAGGTGTCTATTCTTACATTTAGCCATACCATTTTGTTCCAGTGCATATGCACATGAGGTCTGTGATTCAATATCATTTTCAACAAGATAATTTTGGAAGACGCTTTAAGTATATTGTCCGCCATTGTCAAACCTAAAGGCCTTAATCTTCTTCTCAAACATAACTTCAATCAATTTATAATATGTTTGGAACACATGTAAAACCTCATTTTTAGTTTTCAGAAGATACACCCAAGTTACTCTAGTGGCACCATCAATAAAAGTGACAAAGCATTTATGATCATAAATAGATGTAACAAGAGCATACCAAACATCAGAATGACTTAGATCAAATGGAGAAATGCTTTTTTTTTTTTAATATTGATTGAGTACACAGATCTCTTATTCTTGGCAAATTGACATGCATCACATCTCAAACTACTCTCAAGTTTATTTCTAAAATTCAGAAAAGGAATATTCCTAAGACATTGCATTGGCACATGACCAATACGACGATGCCATAGAGACAATTTATTATCATCATCAACTTCTATTTTCAAAACTCTTGACTCTATGTTTCCCAAGGTCAAGGTGTAAGACCATTTTTCTCACTACCACCACCAATCTTCCACCCTGTCCTTATATCCTGAAATACATAGTAAGAAGGGTACAAAGGCATGTAACAATTGAGATGTTTGGTGAGGGCACTAATAGATAAGAGATTGAAAGAGAAATTTGGAACATGGAGAATAGAGGATCAGGATAGGTTAGGTAAGATGCAGACAGTTCCCTTCCCAGCTATGTGGTTATAAGAACTATCATCAATTCTTACCCTTCCAACAGAAGTAGAGATGTATGATTGAAACTCAGAACGGATACCCTGTCACATGGTTTGTTGCCGCTAAATCAATCACCCATGTAAAAGGAAAAGCAAAGGAAGCAAATGCAGTAGGATTACGAGAAAAGGCCATACCCACTGAACGGTCCTAAGGTGTGCCCCCTAATGCAGCCAATCTCTGATGAAGATTAGCTAGCTCATCCTTCCAGTTCTGTGAATCAGGTTTAACAGTAGCATTTTGTTCAATTGGGTGCTCCATTTCTACCAAGGATTCAGATATATTTCGTGGCTCACCATTTAGGTCCCAACAATTCTCCTTTGTATGCCAATATCTACCACAGTGAGTACAAAAAGGTTTTTCATGGTTCAAATTAGACTATCCACCACTTCCTCGACCACGACCACCATTACGTCCACCTCCACGATAATTTCTCCGACTACGTCCTCGGCTTCTACCATACCCACTGTTACCACCATTTCCTGTATTTGACAATATGTTACTCACACTACTATTTGCAAAAGCAGACCTCTAAGGTGTATTACCAGATTTCTGCGTCATAACCATACGACAACTTTCTTCTCCTTGTAACAAAGCGCATATTGTACCAATGGGAGGTAGAAGATCCTTACTCGTCACTTATGCGCGAATGGGTTCATATTCTGGGCTAAGACCACCCAATAGCTCAAAGATATGTTGCTCTTCAAGCAATTTGGCTTGTTTCTTAGCACAACCTAATTTGGGACTCATATATGAGTCCAACTCTCTCCACAATTCTCAGAATTTGGAACAATAATCGCCAATTGACAGACTTGCTTGTTTAAAACTAGCAATTTCCATTTTCAATTTTAAGCTTTGGGCATTATTCCTCTTCAGTGCATAGGTAACCTCAATAGACTCCCAAAGATCTTTTGCAATCTCAGAATACTTAAAACTTTTTGCAACATTGAATTAAGAATCCAGTTCATGACTAACATATTTTTTGAAACCCAATCTGAATATTGAGGCTCGTCTTGTCCTCATTCCTTGATACTTCCATTAATATAACCAAGTCTCCTTGAAACTCCAATGGCCATTCTAGCTTAATAGGCCCAATCCGTATAAATAGTACCATTGAAAAGGCTTGGTGTTATCCTTGCATTAGGATTGACAACATTCGGGCGGAGTTGTTGATTGGATCCCGTATAGCTCTCACCCTAGGACTCCATTTAAAGAGATTTCAACCTACTACCAACTTGATGAATCAAGAAACTTTAAAAAACAGTCACCAATCTATGAGAGGAACACAGCTAAGCACCAGAACTTGTACTATCAGATGGTCATCTATTGAACTGCAACACACATCAAACACTGAACAACAAAAGTCCACCAAGTCCTCAGATTAATATCCACCTAGATTAACAAACAACAAACTCAAACACAGATGCAACTCATAAACCCAGCAGCCAATAGCCAAGGATCTAACCAGCCAACAGCCAACAACAAACAGCAACCAGCAGCAAACAACAAACTGCAACTCACAGCCAACAGCAAAAGACAGCAACCAGCAGCAAACAATAGCTTGCAGCCAGACATACAACGGACAGCAACTTCCAGCAGTGAATCAATGTTTGAAATATTGTCTTCCTACCCATTATCAAGCACACAAGTGTGAGCCAAGACCAGTCAACTAAAAAAAACAGCCACTACCTGCCCAAAGCAACTGAGGACTACACATTCAGCAACACTACAGAGCACCATACTGTGCACTGTTTGTGTCTAGACACCCAGCCAAACCTCTGGCATGGTTCCGCTGGATTAGAATCCTTCAGGGAACACTTCCTTTCTGAGATTTGGACCGCTAGGCTTCTAGATATGCTTGTCTTCTTTGTGATTTGAAGCTCTGATACCAAGTTGAAGTGTTAGTTACAAGAGGATATAGGGTTTTGTACAAACCTGTTAGGGAAAATTGAAAGGAAAGAAAAGAAAGGAAAAGTAGAAAAGAGAGAGAAAGAAAAAGAATCTAATGAAGAAGCAATAGGATGATACGTCCCTTAGGGTTGGATGACCACACCTATATGTTTATTTCATTTGTTCCTGAAATTACAAAAAGGCCCCTGGACATTATTATATTTTCAACTAAGTCCCTACTTGTACCATATGTCCTACTCTAACTAATAAAAATCTGAAGGACACTGTCCACATAATAAGGCTTTACAGTTCCAAATTGTACATATGTTTGTAAGCTTCGCCAATCTTTATAGTCTCAAACAAGCTCCATGAGTGTGGTTTGAGAGATTTTGGACTACCATTCTTCTTAAAAATGGGTTTAAACAAAGCAGTTGTGATCACTCATTATTTCTAAGAAGCCTTCGTAAGGCATCACCTTACTTTTGGTATAGGTTGATGGTATTCTGAAGTTGGAGGATGTAAGATTGTGCATTTTATCCTTGAAGCACTTATAACATTTCCATTCTCACACGAAAGATCTGGGCACCGAATTTATTTTCTAGGTTTGGCACTTAGACCTAGTCCTTTTGATTGCTTTCTGTCTTAACATAAATATAGAAAGATTTCATCGAATGGCATGGATGATTGATGTAAAGCCAATTGATACACCATTGGAACTCAATGTCAAGTACAACAAGCACAACAGGGACCCAGTTCTTGATCTAGCGCTTTAGAGGACATTAGTTGGACATTGCATTTACCTCACAATGATTTGACCCAATATTTGCCATACAATTCAAATTGTCAGTCAATTTATGTCTGACATGCCATCTTCATTGGGGTGTTGTCCTCTGCATACTCCAATGCCTACAAAAATCTCAAATGCATGGGATTTTATTTTCAAAGGATTCCTCTCTGCAGCTCATTGCCTGTGTCAATGCTGATTGGGGAGGATGTCTTAACACTCACTGGTTAAGAGCATGATGGCATATCTTTCTAGGGAGCTCCCTAATTTTCTACAAATATAAGAAATAAGGCAGCACATCCAGGTCCTTTACAGAAGCTGAATATCAATCTGTACCTCCTGTATGTACTGAAATTTGTTTAGCTTCAGCATCCTCTTCAAGAATTGGAACTTCTGTTTTCTATGCTGATAATAAGTGCTATATGAATCATGCCACATCCAGAATTCCACAAAACCAAGCATATTATTATTAACATTTCATTTGTAGACATTATGAAGATAAAACTATTACCAACGCCATGTTTCCTGATCGTCGTAACCTCTTGATGCGCAAATTGATGCTCTTTAATCATCTGCATCAATGAGGGGGAGTGAAGAGAATACCAATTCCGGTAAACCTACAAAGTATGATATCACTACAAGATAAAACAGATTATCTTGCCTATTAACGCAATCTTGCAGATAAATTATTGTAAGTTATTTCATTTACAGTAAATTATTTTCTTCCTAGTTTACTCTTGTGCATATCCATTCTTTAAACCTCCTTTAAGGGGGACGTAAGTTTCATGGCAAACATACTGATATTGTCATTCATAATCTTGCACTTAGAAGCATTTGATGGTAATAATAAAGTTTTGCAGTTTGACATGGAGGCAAATACATGTCAAACAGACAAAAAATCTAACAAACAATGGAACTATATCACAACTGTCTTCCACCTCTACTCTGAACAAAATGGGGTTGCATAGCACAAGTACAAGCATTTACTAAAAGTTACTTGTTACTTCTGATTTGGGGTGTAAAGTTGGGCCGGTTAGGGCAGCCAGGGAAACCCATGCCATGGGCCAGCACGGCCCGTATACCGGGTTGACCCAGCTTGGCATGACCCAAAGGCTAGGCCATGGCACAGCATGGCACGGCCCATGGCCTTGCTTGGCTAGGGCCCCTCGGCCATGGCACAACATGGCCCGCCACAACAACCCCCACCCCTCCTTATTGCTTCAATCCTTTTGACAATTTTACCCTCCCCAACTACCAAAAAATCTCAAATGAGGGGTATTTTGTGTCATTTCAACACTTAGTAGGTTTATTTATATCTCATCTCCATTCATTTGTCAACACTCATTCTCTCTCTCTCTCTCTCTCTCTCACAAGTTCTCTAAGGCACCAAGAAATCTCCTCAAACTCTCAAAAGCTAAGAATTTCGTGGGGGATAAAGACTACTAGAGCTGAAGGAGCTCTCTCTCTCTCTCTCTAAGATCTCCTCTATAGCCCTCTAACTCTGGTCAAGGTATTTATTAATTTAATTTCAGATTTTAATTAGAATATACATTACTATTATATAAAAAGTCTCAGCTTCTCCCGTTTCTTATATGAATTATCACAACAAAATACGATATGTAATTACTTAGTATTTGAAAAAAGGCTGGACCATCACAACCATTCGACCTTAACTTTAGCCTAAATGATTCAGATGCTCGACATTTGGGTCTAGATAGAGAATAGGATGCAGTAGAAAGCACTCTTACAAATGTTGCGCAAGTCCAACGTTCCTCAGGCATAAAGAAAAAAGAACTTCTAGAGTTTGGGATTATTTCAAAAGAATTAATATTACCAATCCTATTGGAAAAACAATTGAAAATGCACAATGTATATTTTGTAAAGAACATTCTAGTTGTAGGTCAACAAGTGGCATTGAACACCTCCATAGACATGTGAAATTGCATATGGCCAAACATACCAGAGGTAATGTCAATCCAACAACAGGGGGTAGTGGCATTCAAATTCAACTATCTCAAACTTCTTCCGCTGGTAGTTCTGGAGTTTTAATTATAACCCGTTTAATGCTAAATACCAAGTTGTAAAATTTACAGTAATTAATCAATTACCATTTCTACTTCCTGAGTGTTTACCATTTCTACTTCTTGAGAATCAATCATTACAAGAATTTGTGAAATGAAGTTTTCACCCCTTTATTCAAAACGATTTCTAGAAATTCGCCAAAATCAATGCAGTAAAAAATGTTTTGAAAAGAAATAGAGAATTTAAAAAATGCTCTTCAAAACATATGAAGAGAAATAGGCTTAACTTCGGACTTATGGGCCTCCAAACAAAGTCTTGGGTACATTTCAATAATTGCACATTATATAGATAATAACTGGATTATGCAAAAAAGAATGACTTCATTCTCCTTACTTAAACACCCACATACTAGTGCTATGATAGGGTCCATTATTCCAAAAAAATTAAGAGACTATAATATTCAAAATAAAACAATTTTTATAATTTTAGATATTGCAACCTCTAACAATGGAGCAACTGAAATATTAAACTCTGAGCTCCCACTTAATTTAAATGGAGTTATATTTCACAATAAATGTGCATGTCACATCTTAAATCTCATAGTACAAGATGACTTGAATTATTAAGCCTGTAAAAGACGTAATTACATACATTGTAAGTTATATTTTTTTTTCATCTCCTTCGATATAACAAAATTGGAAGGAAATATGTAAAACTCTTAATAAAAATACCAAAAAAATATAACCTGATGTAAAGCATAGTTTGAATTTTATTTATCAATTGTCAAAAGAAACTGGCAATTATAAAAGTGTAGTTAATCAATACTTTGTTTCATATTTATCACATGCATATATTTCTATAGGTGAAGAAAATTGGCAGATTCTTGAAATAATAAGAGATTTTTTTGCAGAACTTTTTTGTAACGCAAATTAATTTATGTCTGGAGTATATTATCCCACATCATCTCAAGCTTTGAACCATTTTTATGAGATTAGTCTTAATTTTGAAAAATATAGAAATGTCTTTCAAATATATGTGTATAGCGATAGAAAAAAAGTTTTCACAATCATGGAGAAATGCTCAATTAGCATTTTGTTTAGCCTTTATATTAGATCTTAGGGTAAAATTAGTAGGTGTATATACTTTACTTGAAACAATAAATAATTATATGAATTCTAATAGTGTCAATATTATTTTTTATAATCAAATCTTATTTAAAACAACTTTATTGAGTATTCTGTCCAAATGAGTAGACTAGAAACACCCTCCACCCCTATGGGCTTGCTCTAACCATAGGGAGGGAAAAAGAAAGCTGCTTGGAACCTTCGCAGGAGCTCTCAAAGAAATAGTTCCTCTTCCTCTAGATCCAGTCTAGCTATCAATGAATCAATGACGTATCTGCAGATTCGTCCCATTGAAGTCCCATATGATGACACCGGTTTCAATCTTATGGCCTAGTGGAAAGCGGATGATAGTTGATTTCCTATGCTTTCTGCAATGGCTCATGATTTACTAATAATTCTAGTGTCCGCAGTTGCATCGGAGCAAGCTGTTATTGTAGGTGAGTGACATATGTACAACAGGCAGACAATGTTCTCGAAAGAAACAGTGGAAACATGCATGTGCCTGCGAGATTGATTCCTAGTAGAGAAGCAGAAGAAAAACTTGATGCCAAAAGAAGAAATAGAAGACAACTTTTCAGCATTAAAAATATTAAACTTCACAAAATTATCATAGCTGTAATTTTTGTAAAATTTGACTCAAGTTAGAAATTATCACCACAGTTGTTGTAACTTTTTTCCTTAAAGAATTTTCATACCTATAATTTTTAATTTTTATTATAACTTTCATAAAGTTGAAATTATCCTCAAACTTGTAAATTTTATTTAAAGTTCTTGTAATATAATCATCAAAGTTATTGTATACTTCATTTCAAAGAATATAATTTAATTCATGCTTTTTTCTCCAAGGGATGTTTGTGCATTTATTATAGAAATTTTAATTTGATTTCAAGTTGAAAACCCTTTAAAAAGCACCTTTAAATTTAATTTTAAAAAATTAGAAATAAAAAAAATTGGGCCTGCCCGGGGTATAGCATGGCCCAACACAACATGATTTTTTTATAGCCCCTAACTAACCTGGGCATGGCAAGGCACGGCACAGCCCGTGATTTAAAATAAGAAATATATATAAAAAAATTATGCTGGCCTGGGCCAACCTTAGACAGGGTCATGCAGTTACACCCCTACTTTTGATAGATATGAATTGTTTTAAATTTTTGGTTCAAGGGTGTTTGGAGTGTGATGTTCATATCCTCGAACAATAACATGGAAAACTAGATCCTAAAGCTATGTAGTGTATGTTTGTGAGATGGAAGTACAAAAAAGCGATATTAGTGTTGTTCAAGGAAGAGTGAGGAAACAATGTTACATAGACAGTAACATTCTTTTTGAAAATGTTCAATATTTTTTCACTCTTAGTGATGACTACTTTGTGAATTTAGCAGGGTTTTACGTTTGACTCAGCCAGTGCATCCAGTTTCACAGCTATCATCATACCATCATCAAAATGGCAAGATCCAAAAAGTGAGAAAGCTCCACTGTAAGCCGTTAGAAAAGGCTCCATTGCAAGATTATTCTCATAGAGAAGAAAGAGAAGGCAGAAAAGAACAAATAATTGGTTCCAACATCAGAATCTCATGGCTAAGATTCTTCTCAACAGGTAACACCTCTATTGATGATCCTATTGATTATTTCATTCTAGTCTTGATCTTCCTATCTCACTTCTCAAGGGAACTCATTATTATGTAATAAAGCATCCAATAAAGAACTTTGTTTCTTACAATTCATTGCCAGTTTCCATTTTCATGTGTTAGCTTCTAGTATTTCATCTGATCCTGTACCTATGCATGTTACTAATGCACTTTCTCAACCTAAGTGGAAAGCTAAAATGATAGATGAAATGAAGCATCGGAAAAGAATGGAACATGGGAACTGACAAAACTTCTGACTAAGTAAGAAGACAAGTGGATGTAAATAGGTATGAACATTAAAATAAAAATTTGATAGATCAATTCATTGTTATAAAGCAACATTCATAGCGCACAATTCTATGAATACAATTATCTTGAAACCTCCTCTCCTTTTGAGTTGAGTGCAGTTAAGATTATACTTTCGATGGTAGTGTCTTTCTCTTGGCCATTGTATCATTGGATGTGAAAAATGTTTTTCCTTATAGTGATTTACAAGGAGAAGAATTTATGATACTACCACCAGGTCTTGTTCGATTAGACCAAATATGAAAAGTATGTCAACTAAAGAAGGCTTTCTATTGACTGAATCAACCGCAAAAGCATGATTGCAAAAGATCCAGTCAAACCATGATGAGGTATGGATTTAAATGAATCCAATCTGATCACATAATATTCATTAAAAAGGAGGAATGAAAATTTTACTATTTCTAAATAATGCATTTGGATAATATTCTAGTATGACCGGTATTGATATTATAATTGGGACAAGGGTTTGATGATGAAAACCGATAATTATATTTTCCATGGAAATCATGAGTGGAAATTTCAACCTCAACCATATCAAACATGGTATGATCCTCTCTCATCCAAGTAAGCAAAAGAAAACGAAAATACATACCTCAATAACCAAGATTTCAAAATCCCTCTTTTGAATGAATAGTGGTCTTGATCTTTGGAAGCTTGAATCTCTCAAGAAAAGAGGATTTGAGGCAAGATCTTAGTAGAAATAATCTTCTCCCAGCCTCTCCTCTCTTTTGAAACAAGAAAAACGACCAAAAAAAAAAGCCCTAAAAGGACTATATGCGTTGACTGAGTCCGTCACTATGCAGACTCACTTGAGTCCCACTAATCCGATCCCGAGTTAGGTCATGGGCCAAGTGCGAGTCAACTTGGACTCAGCCAAGTTTTTAAACCATAACTTCAACTCAAAGTAAGTTTTTTGGGTTTTTTTTTTCTACTTTTGGGTTTTTTTTTTCCTATTTTTTTTCTCTTTTTTTCCATGAATCACATGAAAATGAGTTGTTATTGTTAGATCCATGTTCCCCTTTGATCAAGCCCACATATTATTTCATTTTTTTAAATTTTATTTCCAGATTATTTTACTATTTGAAAAAAAAAATTATTCATGGAAATCCAATCAAATGAGTAAAAATGATTCCGAAATGTTTGATCTATGTTTCCCATGGATCAATCCCACATATTTTTGTGTTCTAATTCTTTTTTGTTTTTTCATTTTCGGATATTTGTATTTTTTGAAAAAAAATTACAAAAGTAAACCCAATCAAATGGATTCATAATGGTCCCTAAATGTTAGATCCATGTTTACCATAGATCAATCCCACATATTTTTGTGTTCTTTTATTTTGTTTTTTTTTTAATTTTCTTTGGATATTTGTATTTTTTGAAAAAAAATTTACAAAAGTAAACCCAATCAAATGGGTTCAAAATGGTCCCTAAATGTTAGATCTATGTTTCTCATAAATCAGTCTCACATATTATTGTGTTCTCCTAATTTTTTTTTTATTTTCTGACTTTTATATTTTTTAAAAAAAAAAATCACAAAAGTAAACACAATCAAATGGTTCAAAATGGTCCCTAAATGTTAGATTTATGTTTCCCATAGATCAATCTCACATATTATTGTGTTCTTCTAATTATATATATATATATATTTTATTGTTGGATTTTTGTATTTTTTACAAAAGTAAACCCAATCAAATGGGTTGAAAATGGTCCCTAAGTATTCATTCTATGTTTCCCCATAGATCAATCCCCCATTTAAATTTTACCTATTACTTTTGAATATTTTTTAGGTATTCAATTGTGACGTGTCTCAAAGATACCGTGACAAAATGCCTCGTGAGATAAATCTTGCCCGGAGCTATGGTGAAGCAATTGAAAACAATCAATTGAAGATTAAGTGCAAGTTTTGTCACAAGGTGACCAATGGGGGCATTGCAAGATTTAAGCAACATTTGGCCCATGTGCAGGACAATATTGCAAGTTGTCTTGAAGTTGCCAAAGAAGTCGGGGAGCAAATGAAAAATTTATTGAATCAAACAAAACAAAGAAAAGTACAAATTACAGAGAAGAGGCAATAAGGTGTTGATGCAGTACATTATAATGTATTTGAGATGAAGATCTTGGCGGTGTTGATGATGAGGATGAAGACCCAAAAATGATGCTTGCACGTTGAGAGTCCCTCAGATTGCACCAAGAAGAAGCGGAGTGTCGAGCATATAATCAAAGGTACAAACAATGATGCATGTGAATTATCTGGGGGAAAGGGCATTGTGGGAAAAATGCGTAGAGCACTTAGCACCCGACAACGAGATGATGATGTAGAGATCATTTCTATTCAGAGGGATGAACCTACACAAACTAGAAGAGGGGCTGGCTTTGTTGATCCTCTAGTGTATAGATTGGAGGTAGCTAAGCAACCAAAAATTTCAAATGTCATCAAGGGTGTTATGAAGGCTGCAAGAAATAAATCAACCAAAGCTACGGCAAAATGGCTAATTCGTAACAACATACCTCCTGCCACAATTGATTCTCCTTATTTTTAGATAATTCTTGATGTTGTAGCTCAAGCTGGGAGGGGCATAAGAGAGCCATCCGTGTATGACATGGGCACCAAGTACTTTGAAGTAGAGTATAAAGAAATAAAGGCTTGGGTGGAAACATTTAAGCCCATGTGGGGATAGAATGGGGTCACTATTATGTGTGACAGGTGGACAAGTAGCACCTAGACACAATTAATGAACCTTTTTGTGTATAATGTCGCTGGAACCTTCTTTGTGAAGTCCGTTGCTGCGTCCGAAGAGAAACGAACAACAAATTATATTTATAGGCTTATGGATAAAGTTGTCAAAAGTGTTGAAGAGGAGAACATTGTCCATATCGCGAGAAACAATGGAGTCAATTTTAAGAAGGCTAGTAAACTGTTAATGGAAAAAAGGACAAATTTATCTTAGACCCCATGTGCAGCAGCACATTGCAGTGACCTCATAATGGAAGATATTGGAAAGAAGAAACATGTGGACGCTGTGATCAAGGCATGCAGAGGCATTACAAGGTTTCAATATGACCAATCATGGCTTTTAAGCTTGATGAAGAGAATCACAAGAAATCATGCTTTGGTGTGTCCAGCATTTACTAGATTTGCTACCCATTTCAATGTTATGGAAAGCCTAGTAAGATGGAGAACAAAGCCAATTCAAATGTTTGCATCAGAAGAATGGCTTCATTCGAAATGAGGCAATGCAGCAGGTGGTTTGGAATTCGATTACCCAATTTTAATGTGGCATAATTAATTTTGGGTCAAAGTAAAGAACATATTAAGGGTATATGAACCTTTAGTGAAAGTGTTGTGGACTGTAAATGGTGATGAAAAGCCGACAATGAGGTACATTTATGAAGCAATTGATCTGGCAAAGCAAGCCATTATAGAAAATTGCAAATATCATGATAAATACATAAGAATTATTGATGCCAGGTCGAATGATTAGCTGCACCAGCCATTGCCTGCTGCAAGTAGATAACAATTTAAAATAATTCTTTAAATGCTTGTTTTTTTTTTCTATTCTTTTTTTTTTTTTTTGGACTCATTAACAATTTAACTCAATGTATGTTCTTTTTTTTTTTTTTCAATATAGGTTATTTTTTAAATCCTGAATTTTACTATCATAATGCTCCACACCACACCAAAACAATAGATATGGAATTACGAGTAAGATTAAGGACAGTGCTGAAAAAAAAATTGACTGACAATGGTCACATTAAAGCTATCCAAGAGGTGAGTTAGTTATGAAATTTGTTTAACCTTGCAAATATATTTGAGATAATTGTATTGATATAGTGTACTTATTTATTTCTAATTTTTCACTTTGTAAATTTCTACTTATACGCATAGAAGAGGGACTTTCGCTGACCCTCTTGTACAGCAAGCGATTGGAAGATGTCCAACTGGTATTTATACACATAGAAGAGGGACATGTCCAACTGGTATTTATACACATGGAAGATGTCCAGCTGGTATTTATAAATAGCCTCTTCAAAATGAAGGTAAAGCTATGTACATCTTGTCCTCGTCAGACACCGCTGTGTTAAAGCCTCGTGCACTAGGCTGCCCTTTTTTTTAGAAGAGAGACTTTCTATGGTTGTTTAACTTTTTGTTTTTTTGTTCATTTTGCATTTTAGCTAATTGGTGGGAGAGTTTTGGAGAAAGTACTCCACATCTAAGGAGAGCAGCCATTCGCATCCTTAGTCAAACTACAATGTCATCAAATTGTAAAAGAAATTGGAGCACTTTCTCCATGATCCATACGAAGCCCAAGAATCAGATAACCATGAGAAAACTCAACAAATTGGTATACTACCATTACAATCTCAAGTTGAGAAACAAAAATAGAGAGAGAAAGGCAAGGGATGCTCTAAGTTATTGTCCAAGTAATTTGGATCACATATTCAGAGACGATGATCCCTTACTTCCATAGATAGCCGAAATTGAGGACGAGGATCCATTGCTAGTTTCAGATCCGTGCTTTTAACAAGTAATGCAACATTTAATTGCTGAAGATGTAGAAATGTCAGGAGAATAGCCACCTCAGGGATAAGGAAGTAGTGCAAGTGCAATATCTAAAGGGAAGGAACCAGCTCATACTATATCATCTTCTGACAATAGTATTTCCACCGTTGCCTCTTCAAGTAGCCATGGTGATGCAGGACAAACCATAAGTCGGCCAACCCATTGGGCTTAGTCCATTAGCATATTGGATCCTAGTTATTTAGGAATATTATTAGTAGTTTGAAAGATTAGGATTAATATTAGCCAAATTCCTATCTTGTTTAGGATTATTCTAATATTAGTAAGTTTTGTTGCTTAGGGATCAAGCCAACTTCAATATATAAGGATCTTAGGCCTCATTATTATGCATGCTCAGTTTTAATTAATAAAAGTTCTCCTTGAGATTTGATATGTTTTCTTCTATGGTGATTGTTTCTCTTGTGAGGATGCCCTAATGGCTGAATTCTTAATTGAAATTGATCAATCCTTCGGGAGATTGATTTATTATTCTCGATCGTGATCGTAGCTACGCCAATTGGTATCAAAGCTGAAGAGCGGGAAGTAGGTTAGCAAGGACATTTCACATTCTAGAGATCCAAATGTAGCTCCACTTCCAACGAATTACATTAGGTCATCGAATATCAAATCAGTTATTTCAGTGGTTTTGCAAGAAGATCAAGTTGTTGAAGTCCCCCACTCTGACTGCATCTTTGGGGATCAAACAGGGATCTCTAAAAGCAAACAATTGAAGCATCTATTGGTCCATTCACACATCTGAGCTACATTCATACATCCAACGATTCGACACATCCAACATATGTTTACATGGAGAAAAAGGCCACGTCAAACTTTCAAGCCATGTCATGACAATGTGGAATGGAAGAAAAGACAAAAGCTTGTGCGACTGATTTTCGACCCAAGAGGATGTTTCCCTTCCCTTGCGGTCGAACTCCCAGCATTTTTCAAATTAGCAAACTCGTCAAAGTCAATTTTTTCCAAACCAGAGAGAGTTGATGTAAGCGAGACCATAAATCGGCCAACCCGTTGGGCCTAGTCCATCAACCAATTAGATCCTAATTATTTAGGAATACTATTAGTAGTTTGATTGATTATAATTAATATTAGTCAACTCCTACCTTGTTTAGGATTATTCTAATATTAGTAAGTTTTGTAGCTTAGGGATCAAGCCAACTCCTATATATAAGGATGTTAGGCCTCATTGTTATGTATGCTCAATTTTAATTAATAAAAGTTCACTTTGATATTTGAGATGTTATCTCTTGTAATGCCTGTTCCTCTTGTGAGGATTCCCTAGTGGCTGTATCCTTTATTGAATTCAATCAATCCTTCGGGAGATTGATCTATTCTTCTCGATCGTGGATTATGACTTCGCCACATGTGGAGGAGATAGAGGAGACAGCAGGGTAGGTGGTACTATTGAGTTCTATCAATATGAAAAAGAAGAAAATGTCGTTCCCATTCCCAAACAATCAAGAATGGATCCGAAATGTGCTTATCAAAGGCGACAGAGTGTCACCACCCGCACACATAGATGAGGAAGGAAATATCAGTGAAAGTGGAAATGTAGGAGGGGAACAAACAGCATCTTGGAACCATACTTGCAATGTTCCACATTCAAACTACAGGCCGTCTTCATGAAACAACACAATATCATCGATATAGTCAAGTGCAACAAGAAGAAGAACAATATTTGGCTCCAGGGTCTTACTCATGGTGACTATGATGATAGCCAACCTCAATATAGATATCCATCTCCTCCAAGCTCCTTTGATTTCTGCATTGCGTTCCAAGATCCCAATGCCCACAAATATCAAATTCAATTTGGTGGTAATGTGCAATATAGTAGTGGCACAACAAATGATGATGGAGATGACGACACTAACAACAATGCGTTTCTGGAAGACATTCCCTTTTGTATTAGAGCCAATCAACAAAGCATTCCTCCATTACAAAGTCTTTGCTCTTTAAGTAGGTTGTTTTTCTATGAAGTTTGAACAAAGTTTATCTTTCATTCTTGAATAAATCTTGATGAAATTTGTTTATGACATTTTTTTTATAACCCTTAAGTTATCATCTATGCTGGCATAACTAAATAACATGAATCCATGTGAAAAACATTGATCATTCCTGTTCTTTTCTATTAATACAACGATACAGGACCTCATGCAATGAGGGGATAGCTATATACCCATATACTAGTTACTTATGCAAAAAGAAAAAAAAAGCATATATTGCATCATCTTCAAATATCCTGGATTTTCTAGAATTTTTTTTGGAATTTTTTGAAAACTTTTTTATATCACATTGCTACCACTACGTAATGCCCGCTACGAAGCATTTCGGCGGTGGGCGTAGCACTATTTTCATCCTTGCTTACGAGTTAATGTGGCTACAAATCATCCTAAAAGGAGACGGGTTTTTTCTACCAAAAACCCTATGTTTCTATACTGTGAGAACACAGCAACAGAGCATATTGCAACAAATTTTACTTATCATGAGAGAACCAAGCACATTGAAGTTGCCCTTCATTTTTCGCAACATCATCATTCCAAAAGAGATTCAACTTGAGCATCCTCCTAGTGAAGATCAATTGACAGATTTTCTTACAAAAGCTATAGCCAAGAAGCAATTATTACCTAGTTTGTCCAGCTGAGCTTAGTAAATAAATATGAACTGACTTGAGGGGAGTATTAGAAATCAGTTTCAGAGGATTTTATGATTTTTTCTATCTTCCAGGAACTTAATGGTAAACACTAGAAAATATAGGGCAGTTTTTTGTATAAATGCAAAATTTGTATTTTTTTAGTAGAAATATGATCCAACGCTGGTCACTCAACCTCAGCAACAATTCCCTTTCTTTCTGATTTTCTCTAGTTATTTTTTCTAGAATTTCCAGATTTTCTGCAAGTATACAGAATATCAACTATAAAATACCCAGAATTCCAACAAAGACAATTACTCTCCATACAGTATTTCTAAGCACACGCACACACGCGCACACGCATGAAAAAAAAAAGAAAAAAGAAAAATCTCCATACCATATTACTTTCACCACTAGACACCACAGATGTCTGCACTGTCCTCGGAGATCGTAAAATCATGGTTCCTGAGGCGCTCAATGATACCTGAGATTGGCCATTTTAAGCACCATCAGAGTTATAAAATGCTTCCAGAAAGCAGAGGGACAAAACAATAAACATCTTACATCATTAGAATTTTCATCTCTTCTATCATCATCTGGACCTCTTGCATCTTTCTCATGGAGAAATTTTGATGATAATTCACGAACAGAGGTTCCCAATGCAGAAACCGTCTGATCTCTATCTGGAGGTTTCCTTGGAAGAACATGACCATATGGAACTTCAGATTTTTTCTCCCTTGTACCAGCAACTTGGGGTGGCCTCACAGCACTGCGAACAGTTCCTGTACCCTGGGATGTGCCCATGCTGAAGTTCCAGCCAGCATTTCTGAGTGCCTTTCCAGGACTAAGGTAAAGAAATTTAAATCAGAGAAAAGCTAAAGCATAGAGCAAATAATGCTAAAGTAATCTACATAAACAGCGCACCCTGTTTGACCAGTTTCATCTTCTCTTGATTCTGAGATTGCCTTGACAGTGTTGAATTCATCCTCAAATGCTTTATTTCCATTTCTTGGGGTTTCCATCTCTTCCCTTATCGGGATCTTTGGTCGCTCTCTATCATGCATACATAGAAGGAAAAAGTTCATATATAAAATGATCAGACTTGTGATCGATTTATCAGAAGTAAATCTAATATTCTACCATAAAAAATTCTGCACCATAATTTTATACATGCAGTAAGTACAGGAAAACAACCTTATTCTTTCCGGTAGTCTCTGGCTTTTACGGGCATTTCTGATAAATCGGTGCTTCAGAAGTTCCTTGGCACTAGGCCTCTGGAATGAAAATGAAGAAAAGAGATTCAATCAAGGATATATACTTTTCCTAATCAGTAACCAATATATTTAAGACAATATGAAAAATTAGACAAGAAATGGGAATACAACACCAAAAGTTTTGTGTATCCATGCGCGTCTATATCGATTTCTTACTGCTGAGAGGAACCTCTCAGCTACTAGAAGACTACTTTATGAAACATCACAGCCATGAATGACAACCACCACCATCAAAGCCTTGTCAACGGCTTTGTAAGTTCAATCATTCATAAATTAGGATATGTTATTTACTACTTCATAACATGGTCTTCAAAGAAACTAAGCTGAGTCAGATTCAACACCCGCTATGTTGAGTCCCAACATAGATATAAAGTTTTTATTAACAATCAGCCAAGTCAGACATTGAACATTAACATACATACTTTTGAAAGGTATTTTTTCGAGCTTTAATAGAGAAGATTACATGTAGTCAAATTTCTACTTTAATATGAATGCCTTTGGGAGACTTTCAGGCATTAATTGCACTTGAAGAAAAGGGGTGTTCACACTTCTGATATGATGATTCCTAGAAACCCCAAATGAAGAACAATAGGAAATAGAGAGATGAAATCTGACTTGATAGAAATATCTCTTACAGTTGTGGGACCATACCTATATATACTTTATTATATTTCTGATAATAACAAAAAAAACAAAAAAAAAAAAATCTCCCTCACTTTTCGTATTTTACAATACAGTCCATATTTTCTAGAATTACAGGTAAGTCCAATTCTTAGTACTCACCCTCCAGCTGGTACATAGATATAATGCCCAACTTGGACAATGCATCTGATAAGCTTCTTCTTAGAACTGTCTTAGTGAGCAAAATTTCCATTTACTTGTCCATATGTACATTTTCAACATGATCTCTTTGTTTACAATCGTTCTTTTTTTTTTTTTTTAATAAAATGGAAATCAACTCCCATATGTTTTGTAATTTCAATGAAGAATGATATATACTTGTACAAACGTCAATATGCAACACCATTGGATCTTTTCATAGATTCACAACCATAACAATTCACATGCTCCAAGTGTCAGCACTCAGTATACAGCTTCAAAACTGGATTTTGCTACTATCAATTGTTTCTTAATTTTTGAAGACACTAGCTTTCAGCCACAATGTACAATAACCTGTTGTTGACCTTCTATCTATCTTTGATCCTGCCCAACTTGAATCAGTGTAGGCTTCTACAATTAAATGGCCATTTTTTTAATACAAAATTCCTTTCCCTACAGACTTCTTAAGTGATGCAGGCCTTAGGGCTCGGGCTTGCTTGAAGTGCCCCTGGGCTTGCTTAGAGTGCCGAAACACGTGTCCAATAACAATTCGAATTGTCAAAAGACTTCAAAATACAAAGGGCACACCTTCAGGGATAAAACCCACAGTTCTATTAGTCAACTCTCTCAATAATCCTTCATTATAATACCATATAAATAGTAACATAACTTAGGGCCTAAGAAATCTAATGAAACTAAGAAACTAGATTATATAGGGAACTAAATCATAATTACAACTCATTAAATAAAATTAGCAATCTAATGACATATAATCAAATAAAAATCCTAAATCTAATTGCTCCCTACACATGTGGCCATGGAGGTCAATATTGCATTATTCTCCCCCGCTTGAAAAGAACTCGACCTTAAGTTTTGTAAATGTCCGCCCGGATCAAATATCAATCGAACAAACTTTCGATCTGCTTGCTGATCGTGAGCTTCTGCGGACATCTTGAAAACTCAATGCAATATTATTCTCCAATTTGAAGTAATCTTGATGCAACGTTTTTCATGAAAGTCGAATTTTTGTGGATGTGCGATCGAACTATTGGATCTAGCCATTATTCATCTCCCAGTTTCCATTGTTGATCCCCAAAGACAAAATTACTGTGAGAATTTATTTGAGGAATTTCAACAACTTGTTCGCCTTTCTTTGGCATTTGCACTTCTTGATCATCATTATTCATAGGAGAAATTTTGAGGCCAAGTATAAATGTAGAATCTTCTGTGTCTGGCTCTAGCTTTTCAGTCTACATATCCTCTGTTGCTGGTTCATCAATATGGTCTTCCATTATTTGAAGTGACTCTTTTACCTAAGGCGTAACTTTTGCCAGATGATACCCTTTAAGCATCCATTCCACATTAATTGCTTCCCAATATGACTCATGAATGATTTTACAATCATTCATTTTCACCACTATTTATGATCTCAAGCCTTTGATGAAACTAATCAAATTATGCTCTTCCTCATCTTCGAATCCACACTTGTCTTGGAGTGCCATGAAAACATGTCACCATAGTCAAGAACGGACATTTCTCGTTTCAAATAAAGGAATGACCAAAAATAGATTTGATTTTCAAAATACCATGAGCCATATTTTCCGTCATATTTGTATCTTTGAAGTATGTTGAGTATTGTAGTATCATGGAATTTCATTTTGAATTAAAAAATGGACGACCCTGATGTGTAGATCTGCACTTCAGAAACACACTGTTGCAAACGGATCTAAAATCGGACTTCGAATGAGCCTAATATTGTGAAAATAAATCCTGACCCTTAATTGCTTGTTACTGATGTCAGTAATGATGTCAGCTGGCTGTATTCTTCAAAATAGGTTGGGCTTCAATTACAGTTGGGTCTAGTCTATCTTGCACTCACGATTAGGCCCAATCCAAACTAGATTTTCTGGAACTAGGTCGGATACAACCTGAGCCTGATTTGATCCAAATTGACCTAGTTCTCTTTAAGCTGCCCAGACATGTGGCATAAAGGCACGTGTGAGACCTCTTTTGGCACTATCTTGGCACTCTCTTCATGTTCTTTGTCGAAAACTCTCCTGCCTAGCTGTTGGCAGTAGGGTACGATGGAGGCTTGGCGACATGCGACAACGAAGATGAAGGGCAATGGTGGATGCAATGCAATTGACGATGACAAGTACACTTGCTTTCCTTGTTCTCCTTCTCATTTTTCTTCTTCTTCTTCTTCTTCTTCTTCTTATCCTTTTTTTAATTTTCTTTTCTACTCACTCGAAAGGAGGGTTGAGATTTTTTATTTTTATTATTTTTTATTATTTATTTTATTTTATTTTATTTTTTTTGGGTTCATGGCTGGATAAGAAAGAGGTGCGGATCTAACGAAGGCTAAGAAGAGGGTTTCGGGTTCACGGCAGTGCTTGATGGGGTTTTGGCGCTGTGGGGCTTTCGGTGATGGTTGACTGGCGTGAAGTGGGTTTTGGCGATGATGGGTTACAAGACGAGAACCGCAAGGGATTTTTTTTTTCTTTCTTTCTGGTATGGTGTTGGCACTAATGGAAGAAGGCTAGAAGTGGTTTTCGTTAGGGGAAGGAGATGGTTTCGGCAGGGGATGGGATTCGGGACTGAGGTTGAGGCTCGGCTTGGGTTTCGGGTAACTGATAGTGACTATGGATGGTGGAATGATGGAGACAGACGGAATGAATGGATTGACACTGATCGGTGACCGGAAGGTGATCGAAGCAATGTGAATCTTCTCTCTAATACTAATCTAATGCAGGCCCTAAGGTTAGGGCTTGCTTGAAGTGCCGAAGCACGTGTTCAAGGACACTTCGAATCATCAAAAGACTTCAAAATACGAAGGACGCACCTTCAAGGATAAAACCTACACTTCTATTAATCAACTCTCTAAATAATCCTTCATTACATTGCCATATAAATAATAACATAACATAGGGCCTAAGAAATCTAATGAAACTAGGAAACTATATAACACAAGAAACTAAATAATAATTAATACTCATTAAATAAAATTAGCAATCTAATGACCTAATGAAATAAAAATTCTAAATCTAATTGGGCCCTACACACGTGGCCATGGAGGTCAATATTGCATCATTAAGATACTTAGAAGAGGACTTTCACCAAAAAGAAAAAACACTTACTCCCTGTGAACAAAAAAAGACCCAAAATCTATGTATCCACCGTAGTGGTCTCAGGGGCCCTTTTTTTTCCTCTTTTTTTTTTTTTCCTTTGGCTAATAGCGATATCCCCGCTCACTCGCATATACGAGCAAGGATATCCTCACTCATTAATCCCCCACCCACACAACATTTTCCTTTATGATATGATGACCTCATAGTCTTCAACTTGGGTGCACGTGGGAGATTATTACCAAAACACCCCAGTATCACATATACCCATTTAAATCCATCATCTTCCATATCCCTTTTTCTCCCACAACCTAAACAAACTCATCGAACACATTCATTTTTGAGACAAATGAAACTTCACCCCATCTCACAAAACTCACCTTTTCTCTCTCTCTCTCTCTCTCTCTCTCTCTCTCTCTCTTGAACCCATCTTTTCTTTCTTCTTTCTTTCATTTTCTTTTTTCTCTTTTCATTCTTACTCTCTACAAGCCACCTCAAGTTTACATTTCTTTGTGTAGCCAGCAATCAAAGTGTTCAACAAACTGGCGTCTCTCTCATTCATTTCATCAAACACCCTGCGGGCATCACCCAAGTGTTCTACCTCATCATCATCTCATCTCATCCCACTTCATCCCCTTTCCCTAGCAATCCAGTTCACAACATCTAAACCAAGCCCATACCTGTGACCAAGAATCTCCAACATTTTTCTTTCACCATCAACTTTAAATTCACCCATCATCACCTGGAGACCACCATCCAAAAACAAAGTTTCTTTTTTTTTTTTTTCCTGAATCTAATCTACGCGGCAATATCCCCACTTAACTGTGAAGATGAAAAAATGAGCGAGAATATCCCCGCTCGCATACGTAGGTGAGTGGCGATATCATTATTAGGCAAACAAAAAAAAAAAAGAACCAAAAAAGGCCCCTGAGACTACTGTGGCTAATACATATATTTTAGGCCATTTTTGGTTTATTGTGAATCTAAGGGGTTTTTTGGGAAAATCCTCTACTTAAAAATCTTGTTTACAACATTTAAAAGTCTTTTTCTTGAAGCATGCATGAATTGAATGACAAAACTAATTGCATGAGGAAAACCTAGACAAGTTATAGTCAAGTACAACCCAACTATTCTTAGTACAATTTGATATAATGTAAGTAACTCCACTTTTCACACTAATACCCTGATTGTGATCAATCGGAGTGTTGGCAAGTTTGCTTCTAAAGTCCTGCATCTTCCAGTAGATGAAGTGTATATTTTTGTTAGCATATCACAATTCCTTGCTTTGATCTTGCAATTTCAATTCCAAGAAAGTTCAATAATTCACTAATATCTTTAATTTCAACTTTTGAGCATAGATGTTTCTTGAGCCTTTTCACCTCTATGATATCATTTTTCTTAACAATAATGTCACCTACAGAAATAACCAAAATGGAAATGCATAAGCCATTTCTGTTCATGAACAATGTACATTTGTTCCCCATCTTTAGCATGCCTAGACTAAACTTACTAAACCAAGTCAGGAAGAATGTTTTAGCCAATACAAGGACTCTGACAACTGACAAAACCCTGCGACTTCGATCTTTCAAGGGCATTCGAGGCAATAATTCCATGTAGGTCTCCATGAAGAAAAGCATTTTTTAAATCCATTTGATATAAAGGACACTCAAATTTGCAGCAGTAAAAAGGATTACCCATACCAAATTCAAATGTCACTAGGGGGAATATTCCAAAATAGTAAATACCAAATCATTAGTGAACCCTTTTGCCACTAATCATGCTTTTTGTGATCGAATTGTCCCATCAGGATAATATTTCACAGTATATGCCCCCATACATACTACAACATGCTTTCCTTCTATACGGTGAACAACATCCCAAGTTCCATTCTTATCAACTGCACGCATTCTAGGAAGCACGGACACGCGCCTAGGGTCGGACACGTATAGGACATGGACACGGCTCTGACACTGCCAAACACGTGTCTGACATGCCAAGACATGCATTTGTTATTATTATTATTCTTTTAATTTTTTAAATTTGGACCGAGGGGACATAGTAGGAAACAACGGGGTTATTTTAAATTTTTAAATCCCTCTTTTTTTTTCTTTTTGATCATTGAGTGTGACCAAAGCCTAATAGCAAAAAAAAAAAAAAAAAAAAAAAAACAAAAAAAACAAAAAAAAGGAAAAAGAGTTTTAAATGAAGTTTTAAAAGTTCATAAATAATTCAGGAATAATTTCAAACGAACTATGAAATTTCCCAAACAATATCTTTTTTTTTTAATTGGCTACCCCTTGTTCTAACTCTTTTTTTTATTCTTTGCTAGTTTCATTTTTTTTTGCCTTTTCAATCTTACTTATGTTTTGACATTATGCTTTTTAATTAGGCTAAAACTATAACTATTCTTTAATTTTTGAATTATATATAAAAAATATATATTTATTATTTGCCATGTCCTAATCGTGTCCTTATTCTACTTTTTTAGAATTTGTCGTTATCGCCGTGTCCATGTCATGTCGTATCCGTACCCCGTGTTCGTATTCGTGCTTCTTAGCACGCATCTTTTCCATCATTACAACTTTCCAGTTTGGCTATTTCAAAGCATCATAACATGTGGGTAGGAACACTGGGTGGGATGATGTGCCACACAAAAACATTTCACCTTATGTAGAAAACTATATAAATTTAAATCAATATCATATGTCGTAGGAACACTTGATGGGGAATCCGGATCTTAAGGGCTTCTTTGGCATTGTTCCCGTGTTGCTTCCAAATTTGTGCTTGGATCTATTGTGCTGAGATTGGGTTGTGCTGAGACTAAACTCTCTTATTTGACAACAATATATTAAAATTACTTTGCAGAGAATATGTCATATGGAATTATAATGTAGGCCCACCTTCAAAAATTATAAAAGACTATAATGTGGAATTGGAATTTTTTTAATATAAATATGGGACCCATCTTTATAAATTATAGCATAGGATACACCTTTAAAAATTAGAATATTGGCCCACATCATAGGATTTATAATGTAGGACCACCTTTTGTGATCATGCCTACGTGACCCACATTTAGAAATTACAAAGTGAAGCCACATTTTTTCATGATTTTGTACATAGGACTTACATTTAAAAATTACAATGTGGTGCCCACCTTTAAAAATTATAAGAGATTATAATGTGGGGCTATCCTGTTTGTTCATTGTGAATATGAGACCCACTTTAAAAATTAGGTGGTACCCACTTTGAGAAATTAGAGCATGGGACCTCATTCATAGGATTCACAATATGGGCCCACATTCATTGGAATTACATTGCGGCTCCGCTTTTTGTATTTTTTTAATTTTTATTTTATTTTGTTGATTGTGTACACAAGACCTACTTTAAAAATTACGTAGCACCCACCTTAGAAATTAGAACATGGACCCACATTCATGGGATTCACAATGTGGGTTCACATTCATAGGAATTACATTGTAGCTCCACCTTTTTTGATTTTTTTTGAAAGGTTAAATATTTTTTTTTGAAATATTTTTTTTGATAGATTAAATATTTTTTCAAAGATTTTTTTGAAAGATTAAATATTTTTTTTGAAAAATTAATTTTTTAATAATTTTAAATATTTTTATTGAAAGATTTTTAAAAAAAATTAATTCTTTTTTTGAAATATTAATTTTTTTTAAACATAAAATATTTTTTTGAAAGATAATTTTTTTGACTACATAACTCACATTTAGAAATTAGAACAGGGCGCTTACACTCTAAGGATTTATAATGTGGTTCCACTATGATAAGAAATTAGACAATTAAAATATAGGTCCACCTGTTGTGATTGTAACCATGTGAGTGTGACCCACATTAGGAGTAAGGTGGTAAAGTCACTTTGAGATAGTAGAAAACAACTGTTAGTAAGTTGCTCTTTAGAAAAAACGAAATTCTTTGTTCCGAGTTTCTTAAGCCAGCGGGTAAAGATTTTAAGATTCTTTCCCATGAAAGCAAAATTCGAAACAGTTATTTATACATACCAAATATGTTTTCTGCATGCTTATCTCATGGGAACATAGGAACATCCGAATGGCACGATGCCAAACGTACCCTACGCCTATGCTGAGTGCTCTTAAAGAATAATGACCTTGTTTTCTCTTTCTTTAGGAATACACTTTGATTAGCTTTTCTGAAATCTTTGGAATTCTTTCTACTTGACTATCAACTGGTCCTGATGATTTTGGATAGGTTGGCGGTGAAACAGATTCCAAAAGAGGATGTAGCATCCCCAGACTACTTAGTCATACCTTTAGTTCCTAGTAAAAGAAATTTTCTCAAAAAATGTGACATCCATGCTAATGAATTGCTTTCCATTCTTTAATGGAAGAAAACATTTATACCCCTTTCGTGTGCTTGGGCATCCCTCTGACATGCACTTAATTGCTTTTGCGCCCAACTTGTCAAGATGCTCTTTTGGGATATGAACTAAATAGACACAGCCAAGCATTGTGGGCATATTGGAAATAATTGAGCTGAAGAAGATAATACATGCAATGTTGACTTTCTCTTTAACATTTGCGATGGCATGCACTTAATGAGAAACACATAAGCATTGCATCTAATAAAAACATTGTTGAAACATTAATCTGTAATAAGTCCCTTTAACTTCCAGTAAATGCTTGTTTTCTTGTTCCGAAACCACATTTTGCTCAAGGGTATATGGGAATGAGATTTGAGACACGATTATATTTGCTGCTAAATATAATTGAAATTCTATGAAAGTATACTCTTCCATTATCTACCCACAATACTGACACAACACGAGGAAGAAGAACAGTTAACGGGCTATTCTCAGAGCCAAAAGCTTAGAATAATCTATCTAGGTTTCACACCAAAGACAGGAATTCAACCCACAGGGAGAAGAAAATTAAAATCTCAATTCAATAACAATATAGTCTATCCCATGAGAAGGGATCACATTTATTTATAACTAAACTACTCTCCAAATAAAAAAACAAACTAGTTCAATCCAAATAAGGAGTCTTAATTAAAATATATAAGCAATTTCTAAAACTTAAGAAAGCAATTATTAATAATAAAGCAAACTATTAATTAGACTTGGATTTGCGGGTATAAACTTTCAAACGTGGCCCATTGGTCTGGCCTACATCAGCTCGCCTCGGCTTGAAAAAACTCGACTCCGGCGAGTTGTTAGTTTGGTATTTTCATATAGATCCGGATTGAGTCATTGAAAGTCAAAAGCCGTAATCCATGTCGCTTTGGAGAATCGTTTTCCTTTCCACTTGACTAAGAACTTGAGTAATCCGCCATTCTTCGTAGAAACAAGTTGATCATAAAAAACATCTTCAATTTCTTCCAGAGGAGACAGAGTGATCGAAAGCCGGAGGGCTTGCTCTTCAAAAGATTCATCTACATGATGGCCATGATAAATTGTCAAATCTTCCACATTAAATGTGGAGCTTATATGCATGTTCGAAGGAAGGTCTAGAACATAAGCATTGGAGCTGATTTTCTTCAAAATATTGAATGGTCCTGCACTTCTTAGGTGTAACTTCTTGTATTTTCCTACAAAAAATCATTCTGGCTTCAAACAAACCATGACCATGTCTCCTTCATCAAATTCAATATGACGTCGCTGTGAATCTGCATGCTGCTTATAAGTCTCGGTACGCATAGCAATCTGTTGGTGAACTTCATCATGGACTTGCTTCATGTGTTGTGCAAATTGTTCAGCTTCTTGACTTGACCCGGTATCAACTGGTAATGGGCTTAAGTCAATAGGAATACGTGGCTTGACACCAGTAACAACTTCAAACGGCGATCTTCCAGTGATTCTGTTGACGGAATTATTGTAAGCGAACTCCACCATTGGTAAAATAAAATCCCACGAAGTAATATGATCTCGGATAAGACATCGAAGAAGATTTTCCAAACTTCTGTTGACAACCTCTGTTTATGGATGGTATGCACTGGAATATTGGAGCTTCGTGTGCACCATGTACCATAAGATTTTCCAGAAGAAAATCATGAATTTTGTATCTCTGTCAGACATAATTGTCTTGGGAAGACCAGGCAGACGAACTACCTCTCTGATGAAAAGAGTTACAATCTTCTTCGCATCTGATGTGTGAGAACGTGGAAAAAAATGGGCCATCTTGGAAAAACGATCAACAACAACAAATATGGAGTCTACCTTCCTTGCTGTTTTGGGTAAACCCAAGACAAAATCCATGCTTAGATCTTGCCATAGTTCATGTGGAATAAGAAGGGGCTGATATAAACCAGTGTCCTTTTGCCCTTTTGCAAGCTGGCATACTCAAAATAAGTCACAAATTCGAGCAACATCTGTTTTCAAAAGTGGCCAAAAGAAGCAATCTTCCACAATAGCCAATGTTTTATCACATCCGAGATGTCCACTATATCCGCCACCATGTAATTCACGTAAGACAAACTCTCGAATAGATGTAGCTGGCAAACACAATTGATCTCCACGAAATAAATAACCATCATGAATAGAAAATTTTGGATGTTCATAAAACTCACCGTTTAAAAGATCTGTGTAAATCTGACCAAAGTCATGATCAGTTGCATATTCTCTGCGTATTTCTTCAAAGCCTAGAACTATAACAGAAATGGTTGTGAGAATGTGAGATCGATGACTTAATGCATCGGCAACTTAATTTTTCGTTCTGGGTTTATGGCACAAAACAAATGAGAACTCTTGCAAATATGCACTCCATTTGATACAATTGGCGCTCATCTTCTTTTGAGAATTTAGATGTTACAAAGCTTCGTGATCAAAATACAAGACAAACTCTTGCCAATCAAATAATGGTGCCAATAACGTAGAGCTTGGACAACTGCATAATATTCTAGATCATAGGGCGAGTACTTTTTGCTAGAATCATTCAATTTCTCACTAAAGTAAACAACTAGATGACTATCTTGACTCAAAACTCCACCAACGCCTACTTGTGAAGCATCACAACTGACTTCGAAGACTTTCTCAAAGTCAGGAAGTTTTAAAACAGGTGATTTGGTCATTTTCTTCTCAATTTGTTCAAAAGCCCGAGAAGTTGCCTTTGTCCAAGTGAAATCTCCTATCTTCATGCAATCAGTGATAAGAGCCATGATTGAACTGAAATTACGAATAAATCTCCCATAAAAAGTAGCCAATCCATGAAAACTCCAAACTTCTTAAATACTTTTATGAAATGGCCAATCAATGATCGCTTTGATTTTCTCTAGATCAGCTTTGACCCCTTGGGCTGATACAACAAAGCCTAAAAATAGAACTTTGGAACTAAAAAATGTACACTTATTCAAATTAATGTAAAATTTTTCCTTACGAAATGTACACATGACATACCTCAGATCGTCGAGATGAGCTTCTTTAGATTTGCTAAAGATCAAGATATCATCAAAATATACCACAACAAATTTGCCGAGAAAAGGTCGTAAAAGCTGAGTCATCACTTTTATAAAAGTGTTAGGAGCATTAGAGATAAACCAAAAGGCATAACCAACCATTCATATAATCCATCTTTAGTTTTGAATGCAGTTTTCCATTCATCTCCTAGCCAAACACGAATTCAATGTTATCTACTACTAAGATAAATCTTGGAGAAAACGGATGAACCGTCCATCATATCAAGCATGTCGCCCACTCAATGAATCGGAAACCGATACTTAATGGTGATCTTGTTGATTGCCTGATTATCGACACGCATTTGCTAGGAACCATCTTTCTTTGGAGTTAGGAGAGCTGGAATTGCACAAGAATTCATGCTTTCTCGGATAAAACCCTTCTGAAGTAAGTTTTCAACCTATCGTCGCAATTCAGCATGTTCAGTTGGACTCATGCGATAAGCAAGTAGATTGGGGAGGGAAGAACCTAGGACTAAATCAATAGCATGCTGAATGTCCCTCATAGGTAGCAACTCTTTAGGAAGCTCTGCTAAAATAAAGTCTGAAAATTCATGAAGCAAGGACTTGACCTCTGGTGGTGTAGAAACCTTTATGTATCATCTGCCTCCTTGAATTCTTTTGGAACAAGGGCATAAACAACTCCTTGTTCTTGGCTTTCTAATTCAAATTTGCACATAGACAGAATGCGAGATTTGGAATTTAGTGCTGGTTTCTTTGTCGGGGTGGAGGAGGCTCGCTTTTCTGAAACAGTTGGTGGTTTATGTGGGAGAAGAGTGACTTTTATGTCCTGATACTTGAAAGTATGAGTACTAGCTTCTCCATCCCTTTGTACCTTATTATCAAAGAACCAAGGTCTTCCTAACAAAATATGAGTAACATTCATAGGAATAATGTCACACCAAATAAAATCTTTATAGCTGCCAATTTTAAATGTCACCTGACCCCTTTTCACTACCGGTATTGCTATGTCATTCACCCAAGAGACTTTGTATAGCTTCGGATGAGTTTCCGTCGGAAGCTTTAGCTTATCAATTACTTCTTAGGATACCACAGTCATTTCACTTCCACCATCAATGACCAAATTGCACAGTCTGTCACAACGGTTGCAGTGGTGCGAAATATGGTGGTTCATCTCCAATCGTCTGCTTCTTGTTCAGTAGTGACAAAGAGGTGACAAATAAATAAAACTTGTGACCTTCTATGCCACCTTGATAGAAAGAATGATTTTCTTGCTTAGGTGGAGGCTCAGGATTGTCATATGGAGTTTCAACATCATATGCTTCATCAACAGGCTCTAATTCATAGCTGTCTTTATCATTTTGTGCATAATGAAATTTTTTGTGCCTAGGCATTCCGAAGCATAATGACCTTTACCTTTGCATTGAAAACAAGTGATGTCTTGCTTTGGCTAACAGTCTTTCCTTTATTTACTTTGTTAGGAGGAGGTTGTGCTTGATTTTGAAGCGGTGCTTGCCAATTAAAATTGTGCTGTGGAGCTTGCCTATCGGAGCTTTGTGAAGGAGTGACCCGCTGATAGGTCATATTGGAGTTTCTCTTCTGAAGAGGTTTTCCAAAACGCTGTGAGTAGGGAGATCGTAACTTCTCTTCAACATGAAGGGCCATCCGATAGACTTCCTCAATGCTGTGGAAATTAAAGGTACTCTAAATATCTCAACGAAGGCCTGTCTTGTACCTTGTAATTGCTTGGCGATCTTGCTCGGACACCTTGCAATGTACCATGAGAACATAGAACCGCTCTGTGAATTCATCCACAGTAGAGTTCCATTGCCTACAATCAACTAGTTGATCAAAAAGGGAATCAACATAACCAATTGGTAAGTATTTATCTCCAAGCTTTTCTTTCATCTCATCCCAGGTGTTAATAGGGCGTCTCCCACGACTGGCATTCCTCTCATCTATACTGTGCTGCCAAACGCATGCTGCACCTTTCAACTTCATTTTCACAAAGGGAACATGCTTGTCTTCATCCATATTGTACCACTCAAAATAATCCTCAAGTGTTGTAATCCAATCAGTGAAGACCTTGACATCTGTGCGCCCGTAAAAGTCAGGAACATCGACAGGTACCTTTTTTGTGACATCATCTCGGCGGCCGTGATAGTCATCATAGGCAGAGTCTTCCATCATGCGTTCCATAAACTGTCGACAAGTCTCTTGAGGCTCACCAATAACCGAGTGCTCTAACTATGGTAGAGTTTCCGCCTCAAGATCTTTTCCTTTGTCATTGTTGAAAGATCCAGCTTGGCCATTAGTTTTGTTGCCTTGGGAAGCTGGAGTTTGTTGTCTGACAACAATAATCTTTTCAATGCGATCCACTCTGTCCATCAACAACATGATATGCGTATCACGTAGATGGTTAGTGAATTTGCCTCTAAAGTTTGTTCCAGTGGGAGTAGACATGATGCCGGCTGCGAAGATTGGCTGAGGTTGGTTTTTTTTCTTTTTTTTTTCCACTAAATGGGTTAAACGTAACCCAAAATAAGCCCAGAAGCCTAGACTGCCTGCTGCTTCATGAAATTGGATTCGTGGGCCCTGAGACCGACTCAAGATCAGTGGAAAAAAAAAAGGGCCGAGAGTGGAAGGAAGGGAGAAAGGACTCCAACCGTTTCTCTGTTACGCTTGGCTGCGGCAGGAAGGTGGAGGGAAAAAGCAGCGAGGGAGGGAGAGGGAAAGTGCAGCGTCGGATGCTCGGCAGTGCGACCGTGGGAAGGTGAGCTACGGTTCACGATATGCTTACTCGCCTCTTTTTCTTCTTCTTCTTCTTCTTCTTCTTTTTTTCTTCTTCTTCTTCTTCTTCTTCTTTTTTTTTTTTTTTTCTAGTTCGGGGATCAAAAGGTGGAGGGAGGGAGTTGGAAGGGTGGTTGAATGGGGAAGATGAAGATGAAGGAAAGAATGGAAAGATGGATTCGGGGTGTGGCGTTTGGTTAGGGTTTGAGAGGGGATTAGGGTTTGAGTTCGGTGAGGGGAGTAGGATTCAGGCGAAGGGTTGGGAAAAGGGTCGAAGGGTCTGGGGTTTGGTCTCAGCAGAGTATTGGGGTTTGGGGTGGCTGATGATTGGTTCGGTGACAGGCAAGGATGGGTTTAGAAGGATTAAGGGTTTCATAGGGGGGGCCTGAGGACATGTAGAAGTGGTTCCGGTAGGTAGGATGGGTCAGCAGGGTGTCATGGGTGGCGGATAGGAACTGTGGATGGGTCGGTGGGGCTAGACGACGAGGCTGTGATAATGAGGATGACGAATGGATGGCTATAATGAAAAAAAGGAGATGGGGATACTCGGATTACCTTTGATCGGCGAACGGAGCGGCGACAGGAAAATGGATCTCTGCTCTGATACCAATTAACGCAGCACGAGGAAGAAGAACAACTAACGGGCTATTCTCCAAGCCAAAAGCTTAGGATAATCTGTCTAGGTCTCACACTAAAGATAGGAATTCAACCCACAAAGAGAAGAAACTTGAAATCTCAATTCAATAATAATGTAGTCTATCCCATGAGAAGGGATTACATCTATTTCTCCAAATAAAGAAACCAACTGGTTCAATCCAAATAAAGAGTCCTAATTAAAATATAAAAGCAATTTCTAAAACTTAAGAAAACAACTATTACTAATAAAGCAAACTATTAATTAGACTTGGGCCTGCGGATGTAAACTTTCAAACATGGCACATTGGTCTTCAAATGTGGCTCATTGGTCTGGCATGCATTAAATACTCAAAATTTTGCATAGAACCTTCTTCCAACAACTTCATGAAAATTCTCAAATCTCATAGAAAGCTAGCTCATCACGAGACTTCATTACATACAAGACAGGTCACTAATGTCAGAGAAGCAGAGCAAACCTTTGTATGTATCAAGAAAAACAGAACTTTATTTTTTTTCACTGACACTCGCTGGTAAGTCCTCTTGCTTTTGTTTGAGAGCTGACACATTTCATAGTCAATCCCCTTTGTATCACTTCTACTATTGAAAATAAGATAGAGATTCTTAAGTTTTTGGACACGCACATGCACTATTTGATTTGTTATCTCAAAGCATCCTCTACATTAGCCAATGACTGAAGGGATGAATTAGATTGTAACACTTGAACAACATAATAAAGGCCATTACAATAGTGGCCACCACCTGTCGTTTTGCCCTGTCTTTGACACTTGGATAACACATGTTGGATTGAATATGAAATTACAGTTACGATCTAGAGGGGCAACGGACTGAAATTACAATTATACAACATGTTGGATGCTGAATGGATCCAACTAGAGGCTCAAATAGAAAGAAAAGGTCAAACACAGAAAATTCAAAACGATGAGGATCGTCTGTGATATTCCTGGATGTCTTGGGTAATGGCCCCATATGGCCCACTTTCTGTGAAGGGGGGTGATGCAGGACAGTCCAGTGGTCCCCTATGGGTCAACCCGTCTTTGGGCCCAGCCCACTTATCTTAGTTTATTTAGGCTTTTAATTATGTTTTCAATTTAGTGGGCTGTTTTAATCCTGGCCATTTTATTATTTGTCTACTCAAGCATTATAAAGCCTCCTTGGCTATTTAGTTCTAGATTAATAAAAACAAAAAACAAAATCTAAGTGCTTTTGGGTTTCCTGGAATTGTCTTTTTCCTCGCCCACAATGGAGAGTTAGGCGTGAAGCCAAGATCTTCAGGGATTTTCCTGATCTAACCCTCGCGGTTTTACATGATCACATGGAAAAACCAAGTTAACCCATGTTTGGTTGTGCAGGGAAAACGAAGAGTAAGTCAGATATCAATTTTTGCTAATATTCTGGCGGTCAAACCTCCCTAAGTCTGATTTTTAAAATCAATACAGAAAAAAGAAAATAAGTCGTACAAAGATGGAGTAAATTTAAGTTTAACTTATCTAAAGATTTGGTTCAAAATAAAATGGAATGGAGAAATAGAATTCATGTAGCCAACCTCAAAATGATTGGAATAAGGCTTTGATGATGATAATGATGAAGAATAGAGAAAAATAAAGGCGTTTCTTTTTTTTTTTTTTTTGTGGGCTCCCCAATCGCGATCCAAACCGTTAAACATGTTTAAAGGTTCCAAAACAGCTGCGACACCAAATATCGGCCATTGATTAATCACAAACTTTGAGATTTTGCAAAAGTTTCCAAAAATAGATGATCAATTTTGGAATTCCATGGGCCCCATTTGAACTATCCAACCATTCAAACTCTTGAAAAGACAAAAAACGGCTAGTGGTTCAATTTTGGTAACTTAATTCACAAGGATCATGAGAAAATGGCAAAAACTCCAAACGGTTGATCTGCCACAATGCAATATATATATAAATAAATAAATAAAATAGAGAGAGAGAGAGAGAAAGAGAGAGAGAGATTTCTTAGTAGTATGTTTTTTCAATTTTTTGTTTCTTGTGGACCCTAAAATTATGATCCAAGCTATTCATATCTCCAAAAGACCAAACATGGCTAGGAGGTCAAATATCAGTTGTTGATTCCTCATAGACTTCTTTGAGATATATGAGATAAACTCCAAAACCTAAAACTTTAATTTCTTATTCATATGGGGCCCATTTGCATGTTCTGAACTGTTCCTTATCACCAGAAAGTTAAAAATGCCAAGAGGGTGAAGTTTTTAGGTCTTGATTCGTTATGAATTATGAGAAGTTTGCCCAAAAAAAAAAAAAAAAAGAAAAGAAAGAAAGAATAAAAAAGAAGAAGAAATGTATAGCTATTGGATAGCAAATGGTATAGGAGGCAAGATTACACGGTGTTTGGAAAACATTGAACTCCCTTACGAAATCTTCTTTGAGGATCTATGTTACATGGACTTGGTATTAGTATTGGATGCAAGTACGTATCAAGTGTGGGTGCGCGTCAAGAAAAAATGTCAAATACCTTAGAAATGAAGTATCGAAACGAGTATTGGGTGCGGGTGCATGTGTCGAGTGTGGGTGCGTCATGGTTTTAAACGAATCCGTGTATCATAGTTGAAGATAGAATGGTTCCAAGGTAACGAAGGAATCCTCTAACTAAAGGATTCCTCTTTAGTTGCCAAACATGCCCGAAGGAATAGTTTACATGCATCATCCTCCCAGATGACAAATTATGCATTGGTTAAAGAAATCTCTTTATGAATTAGAATATGCCCCACTAGTCTGGTTTGATAAGTTTCTTCATGCAATTCTTTAAGCGCACTTCTATCATATAGTCCAAATGATAATTCTCTCCTTATCAAACGAACTCCTCAAGGCGCACTGATGCAAGATAGACCTATGCTCCCGATAGGTCAACCCGCCAATGGGCCCAACCTATCAGTCTTAACCAAGGCTTTAGGCCCAGCCCATTTATTTTATGTTATATTCTATTATTTAGAGTTTTATTTTTGTTTTAATTTGTTTAGTAAGATGTTTTAATCTGGGTCGTCAATGTGTTTTAATGATCCAAATTAATCCTAGGGTTATTTCTTTTCCTTTATAATGATGTAAAGCCTCTTTGGCTTATAGTTAGTGATAATTGATGATTAATGAAAATTTGAATATTTTGAGATATTCCCCAAGTTTCTTGGAGTTGTCCTCAAAATCACCAGAGGGTTGCAAAGAGGGTTTTAGGGATCAGCTGTGAAGGGGGTTTCAATGGTGCAACTGTTGAGGCAATGGGGCTTGTTGAGCTTGAGCACTCGAGTTTGGGGTTTTAGCCAAGGGCTTGATGGAATGGGTGTGGGTTTTGGAGGGGTGTTTGGGTTATTTGGGGTTCGGTGGCTGCTAATTTGGGGGTTGGTTTTGGGATTGTCAAGCTCGGGGACTTGATCAAGCCTTGAGATTGATTCGATTCAGGGTTGTGGTGAGGTTTAATGGCTTGGCTAGCATGGGGTTTCGACCATAGGGAATGACGGATTGGGTAGTTCGATCAAAAGATTTATGAATCTGGAAGGTTCGATGGCTTTGGCTACAGTTAGGTTGATGCAAGGAAGATGAGGAAAGATTTGGTAGACTAGATCTATGAGATGGATGTGTAGGCTCTAAGTTTGGGGAATATCGGCGGAGATAAAATCAAAGGCGCAGGGTGTGGGTGTGAAGATGGGCGCAACATCTTGGGTTTTGATGATGCAGAACGGAATGGAACCAAGAAAAGGGAATCAAGATGAATACTTTGAAGATGATGGAATGCTGGATCTGAGACTGCCAAATCATGATGGTCATGGAGAGGCAGTGAGGATGGGTTGCCAAATCTCAAATCTGGGATGAATCGATCTTCGGCTCTAATACCAAATGATGCGGAATGGAGGGAATGATGTGGGGCGAGCAAGACAGAAAATAGGAAGATAAGGGAAAATTTGAGCTCTCACCAAACTCCGAACCGAAGGCGTTAAAGATTTCGAGGATAACTCCAAGAAAACTTAGGAAAAATCCCAAAGCACTCAAATTTCATTAATCATCAATCCTCACTAACTATTAGCCAAAGAGGCTTTATATCATTATAGAGGAAAAGAAATAATCCCAGGACTAATCTGGATCATCCAAACACATTGTCAGCCAAAATTAAAACATCTTACTAAAATAATTTTAAACACAAATAAAACTCTAAATAATATAAAATAAATGGGCTGGGCTTAAAGCCTTGTTTAAGACAAATGGGCTTGGCCCATTGGCGGGTCGACCTATGGGGACCATGGACTTGTACTGCATCATGCACTTCATGCTCCTGTACATTGATGACATCATTATCAGTGGCAATGATGCAATAATTTATACGCATCCAAGAACCCAAGGGCTCTCTATTGTTCATTCAAGATATAGGACATTTGACATACCTTCTGGCGTTTGAAATCTCTCATAACTGGAATGGTATTCAAGTTCATCAACAAAAACAAGTAGAGGACTTACTATCTTTAGCACATCTTACAGATATTAAGATTTCAGATACTCATCTTGACCTCAATTTTTAATATTGTAAATTGTAAAGACAGAGGAAACCCCCCAACCCACCTGATCCTACCATGTATCACCAACTACTTAGTAAGTTCACCTAACTTGACTATGATGTTGCTTGATATAGCTTATACCGTACAAATTGTCAACCAATTTATGTTATGGGCAATCCTCATAAACCTCACCTCTCAGCAGTACAGCATATACTTTGCTATCTTTGAGGAACCCCTAACTATGGATTGTTTTACTCAGCATCTCCATTAAACCTCTGTGCATATGCCGATGCTGATTGAGCATGTTTCTCATACTGTCCCCAATATCATGGGAATGCAGAAGGCAAACAACTGTCTCCAAATCTTCAGCTGAGTCTAAGTAAAATTTTTCTGGAAGTCATGAATACATTTGGCTACAATATCCTTCGAAGCTGTTTTCTTAGTGGTTCAACCACGCTCTGTGCAAACAACATGAATGCCATCCAAATTCATACAAATCCTGTTTTCATGAGAGAACCAAACACATCGAGCTTTACTGCCACCTCAATTGTCAACTTGTCTCGTCCGGTGGCATACCTCTGCCCCATGTGTCTTCCCCATTATCAGTAGGTTGATCTCCTCACCTAGGCAATGACGAGTTCTTGCAATGATTTCCTCACTATCAAATTGATGCTTTGTCAAACTCCACATTGATTTGAGGGGGAGTTTAGAGATGGAGACCACAAACATGGTCCCACATAAAAGAAAATATCCCGCGTGAATCCAAATACCATAGGATATCTGATATTCCTTTTCGGTAATCTTAGGAGATTGTTTTCCAACTGTATGCAGGTCAGATGATAGGATCGTTGGAGATTTGATTGTGATCATACCTGCATTGTAGCCTTAATTGGGTAATCCCGGTCATCACAAATATATGGATAAACGACACAAGGTTGTACGACATTTTATAGTTCACCACAATTCAGTACAACATTCATAGTTCACTGCAATTCTCTTTCTCCCTTTGATTTTTGCTGTGCTAATATGTTAACACAATATTTGGTACCAACCCATTGTGCACCACCCTATGAAAGGGAAGACATGGGTTTAAGCACTGGTGTCTATGTTATAAAATGAAAAGGCTTGCCCATGAGGCATAGCACATTTCCAAATTTGCAATTTGTGTGATGAACTTCTCCAAGGAAATTAGTAGCCTTCTTCCTTAAGTTGTGTAGATGTGCCCTACTTTTTGCATCCATGTAAGTTTCATAGATGTGGAAAGATGGACTTTTTACATCCATGAATTAATTGAACAGCTTCATGAAGTTCAATCAATATTATTCTTTTCAATTTACTTTGCAAGGGGGGAAATTAAGCTACTGATCAAGGAGAACGACGAAACAATGTTTTCTCAACCAAATATTAGAGTATAATATGCTCCTTGTTTTTGTTTTTCATTTTTCTTTTCCCCTTCATTAAGTATGATATGCTTTTGACAAGAAGCTGTATGGATTCCTTCGCCACAGGTGGACTCAAGTAAACGCTATTCTATTTCCATACCCTCTCAATAAAAAGCAATGCAGAGTAAAACGACATCAAGTAAAAGCTGCTGATTCTACTATAAAAAATTACAAAACGGAAGTAGATGAGAAGGATTAAAATGACAGGAATATTCAGCCAAGCATAATTACAAGAACGGTAATCACTGATCAGGTGCTTATATTAATTATCAGACAAACTAAACTGCTTTCAGATCTGAAGAATCGGTAGTAGCCAAAATAGACAGTTTGTTCATCCCCATTATCTTACCAAACAATGTCAAAAAAATTAAGCCTTAAGGAAAAGAGAGGATCTAAAACATAAAGACAACAAAGAATTACCTCAGCAGGGACCTTCTTTAGACATAAAGAAACAAACTCTTTCATAGGACGAGAGAAATGCTCATCCAGCTACAAATTACAAAACAGACAGACATTAAAACATTTTGAGTCTGGACTAAGGGATACCTCATTCATTTCAAATCATTAAAGAACAATGTTTAAGGCATTTCTAACAGCAAAGAAGAATAAATGAACCTGCGGTGGGCTTTCACGAGGGATAATAAAAAGAACCCTCATTGGGTGCAGATCTGCCAATGGAGGTTCCCCTTTGGCCATCTCAATTGCAGTGATACCTAAAGACCATATATCTGCCTGCATCAAGTAAAACTGTTCATTTCTGTTTCTCCCTAATAGAAGCTTATATTGAAAAAACAAAAGAAAGAAGAAGCTTCATAAGAACAAAGTTCATCAAAATGGAAGAAGGCAAGGAAATGATCCAACACAAAGAATCAAATCAGCACCTTCTCATTGTATCCATCCGAATTCTGAATCACTTCTGGAGCCATCCAGAATGGCGTTCCTACAAATGTCTGCACAGCTGCCATTTGTCAATATGCACAGTTGTTGAAAAGGAGTCACTAATCACTATATCAAATGGTGGAAGCTTACTGACAGTTAGTGTGCAGTTACTGGTACTGTTACTGCACAGTAACCTTCTTGTCAGTACAGATATTAACTCTTTCTTCTCAAGATTCGTCTTAAGGTTTCAATTTGAATACAAAATCATGATATGCAAATGAAGGTTTCAACTTCAATACAAAATTGTATGATATGGTGGGTTTTTTCTTTTTTCCGCCTTCATTAAGTAGGATATGCTTTTTCTTAGATTCATCCATTAGTGTGCAGTTACTGGTACTGTCAGATGTACAATAAATGGCTAATGAAATTATCTCAGATTGGTTTATTATAATTAAAAATAAAATAAAATAAAACCGGCCTGAAGGTTTCAACTTCAATACAAAATTGTAAAAATATAGCCAAGGTGATAAATCCATTCAGGATCATTGTGCTGGTTTTATTAATTTATGCTTAGTCTCTGATACAATGAAGTTTCTGCTGAATGATCTATATTGACTAGATGCGCCCTACAACATTGTTATCTTGATTAATAAGCATGCCTATCGCTTGGAAAGCCCAAATCGATGGCTAGGTGATACAGGCAAGTCTCATGTGTCTTCCAGTCCATTAGGCCCAATCCAGGCCAAAAAGGACATCCATTTAACTAGAGCATTTAATTAGTTTTATTTTGAGAGTTTGTGACTTATTTAAAAGTATTTAAAATTTTGATTTTTATTTGATTGGGATTGTTAAGCAAGCTTAATGATTTTGTTTCCTCAACTGTTTAGGAAGTAGAGTCCTACTAGGAAAGGAGGTGTCCAACCTTTCCTATAAATATGTAATCCCTTCATTGCTAGAGTTAATCTTGATTACTCAATAAATGTTTGTTTGCTCTGGTTATTAGTGGTTCTCTGGTTTGAGAATGCTTGGTTGTTGTATCCATCGGGATTTGGCCAAGTCTCTTTTGAGCTTGGTCCATCTCAGAATCCTCCATAGATTCAGCCAAAACCCTCATGGAATTGGTCTATTTTCTCATTCATAGATTCAAGGCTGCATCATTAGGTAGCCCCAAAAACTCACATGATACTGTTGTTATAGGTAGACAAACCCTGTGGCACTCATCAAAGGGGCCTACAGAGCTAAACATGGAACAGCAATCAGAGAAGCAAGGGCTTATGGAGATACCCGTAACATTTGCCTCCAAGTAACAAAGATAGGGAAGCCCTAAAATCCCTGTCCAGAGGAGACAAACAAGTCTATGGGCTGCAAACGAATTGCTTGGCATGACAATGTGCAAGTTTTATGAGAAGAACTCCAATTCACAGCTCTTCCACATAACCTTAGAACATTTTATGCCAAATGAGACGGCTTGCATGATATGCAGAGTTGAAAAGGGTCTCACAACTGTCGCAGATAATTTAGTCAAAGAGATTCCACGAGCCAACAGTCACAAGAGGTTTGCAACTCACTTGAAAACCGTTGTAGAGGATTGCAATGGGTTGTTGGACTAGATTGAGAGAATCAAGGGCTCCTGGAAGTTGTCAGCCTACAGAGGACTATGAACTTCAAGAGGGCTAAAGCCCTGTTCATATGCAAGGAACACATAACGGTTTGGGGAGAGAGAGAGAGAGAGAGAGAAGAAGAAGAAGAAGAAGAAGAAAAAGAAGAAGAAGAAGAAGAAGAAGAATATGGAACAGGAAACAATTGCAGGTATCCCTCAAAATTATTGATGCCCTATGGAATGAGAAGTTGCAACATCCATTCCATGCAGCACGTAATATGATTCTTCATCTATTACGCAATGATTTTAAGATACTTTAAACTTACGTAGTTATGGAAATTCTTCAATTTTCAATGTAGGTTATTTCTTAAACCCCCAATTCTATTATCGCAATTTACAACATCATACCTATGGGCTGCAAAAGAATTTCTTGGCATGAACGGGTCAATTTACAAGTTGTAAGAGAAGAACAATGATGCAGAACATGCCCACAAGTGGTCCCCCTTTACCAAAAAAAAGTGGTCCCTTTATCATAGATTAGGATTTTTTTTTTAATTAATTGAATTGTAATTAGGGTAGTTTCCATTGTTAGATTAGGTTTTCTTATGCCCTAAGATTGCTTTTCCTATTTATATTGCAGTGTAGTAGATTATTTTTCAGACTTGATAAATGAATAGATTTGTAGGTTGATCCCTAGAGAGGTGCATCCTCATGTGTGTAAGTCTTCTTAAAGACAATTTGAAGTGGCTTTGGACACGTGCTTCAACACACTTCCCGCAAGCCCTAAACCTAGGGCCTGGATCAATTGGTATCAGAGTGAAGAACCATCTCAGATCGTCGTTCCAATCTACAATCTGCAGTAACTCGAGTGCCCTATCTCTTTTACATTTCTTCCTTTACAATTCATCATTCCCTTCAATCACTGCCAAACCCATCCTTGCTTCCCAAAACCCTAAGACAACTGTAAACCCATCTTCCTGCACACACACACACACACACACACACACACACACACACACACACACAAAAGAAAAAAAAAAAAAAGATACTGTCAGACCCTTGCCCAGCCAGAGCCCCAAATACCCAACTGGGGAAAAAAAAGACTTTTTGAAGACCCTCACGTTACGCAACCGATCACTCCCCACCTCGTTTGGCCCTCCAATTCCAAACCCAACCAAACCCACCAACCTGTGACCCCCCAATCTTTCTCCCCCATCGCCATGCTGAAACCCTCATGGCATTGAGAATGCATTGCCCCAACCCATCTTCCCCATTCTCTTCCAACTATATCCCGAACCCAGAGAACAAAAAACAAAATAGCAGAGGGAGAGAAACGAAGAGAACATGTACCTGTTTTGGTTGTATCTTTGCTACAAGTCCTCGTTGCCGCTACCATCAAGTTACTGGATTCCGGCCTCCATCGCAGTCTTCACAAAAGGTCGTTGTCGCCATTGCTCATTATTCCAATCCATCGGCAAAAGACATTGCCCCTCCCTCCCTTGTTATTGTGAGCGAAAGAAGAAAAAGAAACAGCAATCCATTTTGTTTACTCTTTGTGGATGAAGATCGGGGCAGCCCTATGAATGTGGTTTGACTTCACCACCACGTACTGAACCAAAATGAAGATTGCAAACAAACCACCTCTGTCACCTTGCTATGACACGTTTCTAACCCAAGCCCAGGTCTGATTAAGCCCAAGTTTGACTCAGGTTAACCAACAACCACCAATAGATCCAATTTCAGCAGCTTTCGAGTCGGTCATTATTTTTGAATTTGCATTAAAGAAAACAATTCATAAGAAGAAGGTAGCTGACAATGTTGCAGAATTATCACAAAAATTTGTTCAATTATCCACAACAATTGATCAACTCCAAGAAACTATTTTACGTATAGATGCTAGACTCACAAATTCGAAAAATAATCAGCGTGGGGTCATAATCAAGATGTTGGAGAAAATATTCGAAATCAATAAGATCCACCTGTCAATAATGCTGATCGAGATTTAGAAATTATACTCATGATTCTTGAATACGATGGCAAATTAAAGGCTGTTGAATTTATGGATTGATTAGTATGTGTGGAAAGTATTTTTACACAGAAACTAATGACTGAGTGCCATAAAGTAACGTTAGTTGCCACTCGGTTTCGTAATTATGCTATAATATGGTGGGCTAAATTACAAAGAAAAAGGAGGAATCAAAATATAGATCCAATTGAGACATAGATAGAGTTGAAAAATATTTTGAAGTAAAAATTCTTCCCTGTCACTTATTCAAGAGATCTACATTTAAGCTTTCAAGACTTTAAACAAAGATCTAAGACGGTTGTTGTGTATTCCAAAGAATTTTTGACAATGCAAGCTGGTTGTGGTTTGAATGAAGATGATGATGTGGTAGTTGTTGGATATTTTAATGGGTTACGAATTAATATTCAACACATACTTGTATTCAAAAATTTTGATAATGTCAATGAGATCATCCAATATGTGATCAAGGCCGAAGATATTGCAAATTATCAGGCCCAAAAATTAAGTACGTCTAAATGGAATGCACAAAAGATCACTCCAGTACAAGATTCTAAACAAAGTAGCAATTTCTTGAGAAAATTTGTCTCCAAGCCTAAGATCAGAAGATCACATGCTTTCATTGCAAACAAAAGGGCCATTATTCCTTTAAATGTCCCAAATGCATAAACCTAATAGTAGGGTAAGCATGATGAACGGAACACACAAGATGATCCCTAAGACAAAGAAATAGAGGACGTAGAGGAATATGCAGCTGAAAAAGATGGTTAAACCCTCATCGCCATCAAATAGGTTCCACAAACTATCAAGAAGAAATGGTTGCGGAAAAATTCTTTCCATTCTACGGCTACAAGTACAATACATTGGCAGAATTACGTAGTTGTTGTTGTTGGTGGAAGTAAAAAAAAAATATCATCTCTCAAGCTCTTGCCGATCGCCTCAAGTAGAAGGTTACAAGCACAATCACCCCTATGTTGTTAGATGGCTAATAACAGGTGCTGAAGCACACATATGACATGCATGCAAAGATACTTTTACCATTGCTGAGGATTACAAAGATATAATTTGGTGTGATGTGCTACCTATAATTAGTAGTAATATTTTATTAAGACACCCATGGATGTATGACAAAAATAGAACTCATGGTATGCACAATAACACATACATTCATACATGGTGGAAACCAAGTCACACTTCATCCAAAGAAACCAGAACGATCGAAGATGAATTCAAGGGCAAATGCAACTAAAGAAGTGCTTCATGTACATCATGTCTACAGAGGCAAGCCAAAAAAGATTCGAATTCGAGGACGAACTCTTCTTTCAACCTGGGGGAATGATGCAAAATGGGCCCACAAGTAGTCTCTCTTTATCATAGATTAGGATTATTTTATTTTTAGCAATTGAATTGTAATTAGGGTAGTTTCTATTATTAGATTAGGTTTTCTTAGGCCCTAAGATCACTTTTCCTATCTATATTGGATTGTAGTACATTATTTTTCAGACTTGATAATTGAATAAATTTGTGGGTTGATCCAAGAGAGGTGTGCATCCACATAACTAAAGTTTCTTGAAAACAATTTGAAGTGTTTTTGGACACGTGCTTCGGCACACTTCCTGTAAGCCCTAACCCTAGGGCTTGCATCCAACAACTCCAATTCACAGGTCTTCCACATAAAGTTAGAACATTACTTATGGCAAATGGAGGGTTTGCATAATCTAACGAGTCGAAAAGGGTCTAAAAATTGTCGTAGATGATTTGGTCAAAGATATTGCATGAGCCAAAGGTCACAGGAGGATTGCAAATGGTTGCAAGGGTTGTGCAACTAGAATGTGAGAATCAAGGGCTCCTATGAGTTGTCCAGCCTACACAGGACTATGAACTTCAAGAAAAGGCTAAAGCTCTATTCATTTGCAAGGAACACATAATGGTTTGACGAGAGAGAGAGAGAGAGAGAGAGAGAGAGAGAGAGAGTGAAAAAAAACATGGAACAGAAAACAATTACAGGCATTCCTCAAAATTTTTTATGGCCAATGGAATGAGCTGTTGCAACATCCATTTCATGCAAAAGGCAATATAATTCTTCAACCATTAAGCTATGATTTTAAGATACTTAAAACTAATGTAGTTATGAATATTCTTCAAATTTCAAAGTAGGTTATTTCTTAAGCCCCCAACTCTATTATCGCAATGTACAACATCATACCTTTGCAATTGATACGAATATGTGAGTACGACTAAGGGAGGATTTGAATAGAATCTTGAACAAACAATGATCAAATTCACACTATACAAGCAAGTTAAGAAACAATGATCCCCATTTGGGGCCTTACCTGAAACACAGTATGTCAGTAGGTGGTGTTGTATATCTGAAGTTTTACCAATGATCAACCATAAGGGGGGTAAGAGAGTTCCTCATCATAAAAAATAAAATAAAAAATTATCTTTTAAATAAATTTGAGATAAGTTACACAAGTTAAGCATACTCATTTATTTTTCTAATTTTCACATTGCATATTTCTATTTATAGTTTTGTACACACAAGACGGAAACTTTTGCATACCCCCTTACACAACAATAGATTGGAAAATGTTCACTTGGGATAAATAACTCAGTCACCTACTTGTCTTCACTTTCTGAGGGAGTGCGGGTTTCTAATTTTCTTTGTTTACGTTTGCATTTCAACTTATTGGTGCAGAATTTTAGAGAGAGTGCTCTACATCTAAGGATAGTTGTTGTTCACATCCTTAATCAAACTACATCATCCTTGAATTACGAAAGAAATTGGAGCACTTTCTCATTGATTCACACAAAGCCTAGGATTCAGCTAACCATGCAAAAGCTAAACAAAATGGTGTACTGCCACTACAACATTAAGTTGAGAAATAGATTTAGAGAGAGAATGCAAAGGGAGAATCGTAGCTATTGTCCTATTAATCTAGATCATATCTTTAGAAAGGATGATGCTTACTTCTATCAATAGCCAATGTGGAGGATCCATTGCCAGATTCAAATTCAATGCCTTAACAAGAAATAAATTAGTTGATAGATGAAGATGTGGGCAAAGGAGAAGGTGGTCCATCCGAAGAAACACATGCAAGAACTAAAGGGAAGCAACCAGCTCAAACTGTCTTCTGACAAAGTAGTTTGATCCTCTCTTCAAGCAGTCATGATCCATTTGGAGGAGAGAGAGATAGCAGCTAAGATAGTACTAGTGAATATTATCAACATGACAAAGGAGACAACTGAATATTATCAACATGACAAAAGACACATTGTTGCCCTAGAGGACGTATAGGAGTTTCTGAAACCACTAGAATGGATTAGGGTCATGCTTATCAACGGCATCAATGTAGAGCCACATCTGTATTTAAGTCACCACCAGAATGGATCTGAACTCTAAAGTATTGTTATCTTTATTTAAGTCTGGTTGATTAATAATATGAAAAATTATACTCTTGATGTTATCTTGAATTGTTTTACTTGTAAACTTGGAAAGAGCAAAAATCTCCCATTTCCTATGCATGACTTAATATCTGCACAATGTTTTAACTTAATACCTAGTGATATTTGGGGTATTACACCAGTAATTTCTCACTCACATTACAAGTATTCTTTAACATTTATTGATGATCATAGCCAGTTTACATGGTTATATTTTTTAAGAGCCAAATCAGATGTTTTTTTTAGGCTTTCCCAAAATTTATAACTTACTTTGAAAACCATTTCTCAACTTGCATCAAAACCTTCCACTCCGATTACCCCGGGGGGGGGGGGGGGGGGAGGGGGGGGGGGTGGTATTTCGCATCTGCATACCCCCTAACAAAATGGTGTGGCCAAACGAAAGAAACATCATCTACTTGATGTGGCTCATAGTCTTTTACTTAAATCCTCCATCCCACTTTGGTTTTGGTTGAAGCATTAACCATGGCAGTCCATTTTATCAATCACCTTTCATCTACTAAACGTCACAATCAAAATCCATACTTTCGTCTTTTCCAAACACAACCTTCATTCATGAACTTACATACTTTTAGCTGTGTTTGTTTTTTCCATCTCCCTTCATCTAAGCGCACAGAATTATATGTTCAATTGGCAAAATGTGCTTTTTTAGGATATGCTACTCATCAAAAGGGTTTTATATGCTATGGTCAAACATGTTCGGGTTTCTCACCATGTTGTGTTTTTTGAAAACCATTTTTTTTTTCATCATCATTTTGCTCCATTGCCATCAATCACTCTATCTAGTTGATCTGCCTTCTCTCCTTCTAATTCTTCTTTATCTTCACAAAGATTTAAACCAAATTCTGTGTATGTCCAAAGGAGATGAACAGATACTGCTGCACTTCCTCCATCATAGCCACATGATCCAATGCCTGATCCAGACCCAGTGCCTCCATTTGACATTCTACTCGTATCACCCATCCTCCGATCACTAAGGGTTTTCTCATACCTCTTTACTTCCAACTTTGTCTTCTATTTCTATTCCTAACTATTACTCTCAGGTTGTAAAGCATGAATGTTGACAATGGGCAATGCAACAGGAATTAGATGCTCTTCAAGAAAATCGCATATGGGATGTAATCCCCTATCCAACCGCAATTAAGCCAACTTGGTGAAAATGGGTCATCTCCGTAAAAATGAAGTCTAATGGATCTTTGGATAGATATAAAGCACAACTTGTGGCACTTAAAAATCATCAAATATATGGCATTGACTATGACGAGGCTTTTGCTCCAGTGGCCAAAATGACCACGGTACGCACTATTCTTGCCATTGCCATATCTCAATCCTAGCCTCTTTCAGCTCGATATAAAAAATGCATTTCTCCATGATGATCTGAAAGAAGAAGTATATATGAGGCTTCATCAAGGTTACTCAGTTCCGAGCAATGATCATGTTGCTCGTTTGCGGCAATCTCTGTATAGGCTCAAACAGGCTCCTCGATCGTGGTTTGAAATTTTTCGTGATGAATTAGTCAAACTGAAATTTTGCCAAAGTCGTTACGATCGTTCCATGTTTCTTCATTGTACCTCTACTGGCATTACTGTCCTTCTCATCTATGCCAATGACATCATCATAACAAGCACGGTTACTAAGTGTTAAACAGGCCCAAGGCCCAAGGCCCAAGGCCCAAAGCCCATCAATGTTATATCTCACGTATGATTGTGCGCTAACGCATCCAATTCATTTTGTATAGCCTTGTTCCAACACGGATCCTACACAGCCTGAGAATATGATTGTGGAATGGAAGAAGAAGACAAAGTGGCCATTAAGGAAGTATGTGAAAACCCATAACGGTCTGACGGTACCGAAATCCGAGTGGAGCGACGCAGTGAAGTATGGCAGGAACCGGATGCCGGAGGAAGATTAGGAGGGGGATCACTAGTAGGCGCTATGCTGTGCCGTCTGTGATACACAAAGGTAGGATTAAAACGAACAACTGACGAGTCTTCAGAAAAACCAGGTAATGACACAAAAGAGGAGTCAGGAGGATCAATGTGTGTTTGAAAAAAATACTGATGTTCAAAGAAGTCATTCCTAAAGATACGGAAACGACGAATGTGAGGATCATAGCAAAGGAACCCTTTCTGGAAGGGTGCATAACCTAAAAACACACACTGAGCTGATTGTGCCGTGAGTTTTGTCCTCTCAGAAGGAAGCAAGTGCACAAAACAAATGGAGCCAAAAACATGAAGATCATCATAAGATGGAGCGGTTTTGTACAAACGGTAATATGGGCTTTGATTTTCAATGGAGGTGGATGACATACGATTGATAAAATGAGCAGCCGTAGCCAGTGCCTCAACCCAAAAACGAGTAGGAACCGATGATTCCAGAAGAAGGGAACGAGTGACATCAAGGAGATGTCTGTTTTTTCTTTCAGCGATTCCATTCTGCTGGGGAGTATAAGGACAAGATCTTTGAGGAATAATGCATTTGTTTTGCAAAAACTGCTAAAACTCAGAGGACATATATTCCCCGCCTAAACCAGATCTCAAGATTTTAATGCAGGTGGAAAATTGATTTTCAATATAAGCCAGAAATATTTTAAAAACATTAAAAACATCAGATTTTGAATGCAAAAAGTAGACCCATGTGAACTGACTGAAATCATCAATAAAGGTCACAGAATATTTATAGTGAGCGTGGGAAAGAGCTGGGGCAATTCCCCATACATCACTATGAACTAACTCAAAACACTGAAAAGTATGTGAAGTGGAATGAGGAAACGGAAGAGTTTTGCTCTTTTCCATTTTACAAGTAGCACAATCAAAAGGCACACAAGAAGATAAACCAAGAGATTTATTTAATAAACCAGAATTTAACATAAGGGACAAGGCCTTGGAATTAGGATGTCCGAGTCTATTATGCCACAACCGGCAGTTATCTCTAAGAGAAAAACAAAACACATTATTGACCAAATCAATTCCAGCTGTCTCAATATTGACCAAATCAATTCCACTTGACCAAATCAATTCCAGCTGTCTCAATATTGACCAAATCAATTCCACGTGAGATATAACATTGATGGGCTTTGGGCCTTGGGCCTTGGGCCTTGGGCCTCAGGGATGCTCATCCGGCACCGGTATGGTTGCTAAACTTCGTCGCTCCCTCTATGGTCTGAAACAAGCTCCTCGCACATGGTTTGAAAAATTTCAAGCTGCTCTTCTCCGCTTGGATTTTCATCCAAGCGCATATAATCCTTCTATGTTTTTACATCATGCTCCATCCGGGATCACTATACTCCTTGTCTATGTTGATGACATCATCATTACCGGTCCTAATGCCGGAATGATTTAGAAGCTCCAAGCATCTCTTCGTGAGTCATTTCAAATGAAGGATCTTGGCCCTCTCCACTATTTCCTCGGTCTTGAAGTTCATCAATTGCCTACAGGTATAGTTCTCAATCAGCACAAATACACTATTGATCTCATCGCCTTGGCTGGTCTTACTGCTTCTGCTCCTGTTGATACGCTAGTCGAACTGAATGTCAAACTCAGTCGCGAAGAAGGTGATCTTCTTTCCGATCCTACTGCCTATCGCCAGTTAGTTGGCAGCTTGCTTTACCTCATGATCACTCGCCCTGATATCTCTTATGCGGTCAACCTGATGAGTCAGTTCATGACTGCTCCTCGTCACCTTCATCTGGCTGCTGTTCGCCGCATAATTCGGTCCCTTATTCGCACACCGACTCGTGGGTTGTTTTTTCCATCCAACAATCCTTTGACTCTCAAAGCTTATTCAGATGCTGATTGGGCTGGTTGTCCGGATACTCGCAGATCGACGACTGGATGGTGCATGGTTTTGGGTGATAGTCTCATTTCTTGGAAATGCAAGAAACATGACAAAGTTTCCAAATCCTCTACCGAGGCAGAGTACCGCGCCATGTCTGCTGCATGCTCCGAAATTCTTTGGCTCCGTGGTTTGCTTTCTGACATTGGTTTTCCAGCAGCAGGTGCTACCCCCCTCTATGTGGATAATACCAGTGCTATTCGGATTACTGAAAATCCGATTTTTCATGAACGTACTAAACACATCGAGGTTGATTGTCACTTCATCCGTGATGAGCTTAAACGTGATGTCATCAGCCTGCCACATGTCTCCACTGACCTTCAACTTGCTGATATTCTCACCAAAGGCCTTCCACGACCACGCCATCAGTTCTTGGTTGACAAATTGATGCTTGTTGATTCTCCCACATCAATTTGAGGGGGGGTGTTAAACAGGCCCAAGGCCCAAGGCCCAAAGCCCATCAATGTTATATCTCACGTGGAATTAATTTGATCAATATTGAGACAGCTGGAATTGATTTGGTCAAGTGGAATTGATTTGGTCAACATTGAGACAACTGGAATTGATTTGGTCAATATTGAGACAGCTTCAGCTTTCCTTTCTTAGAATAACAATTGTTGTAATTAGTTGCTTTCTTACCTTAGATTAGTAATTGATACAATTAGATGGTTTTCCTTTCTTAGAGCCTAGATTATAGACATGTAAATACCTATATAATGATGTACAATCTCCATAGAAAAACACACAAAAATTATTGCATTCTCAAGAGTATATTCAAACTCTTTTTGTGATCGTGAATTTGTCACTAAGATGATTAAAGACTTTCAAAATTCTCTTCATCAATCTTTCCATATGAAAGACTTGGGCCCTCTCACTTATTTCTTAGGTCTTGAAGTTCATCAATCTGAGAAAGCGTTGGTTTTGGATCAACACAAATATAATCTTTGACCTGATTGATATGGCTAGCCTTTCTCACTCTACTCTAGTTGATACCCTACTTGAAGTAAATTTGAAACTGACTTAAGACAATGATGATCTTCCTCATCCAACATTCTAACGCTAGGTAGTTGGCAGTCTAATCTACTTAACTACTAACGCGGCCAGATATGCAGTCAATTTCCTAAGTCAATTCATTACTACTCCACGTCACCCCCACTAAGCAGCTGCCTGACGTATTATACAATATTTATGTGCCACGCCTAATCGTGGTTTATTCTATTCTTCTAGAACCTCACTAGATTTAACTACTTATTCTGATACCAATTGGGCTGGATGCCAGGACACCTGTCAATCAACGACGGGATGGTGTATGTTGGCAATGCTTTGATCTCCAGGAAATATAAGAAGCAAAAAAAATTTTTCAAATCCTATATTGAAGTTGAACATCGTGCCATGTCCACCGCTTGTTCAAAAATACTATGGCTACGTGGTTTAGTTAAAGATCTAGGTTTTTCTCAATAGCTTCCTACACCTCTTCATGTGGATAATACAAGTGCCATTCGGATTACTAAAAATCCCATCTTTCACGAGCAAATCAAGCACATCGAGGTCGATTGTCATTTTATTAGAGATGAGTATCTACACAACATTATCACTCTTCCATTCGTCTCTTCGGCACTTCAAATTGCAGATATTTTTACCAAAAGGCATCCCCAACCTCGACATAAATTTTTCTCACAAATTGATGCTTGTTGATTCTCCGACATCAATTTCAGCGGGGGTGTTAACATAGCTCCATCTGGACCTACATGGGCCAATGACTTAAGCCCAGACCTACTTGTTAATTTTCATTATCACATGTGGTCAAAACATGCAATCATGTACAGTTGGATTCCTCATTAGGAAATTTAATTATAGTCATTAGTTATAATTATCCTATCAAAGGGATTGTAATTGTCAAACTTCCAGTATTTAGAGATAGACTACTTAATATAAGAAGATGAAATCTCCCATTGAGATCATTGGAAATTATTCACAAACACTGTGTGGATTCTTCTGTTATCATAGGATTGTCATTTACACTTCTAATAACACTACCATCACTCTCCCTTCTAACACCTCCCAAACCACCTTTTGGAACAAACGAAAGATAGCTGCCATCAAAATTCAATTTTAGAATACCATGAGGACACAACCAATGAACTCTGAATCTTTTGGCCGCCAACACCCAATTAAAAAAGCTCCACAAGATCTATTAAGATCTTCCAAATGAACCCAATCAAACTCCATTCACTTGCACACCCATTCTGACACTAGCCAAACAATAGACCCAATAACCTTCACAACTAGTGTACTAGCATTTCTAAACACTATTATTTCTCTCCAACCAAATCTTCCAAAAGGTAGTATACAAAACTAATTTCCATGGATCTTGCCACAAACATACTTACTGCCCAACCGCCATTGAAGAAAAAGAACTTCAACAGTTCTCTACATAACCAATTCCATCTCTAACATCTTAAGGATAGCACGCCACACTTCAGTAGTAAAAAAACAGTGAATCATCAAATGATGCACTCACTCCTAATCATTGAGACATAAAGGGCATCCATTGACTAAGAAATGGTTCCTTCTTCTCAACTTGTTAATTGTTAAATCTTATGCTTCCGTGCAATCCAACAGAAGACCAAGACTGTTGGCGGAACTGAAGGATTCCAAAAAGAAGACCACCCATCCTCCCTAGAACTGTCAATCATTGGATTGAAAAAGGATTTCACCGAAAAAAGACCTTTAGTGTCGGGTTTCCAAACTTTGTTACCTGGTTTACCAAGAAACGAGTAGATATTATCAAGCATACCAATCAATCTAGAAAAATCAAAAACTTCAATATCTGTTAAATCCCCACAAAAAAGAAAATTGAACACACAAAGCCAATTGACCACACCATTCATCATGCCAAAAACTTACCCGCTGCCCATTATGAACCCTTGGAGGATCCACCTTCGAAAGTCATCTTTAACATAAAGAACAGACTTCCATAAACTAGACACTCTACACACTTGACTTGGCACACTCCATCCATCATTACCCAATTTATACATGCAAACAAGTAACTTCCTCCATAAGCCAAGGCCAGACAAAACCAGCCTCCATAATCATACAACAATATAGAACCTCTATGCAATGAGGCAACCGCTACGCCTCTTTTCTTAGAAACTACTCAAAAAAAAAAAAAAAAAAAAAAAGATCTTCTAGCATTTGTCAATATTTTGAATTTTTTGGATTTTTTTTATTTTTTTTAACTTTTTTTCGAATCACACTGCCACTGCTATGTATTGTTTAATCCTTCTTTCTAGCAGCATGATCATCATGGTCAAATCATGTCCGGGACAAAATATACCCCTGACCGAGCAGTGCTTGGTTGGGTTTTTCAGCAAAAGGGGCTATATTACTACAATAGTTGATAGACATCCCCATGTATCAAAGATTAAATGTGGTTCAGATTAGAAAACATCATAGCATGATAATGGTGGCTGGTTAGTGTTTCCATCATAAGGGATTACATAGACTACTCTAAACTCTTTCAGGATTGTTTTGAGGTTCTTTCTAAGCTTTCATCAGGTGTCTGAATTGTGTTCACTATTTATTATGCAAAAGTGGAAGTCTTAGCTGACATTGAAATTCAACTCCAACCTCCCATCTAAGTGACGTGTCCACAGTGAGGTCCTGGGATCCACCTATATGACAGCTCTATTGAGATTCATTCTATATAAACCAATTACATAATTCACCTTGCTTATGCATAACAATAAACTAAATACTTAAGTAAGCAATAAACCATGAGAAAATATAAGAGCAATTACCTTCCTCCTAGAAATTGTCCGTGTCAATTGTGCAGAAACTCCGAAGTCTGCAACCTATAACAAATTGAAAAATAATAAAAATAAACAAAAAAAAGCACACGTATCCCGAAATGAGTATGCCTTCCTGTCTATTTAGTTGAATGTTCTGTTCCATAACAATTAATGATAATAGACAAAAATAGAATACAACACCTTGACATCCCCATTCTCTGTTAGCAAGATATTTGCCGCTGCAAAAAATATTAGAGAAAAAGTAATCAATTATACTGAAAAGCCCAGAAGCATAGAAGGGAGGGAAGTGTGCCTGATATAACACATGAAATAAATAAATAAGCTGTGGATTTAGCTCAGGATAGATAAAAATGGAGAAACAAAAGACAAGGTTTTGAAGATGATGACTTGGTCATCTTTACAATCAATTTACCAAACATGCTAAAATAGTTCTTTGGAAAATCATGTTGAGTAAAACAATGCAATGCCGTGCCAAACAGCCACCTTGATTATTTGGCTTAAACAAATAAGGTAGGACAATGAACTACTGTTGGAAAAATTCTTCTCGAATAATGTGGCAATAAAAACTAACAAAAAATGAAAAAATTTTCCATTGTTCGAAGTAAGTGCTGCCTGATTTGCTCCTCAATCCCCTTGTGAATCTGAACCAGCGTAGATAGGCAGGCATATCTTGAGTAGATGAATGCCGATGTGAAACCAATCCCATGTTGGACTCTTTGGTTGATTTGGATAGAAAGAAACAATAAGATTTTTTGGAACAACACCAATTAGGTCTATGGCATGTTCACTAGGGCTGAAGGTAAAGTTAAATACCTTTAGGCTAGTTCCTAAGAATATATTGGGATATTGACTACAATTTTGAAATTTTTTGGATGGGAGTTTCTATCAATTCAAAGAGCGCCATCATATAGAGGATTGTCACATTACTTTCTCACTGTTTGGCAGGTTTCACGAGATGCTGGAAGCCACAACGATCACCAACACAACTAAAACGCATCGTTAATGGGGTAGAAAAAAAGATCCAGATTGTACTTGATAAGGATGCTGCTAAAGGATTATCCTCCTATTTCCCTAGACTGGATGCCATCCTCACATGACCCACGATGGATAGGGGATTAAAATGAGAGTTTGGGAAATCTGCTCCTCAGAATTACCCTTTTCACTGTTTCCAAGTTTTGCAAATTAAGCTGGTTTCCACAAGAGAGTGAGTGGACCACATGATCGCAGTTCTTGGGGTTTCATTATATCTATCTCTTTCATTTCGGTTCTTTTATTCTTACAGAATCTCAGTAACCACTCTTGAAACAGTATATTGAAATTAACAATTCAAAGCTTATCAGTGACCTTTAATATCTCTGTGAATTTTCCCTTCGTTGTGGAGGTATTCAATTGCATGAAGCAAGTCACGCAAAATGGAAGCAATAGACATTTCATCCAGTGGAGGACCTGTTTGAAGCTGCAGAGGCACACACAAGTTACTGCAGAAAGACTTAGAATGAAAGCACTTAAACCTCACGAGTTCACAACATGCTGCTTAGATAATTCCCAACAAAAAATTCCAAAAAAAAAAAAAAAAAGCTTATTCCCAACAAAATATTGGTGCAGAAAAATACCAATAGTAGGACCGCACGTGGGCAAACCCAACTGGCACCAACCTATGTTCAACCCACAATAGGCTCGAATTGTGTAAAAGCACATTGTCCATGGCCATCATAATTTATGGCACAACGCCAACACATTCATGGTTGAGTGGTGTTGGTACCCTCATTTCACACACATGCCTAGTGGTCGATCCTTGGGTCCTCAAGCTAAAGGAACACTCTTGGACCAGTAGCCCAATGTAGCAATAAATAAATAATTAATTATGGCACAGCAAATAAATGGGCTGGGCCTGGCCCAAAGGCAGATTTAAAATGTGATCAATTGGACTTGCAAAACTGTATGAAAAGGACTGGGTGAGACCAGATTCATGCAAGCTGGAACAATGTGCATATATTAGACGCAATGACTAAGCTGGTTAGGTTTGGTCAACATGGTTCTTACAAAAAAGCTTTGATCTGCAAACCATGTGCATCTGCATAGTTCACAATTCCATTCTCCTATTAGGCCAATACAAATCCAGTCTGATTTGCAAATAGGATTTAGTTATTATACTTTATTTGGCACCTGCAAATCCTTATTATAAATCATCATGAAAGTATATGTTAAGTTCTCTAATAACAATTTTCTAAGAGGACACCATAGAAAAGGAGGTTTTGAGAAAAACTATAGAGAGGGAACATGCATACACATGCACACACATTAGTTATGGCCCCAGGTGAACCCCCTCATATAGCCCCCGTATAGCTATATGAGGAATCTCACACACCTCAATTGGTGGTGGCCCCCAGTAGGCCTCACAGCATCCCTCATAGAATCATGAGCAGCATCCCTTACAGAAAATATTATAGGATATATAATCCCTCTCACACATGCCTTCATGGAATCCATTGAGGTAGCTCTCTCTCTCTCTCTCTCTCTCTCTCTCTCTCTGTATTAATTTATTAACTACAATAATCTAAAATTATTAACAATTATCCATAATTCAAAAGAACTACTGAATTCTTTTTTTTCTTTTTTTTTCTTTTTTTTTTTTTTTTGAATGGTAAAGGTACGCTGCACAATTAACACAAACAAATGAAATGTCATACTAACATACAAGGTCAGCGACAGATCCACCAGCCATATATTCCATTATTATCCATAGTTTGGTTTGGTGTAGTTGGGAGCCATAGTATTCAGTAATATATGGAGATCTGCACTGTGATAAAACTGAGATTTCCTGGGGACAAACGAAAGGAGTAAAATAGCTATAGAAGTGTCAGGAGGAAAAATAAAACCCAGAAAGAGAGAGAATGTTGATATAGGCATATAGCAGGTTCAAGGATTCAATACCTTCTGAATGTCTTCAATGTCATCCTCTCTACATGTGGCCACAAACCAAAACATCTATTAGAAGTATCTTAAAAATAAAGGTGGAATGCAAGAGTATAATTCTTAAGGAAACATGCTTCTTACCCCAAATAAAAATAAAAATAAAGCTGTAATGCGAGGGGTGGGTATATATATTCTAGAGATCACATGGAGTACTGCACATTGTGACACACATGTAGGTCTTTTCTGTGATTTTTATATCTTTTTTTTTATGTTATTCTGTGATTTGTATCTCTCAGGGACTGTTCTGTAATTTTATAAAATACAGAGGGCTATGCCATAAATAATGAAATTCCAAAAATACAAATATACGACCCTGGTCAACCAACCATAATTGTAACTCCAATGAGCTTATGCTCTGCGAATTTCTTCTCCCTTTAAAACCCTAGTTTTCTACATTTTTTCTTCCTTCCCTTTGCACTTGAATCAAGCACTCTTCAACTTTAAAACTTCAAATTGGTATTAGAGGAACCATAATTAAGAAAGGCAGTATCTAGAAGTACCAAAAGAGGGGAAGAGCCATTTAGAGAATTTCTACAATCCACAAGGCAGCCATAGCAATATATCCATTCTTTTGGGACTCGTCCCAAAATGCAAGTGCTGTTTGAGATTATTTTAAGGAGTGTATGCATCTATATATACACACACATATAGGGAAAGACCACTGTGCATATGTCCCTCACACTATGGTGAGGGACAATTCCTTTTTTAGACCTAAAAAGGTCAAAAAAGTGTCATGAGGTATGATGATTTTGTCTTCTTGCACATTAATACTTTCCAAAAGAGGAAGTGTCCCTAACCATAGTGTGAGAGACATACACATAGTAGTTTTGTCCATATATATATAAAAATTAAAGTATATTTGGACTTTGGGATTTGGAGTGCTAGAAGAACAACTCAAAATTGTTGTGGGCGGATGACTGTTAATCCTAACTACTGATTTGTGTATATTAACTAAAATATTATCATTGTAGTGGTTGCAAAGTTCATCTGGGGGTGTTAAATGGTAGTCCATCACAAACAGTGATTCAAGTAAATATTGAATAATGTCGATGAAGTTCAAATCAGTGAGAGCCTGAGAGGTAACCCTACTGGTGTAACCCAAGTTTCTGGATAGTTAACCCAAATAACCAGATTACCATGAATTTGTCATGGCAGAAATTACCAAGAGTGGTCCTATTCAGCAAGGATAGGAATAGGTGGAACCAAAAGAGTTCAACATAGAGAATGGCAAGTTGTAGAAACACTGGTTGAAAACCCTAAATCCAGTGATTCAGAACCTGAGAACATATCAGGTATAACCTTCTCTCCAGCTCAAGATCACTGCTTTCTTCTGCCTGAAATAAGTAGATCCTTTCACTTTCATTACAACCGACTTCATCCCCAGATTTCCGCGGATCGCCCAACATGTTCTGCAGTTGCTCCAGCAGCATACCGAGAAAGACAAGACGACCCTTTTATTTCCTACAAACAACCTGCAGAGGCCCCAGTCTTTTCATTCCCCCTAGCATCCATCACAGTAACAAAGGTATTATTGTGGATCGGTGGTAAATGGACAAAATCTTTGTTTTTCCGCTCCAATTGCTCATCTTCCTCCAAGATGCTCTATACGAAGTTCACGGATTTGATGAAGGATTCTCAACTCAACAGAAGATGGAACTATTACTAGCTTTCATTACTGCCAACTGCTAGAGATATATGGGACTCCATCTCTACTACCTATGCAAACAAAATGGTGCTCAGATTTATCAAAGTTGATTTGGAACAATTCAAATTCAAACAGGGTGGTATATCTATGGGTGATTACTGTGCCGAATTCAGGGGAATTCACGTGAAATCAATTTGTATCATCCCAGGCACCCTTCTTGTGGAAAGGAATGAGAACAAGAATTAGATGCCAAACTTATTTTCAAGTTACTGAGTGTGTGAATCCAAAGTATGAAACTGAATGTGCCCAGATCCCAAGTCAATTTCCTCAACCATCTCTAGGGACAGTGTTCTCTCTTCTACAAAGTAAGCATAGAAGAAGGCCAGTTATACCAGGAACTGAATCTCATTCACTTTCTGAAAGACAGATCTGCAACAGGTAATTCTATCAATAATGGAGTTTGCGGTGATCAAAACTGTGGCCACGGTTGTGGTGGTGGTGGTGGTGTGGGTAGTGGTCATGGTGGAGAGAGTCATGGGGCACCATTTAAGAATGAAAATGATAAACTTTGTTGTACTTACTGTTGCAAAGACCAAAACCCATGATTGCAGGCCTATATTGCCTTCTATGTTCAACCATTCCATGCACTTCATGAATGTCTATACGGACTGAGTGGGAACCATCTTGTCACCTATGATGCCCAAATACAGAATGGATACAGCAGGGACATGCCACAGACAAAGCAAGGACACGGATTTTACACATAAAAAGTGAAGTATCAGATGCGATACGACACGATACATTGCCATTTTGAAGCATCCGTGCATCATAGCTTGTCACCGATTTTATTAGCGACAATCTAATTGGAAAGCCCATGTCACCATTTTTAGCGGCATTAAACACAGAGCTCAACCTGTTTTAGCATCCTTGTTTTAGGAAAAATGAGTATGCCTTATCGTTAATCCGATCAATGGTAAACCGGTTAAACCGGCAGTGCCCAGATTAGGATTAAAAACAGAAAGTTAGACCCAGTATTGCAGATGTTGTCGGCGGAAACCATCAGCAGTAACCTGTTCTAGAGACCTTAATTGCAAATATCTGCTTCCTAATCAAGCTCAAAGCCTGTTAGCCAACCTGTAACCCTATTCAAAGCTACTGCTTCATCCTTTCTCGTCCACAGCAACTAAGAACCCCTCTAAGCACTCATATTAGCGCCAAAACCCTTCTCTCATCATTCCCCATCATTTAAGCAACTAGAAGAGAGGAGTTCTGTGAATTGCAAGGCTTGGACCACATCATCATCAAGCATTGCGTAGAAATTGTACATGTGCTTCCCATTTTTCACTAAAACCTACCTTGACTTAAATTCAAATGACCCAAGCATACCTCTACTTTCTATTTTACTCAAATATTTGAAGATCTGAACACTTGGTCCTTAACAAGAAACATGAGAATAAATCAATTTTACAGATAAGTATCCGTAAGGTTAAGAATAAAAGATGGATACCCGGATACCGAAATGAAAAAAAAAAAAATTTTTTGAATGCGCATCCAAATAAAACTTGGGTCAGGATTAGATCTGTGAGCTTGAGTACATGATGTGATTACAATAAAATGTGTCAGAATTAAATTTCGTGTAAATCATCATTTATAGGTGATTTTGGACAGCTGTTAATGTTCATGCATCTGATTATTTTTTCATGTAATTTTTGCTCAGTAAGGGTCTTTAATTCTCCCTGCTTGGGTCAATTCTTTTTTTATCATTCAATGAGAAAAGAAGTGAGCACCGCACTTAGTGACAAAAGATGAAGAAAATCCTGGCTCCACCACCGGTGAGTATTTTCTTAATTAAACACGCTTGTTGTAGGGTAACCTAGTGATTTAAGGGTTTGGCAGATTTATGTTTGTATAGGAGCTTGCATGCACTCTTTTTGTTCTAAGCTATGTATCCTGACTCATGTAACCTGTTAAATGATATAAAAATGTCGTCATGAGACCATTTGAGATCCTGATTGTGGGTTCAGTCCTTGTTGACTGACTCTCCTGTTATGTGCATGATTACCTGGAGTTGCATATATAGCTACTGTCATAATGTCTCTTGTTTATTGACTCGCTTCATAAGGAACTCTACCTATTATGTGTGTCAATGAGCATTGATTGAGGATGCTCAAGTAGCGTAAGACCATCTTGTTTATGCATGTGAGGTGGTATGCGGGGAATGCTGTATGCCATACTCAGCCTGGGTTTTACCTGATCTTCCTGATTGCTCCTGAATTTCCTGACATGATACAATTATTGTTTATGTAACTAGTACTAATGAGTGCACTGAGTGTTAACACGAATCCTTGGAGCAATGATTTTCCAGCTGAGCTATTGTGGGCTTCCCAAGACCTGTACTACAGCGGTGATAATACTGCATGGTAGGCTCCCTACGGCTTGTACCACAGAGGCAATAATACTGTGTCGTAAGCCCCTCAAGGCCCAGTGCCAGGGTGATAATTTTGCATGTGCCTTTCCTGAATTTCCTCAGTTTCTTGTTTTGATTGTATGATACTTGATCCCAAACTCATTTTGTTTTGATGAGCTTTCCTTGCAATGTTTGAACTCTGTCAGTCATGTTCTGCACATTTTATGCATCATGTCTTCTTGAATGCCTTGATCCTGAATGTTTTTATGCTTACTTGTATTCCGTATGTTTTCTGTGTGTAGATTGATTACTTGTTGAGAATTACCTCATTAGACTTTAATTAATTTTTTCTAGAAACCAAGTAGGCTGCTGAACCTGGGAACTCTAGATGAGCGTGACAAGCCTAATTTCAAGTTTTGCTTAAATCAAGTTTAGCTTTATTTCAGTTAATAAATAATGTAATAAGAAGCATTGTAGTACCTATATATAAAAATAAAGGAGATATACAAAATTGTACCAACTATCGAGAAATTAAAATTATGAGTCATACTATGAAATTATGGGAGAGAATAATGGAGCAAACACTGAGAAAGAAGACCAAGATCTCTAAAAATCAATTTGGTTTTATGCCAAGGAGATCAACTATGAAAGCTATCTTTTTACTTAGGCAATTAATGAAAAAATATCGAGAAAAGAGGAAAAATCTACATATAGTCTTTATCAATTTGGAAAAAACCTATGATAGGGTACCGAGGAATTTAATTTGGTGGGTTTTAAAGAAAATGAATGTCCCCATAGGTTACATTGAAATTTTTAAGAATATGTATGAAGGAGCAGTAACAAATGTAAGAACCACATGTGGAGAAACAGGTACATTTCCTGTGACTATAGGTTTACATCAGGGATTAACCTTAAGCCATTATCTCTTTGCATTAATTATGGATGAGTTAACTGTGTATATTCAAGAAGAAATACCGTGGTGTATGTTGTTTGCAGATGATATAGTATTGGTCTAAGAAGCACGGACACTTCTAAGAAAGTGACGTGTCCGTGTCGGACACGTGTCGGACACCGACACTCCTCGGACACTCTCGGACACGTGTCCGATACTAGTTAGCCGTGTCCATAATTAAGAACTAAAAATTTTAATTTCGGACACTTGTTTGACACTCTTTTTGCAACGTGTCCCACAATTCCTAGCCCGTGTCTATGACTAAAAAATAAACATGTGGCTAATATCTCTTGGACACTTTGTTAACATGTAATTAAAACTCGTAAACTTGATATATGACAATTTTATACCATGGAAAAATATATGATTGTAAATATCAATCATATCACAAGCAAAAGACAAATAAATATTTCACTAAAGAATAGGCCTCAAGATTGGTTTCTTTTTTGCTTTTTGTTTTTTTGTTTTTGTTTTTTTTTTTTTAGGGAGGGGAAAGAGATGATTTGCCCTTTTCTTTATATGGATTTTATGGAACTATAGATATTTCATGTTTAATGATTATGAATTATGTTTTAGTGTTGTATTGATATTTGATAATTTGATATGTTTGTTAGTTGGTACTTGAATTTTTATTTTTTGATTGCTAAATTGATTAAAAAAGTTAAAATAATATTATTTTTTTAGTAGATGATTATATATATTAATATATATTATTAACGTGTCCCCAACGTGTCCGTGTCCTACTTTTTTGAGAAATGCCGTATCGGCGTGTCCGTGTCGTGTCGTATCTGTGTCCCGTGTCCGTATCCGTGCTTCTTAGGTATTGGTGGATGAATCAAGAGATGGTGTAAATGCAAAGCTTGAGAGATGGCAGGGGGCATTAGAATCTAAAGGTTTTAAAATCAGTCGAACAAAGGCAGAATATATGGATTGCAACTTCAGTGGACATATACAAAGTGTTGAAACCACTGTCAAAATTGAAACCCATGAGATACCACGTAGAGATTCTTTTTGGTACCTAGGCTCAATGATTAGTAAGGATGGGGAGATTGACGAAGATGTAGAGCATAGAATGAAAGCTGGATGGTTAAAGCCAAGACTAGCTTCTGAAGTGCTTTGTGACAGACGAATGCTAACGAAATTGAAGAGCAAATTTTACAAGACAGTGGTTAGGCCAGCTATGACATATGGAGCAGAATGTTGGCCAATTAAGAAGACGCATATTCATAAGATAGATGTAGCGGAAATGAGAATGCTTAGATGGATATGTAGTAAAACTAGGAAAGATAAAATTAGAAATGAACACTTTTGAGAGCATTTAGGGGTAGCACCAAAGGGGATAAGATTAGAGAAATCCGTTTAAAATGGTTTGGGCATGTTAAGCGTAGGCCAGTAATAGCACCAGTGAGAAAAAGTTTGGCTATACAGGTGGATGACCCATCAAGAGGTAAGAGTAGGCCGAAGAAAATATTGATGGAAGTCATTAATTCAGATTTGAAAAATTTTAACTTATCGAAGGATTTGGCTCAAAATAGAACGGAATGGAGAAACAGAATTCATGTAGCCAACCCCAACATAGTTTGGATAAGGCTTTAATGATGATGATGATGATAATGATGAAATAATGTAATAAGACTTTGGTCATTTTAATACATTTTTGTTTAGACTTTGACATGATCAATTAAATGGATTAGTTAAAACTCTATTTATCATGAATGGAATTTCTACTGCAATAAATTGACTTAGGCATTACGTATGAAAGAAAAATATCATGGCATGTAATTTGAGAATCTCAGATTTTGGGTTGTTATGACAACTATGAACGAAATCAGCACACACATGAGATATTTTGTATCCTAGCGGCTTGACATGCTCATAATAATACTATATGCTAATTTTATAGTAAAAAGGATGTCTTGGTAACAAAGTGTCCTCTCTGGTCCTTAAGCTTCCCATAGAATTTTTCATATTAAAAGTTTGCTAAAATATTCTCTCAACCTTTCTTGAATATCATTTTCCTTCTCTAAAACCATTTTATCATCATTCTTTATACATCTGACATAATTTTTAAGTCCCTAATCCTTTCCCCGATTCTCATAGGTTTGAATTGGTTCCAACTCACTGTATAGATCATCATCAAAGACCTTGCATCACTTGCTCTTTCTTAACTTTTTCTTTGCTTTCTTATACATTTGATAATTTTATGTATTTCTTGTCCCCTACCAGACTTTGTAGCAATGTCTTTCTCTTTCACAATTTCTTTAACTTCTATGCTCCACCACCAGTTTTCTTTTTTTTTTCTTTTTTTTTTTGTTGAAATAGTTAATTTCCTTAAAAAAACATGCAGTACAAGAGAACTATACTGACAAGCTAGAACAGAGAAACGGGAAAGGGTACAGGGAAGAAAGATGGCAAAGCAAAAATAAGATAAGGCAAAACCATGACCCCTTGAACAAAATACTACTTGGGCCCTTGAAATGAAAAGACCAGCTCCTTGCAATGCACCATTATTTGTTCCGAGGACTAGCCTTTAAAAGAAGATTAATTGACACCTAGAGAGCAACTGAAAGCTTAATTTTCTCCACTAAGCAGCTACACCAGATCCCACCTCTCAAAGCTTCCGGCGCTCCTTTCCTTCCAAATTGTCCAAAGGACTGCACGAAAGGTCAATCTCCACAACTCCTTGCCTCTAGGACACCGATTGGAGCGTTCCAAGCCTGGAAAAGATCTGGGACAAACTTTGGGAAAACCTGGCAGCAATCAAACCACTCAACCACTGAATTTCAAATAAATTGTGCAGTTTTGCAGTTCAACATTAGATGGTCCACTGATTCCTCACAATCCTCCCCTTCCTCCTTAGGTTATCTATAGTTAGGATTCCTTTTCCCGAGGGCCAGCCACCCAAATATCACCACCCTTGGAGGAGCCTTAATCTTCCAAATGCTCCTCACCACACTACTCTCCGTTGATTTATTAGAAACAATGTTTTTGAAGGCGCGAGGCACATCGAGGCGCCAAGGGTATGGGGCCTAAGCACAAGGCGCAAGGCGAGGCGGAGGCTTCATTGAAGCGAGACGCACATTATATATAAAAAAAATGGATATTTTGCCACAAAAATTGCATTTGAACCTATTAATATTTTGTGGATTTTCCAAGTGTGCATATTGCCATGCTAGGTCCTTTTTACTACTACCTTCGGTTGACATCTATATAGAATATACAATTGAAAAAAAAATTAATTAAAAATAGCAAGCATACAAATTACAAAAGGAATACACAACAAATGAATATTCATGAAAAACAGAAATCCAGAGCAGAAGCAGAAAAAAAACATGCAGCACAGCAGCAGCAAAAAAACAAAAAAAAAAAAACCTGCAAAAACAGAAACAGCAGCAGGTGGTAAAGAAAAAAATAACATGAGCAGCAGATAGCAGCAAAAAACAACATGCAAACAGAAAAAAAAAAGCAAATAGCAGCAGAAAAAAACATGAAAAAAAAAACACAGCACAAAAAAAAATGCAGCAGTAGAAAAGAAAAATAAAACAGAAACAGAAAAGCAGCAGCAACTGGAGATAGCAGCAGCAGAATTAGGTAAAAAAAAAGCAGCATAGAGCAGCAGGAATGCATTAATTATGGATGAGTTAACTGTGCATATTCAAGAAGAAGTACCATGGTGTATGTTGTTCGCAGATGATATAGTATTGGTGGATGAATCAAGAGAGGGTGTAAATGCAACGCTTGAGAGATGGCGGAGGGCATTAGAATCTAGAGGCTTTAAAATAAGTCGTACAAAGACAGAATATATGGATTGCAATTTCAGTGGACATATACAAAGTGTTGAAACCACTGTCAAAATTGAAACCCATGAGATACCACGTAAAGATTCTTTTCGGTACCTAGGCTCGATGATTAGTAAGGATGGGGAGGTTGACGAAGATGTGGAGCATAGGATAAGAGCTGGATGGCTGAAGTGGAGACTAGCTTCGGGAGTACTTTGTGATAGACAAATGCCAACAAAATTGAAGGGAAAATTTTACAGGACAGTGGTTAGACCAGCTATGACATATGGAGCAGAATGTTGGCCAATTAAGAAGACACATATTCATAAGATGGATGTAGCGGAAATGAGAATGCTTAGGTGGATGTGTGGTAAAACTAGGAAAGATAAAATTAGAAATGAGCGCTTTCGAGAACATTTAGGGGTAGCACCAATAGGAGATAAGATTAGAGAAACTCGTTTAAGATGGCTTGGGCATGTTAAGCGTAGGCCAGTAATGGCACCGGTGAGAAAAAGTTTGGATATACAGGTGGAGGGTCCATCAAGAGGTAGGGGTAGGCCGAAGAAAACATGGATGGAAGTCATTAATTCAGATTTGAAGAAGTTGCACTTATCGAAAGATTTAGCTCAAAATAGAACGGAATGGAGAAATAGAATTCATGTAGCCGACCCCAATATGGTTGGGATAAGGCTTTGATGATGATGATGATGATAGAGCAGCAGAAAAAAAAAATGCAACAGCAAAAAAGCGTCGAAAATAGAATGCAGCAAAAAATAATTGCAGCAAAAGAACAAGCAGCAGCAAACGAAGCAGCAAAAAAAAAAAGTAAAAAAATCAGATGGCAGCAAAAACAAAAACAAAAAAAAAAAAAAACAGTGAAACAGCAGCAGCAAAACAGGAAAAAAAAATAACGCAACAGCAAAAAAATGAAGCAATAGAAAAGAAAAAAAAACAGAAACAGAAAAGCAAAATAAATAAAATAAAAGAAGAAACAACAGCAAAAAAAAAATGCAGAAAGCAGTCCGTCTACATGTGAGCAGCAGCAAAACAGGAAAAAAAAACCAAACAAACAAACAAAAAAAAAAAGCAGCAGCAAAATAGAAACCAAAAAAAAAAAAAAAAAAGAAAAAAAATACCTCACCAGACGTGAGCAGGAGGTTGGCTGGGTCTCCGGTGTGGCTGAGCTCCTCTTTCTTCCTCCTCCTTCACCGGCCAGACTTGAGCTCTCTTTTTCTTTGTTTTCTTTTTTTTTTCCTCCTCCTTCCTCACTGACTGGGATCCTCCTTCGTCGCCGGCTGATGCTTCTTTATTTTTCTTCTCCTTCTTCGTCACCAACTGCTGCTTCTTTATTTTTCTTCTCATTCTTCTTCACTGGCTACTGCTTCGTTTTTCTCCTCTTTATTTTGTCAAGAGTCAGATGATTAGGGCAGTAGCTATCCTTTAAATAGAGGTTGCAACTTTTACATTTAAATCCCTGCCTTTTTTTATTCTTATTTCAACACTTTAGGCAACTTGAAAGAGGTGCTCGCCTGTGCGCCTCTTGCCCGGGCCTCGTGCACCTAAGCCACACCTCAACGAAATCGCCTCACCCCAAAAGGAGCGAGGCACAACAGGTGGGCTTCACTGCGCCTTGCACCTAGGCGGGTGCCTAGGCGCCCCTTTCAAAACACTGATTAGAAATAGCAAAGAAAAAAGAAGAAACAGAAAAGGATCCATCTTTTGAAGCAGTCCACGCCCTTTCATCCTCTCCTCGTTCTGGGATATATAAACCATTTAGAAGGAGGTTAAAGAGCAAGATAAATTCAGATTCCTCATGATCCTTCTAAGTTCCTACTAAAATAGGGCTCCAAACCACCATCTCTTGACATATGAGACTTGACCTTAGCTTCTTATCCATGGCACAATTGAAAAGGTCCGGAAATTGGGCAGCCAATGTCCTTTTCTAGCCCTTCTATCTTGGCGAAACAAAATCATTTATCCAAATCCTATATGATATTTGATATTCTCTAGGAAGATCCTTTTAATTGAAAGGATTCCTTTCCATATGGCCAATGCTTTATAAGGTGTGTCCTAGATATCCCAACCATTTCTAGAGAGGCCATATTTCCCCACCAACACCTGTCTTCGTAGACCATCTGAACCTTCTCCGTGCCTCCAAACCCATTTTCCCATAAGGGCTGCATTTATCTACCTAAGAGGTCTGATTCCCAAACCTTCTTAAGATCTACAAATTGAATCCCAATCGATCAAATGATACTTCTTTTGAGGGCTACCATACCATAAGAATTCTCTCTTCAACCTTTCTACTCTCTTGATTACTAAAACCGAGCATTTAAAGAGGGAGAAGTAATATACTAGCAAATTTGACAAAACTGACCGAATTAGGGTGACCCTCCCACCGATGGTTAAGTAGTTAGCTTTCCTTGAAGGCAACTTTCTCTCAACCCTTTCCACTACCCGACTCCACAGAGATTTTTTAGCCGAACCCAAACACAGAGGCAGCCCTAAATAAGAAGCAAGCAAATCTCCCACCCTGCAACCCAAAATATCTGCATATTTGAGAAGAAAGGACTTCTCAACTCTTTATCCCAATCAATTTACTTTTGGAGAAGTTAGTTGTAAGACCTGACACGGCTTCGAAGCAAATAAGAGTGGCTTTCACGTTACTCATTCAGTCTTCATTGGCTCCACAAAAGATGAGGGTATCCTCTACAAATTGGAGGTGATTAACTACAGGGATATCTCCGGCCACTTTGAATCCTTCAGATAAACTTGAATTTATTGCCTATGATACCCGGATACTCTAAATGCCATGTAGTATCCATACCGATACAATACAATACATATATGGGTACGGAATACAGCAAAATACGGCTTGGATACGGCCTCCAGTTTTGGGATACGGCAATGCAATATTTTTTACCCAAAATTACGAAAGATTTTGTCCATTTTAACCAATTTACTCCTAAATGAACCCTCTCTCAATTTGATCAAAAAGAAAGCATAAAAGAAAGAGAAAAGGAGGAGGAAAAGGTGGCAGCGAGGAAGAAGATAACTACACTGACAGGAGCTACTGCTTTCATTTTGACGGATTGCTTCTTCAACTAGGTGGTAGACAACTGTGTTGATTTCTGCTACTATTGCTGCTTCAAGCTTCTAGCTTTAGGTGCCATGTATGCCGCCTCTTCTTCTTATTCATTCTTCTTCTTCTTTTCCGTTCAATGATGCTCTAGAGATGCAAAAGGGGCAAAAGAACCCGTCGCATTTTATTAATAAAAACAGACTCATTAGGCTTTTTTTTTTATTTCTTTCTATTTTAATGTTGAGCTACTAGGCCAACCAAGACACTTGGCCCACTTTTTTTTTCTTTTCTTTTATTTTCTTCTATATTAAGATACTGTCTGGCCCACCTCATTTAAAATTTGATCCACACAATGGCCTCATAATATTTGAACACTATGATAAGTATTTAAATATATATATTTTTTGAAATGCCATACCGTATCCATATCCTAAAATTTTCAAATCGGCGTATCGAACCCTCGTTCCCCGTGTCCTGCTCCACTTAATCTCCTCTTCTCTCACCTTTCTATGATACTCTTTAAGATCTATGCTTTTCTTCACCGATTCAAGAGACAACTGGCCTCTCTCCTCCTTGTCTAATGACTGTATCTCTTCTAGAATATTCAATTTCTGAATTCTCACATTCCCAAGATTCGTCTTAGCGCACTCCTTAATTTTATTCTTAAGCAATTTAAATTCAGTAGCCAATCTATGGCCTGCCCAGCCCTCCACCTTCAGCTCCTTCCACCACACCTGAATCACGTTAGGAAATTCCTTTTCCTCAAGCCACTTAATTCGAAACGAAGAGGGGTAGGTCCCCAGGGTCAGATGCACGCTTTGGTGAGGCTAACTAAAGGACCACTAGATACACATCCATCCAATCTAGACATGGCAGGGTTGGTCTAGTGATTTGACTAAGTGAATGAAGCACCACTAAGCTGCAAATCCACCAATGAATGGGAATTGATCCAAACAGAAAAGTGTCACATATCACATGGAGCTGCTTCCACCCAAATGTCTCACATGGAAATCTAATAATGTTCCAATCTACACCTATGCACCAGGCACCATTTCACCTCCCCCTAACCATATCCAACTTGTTCCAAAATTTTATTCTCCTCTTACCATTATTTGGCCCATAAATAGATGTAAGAAGCCATTTAGAAGTGTTCATGCTCCACCAAAACTGAAAGGGAGAAGACATCCTTCCAATTGTTTAACACAGGGACTGATCAAGCATTCCACATCAACAACAACGCACCAACTCTCATAGCATCAATAGCCATCCATTTAACATGTCTCCTTGCTGAAATTTCTTTCACTAGCAAATATGGCGCAACCACGATCCATGATCGAGAAGAACAGATCAATCTCCTAAAGGATTGATCAAATCCAAAAGGATTCCCGCCCTAAGGCACAAATATAACTAACAAACACATTATAACTAGAGGAAAAACCCAATCTGAATATTATTGATTATCAAAACATCCATAACAATGAGGCCTGACATCCTTACATATAGGAGTTGGCTTGATCCCTAAGCAACAAAACTTACTAATATTATAAGAATCCTAAACAAGATAGGAAATTCACTAATGTTAACTTTAATGCAATCAAACTACTAATAATATTCCTAAATAACTAGGTATCCAATTGGGCTTATGGACTTGGCCCAATGTGTTGGCCGACTTATGGGCTGGTTTGCATCAACTCTCCCTAGCTTAGAAAAACTTGACTCTGACGAGTTTGCCAATGTAAGAAATGCCAGGAGTTCGACCGCAAGGTGAAGGAAACTTCCTTCTAGGACAAAATTAATCTCACAAACTTCTACTTTTTCTTTTGACCCACATTTGAATGACATAGCTTAGAATTTGGTTGCATTCTTGTGCTCCATGCAAAAGTAGATCGGAATTGTTTTGACTGCTGATCACTACATGGAGCTCGGATATGTGAACGGACCAATAGATGCTGCAATTGGGGGCTATCTATCATTCATGTCTGATCCCCGAAGATGAAGTCAATGTGAGAAACTTCAACAACTTGATCTATTTTTGAAATGACTAGAACAATTGATAATGACATCTAATGATCCAATGTGAGTTGCTAGAAGTGGAGTTACAATCAGATCTTCAGGATGTTCAATATCATTGCTAACCTAAACAAAACCTTCAATGTGTGCTTGTCCTTGTTCTTTCTCAACGCTCTGAGGTTCATGGTTGACATTACCTTGATCAATAGTGTTTCTACCCATGAAAACAATGTTGCCATTAACTTGCTCTTTGATGTCATCCTTATGTCTTCTGTCTGTACTTAAGCCAGGTCAGAATACAGGTCCAACTAGACTTGGGTGAATCAGATGCAGCTCAGGTCACAGCCCAAGTCATGACCCAACTGGACTTGGCTCAACCCACAATCGGGTCAAGTCAAGTCAGTGCCAAACTAGGGTCCAAGTGACTTTAGCAAAGTTTGGTTCAAAAGAAGATACTAGCACGAGGGACTTTTTTTTTCCTTGTTCAACTGAAGTGCAAATAAAAGAAAAGGAGATAAAAGAACCTTATCTGTTCGAAGCTTGACTCTAAGAGATGGAATGGGGAGACGGGGTTGCTGATGGTGAGAGGTCGAAGCTGCTACTAGAGGGATGGACGTTGCTACTGTGCGCTGAAGTGCAACGGTCATGCTACAATGCTGCGGTAGCCGTTGCTGCTATGCGAGGGGGCGTCAGTAGCCATGGTGCCAGGTACGCCCTTCTTTCTCTTCTCTCTTCTTCTACGGATTCTTTTTTTGTTTTTTTGTTAGGGGATGGGGGATTACTGATGGGAGGAAGAGGGATGGCATTGGGGAAGTCAATTAGGGCCTAGGGTTTGGGTTTCTCGTTGCTATGAGGTGGGATGATGGTGGTGGTGGTTTGGGGATTAGGTTCCTGCGGAGTGGCTCATCTGGGTTTGTTGAGATGGTTGGGAAGGGTTTGGATATTAGGGATGAGACAGATGTGGTGTCGAGGATGGGTTCGTTGGGTTCTTGGGGGGTTGTAATGTGTTGGAGGGGTTGGGTTCTTAATTTGAGGCATTGGAGGGTTGAGATGATGGGACAGATGGAATCTGAGATGGGGTGGGTGGTGGTGGAAGTGGGTTTTGGGATCTCGAGATGGTGTTAGGATGTCAGGAAGGGACTGTGGATGGGTTTGGGGTTCTCAGTAATGGTCTGGGGATTGTTTTGGGGCTGTTTAGGGGTTTCTCGACAGATGGTGATTAGAAGTGGGGAGTGGTGAAGAGCGACAATGGAATTGGGATCCAGTGAAGACAAAGTTTAGCCGACAATCGCAGGATTTCGGCTTTGATACCAATCGGCGCAGCCACAATCTACGATCGAGAAGAATTGATCAATCTCCCAAAGGATTAATTGAATCCAAAAGGATTCTTGCCCTAAGGCACAAACATAATCAAGAACCACAGCATAACTGGAGAGAAAACCCAATCTGAATATTATTAATTATCAAAATATCCATAACAATGACGCCTAACATCCTTATATATATAGGAGCTGGCTTGATCCCTGAGTAACAAAACTTACTAATATTACAATAATCCAAAATAAGATAGTAAACTCACTAATATTAACCCTAATACAATCAAACTACTAATAATATTCCTAAATAACCAGGTATCCAATTGGGCTTATGGACTTGGCCCAATGGGTTGGCCGACTAATGGTCTAGCCTACATCAAAATAAGACATCTCTTTGAACTTTGATTCTTGTAGCATAGCAATCTAGACCTATTGACTTCTCAACAACTCTTTCACCACCAACCTCCGAGAGACTCCCCACAATGAACAGACATTCCACAAAAGGACCTTCATTTAGGACATAGAGATACCCCCTAATTTTTCCTCCCAAGTTTTCTTGAAACCTACCCCCTCCTCCTAGTCATTGGCCCTATCATAGTTAATAGAGCAACAGTAAAGAGTATTTTCCCATTTGACTCTCCAAGCACCTCTTTTGTTCCCAACATATAGTATATGTCATCATTAAAGGCCTTGCATCATTTACTACTTTCTTAACTTTTTCTTTCGTCTTCTTATACATTTCATAATTTTCTGTATTTCTTGTCACCTACCAAACTTTGTAGCAACGTCTTTCTGTCGCATAGTTTCTTGAACTTCTATGCTCCACCACCATATTTTCTTTATTAGAGTGTCTTTGTCCTTTTGACTCTTTGTAACCTTCTAATACAATTAGTTATTTGGTCACAGATCACCGTAATTTTTCCATCCAAATTTCATTCTCCACCCTTGAACACTTTATGCTTAAATGTCACTGCCATTTTTTTCCCTTTTTAATCCCCCACCTTATTTTAAGGCATCTTTTATTAACTAGCATTCTATTTCTACTTCAAATGCAAACATTTAAAACTACTATCCTATGTTGTATGGTCAAACTCTCTACGAATAACCCTATAGTTTTTACAAGTGAGTCAGTGACATTTTCTAAAAAAAAAGTTTATCCAATTATAGGTAATTAAATGCTCTTCTCTTTTTAAAGTTTGTGCTTGCTATTACAAGGCCAAATGCCAAGGCAAATTTCAAGATAGTGTCTCCCAACTCATTCCTTTCTCCAAATCTTTTTCCTCTGTGCACACTCATACCCTCTACCACCCTTTCCCTACATGCCCATTTATGTCCCCCTCTAGGAAAATATTTTTACTAATTGGAATTTCTTGGATTAAACCATACATCTCCTCCTAAAATTGTCTATTAACATTTCATCTCATCCTGTCTCGGATGGATAGGCACTAGTCACATGAACTATTTCTTCCTCTAACACAAATTTAATTGTTATACGTCTATCACTCAATCTCCTTAGTCCACAATCTTTTCCATCAAAGCCTAATGTACTAATATTCTTAACCCATTTCTAGTATTCTCATTAGTGAGCTACTTAGCTTTATCCCCTTTTCACTTTGTCTCCTTCCAACAAGCTACAATAACTCTTCTTTTCATTGTATCAACCAATGCCATATTCTTGCCTATCAAAATTCTTATATTCCAAGTAGCAAGTCAAATCCTCCTCTACTTTTGGACCAACTACTTTACCCGCACTCAGTTAGATTGGCACAAGAATCCTTGCCTACTTTTCATTGCAATCAAAAGCCATTGCAATCTGTCGCTGCAGCACAAAACACCCTAACATGAACACATAATGTTGATTTCTCATAATTCATGTTGCAGCTATGACAAATTTTATGCCGGATGTCAACCGACCTAATGCAACCCTCACTTATTAGGGCCTGGGACCCGCAGTTACAACTACCTGGAGGAGTTGAAGGCTACAAATATTTCTTTTGTCAAAAATAGTATACGGAGAAACAAAAGGAAGGAAGATAAACTTAAGCAAGAGTAGTTCAGGAACAATTTTAGACTTCAGATTTGATGTGAGCACTGAATACATGCATCCACATATCTTATGCAGATGACACATGCTAACAGATGTTGTGACAAATGCCAAAAGGAACATATTACTATGAACTAATAGGCCTGATAATTGTGCCTAGAACTGCATCTGCAATTCTGCATCTCCAACAACTTGAAAATCTGTAACAGAGTTCCTTTCACATGTACCTTAGATATGGGATATGATCGGAGGTTTCAGAAAAATACCAAAAGGTAGTTCATTATGATTGCCAAATAGCACCATTGAGTTAACACATCCCAAGCCCCAGTTAATTTACAATTTAATATACAACTGGTATGGAAATTTTAAGCAAATATTTACCACCCACATAGCAAGAAGGATAACGGCATATAGAATATTCTTTAGCATCTCTGACACCACAAAGCTGATGTTCACCAAACCAGAGGAGAAGTATTTATCTTCACAATGATAATTGACCATAAAATGTGTGATTCTGAAAGTAGCCAAACATAATGACAATAGCAACGGTGTAATGAAAAATATATAAACATTTTTAGGAGTCCTTACGCTTCCTCTAAATCAATAACTTTTATTGCTACATCTTTGTTGAGCTCCTTGTCAAACCTGCAGTGCAAAAATCCCCATTGGTTCATGAGATAAAGTGAAAGAGTAATAATCCAATAATGATAATGATGATTATTACAATGATGATGATGATGATAATGATTTTTTTTTATCTACATTAAGAGAAGTAGACAATTCACGATTCGATTCAACCCTCTGAACAATTCACAATATCACGATTTGACAACTGCGGTTTTATGGCACCTTGGAAAAAAAAAAAGAAAAAAACAGCATGTCGTGATATCACAAGATGTTTGAGATTATCATGATATATGATATATGGGTGTTTCTGTCCAAAAAATATATAGTTAATGTAAAAAGCACTCTGAGAGTAACGTTCCTTTGCTCTGTCACCGAATAAAAGTTTAAGACTAATTTACACATAAATTACCTTTTTTCTAAATTTACTACATTTTAATTTTGTTATATCTTTTCAAAGTAAAACTTTGAAACGAAAATCCTAACATGGAACTGACTAAAGTGTTTCAATTTAACTCAAATCGAGCTGAGGTTCAAAACGAAACTAGTAAGTATACCACAGATATATCTTCTATCTCTAGGCCCATGTGCTGTCATTTGGCAAGTAATGGAATGGCATGGGAAAGGTGTTTAATGTGGAATGGAGGGGAGAAGCAGGGCAGGCAAGGTAGAAGATGAAGAAAGAGGAAAAATTGGGCTCTCACCAAACTCCGATCCAGAGGCATCAGAGAAATTAGGCTCTCACCAAACTCCAATCCGGAGGCATTAGGAATTTGGAGGAAAACTACAAGAAGATTTGGGGAAAAAGTTTCCAAAAGACTTAGATTTCATTAATCAGCAATTTCATTGTCCCCCTAGCCAAAGAGGCATTACATCATTATGTAGGAAAAGAAACAACCCTAGAACTAATCTGAACCATCCAACCACATTGACAACCAAGATTAAAACACCTTATTAAAGCAAATAAAACTCTAAATAAACTAAGATAGGTTGGCTAGGCCTAGAGGCGGGTTGACCCATAGGGGACAATGGGTTTGTCCTACATCAATTTCTCCCCTTGTTGAAGAAAACTCAACCTCAAATTTTGTAGTTGTCCTCCATGATAAAAAATCAATCATACAAATTGTCGATGCGCTACTTGGTCCTCATCTTCTTAGCATGACTTGGAAATGAAATCAATCTTTTCAACCAAGTAGAAGGGAAATGGTGGCACGGCTTCTTCTAATATTTGACTTTAGCATTGATTTGTAATCTGACCCTTAGATGCATCATTTGTTGGTTTTGAAGCAGTAGATCACAATCTTCTATTATCAAGACTCTATCCCCAAAGATGAAATCAATGTGAGGGACATCGATGAGTTGCACAAAATTTTCTTCAATAGTCTTTTCAACCTTTTCAGCACTAGCTTGTTCAATCTTTTCAATATTGGCCTTTTCTTCGGTGGGGACAAGCTTTTCTGAATATAGTTCTACATTCATATCCACTGGATTCTCGGGTTGATTGCTAACCATATCCAAGTCTTCAACTTTATTTATTGCTAGCGTCTGTTGATCAACACTGTCTAAATTGATTATGGAATCATTTCTTTTCCTGCTTTTGCTCCTCAATATTAGCCTTAACATTCACCACAGGTGGTTCCACAACATTAGATTTTTCCTCTTGCAACTTAGCCTTCCAAAGGCGATAGCATTTTATCAAACGCTTAACACAGATCACTTCCCAAAATGCATCATCCATATCTTTGGCATACTTGGTCTCAAACCTTCAATAAAGATATTAACATAATGTTCATCACTTTCATCTAATCTACATAATCCTGTTAACCCTGAAAATTCATCACCATACTCATCAATTATTAACTTGCCTTGGCGCAAATTTAGGAATTGATCAAAACAGGCTTTATTATCAGCATACCATTGTCCATACTTACATGAATATGTCACTTCAAGCAAAGCATGGTAAAATTTCAATAATAGCTCTTCTTCTGATTCCATATAGAAGACTTTTAAAATAATGCCCCTTTTTCTGTAAAAATAAATCAAACTGACATGTTGTGTAGATATCACTAATTAGAGTTTGCAAGTGAAAACAGTAGATCTCACTGATTAGAGTTTGCAAGTGAAAACAAATCAGCAATCAGAGTCCAAATGGAAGAGATCTTTCCATTTGAAGATGGATGGCTGAAAATTGAATTGACTATGGGCCCTTGATGGATAAAATCCGCCTCAATAATACCTGCACCATCATATAGATCTTATCACCATGAGCGCGCATGATCAAACAAATCTGAAATTAGAGTCTAGATGACCTCAATATCACTAAAATAAGATTTTGTTGTTGATTTTGGCGAACTAATTTTTTCCTATACTATGGTGATGTGATGCCGATTTCAACAACGTGCAGGGCTGGGCTTCTACCGTAGACGGGCTAGGTTCACCTGACCCAAAACCAAATTGACCTAAAGCCAGTAAGTCACGTGACCTGGGGTGAGACTGGGCCTTGCCTGATCCAAAACCTAGCCTGGTAGGCTCAAATTGAGCTGAGACAAGGATGGTTCGCGTGATGGTCTTTCGATACACAAAAGCAAGAAAGGCTCTTTACTTTTTTCCTTTTCCTTTTTTCTTTTTTTTTTTTTCCTGTTGTTGCTGTTTGGAGGAGACAAGATGAATGGGGAGGGGAAAAAAGGGATTTGATGATGACAGCAGGAGGAGAGCTCGGGAGAGGAGCTCACAACTACATGATGGCAGTTATTACAATGGAGAGGAATGTAGTATGTGTTGTAGACGATGGCAGCAATTGTGCAGCACACGGTGCTGGCGTGTGGTAGCAGGCACTAAGGGCACTACTTAAAGCGTTTTTTATGGCAATGAGAAAGATGATGGAGGTCGACAGTGTTAATGGCCAACAATGGTGATGTACCGCATAGCCATGTATGCCTAATTTCTCATCTCCTCTTCTTTTTCTCTCGGCTCTTTCCTTCTTCTTCTTCTTCGTTGCTTTTCTTTTGACACTATGGGATATGGGATAGGTTGTCGGTGGATGTGGATGTAAGCACTAGTCCTCAATCTCTCACTTCTTCATCTTCTGCTTTTATTGTCTTTCTTTTCTTGGGAATGGGATTTGGATGGCGCAAAAGACTCAAATTTGGTGGTGTAAAGATCCAAGGTTTTTGTGGAGTTTGGAAATGAGACTGGGACTAGGCTTTGGTTTCTGTTTGGGCTCTCTGAGGGAGATGGGCCTTGGGAAGGGTTTCAATTTTGTGGGAAGGGGTTTACACAAGTGGAGGGTTGGGTGATTTGGTTTCTGTGGGGGTGGGAAGAGATAGGGTTTGGTGATTGGTTTTAAGGGTTTTGGCCGTTTGGAGAGGGTGAATGGGGGTTGGATGGTTTGGCTCCTTGACAGGGGTGGAGGGATTAGATTTGGACTAGGAAAGTCGGTGAAGGGATGGAACTGGCCGACTGGGTTGTAGACGGTGGCAGAGGTTCAAGTAAAGTCGGTGGTGATGGGATCTGCAGCCTATAGAGATGATCGGCCACTATGGATTTGCCTTTGAACAAGTGCTTATGTCATCGATCTTGATGATGGCACACGACATTGGCAGGCGGGATGGATTGCAGAATATCAAATCTGGGTTGGATCAATCTTTGTCTCTGATACCAAATAATGCGGAACAGAGGGAGACATAGGCAGGCAAGGTAGAAGATGAAGATAGAAAGGAAAATTTGGCCCTCACCAAACTCCGATCCAGAGGCATAAGAGAAATTGAGCTCTCACCAACCTCCAATCTGAAGGTATTAGGGATTGGGAAAACTCAAAGAAGACGTGGGGAAGAAGATCCCAAAAGACTCAAATTTCATTAATCATCAATTTCACTATCCCCCTAACCAAAGAGGCATTTCATCATTATATAGAAAAAGAAACAACCCTAGAACTAATTTAGACCATCCAATCACGTTGACAGCCAAGATTAAAACATCCTATTAAAACAACTTAAAGCAAATAAAATTCTAACTAAACTAGGATAGGTTGGGTGGGCCCAAAGGTGAGTCAACCCATAGGGGACCATGAGTTTGTCCTGCATCAGTGTTCCAGTAAGGAGTAAGGTTTAAAGAGGGCATGTAATCATTGCAAGGTTTTGGTTAGCTAATTAGGGGTGGGGGTTCCTTCATTTGTCTTTCTACCTTAAGGCACTTCATAATGGTTTTCAACAAAGCGAGGTTGGTTACTAAAAAACGTTATAAAGAATTGGGCAATCATGCACTACGGAATTCGACCTCAAACAAAAATTGAAATAAGTGGAGGAAAGGAAATTCACATCTCTCTTATCACTCTGAGTTAAGGTTCTTTTCCTCAAGGATAAACCAGATGTAGGAAACCTTATGATGTAGTCTAGGCCCCACAAGTGATCCCATTCAAATCTAATTAGATTAGGACTATATTATTTTATTAGTAGCTTTCTAATTGCATTATTAGAGAAGTTTTTATTAATAGATTAAGGTTTGCTTAAGCAGTAAGTTTGCTTTTATTATATATATAGCATTGTAAAGAAGAATTTCTCAAACGTTTATTCATTAATAGATTTGTGGGGTTTTATCCCAAGAAGTGCGTTCTCGTGTGTTTGAAGTCTTCTTAACAATTCAAAGTGTCCTCGGACACTTGCTTCGGCACTCTACGTAGCTCTAACCCTAGGGCCGCATCACCTTACCCATGCAGGACATTCTCTATGTTTCTATACATGGCTTTGATTCCCAAATCCGGAGCTAGACCACATTGATCATTATGGAATGGTCTTGCCCCACCCTGAGCAAAAGCTTGGCTACCATAAAAAAAGTTGACAATCTGAGGAGAGTCCTAATTGCTACAAATGACCCTTGTCCCCTTTGTGAAGCTTCCCCATAGTAAATCAATCATTTGTTCATCAACTTCAATTTCAGTGCCAGAGTTTGGGATCACTTTCTCTTTAAAGAAGGCATTCAGTTGTGTTATTTGATTTCTTTGTGAGATCTCACTCTCACTGCCCAAAGTGATTCATTTTCTTCAAGGAGAGATGTCATTCAATGATTATTGCTCTATGCCATCCATTAGTCCATCCAGAAGGAAAAGAATAAAAGATCTTTCTGAGAAGAAGTTAAGAGTCAAGAAAAAAAACTGATTCCATGGTCCACATGACAAGGGAGGGGGGTTTCAAGCCATAAAATTCCTAGCAAAGAGTTTCAATCATATTGTGACTGCCGTACTACTTTGGCGCTAAATTGAAACATTTTGGCACTCAAGACATTCCAACATTCCATTCCAAAAGCGATGGAAAAGGAAAAAATAATAGTAGAAAGATTTAAAAAAAAACTTAGAAGTATATTATATAACATGTAATGCAATAAATTCCAAATAGCAACTTCTCTACATCATTTATGTTAATATAAAATGCACCTATGTCACAAATTAAATAAAGAAATCAAACAACAAACAATAAAGCACACAAATAAGAATTATTAAAGAATATTAGCAAATATACTATCTCTAATCCCTGTTCATCTCTAAAGGGAGGGTCTAAAGGTGAAAATTATAAAAAAAAATTTGTAGAAAAAGGCTTTTTTGGCCCAAGGTGCAAATGGCCATAATAGACCATAAGTAACCGACTAGAATTCTTGTTGGAATTTTCTATGGGAGGGGGAAGGGGGTGGGGGTGGGGTTTGTTAGCAGCGCTTCTATTTCGATATGCAATTCGGAATGAAAAATTCTGGCCATTCCAACTAGAATAGAATGAAACTGATGACAATAGGTGTGGTGAAAATTCAGATGCCCTTCTTCTGTGCTACACCAAGGATCAAAAAAACAATTATAGTGGGTATAGTAGCCAGTGGCCAAAACGCTAATGGACTTGACAATACATAGTAACATAGCGGTAAATTTTTTGAGTGGTCAAAAGAATTCAAATCTTATGTAGCAAACAGTCTTGTACTTGTTTTAGTGATTTAGAACCATAGAAGGGTAGAGACAACTTTAGGAATGGCTATTGAGGAGAAGAAATAGGAAAAACAACGTTTTAAATTAAAACTAATTGGCTCTACCAGATTTTAGGTCATAGCGCCACTATTTTCAAAATGGTGTAACAGCCTCAACCGCTACTGCTACTATTTTGAACCATGGGTTACATTCATTGGATCCCTATTATGTGTTTTAAGTTTAACTTCGATGGGCCATTAGTGGTATCCGGTCCATCTAATGGTGAAACTTTGTTCAACAACTCGCAGAAGATCTTTGCTCTTTTTCACACCTTATTGGTGTGTGTAACTCAAATGAGGCGGAATATTAGCCATCAAGGAACGCTTGAGATTTTTCTACTATGTTATTCAGGGACCTTTAGTCATAGAAAGTGATTCAACCAATGGTATCAAATGGGTTGAGAACTTTTTACAAGCTCCATGGAAATTCAATTTCATTATCAATGAGATTAAAGCTTTATCAAAGTAGCTAGATGCCACTTTCTCATAAAGGAGTCCATGGAGTGTTGGACTCATTAGACAAGGTGATGTAGGCCGATTCCAGATCTGGCCCAAATCACATGCCCACAGACAATGATGGGCCCCACTTGATCATTAATCTCCTCAAGGATCCCTATCCTTAGTTAGATAGTAATTAATTAGTTACTTCCTATTTTATGTTAGTTGAGATTAGGACTTACTTAATTTAATTTAGTAAGTCATAATTGTTTGGGATTACTCTTTCCTAGTTTCGCAATAGCCCTTCCTATATAAGAAGGAACCATTCATTTTAATAGAAATGCCTATTCAATTATAGCTTCAGAGATTTCTCTCATTATGGTTCTTATTATGAATAAGGTTGCGCCCTAGAGCCTAGAATCCTTTTATGGATTCGAACAATCCTTCAGGAGATTGTTCTATGTTCAATTGGAGATTTGGGGCTACTCCAACTTTGTACCAATGCCCAAATCCGGTCGCTGGGGAAATAGTGTCTTTCCCGGATTTCATCGTTCCATCCACTGTACACCATCCATCCTCTCCACCATCACCGAAGATCCTAGCAGCCCCAAACCCACCAAACAGACCCCCTAAGCCCATCGGCCATCCCTAACTCCTCCAGACACCCAGCCGGCCCCTATTCCCACATGTAAAAAGACTGGGTCAACTGAATGACCCATTGGGCTAGCCCATTGGGTCGGTCCAAAGGGCCTGCCCGTTTGGTATGATAATTACAGATTAGGAAATCTGTAATTATGATCTGTAGACTGCTGTACATTACCATGTATAGGGAGATTCTGATTGATGCAGATTGCTGTAGTTTCCTTTTATTTTTTTCAGCACAGTTGTAAATTAGCTCTTTTATAGGAATCCTTGTATATTTAAAGGCTTGCAAGGGGATCATCAAAGCAAGCAATTCATTGTTAAGATCTCTGCAATTCTTCTTGTTTTTCATTGTTTATCATGGTATCAGAGCCACTGTTGTGAGAAAGAGGGGAGATCGGACGTTGGTCACGCCTCCAGACATTGGCTGGGTTACAGAGGTGGGGTCCACACTTGATCAGAGAGGGGGCGCACCAGCTCACGGTGGTCGACCACTTATTGGAGATATTCTATGATTTTGTTTTCAGATTTTTCGGGCTGCATTAAGGTACTGTTTTGTGGCCATCTCTGTTCAGCATTTTATGCCGGACTGTTTTCATCAAGACCGTCCAGTTTTGTAATCCGCCGTTGGATCAGACTTGACCAAGGCTTGTTGGGTGCGAAAATTGGTTAGTCTTTGCTTTCTGTAAGCTTATTTGTGAACTAATTGGGTTTTGGTAGTCCAATAGCCATTCTACACCCTGTCAACAGGGACGCCCAGAGCTTCTTTATTGTTTTTCTTGCATCTCCATCTTCTGCTGTCATCTGTAATGGCTGAGAAGGTGACTGGTATTAGTGTTATTCTTGATGGGACCAATTATGCTTACTGGTCCCATCTCATGATGAATTTTTTGAAGGGGCAGAAACTTTGGAAATTTGTGATAGAAAAGAAGCCAGGACCTGACACCAAGGATCCTGCTTATGAGGATTGGGAAGCATCTGTGGGTAAAATTAATTCTTGGATTGCAAATTCAGTCACTCCTTCCATTGGACATCAATTGTCTAAATTTTCTCATCCGAAGGATACCTGGGATTATTTGGCTCGGTTATATGTTCAATCCAATTCCGCCCGCCGTTATCAACTTGAATGGGAAATTAAAACTGCCGAACAAGGCTCTCAGTCCATTCATGAATTCTATGTCAAAATGACTGCATTATGGGATCAATTAGCTCTAATGGAACCCCAGTTTACCTGCTCTGCCGACTCAACTACTTTTAAAAAATATCGGCAGGAAACTCGACTAGTTCAGTTTCTTATGGCTCTTCGCCCTGAGTATGAACACATTAGGGGTCTACTATTACATCGATCTCCATTGCCATATGTGGATGTGGCTTTGTCTGAACTTCTAGCAGAGGAACAAACTCAACAGATCTTATCAAAGCGCAAAGCCGTTGAGTCCGATCACGTCCTCGTTGCTGCTAAGTCATCCTCTTTGGGTAAGCCTGTCGGTTCTAACAACATCTGTAATTATTGCAAAGAACCAGGACACTGGAAGAGAGACTGTCCTCAGCTGAAAAAGAAACAGAATCAGAAAGAACCAAATCGACGTCCCGGTCAACGTCCTGGACATAACCAGACAGCAGCAGTGACTGCTGAAGCACCTCCTGACTTCTCTACTCAGATCCAGACTATGATTGATGAACGCCTGCAGCAGCTCCTCCTCACTTCCTCCAGTGGTCCCAATACTACTCAAGCTGAACCAGTTAATTCTGCCATGGCCTCATTCTCTGGTAAAACTCCATCATGGATATTTGACTCAGGTGCCTCATCTCACATGGTTTCTGATTCATCATTATTAAGTATCAGTCGAAAGCCTTCTACTCTTCTAAACATTCATACTGCTTGTGGCACCACTATGCCTGTTTCCACCATTGGTACTATCACATCTCAGTCTTCCTCTGGACGACTATCTTTACCGAATGTTTTGTGTGTTCCAGGAATTGCTATTAACCTCATTTCCATCAGTCAACTTACTAATCTGGGTTATCTTGTCTCGTTTAACTCCACTGGTTGTATTGTGCAGGATCCTCGCTCCGGGAAGCAGATTGGGACTGGCCATAAAGAAGGGAATTTATATCACTTGACCTCTCTTCATGTTCCTTCCTCACCACTTCTGGCAGCGTCTACATCAACTTCATCCTCTAGCTTATGGCATCTTCAGTTAGGTCATTTGTCCAAAGGAAAATTAGATTTTTTACTTGCGAATAAAAGCCTTGGAAAAGTCACTTTCTCTGAATCTACTGGTTGTATTGGTTGCAAGTTGTCAAAGCAAACTATTTTGCCTTTTAATAAAAGTACCTCAGTTTCCAGTGCACCTTTTGCACTTGTTCACTCTGATCTATGGGGCCCTGCTGTTCAACCCACCAAGGGTGGCTCACGTTATTATGTTATCTTTGTGGATGATTACACCAGATTTACTTGGCTATACATGTTAAAACACAAATCTGATTTTCTCCGTACATACTTGAACTTTACCACCATGATCGCCACCCAATTGTCTGCTAAGATCAAAGTTTTTCGCTCCGATGCGGGGGGGGGGGGGGGGGGGGGGGGGGGGAATATCGGTCACAACAATTTCAAAACCTGCTTGCCAGTCATGGTACAATAGCTCAACTCTCCTACCCAGGTACTCAACAACAAAATGGGGTAGCCTAACGAAAACATAGACATATCATTGAAACGGCTAGATCTATGCTACAATCCTCTTCCGTGCCCATTACATTTTGGGGAGAAGCTGTTCTCACTTCAGTTTATCTCATCAACAGAATGCCATCTTCTGTTTTATCTGGGGCCACTCCTTTTGAGAAACTTTATGGTACAAAACCCACTTACTCTCATCTAAGAGTTTTTGGATGTACTTGTTTTGTTTTGCTTCCCTCTAGTGAGCGACACAAGCTCTCTCCCAAGTCTGCTATTTGTGTTTTTCTTGGCTATGGTATAGAACAAAAGGGATATCGCTGTTATGATCCACAATTGAACAAGTTACGCATTTCTCGTAATGTTACCTTCATGGAACATATACCTTATTACTCCTTGCCATCCTCACAGCCTGTCTCCTCTGTACACCCCCTTGATCCTTTTCCAGATTTGTTTCCATCTGAGACCTATCCTACTTCAGAAACTTCTGTTGATCCTCCGCCACTTCTTGTCTATCAACGGAGGCCCAAACCTGACTCCATCCCTTCTGATGTGGCTGAAGTCCCCACTCGTCCTGAAGATCAGGATTCTATTCCACCACGGAGATATCCACTTCGTACTCGCACCCTGTGCAGCGTTATGGATTTGTTTCTACCAACTTGTTTTCCCTTCAATATCGCAACTATTTTGCTACAGTCCATTCACATTTTGAACCCAGGTCTTATACCGAAACTTCTCAGTACCCTGAGTGGCGAAAAGCCATGGAAGAAGAATTAGCTGCACTTCAGCAAAATCACACTTGGGAGCTTGTCTCTCTTCCTCCAGGAAAGAAAGCTATTGGTTGCAAATGGATATTTAAAGTGAAGACAAATTCTGATGGCACCATTGAACGGTATAAAGCTCGCCTTGTTGCCAAAGGATACACACAAGATTATGGTATTGATTATGAGGAAACATTCGCACCTGTTGCCAAACTGACCACTGTACGAACATTGATCTCTGTTGCTGCCGTTCGTCAATGGCCACTGTATCAACTTGATGTTAAAAATGCCTTTCTTCATGGGCATCTCCGTGAAGAAATCTTTATAGTACCTCCTCCTCGGGTTCCCCACTCCAATCAAGTGTGTCATCTGAAAAGAGCCCTGTATGGACTTAAACAAGCTCCTCGTGCCTGGTTTGAACGTTTTACTGAATCAGTTCTTTCTAGTGGCCTTCGACAGAGTCAACATGATAGTGCTCTATTTACTCACACTTCCAGTAATGGTATCGTCATTCTACTCCTATATGTGGATGATATGATCATTACTGGAAGTGATCATTCAGGTATTTTTGAGCTCAAACTGTTCCTTCAGAACCAATTTGAGATGAAGGATCTTGGTCATCTTCGCTACTTTCTTGGGCTTGAAGTGGGATATTCCAAACAGGGGTACATCCTCTCTCAAATGAAGTACTGCTCGGACATCATCCAGCGTGCGGGTCTTACAGATCTCGCTCCAATTTCTACTCCCTTGGAAATCAATGCACGGCTGAGTAAAAACGATAGTGTGCCTTTAGCTCATCCTACTCAGTACCGAGAAGTTGTTGGGAGTCTTGTTTACCTGACTATTACTAGACCTGACATTGCTTATGCTGTCCACATTGTGAGTCAATTTATGGCTCAGCCCACCTCGGTTCATTGGGGTGCTGTCTTGCGGATTCTTCGTTATTTACAGGGTACCCAATCATATGCCTTGCTTCTCTCTTCCGATAGTTCGCTTCATCTTCGCGCCTTTTCTGACTCTGATTGGGCAGGGGATGTGGATGATCGGCGTTCAACCACTGGTTATTGCATATTCTTGGGTCATTCCTTGGTTTCTTGGAGGAGCAAGAAGCAGACATCTGTCTCCAAGTCTTCTGCAGAAGCCGAATATCGTGCTCTTGCTGATACTACCTCTGAAATTGTCTGGCTTCGGTGGTTACTGCATGACCTAGGTGTTTCTCTTCAAGCTCCTACACCATTATATTGTGACAATCAGAGTACTGTTCGGATCACCCAGAATGAAGTTTTTCATGAACGAACTAAACATATTGAAATTGATTGTCATCTTGTTCGCCAGCACTATAAATCGGGTACTTTGTCACTCCACTTCGTCAGTTCAGTTGACAATGCTGCTGATCTCTTTACCAAAGCTCAGACCTTTGCTCGTTTCTCGTCTTCCTTGAACAAGCTCCTGCTGCTGCCGCACCATGAGCTTGAGGAGGGGTGTAAAAAGACTGGGTCAACTGAATGACCCATTGGGCTGGCCCATTGAGTCGGTCCAATGGGCCTGCCCGTTTGGTATGATAATTACAGATTAGGAAATCTGTAATTATGATCTGTAGACTGCTGTACATTACCATGTATAGGGAGATTCTAATTGATGCAGATTGCTGTAGTTTCCTTTTATTTTTTTCAGCACAGTTGTAAATTAGCTCTTTTATAGGAATCCTTGTATATTTAAAGGCTTGCAAGGGGATCATCAAAGCAAGCAATTCATTGTTAAGATCTCTGCAATTCTTCTTGTTTTTCATTGTTTATCACCACATCCCTGCCTTTCGCCGAGGCCACCCCACCAATTGACGCCATCAGTTGTGTTCACAGAGCCCCAACCCCAACAAAAAAAAAAAGATCTTTCACCATCCCTCAACACCTCTAACCCTCGCAATCAAAACCCAGAAAATCCAAGTCCCGTCCACAAAACCCCAGACGAACCCACCGATCCTCAAAAATCAAGACCCTACTCCCCTTTTCGTCATAATTCCAAGACCAAAACCACTCCCATCTCCAACACACTAACAGGAACCTCAAATCAACACAACCCTAGCACCATCCTTCATCCCCAACCATCCCGATCCCACTTTCGGCCACAGCCACTCCCAACACTACCTGCCCCTTCAACTGTCACCAGAGCCCCAAACCCAAAGATCAAAAAATAATAATAATAATAATAATAATAATAATAATAATAATAAAATAGAAAAAAGAAGTGGATGAAGAAGGAGATTAGCAGCAGAAGACGTACCATGCACCAACGCTGCCTCGCCCTCCTCGTCACAGAGCAAGAGCATTGCTGATCATGCTTCGATCACTACTAGATCACCCGCATCACATCCACTGTGATTGCTTCCTACAATAAGCCTCCAAACAAGGCCTCTTCCCTCCAAATAAGAGTCAAAGCACACTAACCCCTTTCCTTTATTTCTCTCTGCACAAATCTCTAGGACACCACTAACGGGCCTCTTTGCACGTGGGCCATCTATTCATTTTAGTTTTGATCCTAATCTGTTAGGGCCGACTGTCAAGTCCAACCCGACCCAACTCCACTTCTCTAAATAGGAAAAAAAAAAGAGCCACCATGCCTAAAAAGGGTGACGATCTCCAACATTGGATGACAGACAAAAAAAGAGGTGAAACCATACTTAAATTAGGTCAAGAATTGGAAGATTTCACGGGACATCTAAAAATTGCAGAAACTGCCATTGTTGAGTTACAAAATAAGCAGTTTCTTAGTCAAGAAGGGTCATCCAATGCGTCTCTAGTATACACACCCGTCCGACTAGAAAGACCTAAGAATCAAGAATCCATTCATGATTTTATGCAGCACCTTCTAGTTGAACAAGACCCCAGGGTTCTATTGCACCCCCACTTGATGACATCATAAGGAAAGTTAAAATTGTTATTACTAACTTTAGTGGTGATGCCAATCCGAAAATTTTTGTTGATTGGCTTAATTGTCTAGAAGATTATTTGCATAGCCTTCACCAAGGTTAAACTTAAAGGTCCTACTTGAATTTGGTGGTATGGCGTTGAAAATAGTGAACTTGCAGTGGGCCAGCCTATTATTCAATGGAATAATATGAAAGATAGGCTCAAAAGCAATTTTTTACCTTCTGATTATATGGATACACTCTACCAAGAGTATCTAAATCTCCAGCAAGGTTCTTTGATGGTGAAAGAATATACAAATAAGTTTCGCAAATACATTGTTCACTGTAACTTGAAGACAAATGACCGTCCGACTATCACCAGATACAGAAATAACCTACATGCCGATATCAAACAAGAGGTAGCGATGTTTAACCATACCACAGTTGATGAAATTTCCAATAAAGCTAGGAAAGAGCAGTATAAAATTCAGTTGCGGAAACGCAATGCTTTTCAAGCCGAAGAGTCTTCCACAAGAAGAGGCCCTGACCTTACTTATAGTAGCAATCAAGCACAAGTTTATAGGCCTTTACCTCAGCGAGCAGCCCAGCAAGCACCTCAGAATCCTTAGCCAGGTATTCAGCAAAGACATGTTGTCCCACAATAAAATCAACGGTTTCTACAAAATCAGGATGATAATCGTGCTCATAGAAGAATAGATAGAAAAGATATTGTTTGTCATGCCTGCAAGCAACGGGGACATTATGCAACAAATTGCCCGCATAGGAATCTATACACTTCCAATGAGCCTATAGAAAATGAGCGATTTGACACAGATCCTCCTTATTAAAATCCGGAAGATCAGTTAAATTATGCTGACGCTGATGATGGCATTCCACTACTTTTTCTCGATCGTCGCCTACTAGTCGCAGATACAGGAAGATGTCGCGGACATTTGGGTCGCGACAAAACACTTGCTCTTGTCCGCAACAAATATTATTGGCCTCGCATGAAGACCAATGTGATTCATATTTGCTAAAGAAGTAAAACATGTCAACTCGCTAAAGGAAACAAGAAGAACACTAGATTATATCAGCCTTTGCCTATTTCCCAAACTCCTTGGGAAGATATTAGCATGGATTTTGTGTTAGGTTTACCCATAACTATCAAAAAGGTTGATTCTATTTTTGTCATTGTTGACCGTTTTTCAAAAATGGCACACTTTATACCTTGTACTGCCACAGCTGATGCTTATAAGGTAGCCAAATTATTCTTCAAAGAAGTTGTTCGGCTACATGGTCTTTCCAAAGGCTATTGTTTCTGATCAAGACACAAAGTTTATGAGTTATTTCTAGAAGACATTGTGAATGTTGTCCAATACCAAGCTTAACTTTTCCACTACTTATCATCCTCAATCTAATGGACAAATAAAAGTGGTAAACAAAAGTCTTGGACAGTTGTTACACTGTCTTGTGCGTGACCGTATTAAAAGCTAGAATCAAATGCTACCTATGGCAAAATTTGCATACAATAACTTAGTCAATTGTTCAACTGGCACTTCACCGTTTGAAGCTGTTACAGGAGTTCATCCACGACTCCCCGTTGATCTCATGCCTTCGCCAGTTAATGCAAGAGTTAGTGCAGATGCTGAAAATTTCTTCCAACACATGCAACAAGTGCACAGTGACATACGCCGGCATATATCTCCCAACAACGATGTTCACAAAAAGCAATCTGATAAACATCATCAATTTGTTAAGTATAATGAAGGAGATAAGGTTATGGTACGTATTCCACGTGAAGGGTTGCCTTTTGGAACTAATAAGAAGTTACACCCAAGTAAATTTAGTCCATGCAAAATTCTGCAAAAGATTAGCCCCAACGCCTATGTTCTTGACATTCCTTTTGATTTAGGTATCAGTTCTTCATTCAGTGTAGAGGATCTTACTCTTTACCGTTGTCATGATAATGAGGGAGATCATGAAAAGCAGCTTATTTCATTGCCCGTTAATCTCCTCCCATCTACTGATGAAATTATTAATGTCTTTGATGATCAAATTGTCTCTACACGTCAAGAAGGTTACCAGAAGTTTTATGTTCGCTAGCGGAATCGTCCTCTCTCCGATGCTATGTGGATCACAGATACAGACTTCCAACGCATCAATCCTAATCTTTATGAGAGATATCAAGCGCTCAACGCGCCGGAGCCAAGTTTTTCCAAGCCGGAGAGAGCTGATGCATGCCGATTCCAAATCCGGCCCAAATCACAGGCCCGTAGACAATAACAGGCCCCACTTGATCCTTGACCTCCTCAAGGATCCCTTTCCTTAGTTAGATAGTAATTAATTAGTTATTTCCTATTTTATGTTGGTTGAGATTAGGACTTAATTTAATTGAGATTAGGACTTACTTAATTTAATTTAGTAAACCATGATTGTTTAAAATTACTCTTTCCTAGTTTAGCAATAGCCCTTCTTATATAAAAAGGAGCCATTCATTGTAATAAACATGCTTATTCAATTATAATTTCAGATATTTCTCTCATTATGGTTCTTATTGTAAGGTTGTGCCCTAGAGGCTAGAATCCATCTTTAAATTCGAACAATCCTTCGGAAAATTGTTCTACGTTTGATTGGAGATCTGGGGCTACGCCACAAGGAGGTTTTGGCAGATCTTCCTTAGTATTGGGTCCTATTTTGTAGTTTATTCCCCCCTTGTTCTTTTTTTCCCAATATAGCACTCCCATACCAACCCAGTGTCTTTCAATAAATCAAAGCTACTACTAAAAGGGGAAAAAACATGAAGTGAGAAAGGGTTGCTCAGCTATGATGCCAAGATACAACAAGGATGCAAATTGAATTTCCAGATATATGCTACAAACACCAATTTAGCACATAAAAGGTTTAGTATCATTTATAATATGACAAGAGAAGTTTCCTATTTTGAAGCATCAGGGCATCATAGTTGCTAAGGTGTCCCATGAAAGTAACAAGCAACAAAGTCTCAAGTGTGAAGTAAGAATAAAGGAATCCCACACCAGGTAAACCACAAAAATAATGGATGTTTTTCACATATTTCCTCTTAGCATAGCATCGGTGTTGTAATCAAGCAAGTGCCTATCAAATTGGCCTCTCCTAGAATGTGGATACTTTGACAAGGAAAAGTTGGAATTGGTAGATATTATGGAAAAGAGGAGGAAAAAATAATATGTGAAGAGAGATTAGATGGAAATGGGAGAAGGTAGGGACCTCCGATAAGGATCTAAGCATTTTTATTCCAATAAATAAAATTATAGAAATAAGGTAGGATCATTTCTTCTTTCTTCTCTTCCTTCATATTGCTTGCATTCAATTATATTTCCCTCATCCTCATAGTTGAGTCAACTGAGCGAACCACGGCCCTTGAGCGTGTTTTTGATAGACCAAAAGGCCTTATATACAGAAGTAATCACTTCCTACTGAGGACTTCTAAATATATACTTTCATTTGAAGGTTTTTTTCAGTTTCCTCTTGGGGTTCTTACGTGTCCTTACTGAAGAAACCTGAATCTATGATTCATTGCAGGCCTTTGGCCTAGGATTGACCCATGGTTAATCCTCCCTTCCCATGGCCACATAACTCTACCCCTTCCCCACCCCCAGTTTCTCCTTCCCCATAATTGTCCACCCCGCCCTCTTCCACAATGCATAGTTGTCATCCTGTTGACATATTTAATGGAAGGCGAGGGGAAAGTAGCATCTCATCATGCAAGTTGTCAAACTTCACAGATTTTATCAATAAAAACAAGGTGAGATAGACACTAGCAGCAAGAGCCCAACCGACTCTTCTTTACTGCCCCGCCTAAGATTATCGCTCGTTTCTAGTTCCCAACACATAACCTGCAACCCACTAGTTCCACACTGTCCAGCCCTCAATTCACATTTGCCCACATTGCCCCTCTGTCCAGCCCTCAACTACTATAGACATCTTTATGGCAACAAAAACAAAGGGAGAATGAAAACAGCAATGAAGGAAAAATCAAGAACTTTTGTGTATCAGTCCACTACCAGCTGATCAACAATTCTGATAAAAAGATTGTCACGAAAGTCATGATAATTTGAAAAAGGCACAAACGAAGAAAACACCAACAACACCTCAATCGCATATAGATCTAAGAAAGGGCCGACACCCACAACCCAACTAGCAGAATCAAAAGCAGCGCTGAATTATAAGCTCCACATCCTTCCAACAAATGCAGTATGCATAAAATTAAAAATGAGAAAGAAAGAAGACACATGACCATTTGGCTATTACCCTTTAAATACATCGCCGAAGGAGCCTCGTCCAATCAACTCCAGGTTACTGAACCGGGCTTCCATTGCAGCAACCATGGCCGCCCCCGCATCAGCCATGTCGTCGTGGCGGATTGAGATTGGAAACAGGCGTCAGGATCTGCAGCGTTGGAGACGAGCTGTGCTCTTGCTCTCTTCAGCATCATCACAGGAAGGAATCGGCATCGTTAAGGAAGCAAAGCAAATTACATTCTGAAACCATCCATCCCACTTTCTGCGATTGCCCAACTGTTTGAGATCTCTGATCCGAAAGGGGGCAGAGGAAAATGTCTGGTGGGATGACAGTGAGTTGGAGGTTAAAGCAAAGAATGGGTAATTTCTTTTTGTTCTTGAGGCGGAGAGTGAGGATCAAAGGGGGATGAACGGAGCCTGTGTTGGGTCTGACTGGGGAAGAGGGCCTGGTTGGGGAGGGAGAGGAAAAGAGACAAGGGAAGGAGGAAATAAGGGGTTTGGTGGTGAAGAGGATGGATCTACTTGGTGCGGAGCGGTCGCGGGCAGCGACAGGAGAGGAGGGAGAGGGACCCTTTTTTTTGCTTTCCTTGGTGAAGAAGGGGCTTTTTTTCCAAGGAAGTGTTAGATGTGTTTGCCTGCCCTCCTTTGATTTGCCTATCAAAGCCTTCCGAGTCGGCCGATATGCCCAAACAGAATATCGTAAATGCCAAGCTCAAGTGAGATATATATATATATATATATTTTTAAACAATTATTTTGGTTATAATTTTTTTAATGATTAACAGCAGTAGAAAATTTAAGAATTGCTAGAAAGTTCTCACTTGACTATCACACCTTGTGAATGAATGGCCCACTAGGAATGCAAATGGATATCTTCTCTGAAGATCCATAGAATCTGACCTGGAAAAGAATGGGTGTAGATTTTGATTCATATATGGGCGAGTTTGGATCCGAAACTTCATTTAGGTTTCGATTCATAAAACGGATCTAATTCTCAATCCAAACAAGTTTCAATCTGTGGACGACCCGTTCGTTTGTCCATTCCTTTCTTATTTTTCAGATGCGCTATTTAATGATTCTATCAATCAGGATATAAAAATTACACATGTTCTATTGTCCTTTTATTGGAAAAATGTTGGATATAGATCATCTCGATTTCTGCTTAGTTGGTAAAAAGATGAGTCTTTAATGTTGTGGACTATAACTCAAATTCAACTTATGAGGGACAGGTTTTATGATTAATTCTATCTAGAGGTAGGAGACTTATGCAAAGAGGTTAAATGATATCTCTGTTTTGAGCGAAAAATAAAATATGAAAAAGCAGTCAAAACCAATTTTGGAGCTGGATTTGGGTCTAAAACCAACTAGCAGATTCCAAGTCAAAACTAAAATCATCATTTACAAAACATCATTGATTCTAGGTCCAATATGGTTCCAACCCAAAACTGACCTATTTGCTTCCCTAAGCACACTTGTTTTTATATCTAAATTGGTGCAAAAAAAAAAAAAACATTGGATGCCACCAAATTTTACTCAATTAGTAGTCAGTTTCATTATAAAATACCCAAATTTTACTCCGAGGATAGTTGATCCCAACCAATAAGGAAGGCCTCTATTTTGAGAAGTAAAAATCTTCAATAGATGGGCCGAAAAGGAAGGCATTTATTTGGAGCAATCCAGATCTTCAATGGGTGGGCCAAATTGCAAAATTTCATTTCATTCACAGGAAGCATGAGTAAGACCTTAGGTAATAGGTGAGGAACCCAGGAAGAATCTGCTCACCGAGGATTCATCACTACCTATGGAGAAGGGTTTCTTCACTGACGATGTGTATAGCTAAGGATTTTGCATTGATATCCGTATGTATAAATGCATAGAGCTAAAAAAAATTTGATATAAAGTAGTGTTTGGCAATAAGAACCTAAAGGATTTCGCATCAATTTTTCACGAGTCGTGAAATTCACGAGGATTTAGGCTGCTGGAAATTCCCATTTTTGGCATTTTTCCAAGTCTAACCTCTGCCCATATGTTTTAAAAATCCTCATTTTTTTTTACAGTTTTAAGACCCAGACTCGGTGAATATACATGTGAACTGTTAGTGGAAGGTCTCTTGCTACTCTGTTAAAGAGAGCTTGGTGATTAACCTTTGTTGGCCCCTTGAGCATCTTTGACCACTCAAATATGTTCTGATCTATCATCTTCGGTCATTTTAATGATATGGGTAAAATGGCCCGTTAAGGCAGATCTTATATATATATAGGAGTGCATCTGGTGTCAAAACATTACTATTAGGACCCAACTTATGATTCACCCAAGTAAATTGTAAAAAAGGAGCCTCCATGATAGTCACCATAATAATACGAACTGTTGGATCTGCTTGCACTTATTTTGGATGTTGAAAACTTGTCAGGCATTTTGATCAAATGCATTATATTCTTTTATTGTCTACTTTTATTTACCTTGATCGATCATATGGTTAATAATACCTGACGGTATTGATCATTTGTATAAAAAAATACAAAAAAACCCTTGCTCTACTAAGAACTGAAGCATTGTTATTTTGTTACACCAGCAAGATGTTATTTTGTTACACCAGCAAGATGAGATGGATCAAGAACTGAAGCATTGTCATTTTGTTACATCTTTTTGATATATATAAGGTATCCTCCGGATAATTCAAATTGAAGCAATTTGATGTCCGACTCGGGCCTATATGACATGACCGATCGATAGAAATACTCCAAAACTCCACCTTTGTCATATATTCCATATATCACACTAGATAGCTATCATATTCATGGAATACGATTCACTTTCAAGATGCCTTGATGGTTAAATGGTAGACACGCGAGACTCAAAATCTCATGCTAAAGACCTACCTAATTTATTGTAGAAATTTCCGGGATCAATTATTGGACCATGCAAAATAGAAATACCTTTTCCTGGGTAAAGAAAGAGATGACTTGATTCATTTCCGTGTTGATCATGATATATGTAATAACTCAGACATCTATTTCAAATGCATATCCCATTTTTGAGCAGCAGGGTTATGAAAATCCACGAGAAGCAACCGGGCGTATTGTATGTGCCAATGTATATGATGTGTTAGATGGTGGGTACTAATGGGCCCCACACAATCTATGATCATAAGCCTCAATGGCTACATGATTGATACGGTCAACCTTAATCCCATGATTCTCTCACACATTTAGCATAATTGGAGAGCCATTTCCCGGCATTGATGGCTAAATCAAATCTCTAAAAGGTATTATAAATATGGAGGTTAAGATCTATAAAAATATAAGAGATAACCACAAACAAAAGAGAGATCTTGCAAATCCACCTGGAGGTGATCACCAGCCTCACATCATCTTCTTCGTTTGTACACTTTAATTCTTTTATTTGGTATCAGAGCCAACTCTCGACTAGTTCAAGTGTAGGTCCTTGCCATGGTCTCATGCAAGTGGGCGGGTTTCCATATGGGGGGGCCACGATGGCTTGCAAGCTATAGAGACTAGCAAGCTACTACGCAGGGACATGCAGCCCTAAGGGGGGTGGATTATGATATCCTCAATTCCCACATCGACTATAGAGAGGAAAGTAATTGAGCTTATATATAGAGCTTGCACCCTTACTTTGTATGAGGCCTTTTGGTGGGTTGAGGTTCACCAAAAGCAAAACTGTGAGACCCATAAGCTAAAGCGGACAATATCATGCATATGTTTGGGGTGGGGCATTACATGATAGAAGCTAACAAGATCACAAGGTGACTTCATTTTTGAGTTTTTGGAGCTATATGATTTTGCATATAGAATATGTAACCTCATTTAATATACTTTGGAATTTAACATTGAACAACCATTATGGGAATTGTCAAGCCTAATCTAGTGGATCGTTGGTTCACTGCAGGCCCCCATTTGGGGCCTAGAGATCTTACTAGAGTACACCTAAGAGTGTTCATGGGTCTGGGCTTGGCTGGGCTAAGGAATATCCACACGCAACCCAGCTTCTAACTGTGGGCCCAAGGCCAACCTAGGCCCAAATTAGGACATAAGGCACTAGCCAAGCCTGGCCCACCAAAAAATTTGTAAGCCTGAGCCTAGTTCTAGTTTGATATGTAGTTTAAAAAGAGAATTTCATAACACAATCTCAAGTGTGGCTCAATTGGTTGGGTCTTGTCTGCCTTTTATGGAAGCGCTAGTGTTTGAAATTTTGAATCCTTGGTCTACATATTCCTTGTTACTAATTTTTCAATCAGGTGGGGCCTGGCTTGGGCTCTCTATAACTGAGTCCAAGCCTTGCCCATCTATTAAATGGGCCCAAAGAAAATATTTGAGTCCATCCTGAGTATTTAAACCTAAGGCCTAAGCCCGGCCTAAGCCCAACCCAAATCCAGGTCAGCTCGGGGTGACCTAGTCAATGAGCAACCCTAAGTACACCATGCATGTATTGGCCTACGGGCCATCCAGAACAGACCCAAAGCCTAATTGTCCAACTGATGTGGGCCAAATAACTAGCCCATGGGTTATTCACAACTTTAATTTGCTGCAAGGAGGATTTGAACTCATACACTAAAACACACATGTGGCACACACTCATATATATCCCTAACTATTTGGCTATTCCCGGTACTCTAATTTAACAGGATTAGTTCATCTATAGGTTAGTTTATGGTTCAAAGATAGTTTGGCCTTTTGGTTTCTTAGGGTTTAAGAAAAAAGTGCTATAACATGTAACCTAAATCCTAAAGCACCTATGTGGATATGCAAAAAGTAGAGTGGAGTAAAGTTAAATGAGCCCTAATAACTTAAAATTTCAACTCTAACCTGTTTGGATGAGTCTTACCCAAAGATGAAGTATTGTTGTCAGCCCATGTATATTTAATTTCACTTCAACCCTGAATACTTTAATTTCCTTGAGTAAAAGTCAATTCTACTCCATAATATTTTTAAATTTCACTTCGCATCAAGCATCAAACAGAGTAAAGTAAACTAATCTGCCTTAACTTCAACCAATTTCTTTTTCACTTCACTCCTCATGTAAAATGTACTTCACTCTAGTCTACTCCTCATTTATCCAAATAGGCTCAAAGAGAAAAAGAAAGAGGAATAGATAATATCGAAAGTGTTACTACGTTTAACCCTTTGGGAAATCACTTGTAAAGTAAATTCTAAGTGAAACTTCAAATCAAGAAACAATAAAAGATGAAGGAGTCTAATCTTATTATGATGGCCTTTTGTCTCTAGTGGTTTCATAAGAAAATTTTTTTTACCCTTTTTTTGTTTTCTTTTTTCTTTTTTGAAAAGCTATATGACTTTTTTGTCATTTACTGGCTTGAAATTGTTGTTTTTTATTTTTTTTTTTAGATAAAGGAAAATTTTCAATTTTTGTACTTTTGATATGACCCTCTCATCTTTTCATGTCTTTTAAGTGAAGGTTCACTTTATATCACTTTGCAAGTGAATTACCCAAATGGAAGAGAAAAAAATAGATATCTAGATAATATCTTTTTCCATGGACGTATGCACACAACCGAATCAGATAACATCTTGTTGCATTTTCTTCATATGATTGCTTTTGTGTGTGCATCGTGATTGTGTGGCAATTGTAGTTTTTTTTTTCTGATGCACCACAATAAGAAGTAACAAAGAAAGCTTCACCCCTCGGTTTTGCAATTGACAAATTCATGATTACTGAAAAGACTCTACTTGTTTTGAGATTTCTCAATTTCGATCAAGGCGTCACTGTAGTGGATTTGTCTTTTGTCATGCCTCTAAAACTAAGCCAAATCCAAACTTAGTTTTAAGGGTATGAGAATTAGGGCCAACTGAAAATTTTCCTTGTGTGTACAACACAGGCCCTAATTCCAGGTAGATCGAACCCCTTCGTGAGGCTATGCTTGTTGATCAAATAACCATAATTAATTACAAGTGGAAACTACAAATCCACATTCTGTGCAGCTGGACATCATACCAAATCGAAAAAATCATCCCCTACCAATAAGTAATCAAGGGTCGAGTACTTTGAAGCATAATAATTAAAGTTTTAATTCAAATCAGTTGAATTCAATTTCTACAATGGTGACCTCCAAAACATGGCCTTATTAAAAATGAATCAAATAATTTGTTCTATGCATCCACACTAAGACATCTCAGACGATGTCATCAATGCTCTACTCAGCAACTCCGCCATCTTGCAGAATGTCTTGCGTCTTCTGACCGTCCGGTTTGACATCGCCATCGGGACCTAGACACCAAAAGTAATGGAGTGAGATTGACGTAATCTGGCAAAAAATAAACTACAAATAATGATGTTAGACAAACTGAGATAGATCACATTTATATCTTACACCAAATAAATTAAATGCTAAAAAATAAGATGAATACACCGACACGGGTTGCCCCAGTAGCATGATCCACAAACATGTGTATTCCCACCAAATGCAATATACAAACATGGGTATCCCAGCCAGATATAACATTTGGCACAATTGTACATTGTATCACATTGCATACGTTGGCCTGATGGCGTACATCCACCTCCAACTACAGTCGATCAAATATATAGACTAATACATGGATTTATACGGATGCTCAATAAAGTCATGCCTTGCAATCCCAATCACAACACCCATAACATTAACAATTAAGGTGATAGGTTTGTATAATTAGAAGTATATTATGCTCATATGGTATTTTCCATTATACTGAAGGTAAGCTATGCACCAACTAATGATCATAGTTAGTTAAGCATGCATAGAAAATCAAACCTTCCTTCAAAATGGCAAAAAGAGCCCACAATGCTGTTATTCTACTTTTGGTGTCTATCATGAGGTGCATCCCGAAACTTACATTCCCATTTCAAGTCCTACATAACCCCCAGGTGTACATTTAAATAACTTCCATTAAGGACATAACCCATCCTACAATTAGACCCATTTCCCATACTGATTTATTTGTTAATTAACTGTTGGGCATGAAGGTTGAGTGACTCTACCCCCTAGAGATCACTTACTTGTGGTTCAATCCTTGCAGCTAATTCCCCTAACTACAATCATCAAGTTTAACCTACCATGCTATCCAATTAATTAAGGTTTTTGGGCACTCACGGCTTAGCCATGACCACCCTACGGCTTGGTTGTAGTTGTACTTACAGTTTAGTTGGCCGGTCTTACGGCTTAACTATAAGGCTCGCTATAGTGCAAATTCCCAAAAATTGGCTCATTGGGAAGTGAGCCATAGCCTAGCTATAAGTTGTCCTATGGCTCAGCCGTAGGTATGCATATTCTTGCCCTTTTCGGGCATTTTCTTCCAAAATCCATCCTCACACAACCTAAACTCCAGATCTACAGATTAAACAACAAAACCACCATCTAAATTAGAATTTAACCAATATTAAGCGAGGATAAAAAAATTGAATATTTAGCATTAGTTGTAGTTATCCACTTGCCTCAAAACTATATATCAAAAGCTTAGATTTGCAATAGCTAGATCCAATCACGCTTAAACCCCTACCCGGATTCGATCCTCCTAGATAACTTCGAGTTATAGATACTATTAGCCAGAACAAGGGAAGAGGAAAAAGGTAAAGAGATGATATGGTGGATGAGTCTCCTTCCCTCCTAAAAGCTTGGGTTCTCTGAAGGATGCTAGGGTTGTGGTTGCAGAAGAAAGGCAAAGAGAAGAAAACAGAGAATGAAATGATTGGTAGGTAAATGGGACTTAGGGTGATAGGGAAGGTTTGTCCTATTTACAAGAAGAGGCTTCCTGCCTTTTTAGTGAGTTTTAAACAATTTGGACCCTACAACAAAATGCCATGCATGAAAGGATGTAATCTACTAAAAAGGCCAATCACACATCCATTTTGCCCACCCAATTAGACTTGAACCCGATAAACCGACCCAACCCACAATTAAAAGGCCTGGGGCCTGACATCTTTCTTCTTCCTTTCATTCTTGTTTAGGGGAAAAGCAAGGAGAGGGATGACTTTGAGCCTAGAAATACTATCTTGCAACTAGCATCTGCTACAGCGCTATAACCCTCAACGACAACACATAGCTCGTGAGTTGCAATGGATAACGGTGATGGGATGCTCCCTTTCTCACTCGTAGAAATTTGGGACCTCCTTGTACGATTGTCCTTTGAGAAACTTGCCCTTGGGTTCTTTGTAGAAACCCTTCTTACCTCTATTCGAGATGAAGTTAATTCCCCCGTTTGCCTTCTTCTTAGCAACTGTCACCAATTTTTTGTCTGTTCTCCTCAAAACTAAAATTGTTTGCAAATAAAATATTTGCACATGTCTCCAACAGTACAAAGATCAACCAAAGACATATATGAGGGGAATTGTGAAGGATCTTAACTCAAAACAAGGACTTAGAGGTACTTTCCACAACTGAAAGAAGGTCTTAGGAAGCTCCAAAGTCATTTAAAGTGCAAAAGGAAGCTAGAACAAGAAATCAGACTGATGTCCAAGAGGTCCCAAATGCCTAGACATAGATTGGGTCAGAAAAAGATGAATCTTGATCCATGGTCAATAAACAATTCAACAAATGAAGGATATGCATGAGGCGGATGGGTATTGAATTCGTAGGAATTCCTACTGAATGGAGTTTTATCAAACTAGTGAAAGGTCAAAGGTGGAAACATAGATGGGACCATTACTTTCTTAGGACTTAGTCTATAGTGTCAACAATGTGTAATCATTTCTTATTACAAGTAAAACTCTTTGATGATCCCTTATAGATCTTCACCTTTACTTTTAGCTACTTTGTTCGAAAGGCATGGACCAAAAAAATAATATGAATTTTAAAACAAATTAAACAAACAATCAAACATGCCCCATTTTCCATCTAAACAGTTTGATTTAAGATCAAAATGAAATTACAATGGGGGTTGGTGGATCTAGATCTGTGAAAAGAGAGAAAAATAAATGCTTCATGGCATGAGATTGATTTCCTTAAGACGTTTTCTGCCACCCCCTTGGTGAGACCAAGTTAGCAGTGGGTTAACAGGCGGGTTGCCTCTAGGATACAATGAAGCCCAGCTAAAGATGATGTTGATATGCATTTGCTAGCATGAAGATCAACCTTGAACTCAGTGGCCCTTTAAGGACCTAATAGCATAATCATATGACCACATTATAGATGTGAGATCAGACCCACATAATGATCATTAATCACACCCCTCCAAGCTATGTTGTTGTATCCAATTTATAGAAATTAAATAGCAACATAACTTCTGAAAGAGTTGGGATAAATGTCTATTAGAATGGGATAAATGTCTATTGGAAAGGGAAAGGGATACATGACTATTGGAGATTGGGATGTAGTACATGACTCTTAGAGACTTGATACATGACTCTGTGAGATTTGAAACTTTTGGAAACTCTGGGAGACTCTTGGATGGTTTGTCAAAGGGTATAAGATAGACATTAGGACATAACTAGCAATGATAGTTAACACAACCATAACCACCCTTCAGGCCAATCAGGTTAGGTCCAACCTAACCATAAGCAAACTAGCTCAACCCAAATAAGAATAAGTCACCTAAGCCAGTAGCAATCAAACTTAGCCCAATAAAGGAATGAGTTATCTTGGATTAAGGGTTATTTTCTATGGGATTTTCAACTTCTTTTCTACATGAAAAATGCATGAATATGAAAAAAAAATCTCTAACAACAAACACCCACCACCCCCCCCCCCCCCCCCCCCCCGACCCCCAACAATTTTGAAAATTACGAAGAAATTCGACAATATTTTTATGTAAAAAAAAAAACATGAAGATCCCTGCAATTTCAAATAATGCATCTAGACCCCCATACTTTTGAAAATTTATGAAGGACCCCAACAATTTTGAAAAATTGTAAATGACCCACCCAAAAAAAATTATAAATGACCCCCACAAAAATAAAAAAAACAAAAAAAATGTTTTGCTATTGACTTCTCGAAATTTTATGCAAAACTGAAAGTGTCTTGTGGGCTTGAACCTTCACTTAGTGATAGATCTCAAAGTCTCATCGAAGTGCCTAATAGCCATAGCTTTGAATTAGTGACTCCATGTGACAGCAATAGAAATACCATCACACATAAAATCTCTTAGCTTCTAGTTCAGATAAAGTCAACACTATCTCAGGCTATATGTCTATATCCTAGTTTCACGAATGCTCTAGAGGAAAACATAATCCTCATAGGAAGCTGCAGCACTTCCACATTCATATAGGCGAACCTATTAGAGGCACCCATATAACATAAATGCCACAACAAAAAAATAGTCGCTGGTCCATTGAGAGCCTAGCTCAACCTCTCCTTTCCATTATAGGTCTAAGCACTACTTCTAATCAAGGGAATGGAATAAGTGAATTTAGTACTTGCCAATCACTAACTGATGATATATTTTGCTCATAGAACTCAAGATTTGGGGGTATAAATGCTGAGTCGAGTTTCTATCATTGGTGATCAATCATTGAGTTTAAACTCATCCCATAGAAGTTAACATCCCTTGTAAGGCCTTTAACCAAGGGAACCATCAAGTTTTCACACTTGACTACACATGAACAAAAGTGGTCACATTAAATTAAGGAATCTAACCACTTAGGTATGTACTTATCTAATATTCCTGAACAAACCACGTACAAATACTGTACAATTATACTTGTCCAATATGCCTGGATGAACCATTACACTACCATATACTTGTCCATCTTTTTACCTTAGGCAGCCTCTGTTTTGATTTTTAATGAAAATAATTTGATAATTTATACTTATTTTGATAGATTATGCTTAGGGCTGAGCTGAGATTCTTTAATAATTTATGCCTAATTTGATAAGTCATACTTATGTTTTTTCATTCTTTTATGAGGTGAAAGAGGTCTTGGCCGGTGATAAATTTATTCTTTTTATTAAAACTTGCTTTTTGTGAAAGACAAATCTTCCAGATTAAAAACAATGATTTGTTTATGGTGTGAGTTATTTTGAGACAAATAATAGAATAATTGCATGATTGGATTAATTATCTTCCTTCATGGGTTTTGGATGCTCTAGTCTATTTTCTCCATTGATTTTTTAGTACTTTCAATTGCATCATGTTTCTGATATTACTACTTTTACATCACATCAATTTTTGTGTAGTTGAAAAAATTCAAATTTTTTGTTTTTAACTTAGTGGTGCTTCTAGTAAGATCGACCTGTATTTGCCTTTGTTTCATAAAGACAATTGTACACTTGTAGTTTTTAATGGATTTGAATTAAAATTCATATCAATACACATTCTCATCATATAGAAATTGTATCTCTAATAGAACATTAGCAGGACCAAAGTCTTTCATATAATAAAAAAACTAGCCCAATAGCCCGAGCGAAGTGTGGGCATGACCCAAGTGGATAGGGTCCATGCTATATATAATTTGTTATAATATTTTTTATAAAATAGTTATACATACATTTTTTCGTGTTGTAGTGGTAGGTTCTTTATCCAAAAGAGTGAGAGGACATTAGTTAAAATCCTAGACCTATGTATTATTATTTAGTATTTTTATAAATGCTCAATAAAAAAATCAAAATTGAAAGGAATTTGGTCAAAATTAAATCCAAAACCCTTCTCTTTAATATGTTATAACTAACACAAAAATCTGTGCTAGGCATAAGCATAGTTACCAATAAAATTTGCAGCAACATAAATAAAAGTCAATTAAAAAGAAATATCATCCTCAAACACTTATCAAGAGAAAACAATAGAAAAGAAGATCATGACAATACTTCTTTTTTTTTCTTAATCCAAGAGTTTGTGATGAAGAAATGGAGTCAGAGAAGTTGGGTAGAAAGGAAAGAGGAGTATGTAGAGTAAGTGTATATGAGATTTGGGATGAAAATATAGTTGTTGAAAAATAAAAAATGAGAAGTGAGAAGAAGTATAGTCGTTGCATCCGGAAGGTGAGGGAGAATGTGGGTTAGTTATCTAGAATGGATATACCTCCCTATCAAAACCAGTAGTTACAGTCAAATTAACTTGAAAATGCTTTAGCTTAATATAGTATAATTAGCCAATAAACTTGTAGTATTGGTATAAATACAATCAGTACTAGATTGAGCAAATCATCAATATATACTTATATTGGCACACACTTATTTCAAGCAATTTGGAATACATATATCATATATTTTGAAACCAAATGATAAATATCACTTCATCAAATTTCTCATAACATTGCTCAAATACTAGATGTAAATGATAGAGGGATAAAATAAATTAGCAAACTTTATATTCCTTCCTTTGAACAATAAATCCCTCATGTAGATCAACATGGACCTTTTCTTCTAACTCATAATAAGGAAAATTGTATTTCACATATAGAATTTCAAAATTATGAATATATTTCAAGGCAACCACGGTTTCTTATCTATCGTAAATATATAATGGAGATCCATTCCAACTCATTTCCATAGATCCTAGGTTAATCAACCCATTATGGAATCTATTATCATTACCTTTGGCCTCCTCACATAAAGCCACATCATGATATTTCAAGGCTCAACATAGGTTTATGATCTACTGTTGTATTATACAAAATTAAAATTTAATGCTTTTATTTTCTTCTAGTCCATACCACTAGAAACTTATGAAAAAAAAAAAAAATTACAGTTTGAATTTTCAAGGATCTTTGTTCTTCTAGGTTCACTTAATAGAACCAATACAGCAAGGGCCACTATAGATTCTTCATGCTCAAAGACAATATGGATATCCCAAACAATGTATTAACTCTCAAGGATCAACGAGCCTAACTATATCCCTACACCCCTACATTTTAAAGGCAAATAAACTTAAGTTTTATGCCTATCAAAAGTTCATAGAGTGTAAAATAAGTTTTCTTATTCAGGATCCTATATAAAATAATTGATAGTCAAAACAACTACACCACATAGGCTAGCCCCCTTAAACTAAGAAAGGATTTACATGATATTAGTCATAATCTAGATCAAATAACATAGGACTATGTCAAAATTTGCAGAAAATAAGTATTCTGAGTTGTCGTTTAATTGAAAAAATGATGGTCCAAACTGTCATTTTGATTGTCGTTAATATTGGTGTAGCTTTTAAAAAACAAGTGTTCGTAGCCATCGCATAAGTCTTAGCTTAACAAGTATTTTGACCTGTCAATAGCTCTCGTTTTTTTATAATGAAAACTGTCATTTTTTAAATCAATTATTAATTAAAAAAATTTTTTCAAAAAATTATCAAGTTGAAAGAGCCGTCGTTTGTAAAAAGCATCTACAGTCTTTTTCAAATTATCAAGTGTTAGTAAGTGTCGTTTTTATCTGATTTTTTAAAAATAAAAAAGTACCTATATATAGAATTTATATAATTATCCATTCAATAAATGTTATTGGTAATCCATCCATAAATACAAACAATAACACATTAGATAAAAATAAATATCATTAGCTTAATTAACGACACCTGAATTAAAATTCAATCCAATACATAAAATAAAAGCTTCAAGTGAAGTCATTCTAAGACATTAAATTAAACTAAAGTCTAAATTGCAACAAAGTAAAATAAAACTAATCTAAAGTTTTATACATGAGCCAATCAATCATATCACCCAAAGTGATGTCTCCAAAAGTTTTATCTTCACTAAGTAACTAGATCGAATAATCAAGAATCATGGTGGCTCGACAATTGGGTAAGAAAAGCCTTTGCTTTATGCCCCCCAAAATAAATAAATAAATAAATAAGGCAAAAAAAAAAAGCAATTCCTATCTCTCTCTTTTTTCAATCCCAAAAAATAAGGCCTCGTAAAAATAATTGAAGCAACTTAAATCTTTTTAAATTTAAAAAAAGCAATTGTCATCATTTTTTTCTCATAAAGAATAATGCCTCATAAAAATAATCAAAGCAACTATTATCTTTTTACATCCTGGAAAAAACAACTACTATCTTTTCATAGTTCAAAAAAAAAAAAATAAATAAAGCTCATTTTGACCATTGTGAGAATCTTGCAATTAAAAGAAAAACAGGAAACCCTGAAATCACACCAAGCAAGAAATTATTTTCTATTCTAAAAAAATTCATAAAAGATAACTTCAAATATAATCTTTTTTTTATATTGAAGAAGTTGCATCAAATTTAAATGTAATCCATATCTATAAATTACAAAATTAGATCCTATGGTTCTATGCCTTTAAATTTATGTTTAATTCCAAGCCAATATTATATGTTAATTATAGTTATTGTTCATTTTATTTGTAAATATTATTAGTTATAATTTATAATTATTAAATATGTCTACTAGAAAATATTGACAATACTTATAATTGTTGCTTCTATATGAAGAAGTTTTTCAAAATTAAAATTGATAAAATCCTAATTTAGATCAACAAAGTAACGTGAAAGATTAAGTGGATTAGTTATACTATCAATTGAAAAAGATATGTTAGCAAAACTTGAATATAAAGACTTAATTAGCAATATTGGATTACAAAAAAAAGAAAAAATAATAAATTTTAAATAAAATGTTTATAATAATATTAAAAATATAAAAAATGCCTCATTTAGAATTATCAGTTTAGGCCTCAACTTGTTTCGAACCAGCCCTGTCAAGAATCTCATCCACAACAATCCTATAGCATACTGGATAGTCAAGCGACGAACCAATCACAATCCCATAAGCAACACAAACATCCTTCTAAACCAAATGCATCAATTTACGCTGAGTCAATCTTGTTGTGGACTTGCTTGTTCTATCTGTGTCTCTTGATGTGGTGATTCATTCCAAACCTACAATATTATTAAAAATAAATAGTGTTAACATACTTCCAATGATGGGTGGATGACCGTATCACTGTCCCACCTTGGGATAGAGTTTGTTTTAACTCATTCATATCCTTCTGTACGACACCCGTCTCCTCCATCAACTTTTTCATTTTTCTCTTAATCTTTTCGTTTGATAATTTTTCATCTGCTAATGCTTTCATAAATGAAGTAGAATAATAGATACTTGTCATAGAAACACCCATGCCTAAGCCACGCACACGTCCTCAAGAATCAAGACCAATGATCTATACAAAAATAAAAGAAATTAATGTCAATATTTAAACAAATACTAAATTGACACTTGTCAAGCATTTATCATCAACAAGAAAAATAAATGAATAATACCTTTGCAACCGGGTCATTTTTTAGATCTTTTGTGCAAGAGATCTATCAGTCTCATGAAGACTTCTAACAGCATCCTACAAAACATATGATAAATAATAAGTAAAGAAAAATCTAAAATAAAAAAAATATTTTAAAAATTACGGCAGAGTCTCCCCTTAATTGGAGGGCATTAAAATTTTTTTAACAACCTATTGGGTACTTAAAAATAAATAAAACACCTTATAAGAGCACTCCATTGCCCATATAAACTATAAATTTAATTTATATTCAATTATAGTACTTCCAAAGCTAAACTTCATGCGTGATATGAAAACATAAAAATGAGTGTAACACTAAGATATTCATACCCATAAAAATAAAATATCATCTACAACATTTTGAATAATATAAAATGCATTTGAATAAAAAAAAATTCCCCACCACTTTCAAGCTAGTAATTGATCTATCCTTCTTAGTATGAGTTCTTTAAAAGAGGCCCATATGAGTGATCTCTTCACCCGGATTTTCTTGTTCCTGTAAATAATTCAAGATATAAAATTTGACTATCTATAAAAATCATACATAAATTAAACATGATATAAACATTATACTTACCATATCGTCTGCCACCCTAGCATGTCCCTTTCGTCCAGAAGCATGTGGGCAAATCATCTTGGACCTAGCAATTTTACCTTTCTCTCCTAAGGCCTCGGCCTCTTCCGTTGATTCTATATCCACAAATGACTTCCAATCTTCCTCTCTAACGTGTGAGAGGACATGAGCTTTTCTCTCTGATTTGTAGCATATTTATTGTGGACTTTGCAACAAAGAAATGACTTCCAATCTCTCCAACTGTCATTTGCTCTCCTTAATACATATTGTTTGTACATTGTTAAAATTCATATGAGGACTGTGTAAAATAAGAAACATAATTTAATTCTTGCGTGTACCACATTAAATTACAATCTATAAATAATAGTGATAATTGCACAAAAACACTTACGTATATGAGATCCCAAACTTGATCTTTAAAAGTATTTGACACTTTTTTTCAGCTGGTAGAGTTGGGTGGGACATTTGACCTTGTTATATACCTTATATCCATGCTAAATTTTACTGAGTTAGGCTCTATAGGTCGATTATCAGTGCTAAAAGCAACATGGGTAAGAGTACCTATTGTAAATACATAACAGTCATTAAAACTATAATGAAAACTTTCCTATCACCACATTTTTAAAAATGAAGTATTATGTATGGGAACATTGTGCATTTAAAAAGAAATGAAAGACATAAAACATGAACAATATATGATATGCACTATAGGAACAATATATGAAAATAACATAATTCTTGACATGACATGATTACTTGCAACTAGCTTAATCTTCAGCATCACTATATCTTTGGCCTCTAAGATATCATCTTATAATGCTACTGTTCGATCATTTTCATTCATTTTGACCATGAAGACTATGGATCTTCATAACAATACACATCCTTGTTTGATCTTTTTGGAACATCTAACACGACATGCCAATCATCCTTACGGCAACTTTGAACTTTGCAATGGAAGACTTGAGTGGGTTGAGATGCGAGGATAAATGGTTCATCCACTTCTTTTGTATTTCTCATTAACTGATTTAGATTAACATATACAAATTTGTTTTTGGATCAACTATATGATTGTTTGTATCTTCTATACGAACCCAATTACAATTGAATACTACTACTTTGAAATCATGATAATTCAATTCTAGAATTTGTTTTATGATACCATAGTAAGTAACCTCCTCATATACAAGGTTCTTGTCTCGAGCACTTAATCTAAATTTAGTTAGAGTAGTCATGGATACCCCACTGTTCTATGTCGTTTCATTCCTTTCTGCATCAACTTTATAAAAAACATAACCGTTTATTACATATGTATTGTATGAAACAGCTTTAAAGTTAGGTCCATCAGCAAGCCTTTTTATGACTTTGTTTTCTTCTTTTTCTAATTGTTGCCTAAGCCAAGGAATGTAATCGATCACCTTTTCAGCTTTTATAATATTCTCTGATGTTAAACGTTAGATAGAAAACTTTGTACATATATATTGTAATTTTTGTATATGAAGATATGGTGTCAATATGCAATACAACAAATAAATTACCTTCATTAGAAAAATATAAGATTTGGTTTTTTCATTCTTTTGACACTTTGCATACTCAGTAGACTGCTTAATACCCATTTGTGTGCTTGTTGGTACTGCACATGACCAAGTTTGTAGATCTTTCCTCTTTTATCAATAGGAAACTTAAAATACTTATTTTTTTTATTAATCATCAAAAATTTATTAATCATCACAAATTCATTAACCAGAATATTTTTTTATAAGCTAAAAAGTTCTTCATATAAAATATTAATTCTAAATTTAAAGGAGTTTGAAATACTTATTTAATTACTTTTACTGATAAACCATTTGAAGGTGTTATAAACATATTTATATTGAAGGATTTTTAGAAGGGCTCTCTTTTTCTTGGATTTACTTTAGCTTGTTTTTTTTTCTTCATAGCGTTTTTACTTTGGCTTGGCATATTAATCCGTGAACTTTTTTCCATCATGTATATTCTTTCAAAAAAAAATATACCTTCACAAGGAGAACTAACTCTTTATTTTAAAACAAGGAACTTTTATGGAAGGTAGGAACCACTCATAAGTTCAAACTCTATGGGCGCCAATTCCTTCATTATTGAATTGGCACTTGCTCTAATTTGACTTTCATCAAAATAATCTCCACCATTGGATTAGATCTCAAAATAATTTGCCTTATCTTATGCTTAAACATTTACGGTCCAATTATCAAGGGTTAGGGATTTGATTTCTATTTACTCCTCAACAAGTAGACAAGATGGTGTCCCCCCACGATTATTAGCATACATGTAGGAAAGTTTCATGTTTTTAAAAGGAAGCAGTTTTATAGTGCATACATACAAAGGTACATAATGTGTACTCAAATATGTACATATCCATGAGAGAGAGTTTTCATCATTTTCATTTTTATAGCAATCAAATAACAGTGGCAGAGAGATGGGTAAATCATTATCTTAGTTTACACTTGTCACATGAATAATAATACAATCTATATTTATACATATGTTTTTCATGGGATCTGAATCATATAAAAAAAATTTGCAAAAAACAAAGATTATAATGCCTATGTCTCTTCACTAAATACAAGGCACATTATAACCCAAATTCAACTTCCCACAAGGAAAAACTGCATCATACCTCTCCAGAAGCACAACATGATCACTGATTCCAAATCTTTCAAATTTGATAAGGCCACATATGGATTCTTAGAAGTCAATTGCTCTCCCACTTAGGTCACCAATAATGCTATTGGCCCAAAGAGAAGTACAAAAGAATTGTAAACTAACATGTAACTCATTCAAGCACGGGCACAAAAATAAAAAATTTGTAAGCAAATAGGCCCAAAAATAAAAAAATTTGTGTTCACTGTTTGGGTGCCATTTTCCACAAATTCTTTATATATGATACCATTCCTACGTTGACATACATAGAAGTTTTAGGCTAAAACGACACTAGAAGGAATGAATCATTTTAATTGTTGGGACTGGGCACATTAGTTTCAGCATTGTAGCCAATATAGACCGGCTCTACCTGAATTAAACTTATTATTAACAGGGTTGAGAATCATGTAAACTCTAGCTAAGTCCAAAAGTTGAGTCTAGTTATTAAAATATACAAAGAAACCACATGATGGGATCTTATCTCTTAATTCTTATTATAAAAGAAAACTAGCAACAGAGGCCCGTGCTAAGCCCAAGCCCAAAACAAAAATAATAATAAAAGAAAAAGGAAAATGGAAAAGAAAAGAAAAACTATATCCCATTGGAGCTCAATCTATTAGGGATGTAATATGGGCTGTTAGTATAACTTAGATGAGTTCCAAAAAAAAATAACATAGAAAAAAATAGTAATTAATCCTTTATTTCGTTTTCAACTTTCCATAAAAAAGTAAGGTGACAAAACAAACCGCCATCATTCTTTGGAGCATCTCCTTGTAGTCAACTGGATCCAGTCCAATAGCAACAAAAGCCAATTTATGAATCTTAGACAAATATCAACAATTATACCTCTTGGATCTCCAGCAATTGGTGCATTGACTAAAAAAAAACATAGCACAAAAGAAAAAAGTAAAATAAAAAAGAAAAAACAGTATGATAAAGTGCAAAATAAAATAAAATTATACCTCTTGGTAAATAAAACCTTTAACTCTTCACTGTGGAAAAGCATCTATGTCTAAACTGAAGATTTATTAAAAATTTAAACTTTTAAGTATAATTAATAAAAATAAATCTAAATATAAATATATTATAAAGAGAAATGAAAGAAATTGAATCATGCTGGATTATTAAATCCATTAAATATAGTATCTCTATTTTTTAAATGAAAATCCAGAAGAAAAGATCCCAACAAATCTATATATACTTGATCTTCTTCTCCTAGAACCAATCATCACAGGCCCTATCTTGGATGATTGGTTACTTAAAACTTACCCCAGTGCATGTACTTCGATTTGAAAATCTACTTGTTTGATTGCTTTGACTTTTTCTTAATTTAAGTTTGGAAGATTTTAGATGAAAGATTGAAAGAACTTTCTTGAGTGACGTCTCTGTAGATAATCTTTGGGGTTATGGAATACGAATTAGATAAAAGGTCTCTCTAACCAAATTTTATCATTGTATGAAAAACTTGAGGGAAAATAAAACAAAACCATTTGTGATACTTAAAGAAGCACAAAAAGGATTTTTTTAAGCTTAATACAAAAAATATTTGTACTAAACTATGCTATCCTTTTGAAGATTCAATGCAACATATCCAAGTTGGATAAATACAGAATTACATATACATATTGAATTGAATACAAAATGCCCAATTAATAAATCACAAAACATAAATTTATGGATTCATTAAAAGATTCAAATAGTATTTATTTTAAATGAAACATACAATGATGAAAGAAAAATAATGTACAAAACTTACTCTAAACAATCACATGATAAATATTTCAAAATCATCAACTTGCAGGACGATGTTCAAACTTCAAATCAGCATTATAAGGATCCAGTGAAAAAGGGTGGCCTATTCAAAATACAGAATCAACTAAAAAAAAAAAACCTGTCACATATCCGTGGTGCATCTTTAAGCCTCGATCTTCCACCGTGCAATTTCCATCGATCACAAGGGTCATGATCGGAACCTAATTATGCACGAAAAGATTCTCATACTCAAAGCAAACGAACCCACTTAACCCGATAACCTGGCCCACTTGCATTGTCTACTGCCTCTCTTTCTTTTGTTTTTTCTTCATCCGATCTTTCTCTGTCTCTCTCTCTAGAACCAAACCAAACCCAGATCACTGAGCACCTCACCCCCTTCTTTGTTTTCTTCTTCTCTTCTTCCTTGCTCTCTCATGTTCTTCTTGCTTTTTCTTCCCCTGCTTGTTGCTGTTTTTTATCTCTACTGTTCCATCTTATTCTTTTCTTTTCCTTTTTTATCTTCCTCACCCAAACAGGAGCTAGGCAACCCGAGATCTCAACTACCACGTGCTCTCTCATCTTTTATCTCCACATCATCTTCAATCCTGGGAATCCAGCCAGCCAAACATCGTTTAAAAGCCCGCACCATCCGCCAACCCACTTGACAAGCGGAATCCATTCATCTCATGGCCAACACACACAACCCATCTTATTTTCTTCCTTCCTCTCTCATCGTCCCAACCAAACAACCATTGCACACAAACCCACACCGATGATCCATTTCAACTCCACTTCTGTTTCTTTATCTTCCTTGTTTGGTTTCCTAATTTGTATTATGTCCTTCTATGGTTTTTTTTTAATTCATACCATCCCTTCCATGCTTTGCTTGTGCATCATCAACAACGTGCTAAACCTCCACTTGATCAATTGGTTCACATAGAACCCATCTTCTTCCTCTCCTCTTCTTAGTTCTTATCCTTCTTGTTTTCCTTCTTCTTCCATTCTTTCGTTTTACTCCTCTGCCGTTGAGTTAAATCTACATTGGCGAACCTAGTTTCAGAAAATATAGCTGAAGCTAACTGCATCACTGGTGTAATTTCAGTCTACATCTGGTGCTAGCAGCATTTCCCAGAAAGCACGACTTGCAGCTTTAGGATTGGGGTATGCTGGAGGTGCAGCGGTCGCAACCATGGTAAAGGCATTCCGGGAACGACGTGACTTTCTAGTTAAAAGCTTTAAAGAGTTGGAGGGTGTCAAGATATTAGTGTGCCTCAGGTACCAATGGCTCCATTCCCCTTATAATCCCTGCGTTGAAAGTTGAAACTCAACCTCAATCTGTTGAATATGCAGGGGGCCTTCTACTTGTTTCTTGATTTCAGCTCCTATTATGGATCAGAGGTTGATGGGTTTGGCATTGTCAAAGACTCTGAATCTCTTTGCTGGTATTTGCTGGATCAGGTATAGGTAAGAAACGCAACATTCGTTTGATTTACTTGTCGTTTACTTTTTGAATGAACAGTGAACTTGAACAGTCAACATAAACCAAATTTTGTGGGTTGAGTTCACAGGTTGCACTTGTCCCTGGAGATGCATTTGCAGACGACAACTGCGTTAGGATCTCCTATGCAGCATCTCTTACTACACTGCAAGCAGCTGTGGACAAAATCAAGAAAGCAATGCTACTTCTCAGGCTTGCTGTCCCAGAATGATTAGTATCTCTACCTGTTTTCTCCGTTTTTTTTTTCCACTGTTTTTCTTCTTGTCCCTTCTTCTCCATTCTCAGTCTTCTCACAGTAACTGCAGCTCTGCAACTCTTATTCTTTTCCTTCTTTTCTTTCTCTTCTGCTGGTCCACTTTCTTTTCTAAACCGAACCCAGTCACCGATCTTCACCAGTTCACTCTCCCTATAACTTTTCTGGTCTCTCTCTCTTTTCTTCTTGTTTTGTTTTCTTCTTTTCTGTTCTTTCTCCTCTTCTCATCGCTGCTCTCCCTTCACCGCGTCGAGCTCCTCCCTCTCTTTCTCTTCTTTGTCTCTACTTCATCTCTCTTCATCTTCTTGTTCTGTCTTCTTCTTCCCCTGATTCTGCATTTCCCTGCTGTCACTGCCTCTCCATTCTTTTGTTCTCCTCCCCTCTATTTCTGATTTTCTCCTTCTCTTTTCCTTTCTTCCTCCTCGTGTCACCCCTGCGATCATCTGCTTCTCTGTTTTGTTGCCCTTCCTCTTCTCGTTTCAGTTATTCTCTCTCTTCCTCTGCATTGCCTTCTTTTCCTCATCTTCTTCCCTGGATCCTACTATAATCAAGATAAAACCCTAGATACTCGCAAGGATTAAGATTCATCATCATCATCTTCTTTTCCAGTAAAACCAAGAGAAAGCTCACCATGTTATCCTGCGGCGTCCTCTTGTAATAAGCAAGCAGCCACAGCTCGAGGACGAAATAGCGCATATGGATGAAAGAATGCCCGATCTTCCTCCGTCCATATCGGACCATCCATCCCTCGTACACGACCTTCACCAATCCTCTCCCTCATCATCGATACAAAAGTTTTTTTTTTCTGGCTTCTGGAGTTCGGTTTTGGATGAGGGGAGCGATAGAAAGAGATAGAGACAGAGGGGTGTGTTTGAAAAAGCAGGAGGTATCTCTAACGAGATTTTATCTAATCTAATGCTATCAATGAAAAAGATTTTAGGTGGAAAGTTGGGATGTTGAGGTGGCGCTTCAGAAAAAAAGATAAATAGGAGGTGCTGATGTGGCACCCCTCAGAGAACTCCATTTTTAGAGCTTTAATATATATAAAGGGCCTTTATTCAATGATCCATAGTTTCCATGTCTGGATTCCAGATCTGGAGAGAATGTGGCTGTCAGAAGCTCCTTCACGCTAAAGAAATTGTAGCCATCAACTGGTGGACCAAACTAGGGGCACTCATCATGGGTCCCTCAGAGCCATGGTCGCCCATGGGCCCATGGATCCCCTTCAAGATCTATGGTGCTGATAGTCCATCAGGTAGCCCACCTGGGCCCACGTCCCTGTCACAAGCTCCTTCACGCCTAAGGAGATTGCAGTGATCAAATTGTGGGCCAAACAGGGTTTACTCATCATGTGTCCCTCACAACCTTGGTTGCCCATGGATCCCCTTCAAGATCCATGGTGCTGATCATCCATCAGCTAGCCCACATGGGCCCATAATCCCACACACAAAAACAGCTTGAGAATGGATATAGGTTTCAATTTTATTGTAAACAAATGATTGAGAGGTAGATCTTAATTTGTTGCAGAGAAATGATTAAGATATAGGGACCTCAAGAAGGAATCCAAGAATACATATATGGGTCCTATGATTACCCATTCTATTCTAAGAATGCAACCAACGAATCTGATTTTAACAATCGTTGCACATAAATAGAGAGAAAAGAGAGACAGTAAAAGAGAAATAAGAAAAAAGGAGGAGAAATTGTGATACTGTTTTTCTGAAGACTTTGGCTCGGGGTTTGTGTACTAAGAGATGAGGGAGAGATAGTAGGGTTTGCGGTGATGAGAGAGATGCACAGTTTTGTGCTTTTTTGTGTAAAAAAGCACGAAAGGGAAGAGCGAGGGAAATAATCAATTTTGGGTTTCCTTTTTTCTTAATTATTTAGGTAAAAAAAAAAAGAGTCCAAGGCTGTGGCATTTAATGAATCAAACAAGTGTTTTAAATTGTTGTTTTTATTAATAAATTTTCCCACATAAGGGTATGTCGTTTTTCTCTTAACGAGAGTTGACAATTGTGGAATATAATCAAGTGTTTAAACCCATGGTTTTTCACACTCAATTAGTGTGGGATTAACCCCTTTTGACGTGAGAATCTTCATTGGTTTGTCAAAAGAGTATAGGACAAACATTAGGACATAACTATCAATGTTAATTAACATAACCATAACCACCCTTCAAGCCCATTAGGTTAGACCCAACCTGACCATAATTAACCTAGCTTAGCCCAAATAAGAATGGGTCACCTAGGCCAGTAGCAATCAAACCTAGCCCAATAAAGGAATGAGTCATCTTGGATTAAGGGTTATTTTCCATGGGATTTTCAACTTCTTGTTTACATGAAAAATGGAAGAATATGAAAAGTATTTTCCAAGAAATCAAAATCCAAACCTTGGATTTCCTATATTTGAAAATTTCCAACAATTACCATCTCCTTCCTATATAAAATAGATAGTGTAACATTCTGTACCTAAATAATTATTTTAATTAATTTAGATATAATTTTATGTAATTTTTTGTATTTTAGTTAATTAAGGTCGTTAGAATTATTTAGATTTCTTTTTGGTTTTGGGCAACCAGGTAGTGAATTTAGATTCGTGAGTTTCCACCGTTCGACTGGACCTGATCCAAACCTATTTTGGACTCATAAAACCCAAGAAACCAAATCAGGCATCTACTTATAATTTCTTTTATGTATAGGGACCTGTTTCATAAAACCCAAAATATGACCCTAACGGTGGGTTTGGATATGAGGTAGATTAGAGTAGAGTAAAATGAAATTTTGAATTTCAAATTTCCTCCCATCTTTTACTAAAAAATTCAAAATTTCCTCATTCTTTTTCAAAAAGGTCAAAAAGTCATCACTAAATTACAAAAAAATCTCTACTTTTTATACAGCAAGCCAAAAAGGTTCCATATCAAGCAATTAAAAATAAAAAGTCATCACAACCCCTAATCAGGGTTAACATAGGTGAGATCCCCAAATACTTATATTATCAATGGAGGACCTCCTACCCAAATATTAAATTTTCTTTCCTAAAGTAACCCTTTTTTTGTTGATTTTGACAAAACCCTACTTGTAACATTCAGAGAGAATGAATGAAAGGGAAGGAAGAAAAACGGTGAGTGGTCTGCTCATTAACTGGAAAGGAGAAAGAAAGGGGAGTTGTCCTCAATGTCGATTTCTCAGGTTTTCCAAGTGTGCAGATCTTCCAATTCTGCTTATCTTAGAAGGCTGCTCATGTTCTAAATAATTGCTCATTGACTGGAAAAAAAAGAATGAAAAAGCCAGAAAGGTGCTCTGCTCGAGCATCCTTTGCATTTCTGCAAGACATCCTCTGCTCGACACATCCCTTCACGCTTGCAAGATCCCCTCCCCGAACTAAAACCTCGTTGCAGCTCAAACCTTTCATGTATGTGTGCACAGAAGGGAATCGACTATAAGCGGTCTGGTATACTTTTAGTTGGGTCTGTTAATGCTTACACATGATTGTTCTAATAGTGTAAATAAGTTCTGTAGACGTGATTTTTGCTCGACTACCTATGCATCATGTTCACTTTGACCTAAGCTAAAATGATCCAATGAAGGTGTAAAACCCAGTGTCTAATGGTGTGGTGACTATTGTTTAATACAAAGGTGTAAAGTAATTATTTCTACTGCTGCACAAACAAATCCCCATTTTATATACATTGATCAATGTCTCCTTTGATCCTTTGAACCAAACCAATCAGACAGAAACTTAAAGAGAACTCCAGAAAATTAAAAGCAAAATTACCGAGGGTTTTGGTTTAGTTCATGGAACTGAAGAAAATGACACAGATTCATATGTATCCGTATGACACAGTTCATATAGATTCATATGTATTTATTTGACACATCTTATATTTGAACTCTGCTTCATAGTACTTGCACTCTGCATTTTCCTTATCTCTTTTGAAAGTCGAAAGATGGATTTAAACTACATACATGAAAGCATAGCCCTTTAAAGACAACAATTCTCAACTGAATGAAACTCCCTATATACAAGAAACGTGTTTCCAACTGAATGAAGAAACATAGGTTCATTTCTTAAAATCCCACATTCATATGGAATGGGTATATCTAATTTCTAGCACATTCCGCAATACAAAGAGATAGGTCCCATAGCAATTGTACTCGCTCATCAACTCAAGCCTCAAGCTCCCCACTACCCAATACCCTTCCATCCAAACCTTCCCCAAAATAGCCACCACTCCTTCCATGCAAGACCCATAAATAGAAAATGGTCGTTGTCTCATTTCACCTCCCCCATCCTCTATTAAAATAAAAACCAACCTACTTGTTAAGAAATGTACCTTAACGGATTGTTTTATCATACTTTTGCTAGAATGTTTTTGTTTATTTTAATGCTCAGGATTTGGAAGAATTAAAGTATACAACCCCATGCATTTGAACAAGCTAAGATTTCAGTAATTTTTTCGTTGGCCTCAACTAAATGGAATGCTTAGCATAGATATTAATTTTATGAAAGCAAAATTGAAATGATTTTGGAACAAGTCATGCAACAATACCAGTCCTTTCTTTGTCGCTTGTCTTAGTCTCCTTCCTTTCAAGCTTTTGCACTCCTCTTAGTCTTATTTTAGATAAAAATTCAATCAATGTTTGAATGATCCTCTTCATGTCATCGTCTGAGCTCTGAATTATGAGAAACTTGAGATGCAATGAAATGATAATGAATGCTTAGCACAGAGAGATGCACTTAAGCCTGATAGCATATCTAATTCTATATTATTTCTCTTAGAGGGATATTGATTGTATATTATCCAATGACAATACAAGTTTTGCTTCAATTTACCACACAATTGTGTTCATATTAATGGAGATAAATGAAACTTGCCAGGTTTCGAGATAAAATCCAAGAAAACTTGTGATTAAAGAACACAGTGTTTGGTTGTTCTTTTTCTTGCAACTCACATTTTAATATATATTCCTTGCCAAACTACAACTCAACTGCATTCATCTTCTAATAATCTAACAAGTAGTTGTGAGAGAACTTTGAATTCTCATAGTTACATGTGAAAGTAGACATTGTATTTTATGGCTAAGAAGAAGTTGTAACCAAGATCAACAACTATGAAGGAGCGAAAAGCATTCAAATCTATTTGGTTCCATGTATGTATTCATTTTCTGTATTGAGATGTTCTCCCTTTGCTTGGATTAATATAATATATGTCCACCATTTTGATTATATGTAGATGGATCCTAAGTGGCCTTTTCCAAAGGAGGAAATATTGAAGGATTAGAATAATCACATATCTACCACAATTTGGAATGGAGAGGTATATCCACTAAATAATAAATCATAATTCCATAAATTAACATTGATGTAATTAATGCTATATTTACTTTCTTTTTTAATACTAATTTTTGTGTTATTTCATATATATAGGAAGCCGAGAATATAAGAACAATTGGAACACGAAGTGACCGAAGTAGCTGGCACCTTATACAGCGTCAAGAAGCCTATATACGTGCTTGTGGGTTAGAGCAATTGTCAAAAACTGGCTCAATAACAATTGATCATGCATTGATTAAGGCTTTGGTTGAAAGATGGAGGCCGAAAACAAATACTTTCCGTCTTCCATGTGGGGAGGTCACGCTGACATTACAAGATATGGTTTACATTTACGGGTTACCCATAGATTGATTAACAGTGACTGGGAAAACTTTATATAGTACTAAACAAACGGCAAAAATATGCTTGGATCTTCTTGATATGGAGCCGGTCCAGAATGTTGATAGCATTGGCACACAGATTAAATTTTCTTGGATGCATAAGAACTTCAAAGCTGGCGGCAAGAGAAGAAAAAGGAAGATGAAGGGATACTAAAGTGTAAAATAAGAGCATTTTTGTTTTGTTTGGTGGGAGGACAAATTGTAAGCAACTCCTTCGGTACATCTGCCCATGCTTGGTTGCTCCAATTATTTGAAAAATTTGAGAAGTATGCATGGGGCCTTGCATGTTTGGCGAACTCATATAGAATGCTTAGCAAGGCAACCATGTTTTCAAAATTGGGTGAAGAAAAGAATGATGGGGAAGGGAAAAAAAAAGGAAAGAAAAATGCAGTGGGGTCATCAGATACATTAAATGGTCCACTACAGTTGTTGTAGGTAAAATAATTTTATGATGTGATTCTTACTTTGAATTAGCCATCTTTTCTAATGGACTTGACATTCAATTAATTTTTATTTGTAGATCTGGGCATACTTAAGAATGGCTTTTGCTCGTCCAACTGGTCTCGAAATTGACATGGCATTAGATTTTCAGTTCCTTTTATGTAAGATATGGGAGAAATGTTTGTAGAAACGTAAGCCTCTTTTGACAAAAAAGGAACACTGGAAATAAATAGATAAAATGAAAATAGAAGAAGTAAGTTAGGACATTTGAAATTCAACCTTTCTTTTACTGATACTTTTTCAAATGCTTTGAATTAAAAAAGTATATGTGTTGCAACTCATTTGGACACTATATGCTGAATTGGAGAATTCACTTAAAGAGGTTGTCCTAGAAGAAGATAGGAGTTGTTCACGTCTAGTACAACCTTCATTTTCTATTGGATTGTAGAATGCCATAATTCCAATGGGTAATGAAGCAATGCGGATTGAGGCAGATGCTCCTCGTTCCTTATCTCGTGCCATTTGAAAGGTTAGATAGACTACGGAAAGCGTGTTGGGATTATGCCCATGGTTTAAGAGAGCTTATTTGGGATGAGAGATAGAAGATGTTGTTGGTTGGAAATGTTGATAAGTCACCATTACATGAAGAGTATTTTATGGAATGGTATTCAATGGTGACAAGGTCGCTTACCCACCACTAAGAAAAGAAGGTGATATTGATGACAAGAGGCCTATTAGTAACTCTTGCATTCGGTTTCTAATTTTCATCATCACTTACTTAAACCAATTGAATGGAGCATGATGTTCAGTAGAAGGAGAAAGACAGTGTTGAAGAGAAAATGAGCCCGAAAGATATAACTATGAAAGACGAAGATGAAGTCATCCCAAAGGGGCTGGTAAGCAATAATGTTGTATGATTGTAAATAATACTTGTTACAAAGTTTTCTACTTTTGTATGGTGTACAGTTTTTTTATTTTGAAGGTACTTTTGTTGTTGAATGATCTTATGATCACTTTGCAAAAAAAGAAGAGGAAAGTGGATAAAATGGATTGGGAAACACTGTTATGTGTAGTGTGAGAAAAGCTTGCCAATATTATTGAGGTGGTTAAGGAAAATTTTCGCATTCAAGTACTGGGATTGGTTTGAAAATATATTTTCCTTATGATTCTACTCTAAGTACAAAGATGCAAGTAATATTGAAGAAAAAGCTAGAACAAAGTAGTCCAATGTCAAAAGAACTAGTTACCCCACACTCCTCCCCTTCCCCCAAATCTATGTTCTCTCAATGAAGAAGCCCATGATTAAAGTTGATCACTCTAGTCCAAATTATTTATGATAGTCCACCTCTGAAGAGAGAAGATCAAGTCATGCCAGTCTCAACTTCAAAAGAAGAGGTCTGTTCGATGTACATTAGAGTGAAGAATGTAATTAGAAAATATCTTGCAAATTTCATGGATTTACTATAAACTTAAGTGGCCTCAACATGCAAAATACCAATTAACAAAAGAGGAAAAGAATGAGTTAGATAAATTCTGGGATGATTTTAATGGTAAGTAAGCAGTCTTCATTAATATTTTAGATGTTACGCACATATGAGTACTCATCTACAATCTTTAGTATTCTTTTGGATTGACTGATACTTGTTCTTTTTTTTTTTTCTAAATGTATTTAGGAAGGTGGCGCTATTCCTATATTGCACCAATACCACTCTGGAGAAGCGAAAGGCACTTCTATACTATGAATGGATGGATACAGAAATCCTACAAAATTGGATTGATATTTGCTTGAAGAAAAAGGCTGCTAAAGCATATTTTATGGACACAAATGCTATGGTAAGTTATGTTCAAACGTTTGTTTTCATGACATAAGCATGTTTGTGACATAATGAAATATTATGGTAAATATTGTGGATATCTCAAGTTATTTATGTATAATTGTATATAAGAAATAATCCTTTGCTAACATCTTGAAGGATATTTGGCTAAATCATCTGCTGATAATTCCGTACACGTCTTTGGTGAGCTTGGATGGAGGGTAGCTGAAATGAAATGTCAAGAAGTTATTGTTATACTGGTGTGCTGCCTCGGCCATTTCACACTTATTATAGGCAAACCAAAGGAAAAAAGGTGAGACTTCTACAATACAATGCCTATTGACTCACAACACTGGGAAACAACGGAACAATTCGTGAGTCTTCATAACTAAATCAATGAAATACAAGTTATGCATTGACAGTTGTGTGATTCATATGTTCCTTTCTTTTGTAGATCATTTGGTTATGTGATTCATTTGCTTCTTTCAGATGGAAAGGCCCCAAAGATTGGAAAAGGAGGTCACTTGAAAATATTCCTACATAAGAGAATACCTATGATTGTGGTTTCTTTGTGATGGGATTTATAGTGCATGATGCCCTTAGACGTGAAATTGCATTCAACTAACATGACATTATGTACTATAGATGCAAATTAGTTCTCCATCATGATTTGCATTAAGGGCATCAAAGGAGGAAGAAAAAATGAAATATCCTCTTAATGTATGTAAGGTTGATATCTACTTAATGTGGCAGAAGTACTATTTCAATTGACTGTACTAAATCTGATTTCATGTTCATCTTGCACTTGACATTTGAAGTTCTATTGTTGTGGTCAGTTGCTTTAAAAAGTATTGAAAGTTCAATAAAGTTATTATTTCACTTCCAATAATTGCTGAATCTATTCCTCGATTTTAATAAAATTTTTGGGAGATATCCAACAAAGTTGTTTGGGAGTCTCCACAATGTGTAGAATATATATTTTTTTAGGAGATTCTTCTCTATTGTAAATACTTGTGGATATTAAAGTTTGGTTGAGGATGTGGGCGAAGATGTCATTATTGTTTAATGAAGGAGAAATGACTATTTTCTTTTGGGGATATCAACTAATGTTACTACTATGAGGAAGGAATGTTCATTTTCTTTACTCATTTGCAGTGGAGCGTTCATTTTGATTATTGTGTACTAATTTTGATTTTTGTTAGGGATGGTGTACTTTTTTAATAGAATTGATATGCCCTACTATATATTCAATATGGTGATCATGAGTATGCTTTTGTGCCTTGGTTGTCGAAGTAGACAACAACTAGCTAGAGACTATTTATGGACTGTAAGCTAACAGTACAGATTCATTAACATCAACAAATAATTTATCGACATCGACAAGTAATTTGTCGATGTCAACAAATTATAGTTACAGATTGTAAGCTATCAGTATAGATTCTTCGACGTCAACAAATAATTTGTCGATGTCACCAAATTATAGTTACAAACTATAAGCCATCAGTAGAGATTCGTTGACATCAACAAATAATTTGTCGACATCGACACATTATTTGTGGATGTCGACAAATTTTAATACAAACCTGTCCTAATTTCCTGCGTAACAGTAAGGATTTATTGATGTTGACATATTATTTATCGACATTAACAAATAATTTGTAGATATCAACAAATAACTGTAAAAAAATTTTTCTCCTCTATAATCTTCAACTTCGATATAAATGGAAAAATAAAATCTTATAGTGATATCATAAGAAAGTCATAGATCATCAATTGCTTTAACAACCAACCAAGCACATACAAAAGCAACATCTAGGATTAAGAATCTCTCATTTTCACAAACACATTTTCACATCGACGATCATATACAATTGTTATAAATAAGTATCAGCATCAAGCACATACAGAAGAGTGAATATTTACATTTACTCTTGTTTAAATTTAAGTTTCTTGTGGCCAAAGTGGTGATTGTACTCAGGAGACCGACACATAATTCAATCATTTAGAGCATGGCAACATAAAAAAGAAATATTTATCTTCCATTACATTAATACCTAATCCCTTTTACAAAATATATGTGGTTCCACTACTAAAGGAGGTATGGAACCACCTGTACAAAATGATCATGGCTCCCTTTACAAAAATATCATGGAGCTACATGTACAAAAGATAATGGCTCCATTTTTACATTACAAAAAAGACCTCTACCTTTACAAAAAGTGAAGAAAAATAACTTGTCTCTATATCAACAAAAGTATGGGATTCACCATTTTAAGAAAAGAACTTGTCTCCATATCGATAAAATGTCTTTGATTCACCATCTAAAGAGAAGAACTTGTCTCCATATCAACAAAAACTCAGGGAATCACCATGCGAAGAAAAGAACTTGTCTCCATATTAACAAAAGAGTGTGATTCACCATGTGAAGAAAAGAACTTGTCTCCTTATTAACAAAAAGTGTGGGATTTACCATGTTAAGAAAAGAACTTGTCTCTAGATCAGCAAATAGTGTGGGCCATGTTAAGAAAAGGACCTGAATCCATATCAACAAAAAGTGTGGGATTCACCATGTCAAAAAAAGGAATCGTCTCCATATCGACAAAAACTTTGGAATTCAGCATGACAACATGATAATACTCCACCACTATACAGAAACATTCATTCAGATAGGTGGATTATGACACTTTTGTCAATTGTGACCATTTTCTTTATAAATAGAGCCTGTTACCTATCTTCTCTCTCGATAATGCTCTTCCATACGAAACCTATTATTTTTTGGTCATCCATGTTGTCATTAGCCTTTGAAGGTTTGACCATATCGTGACAAACGTGCTCCCACTCTTGTATATCATGAGTTGGATGGATGACATGACTATAAGTCATTTGATATGTTTCAGTTCTGTACTAGTACTCACAATAATCATAGGGATTCAAGCCTCTTTTATTGATAGCAGCTAAGGCAAACTCATGTGGGATACCAAGCATTGACCACATCGACATGTGCAACTCTTTCTATCTAGGTGAACACCGTTAGTGAACTCCCAAGATATAACTTGAAATTCCTTAGGACTAGCTTGTTCACAACTCAATCATTGGGCTACTTCTGTAGATTTACTTAAAATTGATTTTGCCCATGGAGTTAGCTGTGTCATCAATTACATGGACGTACTTCTCCTAAGATGAAAAAACTTCATTAATTTTCTACGAATGCCATCCACTAGTTTTGTTATCGGAACCTCTCTATTATGTTTCAAAATGCTATTCAAGCATTCAACAATGTTTTGAGTCAGCATGTGATACCTCAAACCCTCCACCTAAGCATTGGCCTAATGTTGCCTTCCAATTCCATGAATATAGTTATAAACTTCTTCATTTACAACCCTAATATCATTCATATGAGCCTCATATTCATATGGTCTATAGGATTTTAGAGCAAACCAGAATCTCCTAACAATGGCATCATTTTTAAATCTTGATCGCACTTGCTCCTCAAAGGATTTGAAAGGACTCTTGAAATGAATCTCGTATTTCTTGCATTGCAATATCTTTTCCCAAATACGCCTTCCTATGCTTATTGAAACACCAAACTCCATTTGAAAGTCATGCATTATTCTGTTGGTGTGTATATTTGATTCATTCGAAGCCTATCTTTGACAAACTTTGCAATCAAGGATGCAATCGCTTTTTTGTGTGCCATGCCGATGATTGCTTTCGAGTATGAATGATTTTGGTTGTATATCCGGACCTTAAATTGTGGACCCAAATCCACAATTGAAGCATGCATTCACCATAGACACGCTGCATTGGCACACCATGCAATAACCTTATACTTGTTTCTCTTCAAATGCTTCACCTTAAAATCCTTGTACATTACAAATTTTGCTAGAGTTTTTCTAAACATATCACTATCTGGAAACAATCTCCCTTTCCACAAGTCTTTTGTTGTATTCTCCAGGTACTCATTAGTGAAGTCATACATGGGTACTAGAGTATTTTCAAAATTAGTGTCATGACTAATGTATAACGACCCGACATCAATGCTATTTTTTTCAAATTGCATTTCATCCCATAGAGGAGGAACAACATTAACACCATGCATCTTAAATTGTTCCACTGGCAAATGGGGCGGTGAAAAGGACAAGATGCCGGTAATGTCTTCATCAAGATAAACAGTGAGATAAATGGTATCACCAAAATGGAAACTTTCCCCTTGTATATCTTTATGTGTTAGAGAATTCAAAACATCAAGCCTATAACTTTTAGAGGTACTAAGACCAAAATCACTACATCCAATGAGTTGAATATCAGTCCATTTAAATCAAAGAATAAAATCAATGTCCAATCAAGTGAAGAAGATAATAACATATCGGTGTAACTTTGATGGATGCTCTACAGGATGTACAACATCTTTTCCCTTCAAACGATTGTATTTTTGACCCACACCATTTTCATTGTTTTCACGCACATTTAACCCTCCAAGTCTTAAATGTACATTCATTAAAAAAGAAGGTTAAATACTCTTGCGTAGCAAATAAAAACTATACAAAGTTAATAGAACATGGTTCAATACCTAGAATGTCCTGCACATACGTCTTTTGCAGCAACGGATTTTTTGCTCAAGTACAAATATAGGTCATTTACAATATCACGTGAGACTTTCAACATTATCTTGACATTATCATCATTAGCTATTGTAATCAATGTGAATGCTCGGTTATTGTTGTGGGGGTACTAAATTTCAAGATTGACATCTTTTTCCACCCAATTTGTTGCTTGTACGCCACTTTGGACCAATAAACTGTAATTTGTCAAGTTGCTAAGATACGCCATTTTTTTCTCCCAGGTACACCAGATTGGTAAAATTCCAATTAAATTCTCCATTAAAGTGAAACACCACAAATATCTCATCCTTGAACATCCTATCATAATGCAACATATATACGAGAAACTAACAACAAATGTTATTAATAAATCAGAAAAAGGACAAATGAATAAGGGATAATGGAAAATGCAATGCCTTCAATAAGCTTATCTAGCTATCAAGGCACACCAGTATTTAAAGAAGTAAAACATGGCCCTTCTATTATGTAAACAAATGGCAACTTAGCATTTTTTAATGCCGGATAAGATATTCTAATCATAAAAACTATCCATATCGACCAACACAACTGTAATCAAATATAGTGATCACTACACTTGCAGTCTAAACACAAATGTATTCAACTTTGGCAAGTGCATCCACAACTGGCCATGCACATGTTTTTAGACAAGAGCTTAAGCTCACACCATTTGCATTTAGTAGTACCTTTCTTAATGAAGAGACACATTATTCAACAACTTATGTTTTGTAAAATGATTTTTTTCTTTGACCACAGGCATGGTCTAAAGTAATTTCTTTGGGAAGGTAAGTTGCAGGCTCATTTCACATTGGCATGAGCGACGGGTTAGAAAGCAAGAGCTAGGCTCTGTCATTGTTGATGCCCCATTAGAAAATCGCCAATTAGATGTCCTTAAAGCAACGATTTCTGTGGGATTGATTCAGTGGGAGAGGAGTTCTGAAGGTCACATAAATCTTGCTACTTATTTAGTTTTTAGCATCATCATTTAATATTCAAACTCTAACTTCTTGTATTGTCTTCATTGTTTGACATTCAGCCAACTTACTATGATAATAATGCTGAGATTAGATACAGCTTTATAAAAAAAAAAGTAAAAGAAACCATTATTGAGAACCATTATTTCACTTAACTAAAAGCAAAGATAGGAAAAATAGTACAATCTCAAGTCGTAAATAAAACAATCTCAAACAATTATACAAATATTTTCATATGTTGGATGTTATTCACAGCAAAACAAAGCCATATGCTTGCTGGGCTCATGGGACTCCGGCAAATGTGAAGGGAAGATGAAAAAATGGACAAAAAAGTCATCCGTCTGCACAAAAATGTTGAAGAAAATTAGAATGTGGAAGATTGGGTGAAACATAGAACAGGGGCGTGCAGAAATAACTCAAGGTACAAAGACATACCGTGCTAGGAAGAAAATGCAGAGGGAGAGCACTTGCAAGGCATTTTCTAGTTTCTTCTTCTTCTTTCACTGCCTTTTTTGCTTGTTTCTTTCCCCTTCATGCGTTGGATGGTTTCATCCCAACTTATTGTCGATAGAACATAACAGGGACGATTTTGGTATAAAAATTTAGACGTTTAGCTGGAGGTCCTCTGCTGATATTTTATAAATTTGGGCATCTCATCTATGTTAACCCTAATTATGGGGATTTTTTTGATAAATTCCCCATTATCTTTCTTGATTTTGGGTTTACCCTACTTTATTTTACTCTATCCCACATCGAAACACACCCTAAACCTATTCCCTTTCTGTATCACTCTACATAACCAGCCTCATCCCCTCACTTCTGCGGTTTCTCCTTCCTCTTTTTCCTCATCACACGATTATCACCTCCTTAAGCCACCAGAGCACCGGATCTCTATCATCTTCTTTTTCTTCTTCGTCTTCTTTGTTAGTATTCATCGGGCTTGTGTAAGAGGTAGCTAGATCAGGCTTCGTCTTCATTGATCTTCATCAAAAGGCAAGTGAATACTCATTATTCTTAATGATTTATACAGTTTACTTTGAATCCATCGCATAGATTTGTGTTGTGCAATGCCCATTAAGTTTCTAAATGATTATGATAGGAAGATGGATCTTAATTTTATGGATGTTTGGTTGATGTTATGATGGACTATGTAGAAAAGGGGGCTAGGCCAATGGATGATGGATTATCGATCTTTAAGAAAAAAAAAAGAAAAAAGATTGTGTCTGGGGGAAGAACCCCCAAAACTATGCATGTAGGCAGAACTACATAGGTTGATTGCCATTTGCATGCAATGTAGGTGGATTGACCTGTATGCAGTGTAGGGACTTGCCCCTGCGTGCAGCAATGGGGTGGGCCCTTCTTTGATCAGGGGGGGTTCCACATATGTGGACCCCCTAGGAGCACAGCGGAAGCCCATGGGACGCCCTGGCAATGTGTGGTACTCCTTTTTGTAGCAGTGTATAGGTGGGCCTTCACTTGTGTGGAACCAATGAATTGGGCCTGGTAATTTTTGTGGATGTTCTAAAACCTGGAAGATCCTTATGTTGGTCTAGGAAACTTGATGAGCTTGATATGGTTAAATCAATTCCATCCCATCATATAAGTAATGGGTTATCCAGGCATGTTTCCCCTTACGGACTTCATTGTTTGCACACGATGGTACAAACCACCCACACTCAGATGAAGTAAGAATTGGGCTATGCATCACCGTGGTTTTCAAAAAATTCCCAACCTTACTTCATCTTGATTTGGTGGAGTTGTTGCATGCATGAATTGCGGTCACAGTGTTAGGAATATTTGTGGAGTTATTTCTTGATCATTGAGTTTGTGTTTCTTTACCTCGTTGCATACTTGTTAGAGCTTATACCTGTGTTTATGATAATTTGGACTGTGTTGTGGCTTTGACCATGCATTGTTTACTTGAGAGGTATTCATGTTGTATTGTGAATAATTTTTATTGGTATAACCCCTCACCATGTGGTACTATGGATATCGTTTTTGGTCAGCCCTTCACACGATCATAGGATATGTCTGTTGAAAAATCACTATGCCACGTTATGAGTCTTGACAGAGGAAGGAGCAGAGCTGTGTGAGATTATTATGCAGATCTAATCACTAGATGACTATAGTCGGTACAAAGATATACACTGTGATGATTTTATCAGACTTAGGGACGAAGACGAGTTTACCACTCGTACACTGTTGGTTTCACCGTGATCTTTTGGACAAAATGCTAGGCATCCGAAGACGGATTTGATCCACCATTCTGGACATGATGCGAGGCGTCTGAAGATGGTATAAATCCTGTATGGGCATTGGTTGATTTGATGCTCAGTAAATGTGATGTTGTTCATTTGATGTAGAGTTGAATTTGGGATCTGTTTCTTCTATTATCCAAGGCATTCTTTTATCTATATTGTTTATATTTTCCTATGATCTCATCGTCTTATTCTCACATTGATAGTGTCTTTTAGTATGAGTTATGTATATTCCATTTGCTGCCACTTTTGTGGTTGACCTTGTTTTCTAAATTAGTGCATAGGTACCCAGCCTGGCTATGACGAGGAGGAGAGGGTAAAGCGTTTCAAAAGCTTGAGCTAGTTGATGAACCCGAGTGGTGCAGACTATGGCTACGAGGCCATCTAGTCACCCACAAGAGTGATTCACCTAGTTTAGAGTTACTTTTGAATAAATCATTTCTTAGAGACTATCCTTTAGTTGAACATTGTAATAAACTATTATTCATTTTATTTGCAACTTGAACCTTTATTATTATTATTTTGAAATATGCAAATATGATTTTCTATTGGTATCTATTGAAGGTAAATGTTTTCATAGGTTTGAATGAATGTGAATGGCCTAAACTCGCCACGGCCTAAGATCCTGTGAGAAAAATAATTAAAAGTCATTGGTTTTATTTACAAAGAAAAATTTTAAATTGGCTTTTAGTTTCACGTGACCCTTGTTTTATTTTTGGGGACATGGTAGACAGTGCTGTTAATACTCACATTACTTGCCAAAAAACAACCAAAGCTTTCACCATTTCCATATCTCCTTTTGATCTGAACCGGAAATAAAGAGTAAGTAAAATCTCAAATAAGAAAATCGAAACACAAAAGAGGAAAACAAAAGGAAAAATAGAAAGAAAGAAAGAAAGATAAATAGTACACCAAAACACACTCTAACAAAATTGAACTAGATTAATCAATTAATGCAATCACAGTAAATGTTATGAAAAAGAAAAAATCCAAAAAGAAGCTAAAGCATCATCAGAAGAATCAACGAAAACGTCTTCAAGAGAAAGTTTTTTTTATAATGCTTGTCACGTTAGGGCATGCGGCTGCAATATATAACCATTATGCATTTCAATCAAAAATTCCTTCAAACGGATCAATTGGGATTTCAATTGGAGTCGCAACAATACCCAAGGAATTGTTATGGATCCTTGACCAATGTCCAAATCAACAAAAGTAGGCTTCCAATTTTACTTAAATGCTTAGCTGAGAAGCATCGTTAACAAGCTGCTTTTCCCAGAGTCAATTGGGGCTCTACTACAATCACCCTGTACCGCATAACGTTAGCAGGGGATTCAAAATAGAATGCAAAACTGCAAATGAGACATTGTTGAGGACCTTGTCCAATACATACAGGACCCATGGTAAGGTGTCACTTTCTACTCAGTTCAAGTTTCCACCTTAATTGAGCATTTTCCGCAGTTGGACACACCAAAAATATCAATTTGAATAAGCCGTTATCATTCCAAACTACAACTTCCTTCCTAGAAGACTATATAAGACTTTTTTACTTTCATCAACCATGCAGCTTACAAATTTTATACGAGAAGGCAATAATTCAACCTAAGAAGAATCTTAACCATATGAAAAATTACCTATTTTTGACACTCAATCTTTCAAAAAATTTATATATCTTTAAAAAAAATCAACCTTAAATTTGTCTTTATCTTTAAAAAAATTAAAATTTGTCTTTATCTTTAAAAAAATTATCTTTCAAAATTTTTTTATCTTTCGAAAAAATATATATCTTTCAATTTTTTTATCTTTCAAAAAATATTATCTTTCAAATTTTTTTATCTTTCAAAAATAAAAAAAAATAAAAACTACCTAAGAAGAATCAACAACCATGAGCGGTGTGTCCTTTAAGCTTTTATTGCATTTAATACAGCATGTACATTTATGTAGCTCGCCATTGGTACATAAATAGCAAACAAGACCTGCAATACAAGTTCTAAATTTAAATCTCTCATGCATCAGTAATGTCAGATACAACTGTGAGCCATTAGAGATACAAAAGGTTTGAGCCTTCGGTTTGTTCCCTAAGGTCTCAAGTTTGATTTCTGTCCCTTGCGTTATCCAGGTAATATGTGTGCGGCCATTCATGTAGCCCCCAAGGAATAGTTCTTGCTCATCAGAATCGGGTCACCCCCGAGCTGGAGGTCAAAGAACTGAAGGTTGGATTGGCTAGAAATACCTTGGGTCATAAAATATATATATATATATTTGGAAAGCCTAAAAAAAATCAACAGAAGATGTATGTCCAAATTTATATATGATTCTCATTATAAAATTCCATCCAGCTAAGATGTCACTTTTTTCCTAAACATTTTTATTCTACTTCCAATTTTTGATAAACTAAGAAAAAATAAAAAAGAAGGTGTATAACATGCTTTCAGGCCAAACTTAATATCCATTTCAGTTCAAAATAGCATCAATCCCATCTCAACTAAGCAAAATAAAACAAATTCTCATTATAATATATTAAAAAGAAGGATTTTAGATTCAATTTTGACCAGATTCCTTTCAATGACTTTTTATTGATCATTTGTAAAAGACTAAAAAATGTATAGGTCAAGGGATCTAAACTCATGACCTTTTACCTTTTAAAGAAGCAACCTAGCCACTGCAACACTCAAATATATATGTGCGTGTGTATTTATTTTCTGAAAAATGTCAAAACTAATTGTTGGCATGCAAAAAAATTCGAAAGAAATCCACAAGCATCTCAGCAATTCAAAGTCTAAATCAAGACTCAAACATGACTCAAGCTTAGCAAAACAAAGCCCAAACAACTCAAGGATAAGGCCCAAAAAGACCGCTTGAAGTTTGGAAAAGAAAACAATTCAAAACACTTCAAAAAATGAAAAAAGCACAAAGTGGTTGATTGAACAAGATAGTGGCCAAATGGATCATTGGTCGAGTAAACAAATAAGTGGCTGAAAGTATAGTGGCTGACAGAGGAAAGTGACTGGCCGATAGTTGTAAATTCTTGCAGATCATTAAGTAGCTGATCTAGATTTGGTCAAATCATCTTTGGCTGATTTCAAGCTAAATGATATGATCCAAGGACAGAAATCTAGCTGCCACATCACAGAGTTGACTATGAGAGGGTAGCCGACTATACAAATGCACGGTCAGCTACGTATTCTACAACTAAGAGTTTGCTCAATCTTCTTCCTACCACAAACGACTAGAGAGAACTTTAGGAGGCTATAAACACCCGCTTGGGCATCCACTTTAGCATAATGGAGACCACGAACAGACAGACGCTAACACACAGAGGTACTAATAGAGCACCAATCGTCCATTAAGCATCCGGATTCTCTCCAAGAAGACTCTGATGCTTTAACTTCTTCAACAATGACTTCAACACCAAAGACAAGATTTTTAATCTTTTGAAAATAATCAGAAGGATAGTGCCTTGACTTGCATAGATCTCCAAAGGAGACAAGTCCTTTGAGACTTTTTTTGTTTCCTTAACTTAGGAGTAGAAGGTAATACGAATACAACTATAGCCAACCCATTGGTATAATGACATAAGTGATCCATGGGGGCAACCATGATGGTAAAATCTTCGCTCTAACTCCTCTTGGAGCTTTATATCCAAGGAAAACGGGTGATAGGTTACAAAGATTGCTTGATCTATTTAAACACAAAAAATGGCACACATTCAATACACTCTTGATCGGCCACCCTTTTATACTCTTCATTTTCTTTTGTTTATTAAAATTTTTCATGTATTTTGTACATCTTTTTTTAGTGTTGATTATTAGAGACCGAGTAGGGCAGGGGGCATTGTCAAAAAAAAAAAAAAAGTAAACAGAAGAAGTTAGAATGTAGAAGAACACCAAAAAAAAAAAAAACTCAGAATTAAAAATGTTAAAAAGGTTGACATTCTTATTTTTCTTTTCTGTGCCTTTTCTCACTTGTCGAAAAGAGAGTCGGAATATGTTTTGTGTGCGATGATTCTCCCTTTTTGGACAAATAGAAAGGATTGGAGTCGTCTGTAGGAAAGATCAATCAAAATTTTGGTTTAGCCAACATTTAAGAAGAATACGTGAAATTTTTGCATGGAGAGTAGTCGACCCATGTAGGGATCGACTACCCTCCCACCAACTCAACAAATGGGATTTTCCCTTGGATTTTGCAATTTCGATGTAACCCACATAGGTGGCCGTTTAATGAACCACCTTAAAATTCTGTCCTTGCGGTGTGGTGAGCATTGACTTGCTGTAGCCCTTGAATTAAAGGAGGCCCATATGGCTAGTTGAAACTGGTTACGTTTAATGTTTGCGCTTCAGTTAAACCATTCCGAATCCAACCTTCCTCTCCCTTCTTAGGGCTAGTCCCTTCGTATAGAAAGGTACGATGAGCACCAGAACAAGGGGAGAGACGCTATGATATTCTAAGTCTATTCTTGTGGCGTGGTAAACATTAATTTGCTATAGTCTTTGAACAAATGTAGTCCACATAACTAGTTCAAATCGGTTGTGTTAAGCACTTTCACTTCGGTCAAACCAAATTGAACTCAACCTTTTCTTTTTCCACTATAGGTCCACTCACTTTGCACCAAATGGTGTGGACGGACTGGAACAAAAAGAAAAAAGGAACACTAAATAGACTTTCTTGGTTAGTTTGTCTCGCAGGACCAATGGCCACATTGATTATTATCTTCGATGAAGACAAAGAGCACTCATGTAGGCTCTCATTTACCCGCAGTCAGCTTGTGCCAATCAGGCCCATCCAGCCCATCACCAATGCAACTAGGGTGCCAGCCTCTTGGGGGCCCATATCTGCAGCCGGTATGGCACCCCAGTCAGACTTTGTGCTCTGAGGAACTCGTGATCACCACCAAAGCCCTAGATTTCCAAATATGCCCCAAATCGTTTTGGGGTCCACCTATGGCCCAAGAAGGAGCATGCCAAAAACAGAAGATCAGCATTGCCAGCCAGACGCTCCTCGAGTCTTCTTATCTCTAAGGAGACATGCGGGGCCAGGGAAACCGAGTTTACCCAAAGGAAGACATGGGGTGTAAAAAGAGACTGTCAGGAATCTACAATACCAAGATGTAGCACCTGGTCCCTGGAATCATAAAAAATCTGGAAGATGCCACAACCTAAGGCATCCTTGGGAAGGCTTGAGGGTAACTCTTTCTACCCTCTTGCTCAAAAAGGGATGTCAACCAAACCCCAGAGGATGGAGCTAGTTGCCCAACACAACAGTCAGGCACAACGTAGGAGGATCCGATGGAATACGATGGTAGTTGATGAAATCCTATCACTGCTAGATGGGAAAAAGCCCATGCTAGCCAGGTTCCAATCAAAAGAAACAGGGGAAGAATTAACATCATGCTCTCCTAGACAAAAGGTGGTCTAGAAATAGATCATCAAAGAGTTTGACCTAGACTTCTCACCCACCAACATGGTTTGACTAGGACTACCATGGCTGGTTACCCAAAGCATGGCTTGAAGTCGGGCCATGATACCACCCTCCAGCTCAGAGAAAACATCGGAGGAGCAGTCTAGCTCGGATGATGATGCTAATACAGAAGAAAGCATCACCACGCGCACCTTCTCTTCGTCATAACACTACCAATACTCGTTCTTCATGGCTGAGGGGAGTAGGACAAATCCAAATAACACGGAGGAAAATGAACGAGCCTCCAACATTGAGGAAGGTGGAGGAACTGACATCAATCGCCTAGTTAAGCAACAAGGGGAATAGATCGAACAGATTGCCAACTCTAGCCCCCAATGTATGATGAGCAAAGCATAGCTCATAAAGGCAAAGATCTAGTCGACCAAATCTTGGCCTCAGATCAAGGCTTTGGTTGGAAAAACACTAGAAGTTGGGGCCTTAAGGGATCACTCCTCTAGTGGTAGTCAGAAAATTAACTCTGACAAGCCAATGACATAGAAAGAGGTCACTGACATAATGACCAAGTCAAATGGGGAAAACTGGTTGAAGAAAAAGGGGATGTTGCCTAAGTATCCCCTGGAGTTTGACCTGATCCCATTCTCAAAGAATTACAAGCAGCAAACTTTCTAGGCTTATACAAAGAAGGGATTTGGGCATCAGCATATGGTGCATTTCAAGTCTTCACTCAGGAGTTTGCGAAATATAGATACCCTGAAGATCTGCCTATTCATCAACACCATCAAAGGTTTCACCTTCGATTGGTATCGGCAGTTACTTGATTACTCTCTCACTTCCTTGGCAGTACTGGAAGAAAAGTTCCTACTAAATTTCCAAGAGGAAGATCAAGTAGTAACCCTCACCTTCTTAAGCAACACCAAACAGGAAGATGATGAAACTACCCAAGCCTTCATCAACAGATGGAGGGAACTTTCCTACAGATGCATAGAACCCCAATCGCAAAAAGTTGCAGTGGAAATGTGCATCGATAATCTCAGGCTAGATATCTATGCTATGATTGTGGGCTTAAAAACCAAGTGCCCATCAAGGCTCATTGAAGTAGTTGTGCAAGCCAAAAATGTCTGCAAAGAGTTGGATAAGAAAAAAAGGAAAGAGAAATGATACTACCGCTTCAAGGGTACCAAAGAGTGGGAAAAAGAAAGAAGAGGTGTTCAATGTCTAGACCTCTAAAACACCATGCAAAACTCAAAACTTGATGGATGAATCGGCCCACAAGGATGGCTATAAGTAAAGATGAAGTGCCCCTTCGACAAGGACATCGAAATTTCAGTCCTTTGTAAAAAAAAAGGAAGATTGAGCGGCGCCCCCCCCCCCCCCCCCCCCTAAAGAGACCAAACTAAGAAGGGAAAGTCGATGATCCTAACTATTGTGCATATCATAAACTGGTCTCACATCCCTTCAAGGACTGTTGTATTTCCAAAGAAAAGATCAACAAGATGTCAAAGAATGGGATCATCACCTTCGATCAAAAGTACGATCCTACGCCCGTTAATATGGTGTCTTTCGGGGAACCAGAAGTGCATTTGGCACCTCTAGCATCGAAAATTGTAGAATTTTTTGTCATAAAATCAAGTGTAGCAATGAACAGCTAGATCCCTATAAGGACCAACTCTACAGAGAAACTATGGGTCTACCTAGACTTGGTCAATGACGAAAATTAGGAAGTGGTTAAAGTGCTGTTTGCCAAAGAAAAAAAAGGAATGGCAAGAAAAACTCCAAAAAGACAACATGGGAGATCCAGACACCTCATGTAATCAAAAAGATTAAGAAGGTTCTAGAAAAAGAAACATCACCGTCACACATTAGAAAACTAGTCACACTAGCGGACTTCATGATCCCCATCAACAATAGTGATGAAAAGAGTCCACAAGTCTCTAGTTGCGACTGGATATCCTAAGCAGGTTATCCTTCGGATTCCAAGAATGAGCATAGGAGAAGCCTACCTTCATGGAACGACCTCGATGAAGAAGAACATCTCTCTGATGAAATCCTAAACAAAGATGACATCTTTTATCTCAAGATGCAAGGGGTAACTATCTCCCACTACAATCTCCATGCACCAACAGAAGATGACTGGCCGTTCGAGCAAGGGATAAGAATAATAGTTTTGTCACAAAGAAACACCTACCCATGCTTAATCTAATGGTTGAGTCAAGAAGTCAACCAAGTTTGCCTCAACAGTGAGCTTCAAAATCAAGAAGATGCACAATAGGACTTAGAGTCCGAAAAAGAAATATTGGTGATGTCAAGCTTAATGGTGTCAAGCTCTTATCAACCCTTAAACTCTGAAAATATGGGGAACGAAGAAACTAATTTAAGTCCATCAGAAGTCGAGCAAGTCTTCACTACCCACAGAGCTTCGAGAACCGAAAAAAGCCTATTCTTAGAAGTTAGGACATGGTCAGGAAGGAACTACAAGGTTAATTACAATCAGCATTTTGCTTCTGATGTAAACCCCATACAAAGGGGCATCAATGTAAATGATCCTGGAAATAATAATGAAAGGCCACCAGCATATTAAAGTGCAATGTTGTAGAACACTTAAAACACATACTATCACGTCTACATATCTTGACATGCTACAAATGTCAAAGGAAACTATGATAACTTGATATGGGAACTACTTGCACTCAATGATGAAAATCAATCTTAAATAGGATAGGTCCACTAGATTGAGATAGAATATTAGGATAAAAAACCAAGACGTCAAAGGAATGTCAGGAATGCCTTTTCATTCAAAATGCGGCTAAGGCAATGTTTCCTTTTCAAAAGAAGACTTACTGCTAGGTGAAACTAAACACACTCGGCCTCTCCACTTTACAGCACATGTGAAATAAATACTAATGCTAAGAGTGAAAATTAATCCCGGGTTAGAACTGAACCTCATCACCATATCAACCTTACAAGAGTTGGGCATCTTGATTAGCAAATTGTCCAACACAAACACATCAATACAAGAATATAATGGGGAAGTGCAAAGTTCAATTGCAAAAATATGCATCAAGTTCTAATTGTGGGACCTAAAGTTCGAAGCCAGATTGCATGTCATCAAGACTAGAGCATGCTAAAACATTTTGCTTGGGAGGCGATGCCTACATGACTACGCTACCATCCCTTCCATACTGCATCAATGCCTCAAGTATATCAATGACAGTGGTAAGGTGCACCACGTCTTTGCAGACAAGCTACCTTTTAAAGGGAATGAGGTGTACTTCAAAACACAGCTATGTAAAAAGAAGAGTTTGAAGACCCAAAGGCTAAAACAAATAGATGCAATACACCTTTAGTGGGAGAATCAGCATACATTCTTTAAAAGAAACAAAAAAACAAACCCCAATGAGTCATAATTACAGAACAGCCAACCGTGATTAATGACAAAGACATCTTGTTAGTAATCCTAGTGAAAGCATTTCACGGTCAAACCTTCATGATCCAAAGTAAAAAAGCATGGCAAGTCGGTCGTGGTGACAACATCGATCCATACAAAAATTCAAGGACCAATCTCCATTATCAAACTAGGTAGAGCCAAGCAAGAAAACAATGAGTCAGTGCTTAACTTCATCAATAGATGGAGAGGGATGGCTGAAAGGTGTCAAGAGCCCTTATCAAAGCAAGTCAGTCATACCTGGTATTGGCAAGGACTCCAAAGCATATCCTCTCTAAGATGATTGGGATGGAAATCAAAACCCTTGATCAACTGTCAAAAATTGCTGCAAGAGTGGAAAAGAATCTCTTGCACACTGTGTCATGCTCACAATAAAGTCATCAAGTTCATTATGAAACAAGCAAAATGAAGATGGGACAATCAGTTAACCTAGGGATGCTTTTTTGTACAGAACGAGAAGTAGGGGAATCATTCCAAAGGTTCATTAGTAGGTGGAAGGACTTAGCCAGTCTATGTGCCGAGTTACCATCACAAAGAACTTAAACGACGCTGTGCCAACAAGGACTTCATATCCATATCTAAAGAGCCATGATAGACATGAACTTCCAATCATATGAGGAGCTATTTGGTGCGGCCACAAACATTGTAAGGAGTGTTGCCCATCCAATCATAAGATTGAAGAGATGTTACTCTACGTTCACTGTGTTTGCTACATATGATTTCGACATTGAATTAGAGCAAGTTACAGACAAATATGAAGGACATTTAAATCATCATCTGCCTTTGAATCCATGGTCAGTCCCGGCCCCTATGGATAATGTTGAAGGGCTAATTTTTGTGGTTGAGCCAGTTCGACACAATTTGCATTCAATTGTTTTCTCCAGAGCAGATGACCACTCTTTTGTACGTCCCATCGAAGAAATTACAAATCATGGGCCAGTGATATTTGACCCCTATAGTTAGTGGTCCTGTCTGATAAAGAAAAAATGCTTATGACTTTAGGAAGCCAACTCGGCTGGGAAACGAAAAGGGTCTCCTAGTTCCCTATGATGGCATGACTCCTAGTCAACAAGGAGTATAGAATCGAATGCCATATCGACACTCATACATATGGCGACGGACTCATACATATGGCCTCAGGTACATTCCATATGCCAACATTCTTGAAGAAATCCCTAACTTTAAAGGAGAGGAAGTTGCATCTTTAGATGGGTATGAGATAAATGTTTCTGAAGAAATAGTCTTGGCATATGAACTAGACTATTAGGCTTCTTTCCAACACTGAACAAGATAGTGATGGTGATAACACTTATCAACAAGCAATATGGCTTGTAGGCGAAGGAACAAGTAACTAGAGTCAAGTGGAATGTGATCATTTTGTATTAAATGTACAAGCTGAAGGGCCAATAAAGATAAATCCTTAAAAAGGGACAAAACCCTAGCTCAAATCAGAAAATGAAATTCTAGAGGGATTTACAAAGTTGGGAGCTTCCTAAAGCAATGTGGAAGATCCACCTCCTAGCCCTTCGACAGAGGATCAGGTCTAAGAAATCAATCTAGGAACCCTGGAAAATCCTTGCCCTACCTTTGTAAGTTTGCAAAGTGCACCAGTTTCTTCCATGAGTTTGTGGACTATTTCATGTGAACTTAGACAAAAATGACAGGCGTCAACCGAGAAGTCATAAATCATAGACCAAACATCACCCTAAACATAGAGCTTGTGAAATAAAATCAAAGGCAAACCAAGCCTACAAGATGGATAAATTTGAAAAAGAGGTCCAAAAGCTTAAGGATGTTAACTTCATCTGTAAAGAACAACATCTGGATTGGTTGGCAAACATAGTCCCAGTCACAGAGAAGAATGATCAGATCAAGGTCTACACCGACTTTAGAGACTTAAACAAAGCATGTCCAAAAGATAACTTCCCATTTAGGCTTTGTTTGGTATCTCTACTCTTTTTCCGATAAACCCATTCAAAATAAAGCCATTAAAAAACATCCATTAAAAAGAGTTTAGAATAAAAAAAAGAAAAAAAATATTTGATAATGCAAGGATCTATCTTAAATAGACTTCTTGAAATTAATGGTCGAAAGTCTTTTCACAAATTTCTTAAGATCTGTGAGGTAGCAAGCATTGGAAATTGACCACATAGTTGTGTTCAGCCTGCCAAAAAGATTTAATGGTTTGGATCTTGTGTTTGGGGCCCACAAAATCCAAAAACTAATGAAAAATCCTTCACATTTTCTTCCAAATATGTCGAGATTGTTGATGATCCAACGGCTAAAATTTGAACCCATGATGATGTTTGTCCCTGTGAAAGTTTCAACTCTTTTGTATTATGATTTACTTTTTAGAAGAAAATAAAAAAAAGAGAAGGGAAAACCCGGACTCCCTATGGACCAATCCAAAACCTAGTGTGGTTGATACTTGTTCACAAAATTTTTAAGATGCACTAGATAGTAAGCTTTAAAACTTGACCCCATAGATGTGCTCAGCCTTCCAAAGAGATTTAACTGTTTAGATCTTGTGTTTGGAGTCTACAAAATCCAAAAATTAATATCAATTGGCTCACATTTTCTTACAAATATTTCAAGATTGGTAATGATTTCACAGTGGAAATTTGGACGCATAGTCATATTTGATTCTTTAAGCAATTCCTGTGGTTTGGACCTTGATTTACTCTCTTAGATTAAAACAAACACAAGAAACTAAACTAGGCCATGAGGATGTCCAATGCACTGTTCACTCCCACCCACCCCCCACCCCCCACAAACCCGTCTCCCAACCTCTTTCTTTTTTTGCCTCTTACTTTCATCTACCAAGAATTGGTCAGTTGCTTTTTAGATGTGTGCCTCTACTTCTTGAAAGTAGGTAGAGGGTAGATATGCATGCCAAATGCTCAAAATTTTCAAATGTCTACCCACTTTAGATATTTAAAAAAGTAGAGACTCAAAATAGAAATGTCAAACATGAGTACAGTCTTAACACATTTGTGGTAAGTCCATAAAATTGCCCCATGGCAGCATGAATGGAATGTAGATGGACTATCTGAATATCAAATCCTGCAATTATGCTAGCAGATGATGATCTATGCTTCTACCATTATGGCAGCTAGTAATGATCAAAGACATGCAGCAAATGCAGTTGTCCTTGGATTTACTGGACAATTACATGCTTGGTGGGAAAAATACTTATCCGATACAAAAAGAAATGCTTTATTAAATGCATTAAAAAGAGATCCTTCAGGAAATCCTGTTCTTACTCTTCAAGGCCAAATGATCCCTGATTCTATCTACATGCTCATTACCAATATAGTTAAACATTTTGTTGGCAATTATATGAATGTGGAACAAAAATTAAAAACTCAATTAATTAATTTATCATGCCCAGCGTTATCTGATTTTCGTTGGTATAAAGATGTTTTCTTATCAAAATCTTATACAACCGATTCAAGCAATTCAGAATTTTGGAAAGAAAAATTTATATCAGGTCTTCCTAAACTTTTTGCAGAAAAAGTTAGAGAAGAATTAACATCAGAAAATTATGGGAATTTAAATTATGGACTTTATACATATGGTGATCTCATTCAAAATATAAATAAAGTTGGATTTTCATTATGCAATGAAATTAAACTTAAACGATAAATTGAAATAAAAAATGTATCATCAAGTATGAACTTAGTGATTTTTGTTATCAATTTGGAATGGAACCGTTAATCGGTCCTTCTAGCCAGAATAAAAGGAAAAACTTAAAAAAAAAACCACCAAAAACGAAAATCTAAACATTTTCAACTCCCTAATATTACATTCTCTCAAAAAGATATCATAAAAAATCTTCTCATAAAAACCCTTATAAAGAATCAAAGAAACCTTATCTAAAAGACAATCCATCCACTTCTTATCCCAAGAAAAAAGAAATTCAATGTTATAATTGCAAAGAAAAAGGACATATTGCCCTTGATTGCCCAAAAATAAAAGTTAAAACAGAAAAAGAAATCAAAACTATCTTCAAAGGATCCTCAACGTCAGAGTCATCCAGTTCCTCCGATATAGATTATTCTTCCTCTCATTCTTTAGATACATGTCATTGTAAAATATTTGATAGTGAAATCCAGTATGAATCTGTTTCTTCTTCGTCTTTATCTTTAAACGTATTTTCTGCTCCAGAAGAATTGGTGTTAGATTGTTTAAAGATCTCAAAGATGAAGAATTAAAAAATAAATATTTTGAAAAAATACAGAATATAAATAAAGGAAATAAAAGAGGAAAAGCTTCTACATCAAATAATATATATGATTTACCTGAACAATTCAGCATTAAAACTATATTAGATAGATTAATACAGCAGAAAGCTCCTCCTCATCTTTCAATTCAAGATCTTTATAAAGAAATTGAATATTAAAAGCAAGAAATAAAAGAATTAAAACAAGACTTAATAGAAATTTAAGAACTCAAACAATGTGTTAAGAATCTTGAATTTCACATACTAAAAAATTATCAAGAACATACTGATAATTTAGAACATCAAGAAGAATTTGGTAAAGACTTAGATGGTTTTGTAAATTCTTTATCAAGAAATCTATTTAAAAAATGAAAAACTCAAGTTACAATTAAAATCAAGGACTTCTCTATTAAAGCACTCTGCTTACTAGATAGTGGTACAGATATTAATTTAATAAGAGGACGATTAATCCCAACAAAATATTATGAAATATCAATAATAAACTCAATCTAGCTACTGCTAGCAAAAAACTCCATATCAAATACAAATTAAGTAATATTTATGTCTGTAAAGATGGAACATACATAAAGACTAATTTCCTTCTAGGAAAGGATTTAAACAATGATGTTATCCTTGGAAATCCTTTTCTACAAATTTTATAGCCTTTTCAAATTGACTCATCAGGTCTAAAAACTATTTTAGATAATAAAGAATTAATTTTTGATTTTGAAGAATTAACTTCTATTCATGACATCAATAGTATTCAGATAAAATGTAAACAAGAATAAGGTGTTCAAACAAACAATCAAATATCCAGTTCCAAATAAAATGGATCCTATTAATTGTCTTTTTGATGTCTTCAAATTTTCTCCATATGATCTTATATCCAGTTTTTCTTTTCCAACAGAAAATAAAAAGTCAAGTTATTGATAATTCTTATTTAGACTTATCCTTCAGTCCTATTTACCTTCAGGAAGTATCCCTTCTCATTATGACATCAAGTACTAGCAAAAGCAAAGCCCTTATTCAAGAATCAAGCTCTTCCTCCATACCAATGTCCCAACAAATATCCATCCCTTTCTTCAATTGAGGATTATCTGTCACTTCTCAAGAACTTATCAATGCCCATTGGAGTGCCATTCTCTCTGATAAAAGAAAAAATACTCAAAAAACCCTATCCAAAATTGCAAACCATATCGAGGACTTAGAAAGCCAAATCCTTATGTGCCATAACATCCATCAAAGAGCACTGTTATCCACCTATGGTGATGAAAAAACGTCTAGAATTCACCTCCTAGAAAAGGTTAACACAGCCCTTCCAGATGAAATAGCTGCAAGAATTAGAAAAAAAAACTATGTCTTGTCAGATCAAGGAGCGATTAATGCTCAAAGCTTAACATAGAAGCTGGGCAAATGGCTTTCCCAAATTGTTCTTGCCATCATATGAAGTTGACATCTCATATATTGAACAAGGATTAGTCCAAAGATTTTCTTTATGCAGAGATGATTTTGAAATAATATAGCAGCTCCCTGCAATCGTGTGTCATGCCCTTCGCAGCCTTGGAGTTACCAAAAGACAACTTTTCATAATAACGATTTCATCAAGTTTGGGTAAAAGATCAGAAATCCAGTTTTATTAACCTTATCAATTGTGGACCATTATGAATTATGAAGGAGATTTAATCTGCAAAAAATTTATCTCTACCTTAAATGATTATGAGCATCTTCCTATTGATTATCCAGCTCAATGGTGTGAATCCCATGAAGTCGTTACAATGGAATACAGCTTAGAATGTCTCCAACATTATGATCCAGCTTCTGATCAATATCAAAGATTTCTCAATCTAAAAGGACATCTTGAATTTGCAAGTACATACAGATATGTTTGATATGATGATCGACGAGTTGTTTGCATTGCTGATGATCTCGCTGAGCAAACAACTGTTATACAGAATCCTTCTAAATCCGGACATGCCAAGCTTAATCAAATTCTCAATGCCTATGAAGATATCTCTTTTGATATTTTAGAAAAAACTCATGAAGAATTAACTCAGCTATTCCATGGAGAATTCGAAAATGATAATGAAGGTTGGAATGACCCTTTTCATAATTCTGACTCTATTATGAAGTTCTCCGCCAACTGCACTGGAATTCATCAGGATGGTGATTAATCTTATCAAGATTTATTAAGAGTTTTCTCTATAAAGCATGCAAAGAAAAGACACCAAAAACTTTATCATTGCTACCGTATCCATTGCTAAGCTTTTCTCTACAAACACATCAAACTTATGTTGAAAAAGTATTATACATAAAGCTAGTTTTGAAAAAAAAAGAAAAAAAACAAAAGGCAATGAAGACAAAGCATGACAAGGCTCTTATATCTGGTGCCTATATACATGCGGTACTCTCTTATGTGCATAAAGGAATATCAAGTACACTCATTACAAATGAAGACAAACCAGTTGCAGATACAGCTTCCTATATGATTCCACCTCATCTATATGGCAACTGCTATAGATAAAGTTCAGTTACAGTACCAGTTAAACGTTATCTCCTTATGAAGACCAGAGCATCACAACAAAATACAGCATAGCAAATAAAATGCAAATTCAGTTAAAATGCAGTTATAATAAAATGTAAATTATGTTTGTTACTACTATAAATAAGTTAGCCTTCTCCATGTACAGGCAAGAGTTGGAATACCAATCCTAATCCGGCCTTGCTTCCACCACCATCTCCTCTCTCCTCTCCCTTCCACTTTTGTATCCCTACCATCTTCCCCATTTGGCAGTTGGTATCAGAGCCAAGTTGGCATCTTCTGTAATCAAGTATTTTGGAAATATAAAGTTGTTTTGTGAGTATTTCTTCACTTATCTTTGTTATGTTGTGCTTTGATTTTGTTTAAGGAATTGCTACTCAGAAATAAGAACATCAAAAGTCTTAATACTTAGTTCTGTATTTGTTATTATTGAGAGATTTTAATCATATTCTGCCCAGATCGAAAACCGAGGTAGCCATTGTTAGTCGTGTGAAAGTGTTTAAGGTGTTTTCTTGGTGTGTAAATCCTCTATTTCGTTAGATACTCATGGTGGATTTGGTTAAAATAACTCTGTAATACAAATTATGGCTAAGCTTATTAAGAAGTCTGTACATTCTTCTTTCTCATCATCAAATTTCTTATCTTCTATGTCTATCAAAAATAGTAACGAAATCAGTTATGACGATTTAGATCAAGTTATTTGTAACTGGACTATTCCAACCGTAAATAAACATTAAATTTATAAAGTTGGAAGTTTTCAATTAAAATCAAGTTATAAAGTAAAAACCATTGAAAGAACTAAATCTATTACCAGTAATATTTAACATCGTTTTTTAATCAAGCCCCATGAAGTAAAGGAGTATGCTAAAACATATAATTATACTCATTTTGGATTAGTGCAAGTTACTCTAAAACCATTAACAAGACTTGGACTTAGAACAAAAGCTCTCATCTATGTTCAAGATACAAGACATAAAAAATTCAGTGATTCATTACTTGGAATGGTTAAATCAAGTTTGGCTAATGGCCCCACTTTCTTCAATTGCTTTCCAAATTTTTCCGTTTCCTTTATAGATTTAACTTTGGCTAATGGCCCTATTTTCTTCAATTGCTTTCTAAATTTTTCTGTTTCCTTTATAGATCCAGGTGCACATGAAGCTCTTACTCTTGCCATCCAGACAAAAGGTTTTGATATGAATCCTCATAATCAAAATCTTGCTCTCATAAATAGAGTTTATTATAAACTCATGAATTCTGTTGTCCCAGACATAGCCTATTCCCATCAAGTAAAAGGTATGACTACTTTATTCCAAACTAATTTCAAAAATAAAGTTATTATTCCAAAACTCATAAAGTGGAATGATATTAATCTCTCTGGTAAATGGCGCCTAGAAAACGCTCAATCAAAAAGATATCTAAAAAATCAAGATATTGAAACAATTATTGAACATGAAGATGGAAGTGTTGAAATAAGTTTTCAAACAGATTCAAAAGATGCAACTTCTACAGTTTATCAACCTTCTAGAAAGTTTTATTCTTATCCTCCCTTCGTGGTAGGATCAACCATAAAAGAACCATCCCGAGTTTCTTGCTCAACACCTCATGTAGATCTTAGATCTACAGGATTAGTGTATCCATCTTATCAAGCTTCTCTTTCTCATATATATAATCCTTCCGAATCCGATTTCAATATAGATGTTATTGAATGTTTTGAAATTGATAAAGAAATGTTAAAAAAGAATTTAGCTCTACATCCTTTAACAAAATCTTTTTTTTTAAATAGGTTTCTCAAGAGCATAAAGATTTCTTAAAAAGAAAAATGGTACAAATATATGTATGATAATCAAAGAAATATTTATTTCTTTGATTGGCTTAAACTAGCCATGAAGAAAACTTATAATACTGAAGATTTATCCATCAATATGATAACAAAATTAAGTTCATCTTGGATTATAGCTTCTACCAATTCTTCTCCACAAAGAACTGAAGAATCTATACATCCTCAATTACATTAAATTATTTATAAAAAAAACTTCAGCCGTACCCATAAAAGATGTTGCAAAAATTCAAGGAGATAAAGGTAAATCTGAATTTATTTTCAAATCAGAATTAAGTCATGTTTTAGAACAAAATAATTATACAAATATAAACCTTCATACTATTGGCCAGCAAACCAATAGAATTGAAGATAAAGTAGAAAATATTTTAAAAATACATGAAGCATCTTCTTCTCAAAAAATAATTAAGACACAAACTTTAGGATTTCAAGGTGAAATCCTTAAAGATCTAAAGTTAGAAAAGAAACCTTTAAAATTTTCTAATGAACTCATTAATCAATTATCTCATAGTTTTACAAACATACAACTTCAAGAAAATAAAGACCAAAAAGCTGAAAAATCTATAAATGTTTTAGTCTCAAATTCTAAAGCTTCTAATTCAGATTCAGAATTTTCTATAGCTGATTCTATAGAAAATGAGTCTAAAACAAATGAAAATCAAAATGATCAAGATGAAGAATCTCTACAACTTAATAAAATATTTAAAAGACAAAAACCACGATAGCATACTGTGAATTGGCCCCATGTATTGCATCATCCTTTTTTATATGCAATTATTATTTCTGAAATTTATTTTATTATTTGTGTACGGAAAATCCAAAATTTTGGAGACCTACTTGAAGGAGAAATTAAAGAACAATTGGAAGAAAAAATTAGAATTAGAAAAGAAGGAAGAAAAAACTAAGAAGTTCTATACCATGGGACCCACCATGGCCTTGGGTGTGAATTCAAAGGCATGGACGGCCATGGTGGGGTTTCACATAATACTTGTTGCAAAATTTAAAAATCCGTCTTATTCTTTGTCAATACTTAAAAGATTTAAAATTCAAGTTCAAAGAGAGTCCAAGAAGAGATGGAAGTCCATGGAGGACAATATAAACAAGTAATGAAGGAGAGAAGAAACAAGAAGCAAGCCAAAATCCTTGCAATTGGATTGTGAATCAGGGCATGCTATATACCATTGAAAAGCTCTTTTCTAGTAATATTTGTAGAGCCAAAGATTGCCTCGATCAGGGTTGTAGCGATGGAGATATGATATTTGAAAGTTGACTACTGCATTTCTAAACGGGACAACATGGTGTTGTTTCAGAATTCAAATTAGCTTGAAGTTTAAGTAGCTAGGAGTTCCTATCAAATAAAGAGCTAGAGTTCTTATTCAAGAGGGATGGGATGTTCAAAACTATGCTTCCATTCCTGTTAGGGGAGGGCCCACTCCCTCCATCCATTCTCTCTCCTCCTCCTTTTTCATCTCTTTTACTTTTCTTTTCCAGCAACAAATCTGTATTTTTGTGATGAAAAGAAGAAGATGGAGGAGTAGACTTTCTTTTTGTTTTTTTGTAACATAAGGAGAAGGTGGAGTTGTCTTTTCTTTTACCAATTTTAGAGGATTTTACCTGAAAAAACCCCTTAAATGTACACTAATCATGATTAGGTCCCAATTTTTACTTTCACTGATCCAGTCCATGGAGCTTGATTGTGTGCAAAAGAAAAGGATTTTTTTTTTTTTTTGAATGTGTGGCATCACTTAGCCCTACATACGGAGAAAAAAAAAAGCGCAAAGAAGAAAGGAAGAAGAGAGGAGAGAAAAAAAAAGAAGAAGGAAAGAGGAAGAAAGGAAGAAGATGAGAGGAAGAAGAAGAAGAAGAAGAGAGAGAGAGAGAGAGAGAGAGAGGAAGGAATAAAAGAAGAAGAAGAAAGGAACGGATTAAGGTTTTTTTTTTCTTTCTTTCTTCTCTTCTTTCTCCTCTCTTCTTCTTCTTTCTCCTCTCTTCTTTTTCCTCTCTTCTTCCTTTCTTTTCTGCTTTTTTTTTTTTTCATCTATAGGGCTGAGTGACACTAGATACAAAAAAAAAAAAAAAAGAAAAGAAAAAAAGTTCGCAAAGAAGAAAGGAAGAAGAGAGGAGAAGTAAGAAAGGAAGAAGAAGAAGAGTGGAAGAAAGGAAGACGAAGCGAAGAGATGAAAGGAGGAGAAAGAACAGAAAAAGAAAAAAACAAATTAATCCCTTCCTTTCTTCAAATCTTCGTCTTCCTTTCTTCCTCTCATCTTCTTCTTCTATTCCTTCCTGTTTTTCCTCTCTCTCTTCTTCTCTTCTTTCGCCTCTCTTCTTCTTCCTTTCTTCTCTTCCTCTTCCTTTCTTCCTCTCTTCCTCTTCCTTTCCTTTTTCTCCTCTTTTCTTCCTTTCTTCTATGTCTTTTTTTTTTTTTTCTGTATGTAGGGTTGAGTGACATAACCACACATTAAAAAAAAAAATTTTTTTTTGGCACACGATCAGGCCCTAGGGACCCGATTAGTGCACACAAAGAATTGGGCCTAATTGCCATTAGTGTATATCTAAGGCGTTTTATCCAATAAAATCCTCCTAATTCTATGCATGAATTCATTCATTCAAAACTGTGTTCTTTCTTTAATTAATTCGTGGGTCCGTTATTGCCAACTCTGTTCAACAAACAAATTCCCGTGATGACTGGGTGCAGCGGATCATGGAGCCACATAAACTAATGGCTGTGTGAATCGTCGTGGTTCTGATTATGGGAACGGTTCTTCATGTTTGAGCTTGATATGAGTGGTAATGTTTGGGCTACTTATTGGGGATGCTTTGATTTGGGTTTGGACAGGCTGATATGTTTAACTAATGGATAGGTTTTAATTGATTTTCTAGTGGTTTGACTTCTTTAAAAGGGTTAATTTAGACTAGCCTATTAGTTATGGCTGGCAGGTTTATGTTTGTCAAAAAGGTGTTTGGGTGGGTTGATACTGGGTTTGTTGTTGGTTATAGTAGGATTGGATCACCCTTTGCTGGGGGCTCAGGTGCGGACTCAGAAACTTTTCCTTTGGGCTGCTCAATGTAAAAAAATATATGGCAAAAAGTAAAATAACCATTAAAATTTCAAATTTATAGGGGAGGTTTTTGAAAATTTTAGGTTTGAGTGGCAACTTCAACCCAGGGGTAGAGGGAGGGGAGGGTGAGTGGGGGCAGTTGCTCCTACTAAACTTTTTTGAAAATTTGAGGGCTATGGTAGGTAGTTTCAATTTATTTTGGGCATTTTATATTTTATCCACCTTTTACCTATCCTCAACTTCTAAGACTAAAAAAGAATTAAATAACCAAAATGCCTATGGATAATAATGTCTTTTTCTTCCATAGAAAAAGAAGCAATCCAAAGTGGACAAATCATACTCCCTTTTTACACGTCCATTCATCTTCAACTTTTTTACTTCTTCTCATCTCAAAGGCTTTTTACCAAAAGCAATTATTTGCCTTTTACACTGCAACCATTCTTCAACATTTTTGCTTTTCTCATCTCAAAGGCTTTTACCAAGTACAACTGTTAATGAGGAAGAACAACTCTATCTAACCCATTTACATAAGTTACCTCATACTCTTAAAATGTGATTTTTTTTCTTTGTTTCATATTTTAGAGAAATAGTATCTTATATCTTGATGTATGATGTTTTACAAAAAGTGGGCCTCACTGATTGATAATCACAACCATTATTTTTGAATTCCTTGAGGTGGAAGATGATGTCTTATATCACGTAGATATGGATATGGCATCTTAGTTCACTTAAATAATATGTTCTCATTTCTACTGTTGGAGGCATATCCCTAAATCTTTAAGAGCTAAGGTCTTTTAATTTATTTAATCTTTATTTTTGTAAGTGATTATAAAGCAAGGAGACAATTTCATCTTGTCCAATCTTCGCATAATATTAAATTCAAGGACAAACAAATCCAAGGTAGATATGCTCAAATCTAAAGAAATTCCCACTGGTATTCTAAATACAAACAAAAACATCCAAAAGTTTAAAAAATAATTGACAAGAATGTAAATTTAAAAAATAAACCAAATTTTAAAACTATAAATGAGAGTGTCCAAGAGACATCAAATTTGAGTTTCTTGGCCAAACTAGAGATGTATATTTATCTTTTTGTTTAGTGAAATATAATGATTGTTTAGTGAAATATAATGATTTCTCTTTGCCCCCACCAAGAGAAATTTATGGCTCCACACAACTCTACTTTAGTCCGCCCGTAGCTGGGCTGGGGTTGTCAATCTGGGTTAATTTGCTGAATAGAATGACTCTATTGAATATAGGTAAGTTCGAGGACGAATGACTGATATTGACCAGCCTTGGGTTTGGTTGCAGATTCACTGTTGTCGAATGTCGTGGATCAGCAGATTCAATGAGTGCACTCTCGGATCCTAGGTCCATAAAAGTCAGGGTCTAAAAATCCTATCGGATAGTAGCAATAAAGTGGATTGAGATCTGTGTCGTGGATCATATGTATAGAAAGAGGGAGAATCAATTAAGTACATGCTAATTTTCTGATGGGACTTAGTGTGTGGATGACTTCCATTTTATTTACAAAGGGTCCACTCAGACTAGGTGTACTCATTAACTCGTTACTTTCTTCACGTCTCATGGTGAAAAGGTAGCAATCGAACTTTCATTGCAGTCTGACTAACATAGTATTAGATTCATTAGTGCTTAAAAGAAACAAAATTTTAGAGGGAGTGAGTTTTATTGAGGAGTTGGTTCCACGCTATGTAAAATGTTGAAAAAGCATTTCTGCTGCCTCTACTAAAACCATAAGGTTTTGGTATGAATGATTAGTTGAAAAAACTTAATAAGATTAGTTCACTTTGTTATTATAGTTTCCTCAGTCACCAGTAGTCAAGGAAAATGGTTGTTTGTGTTGGGGCCATTCCCTTTCCTTCATTCACCTGTTGTAAATGAGAAGGGTTATTTGCATAGGGGCCAAACCCTATTCTAAACCATAACAAATGCCTTCAACGTCTATTATATGTTCCCAACTTTTACTTCAAACGAGTTAGTCGCACCATAAGTTTGACCACAGGATGACTAACTTGATTATCAAAATCTTGCTGGCAAAACATGCCTGCACCAATATGTAATTTATAATATCAAAAATGATAAAAATTTAAAATAATATTTAGTTAAAATTATATTAAGGTGGTAAAAAATGCAATCAAGATTAAAATCTATAGTAATAATAATAATAAATAATTGGTAAATTTCAAAATGAAAGCGATTTAATTTGCTTGAAATGAGTTTAATTAATCTTCACTATTGGGCTTTGGACTTGGGCTTGTGAGTTTAGACTTTCAAACTGGGCCCATTAGTTTGGCTTGCATCATTTTTGCCATCATGTGAATTGTGACCTATTATGGACAAACTGTATAGAAGGCATACTTGGTGATGCAACTTATACATGCTTCATCAACTCATTGTTAAATTCTGTATATAGGTTTAAAATGTCCATTGTATAATTCTAAATGCAGAAGATTTGTTTATGAAGCAATTACATGAAGCTCACAATCATGGTCTTCTTGGTATTTTGTAACACATGACCGTCAGTGCTAAATATGCACGTGTGATGGTTTATTATTCTAACTTCTAGGCTTTTAGTGAATCAAGAAACAAATAATAAAAGCTCTTAGTTTTTTAGTTACCTACTATGCCAAAATTTTGGAGTTTGGAGTCTCATGGCTCATGATGTTCTGTTGCTAAATGCTTAAACAAGTTAGTAAAGAATTGGAGTAGGCCTCAGCAAAGGTAGGCCCTGCCATGGTTGGTAAGAGGTATGACGTTAACTTTGTTATGATGAACCGGCATGATCGAATCTCTCTAATGGTTTCATTGCTTATGTTTAGTATATTTTCTACACATTTTAAAACTGCTACTTTCCTTTCTTTTGTGTTTTATTCTATTCCAAAAATGAATAGGATTAAAAACAAATTGTTTTACTATAAATTATTTTCTGTTAATCATGTTTTGACGCGATGCACCACAGGAAATATATCAGTAGTTTGGCCACATCAACTGGAAAGAGGGCCTAGCTACATCTGTACGTGCATATCTTAATATTTAGATATAGCTTGCTATAATATTGACTATTAGATTATTGATTACTTATTATGTCCATTGTAATATTGACAATTATTGTATTGATTACTTGTTATCATTCAAATGAAAATTAAACTTAATAGTAATATTTGACTGTTGTCTTATTTAGGCATGATGAAATGTGAATCAATTCTAGCTATACTTGTCATGCCCCCAAAACCGGGCCAAATACAAACCTGGTCCTAGGAGTGTGAGAATTAGGGCTAATTTAAAATTTTCTTGAATGTATAACACGAGCCCCAATTCTGGTTAGATCAAAGTCCTTCGTGAGACTATACTTACTAATTAAGCAACCATAATCACACGCGGAATCAAAAATCCAAAATCTACATAGCTAAGTATCATAAACAACCATATATAAAACAAACTCAAAGGTGATTAATAAATGGTCAAGAATTTTGCAGCATAGCAATTAAAGTTATAATTTCCAAAATAATAAATTGAATAACTACTCTAATTGTCACAACCTGAGCCCAGGGACCGGGGGTCAGAGATAGTCTAACCAATGACACACGTACTCCCGTGCATGCACACCTGGACCCCGTCCAAGCATACACCCACAAGGGATCATTCACACATGCAAACAACTGTACGCGGAATCTGTACGTATCAAGGCATACAACGACATACCAAAAGCTACAATGGATTACAAAAGATCATGAACTGATAACAAGAACAATTTACAAGAACGTATGACCATATAGCGGGCTTACAACAAGCAAAAATCAAAATACAGATATCACTCAAAGCCCACATTACAAGTACAGAAAAATCCCCTCAATAGACTCGGACTCAAAGAATGGGGAGAACAAAATGATGCAAACCGTACTCTGGAGGATGGATCAAGTCCACTCCTCTAGGCCGGAGGGGGCCTCGCGAGCCTCTCCTGGAGTCGGGTCGACCGACGCAGGATCGGGAGAGGGATCTGAGCCTGCAACACACAAAGACAACTAATAAGTACGACGACTTAGCAAAGTATAAGCAACAAGAAGATAACACAAATTGTGTCTAATCATGAGTAATAGTCACAGTGCAAGATCCATAGAAATCATGTTCGTATACTAAGCAAATATGCAACGAATAAGCATGCTGTAAGAATCATAAACAGATAACAATCAAAGTGGCTACTACATTGGCCATTTTCTCCCTTACGAGAGCGGACGGAATGAGAACACCAGCGACCGGGCCAGGGTACGCATGGGTCTCTAGTTCCCGGGGTCCGGAGTCCCAGGACGGATCACTCTGCAGAGGCAAACACATAAACTAAACCAAAGTTAACCCCGTCGGGTATCCTAAGGCTGAGGCTCAGTAGTGCCAATACCAACACAATCAATCGGATGATACACCTCAATCAATCAATCATGTCATATCACATACAGATCACATATCATGCTGAACAAACAAGAGGAAGTGCATCACACATACTGATACTGAATACTGAATACAATAAGCGGATACTGATACTGAAGGTACTGAATGCAAATAAGCCGGAAAAGAGGCACTGATAAACTCAGGTACCAATAAAAATAAACACTGATGCAAGTACTCCAATGGAGCAACGGTAAAACACAATAATAGAATGGTCCCGCCCGGGCTTCGCTCTGGGGTTGCTGCATTTCCCACAGAATCGAGAGGTCCAGCGCAGAACACATAAGAGGGCATAACCGTAATCAATATGCTATACAAATCAAACAAATCAAGTACTTATATGAATCAAGGATCAATTACAAGCCAATCCTACACTAATTATCCAGTGTTTCTAACCGTGCATGTTGATGTAGTTTTAAGTTATCCGATGCACCATTGTCTAGTGTTGCAGTGTCTGGAGTGTGCACCGAAGTCCCTTAAACCAACACCCATGGGGAGGTGCTAAACAACTGGATAACTGCATGAATGATTCGCAGCCCTCGATCTCATTCATGTCATTCCGACATTCCATTGGGCATATTCAGGTTCGCTACATTCTAATGTGAAAGTCATATACGGTCTTTTGCTTAAACCTAATCCTTTTCATTCAATTCTCAGGGTTTCACGGTGTAGCCGTAGGTGACCTTACGGCTTAGCCGAGGCATCTTACGGCTTAGCCGTATTATACACTGCGGCTGAGCCGAGGTTCCCCAAATATCCACCCGGATTTACGGCTCAACCGTATTTTACTCTACGGCTCAGCCGTATCCTGGTCCACGGCTTAGCCGCAAGACAATGTACGGCTTAGATCAGGCTGGGCCGTAGAAGAATGGCAATTTGCCAACTCTCAGTTATTTTCAGATAACAGTCTGTACTGTTCTACGGTTAGGGTTACGGCTGGGTCTCAGCTTAGCCGTAAGCCATCTTACGGCTTAGCCGTAGCACATTTCACGGCTTAGCCGTGAGTGCACGGAGTCATTTTTCTGGAATTGTTACAGACATACAGAAACTGTACAGAACGACTGAAAATGAGGAGCTAACAGTAAAATAAGCTCAATAGGGCTGTCTAACACTGAGAAACACAATGAAGAATCAAAACACAACAATCGAATCCATATCAATCGGTGTTCATACAACTTGGGCTTATACTTGCCTCACGGATGGAACTCACTTCGTTGCTTGGCTCAGTCCGCTGGAAACACACACAAACGAGCTCCTTTCTTCCTCCCTCAAACAAACGAAACAGAGAAGGAGAAGAAGAGAAAGAGAGCTGACGAGAGAGAGACGAGCTGAGAGCGAGACAGAGAGTGAGCTGACAGACAGAGACGATCGAGAGAGAAAAGAGAGTTGGTGGGATATTTATACTTAAAATGAGTCAAATTTGCGTCTAGGTCCAAACAGTTTACACGAATATCAGTTTGAGTCAAATGACGGTCCAACGAGAGCAAACGAAATCATTCGGATCCAAGACAGTTACGAAAAACGACAAGCTCAACGAAATACACGCGCTGACGTCAGAATGACGCAAAACTGACAAGGTCAATCAAAAGCCAAAATTACGAAAAAGGGCTCGAACTACTTAGACCAAGTCAACTCAACCCAAACAATCTCTCCAAGACTCAAAACCAAATAAAAACAAAAGCCAAAACACTCTTAACGATAAAAGCACACGTAATTACCCACTAATCCGGCTCAACTCGGGTCGGAGTGTTACATCCTCCCCCACTTGGATATCATTCCGTCCTCGGAATGAACGCGTACCTGAGCAAAAAGGTAAGGATACTGACGCGCCATCTGATCTTCTAATTCTCACGTGGCTTCATCAGGTCCATGATGTTCCCAAAGCACCTTGACCCATCGAATGGTCCTCGTACGCAAGAGCTGTTCTCTAGTCCCAACAATACGGAGCGGACGCTCAACGTATGTCGCATTGGGTTGCATCTGAATATCATCGTATCGAATCACATGCGTCGGGTCTCGAACATACTTGCGAAGCATTGACACATGAAAAACGTCATGTACTCCAGAAAACTCCACGGGTAGAATCAATCTGTATGCTAAATCGCCAATCCGGCTCTTGATCTCAAATGGACCCACATATCTTGGCGATAACTTGCCCTTTTGGCCAAATCGTATTGTACCTTTCATCGGTGAGACCTTCAAGAATACCCAATCTCCAACCTGAAATGCTAATGTTCTTCTTCGCGCATCTGCATAGCTCTTCTGTCTCGATCGGGCAACCTTCAAATTGTCAATGACCTTCTGAACTTTCTCTGTAGTCTCAGCAATGATCGTCGGTCCGTGAAAACTCCTTGTTCCAACTTCTTCCCAGCAAACAGGACTTCTACATTTCCGTCCATACAGAGCTTCATAGGGTGCCATTCCAATACTCTCGTGGAAACTATTGTTATACGCAAACTCGCACAACGAGAGATGCAGATCCCATTCTTTCTCAAAATTCAGTACACTGGCCCGTAACATGTCCTCGAGCGTCTGAATAGTTCGTTCTGACTGTCCATCAGTTTGCGGGTGATACGCCGTACTGAAGCTCAACTTCGTTCCCATGGCTTCCTGAAATGCTCTCCAAAAGGAAGAAACAAAGCGGCTATCTCGATCTGACACAATCGATACAGGCGTACCATGTAGTCTAACGATCTCATCAACGAACTTCTTCGCCATCTCGGAAAATTTCATGCCTTTCTTGAATGGAAGAAAATGGGCTGTCTTCGTCAGTCTGTCCACGATCACCCAAATGGCACTGTTCTTCTTGCTCGTCAGGGGTAGTCCTGAAACAAAGTCCATCGTAATGTGCTCCCATTTCCACTGGGGAATATGCAATGGATGTAAGGAACCTGGCGGTCTCTGATGGTCAGCTTTCACCTTTTGGCAAGTCAAACATCTGGCAACAAACCCAGCAATTTCTCTCTTCATATTATTCCACCAGAATCTGTCCTTGAGAGCTCGGTACATCTTCGTACTTCCAGGGTGCATAGAATAACGAGCATGGTGTGCTTCGGTCATCAAACTCTCCTTCAAAGCATCTACTGCTGGCACACATAACCTGCTCCTGAAATACAAAACATCACCCTCCAAGCGGAAGTCCGGTCGATCTGCAATGCTATCCCGAATTCGCTTCAACATCGCTTCTCCAAACTGCTGGTCTTTAATACGCTGAATGATGTCAGGCTGAAAGCTCACTGTGCTGGCAAGTGTCAAACAGATCTCCACCGATTGCAACTCCACTGGCTGGGCATGCCTCACAAAATAAAGGCTATCCAAGGCCTGAAGAATCTCGACTTCCTACTCAAGGCATCTGCAACAACATTGCCTTTCCCTGGATGGTACTTAATGGGGAAGTCAAAATCCTTGATCAACTCAAGCCACCTTCGTTGCCTCATATTCAACTCAGACTGCGTGAAGAGATACTGTAAACTCTGATGGTCTGAATGCACTTCAAATGTCACGCCATACAAATAATGTCTCCACATCTTCAACGCAAAAACGACGGCTGCCAACTCTAAATCATGCGTGGCATAGTTCTTCTCGTGCTCCCGGAGTTGCCTCGAGCCATAGGCAATCACTTTGCCATGTTGCATCAAAACACATCCCAAACCGACTCGAGAAGCATCAGAGTAGATCATAAATCCTTCATGCCCATCCGGTAACGTCAAGACTGGAGCCGAAGTAAGCTTCTCCTTCAACATCTGGAAATGCCGTTCACATTCGTCCGTCCAAAGAAAAGGAACATTCTTCCTGGTCAATCGAGTCAACGGGGCAGAAATCTTGGCAAAATCTTGAATAAATCGACGATAATAACCAGCCAATCCAAGAAAACTCCGTATCTCCGTCACTGTCTTCGGGCTGGGCCAATTCATCACTGCCTCAACTTTCGTCTGATCCACTGCCAACCCATCTCGTGAAATGGTATGACCAAGAAAAGCTACCTGCTCGAGCCAAAAATCACACTTCGACAATTTAGCATATAAGCGATGCTCTTTCAACAACTGCAAGGCTCGACGTAGATTTCCTCATGCTCCTCTGGGGTCTTCGAATACACCAAAATATCATCAATAAAGACCACCACGAATCGATCCAGGAAAGGAGCAAAGATCCTATTCATCAAAGCCATGAAGGCAGCAGGTGCATTGGTTAATCCAAATGGCATCACGAGGAACTCAAAATGTCCATACCGTGTCCTGAAAGCAGTCTTCGCAATATCTTCTTCCTTCACCCGGAGTTGATGATACCCCGATCTTAGATCAATCTTGGAAAAGTAAGCGGCACCTTGAAGTTGGTCAAACAACTCGTCAATACGCGGCAATGGGTATTTGTTCTTGATCGTCACTTTGTTCAATCGCCGGTAATCTATGCACATCTGTAAGGTACCGTCCTTCTTCTTCACAAACAGCACTGGCGCTCCCCACGGTGACACACTCGGCCGTACGAAACCCTTCTCCAAAAGATCTTGCAATTGCGTCTTCAATTCGAGTAACTCGGCAGGGGCCATACGATAAGGAGCTAAACTAATGGGTGCTGTACCGGGCACTAAATCGATCGCAAATTCTACATCTCGGACAGGGGGTAACTCGGGTACTTCCTCCGGAAATACATCCGGGAACTCACGTACTACCGGAATCTCACTCAACTGCTTCACCTCCTTCTTCTCCGAGACGAAAGCAAGAAAACCCGCACAACCTCTGCGTATCAAACGATCCGCTTTGCATGCGGAGATGACACGCCTCGGGTATCTCTCCTGATTGCCCTCGAAACGAAACCCCTTCTCAAAATCGAAGTAAATCGTCCTGTTGTAACAGTTAACACAGGCACGATACCGCGCTAGCCAGTCCATTCCAAGGATCACATCGAAATCCAACATGGACAACAAGATCAAATCAACTGGCAGCTGGCGACCTTCAATCACCACGTCACACTGAGGGTAGTATACACTACACTCCACTCTCTTGCCCACCGGAGTGGACACCACCAGCAAATAGGGTAGCGGCTGAGGGGGTTGCGGTAACTGTTCCGCAAAACGAGGTGCAACATACGAACGCGTAGATCCCGAATCAAATAGTGTATGTGCTTCAGCTCGGGCAATGAGAACTTTACCTTCCACCACCTTCGCATCTTCTGCATGATCATGGGAGGCTGCGTACACGCGAGCAGTCTGACGCTGTGGCTTCTGATTCTGGCGAGACGGCTGGGGGCTATTCGAAGCTGCAGAACTCAGAGACTTGGATGACCCCATAGATCGAGACGACTGGAAAGTCCTGGCTTTCGGGCACTGAGCTATCTTATGCTCCATAGATCCGCAACTCAAACAAGCTCCGGACTTCTTCCAACACCTCTCCGTCGGATGTCCCAATCTACAAAACTCGCATCTACTCCCAGAGAAACTCGAAGTTCCTTGTTTCCCTTTCCATTTCTTCTGAATCTGTCCCTTGGACCCCACTGGTGCACTCCTCTTGAAGTCCATAGCTCTTTCTGCTAGGTGGTTGGCTTCCGCAGCGTGTGCTCTGTCGACCGCATCATCAAAAGTAGCTGGTCTCTGGAAGGCAGTCACAAAATTCGCATATCTCGGATGCAGACCAGAAATGAAACGATTCACCTTCTTCTCCTCAGTATTGATCATGTCCTCAGCAAAATGGGACAACTGGATAAATCGGTGAATATACTCTGAGACGGTCAGCTGCTGCTGCTGTAAGGCCAGAAACTCAACCTCCTTCACACGTCGGACATGAGCAGGGATGAACTTCCTTCTGAACTGTTTCTGGAACGTCTCCCACACTGCTTCACTAGGCATAGTCAGATAGGCTGCACTGACACTCTTCCACCACGTCCTTGCCACCTCTCGGAACATCGAGGCCGTAAGCATAACCTTCTGCCGGTCATCACAGATAATGGTCGAGAAGAGATCTCCGGTATGCTCTAGCCACTGATCAGCCTTCAACGCATCTTCATTGCCATAGAATTCTGTGGCTCCACGTTTCCTGAATTTATCGTACAGCGCATTTGGATCGCTCTCTTTAGGCTGAAAAACCACTTGCTGCTCTACAAGCCGCTGAACTGGTACTTGGCTCTGTCGGTCTACTAACGAAACGACCTGTGCCTGCAAAGAATGGATCACCTGTAGCATAGTCAAAAAGCGCTCGTCAAAATTCACAAGGGGCTGAGGAGCGGCTGATCCACTCTCATTTTCTCCTTGATTGTTGGTGTCGTGTGTTCCAGATCCCGATGCCATAGCCTGCAAAACACAAAAGTCAATCTGCTATCACACTAGGTACTCACACAGACTCACAAGACAAGGGGACCAACGCAACAGTCCAAAACTGGACTACGAAATCTCACCACGTCCTATATGCCTACATGCTTACAAACTAAGATAGAGACAATGCTCTGATACCATACAATACGTATGTCACAACCCGAGCCCAGGAACCGGGGGTCAGAGATAGTCTAACCAATGACACACGTACTCCCGTGCATGCACACTTGGACACCGTCCAAGCATACACCCACAAGGGATCATTCACACATGCAAACAACTGTACGCGGAATCTGTACGTATCAAGGCATACAACGACATACCAAAAGCTACAATGGATTACAAAAGATCATGAACTGATAACAAGAACAATTTACAAGAACGTATGACCATATAGCGGGCTTACAACAAGCAAAAATCAAAATACAGATATCACTCAAAGCCCACATTACAAGTACAGAAAAATCCCTTCAATAGACTCGGACTCAAAGAATGGGGAGAACAAAATGATGCAAACCGTACTCTGGAGGATGGATCAAGTCCACTCCTTTAGGCCGGAGGGGGCCTCGCGAGCCTCTCCTGGAGTCGGGTCGACCGACGCAGGATCGGGAGAGGGATCTGAGCCTGCAACACACAAAGACAACTAATAAGTACGACGACTTAGCAAAGTATAAGCAACAAGAAGATAACACAAATTGTGTCTAATCATGAGTAATAGTCACAGTGCAAGATCCATAGAAATCATGTTCGTATACTAAGCAAATATGCAACGAATAAGCATGCTGTAAGAATCATAAACAGATAACAATCAAAGTGGCTACTACATTGGCCATTTTCTCCCTTACGAGAGCGGACGGAATGAGAACACCAGCGACCGGGCCAGGGTACGCATGGGTCTCTAGTTCCCGGGGTCCGGAGTCCCAGGACGGATCACTCTGCAGAGGCAAACACATAAACTAAACCAAAGTTAACCCCGTCGGGTATCCTAAGGCTGAGGCTCAGTAGTGCCAATACCAATCACAATCAATCGGATGATGCACCTCAATCAATCAATCATGTCATATCACATACAGATCACATATCATGCTGAACAAACAAGAGGAAGTGCATCACACATACTGATACTGAATACTGAATACAATAAGCGGATACTGATACTGAAGGTACTGAATGCAAATAAGCCGGAAAAGAGGCACTGATAAACTCAGGCACCAATAACAATAAACACTGATGCAAGTACTCCAATGGAGCAACGGTAAAACACAATAATAGAATGGTCCCGCCCGGGCTTCGCTCTGGGGTTGCTGCATTTCCCACAGAATCGAGAGGTCCAGCGCAGAACACATAAGAGGGCATAACCGTAATCAATATGCTATACAAATCAAACAAATCAAGTACTTATATGAATCAAGGATCAATTACAAGCCAATCCTACACTAATTATCCAGTGTTTCTAACCGTGCATGTTGATGTAGTTTTAAGTTATCCGATGCACCATTGTCTAGTGTTGCAGTGTCTGGAGTGTGCACCGAAGTCCCTTAAACCAACACCCATGGGGAGGTGCTAAACAACTGGATAACTGCATGAATGATTCGCAGCCCTCGATCTCATTCATGTCATTCCGACATTCCATTGGGCATATTCAGGTTCGCTACATTCTAATGTGAAAGTCATATACGGTCTTTTGCTTAAACCTAATCCTTTTCATTCAATTCTCAGGGTTTCACGGTGTAGCCGTAGGTGACCTTACGGCTTAGCCGAGGCATCTTACGGCTTAGCCGTATTATACACTGCGGCTGAGCCGAGGTTCCCCAAATATCCACCCGGATTTACGGCTCAACCGTATTTTACTCTACGGCTCAGCCGTATCCTGGTCCACGGCTTAGCCGCAAGACAATGTACGGCTTAGATCAGGCTGGGCCGTAGAAGAATGGCAATTTGCCAACTCTCAGTTATTTTCAGATAACAGTCTGTACTGTTCTACGGTTAGGGTTACGGCTGGGTCTCGGCTTAGCCGTAAGCCATCTTACGGCTTAGCCGTAGCACATTTCACGGCTTAGCCGTGAGTGCACGGAGTCATTTTTCTGGAATTGTTACAGACATACAGAAACTGTACAGAACGACTGAAAATGAGGAGCTAACAGTAAAATAAGCTCAATAGGGCTGTCTAACACTGAGAAACACAATGAAGAATCAAAACACAACAATCGAATCCATATCAATCGGTGTTCATACAACTTGGGCTTATACTTGCCTCACGGATGGAACTCACTTCGTTGCTTGGCTCAGTCCGCTGGAAATACACACAAACGAGCTCCTTTCTTCCTCCCTCAAACAAACGAAACAGAGAAGGAGAAGGAGAGAAAGAGAGCTGACGAGAGAGAGACGAGCTGAGAGCGAGACAGAGAGTGAGCTGAGAGACAGAGACGATCGAGAGAGAAAAGAGAGTTGGTGGGATATTTATACTTAAAATGAGTCAAATTTGCGTCTAGGTCCAAACAGTTTACACGAATATCAGTTTGAGTCAAATGACGGTCCAACGAAAGCAAACGAAATCATTCGGATCCAAGACAGTTACGAAAAACGACAAGCTCAACGAAATACACGCGCTAACGTCAGAATGACGCAAAACTGACAAGGTCAATCAAAAGCCAAAATTACGAAAAAGGGCTCGAACTACTTAGACCAAGTCAACTCAACCCAAACAATCTCTCCAAGACTCAAAACCAAATAAAAACAAAAGCCAAAACACTCTTAACGATAAAAGCACACGTAATTACCCACTAATCCGGCTCAACTCGGGTCGGAGTGTTACACTAATGACCCTAAACATGGCCTTATTACATAGTCTAGTGTTCCGATCTCAGCACCATCACTAAGACACCTTAGACAATGTCATCAGCACTCTACTCAACAACTCTACCATCTGGCGGAATCTCCTGCGTTTCCCGACCTTTCGGTTTGGCACTGGTAACGAGACCTAGACACAAAAAGTAGTAGGTCAGATTGACGTAATCTGGCACAAGGTAAACTACGAGTAATGATGCTAATCAACTAAATTAAAGCATATTTAATAATTTTCCCCAAAATATACCGAATGCAAACCCAATGCCATGAATGCAAAAAAAAACGGCTATTCCTTTAGATACAATATACAAAAGCAGGTTTTCCCGCCAACTATAACAAATGGCACTACTGTGTACTATATCGCACAGTACACGCTGTCCTGATTACGTACAACCACCTTCAATTGCAATCGGTCAAATATGTGTATATAAATACATACTATATATGAATGCATAATAAATCATGCTATGAAATTCTTAATTCACAATATCCAAATCATTATCAATTTAAGTGCTTAGATTACTTAATTTAAAAGTATATTATGATCATGTGTCATTTAAATTTCTTTGAGGGTAAGCACTAATCCACCTAACGGTCGTAGTTAACTAAATATGCACATGGGGACCAACCTTCTTTCACAATGGTAATAAGCGTCCATGATGCCAATATCCTACTTTTGGCATCTATCATATGATGCATCCCGAATATCACATTCCCATTCTGAATCCAGTCCAACCCTCATGTGATATTCAATCAGCTTTTCTAAAACATGGAAACCATTTAATGCAATTATGTAAAGTTAATGTGTTTTACAAATAGGGTAGAAAGTATTCAAATTTCAAATTCAAACTAAATCAAATTATAATCAAAAGGAGAGGGAACAATTAGATTCTTAATCTTCATTGATGTGTATTAAAACACCTAATTATTTTATGTAAAACAAAAGAACGAAATCCCAGATTCAGATCCAAAATTTAAACTCAAATTAAAATCCAAATTAGAATCTCAAATACAGTCTAATTAAGATTCCATTCATCTCTAATTACATCGTAATTAAATCCTAATTGAACTAATTAAAATACTAATCACACATAACTTAATTCCAATTAAGATTATAATCAAACCTAATTACAATTCTAATCACCCTAATTAACTATTATTAAGGTTCTAATCAAGTCATAATTAGACCTAAATCAATGTTCTAATTGAATTGTAATTTAATGTACTAATCACACCCAAACTTATTGTGAATCTCAACATAACAATCCAAAATAAAAATAAATTAAAAATCCAAATTATTGTTTTAAACTTCAGTCTCCTTGGGCCCAGGCTCTACTAACAAACCCATCGATTTTTAGCCAAACCCATGCCAGCCAACCCCAAGCAGTAGGGGCAGCCAAGCCCAGCCGTAGCTGGGACCAACAGGCGGCCTAGGCCCACTAGGCAGCAAGCCTAGCTGGCCATAGGCCAGGTCGGCTACCAAGTCGGCCCAGGCAGCAGCTCAACCTACTACCTGGCTTGCACTTGCAACACGGGGCTGTCGGGCGCACTAATTTATTTTTATTTGTTTTTGTTTTATTTGATTAAAATCCAATCCCCATGATTAATCTAGAATCAAAACATTAAACCCAAATCTTATAATTCAGATTGTTAAACATATAAATCAAAACAACAAAATTTACATTATTTACAATTATCCACTTGCCTGGATTTCGATGCCTAAAGCAGATATGAAGATCAAACCTTGGTTTCCTCGGAGAACTGTTAAGGCTTAATTACAGAGGAAAGGAAAAAGACGGAAGAATTGGGCATATGAAGAAAAGACAATCGAAAGCTTTTAGGGTTATATTATGTAAAGGTTTTTTTAAATTACAAGAAAGGACTCCCTGCTTTTTAGTGAGTTTCACAAAATTCCAGAAAAGGGCTTTTCACTTTAAAGGGTCAAATAACTCAGGCTCAAGGCCTAAGAATGACTAATCAGCCCATCTCCAATGGGCCCTATACAAAACTACCATGCATGTAAAGATCCAAATCTCTAAAATGGCCTATTAAGCATCCATCTAACCTTCTCAACCCGACTCAAACCCGATAAACCGATTTGACCCAAAATTACAAATCTGGGGTTTGACATCTCATCTCCCTTAAAAGACATTTGGTCCTCCAAATGACTAACATACCTTGGGAAGAAGGTGTGAATACTGTTTTTTCAGTTTAACTCTAAGCTCCTATGTAGTTTCCTCCATGCGATGATGTCTCCACTGAACCTTCACCTAATGAATGACGTAGTTCCTCAACGCCTACTCTTTAGTGTCAATAATTCCCACTAGTTGCTCAGTATAAGTCGTATCATCCTGCACATGCAATGGTTCATATTACAAATGTATAAAGGGTCTGCAATGTACTTTCTTAGCATAGAAATGTGGAAAATATTATGAACTCCTAATAACTTCGGCGGCAGTACTAACCGATAGGCCACATCATTGACCTTACTGATAATCTAAAATGGTCCAACATATCTCCTGGAAAGTTCCCCTTTTTGCTCAAACTGTAAAGTACCACGCGTAAGTGACACCTTCAGAAATACATGATCACCAACCTCATACTTTAGCTCTCTCCTCCTCTTTTCTATATAACTCTTTTGGTGGCTACGAGCAATCTTCAACCTTTCCCGAATCTACTTAACCTTGTCAGTTGATTCTCCAACAATAGATGGCCCATGAAAACAGCAAGCCCCAAAGTTTGCCCAACATATAGGAGTTTTACATCTTCTCCCATACAAGGCCTCAAAAGGTGCCATGCTAATGCTAGAATGATAATTTTTATTATATGCAAATTCACACAGATCTAAGCTTTCATCCAACTGGTCTTGAAATCCAAGAAACATGCCCTCAATATATCCTCTAAGGTCTGATTGGTACACTCTGTCTACCCATTAGTTTGGGGATGATAGGCTATACCGATGCTCAACTTGGTCTCCAAAGTTTTCTGCAGCGATACCCAAAACTGAGGTACGAATTTACTATCCTCATAGGAGACAATAGAAAATGGCACCCCATGTAACCTTACCACTTCTTTGATATACAGATCTGCCATATTCTCCATTCTCTGACCAGTTTTAAATAGTACAAAGTGGGTTGACTTAGTCAATCAAGCTACTATCACCTAAATTGCGTCAAATCCCTTTCTGGCATTGGGCAACCCTAACACAAAATCCATAGTTATGTGCTCCCACTTCCACTAAGGAATTTCCAACTAATGCAAAAAGACCTGGGGATTTTCTATATTCTATCTTAATTTCTGGCAAACCAAATACTTTGCAACAAACTTTGAGATATCCTTTTTCATATTCTTCCACCAATAATGATTATTTAGGTCCTAATACATCTTAGTATCACTTGGATGAATAGAATACCAAATGTGGTGTGCCTCTACCATGATTTTATCCTTCAAGTCTGGAAAATCAAGCATACAAATTTTGCCTTTATAATACAAAATATCATCTTCCAGCTTAAAATCAAGCCTTTCATCCATGTGATCTTTGATTCTTGTTATCTCTAAGTCTAATAACTAGTGTTCTTTGATCCTTGGAAGCAACTCAAGTTCCCACAAGATTATGCTTGCCAACACTACCCGTTCACTGATAGGCGAAAAATATACATCCATATCTTCCAAACACCAAATCCAATAGTACTCTACAATCAATCCACCAGTGAACGCTGCTTTTTTTATTAATGCATCTGCCACTACATTAGCCCTCCCCGGATGGTACTTTAATCCAAATTTGTAATCCATGATATACTCCATCTATCTTCTCTAACTCCTATTTAACTCACTTTGCGTAAAGAGATGTTAGAGGCTCTTATGATCTGAATGCACTTCAAAAGTGGCTCCATAATGGTATTGCCTCCACATCTTCAAGGCAAAAACTACTACTGCTAGCTATAAATCATGAGTTGTATACTTCCGTTAGTGCTCTTTTAACTATCTAGACCCAGAGGCTACAACCTTTCCGTCTTGTTTGAGGACACAACCAAGTCTAACTTCAGATGCGTCGGTGAAAATCATAAAAGCATTACTACCTGCAGGTAAGGTCAAAACAGGGGTGTGGTCAACCTTCTTTTTAACTCCTAAAAACTCTGCTTAGTCTCATCATTCTACACAAAAGAAACTTCCTTACGAGTCAATCTCAACAGTGGGGCTGCTATCGTAGAAAATCCTTTCACGAATCAGCGAGAATAACCTACTAGGCCTAAGAAATTTTGAACCTCTGACACAGTTTTTGGCCTTTTCCACTTTACTATTACTTTAATCTTTGCTGGGTCCACCGCTAAATCTTCCCTGGAGATAATATGGCCAAAGAATCTTACATGCTCAAACCAAAATTCACATTTACTTGTTTTAATATGCAAGTGGTGTTCCCTCAATAGTTGCAATGAAGTGCGAAGATGCTGAGCATGCTCTTCCTAACTCTTCAAATATACAAGTATATCATCGATAAATACTACCACAAATTGGTCCAAGTGCTATGCAAAAACCCTATTCATCAGCCATAAACGCTGTCGCGCAGTAGTTAGTCCAAAAGACATCACCAGAAATTTGTAGTGACCATATCTAGTTCTGAATGTAGTTTTCGGAATATCCTCAACTCGTACCCTCAACTGATGATATCCTGATCTCAGATCAATCTTAGAAAAATACTGGGCACCCTGTAACTGATCAAACAATTTGTCGATTCGGGGCAAAAGGTACTTATTCTTGATGGTCACTTGATTAAATTGTTTATAATGAATACACATTCTCATAGAACCATCCTTCTTTTTGATAAATAACACTGGAGCCCCCCAAGGAGAGACACTCGGTCTAATAAAACCCTTGTCCAATAATTCTAACAATTGTTCTTTGAGTTCTCTTAACTCAACTAAGGGCATCCTATAAGGGGCTTTCGAGATTGGAGCTATGCCTGGCACAAGCTCAATTGTAAAATCAATTTCACGGACCGGTGGCAATCCGGGAATATCATCGGGAAAAATATCCAAAAAACTCAGACACCACAAGTGTCTCCTCCACTGTTTTAGTCCATTTATTCTTTGTAATAAACGTTATATAACCCTCGGAGCCTTTCATCAACATCTTCGTAGCCTTAATGGCTGAGATCATCTGAGTAACCACTCTCTTCTTAGATCCAACAAATTGCACCTTGGTGCCATCATCAGCTGTTAATTTAACTGTCTTAGCGCGGCAGTCCATCACTGCATTATAAGTAATAAGCGAATCATACACAAGATGGCGTCAAAATCATTCATTAGCAATAGTATTACATTAGCCTTGAGTAGAAGGCCATTTATCGCCAATTTGCATTAAGGGTAGTGCTTCAAACAACTAACATTCTTACCCATCAGGGTAGTCACAACTAAATCAAAAGGCAACTTTGCTGTTCTGATATCAGCTTTCAAAGCAAATTTATGAGAGATATATGAATGTGTAGATCCACGGTCAAATAGAACCTTAGTATAACGATCATAAATAGAAATAGTACCTTCAACAATATTCTCTACAGTATCAACTTAATCTTGAGTCGTAGCATACACTTTGCCTTCTTGCTGGGGCCTTGGATGCTGTCTATTAGGCCTTGGAAGTCTTTGGGGTCCTCTCTATGGTCAGGGCTACTGGGGAGGTCAGTACAACTACATTTGTTACTGTAGTGCCTGAGGTCATGGTTACTGCAGAGGAGTTGGTGCTATCTTTCTTAATGGCTGTGCTTGAATAAGAGCTCCGTGTGTAGATGTCTGCAATACTGTTGGCCTTTCTTCTTAGGGCAGTCATTGACCTAATGACTAGTGTCTCCATAGTGAAAACACCCTCCTGTCTGCTTCCAATACTTAGATGTTGGGTGGTTATTGTCACAAATGCCACAAGATTCCCTTTTCTGCTTCTTGAATTAGTACTGTGGGGTCGGATATGGAGCAACTTTCTGCTTGGGTTGGCTCGGAGGGGTGATGAGCCCAATCACCTCCTCGGCCCAATACGCCTTATCCAAATATTCCTGGTAGGTATTTAGAACTTGTTACTTGTCATGTAGTAGTATATTTGGTCGAAGGCCATCGAGGAACCATCGAATCCTTTTGCTTTTTGGAGTGAGAGGTGGTGCGAAAGGAGAGAGACGGGTAAACTGCAGTTCATATTCTCTAATAGACAAGGAATCTTGCTTCAATCTATCAAACTCTATTATCTTCCGAATGCGAATATGTTCTGGTACATACTTCTCATGGAATTAGTTACGAATGGTGGTCTAAGCTACTTCCCCAACTATTATTGTTGACCCATAAAATTTTGCAAATAATGCAGTGAAGGCATTACAAGCTTTGGATTATAAAGTTCTAAAGTTTTCAAAGCACTTGGACCTCATCTCAGCTGAAATCAGCTTCAGAGACTCTTTGTTAGCTCCTTAGGAATCACTGCGGGACCTGGCACTTCCACATGTTGAAGCAAGCTCCTATTCAATGAAATACTTTCAAGTACATTTAAAGACTACTCCTCGAGGATTCAGAGCATTTGGACATCATTTGGATCCAAACTTGGTCCAGATGATCATATACTATGCTCTGTGGATCCCTGTGCAGAGTGACATCCCATGAAGATCAAATTAGCTGAAACTCTCAAAGAAAGCTCAAATGATGCCCAAGACAGGCCCTACAAAATTTTGGGTTGAACAGACATCAACAAACCTAAAAGCCATAAGCATGTCAACTTGGGTCAGTCCCCCCCCAAGCCATGGGGTCACTGACTAAAGTCCTGCTTCCTGATATCCAAAATTGATGAAATTTGGACGCGAATCTTCAGTTATACTCAAAAGATATTCTACAAAATTTCAAGTTAAAAGGACTCCATTTGGTTTGAATTTCACTGCATGTCAGTTTAGAACACAGTGACACCGAGTTATGGAGGTCACTAACTAAAATCTTACTTCCAGGAGGCCAAAGCTGATGAAATTTCAGAACAAATACTCAAAGAATGCTCAAAGTTACTCTTCTAAATTTTCAAATCATATGGATGTTGTTCGGGTATAAAACAAGCTGACTACCTACAGTGTGGGGTGAATAGCGACTTAACACATGCAATGAATAGGCCACTACTCGAAATCCTACTTCTTTAAATCCAAACTGCATGAAATTTGGGTGAAGAGTCCAAGATATCCCTAATGTCAGTTCCTCCAAATTGAAGTCATTTGGGCCTCAAACAACTGAGACAAGGGCCCACTTTCATAAAAAGTCAACTGAAGAGTTGACCAACTTTCGAAAGTCAAAACAAGTTGAAACTTCTGTGGCATGCTCAAAATAGTGTTAAGAAGCAACCCTCCATGTTTCGTGGTGATCAGACATCGTTCGGGCCCTAAACTGGCGAAAACGGGTCACCTATACAAAAGTATGAAAACGGGCCTTGTCCATGACCGCGGCCCAATCAATGAAGGAGTTGACCAACTTCAGATGGTCAAAGTGAGCCAAAACTTCTATGACACACTCAAAATAGTGTCAAGAAGCATCCCTCCAATTCTCGTGGCGATTAGACTTCGTTTGGGTCCCAAACAAGTGAAAACGGGTTGCAAATGCAAAAACCCGAAATTGGGCCTTGGGAGTGACCGCGGCCTGTTCATTAAGGGAGTTGACCAACTTTAGGTGGTCAAAATGAGCTAAAACTTGTATGACACACTCAAAATAGTGTCAAAAAGCATCTTTCCAAGTTTCATCAAGATTGGACTTCGTTCGGACCCCAAACAGGTGGAAATGGGTCACAAATTCAAAATTCCAAAAATGGGCCTTGGTAGTGACCGTGGCCTATTCATCAAGGGAGTTGACCAACTTTAGATGGTCAAAACGAGCTGAAACTTCTATGACACACTCAAAATAATGTCAAAAAGTATCCTTCCAAGTTTCATCAAGATTGGACTTCGTTCGGACCCCAAACAGGTGAAAATGGGTCTCAAATGCAAATGTCCAAAAATGGGCCTTGGGAGTGACCGTGGCCTGTTCATCAAGGGAGTCGACCAACTTTAGGTGGTCAAAACGAGCAGAAACTTCTATGACACACTTAAAATAGTGTCAAGAAGCATCCTTCCAAGTTTCATCAAGATTGGACTTCGTTCGGACCCTAAATAGGTGAAAATGGGGTCACAAATGCAAAAGTCCAAAAATGGGCCTTGGGAGTGATCGCGGCTTGTTCATCAAGGGAGTTGACCAGCTTCAGATGGTCAAAACGAGTTAAACTTCTATGACACACTCAAAATAGTGTCAAGATATAACGTTTCAAGTTTTGTGAAGATTGGACTTCGTTCGGAACCCGAACAGGTGAGAACGGATCACAAATGTAAAAATCCAAAAATGGGCCTTGGTAGTGACCACTGCCTATTCATCAAGGGAGTTGACCAACTTTCGATGGTCAAAATGAGCTAAAACTCTTATGACATGGTGAAAATAGTGTCAAGAAGCATCCCTCCAAGTTTCGTGGCGATTGGATTTCGTTTGGGCTCAAACAGGTGAAAACGGGTCGCAAATGCAAAAACCCGAAATCGGGCCTTGTCAATGACCGTGGCTACGGTCACGAACCCCCAAAGGGCACTTCCTACGGTTTTGGATGGTTCTTCTCCACTTCCTTTCGATGTGTAACCTCCCACAACCTCCCTTAACTCCCTGGAACTGCCAGAAACTATTAGGGGGAATCTATAAAAGGCTAAGATTTAAAAAGAAAAGAAAAGGAAGAGGAAGAAGACACAGAAAACTTCAAGAACAGAAGCACTCAAAAGCATCCAAAGGAAGAGATACAGCAGCATTCCACGACCTTCCCTTCTCTTTTTTCTCAGTTACCAATGTAAGCAAGAAGGTTTAGAGGAACAGGAGAAGGGAGGGGTGACTAAAGAACAAACTATGTTCATGCAGTAATGACTATTTGAAGGATGACGTTGTCATCTTTGTTTTTCTCATTCGGGGGGTTTCTTGGCCATCATAAAGGTTGTGAACAAGCCATTTTGGGCCTCATTTTGTTCCTTGAAAGCCATAGGTTCAGAATGACACAACCTTGGCTTCCTACAATACCCTTTTCGGACTTAAACAAAAGACAGTCCGTAAACATGAATGATGAATTACAAAGTTTTCAATCGATTCTATAGTCGAATTCGATCTTCTCAATGGTCATTCAACACCCCAAGATGTTATAAAAAGGAGTTTCAACAATTGAAAAAAGTTTCGAAGAAAAATCAGCACGAACAAAGCGGAAACAGAGGCAAAACAGTGACTTCAAGGTCACTGTCTGTCAGTGACCGTGACCCACGGTCACTAGCCGGGGGCAGTGACCGTGGGTCACGGTCACCCCCATTTTCCCTCTTTTTTTTTTTTTTTGCATTGTTTCATACTTTATGTACATTTTCTTGTATTTTCCAAATGGAGATCATATATAAGACTTGAGGGAGGGGTTGTAAACTTTGAAAATTCATGTAAACAACTTGCATCCCCGTGGTTAGGGCATTAGAATCCATGTAAATAAAGAGAAATTAATGATGAACTTTAGTTAACTCCCATTCTTCTTAACACTTGAAATCCGTGAATGTCGGAAATCGAATCCATTACACATTTTCCACGCCATTTTAAGCGCGATCAGAAGAATTTTAACATATGCTGCTTCCTTAACAGTAGTCCACCACCGTCAGCTACATCCTGGAACATAGAAACTACCAACTTAATCTTCTATGCCCCTATGCAGACTAGGTTCTCAAATATCTTTTCAACTTGAATTAGAACTTCTTCTGCCACCGTTGGATTTTCACCCCCATTAACACTAATGGTCCCCTCTTCTTAAACTTCTAAAAAATATCATTGGGATCTTGTGGTCTGGGGCCTATAACAACCTAAGGCTGCCCAATCCTTTGCAAAGCCTCAAGTACACTGATTTGAAATGCCGCCTGATCTACTACCTGTGGTCTTACCATAAATGTTAGTTGCAGTTGCGGTGGTGGCAAAGGAGGAGGAGGCGGCATTGCATGCACCACGTGGGGTTGATTCATCCTCTACACTGCTTCTAACAACTAAGTCATCTACTGGTCCTGACATTACTGGTGGGCTAGCATAGCCTGTAGTAATGTTTGTATTGGATCATTAGATACTCTACTAGTTCACCCAATTCATCAGAGGACGGGTTGCCTTTCGTTTTCCCTGTCTTAGGTGTCATGTCTGCAAAATAACCAATTGTTAAAGACTTCACGATCTACAATGCAAAAACTAGAAGGCAGAAGCTATACATACCCATGCACACTCTAGACATTATAAAAAAAAATCAAATACAATAACTATACGTGTCTACATGTAATGTTCCCACTAAAGTTTATAATCCTCACAATAGACCTACGTTTATAGCATCTTTAGAACTTTTAGAAACTTGACCGCTCTGATACCATCTGTCACGCCCTCAAAATTGGGCCGAATCCAAACCTAGTCTTCGGAGTGTGAAAATTAGTGCCAATTTAAAATTTTATTAAATGTGTAATACGGGCCCAATTCTAGTTGGATTGAAGTCTTTCGTGAGGCTATGCTTGTTGATCTAGCAACTATAATCACACACGGAATCCAAAATCCATAATCTGCGCAGTTGAGTATCATAAACAACCATACAACAAACTGAGAGATGATTAATAAATGGTCAATAATTTCAAAGCATATTAATTGAAGTTATAATTCCCAAAACAATAAATTGAATAACTAATTTATTGGCCCCAAACATGGCCTTATTACATAATCTAGTGTTCCGATCTCAGCACCATTAATAAGATACCTCGGATGATGTCATCGGCACTTTACTCAAAAACTCCACCATCTAGCGGAATCTCCTATGTCTCTTGACCCTCCAATTCAGCACCAGCAATGAGACCTAGATACCAAAAGTAGTGGGTTGGATTGACGTAATTTGGCAAGAGGTAAACTACAAGTAATAATGTTAATCAATTGAATTAAAGCATATTTTACGTTCTGCCCCAAAATATACCAAATGCAAACCCAATGGTATGAATGCATAAAAATGGGTATTGCTTTAGATACAATATATAAAACTGGGTATTCCCACCAGATATAATAAATGGCACCGCTTTATACTATATCCCACTGTACATGTTGTCCCGATGGCATACAACCACCTCCAACTGCAGTCGATCAAATATGTGTATATAAATACATATTATATACAAATGCATAATAAATAATGCTATGGAACCCTTAATTCACAATATCTAAATCATTATCAATTAAAGTGCTTAGATTACTTAATTTAAAGTATGTAATGATCATGTGTCATTTTAATTTCTCTAAGGGTAAGCACTAATCTACCTAGCGGTCATAGTTAATTAAATATGTACAAGGGGACCAACCTTCTTTCACAATGATAATGAACGTCTATGATGCCAATATCCTACTTTTGGCGTTTATCATGTAGTGCATCTTGGATCTCACATTCCCATTCTGAACCAACCCTCATCTAACATTCAACCAGCTTTTCTCAAAAAACGGAACCCATTTAATTCATTTATGTAAAGTTAATGTATTTTACAAATTGGGTAAAAGGTATTCAAAATTCAAATCCAAACTAAATCAAATAATGATCAAAAGGATAGGGAACAATTAGGTTCTTAATCTTCATTAATGTGTATTAAAACACCTATTTATGTAAAACAAAAAAACCAAATTCCAAATTTAGATCCGAAATTTAAACTCAAATTAAAATTTAAATTAGAATCCCAAATACAGTCTAATTAAGATTCTATTCATCCCTAATTACATCATAATTAAATCATAATTGAACTAATTAAAATACTAATCACACGTAAATAAATTCCAATTAAGATTATAATCAAACTTAATTACAATTCTAATCACCCTCATTACTATTAATTAAGGTTCTAATCAAGTCATAATTAAACCTAAATCAATGTTCTAATCGAATTGTAATTTAATGTTCTAATCACGACCAAACCTATTGTGAATCCCAACATCATCATCATCATCATCATCATCATCATCCAAGCCTTATCCCAACCATGTTGGGGTCAACTACATGAATTCTATTTCTCCATTCTGTTCTATTTTGAGCTAAATCTTTTGATAAGTGCAAGTTCTTCAAATCTGAATTAATGACTTCCATCCATGTTTTCTTCGGCCTACCCCTACTTCTTGATGGACCTTCCACTTGTATATCCAAACTTTTTCTCACCGGTGCCATTTCTGGCCTACGCTCAACATGCCCAAACCATCTTAAACGAGTTTCTCTGGTCTTATCTCCTATTGGTGCTACCCCTAAATGTTCTCGAAAGCGCTCATTTCTAATTTTATCTTTCCTAGTTTTACCACACATCCACCTAAGCATTCTCATATCCACTACATCCATCTTATGAATATGTGTCTTCTTAATTGGCTAACATTCTGCTCCATATGTTATAGCTGGTCTAACCACTATCCTGTAAAATTTTCCCTTCAATTTTGTTGGCATTTGTCTATCACAAAGTACTCACGAAGCTAGTCTCCACTTCAGCCATCCAGCTCTTATCCTATTCTGCACATCTTCGTCAATCTCTCCATCCTTACTAATCATCGAGCCTAGGTACCGAAAAGAATCTTTACGTGGTATCTCATGGGTTTCAATTTTGACAGTGGTTTCAAAACTTTGTATATGTCCACTGAAATTGCAATCCATATATTCTGTCTTTGTACGACTTATTTTAAAGCCTCTAGATTCTAATGCCTTCCGCCATCTCTTAAGCTTTGCATTTACACCCTCTCTTGATTCATCCACCAATACTATATCATCTATGAACAACATACACCATGGTACTTCTTCTTGAATATGCATAGTTAACTCATCCATAATTAATGCAAAGAGATAAGGGCTTAAGGATGATCCCTGATGTAAGCCTATAGTCACGGGAAATTCACCCGTTTCTCCACATATGGTTTTCACATTTGTTATTGCACCTTCGTACATATCCTTTAAAATTCAATGTAACCTCTTGGGACATTCCTTTTCTTTAAGACCCACCAAATTAAATTCCTCGGTACCCTATCATAGGCTTTTTTCAAATTGATAAAGACCATATGTAGATTTTTCCTTTTTACTCGGTATTTTCCCATTAATTGCCTAAGTGAAAAGATAGCTTCCATAGCTGATCTCCCTGGCATAAAACCAAATTGATTTTCCAAAATCTTAGTCTTTTTTCTCAGTCTTTGCTCTATTATTCTCTCCCATAACTTCATAGTGTGACTCATAAGTTTAATCCCTCGATAGTAGATACAATGTTGTATATCTCCTTTATTTTTATATATAGGTACTACAATGCTTCTTCTGCATTCATCCAGCATTTTCTTTATCACAAGTATCTTATTGAATAGTCTACATAACCAACTTACTCCAACCTCTCCTAAGCATTTCCGTACCTCTATCAGAATACCATCTGGGCCTGTTGCCGTTCCTGTCTTCATTCGCTTCAATGCTTTCTTCACTTCCACCCCTCTAATTTTACGGAAAAAAGTATACTCTTGTAATGAAGTATCCTCCTCCACTCTTGTATCGCCTAAATATTCTTCATTTAAAAGTTTACTAAAATATTCTTTCCACCTTTCTATAATATCGTTGTCCTTCACCAAAATATTTTCCTCATTGTCCTTGATATATTTGACATGATCTAAGTCCCTACTTTTCTTTCTCTTATTTTTGCAAGCTTAAAAATATCCTTTTCTCTTTCTCTTGTTCCCAACCTATTATAGAGGTCATCGTATGCTTTGAACTTTGCACTACTTACTACTTTCTTAGCTTCTTTCTTTGCCTTCTTATACAACTCAAAATTTTCTATACTCTTAGTCCCCTGCCAAACTTTGTAGCAATATTTTTTTTTTGTCGAATAACTTCCTGAACCTCCATACTCCACCACCATGTTTCTTTATTAATATGTCTCTTCCCTTTTGATTCTCCAAGTACCTCCTTTGCAACATTCCTAATGCAATTAGCCATTTGATTCCACATTACTGTAGTTTCTCATTCAATATTCCATTCTCCTTTCTCAATCATTTTGTCCTTAAATATATTTGCTCTTTCCCCCTTCAAATCTCTCCACTTTGTTTTAGGGTCCATTTTGTTTACTACTGCTCTCTTTTTACTTCTAATGCAAATATCTAAAACTCCAAGCATATGTTGCGTAGTCAAACTCTCTCCTGGAATAATCTTACAATCTTTACAAGCCAATCGGTCCTGTTTTCTAACTAGAAAAAAGTCTATCTGACTCCTATTACTCCCACTTTTATATGTAATTAAATGCTCATCTCTTTTTTTAAAGTAAGTATTTGCTACTATAAGATCAAATGCCACTGCAAAGTCCAATATAGTGTTTCCGAATTCATTCTTTTCTCCAAATCCATTCCCTCCATGCACTCTCTCATATCCTCTATTATCTCTTCCTATATGCCCGTTTAAATCCCCTCCAAGGAAAATTTTATCACTATTTGGGATTTCTCGCATTAAATTATCCATCTCCTCCCAAAATTGTCTTTTCACACTTTCTTCTAGTCCTACTTGGGGAGCATATGCACTAATGATATGAATTATGTCTTCCTCTAGTACTAGTTTAATTGCTATAATTCTATCACCAAACCTCTTTACCCCCACAATTTTCTCTTTTAAATCCTTATCTATAATTATACCCACTCCATTTCTTGTATTACTCTTTCCTGTATAGAAAAGCTTATACCCATCCATGAGCTCCTTAGCTTTATTCCCTTTCCACCTTGTCTCCTGTATACAAGCCACACTAATTCTTCTTCTTTTCATTACCTCAACCAACTCAATGTTTTTGCCTGTCAAGGTTCCTATATTCCAAGTAGCAAGTCTAATTTTCCTATTCCTCCTCTTCTTCTCATGGACTAACTTCTTTAACCGCATTAGCCCAAAGTCATGCGGTAGCCCCTGCACACTTTTCACTGCAGCCGGGTGATGCTGCAATGCATCGCTTAAAATGGGGAACGCCCTAACCTTATCGTAAAATATCATTTGTTCAGAATTTATGTTTGGGTTGTGACAAAGTTTTACGCTGGCTGTCACCTACCTAACGCAACCCTCCTCCTTTACCCGAGCTTGGGACCGGCAGCAAAACTGGCGGAGTTTGTGAATCCCAACATAATAATCCAAAATAAAAATAAATTAAAAACCTAAATTATTATTCTAAACTTCAATCTTCTTAGGCCTAGGCTCTACTGGCAGACCCACCAGAGTTTTAGCCCAGCCCAAGCCAATCAAGCCGAGGTAGAAGGGGCAGCCAGCCCAAGAGGCAGCCCAGGCCCGCCAAGCAGCCAGCCCAGCCAGGCTGCAGGCCAGGTCCGCTGCCCAACCAACACAAGCAGCAGGCACTGCCTGTGCATGCCTTGCAATAGTGTTGATTGGCTTGCGCGCGGCTGCCGACTATGCTGATTTTTTTTATTTGATTAAAATCCAACTCTCATGATTAATCCATAATCAAAACAGTAAATCTTATAATTTAGATTGTTAAGCATATAAATCAAAACAAAAAAATTTACATTATTTACAGTTATCCATTTGCTTGGATTTCAATACCCAAAGCAGATCTGAAAAACAAACCTTGGTTTCCTCGGAGAGCTGCTAGTTATTGATTGCAGAGAAAAAGAAGAAGACGAAAGAATTGGGCATACGAAAAGATGATCGCAAGCCTTTAAGGTTATATTATGTCGAGGTTTTTCTAAATTACAAGGAAGGGCTCTCTGCTTTTTATTGAGTTTTACAAAATTCCAGAAAAGGGCTTTTAGTTTAAAAGGGTCAAATAACTCTGGCCCAAGGCCAAAGAATGACTAATCAGCTCATCTCCAATGGGCTCTACACAAAACTACCATGTATGCAAGGATCCAAATCTCTAAAATGGTCTATTAAGCATTCATCTAATCCTCTCAACTCGACTCAAACCTAACAAATTGATTCGACCCAAAATTCCAAATCTGGGAGTGACAATACTAGAAACTTGATGTTGTCATATTTAAAGGTGCCTTCAACAATGAAGATGATGATTACCGGACTTGAGAGGACTTTGAAAGCCATGTAGTGAAGGAACACGAAGGAAAGAGGCTGCCGCTGTTGACTGGAAAAAGATGCTTTCACCATTAAATATCACAAGGAGAATGTAAGTTTCTTCATACTTTGTGTTCTGGCCATGTTTAGTTGTACGTTAAATTGTCAATGCTTTCAATTTTTAGACATGTAGGCAATACCCAATTGTATTGTTTCTTTTGTCTCACACCATTGTCATCAATTGGGACAGAAATTTTTAAAACAAAAACTAATTTGAATTCCATTGTTCTGCATGCCACAAATGCCCATTCTCCAAAGATTCAAACTACTTGGACTTAAGGCCAAAAATCCAATTACACTTACAATTCCTTTGATATGTTTGTTACACTGATTATGAATTTGCATTTCTTTTTCTTGTTTATAGTGTACAAAAACGAGTTATCTGCCTACATTGGATGATGAAGTATGGAGATTGGAGAAGATTGAAGTGGATGGTTCTTTCCACAAGCAGTTGAATGAGGTTGGAATCTATAAAGTTGAAGATTTTTGAGGCTCCAAGTTAGAGATTTTAAGAGAGTGAGGAATCTAAGAACATTATTTGATTGTTGAATAAGTACACTTAATAATTCCTTTTACATGACAAACGCCATAGATCTGTTTTTATTTTTTCCGTTATTCTGGAGCCCACAAGACAGCAGAAGTTTTATAGTAGACATGTTATCATGACAATAATAGTCACACTAATTATTACGTGCAATCCACGTACACTTCACTAATAAAAATAAATGTATATATATAATTATAAAATTAATAAAATATTATAAAATAATAAAAATATATTTAGCTATTGAATCATCCTCCTCTTTATTTCAATGTAGATTTGCTTGCAATGTTTCCACAAACACGAATGGATCATCCCAAATGGCCGAAATATCACTAGTCAGAATTTTAGGCATAAATTTTGATCGGGCCCGCTGCGTCAGGTGTCCACGTCAAGCTGCGTCAGATGTACCAGCGCTTAATTAAAACGAGTACTGCACGCGTCCTAGCATGACAGGAACTGTTTTTCTTTGTAGAGGACAGAAATTGTTGTGTCAGCTACTACTTTTTTTTCTTTGTCTTGACATGCTTCGGAAGACAATGCCAAATAAAAAGTCAAAACACTACAACACATAATGGTTAGGGGTGCTGCTTCTCCCCTCCTTCGAAAAAAAAAATTTCTTTTCCTAGGTCGGTTTCCGTGCAGAGAGAAGACCCTCATTGGTTGAGTTGCAGTAATAAGATGAGCGTAACAAAATAAAGAGATGACCTCGACATAAATATTGGTACTGTTAACATCATATAAGAGAGGAGAGATAACAAAAGACAGGAATACAGCATAAGGGAGAGATATCTTATGGTTGGGAATTGAGTGCACAGATTAAGGGGAGAAGGAGAGAGAAATTTTATTTATAGAATAAAATTATTTCATCATTAAGCAATTTAATATGATAAAACTTTAGTTCTAGATGCTCCTCTTATTATATGTGGATTCTAATATGAGCATCCACTTATAATAATATATTTTATAATATTTTATTATTTTTTTGGCAAATTAATAGGCCTAAAACTACGCTTTTGAGTGGGCGAAATAGAAATTATAAGGGGGGACGGCAGAATGGCCTATAGCTCCGTCTGGCAATTTGCAAATCCGCCCGAAGCAGCTGCCCAAGGTTCCCAATGCATGGGACGCCCATAATTAGAAGCATCCCGAAAATAATAAAAACTAAATCAATGATAATTGGACTTTTCACCCAAACTACAGAGTAAAAGAAAAAGAACACATCTATGGCCTCATGACCCACCTTCTCCTTCTAGCTTTTGGAGTTCAGTCAGCTTTCAGTTTAGGTTGAAGTTATTCTGCATCTTTTTTTTTTTTTAATGTATTTGTCTCTTGTTATTAAAATAATCAACACTGAGATATAAGAATATTCATCAAAATCTCAAATCCAAAATGCTTGCTAAGATTATGGAAAACGAATCTGAAAATCAAAATAAAGTAATATCCATGATAAAAATATCAAAATATATCTGTCATTAGATTAAACCCATCCCAAAATAAATTGTCCATAGGAAATAGGTGTAGATGTACTTCTTACTAAATAAGCGGCAATCACGACCACAAGAATTTAGATTTAGGAGTTTTCTATTACTTTCTACCAAGGAGAAGGAATCATCACCGAGAACATCCATGGACATGGCTTGTGTTAGTTAATTATAAATCTGGCAAAATATCATTCTTAGACATTTTCAACTCCCTCTCCTCTAATTCCATAGCAAGGAAACACTTGTCCTAATTACAAAAGTTAGAAAGAGAGACAACACATTCTCTTTGAAAATTTTTTAGATGTATAGAATGACATTTCACTAATCTTAAAAAAAGCAAAAAAAAAGAACATTAAAATTTAACACCTATTAATAAGAAAAGGAATAAAGGATTCCAAGCTGCACCTCTGCATCCACCATCTATCCATAACAAAGCCTTTGATGTCATTGAATAGATATAACAACCTCTCTTTCACTAATGGCTAAACTACATGCGCTACTTAGAGGGCCCTGGAAAGGGGGTTCCACACACATGAGAAGAATTGCCCATACCAAGGGATCTATATCCAAGCGTAGCCAGATGAGATATGGAGTTTTAAATGAATGTAGCAAACCCTTGTTCTCTTATCTGTATACCCTGGGGTTAAAATGGTAAAATCAATGGAGATGATATTTTCGACACCCCTTGGCTCATTTCTCCATCATTAGAGCACGACTACGTGTGGACAAAAAAATATAATAGGATATATGCATCAAGAGTAGAGCTGTCAAAGGATAGGGCCAGGGTAAGCCCTTACCTTGCCCTCATAAATGCGGGCTGGGCTTTTGTCAAGCCAAAGCTCTCAAATTCCTCAACGGGCCTATAACATCGAAACCACTACCCTACCTTCAAGAGCTAGGGTCGGACCAAGGCCAAAGAAATTATTTTTCTTAATATTATTATACATAATAACTTTTTTATACTATGATGCCGACTTGCTCCTTTATTTGAGATGCAGATGGGTACAATATAAAAGTTAATATTTTGGTGCACTTTAAGAAAATATATGAAATAAGTTACTTTTTTATTATATAAAAATATTATTTCAGATTATATAAAATAGCTAATTTGATAGTATTATGACATGAAACTAGGCAATGGGAGACACCATTAAATACCTTATCACATCAATATTAGTTAAAGAATATATTAGTTTTATTTGTCATTAGGTTACTAGTAAGGTTGTCGTAAGTTAAAGTTCCACTAGTTGTACCATTTTTTACTAGTTCATAAATTATATTTTTTTATACAACAATAATATGGACCATTAGATCATGTTTGATAATTCTCATATGATATAATTAGATTTATTTCAAATATGCATTAGACCTTTTCAAATAAATTGGTTAGTATGTATGTTCAAATAAACATTAGACCACATTTGAATTAGCATTAACCCTAACTTATAACTCTTTGAAACATTACCAGTGGATTTTATAACAAAGAATTAAACTTTGACTATCGAAGTTAAATGACTAAGATGTTTGATGCATGAATCATAAGCTGTATCTCCATATGTGGGGTTTATTTAAATGAAACAACAGCCATGAGAATATGGGGATATAAAGAAATTGGCATCAATCAATTGTTAGCTAGTGGATAAAATTCAACTTCCACTCAATGATGATGTTAGGACTATCAATCTAAACTTTCAAACTTCAATAATTTACATTTGTAAAAATCAATCTAATAACAACTTAAATTCTTTTTCATTGAAGAGTATGTCCATGTTAAGCAAATATAAAATTAGCCATACCATTCAAAAGAAAATGTATAATTAAATATAGGTACAATATTATGATCTATGAGAATATTCATCAATTAATATTGTTTGATAAAATATAAAGTTTCTATTATTAATTGCTACTTAAAGGAAGTTTTTTTATAATTTTTGGTAAATTCCTATATATAATTAATTTTATTTATTAATAAACAAAGGGCCGCACTAGCTAAGTGAAGCCTTAGCTTAGCCCTCAAGATTGCGAGCTTTCCAAAATTGGGTTTAACCCAACCTCGGGCTTTAGGGCAACAAGAAAAGCCCTTGCTTTGAGGGCGGCTTTTGCGGGCCGAGCCAAACCTGGCCCCCTCATCAAAGGGCTAGATTGCTAGCCCTAAATTCAAGAGACAACGATGCTTACTAAAACCGATAACAACCAAATGCTTCGTCATTATATCCTCATTTTTCGTGGTTTGAAAATCTTCTACATTTGTTCTTGGGAGAATCTGTGATGAGTCAGCCTGAAGATTGGAAACCCCCATGTTTCTATATCCATGGCAGATCGCATGCTTTAAAAGGTTAAGGATCGTGGGGTTGTTTACAGGCTCGTCCATCTGTTGGACTGTACAGTGCTAGTGCAATACTAAAGGCAACAAGTTTTTAACAGCATATCTATAAGAAAATCTTCTGGATACATCCTCTTTCCGTGGTCCATAGTTTGTTGGATAATTAGGACGTTAAGTCTTAAGGGCCACCAGATGAATAGTCTACATCATGCAACGATACAAACACTACTAGGTAATCATCAGAGACAAACTATATTGCTAGCACCACTGGCACCACAAAATAATTCAAAACAGTGTCTATCGCCTTTCCCTTTCTGTAAAAAATATTAATATATAAAAAGACAAAAATAATCACACCTTTTTATTTTACCTTAATAGATTTAAAATCAGATACCCCTCACCATTTATATATATATATCCAAGGGATCTCAAATTCTTTTGGGGGCAGAATCGGACGGGTTTTTAACGGGCACATCCATATGTTGGACGGTACGGTAGTAATGAAACAGAAAAGCCAAAGCTGCTTGACTGTCCACCTCACATCTATAAGAGACAGTCCTCCTGACAAGATCCTTGTCTTTCAATGGACATTTTAGACTTGAGGACCACCAGATAAATGGTCTAGATCACGCAAACATACAAACCCTATTAGGCCAGCAGCTGAGACAAATGGGCTTCCTGTATCGCCTTCCTTTGTTTTCTATAGAATATAGATTTAGAAGGACGCATAATAATTGAGAACTCATCGTCTTCCATGATTCATTTATTTATGAATGAAACAAACGAGTATGTTCTCATCTTTTTCCATGATTCGTTTACATTTAGGAATGCACCAAAAAAGTCCTTATCATGCATTAACACCATCGCAAAAAGCCATCGCGTTGTTCTCTTCTTCTTCCATGGTGTCACAAAGACTCCTTTTCCTTGTCTCAGGCAAACTAGTTACAAGAAACCCAGAAGCCATTATAACCAGCCCAAACACCCCATATGATAAAAACTCGTTTTTCCGACCAGCCACAACTAGCATAGGGCTAAAGACACCCCCAAGTACTAGAGCCTGCCTCACCATAGACAGCGCTGAGTTCCTTACGCTCGTCGGAAACAGCTCTAGGGTGTATATCAACAAGACATTGACTGCACTGCAAGCGCTGAAGAAAGACACCGCCTCCACACCCATCTGCAGCCCCTTCCTATCTCCACCACCCACGAAAACACACAGCACACTACAAACACCACTCACCGTGGTAAAACCAAGCAATGCAGTTCTTCTGTTCATTTGCCCTACAAGAAAAAAAGTGACCAGGGCCGATGGCAACTCTGCTAGCGCGTTAAATGTGGTGCTCAAGTAGAGATTGAAGCTCAAATTTCCTACTCCAAGTGGCATTCCATAGTAGACTATACCTGCTCCAAGGCCCACAATCATAACTGCAGATAATCGCCGAAAGGCCCACCTCTTCGTCCATAAGATCTTCAGAGCTGAGTATACGTCAATGTTCCAAGTCTCCTCTTGAAGATAAACTTGTGAGAAGTCCAGCCCAATCTTCCCATTTGCCGTCGCAATAGTTCCAAGTATTTGTATTGCTTCATCTTTGCGACCGCGAACAAATAGCCATCGAGGGGATTCATAGACACAGAATTTAATAAGTGTACAGTAGAGAATTGCGGGAATTGATGTCCATAGATAGAGAATCCTCCATGAGGCCCCCCTAGTGAAGTACGCTATGGCAGGTAGAGATAAAAAGCCGATTGCGAAACAAAAGAAGCTGATGATGCCAATCTGGCCGCGCCACTTCTTTCCAATGAACTCCGTCGACAGAACCAGCGCACTAGTGCCAATTGTTGCACGGCCCAATCCACCAATGAATCGGAGGGCCGAGTAGACCCAAACGTTGGGTGATAAAGCCGTTAACACCCCCGCTACAGACATGATCAGGCATGAAAGAAGAAGCATATTCTTACGTCCCAGCCGTGAATCTGCGAGCGTCGCAAGGAGAAGCCCCCCAGCAAGGCAGCCAGCGAAGAAGGCCGACGCCGGCAGACCTGCAACAACCGGGCCAGCGCACATGAGCCCCCACTCGGATATAATCGACTCCCGAGCTGGCCCTGCCAAGGCCCATGAATGCTTTGGGCCTGTGGCATAACAGCAAGTTGGGTCTTTTGCATTGGTACAATCCCATGAGGGCTCTGCATCGGTGAATATATTGATGAAGGTCTGTTGTGCGTCGAAGATCCATGCAATCGATACGAGCAGGGTTTGTACAAGTTGCGTCGGTCCCAAGCTGCCTATACACTCCTCTATGGTGTCATCGAGGGCCGGAAGAGACACTTTCTCCTCCGACTGCAGTCCTGACGCAGACGAGTTGACTCGGGAGAGAAGAGGAGAGGATGGGTCTGTCATTTGATTGGGGATTTTTGTAGGTTGTTTAGTGGAATATAGAAGGAGCTGGTGAGGTAGGAAGAGAGGGGATGGATGTGTATTAATAAAAGGCAAATGAGAGTAAGTGAAGTGGTGAGTTTTTTTTAGATATAATAATAAAACAAAATCCAGATTCCTCCTGCATGTGGTTGGGGACACCGATGTTTGGAAATAATATATTATATTGTATTCTTGTTGGCAGGCGCCGGTGGATGTGACCAGCACTAGTAATTTCTGAGCTGTGTTCCAGTCAGTGTGACAACGATAGCTCCTCCGCATGTGGTTAGATGAGTGACAGCCGATCCAGTCTGGAGCTTTCTAAAATTGGCGAGTGCCGTGAGTGTTGTGGGGGCACGCGGTAAGTGGTGCGAGGGTACTCAATACTAGTCATGTATGTTACAGACACTCCTATTTCATAACTCACCTCACAGTTACTCTACGTGGCACTCATCTCTATAATGTCAAAAATAAAACTATAATGTCAAAAATAAAATAAATGGGTTAAGGACACTAGCATCTTCAACATAAATAGGGTCGTTTCACTCTTTAGCTTGAGATGGGAATGTACCTAGGGAGTCGGTCCTGTGCAGGCCGTCCTTACGGTATATGGTAAGGGCTAATCTACACCATCCATGTACTGCCAGAATATCTATATACCATGTCAAGGTTTAATTTCATGGGAAGTATTCTCGTATACACCTATGGTGAGAACCTTTTATGGGGTCAATTTATGGGTCTCATTTGAGTATGAAACCTGAGGAATGGAAAGATTTATATGAGGTTACCTAAATATCAAGTTTAACCTTAATTACATATCTCTAATCCTTTCATCCGTGGCTCAGTTAGTCCATTTGGATTGGTGCACAATTGAGTGATGAATGGAGCCCAACCTAAACTTCTTATAAAAATGTGGTGATAACTAGTTTTCATAGATCTAATATATAAAAAAGGAAAGCCATATCATTGTCCCTTACTATGTCATGAAGGAAGGATGCATAGAAAAATTCTCATATATATATATATATGTGGAAAAGACTACTATGCATCCATCCCTCACCTTTTGGTGAGGAACAGTTTCCTTTTTAGACCTAACATAGTAAAAAAAGGTATTATGATGTATGATAGTTTTATTCTTTTGCACATTAATACTTTTTGAAAATGGAATGATCCCTCACCACAAGGTGAGGGATGGATGCATAGTAATTTTGTCATATATATATATATGAGAAGAATTCTTAAAAACTCTCCATTTAAAAAAGGAGAGTTTTTGCCCTATTTGATTTGACCAATGAAATAACACCGACTCACATTTACAAAGCAGAAAATAGGAGACAACTAATTTTAAGGAGAAGAAAAGCTAGTTTTATGGAGAAGATAATTAATTAATTTAGGTAGATCCCTTAAGAATCCATGTTTGATATAACCAACATCCTATGAGATAAATCCAATTGTAGGGCCAAGTTTTGCTTTAAGCAAATATATGCCCATGAATGTTTTTATTTCTTTTTTTTTTTAATTTTTTGTATTCAAGATTTTGGTGTTGGCATGCTTAATGTATAGTTTTAAGGTTAACATGTTTGATTGTGTAAAATGGTCCATGAGTTGATCTACTTGAGATATAGGGGTCCAACTTGAAATCATAGTCCCTCACACTCACATATACTAGATGAATTCAGATTATTTCAAATTTAACATCAATTTTTTTATTAGTAAGATTAAAACATGAGATTCTTATACCATAACAATTACCCAACTCTACTCGAGTGAGATTTGATGAGGGTTGCACAAAAGATGGGTTCATTAATTTGATTATTTTGAATTTTTCATACGTTGTCTCCACTTAAATAACCCCCAACTGCACATACTAGGGACTGATTCTTTTTCCCTAAGATTGATTAGGAATTTTCATCTTGAGATAAATGGCATGCCTCTTAAAGAAGAAGAAGAAATAGGAAATGAGATCTAAGCCATTTAAAGAGGGAGCAAAAGTAGAAAATAAATATGATTAGATAACTCTACCTCCACCTCATCAATCATTTTCTTCTATTATTCATTGGAGAGGAGCATTTTGCTTTAAAAAAAAGCCCTAGGGCATTTTGTAGGCCTTCCCTATATATATATGTATATGAAGAACATCAGTGTGCATCCTTCCTTCACCGTAGGGTGAGAGACACTTGCATAATTAGAAACATTGATGTGTAAAAGAGGAAATGCCATTTATAATTAAATTCAGAAGAGGAATGCCTAGGTATAAATAGGGAAAGCCATGTAAGCATTACTCACCCTATGATGAGGGAATGATGCATACTAACATTACTTTCTCTCTCTATAAATATATACAAACACTGGTGAGCACTACTTTCTAGTGGGTTCCACTAGGGGCCCCACTTGGGGATAGGACCCAGGGGGATTGAAAGATCTCCTTCATATCAACCATTCTATGGTGATGGAGGCTCAGATCATCGTCCTAAGCTCTTGATCAATGGGCAACAAGTTTTCACCGTCCAAAGTGAGTATAAACCAATTCAACGGTCCAATCCATTTGGATGGGTGCCAAACTTGGCATCGGTGACTATGATGGGGGGTATTTGTTTCATAGTCCACTTGGATAGATCATAAGTTGGGCCCTACTAGTGTTTTGACACATGATGCTCATCTTATTGTGAGCATCAAGTGCTTGGTAGAGATTAGTATGCATCATTCCCTCACCCTTGCGCAATTAGAAATATTCATGTATTTTCATTTATGCCATTTATGGTTAAATACAAAAAAAGAATTCTCAAGTGCAAATTGGGAAAGCTATGTAAGCATCCTCACCCTATAGTGAGGAAATGATGCATTCTAACACTCTTTATATATATATATATATGAGGAATTCTAAAAAACTTTCCATTTAAAAAAGAGTTTTTTTATAAATATCCCTCTAAGGTTTATAGAATTTGTAAACAAGCCCTTGTGGTTTTTGTAGTTGTAAATAGGTCTGTGCCTATTCATTTTAATACCTGTTATGTCCTTAAAATTAGCAAACTTTCAACTACCATAATTTTTAAGAGTGAAATAATACTTTTGCCTATCTCTTTTTATCCCTATATAAATAATTTTAAAAACTTAGTATTTTCTTTTTCATTTTAAAAACTTAGTATTTTTTTTTCTCTTGTGATATCAAGAGTTACATTTAGTTGGACAACATACCTTACATAAATATAATCCTCTCAATCTGAAACCTATTTCATTAAGTCTAAATCCATCGTAATGACAATCAAATCATGTACTTATAATCGAATCTAATTTATTGTATCCATACATAGGCCACACTTTGATTGATGAAAGTTTCAAAATACATTCTGAGTCTTTATATGCATGAAAGAGTTATTGAGAAAGAGGGCATTAGGATTTGGGATAAAATAATAATATTTTTTAAAATAATAAGATACTCATTTTTTTATTGGGTGTAAGGGTAAAGCTGTCAATTTTATAAAATTTAAACACAAACCTGATAATGGTTTCCCATTTTATTAGGAATATTTATTCTAAAGACTTGGCAAGTATTAAATCGGAGAAGCAGGGACCTATTTACAAATACTAAAATCATAGGGGCTTATTTACAAATCCCATAAACCTTAGAGAGTATTTACAAAAATTCTCTTTAAAAAAAGGAGAGTTTTTGTCCCTTTTGATATGTCCAATGAAAATCTACCATCTCACAAGTGTAAGGTAAAAGAATAGGGGATAGCTAATTTTAAGGAATTTATATAACATGTGTTAAAATCTCATAGGATAAAAAAAGGGCACTTTTTTGGTAAAAAAATGCCTGAAGAGTTTTGTAGCATCCTCCCCCAACCTCCCACACCCCCCCACCACCCCCCCAACCAACCCCACACATATATATACATATATGGAAAAGTTCTCCTAAGCTCGAGCTTATATAATAAATTTCGTAAGCTAGAGCCCTTAGGGCCAACCCCTGGTCCATCCAAATGGACCAAACACAAGACCGCATGAATTCCACATGTCCACCAATTATTGATCAGATCCGAATTTATTGGACCCTTGGATTGATTGTGCATCGATTCGAATAAACTATTGACCATTAAAATTTTGGGGCACAAATGGAGATGATATAAACCACAGTTAGGGCTATTTTTTAGATATAGAGGAGAATCTTAGGAGTCCTTGAAATCTTCCCTATCTCCATCCCCATGTTGGTCCCCAGGTGGGCCCCACTTGTGTGAACCGCACATTTGAGCTTACCTCACCCTAAACTTGAGAATAGGAGGGCTGGCCATATATATTTATATATTTATATCTATTTTGTTTAGTCGGGCAATGTATAGTTTTTTCACTTTTTGAAGTTTTCTAATTTGTTTTCTTCTTCAAACTTCAAGGTGTTTATTTAGGCTTTGTCTTTGAGCTATTTTGTATTTTGTTTTTGTTATAATTTGGATCATGTTTGATGTTGACCTGACTTTTGATTTCCTGAACTGCTTGTGGATTTCTTTTAAACTCTTTTGCATGTCAACAACAAATTGAAACCCTTCTGCCACCTTATCTTTACAAGGATCACATGACTCCCCTTCTTTGCTTGGAGATGAGTTGACCACTCATGGAGGTGTAAATGTAGGGTTGAGATGAAAGAGGGTGACCGTTTAGGCTAACAAACTCAATCAAATTCATAGAAACGAGAGTCAAATCCCTCTACACATAAGGAGTTGAGTGTTGACCTATAAAAAAATTACAAAATGTTACAAGTGTTGCAGTGAAGACTTCACAAGAAAATTCCAAGCTCAAAAGTATATAAACCCTAGGTTGTGGACTGTTAGGTCAAGTATTGCATCCATATGTTCAGTGCAAATGCAACTTACTTAGAAGACTTCAAATGAGCCCAGAGTATATCAGTTCAAATTTCAGAGTTAATGGACTTCATTTGGTCACTCAACTCCTTAACCATCAAATTCAAGATTCATTGATTCAAATCCTAGAGTGAAGTTTCTAGATTACTAAAGTGGTAAAAAATCACATTGAAACTCCAACACATGTTCATGAATATGCTTCAAAGTTTCAAAGCATTTAGACTTCATTTCAACTCAAACTCAAGCTTTAGTAACTATCTACCAGCTCTTTAAGGTCACTGTGACAATTGACACTTGGTATGTCAGAATCAGCTAAAACTCTTGAAGGAAATTCAAATCACATTCAGGAGTGGCTTTATAAAATTTCAAGCCAAATAGGCGTCATTTGACTCAAAGCCCAACAAACATGTCAACTTTGGGTTAGTGACCTCCAAGCCATAGGTTCACTGACCAAAGTTTTACTTTTAGGTGACCAAAGTTGATAAAATTTGGACTTAAAGCTCAAGTCAAGTTCACAAATGAGTCTGTAAATTTACAAGTCAAGGAGGGTTTGTCAGACCTTGCTTCAGCTCCATGTCAGCTCATGGGTTAGTGAACCCTCAACCTTGGGGTTACTGACTAAATCCTACTTTTAGGAGGCCAAAGCTAATGAAATTTGTGTATGAGACTCAAAACATGCTCAAAGTCAACCCTTCAAAGTTTCAAATCAATTGAACATTATTCGGGTAGAAAACAAGCTGACTGCCTGCAATGCAAGAGGACATTAACGTAAAAAGTGCAACAAGTGGGCCACTGGTCAGAATCCTACTTCTACAAAACTAAACTATATGAAATTTATATCAACAATTCAAGATGCTCCTAACATCAATTCCTCTAAGTTTCAAGTCGATTTGAACTCATTTGGGACTCAAACAACTGATATAAGGGCCCATTTTCATAAAAAGTCAAAGGGAGGGTTGACCAACTTAAAAAAGTCAAAATATATTGAAATTTCTATGAAACACTCAAAACAGTGTTAGAAACAATTCCTCTAAGTTTCATGAAGATTGGACATCTTTTCGGCCCCAAACTGATGAAAACGATCACACATGCAAAAAACCCAAAAATGGGCTTGTCCTTGATCGTGGCCACCATCATAGACCCCTATAAAGGAGTTACAGTTGATTTCCAAGAGTTATTTTTCTTTATTTTGGAATATAACTCCCCCATAACTACCAAGAACCATCCCGATTCCCTTTGAAGCTTACAAAAAACATACTTGGGCTTCGAACAAGGGGCTTGAAGTTCGGAAAGTTCAAGAGGTTCTAACTCAGTTCCAAGAAAAGATCTTGAAGTTCACAAGGCACCACAAGAATCCAAGTTCACTCTTCTTCTTCCTCTCATAGACTTAAGGTGAGAGAGTGAAAGGAGGTACATCTTGCCATGACCATAGACACTGAACTTCAAGGATACCAAGCATCGAAGAAATTCAGTGAGATGAAGGTACTTTCTTTAGTTCTCCTACTTAAAAGGTTTTGAGCCTAACTATAAGGTTCTGAACAAGCCTTTTAGGCTTTATTCTGTTCTTTGAAAATTATAGGATCAGAATGACACAACTTTGGCCTCAGTTACTTGTACAAAAGCACCCTTTTCGGGATTTGTACAAAGCCGATTTGTAATAAAGAAGTAGTGATTACCAAAGATCTTAAGTGATTCTATAGTCAAATTCAGGATTCTTAACGATCATTCAACACTCTAAAAGTTAAAATTACAAATTCCAACACTTTGAAATAGAGGCAAACCAAGACAAAATAGAGACAAATAGTGGCCAAAACGGCCACTGTTAGTCAATGACTATGAATCATGGTCACCACTCCCTTATCTCCTTTTTTTTTTTGCATTTTTGTATACTTTTCATGTAATTTTCTTACTTCTCCTAGTTTTTCCCAATTTGGATTACATCTGAGACCAAATGGAGGGGTTATAATATTTTTAAAAAACTTGTAAATAACCTACATCCCCGAGGTTAGAGCACTTAACCCATGTAACGAAAGGGAATTTAATGACGAATAGTAGTTATTTTCCCATTCTTTTTTGTGCTTGAATGTGTGATTGTTGGACACATTTGCTGGATTTTACATCATTTTTTAGTGTGATCAAAAGATTGGCACCATTTGTGGGAAGTTTTGCTCTAATTTGTGGTCAAACTTGGCTAAAAGACATGAAAAGTGCTAAAATACATGAAAAAGTGTTGCTTTAGGCCAGTGACCACATGACGCTGTTTAAAATGGCCCGTGACTGCAGGATGATGTGTAAAATGTCCAATGACCGTAGGATGCTGTATAAAATGTCCAGTAACCTTAAGATGCTGTGTAAAATAGCCTGTGACCACAGGAGGCTATGTGAAAGTGCTGTGACTGTAGGAGAATGCGCAGAATGGGTAGTGCTGTGGGTCCTCAATCATTGACCTGTTTTGACCATAGCTTGACTTGTTTGACTTTGAAGACACCCATTCAAGACCTTTGATGTCTATGATGGGTTTGGGAGCATTTTATGCAGGAATTTTGCACCTTGAAATGCATCATTTTGATGAAAGAGTGTTTATTCTATCAAAAAGGCTTTACGTTATTGGCTATAGGATCACCAGTTCCTTTATAAGACCTAAACAAATGTTATATCAAATTAGTCATAAGAACAACAACATTCCCTAATCATTTCCTTTGATGAAGCCAAGTAGAGGCTATTCAAGATCTCCATGACCCAGAATGATCCATCTGCAAGAATGCCAAAGTGCGCCCGAATGGACCCTGTTACTCCTACATCAAGGGTCTTAGTTTTTCAGAGGCTCTCTACTCCTATGTACTTAGCTGCTTCTTCTGATTTGAATGGGTCATCAGTGACCCCAAAGTCCACCAAGATTACTGAAGCACTGAAATCTTGGGTTTCTAAGTATGCACAGAACCCATTTGGGATTACTATTGAGGTTTAGAAGGAACCTAAACTCAAAATGCAGTCAGAAGGTAGTAGCCTTCACATCATCAAGCCTCGTTTGGGGGCAAGAAAGGTCTAATTCATGGATTACAAATCAATGATTCCTGGTAAGCCATGTGCTATGGCTGCCTAGGGCCCAAAGTCATCATCAACTCAACCTAAGCAACAAGTCATTAAAAACCAAATGCATAAAGCACTGGAGGACCTTCGGTAGTTCCTAACTCGCTAGAAGGCCCAAAATGATGCATCTATTCTTAGATGCAGTATGTGGTCACATTAACCATGTATTTCAAAAATTAACAAAGCTAAGAACAAAACCTTGGTCTCACTTGAAGAAATACCTTCTACCCTCTAACTCAATAGAAGGGACGAAGGTTCGGCAAAAGGCATCTACTTTCTGTCATTGTAGCACCTACTTTGCCATCTTCACATCAGCATCCTTTACACGCCGTTGAGCATTAAAAGAAAATCGAGTGATTGGTCATTAACAATCCGACCGATTTCACTCATTTCAAAGACTCGTTCCAACAAAAGAAGGGGCAAAACAAAAAGAATAAAAGAGGTGTCATCGATATCCTTTCATTCCTTATTTTCGATCTAATGGCTTGGAAGCAAGTTGCTAATACTTCTAGGCCATTAGTGGCCATGTTCAAAGATCAAACCCTAGCAGCCAAGCTGGCCAACCAAATTAAAACGAAAGCCTTGGCTCGCCATAAGGAGCGGACTCAAAAGCTACCATAGCACAAGATCACTTGAAAATGGGTGATAAAAAAAGATGATCATGACTTGACAACATCCTATATGGTTGGACCAGGCTTAGCTCGAAGAGTTACTCAGAGTATGGCTTGGACTCAATCACAAGGGTCTGATTTAAACTCACCTTCAAGCAGGACTTTTGAAGGTCACGTCGAAATTGATTCTGATGATGATCCTATCGCTATCTTTGATACAAAAGATAGTCAGTCCACTCCTTAGGCATTGACATCGTCCTACCCTCGTCAGTACACAGTGTTCATGGCTGAGGGGAGTGGAATTAATAGAGATGGAAATTATGATGCTGCCAAAGCCAAATATATCGGCGAAAAAGATGTTAGTGAAAACGAAGATGGCAATGTTAGTGATGTTGTCAAACAACAAGGAGCTAACATCGACCACTTGATTGCTCAATTGAAAATCTTAATAGATAAGTTAGGTGGTCTTACTGAAGCTCAAGTAAATCCTTTGTTCACTGACAGAAGAGAACAAGCAATGATAAGGAGGAATGCAACTAAAATTGATCTGCTCATGGCACAAATCAAATCTTAACAGACAAGGTGATAGCTGCAGGCTCCTTTGGCGTTCATTTGTCAATCTTTAAATAGATCCTGGTAAGCACGTAACGTTCAAGGAGGTTGAAGAAATATTAAAAAAATCAAAGGTGGAGACCAAGATGAAAAAGAAAGGTATCACACCAAAGTACCCTTTGGAATCTGATCTTGTTCCATTTCCACTAGATTATAAGCTTCCGACTTTCCAACCATACCTTGGGAAGGGGTCAACTTATCAACATATCATACATTTCAAATAATTTCTTAGAAGTTTACCAAAATTGGATGCATTAAAGATAAGGTTGTTTGTCAGTACATTGAAAATAGTTGTCTTTGATTGGTACAAGCAGTTACTAGAACTCACTTTCATGACATGGCCCATCACAGAAGAGAAGTTTTTGCTCTACTTTCAGGAAGAGGATTAAGCAATTACCTTTACCATGCTTAGCAGTACAAAGTAGGGAGACAATAAAACCGCACAATCTTTTATTAACAGATGGAGAGCTTTATCATAAAGTTGCTTGGAACAACCATCTCAAAGGGCAACCATCGAAATGTGCAAGACCAATTTGTGACTAGATATTAAAGCGATTATAATTAGTCACAAAACTAAGTCTCTGGCCCTATTTGATGAGGTGGCCACTAATGCAGAGCTAACCTTTAAGGAAATCAGTTGAAAGAAGGCAATCTCTCAAAAAACAGAGTCATTTTCATCTTCTGCTCTAAAATTATAGAAGAAACAAGAGATCTTCAATGTGCAAACCTCTAAACCTCCTCAAAAGCCTCGAAACCCAAAAAATGATCAAACCAAGAAAGAGGAACATGAGAAAAGGAAGAAAACTAAATATCCTTTTGATGGAGAAATCAAGGTGATCTTTCGATGATTGATGGATAACAACAAGATTGAACTTCCACCAATGAAAAAGCTTGAACAAGCGGACCGCATCAATGATCCCAATTATTGCGCATATTGTTAGATGGTATCACACCCTCTCAAGGACTGCTTTATTCTAAAAGAAAAAGTCAATGAGATATGGAAAAATAGAGTGACAACTTTTGATCGAAAATATGATCCCGCTCTAGTCAATATGATCTCTTTTGAACAGTTTGCACTTGTGGCAGTATTTTCTCCACCAAAACCAATGATGGTTGAATTCCATGTTGTAAATGTAGTGCATGATGAACAAGGTCGGATACCAATCAAAACCTCTTTAGGAGAAGAATTGTGGGTCCAGCCAGACTTAGTGAATGATGAAGGTTGTGAAAAGATTAAAACCAAACCCACGTTGCTGAAAGAAAAAAGGTTAAAAGGCAACTTAAGAACCTTCAAAGAGCTACCCAGAACCACTTGATTAAACAAGAAATATAAGATAAAAAGAAGAAGAAAAAGGTGACAAAAGCTGATGCTTTAGAAGAACATTCCAAGCTAATCAGAGGTCATTTTACTTTGGCTGACTTCATCATTCCAATTCCAAAGAACAAGGAAGAACTGCTAATATCCAGTTGCAATAAGATATCTGGGACGGTCCACCTCTGAACACAGATGGTGAGGAGGATTGGTCAAACTCCTCTGACTTCGAAGATGATCAGTGGATTGATGATTACTTTGTTGACGAGTACCCCTTTGATGAGGATGAGGATTTTGAACAAATTTTCGATCCTGAAATGGGTACTCTCATCATTAAATATGGTTTCAATACACTGTTAGTGGCTCTTTATGACATAATAGGCAGAATGCAAGTGGTTCGTCGATATGGTTTCAATACACTGTCAGTGGCTCTTTATGATATACATAGGCAGAATACAAGTGGTTCGTTGAGTAATCCTCCTTTTCCATTACCTCTAGAGATTCATTGCAATCCTTTACCTCTAGTTGAATCCAATCAGGCACAACAACAACAGGCATCGTAATCTGGTTCTTAGGCAGTGACCTCTATGCCAAGTGGTTCCCCTGAACTAGACATTGAGCCAACTTCTTGTTCCCCTGAACAAGCACTCAACTCATTGTACCCAAAGCAAATGGTGAGCTTGAGTCACAAGAGGAACACAAGGAACCTAGCATCGGCAGTCTTGCTATACCTTAAGAAGTGTTCCAAGTTTAGGATAATCTCTTTGATTCAGAAGAAGAAATGTCGTTGGCACCTGCTTTGGGAGTCATTAGCACTTCTACTAATGAATCCCAAATATCTCAAGTTGCTTCTAACAATGCAAATCAAGAGGCAGGCTTGGAAGAAGTTAGTTAGCTCTTTGCTGAACTTAAAGAAATCAATGCCATAAGAAAAGATACTCATCCAGAGGCTGATTGAAACAACATAGTCAATGACGGCACTCATTCCAATTGCGATTATAGAGTCAACTATGACAAATCTTCTTTTTCCTCTTATGTACACCCTTCGAGAAATAATCCTAATGTAAATGCAACTTATTCATATGTAAATGCTAATGAAAAGCCATCAGAGCCATACATATACGATTTTATTGAACACCTTAAACACATACCTGCATAACTTTATATTTTTCATCTCTTGCAGATGTATAAGGAGATTTGTAACAATTTCACACGAGCCCTACAGGCCTTAAATTCCAACAATCAAACTCATGTGGCACAAGTCGATTAGATAGAGAAGAACTATCTTAAAGCAAAGTCCAAAAGGCTTGAGAAGCAATGTATGGAATGTCTTTCCATTCACAATGCTTCCAAGGCCACCATTTCCTTTGCCAAAGGTGATCTCCTTTTAAGAGACATGAAGCACACAAGGCTGCTTTACTTCATGGCCTGCATTAAGGACATACTTGTTCAAAGAGTTCAAGTTGACCCAGGGTCAGCTCTAAACCTCATCACAATCATAGCTCTTTAAGAACTTGACATCCCGGTGAGCAAGCTATCTACTACCAAAACTTCAATCCAAAGCTATGATGGAGAAGTCCAGGATCTGATTTGCAAGATTCAGATTTGGTTCCAACTAGACGATCTAACTTTAGAAGCCACTCTGTACGTAGTAAAGACACGCGCTTGCTACAACATCCTCTTCGGAAGGCGATGGCTGCATGACTACTCCATAGTGCCTTCCACTCTCCATCAATTCCTCAAATATATTAATGATGAGGGCAAGGTGCGTCACATCTTTGCAAATGAAAAGCCTTTCAAAGGCAAAGAGATCTACTTCACTGATGCGGCCATATATCAGGAAAGACTTGTAAAGTCTAACCCAGATACAATCAATTCTCCTATGGATGATGATCCGGCACTATCTCATCAGAAAATAAAGTCTATCCATGGTTCAGCAAAAGATCAAAGCCCACAAAGAAGTTGCAATCTACAAAAAAGCCGACAGTCAAATTTGTGGATACCGAAGCTCCTTTGGTGATCAAGGTCAAATCTGAAATCAAATAGTCATATTAGCCTCTGGTCATATCCACAAAGCCATCCACGATAAAGTAACCAGGCCTTGTTATTCACATAAGCAAGACATGCAGTCCAGTTATGTATATAACACTCGCTTGGAACTCAGCAATGTCATCAATTGAGTATTCTTCAGTGATAATGAGAAATGGTGAACTACCTATGCAAGACAACGAAGGTTCTCATATCCAGTAAATGTGATTTCCTTGGTTGGTAACTAAGAGTCTGACCAAGAAAATAATGATGTACCTCCCCATTCAGGGGAATGTCACTAATGTGGCTTGATTTTCCTATCACTTTTAGTCAACTTGCGCTGGCATCACAACGCAGGGGTGAGTCATCTTATAGATACATCAATAAATGGCTTCATTCCGCTGAAAGATGTGAAATCCTCCACACTACTCAGCATGGTTTCATCTGTGCTGGATAGGCTTATGGCTGACCCTTGCAGTTTGATGGTGGCAATGGATTTTCAAACCTTCGAGAAGATATCTCGAATTGTTGCATCCATTGAGGTAGCACTCTATCGTCTACGTAGAAGACCAGACGGACGCGCCCAGAGCATGTTGTCTTAGTGGTCAAAGATTTAGATTCTAAGGATACTGAGAAGATGGACACCTATGTGTACTCTATTATGGATTTGGATCCTCCACTCTTACCGTGGCCCACTACATCTCAAATTTAAGATTTTGGAGGTTCTTGTTTCTTTATACCTCCATCCTTGCAACACAATCATTCGATAATCTTCCATCAAGCTGAAGATGGTTCTACTTCTTATCATATCTACAAAATCACCAATGATTGGAAAATGAGGCTTGACATCTACAGTCTTGTGGTCTGTAACATGATGAAGAACATGGGGTATAATCTTAAAAAGCCCATTAGCCTCAGAATGAATGTAAATGGAGTTCAAGTTCGTTTTGATGTCTTCACTCCAGAGATGAAATAAGACCTCCAAAAGGGATGCAGAATTGAACAGCCACAACATTACATAGGATACGTTACTTACAGCAATGTTCCTAAACTAAATCAAGATTTTAGAGCAAGATTTGTGGTCTTTACCGAGGAGTATGACTCTAATCACTCTCAGGAGGCTACTGTCTTCCAAGATCCTGTCGATTGGGCTGCGTTTTAACATCCTAAGGGGGCAAGTGATGATGATGACATAATGTCACAAGCCATTGAATATTAACCGCATGAACTAAATGAAGAAATAGATCCATCTCATAACACCTATTGGGAATGTCTAGCCCTAGATGTAAAAGCTAAAAAGCCAAAAAAATCAAATCCATGGAAAGGGATCAGGCTTTGGCTTAAACCTCCAAATGAAACCCCAAAAGGTTTTGTAGAGTTGGAAGCTTCTGAAGATACTGTGGAAGAACCTTTTCCTGAGCCTCGAATTGAGGACCCAATATAAGAAATAAACTTGGGTGCCCTAAAAAATCCTCGTCCTACCTTTGTAAGCTCTCAAATTAAAGGAAAGAAATTTGAAGTGTATGTGAGTTTTTTACAAGAATTTTTGGATTGTTTTGCATGGACTTACGCAAAAATACCGGGCTTAGATACAAAAGTTTCCGTGCACAAGTTGAACTTAGCAGAAGATGCTAAACCTCTAAAACAAGAACAAAGAAGGATGAAGCCAGAAACCATGGACAAGATAGACAAAGAAGTCCAGAAACTCAGGGATGTCCAATTCATTCGTGAAGAATAGCACTGTGATTGGTTTGCTAACATAGTACCAGCCACAAAAAATAATGGGCAAATCAGAGTTTGTATCGACTTCAGAGGTCTTAACAAAGCCTATCCCAAAGATGATTTCCCACTACCTATATTAGAAATCATGATTGATAATACTTTAGGATTTGAAAAAATGTCATTCATGGATATGTTTTTGGGATGCAATCAAATCAAGATGCACAATGAGGATGAGAAATGGACATCCTTCCAAACCCCCTTTGGCGTGTATTGCTACACTGTCATGCCTTATTGGCTTCAAGAATGATGGAGCCACATATTAAAGGGTGATGATGAAAATCTTCAAAGACATGTAGCACAAGTCTGTTGAATGTTATGTTGTTGACTTGGCAGTCAAAAGCAAATAAAAGTCAGACCATCTAGCTGATCTTCATAAAGTCTTCGAAAGGTTGAATAAATTCAATCTTCAAATGAACCTTTTGAAATGTTTCTTTGGAGTTTCCTCTGAGCAGTTCTTAGGATTCGTGGTTCAAAAAGGTGGCATTGAATTGGATCTAGTCAAAGTCAAATCTATATTGGAGATGTCTTTTCCGAGATCTCTTAAAAAACTCAAAAGATTATAAGGTAGTTTTGCCTAAATTTGCCGGCTCATCTCAAACTTATTTGAGAAATGCAGAGCATTCTTTAGACTCACAAAGAAAGGAGTTGAATTTGTGTAGGATAAAACTTGCAAAGATGCCTTTTAAGATATCAAGCGGCATCTCACAAACCCATTGGTTCTTTCGGCTTTGATTCCAGGCAAACTTTTCATCCTCAGCATAAGATCTCTTGATCTCTCTTTATGGGGATTATTAGCCTAAAAGAATGACGAAGGCAAAGAGGTGGCTCTTTACTATTTTTCACGGATGTTAGTTAGTGCTAAACATAACTACCATCTAGTGGAAAATGAATTTCTTGCATTGATGTTCGCAGAATAGAAACTACGTCAGTACATCATCTCTAATGTGGTATGATTGGTTTCTAACATCAACCTATTGAAGATGTTTGTGACAAATGCTAGTGCATTGAGTGATCATCTAGCTAAATGTTCTATTATTCTCTCTTAGTATGACATCAGATACACCTTTACAAAGGTAACAAAAGGACAAGCTCTCACTGATTTTTTTGCGAACCATCCACTCTTGGAGGATTCTGAATTCAAAGATAATCTCCCTAGCGAGCCAGTCTTCTTTGTTTATCAATATGGAAAGCCACCAATGATCCTGACTTGCATTGGGTCATGCACTTCAATGGAGCTTCCAAAACTTTACGAGATCTAGCTTCCAGGGTTGGAATCATTCTCTATAGCCTAAAAAGATTTTATGTCCCCCAATCCTTCTCATTGATCAAGCCATGTTCAAGTAATGTGGAAGAATACATAGCGTTGATTATGGGTCTCAAGCTAGCCTTGGAGTTAGGCATTAATATGCTTGGAGTCTATGGAGATTCGTAACTCGTAATCAAACAAATGAACCTCAAATATGTAGTGTGGAAACCAGATTTGCTTCCTTTCTTCAATAAAGCTTGTCAACTTAGGGAGAGGTTCATGTTAATAAAATTTTACTACATTCCAAAGCATCAAAATCTCAAGGCAGATGCACTAGCAAGATTGGCAAAATCAATGTCAATTCCAAAAATTGCAAATTGGTGCTAGAAGTAGTCGAAAGAAGACTTCTAGCCCCACTTGACACCCATAAAATGTAGTAGATTGCTTTGACGTAATCACAAATCGGATTTCATCTTTCCAAGGGTGCCCTATTTATACTTTTTCAAGTCCTACTCCTTTTCAAACTTGATTTGATAAAATTGGAAACAAATTAAGCTCAATGATAAGCTTGAGCGTGGATCACCTTTGTTGGATTTTTTCCTATTTTTTTTTCTTTCTTGCTTGGAAGTCCTTTGTTTCTTCTTTCCTTCTTTGTCTTTGTCACCTTATATAAAGATCGCTTGAGAGATAAGTTAGGGATACGAATCCTCTCTTGGAATCAAACTTGGCCCACATAAAGTGTAGAACTTTCCCCATTATCTCTTTGCATTGTCAACTTTCCTTCTTTAGAAAGTTCTCCTTATTTGCTCCAAACTTAAAGAGATATGCTAAGATAATTCTCTCGATTTTTTTTCCTTTCTTTTTTCTACCAAACTTTGGTCCAAACCCTCTTTTGGACATGATATAGCTTGCACATATTTTTTTTTCAATTCTTCTCCTTCTCCAAAAGGAACTCCTATGTGGCTTTCCTTGTACATCTTTAATGAGATTTTCTTTTTATCTTCTTAGAAATATCTTGAAATATACAACAATCAATGGACCCCATTTTGGATGTTTTACAAGTGTACCCCACACATGTGCATGTGTGTGTGGACCATAATGCCAACTTTGCATTTTTTTTCTTCTAATTTCTTTCTTCTCTTCAATTCTTCTCTCCTTTCTTTTGAAAATGATTTCTTTGCCTCAATTCTTTACAAATGGGACCCATATCATCAATTTCCTAAAAAAAATGTGAATTCATGTGAGAAAACAATTTTAACCCTAAAATCATAAATGCAAAACAGTAGGCTCAACTCTCATGAAATGATAATAAAAATGCACACCATTTTTCATGATTTTATGTGAATGAACTAATGATGATGAAAATTTATTTTTTTCATGAGAATATAAAATTTTACAAAACTTTTCAAAAATAGACTTTCCAAAAATGGCAGGTCTCATGAATGTATGTAAAAAAGTGTGATTTTTAAACAAATTATACAAAAATGCACTACATTAATGTATTAATGCATGAAACCATGATATCACACTAAATGAGGCTCTTTTAACTCAATAAGTCCTTAAATTGTGTCAAAATGTATGTAAAAATATGCATTTTTAAGGACTTATCACTGCACCACTATCATAATGATCGCACGAGATCCATCGGTGGATGGCGGCAGGCAATACATGACTGTAATGTCGTTGTTCTTATCACTGATTTAATATAAACATTCATTTAGGTCTTATAAATGAACTGGTGATCAAATAGCTAGTAACGTAAAGCCTTTGGACTAATTAAGACTCTTATATTGCATAAAAGGGTGTTGATTTGGTCCGTGCACATCGAGGTGCAAGTTCCTTCATTTAAGTGGCAAAAGTATGCAGTTCGAGGTGCCTAATGCCTTCATTTGCATAATAAAAGGATGCACTTCGAGGTGCAAAGCTCCTTCATTAATGCTCGAAACCCATCATAGACATCAAGGTCTTGCATGGGTGTCTTTAGAAATCAAACAAGTCAATTTGGAGGCAAAATAGGTTAGTGACCGCAGTCCCATGGTCACTGCCCATTTTCAATTGTCTCCTGTGGTCACAGCACTTTTTATATAGTCTCCCATGGCCACAGGCATTTTACATAGCATCCCGTGGCCACGGGCCATTTTACGCAGCATCCCACAGCCACTAGCTCATAACAACATATTTCAGCAGTTTTCATGTATTTTAGCAATTTTTCATCTCTTTTTGGCCAAATTTGTTCACAAATTAGAGCAAAAACTTATTCCCACAGATGGCACTTGAAATGTGATGGAAATACAATGGATTTGAGTCCAACATTCATACACTTCAAGCGTTAAGAAGAATGAGAAATAACTACCGCTCATTATTATTCTCCCTTTGTTTACATGAGTTCAAGTGCTCTGACCTCGGGGATGCAGGTTGTTTACAAGTTTTGAAAATTCACAACCCCTCCCTTTAGTCTCATATGTGATCCAAACTCAGAAAGTATAAGAAAATACATGATAATTTGGAAAATATGCAAAAAAGAGGGAGATAGTGAGTGGTGACCATAGGCTCCAGTCACTGGTTCCCTGCCAATGACTGTGACTCACGACCACTAGCAAACAGTGGCTAAAAAAGCCACTGTCTGCCACCTTTTTCTCTTTGTTTTGCTCTTGTGACGTCTTCAGAGTGCTGGAGCTTGTTTTCTTCAATTTTGGGAGTACTAATGACCACCAAAAGAGCCTAATTTGGCTATGGAATTGATTTAAACCTTTGATAATCATCACCTTTTAGTTAGGACTATTTTGTACAAATCCAAAAAGGGTACTTATACATGCAAAAATGGAGCCAAAGTTATATCATTTTGAACCTATAACTTTAAAGGAATGGAATGAAGCCTATAAAAGCCTTGTTCACAACTTCTGAGATGGCCAAAAACTCTTCTCAAGTGAGAAAATTAAAGGAAGAAGATTTCATCTAAGTGGCCTTTGCATCTATCTTCTTTAAGTGAGATGCATGCTTTCTCTTTCTCTAAACTATTTCTCAACTTAGGTTAATGAGAAGGAGAAGAGGAAGTAAGCTTAAAGTACCAGAAGTGCCTTGGAAGCCTTGCATATGATTAGAACTAGGCCTTTAATGCTTATAAGTAAAGTGGAACTTGTTTAGAACTTGCTTTGATTACGTGGAACTAGATTCAAACCATTCCCAAGTAAGAGAACCTTCCTTTTTTAGACTCCAAAAGTGGTTTGGAGAGTTATAGGAAATTGGAGTTTGAAATGAAGAGGAGAAAACTCTTGAAAACCACTGAAAACCACTTTACAGGTGTCAGTGACTACAGCCACGGCCATTGACAGGCCCAAATTTGGGTTTTTTGCATATGTGAACCACTTTCGCCTGTTTGGAGTCCGAGTGATGTTCTATCTTCACGAGACTTGGAGGGATAGTTTTTGACACTATTTTCAGTGTGTCATAGAAATTTCAACCAGTTTTGATGTTCTAAAGTTGGTCAACCCCCTGTTGATGTTTCATGAAAGTAGGCCCTTGTTTAAGCTGTTTGAGGCCCAAATGACGTCGATTTGATTTGGAACTTGGAGGGACTAATGTCAAGGGAATTTTGAAGTGTCTATCCAAATTTCATACAGTTTGGATTTGTGGAAGTCGGATTCCGAACAATGACTTACTTATTGCATGTTCTAAGTTAATATTCTCCTTACACTGTAGGCAGTTAACTTGTTTTCTACCCGAATGACATTCGATTGACTTGAAACTTTGGGAAATTAACTTTGAACATATTTTGAGTCTCTGAACCAAATTTTATCAACTTTGGCCTCCTAGAAGTAAGACTATCGTCAGTGACCCCCATGACTCAAAAGTCATGGACTCCTAGCCGACTTGTCATTGGAGTAGGCTCAAACAAAGTCCTTTAAACTTGAAAATTCACAAAATCTCTTTTGAGCATGATTGAAGTTTTTTGTTTAAATTTCATCAATTTTAGTCACCCAAAAGTAGGACTTTGGTCAGTGACCCCATGCCTTGGGGGTCACTGACCTAAGGTTGACATGTGTATTGACTTTGGGTCAAATAATGTCCGTTTGACTTAAAATTTTGTAGCGCCTCCCTTGAGCATAACTTGAACTTCCTCTAGGAGTTTTAGCTTGTTTTGACATATAGAAGTGTCAGTTATCATAGTGACTGCCAAGGAGCTGGCAAACAATCACTAAAGCTTAGTTTGAGCTGAGATGAAGTCTAAATGCTTTGAAAATTTGAAGCATCATTCCCAAGCATGTTTTGGAGTTATCCTGTGATTTTCAGCCACTTTGGTGACCTAGAAGATTGAGTGTGTTCAATGACCCGTATTCTTTGAGCCAATGAACCTTGAAGTTGATATATTGTGAGTCGAGTGACCAAATGAAGTTCACTAACTTTGAAATTTGAACTACTACACTCTGAGCTCGTCTAAAGCCTTTTAAGTGGATTACATTAGCTCTGAATATCTGGATGCAGTATTTGACCTGGTCTTCCACAATCCCAAGGTTTATGTGTCCTTGGTTTGAAATTTGCTTGTAATGTCTTTACTGCAATGTTTATAATTTTTTATGGGTCAATAATTCGGACATAGCCTTCTATAACAAATTTCTTGCACTCTTTTCACATATGTGTTCTCCCACATGATTGCCTATTGCATGTATATCTTTGCTTTGGACTTGGAGATGGTTTTACGAAGGTTTGAGTGTATTGGATGGATTTTGAATCGCAACACTCGTTGTAACTCATCACGGGTTTCATATAGACTGCTTTTGCATAGTCTAAGGGAATTACTTGTTTTTTTTATTCCAGCCGAAGTCCAATAGTCGGGCCATTTTGAGAATGGAGCCATGAGTGGTCTCACCAACCATAAGGTATCCACATTCCTTTAAGTTAGAGAGACAAAAGATGTTGTTTCATCATGGGGTTTCTTTGGAATTTTGGTAAAGAATGAAACCGTGAACACTTGGATCCCATCTCCAAAGAAGAATCCTCAGATGATGAAACGCTAAGTTTCAAAGAGGCTTGGGAAGTGTCGCAGCCTAACTTTGGTAGAGTCTCCCCTTGAAGTGGAGACTTTGGAAAGCTGATGATGAGTACTGGTTGTCTCCTAGTGTGAGAATCCCTTCTTCACGGAGTGTGATGAGTGTGCCTTGTAACAATCCGAATCCAGTTAAGCATGCTTAGTAGTTAATTAAGCAGGTTATTAGTTAATTAATTTAGAATGATTATAAATAATGATGTTTAACATCTAATTAGGATCGGCTTAGTTTATTTTTGTTTTCTTGAGTTTAGTGGGTCAAGTTTGGGTCATGAATAGGTAGTTTGGATCGGATTTGACCTTAAATAGGTAGATGAAAACCCTTTTTCAAAAATTTAGCTTTTATGGTCTTACATCTTGCACGCATCATATTGATATCATCATGCTTCTCTTGTTGATCTCTTCAACTTTCATGATTGGCTTGAACCTAATTGACCTCATTTGAATAAGTTAAGCCTCCCATTGACTTAAATTGAATTTGTAACTTAGAAACTGGACTTCTTACTAAACTCAGGAAAATTGAAACTCAAAGAGAGTAGAACTCACTTCATCCAATCCTCTTCTTTCTCCTCTCTTGTAACTACAGCAGGTTTCTCCTCACCATTCTCTTCCTCCTTCTCACCAAAAGCAAGGTGAACCTTGCATGCAGAATCTAAGGCTTTCATTCCCTCATTCCAGCTTTTCCCTACCTTCCTCCCTTGTTGGAATTAAAGATAATGGTTTATGTCTCTCCATATAGCTCCTTAGTTGTTGTCTTGGTAAGATCCCTTACCCATTTGTAGATCTCTTTGTTTAACTGAGTTAAGGAGACTTTTATCTCAAGCATGCACTCATGCTCTTTATTCTTTTACATGCATGGCATTTAAGGTCAAGAAATTGGATTCTTCATCACATTTTGATCCAAGAGGAAGAATAGCGATTGAATACAAAATCTAAGAATAGTGATTGAATACAAAATCTAAGGCAAGTATAAGCTAATTATTGTTAAATGCATGTTGGTAACTTGTGATTCTTGTAAATCTATTGAAATTTAAATTTGATTTTGAGCCCTTATATCCTTGTTTCAAATGCATAATGAGATTGCTTAATTACATGAATGAAATGTAGAATTTGGAATTGAGTAGAAATGACTACCTTGGATTAGCTAAGAGACATTTAATTAGAACCCAATATCATGGGTTGAAGAAAAGAAATAATGTAACTACCTAGCTGCAAAAATTTTGAAGCTTACAGCTAAGTCATAAATTGTTTTATTGATAAGTCATACAAATACAAAAGAATAACAAAAAAGAAAAGTTGAAACTTTTCTTTTACAGCTAAGCTTATGGTTAGGCTGTGAAATGCAGCACAACTAAACCATAGCCAAGTCATGGCCAAGCCGTAGGCCACTTACAGCTAAGTTGTAGGCTACCTACGGCCAAGCCGTAGATGGGGCACAATTTTAATATGCCACCGCTAAACCATAGACTATCCATGGCTAAGCCATAGGAACCCAGAAAACTTAGGAAAAATTAAGAACATTTAGATGACCTTTTAGGGCCTTAGTTCCTTAGATCTTTTTACCTAATTATTTGGACCAATGGAAAATTACTCAACATAAAGTGTCTTGAGGGCTGAGATTCATTCATGTGATGTTGTTTATTTGTTTAGCACCTACCTATGGGTATTGGTTTAAGGGGCTTTGATGCACCTTCCTTACACGATGTGACACCAAATAAAAACAATTGTGTATCAAATAACTTAAAACTACATCATCATACATGATTAGAAACAATAAATGACTAGGTTAGGATTCTCTTGTAAATTACCTTGATTCTACTAAATAAAATTGCATGGCATCTTGAAATCTTCAGAATTGTCCTCTATTATTAAAAATGCTTATGAAATAGTCATGGTATAAATTATTCTAGTTTGAACTTTCCATGATATATGGCTTTCTTATGGTCAACAATGAATTGAGTAAGAATGAATTGAATGCATAATGAATTATCTCTCAATGTAACAAGTTACACGATTTACTCAAATTCAATTAGACGATTCGAAATGGTCTGGCTCTACTTTGCTTCATCCTTATGATACCCAGCGGAGTTAACTTTAGTGTAGTCATTGGAATGGTGCCAATGCAGTGTGCTTATGGAGCTTCTGGACTCCATGATCGTAGGAACTGAATCATACCTTTGGCCGGGGTGTTGGCGTTTCCAATGCAAAGATCCTTATTAGGAGGATTTAGCAAATGTAGTAGCCAAATAATATAGAATTTCTTTTTAATGATTCTTATATCATGCTATATTTAATGCACAATATGCCTAGTGTACTAAATTGAATTTTGTGATCAACTGTTAATGATTCTTTTAGACAAAATGCTTGTTACCCTAATTATGCTTATGCTTTGCTGAATAGTCTTATTTATAGTTGTTTTATGGTGTTACAGGCTAAATCCTAGTCCTAGTCTTGCAAAGATTAAGGAGTCTCCATAGGAAGCCTTCGACTCCCTTTAGGCGTTGATTGGTGGATAACAGAAGCGATCTGATTGATCCTCTTACGAAGCGTGACACGATCACATTAAGGCCTTCTATTTTGGGATTTTGGAAGCAATAGGAATCCAAGACATTTGCACTAGTTTTTCACGCATAGTTCATGATTTCTTATATTTTTGGGACATTATATATTTTTATTATTGTCCATAACTTTTATACCTCTTTTTCACAGCATGTGTTTCGTGTACATGTTATTGTATAGACTTACTTATATGGATTACAAATATAGTAATGTAGATATGTTTATGCTATTGACAGGCTTCCGCATGATTAATACTAGGACAGATGTCCGTTAAAAGTACCTCACACGTGTAAGTATGTGAATATCCCTTATGTAATTTCGCTTAGACTCTAATCTAAGTGTGGATCATATGGGAGTACGCATGTGATGCCTCAGGGTTAACCCCAATGTACAAGGATTCTTGGGCTCAGGTTGTGACATATGTGCTGTATGGAATCTGAGCATGAAACAATTGTCTAAAAGACTTAGAAATTAGGAACGTGGTGAGGATACGATAGTATTAATGCGAAAATCAAATATTTGACTCTATAGTCTAATACTTGATTTTGGTATGGGGGTTAGATGGGCATTCCTAATTAGGATTGACTATTTTTTGTAAAGAAAATTACTTTAGGATTTGGTTCTGGCAACAGCGACAACAAAGTTGGTGTGAACCCGCTTATAGACTTTAGTGGCTCTACACCTCCACCGCCACCTCCAAATACCAAAGACCATTTTCTGACAATTATGCAAGCTATTCAAGAGCAATCCCATTCTATGCAAGATAAATGCCAGCTGTGCATAACTTGTAAGCACAGATCAATGCTATAATTGTAACGTAGGGACGGCCCCGAGTTCACCCTCATGCAGAGCACCAAGTAATATTTGAATCAAAAGAGAATGATCCAAATGCTTTATATGAAAAGTTCAAAAAATAGGGGCTATAGAGTTTCATGGCAAACAAGTTGCCTTACAAGCAGATGAATGGCTAGAGCATATTGATGATATGTTTGACATAGCGATTTGCACTAACAGGCAAAAACCTTGCTCACCACTTCCATGTTTCGTGGTGTGGCTAAGACTTGGTGGAAGAGCATGAGAGATTCTTATAAGGATATGCCTGGAGCTACATTTGGGAAACTTTTAAGAAACAGTTTAAAAGGAAGTTTATCCTTGCACATATTTAGAGGGAAAAAGAAGTTGAATTCATGGTATTACAGCAACAATAGATATCTGTGGCATCCTGTGTGCATACCTTTACTCAGTTGTCTCAGTATGCGGAGGAAATTATCATTATAGAAGGGAAGAAAGTCAATAGATTCATCATTGGCTTGAATCCAATATACAAGGATTGCATTATAGATTTTCAGAGCCCAACTACCTTCAACGATGTAGTCAATAGAGCTTACTCTGAAGAGGCTAATGCCCATGAGAAAAGATCTATGAACCCTAATAGAAGCACATCTTTTAGTGGCAAGGGGCAAGCACAGAAGAAGATGAAAGGTGGTCAGGGTAGTTTTTGTAAATCAATTGTGAAGAGTGGTTCTTATGTGAAACCTCATAGGATTGAGCTATGTTGGAGGAATATGGGAGCTTTTTTGATTTGTGGTTCCATGGTGCATCAAATGGCTCAGTGTCCAAAGTACAAACCTATCTAACAACAGCGATTTGCCTTACCCACTTTTTAAGGTAAACAATAGCAGCAACGTAAAGGCCAGAAGCAGAACCATCAGAATGCCCGTGCTTATGTCATTACTCATGAAAGTGTTAAGGATGCTAATGTAGTAGAAGGTATCATTTCTATAGATATTGAGATAGCACAAGCATTATTTAATTTGGGGTCTTGCGTTCGTACATAGTACCTCATTTTGCTGTTAAGTTACAGGAGTAGCCTAAGCAGCTACCGTATGTGTTGATGGTGTCTACCCCTATTGGCAAGAAGGTGGAATTTAGTCTATACTACCCCCAGTGTAATGTTCGAATCTAAAGTTGTTAACTCCCAGTTGACTTGATTCTACTTTCTATGTTAGATTTCGATGTCATCCTTGGTATGGATTGGCCAGCAAGATATCGTGCCTGTGTGGATTATTACAACAGGATGATTAACTTCAATTTAGGTAATGGGTTTCATTTCGAGGGAATTAAGAAGAAATCATCTAAGCAAGTCATCTCTACAGTCAAAGCGGATAGAATGATATGCAATGGTTGTGAAGGCTTTATTACCTTTATCTTTGAAAAAAAAAACAACTAAAGAAGCTTAAAGACATTCCTGTTGTTTGTGAATTCACAGATGTATTCCCTTATGAAGTTCTTGGTTTACCTCCTGTTAGAGAAGTTGATTTCTTTATCGACCTTATACCTAGTACAACTCCAAATAGTAGAGCCGCGTATAGGATGGCTCCTACAAAGCTACAAGAACTGAAGAAACAGTTGCAGGGTTTTATCGATAAGGGTTCCATATGCCCTACTGTGTCATCATGGGGAGCCCTAGTGTTGTTTGTGAAGAAGAAAGCGACACTCTTAGAATGTGTATCGACTATAGTTAGTTGAACAAAGTAACTATAAAGAATAAGTACCCCCAGCCGTGCATTAATGAATTGTTTGATTAACTCCAGGGTGCTGCGTATTTCTTGAAAATAGATTTGAGATCTAGTGATCACCAATTGAGAGTTAAAGATGACGATATTGCCAAAACAGCCTTTAGAACAAGGTATGGCCACTGTGAATTTCTTATGATGCCTTTTGGTTTAACCAATGCACCTGCTGTGTTTATGGCCTTAATGAGGTTTCACTCGTTTCTTGGACTAATTTGTTGTAGTCTTTATTGATGACATCTTAGTATATTCTAAGACAACGAAGGAGCATGCAGACCATTTGAGGAAGTCACTACAATTGTTTAGGGAACATCACTTATATGCGAAATTGGAGAAATGTGATTTTTTGCTTGAGCCGGTGGCTTGTCTAGGTCATATCATTTCATGAGATGGTTTGGCAGTTGATCCAGCAAAAATTGAGGTAGTTATAAATTGGCAGGGTCCAAAGAATGTGACAAAGAATGGAAGTTTCCTTGGACTTGTAGGTTATTACAGAAGATTTGTAAATGATTTCTCAAAAATATTTGCCTCATTGACAAAGCTGACTCGAAAGAATGTGCTATTTGTTTAGAATGATGAGTGTGAGTCAAGCTTCAAAACCTTAAGGGCATGTTTGGCAAAGGGGTAGGGTAAAGTAAAGTAAAATTAAATTTTTAAAATTCAAAATTTTCCCTTTTTTTTTTGAAATTCAGATTTTTCTCATCTTTTTTCCGAAAAGGACAAAAAGTCATCACTAATAACAAAATCTCTACTTTTTATACAAACAGAAAAAGGATTCCATATCAAACAACTAAAACCAAAAGGTCATTACAACCCAATCATATATTATTCTTTTTTGATTTTGGGTTTGCTTTACATTACTTTACCTTACCCCTCTCCCAAACATGCCCTAAAGGAAAAGCTAACTACCGCTCCAGTGTTATCCCTACTAGATGGGAGCGGAGGATTTATAATTTATTTAGATGCCTCTAGAGTTGGATTGGGGTGTGTTCTAATGCAGAATGGCAAAGTGATTGCTTATGGTTCTAGGTAACTGAAGGAGCATGAAAAGAATTATGCCATGCATGACTTGGAGTTAGTATCTATTACATTCACTTTGAAACTTTGGTGACATTACCTGTATAGTGAGAAGGTTAATGCCCATTCAAATGACCACAGTTTGCAATCCCTTTTTGAATAACATGATTTGAAAATGTGGCAACGTAAATGACTTGAATTCATTCAGGATTATGATTTCCCTATCAAGTATTATCCAGGAAAAGGGAACGTCGTGGTAGATGCCTTAGCAGGAAGACAACAAATCTAAGTGCCTTGTTTCGTACACTATTTGTGCATGATGAATTTAAAAGCATGCCTGTTGAAGTGGAATTAGTAGATAACTTGGTGATGTTTAAAAGTGCGATTGCCTTTCAACCTGATATAATTCAATCAATCAAAAATAGGCAATTTGAGGATCCTAATATGGTGAGAATTAAAGATCATATCACTGACATACAAGATTTCCATTTGGAAGATGGTGTGCTTTACTTGAAAACAGATTATGTGTACTAGCTCATGATGGCATGAAGGAGAGCATTATGAAGATGTGCACGATGCTAAATATGCGATGCATCCTGGTAGCACGAAGATGTATCGACTTCTGAAAAGCCGTTTTTAGTGGAACAACATGGAGAGAGAAATAGAAGGATTTATAGCTAGATGCCTTACATGTTAGAAGGTGAAAGCTAACCATCAGAGACTTCCTAGTTCTTTGTATCTATTGCATATTCCTCAGTGGAAATGGGAACATATTGCTATGGATTGTATGTCAGGTTTACCCATGACTAGCAAAAGAATAATGCAATTTGGGCGATTGTGGATAGACTAATGAAGTCGGCTCACTTTATTCCCTTCAAAAAGGCATGATATTCTTTGAGATGGCTAAGAAGTTTGTGGATGAGGTTGCAAGGTTGCATGATACACCAAAATCTATAGTTTCAGATTGTGATAGTAGACACCAGTATCTATAGTTTCAGATTGTGATAGTAGATTTGTGTCATCCTTCTAGAAGGCCCTTTAAGAAGCTATGGGTACAATATTTAGTTTAAGTACCCATACCATCCGCAGACTGATGGACAGTCTCAACGTACCATTCTAGCATTGGAAGATATGTTGCGTGCAAGTGTTCGATGTTCTAAACTTTGATAAGGAATGGGACAAGCATCTACCATTGTGTGAGTTTGCATAAAACAACAATTTTGATGAGAGCATTGGCATGGCTCCTTTCTAAGCATTATACGGATGTAAATTTTGGACTCTAGTTTGTTGGGAGGAAATGGGAACTAAAAGTTTCCATGGACTAACTATTAACTTAGACACTGCTAAGAAAGTGTAAAAAGTGATTGACAATTTAAAACTTGCTCGTTTAAGGTAAAAGAGTTACACTGATACCTGTAAAAGAGACTTGGAATTTCAAATTGGTGATTAGGTGTTTCTAAAGGTCTCTCCCATGAAAGATACGATCCATTTTTCCCAGAAGGGCAAGCTAGCCCCGAGATCTATAGCCTGTTTGAAATCAAGGGCAGAGTCGGTGATTTGGCCTACAGACCTGCACTTCCTGCAGAGTTTGCCGGAGTTCACGATGTATTCCACGTCTCTATGCTCCGCAAGTATGTTAGAGATCCTACCCATGTCATTTGGATCGATGATGAGCATATTCAACCAAATGCATCATACATTGAGTGTTCTCTCCGTACTGTAGGTATGAGAGAGCAAATACTCCAAACTAAGACTATACGATGGGTCAAAGTCCTTTGGGAGCACCACGGTCCTAATGAGGCCATGTGGGAGCTCGAGGAGCAGATGGCCTAATAATATGCTGGCCACTTCGTGCAGGTGTGTTTCATTCAGAGGATTGAATGATTCCTAATTGAGGGTGGATGTAACATTCCAAACCCAGTTAAGCATGTTTTGTAATTAATTAAGTAGGTTATTAGTTAATTAACAAAGAATTATTATAAATAATTATATTTAACATCTAATTAGGTTCGACTTAATTTATTTTTGTCCTATTGAGTCTAGTGGCTCAAGTTTGGGTCATGGATGGTGGTTTGGGTCGGGTTTGACCTTAAATAGGTAGATGAAAGCCCTTTTTCTAAAATTTAGTTTTCATGGTCTTACATCTTGCATGCATCATATTGATATTATTACGCTTGTCTTGTTGAGCTCATTGACTTTCATACTTGGCTTGAACCCAATCGACCTCATTTGAATCAGTTAAGCCTTCCTTTGACTTAAACTGAATTTGTACCTTAGAAACTAGACTTATTATTAAGACTCAGGAAAACTGAGAGTCAAAGGGAGCAAAACCCACTTCATCCGATCCACTTCTTTTTCCTCTCTTGCAACTACAGCAGGTTTCTCCTCACCGTTCTCTTCCTCCTTATCACCATGACCAAGGTGAACCTTGCATGCAGGATCTAAGGCTTCCATTCGATCATTCCATCTCTTCCTTACCTTCCTCCCTTATTGCAATTGAAGATAATGGTTTACGTCTCTCCCCACAACTCCCATTTGTTGTCTTGGTAAGATCCCTTACCCATTTATAGATCTCTTTGTTTAATGGAGTCAAGGAGACTTTTATCTTAAGCATGCACTCATGCTCTTCATTCTTTTACATGCGTGGCATTTAGGGTCAAGAAATTGGATTTTTCTTCTCATTTTTAGGCAAGAGATAGAATAGTTGTTAAATACAAAATCTAAGGCAAATGTAAGCTAATTATTGTTGAATGCATATTGGTAAGTTGTGATTCTTGTAAATCTATTGAAATCTAAATTTGATTTTTATCCTTGTTTTAAATGCATAATGAGATTGCTTAAGTAAATGAATGAAAAGTGGGATTTGGAATTCAGTAGAAATGATGACCTTATATTAGCTAAGAGACATGTAGTTTGAACCCAACATCAAGGGTTGAAGAAGAGACGTGATGTAACGGCCCAGCTCCAATAATTCTGAAGCTTACAGCTAAGCCATAAATTGTCTTACAGCTAAGCCGTAAAAATATAAAAGTCTGATAAAAAAGAAAAGTTGAAACTTTTCTTCTATGGCTAAGCTCATGGTTATGCTGTGAAATGCACTATGGCTAAGTCGTAGCCAAGCGTGGCTAAGCCGTAGGCCACTTACGACTAAGCTTAGGTTACCTACGGTCAAGTCGTAAATGCAGGACAAATTTTATATGCCACGGCTAAGCCATAGACTATCTACGGCTAAGCAGTAGGAACCTAGAAAACTTAGGCAAAATTAGAAACATGCAAAAGACCTTATAAGGCCTTAATTCCTTGGATCCTTTAACCTGATCATTTGGCTTAATGGAAAATTACTTAACATGAAGTGTCTTGAGGGCTGCGACTCACTCATGTGATGTTGTTCATTTGTTTAGCACCTACTCATGGGTGTTGGTTTAAGGGACTTTGACACACATTCCTTACATAATGTGACACCAAATAGAAACAACTGTGTATCAAATAACTTAAAACTATATCATCATGCACGGTTAGCAACAATGAATGACTAGGTTAGGATTGACTTGTAAATTACCTTGATTCTACTAAATTAAATCACATGGCATATAGAAATCTTTACAATTGTCCTTTATTATTGAAAATGCTTATGAAATAGTCATGATATGAATTGATTCTAACGTGAACTTTCCATGATATATGGTTTTCTTATGGTCAATATTAAATTGAGTAAGAATGAAATGAATTCATAATGAATTGTCTCTCAATGTAATAATTTGCTTGATTTACTTAAGTTCAATTATACCATTCAAAATGGTCTGGCTCTACTTAGCTTCAGCCTTTTGATACCTGGCAGAGTTGACTTTGGTGTAGTAGATTGAAATGGTGCCACTGCAGTATGCCTTTGGAGCTTTCAGACTCAATGATTGTAGGGACCCAATGGTACCTTTGGCTGGGGCGTTGCTGTTCCCAATGCAAAGATCCCTATTGGGAGGATATAGCAAATGTAGTAGCTAAATAGTAAAGAATTTCTCTTAAATGATTCTCATATCATGCTTTTTTCAATGCACAACATGCCTAGTATACTAAATTGAATTCTATGATCAACTATTAATGATTTTTTTAGACACAACGCGTGTTACCTTAATTATGCTTATGCTTTGTTGAATAGTCAAATTCATAGTTGTTTTAAGGTATTATAGGTTAAAATCCTAGTCCCGGTCTTGCAAAGATCGAGGAGGGTCTGGAGGAGGCCTTTAAGGGCCCTTTAGGCCTTGATGAGTGGATAGCAAAAGTGATTTGATTGATCCTCTTGTGGAGCGTGACACGATCACATTAGGGCCTTCTATTTTGGGATTTTCGAAGCAATAGGGTTTCATGACATTTGCACTAGTTTTTCCTGCATAGTTCATGATTCCTCATATTTTTAGGACAATGTGTATTTTTGTTATTGTCAACAATTTTATACCTCTTTTGCATAGCTTATGTTTAGTGTACATGTTATTGTATAGACTTGCTTATATGGATTGCAAATATAGTAATGTAGATACGTTTGTGATATTGACAAGCTTCCGCGTGATTAATACTTGGACATATGTCCGTTAAAAGTACTTCACATGTGTAAGTATGTGAATATATCTTGTGTAATTTTGTTTAGACTCCGGTTCAAGTGTGGATTACATGGGAGCATGCGTGACACGCCTTGGGGTTAACCCCAATATATAAGGATTCTCGGGCTCGGGTCGTGACATGCCTCCTTTTGAATGGTCTACCAAGTGAGTTTTTTGTAGACCTGAGAAGTAGTTGGGGAGGTTTCTTGGCATTTAAATTTGAATATGGAGAGGGAAGGAAGCGCCAGTAACCACCAGTAATTGGCCCGAGGCCCACTTTTATAAAATAATATTGTTTTTGGACATGGGCCTTATGTGACCTGTTTTCTGTCCAAATCGTCTCTGATCAACTTGAAACTTTGGAAAACATTCTTAGACTTGATTTGAACACAAAGATGATGATTTTAGCTCCATTTAACCTCTATAGGTGGTACAAACCTGCTTCTCAGTCCTCATTCCTGAAAACATATAAAGTGCCAGGGAATGGACCTTGTTTTGCTTGTAACTGGCTCAAACAGTATCGAATTGTTCTGAAACTTTGGTGGGCTATTCCTGGAATCATTTTGAACCTTTCCACCAAATTTTATCATGTTTGATCTTCCAAAAGTGGCACTCCTATTTTGTGTCCAAAAGAAACCATATTTCTATGTTTCTAGGTCAAATTGGGCCCAATTGGTTTGAAACCTGGAACTATGTTTTAAGAAGCTGTTCTTGACCTTTTGGTGCAATTTCATCCATTTTAGTTTTTTAGAGATGGATTTATTGAAAAATGCTTGCTCATTCTCGAAAGCCTAGTGTTTGGAGGTGGTTTGCATTGGACTTGTGATCATATGATCTTGGATTGCTCTAAAACTTTAAGGAACTCCATGAATATATATTTCTTTCCTTCAAACCAAATCTCAAGTCATTTGGACCACTGTTGTGAAGCCAAAGGTACTGAAAAGGCTCCATTTCTGAAATCACTTAGAACGAGTTGATCTTGGGCCTCTTTGATATTGGATTGACCTGAAACTTTGAGGTAGTCCTTGAATTTGTATTATGAGACCTCTGGTGAAGTTTTATATTGATTTGACCTTTGATACTATATCGGATGCAATTCCTGAAACCCATTCCTGAACATCTGAATTTTAAGAACATAGAGCTTCTTCACCGCTTTGCGCTTTTATTCATTATTTGGGCTGCTTGACCTACTTCAACTGAGTTGAGTCACCAAATTCACTTTAAGTGAGCCCAAAGCTTCTTTTTGTAATCTCTCAATTGAATAAGCACCTTTAGGGTGTGGATTTGCTCATTTTGTTTCTTGCATTGTATATGTGCACAGTTAGGAACATATAAAATTTTTTTTATACCAACAAGTGCCCTCATGAGGTATAATGATGGAAAAGGATAACTTTGGAATCAATGTACCTCGAAATAGCCAACCTGTGGGATGAATAAGTGGTGTAACAGAATGTAAAGTTTGTCAAGGTAGGTTGTAGGCCTGACTTGAAATTTGAAAATTTGATTGAAACCCATGAAGGGTTTGCTGGTGTAATTTTGTGAGAATATAAGGGGTTTGATTTTCCTTGACTTATTTATCATGAATATAAAAAAGTATGCATATCCGTGGGGACTGTGGGAAATGCCCAACATAAAGAATCTCCCAGGTAATGGAAAAATCAAGATATTTTTGTTAATTTGGAATGAATTTGGTTTGAAAGTTATGGATTTTGTTCTTTTTTCTCAAAAAAAAAAAAAAAAGGTTTAGATTCGCCTTGACAAGGGTGAGGTTTGGTGGAATTTTGAAAGAGATTGACTATTTTGGATTTAACTCGAACCTCAATAAAAATTGGTTGTTTTGATCAACCAAGGAGTGAAATGAATTTGAAAATTGAGTTTATGTTGGCTTTGGACATTTTTTTTTTCTTTTGTTGAGAAAAATGACAGAGATAGGCTCAATTTGAAGGTTACATGAGCATGGACTATCGAAACAGTGGTCTCTACCGTTAAAAAGAGGCCTTTTGGTCAGAGAATGACTTATGGTGCCCGGAAGATGGCCTTTCAGTTATGGGATGGCTTGCAATGTTCGAAAAGGAGCCTGTCTATACACAAAAACCGAACTTGCCAGTTTGGGTTCTTCCAAGCTGTTGGAGTGCCAGGACCGATGACAGTGCGTATAGGCTCTTTGACAGATGGCTGAAATGCATGGAGTATTACCAAACTCTCAATACTGGTGCCAGATTTGATTACCCTCAATATCCTCAAGTCGGCATCTCTGAAGGATTTGCAGAATGGTATGCCAAAAGTTGTGCTATGATTCAAGATGCTTATACTGGAAATTTAAACCATGGGGTATATCCAAAACCTGTTGCTACTGATGACAAAGGCAAAGGTAGAAGAAAGAATCCTGATAAGGATGTCCTTGCAGCCTTCCTTAGAGAGGAGCCCCGTTGACAAATTGGTCGATCTTCAATAGGAGATATTTGTCAAGTGTATAAAAATTTGCAGATTACTGGGTGCAGAGATACTGCTGACACATCTAGCCTAGCGGTTCCCAGGCAACTAGATATCATCGAAGAAAATCATCGGAAGATGCAAGCTAAAGAAATTGGAAATGCCACTTTGTCTACCCCATTGACTTCTGTAAGGCAGTAGAAATTTTCAGATCATAGAGGACCTAAGGCAAAGCCCACTTCAAGTTTCCCAACAGCTCTTATAAAAAACAAGAGTTGAAGAGAAAGGCCACCACTCCTCTTGGAGTTCGTCATTCCCAGCAACTGAAGACAGGCAATAATCTTTATTTATTTTTATTTTTTATTCTTTCCCATCTTACATATCTCATTTGTCTACCTTCGTTGTTGCAGTTTCAGTAAGTTTAGCAATTGAAACCGAAGTCACTGATGGTAATAGCTTACCTTGTCACTCTATCCTTTGATCACTTGTAACATTTTATTCTTTGACAAACTTGTTTTCTTTTGCAGATGTAGCCAGTGGTGGAGAGTTACTGTAGGATCACTTCATTTTGTAAATATATTTATTCCTTATGTGAAGCTTTCTTAGTAACCATCTTTTCTCTCCTTTGTATCCTTAAATGATGAGCAAATGGCACAAGATGCTCCAAAGATGCCTCCAGCTTATGAAGGAACTGAACCCTTCATGGAGAGAAGCCAAGAAGCTTAAGAAACAGAGGCACAACCTATCCATTATGAAGGTATGCTCTTCATGGTTGTGTTAAATGATCCGTGGTCAATTTATTCTCTAAACTGTCTCTTATATCTTGTCAGGTGCTCAAGCCCAGACTCAAGAACCAATTATGATAAGAGGGGCTTCCGTGATGCACCAACTGGGGATGTTCAGATAACAGAGAACTTTGAGCTGGCGATGGGCCCTTAAGGTTCTGGTACCAGCTGCCCTTTGATTGCCAATTTGAGGACTATGATGGAGAATCCACTCCCCTTAGACCCTCCAAACTCTAGTGTGGCTGGCAAATTAAACTCTGTACCTGAGCCAGGATTAGTGATGATCTCTAAGGTGAGGCTAGTGGCTATCATGTCTGAAACTGAGCCAATTGCTGTAATCGGGCTTGAGTTGATAACACAGGATATAGCAGAGCTTAAGCCAGTAGTGCAGATAGAGACTGGACTAGCAGCACAGGCTTTAGTGGGTCTTAGGTCTGTCACCCAAGGAGTATTGACTTTCAAGGATAAGCATGCCGTGCTATCTAGTGATGCTACTGCCATGGTTGCTGTTGACTATGTGCCTATGACCACCATGATTAGTGAAGTTGCTATTTGTGTTACTATTGGTGCAGTTATTATTTCAGAGTTTATGCCTCTAAAGCCAGGGGCATCTTTTGAAGTACAATTTGTCAAAGAAACAGATTTATCAATGCCTCAAACTAAAGAACCACTTGCGCCTCTTCTGACGGAAGACAACAACCCAATCACTCAGTCGCAATCTAATTCTCAAGAAAGGGAGACCAACCTTGGTGATGACTCACTTGATGATGCTTCAGTTTCTGAGTCCATTGTAAAGAGAAGCATGGGAGTTTTCTTGCATCAAATGTTGGATCAGTTTGCCCGTGGCAGTATTCCAGCGCAGCAATTCAAGTTTATGGCCAAGTCTGTATTAGCTATGGGAATGGGTATTGACACATTCTTCTTTAGAAGGAAGAAATCACTGCCCTTACTGAATCCTAAGCCAATTATTGCTCTAATGAGAAGAAAATCCAAGAAAAGGCCAAGGCCAAACGCACAGAACTCACAAATTTCATGCAATCAATTGAGAGTGCATTGAATATAAAACTCAATGAAACAAGTGCTGTAGTGGCTGGTCCAATTTATGCAAGTTATAAGAAGCAGCTTTGCCAAGGGGTATTCTAGAGCTTAAGGGAACTAATCTTGAAATTTCTTCAGTACTATTTTGTTTTGCTTTGTTTTGTTTTGTTTTGTTTTTTTTTTTTTTTGTTTTTTTTCTTTTCACTTCTCTACTTGGATGTAAAGAACTGTCAACATTAATAAAAAAAATTCTTTTTATTTCTTCCATTCCATGTCATGATGCTTGGTGTAATTTGCATGGTTTGGATGAGTTGCTTGGTATGGTTTGCATGGTTTGTTTGTTCAGACTTGCATGTAGATTTGATTAATGATCTTCAAAATGAAGATCACAAATCAATGGACAAAAGGGATCATATGAATGGGCATTGGCTGGTGTCTGTATGGATGACTTTATCTGGGGCCCATGACTTGTTCCTTATGGTGTCGAAAAGGGTCAAATAAATGAACATTATCTAGCGTTTATATGCATAACTTTCTCCTGGGTCTTTGACTTGTTCCTTTGGACCTTCATATGTATTTAGTTATATGGGGTCCACAAAAAGATTTTAACTGTACAACTAGGTTTGTTACAAGGGATTGTGTACGGACATTAGCAAAGTAACAAGGTTTTGACTAGGATGGTCAATGGACATAACCCTCAAGGTTTTTAGGTCTGAAAATTGGTTAAGAGGCCTAGGGTTTAGGACTCAAAAACTGTATATGGGTAATTAATCAGAGGCTGTTACAAACACCAATGACATCTAAGGAAAGCACCATTGGAATAGACCTTGTTGACGACAACCTGTCCTTCTCATTTAGGCTCAAATTCTTCCTTGATTTTATGAATAAAGATAATAGGCCTTTTGATTGTAAGGACCAAATCTCCTTTCTCAAAGGATCCAGCCTTGTGTGCTTGACATAGTTCAATGCTTTGTTGGGCATCAAGACTTTCTAGCTCCTGAGTTTTGCATTTTTTTTCTCGAGTGTACTTGTTTGTTACTGCCACCCAAAGAGAAGCGAGTTGAATCTCCAATGGTATGATAACTTCATAGCCATAAACCAATGGGCATGGAGTTAACTTTGTTGGACCCCTGACTATAGTTTGGTAGGCCCATAAAACTTCTGGGAGTATTTTGCTCCATCTTTTCTCGTTATTTGAGACCATCTTCTTTAGAATTTTGCTATAGCCCTCTTGAAGTAAAACCTCAATCAAAAGAGGTTGTAACAAGTTGAAATCTTTGAGCGCCTCCTTTGGACACTTCATTATTTCGCTTTGAGATGCCTTCCTCCAGAAGAGTAAAGTACAGAAGGTAAAATGGTCTCCAATAGGTGTAGTTAAGGCCAAGAAAAACCAGAATGGTAGGCCTTGATTCTTGCAAACAATGGCTTAGCGTAGCTGCTATTGATCATTTGTGCTGGCCGCTTTCTCCATCAGCTGCAAATGAGAGGTAATTTAATCTTTGTCTGTTGCTGCTCAACAGCATCACTGATGTTTACCTCTTCATTTTCGTTGGCTTCATCTTCTTGTTGTTCTTCACCTTCTCCAAAGTTCCACCATCCTCAGCCTTGTATAAGTTGATGACAAGGTTTGGAGAGAAGAGTTGTCCTCAATGTTTGGAATAGCAAGAGGGTCTTCATTACTTGATTTGGGAGAAGAGTTGTCCCCTGTGTTTGGAATAGAAAGAGGATCATCTTCTTGACTTGTTTCAACATGACCCTCTGAGGTTCTACTAGAGACCCTTGAGATTGAGCGCATGTCATGCATCTAGTGACTCTCCATGTGGGTTCTGACTTGACCATGGTTATTGGAGCCAAGTCAGGGTCTCCCAATTGTGTGGAGTCATCTTCTTTATCATGCTGCGGTGACTCGTTAGAGGTTTTTTTTTTTTGTTTGCTCCTTCTTGTGATGGAGCAGGTCTTTGAGTTGCAGTAAACTATCTACATAATTGATGACTAGTTGTGGTGCCTTCTTTTGGCGCTTAGCATGCGCTAGTTCTTGAAATAAAAGTGAGGGAGTAGGCCCCATCACTTTTGAAGTTAGACACCCTCCAAAGTTCTGACCTTCCTTTAGAGTGGGAGTGTAGAAGTTGTTGTCTTCAATGGAGCCCAGGGATTTTTTTAGCCTTGTTAGTCTTGAGCTTACGTGGCTTTGGGGACCGCATACCTTGCCCGGGGATTTAGGGATCTTACTGGGCCTTTCTCCATCTTAGGAAATTGTGGAGATCTTGGGCCACTTGAAGATTTTGTTTCTTGCTGGCTTAGTGAATGAGCCGGTTTGGACTCACTTCGAGGTATCATTGACTGCATGGATGCAGTCAATTATGCTATGTGGCTTGTCATCGACGTTTGGAGATTGGCCCATAAGTTGGACTTTCCTTGCCCACTGCTAGTGCTTGGTGATGCGGGCGTGGTTGTAGTGCTTGTTGCTTGCAAGTGCCTTGGTCTTGGGTTCCTCTTGAACCCGGTTAAAGACACCGATGAAGTTCTGGGGATATTTGGATACCCATAGTTTGAGTGCTTCAACATCCTTAATCAGACATGAGGCCATCACTGCTTTGTTTTTAGTTGATGGGGCCATGCTTCCAATTGATGATAGTTTCTCGATTAGTGCGATCCTTGGAGCAGATGAGATAGTCTCAGTATGGGCCCACTTCTGGGCTTTGAAAGTTGAATCAGCTTTGGTCATGGAGATTTTGATTAGTCTCTCACTGGCTTCATCTAAGGTTATGATGAGAGACCCCATCATCAAAATAGGTCCAAGGGACTACATTAGTTCATTTGGGAGAGAATATTGAATTTCTGGCTAAATCCCATGTAGTCAACATGACTGCCTTTTAGGCTTAGTTGAAATGGCCTCTGTGCTTTTGAACCAAGATGGTTGCCAAGTTTGGTCAACCGAAATGGTTATAGTAAGCATGAATTCAATCTCTTCGCGCCAACCCAATCAGACCTTGAGCTACCAAAATTTCAGCAGCATTTCAGTACTAAAAGGTTGGGCTTAAAAGCAAGAGAAAGAGTTGGATCCGACCAAAGGACAGGGTGCATTTTGGTTAAGGCTTGCACCACTATCACACTGATCACACGGGATCTATCAGTAGAAGACTTTGGGCAATGCATAATTGCAAATGCTGTTGTTCTAAGACTATAACTTGTTTAACATTTGTTAGGTCTTACAAATGAACTGGTGACCATGCATCCAGAATCATAATGCCATACGTATAATTGAAACAACACTCTTTTATGAACGTAAGAGTGAAGTTTCAAATTTTGTGCACTTGAAAGCGCCAATTCCCTCCATTTGCAACGTTCTGATCAAATGAAACAGTCCAATAACTTGGTAAAATGGACTTGAATCCTTGCAACAATCTCTGGATCATGCTTTTAAAGAATAACAGCAGTCAAGTCCTCCCATTTTCCTAATGGAACTGAACCAAAATGAATTCTGTTTTGGCCATGTCCAACAGCCTGTTTTTGATTGGACACAGGCTTGTAACACCCATTTTCTGCACCTTTCAATTCCTGCATTCAGTTAGTTGATATTCTGACTAACCGGGTTCAATAGAATTTTTGAGTTAAATTCTCAATGATGTTTCAGAATCAGGTTAAATGAAGGCTTTTCTCAAAATAGCTGAATTTGGATCCTGCCCATTCATGTTTGATGCCTGCATGAGTCTGGAACAAGCACTTCTCTGTAGTTTTGCAGTTCTAAACTTTTAATCCATCAATCTTTTTGACAAACTAAAGCTCTACCACTTCTATCTTGTGTTCTCAGAGAGAGGAGCATAACCAGAATCACCCAGCTTCCCCTTAAAATTGGGCAAGAATCAATTCTGCCAAGCCATGTCTGACAGACTGTTTTATTCAGACATGGGGCTGAAACAACCACCTTCTACAATTTTTCTTGACTTGTGCATGTGATCTAACCCATTACTAGACTCCAATAATCCATCAGAACTCTTGTTTGAATCTTCATAAACATTTTAGAATTGTATGGCTATGTCTGGAAAATGCCATTATTGACAGATCTGAAACATATCTTTTATGCGCAAGTTGGTATGATTGGCACAGTTTTTTTGTTGTTGCAAATTTGAGTCCTCCACCATTCTGCAACTGCGCCCTGCCCTTCTATTTGACTGGCTGTACATGACAAGGTTTTACAAGGCACATATAGCGACTTCTTTCATTTCTCTGTCAGTTGATCCTCTAGAAGACCAGAGTTCAACATGCTGAGACGACATTTGTACTTTGAGTGAGGCCTTCATTTTGGAAGAGATCACCAAGTGCAAGAGTCGCCAGCGACCTTGCCTGTTGAGCTTGGGTTCACGGATGAAGAAGATATTGGGACATTAGTGCAAATTACAGCCTTGGCAGTTTTTTGTTTTTCTAATCTTCACATTGTTAAGAAATGCTTCCATCAGTCTAGCTGCAGTTGCTTCGCATTGATGACACCTGAAAAGTTCTGAAAGCGCCTCTATCGCACCACTTTCAGCCGTAGCTTCAGCACTAGATGCATCATCACTTTCCAGCACAAGCAGAGCGTTTAATGCACCAATAACTGTACTTTCTGTGCTAGAATGAAGCAACACCAAAACTGCAACTAACACCACTAAATAAAATTCAGAGCTAAACTGTAGAATACTGGATAAAACAGAGGCAGTAGACTCCCATAAAAGCATGAGGCATTGGAGGGTCATTTTTCAATATCACTTTGGACAGTTCAATGAAAACACCCTCTTTTGCAATAGCATTAGGCCAAGTTGCAGATGCAGCTGACTCCCATAAAAGCACGAGGCAATGGAGAGGTCATTTTGCAATATCACTTTGGACAGCTCAATTGCAACACCCTCTTGTGCAATAGCATTAGGCCAAGTTGGTGTAATACTAACAAGAGCATTTATATCCCACTGTGGCAGAAAGTATGCACAAAAACCAAGAATTTGAATCAAGGGACCAATTGCTTACTGTGTTATCACATCCTTCTGCAGATGTTCCTCCAAGAGCAGATGTGAAAGAAGTTCAACAGACAACTGTCGCACTGTATGAGTAGGTGAATCAAGTAAAGCAAGAAGTGGTTCAATAGCCTGGTGTAGGGGTGAGGTTATGCTCAGCATGACACTACGGATTTTCCAAAATATTAACGAGGACCTGTAAGCCACCATGTTGTCCATCGGGACTGAAATCAGGCCTTGATAATAACAATAAAAGGGGCTCGACTGCTTTGGCTGCAGATGAACTCTTAGCAATGCTAGCATTATTGGTCAATATGAGAAGTAATTCACAGAACAAAGAAAATCAGGTGCTTCATGGAGAATGTTAACCATATTCCCAATCACCCCAGCTTTTACCATATCCATCTTGCAAGTTGGCCTATCTTTTCCCAACTTCACCAGGTCCCTTGAAACAACCTCATGAAGTGAATAAGTTCCTACCAAACGAAAGACCAACAAGAGGAATGATAGCACCCTGTGCTGCAACGAGTTCAGCTAATTGATAATCATCGCCTGATTTATTAGTTAAGCCTTTATCTTCAAGTTTCCTCGTTAACATGCTTGACAGTGGAGTTGGAACCATCTCCGATTTATTGAAAATCAACTTCTGTATAGGAGTTGATGAATTAAGCCCCACTATTTGAGCCAACGTGGCAATAACATTAGTAGCTCGGTGATGATCAGAACCATTGAGAACAGCAGCAGCTTTCTGAACTGCTTCGTTGTTCACCCTAGGAGAGGATTTCCTAGAAGTTTGAACAGCAGCATTGGCTGAGAAGAATGCCTCATCCTTCTGGCCAGACCATGCCTTTGCTAAGGCATACACTTCAAATCTTTTCTGAACAGCAAATACCAGCATGAGGTCTTGAAACATGCACTTTTTGCGGGTTTAGGCTTCCAATCTGTCAACTGTTCTGACGAACTAAAGATAATCCCATCATTAACACTTTTAACTTGTGTTACAGAGAGAATAGCAAAACCAAAGGAATCAATTCTCCCTTCAGAGTTGGCCAGGATTCAATTCAGGCCATGTCTGACCGACTGCATTTTCAGACATGGGGTTAAAAACAACTATTTTTCTGACTTGTGCATTTGGTTTAGCTCGCTTCCTTGCTATATTGGGTTGAAATAGTCTGTCAAAATTCTTAATTGAACTTCAAGAAGCTTTTCGGGGTCAAAATGGCTAATAATTCTCCGCAAAATAGCATAAAGTTCAATCCTGCATGTCCATGCCTAAGAACTGCTTTTAACTAGACAGAGACCTGAAACAGATGGATGCAGTGCAATTTCTGGCTTGTGCACTTAACCAGCCCTTTGTTCTAGTCAACTGGTAACTCCTTCAATTAAAACTTCTGGTTTAATTTCTAAGAATCTTTTTGAATCAGCTTGGGTAAAGATCCTTCAAGAAATAGGCTTCTTTCAACTCTGCCTGTCCATGTCCATGTCTGGGAAGCAATTTTGTTCCGACATGGGGCTAATTCTTGTACTGTCTCTGACTTGCGCATGTGATTCAGTTCCATGCTAGACTCTAATAATCCACCAAAACTTTTGTTTGAACTCACAGAGGTATGCCATGATCATAGTGGTGAAGAATTTTCCACAAGTTTCATGTCGACATATATGCTCATGTCTGGACATTGTATGGGATTGGACTTGGGATTTTGCATACGAGCATTCCTCCAGCCTTTAGTTCATATGCTGGATCAGTCCAATGTTTTGATGAAGTAAGGCCCGCCATTTAGCCAAGCATTTCTTATTGGGGCCTCTGAGGATATCCTAGAGCCAAGCCAACTGAAAGTGGTCACAAAGAACACCTTTCTGGCTGCCAATTTTTCAAGAGCACCTCCATGTCCAAAATTTGTGTCTGGATCAGGCATAGGGTATGCACAAGAGCACCAACATGACTGCCCTTTATGGATAGCCACAATGGTCTATATGCCTTTGAACCTTGCCATGTTTGGTCAGCAAAAATAGTTATAGTACGCATTAACTCAAGTCTTTTCGTGCCAACCCAATCAGACCTTTATCTACCAAAATTTTTACAGCATCTCCCCTTAACGGGATGCCGAAAAGGAAAAGAAATACTCAGCTATGCGACCGGAAAGCGGCATTGAGGCATACTAAAGTCCCATAACTGAGGCTCCCGGTCATTATAACGTTCTAGCGCACCTTTTGAGGGGCAATGGGCGTGAATTATGGCACGATAAGAGAAGCATAGGCAAATTAGAAATTGCCATTCTTGGATAGGCAAATTAGAAATTGCCACTCTTATAATTTTCATCAATATTCATTTCGTGCACTCAAAGTGCTGAATTTCCTCTTTCCGGCAACTTCTTGATCACATAAGTCAGTCCAATAATTTGGTAAAATAGACTTGAAATGTTGTACTTGTAACCATCTCTGGCTGATGCTTTAAAGAGTAACAGTAATCAGGATCTCTCCCATTTTCTTCATAGAACTCTATCTTGTTGATGGGGCTAAAACAACCAATTTTGCACATTCTTCTGGCTAAGGCATGTAATTCATCCTTATGTTTCAGCAACCTATCAATGCCCTTGGCTAAACTTGCAGAGGCATCACTGAACCATAATGGCTAAAGATTTTCTGCAAAATGGCATGGCTTCCATTTCAGTATACCCATGTCTGAAAACCGCTTTATTTGGGCATGGGGTTCTGCAAGGATTATCAGTTTCTTGCTTGATCTTCTGACATATATCACAGGACCAGGCTTAATAATCATCTTAGCAGACCAACCACACCACCTTGGATGTGAGTGACTTTTGTAGCGTCCTGTCTCAGAATGATATCAAGAACTCTTAGTGCTCCCTGGAACTCTAGAACTCTTGGCCATGCAGAGCATTAGCAATGGCTAGCATGGGAATCCTTGTGCCAAATCTAATTTCAAATCTGAATGCTTTTAATTGGAATGGTCGCCGCTTTCTCTTGCGATCCTCCCTCACCAAGGTTCTCGTTACCCCTTGGGCTACCATTGGCACTCACCCTGTTTGATGACATATCTTCAAGTATGACAGTGAAATCAAAATTATTTTGAAGGGAGAGGACCAGCAGTAAATTTTCTATTTTTAAAGCCCTTTCCAGCGAGTTCACTGTCCTTGTATGTCTGATGAGAGAGGAAGCCATCAAGTTTGCTAAACTGACAGTAAAATGGTTGGTTAGAATCAGGTGGAATAACTACTGGGGTGGAGGCAAATCCTCTCCTTCTGACGCGTTAGAATCCATCCTTTACATCCGAAACGAGAAACCATCCTTCTAGCACCAACCATTTCAAAAGAGCCTCCATGTCTAAAAACTGTATTTAATCAGACCTGGAGCCTGTACAGTGGCATTTTCTGCAATCTTTCATATATGCAGTTGGCTAGGCCTACTGTCTTACCAAATGAAACCCTCAGAATTTCACTGCTGTCTGTTTGGACTTCAAAAAAATGTCTTGAGAGTTTCCCAGGGAATCGAGTCAATTTTCACCCTGCTGCAACTTCGTTTCACTTCTAAGCCAGTTATGCCGGTTTTGTAATTCCCCATTCAAATTCTTGACCAAAATCAGAGCAATGTTCCCACCGATGGCGCCAATTTTCTGTTGGTGAAAATTGTGAAAGAAAATGATGATTCACAGCATGCAAATATAAAAAATGAAAGAAAACTGTCTTTTTTTTTAATTCTTCTCTTTCATTTTACATGGGTTCATGCTTGGGCCTTGTGATGCAGGCTGTTTACACTATGTTGGACTCACAGCCCCCCATCTAACCTTAGATTGCTCTCAAATTAAAGGAAAATACAAAATAATAAATAGAATGGAACAAAAACTGCAAAACTGTGTTTTGTGAGCCTCTTGTCTAAAAATGAGTGTTCATTAGAACATGGCCTCTTGGCATTCGGACATGGCCTTCTGCAACATCTTTTTTGCACTCTTTTCACTTCTGTGTTCTCCCACATGATTGCCTATTGCATGTATATCTCTTCTTTGGACTTGGAGATGGTTTTACCAAGGTCTGAGTGTATGGAATGGGTTTTTGAATCACAACACTCTTTGTAACTCATCATTCGTTTAACAAAGGCTGCCTTTGCGTAGTCTGAGGGAATTACTTGTTTTTTTTTCATTCCAGCAGGAGGCCAAAGGTTGGGCCATTTTGAGAACGGAGCCATGAGTGGTCTCACCAACCATAAGGGTATCAACATTCCTTTAAGTGAGAGAGACAAAGAGATGTTGTTTCAAGATGGGGTTTTTTTGGAATTTTGGTAAAGGATGAAGCCATGAACACTTGGATCCCATCTTTAAAGAAGTATCCTCAGATGATGAAACACCAAGTTTCAGAGAGACTTGGGGAGTGTCACAGCCTAACTTTGGTAGAGTCTCCCCTTGAAGTGGAGACTTTGGAAAGGAGATGATGAGTGCTGGATGCTCTAGGTATAAGAATTCCTTCTTCAGGGAGTGTGATGGGTGTGCCTCCTTTTGAATGGTCGACCAAGAGAGTTTTAATAGAATTGACAAGCAGTTGGGGAGGTAACTTGGCATTTGAATTTTAAAATGGAGAGGGAAGTAACCGCCAGTAACCACCAATAACTGGCCCGAGGCCCACTTCTGTAAAATAGTATTGTTTTCAGACAGGGGCCTTATGTGACTTGTTTTGTGCCCAAACAGTCTCTCATCAACTTGAAACTTTGGAAAACATTCTTAGACTTGATTTGAACACCATAGAGGACGATTTCTGCTCCATTTACCCTCTGTAGGTGGCATAAATCTGCCTCTTAGACCTCATTCCGGGAAACATACAAAGCGTTAGGGAATGGACCTCGTTTTGCTCGTATATGGCTCAAATGGTATCTAATTGTTCTGAAACTCTGGTGAATCATTCTTGGGATCATTTTGAAGCTTTCCATCAAATTTCACCATGTTTGGTCTTCCAAAAGTGACATTCCTATTTTATGTCCAAAAGAAACCACATTCCTATGTTTCTAGGTTAAATTGGGCCCAATTGGTTTGGGACTTGGAACCATGTCTTCAGAAGCTATTCTTAATCTTTCGGTGCAATTTCATCCATTGCAGTTTTGTAGAGATGGATTTATTGAAAAATTCTTGTTCATTCCAGAAAGCCTAGTGTTTGCAGGTGGTTGGCATCGGACTTGTGATCAAATAATCTTGGATTGCTCTAAAACTTTGAGGAACTCCATGAATATATATTTCTTGCCTTCAAACCAAATTTCACATTGTTTGGAGCACTGTAGCTAGGCCAAAGGTAGTGACAGTGCTCCATATCTGAAATCACTTAGAACGAGTTGATCTTGGGCCCATTTGGTATTGGATTGACCTGAAACTTTGAGGGAGTCCTTGAATTTGTATTATGAGACCTCCGGTAAAGTTTCATATTGATTTGAGCTTTGATACTATATTGGATGCAATTCCTAGAGCCTGTCCCGAACATCTTAATTTTGAGAACATAGAGCTTCTTCATCGCTTTGAGCTTTTCTTCATTATTTGGGCTTCTTGAGCTTCTTCAAGTGAGCTAAGTCACCAAATTCGCTTTAAGTGAGCCCAGAGCTTCCTTTTGTAACCTCTCAACTGAATGAGCAGCTTTTGGGTGTAGATTTGATCATTTTGATTCTTGCATTGTATACGTGCATAGTTCAGAACATATGAGATTTTTTTTTGTGCCAACAGTTAAAAGGAGTCTCATAGGGACGTTATGAAAGTAACGAGGATCGACTACAGGGATCAATGGACAATATCCATGTAGTCAGTATGTACAAGTCCGAGGGAGTTTGGTCAGGAGTCCTAGGTTATAATGCTCAACATCGAAGGATTTTGGGATGATAATATACATTGTACATGGCTTGGCTATACCAATGACATTCAAGTAATCGTGCTTGAAACTTGGTGTGAAATGTAAAAGATTCGAGTCCAACATCACACACTTCAAGTGTTAAGAAGAACGTGAAATAACAACATTTCAGAATTATTTTTCCTTTATTTATATGGGTTCAAATGCTTTAACCTCAAGGATGCAGGTTATTTACAAGTTTTGAAAAATTACAACCCCTTCCTCTAGTCACAGATGTGATCCAAACATGGAATTTATAAGAAAATACATGAAAAAAAAGGAGAAAATCGCAAAAAAGGGAGTGCAGGGAGATGGTGACCATGGGCCACGGTCACTGGCTCCCTGCCAGTGACCGTAGCTCACGACCACTTGCAGACAATGGCTAAAAAAACTATTGTTTGCTCCTTTTTTTTCTCTTTTTCGCTTCTGTGATGTCTTTAGAATGCTGGAGCTTGTTTCCTTCAATTTTTGGAGTGTTGAATAACCACCAAGAGTGCTTGATTTGGCTATAGAATTGACTTGAACCTTTAATAATCATCACCTTTGGTTACAGACTATTTTTGTACAAATCCAAAAAAGGTACTTAAACAAGCAAAAATGGAGCCAAAGTTATGTCGTTTTGAATCTATAATTTTCAAGGAACAAAATGAAGCCTAAAGAGGCTTATTTATAACTTCTAGGAAGGCCCAAACCCTTCCCAAGTGAGAAAATCAAAGGAAGAGGATTTTATCCAAGTGGCCCCTTGCATTTGTCTTCTTTAAGTGAGATACATGCTTCTTCTCCTTCTATGAACTATTTCTCACCTTAAGTTAGTGAGAAAGAGAGAAAGAAGTAAGCTTGAAGTGCCTTAGAAGCATTGCAAAATGCTTAAAACTAGGCCTTTGATGCTTGTAAGTAATGTGAACTTGATTTGATTGCTTGGAACTTGATTTGAACCTTGCTTCAACCCATTCTTCAGAGGCTAAGTGTTCCTTTTATAGGCTTCAGAGGAAGTTTGGACAGTTCCCAGTAGTTGTAAGGGAGTTACACTTTGAAATAAAGTGAAATAACTCCCAGAAATCATCAACGACCAAGTCATAGGTGTCCGTGACCATAGGCCGCAATCACGAACAAGGCCCAATTTTGGGATTTTGCTTATGTGACCCGTTTTCATTAGTTTGGGGCTCGAACGATGTCTGATCTTCACAAAAATTGGAAGGATGATTTTTAACACTATTTTGAGTTTGCCAAAGAAATCTCAGCCCATTTTGATGCTCTGAAGTTAGTCAACTCCCCTATTGACTTTTATGAAAATGGGCCATTGTTATAGCCATTTGAGGCCCAAATGACCTCGCTTTGGTTTGAAACTTTAGAGGAATTGATGTTAGGGGTATCTTCACATTTCCATCCAAATTTCATGTAGTTTGGATTTGTGGAAGTAAGATTTCGATCAGCGACCCACCTGTTGCATGTTCTAAGTCAATATTCATCTTACGCTGGAGCCAGTTACCTTGTTTTCTACCTGAATGACATTCAATTAACTTGAGACTTTGGGGAATTTACCTTGACTATATTTTGAATCTCTAGTCTAAATTTCATCAATTTTGGCCTCCCAGAAGTAGGACTTTGGTCAATGACCCCCATGACTCGGAAGACATGGACTCCTAATTGACATGTTATTAAAGTAAGCTCAAACGAGGTCCTTTTAACTTGAAAATTTGTAGAATATATTTTGAGCATGACTGAAGCTTTATGTTCAAATTTCATCAATTTGGGTCATCTAGAAGCAAGACTTTGGTCAGTGATAGCATGCCTCGGGGGTCACTGGCCCAAAATTGACGTGTTTGTTGACTTCAGGTCAAATGATGTCTGTTTGACCTTAAATTTTATAAAGCCTCCCTTGAACATATTTTGATCTTCCTCCAGGAGTTTCAGTTGATTTGATCTTCATGAGTGTCACTTTGCACAATGACCCTTACAAAGCTTAGTAGACACCCATCTGAATTGAGCTTAGGTCCAAATGATGTTCAAATGCTTTGAAACTTTGAAGGATAGTCTTTGAATGTATTTGAAGGCATTTCCCTGAGTTTTAGCTTGTTTCAACATGTAGAGCTGTCAATTTACACAGTGATGACCAAGGAGCTGGTAGATAGTTTGAAGTTTAGTTTGAGCTGAGATGAAGTCCAAATGTTTTGAATTTTGAAGCATCATTCCCAAGTATGTTGTAAAGTTTTCATGTGACTTTCAACCACTTTGGCAACCCAGAAGCCTGAGTGTGTTTAATAACCCTTAGTGTTTAAGCCAATGAACCTTAAAGTTGAAGTTTTGTCAGTCGAGTGACCAAATGAAGTTCACTAACTTTGAAATTTGAATTGCTATACTTTGAGCTCATCTGAAGTCTTTTGAGTGGATTGCATTAGCTTTTGAACATCTGGATGCAGTACTTGGCTTATCATTCTATAATCTCAGGGTTTATGTGCCCTTGGTTTGAAATTTGCTTGTAATGTATTCACTGCAATATTTGTACTTTTTATAGGTCAACAAGTGCCCCTTTGAAGTGAAATGATTAAAGTATGACAATTATTATGCCTAAAAATAGCCAATCTATGGGAATGATGAATGGCTTGATGAAAATGTAGTTTTATCAAGGTAGGTTGTAGCCTAAACTTGAAGTTTTGAAATTTTAATAAAAAACCATGAAGAGTTTTATGATGGAATTTGATAAAAATATAAAGGTTCTGATTTTCTTTGCCCTATTTTTTTCAGATATCAAAAGTAGCATCTCTATAGGGACTGTGGAGAACACCCACAAAAAGAAATCTCTTAGGTTTTGAAAATTCAAAATTTTATGAATTGTTTTTGGATTTTAGATTTTGGAGATGGATTTGATTTTCCCTTGACTTATTTGTCACAGATATCCAGAGTGGAATCTCTATGGGTATTATGGGGAACACCCACAAAAAGACTCCTTGAGGTTTTAAAAAAAATCAAAGGTTTGGTTTAAAATGGATTTGGGTTTGGATTTTCATGGATTTTTGGTTCATTTGCAAAAGTTAAGGTTTTGACTTGTCTTGACATGAGTTAACATTAAATTGAATTTTGAAAAAGAATTGGCTTTTGTGGGTTTTGATTCAAAATAATTTGAGATGATGGCTCAAAATCTGGTTTGACCCAAGATAAATTTGAAATTTGGGTTGGCTTTTGGAAAGAAAAAACAACCTTTTTTTAATAATTACCCCAAAAATAAGTTCATTTTGTTGTGGGAAAACACACATTTTTTTTTTGTTTTGGGCAAAAATACCCAAAATGGCTCATCATGTTGTGGGAAATCATTTCTTTTGTAAAATACCCTAAGTGGGTCCGCCATGTGCTGTGGGAATTTAAATGATCATGTTTGAGAGAATGGGCCACTTAAGTGGTGGGTCCCATTACTCAAAATCATAGTGACCGGAGGTAAGGAAGGCTGAACCAATTTGAACTTGGTCAAAGTTTGGACCCCATTAATTTTAACCAAGTTGTGTCCGTGGGAAAGAGGGTGAAAGTAGTGATCGTGAGAGAGGGCCCCACTGCTTGGTCACACTGTGGCTGTGAGCTTTTGGTAAATTGAAGAGAGTTTGCTTCCAAACAGTGGACCCCATCACTTTGATCAAGCAATTTTTGTGGAAGAAGAGGGCTTCGGCCACCAAGTTGTGGAACCCTAAGATCATTCACGCTGTGACGGTGGTAACTTGAAGTGAAGCCTCGTGTCTCTACTCATATTATATAAAGCTCATATCCCTGTTTTCCCCTTCATTCTAATGTTTTCAAACCTTTGAGTTGTGGCCGAGAGCAAGAGCAACTGGCGTGCATCTTCTTGAAGCTTCTTCTTGCAATTTTCTCTATCTTGAGTCAACTACTATGGGAGGTTTGCATCTGATGAGTTTTTCAAAATGCATATTTTCATATACACTTTGAACCATTTTAAGGACATATTGACTCAAAAGAGCCTCATTTAGTGTGATCTAGTGGTTTCATACATTTATACAATATCATAGTGCATTCCTACATAATTTGCTCAAAAATCACACTTTTTGCTAACATTCATGAAACCTGCCAGTTTTGGAATATCTATTTTTGCAAAGGTTTGTGAATATTTAGTTTTCTCATAAATTAAATTGAATTTTCATCATCATTAGTTCATTTATATAAAATCATGAAGAATGGTGTGCATTTTCATTATCATTTCATGAAAAATGGGCCCACATTCATGCATTTGTGATATTAGGGTTAAAATTATCTTTTCATATGAATTCATATTTATTTTGTAGGAAATTGATGATATGGGTCCCATTTTCAAAGAATTGAGGTAAAAGAAATTATTTTCAAAAGAAAAGAGAGAAGAATTGAAGTAAGGAAAAGAAATTGGAAGAAATTGCAAAAGTTGGCTTCATAATCCCACACACATGCACATGTATGAGATACACTTGTAAAACACCCAAGATGGGGCCCATTTGATTGTTGTACATTTTAAAGATATTTTGAAGAGAATTCGAAAAATATCTCATCAAAGATGGAAAAGGAAAGCCACATAAGTGTTCTTAGAGGAGGAGTAGAATTGAAAAAAGAATAATAAAAATAAAAAAAAGTTCCATGGTGGATTCCACGCCCAAATGATTATTTGGATCAGATTTTGGTTGAAAACAAATAGGAAAAAAAAATCTAAAGAATTATTCTAGACTATCTCTTTGAGTTTGGAGCTAACAGGAAGTATTTTCCAAAGAAGAAAAGATGACAAAGCAAAAGAAAGAGGAGGAGATTCTACACATCATGTAGGCCAAGTTTGATTACAAGAGAAGATCCTTATCCTTACTTCATCTCTCAAAAGATTTTAATACGAGGTGACAAAAGACAAAGAAGGAAAGAAACATGTAAGAAGGATTCCAAGCAAGGAAAGCAAAGAGGAAAAAAAAATTCTAGTAAAATATCTCACGCCCAAGCCTCGTGAGGAGCCCATTCTCTTCTAATTGTTTTTATTACTTTTCAAGATTTTATCAAATCAAGTAAAGAGGGAAACTTTTGGGGCTAGAAAAAGTATAAATAGAGCACCTCTCTTTAATATTCTTCATGCAAGAATTGCTCACCTCCCATCTCTGGAATTTTTACACTCCACCTCTCCCTCTCTTATTCTCTACATCTCATGTCATCAAGGAAGCTTCGCCTTAAAGTCACACCGTCAACCTTGAAGATCAATTAGAAGGAGGAATTCTTTTCCATCCTAGTATGTGTAATCTTTTGTTTTAATTTTATTTCATATTGTGTAAAGGATTCTCATACTAGTTCAATAATATTTGTCATGATATTCGGTTGTATGATAGCTTGATTTGTGTTTTTCTTGTTTGGATTAATACCCCAAATAGAAGAGCATACTTTAAGAAATTGTTAGGCCTAGATTAAGAGATAATTTTGAGTGAATTTACCGCCTTTGACTTCAGTTGTATACCGCCTTTGACTTCAATTATTTACCACCTTTGACTTCTTGCAATTTTTATTTTATTTTATTGCATTCTGTACTTTTAAATTTCTGCACCTTTATTTGAATTCCTGCACTTTTATTTTAAATTTCTGCACTTTTACAATTATTTTTCTGCACTTTATTTTCTGCATTCTTTTTCTTTCAATTTCTGCATGTTTAATATTTATGATTCCTGAACAGTTTTTCTTTTTGTTTAATGCTATAGATTACTTTAGATTCATGCATATTTCCTATTCTTGTGAACATGTTTAAGTGTGCAAATCATTGTAAACTCAGATTTTCAAATTTGAATGTTGAGTAGTTTTGTGGAAAGCACAATCTAAGATTAAGTCCAACTCTGCACTCCTTAAAACAGTAGTAAAGTGCACGTCTCTATGTGTGTTTAATTTGTGTTCAGTGTTTGTTCTTATTCCTAAATGTTTGATGTTGGAATCATAAGTGGAGTTAGACAGATTTTTTGTTTTTTTTTTTTTTTTTTTGCATACAATATTCTGAATTAAGCCCATGTTGGACAATTGTTTTTACAGCGTTGCAAATGTTTACAGCAATTGAATACTTGAGGTTTAAAACAGTTTTAAACCTGAAATCAGATTTCAATCACAGTTATAAAAACAGTTCAGATTTCTGCTGAAATTATTTTAAAAAAGGCCACTGTTGGACGACTTTTCACAAACCTGATTTGAACATGTTTAAAAGCTGAATGCTTGATGTTTTCAACCATTTTGAATCTGAATTCATAATCTGAAACTTTGAGTTGCAGTCACTATTCAGTGTAAGATTATTACAAAACCAGAAAACTGTTTGGGTTGAACAATTTAGTGGTATGCATGTTTCATGTTTGCTTCTCATTCTTATCAAAACTGAAAATCAGATTTGAAACTCAGAAAAGAGCATATGAATCAGATTTGAAGCAAGTCGTCTAATGACCGAACCATGACTGGAATTCAGTGGAATAATTGTAAAATATTTGGACTAGTTTACCACTTAAACTTCTATATGAAAACTGAAAAGATTTCAGTTCTGAAATTCATGAAGATCTGTTTTCTAAATCTGATTTATGAGTGTTTGCATGACGTGTCTGTGAATTATTTCAAATCCTTTTCAAAACTGATTTTCTGTAATTAGAAGGAGAAGATACAGATCTGAAACTTGAATGGCACCATTCTCATTAAATCTGAATTCTGAAATAAACCTGGTCATCTATCATGCATAGCAGTCATGCACGCCCCACTCACCCATTTATTCATATAGTTTTGTTTTTTTTAATTTTGCATTCATTCATTCATAGATCAGTTTAGGAAAGTTTATTTTCAAATTTTTTAATTTAGAAATATTCTTATGAAAGATAGATGGATTATTATTTTTATTTAGAAAGTTGTTGTGTTTGTAGTGTATAGTGGTACTGTATGTTGTTGTTTCTATTTAGAGTTTTTTTTTTCTAAAATTAACTTCTTTCTAATTTGGATAGGATTTAGAAATCTTTTGTTAGCATTGATCAGTTTTTATTGTCAGTAAGTTTCTAATTTTAGTTTAGTTTTATTGGAAGTTCTAACATGCGTTTTGTTTTGCAGTAAATTTAATTTAATTTTTAGGAAGTTTTAGATTCAGAATTTACTTTCTTTATTTGAATTGTCATTATAATTATTTTTTTTAGGAATGTCTGTATTTGTTAGATTTTAATTAAGATAGTTTTAGAATTTTGTTTATGCAGGTGACAAGTTGAAAATATTTTAAACATAGCCCCCTGTGGATTCGACCCCGTACTTACTGAGATATTAGTATATTGCAACTCTACACTTAGAGTTGACGAACAAGTTTTGGACGCCATTACCGGGAAGGGCCATTTAAGGTAACTTTTCTAACTTTCCTTATTTACATTGCTTTGTGGGTGTGGTTTAATTTTGGCATCTTTATAGAAATAGGAGGACATGCATGAAATGATGAACCGCCCTTAATTGGAATAGTGAAGTGCATTGATTGTTAGAAAGCTCACATCACTGTTATTTTTAGAAACTTTCTAAAATCGAAAAAAGTTACTGGTTTTCAAGTTGTCTTAACCTTTTTTGGAGGAAAGTATACCAAAAGTGATCAAATTGCTATCCTTAATCTTCTCGATGTCCAAGAATGCCTTTGCCCCTGTAGCGCATGACGGCTTGTTTGTTCAAGAACTTGGTCCTTCAAACAGGTCCATCCGTGACTACCACTTCCTGGTGGCTAACCTAGCCAAGTTGGTTTCACAGGACAAGATTGGAGAACTCAAGGAAACTTTTTGACCTTAGGGAGTTATTTAGATTCTAGGTTTGTTTTCTCATTTTTTTATATAAAAAATAAAAAAAGTAAACAAAATTCAAAAATTCCAAAAGGAAAGGACAACCCCTCTCAGCCAATTTGGCAAAGAGGATCAACGCATAGATTAGAAAGGAAAGAATCTCCTAGACCCTCTAGTCCTTCGAGATTGTCTCCAATAGCTAGTGGGTCTGGTAACAATGATGCCCAACTTAGGAATGGAAATAACAATGGGGATGGCAATGGTGTAGAGGTTAATTAGCCACCAAGGACTCTACATGATTACTTGAGCCCTGCTTGACAAACCACACCCTCATGTATAGTGATGCCCCCAATTATGGGTCAATTAGAGATCAAACCAAGCATGATCCAACTTTTACCTAAGTTTCATGCGCTTGACTCTAAAAGTGCAAACTTGCACCTAAAAACATTTGATAAAGTATGCTCAACATTTCAGTTACAAAATGTAATGCCGGATGTAACCAAACTTCAATTATTTCCGTTTTCTTTGAAAGATAAAGCTCAGACTTGGCTCCATTCTTTTAGACTTAGTTCAATCAACACCTGGAAAGGCCTAGAGATTGAATTTTTGAAGAAATTATTCCCACAACATAAGACTAACACTTTAAAAAGGGAGGTCATGATGTTTAAACAAAATCTCAAGGAACCCTATTATAAGTATTGGGAAAGATTTAACGAATTGCATGTCCTTATCATGGATATGAAACATATCATCTCATCAAGATTTTTATTGAGGGTTTAACTCTTGGCACCTGTCAATTTATTGAGATGATGTGTAATGGTCAATTCGATCAAAAGCAAATTGATGAAGCAGGGAAATTTTTGGAACTAATGGCCGAAAATGCGCAAAAATGGGCCTTATCTAATGGGGTAGATCAATCCAGGTCATTAAACTAGTCTAAGGGAGGAGGAATATATCACTTGAACAGTCAAACTGAAATCCAAACCAAGCTTGTTACACTTACAAGAGAAATACAAACGCTGAAACTTGGAAGAAAAAGGATATAATCAGTGTTTGTGGTATTTGTGCTTCTAAATATCATTTATCAGCAAATTATCCAACTGGACCTACATTACAGGAGGCAATTCAAGAACAGGCTAACATTTTGAACTCATACCAACAGTCGTTCAATACAAATACCATAGGGAACACAGATAATCCTTTGTGGAGAAACCACCTAAATTTTAGCTGGAGGAATGGAGCAACTACTACACCTGAGTACAATCCCCAAAGACCATCAAATTTTAGTGCATACATGTCTCCTCAGCATAGTACATCTTATGCACAACAAACTCAGAATAGGTCATTAGAGGAGTCCCTCAGTATGCTAGTACAATCTCAACAACAATTTATACAAAACATGCAAAATAATCAACAGATGATTCAGAAAAACTAGTAGGCTATCCAAAGGTTAGAAACTTTTGCCGAATAAATCAAATGTAGCCTTTAAGTTCAAGGGAAAGGAACATTTCCTGCTCAACCTCTCTTGAACCGAAAAGGCCAGTTTGAAGTGAACGATATAACTAACCTAAACTATCAAGAGCATGTTTAGGTAATCACTCTACGTAGTGGCAAAGAGTTTCAAGTGAAATAAAAAAAAGATAAACAACATGTCTCCTTGGATTTGAATGGAAAGATTAAAAAGGATAGTGTTAAAGCAGAAACTGTTGTTGAGAATGACAAAGGTCTTGCCCCTTTTCCACAAAGATCGTCCCATCCAAAGAAGCCAATCCTGAACTAGGAGAACTTAAATATTTTCAAGGAAGTAAAAATCAATATTCCTCTGTTGGATGCAATTAATCAGATTCCAGCCTATGCCATGTTCCTTAAGGATCTGTGCACTATCAAGCATAGGACGAATGTACAAAAGAAAGCTTTCTTCATTGAGCAAGTTAGTGCACTCCTAAACGGTAGCACACCCCAGAAATATAAAGATCTGGGATGCGCCACCATATCATTGTGCACCATTGGAAATCACTGGATTTGTTAGGCTTTATTAGACCTCAGGGCCAGTGTTAATTTATTACACCACTCTGTTTATCAACAACTGAGGTTAGGCGAGTTGAAACCTACTAAGGTCACTCCATAACTCGTAGATCTTTCGGTGAAGAAACCAAGGGGGGTAATAGAAGACGTAATAGCATAAACTGAAAAATTCTATTTTTCTGCTGATTTTTATGTATTGGACACTCAACCAATACATAATAACAATGCTCAGATTCCAGTAATTTTGGGAAGACCATTTTTAGTAACATCAAATGCATTAATCAATTGCTAGAATGGAATGTTAAAACTTCCTTTTGGAAACATAACCATTGAACTAAACATATTCAATTTATATAAGCATATTGAGGATATTGATGGTGATCTCTTTGAAATGAACTTTTTGAATACTGTGATGGAGGATGATTTAAAGGAGTGTGTTAACTCCCAAATTGCGCTGAAGCTTGACGCCAAAGAGGATATGGACTGTTTTGAGGAATTGGATATGACACTATGGAAGAAGCTCATGCTATCTAGACACCCAAGTTTGAGGAGCTTGTACCAACTAGTGCACCACCTCTTCCATCTCAGGTTGAACCACCTAAACCTGGGTTGAAACCCCTCCCTTTTAACCTCAGATATGCTTACCTTAGGGATGAGGAGACCTACCTAGTAGTTATTTCTTTGCTTCTTATTGAGAACTAAGATGCCTAGCTATTAAAAGTGCTCAAACAACACAAGAATGCAATTGCTTGGAATGCGGCCGACATCAAAGGAATTGACCCTTTAGTGTGTATACATTGCATCTACCTCGAAGAAGATGCAAAACCATGTAAGCAGATACAACGCTGGCTCAATCCTACCATGCAGGAAGTGGTTAGGGTGGAGGCACTTAAACTACTAGATGTGGTTATAATTAATCCAATCTTGGATAGCTACTGGGTTAGCCCTATCTAAGTCATTCCGAAAAAGGCCGGTGTCATTGTGCTCAAGAACGCTCAAAATGAAATTGTTCCTACCTGAGTCCCCACAAGATGGAGGGTATGCATAGACTATATGAAACTTAATGCGGTCACACAAAAGGACCATTTCCCTTTACCCTTCATGGACCAAATTTTGGAAAGAGTAGCTGTCCATTAATACAATTGTTTTCTTGATGGATATTCTGGATATAACCAAATAGAAATCCCCACTGAAAACAAGGAGAAAACTACATTCACCTGCCCTTTTGGTACTTTTGCTTATCGGTGAATACCTTTTGGGTTATGTAATGCTCACGCCACATTTCAGCGTTGTATGTTGAGTATTTTTAGTGACATGGTGGAATGCATTCTCGAGGTCTTCATGGACAATTTCTCTGTGTTTGGTGACTCATTTGAGGACTGTTTGAGCAATCTCGAGATTGTTCTCACTAGAAGTGAAGAAAAGAGCTTGGTACTCAATTGGGAAAAATGTCATTTCATGGTTCGCCAAGGAATTGTCCATGGTCATATTGTGTCTGAAAAATGTTTGGAAGTTGACAAGTCTAAAATTGATTTCATAGCCAACTTACCCACACCCAAAACCGTAAGATATATAAGATTATTCTTAGGGCAAACAAGGTTCTACAAAAGGTTCATTAAAGATTTTAGTTCTATATCTTACCCTCTCTGTGAACTGTTATCCAAGGATGCACAATTCGAATAGACTGAGGCATGTCAAGTAGCTTCTGAAAAATTAAAGGGCATGCTGACGTATGCTCCAATTATGCAACCTTTGGATTTGAACCTTCCCTTTGAACTCATGTGTAAGGCCAATGATTATGCAGTTAGAGTTGAGTTAGGGCAACGTAAGGATAAAAAGCCTTATATGATTTATTATGAAAGTAAGAGCTTGAATAGTAAACAGATTAACTATTCAACCACTGAGAAGGAATTGTTGGCAGTGGTCTTTGCACTTGACAAATTTCGCTCTTACTTGATTGGATCAAGATTGTAGTGCTTATGGATCATTCCGAGCTAAAGTATCTTCTTTTTAAAAAAGATGCTAAGCCCAAACTGATTAGAGGGATCTTTTCATTCTAGGAATTTGACTTAGAAATCAAGGATAACAAGGGAGTAGAAAATGTTGTGGCAGATCACCTTTCTATACTTGTCATTTCTGATCCTATTGAGCTAACCCCAGTCAGGGACAATTTTCCAAATGAACACCTCTTTTGGATTGTCACAACCCACTTGGTTTGTAGATATAGCAAATTATCTTGCTATGGGCAGTATTCCTAGCCATTGGACTAAGCAAGATAAACATTTGTTCTTTTTGTAAGTGAAACAGTTTTTCTGGGATGATCCATATCTGTTCAAATACTGCCCAAATCAAATTATCAGGAGTTGTGTGCCAGATGATGAGATTCCTAGTGTCATATCATTCTGTCATTTACAGCTTGTAGACGCCATTTTTCTGCTAAAAAGACATCATGTAAAATTTTGCAATTTGGTTTCTACTGGCCCACACCTTTTAAGGATGTTCATGAATTTTTGCAAAACCTGTGAGCATTGCCAAAAATTGGGCAATATTTCAAAGAGAAACATGATGCCTTTGAACCCAATTTTAGTAATTGAAAATTTTGGTGTATGGGGTATGGACTTTATGAGACCTTTTCTTCCTAGTTTTGGTTTCATTTATATCTTGGTTGCTGCTAATTATGTCTCAAAATGGATAGAAGCTATTCCTTACTGGAATAATGATGCTAAAACCGTATAGAGATTTTTGAAGGATGTGTTTTCACCATTTGGAACCCCTCGTGCCATCATAAGTGATTGGGGGATCCCATTTCTGTAATTGAACTTATGAGGCCCTTATGAAACAATATGGAAGAACTCACAAAGTGGCCACCCCTTATTACTTGCAAACCAGTGGGCAAGTAGAGGTATCAAATAATGAAATCAAGCAGATTTTGGAGACTAATGTAAACCCTAATTGAAAGGATTGGTCTACTTGACTAACTGATGCATTATGGGCTTACCGGACAGCTTTCAAAACTCCCATTGGAATGTCTCCTTACCGGCTAATTTATGGGAATGCTTGCCACTTGCCAATGGAACTTTAGCATAGAGCTTATTGGGCTATTAAACAGTTCAACCTTGATAAAGATAAAGTTGGATCTAAGAGGAAATTACAAATGAATGAATTGGGAGAGTTGCACAGGGAAGCCTATGTTAATTCTAAAATTTACAAAGAGGGGACTAAAGTTTTTCATGATAATCAAATTCTAAGGAAAAATCTCCACCCTGAACAAAAACTTCTCCTTCACAATTCTAGCTTCATTTGTTTCCTAGAAAGCTTAACTCTTGATGGACTGGTCCTTACATTGTCAAAACAGTTTTTTCATATGGTGTTGTTGTGATTTTGATCTAAAGGATGGCCAAATGTTCAAAGTCAATTGCCAAAGATTGAAGCCATTATTGGATATCACATCACCTGAGGAGGAAGAAATTCCTCTTGATGATCCTGTCTACAAGGATTGATCGGCCTTAGATCTGACAGAGGCCTTTTGCTGTATATTTTATGTATATTATGGATATTTCTTTAGTTCTTTTCGTTTTGCTTAACCTTGGACAAGGAGCAGCTCAGACATATCTTCAAGTGTCTTTTTCTCTTTATCCTCATTTACATTTTTGTTTCGTCATGTTATTCTTATTGTTTTACATTCCATTTATATACATCGAGGACGATGCACATAATTGATTGGGGGAGGGGGAACAAGCACGCTTGTCCAATTTTAAGTATACTTTTAGGCATATAGGAATTTTTTTTATTTTTGTCACTTTTTAGGAAAATTTTTCAATTTTTAGGATGTTTATTTTGGTTTTAGGAATTTTTTCTAGTATTTGTTTTTTATTTATTTTTCAGTTTAGAAAAGAAAATTTTCAAAAGAATCGAAGTGATTTGAAGATATATAAAAATTTGGAATTTTCATACTTTTGGAAGGAAGTAAAAAGAAAGTTTGCATTTTCTAAAGGAGAATACCTATCAAAAGATTACCAACACTTGCTTTTCACATACACACACATATACATTTTTCGATATTTTGGATAGGAAGCTTTAATGCTGTGTTCGAAATTTTTCTATAGAATACAATGTGAACTTGAAATTTAGTTTGTAGAATATTTTTGTTTCCTGGTTTATTGATGGTCAATTGTATATATTAGAACCAAAATAAATTAATTCGAGTGAAATGAGAACTGCCATCTAATGTTTACTCTCGATTTGAAAAGAAAAAAGAGCATATAATCAGCAGTTTGTGCCTTGTTTGTGTTTATAGCCTTTTTAACCCGAGCTAATAAGCTTAGAGGGATATTTTTATAACTAATGCCCTAAAGCCATCTGATTTGGAATTCATTTGCCTAACGCTTACTACATGGGTTAATTAGAAAGCTTAAGGGACCTAAACATTGCACAGTCACAATATATAAAAAAAAGAAAGAATTATGGCCCAACTAGTGTCCGTAGAAATTTTCAAGGGATATGTACAGAAATGCATAAGGACTAAGTTTGGTCCTTAGATCCCACCTTTTGTTATATTATATGAACTTGGAGATTTCTATGTTGAAAAAAGTTAGTGAGTGAAGAGTGTTCATAAGAGTTCGCAAGGGAGTAGTGCAGAGAAGGACAAGGACCATATATGCTCTTTGGATTTTAAGTTTTCTTATATCATATGAACTTAGGAACCCTTGAATCGGAAAAAGACAGTGAGTGAAAAAGAGGAAAACTGAAGTAAACATTACAGTGGTAGCCATATTAGTAACTTTGAGAGGAAATTTATTTTTGCTAAATTTCAAGAGATCAAACTATTTGAAGGAAAAATTCTATTTTTGTAGCATTATTGTGGAATATCCAAAATAGGTTTTTGATGTATACAATTTCTCACTGTGCACACAATGGTTTGGATTTGAGAAAGTTTTCAAAACTAAAATTATGGACTAGACTTTGAAAAGTCTGAAAGTCTAATTATTCTAGATTTCAAAAATTTCTGATCTGAAAAAATTTTCTTTTGGGAAATTTCTTTTCTATTTGATTTATTTTGATATTCTTACTTTAAAAAAAGGAATTTTGTGGGTATATTCACTGCAAACCCTCATGAGGACAACTCATCCACTAGGGGGAACGTAGGGGTTTAAGGGCTAGCTGCATATGCTAAATGTAGTTGAGAGTGCCAGCGAAAGTGGCGTTTCATTCATGTTTATTTTTCTTGCATTGCATTAACTTTAGGTTATATTAGGTTTTGATGAATTCCTCATATTTTTCATAATTTTTGCTAGGGACTAGCAAAACGCTGGTTGGGTGGTGTGATGAGCCTTTAAAAATGCATATTTTCATATACACTTTGGACCATTTGAAGGACTTATTGACTTAAAAGAGCCTCATTTAGTGTGATCTAGTGGTTTCATGCATTTATATAACAATATAGTGCATTCCTACATAAGTTGCTCAAACAATCACACTTTTTGCTAATATTCATGAAACCTACCATTTTTGGAAAATTTATTTTTAGAAAGTTTTGTGAATATTTTGTTTCTCATGAATTAAATTGAATTTTCATCATCATTAGTTCATTCATATAAAATCATGAAGAATGGTGTGCATTTTCATTGTCATTTCATGAGATGGGCCCACATTCATGCATTTGTAACATTAGGGTTAAAATTATCTTTTTACATGAATTCACATTTATTTTGTAGGAAATTGATGTTATGGGTCCCATTTTCAAAGAATTGAACCAAAAGAAAAGAGAGAAGAATTGAAGAGAGGAAAAGAAATTGAAAGAAATTGCAAAAGTTGACTTCATGGTCCCACACACACATGCACATGTCTGGGGTACACTTGTAAAACATCCAAGATGGGGGCCATTTGATTGTTGCACATTTTCAAGATATTTTGAAGAGAATTTGAAGAATATCTCATGAAAGATGAAAAAGAAAAGCCACATAATAGTTCTTCTTGGAGGAGGAGTACAATTGAAATAAAATAATAAAAATAAAAAAATTCCATGGAGGATTCCATGACCAAATGATTATTTGGATCATATTTTGGCTAAAAACAAAAAGGAAAAAAAAAACTAGGAAGGTCCTTATCCATAATTCATCTCTTAAAAGATTTTAAAACAAGGTGACAAAATACAAAGAAGGAAAGAAGCATGCAAGAAGGATTCCAAGCAAATAAAGCAAAGAAAAAAAAAGGAAAAAAAATCCAAAAAGATATCTCACACCAAAGCCTCTTGAGGAGCCCATTCTCTTCTAATCTTTTTTTTAAATTACTTTTCAAGATTCTATCAAATCAAGTAAAGAGGGAAACTTTGGGGCTAGAAAAAGTATAAATAGAGCACCCCTCTCTTATATTCTTTATGGAAGAATTACCCACCTCCGACCTCTAGAATTTCTACACTCCACCTCTCCCTCTCTTATTCTCTATATCTCAAGGTATCAAGGAGGCTTAGTCCTAAAGCCACACCACCAACCTTGAAGATCAACTAAAAGGAGGAATTTTTTTCCATCCTAATATGTGTAATCTTTTGTTTTAATTTTATTTCATATTGTGTAAAATATTCTCATACTAGTTCAATAATATTCATTTTGATATTCTTTTTACTCTTATGATTGTATGATTGCTTGATTTGTGTTTTTCTTGTTTGGATTGACGACCTAAATATAAGAGCATATTTTAAGACATTGTTAAGCCTAGATTAAGATAGAATTTTGAGTGAATTTACTGCCTTTGAATTCAGTTGTTTGCTGCCTTTGACTTCCTGCAATTTTTTTTTATTTTATTGCACTTTTAATCTGAAATTTCTGAACTTTTATTTGAATCCCTGCACTTTTATTTTAAAATTTTGCACTTTTACAATTATTTTTCTGCACTTTATTTTCTGCATTCTTTTTCTTTCAATTTCTGCATGTTTAATATTTATGATTCCTGCACGGTTTTTCTTTTTGTTTACCACTATAGATTACATTAGATTCATGCATATTTCCCATTCTTGTGAACATGCTTAAGTTTGCAAAACATGGTGAATTCAGATTTTCAAATTTAAATGCTGAGTAGTTTTGTGGAAAGCACAATCTATGATTAAGTCCAAATCTGAACTTCTTAAAAACAGTAGTAAAGTGCACGTCTCTATGTGTGTTTAATTTGTGTTCAGTGTTTGTTCCTATTCCTAAATGTTTGATGTTGGAATCATAAGTGGAGTTAGTCCAGATTTTTTTTTGCATACAATATTCTGAATTAAGCCCATGTTGGACGATTGTTTTTACAGCATTGCAAATGTTTACAGCAATTGAATACTTGAGGTTTAAAATAGTTTTTAACCTGAAATCAGATTTCAATCACAGTTATAAAAACAGTTCAGATTTGAGCGGAAATTATTTTCAAAAAGGCCACTGTTGGACGACTTTTCACAAACCTGATTTGAAAATGTTTAAAAGCTGAATGCTAGATGTTTTCAACTGTTTCGAATCTGAATTCATAATCTGAAACTCTGAGTTGCAGTCACTTTAATTCAGTGTAGGATTATTACAAAACCAGAAAACTGTTCGGGTTGAAATTTCAATTTAGTGGTATGCATGTTTCATGTTTGCTTCCCATTCTTATCAAAACTGAAAATCAGATTTGAAACTCAGAAGAGAGCATATGAATTAGATTTGAAGCAAGTCGTATAATGATCGAACCATGACTGGAATTCAGTGGAATAATTGTAAAATATTTGGAACTAGTTTACCGCTTAAACTTCTATATGAAAACTGAAAATCTTTCAGTTTTGAAATTCATGAAAATCTGTTTTCTAAATCTGATTTATGAGTGTTTGCATGACGTGTCTGTAAATTATTTAAAATCCTTTTCAAAACTGATTTTCTGTAATTAAAAGGAGAAGATACAGATCTGAAACTTGAATGGAACCATTCTCATTAAATCTGAATTCTGAAATAAACATGGTCATCTATCATGCATAGTAGTCATGCACCCCCCACTCACCCATTCATTCATGTAGTTTTGTTTTGTTTTTTTTTATTTTGCATTCATTCATCATAGAATAGTTTAGAAAAGTTTTTTTTTCAGATTTTTAAGTTTAGAAAGATTCTCATGAAAGATAGATAGATTAATTTTTTTTCATTTAGAAAGTTGTTGTATTTGTAGTGTATAGTGGTACTGTATGTTGTTGTTTCTATTTAGAGTTTTTTTTTCTAAAATTAACTTCTTTCTAATTTGGATAGGATTTAGAAATCTTTTGTTAACATTGATTAGTATTTATTGTTAATAAGCTTCTAATTTTAGTTTTGTCTTATTGGAAGTTGTAACGTGTGTTTTGTCACACCCCCAAAACTGGGCCGGATACAAATGCGGTTCCAGGGGTGTGAGAATTGGGGCCAATTAAAATCTTTCTAAACATAAACAGCACGGGCCCTAATTCCGGGTGGATCGAAGTCCTTTGTAATCACACGTGGCACTAAAATCCATATTCATCGCAGACGGATATCACATCGCAATAAGATAACAAATCTCATTAATAATAAAACCAGAGTCAAGTGCTTCGAAGCATTACAATTAGAGTTAAAATTTCAAAACAACCAAACTTAAATTAATAAACTGATGGCCCAAACATGGCCTTGTTACATAATCTAAAGTTTTCGAACTCAGCACCACACTAGGACACCTCAGATCATGTCATTGGTGCTCCACTTAACAACTCCGCCATCTGGCGGAATTTCCTGCGTCGCCTGACCCTCCGGTTCGGCACCGGTAATGGAACCTAGACACCCAAAAGTAGTGGGTCGGATTGACATAATCTGGCAAGAGGGTAAGCTGCAAACAATGGATTAATCGACTGAATTAAACAGAAGTATTCATTATAACCCAAGATATATCAGATGCAAACCCTAATGGCATGAATGCACAGAAACGGGTATTCCCGTGGATAAATATACAGAAACGGGTAAATCCCGCATACAGATAATAGAAACAGGTAATCCCACAGATAATAACAGAATCGGGTAACCCCACAGATAATAACAGAAACGAGTAATCCCGCAAATAATAACAGAAGGCATAGCTATATACTATTATCCACAGTACACGCTGACCCGATGGCGTACGTCCACCTCCGAACTGCAGTCGGTCAGATATATATATATATATAAATATACATATTTACAAATACATAAGTATACCGATGTAGAATGAACCATGATATGAAACCCTTAATTCCAATATTCAATCCAATATCATTGTGAGTATTTAGAGTACTTAAATTTAAAAGTGTATTATGAACGTGTATCAATTCAAATTCTTCGAGGGTAATCACTAATCCACCAACAGTTAAAGTTAGATAAATATGCACATGAGAACTAACTCTCTATATCACAATGGAAATATAAGTCCACGCTGCCGATATACTACTTTTGGTGCCTATCATGTGATGCATCCGGAACCTCACATTCCCATTCTGCATTTAGTCTAATTCTCATATGAACATTCAACTAACATTCCTAAAAGACATAATTCATTTAATCCAATTATATATAATTAGTATGCTTTACAAATTAGGTAAAAGATGTTCAACTTCTGAATCCAAAGTTAAATCAAGTCATGATAAAAAAGGGAAAGAAAATAATTAATTCCTTAATATCATTGTTGTATACAAATACACCTTATCATTTTATACAAAACAAAAGGTACAATTTCGGATCCCAATTTGAAATCTAACTCAATTAAGAATCCAAATTAAAATTATAAATAAATTCTATTTACGGTTTAATCGCTACCAAATACATCTTAGTTTATTTCAAATCAATCTAAATGAACATTAATCAAAATTTCATATTTCTCAATTAAATTTATAAATAATCCAAGATACATTTCTAATAACATCGAATTAAAATTAATTTAATAAAAAAAACTAATCTCCATTAGGATACTAAACCATTAATCAAAATATAACATTTTAATTTTTTATAAGAATATCCTAACCTAATTATTTATTTAATATTAGGTGTATAAATATATATATATTTAATAATAATTTTTTTGAAAAGAAAATGGGCTGACGGGCCCAGACCCGCACCCGGGCCCGCCAGGCTGGGCCACTGCCCAGCCGGCCTAGGCCCGGCCTACTGCCCAGCAGCAGCGACTGCCAGGTGGCAGGCAGCACCGCTGCCTGGGTAGCGTGGCTGCCTGTGCAGCCGCTGCACGCATCTCCAATTTTTTTTTTTTTTAAAACACAAGCATCAATCTACCTTATAAGTTTTGGAAGAAAATCAAATCACACTATTACCCCTTAAAAGCCATTAACCCAACAAGAAGAAGTCATGCACAAAGTGTGTAAATCAACAATCAACTAAAACATATTGCAAAAACCAAAAACCATTGTTTCAACTACCCACTTGCCTGGATTTTGAAGCCAAAGTAGATCTGAAGATCAAAGCTTGGAAGACCCTACCTTGGTTTCCCCCTTAGAGAGCTTCTAGGGTTTTGGTTGAAGAAGAAAGGAAAAGGGTTGGAGAATGGGGAAAACTCTAAGAGTAGAGTTTATATAGAGAGAGGGTTTTTCTAAATTACAAGGGAGGGCTCCCTGCTTTCTAGTAGGTTTTAAGAAATTCCAAAAAGATTCCTTTGGCCTAAAAGGGTCCAATAACTCAGGCCCAATTGTGTTAATTCAATCCATTTGACCCTTTTAACCCAATTCAAACCCGACAAACCGGTATGACCCAATATAAAAAATTAGGACTTGACTAGGTCCGATGTGAGGATTAGAAACTTTAGATGGGGTGATGGGGTTTTTATGCGTACAATTGTATATGAACTTTAGCATGGTTAGCATTGTATATGAATCCGCAGCACTGCCTGCTGCCTGACAGTTGCTGCTGCTGCTGGGCAGCAGGCCGGGGCTGGGCCGGCTGGGTAGCGGCCCGGCCTGGCTGGGCTGGGCAGGCTGCTTGGCGGGCCCGGGTGCGGGTTTGGGCCCGTCAGCCCATTTTCTTTTAAAAAAATATTATTAAATATATATTTATACACCTAATATTAAATAAATAATTAGGTTAGGATATTATTGTAAAGAATTAAAATATTATATTTTGATTAATGGTTTAGTATCCTAATGGAGATTAGTTTTTTTATTAAATTAATTTTAATTCGATGTTATTAGAAATGTATCTTGGATTATTTATAAATTTAATTGAGAAATATGAAATTTTGATTAATGTTCATTTAGATTGATTTGAAATAAACTAAGATGTATTTGGTAGCGATTATACCGTAAATAGAATGTATTTACAATTTTAATTTGGATTCTTAATTGAGTTAGATTTCAAATTGGGATCCGAAATTGTACCTTTTGTTTTGTATAAAATAATAAGGTGTATTTGTACACAACAATGATATTAAGGAATTAATTATTTTCTTTCCCTTTTTTTATCATGACTTGATTTAACTTTGGATTCAGACGTTGAACATCTTTTACCTAATTTGTAAAGCATACTAATTATATATAATTGGATTAAATGAATTATGTCTTTTAGGAATGTTAGTTGAATGTTCATATGAGAATTAGACTAAATGCAGAATGGGAATGTGAGGTTCCGGATGCATCACATGATAGGCACCAAAAGTAGTATATCGGCAGCGTGGACTTATATTTCCATTGTGATATAGAGAGTTAGTTCTCATGTGCATATTTATCTAACTTTAACTGTTGGTGGATTAGTGATTACCCTCGAAGAATTTGAATTGATACACGTTCATAATACACTTTTAAATTTAAGTACTCTAAATACTCACAATGATATTGGATTGAATATTGGAATTAAGGGTTTCATATCATGGTTCATTCTACATCGGTATACGTATGTATTTGTAAATATGTATATTTGTATATATATATCTGACCGACTGCAGTTCAGAGGTGGACGTACGCCATCGGATCAGCGTGTACTGTGGATAATAGTATATAGCTGTGCCTTCTGTTATTATCTGTAGGATTACTCGTTTCTGTTATTATCTGCGGGGTTACCCGATTCTGTTATTATCTGCGGGACTACCCGTTTCTGTTATCTGTATGCGGGATTTACCCGTTTCTGTATATTTATCCGCGGGAATACCCGTTTCTGTGCATTCATGCCATTGGGGTTTGCATCTGATATATCTTGGGTTATAATGAATACTTCTATTTAATTTAGTTGATTAATCTATTGTTTGTAACTTACCCTCTTGCCAGATTATGTCAATCTGATCTACTATTTTTGGGTGTCTAGGTTCCATTACCGGTGCCGAACCGGAGGGTCAGGCGACGCAGGAAATTCCGCCAGATGGCGGAGTTGTTGAGTGGAGCACCGATGACATCATCTGAGGTGTCTTAGTGCGGTGCTGAGTTCGAAAACTTTAGATTATGTAACAAGGCCATGTCTGGGCCATCAGTTTATTAATTTAAGTTTGGTTGTTTTGAAATTTTAACTCTAATTGTAATGCTTCGAAGCACATGACTCTAGTTTTATTATTAATGAGATTTGTTACCTTATTGCGATGTGATATCCGTATGCGATGAGTATGGATTTTAGTGCCGCGTGTGATTATGGTTGCTTGATCACCAAGCATCGCCTCACGAAGGACTTCGATCCACCTGGAATTGGGGCCCGTGCTGTTTATATTTAGAAAAATTTTAATTGGCCCCAATTCTCACACCCCTGGCTCCGGGTTTGGATCCGGCCCAGTTTTGGGGGCATGACATGTTTTGTTTACAGTAAATTTAATTTTACTTTTAGGAACTTTTAGACTTAGGATTTACTTTCTTTATTTGAATTGTGATTGTAATTATTTTTTTAGGAATATATATGTATTTGTTTGATTTTAATGAGGATAGTTTTAGAATTTTGTTTAGGCAGGTGACAAGTTAAAAATATTTTAAACATCGCTCCTTGTGGATTCAACCCCGTACTTAACAGGATATTACTACATTGCAGCTTTGCATTTGGAGTTGATGAAGAACATCTTGAGCTTCATCTTTTCTTCGTGCATTGTCCATGGCCGAATACAATCTTGCCTAATTTTTTGTTCAATTTCTACAATGATTTGCATATTCAAATGATGGAAAGCATATCTCATTTACTATGTCTCTCTCTTTTGGTGAGTTGTGACCAAAGTATGCCCAAGATTTCTATAGCTGTTCACGGTTCAGTGGTTTTGTGGATGACAAGTTGGACCTAGCGCCTGGCCATTCTCATTTTTTTTCTTGTTCTTGGGTTACCTCTAGGTTGCTGTCAATGTAAAAGTGTTGCTGTCAATATAAGAGTGTTGCTTGAGCTCTCTTCTTAGCATGTTGCTAGAATTGGGCACCATCTAAGCAAATTGGGCACCATCTAGCATGTTCACAGTCACGGCTAACACTATCCATGGGACTACCACGGTAACAGCCAATTTTGTCTTGGCACACCTCACGGTCACCACCTGTTTGAAGGAATGCTTGACTTAAAATTTTTTGTTTTGTTTTCTTATCTTTGATTTGCTTTGGTGCTTTCATGCTTTGGCTATTGTTAGCTTTTCTCACACGGTCCATTAGCTTTCATGCTTTGGCTAGTGTTAGCTTTTCTCACATGGTCCATTAGCTTTCATGCATTTTGCAATGAAACATACCCAAGTTCTCAATAGACATCCAAGGCTTTGAAGGGCTTTATATGTAAGGAACTAAATTGTGGGCTTGAACCCTTTCACCTTGATTTTCTCCATGATTGTGACTTTTCCTAGATGCAAGATTTTGCTGGAGCTTTTCTTGTCAAGGCTCTCTTGAATTGGACACTATCCAAGCTACCCAATGGCCACGGCCTTCATTGTCCGTGGGAGGTCCACGGCCATGGCCTGATATATATATATATATATATATTTGTTTCCTTAATGCAAAAGTACTGCCATAGCTCCCTCTGTAATGGTTTACTCAATTCTGGTCTTGCTCAAGCATGTCCCTAGCCACTGCTTGCATTCTCCGGAGAGATTCATGGTCATAGTCATTATTGCTCAAGCACTCTCCATGGTCACTGAGAGTGTAGTCTGGGCACTTCTCACTGTCACAGCTAATTAATTCCTTCAATCATCTATCATGCAAGATAGCTCATAAATATTATCCCAATCTCATGTCACCAAACGAGGTTGAGTTATATGAGGTTCCACTCATCTATTGCATTGTTTGAGTACGACCACGGTCACACATGAGCAAATTGGATTTAGAGCCAAAAGTTATCTTCTTTCCTTTTGATTTGGAAAATCATAATTGTTCAAGGTGAAATGCACATGACTTGTTCGAAATTATTCGAATAGCATATGAGCCCTTGAATTTCAAAAGGTTTGTAAAATCCAACAAACTTGTAGTAAACAAGGTCTGTCTAGGGGCTGTAAAGCTTTGATTAAACATTAGGCTTCATCACTTGTATTGTTGAATCTAAAGAAGACACCCACCCTTTTTTTTGAACATTGACATAATCTGAGCACACACCTGACCTCTGTGGACTGTGAGAGGTGTAGGGGTTGAGAAATGATAGCCTGCTTGATTCTTAGCATAGTGTAAGGAAAAAGTTGAGTCACCACGGCCTATGTGGGAATTATAGGGGATTGGTTTGTAGTAGTTTGCCCGCTCACTAGCATGATCTGAACACGGACTTGACCGTCATGGCTTTTTTGAGAATTCATTCATTGTCATCAAAACTAAGTATGTCTATGACACACATTCTTTCTGTTTTTGATGAGAAAGTTATTCCCTTAAATCTTGATAAACATGAGAAATATAAATCACTCGGATATGAGCTACCAGTTAAAGAAACTGATGAAAATAGGACGAACCTCCGGTCGAGTGGTCAGATGTAGCTTTGAATGAACTATTTTATGTTGTCTTTCTCAACTACAACTTTGAAGGCTAATTCACCTTTCCTTGCCTTTTCCGATGCTGACCTAAGATGTATTATCCGAGTCACTTTGAGTGATGCCGACCATTTCTGTGGGAAGCTAATAGATACAATATCACCTTCTGACCATCAATGACAATTGATGATACTTGTTTTGAAATTAACTTTGCAATGCAATATTTCCTTCATTAGCTCTATATACATTGAAAATAGTACTTTTTCGATCCCCCACAAGAATGTCTAATAGTCCCATCATAGCAAATCACTATCCAGGACTTTTTTTGCTGAAGTTTATTAGTGATGCCCTCTCGAAACTATGGAAATCCTTTAGTCAACTTTGAATTTGATTGTGGAGAGTAAAACAATCTCCAATAGTTGCAGGTAAGTCTAATGAAACTACAAGGAGTAACCAAAGGTGGTTGTCATTGGACCGATATCACTTACTTTTGTTTGTAATGCTTTAAAATTGATGTTGCTTTTTGTTGACTTTGTTGAAAACATTCTGTATACTTTCACATGTTGTACCTTCATTCATGTTTCAACTTGTTTATGCTTTGTGCTGCATATAGTTGCTGTCATGCTTTGCTTGCATTGTGCATGCATTTCTTGCATTAGATGCTGCAACCTTCATGCTCGAACATGAATCAGATTGTCCACTGAAAGGTTTTGAGGTGCTCGAACACGTGTTTGGACTGGGAGCCTCAATTTTGGGACTTAAGTGTGCCTTGATACCAATTCTTAGTCTCAGAACTAATTATTATTTTCTCCTTTTGACCTTTTGCTAAGGGGAGATGCTGCCGAAATTTTGGTAGAATTCCATGCCTTAGTCATTTTCATTGTTATTGATAAGTCATTTTCATTGTTATTGATATTTTCTTCGAATTTTTCTTTTGTTTTGCAGACAGAAAAGGCAAAGCACTTGCGACTTCAATGGCTGGAGCATCGAAGAGCTATGCAAAGGGCAAGACTGTAAGTGACCCTGATCCGAAAGATCCAAATGAAGTATTTGCTACTACTTTACAAAGTCAAAGAACCAAAGCCCTATTAAGGAGGAATTGGTACACATACTGGTGTTTGGCGAATAACACCGCTTGGGAGAATAATGATAAAGTGAGCTTTGACAAGCCACATTATATATTCGGGGATGCCATGAAGGAAGACATGAAACAACCTACTGACAACATACAGTATCACTGTGTGGACTTAGCGGGAGTTTCTCATGAATTGACCACTATTCAGTCTGTCAACTGGTATCCAATGATCATGTCGACGGCTCTAACTATCCTAGCAAGGAATGATCCATTTTCATGGATAAAGCATCACATCCATTTCAGAACTGGTAAGTTCATGGCCCAGCCTCCATATGAATTCACGGAGTTCCTATGGTCGGAAATAAAGGCAATAGAACCATGTACCCTAAACTTTGCAACGGGTACAATGATTTCACAATTGAGGACAGTTAGGCTTGGTATCAACACCGGAGATGGGAGTGCCTGGTTTGGCAAAAGACACCAGTCTCTTGGATGGTTTAATTGCATTGGAGATTGGCAAGGTTGGGTGACTCTGATCAAGAACTATTATGTAGAGGATTTGAAAGTGATTAGGAACTTTGACGCTATAAATGCCGCCACACAAAAAGTCCTTTGCGAGAACAAGAACATATGTAGGGCTATTCTGGAACTATTTTTCCCAGCAACCTGTACCTTCATTACTCCAAACATGGAGTTGGGCTTTTCTTTATGGGAAGTAAAGAAAATATTTGGTCTGACACCATACGATGAAGTCTACGAGGAAACCATCTTACCGAGTGAAGAATTAGCCACCATGGACGATGAATTTTAAGCTGCATATTATCTCCATTTTGCTCTTGAAGATTCAACCCAAACAACCAGCTAGAGTTGAGGCAAAGTTATCCATTGGATATTTTAGGTAAAGAGTATCACTAGCCCTTTCTTTATAAATGAGGGTGGATATTTTAAGTGGAAAGAGATTATCTCTAGCAAGGACCCCAGGAAAGGGCCAACAATCATTTATCATGAGGATCTAGACTTCCTGCCATGTATTTTTGCTAACTATCTAGACTTGAAGAGAAAGTGCTTGCTTTCTACATTTTTGATGGCATGGTTGTCTGATATTCTTTTTCCAAGTTTCAGGGGTGACCTTAGGCTTGGTTGCATATATCCAGCACTCAGAATGTCATTCGGATACAATCTTGCCTTAGGCCTTACTTTCATAGCACATATGCTAATTGAGCTGAAGCTGCCAAGTTTTACCGTCAGAGAGGGGAAGCCGTTCAATCGGTATTATGCTGAGTATTTGTTGTACACTTGGTTCACATACCATTGTAATGGGCTTCATTCACATAGAGGTGCACCAGGGAGCATCTACATGGAAGGTGTAATAGGCGGCATCTGTCTGATCAACACCTATTCCATGACTGAATTACTCCAACATTTGAGTAATTTTAATAATTATGTTGCCTCTTGCGACGCTGTGCCTAATATTGAAGTTCCAACTCACATGAGAAATGCCGTAGAACCATCGATTGACAAAGTCGGAGAGGGTGGTCGGGATGTTAGCTTATTAGATGAAGTGAAGAGTTGGTTCTTGAGCTTGAGATCTGTAGATTTGATATATAGGAACAATTCATATATCAACATCTAACCTTATATACCTACCAGGTTTTGTAGACAATTTCTACTTTCATCAAGCCGTTGTGAGAGCACCTGACCAGATTTGAGGCACTATGGGTTCTTTGTAAGATGCTTGAAATGCTTGGGAATTTTATCAAGCGCTTGGCACTGGGGCTCATTTTGGCTACCTTAGTCTCCTAAACCCTAGATACACGAGTGGTTTTGCACAATGGTATGCCAAAAGCACCACTGCCATCGTAGAGACATATAAGAGTAACCCCCATGTCAAATGTCGCCCTTTAGCAACTTCCCAAAAAGGAAAGAAGGCAGAGAAAGATCATTGCATTTGCATCAACTTTGAGAATTGACTATATGATGAAAATAAATGGTGAATTAGCTTAGTGTCCGGGTTTGATATCTGTAAAGCTCATCGCTCCTTGAGAGGTGAAGAAAATGAGAGATTCTTGCCTCCTCCTAACATAACTGCAGTAAGGATGCAGCTGGATGTGGATGAGAATTTGCAAGAGAGAGAGAATCTCGCTGAGATTGGGTAGGCTAGTTGAGCTGTGATAGATTTTGGATTTGCTTCTCACTTTGTTAGAACCAAAGTTTCGATTGGCGAGTTGACAAGGAAATTTAAAGAAAAACAAGCTATTATGCATGCGGCTGCCGAGGCAAACCTTGCTCGCCGAAATTTACCAAAGACTACTACTATTGCTGCATTACCAATAGAGGCACATGTAGTTCCATGTCCAGCAGAGGTAGTTCAGTAAACCGAAGCAACTATCGAATCGAGACCACTAATTACAATGCTAACAAAGCCGCCAGCGGGTCCAGTTTTGCATAAGAAGCTTTGAGCTATGTACTCAAAACATGTAACCAGATCTGCTATCAGTAAAAGAGCTCCTTTAAAGAAGAGAAAGGCTAAAATTTTGGAGCTCGTCTTTTCTAAAGGCTAAAAGCTGGAAAGACTTCTTTATTTCTTTGTATTACATTATTATTTGATTTTATTTTGCTCTTGTTTTGATGTCTACATTTTGTCTTGCAACCTTATGAGCTCAAAGTTCAACCGTTGGAGGAGTCACACAACAAGTGGCTGAAATCATTAAAGACTATGCCTTAGACAAAGCGACGAAAGAGATAGCAGTTTTGATACTCCTACTACATTAGAATGAGCTGAGAGGGACATTAATATTGAGTTTGATTTTGAAAAAGATATGTTTAACCAGGCAATGACGCTTGGGTCTGTGTAAGGTCCCGACTCGACTTAATTATAATTTATACTAATTAGGCTTGATTTTCCTATTAATATGTATAATTAGTCTCAATTCACCTTGCTTTTAAATTATTAGTGGGTTTCAGTTGGATAGGTAGTTGGGTTTAAACTTTACTTAGGTAGTCAAGGACCTTTTTGTAATTAATCTTGCATCATATGGACATTTCATAAGTTGCATCATGTGAATTTCATCTTGTGGGCCAACTTTCATGTTGGGCTTAATTTGATTCGGACTCGTCTTGGCCCAATTGAGGCCATGTGACCTAAATTGTAAATATTCCAAAAACTGGGACTTGCATGCAAAAACCACAGGAAATATGGTTTATAAGAGAACCAACGTCTCTTCCTCCCTCTGTTTTCTTCTGTACTCATCGAAGCCACTTCTCTCTTCACTTCTCTTCATCTCCACTTCATGTTAGAGTTGGAAACAAGGATTTGGAGCTTACATGCAATGGCAATAGCATGCATCTAACCTCTTCTTCTCCCTTTGGGCATCTCCTTCTTAGAAATCACAATCTCCTACAAGCTATAGCTCATTAAGGTGAAGAATCTACTCCCATTTCACTTCCTTGTGTTTGCTAGAGTCAAGAAGACTCAATTACATGACATGAATGCATTTTTACACCTTACTCATCAATTGCATGTCTTTTATGTAGAGAACCCACCTTCCATTGGGAATTTTCCCCAATTACACACCAAGGAGGAGTTGAGTAGGGTCAAGCACTGTGTTAAGGCAAGTATTAGAGTATGTATGGTACTGCATGTATGTTTAAATTGATTGATTCTTAGATTGATCATTCAAAGTTCAACTTACAGCTGATTTCCTCTTAAATAAGCACACATAGATATGGAATTAGGTGATAATGAGTATAACTGGGCAATAGTAATACTATTGAACAATTTAAAATCTATTATGGAGTTTGGAAGCATATAGAACTCATTGGAACCCAAATGATAAAGTTCTGCACTTGAACCCGAGCTGCAGAATCTGTTTCAGAAATTCTAAAGCTTACGGCGAAGCCCACGACTAAGCCGTAAGTCTTTACGGTCCAGAATCTAGAGCCAAATAACATTACGGCTGACATTCGGCTAAGCAGTGGAATGAACTACGGCTAAGCCGTAACCTCCCCGTGACCAAGCCGTAGGCTATTCTATGGTGAACCTTCCAGAGAGCCCTAAACTCAAAACTTATCTATGGCTCACACACGGCTACGCCGTGAACTCTGCTATGGCCACGCCGTACCCAAGCTGTAACTCTAGCCGTAGGCTTAGCACGGCTAAGCCGTAGGTCAATATACGGCCAAGCCGTAAATGTGTATTGAATTAAGAAGGAAACCTGAACCCCTCGGCTAAGCCGTAGCTTTGTAGACGGCTAAGCCGTAAGAACCCAGTGAATGCAGGATGTGAGGAACCTTTAATGACTTTGTAGGGCTCTAGATGTGGCACCTATTTCCTAACCAAATTAGCCCAACGGTGATCAAATGAAAGGTGGACAAGTGTAGAGCTGTCACTCATCCCCTTCGATTTTTTGGATGAATTCCCGATGTCACGTCATGGGTGTTGGCATAAGAAGAGGTGTTCTTCACCTACACAATGTAACGCCAATATTGGTAACACAATGACATCGAACGTTTTATGAATACATCGTGTTGAATGCCCTCAGGATCACGGATTATCTAGCATAGGGTTGGCTAGTAATTATCCTCGATACTTACTCAATCTAAATGCATCCATATTGTTAAGAAACCATGCCCTCAACATATGTAGTTCAATTAAGTATGCATGAATTGATTATCAGATATGAATGAATGAATGAATGTAATCTCAAGAGCGAACTCCTAGTATGTATGATATGATAAATATAACCAAGATGCATAATAGATATGAATTTGAGTCGGTCTTGATACATTAAGTCGGCACCACTAGCTACGCCCTAATTAGGTTTGACGGGACCAGTTTGGGTATAATATGATATGTCGTTGCTGCAATAGTCCTTGGAAGAGTTGTCGGTGCTTCTCAATAAGCTAGGCTGATCCCCTAGAATATGTAAGCTCCCTCTAGATGATATGCTCTCTCTTGGGAGAATATGGACACGTGGTTGCCAATAAGTTTGTATGATAATCTGTTTATGATTCGTTACTCATGCTTACTCATGCACGACATGCCTAGTGTACGATTTTTTCCTTCTTTTAATCAATATATACTCTTACTTCATTTGATACAGCATGATGGTCTTATGTACCTCTATATACTTGCTTAACCGTCGTGTTAACAGTGCTACCCTTGGTATTACAGGTACTAAACCTTGGGGACTAGATGAGTGTAATGCAGATGACATCGTCGTATGAAGAGCGACAACGAGACACTTGCTGAGTGCTAAGTTTGGATAGGCTTGTTTACACTTTAAGATTTTGTTCATACTTAACTAATGGTTATCATGTAAATGGAGAAATGGTTAAGTGCAGACTTATTTATGGATGTTATGATTCTGTTGTTAATGCTTGTGATCATTCCAGATGCATTACACAGCCTTCCGCTTACTATTGAATGTAAATTACGTGTCGGAGAACTTCTCTACACGTTCCTGTGCAATCTCCCTTGTAGTGATTTGTGTGTGTATGTTTACATGCACAGATTACTACGGGATTACGTATGCACACCCCGTGGGGCCATCCTAACCCCAATTCCCGCGATCGGGGCGTGACAGTCTGGAAGAAGAGCTATAGCGGATATGTGGGCAGAATCCATTGCTGTGGAGAAATCTGGCGATAATGTGGGTGATGCTGCTACTATCAATAAAGCAACCTACAGTGATGTACCCATGGAGCTAGTTTTGAAGAAAATGAGTAGCAGCGGAGTTCAGATGGATGTTGCTAGAGGTACAAAGATGTTAGCACCTCTAAAATCATAGATTTGAGATGAAGTAGGACATGGAAAGAGATAGAATATACAGAGGTAACTACCATCGCAGCATCCTCAAATTTGAATCCTTGACCACTAAGATAACATGCACAAAGCATGCTTATCTAGATCTTTCGCGGAGACGGTAGAGTGCTACTTCAATGGATGTAACAATTTGAGACATCTTATCAAAAGTTTAAGACTTCGTTGCAACTGTTAACTTGCGAAGAGACAGTATCAAGCCTATCTAGCATAGATGAATCCATGATGAATAGTGTGGAGGATCTTCATATTTTTCAGCCGAGTGAAGCCATTTATTGATGTATCTATAAGATGACTCACCCCGGCATTGTGATGTCAGCACACGTTGTCTGAAAGTGAAAGGAGAATCAGGCCTCATCCGTGACATTCTCCTAACAGGAGGTGGTGTATCATTGCTTTCTTGGTCAAATTTGTATCTCCAAATAAAGAAACTACATTTGTTGGATAAAAGAGCCTTTGTTGTCTTGATCATCTTAGGAATGTTTGAATTGCAGCCTCAATGAATGAGATGCGATGAGACATCTCATCTAATGTTTGGAATTCAACTTTTATGGTTACATAAGGAGCATGCCCTAGCCAATTGAAGCATGGAAGAAACCCCGTCTAGCCATTATGCACCACACCCTTCCCCATATTTTCTACCTTCACATTGTTTCCTCAAGGAGGCTTAGCCCTAAAGCTACACTACACCCTTGAGATTTCCATCTAGATGAGGTGTATTATATTTTCCATCCTAGCATGTATTCTTTGATTCTAACTGCTCATCTTTTGTAAAGACCTTACATGTTAGTAGAAAAAAAATTATCTTTCTCCTTAATTATCTTCTTGTGGTTTATTGATACTTTAATCATGTTTCTTCACTTTGTGCTTGGATTGATGACCCAAGTTCGTAAAGAAAATATGAAGTGACTATGAACCCATGGGATAAGAAAGTATTTTTGACAAGATAATATCACTACTTGAACTACTTAAACCACATTTAAATTCTGCACAACTACATTTCATTTTTGCACTCAGTACGTTTATATATCTTTTCTACTATATTTAAATTTTTGCAAACACTCTTTTTAATTCTTACACATATTTTGTTTCTTTTTATTATCATTATTATTATTGTTTTTACGTTACTCATGCTTCAATATTTCTTTTCCTGCATAATTTGTTGGCCGAGAGTGTATCATGGCATGCACCAATTAGTGGGTGGTTTCCTTAACACATTCAAGTTGAAGAAAAAAAACGCTTCAGATCTCTTATATGCAAGATAAAACTCAGATTTTATATAAAGTATGAACATCCCTGACAATGCATGATGCAGAAATTTTTTTATGTCAGCAAGTTGAATGTCTGACACGTTCTCAGGTTCAAACTTGAAGCAAGACCAGCTGGATGGATTTTTTAATAAAATAAGACTCACTGGATGATGGTTTTGACTCTGACTTTGGTCTGGAGATTGAACTGCAAAAATCAAATTTGCTGCCTCCTTTAATCATCTGAAGAAATTTGATTGTTGAAGAGTTCTCATGATTAGAAAATTGGTTATTAATAAATTATTTTTGGAGTTGGAATGTGGCATGTTGAGAACAAGTTCGAATATGCATTAAGAAGAATGATTTTTAAAGCAGTTTCAAATCTCATGCAAAGTTACAATCTGGGTTTGCTGTACACAAATAGAAAAATCTGCTCCAATATATTGGTACCTAAGCATGGTAGTTTCTGATCATGCATTCATATGTAGTTTGCATTGGAACTTTGGTGGACCATAAACATTGCTGGAAACCCCCTTTAGAGCTGAGTTTTCTATATCAGTTGTGGCAGAAAATGAAGTGACTCAGGCATGCAAACAGTGGGTTGAACAATTCATATTCCTGTTGATAAACAATTATGCAGGCTTAGTTTTGGCTTCACGTGCAAAGTTTGACGTATTTCCATTCTTTAATCTTTTTTTATTGAATTCATGCATTCATTAAGTGTGATTTTCAGCCACCAAATTTAGATTTAAGTTGCATAAGATTAGGTTCATATTTTATAAAAGTTTGCATCTCATTTAGAAATTTTGCATTAGGAAACTTGGCATGGCATGCATTACAAATTTTACTTTGTTGGTTTAGGAAAGTTTCTAACCTGTGTTTCACTACACCAAAAATGCTAGTCAGGAATAGATTGTGGGCTCAATTTTGGGCCGTTCTTGAAATGAAATGGATTTGATCCGTTCTACACGAGGTCCACTTGAGAATAGAAGGCGATCGTGCTGCTATTCTTCTGCTCGCTCTTCTTTTACTTTTACCTATCATTCTGCATGAAGCCGTTCATGCTGCTCTTCTTCTGCTCTCTTTTCTTCCCGATTTCTTAGAAGCCAAGTTATGGTTTAGGGTTTTACTTTTACCTATCGTTATGCACGAGGCCGTTCTTGCTGCTTTTCTTCTATACTCTCTTCTTCCCGATTTTTCTTCTTCGCCATTGATGCTTTAATTGAAATTGATCCTTGTTGTTTAAGGTTTAGGGTTTGATCATGTTGTTTAGGGTTTGATCTTATTTTTGATGGATCTATTGTCTCTCGTTGGTCGTAAGAGAAGAGAAGAGACAGCTAAGGTTTTGTCTTCTCCAAGTCTTATTCACATCGGTCGCAGCATAGGAGAAGAGAAAAGACAGCTAGGGTTTTGTTTTCTCCAAGTCTTCCTCATGTTGTCGCAGGAGAAGAAAAGAGATAGTAGGGTTTTGTCTTCTCCAAGTCTTCTTCACATTGGTCACATCTTCTGCGGATCTTTTTCTTGTCTCTCCATCGGTATAAACCCTAGCCGATTATTATACTCCTTTCTCCATAGATCTTCTATGATTTTCATCTGGTCTTCCTCTGTTTTTTCAGATCTGTGTTTTTTTTGGATGTTTTGCTTGTTTTTAGATCAATTTGTGGAGATTCGTGTTTATTTTCCAAATGCATTAGGAGATTAATATCTCAAGATGTTTGTGATGCTTTGACTTGGATTTGTGTTAATGATGTTTGTAGCATTGGATTTTCTGACGCTTATTTGTAGTGTTCGTTGTAATGACATAGGAGAGTTGTAGCTTGTGTTCTGTTCAATGCTATTTCTTGGGTCTCTATTGGATGAGGATCAACAATTCTATTTCAATGAGATCAAATCATTGTCATCATCTTTTCAGGTGGATTTTTTATATTGGGGATTGGGGAAAGGAATCTATTGAAAGTAATGATGAAGTGTATATGTTATCTAAACAAGGGCTGAGATTTTTCACGATACCTGTTTGTATCGTGAAATTTTTAATGGGTTATATTGTGACATTACAGAGGGTTTGCTGAGGTTTTTTTTTATATGATTTGTTTATGTGGATTTTTTTTATTGTGTTTTGTTCTTTTGGGTAATGGAGATTTTGAGATTTTTCTGTTTTGTTTGGTGAATCCATTTCTTTATCACTGAAGGTTAATAATCTACTAAGAAGTTCCTTGTGACCTGTGGGATAGTGTATGGGTCCTTTTTTTTTCCATTGGGAATGTAGGACCCACACTTTTTTAGCAGGCTATGGGACCCACCTTCGGTTGGTTGTGGGACCGTTTTTTGGTCCACCTTGAATTACAGGCAATGGTTAATGGTTGGAATAGTTGGAGGGAGGGATCAGTGGTGATTTTTGAATGAGAAAAAGAAGAAAAGTAATGATTGAAATGTTTGAGGGGATTTTGAAATTCACTTTGGTTTAATGAATTTATTGTCTGTGATTTGGCATAGGTTCTTAATGCTCAAGGTTTGGAAGATGACTTTGATTTGAATGTTGTTCATTGGTCTTCGCATAATGTATTGGCAGTGAGATTGGGAAATGCTGTTTTTCTCTTGAATGTTTGCAGTAGCAAGTTGAGGTTTTGAAATTTGATTATTTATTTATTTATTTATTTATTTGGGTGTATGCATAATGAAATCCAAAGTTGCAAAGCTGAATTCTTACTTTTCTCGCATCATCATCATCATCATCTTTTTCTTCTTCTTCTTCTTTTCTCTCCGTCCTTTTCTTTTTTCCCTTACACTAGTTAATGTTTGTGATATCTTCAGATATCAATGCATTCTTCTAAATATTCTCTATATTACTTCTGACAACCATTCATATTCGATGATTGTACAAACCAGGATTGGAAGTGAACTGGTTTTTGCAAATAATTTGCAACTCTGTTTTCTCACTAGGCGGACAGATATTTGGTGTTTTTTATTAGTGTAGCTGCAGTACTTCTATTTCACTTGGAATTGTGTTCATTTAGAGAGGTTAGTTTTCAAAATCATTTTCAAAACGATGCAAACTGAATCAACTATATTTAAGTAGACTATCAGATATGCTCTTCAAAATTTAGCGAATTTGAACTAAAATTTAGAAGGAGTGAAGAATAGTGAATTAAATGAACGTAACCCCATTGAATGAGTGAACTGTGGTAGGTGTCAAATGTGAATTATGAATTGAAACACAAATTAGTGAAGTTATGATTTTTCTGAATTTAAAACATAGGAAAGTTTGTTTCCATTTGGGCTTTTCCAAGTTCTCTCCCTCTTGATATCTAGATTGTGTAGAGTCCAATATGTAAAGTTTGCAAGAGTCTCAACCCCAATATATTAATTTGTTTGCTTTTAAGTTTGTAAGCAAATCAAAAGGGTGAGAAGTGTGGTATGTTGTAAAGATTTTTTCATCTGTGTGATCCCCCTGAGTTGGGGATGATAAGAGAGGGATATGATGTGGAGTGTGTTCACCTTTGTATGCAGGGAACAAGTGTGCCCATAACCATGTGCTAGCTGTATGAGTACCCCTTACTAGCTACATGTGATTCTTTCTTCATATTTTAGCTAGTGCCTAAATTTAGCAAGTGCCTAAATTCTAACTTTAATCCGCTTGGCTTTGTAACCATTGACTAGGACCATGCTTCGTTGCATCCACTAGCTAAGGAACAATGCTTCCTTGTATGAACTAGCTAAGGAGCAATGCTTCCTTGTATGAACTAGCTAAGGAACCTAATTAACTTCTTTGTGTCCTTTTCTTCTTTTCTTTTCTTTTTTTTTCTTTGTCTTCTCTTTTTTCTTTTTCTTCCTTTTTTTTCCATATGCCATTACCAAAGTCAACCATTGCCTGTAATTCAATAAAAGAGAGCACAAATATGTTACATAATCTATCATGAAATTTTGTATTCTAATACCTTCAACGTCGATCATAAGATAATATCTTGTCTTTGGCAAGTACTGTTTATGTATTAATAATCTGATAATCAGCCATGTATATTCCCATATTCCTTAAAGAAATATGTTACCTTATTGATTGCATAATGTCGTCACCAAGTAACAAAGCATGGATGTCCAAACACAGGTTAAGTCGAGAGTATTTGGATGGACTTGTGCATTTCTTTGAGTTTGCAATGAAAAATGGTGGTGGATTTCAACATTTTCCTTGTCCATGTGTTAAATACTGAAATGGGCATGGAATAATTGACCTTAATTTGATTTATGACCATTTACTCATTTATGGTATTGATAAGTCATACACATATTGGACTTTTCATGGAGAAAGTTTTAACACAGCTAATGAGAAACCATTAACATCGAATTCTCATGACTAAATCGATGATGTGTATCCTAGAATGGAGGAGCTTGTAAATGATGCATTTGCGAGAATTGGTGAACATGTTGATTCTCTCATGGACGATCTCGCAAGTAATGAAGATTTAAATGAAGATTCTTCAAGGTTTTAAGGGCATGAAGACCATGAAGCCAGAAGATATAAGTCTTTATTTAATGATGCAAGGCAAGCTTTGTATCCTTCATGTCCTAGGGAACTCACAAAATTGTTAGCTATTGTTGAGTTGTACAGTTTAAAAGCACAAAATGGTTGGTTAGACAATAGCTTTAATGATCTCTTTCAATTGGTAAAAACGTTTCTACCGGTAGGAAATACATTACCAGAAAGCACATATTAAGCTAAGAAGATCAACTCATTGGGAATGATCTATGAGTGTATACGTGCATACCTGAATAATTGCATTCTTTACTGAAAAGAGTATAAAGATAGGCAAAATTATCCAATCTGTCATATTTCTAGATTATCCAATCTGTCATATTTCCAGATGGAAGTCGGATTACTTAGCGAAAAAGAAAAGTGTTAAAGTTCCATCAAAGGCTTTGAGATATTTTCCTTTGACACATAGGTTGCAGAGGCTAGATAGGTTAGATTTCAAAGTTAAATATATTTTCTAGGTTATTCTATTTTCTATTGGAGTATTACAATTCATAACTAATTAACTAATTGTATACTTTGTTGTGTACTATGCCATGGATATATAGTAGAGCAAATGATTTGGCATTCTCGACCAAAAGAATATAGTGGTGTTATGCGGCATCCATCTAATTCATCAAGTTGGATGGTAGTAAGTACCAAGTGGCCAAGTTTTTTCGAGGAACATCGTAATGTCCGTTTAGGATTTGTGACTGATGGGTTTAATCCTTTTGGACATCTTAGTAGCATTTATAGTTGTTGGCCCGTCATTATCGTGCCCTATAATCTCCCCCCCTCAATGTGCATGAAAAGAGAGTTTTTAATGTTGACAGTATTGATACCAGGTCCAAAAGGACTGGGTAAAGTCATTAATCTTTACTTACAACCATTGGTTGATGAGTTAAAGGAATTATGGCTTAATGGAGTGCAAACATATGATTTTCATTCGAGGGCAGTTTTTAATATGAAAGCTATGTTGATGTGGGGAATTCATGATTTTTCTGAATATGGGAGTTTATCAGGTTGTGTAACACATGCACAATATGCTTGCCCTGTTTGTGTTGAGGGAACCATTGCTGAACGCCTTAAAAGTGGAATGAAGTACTCCTAACAGGGTCATCGAAAATTCCTTCATACTGATCATGTTTTTAGGACCCAAAAAGCGGCTTTCAATGTTTAATTAGAGGAAGGAAGACCTCCTCGTCGATTAAGTGGTTCAGAGGTTCTTAACAAGGTAGCGGATATTCAGATGGATATTGGTAAATCAAAGGGGAAGAAACGAAAAAGTTTTGATGATGAGTTGACCAATAATATAACTACTTGGTACAAGAGATCGATTCTTTTTGGCCTACCATACTGGAAGGTGATTTTACTTCCTTTGGCAGCATATCTTTTATACATCCATCTTAATGAATAGACTGATAACCATTTTTCTTTAATATGCTTTAACAGGATTTACCAATTCGTCAGAACATAGATGTGATGCATGTTATGAAGAACATTGGTGAGCATCTTTTGTCGACCATCTTAAGTGTCAAAAATAAAACAAAGGATAACACAAGTGCATGTGAGGATTTAAAACAAATGAACATTAGAAAAGAACTATAGTTACAAGAATTGGATGGTAAGACTATTAAACCGAAGGCACTGTTTACTCTAAGTCATGTAGAAAAGGAATTATTCTATCGTATTTTACACGACTTAAAGGTTCCAGAAGGGTATAGTTTGAGGTTTAAACATCTTATAAATTTAGAAAATCTTGAAATGATGGGGCTGAAGTCGCATGATTACCATGTCATAATGCAACAATTACTACCTATTTTGCTACAACATGCATTAACAGAGCATAAGACGTTGAAGGGTGCTATTTAGAAAATTTGCGACTTTTTTAATGTCTTGTGCTTAAAGACAATTAGTGCAGATAGTATTATTGTTGTCAAAGAATGGCTTATTGTTGCAAGATGCATCTTGGAGAAATTCTTTCCACCATCGTTTTTTGTAATTAGCGTTCACCTCATGGTGCATTTAGCCTACGAAGCATTAGCTTGTGGTCCAGTTAGATTTTGCTGGACGTATCCTTTTAAACGGTAATGTTTTAACTCTAAAGATGTCTTTCGAATGGTATAATATAATGCAAATTTGAAATCTCTCAATAGGTTAATGAAGGTCTATAAATGATATGTAAAGAATAGAGCACACTCTAAAGGGTGCATTACTGAGCTCTATATTGTAGAGGAATCTATTTTGTACTATATGGAGTATATGCCAGATGGTGATAGAGGTAGTCACAAGAGGACGTGTCAAAGATTCCTAGACGAGGATGGTATGTGTGATGAAGAGCCCTTGGATAAAGGCAAAATTTTGTACCTAACAAACACACAACATCAACAAGCACGTAGATGTGTCTTGAATTGTTATGATGGAATTGCGGATTGGCAAGAGTGAGTGGATCAAGTTTTTTTAAATAACTTGTTAGTCTAATAATTAGATAACATGTACATAAATATATATAGTAATGTGTCTATCATTGATACAGGAAATATAAAATGTATCTACGAACAAGCAATTTAAAGGGACAAAAAAAGAAGGGCAGTGTGTTTAAGAACAATGAGCCTGTTTCATCAATTGGTTGAGGAAGGAGGTATTATTTAATTATTTATTAGGTTTTATGTATTAGACAATTAGTGCCTATTATGTATGCTGAGTACTATGAAATCCCAATGTTTATATGCAGATGGAATTTATCGAGGACAATCAGACTCTAAAACGACTCACAGATGGCCCAATGTTTAAGGCAAAATATTATAACAAATATAGTGTTAATGGATTTGTATTCTCTCCAATTAAATATGAGACAAACAAGTCAATACAAAATAGCGAGGTCTCAATGAATGCCATCATTAAATTCAGGGCAAGTACTAAAGATAAGAATTACAATGAAGATGAGAACACTTATTATGGAGTTGTAAGACAGATAATCGAGCTAAATTACATTGATTTTCGTCAAACAGTATTTTATTGTGATTGGTTTAGAGTAGAGGATACGACCAATTGGTGCATTGTTGATCTTGATACAAATTTGACAATGGTGAACATGGAGAAATTTAAAGGAAAAGACAAGGAAGGAGATAAGCCATTCATATTAGCAAGTCAAGCAAGGCAGGTGTTCTACTCTCAAGAACAAACAAGGCCTGGATGGTCTATTCTTCTAATGGCACAAAAGAGATTAACAAAAGTCGTTGAGGCACTTGAAGATCCTAGTCTCTTTTCTTCCTTTGATGGCAAAAGAACAAATATGGAAGACATACTAAAAGAATTTGATTATGAATTGTAGAGCTGGACATGTAACAAATTTGATTTCCAGAATTTTTTTGATTGTTGGTTTTATCCCCATATTGATAATTTGAAATATAGACTTTATGCTTACACTCATGCTTAAGCTCATGGTGCCTTGATTATTCTCATGCTTTTGGTGTCTTGAATATGTTAATGATCAAATATTGCCTTCTTCATTTAAAAAATATATATTTTTGTTAATTTTATTGAATGTTGATGACTATGAATTGATTATGTTTTGTTTCATCAAGTCGTTTGAGATGTAGGTGTTTGAATGGCAGAGGAGCACAATCCATGTCTAACTATGTTATCCAAACAAAAGCCAGTGATTACCTTCAATGATAATGGCTTACCTGTGGGTGATCATTCCATCCCATTGGCGTCAAGATGTGGAGAGGTTGTCCGCACCATTGTCCCCATTTCCATCAAGGACTGGCGTGCGGTGCCTAAGACCATCAAAGATCAACCTTGGAAGCTCGTCCAGATATGAAATCATAGTACAAACTTGGCATGCGGTGCCTAGTTTATGACTAGCAATACCACACTGAAAGGTTTTTATTTTTTGATAAGATTAAAATTCCAAGAATATTAATACAAACTTGACTTCACTATAACAATGGGCCCTATTTGTTTAATTTCATCATGTAAGGTGTCCACGTGCAAAGTGGGCGTAGACACTTTGCTTCACTATAACAGAACATGGCAGTGATGCATGGTCCACTTGGGTCATCCTTTTTCTCACCATACAAGAAAGATCAATTGAACAACATGTTCATGAGTGGTTATACCAGGAGAATATTCAAGCTAGCTTATAAACATGCAAGTCAAGCTCAAGCTCAACTTAAAGCAAATCTAAATTTAATAGAGATTTTTAAATTAAAAATCCCTTAATCAAAAGGTGAGTAGCATGAATGATCCTTATACTATTTAAAGACAATTACAATTATGTAGAGATATAATTTTCACGTTTTTGTATAAAAACCATTAACTAATAAAATAAGGTAGATGATAGACATATACTTGAAATTGCCTTTTAGATTGATAATGCAAACTTAGAAGTTGGCATATGAATGCTAATATTGAATCCTTTCTTATTTGACCATTTTGATAATTTATTTTAGGATGAATATATTGTTCCTCAATCCCATAAACGTCAATGCCTTAAGAGTATGTCTGACATGATGAGGAAGTATAAGACAAAACTGAGAAAGAAATACCTTGATCCTTATCCAATTTATGAAGGTAGATTGAACAATCATCCTCCTAGAGTTAGGCCAGAAGACTGGAAGCTTTTATCAAACTGAATTCGAGTCCCAAAACCATAGAACAATGGAAATATATATATACAGATGTGAGAAATAAACTGAACATGAACCATACAAGTGGCAGGTATGGCCACACAAGGCTAGAAGAGAAAATGGTAAGTATTGGCATTTGTTGATAACATAAATGTAATATTGATTTGTTGCTTAAAATTGATTATGTGAAATTATGCAAATATAGAACTGCCAAAGGAAGGAGGATGACCCTCCGCTATCTAAGGCTGAAGTATGGGTAGAAGCTCATAAAGGCAAAGATGGTTCTGTCCCTAATACTGTGTCCTCACCTATAGTGAGTTCAATTTTCTCATGTTATTGTATTTTGCAAACTCCAATATGTATAAATGGTTCGAATGAATTATAAATGGTATTATACAAAGTCATGATTTCTATTAATATAGAATTTTTTTTGTTTAACCCATAATTGTGAAAATGTATGTAAATGGTTGTAATAGTTAATAACGTTATTGTTTACATCACAGAGAGTGGTTAGAAACATTAAATTAATGCAGTTTTTACATGTTTGACCATCTAGTGGTTTGCATTGCTCACATGCATGTGTTTCTTGATGCTATTGATTTAAGGTAGAAAAATTAAGGCAACAGTGTTCTAATAATGTGATTTTCATTTTTATTGTACCCTATGAATTTGACGGAAAAGAATAAAAGAACTACTTTCCAAGAAAGATGAAGTAGATTCACATGACATCTTCAACGATCCCTTGGCTCAAGTATTTGGTGTTCATACAAGGGGTCATGTTCGAGGTGTTGGCAACATCTCAAGAACTTAAATTATAAGATCCTCTACCATTCTTAAAAAACTAGCTGCCAAGGAAAAAGAAGTTATTGAGCAATCATTAGCAATTAAGAATCTTGAGTCCCAAGTAAACTGCATAATTGAAGCACAAAAACACAATTTCAAAGAACTTAGTGGTATAAAACAACTAATTGAAGTAAAGTAATATTGAAATCATTGGGGTTTTTTGTTTTTTTTAATATTTTTGCATTGAAAGAACTTTTGAATAATGCTTTAAAACATTATTACAGTAGTGCATGCCTTTAGGATCCCAAGCAAGTAGTTTCTTTCCATTGAAGACAACAGAGTCTGTTGCAATTTCCAATACAAGAGGGAGCAATGACCATTCAATAAGGCTGTAGCCATGCAACTTGATGTCTTGGCATCAAGAGATTGTCGTTAGTGGAAGGGCTCATATCGGTATCAGTACCCAACTCATTCATTGTAAACCTCTTCTAGAAAATGCGTACAAGATTACAATTGACGTCATTGACAAAGGAGATGTCGACCTACCTTATCCAGACAATTATCATTCTACTTTGGCAGAAGTTGGGAGTGGGTCCTTTGTATCATGGCCTAAAGCTTTTACCATATTCACTGATTAGAATTATGATCAGGTAAATATCATAGAGCATTGATATCTGATTTTGTCCTTTCTTTTTTTCCCTTCCTCCATTTCAGTTTGTTACATTTTCGTTACCTTTTTGCTTATATCCAAATGCCTTGAACAGTCATTCCACCAGGCCAGTCAAGCTTCAACAGTCATTCCACTAGGCCAGTTAGTTGGTTAAGCACCCAGCCTCATGCAACTTAGGCACTCAGCCTTCTTTCTTTCTTTGGATTACATGGATATAAATTTGGATTAGATGTTGGTGGGTATATGAGAATGAGATCATCTTGACTATCTTTGGATGGAATTTTTGAAGAGAAGAAGGGAAGAAAGTATTTTTGTGTATAAAGGAATTAAGAATAATGAAATGATGTTTTGTTTCTATTTGAATGTGAATTGATATCACAGAATGCACACCTTACACTTCCTTTGTTTTTATGCTCTTTACTATCTCAATTCACGTAATATTGTTAACAATGTTTTTGTCAATAAAATGCAGTTATTATTCCACGTACATACATACGTACATGATCAATGGCTATTTCTATAATTTGTATGGTATTCCATCACTGCCTTTTGAAAGTATCGCTTTTCTAATCTCTCCTCTCCGAGGCTTTAACCCCTTTTATCTTCTTTTGTTGTGTGCTTTGCCTACCAACTGCAAGCGGGAATACAAAACATAGGGAAAGAAAAGGAAAGAAAACTTGTTCTTCTCTCTCTTCTCTCTCTCTCTCTCTCTCTCCATCTATGGCTAGATACCATTTCACAACAACTATAGTTGTTGGGCTTGTGTTTGTGAGCTTAGTCATAGCAAGCGAGCTTTCCAGAGCAGAAAGGCCATTAAGATCTATAGATCATGAAGGCTATGTTGAGGAAGCCATTGCATGAGATAGTTTCATGGGTAGGATTGTCAATTTCCAATTCTGTGATGTTCTCTACTTGGGTTCTCTCCACTTCATCTATATCTCTCTCTTCTTTCACCCCTTTTGGCCTTTCTCTATTTCCCTTCTGACTTCCATTTCTTTCAGCCTGTTTGTCTCATGGTATTGAATTCCTAGGAATTCTAAGAAATGGGTTTTCTAAGACTGGTTAGAATTGGTTACGTGTCTTGGTGTAATTGTTTTCTCTGCTTATATTGATGGTCATTTTGTAGGCTTTAAAGGGGACAAGGAAGGAGGTCGAGTTGACGACCAAGTTTGGTGTCAGTTTTGTAGACAGAAAGACTGAAATACACGGGGATCTTGCATATGTGAGAGCTGTTTTGTGGCGAGCTTGAAGAGGCTTGATGTGGACTGCATCAATCTTTATTAGCAGCATTGCATTGATAAAAGAATCCCTATTGAGATTACAGTGAGTGTTCATAAACTTTTTCTTTCTTTTGCTGTTTTAATACTTTCATTAGCGATACTTGTTTGTTCTAAATTAATTAAATTTAAGAAAATCAATGATATTATTGGAATATTTTTTTTTCAATGGTTCTTTTGTTATGATGTGTAATTTGATCCTATTAAGTGTGTTTCTGGATATCTTTCATCCTATTGTGAGAACTATGGATTCCATAAAGGATTGATCAAGAAGGAAGACTTGGAGAGTGGAAAAAGAAAAATCTGAGTTTAGAGGTTTGCATTCAACATTTGTGTTTGATTTTCATTGTTGGTACTAGTGGAACTTTTCTTTGGTTTGTATGTATGCGTGCTATGAAGCTTATCTGGTTCTATGTTTTTATGGTTCATCAATATAATGTTATGCTATGAAAATGGTCCTTCAGAAATTCATATTCTTGTAGAAGATACTCATGTACTGTAAGGGATGCAATGTCACTGCTGTAGGGCCCCTAAAACCAGATTTAGGTGGAAGAAACAACTAGAAGATACCAATACCATCTCCTCAGATCTGTCACAAACATAAGCAGCAACAACTTACAGGGGAAAAAACCTGAAAATTGATTCCTTTCCTGCCATAGTACAAGCTGAAACGAATCCTGAATGGCCTTAGGTCTCTCAACTGGAAAACACAGAACAACCTCTCTCATCATATTCTACTAGTTAAAAAAAAAAGGTCCCCTTGACGAACTGCTGACTCCATGTCTACATCAAATGAGAAAAACACTAATTATTTTTTGAATAATCCTTTCCATATATTTTTGTTGTGTGTCGATCTACTTGATTTAAAGGTAACTAACTACTATGTCTTGGTGCTACAAATAAGTATAAAATAAAGCAAGAAAGGGAAAAGAAGCATCTCAAGTTCCCTTGGACCATCCATCTATTCTATTGCTAAAATAACTTGGGCCCCTTCGGGATGGGGTTGCTTCTATTGTTCTGGGCCCAATTTGAGATTGGACCATATCAATGATCATTCGGGTTGTTCTAGGCCCAGTTTGGGGCCTGAACTAGATCTGGTCCTGTTCTAGGTATCTGCATAGGAAGTTTTAAAAGTGGGCACATCAATAAGGTTATGAAACTGGTTAATAGTATATCCTATGTGAAAAAATGAGATTCCTTTGAAACTTGTACTAGTGGAGAGTGGTCATTTTATGTGATGAAATATTAATTTTTTACTTGATAGCTGCCAGCACACACTTCAAAATCTATATATCTTCACTACCTAAATGCTTGGAGTTATAATTAAAAAAGAAAATGCCTAAATTGTTTCACACACACATGCACACGAGGGGTAGTAAGACTTGTGCATTCTTGTTCAGAGTTGAAAGAACCCTTTTCTTTGTTATTATTTTTTCTTGGTTTTTTCTTTTAGGTCTATAGAGTTGTAGTACTTTTGCGAATGGAATTATTTTCCATACTCATTACGAATATATTAAGATTAATACAATGGATACGTGCCATTGTCGAATGAAGTATTAATCTAGAACCGACTGATCAAAGTTTATACTTAGTTCAATTCAGATTTGTGTTATTTTCATTTACCGTGAGGTAGTCCGACCGGTCGGCCATTCAGCCCGACCGGTCGAATTACTCTTCTGGAAGCGGTCCGACAGGTGGGACAAACACCCAATTGGTCGGGTAAGCTTGACATGTAACTATTAGAGAAGTGTTCCAAAATAAATTCTATGCTTGACTATAGACTTTCTATAGTCTATGGGATAGTCTAATGGTGGGTTACTCCCTTAAACCCTAATACAAGACCAAGGTATCCACCCACACATTACCATAGGTTGTAGGTTCAACCAAAGGCTTTATAGGACCATAGAATTGGATCCTTACTATCCCCCAAACTAGCCCAACGGTGATTAATATAGAGAAGGAGGAGTGTTGAGCTGTCACTCTTCTCTTCTTGATTCTCTGATTAGTTTTCAATATTACGTCATGGGTGTTGGCATAAGGTGAAGTGTCCTTATATACATGAGGTAACATCGAGAATGGTAATACCGGGACACCGAATGTCTTATGAATACACCGTATTGAATGACCTTGGAAACCTGGATTATGTAGTATAGGATTGGCTAGTAATTTGTCCTTGATAACCTATAATCTAATTGCATTAATATTGATAATAACCTTGACCTCCACACAAGTATTTATATCAGTTGCATTAATGATGACCAGTTATTAGTTGTGAACCTATTCTTGATATCTTCAACAAGGTTGAGTTATCTTCTCGTATCAGTATAATAGATTAGTATATAGTAAGTAATGACATCAAATTATTCCCGACATATTTAGAGCCGGCGCTAATTAGCTTATACCCCATAGGAGGTTCGACGGGACCCCATAGGAGTGTTTTATCAGTTGCCTACTGCAGTAGTATCAGGAGAGTGAGTCGACGCTCTCGCGAGCAGCTAGTCAGTCCTGGCTCGGCAGCTAGTGGTTTCCCAAGGATCAGTTTACTCTTTTTAGAGAGGAGATAGCGGATGTAGTTGCCGTGTTGGTATTATATATTCTTTATTTATGATTCCATATCCATGCTAATTCATATGCATCAGTGCTTAGATTTCGATATTGATCTTTTTTAATCAGTACTTCATTTTAATTCCATTGATCTAACATGTTAAGATCATGTATCCTTATCTTTGCTTAACCGTTGTGCTAACTAGAATTACCATGGTGTTACAGGTATGGAACCCACTGCCAATCCAGCAGGCAACGCGATCCCGGAGGGAACCCCAGCGCTACCTCGGGATGTGAACGAGTGGAATGAGGATGACATCTTTTCGTGATTCTCCTCGACAGAGCGCAACAAGGATCATTTTGGGATTGGACTTAGGGATCATTTTGGCATCTTGATATTGTATTTTATCATGTATTCCCATATTTATGCATGTAGTTGGATTCAATTAACAGACTTGTCTATTTAATAGATTAAGAAGAATGTTTTATGGATGCTTATGATATGTATGCAGGTGAAATCTCCAGGTTTCTGCTTAAATGATTTATATTAATAATACGTGTTTGTGGATTTTCCTCACATGTACCTGTGGGATCACCATTGTGACTATTCGTACGTGTCTAGTCACGGCACGAATTATCATGGGTACGTGTGTCATTCCTCGGAACTCATCATTAATCCCCAATTCTCGGGTTCGGGGTGTGACATACGTAAGTATGGTATTAGAGCATTGATAAGTCAATTAAAAGACTTAGCACCCATAGGAAATATGGTGAGGACACGATAGAATTAGTTGGGGGATAGATTTTTGCACAAGGATTTATAGTTATCTTCTGTACTAGCGTCGAATGAGACTAATTACTACTCGTATAGTGCAGATACATGGCTTTTGGATTGGGAACAGGTAACAACATGGGAGATGATGACCGTGATAACGTAGAGATAGAGGGTGTTGATCCTCCACCTCCTCGTCCTACGTATAAGACATATGAACGTTTCATGATGATGATGCATCAGTTGGCAACGAGCAATGCCAACCAAGCGGCGATGCAAATGCGCTAGCAGCCTTGTTAGAAAGGCAGAACCAAGCAGGAGATCCAAACTCTCTATATGAGAAGTTCCGAAAGAGAGGAGCTATAGAATTCACGGGAAGGGAAGACCCGTTGCAAGCGGATGAGTGGCTTGAGCATACCGAGAACATTTTTGAATCTCTGATTTGTACAAGGGCACAATGGGTGGTGTTGACAACCTCGATGTTTAGGGATGTGGCAGACGTTTGGTGGAAGACTGTTCGTGATCACATCAAGGCAATGCCTGAAGCGACGATTTGGGATGCTTTCAAGAGGCAATTCAAGAAGAAGTTCATCCCGGAGCATGTCACCCGCAAGAAAAAGGTAGAATTCCTTTCTTTGCAACAGGGCACCATGACGGTAGCGGAATATGTGCATATCTTTAGTCAGATCTCTCGGTTCACTGCAGACTTGATTGATACCGAAGGAAAAAGAGTTGAAAGGTTCCTTGAGGGATTGAGGCCAGCTATCAGGGGACACACTACGGCCTTCTAGAGCCCAACCGAGTATGATGACGCCGTGGAGAGGGCCTATGCAACAGAAGAAATTGAAAGGAGCTTGTTCTTGAATGAACCAAGGAGGAGTACCCCGTCTCCGAGTAGGAGCCAACAATACTCCAAGAAGCAGAAGGGAATTGTCAATAGTCCTTCCAGTCCAATTTGTAATGTGTGTGGGTAAAACCATGAGACTAGCAAGTGTTGGGGAGTGACGAGAGCAAGCTACATCTGTGGCTTTATGGGTCATGAAAAATCTGAATGCCTAAGGAGGAGGAGTACAGAACAAGCATCACAGCAGCAGTCATCGTAGTCTTCTAGGACCCCACCATCTGCTCCTTCACGCCAGCAGACATCCGCAAAGCAAAGCCAAGGACTATCACGATTGGGACAGAGCCAGCCGAGACAAAGTCAATCGAAGCAAGGACAATCTAACCGACCTCAGTGACAGGGCCGCGCATATGCAGTTACTTCAGAGGAGCTAGAAACGGTAGACCATTCGATTGTAGGTGAGGTCTCTATCTGTGGCATTGAAGCCAAGGTGCTGTTTGATTCAGGATCATCGCATTCATTCATTTCACCTCAGTTTTCTGAGAGAATACAGGAGCTACCGGCACAGTTACCGTATGAGTTGCATGTTTTCATCTTTGTAGATAAGAAGGTGATTTGTAAGATGTACCACCCTAGTTGTAAGGTTGTGATTGGTGAGGTGTCATTTCCAGCGGAGCTCATTATGTTACCTATGCAGGATTTTGATGTGATCCTAGGCATGGACTGGTTAAATAAGTATATGGCATGTTTGGACTGTTTTCGTAAGATTGTTACCGTAAGAATTGATGAGGCCGGACCGAGTGTTGTCTTCCAAAGTAAAAAGAAGAGTTCAACAACTAGGATAATTTCTGCACATCGGGTAGAGAGGTTAATTCGAAATGGTTGTAAGGGATACATTGCTCTCATAGATGAGAAGAAGTCATCTCCGAAGTTAGAAGAGATTTCGGTAGTCTGTGAGTTTCTAGATGTATTTCCAGACAAAGTTCCTGATTTTCCTCCAATTAGGGAAGTAGATTTCTCTATAGAGCTTGCGCCCGGTACAGCCCCGATTTCTAGAGCCTCGTATAGAATGGCACCTACAGAACTACGTGAGCTTAAGGTGCAGTTGCAAGATCTATTGGACAAAGGATTTATACGTCCTAGTACATCGCCATGGGGAGCTCCTGTTTTATTTGTGAAGAAGAAAGATAGCACCCTTAGGATGTGTATTGATTACAGGCAGTTGAACCAGGCGACAATCAAGAACAAATATCCACTGCCTTGAATAGATGAATTGTTTGACCAATTACAGGGTGCAACATATTTCTCTAAGATTGACTTGAGGTCCAAATATCACCAGCTGCGAGTTAGAGATCAAGATACACCTAAGACAGCCATTGGGACTAGATATGGGCACTATGAGTTTGTAGTTATGCGCTTTGGGTTAACCAATGCCCCTACTGCATTCATGGCTTTGATGAACAGAATCTTCTCTCCTCATCTTGACTAATTTGTGGTGATTTCCATTGATGATGTATTGGTATACTCCAAGACCAGAGATGAACATGTTGGGCATTTGAAGATTTCACTTCAGTTATTGAGAGACCATCAATTGTATGCCAAATTGGATAAGTGTGACTTCTAGCTGAGACAAGTAGTTTTCTTGGGGCGTATTATTTTGAAGGATGGACTTGCAGTAGACCCAGTTAAAATTGAGGCAATAACTAGTTGGCAAAGCCCAAAGACAGTTGCCGAAGTCAAAAGTTTTGTTGGTCTTGCAGGTTATGATTGGAGATTTGTTGAAGATTTCTCAAAGATTGCAGCTCCATTGACTAGATTGACTTGGAAGAATGAACCATTTCTTTGGTTGAATAAATGCAAGTCGAGTTTCCAATTACTTAAGGAGAAGTTGATCTCGGCCTCGATTCTATCTTTACCAGAGGATAGTGGTGGATTTGTTATTTATACAGATGCTTCCAGGATCGGAATGGGATGTAGCTCAAACGGTAGAGCGCTCCCTTTGCATGCGAGAGGTACGGGGTTCGATACCAACCTGATTCAATAGATTAAGGAGAGACAGTTTGAGGATTCAAAGTTCGTTAAGATTCGAGAGCACATAACTCAAAGGCCAGATTTCAGAATGATTGATAGTGTGCTGTATTTCCGGGATAGATTGTGTGTTCTAGCAGTCCAGAATCTGAAGGAAGCGATCATGGCTGAAGCACATCATTCGAGGTATTCTATGCATCCCAGGAGTACTAAAATGTATCGAAATTTGAATGGTAGGTTTTGGTGGAACAATATGAAGAGAGACATTGTAGGTTTTGTGGCTAGATGTCTTACCTGCCAGTGTGTGAAGGCTGAACATCAAAAGCCTCCCGGTTTGTTACATCCTTTACATATTCCTGAGTGAAAATAGGAGAATATCTTGATGGATTTTGTCTTAGGGCTACCTCGGACGAGTAGACGTCATGATGCTATCTGGGTGATTGTTAGCCAATTGACGAAATCAACCCATTTTATTCCTTTTAGGAAGGGGATGAAATTTCATGAGATGGCCAAGGTATTCATTCACCAATTAGCAAGTAAATCCGATAGAATTTCACAAGGGAACATTCAAGGCCAAAAGCTATCTTTCTAGCTTTATTTTCTCTCTCTTACGTGTTAGCATTATCATCTGCATTATAATATAGCCAATTTTCATTTATGTGGGGGATTGTTGGAAAAAATGGCTTTTTAACTTTGGTTTTTGAGCAACTTTGGACTATAATAAGTGTGGGTCCCACACATCTTTTGAGGCGACTCTAAGTGCTAAGTGTTCTCTTCCAAGAGGAGATTAAACTCAAACCATTGTACATTAAAAACCATTAAGATATGAATGAGAAATTGATTCCCATGAGGCGGGTCAGGTTAGGTTGGGTTGGGTTGGGTCAAAAGCCCATAATACAATATGTTTTAGATCTTGGGCCTAACCTATGAGCTTTCCAAAGAAGATGTCTTTTTGTCAAAAAGACATAATGTCCCTCTGGAATGGATGTGCCTTTTCTCTTCGCATCTCTTCTTGAATGGATGTGTCTTTTCTCTTCGCATCTCTTCTTGAATTGATGTGTCTTTTCTCTTCGCATCCCTTTGATGAATGGATGTGTCTATTCTTGGTGACTGTTGACTGTTCATGAATAGTCACTAGTTCGCCTATTTATAGCCCATCTTGAATTGCATTGTCACTGCATAATTTTTCCTTCCTGCATCTTAACATCTGTGTTGAGAGAAAGTTGAAGAGCACAGTACTGTTCGTTGGCGTTGTAGATTGTAGTGCTGCTTCTATTGCGTGCCGATCACTGTATCTTGGGAGACAAACGTCCATACACTGTGAGCACCTTAATGGGGACAAATTTTGTCTTAAGGACATAGTGTCAAACACTAGCCTTGATCATCAGAATATTCTATTTTGACTTCACTTTCTGTAAGTTCGAATTTATAAGTTCCTTTTTATGCTACTGTGGTTTTCTACATTTTTTTTTAAACAGTTAATGTAATCACAATAGGACTCTAAGTCCTCCCACACACATATTTCCTCTTTTTGACACCTTAGGGCTATAATTTTACAATCAATAACGAAATTGAATAGAATTAGAGTGTTGGAGCTAAGAGTAGGTAACATAAAAGATAGTTACCTAGTTTAGATTACTTCAATCAGTTGGAGGATCTTTGTGTTGTTTATTATCCAGTGCAAAGAGATTATTGAAGAAGAGTACTCTGGCTCCTTCTGTTTCTCTTTTGCCCAAAGTTCAGCTCCATATAATAAATCAAGTGCAATTCTCTTCTTATAAAAATTAAAATGCATGGTGTATCATGTATGAGCCCAAAAATTGAATTACATAGAACTCATATCAAAATAGTTGAATTTGAAAATAAGATATTCTTAACTCATGATTCTTTCCTGTAATTCTAAAAAAAATGTTGTTGTATGTCTCTATTTAGTGAGATAGTAAGATTGTGAAAGAATGAAGTGAGATCAATACATTCTTTACACTTTCCAAACTTTTGTTTCTAGAATTGTTAGACTGAATCTTATACAAAAGTTCACAAGATATATGTGTAATTTATTCAACAACAGATTCACATTGTCTTCATCTGCAGCCTGTATAGCCGGACACTTACTTTGAAGCTAAACGTAGCAAGGTTGAAATATTCAAGGAGCAAAGTAACTTTCTGAGATATCCTTTGAATGAGGAGCTGCAGATAGAAACCCCAAATATTAATGAGGCTGCTACACATATGATCAAGTTTCATGGAAGCAATCAACAGGCTAATAAAGATGATAGGGGTCCTGGTGGTAAATCTTATCAGTTCATGCTTCAGATGAAAAGCCCATGTGGAAAAGTTCCAAAAAAGCTTTACTTGGTCAAGATGTTTATGGGGCCATTAAGGTACCTTTGTGCTTCAATTTGTATCACAACACACTAATTCTTTTGATTTTCAATTTTTTTATTATTTTAGGACAGTTGAATTTTATTTCTCCAAAAGAATAAGTCCAAAGAAAACCAAAGCACAAGCATTGCCAATAGACTGATTGTTAACCATAGCACATTTTTAATTCATTCATTCTTACCATTTGTTGCTCTACATTATCTTTGTAGAGGCTCAACAACTTGGACTACTAGTGGTATTGAAGGAGTCCATCGCTTCCTAGGGAGGACTTGGAGGCTAATTTTATTTGTGGATTTTATTGAGAAATAGTATTTTTAGCACCTGGCATATATATCTATGTTACTAACTATATATATTTATATTTTTCCTTTCATGTTGGTAGGTTCTAAGAAAGCTTATGGATGATGCTTCAAAATTTTTAAATGAGGAAGTCACCAAAGCTTGTGGATCTCTACCATGGTCATAACATAAGTTAGAGATTAATTTTGAGCATTAATAAGTAATGAATTTTATGATGGTGTATGCAAAGGATTTATATCATTAAATATGAGTTTTGTGGTACCTTATCTTCTATCTTCTACAATGCTTATGGCATTTAATGCCTTTGTTATAAAGAAAGAATTGTATATAATGAAATATAATTTCGATGGAAGTGTATGGATGAGCCAATGCTATATTTTGGAATGCTACAAAATTATTTCTATTTTACATTTTAGAAAGGTTCTAATCCCTTTAGAATTGGAAATAATTGTTCATAAACTATGTTTTATTATTTTAAAATAAATAGATTAGAATGGTTTAAAATTATCATAGAATTAGAATTTTGGAACGGTTTAAAGCATTTCTAAAAAACAACTAAAACGGTTCAAAACCATTCCAAAACTAAAAATAGGAATGGTTTTGACCAAACTAGAACGATTTAGAACCATTTAAAAGTAAAACAGGAACGGTTTTAATCCAACTGGAATGGTTAAAATTAAGAATGGTTTTTGACCCAATTAGAACATTTCAAAACCATTCCAAAAGTAAAATTAGGAATGGTTTTTGACCTAACTGGAACGGTTTAGAACTATTCCAAAAGAAAAAAAGGAACGGTTTTTGACTCAACTGGAATGGTTCAGAATTGTTCCAAAAGAAAAAACAGTAATGGTTTTGAACTGTTTCAGATTTTCAGCGATAAGCCATTCTGGAACTATTCAGAGCCGTTCTAGATACCATTAGGAACAGTTCAAAACCGTTCAAGATGACAGTTTTTGGTGTAGTGTTTGTTTTAGTTTTTAACTTTGATTTAATTTTTCTTTTAAGTTTTCATTAGTGGAAGTTCTAATTTGTGTGTTAGTTTTGTAGGAATCTTGGTTGTTTGAAAAAGTGTTAGTTTTTAGGTTTCTTTATTTTAGAAAGTTTCTTATTTTTTTCCATTCGTTTGTAGTTAATCTAATTTTGCCAAGTAAGAATGATGGTTGTATTTGTTGTTTTTTTAAATAGGCTAGTTTTATTTTTCTTAGGGCAAGTTCTAAGCGGAAAATACCTTAAAAAGATTGCTTCTTGAAGATCAACCTAATCTTACTTGTTTTATTACTACATCACAGCTTTGCACTTGGAGCACACGATCAAGTTTTTGGTGTTGTTGACGGGGAGCGCCTTTTAAGGTAACTTTGCTTACTTTCCTTATTTACATTACTTTGTGGGTGATTTAATTTTGGCATCGTTCTCGAAATAGGAGGATTATTCATGTAGTTTTTAACCGCCTTAAATTGGATTAGGAAAGCTCATGGATTGTTATAAAGTTCACATCACTCTATTTTGAGAAAATGTGTTACAACTAAAAAAATGGCAAAAGTTTATTTTTCAACTTGTTTTAACTTTTGTTGGAAGAAAACAAACCAAAATTGATCCAATTGCTTCTTTTGATCATGTCGGAGCCGAAGAAAGCCTTGTCTAGAGTGTGGAGACAGCAAGACTATTCAAGAAAAGGGTCTTTCAAATGAGTTACCTAGGGGGTTGATCTGGCTGTGCTGGTTTCATAAGGTTGGGTTGGTGAACATAGGTGGCTTTTCAACCTTCAAGAGTTACCTAGGGTGCAGTTTGTTTGTTTTTTTTTTTTTTTCATGTTAGAGTTTTCGTATATTTTATTCTTTTCAAAACAAAAACTCAAATCAAATCAAAGTTCTAAGAAAAAAGAACAAGCCCTCTCAGCCAATTTGGCAAAGAAATTCAGTACATAGATTGGAAAGAAAAGAATCTCCAAGATCTTCGAGTCCTTTGAGATTACCTCAAATGGTGAGTGGGTCCAATAACAACCCCATAATGATGGGCTAGTCATAAATCCAATTGGGGACTGCAACGTTGGGACGTGAACCAACCACCATGTACATTATGTGAATATCTAAACCCTGCATGACAAACCACACCATCATGTATTGCGTTACCCACCATTGTGGGTCAATTTGAAATAAAATCTGGTGTGATCCAACCTGCCCAAGTTTCACGGGTTAGACTCTGAAAGTGCATGCTTACATTTGAAGGAATTTGAGGAAATATGCTCTACAATCCAATTTCAGAATGTGGTTCCAAAAGTCTTAAAACTCAAATTATTTCCATTCCTTTTGAAGGACAAAGTAAAGGCTTGGCTTCATACTCTTAAGCCGAATTCAAAAAAATACTTGGAATGCTTGTGTCACCTAATTACTAAAAAAATTCTTCCCATAGCACAAAACCAATGCCTTAAAGAGGGGCATCATGATGTTCAGACAAAATCAAAAGGAACCATACTTTAAGTGTTAGGAATGCTTCAATGAATTGATCCTTGCATGTCCACATCATTGGTATGAAATGTATCGTCTCATTGAAATCTTCATTGAAAACCTTACTCCTAAAACGCTTCAATTGATTGAAATGCTGTGCAATGGTTAGTTCGATGAAAAGGCACCAAATGAAGCATGGTAATTTTTGGAGTTGATAGTAGAATATGTACAAAAATGGGCCTCCTCTGAGGGGGTAGATCAGTCTAGGGGATTGAATCAACCTAAGGGTAGAGGTTTATATCAAGTGAACATTTAGATAGACTTCTAAGCCAAGCTTGTGGCACTCAAGAGACAAGTCGAAGCCCTGAGACTTGGGAGGAAGAAGGAGATTGCTATGTTTTGTGCAATGTGTGCTTCAGATACACATGGATCTGCAGACTATCCAATAGTCCCAGTCTTACATGACACACTACAAGAACAAGCTAATGTTTTGAATAACTATCGAAAGCTGTTCAATGTAAATAATATGAGGAACATGTATAATCTTTTGTGTTGTAACCACCCAAACTTTAGTTGGAGGAATGGACCAAATGTTAATCCTGAGTATAATCCCCAGAGACCATCAAATTCTAGTGCATATGTGCCTTAGCAGCAATATACACCACCAACTCAAAATAAATCTTTGGAGGAGTCACTAGTATGCTGATTCAATGTCAAAAGTAGTTTATGCAATGCCTGCACAATAATTAGCAAATTATTCAAAGTAACCAACATGCTATTCAAAGCAGTCAACAAGCTATCCAAAGGTTAGAGTCATCTGTTGAGCAAATCAAATGTAACCTTTAAGGTCAGGGGAAGGGAACTTTTCTAGCCCAATCCCTCCCAAATCCAAAAGGCCAGTTTGAAGTGACCGACATAACTAACTCTTATCATCAAGAGCATGTTCCAGCTGTCACTCTACGTAGTGGCAAAGAGCTTAAACCAAATCTAGAAAATAGACAAACAACATGACTCCTTGGATTCAAAAGCATAAACCGAAAAAGAAAAGGATAGTCTTGATTCTGAGGCTTCTGTTGAGATACAAAAAGGTCTTGACCCAATAACCCTAAATTGGCTGTTCCATTTCTGCAAAAGTTGACGCATCCCATTAAGAAAATCCCACACCAAGAAATTTTGAACCTATTCAAAGAAGTCAAGATCAATATTCCTCTGTTAGATGTCATTAAACAAGTCCCCACCTATGCTAAGTTCCATGTTCCTAAGAAAGCTTTTCTAACTAAACTAGTGAGAGCGAACCTTACCTAAACCACTCCTCCCAAATACAAAGATCTAGGATGCCCAACTATGTCATTGGAAACCAGCAGATAAGTCAAGTTTTGCTAGACCTGGGAGCGAGTGTGAATCTATTACCCAACACAATATATGAGCAACTGGGGCTTGGCTAGTTAAAACCAACCAAAACTACTCTCCAACTCACCGATTGATCCATTAAAAACCAAGAGGAGTAATAAAAGACATTTTGGTACAAATTGAGCACTTTTACTTTCTTGTGGATTTTTATGTGCTAGATACTGAACCAGTACAAAATGAAAGTTATGAGATTTCATTCATTTTTGGAAGACCATTCTTGGCCACTTCCAACACATTGATCAGTTACCGAAGTGGAAGGCTTAAACTTTCTTTTGGAAACATGACCCTAGACCTAGACATCTTTTAAATGTGCAAGCAACCGAGGGATTGTGAAACTGACTATCATGATGTGGACTCGATTGGTCTCTCGATGGAGGATGATTGGGAGGAGTGTATTGATGAGTCCTTAAAACTTCATTTTTTCATGCATAATTTCAGACTTAATCATTCTAAAATGCACCAATTAGGGTAGAATCATGATTAGTGCACTTGAAATCCATTTATTATGTTTTAATGCATAATTCTCTCAAAAATCATCATTTTAGTACAAAATCATGAAAACTGCTTTTTTCTAAACCCTAATTTCTCAAAATATTTGTCAAACCTTGATTCTTCAATAAATGATTTGAACTTCCTTCATCACTAGTTTATTTAAGTGAAAACATGTGCAATGAGGCATCTTATGCTATCATTTTATGTGAAATGAGTTCGCATTCATGCATTTAGGACTTTAGGGGTAAAGGTGTCATTTCACATAAAATGTTACAGTTTTTTTGCATGAAATCACTAGAACCATCATTCGTTATATTATTCCTTGTGTTTCATATCATTTTTCAAAATTTTGGAGGAACCCTAGTTGAAACAAAACTATTTGCGAAGAGTCTCAGTTGGATTAGAACTCTGATGATTCTTAACGTTTAAACCCTTTTTATAGGTACTGTGAAAATTAGGACCTATTAGATATCAATTGGAAAAGAAATCTTTCTTGGATGAAGAATCCTACTGACATCATGATTATTGCCTGAGACCCATACGCAGCTCAGAAAATCATATTGGGTCTTGCAATAAAGATTGGAGTTGAAAAGGTGTTAATCTGAAAAAGAATAGAGAAAAACTAAAGTTGGTAGACCCTGTAAACATTCACACATGTGGAGAGCTCACACATGTGCCATGGGTAAAAGGGGGGTCCACTCATTCCACTTGAACTATCCCTACAGCCTTTTTTAGGAAAGTTCAAAAAAATTCCATTATGATGTAGTAATTGAAGAAATAGCACAAGAAGGAGTTTGTAAAGCCACGAGGGGCCCCATGTCACGACCCGAGCCCAGAATTCGGGGGTTAGCGAAAAGCTAAACCGGTGACACACGTACTCCCGTGCACGTGCAGCCAAACCCAGTCCAGATGCACGCACACAAGGGATCTAACACGTGCGAACTAAGCGTACGCGGAAGCTGTACATATCATAGCAAGCAACAAAGGAAAATAGCGGAAGCCAAAGCAAATACCAAATGGAACGACAAAGACAAATACACTGAAATAAAACCGAATACACACCAAAATCAATATATACAAAATATACAGAATACAAGTCCAAAGTCCAAAGTCCAAAATACAATCTCTCAAAATCCCCAAAACGAAAAGCCACTGGAAGTATGCATGAACGCACTCGGCAGAGATGATCAGGCCCACTCTGCCAAACCTGAGGGTGCCTCTACACTCGCCCCTGCAGCCTCCTCGACCGCCGGGGAGCTGGGCAAGGTATCTGTGCCTGCAACACCACAGACAACACAAATGAATACAACGGTCTAGCAAATATAAGTAACAGAGATAAAACACTCATAGTATCAAATAGAATAAGGACAGAATAGTAATCTCAGAATTTCTTAGTATGCTAAGCAAATCGTGCGTAGAAGTAAAGCATGATATGTGAATCAAAACATAGAAATACTGAACTAGTTGGCTACTACATTAACCATGTTCTCTCCAATAGAGAGCAGAGCAAAGCAAAGCAGAGGAGAACACCACTGACCGGGCCAGGGTGCAAGTGGGTCTCAGGTTCCTGGGTTCCGGGGTCCCAAGACAAAGCGACACTGCAGTGAATACAGAGATACAGAGATCTAAGCCAGAGGTAACCCCGTCGGGCATCCTAGGGCTGAGGCTGAGTAGAGCCAGACTAATACCAATCAAATCAAATCCATAGAAAGGGAGATTATCCGCTTTGGACTCACCGATGGCAAAGACCGGATCTTATCCTCACGTTTAATTCTCTGGGCAGAGCCACCCGGGAATACCCAAAATCAGAGATAGACAAAGCCGAAGCATCGCATAGATCAAAGCTTAGTGCAGAACGAAGAATAAAACAGATATACAGAACGAAAGCAAAAATGACTGAGGAATGCATAAATATAGATTAACAGAACAGAGGGCAAAACTATAAACAATATGCAATGCATCTCAGATTAATACGGAGTCAAGGTTCATTACAAGCCAGTCCTAAGCTAGTTGTTCACTGTCACTAACCGTGCATGTTGATGTAGTTTTAAGTTAATCAATGCACCGTTGCCATCAAAGTGTTGCAATGTAATCTGTGCGTGCACCGACGTCCCTTAAACCAACACCCATGGGGAGGTGCTTAACAGTAAAACAACACCCACATGAATAAGTCACAGCCTAACAGACTATTCATGTGATCCAAGGAATCCATTGGGCCAGTTACATGGGTGATTAACCTGTATTTGAGCCCTACAAGTCTCACTATTATCCTAAGTTATAGTTTATAATTTCCATGCCTAACGGTTTAGCCATGAGGGACCTATGGTTGAGCCGAAGACATCTTACGCGCTCGTCGTAATATGTACTACGGCTTCACCTTGGTTCCATACAAAACACAGCTAAACTGATCATCCTTCCACCTCTGATCTGGTACCTTTTTCGGCTAAGCTACAGTCAGTATACGGCTTAGCCGTAGACCAACCCACGGCTTGGCCGTAGTATTCCACGGCTTAGCCGTAGCCACACCGTAGGAGTTCTGTGTTGGAAAAATTTCGACTGATCAGAGATTTAATTCACGGCTGGGTTACGGTTCGGGTCACGGCTAGCTTACGGCTCAGCCGTAGAACAAGTTACGGCTTAGCCGTATCCTAGCCGTAGAACAAAACTGAAAATTGAAGTCTCTGGCAATCAAACCGTAGAAGTTCACGGCTTAGCCGTGCAATACAGATACGAAAATGGGTTGAGTACAGAAACGAAAATTTGATACAGAAACTGCACAAAATGAGTTACAGAGGTTCCAAATCACCAAATGTGGCTGTAAAACATCAGATACACTAAAGAAAATGGAAATCAAAGCATTCAAATAGAACACCCATGTGTGTTATAAAAGTCTGTACTTATACTTGCCTCAACCTCTGTCAAATCCTCTGAAACAAGCTCCAAACCCACTAGAATCAAAGCAAATCAAAGAGATACACCATGCATGAGATGAAGACACAGAGATCAGAGAATGAGAGGTGCAATTGGGAGAAGAAACACAAAGAACCCACTTACCTCAAGCAATAGACAGAGATGAGAGAGAATAAAGAAACCCAAATCAAAATGAGAATCCAACATCAATCGAGCAAGAGAAGTGAAGAGAAGAGAGAGAACGTGGAGCTCTGGAGATTTCTCTTGCATGCACGTTGAGGAATGAAATGAACAGGAGAGAGAGCCACCTGGAGGATGACTCAATATATAGGTTTCAAAAGTTAAGTCAAAGTCCGGTAAGTTTATACTAATTACAGTTCAAGTCACACGAAGGTTCATCTTCCCCAATTGACTCCAAACGGATCTGACACAGTTACGGAAATTGTCGAGCTCAACGAAATACGCATGCCGACACCAAGATGATGCAAAGATGATATGAGCAAAGCAAAAGCAAAATTACGAAAAAGGGCTTAGAACTACCTATTCCAGGTCAAAGGTCACTCAACTACCTATCCCAGGCCCAAAACCAAGTCCAAAAGAATAAAATAAAACAAAACACACTAATGAGCCACTAATCCGGCTCAAAGGGGATCGGAGTGTTACACCCCACACACAAATATACATGTCCAAGCCTCCTATATTTTCATGTTTGGATCACACTTAAACTCTCTTAAATTATCTCCCCATTATTTATGCAAAATTTGAGAAAGAAAGGAGAGAATTCATGAGAGAAAATAGAGTTTTAGTGGGAAAAGGATAAACCACTAAAAGAGATAGGCCCCTATCCATTCAAGGAGTGTTTTGCACATCTAAAATAGGTTCTCCCTTAGCATTGGATGTCCAGCCAAGGAGGTGGACCCTACTCCACTTGAAATCGAAAAAAAAACTGAAGAAAACTAGGCCATTCTATGTATTTCTGCACATTCTACTTGAAGTGGGCTCACTGCCATTCCTTTTGGATTAAATTCGAGGATATTTTCAACAACAAAACTCCTCCTTTCTTATCCTTGTCAAGCTTGGAGATTAAGGAGCAAAGAGAAAGTGGCAATTGAAAAAAAAAGAAGAGTCCTATCAAAAGAAGGAAAGTCAATCTCATTTTTGTCAGAACAGCTTGGTTTAAAATCATCATATCTCTCAAACCATAGATTGGATTGAGCCTATCTTGGTACCATTGGGAAGCTCTTTCACAGTAGATATCCATGAAGCCCAAGATTGAACAATTTGGAGCTGAAATGAGAAAGTTATGACCCAAGAAGATGGCTGTAATTTTTCTAATCGGGATTGAAATTGTTTTATCAAAGGTGGGCCCTATCTTTTGGTAAGTGTTAGTTAAAATTCAAAAGGTGGATACACTTAGAATTTTAATAAGAGAAGGCATCTTATCTCATCTCAAACTTGGAAGACTTGTTAGTGAAAAAGGAGACTTATCAATTAAAGAGATCTTTGCTACAAAGTAGGATCTACAGAGAGAAACAAAGGGCTCTCAACTCTTATAAATTAAAGGCATTGGCTACCCATACTCTTCATGGGAAGATAAACCACTTTTTTCTATAATTACTCCTACACTTCATCTTCTGCAAGTCTCTCTCCCTTTATTGAAGTCCTCAAGGAGATTTAGCCCGGAAATCATACTTCACCGTTGGGTTTTTTCCATGTAGAAGAGGCTTCTCATCCTAGTGTAAGTACCATCTTTTATTTCAATTTATATATCCTTTGTAAGAGACCACTTCATTAATAAAGTTATGCTTTCTTATAGATCTTTCTTTTGCATGGTTTGTCTCTATACTTTGACTATAATGCTCATGGAATGCTTGGATTGATGAACCAAGTCTTTGGGATTATGTTCTAGTTGATGGATGAATTTTGTGAATGATTAGATCTTGAGATAGAAAATCTACTATTTGAACCACTTGAACTACTTTTATTACATTTAAATTGTTGTCTACTATATTTACATTCAGGTTTACTACATTTAAATTCTTGTAAAATCACCACATTTAAATTCCTTGTTTTCATGCTTTTCTTTTTATTGTGTTCAGATCTTGCATAACTTATGGATGGAATTAGGTTTAGAATCATGCATAATCATTAGAAGAGATTTATGATGAGTTTTAGTTTTTGAAAATTTAATTCTCATATATGAAATTTCTGAGTAAAAAAAGTTGAAATTTGGATTAAAAAAAGAAACTATAGAAAAAGATAGCATACATAGTGCTTTTAGTCAGAATCTTGGCAATGTAAAACTCTACTTAGCGTATTATTTTTCTTGAAATTTGGAGAAATTGTTCATTAATGAAATAAACTTAAACCATAAAAATTTCAGAGAAAAAAGATTTTGGGAAGTTAGATTTTCAGTGGCTTAAACACATACTAGTAAAACATTTTGCTTAAAGATTTCTACAGTAGTGCAGGTTTTTATCCAAAAATTTGGAATTGATTAGCCTATCAGATCATTGAAATTTTATGTGAAAATGCATAGAATTGAACGTTGATAGGTTTAATTTCAAGCCCCTAAGTTTCAAGTGAAAATAAATTTGGGAAGTTTGAAAACAAAGGGCTAGATACAAAGTGGACAGACTACACGTGTGCAGAAATTCTGCAGTTTTAGATTGTATTGGTCGTCTTCATTCATGCATATTTTCTTCGTTTTAGATTTTTTTTATTTCTTTTGCTTTTTTTGAAACATGCATCACTAAGGTATAGATTCCATCTATTAAGTTTAGGTTTAGATCATTTTAGATCAATTGTATAAAGCCTTGAAAAGGGGGTTGAATACGAGTAATTTCATACTTAGAAGAATTTCAGCACGCATCTTAGTATTTGGATTTTATAAGATCAAGTGATTCATATATATCATGCATTGTTGCATTGATTAGAGTGTAAGAATAGGTTAGGATTGCTTTAGAATTAGGAATAATTTATTTCATTAGTTTAGCCTTCTTGTTGTACATGTGCAGAAGTGTGTAACCTATGATCAATAATCAAAACCACACATAATAAGAGACAAGTACACAAGAGTACACATGAGAGATTTAGTGGTTCAGCGAGATGCCTACAACCATGACCAAAAGAAAACTCTACTATTTTCTGCACTCTTTTACTTAGGTCTAGAGTTATAGGTTACATTATATATATATAACTCTCTCTTTCTTAACTCTTAAGAATGCCTAGTATAAAGACCAAAATACCTCTGACCTAAACGGTCCAAGACTAACCTTATGGACCAATCCAGTGAACCTGGAATACAAGACATAAACCCAGAACTCTTTTTAAGTTGGAAAGAACCTAATCATATTTGTGCCCTATGGATTGGACCTTATACTTATTGGAAAATAACTAAATCGAACAACTCTGCACTTGGAGTTTTGTGAGCAAGTTTTTGGCACCGTTGCTAGGAGCGCAATTTAAGGTAACTCTTCAAATTTTCCTGGTTTACATTGTTTTGTGGGTGTAATTTAATTTTGGCATCTTTTTAGAAATAGGAGGACATGCATGGAATGTTAAACTGCTCTAAATTGGAATAGGAAAGTGCATAGATTGTTAAAAAGCTCACATCACAGTTTTTTTTAGAAACCTTCTAAACTTGAGAAATATAATTGTTTTCCAACTTGTTTTTTTAACTCTTTTTGGAAGAAAGTGAACCGAAAGTGACCTAACCACTGTCCTTGATCATCTCGATGTCAAGGAAAAGCCTTTGCTCCTGTAGCGCGTGACATCTTGTCTGTTCAGGGTATTGGTCCTTCAAACAGGTCCATTAAGTGCGCCCTACCACTCCTTTGTGGCTAATCTGGCCGAGCTGATTTCATAGGACTGGGTTAGTGAACTTACGTGAACCTTTCAACCTTAAGAGCTAACTTAGTTGATGTTTTTTTTAAGGTTAGGTTTTTTATTTCATCTATTTAAAAAAATCCAAAAATTCAGAAAAAAAAAACAAGTGATTCCAAACATGGATTGGTGGGAATCCACAACATGTGGGGACTTAACAATGGGCAAACCAATGGGAATGAAATTAATGCTGATTACCCACCGAAGTCTTGCCGTGCCTTGTGCGAACAAGAAAAGATTGCAAAGTTACATCAAAAAAATTGTTCAGTCAGATCTTATGAATGGGAGTGGGCCAATCACTATGATCATTGTTACAATGAGGAATTTAAGGAAAAGTTTAATGGAATGATTAAGTCAGATGATCAACCAGTGATGGCCCCGCATGAGTTCACACAATTAGTCACTCCTTCCAATACAAACATGAGATTTCCATGGAGGGCCAAATAAATAACAAATCAATGGCATTACCACAATGACATGAGTAACATGTGTGGTCCAAATTGAGATGATCAATCAATAGACAATTGGCGAAATGGGTCCGACACAGATTATACCTCTTGTCTCCAAGAATTTATTCTAGGCAGGTCGTATGACCACGCCGTACAAGATACATCATATGTGCCCCCTTTGTCTCCCTGGTTATATGTACCTCATAATTTCCTATCGCCTGAATGGTCATTTGAGCCAATACCACCCCCCCCCCCCCCCCCCAACACAAACAAACACCCACACACAAAAAAAAAAAAAAAAGAATTCTTTGGAGGATACTTTAGCCAAATTCATCTAGTTCATGCAAAACACCATGCAATTCATACAAAATAATGCACAATGCATGAAAAGCCTAATGACTTTGATTAGTCAAACATCGCTTGAAATGAGAAAAAGAAATGACACCCTTGGCATTGAAATAAAAATTCAACAAGATGATCTTACATTCATTGAAGATCTTGTAAATATGGATCATGCAAATATACAGTGGATATTCAAGGGTGCAGATGAGAACATGGATGATGGTGTGATGCATGAACCAGTTAATGAATTACATATGCCCGTGTTCCCTACCTTTGCTCAGTGCCGCCCATTCCACTTCACTAAAGAGGAATCTATGCCCTTTTACATAAACCTTTTCTATGATTCAGATTCCTTTGATGAATTTGGCATTGCAGTCTTTCACAAATTCGATGTGCCCATGATTGATGAAATAACAAATGAACCTAATATGCCCCAAAAGAAAGATTACAATTGGGAGGATGACCCCGTTTTTCAGATTTCTAAGTTAGACAATTTGGAATTCTTGGAATCTTGTACTAAATTCTTCATGGAATTTGATGATCCAACCATTAGAGAAATTGCTTTTACATTTCTTGGCCCTCAATGTTATTAAGAAAAACTTGTAGAATTGAAAAATAGTGGTCCCATTTAGACCCCTAAGTCTTACTATTTAGAATCCTTTAAGTTAGTGTTTAAATAGACTGCTGAAATTAAACTAATGAAATTTATGGCATGGGAGGTCCTAAGCCACCTAGTTGCTCATTACATCGTCTCCTATCTTTCAAAGATCCATTTTTAAGAGAGGAGGAAGAGATTTTCATGGTAGTCCCTCTTTTAGACACTCAAAATGAACATGCAATCCTCATGTTCACCTTGCTTCAAATTCTCATGGTTTCATCCCTTTATGTGCTTCTTGTAAACTATGTGGAGGAAAATTTCATTTGGGATCTGGGTGGACTTATGGTTTCGAATCTAGTAGTGTAGGTTTTTTTTTCTTTTCTGTTTAGCATAGATATTTCCTTTTAGAGTAGCTTCCTGTCGTTTTGTTCTTGTTTTTTTTTTTTTTTGTTTTTTTTTTGTTTTGTCTAACCTTGGACAGGGAGCAACTCAGATGTATCTTCAGGTGACTTCTTCTCTTTACACTCATTTACATTTATGTTTCCTTATGTTACTTTTACAATTCTACATTATATGCATAAACATCAAGGACAATGTTCATCTTAGGTTGGGGGTGGGAACAAGCACACTTGTCCATTTTAGACAAGAAAGTTTCAATTTTCCTATTACTTTTATTATTTTAATAGTTTTTAGGGAAAAATTTTTTTTTTGGACCTTTATTTTTTGTCAGCATTTATTTATTTTTCATTTTAAAAAAGAAAGTTTTCAAAAGAATTGAATCAATTTGAAGATATAGAAATCTTGAAGTTTTATACTTTTGGAAGGAAGTAAAAAGAAAGTATGCATTTTCTAATAGAGGAAACATATTGAAAGAGTACCAAAAACTTGCTTTCCACATACATAGAAGTATACATTTTTACTAAGTTTTGGATAGGAAGCTTTAATTCTATTTTTAGAATTTTTTGGAGAATACGATGTGAACTTAAGATTTGGTTTGTAAAATATTTTTATTTCCTAGTTCATTTTTAGTGAATTGTATATATTAGAACCAAGATGAATTAATTCGAGCGAAAGGAGAAAGGCCACCTAGTGGTTAGTTTCTATTTGATAAAAAAGAAAGAGAAAAAAAGAGAAGTGAGTTTGTGACTAGTTTGGATTCGTAGCTATTTTAACTCAAGCTAGTAAGTCCAGAGGGATATCTCTATATCTAATGCCCTAAAGCCATTTGGTGTGGGAGTCATTGGCCTAACGCTCATTACATGAGGTAATTAAAAAGCTTAAGGAACCTAGACATTTCATAGTCATAAAAATGATTTGTTAGAAAAAAGAAGAATGATGATGAATTATGACTCAACAAGTGTCCGTAGAAATTTTCAAGGGATATGTGCGGAAATACATAAGGACTAAGTTTGCTCCTTATATTCCGACTGTTGTTATATCATATGATTCTACATTGGAAAAAGTAAGTGAGTGAAGAGTTTCCGCAAGAGTTTGCATGGGAATATGTGCAGGGAAGAATAAGGACCAGATTTGCTCTCCGAATCCTAACTTTTCCTATATCATATGAACTTGGGAACTCTTGCGTAGGAAAAAGACAGTGAGAGAAAAGGGGCCATCGAAGTAAACAGTAATGTGGCAGCTATCTTATTAGCTTTGAGTGGAAGTTTATTTTTGCTAAATTCTAGGGGATCAGACAATTTGAAGGAAAATTTTCATTTTTGTAGCATTATTGTGGAATATTTGAAATAATTTTTTAATGTATATATTTTTTTTCACTGTGCACGTAAGTTGGTTTGAATTTGAGAAAACTTTCAAAAATAGAACTGTCAACCAAACTTTGAAAAGTTTGAATGTTTAATTATTCTAGATTTCGAAAATATCTGATATGAGTAAAATTTCTTTTGACAAATTTCTTTACTTTTATTTATTTTTCTTTTGGCAAACCCTCACGAGGCACAACTCGTCCACTAGGGGGAACCTAAGGTTTTAAGGGTGTGCTGCATACACTAAATGTAGTCGAGAGTGGCAACGAAAGTGGCGTTGCATTCATATTTACTTTTAGAGCATTGCATTAATTTTATGTTAGATTAGGTCAGGATGGAATCCTCATATTTTTCGTGGTTTTTGCTAGAGTCTAGCAAATAGCTAGTTAGAGAGTATGATGAGCCCTTAAAACTTCAATTTTTCATATATAATTTCATATATTGTAAGGACTTAATCATTCTAAAATGCATCAATTACGGTAGAATCATGATTAGTGCACTTGAAATTCATTTATTATGTTTTAATGTATAATTCTCTCAAAAATCATCATTTTAGCACAAAATCATGAAAACTGCTTTCTTTAAAACCTTAATTTCTCAAAACATTTGTCAAACATTGATTCTTCATGAAATGATTTGAAATTCCTTCATCATTAGTTTATTTAAATGAAAACATGTGCAATGAGGCATCCTATGCTATCAGTTCATGTGAAACGTGTTCGCATTCATGCATTTCTACTTCAAGGGTAAAAATGTAATTTCCCATAAAATGTCAGAGTTTCATGCATGAAATCATTAAAACCATCATTCATTACATTATTTCTTGTGTTTCATATCATTCCTCAAATTTTTGAAGAAATCCTAGTTGAAACAGGATTATGTGTGAAAAGTCTCAGTTGGAGTAGAACTCTAATAATTCTTATCATTTAAACCCTTTTTATAGGTACTGTGTAAAGTGGGACTCATTAGATATCAATTAGAAAAGATACCCTTCTTGGAGGAAGAATCCTACTGACATCATGACTCTTGCCAAAGACTCACATGCAGCTTAGAAAATCATTTTAGGTCCTGCAATAAAGATTAGAGCTAAAAAGGTGCTGATATGAAGAACAGAGAAGAATTAAAGTTAGTGGACCTCGAAAATATTCACACATGTGGAGAGCTCACACATGTGCCATAGGTAAAAAGAGGGTCCACTCATTCCACTTGAACTATCCCTACAGCCTTTTTCAAAAAAGTTCAAAAAAATTCCACGATGATGTAGTAATTGAAAAAATAGTGCAAGGAGGAGTTTGTAAAGCCACAAGAGGACCCACACACAAGCATGCACATCTAAGCCTCCTATATTTTCATATTTGGATCAAACTTAAACTCTCTTAAATTATCTCCCCATTATTTATGCAAAATTTGAGAAAGAAAGGAGATAATTCATGAGAGAAAAGAGAGTTTTAGTGGGAAAAGGATAAGCTAGCAAAGGAGATAGGCCCCTATCCATTCAAGGAGTGTTTTGCACATCTAGAAGAGGCTCTCCCTCAGCTTTGGACATCCATCCAAGGAGGTGGACCCTACTCTACTTGCAATTGAAGAAAAACTGAAGAAAACTGAGCCATTCTATATGTTTTTGCATTCTACTTGAAGTGGGTCCTACCATTGTTTTTGGATCAAATTCAAGGATAATTTTAGCAATAAAACTCCTCCTTATCTTATCCTTGTCAAGCTTGGAGATTAAGGAGCAAAGAGAAAGTGGTAATTGAGAAAAAAAAAGAAGAAGAGTCCTAGTAGAAGAACAAAAGCCAATCTCATTTTTGTCAGAACAACCTAGATTAAAATCATCATATCTCTATAACCATAGATTAAATTAAGCCAATCTTGGTACCATTGGAAAGCTCTCTCAAAGTAGATATCCATAAAGCCCAAGATTGTATAATTTGGAGCTTCAAGAAGATGGCTGTGATTTTTCTATTTGGGATCGAGATTGTCTTATCAAAGGTGGGCCCTATCCTTTGGCAAGTGTTAGCTAAAATTCAAAAAGTGGATACACTTAAAATTCCAACAAAAGAAGGCATCTTATCTCATCTCAAATTTGGAAGACTTGTTGGTGAAGAAGAGGACTTACTAATTGGAGGAGATCTTTGCTACAAAGTAAGATATATGGAGAGAAACAAAGAGCTCTCAACTCCTATAAATTAAAGGCATTAGCCTCCCATACTCTTCATGAGAAGATAGACTACCTCTCTTTAGAATTACTACTACACTTCATCTTCTTCAACTTTCTCTCCCTTCATGGAAGCCCTCAAGGAGATTTGGCTAAGAAACCATACTATACCCTTGGGTTTTTTTCATCTAGAAGAGGCTTCTCATTCTAGTGTAAGTAGCATCTTTTATTTCAATTTATGTATCTTTTGTACGAGACTATTTCCTAGTAAAATTATGCTTTCTTGTAGATGTTTCTTTTGCATGGTTTGTCTTTAGACTTTGACTATATTACTGATGGATATGCTTGGATTAACGACCCAAGTCTTTGGGATTATGTTCTAGTTGATTGATGAATTTTGTGAATGATTAGATCTTGAGAAAGAAAATCTACTATTTGAACCACTTGAACTACTTTTATTACATTTAAATTCTTGTCTACATTTACATTTAAGTTTACTACATTTAAATTCTTGTAAAATCACCACATTTAAATTCTTTATTTTCATGCTTTTTTTTATTGTGTTCAGATCCTGCATAACTTATGGATGGAATTAGGTTTAGAATCATGCATAATTATTGCAAGAGATTGATGATGTGTTTTAGTTTCTGAAAATTTAGTTCTCAGATTTGAGATTTATAAGTTAAAAAAGTTGAAATGCGAATTAAAAAAAGAGACTGCATAAAATGACAGCATACATTGGTGCTTTTAGTCCAAATCTTGGCAGTTTAAAACTCTACTTAGTGATACTATTTTTCCTTGAAATTTGGAGAAAATTTTCATTAACGAAATAAACTTAAACCATAAAAATTTTAGAGAAAAAAGATTTTGGAAAGTTAGATTTTTAGTGGCTTAAACACATACTAGTAAAATAGTCTGCATACAAATTTTTGCAGTAGGGCAAGTTTTTATCCGAAAATTTGGAATTGATTAGCCTATCAAATTGTTGAATTTTGATGTCAAATTAGTCGAATTGAACTTTGATAGGTTTAATTTCTAGCCCCTGAGTTTCAAGTGAAAATAAATTCGGGAAGTTCGAAACAAAGGGCTAGAATACAAATGGGATAGACTACCCATGTGTAGAAATTTTGTAGTTTCAGATTGTATTGGTTATCTTCATTCATGCATATTTTCTTCGTTTTAGATTTTTTTTATTTTATTTTTCTTCTTTTGAAACATGCATGATTAAGGTTTAGATTCCATCTAGTAAGTTTAAGTTTAGATCATTTTAGGTCAGTTATACAGAGCCTTGAAATGGAGGCTGAATACGAGTAATTTCATACTTAAAAAGAATTTCATCATGATCTAAGTATCTGGATTTTATAGGATTGAGTCATTCATGCATCTCATGCATTGTTGCGTTGGTTAGAATGTAGGAATAGGTCTTGGATTGATTTTAGAATTAGGAATCATTTATTTCATTAGTTTAGCCTTTTATTAAGTTAGAAAGGACCTAATCATATCTGCTCCCTATGGATTTGACCCCGTACTTACCGGGATATAACTACATCGAACAACTCTGCACTAGAAGTTTTGCGATCATGTATTCACTCTCATATTGCGCTGATGTTGTTAGGAGAGGACATGAGCTATATTGAGGAATTTCAAGATGACACTATAAAAGAAGCCCATGTAGTATGGTGTTGAGGAGCATGTACCAGCTGGTACACCAACTCATCCATCTCAGGTCAAAGTACCCAAACCTGAGCTAAACTGCTCCCATCAAAACTCAGATATGCTTACTTGGGGGATGATGACATATATCATGTGGTTATTTCTTTGCTACTTATTGAAGACCAAGAGGTCCAATTATTAAAAATGCTCAAACTGCACAATGGTGCAATAGCCTGGAATGTGGTGGAATAGATCCTTTAGTGTGCACACATTGCATTCACCTTGAGGATGATGTCAAACCAATAAGACAGATGCAACGCAAGCTTAATCCAACTATGCAGGAAGTGGTTAGGGTTGAATTACTTAAACTTCTGGATCTGGATATCATCTATCCAATCTTCGATAGCCGATGTGTCAGCTCTATTCAAGTTATTCCCAAGAAAGACTACGTCACTGTAGTTCGAAATGGGTAAGATGAACACGTTCCAACCCAAGTACCCTTAGGCTGGAGAGTCTATATTGACTACAGAAAACTTAATACTGTTACACGTAAGGACCACTTTCCTCTACCCTTCATGGATCCAATCTTAGAAAGGGTAGCTGGCCACCAATATTACTATTTTCTTGATGGATATTCCGGCAATAACCAAAATGAAATAGCTCCGAAAGACCAAGAGAAGATGGCCTTTACATGCCTTTTCCATACTTTTGCATACTGACAAATGTCTTTTGGGTTATGTAATGCTATTGCAACATTTGAAAGATGTATGCTGAGTATTTTTAGTGATATGGTAAAGCAGATTCTTGAGATTTTCATGGATGATTTCTCTGTGCTTGGTGATTCATTTGAGGATTGCTTGAGTGACCTTGAGAAGGTCCTCACTAGATGCGAAGAAAAGAACTTAATACTTAATTAGGAGAAGTGTCATTTCATGGTTTGTCAGGGAATTATCCTTGGCGACATTGTGTTAGAAAGAGGACTAGAAGTTTACAAGTCCAAAATAGATTGATTGCCGATTTGCCCAAACCTAAAGCTGTACGAGAAATTAGATCCTTTTTAGGGCATACAAGTTTTTACAGGAGGTTTATCAAAGACTTCAGTTTTATATCTAGACCCCTTTATAACTTGCTTTCCAAAGAGCAAAATTTGAATGGACTAAGGCATGCCAAGAATCATTTGATAAACTAAAAAGCATGATATAGTCAACACCAGTTATGCAGCCTCCACATTGGACTTTGTCCTTTGAAATAATGTGCAATGCCAGCGATTACATGGTTGGTGTTGTATTGGGACAATGTAAGGACAAGAAATCTTATGTGATTTACTATGCAAGTAGGAGTTTGAATAATGCACAGATCAACTATTCAACCACTAAGAAAGAATTGCTTGCAGTCGTCTTTGCACTTGACAAGTTCAGAACTTACTTGATCGGATCCAAGATTTCCATTTTCACCAATGATTATGCGCTTAAGTACTTTCTCTCCATGAAGAATGTTAAGCTCAGACTTATTTTGATAAATCGTCCTACTCTAAGAATTTGGCTTAAAGATAAAGGGTAAGAAAAGAGTAGAGAATGTCATGGCTGATCATTTGTTTAGGTTGGTCCTTTCTGACACCATTGAAACAACACCAATCAAGGACAACATCCCAAATGAACATATTTTTGCTGCATCTCAAACCCCTTGGTATGCTGATATTGCTACTTATCTTGTTATGGGCAACATTCCTAGCCATTAGAGTAAGCAAGGTAGGGATTCTCTCTTTTCTTAGGTTCGATAATTTTTTTTGGATGATCCATACCTTTTCAAATACTGCCCAAACCAGATGATTTGAAGAAGTGTACTTGATAATGAGATACACTGTGTCATCTCCATTTGCCATACACAGGCTTGTGGGGGACATTTTTCAGAACAAAGGATTGCTATCAAAATTCTGCAGTCTAGATTCTATAGGCCTTCATTGGTCTGTGATGCTTATGATTTTTGTCAAGCCTATGATCGCTGCCAGAAGTTGGATAAAATTTCTAAAAGAAACATGATGCCACTGAACTCCATTCTGGAAGTAGAGCTTTTTGATGTATGGGGCACTGATTTTATGAGTCCATTTCCTCCCAGTTTTAGCTATATCTATATCTTAGTAGCTGTGGACTATGTGTCTAAGTGGATTGAAGCTATTCCCTACAAGGAAAATGATGGAAAATAGTACAAAAATTTTTGAAAGAAAACATCTTTTCTTGGTTTGGTACTTTACTAGCCATCATTAGTGATGGGGGTTTACATTTTTGCAATCAGGCGTTTGAGGCCCTCATGAAGTAATATGGAATTGCCCATAAAGTTGCCACCCCTTATTATGCACAAACCAGTGGGCAAATAGAAATATCTAATCGAGAAATTAAGAGGATATTGGAGACTATGGTAAGCCCTAATCGGAAAGACTAGCCCACACAATTGATTGATACTTTATGGGCTTATCGTACTGCTTTTAAAACTCCCATTGGAATGTCTCCATATTGGCTCATTTATGGGAAACCATGCCACCTTCCAGTGAAGTTGAAACACAAAGCGTACTGGGCCATTAAGCAGTTTGACTTTGACATGGATAAAACCGAGACAAAGAGGAAATTGCAATTGAATGAATTGGATGAGTTGCGTAGGGAAGCCTAGGCAAATTCAAGAATTTATAAAGACAGGACCAAGATCATTAATGATAAAAACATTTTATGGAAATCCTTCCCCCTAAGCAGAAGGTCTTAGAGGTAAACTTAGCACCCGTTGGACTAGACCATTCATTGTCAAAAGAGTATTTCCACATGGGGCTATTGAGATTTTTTATTCTTAGAATGGCTAGACCTTCAAAGTCAATGGCTAAAGATTGAAGCCATTCTAAGAGATCGCACCACCTGATGAGGAGAAAATTCCTATTGATGATCCTGTCGACTAGGATTAGTTGGCCCTAGATCAAATAGTGGCCCATTGCTGTTTACAGTATGTATATTTAGTAGTTTAGGTTTTCTATTGTTGTTTTTGTTGTTTTGTCTAACCTTGGACTGGGAATAGCATGGACATATCTTCAGGTGACTTCTTCCATTACCTCTTTTCATTTATAGTCATCATGTTATATTTACTTTCTGTACTGCATGCATACATCGAGGATGATGTTCAACTTAGGTTGGGGGGTGGGAACAAGCACGCTTGTCCACTTTTAGACATTTAGACAATTTTTTTTTATTTCTCTATTATTTTTATCTTTTTATTCATATTTTTATAGAAAATTTTTAAATTTTTAGGACTTTTGTTCTGGTTTTAGGAAACTTATTTTTAAAAAGAGAAAACAATTAAGTTTTTAAAAGAATTGAGATGACTTGAAGATATATCTAGAAATCTGGAATTTTTAAAATTTCTGGAAGGAAGTAAAAAAGAAAGTTTTTTTTTTCTAAAGGAGGAAACCAATTGGAAGATTACCAAAACTTGTTCTTCACATATACATGTATACATTTTTTTAAGTTTTGGATAGGAAACTTTAATTCTATATTTAGAATTTTTTTTAAAGAATAAGATGAGAACACGAGGTTTAGTTCATAAATATTTTTGTTTCCTAGTTCATTCTTGGGTAAACCCAAGTGAATTATTTCAAGCGAATTGGAAAGGGCTACCTTTTGTTTGGAGATCAATATTCTTCTCCATATCAGTTATAAAAAAAAAGAAAAAGAAAACGAAAAAATAGAAATGAGAGTGAATATATATGTATATACTATTCCAAGCTACGCAACAAGTAGTCTTGGTAAGAATAATATTTTGTGATTAGTTTGGGTTCATAGCCTTTTTAACTTGAGCTATTAAGCCTGTAGGAATATGTCCATACCCAGTGCCCTAAGCCATCTAGTTTGGGAGTCATTAGCCTAATGCTCATTATATGGATTTATTAGAAAGGTTAAGGGACCTAGACATTGCGTAGTCATAAGGTGATTCCTTCATAAAGAAAAAGAAAAAAAAAAAAGAGCATCTATATATGTATTTACGGAAGAAGTTTTATGACAATTAACAACAGTTGAAAGCTATCATAGTTGCCTTGAGAGGAGAAAATTTATTTTTACTAAATTTTGGAGGATTGGATTATCTGAAAGAAAAAAAAATTCTATTTTTATAGCATTATTATGTAATATTTGAAAGTGGTTTTTGATGTATACATTTCTCACCATGCACACAAGTTTGGTATGAATTTTAGAAAGTTTCAAAAAATAGAACTATGGACCAAATTTTGAAAAGTTTGAACTTTGATTATTCCATATTTTGAAAATATCCAGTAGGAGTGAATTTTCTTTTGGAAAAATTTCTTTTATTTTTAGTTAAAAAAACAAGAAAAAATAAGAATTTTGGGGTATATTAACAGGAAACCCTTACAAGGCACAACTCATCCACTATGGGGAACTTAGGGGTTTAAGGGCTTGCTGAATACACTAAATGCAGTCGAGAGAGCGAGCAAAATTGGTGTTGCATTCATGTTAATTTTTATTGCATTGCATTAGTTTTAGGCTAGACTTATTCATAATGGAAGCCTCATAATTTTGTTTGTAGTTTTTGCTAAGGGACTAGCAAAACATTGGTTGGGGAGTGTGATGAGTCCTTAAAATTTTATATTTTCATGTACATTTTGGATCATTTTAAGAACTTACTAATTTTGAAGAGCCTCATTTAGTGTGCTATCATAATTTTATATATTTTAAATTCATTGCAGTATTTCCTACACAATTTGCTAAAAAAATAAGCATTTTTACATAAATTCATGAAACTTAACATATTTGGGGCCCACATTCATCCATTATAATTCAATGCTAAACTTATCCTTTATAGAAAATTTACATTTGTTTTGCAGAGAATTAATGACAAGGAAAAATTGAAACTTTACATGCTTGGACCCTACAGGTCACATGGTGGAAGACTTACATGGACTTTGCTGTAGGATGGTGGAGGACCCACATAAAAAAGAAAGCAAATGAAGTTTTAAATGAAAAGAAACGCTTGGTTCAATGGCGAAGAAAAAAATAAATTATTTTAATGGAGATGACATTGGTGCCACAGTGATATGGAGGAAGTTAAGAATTTTTTATAGTTGAAAGTGGTGGGAGTCGTTGCATGACTAAAGATAAAAGAATGTGAATCTGGTGCACATCCTTTGCCGGTTGGTGACTTCATTTTCCACGCCGACAGGCACATATTTCCAATATCGCGGCAACTGGCTACATAAGAAGCACGCCCCAGCCAGTTGAAGCGTGGAAGAAACCCCCTCTAGCCGTTATGCACCACACCATTTTCTATCTTTTCTATCTTTTTATTCTTTGTTTCAAGGAGGCTTAACACTAAAGCAACACTATATCCTTAAGATTTTCATCTAGATGAGGTGTATTTTCCATCCTAACATGTATTCTTTGATTCTAACTGCTCATCTTTTGTAAAGACTTTACATGTTAGTAGAAAAAAAAATTAGCTTTTTCATTAATTATCTTCTTGTGGTTTATTGATACTTTAATCATGTTTCTTAACTTTGTGCTTGGATTGACTACTCAAATTCATAAAGAAAATATGCAGTGACTATGAACCCATGGGATAAGAAAGTATTTTTGAGAAGATAATATCACTACTTGAACTACTTGAACCACATTTAAATTTTGTACAACTATATTTAATTTTTGTGTTCATTACGTTTGAATTTCTTTTCGACTACATTTAAATCTTCGCGAACACTCTTTTTAATTCTTGCACATATTTTTTTTCTTTTTATTTTCATATTATTATTATTATTATTATTTTACATTACTCATGTTTCAATGTTTCTTTTCCTACATAATTTGTTGGCTGAGAGTGTATCATGGCATGCACCAATTAGTGGGTAGCTTCCTTAACATATTCAAGTTGAAGTAAAAGAGTGCTTCAAATCTCTTATATGTAAGATAAAACTCAGATTTTATAGACAATATTCAAGTCCCTACATCCCTCACCAAAATGGTGAGGGACACTCCATATTTGAAAAGTATTAATGTAGAAAAGGATAAAATCATTACACTCATGACACTATTTTGACTTTTTTAGGTCTAAAAAAAGAAATATCCCTTATAAAAATAGTAAGAATTATAAAAATGGTAAGAAATGTATGTAGATGAATATTTCTAGATTTTATATACATTTATGAACGTCCTCACAGAGCATGATGCAGAAAATTTTTTATCTCAGAAAGTTGCATGTCTGACACGTTCTCAAGTTCAAACTTGAAGCAAGACCAGCTGGATGGATTTTTGAATAAAATAAGACTCACTGGATGATGGTTTTGACCCTGACTTTGTTCTGGGGATTGAACCGCAACAATTAAATTCGCTGCCGCCATTAATCATCTAAAGAAATTTGATTGTTGAAGAGTTTTCCTGATTAGAAAATTGGTTATATAATAAATTATTTTTGGAGTTGGAACGAGGCATGTTGAGAACAAGTTCGAATATGCATTAAGAAGAATGATTTTTAAAACAGTTCAAATCTGATGTAAAGTTCCAATCTGAGTTTGCTGCACACAAATAAAAAAATCTGTTACCTAAGCATGCTAGTTTCTCATGCATTCACATGTTGTTTGCATTTGTAGTTTGGTGGACCATAAACATTGCTAGAAACCCTCTTTAGACCTGAGTTTTCTAGATAAGTTGTGGCAGAAAATGAAGTGACTAGGGCATGCAAACAGTGGGTTGAATAGTTCATATACCTGTTGATAAACAATCATGCAGGCATAGTTTTTGGCTTCACGCACAAAGTTTCATGTATTTTTATTTTTCAATCTTTTTTTTCTATTGAATTCATGCATTCATTAATTGTGATTTTTAGCCATCAAATTTAGATTTAGGTTGCACTAGATTAGGTTCATAGCATCTCATATAAAAATTTTGCATTAGAAAACTTGTGATAGTGTGCATTACATATTTTACTAACTTTGTTGGTTTAAGAAAGTTTCTAAGCTGTGTTTGCTTTAATATTTAACTTTGATTTAATTTTCCTTTTAGAAAGTTTTCGTTAGTGCAAGTTCTAATTAATGTGTTAGATTTGCAAGAATCTTAGTTTTGTTTTAAGAAGTGTTAGGTTTTAGGGTTCTTTATTTTAGAAAGTTTATTATTCCTTGCCATTGGTTTGTAATTAATCTAATTTTGCAAAGTAGGAATGATGGTTGTAATTTTTTTTAAATAGGCTAGTTTTACTTTTTTTAGGGCAAGTTCTATATTGAAAAGGCCTTAAAAAGATTGCTCTTTGAGGATTAACTTGGTCTTACCAATTTTATTACTACATCGCGGCTTTGCACTTGGAGCACACGATAACTAGCTAATCTAGTTGCTAGGGTTTGGTCGTTGAATCTGGTCAACATCGGCTTGGAAATGCCAATGACTTGTTTGCAATCCATTGGATTAGAAATGGGAAACGAGAGGATGTCCATAGCATCTCTTTTGTTCTTTTTCTTTTGCTCATTCTTCTATTGGAGCATGTCTATGAATTGAGAGACAATAGTTGCATTGCTAATGATGGATCACTAAACTTCCTTCTAATGTTTTGCGTGCACTGGAGGCTAAGGTGAGGATGGCATATTAGGCATTAGAATGATGGATGGTAAACGCCTTCTCTTGAACTTTCATCCCACTTCTAAGTTATAGGATACAAAGTGTTGTTTTCAAGTGAGGCCAAGGGCTTGTTCTCAGCCTTGCTGGGTTTTGAAGTACGTAACTAAAATGACTACGTATTGTATCATGAAATGGACACATCCTTTTGGGTCTTCTTATGTATAAGGAACTACTGAAGGTCCTCCAATGCAAAAAGAAATTGATTCTTGATGACTTGCTATTATGGTCGAGTTGGTGTTGACTCTAGGCCCTTGGCAACTTCAACTTATGGCTTATTAGGAACCATTGAATTTTGATACATGAGTAAGATCTTTCTTGCCCCCAAACAAGGCATGACTCTAGGCTTTCACTAACCCCTGGTTGCAACTTAAGTTTAGATTTCTCTTGAACCTTGGCAAAGATCCCAAATGGATTCTGGGTATATTTGAAAACCCTAGGGTTTGAGAAATTCAGTTTTCTTGATGGGCCTCGGGTCACTAATGACCCATTCAGATTGGAGGAAACAGTCGAGCTTAAAGTTATAGAAAGCCTCTAAAAGACTGAGACCCTTGATGTGGGAATAGTAGGATTAGTCCCAGCCCACTTAGGAGTTTTTCCAGATGGGCTAGTTTTGGTCATAGAGATTTTGTTCAACCTTTCCTTGACTTCATCAAAAGTAATGACTAAAGAGCTCATTTGTATTTGTCTACAAAACAAGCCCAAAGGACTAATATACCAATCTTACAACAAACATGGCTGCCTCTAGGGCTAGCCAAAATGGTCTATGAATGCCTCCTGAACCAACATAGTCTCCTTGTTGGATGAACATCATGGTCATAATAGGCATAAACTCAATCTTATTGTGCTATGCTGACTAGTCCTAGCTACTTGAATTTTGGCAGTATTTTGGGACTATATAGTCGGACTCATAAGCAAGAGAAAGTGCATAGAATCAATCTCATTATGCTATGCTGACTAGTCCTAACTATCAAAATTTCAGCAGCAATTCAGGACTATATAGTCAAAGTTATAAGTAAGAGAGAATTTTGAATCCAACCAAAGGATAGGGCACATGTTAAGTTCATGAATTCGCACAATTATGCATTATCTTAGGATAACTAGCGGAATCCCATGCTATACATTGAACACCAAATGCACACACACACAGATATATATATATATATATATATATAACCAAAACTATCACCTATAATGGTATTACAGGAACATTAGACGTGCATAAGGAATAGCATGCATTGCATGGGTAAGCAACCAATGAAGAAGGAACAATCCACACATGCATGTACCTTCAAATGTCAATAATAAAATAAAAAATATTAAGAATAATAGGTAAAAATTAGAACAATACTTTTTGGACATCTCTTATTTTGTTGGTTAATGGTCATTATTAAATGGAAAAATGATACATCAAGCAGATCTCAGTGTTTGATAAAAAAATAAAAAAGGAAGAAGAAATAGCTATAATTATTTGAAGCAAGGGTGACCTAAACCCTTGTCTCATTCTAGGCTGAGCTCCTGCTTACTAGGTCAGGTCAAACCCAATTCGAACAGACCTGACTAAACCTTGGTGCTTGCTGGACATTTTCTGCTTTGGATCAAGTCGAACATGACACGAACTAACCCAGACCTAGCCTAATAACACCCAGGCACATATCTCCCATCTTCTCCTTAGTTCCTGTAACAGACCAAAAACCCCAGACCCTCTTCCTCTTGCCCAGCATCAGCAAACAGAGGGGTGGCACTGGCGGATAATTACAGCGAGATCACTTTTCAGAGACAGCAGCAGTGGTACCGGTGATGGATTCCGACAAACCTTCCTGTGAGTTTTTTTTTTCCTCAGCTATGCAATTTCGGTGACCATTGCAACAAATGAATCAATGTAGGAAATTTGAGATGGGTTTACACACTTAACAGTTAACACAAACAAAATAAGAGGGACAATGCAATGAGAATTTTATTTCATTGATGGATAATCTAATACAAAAAACTCTCTTGAGTAGCGAAATATGGATCCACTCACACAACTCAGCTACAGCCTCTCTATTCTTTTTTTTTTTTTTTTTTACTTCACCGATGCACTCATTCAACGGTATGAGATGCAATGATACGTGGTGCACTTTGATTCATATGATCAGGTGGTGTAACGCCCCACCCTATACGCATGCATGATATTGTCTGCTTTGGCCCATGGGCCTCACGGTTTTGCTTCTGGTGGGCCTCAACCCATTAAAAGGCCTCATGCAAGGTAAGGGTGCAAGCTCTATATATAAACCCATTCACTTTCCTCTCTATAGTCGATGTGGGACTCCAGGATGTCACAATCCACCCCCTTAGGGCTGCACGTCCCTGTGCAGTAGCCTACTAGTTCCTGTAGCCTGACAGCCCTTTTAGTCCGCCCACTTGCACCAGGCCACAGCAGGGATCCACACTCGATCTAATCAAGAGTCGGTTCTGATACCATTTGTAACGCCCCACCCTATACGCATGCATGATATTGTCCGCTTTGGCCCATGGGCCTTACGGTTTTGCTTCTGGTGGGCCTCAACCCACCAAAAGGCCTCATGCAAGGTAATGGTGCAAGCTCTATATATAAACCCATTCATTTTCCTCTCTATAGTCGATGTGGGACTCCAGGATGTCACAAGCGGCTACAAGCTTTGATGATGAGATGAGATGTGGAGGTGACGTGGAGTTTAAGTTTATCATTTGATCATGTCGGTAATCAGAGGTTTTGGATGACTTTTCAAAGTGGATATTGCCAACATCATCTCTCCCCTTCAATACTAACTTTCTTGATCTTTCAAAATAGAAGCATCTTCATGCTAAGCTTTGTCCTCAGTTTTGTGAAAGTCTCTATTGGCAAAGCTTTGGTGAAGATGTCTGCTAGTTTTTCTGCAGTGTTGCAATATTTTAGCTTCACTATTTTCTGCTTCACATGATCCTTTATGAAGTGAAACCTGATATCAATATGCTTGCTTCTTCCATGGAGTACTAGATTTTTGGCAAGTTTGATGGCAGAGCTGTTATCCACATATATGATTGTGGATTCTTCTTATAGGTGATCAAATTCTTCTAAAAGATTTTTCAGCCATATTGCTTCACAAACAATAGCAGATGCTGCAACATACTCAGCTCCGTAAGTAGATAGGGCTACGATGCTCTGTTTTAGAAACCTATGTGAATGCGCTTGATCCAAGATAGAAAACATATCCAGTGGTGCTTTTTCTTTCATCTTGATCACCACCCCAATCACTGTCTGAATAGCCATATAATTCTGCATTGTCACCATATGCATGAAAAGATCAAGATCCATAGAACCTTTGACATACCTCAAGATTCTTTTAGTTGCAATTCAGTGAGATTCTTTTGGACTTTCCATATATCTGCTCAAAAGGCCAACGGCATAGACAATATCTGGCCTTGTAATGGTGAGATATCTTAGGCTACCAATCAGGCTTTTAAAGAACGTCGGATTGGCTATTCTTCTTCCTTCTCCTTCTCTGGTCAATCTCAAGCCCGTTGCTGCAGGCGTATTCACTGCATTACAATTATTCATTCTGAATTTCTGAAGAAGTTCTTTTGCATATTTCTTCTGAGAAATGAAAATACCATCTGACTGTTGCTTTACTTCTATACAAAGAAAAAAGGACATTAGCCCACAATCTGTCATCTCAAATTCCTTGAACATGGTATGCTTGAATTTTGTAAACATCTGATGATTGTTCCTGGTGAATAATAAATTATCAACATAAATGCATACGATGAGTATTTCTCCATGAGTGTTTTTCTTTATATAGACTGCATGCTCATAAGGACATTTGGAAAAGCCATTTTCTTGCAGATAGCTATCAATACGAGCATTCCAAGCTCATGGGGCTTGCTTCAGTCCATATAGTGCCTTCTTCAGGCGATACACCTTTTGCTCCACACCTTTCACTGTAAAACCTTCAGGTTGTTCTATATAAACTTCTTCATCAAGAATGCCATTTAAGAAAGCTGATTTAACATCTAGTTGATAAATTTTCCAACTGTAATGAGCTACAAGAGAGATTAGCATTCTTACAGTATCAAGTCGGGCAACTGGAGCAAAAACTTCTTCATAGTCCATGCCATACTGCTATTTGTAACCTTTAACTACAAGCCTTGCCTTATACCGATTAATTCTTCCATCTGCAGTGCGCTTGATTTTATATACCCATTTAACTCCAATAGAGCTTCGACCTTGAGGAAGTGTAGTAAGCTCCCAAGTATCATTTTTTCTGATGGCGTGCATTTCTTCTTTCATTGTAATTCTCCAAGACTCTTTTTATATTGCCTCGTCAAAAGTGAGAGGCTCATGATTAGCATAAAGACATAAGAGATTTATTTCCTGGGTTTCTTCATATATTATCTCTTAGGCTTCTCATCTTAACTGAAGTTATAGATGAGGAAGAACTTCGACCTGAGGACTTGCTTGCTGATGATGTGTCTTGTCTTTCTGGACTCCTCCAAATAAATGATGTGGTACATGGAGGTGTAACATCATTTTGCTATGAGTCTTCAAGATTTTGAGGATTTCTATCTTGCTCTTCCATTTCAATCGGCTTTTCTTGAATTGTGCTTTCTTCATTCCATTTTCATGCTTTTTCTTCACTAAAGACAGCATCTCTACTTACCACCACTTTTTTAATAAGTGGATTGTAGAATTTGTAGGCTCTAGAGTCCTCGCTATAACCAATGAAGATAAATTTTTCTCCACGATCATCAAGCTTCTTCCTTTTTGCCTAGGTACTTGAGCATATGCAACACACCCAAAGATTCTTAGGTGTGCCACACTTAGTTTATAGCTGCTTCATTTCTCCTGCGGTGTTTTGTTTCTGATGCTTTTTGTAGGACACTGATTGAGCAAATAGGCTGTGCATGCCGCTGCTTCTACCTAATATTCTTTAGGCAAGCCTTTTTCTTTTAGCATTGTCCTCGTCATATTGAGGATAGTGCGATTTTTCCTTTCCGCGATACCATTTTGTTGCAGAATGTAAGTAGTTGTAAACTACTGTCTGATGCCTTGTTGCTTGCAATATTCCCGAAATTAATTTGAGGTGTATTCACCACCTCTGTCAGATCTAAGTGAAATGATTTTATAACCACTTTCTACTTCAACACGAGCTTTAAAATTTTTAAAGATAATAAAGGCAGCAGACTTTTCTTTAATAAAACATACCCAGAGTTTTCTACTAAAATCATCAATAAAAGTAATGAGATACTTGTTACCTCCAAGTGAAGGTGTCTCCAATGGTCCACATATATCTGTATGAACCAGTTGTAATGGTGCCTTTGCTCTCCATGATTTTCCGATTGGAAATGAATTTCTTTGTTGCTTTCCAAGTGTGCAGGTTCACATACATGCTTAGGCCTTTTTATAACCGGGAAGCCATGAACCATATTTGAAGAAGATAATAACTTGAGCCCGTTGAAGTGCATATGCCCAAAGCGAAGATGCGACTTCCATGACTCATTATTCACAAGTCCATAGAAGCATTTTTCTAGTGTTGTATTGAGATGGAGTGGGAAAATGCGATTCTTTGTCATTTAAACTCGAGCAATGTGTCTTCTATGAGCATCTTTTAATGAAAGAGAAAAATTTTCCATGTGCATTATATACCCTTTTTCTAGGACTTGCCCAATGCTAAGAATGTTGCTTTTCATGCTTGGCACATAATTCACATTGGAAGTATATGCAAGCACACCATCTTTTTGATAGATTTTAATTTTTCCTTTACCTTTTACTGGAAGCTTTGATGAGTCTCCAAGACTTACTTTTCCATTGACATCTTTCACAAGCTCTTCAAAGAGTTCTTTCCTTCTGCACATTTGTTTGCTTGCTCCAGAATCAAGGTACCACACATTGTCCTGGTCATATCTATCTTCCTGTGCTAGAAGAACTATGGAGACTGCATTTCCTTTATCTACTGCTTCTGTAAAGTTGGACCGCGCTTCCCGTTCTATGGGTTTGCTCTAGCAATCAGAAGCATAGTGTCCAAATTTGTTACAATTGTAACATTGAACACCTTTTGAATTTCCACAGCCACAGTGGATCTTCCTCAGCTTGCTCCTCTTCCGCAATTAGAGTTGCTTTTCCATTTATATTGTGTATGGCTTTGAGAATATGCTCCCCCTTTATCTCTATCCTGAATGCTTCTGGTGCTACCACCTCGTCTTGAATTTTCATAACCGGGCTTTTTCTCACTTAAAGTCAATTTTGACTCCAGTGCTTGTTCCAAGATCATAGAGCTAGTATTCTTTTGCATACGTTGCTTATGAACTTGAAGTGATCATAGTAATTCATCAGTTGAGAGAATCTCTAGATTTTTGGACTCCTCAATGGCCGCAACCACTTGCTCAAATTTGGTTGTCAGGGATCGCAAAACTTTTTCAATAACCCGATCCGATTATCTTCCATTTTTTCTCCATTTCGTTTTAATTGATTGACAATTATAAGTAATCAAGAAAAATAATCAAAATCACATTCACCTTTTTCATATGGATTGCTTCAAATTTAGCTCGAAGAGTTTGAAGGCGGATTCTCTTCACACGATCAATTCCCTTGAAGATGGTGCTCAGTTTTTCCCATGCATGCTGGCTCAATGTTACTTCAATGATCTTCTCGAAGGTTAATTCATCTACCCCTTGATAAAGTAGGAACAAACCTTTCTTGTCTTTCTTCCTTGGATCTTTGAGTGCATTTTTTTGTTCTGTGTTATAAGCAGCTTCCTGCTTACCCATGGGCCCTACATACCAATCAGTGACAATCTCCCATAGGTCTTGCGACCCAAATAGCGTCTTCATCTGGATACTCCAGTTTTCATAATTTTCCTTTGTCAGCTTCGGGATCTGGAGTTAAACCAAGTTTGATGTCATCACTGCTAATAAATAAGAGGGAACCTAGCTCTAATACCAATTGTAGGAAATTTGAGATGGGTTTACATACTTAACAGTTAACACAAACAAAATAAGAGGGACAATGCAATGATAATTTTATTTCACTGATGGATAAATCTGTTACAAAAAACTCTCTTGAGTAGCGAAATATGGATCCACTCACACAACTCACCTACAGCCTCTCTATTCCTTTTTTATTTTTATTTTTATTTTTTTTGCACTTCATTGATGCACTCATTCAACTGATGCATGCCATAGGACTACACACATATTTATAGTTGTCCAAATGCTGAGTCAGTGATTAACTTGTGAAAGTTGAGTGGGCCACGTTGCCATGCATCATGGACTAATAGCATGACATGCAGTGAGCTGCAGCGTTGTTCATTTGATACAGTGTGATGATGCCGGCCACTTTGATCCGATGACGAGATGGAGACGTGTCCATCTTGCATGCCTCATGATGAAAGGTCGTTTCACACGTAATGAAGGTGGGACGTGGTCCACCCACATCCATTTGATCAAGTCAGCTACACAAAAGTGATGACGGTTGAGATGCAATGATACATGGTGGACTTTGATTCACATGATCAGGCGGCTACAAGCTTTGATGATGAGATGAGATGTGGAGGTGACGTGGAGTTCAAGTTTATCATTTGATCATGACGGTAGTCAGAGGTTCTGGATGACTTTTCAAAGTCCGTATTGCCAACAATCAGGATGAGCAGCCCAACTTTTTGCAAACCGCAGAAAGCCCCTCTCTATCACACAACTGTTGTCAGAACCCAAAATCGAACGAAACAATAGTCGTCATATACCCTTCCCAAACCCACTGCTATTCCTAACCTCCATTCCCCAATCCCCAATCGGACCACTTTCCCTTAACCCTCCAAATTTCCCACACCAGAGCCTAAGACTCTGCTGCAGTCCCTAGCTGGCCCAAGAAAACCTCTTCCGTCTCGACCCCATCACCCCTAACGAAAACCAAAAAAAATAAAAAAAAAAAAGAACCATATTAAACCTCCTTCGGCCTCCAGCTGTAGTTCTTCCCCTGGCTTTGTCGTCTGCAAAGCCATCATTTTGTCAAGTGATCAATCACCTACAGTCCATGAGTAATGCTAGAATAGAGAAAACCTCAAGCATGCCTGTAATTGAGCAATATAGAATGGAAGTGTGGCCTAGAAATAGACAGTACATTGTCATTGTAGGTTCTTTTGGACTCAGATTGGAGCCCACCACATGCACGGTCTTGATCATCAAAACAATGGTCCAGCAAGCACGTTATCAAAGCAATATAGATGGGATTTGACTTGATTGTTTTGATTCAACACTAATGGGGTCAACTTTAAGAAATGAAATTATGAGAGAGAACCGAGGAAGGCATTAGGACTTGCATGACCTGGATGTAGTGCCACACCATACCACTGATATAGTGCAATCCCACCCAGTTAAACCATGCACCAAAGATACCCTATAAGCCTTCAAATCAAGATGACAATCGCTTGTAATCTAATTATTGTTATTTTGGATTCATTAATCCAGAAATTTGTAAATCTCTTCAATAACTGGAATGACTCCATCTCCACCAACCTACAGAGAGATTAAAAGACATTTTTTTTAACACCGCATGCAAAATCATGAAGATTGATGGTTTATATCTTGAGAAATCTAAAAACCATGAGTACCGTAAAACCTATCAGGTAAAGTCAGGGCGGATATCTTCTTCCACCATTTGGTCATTGTAATCGCCTTATCCTCTTCAGTACAAATCACTGAATCAGCAAGTAAGCCCTCCTAGCTTTTCTTTAAACATCTTGCAATCTATAACCTTAGATCGTGTAGAAGAGAGAATGCAATCTCTCTTGCTCGTGGTGTTGCCTATACTACATAGCGAAGATGAAGAGGAAGTGTAAGTCTCTGTATGCCTTTGCTTGTTATAGTAAAGATGGCATCGTCTCTAAGAGTCAGATGTTCTAGTACGATAGGAGTGTGCATCTGGCTCCTCCAAGGGACAATCAAACTGTGTAGTAGATGCGGCAAACAGAGTAGTATATGCTAAAAACAAGTAGACCGCTAAGAGAAAGGAAACCTTATATGGTTTTGAGGATATGATGCGTCAACATTAGACAGTGGTCATACAGTTGCATATGCATAGACGGTTGAGCCATTTACATATCCAGAATCAGTTGAAAGGCGGGAAAGTGGTCAATGGGAAGTAGCTATAGATGAAAAGATGGAGTCTTTTGATAAAGAAATCAGGTCATCGGATACAAGCAGTTTTACAAGAAAGAAAGAAGGAACTTTCAGTGAAGGTAGAGTGGAACTTCCTCATGATGAATGCAAGTCAAAGAAATCATTATACAAGTCCAAGTAAGCTTCTGGGCAATGGTTCAACTGATTTGGTGCATGAAGTAACCTGCATTAGCCTTATATGAGGCAGTGAAAAGGCAGTAAGCAGTACCTGTGCACTCCCAAGGACATGTGAAGGTGAAAAGAAGAGTTTTGAGAGCTTCGGCTCCAATGTTCGCCAAGGTGGAGATTTATTGAAATGTTAGCTTAATAAGAGCTAATATTGTACACACACAGGTGAGCTCTGTAGCCACCCCACTGATAGCTACATGCAGCAGCCACCCCACTGATAGCCACATGCAGCGCCACCCCATTGATAGCCGCATACAACACCGAAAGGTGCTTTGCAACACCACATGGTAAGCCATAAAATCAGACTTCCATACTCATGTTGGAGTTTATAAATGAATCCCTCCATTGCCTTTGTTGGAGGGGGAGGAAGTAAGGAACATAGTGGAGAGAGAAAGTGTAGTCTCTCTCACCGTGGTGTTACCACACCACGTACTGATGCAACGAGCCTAAAGAGTGGTTTGGGGTGTACAATGGGATTGAGGACTGAGATTGCATATTTCATCTGTAAATTACCTCCTCTATAGTGATATTGTTGTTGTCTTCCCCATGGATGTAGCCCTAGTGAGTGAACCACATAAATTCTCTCTTTCTCCCTGTTGTGTGTAGATTGATAGCGTTTGTGTGTGCATCGATGTATCTAGACCGTTGATCTCTGGTGTTTTTTCCATTGCACTACTTTAACAACAAGTGCTATCAGTGACAGTTTGCCACAACAAACTGGTATTAAGGCAGTTTTAGCACAACATACACACACACACACATGAGAGAGAAAACGATTTCTAAATTTTCAACCTCCTCATTGTTACATAAAATGTTCAGTGCACAAAAAGATGACAAAAACCCGACACATTGTCAATATTATAAAGCATTCCTTGTTCTTCATGTTTAGAGAGATTTTCTACATTTATCTGTTGAGAGAATTTGTGATGAGCCATTCTGAAGATCCACTTGTTTGTATATCCAATAGAGATCAAATTCTTTGACCGCTTAAGGATCTGTGGAGTTTTTGACAGGCTCATCCATATGTTGGATGGTACCGAAGTAATGAAATAGCAAACGCAAAAACTGCACTGACAAGATCCACCTCTCATCTATAAGAGGCAATCTTCCTAACAAGATCCTTGTCTTTTCATGGCCCTTAGTTCTTGGCAAGTATGGATATTTTAGCCTAGAGGACCACAAGATGAATGGTCTAGATCATGCAAAGATGCAAACCCTATTAGGCATTGTGACAAATGGGCTTCCATAGATTGAGAATGACACCTAATTCAAAACTCATCGATATTTAATGTTTCATGTCACTGATCTATCTAACTTAACATGATATTGTCCTCTTTGGCCCTACGTGCATATGGACTGCTTTCACCTAAGCACGTTTAACTTTAAAGTTCTTATGGGATTCGAGGCCGCACAGATTTATATCAGGTCATATTGAGTTAACACAGAGTTTGACTTAAATGCCCAAGGATTCAGATGCTCTCTTGTAGATGTGGGTCTCATGTAATTTTATACATTACAATCCAAGGTGTCGAAAGACACCCCTACAGTTGCCCTTCTTCTGGGGGCCATGATTTTATAGACCTTACAATTCATCTATTTAGGAATGAAACAAACAAATAGGTTCTCATCATTTTATAGAATTTCAAGAACACTTCATTTGAGATGATAAACCACCATAGAATTTATTTGTCACAGGATAAACATATATATATATATAACAAATATGAACTAACCTAACCTTATCAGAAGAGTAAGGATAATCTCCTAAAACTCAAAAAATCCTAACAAACATTCCAACCCACTAATATTCTCGATCATCCCCGCTCACTCACATGGTCCTGAATATGAATTGTGATTGTGAACATAAAACAAAATTTTTAATCTCTAAAAAATAGATCATTAAAAAATTCTTTTAAAGAGATTTTCATATCTTCTTGGTGATCACCATCTACTCGTGAATCTATCACTATTACAACTCGTTCCTTTTAGAGTCTGTTGATGCCGACGGCCCAAAAGATAAGATCTATTGCAATATCAACCAAAAGCTTCAATCGTGCAATAGTGTAATTTTTTGAAGATGACTAGATCATGAGGTTTGAGTTTGGATGTACGAATGAGGGAAGACGGATGGCGATGATGCGGAAGATAAGACCAAGATCGACTTGATCTCAAGATCATCACTGGACCCATCCCATCTTTGATACCATATAGAATTTCAAAAATACTTCATTTGAGATAGTAAACCACCGTAGAATTTATTCATGAAATGATGAACCTATATATAACAAATATATTAACTAACCTAACCTTATGAAGAGGATAAGAATAATATCCTAAAACTCATAACATCTAACAAATATTCTAACACACAAATGTTCTGTAACACTTATTCGATGATTCATTTATTTAGGAATGCACCAAACAAGTCCTTCTCAATTATCATGCATTGACACCATTGCAAGCAGCTATCTCGTTGTACTCTTCTTCTTCCACGGTGTCACAGAAACCCCTTTTCCTCGTCTCAGGCAAAGTGGTTACAAAAAACCCACAAACCCCTATAGCCAGCCCAAAAACCCCATATGACAGAAACCCCTCTTTCCGCCCAGCCACGACTAGCATTGGGCTAAAGACACCCCCTAGTACTAGAGCCTGCCGCGCCATCGACAGTGCCGAGTTCCTCACGCTCGTTGGAAACAGCTCGAGGGTGTATATCAACAAGACGTTGAATGCACTGCAAGCGCTGAAGAAAGATACCACCTCCACACCCATTTGCAGCCCCTTCCTATCTCCACCGCCCACCACGACACACAACACACTACAAACACCACTCACCGTAGTAAAACCAAGCACAGCAGCTCTTCTGTTCATTCGCCCTATAAGAAAAAATGTGAGCAGAGCCGATGGCAACTCCGCTAGCGCGTTGAACGTGGTGCTCAAGTAGATATTGAAGCTCAGATTTCCTACTGCAAGTGGAATTCCGTAATAGACTAAACCTACTCCAAGACCCACAATCATAACTGCAGATAATCGCCGAAAGGCCCACCTCTTCGCCCATAAGATCTGCAGAGATGAGTATACGTCAACGTTCCAAGTCTCCTCTCGAAGGTAAACTTGTGAGAAGCAGCTGGAATTCAGCGCCATCTTCCCGTTTGCTGTCGCAATAAGTCCGAGTATTTGGATTGCTTCATCTTTGCGACCGCGAATGAATAGCCATCGAGGGGATTCATAGACACAGAATTTAATAAGTATACAGTAGAGAATTGTGGGAATTGATGTCCACAGATAGAGAGTCCTCCATGAGGACCCCCTACTGAAGTATGCTATGGCGGGTAGAGATAAGAACCCGATTGTGAAACAAAAGAAACTGATAATTCCAATCTGGCCACGCCATTTCTTTCCAATGAACTCCGTGGACAGAACAAGCGCACTAGTGCCAATTGTTGCACGGCCCAATCCCCCAACGAATCGAAGAGCCGCGTAGACCCAAACGTTGGGTGATAAAGCTGTTAACACGCCAGCAACAGACATGATCAGGCATGAAAGAAGAAGCATGTTCTTACGTCCCAGCCGTGAATCTGCGAGCGTAGCCAGGAGAAGCCCCCCGGTGAGGCAGCCAGCGAAGAAGGCCGACGCCGGCAGACCTGCAACAAGCGGCCCAGCGCTCATGAGCCCCCACTGGGATATAATCGACTCCCGAGCTGGCTCGACAAAGGCCCATGGATGCTTTGGGCCTGTGGCCGAACAGCAAGTTGGATCTTTTGCATGGGTGCAATCCCATGAAGCCTCTGCGTCGGTGAATACATTGATGAAGGTCTGTTGTGCGTCGAAGACCCATGCAATGGATACGAGGAAGGTTTGTACAAGTTGGGCCGGTCCCAAACTGCCTAGACACTCCTCTATGATGTCGTCAAGGGAGGGAAGCGACAGTTTCTCCTCCGACTGCAGTCCTGACTCGGACGAGTTGACTCGGGGGAGAAGAGGAGATGATGGGTCTGTCATTTGATTGGGGATTTTTGAAGGTTGTTCAGTGGAATATAGGAGATGGTGAGATGGGAAGTGGGGAGATGGATGTCTATAAAATACGAAAGCCATAGGGAGTGACAAGTGGGAGAGACGTGGTGAGTTTATCTTTCTTGATAGAAATAATAATAATAAAAAAATCAGATTCCTTCCGCATGTGGCTGTTGGCGCCCATGTTTGGACATTTTGGGCAAGTTTGGTAAACCCAGACAATCCTCCTGATCAATGATTCATTCTACATTTTTAGAATCATTCAATCCTCACCGCGGATCATTGAGAGAGACGTCACAAGTTTTTCGCATTCTTCTCACAATTTGTAATCAATCAAGCCATAAAATTTAATCTCCTTGTAGTTTTTGACCTCCTGCAGATGATGGACAATTCAAAATTTTATTGTGGGTCCCAAAAAGATTTTAAAATTATTTACATAGTGTAGGTTCTTTCATAAATGTCTCAAGATAAATGATGAATCAACGGATTAAAATCCACCGAAGAGCCATTTTTGACTTTCTAAACAAGATTACAAGTTCGGATTGTAATTATGGGACCCATAAGTTAGATTTCCAAAGTCCCATAAGCAACCACTAGTCATGCTATGCTCACAATTCATCCGCTCCCCATTATTATTCATTTGGAAATTTGAATTGTAGATAATAAATGTCATAAATTGTTTTGCTAATTTCTCACTATCTATAATGAATTAAGCCTCCAAATTTAAACCCATTTTTGTTTTAGGCTTTTTGAAGAGACTAAATGTTTTGGATCTTACAAAACTGGCCCACAAAAATTCAAAAATTATGATCAATGGTCTGCTTATTTTTGGAAATATCTCAAAATATATGACTAATCAACAGCTGATTTTTTAATACATAACCATTTGGGACCTTTTACACATGATAAATAATTTGGATCTTGACTTTAAGACCTATAAGGTAGGTTCCACAACAAAATGGAGTAGCCCATAAACTACCGCCCAACACACAACTTAGCTCTGCTTTTGCACTTGTGAGGAGAGAAAATCCAATTTGGGGAGGTGGGGAGGTAGAGATCGAAGATTCACCACTGGCAAGGATTTTGTATGGTTTGAAAGAATTATGACAATCCTCTCTTCATTTTCCTCTTCTTACCCAAACCTGCCTTTTCTCTAAATCGAGGAAAACTAAAAAGGATTCCTCTTTGAGGATGTTACCAAAATGTGCTCTTTATATATAATATAATGTATTATAGTTGGCAGAGATCGGTGGATGAGTCCAGCAAAAGTGAATCTCTGAAACGAATAGTTCCTATGCATGTGGTTAGATGCATGACAGCTGAGCCGATCTCGACTCACATTATTTGGCCTTTCTCATTTCTAGGTTGAGGCTTGGATTAAGTTGGACCACTTTCTACATCTTTCTAAAATTGGGCGATTGTGCGAAGCACTGTCACGGGGCGAGGCAGGGTGGGGAGATTGTATGTGTATTTGTGTGCATTTTAGTTTGATCAATGTGGACTCCAAGTGCAAGGTCTCAATTTTAGTTTTACCCGGTGAGTCTGGGATCATATCCATAGGGAGCTAGTTTTCGTAGGAAACCTATCCTAATTAAAAAATTAATGCTATCCTAAAAAAAATCTACAAAAATACACAATTACTAATTCCAAAAATTAAATTTAAAGTATAATCCCAAATTGGAAAAATCACAAATTAAGCTTAATCTTAAAATCCTAAACTAAAACAATCCTAGAACTAGAAACTACAAAACAATAAACTAGATCAAACTACCAATTGAAGAAAAATAAATAAACCATGCATAAAACTTAAAATCAGAAAAAAATCATTCAAATATAATGGATAAAAAAGAAATAAAAAGAATTCTAGTTTCTTTTATTATTGGAATTTGAACACCATATTGGCATAATTAATAAAAGGCCACAAAATACCGCACCATGTGTATGCTGGCACTACACAGAAACACACGATGCCGATAAAGGTAGAACACCTTGACCTCAATAATTGTGTATTTTAAATTAAAATGAATGAATACAACCAATAATACTAAAAAATAATTAAAACTAGAAAAAAATTCTCTCCTTACCTATATCAAGGCATCAAGAAAGAGAGGGGACTTGTGCATAATCCGGCTTCAATCTTCATGCATCACCAAGGGAAGAATAAATGATAAAAGGAAGATGGACGAGAGAAGATGGATCGAAGTGGGCTTGGCCAAACCCCACTTTGGATTAGGCGTGTGATGATGAGAGATGGAGAGGATGGTATGAATGGTGGGATGGAGGGGTGATGGCATGAGATACCAGGGAGAGAGTGACTGTTGTGATTGAATAATGATATGACAAGACAGAGATGTATTGATGGCTGACGATGGAACGGTATATATACATATATATGAATGGGCTGATCTTGAACATCTTTTTTATTCATGGGGTTGGTGATGTATGTGAATTAATATATAAATATATATATATATATATATGTAAGAGAGTTTTGAATGGTGGATGGGTATGGAAAATAAACTGAAATGTGAAATGGTGTGTTCGTGACATTAGAATTCTTTTCTAATATGGAAAGTGATTGGTTTTATGGAGAAAGTGGGTTAGAAAGAGTGGCTGATGTATATTTGAAATCCTCTTTGTTTCTTTGTATACTCCAAGTTTGTAGCCTTACAACAACTCTATTAAGAGTTTTTTCTTTGGCTTCATGTTTGCAAAAAAAAGGAAGTGTGGAGAGAAATTCGCTTGCCAATCTTGAGAGTTCATGCCAAGACACACTTTCTAATATACATCTATAATTTTCCATGGAATGGGCCCACTGTTGATTGATAATAATTTTCATTAATAGCCTTTTGTAAACCTTTAGATGGCTTCATTTGATGAAGTGGGGCCCATTTGTGCTTCACTTTTTTGTTTTCTTCATTTTTTTCTTGGATATCTTCACAAATAATTCCTTGGCATCAAGTCTTGATTATGGGTCCCTTTCTTCATTTTTCCTTCACACAAAAGTGATTTTCATTAAAAATAATAATTTTAACCTAAAATCACAATTGCTCTAATGTGAACCCAATTCACATAAAATGACCCAAAAAATTTTCATCATTGATCATGATTTATCTTTAAATAACTAATGATGATAAAAGCATTTGTCATTTTTATGTAAAAATTTGAATTTGCAAAACTTACTAAAAATGAAAATACAAAAAGTGGAAAGTTTTATGATTTTTTCAAAAATTAATGATTTTTAACGAAACCTCTAAATTGAATTCTAAAATCATAAAAGCTTGACTTCCAACTAAATGAAGAGTTTTTGAATGAATAAGTCCTTAAGATCCCCTAAAATGAATATAAAATGATGTATTTTTAAGAACTTATCCATAGTGTGTGCATAAATAATTATTGATTTCCCGCGTGCATGATAGGCTACCTGGTAGTAATGTAGGGGGACCTGATTTGTCTCACCACAATCACCGGAGTAATGAAATAGTTAACGCAAAAACTGCAATGACAAGATCCACCTCACATCTATAAGAGGCAATCTTTTTGATAAGATCCTTGTCTTTTCATGGCCCTTAGTTCTTGGCATGTATGGACATTTTCGCCTTGAAGACCACAAGATGAATGATCTAGATCGTGCAAAGATACAAACCCTATTAGGCACAATGACAAATGGGCTTCCATAGATTGAGAATGACACCTAATTCAAACTCATCGTTATTTCAAGATTCATGTCACTGCTCTGCCTAACTCAACACAATATTGTCCTCTTTGGCCCTACATGCATGTGGATTGCTTTTGCCCGAGCATGTTTAACTTTGGAGTTCTTATGAGATTCGAGGCTGCACAAATTTAAAATACGTTATATTGAGTTAACACAGAGTTTGACTTAAATGCCCAAGGATTTGGACGCTCTCTTACAGATGTGGGACTCATGTAATTTTATACATTACAAACCCAGGTGTCGAAGGACATCCCTATAGTTGCCCTTCTTTAGGGTGTCATGATTGTATAGACCTTACAATTCATTTATTTAGGAATGAAACAAACAAATAGGTTCTCATCTTTTTATAGAATTTCACGAACACTTCATTTGAGATGATAAACCATAGTAAGATTTATTCTTCACAGGATGAACATAGATATATATAATACAAATATATGAACTAACCTAGCCTTACCAAGAGGATAAGGATAATCTCCTAAAACTCATAAAATCCTAACAAACATCCCAACCCACTAATATTCTCTATCATCCCCCCTCACTCACATGATCCTGAATATGAACTGTGATTGTGAACATAAAACAAAACTTTTCATATCTAAAAAATAAATCATGAAAATTTTTTTTTGAAAAGATCTTCATGTCTTCTTGGTGATCACCATCTATCCATGAATCTATCACCATCACAACCCGTTCCTTTTGGAGTCTATCGCTGCCGATGGCTCCAAAGATCAGACCAGTTGCAATTTCAGCTAAAAGCTTTAATCGTGAAATAGTGTAATTTGTTGAAAATGATGAGATCATGAGGTTTGAATTTGGATGTATGAATGAGGGGAGACGGACGGCGATGCTGCGGAAGATAAGACCGTGCCTGGTGTGATCGGCTTGATCGCAAGATCATCATTGGCCCCATCTCTGATACCATATAGAATTTCAGAAACACTTCATTTGAGATAGTAAACCATTGTAGAATTTATTCATGAGATGATGAACCTATATATAACAAATATATGAACTAACCTAAGGTTACAAAGAGGATAAGGATAATATCCTAAAACTCATAACATCCGAATAAATATTCAAACTCACAAATATTCTGTAACACTTTTTCAATGATTCATTTATTTAGGAATGCACCGAACGAGTCCTTGTCAATTATGATACATTAACGCCATTGCAAGCAGCTATCTCGTTGTACTCTTTTTCTTCTTCAATTCCATGGTGTCACAGATACCCCTTTTCATCGTCTCAGGCAAAGTGGTTACAAAAAAGCCACAAACCCCTATAGCCAGCCCAAAAATCCCATATGACAAAAATCCGTCTTTCCGCCCAACCACAACTAGCACTGGGCTAAAGATAACCCCCAGTACTAAAGCCTGCCTTGCCATCGACAGTGCCCAGTTCCTCACGCTCGTGGGAAACAGCTTGAGGGTGTTTATCAACAAGACGCTGAATGCATTGCAAGCGCTGAAGAAAGACACCACCTCCACACCCATTTGCGGCCCCTTCCTATCTCCACCACCCACCAAAACACACTACACACTACAAACACCACTCACCGTAGTAAATGTTGTGCGCATGTGTGCAAAGGTAACCAAGATCAACCAATCACCACACAATAAGACAAGAAGATTTACGTGGTTTGGCAAAGATGCCTACGTCCACAGGAAACCAATTTCCACTAGGTTCTCTTCCAATCTGTGAAACCACAGCCTTGGAATCTCAGCCACTCTCAGCCTCTCTGACTGATTGACTATCCAGGGTTACAGATTACATCATATATATAACCATTACATCCTTATCCCCCAAGAACTCTTTCTCAAGAAAAAAGGAAAGTCCTAACATATTAGAAAACTACTATTTGACAAAATAGGAAATTCCTAATATCATTAGGAAACCACCCCAGATATAGAACCCAATCATGGTCTGGACCCATATGGCCAACAATCTCCCCCTCCAGACCATAGGGAAGATGCCCTGAACCCCTTAATGGGAATTCAGTCCTGTTAACTCTGAACACAGCTTCAGCTTTCCCTTAGACACAACCTTGGTCATCATGTCCGAGGGATTTTTGTCCGAATGAATCTTTTCCAGCTTCATGAAGTTCTTCTCGATCACCTCACGCATCCAATGGTACTTGATATCAACATGTTTCATGCGACCATGATATGTAGCATTCTCACTGAAATCCATAGCACTCTGACTATCACAGTAAACTACATATTCTTCTTGCTTCAAACCTAGTTCTTGAAGGAATCTCTTCAACCAAAGCATCTCTCTCCCTGCTTCATTAGCAGTTATGTATTCCACTTCAGTTGTAGACTGTGCTGTACACTTCTGTAAAGCTCCCCTTACGAAAGTAAACAAATAACCAGAAGTCGACAACCGATGATCAAGATCGCCTGCAAAATCAACATCAGTATAACCTTCCATGACTGGTTTTGAGCCTCCGAAACATAAGCACACCTTGGAAGTACCTCTCAAATACCTAAAGATCCACTTCACTGCTTCCTAATGCTCTTTTCCAGGGTTTGCGAGAAATCTACTCACTAAACTCACAGCATGAGCAATATCTGGCCGTGTACAAACCATGGCATACATAAGACTCCCCACAGCAGAGGAGTAAGGAACACATGCCATCCGTTCCTTTTCATCATCTGTAGTAGGACACAAGCACTTGCTTAGTTTGAAGTGACTGGCTAGAGGTATGCTAACTGGCTTAGCATTCTTCATGTTGAACCGTTCGAGAACTCGTTCAACATATTTCTCCTGTGACAACCACAGCTGCTTGAAACTCCTATCATGACGTATTTACATGCCCAATATCGTCCGTGCGGGACCCAAGTCTTTCATATCAAACGACTTTGACATCTCCTCTTTTAACTTGCCAATCAACTTGCTATCCTGTCCAACTATCAGCATATCATCTACATATAAAACAAGGATGATGAACCTGCCATCGATAAATCGATGAACATAGACACAATGATCTGCAGCTGTCCTCCGGTACCCATGACTCAACATGAATGAATCAAACTTCTTGTACCACTGTCTCGGTGCTTGCTTCAGCCCGTAGAGACTCTTCTTCAACTTGCAAACCATCTGTTCTTTTCCTTCTACCTCAAACCCCTCTGGCTGAGTCATGTAGATCTCTTCTTTCAAGTCACCGTGAAGAAACGCGGTCTTCACGTCCATCTGTTCAAGCTCAAGGTCCATGCTGGCGACTAGACCCAAAACGATTCTGATAGAAGTCATTTTCACAACAGAAGAGAAAACATCACTGAAGTCGATACCCTTTGTCTGTACGAAGCCTTTTACCACTAACCGTGCTTTGTGCTTCACCAGTTTCCCATTCTCATCCTTTTTCAGCTTGAACACCCATTTGTTTTTCAGAACATTCCTATCTTTAAGAAGTTGCACCAGCTCATAAGTCTTGTTCTTCTTCAAAGAACTCATCTCATCCTGCATAGCCTTCATCCACTCATCTTTATCAGCATGAGTCATTGCTTCTCGGAAGCTAGCTGGCTCTCCCTCATCAGTAAGCAACACATATTCGGATGCAGGATACCTAGTTGATGGTTGACGCTCCCGTGTAGACCTCCTAACTTGAGGTTCCGTGGTTTCAATCTGAGGAGACTGCTGCTCCCCCTGCTCAACACCCTCATCATCTGGCAACCCCTGTGCCTCATCACGATCCGGATCGTTTTGTCCACCTTTTCCACCTGTAATTTGCACCGGAGAAGGAGTCGGTGTGAGATCAACCACTCCATCAACTTTCTCAGAAGACTTATCAATCTTCTCAACATCTCCAAAAAACTGATCTTCATGGAAAACCACATCCCTACTTCTGATAAGTTTCCTCTTCTCTGGATCCCATAATCTGTAGCCAAACTCATCTCCACCATAACCAAGAAAGATGCAACTCACTGCCTTATCGTCCAACTTGGAACGCTGCTCATTTGGTACATGTACAAACGCTTTACACCCAAACACCTTCAAATGTGAATAGGAAACATTTTGACCTGTCCATCTTCTCTCTGGAAGATCATAATTCAAAGGAACTGAGAAAGATCTGTTAATCAAATAAACGGCAGTCAGAACGGCTTTACCCCAGAATGAATTAGGCAACCGTGCTAATCTTATCATGCATCTCATCTTCTCAAGAATAGTGCGGTTCATTCTCTCTGCCACACCATTATGCTGTGGAGTACCAGGAACTGTCTTTTCATGTCGAATGCCATGCTTCAAGCAATAGCTTTTGAACTGGATGGATGTGTATTCACCCCCATTATCTGAACGGAGACACTTCAAGAGTTTACCTGTTGCTCTTTCAACCTGGATATGAAACTGTTGAAACATCTGGAACACTTGATCCTTTGATTTCAACAGATAAACCCAGACTTTCCTGGATGCATCATCGATGAACGTGACAAAGTATTTATTGCCACCCAATGATTCTACCTCTATGGGACCACAAACATCAGAATATACCAAATCCAACACATTGGATTTCAATTTTAATGTCGAAGAGAAAGCAACCCTATGCTGTTTACCATATAAACAATAATCATAAGGGTCAAGGGATATACCTTTGGAGCAAGGAATTAAATCCTTCTCTGCCAACATCTGCAAGCCTTTCTCACTCACATGACCAAGCCTCTTATGCCACAGATTCAGAGAGGAATTGTCTTGAACTGCATTCAACGCATCTTTGTACAGCTTTACTTGTGTTTTATAAAGAGTATTATCTGCTGTTCCTCTCGCAATAACAAGAGACCCTTTAGTGAGCTTCCATCTGCCATTTCCAAAGTAATTCTCATAACCTGCACGGTCCAATGCAGTCCCGGAAATCAGATTCAACCGCAGATCAGGAACATGTCGCACATCTTTCAGCGTCATTGTGCAACCAATATCGGTTTTAATGCAGACATCACCGATACCAACAATCTCAAAATGACTCGTGTTGCCCATCTTCACAGTACCAAAGTCACCTGCTTTGTACGTCGTGAACATCTCCCTGCAGGGAGTAGCATGGTAGGATGCTGCTGTGTCAACAACCCACTCAACCTGACCATCTGCAACACTTAAACACTTATCATCATCGCCGGCGAGCACCACTACTTCCTGTTCCAAAGTAACTGTAGTGTTATCATTGTCATTCTTCTTCTCATTATTGGATCCTTTCTGTTCCTTCATGGCAAAACAATTTTTCCTGATGTGGTCCATCTTGCCATAGAAAAAGCATTTTACAGACTTTTTCTTGCTCTGTGATTCACTGCTAGACTTAGACTGTGATTCACCTCTAGATTTGCCACGACCCCCCCATGGACCTCTACTCTTACTCCTCCCCCTGTTCTCAGTAACAAAGGCCTGTGCATTATCTGTCCCTGTAGATTTCCGTCTAGTTTCTTCATTCTGTAGACTACTGGTAACCTTACTCATGGATAACACACCATCTGGAGTAGAGTTGCTCACAGAAACAACTAATGTCTCCCATGTATCTGGCAAAGAACTCAGAAGCAACAAAGCTTGCATCTCATCATCAAGGATCATCTTCATAGTGGCTAACTGATTTACCACACTTTGGAACTCATTGATGTGATCTTTGATTTGACCACCATCCTTGAATTTCATGTTTACAAGCTTTCTGATCAAGAAGGTTTTATTCACTGAGGTCTTTTTATCATACATTGCTTCTAGCTTTGTCTAAAGGGTATTCGCATTGGTTTCATTAGACACGTGGTGAAATATACTGTTATCAACCACTGTCTGATGTGATCAATCGCTTTTCTATGCAATTTGTTTCATTCAGCATCTTGCATATCTTTCGGTCGGGCACTATCCCCCTCAACGGGGTCATGGAGGTCTTTACAATAGAGAATATCCTCCATCTTCGGTTTCCAGATCAACCAATTGGAATGGTTGAGCTTAACCATGGTAGTGTTGATAGTATTATTCTCCATCTTAATCAAATTAAGCAATAGGAAAAACAAATAATTAACACTGACCTCAACTCCTGCACCAAGTTGTAGATCTCGTCAATACGAGCACGCTGGAAGAAACGGATCTGAAATCCGACCCCGGATGGCTCCGATATCGCAAAAATGGTTTTCTACGCTTCTGATTTGGTCAAACTCCTTGTTGACCGTCAAACAGCTAATCTTCTTCCACTAACACGTAGATCTGCTCGAAATGAGTCCGTAGGCGCAAACGGATCTCCAATTGGACGTCGGATGATCAAGATATCGCAGAAACAAATTTCTGCCGTCAATCTGGTCAACTCTGGCCGTTGACCGTATGTCCGATGACGTGGGCTGACGTCAGCCTGATGACATCACGCTGCTGACGTCTGCGCGGTGCTGACGGGCTGGACCGTTCGCTTACAGGCTCAGGTCGACCTGACCCGAACCGGCCTGCACTGCTAACTGAGCTGGGCTTGCAACGTGGGTTGGGTCGAACGAACCTGACCCGTAACCTGAACCGACCTTTTGGCACTGCCTGGGCTGCACTTCTCCGCGGGTCAGGCAAACTGACCCAACCCGACCCAATGGACCCAGTAAACTGGGTCGTCTTCAACCCAGTCGCTGCGTCTGCAACCAATTGCAGACGTTACAGCGACCGACATGCCAAGGTCTTCTGCGGCGCCGGCGACCCTCGACGAGAGCGGCGAATGCACGGCGATGGCGAACAGCGCCGGGCGACGGTGAACAGCGGCGGGCGGCGACGATCGGTAGCGACCGGCGGCGGGTGGGAAAAATTTTTTTTTTTTCTTTCTTATGGTTCTTCCTCCTCCCAAGAAATCTTCCTTTTCCAGAGAAATCCGGCAGCCCTTTTTCTCCGACGAAGATCTACAGCAATCGAACCCAATTACTCCTATCTTCTTCTTCCAGCAAGTGCAGAAAAAACAATTTCTCTGTGACAGAGAAATCGGATTCGCCCGTGGCCCACAAAGAGATCACGTCTGATCTTTTTCCGTTGATCTTCCACGCACAACCAATCGCTCTGATACCACTTGTTGTGCGCGTGTGTGCAAAGGCAACCAAGATCAACCAATCACCACACAATAAGACAAGAAGATTTACGTGGTTCGGCAAAGATGCCTACGTCCACGGGAAACCAATTTCCACTAGGTTCTCCTCCAATCTGTAAAACCACAGCCTTGGAATCTCAGCCACTCTCAGCCTCTCTGACTGACTTACTATCTAGGGTTACAGATTACATCATATATATAACCATTACATCCTTATCCCCCAAGAACTCTATCTCAAGAAAAAAAGGAAAGTCCTAACATATTAGAAAACTACTATTTGACAAAATAGGAAATTCCTAATATCATTAGGAAACCACCCCGGATATAGAACCCAATCACGGTCTGGACCCATATGGCCAACAGTAAAGCCAAGCACAGCTGCTCTTCTGAGAAAAACAGTGAGCAGAGCCGATGGCAACTCTGCTAGCGCGTTGAATGTGGCGCTCAAGTTGATATTGAAGCTCAGATTTCCTACTCCAAGTGGAATTCCACGTAGACTAAACCTACTCCAAGATCCACAATCAAAACTGCAGATAATCGCCGAAAGGCCCACCTCTTCGTCTATAAGATCTGCAGAGATGAGTATACATCAACGTTCCAAGTCTTCTCTTGAAGGTAAACTTATGAGAAGCAGCTGGAATTCAGCGCCATCTTCCCATTTGCTGTCGCAATAAGTCCGAGTATTTGGATTGCTTCATCTTTGTGACCTCGAATGAATAGCCATCCATGAAGCACAGGTACTTGAAAAATACACACATATCTGTACCGGATGCATACCTAGTATGGGTACGTATATGAGTACGGAAAAATACACACCGAATATAGTCAAAATATATGCAGTACATCATTGACTTTATGGGTACGCACTGGTACATATCAGGTACTTTTTCTAACTTTTCTCTTAAAAAAAAACTGAACAACCTAAATGCAAAATGTCTTTATTTTAAAAGAGGCCAGCCCTAACTTCTCTCGCCTTTTCACTCATTCCTTTTTTGCTGCCGAAGAAAATGAAGAGAAGAATGAACTGACGAGAAGCAAAAAGGTTCTTCATCGGCTTCCTCACTACGATCTTCTTGAGCGATCATCTTCCTCACTGCGAAGAAGAAGAAGAAGGGGCTCATTAAAGGCTGGAAATAAACTAAAAACGCAAGAGAGGCCCTTGAAGAAAAAATAGAAAAAAACAAACGAAGAAGAAGAAGAAGGAGGAGGAGGAGGAGGAGGAGGAGGAGGAGGTGTACCTATTGCACTTATTCTCGTTGTATCTGCACGTCGGCCATAGCTACAGGTCCTCTTTCCTTCTTTTTTTTTCTTCTGCTTTGCTTTATAATTACTTTTTTCCTACTCTCTGAAAAAATACATTTGCTGCTATTTTTTTTTTCCTGTTTTGTTTTGCTATTAGTCTATGTTTAATGGTGTATTTTCTTTCTATTTTTTTTTTGGCTCTATTTTACTATTGCTCTACATTTGGTGCTTTTTTTTTTCTTTATTTCTTTGCTGTTGCTTTGCTGCTGTATTTTCTTTTTATTTTCCTTTTTCCTGATCTGCCGTGCTATTTAGCATTTGCCTTTTTTTTATATATGCTTTGGTTTACTGTTGGTTGTTGCTTGGCTGTTGTATTTTCATTTTTTTTCCTTCTCTGCTCTGTTACTCTACATTTGCTGTTTTTTTTTATATGCTCTGCTTTACTGTTGCTTTGCTACTGTATTTTCTTTTTTTTTTTTTTTTGTGCTACTCTTTATGTCTGCTGCTTAAGTTTCTTTTCTTTTTTTTTCTGCTTTGTTTTTTTTCTTTTTCTACTTTGTCATTTGCCACAACTACTACTATTGCTATTTTTTCTGCTATTGTCGTTACTTTGTCGTTTGCTGCTGTTGTTGTCCTTTCCATTTTTTAAGTATATTGGTTATTTTTTAAATGTTTGGCTATTTGGCTGTTTGATTATTTATTAATTATTGTAGGATAAAAATAAGTTCATTAAGAAGTATGGGTTCTACAGGTGTAAGTTTAAGTGCAAGTGGCACTGATGAACTTGTAAGTCCTTGGAAGTACATAACCATATTAGAAAGAAGGGGAGGAGGAAGTGCGAATGCAAAATGGTAATGCAATTATTTTAATGGTGATTTTCAAGTGTCATACTATAGGGTTAAAGTACATTTGTTGTAAATTAAAGGACAAGGAATCAGATGTTGTGTTAATGTGAAGGGTGATGCTCTCCTTCAAATGAAAAGGAAAAGTGAAGAAGTTGAAAACTAAAAGAAGATGGTTAAACCTAAAAATATTCTTTTACCACCCTCCTTTTATCCTATTAGTAGTAGGATGGCAAATAAAATAGATGTTGGAGGTGGAAGTGGAGGGTTTAGATTGGAAGGTTATGAACAAAAAAATAGAAAGGCCATTAGAAGTGGTGCCTTGAAGAAGGCATTCAATCAAGGTGCTAGGGAACATTTACATTCTTTGATTGCTCATATGTTCTACTCTGGTGAATTGCCTTTTCATTTGGCTAGAAAACTTATTTTATAGAAGTTTTTCAGTGTTCTACTAAAAATCAAATTAGTGGGTATGTACCTCCTGCTTACAATTTATTAAGGACATCACTACTTAAAAGAGAAAGAGCAAATGTTGAAAGGTTGTTAGAGTCATTGAAACGATCATGTAAGGAGAAGGGATTAAGTATTATTACTAATGGATGAACTGATGCACAAAAAAGGCCTCTTATCAATTTTATGGGAACTTTGGAGGATGGAGCTATATTCTTGAAAATGGTTAATTGTAAGAGTGAGTTCAAGGACAAGGACTACATTACCCAATTAATGTGTGAAGTAATTGATAATGTCGGACCTCAAAATGTGGTTCAAGTAATTACTGATAATGCTCCTATTTGTAGTTCCGCTGGATTAATCATTGAAGGTGAATACTCCCATATCTTTTGGACACCATGTGTAGTTCACACCCTTAATCTTGCTTTTAAGAATATATGTTTTGCAATGCAAACTGGAGTTGCTGCCCATGCTTTTGATGAATGCAATTGATTACTCATGTTGTTTATGATGTAATGTTCATAAAAAAATATTTTTTATTGTGAACCATTTTATGAGGTTGTCAATTTTTAATGACTTTGTACCTATGAAGTTACTTACTGTGGCAGATAAGCGCTTTGCATCTGCTGTTGTAATGCTAAAAAGGTTTAATTTCATTTCGCGTGGCCTTCAGACAATGGTTATTAGTGACAAATGGAGCCGTTACAAGGAAGATCATGTTGGTAAGGCAGTATTTGTGAAGGAAAATGTGTTGAGTGACATTTTTTGGACAAGATAGTTTACATATTGTCTTTCACATTGCTTATTTATGAGATGATTAGAGTTTGTGATCCTAATTGGCCATGTTTGCACTTGGTTTATGAAATGTGGGACACGATGATTAAAAAGGTGAAGGTAGCCATCTATAGACATGAAGGGAAGCTGGAAAATGAGGAGTTCAATTTTTATTCTAGCGTGCACCAAATACTTGTTGAAAGGTGGACCAAAAGTAGCACACCATTTCATTGCCTTGAACATTCATTGAATCCTAGGTACAACCCAATACTTTTTGTATTTGGTTATTTCTTTGAATATGATATTAAATACATAATTTACTTATACTTTCATCTTTCTATAATTTAGGTATTATAGTGTAACGTGGCTTGATGAAAATCCCAATCGTGTTTTTCCTCACAAGGATGAAGAAATCTCAAACATGTGAACAAAATGCCTTAAGAAATATTTTCTAAAGCCGGAGGATAGAAGGGTTGTTACAACAGAATATGCCACATTTTCAGGTTGTTTAGAAAGTTTTGGCGAATTTGATTCAAAATTTGATAGAAGAGTAGTAGAACAAATTATTTGGTGGTGTGCATATGGGTCTTCTGCACAATTCTCCAATCTTTAGCATTGAAATTACTTAGCCAACCATATTCCTCATCATGTTATAAAAGGAATTGAAGCACCTCTTCTTTTATTCACTCCATTAGAAGGAATAAAATGACACCAGAGCGTTATGAAGACTTGGTCTTTGTGCATAACAATATTCGTCTCCTATCAAGGAGGAGTCGACAATACACGGAAGGAGAGACCAAGCTCTGGGACATTAGTGGAGATGCATTTGATTCATTAGAGGGTGCTAGCTTACTTGAAGTTTTAGATCTTTCACTTGATAAGCTTGACATGGAAGCTGGATTATTTGATGAAGGCGATGCAATTCAAATTGGTGGATGACTTTATTGTCAGTGCTTTATTTTGTTGTTTTTTTTGTAATCTTGGTGTTTATATGGCTTTTGACTTTTATTGTAATGATAGACATTAAACTCGATGGTTTGTAGGTTGACTTTGTAATGACATTAAGTAATTATTGGCTTATTGCATCTAAGAGTTCTAACTTATTTTAAAATTTTAATTATTAGCCTATTACATTATTAAAATCTTAAAATTATAATTTTTTAATGGACGTAACATAGCCGTACCCGTATTCTATGTTTTAAGAATTTCACTGTATCGGCATACCTGTACCGTACCTGTACGGGTACCTGTTATTCATAGATATCTATTGAGGGGATTCATAGACACAGAATTTAATAAGTATACAGTATAGAATTGTGGGAATTGATGTCCGCAGATAGAGAGTCCTCCATGAGGACCCCCTACTGAAGTATACTATGGCGGGTAGAGAAAAGAACCCGATTGTGAAACAAAAGAAACTGATGATTCCAATCTTCCCCCGCCATTTCTTTCCAATGAACTCCGTGGACAGAACAAGCGCACTAGTGCCAATTGTCGCACGGCAAAATCCGCCAATGAATCGGAGGGCCGCGTAGACCCAAACGTTGGGCGACAAAGCTGTTAACACGCCAGCAACAGACATGATCAGGCTTGAAAGAAGAAGCATGTTCTTATGTCCCAGCCCTGAATCTGTGAGTGTAGCCAGGGGAAGCCCCCAGGTGAGGCAGCCAGCGAAGAAGGCCGGCGCCGGCAGACCTGCAACAAGCGGCCCAGCGCTCATGAGCCCCCACTGGGATATAATCGATTCCCGAGCTGGCTCCACAAAGGTCCATGGATGCTTTGGGCCTGTGGCCGAACAGCAAGTTGGATCTTTTGCATGGGTGCAATCCCATGAAGCCTCTGCGTCGGTGAATACATTGATGAAGGTCTGTTGTACGTCGAAGATTCATGCAATGGATACGTGGAAGGTTTGTACAAGTTGGGCCGGTCCCAAACTGCCTAGACACTCCTCTATGGTGTCGTCGAGGGAGGGAAGCGACAGTTTCTCTTCCGACTGCAGTCCTGACTCGGACGAGTTGACTCGGGAGAGAAGAGGAGATGATGGGTCTGTCATTTGATTGGGGATTTTTGAAGGTTGTTCAGTGGAATATAGAAGGAGATGGTGAGATGAGAAGTCGGGAGATGGATGTCTATAAAATACAAAGGCCATAGGTAGTGACAGTTGGGAGAGACGTGGCGAGTTGTCTTTTTTGATAGATATAATAATAAAAAAAAGTCAGATTCCTTCCGCATGTCGCTGCGGGCGCTGGTGTTTGGACATTTTGGGCACGTTTGGTAAACGTGGGTAATCCTCGGTCCCAATGATTCCTTCTGCATTTTTAGAATCATTTAATCCTCACTAAGAATTGTTGAGAGAGACAAAAAAACTATCACTCTGCACACCCGGTTCCACAACCCACTCCACAACCGTCCAATGTGGAGTGCCAGCTCAAACCAAACCCACGGTAACGCACTCCACAACTATCCCATGTGGAGTGCCAGCTCAGACAACCATCCCGATGAAATTTCATCTTGCCCACCAACTTCACATCGCCTAGGGCTGAAAAAACAAAAAGAGAGGAAGAGGGCACTGCGATTTCTTTCCCTCACCTCCTCATCTCTCATCCCCTCATCCCCTCATCTCTTTCCCCTTTATCTTTCACTGCTACGCTTCGGTCGTCGCTGCCATACAACCGGTGATCGCTGCCCTCCAGTCATCCTTGCCCTCCAGGTGACCACATCTTCTCAGCTTGGGTTTCGATTAATAGGGATTAGGGTTTGGGGAGGGGATGGGTTGGAATGGTCTATGTCTGGAGTGGAGAGCTCCGCCATGGCATCCTCCTCTTCGTCAATGGCAAACTAGCCATCAATCTGAGCTCTATCATTGCATCCAAAGCTCAATCCAGACATCTCTGCCCCTGACCCGAGTTTTCCCCTCTTTCCCGTTTTTTTCTTTTCTTTTTTTTTTTTGAATTTTTTTATGCCTCATCGGCTGCATCAAAGCCATCAATCTAGAGCTGTGTCATGGCATCTAGAGCTGAATCCAGACATCTGCCCCTGAACTCACTTTTTCCCTCTTTCATTTATATATATATGTATATATATTTTTTTATGCCTCGCCGGTGGCATTGGTGGCATCGAAGCACCATCTATGGAAAATTTTTTTTATTTTAATATTGTCAATATCTGTTTGTGGAATTTTGCGGTGGGTTTGCACCATTTGTCTAGAAGATTAATGGTGTTTATGTGAATATTGAACCATTTTCTAGGCTGGGTTGCCTGTTAATGGATTTTGGTTGATTTATCATTGCCATTGGTGGGTTTTGCTTCAATTACCCGGAAGATTTTTTTTATTTTTTGTACTATTTGTTTTATTAGTTATTCTAAATTCTTCAATAGATATTGTTAGATCATGGACGAAATAGAAGTGGAGCTCAATGATACTTTTGACATTGTTGAAACAGATAAACTAACGGATAAACTAAGTAATGTAGACGAGAAAGTAAAGGACCCCAAGGTTGGAATGGTTTTTGATTCTACTGATCAAATCATGGATTTTTACAAAAGATATGGGAAGGAGAAAGGTTTTGGCGTGGCTATATGTTTTGGCGTGGCTATATGATCATCCAAAAAGGGACTTGATGGGAAGTTAAGGTACATGGTCATTGCTTGTAGCCACACTGGAAAGCAAAGGTTCAGCAGTAACAACCCTATTAAATTGTACCCACAATTAAAAACTGAGTGCAAAGCCAGGTGTACGGTACTTCTTTACTCGGATGGAAAATGGTTGTTGACCACCGTGGTACTTGATTATAACCATCAATTGAGTCCAAGCAAATCCCAATTTTACAGATGCCACAGGGCTCTTAATTCAGTTGCGAAAAAGAGGCTTCTATTGAAAGATCAATCAGGCATTAAGCTACAGAAAACTTTCAATTCATTTGTGGTTGAGGGAGGAGGACACGACAATGTACCTTTTTTAAAGAAGGATTGTAGAAATTATATCAATAATTACAGGCGTTTACAGCTTAGGGAAGGAGATGCTACTGCAATGCTTAATTACTTGATGAAGATGCATGCTGACAATTCTGAATTCTTTTACACAATGGATTTAGATGAAGAGGCTCGACTAAGGATGTGTTCTCGGCAAATGCAAGGAGCAGAGCGCCATTTAAAGAGTTTGGTGATGTAGTTACTTTTGACATAACATACTTGGTTAACAAGTATGACATGCCATTTGCTCCTTTTGTGGGGGTGAATCATCATGGGCAATCAACATTATTAGGTTGTGCATTGATATCAAATGAGGACACAGAGTCATTTATATGGCTATTTCAGTCTTGGGTGAAATGCATGCGTGGGTGTTCTCCAAATGCAATAGTGACAGATCAAGACAAGGCCATGAAAAAAGCTATAGAAATTGTATTCCCTCATGTACGACACCGATGGTGCTTGTGGCACATTATGAAAAAATTGCTAGAAAAATTGAGAGGGTATAAACAGTATGAGTCAATCAAGCTTTGTATGTAAAATATTGTTTATGATTCCTTGTCAAAAAAATAATTTGAAGCAGGATAGGGAAGATTCATTGGGAAGTATGCACTTGAAAGCAATGAATGGTTGCTTGGGTTGTATGAAGAGAGACATCGTTGGGTTCCTGCATTTGTCAAAGATATTTTTTTGGGCAGGCACGTCAACAACTCAACGGAGTGAAAGCATGCACGCATTCTTTGATGGGTATGTCAATTCGAAGACAACTTTGAAACAATTCGTGGGGCAATATGAAAATGCTTTGGCTAAATAGGTGGAAAATGAGAAAAATAGAAAACTTCAATTCTTTCAAAGCATGCATCCCTTGCATTACTCATTATGAGATGGAGAAACAATTTCAAATTGCTTACATCACTGCAAAATTTAAAGAGTTCCAGAAGGAGTTAATAGGGAAGATTTACTGTCACTTGTCTTCGTGTAAAAAATATGTTGGCTTTATTGAATATGTTGTTGGTGAAGATGTATCATATAGAGAGACCCACCGGTGTGCCAGTTTCAATGTTTGGTTTAACATGGATAATAATGAAGTTAATTGTAGTTGCTGATAGTTTCAGTTTAGAGGAACAACCTGCAAACATCAAATTGCGGTATTGATAGAAAGGGAGATTTATTGGGTGCCGGACAAGTACATCTTAAAAAGATGGAGTAAAAGTGTCGAAAGGAGGCACAGTAATGTTCGCATCAGTTATAACAACTGGTCTGTAAAACCTGAAGCATGTCGTAGTGATAAGATGTGCAATGCCTTCTATGAGGTTGCAGAGTTAGCATCAAAGTCTGAAGATAGGTGTATGAGAGTGATGGCACAGATATAGAAAATGTATTCGGAACAGATGGAAGAAGATGAAGTGTTGGGCAATGATAATGTTTTAATCACATATGGGGATAGCACTGGAATTCCAATAGAGAACAAGACCATACTCGATCCAATTGTTCTTCATCAAAAGGGGAGACCTGTAACACTCCGATCCCCTTTGAGCCGGATTAGTGGCTCATTAGTGTGTGTGTTTCTGTTGTTTTATTCTTTCGGATTTAGTTTTGGGCCTTGGATAGGTAGTCGAGTGACCTTTGACCTGGAATAGGTAGTTCTAAGCCCTTTTTCGTAATTTTGCTTTTGCTTTGCTTGCATCATAATTGCATCATCTTGGTGTCAGCACGTGTATTTCGTTGAGCTCGTCAATTTCCGTAACTGTGTCAGATCCGTTTGGAGTCAATTGGGGAAGATGGACCTTCGTGTGACTTGAACTGTAATTAGTCTAAACTCACCGGACCTTGTTTTAAACTTCCAAACCTATATATATACAATGCAACTCCAGATGTCTCTCTCCCTGCTCTTTTGTCTTCCACGTTGCATGCAAGAGAGAAGGCTCCAGGAGAAGCTCCATGTTCAGCTCGTTTTCTCTCTCTCTTCTTCCATTCTCTTGCTCGATTGAGGAGTGGATCCCTTGTTTGATTTGGGTTCTCTCCCTCTCCTCTCTGTCTATGTTTTGTGGCTTTGGGTAAGTGGGTTCTTTCCCAACTCTTTCTTCTTCTTCTCCAATTGCACCTCTCATTCTCTGATTTCTATGTCTTCATCTCATGCATGGTGTATCTCTTTGATTTGCTTTGATTTTAGTGGACTTGGAGCTTGATTCAGTGGATTTCCAGATTTGAGGCAAGTATAAGTACAAGCTTGATAACACATATGGGTATTTTGTTTGATGGCTTTGATTTCTTCTTATCCCTTGTCTAGCATGTTTTACAGCCACATTTTGTGAATTTGGAACCTCTGTAACTCATTTTGTTCGGCTTCTGTACCGAATTTCAGTTTCTGTAACTATCCCGAATTTGAGTTCTGTATTGTACGGCTAAGCCGTAAGTTTCTACGGCTCACATTCCAGAGCCTCGAAATTTCACTTTTGTTCTACGGCTAGGATACGGCTAAGCCGTAAATTGTCCTACGGCTGAGCCGTAAGCTAGCCGTGACCCAAACCGTAACTCAGCCGTGAATTAAATCTCTGATCAGTCGAAACTTTTCCAATTCAGTGCTCCTACGGTGTGGCTACGGCTAAGCCGTGAAATGCTACGGCCAAGCCGTGGATTGGTCTACGGCTAAGCCGTATACTGACTGTAGCCCAGCCGAAAAAGGGTATCAGATCAGAGGTGGAAGATGACCAGTTTAGCTGTGTTTTGAATGGAACCATGGTTAAGCTGTAGTGCATAATACGTCGAGAGCGTAAGATGTCTCCGGCTCAACCATAGGTCCCTCATGGCTAAACCGTTAGGCATGGCAATTCTGAATTATAACTTAGGATAATGGTGAGACTTGTAGGGCTCAATTACAGGTTAATCACCCATGTAAATCGGCCCAATGGATTCCTTGGATTGCATGAAGAGTCTGTTAGGCTGTGACTTATTCATGTGAGCGTTGATCACTGTTAAGCACCTCCCCATGGGTGTTGGTTTAAGGGACTTCGATGCACATAAGGATTTCATTGCAACACTAGGATGGCAATGGTGCATCGAATAACTTAAAACTACATCAACATGCACGGTTAGTGGCAGTGAACAATTAGATTAGGGTTGGCTCGTAACGAACCTTGATTCCGTATTAATCTGAAATGCATTGCATATTGTTTATGATTTTGCCCCCTGTTCTGTTAATCTAAGTTTATGCATTCCGTAGTCATTTTTGTTTTCGTCCTGTATATCTGTTCTATGCTTCGTTCCGCACTATGCTTTGATCTATGCTGTGCTTTGGATTTATATCTATGCTCTGCTGGCTTTGTTTATCTCTGAGTTTGGGTATTCCCTGGTGGCTCTGCCCAGAGGTTAATACGTGAGGATAAGATCCGGTCCTTGCCATCGGTGAGTCCGAAGCGGATAATCTCCCTTTCTATGGATTTGATTTGATTGGTATTAGTCTGGCTCTACTCAGCCTCAGCCCTAGGATGCCCGACGGGGTTACCTCTGGCTTAGATCTCTGTATCTCTGTATAACTGCAGTGTCGCTTTGTCTTGGGACCCCGAAACCCAGGAAACCGAGACCCGCTTGTACCTTTGGCCTGGACAGCGGTGTTCTCCTCTGCTCTGCTCTGCTCTCTATTGGAGAGAACATGGTTAACGTAGTAGCCAACTAGTTCAGTATTCTATGTTTTGATTCACATATCATGTTTTACTTCTATGCACGATTGGCTTAGTTTCCTGATATGGCACTCTGTATTAAATTTTCTATCATTATTATATTCACTTTGATACTATGAGTGTTACACCCCTGCTACTTGTATTTGCTGGATCGTTGTATTCATTGTGTTGTCTGTGGTGTTGCAGGCACAGATACCTTGCCCAGCTCCCCGGCGGTCGAGGAGGCTGCAGGGGCGAGTGTAGAGGCACCCTCAGGTTTGGCAGAGTGGGCCTGATCATCTCTGCCGAGTGCAATCATGCATACTTCCAGTGGCTTTTGTTTTGGGATTTTGAGTTTTGGTTTCAGGGGATTTGTATTTGGACTTTGGACTTTGGACTTGTATGCTGTGTATTTTGTATATATTGTTTGGTGTGTATTCGTTTTTATATCAGTGTATTTGTCCTTGTCTTTTCCGTTTCGTATTTGCTTTGGCTTTCGCTATTTTCTTGTTGCTTGCTATGATATGTACAGCTTCCGCGTACGCTTAGTTCGCACGTGTTAGATCCCTTGTGTGCGTGCATCTGGACTGGGTTTGGGTGCACGTGCACGGGAGTACGTGTGTCACAGGTTTAGCTTTTCGCTAACCCCCGAATTCTGGGCTCGGGTCGTGACATACGTATTGTATGGTATCAGAGCATGCTAGTTATAAGCATGTAGGCATCTAAGATCGTGGTGAGATAACGCTATCAACTATTTGACTCGAAGTCTTATAGGTTGATTTGGGATTTGAGTAACTCAGGGCATTTTATATTGCGTGTTGTGTTTCTTTTCCTTTTTGCAGGATAGCATCAGGATCAGGATCTCGAGATGAGAATCAACAGGGCCACAATGGTGATAGTGGATCGGTACCCCCACACATCAGTAGTGAGGAGCGGATGATGATGATGATGCAGTCTATGCAATCATTACAGGCGCAGATGGCATCCATGGTAGATAGACAGAGTCAGGCTGCCGCAGTAGCATCACCTCGTATAGATCAGCAGGTGATTTTCCAGCCTAAGGAACCAGATCCAAATGCTCTTTTTGACAAGTTCCGTAAGCGAGGGGCGACTGAGTTTCATGGGATAGAGGATGCATTGCAGGCCGAGCAATGGCTGGAACAGACAGAAGAGCTTTTTGATACGATTGTGTGCAGTAACAAACAGAAAATGGTTCTCACAGCTTCTATGCTTCGGAGTGTAGCCAAGACATGGTGGAGGAGTGTCAAGAGCTCATTCCAGACTATGCCCAGTGCCACAGTTTGGGAGACTTTCAAGCAGCAATTCCGTCGGAAGTTCATGCCTCTCCACATTCAGCGAGCCAAGGAAGTGGAATTCTTCAACCTCCAGCAGAGACAGATGTCAGTTGCAGATTATGTACACAGGTTTACAGAGTTGTCTCACTTCGCAGAGGACATGGTGAACACTGAGCATAAGAAGGTGACTTGCTTCGTCAACGGCCTGAACCCGCGGCATAAACGCCACGTGGTTGCTTGTATGTGGCCGGCTACATTGGATGACGCTATTGACAGGGCCTATGATGCAGAGGCCATATTTGAGGAGGAGCGAACCGAGGCTAAGAGGACGGCAGGCTTCAGTGGCAGAAGTTAGTTTCAGAAGAAGTTCAAGGGTAAACAGGGCAGTTCGAGCAGTACTCAGGTGATTTGCAGTCACTGTGGGAAGGATCACCCCACCGACAAATGTTGGAGGAAGAGTGGGGCTTGTTTCGGGTGTGGCTCTACGGATCACAGGCGGGCCCAATGCCCGAAGTTTCAGTCCTCTCCACAGACGAGATCGGCAGGACCTACAGCGCAGGGCAGATCTCAGCCAGCTCGCCCAGCCCAGAAGCAGAACCGCCAGACAGCACGAGCCTATGCTGCTACGCATGAGGGCGCGGAGGAGGCTACTGTCGTGGAAGGTAAAATTTTTATTTCTGATGCTGAAGCTTTAGCCTTATTTGACTCCGGGTCTACGCGTTCGTACGTAGCACCCCATTTTGCTGTGCAGCTTCGACAGCGACCCACACCACTCCCGTACTTGTTGTTAGTATCCACTCTGGTTGGTAAACGGGTGGAGTGCAGTGTCTTCTACCCCCAGTGTGATGTGCGGATAGCTGGTCATCAGCTCCCAGTAGACCTCGTGTTGCTCACGACACTGGATTTTGATGTGATCCTTGGTATGGACTGGCTTGCAAGATATCATGCGTGTATCAATTGCTACAGCAAGGCTATCTACTTTGATTTGGGCAGCGGATTCCGATTTGAGGGCAGCCAGATGAAGTGCCCAAGACGTGTAATATCTGCTTGTAAAGCAGACAGGATGCTTCGTAGGGGATGTGAGGGATTTCTTGCATTCATTTCAGAGAAGAAAGATCAGCGACCGCTCAGTGAGATCCCAGTAGTCAGCGAGTTTCCGGATGTCTTTCCGGAGGATGTGCCAGAGTTGCCACCAGTTCGGGAGGTAGAATTTGCTATTGACTTGATGCCAGGTGCAGTACCCATCAGTAGAGCTCCATATCGTATGGCACCTGCAGAGTTGTTGGAATTGAAGAAACAGTTGCAGGATCTGTTGGACAAAGGGTTCATACGCCCAAGTGTTTCACCTTGGGGAGCTCCTGTATTGTTTGTCAAGAAGAAGGATGGCAGTTTCCGGATGTGCATTGACTACAGGCAGTTGAACAAAGTGACCATCAAGAACAAATACCCACTGCCTAGGATTGATGAGTTGTTCGATCAGCTTCAGGGTGCAGCTTACTTCTCTAAGATTGACTTGAGGTCAGGATATCACCAGCTCAGGGTGAAGGATGAGGATGTTCCTAAGACAGCTTTCAGGACTCGGTATGGACACTACGAGTTCCTTGTCATGCCTTTTGGTTTGACAAACGCACCCGCAGCTTTCATGGCGTTGATGAATAGGGTGTTTACTTCCTTCTTGGACCAGTTCGTTGTGGTTTTCATAGATGACATATTGGTCTATTCGAAGACTGCTGAAGAACATACAGATCATCTACGGAAAGCATTGCAGCTGCTTAAGGATCACAAGTTGTATGCAAAGTTGTCCAAGTGTGAGTTTTGGCTCGAGCAAGTTACATTTCTGGGTCATAAGATTTCTAGAGATGGATTGATGGTGGATCCGGCTAAGATTGAGGCAGTAGTCCATTGGCCCCGTCCTAGATCAGTGACAGAGATTCGGAGTTTTCTGGGTTTGGCGGGATATTACCGCAGGTTCGTGCAGGACTTTTCGAAGATTTCAGCATCGCTGACTCAGTTGACTCGGAAGAAGGTTCCATATGAGTGGACAGAGAAGTGTGAGCGTAGTTTTCAGATGTTGAAAGAAAAGCTCACTACGGCGCTGGTGTTGACTCTCCCGGATGGTAGTGAGGGATTCGTGATTTATTCCGATGCTTCTCGCGTTGGACTAGGCTGTGTACTGATGCAGAATCAGAAGGTGATTGCCTATGGATCCAGACAGCTGAAAGAGCATGAGAAGAACTATGCCACACATGACTTGGAGCTAGCAGCCATCGTATTTGCACTGAAGTTGTGGCGGCATTACTTGTACGGTGTGAAGTTCGAGGTCCATTCCGACCATCACAGTCTACAGTATCTGTTTGATCAGCATGACTTGAATATGAGGCAGTGGAGATGGTTGGAGTTCATCAAGGACTACGACTTTCCGATCAAGTACCACCCAGGCAAAGGGAATGTAGTTGCAGATGCACTTAGCAGGAGGACAGACAGTCTTCAGGTGTTGGCAGGATTCTATATGCTTGTGCATGATCGGCCTGTTGAGGTTCGGATGGTAGGGGACTTGATGACATTAGCTACTACCGTCGTATTTCAGCCTGAAGTGATTCAGCAGATCAAGGATCGCCAGTTTGAGGACCCCCTCCTGGTGAAGTTCAGAGATCGGATTGCAGATCGACCGGATTTCAGCTTGGTAGATGGAGTTCTGTACTTCAGGAATCGATTGTGTGTTCCCGCTGTGGATAAGCTGAAAGATAAGTTGATGACAGATGCGCACGATGCCCGATATGCGATGCACCCAGAGAGTACGAAGATGTACCGGAACCTGAAAGATAGATTTTGGTGGAACAATATGAAGCGGGAGATCGCAGGGTTCGTAGCTCGATGTTTGACCTGTCAGAGGGTAAAAGCCGATCATCAGCGACCTCCAGGATCATTGCATCCATTGCACACTCCGCAGTGGAAGTGGGAGCACATTACGATGGATTTCGTCTCCGGTTTTCCGCCGACTAGTAGAAAGAACAATGCGATCTGGGTCATAGTGGACAGATTGACCAAGTCAGCGCATTTCCTTCCGTTCAAGAAAGGGATGACATTCACAGAGATGGCCAGGAAATTTGTTGACGAGATAGTCAGATTGCATGGCACCCCAGTATCGATTGTGTCAGATCGTGACAGTCGCTTTGTGTCTTCATTCTGGAGAGCATTTCAGGAAGCTATGGGCACGAAGCTGAGTTTTAGTACGACATACCACCCCCAGACCGATGGACAGTCGGAGCGTACCATTCAAACATTAGAGGATATGCTCAGAGCTAGTGTGCTGAACTTTGAGAAGGAATGGGATATGCATCTGGCATTGTGTGAGTTTGCCTACAACAACAGCTTCCATGAGAGTCTTGGTATGGCACCATACGAGGCTCTATACGGACGCAAGTGCAGGACCCCTGTGTGCTGGGAAGAAGTAGGAACAAGGAGTTTCCATGGTCCGACGATCATTGCTGAGACGACAGAGAAAGTGCAGAAGGTGATAGAGAATCTGAAGATTGCTCGATCCAAGCAGAAGAGCTATGCGGATACTCGGAGGAGACCTTTGGCATTTCAAGTCGGAGATTGGGTGTTCCTTAAAGTTTCTCCGATGAAGGGCACGGTGCGGTTTGGTCAGAAGGGCAAGTTAGCTCCGAGATATGTAGGACCGTTTGAAGTCAAGAGCCGAGTTGGAGATTTAGCCTATCGGTTGACGCTTCCAGTCGAGTTCTCCGGTGTTCACGATGTATTCCATGTGTCGATGCTCCGTAAGTATGTGCCAGATCCGAGCCATGTGATTCGCTACGATGATATTCAGATTCAGCCTAATGCGACTTACGTTGAGCGTCCGCTTCGCATCATTGGGACCCGAGAGCAGATTCTCCGTACCAGGACTATCAGATGGGTTAAAGTGTTGTGGGAACATCATGGTCCAGATGAGGCTACTTGGGAGCTAGAGGAGCAGCTAGCGCGCCAGTACCCACAGCTATTTGCACAGGTAGGTAGTCATTCCGAGGACGGAATGATTCTTAGTGGGGGAGGATGTAACACTCCGATCCCCTTTGAGCCGGATTAGTGGCTCATTAGTGTGTGTGTTTCTGTTGTTTTATTCTTTCGGATTTGGTTTTGGGCCTTGGATAGGTAGTCGAGTGACCTTTGACCTGGAATAGGTAGTTCTAAGCCCTTTTTCGTAATTTTGCTTTTGCTTTGCTTGCATCATAATTGCATCATCTTGGTGTCAGCACGTGTATTTCGTTGAGCTCGTCAATTTCCGTAACTGTGTCAGATCCGTTTGGAGTCAATTGGGGAAGATGGACCTTCGTGTGACTTGAACTGTAATTAGTCTAAACTCACCGGACCTTGTTTTAAACTTCCAAACCTATATATATACTGCAACTCCAGATGTCTCTCTCCCTGCTCTTTTGTCTTCCACGTTGCATGCAAGAGAGAAGGCTCCAGGAGAAGCTCCATGTTCAGCTCGTTTTCTCTCTCTCTTCTTCCATTCTCTTGCTCGATTGAGGAGTGGATCCCTTGTTTGATTTGGGTTCTCTCCCTCTCCTCTCTGTCTATGTTTTGTGGCTTTGGGTAAGTGGGTTCTTTCCCAACTTTTTCTTCTTCTTCTCCAATTGCACCTCTCATTCTCTGATTTCTATGTCTTCATCTCATGCATAGTGTATCTCTTTGATTTGCTTTGATTTTAGTGGACTTGGAGCTTGATTCAGTGGATTTCCAGATTTGAGGCAAGTATAAGTACAAGCTTGATAACACATATGGGTATTTTGTTTGATGGCTTTGATTTCTTCTTATCCCTTGTCTAGCATGTTTTACAGCCACATTTTGTGAATTTGGAACCTCTGTAACTCATTTTGTTCGGCTTCTGTACCGAATTTCAGTTTCTGTAACTATCCCGAATTTGAGTTCTGTATTGTACGGCTAAGCCGTAAGTTTCTACGGCTCACATTCCAGAGCCTCGAAATTTCACTTTTGTTCTACGGCTAGGATACGGCTAAGCCGTAAATTGTCCTACGGCTGAGCCGTAAGCTAGCCGTGACCCAAACCGTAACTCAGCCGTGAATTAAATCTCTGATCAGTCGAAACTTTTCCAATTCAGTGCTCCTACGGTGTGGCTACGGCTAAGCCGTGAAATGCTACGGCCAAGCCGTGGATTGGTCTACGGCTAAGCCGTATACTGACTGTAGCCCAGCCGAAAAAGGGTATCAGATCAGAGGTGGAAGATGACTAGTTTAGCTGTGTTTTGAATGGAACCATGGTTAAGCTGTAGTGCATAATACGTCGAGAGCGTAAGATGTCTCCGGCTCAACCATAGGTCCCTCATGGCTAAACCGTTAGGCATGGCAATTCTGAATTATAACTTAGGATAATGGTGAGACTTGTAAGGCTCAATTACAGGTTAATCACCCATGTAAACCGGCCCAATGGATTCCTTGGATTGCATGAAGAGTCTGTTAGGCTGTGACTTATTCATGTGAGCGTTGATCACTGTTAAGCACCTCCCCATGGGTGTTGGTTTAAGGGACTTCGATGCACATAAGGATTTCATTGCAACACTAGGATGGCAACAGTGCATCGAATAACTTAAAACTACATCAACATGCACGGTTAGTGGCAGTGAACAATTAGATTAGGGTTGGCTCGTAACGAACCTTGATTCCGTATTAATCTGAAATGCATTGCATATTGTTTATGATTTTGCCCCCTGTTCTGTTAATCTAAGTTTATGCATTCCGTAGTCATTTTTGTTTTCGTCCTGTATATCTGTTCTATGCTTCGTTCCGCACTATGCTTTGATCTATGCTGTGCTTTGGATTTATATCTATGCTCTGCTGGCTTTGTTTATCTCTGAGTTTGGGTATTCCCTGGTGGCTCTGCCCAGAGGTTAATACGTGAGGATAAGATCCGGTCCTTGCCATCGGTGAGTCCGAAGCGGATAATCTCCCTTTCTATGGATTTGATTTGATTGGTATTAGTCTGGCTCTACTCAGCCTCAGCCCTAGGATGCCCGACGGGGTTACCTCTGGCTTAGATCTCTGTATCTCTGTATAACTGCAGTGTCGCTTTGTCTTGGGACCCCGAAACCCAGGAAACCGAGACCCGCTTGTACCTTTGGCCTGGACAGCGGTGTTCTCCTCTGCTCTGCTCTGCTCTCTATTGGAGAGAACATGGTTAACGTAGTAGCCAACTAGTTCAGTATTCTATGTTTTGATTCACATATCATGTTTTACTTCTATGCACGATTGGCTTAGTTTCCTGATATGGCACTCTGTATTAAATTTTCTATCATTATTATATTCACTTTGATACTATGAGTGTTACACCCCTGCTACTTGTATTTGCTGGATCGTTGTATTCATTGTGTTGTCTGTGGTGTTGCAGGCACAGATACCTTGCCCAGCTCCCCGGCGGTCGAGGAGGCTGCAGGGGCGAGTGTAGAGGCACCCTCAGGTTTGGCAGAGTGGGCCTGATCATCTCTGCCGAGTGCGATCATGCATACTTCCAGTGGCTTTTGTTTTGGGATTTTGAGTTTTGGTTTCAGGGGATTTGTATTTGGACTTTGGACTTTGGACTTGTATGCTGTGTATTTTGTATATATTGTTTGGTGTGTATTCGGTTTTATATCAGTGTATTTGTCCTTGTCTTTTCCGTTTCGTATTTGCTTTGGCTTCCGCTATTTTCTTGTTGCTTGCTATGATATGTACAGCTTCCGCGTACGCTTAGTTCGCACGTGTTAGATCCCTTGTGTGCGTGCATCTGGACTGGGTTTGGGTGCACGTGCACGGGAGTACGTGTGTCACAGGTTTAGCTTTTCGCTAACCCCCGAATTCTGGGCTCGGGTCGTGACAAGACCACCATGTGATAGGAAGAAGTCTAAAATTGAACAATTTGTTAAAAAAAAGAGAAGGAAAAAGGAAGGCAAAGAAAAAGACTATAGCTAATGAGGGAATTCTTGAAAAGGTAGTTAACATTAGCTGGTTAGTTTTAAGTTTCTGTGATTTATTTTGGATACTTGCTAACTTTTGTTATTTTCTATCTTGCAGGATGTTAATGGACTTGAAAATTTGCAATATAGAACCCCTATATTAGGAACAGAATCTAGTGTTAACTTAAATATAAGAAATTCCATTTTTTGTATTGCACAAAGGTTTCTAGTAGTTTTAATGTTATATTGACTACACATATATCCTGACTATGTAGGCATATGTTGGCGAACCAAATGTTGAGCAACCATATGTTGGCATTCAAATGCAGCATCAAGTATGCACTTTGTCCATTCCTTTCATGAAAAATTGACTTTAGTCTAATAGATGTTACCATGAATTACTTCTCTCTATCTCACAAACACACTTTCTTTTTCTCTCTCTCTTTGTTTGTCTTTGTTTTTAAGGGTTGTCATCATCCACCTTTGATGGCAAGTGGAGGTTTCACATCTATGCATCATAATAGTTCCACCAGTATGCATCTTTATTTTCAATGACAGATGGAGAAAAAAAAACAATTCAGGAACTGTTTTGAAGAATGAGGTTCTAAAGGCTTGCAACTGTGGGGAGTTAAAGGCTTGCACTTGTCAATTTGATTTTTTCTTGTTTTGATCATTTCAGCACTAGTCTCAAATCAGCTGTAACTAAGGGATCTAAATGTGGTACTTGTGTTTCTCTCTTGTTGATTGAATGATTACTGTTTTTATGTTGTTGAAGGCTTTATTTGTGTTTATCTGTAGTTGATGTTATTAGTTAGTTTCTCTTTGTGAATGATGAAATTCTTTACATTCTTTGCAAACCTGTTACTTTCAGTTGCAACAGGTTGCTTTTAATGTGTTTGGCTTTAGTGGACACAAATTGGTATCAAGTGGTCCTTGTTAGGGGTACTTTGTGAATGGAGTGAATCTACAGGAGCACTTTGGGTTGTTCTAGCCTTTTTCTGTTTATGCAGACATTGGAGGTTACTAGAGCACTTTGGGTTGTAACAGGTTGCTCATACAGGTCCCTGTAACCAATTTGAGTTCTTACACAATAGTATTCTTATTCATCTGGATTGGTTGCAGACAAGCTCACTCGAATGCCCCCCTTGGCTATGGGTTGTGCTTTCTTAACTTGGAATTGGATGGATTCACACATGCTACTCAGGATTCCATTATAGCAAGGCATGGTTTACCAATTCACCACTTCCCTTTAACTTTGGAAACTTCAGTGTTGATTCTTGAAACCAGTTCATCTGTGCTTGTAAACATATCATACTTGATAAAATGCATACATGCAAACTAGGGGTCTTTTAAACTCTAATTCTTCCTCATACAGGTACCCAAAGACAAGTGATTGGGATATAATGATGGGAATGAATCTCTGGGGCACCATATACAACTTGGTCTACATGTTTGCTTGACATCATGGGGGTGGTTTCGAGGCAGTCCAGTTCTGCACGTAGCATCCAGAAGCAGCATGGGACATCTTACTCTATTGCCTCTGTGGAGCAGTGGGCCAGAACTTTTCATCTTCCTGACTATCAATTGATATTGAGTGGCAATCCCTTATCCTCGGCGTGTCTTCATGGTCTTTAGTGGTCTTTCATATCAAATATATCTCAAGTGGAGGAAGCTACAGAAGAAAAAGAAATCCACATGAAGGATAATCTTTTTATTTACTTTTTTTTTTAGGGTCTTAGCCTGGAATTTAGGTGATCCTTAATTTTTAAAATATTTAGCAAATGTATCTTTATACATATAATGACAGTTTTGATGTTCAGATTGAACAGTTTTTTTCGTCATATACATATAGTGACAGTGTTAAAGAGTGCATTTTGTTTCATCTCAACTCTATCTAGTTGTATGCACCATTTGGGTTTGAGAATGTTGAGAATTGCGCACGATGTGGTTATTTAGACCTTTGATGCAATGAGCCGAATTGGTTATGTGAGATGTCCCAATGTTTTCAAATCATTTAAAGTGCCCTGTATTGTCCCAATCTTTGGGTCCTTTGCATTCCAAGTGGATTGAGGCTGAGATGTATATATGCAACCCACTCTCAAAACAAGTCCTTGTAGAGTGCTTAAATGCCAAAGCATTGAGTGGAAGGTTATTTGGAAGGTTTACCATGTCTACTCCACTGGCTTTCTCTAATGCACTAGTTATACGAACTAGGTGTACCATAACTGATGAAGAAGATGTGCCACTTACAGGTCCCTAATACTTGCCTTTTTGTCTACTCTTATACTTGAATCTGTTATGACAAAGCATAAAAAGGGTACAAGTAGTTTGTTCATAAAATTATGTTTCCGTTTAAATTCTTGTCAAATTCTTCTTCTTTTAGCAAGTTCTTCTAACAGGTTAAGGGGCCCTTACAAAGTATTAGAAATTGTCATAAGTGGCATATTTAGATACATGTCTCTCAGTGACATAGCTGGGGGGATGAACACGTTTGATCATGGTATTGAGGCAAAAATTAAGCCCTATCCCATATTCCTAACCCTTGATATAGTGGTTTCAAAGTAGATTCATATCAGCAATATTTGTGATACAAATTGGCATATCTATTGTATCTACATGATGCTGCCCAAAGGCAACAAAAGTGTGAGAATTTGACATAATAGGCACACTTGAACACTATCCAATTCAATATCCTGCTACATACTTGAATTTGGGAGTAAATTTCATCAAATTTTTATGTTATATCTATATCAACACTATCCAATTCCACTCCATATATAGACAACCAAGACTAGGAACATCAATAACATATAAACACAAAAATTTCCATGTCGTTGCTGCATATTTTGAGCTTCTATACTCTCTCTTAGAAGTCGAAACTCCTACTTCAACTCCTACTTCATTTCTCGAAGTGTTATTTTCATTTCTTCCATTCTAATATCATCTTCTCCACGTGCTGAGCCTCGATCAGGAATATGTTCAAAAACAACTTCATCAATCCAAATCAATAGCCCACAGCCTCTTTCTCCCTAAAAACATATTCATTTGAAATGTAGAATTGAATATTAGAGTGAACATTAAATATATTTATTAAAATGAAATACATAAACACTTACATGTAAATCTGGGCATTTCCAAATTTTCGTCCAGGATTAGAGGTTGTACGAGAAGTCTTGAGAACCATATACCCATATCCACATGGGCACTTTGGAGCCCATTCTAAGTTCCGTGATGAATACAATGTTGACTTTCTGAAAATTCCTGACCTAAGGACTCAGACGAAGCAAATAAAATAAATTTACAGAATTTATATATGAGAAATATCAAATAAAATATGGATCACATAATTGAAGAAGACATTTTAAAGCAGTTGCTATAGTGCTTAAATGTGGGTTTCCTAATATAGGAACAACCTACAAATTGAAAGCAAATACTTTTAGCAGAGGTCATCAGCAAATCTGGGGAATAGATAGTTTAACCTGGTTCAAGAGAAAATGATTCCTCCATTGATTTCAAATTCTAGACAATCATAAGAGAGCACAGCCTCGTTGTGCCAACAGTTGAAAGAAGAATTCAACCTCACTGCTCAACACCTTCTAAAGCTACCAATTACATAGAAGAAAATATCCATGGAAATAACCATCAACAGTTAAAGGATCCAAATGCTTTATGGACTGTCATTCAAATTCTCCAATCTCTTGTCACCTATGCCACTAGCCAAACATTCTATTGACTATATATTAAAAAAAAAATTAAAAACCAACTTATTGTAGCTTAGATCAATCTATGCAAGACTTGGATAAACTCCAAAGGATTCAAATAATTCTTAGTCAGTGGATAGGTTTTTTTTTTTTTCAACTGAAGATCAGACAGAAAAAAAAAAAAACAAAAAGATTAAACCTAAAAAAATAAAAAGGCGATGCCACCAGTGCCACTGGTGAGGCATAAAAAGAATAAAAAATATATAAAAAAAATGAAAGAGGGAAAGAGTGACTTCAGGGGCAGATGTCTGGATTCAACTCTAGATGCCATGACACAGCTCTAGATTGATGGCTTTGTGCCACCAGTGAGGCATAAAAAAATTAAAAAAAAAACAGAAAAGAAAAAAGGGAAAGAGGGGAGGACTCGGGTCAGGGGCAGAGATGTCTGGATTGAGCTTTGGATGCAATGATAAAGCTCAGATTGATGGCTAGTTTGCCATTGACGAAGAGGAGGATGCCATGACAGAGCTCTCCACTCCAGACAGAGACCATTCCAACCCATCCCCTCCCTGAACCCTAATCCATATTAATCAAAACCCAAGTTGAGAAGATGAGGTCACCTGGAGGGCAAGGACGATTGGAGGGCAGCGATCACCGGTTGGACGGCAGTGATAATCGAAGCGCAGCAGCGAAAGATAAAAGGGAAAGAGATGAGGGGATGAGGGGATGAGAGATGAGGAGATGAGGGAAAGAAATCACAATGCCCTCTTCCTTTCTTTTTGTTTTTTTAGCCCCAGGCGATGTGACGTTGGCGGCAGGCAAGATGAAATTTCATCAGGATGGTTGTCTGAGCTGGCACTCCACATGGGATAGTTGTGGAGTGGGTTACAGTGGATTTGGTCTGAGCTGGCACTCCACATCGGATGGTTGTGGAGTGGGTTGTGGAACCGGGTGTGCAGCTAGCATTTCTGAAAAACAATAGTCTAAGTTTGGCAAACAAATGGGATTTGTACATTTACATATATATAAGATGCAATGGTCACAAGTTTTTCGCATTTTTCTTACAATCCGTAATCAATCAAGCCATATAATTTAATCTCCTTGTAGTTTTTGACAGACTGCAGATGATGGACATTGAAATTTTCATTATGGGTCCCAAAAGAATTTTAAAAATTATTTATCTAGTGTGCACTCTTTCATAAATATCTCAAGCTAAATGATGAATCAACGGCTTAAAATCCACCTAAGAGCCATTTTTGACCTTCTAAACAAGATTACAAGTTCGGATTGTGATTATGGGACCCATAAGTTAGGTTCCCAAAGTCCCATAAGCAACCACTAGAGTCACGCAATGTTCACAATTTATTCGCTCCCCATTATTATTCATTTGGAAATTTAAATTGTAGATAATAAACGTCATAAATTGTTTTGCCAATTTCTCACTATCCATGATGAATTAAGCCTCCAAATTTTAACCCATTTCTATTTTAGGCATTTTGAAGAGACTGAATGGTTTGAATCTTATAAAACTGGCTTACTAAAATTCAGAAATTATGATCAATGGTCTGTGTGTTTTTGAAAATATGTCAAAAAATATAACTAATCAACGGTTGATCTTTTACTACATAGCCATTTGGGACCTTTTACACATGATAAATGGTTTTGATCTTGACTTTAAGACCTATAAGGTTGGTTCCACAACAAAAAAGAGTAGCCTATATGCTATTGCCCAACACACTACTCATCCACTGACCACTGTAGCTCCGTTTTTTGCACTTGTGAGGAGAGAGAGAATCCGATGTGGGGAGGTGGAGACTGAGGATTCACCATTGGCAAGGATTTTTGAGGGTTTGGGAGGATTATGACAATCCTCTCTTCATTTTCCTCTCCTTACCCAAACCTAGGTTTCCTCAGATCGAGGAAAACCAAAAAGGATTCCTTATTGAGGATGTTACCCAAATGTGCTCTTTATATAAAATACATTTTATTCTGGTTGGCAAAGATCAATGGATGAGTCCAGCAAAAGTGAATCTCTAAGGTGTGTTCTAACTTCTAGTATCTGAGACACAAGTAGTTCCTCTGCATGTGATTCGATAGATGACAGCCGAGCCAATTCCGACTCACGTTATTTGGCCTTTCTCATGGCTAGGTTGAAACTTGGATTAAGTTGGACCACTTTCCACATCTTTCTAAAATTGGGAGATTGTATGAAGTGTTGTCGCATGGCACGGTAGGATGGGGCGATTGTGTGTGTATTTTTGTGCATTTTAGTTGATTAACATGGACCCGAAGTGTAGGGTCTCAATTGTAGTTTTACCGGCTGAGTCCAGGATCGTATCCATAAGGAGTTAGTTTTCGCAGGAAACCTGTCCTAATTAAAATGTAATGCTCTTAATTGAAAAGCTGATGCTATCCTAAAAAAAATTTACAAAAATACACAACCACTAATTCTGAAAATTAAATTAAAAATACAATTCCAAAGCTGAAAAATCATAAATTAAACCTAACCTTAATATCCTAAACTAAAACAATCTTGGAACTAGAAATTGCAAAATAATAAACTAGATCAAACCACTAATTGAAGAAAAATAAATAGACCATTCATAAAACTAAAAATCAGAAATAAATCATTCAAATATAATAGATAAAAAATAAAAAGAATTCTAGTTTCTTTTATTATGGTAAATTTGAACACTGTTTTGGTACAATTAATAAAAGGCCACAAAAGCACCACACTATATGTATGCTATCATTACACACAAAAACACGATGCCAATCAAGGTGGAACACCTTGACCTCACTAATTGTGTATTTTAAATTAAAATGAATGAATACAACCAATAATACTAAAAAATAATTAAAACTAGAAAAAGAAATCTCTGCTTACCGCAGATCAAGACATCAAAAAAGAGGGGGGACTTGCGCATAATCCAGCATCAATCTTCGTGCATCACCAAGGGAAGAATAAATGATAAAAAGAAGATGGACTGAAGAAGATGGATCTAAGTGGGCTTGGCCAAACCCCACTTTGGATTAGGTGTGTGATGATGAGAGATGGAGAGGGTGGTATGAATGGTGGGATGGAGGGGTGATGGCTTGAGATATGAGGGAGAGAGTGACTATTGTGATTGAATAATGGTATGACAAGAGAGAGATGAATTGATGGCTGATGATGGAATGGTATATATATATATGAATGGGCTGATCTTGAACGTCTTTTTTATTCATGGGGTTGGTGATATATGGGAATTAATATATATAAGAGAGTTTTGAATGGTGGATGGGTATGGAAAATAAACTGACATGTGGAATGGTGTGTTTGTGGCATTAGAATTCTTTTCTACTATGGAAAGTGATTGGTTGTATAGAGAAAGTAGGTTAGAAAGAGTGGGTGATGTGTACTTGAAATCCTCTTTGTTTCCTCGTATACTCCAAGTTTGTAGCTTTACAACTAGTCTATTAAGTAAGAGTTTCTTCTTTGGCTTCATGTTTGCAAAAAAAAAAAAAAAAAAGGAAGTGTGGAGAGAAATTAGCTTGCCAATCTTGAGAGTTCATGCCAACACACACTTTCTAAATATACATCTCCTATAATTCTCCACGGAATGGGCCCACTGTTGATTGATAATAATTTTCAGTGATAGCCTTTGGTACACCTTTAAATGGCTTCAATTGATGAAGTGGGGCCCATTTGTGCTTCAATTTTTTCTTTTCTTGATTTTTTCTTGGATATCTTCACAATTAATTCCTTGGCAACAAATCTTGATTATGGGCCCCTTTCTTCAATTTTCCTTCATACAAAAGTGAAATTTTCATTAGAAATAATAATTTTAACTTAAAGGCACAATTGCACTAATGTAGACCCAATTCACCTAAAATGACCTAATAAATTTTCATCATTGATCGTGATTTATCTTTATATAACTAATGATTAATTGTGCTCGAAAATGTGAATGTGCAATGGATTCGAGTCCAACATTCACGTATTTCAAGCGTTTAAGAAGAATGAGAATTAACTATAGTTCATCATTAATTTCTCTTTTGTTTACCTGGGTTTAAATGTAAATGCTCTAACCGCGGGGATGCAGGTAATTTACAAGTCTTGAAATATTTATAACCCCTCCCTCAAGTCTCAGATGTGATCCAAATTTGGAAAATATAAGAAAATACGTAAAAATTGGGAAAAGATGCAGGAAAGAAGGACATAGGGGGGGAATGATCATGGGTCACTGGCAGACAGTGGCCGAAAGGCCACTGTTTGCTCTCTGTGTAGTTCTGTTTCACCTCTGTGACTTCTTCGAAGTGTTGAAAATTGCTTTTTATGATCTTTGGAGTGTTGAATGAACATCCAAAAGGTTGAATTTGGTTGTGGAATCGACTTAAACCTTTGATAACCATCACTTTTTGGTTAAGGATTGTTTTTTGTACAAATTCGAAGAGGATACCGTATGAAAACAAAGTTGTGTTATTCTGACCCTATGATTTTTAAGGGTTAGAATGAAGCCTAAAGAAGCTTGTTCACAACTTCCGGTGTGGCCCAAGACCCTTCCCAAGTGAGAAAATCAAAGGAAAAAGATGTCATCTGAGTGACCCTTGCATATGCCTTGCTTAAGTGAAGTGCATGTGCTCTCTCTTCTCTAAAGTATTTCTTACATTGAATTGGTGAGAATGGGAAGAAAATGTAGGCTAGAGTAGTGAAAAACACCATGTGGCTTACTTAGAGTTGCTTCAAACATCTAGAATTCAATTCAGGAACTTGCACTTGCTCTTTTCCTTCACTCTCTGTTTCTGTATGCTTATCTTTATCTCCTAAGAGTTCAAATCTTCCTGTTTATTGATTTTAGAGGCAGTTTTTAGGAGTTAGAGGAAGTTAACATTTGAAAAGGAGTGGAGGGAACCACTGAAAACCATCGGAACCACTTTAGGGGTGACAGTGATCACAGCCGCAATCACTCCCCAGGTCCATTTTTTGGACTTTTGCATATGTGACCCGCTTTCACCTGTTTGGAGCCCGAATGATGTCCGCTCTTCATAAAATTTGGAGGGATTCTTTTTTACACTATTTTGAGTGTGTCTTAGAAATTTTAGCCCGTTTTGACCTTTTAAAGTTTTTCAACTGCCCCATTGACTTTTTATGAAAATAGGCCCTTGTTTCAGCTGTTTGAGGCCCAAATGACTTCAGTTCCTTTTGAAACTTGAAGGGACTGATATCAAGAGTATTTTAGAGTGTCCATCCAAATTTCACGGAGTTTGAATAGTGGAAGTAAGATTTCGAATAGTGACCCATTTATTGCATGTTCTAAGTGATTATTCACCACACAGTATAAATAGTTAGCTTGTATTCTACCCAAACAACATTCAATCGAGTTGAAATTTTGGGAATTTATTTTGAACATATTTTGAAGCTCTATTCCAGATTTTATTAGCTTTGGCTCATTAGAAGTAGGATTTTGGCTAGTGACCTCCATGGCTTAGGGGTCATTATCTTCTAAGCTGACTTGCAGTGGAAGTAGGACCAAACAGAGTCCTCTTGACTTGAAAATTTGCAAAATCTCCTTTAAGAATGACTAAAGCATTGTGCCCAAATTTCATCAATTTTGGGTGTCGGGAAGTAGGACTTTGGTCAGTGACCCCATCACTTAAGGGTCATTGACCCAAAGTGGACATGTTTGTAGACTTTGGGTCAAATGATGTCCGTTTGACCTAAAATTTTGCAGAGCTTTTCTTGAACATAGTTTGAGCTTCCTCCCGGAGTTTTAATTGATTTGATCCTTACAAGGTGTCACTTTATACAGTGATCCCATAGAGCTTAGTAGATGTCCATCTGAACTGAATTTAGGTCCAAATGATGTTTAAATGCTTTGAAATTTTGAAGGACAGTCCATGAATGTATTTGAAGGTATTCACATGAGTTTGTGTTTGTTCTAACATGTAGAAGTGTCAATTTTCATAGTAACCCCCAAGGGCTAGCAAACAATCCCTAAAGCTCGAGTTTGAGCTAAAATGAAGTTCAAATGTTTTGAAATCTCGAAACATCATTCCCAGGCATATTTGTGGAGTTGCCTGGCGATTTCATCAGCTTTGAATATTTGGATATTATATTTGACTTGTCATTCCACAATTCTATAATTTGTGTACCTTTGCTTTTTTTTTTTCTTAACATTTGTAAATTTTTTTTTATAGGTCAACAAGTGCCCCCTTAAGGTGCAATGGTTAAAGTTTGACACTCATTGTGCCTTAAAATAGCCAAGATGTGGGAATGATGAATGGTTTTGATGAAAATGGTTTTGTCAAGGTAGATTGTAAGCCTAGCCTTGAAATTTTTTGAAAATTTTGGTAAAAACTATGAAGAGTTTGATGATGGAATTTGGTAAAAACATAAGAAATTTGAATTTCTTTACCCTAGTTTCACAGATGTCAAAAGTAGTATCTCTGTCGGGACTATAGGGGACACCATAGAAGAAATCCCTGAGGTATTTGGAAAATTCAGAAGTTTATGAGTTTTTTGTTTGGATTTTAGAAATGAATTTGATTTTCTCATGACCTATTTATCACAGATATTCAAAGTGGCATCTCTGTGGGGACTATGGGGAACACCCATAAAAGAAATCCTTGTTGTTTTAAGAAAATCAAAGTTTGAATTTAAAATGGATTTGGGTTTAGAATTTTCATAGATTTTTTATTCATTTTCAAAAAACCAAAGTTAATGTTTTGACTTAGCTCGACATGAGTGGAGATGGAAATTTGAAAAAGATTAGCTTTTGTGGGTTTTGATTTAAAATAATTTGAGATGATGGCTCAAAATCAAGGTCGACCCAAGGTGATTTTGAAATTTGGGTCGGTTTAAAAAGAAAACCCTATCTTTATATATATATAATTGCCCCCAAAATAGGATCATTTTATTGTGGGAAATTTATTGCTTTTGTAAAATACCCCAAGTGGGCCCACCATGGGAATTTTGAATGATTACATTTGAAAGGATGGGTCACCATGTAGTGGGTCCCCATTGCTTAAAATCACAGTGATCGTGGATGAGGAAGGCCAAACTCATTTAAGCTTGATCAAGGCTTGGACCCCACTAATTTTAACCAAGTTATGTTTGTGGGAAAGAGAGTGAAGCCATCATGACCATAAGTATGGGAGTGAGCCACTAAACAGTAGCGCCACCACCCCCACCCCCAACCCAAAGTTCAAGATTGCTGTGATTATGAGCTTTGAGTAAAATGAAGGGAGTTTACTTCCAAACAATGGACCCCACCTTTGTGGTTGTGGACCCCGATGATCATCGACGCTGTGACCGTGGACTTGAGGAGCAACAACATTGACCGTGGGCTTAAAGACGTCTCCTGCACAACTTATATAAAGCTCGTGCCTCTGTTTTCTCTTTCATTCTATAGTTTTCAAATTTTGTTGGGTTGTGGCCGGGAGCAAGAACAGCAACAGGCGAGGATCTCCTTCGGGTTTCCAGTGGATTTCGAGTTTTCTTCTTCCTCTCCTTGAGCTCCATCAATGGCCGATAAGGACCTTTGAACTTCATTTTCTCCTCCGCACGCTGTTTTGGCTGAGTGAAGGATTTGAAGTTTGCCTTTTCTCTCTCTCTCTCTCTCTCTTTTATTTTTTATTTTTTATTTTTATTTTTTTTTTGTTTTGCTTGCTTGATGATGGAAGAGCTATGTCTAGAGTAGCTTTCTTATGGGGATTTTGTTCAATTTATTTGTTGCCCAGGAGGTGCCGCAGTCACGGCTCAAGTAGCATGCTCATGGTCACTGGGATTAGGGCTTGGTCCCATTCTCTTCTTTCTTTTTTTAATTTTTGTTTCTTTCATGCTTCTAGATTGTCTTTGATGTATGAATGGTGTTTGCACAACCAAGATGCCATCTGGGCAAATTCACACTCATGGTTAACATTGTCTGTGAGCCACAGTCACCACCCATTCGAAGAAATGTCTGAGAGAGAAGCCAAGTTCTATTTTCTCTGTTTCTTTTCTCTCTCTCTCTCTGTCTCTCTCTCTCTCTCTCTCTCTCTCTCTCTTTTTGTATCTATGGTTTGCTGTTAACATGGGATTCATGTTCCAGTACTCTACTGTGAATATTTTCTCCATGTTGAGCACTGATCAAGCAGATGCAACAGTCACGGTCTGTGAGACACCCACGGTCACAATTGGCTTCTTTCTTTCCCTTCTTTTTTTTATTTGTTTCATGGTCCCAGCTGCCTCTTGAGGGTTCTCTTGAAGCTCTATTTATGTTGATCTACATGGGCTGAGGTTCCAAATCCATGGAAATATTCCATATTAGAACACTACTTGTGCAAATCCACTGTCACTGCTAACAGTGGTCATGGAGGACACGGCCACTATCATCTTGTGACTCCCCACACCCCACACCATAGTTACCTGATTCGCAATTCAACCAATTCGGATTCAAATTCGCAGTTAGTTCGTAATTCGACATGTAACCCAATTCGAAAATTCGTACCGGTAGGCTCATTTGATTCGTTTTACGCTTCGCTTCATTCGTAATTCGAATTCGACAAATTCGATGTACTAATTCGGATATATAATTCAAGATAATTTGCCATTATTCATGTCTAATTTGAATTCTATTTTACAAAAGTCTTAAATGCCACAAAAGATACATGAAAATGACATGACTAAAGATTTAAAAAAATGATTAAACGCATTTGAATCCAAACAAAAAGTCTCATACAAGTGCATTAAATTAAAAATAATCTTTAGAAAATGAATGATTATTAAAAGGGTATCAAAGTATATATTTTAGTGGACCGGCAAAGCCTTTTAGTCTTTGTATTCTCCATGATTAGTCAATGCCGGAGGTAAGCCCCACACTCTCAATTGTGACTACTCTTTATGATAAGGGATTTAATACGTATTGAAGGCCTTAATATTCCTTTGTGAGTCTAGGTCCTTCTAGTTTCTCACTCACTTGAGAGAAGTGAAACTCTAAAGTTGGCCCAGCCATTGACAATCTAAACCTCTTAAAATGAACGCCTCCTGTTTCCATAGGCAATTATTAAATTTTACTCCAATTAGAATTAGTCTCACCAAAAAATTGAGCATATATAAAACATATGAATAAAAAAATACTCTACGATACTAACCCACATTGTTTGACCATTTAGGAAAATTACACTTTGGTTGTGGTTATATTAAGTGACCAATTGTCAAATAGAACAAATAGAACATACAGTTGAATTTAGTAAAATCAGATATTTTATCCAACATCAATCTGACAGTGAAATTGACTGTAACTAGACAAGGTGCTCTTAATTGTGTGGATTTGAAAAGTGGGCCGGTGATACATTTATTTCAATGGGCTGCCAATATCATTGGTCTCGCCCTTTTAGAATCCAGACTGTAAGGGCAGGATAATCTTATGGTGTGTTTGCCCTTATCCTTTTCATCTTCCATCGGCTCTTTCTTCCATTCCAAGACAGGATTGGGGGAGAGGAAATTGGAGAAGAAAATATTTTGTAATTTTCGATCAAAGAAAGGAGATCTAGAAATGAAAAGATATTTTGCAGAGATTTTTTTTCTTGGTAATCCGTAGAGACTTTCCTTCGTAGGAGATTCAAATGAGAAGAAGTAATGATCATCTAGCGTGGCTTTGTGACTTTCCGGCATGGCTCTGTGATCATTTGGCATGGATGTATTGCGAGTAAGAGAACTCTAGATTTTGCTGGGTCATGGAATAGGAGCATCATCTGCTTCCTCAAAGGAATCGTCGAACTACACCGAACAGGGGCCGTTTGAGATTTCCGAATCAAACGAATAGAATAGCAAATTATTCGAATCGAATGGTTCGTGATTCGACACCCATCTAATCGAATCAGGTAACTATGCCCCACACCACACCCCCGCCACCCCCCCACCCCGCCCCGCGCAACTCAACACCCCTCCCCCGCGCCCCCCCTCCCTTTTTTTTTTGTGATGCTTGATTTCTCCAATATTTTTTATACAAGATGCAAGATTACTAATAGGCATTATCCCAATTCCAATGCCAAGCCACTGTAGTCTAGGCATGCTCACGGTCACCTTTCCTTAGTGACCTTTTTCTTCTTTTTTTTTTTTTTTTTGTTTGCTTTTGTGCTTTCATGCTTAGGCTAGTGTTAACGTTTCAGCTTTCATGCTTAGGCTAGTGTTAACGTTTCACCATTGCACTTCATCTGTATCATGTATTCACAGCTTCATATATTCACACCAGTTTTCCCCAAATTCTCAGTAGACAATCTATAGTTTTAAGAGGTCTTGTATGTGATGAACTGAATTTTGAGTTTAACCATTCCTATCTTGACTTTCATCATAGTACACTCTTACCCTTGATATGAAGACTATATTTAGAAGTTATCATATTTAGAAGTTTTCAATGATAACTTGGGATTAAAATTTCTAATTTGACCAAATCCATGAATATCTTTGAGACAACCCGTATGACTTTAAGCTTCAAAGTCATCCCTGACAAACTTGTAGTGAACTACCTCTATCTGGGGGATGCATTGGGCTTCATATCGTGTATTGTTGAATCTAGTGAAAGCACACTCACCTATTCTATTTAACCCTTGACATGGTCGTAGATCACACTTGGCCTATGCAAACTGTCGGAGGTGTAGAGGATTGAGAAGTGACATCCACTCGACCTTTGACATACACAAGTTGAACCATCATAGCCGTTGTGGGAATTACAGGGGATTAGGTTGTGGTTGTTTGTTCAACCACTGGCATGACACAATACAGACTTAACCACCTGGTCTCCATAGGAATTGTTTCACGATTCAGCGAACCAAATAGCCACAAGAGGCATTCTTTTTGCTTTTGACGAGAAGGTTACTCCACTTAAATCTCAATAATCATGAAAAGTAAAAATCACTTGAATTCGACTGGCTGGTTAAAGAAACCAACGAAAATAGGATGTCCTTCGGTAAAGTGGCTCTGGTTGAGTGGTTGAATGTGGCTTTGAATGATACATTTTACATTGTCTTTTTCAACTACAACCTCCAAGGCTACTGGACCACCGATCGCGTGGTTGAATGTAACTTTGAATGAGATGTTTTACATTGGCTTTTTTTACTACAACTTCTAAGGCTAATAAACTACGAATCAAATGGTTGAATGTAGCTTTGAATGAGGCGTTTTACATTGTCTTTCTCTATTACAACTTCCAAGGCTAATTCATCCTTCTTTGCCATTTCCGAGTTGTATGATCCAAGTCGCTTTAAATGAGCTGACCGTCTTTGTGTAGGAAGCTAACGGATACAATATCGCCTTCCGATCATTTATTACAATTGATGATCTTTGGTTTGAAATTAACTTTGCAGAGTAATATTTCCTTCATTAGCTCTACACGCACTGAAAATAGTGCATTGTTAATTTCACAAGAATGTCTAATGGTCCCATCATAGCAAATCTCAGCCCTAGAAGCCCTTTCTTTTTGTTTTTTTGCTGACATTTGTTAGAGATGCCATCTTGGGAATGTGGAAATCCATCAATCGGCTTTGAATTTGCATATGAGAAACAACATTCTCCAACAATTGCAAATAAGTCTAATGAAACCACGGGGAGTGACCAATAGACCAGTAGCACGTACTTTTGTTTTCAATGCTTTAAACTTGATGTTACTCTTCGTTGACCCTGCTGAAAACATGCCATGCACTTTCAAATGCTATTCTTTCATACATGTTTAACCTTGTTTATGCTTTATATTGTATATAGTTGCTGTCACGCTTTGCTTGTATTTGACATGCATTTTTAGCATTAGATACTACAATTTTCATGCTCGAACAAGAATCCATTGCCCCCTGAAAGGTCTTAAGGTGCTTGAACACCTGTTTGGACCAGGAGCTTTAGTTCTAGGACTTAAGTGTGCTTTGATGCCAATTCTTGGTATCTGAACTGAGTATTATTTTCTCCTTTTGGCCTTTTGCTAAGGAAAGATGTTGCCGAAATTTAGGCAAAATTTCATACCTTAGTTATTTTCACTATTGCTGATATTTACCTTCTCATTTGTTTGTTTTGTAGACAAAAAAGGCAAGGCACCTGCAATTGCAACTGCTGAGGCATCAAAGAGTCGTGCAAAGGGTAAAACTGCATGTGACTCCAATCCAAAAGATTCGAATGAAGTATTTGATGTTAACTTGCAAAGTCAGAGAACCAAAGCTCTATCACGAAGGAACTGGTAAACATACTGGTGTTTGGCGAATAACACCGATTGGGAGAATAATGAAAAGGTGAGCTTTAAAAAACCATGTTATATATTTGGAGACACCATGAAGGAGAATGTGAAGTAGCCTGTTGACCACGTACAGTACCGCTGTGTAAACTCAGTAGGGATTTTTTGTGAATTAACCACTATTCGGTCTTTCAGGTAGTATCTAACAATAATGTCAATGGATCCAACGATCCTGGCAAGGAATGATCCATTTTCGCGGATAAAGTACCACGTCCATTTCAAAACTGGTATATTCATGCGTCAGCCTCCATATTATTTCACATAGTACCCAAGGTTTGAAGTATAGGCCATAGAACCGTGCACTCTAAATCTTGAAGTGGGCACTGTGATTTCACAACTCAGAACAATTGGACTTGGTATCCACACGGGGGATGGGAGTGCCTGGCTTGGTGAAAAACAAAAGTCTTGTGGGTGGTTTAATTGCATTGGGGATTGGCAGGGATGGGTGATTGTTATTAAGCATCATTATGCATAGGATTTGAAAGTGATTGGAATTTTTGATGCTGTAAATGCCACCACACAGCAAGTCCCGTGCAAGAACAAGAATATTTGTAGTGCTATTCTGGAATTGTTCTGCCCAGCAACTGGTACCTTCATTAATTTGAATATGGAGTTGGGATTTTCTTTATGGGAAGTAACGAAGATTTTTGGTTTGGCACCATATGGTGAGATTTATGATGAAACCATCTTATCCAATGAAGAATTGGCTACCATGGATGATGAGTTCCAAGCTGCATATTATCTCCTGTTCGCGCTTGAAGATTCAATTCAAACAATCAGCCGCAGTCGAGGTTAGGTTGTCCAAGGCACATCAAAGGCAAGTTGGCAATTTATGAAAATCCGGGAGGCGAGAGGGGAAACCATCTAATACACATGAGATGGGAATGATCGTGATTCGGGGATTGTATGGATTCGAATACCTAGACTTCAAACAGAGGGATGGCAAAAAGATTGGACGTGGATGACCAAATGGGGTAGTGATTGGAACTATCGTTGGTGGATATACTACAATTGATGTTGCTTCATTGGCTTACAATTGATGTTGCTTCATTGGCTATCCTACAGACGGTGCTAGACCGAAAGCCAAAATCACCAGCTGGGACATAAGATAGACCAGCAGCATATCCGTTAGTGGATTAGGAACAGAAAAATGGAACCAAAAGGGCAGCTCAAACAAAGGTGCTAGCAGCTAAGGAAAACCTCTTCTAGCAGGAAGAAATCATCCAAGCCATTTTTCATAGGTACATAAAGATGCAAGAGGATTGAGTTGAATTTGGAAACTCAAATGAAATAGGTGATAAAGGATCTCAACTGAAAGGCAAGGAGCTAAAATTCTCAACCAATGATAAAGAAAAAGGAGAACTCTCTATAGAATGAATTAAGGAGAGGTTCCATAAGGTCTTGATGATAGGGCGAGGGTGAAAAGCAGATAGACTAATAACTAAAGAAAAAAAAGGATTCAAAGATTTTTTTCTAGGGAGGGAGGAAATGGAAGCACCGGCCAAGGCATATCGGGAGCAAAAACAAAAACCACTAGGAAGGTGGGCTTGTGGGACAAAAGATCTTGATTCAAATGCTTATTGTTAGGTTTATGTCTTGTATTTTAGTTTAGATAGACTGGTTCATTGGTGTAGCCAATGAATAAGTTAGGATCAAGGGTAATTTGGTCTTTGTACTGAGACTTTCTTGGTGGCAAAAAAAGCAAACATTATATATTCATGTAATGTGATCCTAGACTTTGTGTAGGAGATGTGGTAGATCTTTTTCCCGTGATGTAAACCACGTAGGGCCATGTAAGGTGTAAAAAGGTGTGAGCTCTTTTCCCCGTGGTGTTGACACACCACATATAGCAAGGTGCTGTAAAAGTAAGATTAAGACCTATGAGGATTGAGGAGCTAAGTGTTAGAGGAAAGGGAGTCCTTGTAACGAATTGCCTAGTATCTTTCATAGTGAAATCGAGCAAGATGCTCATAGCTGTGGAGGTAGTCTTTATGGTGAACCATGTAAAATCTATGTGTCATGGTTGCATGTTTTTTTTCTTCTTAGTGTGTGTGTGACCGATCTCTATTTAAGCCACACGATTAGTGAAGATTAAAGAGGATTTGGGTTCTCGGGTGTGCTGGAGATCTTCGTCGGAGAAGGGTTGTGGCTGTTGGATTCTTTGAGGAAGAAGACCAGAGAAGAAGGGTGATATCGCTGCCCCTTTTTTTTTTCTTTTTTAGGCTCCCTGTCGTGGTCTACAGCATTGCCGTAGCCAGCCACTTGCCACTCGCCAGTCATTGTACGCCACCGGTCGCCGTCCTTCTTGTCAGAGCTGAAGTAGATCGGTGGTTGATTGACGACAGTGGTTGCAAACAACAACAGCCATTATAGATCTGAGACGAGTGAGAATGAGAAGAAGAAGAAAGTTGGGTATATCCTAGGTCGGGTTGGGTTGGTTTGACCTAACCCGTGGAGAAAGCAGTCTAGTTCAATGGAAGGTTGGGTCGGGTTGGGTCAAACCTGATCGATTTATGTAGCAAACCCAGTAGCAGCAGTTCCAGATTGGGTTTGACCTGACCTAGTTCCAGCAAACCCAGTAGTGCAAGCCAGGCTAGGTCAGGTAGGACTTGACCCATTTGCAACAGAAGCCCATCAAGCAGAAAGCAATTTGGTTATGGGTCAAGTGGACCCGACCAGGTTCTACAGAGACCCCAGCTAGCCAGATTCCAGGTCGGGTCCTATTCTAGATTAGATTGACCCAATTTGTTTGCAGGAGAGCCCACCCAACGTCAGCAGGGCTAATATCAGCACCAGTCAAGTAGGAGGTTTGACCAGGTTCAACAATTGAAATTGTTTCTACAATATTTTGATCGTCCAATGTTTGATCGGAGATCCATTTGTGCCTACAGACTCATTATGAGGGGATTCATGCGTATATGGAAGAAGATGGGCAGTTCAACGGTAAAAAGGAATGTTTGACCAATTAGAGAGCGGAAAATTGTTTCTGCGATATCGAAGCCATTCGGAGTCGGATTTTAGATCCATTTCTTTCAGTGTGCTCGCGCTGTTGAGACCTACAAGGCAAACAGAAGATATTGGCAGTTTGATGTGCTGAAATTGGGGCAGTTTATAAGTGCTTTAGATATCAACATCACACGGACTCATTAATGAATTCTAACATTTGGTTTGAGGTAGAGTATGATAAGAAGAAGTTTGCATCATGGATTCAAGGATGTACCTTCAGTAAGGTCCGAGAAGACATAGACAGGTATTTCCAATGTGGCTCAAAGATTTGCGGAATCTAAGCCAAGGTGAAGATTATTAGGTTTATGTCTTGTATTTCGGTTTAGCCGAAGTGGTTCATTAGTGTAGCCAATGAATATGTTAGGGTCAAGGCTAATTTGGTCTTTGTACCCGAGCTTTCCTGTTAGCCAAAAAAGCAGACATTATATATTCATGTAATGTGATCCTAGACTCTGTGTAGGAGATGTGGCAGATCTCTTCCTCGTGGTGTAAACCACGTAGAGCCATGTTGGGTGTGAAGAGGTGTGAACTCTTTTCCCCGTGGTGTTGGCACACCACGTATGGCAAGGTATTGTGAGAGCAAGATTAAGATCTATGAGGATTGAGGAACTAAGTGTTAGACAAGAAGGAGTCCTTGTAACGAATTGCCCAGTATCTTCCATAGTGAAATTGAGCAAAATGCTCATAGCTCGTGAAGGTAGCCTTTATGGTGAACCGCGTAAAATCTGTGTCATGGTTGCATGTTTTTCTTCTTCTTAATGTGTGTGATGCGATTGAATGCTTCCACATTGCACTACACTTGTTTGGTAAGGTATGGGGAAGCTCTGTAGTATAATTCACATGTGATCCACCTATTTTTATCGAGGTTTGGAGGACTTTTAAGGGAATAGCATTTTGTTATTTTATTGTAACACTATTTAGCCTAACAAAGAAAAGGAGTGGAGAGATAGTAAGAAAGTAACAGATATCTAGCGGAGCATTTCTACAGAATCAATAAGGCCCTTGCCTAGATCCATATATGGAGGCCTAAGTTACCCGTATCAAGCGGATCATTTCTATAGAATCGATAGGACCTGGATCCATTTATAGAGACCTAAGTTACCTTTAGCAAGTGAATTTGGCAGGAAAGTCACTAAGAGAGGTGCAGTGTAAGCTGCTGGTTGTTGGAGACAACCACACATGGTGAAAAACCCCTCAGCATGGGCCAAACCACCCTTGGTGTCACAGCTCCAAAAATTGAAACGTGGGGTTACGTGAGATTAGGGCCAATTTAAACTTTTTCTTGTAATCATCCCAACACATGGCTCCTAATCAATGCCACATAGGATGCTTAGTCCACGGTGAGTTTAAACATTTCACACAAACACAAACACCTAAGTAAGCAATATCTAGCAGTTAGTATTATCAAAGTAATCAGAGTATTGCACATTAAAAGGGGTATCGAGTTTAAAGTTTAAGAGTTAAAGTTTAAAGGTTTATCCAAAATATTTTTAATGCAAGCCACCAAAAACTCGGGTTGCCCAAAAGAAAAATGATGAAAAGTAATAAGATCCCAAAATAAAGCGAGTCACTCACATGCGGGTCTAGATGGATCAGTATCCATCGTTAGCACCCCACTTGGGCTAGATAGCTGGCACAGGCTCTTGAAGCGCTTCACCCTCCTCAGTTGCCTCGAGGTAGTAGGACTCAATACCTATGCACAAAAAACTACAACATTAGTCTAAAACAGTAACTGTCAATTATATAAACATAAATCATGATAATATACAATGTCAAAGTAGAAAAACAACAAATATGATCACAACAAAAATACACATTAAAGACAAAATAAAGAATAGTATCCTAATTCATAGCTACACAAATACGGACAACCACATAAGCCAACATCCGAGTAAAACCCGGCCCATACTATGGCGGCCCAAATAGTTTTCGGATGACAGGCATCCTATCCATATACAGTGGAGTAATCCACCTTCAGATGACAAGCATCCTGTCGAAAGTCATAAAGCACAAAGCTCCGCCCATAATGGTTGGTCAGTCCACTCTCAGGTGCATCAGAACATGTCCAAAGTCCACAATGAGTAGTCCTCCCATATCTTAAACAAAGAGCCAAGCCTTAACACAGTCCATATAATTGAAATAAAGGTTATAATCACTAAGGAGTCATAAAGAGTGTAATAACAATGCAAAGATGCAAACTCGAAGGCCAAAGAGGAATTACAAGCCATCCCTAGGTCAATGTTACAACTTGTGTACCCAACAACTTTACTCGAACCCCTGGTGATGTAGAATTGGGTAGATAATTTCATTTAAGTCATAAGGGTGCGTAGCCCAGGTCCAACATCAACTGGGTACGTTTAATTTGTACATTGTATAGAAATTATGCTATCAATGAGAGGTATATTTGCTCCCCAATGACTCTCATACAAAGTCCTAGAATATTCCAAACATATGTGTATAAGGTCCCCCAAACATCCCTAGAAAATAGCACCCATTTCCATAAAACAATTGTACTCATATATAGAGCTTGACTCACGAAACATCGTGAGTGAGTTCCAGAGAGTATTTTGGGCCTTAAAATACTAAAAAAAAATGAAAGAAAAGGAGCCTATTCATCATTCTTTATCCAATAAAGTATTCTAAAGTAATACTCATTTTTCCATACAAATTGATACTTGCGGGAGCTTCAGTAAGGCCCCATGTTCCGACAATTTTGGATATAGTTATAGTTCTAGGGAGTTTGTATGATCTAATGATCAATATTAGAATACCACGGTTCCAACAAAAGATTAAAAGAGTGGCCTCTCCTTATGCCCTGCAATGGATTATGGAAAGTCCATACTCATTCATGAGGACTAAGACATTTTTTTTTTAAAGCATCCCAGTAGAACATGGAGCACTCGTGCGCCCACCTGGCTCTACCAAGTGCAGGAATGCCCTGCAGTCCCAACAACTGGGGGGTTTCAAACCTCCCTTTCGCTCCATTCAGGACTTGCATAAAATGAGTGTTTCCCCCCCTCCATTTACCACCTCCAAATCACCTAAAAAACTCCATCAAACCACCAATCTTGTACACACACAAATCTAGCATTTTAGCAAGAAATCAAAATGAGCAAAAGGGTGCGTAAATGTCAAATAAAATGCAAGAATCAAACTTAAAGCAATGCACATCACCAATAAAAAATGTAAATCCACTTACCTAATGTCAGGGAGATAAATGTGATGCAAGCCCTCACTTTTCTAGCCCTCCAACACTCAATCTCAATCACAAGCAAGCCCACAACCCAAGCAAAGCTAGAAATGAAAGAAGAAGAAACTAATAAGCATCCTACACACATCCTTAGCTCAAGAATCCAAAAGCCCTAACCAAGAGAAGCTTCTAAGCTTACTTAGAGATGGGGAGGAGGATAGGAAGCTTGCCAAAGGGTTCAATGGAAGGAGGAGAATTAGAGGAAAAAGATGGGAGGCTCCACACGGCAGTCTCGGGCTTGGATTTGTCACCTGTAACGAAGGGAGATGGAAGAGAGTGAGAACTAGCTGGGAAAAAAGGAGAATGAGAAAGAGAAAAGGGGAAATGAGGGTGAGGGATTGACTATTTGAAAATGGATTGGCTTTTTGGGTTATTTTTAAGAAAGCCCCTAAGTGAAGTAAATGGGTTATTTGGTGTTGAATACAGTTTTGGTTCAGGTCCATCTAGAAGAGAAAAGTTCTTAGGTTCAATTTGCGATCTACCTCGTAAATTGAAACAGTATGAAAATAAGGCCTCTACACTTTCTAAAATTGTGAGCTACCATGCTAGTAAGCTTAGACGAACTCGAAACCTAATGAAACTATGTACAAACGATCCTAACTCTAAATCGGACATGCTTAGAGTCTAACGGGGCTTATTTAGCTATCATACAACTTCGTCTTTAATAATAATATAATTAAGGTGCAGAACACTACATTCCTCCCCCTTTAGCACATTTGGTCCTCCAAATGCCTAACGTATCTCAGGAAGAAGATTTGGGTATTGCCTTTTCACTGAGTCTCTACGCTCCCAAGTGGCTTCTTTTAGACCGTGGTGCTCCCATTGAACCTTCACCCAGTGAATCGTCGGTGTCCTCAAGATCTGCTCTTTTGCATCTATGATTTGCAAAGGTTGCTCCACATAAGTAGCATATGGCTAAAGCTCTAGTGGCTCATACTAAAGAACATGCGAAGGGTTAGCTACATATTTCTTCAACATCGAGACATGGAAGACGTTGTGAACCCCTACCAACTTTGCTAGAATATCCAATTTGTATGTAACTTCTCCCACTATTTCTAAAATCTTGAAGGGACTAACGAATCTATGAGACAATTTGCCCTTTTGTCTGAATCTCAACATGCCTCTAGTAGGTGAAACCGTCAGAATTACACACTCACCAACCTTAAACTTGTGGTCTTTTCTCTTTAAATCAGCAAAACTCTTTTTGCTGCTTCTGGCCACTTTCAATCTATCGTGAATCTGTTCACTTTCTTGCTGGTATCACTGACAATAGAAGGACCGTGGAAGCTCCTGACATCAACCTCCTCCCAACAAATCGGAGTCCTACATCTGCGCTCGTACAAAGCCTCGAAGGTGCCCTGCCAATGCTAGAGTGATAGATATTGTTATATGCGAACTCACATAATGAAAGACTTTTTGGCCAATCTTTCCCAAAATCCAATATACAAGCTTTTAACATATCCTTCAATGTTTGGTTGGTCCAGTCTGTCTGTCTGTCTATCTAAAAGTGATATGCAATGCTGAGGCTCATAGTAATGCCCAAAGCACTTGAAGTCTAGTCCAGAATTTGCATAGAAACCTTGGATCTCTATTTGAGATGATCAAGACTAAAACACCATGTAATCTGACAATTTCATCCATATACATCGTAGCCAACTTGTCCCTCGGAGTCTTCGAACTCATAGCTAGAAAGTGAGCCACTTTGGTCAATCTTTCAACTATGACCCAGATACTGTCCTTGTTATGCATCAGTGGCAATCCTAAGATGAACTCCATCATAATATGCTCTTAAATCCAATCCAAAATTGCCAACTGTTTTAGATGTCTTGGCATCTCTTGTGCTCTGCCTTGATCTACTAACACACTAAACATCTTGAAACAAACCCTGTAATCTCCTTTTTCATGTTGTTCCACCAATAATGGCTGCGCAGACTCTAACGCATCTTTATACTACCTGGGTGAATGGTGGAATGAGAACAATGCACCTCTATCAATAATGCATTCTTCAACTCTTCTATGTTTGGCAGACACAATCTATCTTGAAAATACAAAACACTATCAATCTGAAGTCTGGCCTGCTATCAATTTGCTCAATCATCTAACTCCAAAGCCTTTGATTGCCTGTTCTTAATCTTGCCCAAAATTTTGGATTCCCAAACAAACATGCTGGTCAATAGAACCTTATCACTATACTCCCATAGCTACGAAAATCTCTGCCTATGACCACTCTACTCTCATGCATGCATTGGTCGCTGCTCTTTTGCGCAGTGCATTAACCATTACATTTACTTTCCCAGGATGATATTTGATCAAAAAGTCAAAATCTTTTATGTTTTCCATCCACCAAATCTGCTTCATGTTACACTTTAGTTGTGTAAATGAGTACTGAAGACTGCGGTGATCAGAGTGAATCTTGAACTTCTCGCTGTACAAGTAGTGTTGCCACATCTTCAAAGCAAAAACCACTGCTGCAAGCTCAAGATCATGAGTAGCATACTTTTTCTCATGTTTCTTAAGTTGTCTAGACCTGCAGGCCACCACTTTTCTATCCTGCATGAGTACATAGCCCAATCCAACTCCTAAAGCATCTATGTAGATTACAAATTTGTCATTCGTTGTCAGAAGTTTAAGCACTAGAACTGTAGTCAATCTATTCATCAACTCCTGAAAGCTAGCGTCACACTCTTCAGTTTGTGCAAGAGGTACATCATTTCTTGTTAACTTAATCAGTGGTACTGCAATCATAGAAAATCCCATCACGAACCTCCTGTAGGAATTGACCAAACCTAAGAAACTATGGACTTCAGACACTGACGTCCAACTTTGCCACTTAACCATTGTCTTTATCTCTGCTGGATCCACTGTTAAGCCTTCCTTCATGATAACATGGCTTAAGAAAGCACTTGCTCCGGTCAAAACTCATATTTGTCCAGTTTGGCATAGAGTTGATGATTCCTCAATGTTTGCAGTGTTACCTTAAATGTTGCTTATGCTCCTCTTGAGACCTGGAATAAACCAACACATCATTTATAAACATAATAGTAAGCTGATCGAGAAATGGAGCGAAGATCGTGTTCATCAATGCCATGAAGACTTCTGAAGTATTCATCAATTCAAAAGGCATCACTAAAAACTCTTAGTGCCCATATCTAGTCCTGAATGCTGTCTTCTTAATGTCCTGCTCTCTAACCTTGAGCTGATGATAGCTTGATCTCAAATTAATCTTCAAAAAGAATTCATCTCGCTGAAGCTAATCAAACAACTCATCGATCCTCAGTAGTGGATACTTATTCTTGATCATGACCTAATTGAGCTGTCTGTAATTGTTACACGTTCTCATAGAACCATCTTTCATCTTCATAAAGAGTACTGGTGCTCCCCATGGTGACACACTAGGCCAAATAAAACCTTTATCCAATAAGTCTTTTAATTGAATTTTCAATTCCCTCAGTTCTGCTGGTGCCATTCTGTATGGAGCTTTCGAGATCGGTGCTGTCCCTGGAACTAGCTCGATTGTGAAGTCAACCTTTTTGATAAATGGTAAGACTGGAATCTCTTCCAAAAAAACATTCAAGAACTCACGAACTACCAATATCTCAGATACATCCTCCACCGCATTGGATTATTTATCCTTCGTGGTAAACGCCAAGTATCCTTCACAACCACTCCTCAACAAACTATCTACCCTCAAGGCTAATATTCTGCTCATAGGTATTTGTTTGCATTGCCTAACAAACTCAACACTAGCTGAATTAACCCGAAACTTCACTGTCTTGTGATAAGAATTCATTATCATTCTGTAGGTAGATAACCAATCCATGCCCAATATGACGTCAAAGTCTTTTATCATGAGGATAATAAGGTCAAAAGATCAAAAGAGTTATGGTTGTAGGGAGTTTGTGTAATCTAATGATCAATATTATAATAGCTGAATTCTACCAAAAGATCAAAAGAGTAGCCTCTTCTTATGCCCCATGATGGATTATGGAAGGTCCATGGTCATTCATGAGGACTGAGACTTTTTCTTAAGAGCTTCCGAGTAGAACAGGGAACATTCATGTGCCCACCTAGTTCTGCTAATTGCAGGAATGCCTTGTAGTCCCAACAACTAGGGGGTTTCAGCCCCCCTTCCATTCCATTCAGGACTTGGATAAAATTAGTGTTTTTCGCCCTCCATTTACTACCTCTAAATCACCTCAAAAACCTCCATCAAACCACCAATCCAATACACACACGATTCTAGCATTTTAGCTTAGAAATCGAATTGAACAATAGGGTGCGAAATGTCAAATAAAATGCTAGAATCAAACATAAAGGAATGCGCACCACCAATAAAAAATGTAAATCCACTTGCTTGATGTTAAGGATATGAATGGACACAAACCCTAGCTATTCTAACCCACCAGCGCTCAATATAAAGCATAAACAAGCTTGCAACTAAAGCAAAGCTAGAAATGGAAGAAAAATACATTGGTAAGCATCCTGCACACATCCTTAGTGTAAGAATCCAAAAGCCCTAAGCAAGAGAAGCTTAGAAGCTTACTTATTGATGGGGAAGAGGAAAGGAAGCCTGCCAAAGGGTTTAATGGAAGGAGGATAGTTAGAGGAAAAATATGGGAGGCTCCTCATGGCGATCTCCGGCTTGGATTTGTGGCTGGCAGCAAGGGGAGATGAAGGAGAGTGAGGACCAGCTGGGAGAGAAGGAGAATGGGAAAGAGAAAAGGGAAATGAGGGTGAGGGATTAATTATTTTAAAATGGGTGGGCATTTTGGGTTTTTTTTTGAAAAAGCCCTTAAGTGATGCAAATGGGTTATTTGGGGGTCAATACGGCTTCAGTTTAGGTCCATGTAGAAGACAAAAGGTCATAGAATTAGATGATCTACCCACTGAGCTCAAAACTCCACAAATTGGAAAACTATGAAAATCCTACACTTTCTAAAATTGCTGTCCCTATTAAGCTTAGACGGACTCGAAACCCAATGAAACTATGCACAAACGATCGTAACTCTAAACCGGACATGTTTAGGCTCTAACAAGGCTTATTTAGCAATTTTACAACTTAGTCTCTTATAAAAATATAATTAAGGTGCAAAACACTACATTCCTCCCCTCTTATGACATTTGGTCCTCTAAATGCCTAACGTATCTCATGAAGAAGATCTAGGTAATGTCTCTCCATGGGTCTCTAAGCTCCCAAGTGGCTTTTCTTAGACTGTGGTGCTCCCATTAAACCTTCATCAGTGAATTGTCGGTGTCCTCAAGATCTACTCCTTCATGTCTATGATCTGCAAAGGTCACTCCACATAAGTAGCATTTGGCTAAAGCTCTAGCGGCTCATACTGAAGAACATGCGAAGCAACGGCTACATATTTCTTTAACATTTAGACATGGAAGACATTGTGAACCCCTACCAACTCTACCAGAAAAGCCAATCTGTATGCAACTTCTCTTACTCTCATTAAAATCTCAAAAGGACCGACGGATCTATGAGACAATTTACCTTTCGGTCCGGATCTCAACATACCTCTGGTAGGTGAAGCCTTCAAAAATACATGCTCACTTACCTCAAACTCGAGGTCTCTTCTCTTCAAATTAGTAAAACTCTTTTGTCTACTTCTGGCCACTTTCAATCTATCATGAATCAGCTACATTTTCTCACTGGAATCACTGACAGTTGAAGGACTGTGGAAACTCCTAACACCAACCTCCTCCAAACAAATCAAAGTCCTGCATTTGTGCTTGTAGAAAGCGTCAAAAGGTGCCTTACCAATGCCGGAGTGATAGCAATTGTTGTATGTGAACTCACATATGGGAAAACTTTTCGACCAATCTTTCCCAAAATTCAACACACAAGCTCATAACATATCCTGCAATATCTAGTCGGCCCTCTCTATCTATCTATCTATCTGAGGATGATATGTAGCTACGAAGCTCAAAGTGGAGCCCAAAGCATCCTGAAGTCTAGTCCAAAATTCACCGAGAATCCTTAGATCTCTATCAGAGATGATTAAGACTGGAACACCATGCAATCTAGCGATTTCATCTTTATACATCCTAGCCAACTCGTCCTTTGGAGTCTACAAACTCATAGGTAGAAAGTGAGTAGCTTTGGTCAGTCTGCCAACTATGACCTAGATACTGTCCTTGTTATGCATCGGTGGTAATTCTGAAATGAAGTCCATCATAATATGCACCCATTTCCTATCAAGAACTGCCAACTATTTCAGATGTCCTGGGCGTCTCTTGTACTCTGCCTTGAAATGCTAACACACTAAACACCTTGAAACAAACTCTGTAATCTCCTTTTTCATCTTGTTCCACCAATAATGGCTATGCAGATTCTAATGCATCTTCGTATTACAGGGTGAATGGTGGAACGAGAATAATGTGCCTCTGTCAATATCTCATTCTTCAACTCTTCTATGTTTGGCACACACAATCTGTCTTGAAAATACAAAACATCCGCTATCAATCTGAAGTTCGGCCTGCTATCAGTTTGCTCAATCACTTTAACTATCTCTAGAGCCTCTAACTACCAACTCTTAATCCTACCCAAAATTTCTGGTACCCAAACAAACATGCTGGTCAATAAAACCCTATCACTCTACTTCATACCTAGGAAAATCTTTGCTCATGGCCACTCTGCTCTCACGAATGCAATGGTCACTACTTTTTTGCTTAGCGCACCAGCCACTACATTTGCTTTCCCAGAATGACATTTTATCGGAAAGTCAAAATCTTTTATGTATTCCATCCACTGAATCTACCTCATGTTAAGCTCTAGCTGCATAAACAAGTACAAAAAACTACGGTGATCCAATTGAACCTCAAACTTCTCGTCGTACAAATAGTATTTCCATATCTTCAAAGCAAAAACCATTGCTACGAGCTCAAGATCATGAACAACATACTTTTTCTCATGTTCCTTAAGTTGTTTGGACCCGTAGGCCACCACTTTTCCACCCTGCATGAGTACACAACCCAATCCAACTCCTAAAGCATTTGTGTAGATCACAAATTTGCCATCCATTGTCAGAGGAAATGTAAGCATTGGAGCTGAAGTCAATCTGCTATTCAACTATTGAAAGCTAGCCTTGCACTCTTCAGTCCATACAAAAGGTACATCTTTTCATGTCAACTTAGTCACTGGTGCTGCAATTGTAGAAAATCCCTTCACGAACCTCCTATAGTAACAAGCAAAACCCAAGAAACTATGGACTTCGGGCACTGACGTCGGACTCTGCCACTAAACCACTGCCTCTTTATTTGCTGGATCCACTACTAAGCGTTCCTCACTGACAATATTGTTTAACAAAGCCACCTACTCCAGGCAAAACTCACCCTTGCTCAGTTTGGCGTAGAGTGGATGATTCCTCAATGTTTGTACTGTTGTCCTCAAATGTTGATCATGCTCCTCTCGAAACCTGGAATAAACCAACTTTTCATCTATAAACACAACCATAATCTAATGGAGAAATGGAGAGAAGATCTTGTTCATAAATGCCATGAAGAGTCCTAAGCATTCGTCATTCCAAAAGACATCATTAGAAACTTATAGTGGCCATATCAAGTCCTAAATGCTGTCTTCTGAATGCCTTGCTCTCAAATCCTGAGCTGATGATAGCCTAATCACAAACCAATCTTCAAAAAGAACTCAGCTCCCTAAAGCTGGTCAAACAAATCATTGATCCTCGGGAGTGGATACTTATTCTTGATCTTGACTCAATTGAGCTATCAATAATCAATGCACATTCTCACAAAACAATATTTTTACTTCACAAAAAGTACTGGTACGCCGCGCCCTCCCATCCCCCATGGTGACAAAGTAGGCCTTATAAAGCTTTTATCCAATAAGTCTTGGAAACGAATTTTCAATTCCTTCAATTTTGTTGGTGTCATTCTGTATGGAGCTTTCGAGATCATTGGTGCCCCTAGAACTAGCTCGATTGTAAAGACAACCTCTCTGATCAATGGTAAGCCTGGAATCTTTGCTGGAAAAACATTCGGGAACTCATGAACTATTGGTATCTAGGAAAATCCTCTACCACTTTGGACTATTTATCCTCTTTGATAAATGCGAAGTATCCTTCACAACTACTCCTCAACAAATTATTTGCGCTTAAGGCTGATATTTTGCTCGTAGGTATTTGTTTGCACTACCCAACAAACTCAACATTATTTGAATTAACCTATAACTTCACTATCTTGTGATAATAATTCATTACTACTCTATAGGTAGACAACCAATCCATGCCCAATATGACGTCAAAGTCTTTCATCGTGAGGATAATAAGGTCTACAAGTAAAACAAACTCTCCATCTAAACTCGGGTCCTTGAAAAATGTTGGTGACACTTGACCTGCCTACCCGCGGGTGTACTAATTACGAGGATGAAATCTAATCTAGCTACCTCTCCTTGCAAACATCAAGCAAATGTATGAGATACAAAAAAATGAGTGGAGATCCCATATAGTTTTAGCTTCTACGTTGGAGATGAGAATTGTACCTTCCACTACATTCCCATAGGTATTTGCATCCTCATGTGTCCACTGCATAAACTTTGCCCATTGTTACGGCCTAGGCTATTTAACTTGTGCTGGCCTCTAAGGTCACTGCTGAACCTTCTATTATTACTAGCCTTGGCAAGCCCTGAACTACCCTTGCCCCTATTGGGTTGCTGCCCTAAACTACTACTGCTGAGCGGTTGGTCCCCCAAACTGTGGTCCTTGAGGAGCGAGCGCTTGGTACTGTTACTGTTGCGGGGTCTGAGGCAGCTGCTGGTAGGGCTGTTGCACTAGCCTCCTAGGTTGCTGCTGCGTAAGAGCTTAGGGTACTGCAGAGTGTGTTACTGAAGTCTTACTACTGCTAGTGGTGGGGCACACACAGGCTCTATGCCTGGTATACCCACATTTGAAGCAACCCCTTGTTTCCTAATGACATTTTCTGTCTTATGATTTTTCTAGCATCTCCCACACTGATACCTCTGACTATTATTGTCAAGCCCCAAAATTTTAATTTGGATCGAATCGGTTTGTCGGGTCTGAGTCGAGTTGAAAGGGGCTGATGGGTAGTTTTGTAGGGCCTATTGGAGATAGGCTGATTAAACATTCTTGGGTGTTGGGCCTGAGTTATTTGACCCTTTTAAGCCAAAAGCCTTTTTGAAATTTTGTAAAACTCACTAAAAAGTAAGAAGCCCTTCCTTGTAATTTAGAAAAACCTTTGCATAATATAACCCTAAAGGTTTTCCCAATTCTTCCGTCCTCTTCTTTTCGTTTGCTACCAAGCCCTAACAATTCTCCAAGAGAACCAAGCTTTGATCTTTAGAACTGCTTTTGGCATCAAAACCAATCAAGTGGATAACTGTAAACAATGTGTTTTTAGTTGCTTTGTTGAATGACATGCTTTAAGATGTGATATATTTGATTGATTTTAATGTTTGGATTAGGCATTAATAATGAAGATTTGATTTTGATTAAAATAAAGATTCTGCATATTTAAAAGAAATAATATAAAAAATAAAATAAAATAAAAAATAAAAAAAACGGGTGTAGCCACTGCCTATCTAGCAGGGCAGCACCTGCTGCTTGGCCATCCAAGCAGCACGTGTTGCCTAGCCAGCTAGGCTGGGCCTAGCAGTGTTCGACCCAGGCTGCTGCTGGGCCCAACTATAGCTGAGCTGGGTTGGCGGACCTGGGCCGCGGCTAGGCTCAGCTTGGATTGTTGGTTGGGTTGAATTTTAATGGAGGTCCAATCTATTTAAAATTTTAATTAGGATTGTTTATAATTTCAATTAGGGTTTAATTTCTTGTAATTGAAACATTAAATTACAATTGATTGGGATAGTGATTTGGGTTTAATTATGACTTGATTAAAATATTAATTAATAGCTAATTAGGTATGATTGGTATTTTAATTAATTCAGTTGGGATTTAATTAAGATGTAATTAGAAATGATTATAATCTTAATTAGACTGTATTTGGGATTCTAATTTGGATTTTAATTTGACTTTAACTTTTAAATCTAAATCTGGGATTTGGATATTTTGTTTTATCTAAAATAATTAGGTGTTTTTATACACAACAATGATAATTAAGAACTTAATTGTCCCCTCCCCTTTTTTATCATAATTTGATTAAGTTTGGGTTTGGAATTTTAATACCTTTTTACCTAATTTGTAGAACACCCTAACTTTACACAATTGGATTAGATGGGCTCTGTTTTGAGAAAAGCTGATTGAATGTCACATGAGGTTAAACTAGATTCAAAATGGGAATGTGAGATCCAGGATGCACCACATGATAGACACCAAAAGTAGGATATTGCCATCGTAGACTCCCATTACTATTTTGAAGGAAGGTTGGTCTCCATGTGCTTATTTAATTAACTATGACTATTAAGTGGATTAGTACTTACCCTCAAAGAAATTAAAATGGCACATGACCCAGATGCACTTTTAAATTAAGTAATCCAAGTACTTAAATTAACATTGGGTTGGATATTATGAATTAAGGGTTTCTAGTGTTCATCATGTATCAGTAGACGTATGTATTTATATATACATATATTTATATATATTTGACCAATTGCAGTTCGGAGGTGGACGTACACCATTGGGTCAGCTTGTACGTTGGAATATAGTACACAACTGTGCCATTTATTATATCTACGTGAATACCTATTTTTGTATATCTATCTGCGGGAATACCCTTTTTTGTAGATTTATCTGTGGGAATACCCATTTTTGTATATCTATCTGCGGGAATAGTCGTTTTTGTATATTATATCTACTGGAATACTCATTTTTGGTATATTGTATCTGTAAGAATACCCATTTTTGTGCATTCATGACATTAGGTTTGCATTTGGTGTGTTTTGGGGCAGAATGTAAAATATTTTTTAATTCAATTGGTTAACATCATTGCTTGTAGTTTACCCTTTTGTCAAATTATGTCAATCTGACCTACTATTTTTGGTGTCTAGGTTTTGTTACGGTGCCGAACGAAAGGTTAGGAGACACAGAAGATTCCACCAAATGATAAAATTGTTGAGTGGAGCGTCAATGACATCATCTGACGTGTCCTAGTGTTAGTGTTAAGATCAAAACTTTAGATTATGTAATAAGGCCAGGTTTAAGGCCATCAGTTTATTTATTAAATTTATTTATCCTGGAATTGCAAATTTAATTCTTACGCTTCGAAACACTTGACCTTGACTTCATTATTATTGAGATTTGCTCTATAGTTGGTGTATGACACTCATCTGCGCAGATTATGAATTTCAGTTCCGCGTGTGATTATGGTTACTTGATCACTAAGTATAACTTCACGAAAGACCTCGATCTACTCAAAATTGGGGCCGAATGTTTTTCTTGTAAGAAAATTTTTAATTGGCCTCAATTCTCACACCCCTAGAACCAGGTTTGGATCCAACCCAGTTTTAGGGGCATGACAGTTGTAACCAAGGCTGTTGGAACTCTAAGCCTCAAATTTCTATTTCATATACTGACTTAGTACTGAAGGCTACTGAGATTGATACTGCGGCTAACTTGGCCAACATTGGCCCAAAAGAGCCAATTCTACTATTTTCTTCTTCAATTATCCTTTGGCCCAATATGCATCCAATGCTATTTCTGCAAAAACTTCTAGCTTCAGGATTCCCATCATCATGGTGAGGTCTTCTAACAAGCCATCTACAAACCTCCTGATCTTCCCCTCTTTTGTGTGATGAGCGTGGGAGCATTACGAGATGGCTTGATAAACTGGTGCTCATATTCTTGAACTATCATGGTGCCCTATGTCAGGTTCTAAAACTCTTTCCTCAATTGATCTCTCATGTAGTTTGGAATGAACTTGTAAAGGAACTCCATGGAGAAGGTGGCTTGATAAATGCTTAAAAATGCATCATTTCATGCACATTCTTTGGAGTTTTAAGGACTTATGCATTAAAAATCTCTTCATTTAGTTAAAATCATGTGTTTATGGATTTGAGCATCCGGGTAGTGTTTTAATGTAAAGTTCATTTAAAAATCATTATTTTTTAAAAAAATCATGACACTTTCCATTTTTGGGTTTTCACTTTTAGAAGGTTTTTCAAAATCTTATTTTTATGATATAATTTTTATCATCATGAGTTAAATCATGAGCAATGGTGTGAATTTATGGTGTCATTTTATGTGAACTATGCCCACATTAGTGCATTTGTGATTTTTGGTCAAAATTGTTATTTTAATTAAAATTTGTTTTTGTGTCTAAGGAAAGTTGAAGACAAGCATCCTGCATCAAATTTTGGAGCCAATTAAATATTTTTGAAGAAATCCAAGAAAAAAAAGGAGAAGAAGAGAAGATTTAGCATCATATAGACCCACATACATGTGCACATGTGCACACAAGCTTGGATGTCAAAAGAGGGTCCCACTCTTCAATTGTTACATAAATCTAAATTTGAATTTCAAGAAATCAAATTGGAATGAAGAAAGGAAAGCCCTAATGGAAAAATTCAAGAAAAAGAAAGTCAAAAAGGAAGAGATAAAAGTGGAAAGTCAATCCCATTTTTATTTGGACAATATGGATTAAAATAGTCATAACTCTCAAATCGAGTGTCTAATAGGGGAAATCTAGGTGCCGTGGGAAAACTTTTTTCGAGTAGATGTCTGTAGAAACCAAGATTACACAAATCAGAGCTAAAATGACAAAGTTATAGCCTTAGGAAGTTGGCTGTGTATTTTTCGGCTAGATTTCATAAAATTAAAATCTTGTTTTGATTTTAGAAAGTAGGTGCAAAGAGAAATTTGCACAAGAAAAGGAACCAAGAATCTTTTTACTTATTATATATTTGCTAACTTTTGGCCAAACAAGGAGACCAAACATTATAAAAAGGATTCAAAGGGGGTGTTCCACAAAACCATAAGCCCTCTCCCTCCATCTCTCCTCCACCCCAAGATTGGTTAGGCCAGCCCTCTTAAGTCCCATCCACTCCATCCATTCCACCATCTTCTTCATCCTTGGAGCATAACTTGAAGTGAAGACAAGTTGAAGAGCTAGGCAAGTACCAAATTATTCTTGAAGTTCATGATATTTGGGTATGATTGATGTAATTTTTTATATTTAATAATTTGAATTTATTGCTTATTTGAATTGAGTTTTTCATTGTTAAACAAAGTTAATGATGTCATGATTCTCACCATAGAGTTAACATCATATGTTTATGTGTAGTTACAATGCGTGTTTGGCACGGTGGATCTAAGTTTACTTTGATTCCATCAAATAAGGTTTTAAATTCAGATTAAAAGAACTGAAATCCATTTTTTCCTCTTTTCATTTTATTGCATTCTATTTTATTTTCAAATTTATAGTATTCACTTTAACTTTCATTCAATTGGTGGTTTGATTACTCTATTGTTTTGCAATTCTAGTTTCTATGCTTGTTTTAGATTAGGTTTTATTTCTGATTTTTAATTTTAATTTGACATTAGAGATTGTAATTTTAAATTAATTTTCAATTTAGTAGGACATTATTTTGTATAGATTTTATTAGGATAGTACTAGTTTTTCAATATGACAGGTTATGAGTTACATAGCTCCCTCTGGATACGATCCCGACACACCAGGTAAAACTACAATTAAAGCCTTGTACTTTGGTCATCGATTAAGTTTTTGGCACCATTGCCAGGGAGCTTTCATCGCCAAGGTAATTTTCCAACTTTCCTTTTAATCACCTTGTGGGTGTGCCTTTAATATTTCTATATCATTCTAGATCAATGTGTAGCATGCATGGAATGTTTGGACTAGCCAATGAACATTAAAATTGGATTAATTATCTCTGCTTTTTTTATAAAAATTGGATATTTTCAGATTTGAATAATTATTTTTCTGATTTGACTTTTCAAAAATCACATTTTTTTTTTTTTGGAAAGTTACCATTAAACTAGTCCTATTGTTAGCTAGTTGTAGTTGTTTCTTTTGTGGTTGTTTAGGGCTTTCTTAAAATTAGTTCTCTTTCTATTTTTAACCACTTTTTAGGTTTTTAAAGTTTCTAAAAAAATTCTGAAACACTTTCTTAGAATGCAAGTAAAAGAGAAAAACCTTCCAAATTCAGCTTTTTGTCCAAGAAACTTGCCAAAAAATAAAAAATTTCAAAACTTTCATTAGAAACTTGTTTCTTTTGGTTCTTTTTAAATTTAGGAATCAATTTTTAGGAAACCTTTCTTGTTCTTAGATTTTTCTTAGCTTCCTTATGTACCAAAAATAAAAGAAAAAAACCTCAAAAATTGACCACCTTCCCCTCTTGACGCCCATCATTATGAATCAATGGGACACCGCGGTCAAGAAGTCATTCATTGATTGCAAAAGTTCTTCCACTAACATGACTAAATCTTTAGGTGATTACCTATGCCCTACACCGACATTTACAGCTTACATGGATAAGTGGTAAACGATCAATGCTGTGCCAAATCAACATCCACCAGTGATATTCCCATGAAATCTCTACATGAATACCTATACCCTAGAGCAACATACACTTCATATGAGGATGTGTGGGGGAGTGATCAAAGCAACAACCAATCTTCATCCTCTAAGGATGTTGGGCCAAATGCACAAACAAGTGGAGGAAGCAAATGCATATCAAAGGACTTATTCCAATGAGATAGGCACCACATATAGTCCAAAATGGGAAAATCACTGTGGATATAATTATACAAAGGACCCCGCCAATGAGGACACCAATGAGATAGTGAGTGATAAACCAATTAGGACGTCACATGATCACCCACACCACACATAGTCATTCATTCATTCCAATACGGATGTATGGAGGAATTATCAAAGCGACACCCAAACATTCACGAATAATCATCAAGTTCGAAAGCAATTCTAGAGGTGTTGCAAAAACAAAAGATTGAATCAAATGTACATCAATGGCCTTATTATAGTGAAATGGGTAACATGAGTAGTCCAAGTTGGCAAAATCACCCCAATTATAATTGGCATAACAAGCTCAATGTACACAATGATTACATGCCTTAAGATCAAATTCCGGGTGGGTCATACGGATGTTTTTCCTAGAGGATTCCTACGCACCCCCAATATCCCCATAGTCATAGGCCCCCAATAAACTCCCTCCGCCCAAACAGGCATATAAACCACTACTACTGCCCCTGGAGAAATCTTTGGAGGACTTGCTCCCTGAATCCATTCGAAGACAAATCAAGATCTATCAATTAACTATGAGTGCTTTTAAAGATGAAATAAGATCTTTATTAAGAGAATATACTTCTCAAGTTACACTCCATGACAAGCAACAAGCTACAACCATTAAAAGTGACATAGAAATTCCACAAAGTGATTCAACATACAATGAATATCATTCATCAATGGATCACACAAATGCACAATTGGGATCTAAGGGTGATGATGAGCAAATTTATAGTGGTGTGATAGATGACGATTCTGACTTTGACATATATAAGCCCATAGCCCCTTTCCCTCAAAGATTGAGCCAATGTAATAAGGTGAAACCGAACTTCCTTAATGAGGATGATGAGCTATTTCAAGATGATACCTTTTATGAATCCAATTCTTCTGAGGAATCCACCATTATATGTTTTCAAGAATTTCAGGTTCCCATGATTAATGATACTGCAAATGCACCTCATGAGCCCTTAAAGAAAAAACAAAATTGGGAGGACAATCTAATTTTTCAGGTTTTTAAAACTTTGACTTTGGAATATGTGGAAAATGCCGTGGCAATTGGTTTGCAATTACATGATCCCATTCTTGGAGAAATTGCATATTCAATTCTAGAGTGGTTAGAATTGTAGAAAGTGAAAGAAGAAATTTTCATGGATAAATTCTTAGAGTTAGAGAAACATGGCCATGATCAGATCCCCAAGTTTGATGTTTTGGAATCACTTGAGGCATTAGTTACACCCTTTAATCATGATGTTGCCACAGAGAATTTAGTGCATGTGCTGGTAAAACACAAAAGTTATGGGCACGAGAGGACCATGTCCCATCCCATTTTCTTATGTTCCCTCCTCATATGAAATTTCATGACCCATTCTTAAATGAGTAGTTTTTCATGGTGGTCATTGCTACACACATTCACAAGGAACATGTGGCTCTCTTGTTCATTGAACTGCATTGTTTAAAACTATCATCTTTTCATGTGCTCCCTATGAAATGTGTAAAGGAAAATTTCGTTTGGGATCTGGTTGGATTTCAGGTTTTGAAGCCAATAGTGTAGATATTCTTTTTTTCTTTCTTTCGATAGTGTAGATTTTTCTTTTCTATTTGTTTTCTTTTGTGTTTTGTCTAACCATGGACAGGGTGCAGAAAAGCTACACACACAAGTGACTTCTTCCACTTTACCTCCTATCACTTACTTTCCACATGTTCTCATTTCCATTTATATGCTACATTGTACGCATAACATCAAGGACGATGTTCATCTTAGGTTGAGGGGTGGGAACAAGCACACTTGTCCACTTTTAGACAAAATTTTTGAAATTTTTTTGTTTTTTTTCTAGTTTTTCTTTTAGGAAATTTTTGAATTTTTTAGGATTTTTGTTGTGGTTTTAGGAATTTCTTTCATTTACATTTTCATTTTTAGAAAAGAATGTTTTCAAAGAAATTGAGGTGATTTGAAGATATATATGAATTTGGAATTTTTAAAACTTTTGGAAAGAAGTAAAAAGAAAGTTTATTGTTTCTAAAAGAAGAAACCCATTAGAGAATTAACAAAACTTGTTTCTCACATACACACACATATACTTGTTTCGACTATTTTTTGGAAGAATACGATGAGAACTTAAGATTCAGTTTGTAAAATACTTTTGTTTCTTGGTTCATTTTTTGTGGATTGTGTATACTAGAACCAAAATGAATTAATTTGAGTGAAATGAGAAAGGCCACCAAGTGTTTATTTTTTATTTTATTATAGTTCATTTAAAAGAAAAGAGAAAAGAAAAAAAATAGTTTGTGACTAGTTTAGGTTCGTAGCCTTTTTAACTCGAATTAGTACGCCTATAGGGGTGTTTTCATATCTAGTGCCCTAAAGCCATCCGGTTTAGGAGTTATTGGCCTAATGCTCATTACATAAGTTAATTAGAAAGTTTAAGGGACCTAGACATTCCAAGGTCATAAAATAATTTATTTAAAAAAAATGATGACGAATTACGGCCCAATGAGTGTCCGTAGAAATTTTCAAGGGATATATGCAGAAATGCATAAGGACTAAGTTTGCTCCATAGATTCTAACTCTTCCTATATCATATGAACTTGAAAATTTCTACGTTGGAAAAAGTAAGTGAAGAGTGTTCGCAAAAGTTTGCAAGGGAGTATGTGCAGGGATGAACAAGGACCAGGTTTGTTCTTTGGATCTTAATTTTTCTTCTATCATATGAACTAGAGAACCCTTGCGTTGGAAAAAGACAGTGAGAGAAAAGAGGCCCATAGAAGTAAACAGTAGTGTGGTAGCCATCTTCATAGCTTTGAGAGGAAATTTGTTTTTATTTTAATTTTGGGGGATCAGACTATTTGAAGGAAAAATTCCATTTTTACAGCATTATCATGAAATATTTGAAAAAAGTTCTTAATGTATACATTTTCCACCATGCACACAAGTTTGGTTTGAATTTGAGAATGTTTTCAAAAATAAAACTGTGAACTGGACTTTGAAAAGTCTGAAATTTTGATTACTACAAATTTCAAAAAATATTTGATATCAATGGATTTTCTTTTGGAGAATTTCTTTTACCTTTGTTTTTAGTTTGTTTAAAAAAATAAAAAAAGATTTTTGTGGGTATATTCACTGCAAACTCTCACAAGGCACAACTCATCCACTAGGGGAAACCTAAAGGTTCAAAGGCTTACTGCATATGCCAAATACAGTCAAGAGTGCTAGCAAAAGTAGTATTTTCCTTTTACAGTCTAGACTTCATTTTCATCATTTAGGTTAGTTTAGTTTAGCTTTTTACTCTAGATCGCATATGTTGGTCGAGACTAGTAAAATGCTGGTTGGGGGGTGTGATAAGTGCCTAAAAATGCATCATTTCATGCACATTCTATGGAATTTCAAGAACTCATGCATTAAAAATCTCTTAACTTAGTTAAAAATCATGTGTTTATGGATTTGAGCATCCATGTAGTGTTTTCATGTAAAATTCATTCAAAAATCACATTTTTTTAATAAAATCATGAAACTTTCCATTTTGGATTTCTATTTTTAGAAGGTTTCTTAAAATTTTATTTTTATGATATAATTTGTAATTATCATTAGTTAAATCATGAGCAATGGTGTGAATTTATGGTGTTAGAACCAATGTTGGTTGGGGGGGTGTGATAAGTGCCTGAAAATGCATCATTTCATGCACATTCTATGGAATTTTAAAGACTTATGCATTAAAAATCTCTTCATTTAGTTAAAAATCATGTGTTTATGGATTTGAGCATTAGTATAGTGTTTTCATGTAAAATTCATTAAAAAATCATATTTTTTAAATAAAATCATGAAACTTTCCATTTTGGATTTCTATTTTTAGAAGGTTTCTTAAAATCTTATTTTTATGATATAATTTGTAATTATCATTAGTTAAATCATGAGTAATCATGTGAATTTATGGTGGTAGAACCAATGCTGGGTGGGGGGTGTGATAAGTGCCTAAAAATGCATCATTTCATGCACATTCTATGGAATTTTAAAGACTTATGCATTAAAAATCTCTTCATTTAGTTAAAAATCATGTGTTTATGGATTTGAACATCAGTGTAGTGTTTTCATGTAAAATTCATTCAAAAATCACATTTTTTTAATAAAATCATGAAACTTTCCATTTTGGATTTCTATTTTTAGAAGGTTTCTCAAAATCTTATTTTTATGATATAATTTGTAATCATCATTAGTTAAATCATGAGCAATGGTGTAAATTTATGATGTCATTTTATGTGAATTGGGCCCACATTAGTGCATTCGTGAGTTTTTATCAAAATTGTCATTTTGATTAAAAGTAGCTTTTATGTCTAAGGAATATTGAAGACAAGGGTCCCGCCTCAAATCTTGGAGCCAATTAAATATTTCTAAAGAAATCCAAGAGAAAAAAAGAAGAAGAAGAGAAGATAGAGCATCATATGGACCCACATATATGTGCACATATACACACAAGTTTGGATGTCAAAAGAGGGTCCCACTCTTCAATTGTTGTATAAATTTAAATTTGGATTTCAAGAACTCCAATTGGGATGAAGAAAGGTAAGCCATGGTAGAAAAATTCAAGAAAAGGAAAGTCAAAGAAGAAGAGATAAGAAACTAGAAAGTCAATCTCATTTTTATTTGGACATCATGGATTAAAATAGTTATAACTCTTAAACTGATGTTGGATAGGGGCAATCTAGGTACCGTTAGAAAGCGCTTTTAGTGTAGATATCCGGAGAACCCAAGATTAGACCAATCGAAACTAAAACAACAAAGTTATGGCCTTAGGAAGTTAGCTGTGTATTTTTAGGTAGGATTGCATAAAATCAAAGTCTTGTTTTGATTTTAGAAATTAGGTGTAGAGAGAAGCTTGCACAAGAAAAGGAATCAAGAATCTTTCTACTTACTATATATTTGCTAACGTTTGGCCAAAGAAGGAGACCAAACATTATAATAAAAAGGATTCAAGGGAGGAAACCTATGATTTCCAAGACTTAGGCTCAAAAACTGCCCACTGGGGGGTCAAAAATGGTAAATGGCCTTGCAAAAATTGAAAATTGGCATGAGCACTTCGCTCAAAGGTAGAGTGACTTGTAGGAACTGACGGCCCACAAATTGGACGATTTCTAAGACTTAGGCTCGAAAACCACCTACCAGGGGGTCAAAAACGAGAAACGGCCCTAGAAAAATTAAAAACTGGCATGAGCACTTCAATTGAGTGTAAAGTGACTTGTAGGACCTAGCGGTTTGCAAATTAGACTCCCGGTTAGATAATTAGAAGCAAAACCTATGATTTCCAAGACTTAGGCTAAAAAACAACCCATTGGGGGGTCAGAAATGGGAAACGGCCCCTGAAAAATTGAAAACTGGCACGAGCACTTCACTTGAGTAGACTGACTTGTAGGAACTGACGGTCCATAAATAAGACTCCCGGTTAGAGAATTGAAGCAAAAACCTATGATTTCCAAGACTTAGGCTCGAAAACCGCCCACCAAGGGGTTAAAAATGGGAAACGGCCCTGGGAAAATTGAAAACCAGCATGAGCACTTTGCTCAAGGGTAAAGTAACTTATAGGAACTAACGGTCCACAAATTGGACTACGAGCTAGAGAAATAGAAGCAAAAGCCTATGATTTCCACTACTTAGGCTTGAAAACCGCCCACCGGGGGGTCAAAAATGGTAAATGGCCCTACAAAAATCAAAAACTAGTATGAGCACTTTGCTCGATGATAGAGTAACTTGTAGGAACTGATACAAATAGGACTCGTTAAATAATTAGACGCTAAAACCTAGAATTTTCAACACTTAGGCTCTAAAAATGAATGGAAACTGGCACGAGCACCTCGCTCAATGCCAAATTAACTTGTAGGAACCAACGGCTCACAAATTGGACTCCCAGTTAGAGAATTAGACCTAAAAATGTTGGATTCCAAACACTTAGGCTCTAAAATAGGCCGTTAGAGATCCAAAACGGGAAATGGACAGCAGCCCGAAAACTGGCACGAGTACCTTGCTCGAGGCAAAAGTAACTTGTACGAATTGATGACTCGTGAATCAGACTCCCAGTTAACGAATTAGATGGAATAACCGCTTAATTCTCAAAACTTAAGCCAGAAAACAAGCCGCCGAAAAACTTAGGAAAATATTATATATACATGTTTATCTTACATTTGTAATTTAATTCATTGAAAATGTTCTAATGTTATTTTTGTCATTACAGATTGATGGACAATTTGGGCTCGGTTGCAGACTTGGAGGAGTATTTTATTTTTATTTTAGTCTATTTGTATTTGTATATTGCATATTTATATGGGACTGTATCATTATGATATTTGTTAAATAAGATGAATGACTTAATAAAAAATTGTGATTGTTGTTTGTTTATTTAGCAATTCTTGTATGCATGGATTGCTTGTGTTAAATACAAGTATATGAATAGGTTTATATTTGATACAGGTGTATAAACAGGTTTATTGGAAAACTATAATGAAAAAACAAATATTATATTTTAAAAAAAATCTATTGCCGACAAAAATGATGTTTGCCGAAGTTTTTTAACATTGGCAAAAGTAAATTAAAATTTTAAAAAATAAATAATTTGCCTACGTCTTTTAACGTCAGCAAAAAGATTTTGTAAATTTTAAAAATAAAAATAAATGTTACCAACATTAAAAAACATCGGTAAAAGGAAAAAAAATTAAAATTGAATAATGAATGAGTTTACCGATGTTAAAAAACATTGGAAAAAAGTAAAAGAAAATTATAAAAATGGAAATTAATTTGTAGACTTTTTTTAACGTCGGCAAAATGGAATTTTCAAATTTGGTGAAGATTTTTACCAACATTTTAAAACGTCAATAAAAATGAATTTGAAATTTAAAAAAATATGAATTGAGTTAGCCCACGATTTACCGACATTTTTTAATGTCGATAAAATGCAATTTTAAAATATAAAAAATATGAAAACTTTTTACCGAGGTTAAAAAACGTCGGCAAATCATGGGCTTAAAATTGAAAAAAATGAAATGATTTTTTTCGACGATTTTTAACATCGGTAAATGGCCAATTTATCATCAATAAATATTAGTTTTTGGCAACGTAATTTTATTCCATCGATAAAATATTTTGCTGACGTTTTTTTGGCGACGTTCGGCCAACAAAAATATTTTTGTCGGTAAATTCATATACCGATGTTTTGTTATTTTTCGGCGACAAAAAATTTTATAGCTAAAAATGTGAATTATTGTAGTGAGTTGCAAAAGACCGTAAGCCCTCTCTCTCCATCTCTCCTCCACCCTAGCTAAGATGGGTTAGGCCAACCCTCTTAGGTCCCATCCACTCCATCCATTCTACTATCTTCTTCATCCTTGGAGCATAACTTGAAGTGAAGACAAGTTATAGAACTAGGCGAGCAACAAATCTTTCTTGAAGTTCATGATCTTTAGTTATGATTGATGTAGTTATTTCAATTTAATAAATTTGAATTTATTGCTTATTTGAATTGAGCTTTTCATTGTTAAACAAAGTTAGTGATGTCATGGTTCTCACCATTGAGTCAACATTGTATGATTATGCATAGTGAAAGTGCGTGTTTGATACGGCGGATTTAAGTTTACTTTGATTCCATCAAATAAGTTTTCAAATTCATATTTAAATAATTGAAATCCATCTTTTCTTTTTTATTTTATTGCATTCTACTTTTATTTTCAGATTTATTTTATTCACTTTAACTTTCATTCAATCGGTGGTTTGATTATTCTATTGTTTTGCAATTTCTAGTTTCTAGGATTCTTTTATATTAGGTTTTATTTTTGATTTGTAATTTTAACTTCACATTTCATATTGTAATTTTAATTTAATTTTTAGTTTAGTATAACATTATTTTGTATAGATTTTATTAGGATTGTACTAATTTATCAATAGGACAGGTTGTGAGACAAATAGCCTCCTGTGGATATGATTCTAACTCACTGGGTAAAACTACAACTGAGGCCTTGCACTTAAGGTCATCAATCATGGCCCCTGCCCTAACCTCTTCAATTGTGTCTACTTGAATTACAACTTTCTCTGTATCCCACCGTTGGCGAGTGATCCCTCTAAACATGTAGGCACCTAACTCAACTTGCTACTTTTGAGCGCACTTGAAAAAGACAAAGATAGGCTCTAACTATGATATGAATTCATCTACATGCATTGGCTCCACTGAACCATAAAACTCGGGAGGAAACCTTTTTCCGAATTTCTCAAACAAGTTATTTGGGTCTACTTCCTTCGATGCTAGAGTGAATTGAATCGGTTGTCTGGCTCACAACAACGACTAGCAATTCAGCCTAGAAAGCAGCCCTGTCCGCATTAGGCCAAGCCTGACCTGCGACTCTCTCTTCTTTAGCATGCTGCCTTTCTGCTACCCTCTCTACATCTAGGACTCTCATCTATGCTGCATGAGAGTTCTGAGCTTGCAGAAGAGCCTAGAGCAACTAATTGAAGCGTGGATCTGGAGGATTCAAATCGTCCTCGTTATTATCTTGGGATCATGCCCTTGATGAACTAGAACCTGCAAGAGAATCGGAAATATTAAGTACCTATCAAACCAATGCTATAAACTTTACACTAAGTAGGTAAAATCATCTAACGAACAATCGGAATCCTCACACACATCCTATTGTTTCTATCTACTTTTAGTTCCTAGAAACATACAAAGCTTTGATACTGAGTGTCATGACCCCAAAAATTGAAACATGGGGTTACATGAGATTAGGGCCAATTTAAATTTTTTCCTGTAATCATCCCAACATGTGGCTCCTAGTCAATCCCACACAGAATCTTTAGTCCACAATTACATTAAACATTTCACACAAACACAATTACCAGTGAAAGCAATATCCAGCAGTTGGTATTATCAAAATAATTAGGCTATTGCACATTAAAAGGGGTATAGTGTTTAAAGTTTAAGTGTCAAAGTTTAGAAGTTCATAAAAGATATTTTAAATGCAAGCCCCCCAAAAACTCGGGCTACCAAAAGAATAATGATGAAAAGTAATAAGATCCTAAAATAACGCGAGTCACTTATGTTCGGGTCTAGATGGATCAATATCCATCGTTAACACCCCACTCGGCCTCAACAGCTAGCTTAAGCGCTTGAAGCGCTTCACCCTCCTTTCTCGCCTCGGGGTAGTAGGATTCTGTAACTATGCACCAAATACTACAACATCAACCTACATCAATAGATGGCAAGTGAATAAACATAAATCATGATAATATACAATATCAAAATAGAAAAATGATAGATATGATTACAATAATAATAAGTAGTACAAACATAAAAAAGAATGGAATCCTAATTCATAACTACACAAATGCGCACAACCACATAAGCCAACATCCGAGTAAAGCTTGGCCCAAAATATGGTGGCCCAATCCGTCTTTGAATGCTAAGCATCTTGTCCATATATGGTTGATCAATCCACCTTTGGATGACAAGCATACTATCCAAAGTCATAGAGCACAAGGCTCCTTCCATGACGGTTGGTCAGTCTGCCCTTAGGTGCATCACACCCTAAACAAAGTCATGAGGTACATCTGTACCAATACCGATCTGCACAGTCGTCCAAAAGACCCCGATCCCACACAACACACATAGAGGCCGAGTCAATGGTGCACGGACATAGGTTCCTAAGTCAAATGTGAAGGGCTAGCTAAATCCAGACATACCATGCAAATATTGAGGAACTACTTCGCAAAACATAATTCGATCCATAACCATAAATCCATCCCCATAATGAGTGGTCCTCCCATATCCCAAACACAGAGCCAAGCCTTAACATAGTCCACATAATGGAAATAAAGGGTACAACCGCTAAAGAGTCATATACAATTTAATAACAATGCAAAGTATGCAAACCCGAAGGCCAAGGAGGAATTACAAGCCATCACTTGGTCAATGATTGCAACTTGTGTACCCGACAGCTCTACTTGAACTCCAGGTGATGTATGGATGGGTAAATAATTTCATTTAAGTCATAAGGGTTCATGGCCTAGGTCCAACATCAACCGAGTTCGGATAATTTCTACATTGTACACAAATTATGCCATCTATGAGAGGTACATTTTGCTTCCCATTGACTATCATACAAAGTCCTAGAATATTCCAAACATATGTGTATAAGGCCCCCAAACATCCCCAAAAAATATCTCCCATTTCTGTAAAAGAATTATACTCATATAGAGCTTGACTCACGAAACATCGTGAGTTTCAGAGAGTATTTTGGGCCTTAAAATACTAAAAAAATTAACCGATTCATCATTCTTTATCCAATAAAGTATTCTACAGTAATACTCATTTTAAAATACATACTGATACTTATTGAAGCTTCAGTAAGGCCCCATTTTCTGACAATTTTGGATATAGTTATGGTTGTAGAGAGTTCATATGATCTAATAATCAATATTAAAACACCTCGGCTCCACCAAAAGATCAAAAAAGTAGCCTTTCCTTATAGCCTACGATGGACTATGAAAGATCCATGGTCATTCATTAAGACCAAGTCTTTGTTTTTTTTTTTTTTCTTTGCAAGACCTTCCTAGTAGAATAGGGGCTGCTCGTGGGTGCAAGAGATCACCTAGTTCTACCAGTTGCAAGAATGCCCTCCAATCCCAACAACTACGGGGTGTCGCTCCCCACATCCACTCCATTCTAGACCTGCATAAAATGAGAGTTTTCCCCCCTCCATTTACCACCTCCAAACCACCCCAAAAACCTCTACCAAACCACCAATCAAGTACACAAACAAATCTAGAATTTTAGCATAAAAACCAAAATGAACAAATGGGTGTGTAAATGTCAAATAAAATGCTAAACTCAAACATAAAGTAATGCACATAACCAATAAAAAATGTAAATCCACTTCCCTGATGTTAGGGAGATGAATTAGATGCAGACCCTAGCTCTTCTAACCCACCAAAGTTCAATCTCAAGCGCAAACAAGCCCCCAGCCCAAGCAAAGCTAGAAATGGAAAAAGAAGAAGCTAATAAGCATCCTACACAAGTCGTTAGCTTAAGAATCCAAAAGCCCTAACGAAGAGAAGCTTAGAAGCTTACCTAGAGATAGGAAAGAGGAGATGAAGCTTGCCAAAGGGTTTAATGGAAGGACCGGTGTTAGAGGAAAAACATGGGAGGCTCCACACGGTGGTTTTGGGCGTCGATCTACTGCTGACAACAAGGGGAGATGGAGCAAACTGAGGACCGGCTGGGAGAGAAGGGGAATGAGAAAGTGAAAATGGAAAATGAGGGTGAAGGATTGACTATTTTAAAATGGGTGGGCTTTCTTGGTTATTTTTAAGAAAATCATTAAGTGATGTAAATGGGTTTTTTAAGGGTCAATACGGTTTTGGTTTGAGTTCGAGTAGAAGACAAAAAGGTTTTAGAATTAGGCAACCTACCCATTGAGCCCAAAACCCCCCAAATTAAAAACTATGAAAAAAGGTCTCTACACTTCCTAAAATTGTAACAACACCCCCCCCCCCTCTATTAAGCTTAAACGGTCTTGAAACCCAATGAAACTGCGCACACACTAGCCCAATGCTAAACCTTACATGCATTGACTCTAACGGGGCTTGTTTAGCTATAATACAACTTAGTCTATAATAATAATATAATTGAGGTGCAGAACACTACATTCCTCCCTACTTAGGACATTTGATCCTCCAAATGCCTAATGTACATCTAGAAGAATGTGTGGGTACTGCCTTTTCACTTGGTCTCTAATCTCCCAAGTGGCTTCTCTGGAACTATGGTGCTCCCAACCTTGACATAGGGAATCGTCCCCATCCTCAAGATCTGCTCCTTCATGTCTATGATCTGCAAAGGTTGCTCCACATAAGTAGCATCTGGCCAAAGCTCTAGCTACATATTTTTTCAACATCAAGACATGAAGACATTGTGAACCCCTGCCAACTCTACTAAAAGAGCCAATATATCATTCTTCAACTCTTCTATGTTTGGTGCACACAATCTATCTTGAAAATACAAAACACTCTCTATCAATTTGAAGTTCAGCTTGCTATCAATCTGCTAAATCACTCTAACTTTGGATCCTCCGACTGCCTGCTCTTAATCTTACCCAAAATTTATGGTTCCTAAACAAACATAATGGTCAATAGAACCCTATCACTCTAATCCCATACCCAGGAAAATCTCTGCCCTTGACCACTTTGCTCTTATGCATCATTGGTCGCTGCCCTTTTGCTCAGTGCATCAGCCACTATATTTGCTTTCCCGAGATGATATTTTATGGGAAAGTCAAAATATTTTATGTATTCCATCCACCGAATCGGCCTCATGTTAAGCTCTGGCTGCGTAAAAAAGTACTAAAGACTACAATGACCAGAGTGAACCCCGAACTTATCGTCGTATAAGTAGTGTCACCACATCTTCAAAGTAAAAACCACTGCTGCATGCTCAAGATCATGAGTAGCATACTTTTTCTCATGTTCCTTAAGTTGTTTGGACCCATAGGCCACCACTTTTCCATCATTCACGAGTACAGAACCCAAACCAACTCCTGAAGCACCTGTGTAGATCATAAATTTGCCATCCTCTATCAAAAGTGTAAGCACTGGAGTTGTTGTCAATCTGCTTTTCAACTCTTATAAGCTAGCCTCACACTCTTCAGTCCATACAAAAGGTATCTTTTTATGTCAATTGAGTAGTGGTGTTGCAATCGTAGAAAATCCCCTCATGAACCTCCTATAGTAACCAGCCAAATCCAAGAAACTATGGACTTCAGGCACTGATTTCCGACTCAGCCAGGTAACCATTATCTTTATCTTTGTTGGATCCACTACTAAGCCTTCCTTACTAAAAATATGGCCTAAGAAAGCAACTGCTCCAGCCGAAACTCACACTTGGTCAGTTTGGTGTAGAGTTGATAATTCTTCAAAGTTTGCAGTGTTGTCCTTAAATGTTGCTCATGCTTCTCTCGGGACTTGGAATAAACCAACACATCATCTATAAACACAATCGTAAACTAATCAAGAAATAGAGCAATGATTATGTTCATCAATGCCATGAAGACTCCCAGAGCATTCATTAGTCTAAAAAGCATCACTAAAAACTCATAGTGGCCATATCTAGCCCCAAGTGCTGTCTTCTGAATGTCCTCCTCTCTAACCCTGAGATGATGATAACCTGATCTCAAATTAATCTTCGAAAAGAACTCGGCTAACTGAAGTTGATAAAACAACTCATCGGTCCTTGGGAGTGGATACTTACTCTTGATCGTGATTTGATTGAGCTGTCTGTAATCAATGCACATTCTCATAAAACCATTTTTCTTTTTCACAAAGAGTACTCGTGCTCCCCATGGTGACACATTAGGCCTTACAAAGACTTTATCCAACAAGTCTTACAACTGAATTATCAATTCCCTTAGTTCTGCTAGTTCCATTCTATATGAAGCTATCGAGATCAGTGTTGTCCCCGGAACTAGCTCGATTGTAAAGTCAACCTCTCTGATCGGAGGTAAGACTAGAATCTCCTCTGAAAAAACATCCAAGAACTTACAAACTACATGTATTGCATATACATCCTCCACCCCTTTGGACTGTTTATCCTCTATGATAAACGTCAAGTATCCTTCACAACCACTCCTCAACAAACTATTTGCCCTCACGACTGATATTCTACTCATAGGTATTTGTCTACGCTGCCCAAAAAACTCAACACTACTTGAAATTAACCTACAGCTTCAGTGTCTTGTGATAATAATTCATTACCACTCTGTAGGTAGATAGCCACTTATTATGAAGTCAAAGTCATTCATCATGGGGATAATAAGGTTTACGGGTAAAACAAAATCTCCTATCTAAAGTCGGGTACTCAAAAAATATTGGTGACACTTTACCAACCAACCCATAGGTGTACTGACTACGACAATGAAATCTAACCTAGCTACCTCTCCTTGCAAACATCTATCAAATGTATGAGATACAAAAGAACGAGTAGAGCCAAGATCAAATATAACTTTAGCCTCTATGCTGGAGATAAGAATTGTACCTTCCACCACACCCCCAGAGGCATCTGCATCGTCCTGTGTCACTATATAAACTCTGCTTATCTATTGTGCTGGCCTCTGAGGTCGCTGCTGTACCCTTTTATTGTTGCTAGCCTTACTGGTCCTCGAACTATCCTTGCCCTTCTGGGCTGCCAACCTAAATTGCTACTGCTAAGAAGTTGGTCCCCTAAACTGTGGTCCTTGAGGTGTGGATGCTCAGTACTACTGTTGTTGTGGGGTCCTAGGCAGTTGCTAGTAGGGCTGCTCGCTAGCATCCAAGGTTGCTATTGCGTAGGATCTCAGAGTGCTACAGACTGTGTTACTGAAGTCTTACTACCCCTAATGGTGGGGCACTCACAAGCATTATGCCCCGTATGCCCACATCTGAAGCAACCCCTTATTTCCCAATGATATTTCTCCATTTTGTGATTTTTCCTGCATCTCTCACACTGATACCTCTAACTGTTGGAACCATGGTTGTTGGAACTTTAAGCCTAAAATTTTTGTTTCTTATGCTGATTCTATTATCCTAAAGGCTACTAAGATTGACAATGCGGCTGCCCTGGCCAACGTTATCCCAAAAGAGCCAATTCCATTATTTTCTTCTTGGGATGGCCTTCTACCCAATATGCATCCATCATCATTCACTGTTTCTACAAAAACTTCTTACTGCTTGCACCCCATCATGATAATGAGGCCTCCTGACAAGCCATCTACATTCCTCCTGATCATGTCTTTTTTTGGTGTGACGAGCATGGGAGCATTATGACATAGCTTGATAAATTGGTGCTTATATTTTTGAACTATCATGGTGCCCTATGTCAAGTTTTGAAAATCTTTCCTCAACTGATTTCTCATTTACTCTAGAATGAACTTGTCAAGGAACTCCTTTGAAGAAAGTTTCCCATGCCTCAACCTCTTCCACTGTGTCTGCCTAAATTACATCTTTCTCTATATCCCACCATTAATGAGCAATCCCTCTAAACATGTAGGCAACCAACTCAACTTGTTGCTTCTGAGTACACTTGAAAATGACAAAGATATGCTTTAACAATGTAATGAGTTTATCTACATACATTGACTCCTTTGAACCGTAGAACTCGGAAGGAGACCTCTTTCTAAACTTCTCAAACAAGTCATTTGGGTTTAGTTCCTTCGGTGGTAGAGTGACTTGAATCGGTTGTCTGGCTCTTATTGCGGTGGCTAGTAATGGAGTATAAAAGGCAAACCTGTTTGCATCAGCCCTAGCCTAATCTATGGCTCTCTCTTCTTTAGCATGCTGCCTTTCTGTTGCCCTCTCCACATCTAGGGCTCTCATCTGTGCTGCATGAGCATTCTAAGCTTGCAGAAGAGCCTGGAGCAACTAATTAAAGCAAGGATCTAGAGGATTCAAATCGTCCCTATTATTATGCTGGGATCGATGCCCTTGATGAGCCATAACCTGCAAGAGAATTGGAAATATTAAGTACCTATCAAACCAATGCTAGAAAGCAATGCTATAGACTTTACACTAAGTAGGTAAATTCCATCTAATGAAAAATCAGAGTCCTCACACGCGTCCTATTGTTTCTTTCTACTTTTACTTCCTAGAAACATACAAAGCTTTGATACTAACTATCACGACCCCAAAAATTGAAACTAGGCGTTACGTAAGATTAGGGTCAATTTAAAAATTTTCCCGTAATCATCCTAACACGTGGCTCCTAATTAATCCCACACAGGATCTTTAGCCCGCGGTGACTTTAAAGATTTCACACAAACACAAATACCAGCAGAAGCAATATCTAGCAGTTGGTATTATCAAAATAATCAAAGTATTGCACATCAAAAGGGGTATAGAGTTTAAAGTATAAATGTCAAAGTTTAAAAGTTTATGCAAAATATTTTAAATGTAAGCCCACCAAAAACTCAGGCTGCCCAAAAGAATTATGATGAAAAGTAATTCGAGGTACAATGATTATAGTGTAATAATCATTGTGCCTCAAAATAGCCAATCTGTGGGAATGATGAATGACCTGATGAAAAGACAGTTTGTCAAGGTAGGTTGTAGACTTAAACGTGGGATTTGAAAATTTTGATAAAAACCATGAAGGCTTTGATGATGGAATTTTAAAAAAACATAAGAATTCTAAATTTCTTTGCCCTATTTTCACGGATAGCATCTCCATGGGGACTGTGGGGAACACCCACAAAGGAATCCCTTAGGTATTTAGAAAATTCAGAAGTTTATGAATTTTGTTTGGATTTTAGAAATGAATTTGATTTTCTTTTGACCTATTTTTCACAGATATCCAGAGTGGCATCTCTGTGGGGATGTGGGGAACACCCACAAAAAAGAAACCCTGAGGTTTTAAGAAAACCAAAGGTTTTAGTTTAAAATGGATTTGGGTTTGGATTTTCATGGATTTTTGGTTCATTTTCAAAAATCAAAGTTTGGGTTTTGACTTGGCTTGACATGATTCAAAGTGAGATGCAAGTTTGAAAGAGATTGGCTTTTGGCTTTTGTAGATCTTGATCCAAAGCAACTTGAAATGACAAATTTGGCTCAAGATTGGGTTTGCCCCAAGATGAACTTAAAATTTGGATTAGGTTGGCTTTCAAGAAAACACATACTTTTGTTTGGGGCAAAATGCCCAAAGTGGGTTTACCATGTTGTGTCTTGAGATAGAACCAAAACTTTGGCTGTGAGGAACATTGCAACCATAGATCATCACATCGTAACAACAGCTTTCATCCTTGAAAGATGACGTTCTGAAGCTTCGAGGCACCGTAGATGGCTTAGAAAAGTCTAGTTCAAAGAACCAGGCCTACGAAGAGTGCATTCTCACCAAAGTAAAGGCGAAGCAGACAACCTTGAATGACTTCGTTTAATTCCTTGAAAGTGAAATAAGTATCAAACTGAATGAAATTGACGTTAATGTTATTATCCCAGCTTATCCAAGCTATAAAGGGCACGTCTTGAGAGAGGCGACTTGAGAAGTTCTTGGACTATATTTTATCACCGCAGCCTCTTGTATGACTCTTTTATCTTGATCAGCCTGGGTGGCCATGTATACATTGACTTCATTCTTTGTACTTAAACGGCAATTGAAAAACTTTTCTTTTCCTCCATTTTGTCATTGGTATAGGTGTTTTGTTTGATTTTGTGTGGATGTTTGAGGTGGTTTGTATGGATGGTTTGTTTGGTTTGGTTTTCTCAGACTTGTATAAGGGTGTGATTTGTGATCTTTTGGATCCAAAAATCGAAAATAAGGGAGTCATATAGGTGGACGTTATCCGGTGCCCATGTGTGAGGCTTTCTCCAGGGTCCATGACTTGATCCTTTTAGTGTCGAAAGGGGTCAAACAAAGTAGATGTTATCCGGTGCCCATGTGTGAAGCTTTCCCTGGGATTCTTGACTTATTCCTTAGGACAAAGATTTGGTTTTGGTTTTTGTTTAGATTTTGGTTATACAGGGTCTGCAAAAAGACTTATTCTATATAACCGAAGGTATTCATATAAGGTCTGTAAAAAGACTTATTCTATACAACTAAGGATTAGCTATATGGGGTCAAAAGACTTATTCCACACAATTGAGTTTAGCTATACAGGGTCTGCAAAAAAACTTAATCTATATAACAGGATGTTACAAGGGGTCTTGTAAGGACAATATCCAAGTAACAAAGGTTTGACTAGAGGGGTCGAAGGACTTGATCCTGGCAGTCATTTTATACAAATCTGAGGAATTTTGGTTAGAAGTTATAGGTTGTGAGGCTCGAAACCAGAAGATTTTGATTTTGGTTAGGAGTCATAGGTTGTGAGGCTCGAAACCAGAGGATTTTGTTTTTGGTTAGGAGTGAAAATGTATATTGTACATGGTTTGGGTACATTGTACATGGTTTGAGTGTACCAATGACATTCAAGTATAGTATTTTTTGAGAAGTTTTCCATTGATAAACATCATGCATCTGTCTCCTTCGAGTGTGAGGCTGTCTCCTTCGAGTGTGAGCAATGCGTGTGCACCATTAAAGTAAACCTTGTTGACAATAAAAGGTCCTTCCCATTTGACTTCAAATTTGCCTTTTGACATGTGTGTGGAGAAAATCTGCCTTTTGACTACAAGGACTAAGTCTCATTTCTTGTAAGCTATGTATTTTAACCTTCTTGTCGAAAGATCCGGCCATACGAGCTTGATATAATTTGATGCTTTGTCGAGCGGCAAGCCTTTTCTCATCAAGGCTCTCTAGCTCTTGGAGTCCAAGCTTAGTATTCTTTTCTCCAGTGTATTTGTTCATCATAGCTACCCGAAGAGAAAGAAGTTGAATTTATAAGGATATCACAGCTTCATAGCCATAAACCAAGGAATATGGTGTTGATTTGGTCGGACCACGAACAGTAGTTCTGTATGCCCACAATGCTTTAGGAAGTTTGGTACTCTACTCTTTTGTTGTCAGAGACCATTTTCTTCAAAATTTTGCAAATAGTCTTGTTGAAAGCTTCAGCAAGTCCATTAGCTGCAGTGTTAAATGCCGTGGAGGGACAGCATTGGATTCTGCATTTGTCACATAATCTGTAGAATTTATCTTTGTTGAACAAAGGACCATTGTCATGATGTAAACGTTTAGGTACCCTAAAACAACAAATGATGTGAATCTTCAAGAAGTAGAAGACTGTTTCTGTTTTGACATTTTGATGTCTTGGAATGTGGTGAAATTCGATTAACACAAATCTCTCCTTGATTTCATAAGCTTTGTTGAAGAAAGGAAGCATGTCCGCTTTCACCCCACACTTTATATTCGAGATTCATTTATTTCAATACAAGTTGTGAATCTCTATATAGTGATACCGAATTCCAAGGTTAGCTCGAGACCCATCTTCAATGTCGTATATTCTACCACATTATTTGAACATAACTTGATTAATAAGAAAAAGTGGGGGACATGGAATCTTTCTGGGCTACAGAAAATGATCCTAACCCTAGCAACTAGATCTCCAAATTCATTTGTCTTGGAAGCTCCATCGGAGTGCATGATCTAATGTCATATTGAGAGAAACTAATAAATCATTTGGCTAGACGATCACTCGGTGCACCGGCCTTTGTCACAAGTGCCTTCAGTGGATTGGTGTTGGAAACCAAGTACATTTCATTGGAAATAATATAGTGACGTAGTTTCCTCTTTTTTTTTTTAAGCTGGCAATGCCCCCAGAGAGTGATCAAGAGTTCGAACGTGGAGGATGAGAGGTTTACCTGGAATTGGAGCTGAAAGGATCAGTCGGTTTATGAGACACCATTTGATATTTTCACAAGCTTTATCCCACACAAATTCAATTCTTTTCTTCATGAGTCTGGATAATGCTTTATGCTTCTTAAATAAGTTTGAGATGAATCGGCAAATGTAGGTAAGTCTGCCCTGCAATCTCTTGAGTTACTTAAGAATTCTCAGAGAAGGCATATTCAATATAGCTTTAACTTTGACTGATCTCTTTGAGGGTCATTCTGCATCAGTTGCAACTTCAATTAATTGGGCCAGAGACTTAGTTTTATGACTAAGTATGATAGCCTTGATTTCTGGTCGCAAATTGGTTTTGCACATTTCGATCGTTGCCTTTTGAGATGGTTGTTCCAAGCATTTATAGGATAATGTTCTCCATCTACTGATAAAGGCCTGTGCAGTTTCATTGTCTCCCTGCCTTGTATTGCTGAGCATAGTAAAGGTGACTGTCTGATACACCTCCTGAAAATGAAGTAGGAAGTAGGAACTTCTTTTCTATGGTTGACCATGTCATGAAGGAGAGTTCTGGTAATTGCTTGTACCAATCGAAAGCAACTTCTTTCAATGTGCCGACGAATAGTCTTATTTTTAGTACATCTAACTCTGATAGGCTTCCCAGAAGTGATTTGAAATGCACAATATGTTGATATGCTGACCCATTCCCAAGGTATGGTTGGAAAGTCGGAAGTTTATAATTTGGTGGAAATGGAACCAGATCAAATTCTGGATGATACTTGGGTGTAATACCTTTCTTTTTCATTCTAGTCTCCACTTTTGATTTTGTCAGTATCTCTTCAACTTCTTTGAAGGTTACATGTTTTTTAGGATCTACATGAAGACCAAGGATTGATGAATGATCACCACCAGTACAACCTGCAGTTATTACTTTGTCTGTTAGGGACTTAAATTGAGCTGTGAGAAGGTAAATTTTAGTGGCATTCTCCATGATCATTGCTTGTTCTTTTCTGTTGGCAAACAGAGGATTTATTTGAGCCCCAACCGGACCATCTAGCTTATCTATTAAGATTTTCAATTGGGCGGTCAAGTGGTCGATCACAGCTCCTTGTTGTTTGACAATATCACCGATATTGTCATTTTCATTTTTACCAGCATCTTCTTCGTCAGCATCTTTACTTCCACTAGCATTGTCATTTCCATCTTTGCTAGTTCCACTCCCCTCAGCCAAAACACAGTGTACTGACAGGGATAGGATGATGCTAATGCTTGAAGAGTGAATTGACTATCTTTTATATTCAAGATAGCGATAGGATCATCGTCAGAATCAGTTTTGATATGACCTTCAGAAGTACTGCTTGAATAAAAGTCTAAATCAGACCCCTGTGATCGAGTCCAACTCATACTCTGAGTAATTCTTCAAACTGAACCTGACCCGACCATGTAAGACGAGGTTAAGTCCGGATTATCTTCTTTAACCACCCATTTCCTAGTGATCTTGCGCTACGATAGTTTCTGAGTTTGGTTATTGCAGTGAGCTAAAACTTTCTTCTTGATTTGGTTAGCCATCCGGACTGCCAAGCCTTGATCTTTAAACCTGGCAACCAGTGGCCTGGAAGTGCTAGCAACTCGTTCTTAATCCATGGAATCAGAAGTGGAAAGTGAAAGGATGTCAATAGCACCCCTCTTGTTCTTTTTCTTTTGCTCTTTCTTTTGTTGGAGAGAATCCTTGAAACGAGCAAGATCTGTCGAGTTATTGATGACCAATCGCTCAGCTTGCTTTTTGTCTTTAGCGCCATGTGATAAGCCTTGGGGTGAAGATGGCAGGGATGGTGCCACAATGATGGAGGGTAGATGCCTCCTGCCAAACCTTCGTCCCTTTTTTTTAGTCAGAAGGTAAAGGGTATTCCCTTCAAGTGTAGCTAAGGGTTTGTTCTCAGCCTTATTGGATTTTGGAGTGTGTGGTTGAGGTGACCACGTGCTGTATCTTGGGATGGATGCACCATTATGGGCTTTCTTATGAGTTAGGAGCTGCCGGAGCTCATCTGGTGTTTGCTTGGTAATGACCTGCTGTTTGGGTCGAGTAGGTGGTGACTTTAAGCATTCAACAATCACTGAATGTGACTTGCCGAGTGTCACCGACTTATGATCCATGAACCGGACCTGCCTTGCCCCCAGACGAAGCTCGGTGATATGAAGCTTGCTGCCTTCTGACTTCAGCTTGTGATTTGGTTCCTCTTGAACCTTGTTGAAAACTCCAAATGGAATCTAGGCATATTTGGAAAACCCGGATTTGGGAGTCTCAGTTTTCTTGATGGATTTAAGGGTCACTGATGACTCATTTAGATAAACCGAAGTCATGGAACCTATTGGAGTAAAGAGTCTTTGGAAAACTGAGATTCTTGACGTAAGGGCAGTAGAGTCAATTCGAGCCTTTTTTGGTGCTCTTGCAGTTGATTTATTTTAGGTCATGGAGATTTTAAAGAGCCTCTCCTTGGCCTCATTAAAAATGATAACTAGGGAACCCATGATGTCTCTGCAAAAAGAAGCACAATGGACTATATTAGTGGTATAACCAACATGGCTGCCTCTTGGGCTAGCCGAAATGGTTTATAGATGCCATCTGAACCAACATGATTTTGAACCAAAATGGTTAGATATAGGCATAAATCCCATCTCATCGTGCTATGCTGATTGTCCTAGCTGTCAGAATTTCTACAGCATTTCGGAATCATATAGTCAAATATAAAAGCATGCTAAGCTGATTAGACTTAGCTACCGCAATTTTGGCAGCATTACAGGGCCATCTGTGTCAGTCTTATAAGCAAGAGAGGGTTGGATCTAATCAAAGGGATAGGGTCTACAAGATTGAGCCTGCACCACTACCACAATGATCATACAAGATCCATCAGTGCTTGACACTAGACAATGCATAACTGCAATATCGTTGGTCTTATCACTGATTTAATAAAACATTTATTTGGGTCAAAGCCCCTTGGACTAAATTACCACTCTTCTAAAGCATGAAAGGGTGTGATTTGGTTCATGCACATCAAGGTGCAAGTTCCCTCAACTAAATCTTCCAATTAAATGGCAAAAATATGTACTTCGAGGTGTCTAATGCCTTCATTTGAATGATAAAAGAATGCACTTCAAGGTGCAAAATTTCTTCATTAACATTTCCAAACCCACCGTAAACATCAAAGTCTTGCATGGGTGTCTTCAAAGGTCAAACAAGCCATTTGTACCAATAAAACAGGTCAGTGACCGTGACCCAAGATCACTGCCCATTTTCCATTGATTCTCGAGGTCACAGCACATTTTACATAGTTCCCCGCGGTCATAGGCTTTTAGCAGCACTTTTCAGCACAACAGTAGCACTTTTCAGTATAACAGCAGCACTTTTCAGCACAACAGCAGCACTTTTCAGTAATTTTAAGCACTTTTCATGCATTTTTAACCAAATTTGATCACAAATTAGGGCAATATAATTCCCACAGATGACGCCAATCTTCTAAGCGCAGTTAAAATGGCGTGGAAATGTGTAATGGATTCGATGTCCAGCATTCACGCACTTCAAGCGTTAAGAAGAATGAGAATTAATTACAGTTCATCATTAATTTCCCTTTGTTTATACATGGGTTCTAATGCCCTGACCGCGGGGATGCAAGTTGTTTACATAAGTTTACAAAGTTTACAACCCCTCCCTCAAGTCTTAGATGTGATCTCCATTTGGAAAATACAAGAAAATATATATAAAGTAGGAAAAAATGCAAAAAAAAGGAAAAAAATGGGGGTGACCGTGACCCGCGGTTACTGCCCCAAGCTAATGACCATGGGTCACGGTCACTAGTACCTGTCAGTGAGCGTGAGTCACGGTCACTGCAGACAGTGACTTACCCATGGTCACTAGCACCTGCCAGTGACCGTGAGTCACGGTCACTACAGACAGTGACTTTGAAGTCATTGTTGTGCCTTTGTTTTTGCGCGTTCATGTTGATTCTTCTTCCAAACTTTTTTCAAGTGCTGACACTCCCTTTTATGACATCTTGGAGTGTTGAATAACCATTGAGAAGATTGAATTCAACCATAGAATCGATTGAAAACATTATAATTCATCATTCATGTTTATGGACTGTCTTTTGTTCAAGTCCGAAGAGGGTATTGTAAGAAGCCGAAGTTGCGTCATTCTGAACCTATGGTTTTCAAGGAACAAAATGAGACCCAAAGGGGCTCGTTTACAACCTCTGTGATGGCCAAAAAAATTCCCCCGAATGAGAAAAACAAAGATGACAATGTCATCCTTCGAATAGTCGTTACTGCATGAACATAGTTTGTTCTTTAGTCACCCCTCCCTTCTCCTCTTCCTCTGAACCTTCTTGCTCACCTTAGTGACTGGAAAAAAAAGGGAATGATCGTGGGATGCTGCTATCCTTGCTCGAATGCTCTTTTGTTCCTTTAATTCTCTCTCCTTGTGTCTCCCCCATTTTCTTTTCAAATCTTAACCTTTTATAGACTCCCCCAGCAATTTCTGGCAGTTCCAGGGAGCTAAGGGAGGTTATACTTCGAAAGGAAGTGGAGAAGAACCACCCAAAACCGCAGGAAGTGTCCTTTGAGGGTCCGTGACGGCAGCCGCAGTCGCGGCAAGGCCCAATTTCGAGTTTTTGCATTTGCGACCCATTTTCACCTGTTTGGGGTCCAAACGAAGTCCAATCGCCACGAAACTTGGAAGGAAGCTTCTTGACACTATTTTGACCATGTCATAAAAGTTTCAACTCATTTTGACCGTCGGGAGTTGGTTAGCTCCCTTGATGAATAGGACACGGTCACGGATAAGGCCTAATTTCGGGTTTTTGCATTTGAAACCTGTTTTCACCTGTTTGGGGTCTGAACGAAATCCAATCTTCACAAAACTTGGAGGATCCTTCTTGACACTATTTTGAGTGTATCATAGAAGTTTCAACTTGTTTTGACCTTTTGAAATTGGTCACCCCTCCAATTGACTTTTCATGAAAGTGGGCCCTTATTTCAGCTGTTTGAGGCCCAAATGACCTCAGTTTGGTTTGAAACTTGGAGGGACTGACATCAGGAACATCTTGGAGTATTCCTCTGAATTTTATCAGCTTTGGATTTGGGGAAGCATGATTTCAAACAGTGGCCTATTCATTGCATGTGTTCGGTCACTATTCACCCCAAATTGAGGTAGTTAGCTTGTTTGCTACTCGAACAACGTTCAATTGACTTGAAACTTTACGAGAGTAACTTGGAGCGTTCTTTGAGCATTTGTTCCAAATTTTACCAGCTTTGGCCTTTTAGAAGTAAAATCTTAGCCGGTGACCCCCTATAACTCGGGAGTACTGTCCTTTAAGCTAACATGCAATGAAACTCGGACCAAACGGAGTCCTTTCGACTTGAAATTTTGCAGAGTATCTTCTGAGCATAACTGAAGCTTCGTGCCCAAATTTCATCAATTTTGGACATCATTAAGCGAGGCTTTGGTCAGTAACCCCATGGCTTGGGGTGGGTACTGACCCTAAGTTGACATGCCTGTAGCTTTTGGGTTCGATGATATCTGTTGAACTTGAAATTTTGTAGAACCTGTCTTGGGCATCATTTGAGCTTCCCCTGAGAGTTTCAGCTAATTTGATCTTCATCGGATGTCACTCTGCGCAGGGATCCACAGGGCATAGTATACGATCATCTGGACCAAGTTTAGATCCAAAATGATGTTAGTCTTTAGAAGTACTTGAAAGTATTTCGTTGAATAGGAGCTTGCTTTAACATGTGGAAGTGCCAAGTCCCGCAGTGATTCCCAAGGAGCTAGCAAAGAGTCTCTAAAGCTGATTTCAGCTGAGATGAGGTCCAAGTGCTTTGAAAACTTTGGAACTTTATAATCCAAAACTTATAATGCCTTTGCTGCATTGTTTGCAAAATTTTATGGGTCAACAGCAATAAGATCCCAAAATAATGTGAGTCACTCGCGTGTGGGTGTAGATGGATCAGTATCCATTGTTAGCACCCCACTCGAGCTCGACTGCTAGCTCAAGTGCTTGAAGTGCTTCACTCCCCCTCCGTCGCCTCGGGGTAGTAGGGCTCGGTACTCATGCACCGAAAACTACAACATCAGTCTACAATAGTAGATGGCAAGTGAATAAACATATATAATGATAATATACAATGTTAAAGTAAAATAAGAACAGATATGATTACAAGAATAAAAGGAAGTAAAGATATAAGAAAGAACGGAATCATAATCCATAGTTACATAAATGTGCACAACCACATAAGCCAACATTCGAGTAAAACTCAGCCAATAATATGGTGGCCCAATTTGTCTTCAGATGCCAGGCATCCTATCCATATACTGTGGATCAATCCACCTATGGATGACAAGCATCTTATCCAAAGTCATAGAGCGCAAGGCTCCGTCCATAATGGTTAGTAAGTCTGCCCTCGGGTGTATCACATCCTTTCCAAAGTCATAACAATACTGATTTGTGCAGTTGTTCAAGAGACCCTGATCCCACACAACACACACAAAGGCCGACTCAGTGGTGCATGGACATCAGTTCCTAAGTCAAATGTGAAAAGCTAGCTAAATACATACATACCATACAAATATTGAGTAATTACTTCACAAACATAATTCGGTCCACAACCATAAATCTGTGTCCACAATGAGTAGTCCCCCTATCCTAAACACAAAGCCAAGCCCCAACACAGTCCACAAAATGCAAATAAAGGCACAATCACTAAAGAATCATAAACAATGAAATAACAACGCAAAGTATGCAAACCTAAAGGCCAAGAACGAATTACAAGCCATCCACAGGTCAATGGTTGCAACTCTACTCGAGCCAGGGTGATGTTTGGTTGGGTAGATAATTTCATTTAAGTCATAAAGGGGCATAGCCTAGCTCCAACACCAATCGAGTTCGATTAATACATTGTACACAAATTATGCTATCTATGAGAGGCACATTTGCTCCCCGATGACTCTTACTCTGAGAATATTCCCAACAAGTGTATAAGGTCCCCCAAACATCCTTATAAAATAACTCCCATTTCCATAAAAGAATTGTACTAAAATAAAGCATGACTCACAAAACATCGTGAATGAGTTTCGGAAAGTATTTTGGGCTTTAAAATAATAAAAAATCAAATAAGGAGCTAATTCATCATTCTTTATCTAATAAAGTATTCTAAAGTAATACTCATTTTTGTCATATATATGGATACTTGCTAGAGCTTCGGTAAGGGCCCATGTTCCGATAATTTTGGATATAGTTATGGTTATAGGGAGTTAGTGTGATCTAATGATAAATATTAGAGCACCTCAGCTCTACTAAAAGATCAAAGGAGTAGCCTTTCCTTATGCCTTAAGATGACCATAGAAGGTCCGTGGTCATTTATGAGGACCAAGAAGGTTTTTTTTTTTTTTCTTGGGTAAGACCTTCCTAGCAGAAAAGGGGGTGCTCATGGGCGTACAAGCGCTACTGGTTCTGCCAGGTGCAGGAATGCCTTGTAGTCCCAACAACTGGGAGGTTTTGGTCCCCCCTTCCACTCCATTCAAGATCTACATAAAATGAGTGTTTTTACCCCTCCATTTACCATCTCCAAATCACCTCCAGAACCTCCATCAAACCACCAATCAAGTACACACACAAATCTAGCATTTTAGCATAGAAATCAAAATGAACAAAAGGGTGTGTAAATGTCAAATAAAATGCTAGAATCAAACATAAAGCAGTGCACATCACCAATAAAAAATGCAAACCCACTTGCCTGATGTTAGGGAGATGAATGAGATGCAAACCCAAGCTCTTTCAACCCACCAAAGCTTAATCTCAAGCATAAGCAAGCCCCCAAACCAAGTAAAGCTAGAAATGGAAGAAGCAGAAGCTAATAAGCATCCTAGACACGTCCTTAGCTTAAGAATCCAAAAGCCCTAACCGACCAAGAGAAACTTAGAAGCTTACCTAGAGATGGAGAAGAGGAGAGGAAGTTGACCAAAGAGTTTAATGGAAGGAGGAGAGTTCGAGGAAAAAGATGGGAGCTTCCACATGGTGATCTTGAGCTCTGATTTGTCGTCAGCAGCAAGGGGAGACGGAGGAGAGTGAGGACCAGCTGGGAGAGAAAAGGAATGAGAAAGAGAGAAGAGGAATGAGAAAGAGAAAAGGGGAAATGAGGGTGAGGGATGGACTATTTTAAAATGGGTGGGCTGTTTGGGTGGGTTATTTTTAAAAAAAGTCCTTAAATAATGCAAATGGGTTGTTTGGGGATCAATGTGGTTTCGGTTTGGATCCATGTAAAAGACAAAAGGTCTTAAAATTAGGTGATCTACCCAAAACCTTGTAAATTGAAAAATTATGAAAAAGGGCCTCTACACTTCTTAAAATTGCTAGCTACCCCCATACTAAGTTTAGATGGACTCAAGACCCAATGAAACTATGCACACATAATACACGCTTAGACTCTAATGGAGCTTAGTTAGTTATAATACAACTTAGTCTATAATAATAATAATGTATAATTAAGGTGCAAAACGCTACACTTAGCCCCATTACCATTCTGCCCCGGCATAGCAATAAACCCACAAGCAAGGAGATCTTAGAAAGCAAAATAATAAGTTATAGGCCAAAGATGACCTAAGACCCCAAACTAAATCTTCAGTCAAGATTAACAATAGTGTCTTCCTTCTTTGTTGTGCTAATATATTTGTGGCTTGACGAGTAATGTGCTTAAGTTGAACAGCACATCTACGAACAAGCAAGGGCGAATGGTAGTGTAGGCCCACGGGGGCCATCCCCCCCCCCCCCCCCCCCCCCCCCACAAAAACCTCCCCCAAAAACCTCAAAGAGTTCAAACTGTGCTCTTTGCATTAAAATTAAAAAAAAAAAAAGAAAACCAAAGGGGCTAAATGTAAATTTCAACATAAGATTTTTAAAAGCAACCCTACCCCCTTTTGCCATTCCCATTTGCTGAACTTTGCAAAAACAAACAAATGAAACAAATGGATAGGTGAGGTGCTCTCGCCTCCCAACGATGGTTGTGCAAATTTAAAATATAAATAAATAAATAAATAAGAAGAACAGCAAATCTCCACAGAGACCACACTTGGGTATTGCCAGTCAACAACCCAAATCCCCCTTTTTTATGCTATTGTTTGTTATGCTATGCTGTGAGTTGTTTTTTCCCATTTCCAAATCATCTTTCTTTTTATGGGTTTGTGAGGTTTGTCATTGGATTTGTTTTTAGTTCCTTTTTCTTTCAATCTATTGGTTATGCTGTTGTTGCTCTCTTTGTGATTGCCTTAATCTGGTTTGTTTGTGGGATTTGGATTGGTCATGTTGCTTAACTCTTATTGCTATTACTGCTTCCCATGGCGGAGATACGGGTACTTGCTATTCTCAAATGGCTCATGCTCTTTCCCTTGTTTTTCTCATATTATTTACCACCGCTCCCTACTCTGACCATCATTTCCACGTGGACCACACCGAGGTACTATGAGTCTACAACCTAAATTCAGAAAACCCCGTTTTTACTCTATTGTTTGTTATGTTGTGCCCATTTGCGTCTTTTTTTTCCTTTTTTTTCTATGACCACCTACCTTTGTGTGTTTATTTTTTATTTATATGTGTGCACTATCTTTTGAAATCCCACTTCCGTGTATAAGGCCACCTACAGTTAATTTTTTTTTCTCTTTTTTTATACTTACTGGACTTTTTGATTTAGAAATAAACCAAATGTTTTCCTTTCTACTAGGACAAGGCATCATGACTTTGTTTGCTATTTACAAGAACATGGATCATATAATAAACATTATTTCCATTTGATTTGTAGATGGGAAACTCATCTACAATTGAAGGATTTTTCAAGAGCAAAAATCCCACAAACTTAGGAGCTGAAAATCATCCTACAAAATTTCAAAAAATTGAAATCAATGATGAAGATGATATTAGTTCTTTAGAGCGTGATCTAGGATTGTGTCTCCAGATATAGTAGTACGATGTCAATCAAAGCGATGAAATTTGACAAAAGTACATTGAGATTGGTCCATACCAACCTAAGCTCTCAAAGTATCCGAAATCTGGATCGATAACTCATCCTCGTAGCTTTCAATAGTCTTGGTTCAAATAATTTCCTTCGTGGTTGGAATATTCTCCAAAGAAAGATGTAGCTTTTTGTCTTCCACGTTACCTCTTTCATAAGCCAAATGGGCATGCTGGACAAATTGCATTCACTATTGATGGATTTCAAAATTGGAAGAAAGTTAGGGATGGAAGAAATTGTTCTTTCTTGAATCATGTGGGGAAAGGTCCTAATACTTTTCAAAAACTTGCAGAGATATCATGTGAGGACTTGATGAACCAACCTCAACACATACAAAAAATGCTTGACAAGTTTACTTCTGAACAAATTGCAAACAATCGGTTACGACGTAAGTCCTTAATTGATACAGTCCAATAGCTTGTATTTCTAGCTTGTGCTTTTAGGGGACATGATGAAAGTCAGAGTTCAACCAATCGTGAAAATTTATTGGAGATGTTAAAGATGTTGTGTTCTTATAATGAAAAGGTTTCAGAAGTTGTACTAGATAAAGCTCCCAAAAATGCTTTGTATACATCACCAAATATTCAAAAACAATTTTTGCATGTGCTTTCAACTAAAGTGAAGAAGGCAATTCATGAAGAAATTAGAGACGTAAAGTTTTGCCTAATTGTTGATGAAGCTTCTGATAAGTTAAATTAGGAGCAAATGGCTATACATTTGAGACTTGTTGACAAAGATGGTTTTGTGCATGAGCTTTTTTTGGGCTTGTTCATGTCTCCAACAAGGGCATTGACCCTATAAAAAGAGATATATTCTACGTTGTCTTATAATATTCTTGATATTCAGAATATTCAAGGACAACGATACAATGGTGCAAGTAATATGCGTGGAGGGTTAAAAGGACTACATGCTTTGATTTCAAATGATTGTCCATATGCTTACTATATTCATTGTGTTGCACATCGCTTGCAATTGGCTTTAGTAGCAGCATCAAGAGTACTTCATATTCAACACTTTCTTACTACATTGACTAGTATTGTCAATATTGTTGGCGCTTTATGTAAGCGTAATGAAGAATTGAAAATTGCTCAAGCATCTAACATTGCACATATGATTGCGACTGATGGATGAGCTGGAGATTGGCAAGGGACTTAATCCGATTGGTACTTTACAATACACTGAAGATACTAATTGCACTTTTCACTTGAAATTCATTTCTAGCTTGATGAAGATGTTCAGTTTAACATGTGCAGTTCTAATTAACATCACTGATGATAGAAGTACTCATTCCCAGCGAACAAAGGTGGACTTAACTTACAAGGCATTGTCTTCCTTTGAATTTGTTTTCATCTTGCATATGATGAAGGAAATTATGGGAATCACTGATTTACTTTGTCAAGCATTGCAACACCAATTTCAAGATATTTTGAATGCCATGAATCTTGTTTTATCAACTAAAGCACTTATCCAAAATTTGAGGGATGTTGGATTGGATGCTTTACTTACCAAGGTGAAATCCTTTTGTGAGGCACGCAACATAGATATCACAAATATGGATGCTCTTTATGTTATAAGACGAGGTCGAGCTGTCAACAACAAGATGAGTTTACAATTAAGCATAATTATCGAGTAGATATTTTTTATACTGCAATTGATTCTCAATTACAAGAATTAAATTGTCGATTTAGTGAGCATGCAGTGGAGTTGCTTGTTCTTAGCTCAGCTTTAGATCCACGACTTGCACATGAGTCTTTTAGAATTGATGACATTTGCCAGTTGGCAGAGAAGTTTTATCCCCAAGACTTCACAAATCAGGAAAAAATGTAGTTGAGAATGCAATTTAACCATTATGAGCATAATATAGTTTGATATAAAGACTTCAAAGAATTGTCAACTATTTCTCAACTGTGTGAATGGTTGGTAAGGACTAGAAGATAAAAAATCTACCAACTTGTTTTTAGAGTGATCGTACTTGTGCTTACTCTTCTAGTCTCCACTGCAACTATTGAACAATTACTCTCAACCATAAGCCTTATTAAAACTAAGCTTCGCAGCAAAATGGAGGATGAGTTTCTCACAAACTCTTGTCTTGTGCACATTGAGAGGGAAATTGTAGAGAAATTTAGCACAGAATCAATCATTGAAGATTTTCAAGATTTGAAAATACGTCAAGTTCCATTTTGATGGATTATGGAGTTGGAATGTACCGAAGTATAATTATTTATGTAAGATGGATCCTGATTTTATTTTGAATACGAAATTTAGTATTTGATTTTTAATATATTTCTCATGCTTGAACTTGGAGATACGTCCAAAAAACAATTGAAATGATAGTAGCTCTCTTGATTCGTTAAAAAAATTTTATAAGTTTTGCCACCCCCCCCCCCCACCCCACAAGATGAAATCCTGGGTCCGCCCCTGTGAACAAGGCCTCTGAATCTCTAATCCTAGAGAACCTACACGATAGTCGGCGTTCAATAAGATGGGAGGGCAGCTACAAATGAAACTGAAAACAGCAAACAAGGAAGATAATAATACTGTTCAAGAGTGCTTAAAGGAAGTGAGATTTTTAATTCTGGAAATCACACAATCAACATGGGAAAGGTCTTCTACCTCATGGAAGAAAATGGTGAATTTAACAAAGGATGAGGGATGGTTGAGGGGTGAATAGCACAGTGACAAAGTAAGAGGGCAAAGAGGTTCCAATTTCCAATGATAAGAGGATTTGATAATTCCCCATGAAATTGTTTTTTTAGCAATCTCCTTCAAATAGTCTCTTTTCGCATAAAAATTCAAAGGAAATTTCATTAAAAACCCATTGTTCAGGAAGATTGTCATATGATCCAATATACAGACATTCCAAGAAACATAAATTCCAAGACCATCTCTAGAGTTTCATCTTTACTAATATTCAATTTATTGTTCATTCCCCCCTACAAGATAGATGAAACACTAACAAATCAAAACATATAAACAACAACAAAATGTTTATTGATACTATTTTTCTTTTCATCACTATAACTACGAAACACATTCACATATGACTGATATGCACATGATGTATAGGATTAAAAGGGGTGGGTTCATGGTTCATGGTTCATACGTCATACTGTGACCACAGCTTGGATTTTTTAAGAACTGTATTCAATCCTTACCCCTCCAACTATGACATCATTTCCTGCCCTGGGCACAAAAGTGACTGTGACCTCATCATCTCTATCGGCTCCAATCTCTTCCAACAAGTCCGTTATCCCCAGCCTAAGGCACGTCTTCACCTTCCCCTGCGGGTTCCACGGCTTCCTTGGCACGTGCACGAAGCTCCCGGCGAACTCGCTCGACCCCGGGCCGCACGTGCTCCAATCCTCCACGTTGATCAGCACGTCGAACTTCACGGGCGTGTTGTTATACACCTCGATCCCGTCCACCACAAGCAGCACCTCTTCCTCTCTGCTCTTCGCCTTCGTCGGCCTCTTGACCGTTGCTTTGACCACCGAGTCCAACATGCGTGGGAATTCTCCATCGATCGTGGCGGCTTCTGCGGCGTCCATTGGGAAGATGTTGGCCCACGAGTTGAGATTTCGAGATTGGACGGTTGGATCTGCTCTGGATCGGGAGAAGAAAGAAGAAGAAGCAGAGAGGAGTAATGATCCTCCTAATCCGACTAGGATCCGACGCCTGTGGATTGAAGGGGATGGAGAATCGGGCTTGTGGGCGGAGAGAGGAGAGTAGGGGAGGAGGAGCCTGTGGGAGGAGAAGGTGGGGGTGAGGAATTGGGGATTTAGGAAAGATGCCATTGAAAGTAATTTTATGTGAAGGATGGTGTAGATAGGCCTGTGGCGGTGGATGGAGAAGATGAGAGTCATGAGACTTATATCTTAATTAATTAACAGTAGGGTCCACAAATTGGATGGGTGTAAAGGTTTGTGTGGTCATTGTCTAAAGGGGCCCTCTCAATTTGGGCATTTGAAATGCTGTCCAGGGTGGGTCCCACAGCCCCTAATAAACGTCGACATCTACACCAATATTGGTCCCGTGCAGTGGCAACAAAAGTCAAGTGAAGATAAAACACTGCAACAAGCACGGCTTGAGGAGTCTGGAGATATACATGGCCGGGTAACGTGCCACGGCCTCTTTGTGAGTAGAATGAAGTGTGGGAAGCATCAAATAAAAGGAAAATATAATATGATGGAATTTAGTTAAAATGGGATGATTATTTTCATTTTTAGTGATTTGATATGAATTTTTTTTTTTAGTTTTTGTGTAAAAAGTAAATGATTTCTGCAAAGAGGCGATCATAATTGCAACGGCGGTAATAAAACAATCTTTTACTTCCTAATATATATTCATAGGCTTTATTGTTTACTTGTCCCACTTATGGGTTTAAAATGATAGCAAAAGTATGATTTCGGTAACTGAAAGTCCGTTGCACGTGAGACAGTTACTATCGGAAAACTAGTGATAATTAGCAATGCATATTTATGGGGAGTTCAGGATCAAGCTACACAAGACAACACACTTTATAAGATATGCAAAAGGCATGATGTAACACTCCGACCCAACTTGACCTCGTTTAGCGGCTAATTAATCTTGTTTTCGTTGCTAATCGTGTTTTGTTTGTGTTTTTATTTTCGTTACGGGTCATGGATAGGTAGTTGGGTTGAGTTTGACCTGGATTAAGTAGACCAAGCCCTTTTTCGTAATTTTAGCTTTTCTAAGACATGGTCATTTTTGCATCATCTTGATGTCAACACGTGTCTTTCGTTGAGCTCGTTAACTTTCATAACTACGTCGTTTGCAACCGATGTCGTGCGATTCCATTGGACCTGGATTTGACTCAAACTGAAAAATAGAATTATGACTTGGACTCTTTTGTAATTTGGACTTCCCCATTAGCTTATATAATTCCATACCATCACAAACTCACGTTCTCTCCCTCAGTTTCCTCACTGTGCACGTGGAGTTTCTCTCCCTCTCTTGAATTCTCTCCTGCATCGACCATCTCCATCGCTCAAGCTCAATTGAGGAAGTTTGGTTCTTTGCATGTGAGGTGAGTTGGAAATCCTTCCATCTCTCTCATCTTCTTTCTCTATTTCTTCCCCTTCTTGTTTCCCTATTGCATGGTGTGTCTGTGCTTTGAAATTCCTTCCATTTCTCATGCATGCATGTTGTTTTAATTGGTGTTAGGTTGTGTTTGGACCCAAGGACATCAGTTGTGCAATTGAATTCAAATTGAGGCAAGTATAACCATAACTTGTAAGAACCCATATTGGTATGCATTTGATTTTGGTTAGTTCACATGAGTTTGTATGGAAAAATGTGTGTCCAGCCCATTTGGTTAGTATTCTATCTCTTTCCATTGGAAAATTTCAATTCTGATGAGTTCCTAGACTTTCTGTATGTGCTTCAGCATTTTGACTTCGTGCAGGTACGGCTATGCCGTATGTCACTTACGGCTTAAAGTCCAGAGAGGGTGAAAATCCAGTTTCCCTCTACGGCTAGGGCACAGCTAAGCCGTGTATTACCCTACGGCTAAGCCGAACCTCAGCCGTTGCCCAGCCGTAGATCAATACAGGGTGCATTTTTTTTGGATTAACTGAGAGCAACCAAATTGACAGACCTTCTACGGCCCAGCCACGGCTAAGCCGTAGAACACACACGGCTAAGCCGTAGCACACACACGGCTGAGCCGTATCCACACTAGACTAATGAAAAACAAGGATAGGTGTAAGGGAAAGACCGATATTGCTTTCATAATAGAATGTAGAGCACCTAGACCTGCCCAACGGAATGTGATACAACGCGTGAATGATCTCGAGGGCTGCGAATCATTCATGTTCGTTATCCGGATGTTAAGCACCTCCCCATGGGTGTTGGTTTAAGGGGCTTCGTGCACTGCTCGATTCAATGCAACACTAGACAACGGTGCATCGAATAACTTAAAACTACATTATCATGCACGATTAGAAACACCAGATAATTAGATTAGAATTGGTTTGTAAATAAAGATGATCCGATTTCGCATGATTTGTTGCATAACATATTGCATTCGATCATTGATCTCAACTCTCTGATATGATTACTTGTGTTCCGTTACTTTCACATTGTGGTTCTTTACTTTGAGTATGCATGTATAATATGTTCACTCACAGATATGCAAGTATGATATGTTGTCACGATCTACTCAGGGTTTTCATGATTGACTCTGTATGGTCAGGCACTACTTAGCCTCAGCCTTAGGATCCCGACGGGGTGAATTTGGTATAGTTTATATGACCTTGCTGCAGTAAGGAAACGTCTTGGGGAACCGGACCCCAGGAAACCGAGACCCATTGTACCCTGGCCCGGACAATGGTGTTCTTTGCACGATATAAGATCCCTCTTTTTGGAGCATATGGCAATGTAGTAGCCACTAGTTCTGCCCACAGCATGTGTCCATTGATTCGCATAGCATATTTCCTTCTTGCATGACAGCCTAGTATACGAAATTGCCTTATCTAATTTACATGATGTTCTTTATTCTATTAGACACAACGTGTGTTAACTTGCTATGGTTTATACTTTGCTGAATCGTCGTATTCATAGTTGTTTTTGGTGTTGCAGACTCAGATACCCCTGCCGAACCCTCGCCGGTCGGCCAGACTCCAGATGAGACCCCCGAGGCCCCATCAGGCCTAGAGGAGTGGATGTGATCACTCCACGGGAGAGCGTTCTTGGCATGCATGGCATTGGAGTCTTGTTTTTGAGGATTTGCACACTTGTGTTCATGTCATGATTGTATATATTATTTTGTTCTTTTTGTAAGACCTTCATATGTAATTATGTCAGTTCTTTCTTGGTATCCTCTTCTTACACTATTAGTTTGATGTTTTTGATATTTACAGCTTCCGGGTACATGTTTGGCACATGTGAATGTTCCCTTGTGCGTGTGCATTTAGACTCGGTCTACGTGTACATGCACGGGAGTACGTGTGTCATTAGGTTTGGCTTTTGCTAACCTGCGAACCCTGGGCTCGGGTTGTGACATACGTATTGTATGGTATCAGAGCATTCCTTGCTCTAGATGATAAGCATGTAGGCATGTAGGATCGTGGTGATGATACGATTATTTCTTTGTGATCTTTCTAGATTTTGGGGCTTGTTGGGCGCAATTGTTTTGTGTTTGTGTCTGACTTTTTCCATTTTTCAGGATGGCGTCAGGTTCGGGTTCTCAGCAGAACGCCAGAAATAATGAAAGCGGATCCGCACCGTCACCGCAGACACAGAACACAGATGAACGCATCCTCATGTTATTTCAGTCTCTACAAGCACAATCGCAAGCAATGCAAAACTTACAAGCACAAGTGACAACCATGTTAGACCGACAAAGCCAAGCCCCAGCTCAGTCACATATAGACCAGCAGGTGGTCTTACAGCCTCGAGAGAATGACCCGAATGCCCTCTACGGTAAATTTCGCAAGCAAGGAGCCATTGAGTTCTATGGGACAGAAGAGCCATTGAAGGCAGAACAGTGGTTGGAGCAAACGGAGGATGTCTTTGAGACCGTCGTGTGCACAAACCGGCAGAAAGTCGAGTTAGCAGCCTCCATGTTTAGAGATGTCGCAAAAACTTGGTGGAAAAGCGTGAAAGACTCATACAGAGACATTCCTAGTGCGACGGTTTGGGAGATGTTCAAGCAGCAGTTCAGGAGAAAGTTCATCCCGGCTCATGTGTTCCGAGCCAAGGAGGTTGATTTTTTAGCTCTCCGCCAGCAGCAGATGACCGTGGCAGAATATGTGAACAAGTTTATTCAGTTGTCGCACTTTGCTCCGGACATGATCAGTACCAAAGAGAGGAAGGTGAACCGGTTTGTTGAAGGTCTGCATCCCCGGTACATGCACCACGTGACTGCGTTCCAGCGTCCGGCTACGTTTGATGATGCAGTGGACAGGGCCTATTCTGCTGAGGCCATCCACCAAGCTGCGAGAACCGTTGAGCCCAAGCGACAGCAACCCTTCAGTGCACGAGGACAAGTACAGAAGAAGACAAAAGGCCAGCAGAGTACTTCCAGTTCTGCCGGAGTGACTTGTGGGTATTGTGGCAAGGGCCACGTGACTGACGCGTGTTGGAGGAAGGCAGGTGCTTGTTTTATCTGTGGTTCGAGGGAGCATATGATAGCCAATTGTTCTCGATATAGAGCCTCCCAGCCCCCACCCTCTGGTCCTACCTCCGGTGCAGTTCCTGGCAGACCCAGTGCACCTACAGCTCCGAGCAAGTCACAGTCAGGTCGTCCAGGCTCGAGACAACCTCATCAGACAGCCCGTGCTTACGCTGCTACCCATGAGAGTGCTGAGGATCCACAGGTGGTTGAAGGTACTGTTTTGATTTCGCACGTCGAGGCACTAGCATTGTTCGATTCGGGGTCTACACGGTCTTACGTAGCACCTCATTTTGCCGAGCGGTTACATCAGCCGTCTAAGCCGTTGCCATATGTGCTGGTTGTCTCCACCCCAGTTGGCAAGCGAGTGGAGTGTAGTGTATACTACCCCCATTGCGACGTGCAGATTGCAGGTCATCAGTTACCTGTTGATCTGATCTTGTTGTCGATGCTGGACTTCGACGTGATCCTTGGTATGGATTGGCTCCCTCGATATCGTGCCTGTGTTAACTGTTACAACAGGACGATCTTCTTTGATTTAGGCAAGGGCTTCCGTTTCGAGGGCAGTCAGCAGAGATGCCCCAGACGTGTGATCTCGGCGTGTAAGGCAGATCGCTTGATCCGCCGAGGGTGTGAAGGCTTCATTGCCTTTATCTCAGCGAAGAAAGAGATGAAGCAGCTAGGTGAGATCCAGGTGGTCTGTGACTTTCCCGATATCTTTCCAGATGATGTGCCAGACTTACCCCCGGTTCGAGATGTGGAGTTCGCCATTGAGCTTGTTCTCGGCACGGCACCAATTAGCAAGGCTTCGTATCGTATGGCCCTAGCTAAATTATCTGAGTTGAAGAAGCAGTTGCAGGAGCTTTTAGACAAGGGTTTCATTCGCCCAAGCGTCTCACCTCGGGGAGCACCAGTCTTGTTTGTCAAGATGAAGGATGGTACTTTTCGGATGTGTATAGACTACCGACAGCTGAACAAAGTGACTATCAATAACAAGTACCCCCTACCCAGGATTGATGAGTTGTTTTATCAACTTCAGGGTGCAGCATATTTTTCTAAGATTGATTTGAGATCTGGATATCACCAGTTGAGGGTCAAAGAAGAGGACATTCTTAAGACTGCCTTCAGGACTCGTTATGGCCATTATGAATTCCTCGTGATGCCTTTTGGACTAACCAACGCCCCTGCAGCATTTATGGCATTGATGAATCAGATCTTTGCTCCTTTCTTGGACCAGTTCGTAGTTGTTTTTATTGATGATATACTGATCTATTCTAAGTCCGCAGAGGAGCATCGGGAGCACTTGAGGAAAGCCTTGTCATTGTTGAGAGAACATCGATTGTTTGCTAAGTTGTCGAAATGTGATTTTTGGCTTGAGCAGGTGGCATTTTTAGGTCATATCATTTCACGAGAGGGATTGGCAGTTGATCCATCTAAAGTGGAGGCAGTGGTGAATTGGCCTAGCCCCAAGACAGTGACAGAAGTTTCCAGTTTCCTTGGTCTAGCGGGTTACTATCGTCGATTTGTCCAGGACTTTGCGAAGATCTCTTCTCCTTTGACGAAGTTGACCAGGAAGAATGTACCATTTGATTGGACTGAGGAGTGTGAAGCCAGTTTCCGGACTTTGAAAAAGAAGTTAACTACGGTCCCAGTGTTAGCCTTGCCAGATGGTAGTGAAGGATTCGTGGTTTATTCAGACGCTTCTCGTGTTGGTCTAGGATGTGTGTTGATGCAGCACGGGAAGGTTATTGCATATGGATTGAGACAGTTGCGAGAACATGAGAAGAATTACGCCACCCATGATTTGGAATTGGCAGCCATCGTGTTTGCATTGAAGTTGTGGAGATATTATCTGTATGGTGTGCAATTTGAGGTTCGTTCTGACCACCACAGTTTGCAGTACTTATTCGCGCAGCAGGAGCTGAACATGAGACAGCGGAGATGGCTTGAGCTTATTAAGGATTATGACTTCCCGATCAAATATCAGCCAGGCAAGGGAAATGTGGTGGCAGATGCACTCAGCAGGAAAGCAGAGTCTGTGCAGCTATTGAGCAGTTTCCTCTTAGAGTTCCATGGTCTCCCTGTTGAAGTAAAACTAGTGGATGAGCGCGTGACTTTGGCTAGTACGCTAGTGTTTCAGTCTGAGGTGATTCAGCAGATAAAAGACAGGCAGTTTGAAGATCTAACCTTGAAGCGCATTCGAGACCACATTGGAGATAGACCCGATTTCAGACTCGAGGATGGTGTACTCAATTTTCGGAGTAGGTTTTGCGTGCCAGCAGTTGATGATTTCAAGGAGAAACTGATGAACGAAGCGCATTACGCTCGATATGCGATGCACCCAGGCAGCACAAAGATGTTTCGGAATCTCAAAGATCGCTTCTGGTGGAACAACATGAAGAGAGAAGTAGCAGGATTTGTTGCTCGCTGTTTGACATGCCAGAAGGTGAAGGCAGATCATCAGAGACTGCCAGGCTCGTTGCATCCCTTGCATATACCGCAGTGGAAGTGGGAACACATCACCATGGACTTCGTTTCCGGATTACCACCGACGAGCAGGAAGAACAACGCCATTTGGGTGATTGTAGATCGATTGACGAAGTCAGCCCATTTCATTCCTTTTTGGAAGGGTATGACATTTTCAGAAATGGCAAGGAAGTTCGTGGATGAGATCGTCAGGCTCCATGGTACCCCCGTGTCGATTGTATCCGATCGTGACAGCCGTTTCGTTTCATCTTTCTGGAGAGCTTTCCAAGAGGCTATGGGTACGAAGTTGAGCTTCAGCACGGCATACCACCCACATACGGATGGGCAATCAGAGCGGACGATTCAGACTTTGGAGGATATGTTGCGAGCCAGCGTGTTGAGCTACGAGAAAGAATGGGATCTTCACCTATCGTTGTGCGAATTTGCCTACAACAACAGCTTCCACGAGAGCATTGGGATGGCGCCATATGAAGCATTGTACGGGAAGAAGTGTAGAAGTCCGGTATGTTGGGAAGAAGTTGGAACTCGGAGTTTTCACGGACCGACGATCATTGCCGAAACTACGGAGAAGGTACAGAAAGCAATTGAGGATTTGAAAGTTGCTCGGTCGAGGCAGAAGAGTTATGCAGACACCCGCAGACAGCCCTTAGAGTTTCAAGTTGGTGAGTGGGTTTTTCTGAAGGTCTCACCGATGAAGGGTACAATCTGTTTCGCCCAGAAAGGCAAGTTAGCTCCACGATATGTCGGACCGTTCGAGATCAAGAGTTGGATTGGTGATTTGGCCTATTGATTAGATCTTCCCGAGATGTTTTTAGGAGTACACAACGTTTTCCACGTTTCGATGCTTTGGAAATATGTTCATGATCCCTCCCATGTCATTCGTTACGACGAGGTTCAGATTCAGCCGAGTGCTGCATACGTTGAGCGACCGCTCCATATCGTGGGAACCCGAGAGCAGATACTCCGCACCAGGACAATTCGATGGGTCAAAGTGCTATGGGAGCATCACAGTCCCGATGAGGCTACTTGGGAGTTAGAAGAGCAGATGGCACGACAATACCTCGATCTGTTTTCTCAGGTATGAGTGAGTGATTGTTCATTCCGAGGGCGGAATGATTCTCAAGTAGGGGAGGATGTAACACTCCGACCCAGCTTGACCTCGTTTAGCGGCTAATTAATCTTGTTTTCATTGCTAATCGTGTTTTGTTTGTGTTTTTATTTTCGTTGCGGGTCATGGATAGGTAGTTGGGTTAAGTTTGACCTGGATTAAGTAGACCAAGCCTTTTTTCGTAATTTTAGCTTTTCTAAGACATGGTCATTTTTGCATCATCTTGATGTCAACACGTGTCTTTCGTTGAGCTCGTTAACTTTCATAACTACGTCGTTTGCAACCGATGTCGTGCGATTCCATTGGACCTGGATTTGACTCAAACTGAAAAATAGAATTATGACTTGGACTCTTTTGTAATTTGGACTTCCCCATTAGCTTATATAATTCCATACCATCACAAACTCACGTTCTCTCCCTCAGTTTCCTCACTGTGCATGTGGAGTTTCTCTCCCTCTCTTGAATTCTCTCCTCCATCGACCATCTCCTGTCACGACCCGAGCCCAGAAATCGGGGTGGGTTAGCGAAAAGCTAAACCGGTGACACACGTACTCCCATGCACGTGCATCCAAACCCAGTCCAGATGCACACACACAAGGGATCTAACACGTGCGAACTAAGCGTACGCGGAAGCTGTATATATCATAGCAAGCAACAAAGGAAAAGCGGAAGCCAAAACAAATGCGGAAAGGAAACGACAACGAAAAATACGCTGATATAAAATCCGAATACACACCTAAAATCATGATATACAAAATATACAGAGGACAAAGTCCAAAGTCCAAAGTGCCAAATACAAAGCTCTCAAAAACCAAAACCAAACAACTAGACCACTGATATGCATGCACGCACTCGGCAGAGGTGATCAGGCCCACTCTGCCAAACCGGAGGGTGCCTCTACACTCGGCCCTGCAGCCTCCTCGACCGCCGGGGAGCTGGGCAAGGGATCTGTGCTTGCAACACCACAGACAACACAAATGAATACAACAATCCAGCAAATACAAGTATCAGGGATGAAACACTCATAGTATCAAATAAAATAAGGACAGAATAGTAATTTCAGAGTTTCATCTTAGTAAGCTAAGCAAATCGTGCATAGAAATTAAACATGATATGTGAATCAAAACATAGAAATACTGAACTAAGTGGCTACTACGTTAACCATATTCTCTCCAATAGAGAGCAAAGCAGAGCAGATGAGAACACCACTGACCGGGCCAGGGTACAAGTGGGTCTCGGTTTCCTGGGTTCCGGGATCCCCAAGACAAAGCGACACTGCAGTGATACAGAGATACAGAGATCTAAGACAGAGGTAACCCCGTCGGGCATCCTAGGGCTGAGGCTGAGTAGAGCCAGACTAATACCAATCAAATCCAATCAAATCAAATCCATAGAAAGGGAGATTATCCGCTTTGGACTCACCAATGGCAAGGACCGGATCTTATCCTCACGTATTAATCTCTGGGCAGAGCCACCAGGGAATACCCAAAATATACAAAGCCAGAAACATACAAAGCATAGCCCAAAAGACAGATCAGAACATAGATTAAGTCAAAGCACAGCATAGATCAAAGCATAGTGCAGATCGAAGAATAAAACAAAAATACCGGACGAAAGCAAAATGACTACGGAATGCATAGACATAGATTGGCAGAACAGAGGGCAAAACTGTAAACAATATGCAATGCATCTCAGATTAATACGGAGTCAAGGGTCATTACAAGCCAATACTAATCTAGTTGCTCACTGTCACTAACCATGCATGTTGATGTAGTTTTAAGTTATTCAATGCACCGTTGCCATCCTAGTGTCGCAATGTAATCCTCATGTGCACCGAAGTCCCTTAAACCAACACCCATGGGGAGGTGCTTAACAGTAATTCAACGCTCACATGAATAAGTCACAGCCTAACAGACTATTCATGCGATCCAAAGAATCCATTGGGCCGGTTTACATGGGTGGTTAACCTGTATTCGAGCCCTACAAGTCTCACCATTATCCTGGTTATATTTCAGATTTGTCATGCCTAACGGTTTAGCCATGAGAGACCTATGGGTGAGCCGAAGACATCTTACGCGCTCGTCGTAATATGCGCTACGGCTTAACCGTGGTTCCATTGAAAACAGAGCTAAACTAGTCATCTTTCACCTCTGATCTGATACATTTTTCGGCTGAGCTACGGTCAGTATACGGCTTAGCCGTAGACCAATCCACGGCTTAGCCGTAGCATTCCACGGCTTAGCCGTAGCCACACCGTAGGAGTACTGTATCGGGAAAGTTTCGACTGATCAGAGATTTAATTCACGGCTGGGTTACGGTTGGGTCACGGCTAGCTTACGGCTCAGCCGTAGAACAAATTACGGCTCAGCCGTAGCCTAGCCGTAGAACAAAAGTGAAATTTCAAGGCTCTGGATTGTGAGCCGTACAAAGTTACGGCTTAGCCGTACAATACAGAAGCGAATTCTAGTTGAGTACAGAAACGGGAATTTGGTACAGAAACATTATCACAACAAGTTTATCTGATCCTAACATCTTAGAAATTGGCTGTAAAACATTTTATACAGAGAATAAGATGGAATCAAAGCAATCAAACAAAACACCCATATGTGTTATCAAATCCTGTACTTATACTTGCCTCAAAACTCTGTCAATCCACTGAATCAAGCTCCAAATCAACTAAAATCAAAGCAAATCAAAGAAATAAACCATGCATGAGATGAAGACACAGCAACAGAGAAAGAGAGTTACAATTGGAGATAAAGAAGAAAGAGACTTGGAGAGAACCCACTTACCAAAGTCTCAGACAGAGAGGGAGAAGAGAAACAAAACCCAAATCAAGATGGGTGCAAGCTCCCAACACCAACCCAGAACGAGAAGAGAATGAAGAGGGGAGAAGGAGTGGAAGAGAAAACGTGGAGCTCTCCTTGCATGCACGTTGAAGCCAAATGAGCAGGGAGAGAGACACCTGGGAGCTGACTCATTTATATATAGGTTTTGGAGTTTAAGTCAAAGTCCGAAGAGTTGAAACTATTTACAGTTTAAGTCACACAAAGGTCCAACTTCTCCAATGTACTCCGAATAGATTTGACACAGTTACAGAAATTGATGAGCTCAGCAAAATACCCGTGCTGACACCAAGATGATGCAAAGATGATACACTCAAAGCAAAAGCAAAATTACGAAAAAGGGCTTAGAACTACCTATCTCAGGTCAAAGGTTACTCAACTACCTATCCAAGACCCAAAACCAAGTCCGAAAGACTAAAACAACAGAAACACACACTAATGAGCCACTAATCCGGCTCAAAGGGGATCGGAGTGTTACATCTCCATCGCTCAAGCTCAATTGAGGAAGTTTGGTTCTTTGCATGTGAGGTGAGTTGGAAATCCTTCCATCTCTCTCATCTTCTTTCTCTATTTCTTCCCCTTCTTGTTTCCCTATTGCATGGTGTGTCTGTGCTTTGAAATTCCTTCCATTTCTCATGCATGCATGTTGTTTTAATTGGTGTTAGGTTGTGTTTGGACCCAAGGACATCAGTTGTGCAATTGAATTCAAATTGAGGCAAGTATAACCATAACTTGTAAGAACCCATGTTGGTATGCATTTGATTTTGGTTAGTTCACATGAGTTTGTATGGAAAAATGTGTGTCCAGCCCATTTGGTTAGTATTCTATCTCTTTCCATTGGAAAATTTCAATTCTGATGAGTTCCCAGACTTTCTGTATGTGCTTCAGCATTTTGACTTCGTGCAGGTACGGCTATGCCGTATGTCACTTACGGCTTAAAGTCCAGAGAGGGTGAAAATCTAGTTTTCCTCTACGGCTAGGGCACGGCTAAGCCATGTATTGCCCTACGGCTAAGCCGAACCTCAGCCGTGGCCCAGCCGTAGATCAATACAGGGTGCATTTTTTTTGGATTAACTGAGAGCAACCAAATTGACAGACCTTCTATGGCCCAGCCACGGCTAAGCCGTAGAACACACACGGCTAAGCCGTAGCACACACACGGCTGAGCCGTATCCACACTAGACTAATGAAAAACAAGGATAGGTGTAAGGGAAAGACCGATATGGCTTTCATAATAGAATGTAGAGTACCTAGACCTGCCCAACGGAATGTGATACAATGCGTGAATGATCTCGAGGGTTGCGAATCATTCATGTTCGTTATCCGGATGTTAAGCACCTCCCCATGGGTGTTGGTTTAAGGGGCTTCGTGCACTGCTCGATTCAATGCAACACTAGACAACGGTGCATCGAATAACTTAAAACTACATTATCATGCACGGTTAGAAACACCGGATAATTAGATTAGAATTGGTTTGTAAATAAAGATGATCCGATTTCGCATGATTTGTTGCATAACATATTGCATTCAATCATTGATCTCAACTCTCTGATATGATTACTTGTGTTCCATTACTTTCACATTGTGGTTCTTTACCTTGAGTATGCATGTATAATATGTTCACTCACAGATGTGCAAGTATGATATGTTGTCACGATCTACTCAGGGTTTTCATGATTGACTCTGTATGGTCAGGCACCAATTAGCCTCAGCCTTAGGATCCCGACGGGGTGAATTTGGTATAGTTTATATGGCCTTGCTGCAGTAAGGAAACGTCTTGGGGAACTGGACCCCAGGAAACCGAGACCCATTGCACCCTGGCCCGGACAATGGTGTTCTTTGCACGATATAAGATCCCTCTTTTGGGAGCATATGGCAATGTAGTAGCCACTAGTTCTGCCCACAGCATGTGTCCATTGATTCGCATAGCATATTTCCTTCTTGCATGACAGCCTAGTATACGAAATTGCCTTATCTAATTTACATGATGTTCTTTATTCTATTAGACACAATGTGTGTTAACTTGCTATGGTTTATACTTTGCTGAATCGTCGTATTTATAGTTGTTTTTGGTGTTGCAGGCTCAGATACCCCTGCCGAACCCTCGCCGGTCGGCCAGACTCCAAATGAGACCCCCGAGGCCCCATCAGGCCTAGAGGAGTGGATGTGATCACTCCACGGGAGAGCGTTCTTGGCATGCATGGCATTGGAGTCTTGTTTTTGAGGATTTGCACACTTGTGTACATGTCATGATTGTATATATTATTTTGTTCTTTTTGTAAGAGCTTCATATGTAATTATGTCAGTTCTTTCTTGGTATCCTCTTCTTGCACTGTTAGTTTGATGTTTCTGATATTTACAACTTCCGCGTACATGTTTGGCACGTGTGAATGTTCCTTTGTACGTGTGCATTTAGACTCGGTCTACGTGTACATGGACGAGAGTACGTGTGTCATTAGGTTTGGCTTTGCTAACCCCCGAACCCTGGGCTCGGGTTGTGACACATGATCCGAAACAATGCCCATATGATATGCAAAGGGCGGCCCAGTGGATATGGTTGATAGAGAATAAATGGGAGACTAAGTGGAAGGTAACTTTAATATATTGCATTGCTTCGTCCGATTTCATATATTGATGATTCTGTTCTTCTTTATAAACTAATTGAAGTATTATATTCTTGATTTCTTAATTTATATATTTTATAGTTGTGGTGAGATGCCTATGTTGAGTGAATGGTGTTTGGTTAAAAGTTTGAAATAAATATTTTTTGTCAATTGAAGTTTCATTAGTTTCACAATTTTTTTCTTGTTTTCCTAGTCCCTAATCTTGCAAAACATCTCCATGTCCCTTTAAAGTTGTGAATGAGTTAAGATTTTGTTGATTCTCTCCATTAAAGTTGTTGGATTTAGACTGGAGATGATGAGGAACATGTGTAACAATATAGGTCGAGCTTATATGTATTTATCAGCCTGCCAAGGACAATATTGAGTGTGCAGCCATGCTGACTTATTATAAAAGATGAGAATTACTGATAGTTGAGATGAGTATAAAAGATGGATCGAGCCATTCAGGTCATTCTCCGGTGGGGTATTTGAGCATAAAAGATGAGTTTACTGATATGGTTGAGAAGGTTTAATATCATTGTCATGTTGATTGAAGCTTCTATTCTATATTTAATTAAATGCTTGATAGTTCTCAATTGTTGTTCAATTTCCCTCTTAAAGAACCTGCAACAATTGGGCAGGTGCTGTTTTTTGGTTTTATATGTGAAAGTTGTAGTAGAATGAGATGGATTAAGCTAGACAGTGTTAACTATGATTGATGCATATCAACTATTTGTTTCTAAGTTGAACTTATTATTATATATGTATATATTTGGTTTCTAGTGATTTAGTGAACTGGTTCCACATTGATTTGGTGTACTTATTTAGTGGTATGTATCTTGTACTAGGATTTTTTACTTAAATTTGGACAGAGCTTCCTTTAGGTCCTGTTTGTTTGATAAGTATTCAGTGCCTAGGAATTCAAATTTCAAAGCAATGTTTCACAGGAAGGATGCGCCTTTTTGTTTTTATATATATATATATATATATATATATTTTCTCAAGTCTCTAATAGAACCGACTCTCTTTCTTTTCCTTTTTTTATTTTTAATGCCGGCAGGGTCCAACGGTGGGCTTAGTGATGGATCTACAGCCAGCTTCTTTATCCATTTTGTTCGTAGAACAATCAATGGGGCCCACCTAAAGAAATTCAACTGTTTCCAACCCAATGGACTTGGTTTTCATTGTGGGCCCCACTGAGGATTCTAGGCTTTTCTAACGTGGGCCCTAAGGTGGATTTCACACTCTTTTGGTCTCCATTTTTTTCTCATTAATCTATGTGACCCACATCTGAATGGCAATTGTAGCAATTCTTGTCCATATGTTCTGTTATCTCCAACTTTTATTTCATCAATAAGTGGGTCCCACTCCCACATCTGTATTCTATACAATTTTATCAATGTGGTGCTCGCACAGTGACCGATTTGACAACCATGCTTATATTCAAGTTGCATAGCTCTCGGAGAAGAACCCAAGGAAAAGGCCAAAAGGGTTCACACAAGCTTAAATTTTTACTACTAAGAAATTGTTATCATCTAGAATGGTCGTATGGTAGCAAATAAGCTTCTTGCAGTGGAGATAAAAACTTGTAAACAGTGAAGATATAGAATATTTTACCTTCACAGAGAAGACATGTAGAATCGAATGAGAATGTAAAAATCCATCATGGTGAAATTGATTGGCACTTTGAGAATGCTAATAAAATACACAAAATATCCTCTAAGTAACTAACTTGTGAAAGGTGGTTAAAAGAAAACACGACTAAGTTAAAGCTTAAAGGTTAATCTTATCAAATGGCCAAAAATTCTGAAACTACACAGAAGAACTCACTTCAACTTTTCGACCCCAAAAAAGGTTACACAAAAGAGCCCCTTTTGCAGATAGCTGGGTTCCTTCCATTCAAATTACTCAACCAAAGAAACTCTTTACTTCTCCTTGCGTGCCCATGGATGGAATTTGCGGAAGTTGTCTACAATCAAGGGTGGAAATGGGAAAAAGACAATGCCCCAAGCATTGTTATTGGTTCAAGAGAATCAAACTTTTCAGGATTTTGTTTGCCAAGTGTGTGTTTTCTTCTCCCTGTTTTTGTGTAGAAATGTCAGCTTTTGATTGCATTAAAAAGTGTTTATATTTAATGAATATGCTATTATATTTCACGACATATCTTTTACAATATTTTCCTTCTCCTTCAATCCTCCATATTATCTTCACGTCCATATTATCCTCCATATTATCGGCAGTTGAACTAGGTGAAAATTAAAAACAAATATCTACTGCCTAGAATTGATGAACTTTTTGATCAATTACAGGGTGCGACCCATTTCTCTAAGATTGATCTCACGTCTGGATATCATCAGCTGCGAGTGAGGGACCAAGATACATCGAAAACAGCTTTCAAGACAAGATATGGGCATTATGAATTCTTGGTTATGCCTTTTGGATTGACCAATGCGCCCGCAGTATTTATGGCCTTGATGAACAAAATATTTTCATCATATCTTGATCGATTCGTGGTGATTTTCATTGATGATGTTTTGGTATACTTCAAGACCAAAGACGAGCATGTGGAACATTTGAGGACTACTCTGCAATTGCTAAAGGACCATCGGTTGTATGCTAAATTGGACAAGTGTGAATTCTGGCTGGAACAAGTTGCCTTTTTGGGGCATATTATCTTAAAGGGTGGGCTTGCAGTAGATCCCGCTAAGATTGAGGCTATAACTACTTGGCAGAGTCTCAAAACTGTTGCAGAAGTTAGAAGCTTTATTGGCCTCGCCGGTTATTATAGAAGGTTTGTGAAGGACTTTTCCAAGATAGTTGCACCTTTGACCAAACTGACCCGAAAGAATGAGCCATTTGTTTGGTCAGCGGAATGTGAGTCGAGTTTCCAACTCCTTAAGGAAAAATTAACCTCAGCCCCAATCTTATCCCTACCAGAAGGGAGGGCGGACTTGTTATATATACAGATGCTTCGGGGATTGGGCTAGGATGTGTACTCATGCAGAATGGGAAGGTAATAGCATATGGATCTCGACAATTGAAGGAACATGAGAAAAGCTATGTCACACATGATTTAGAATTGGCTGCAGTAGTCTTCGCGCTGAAGATATGGAGACATTATTCATATGGAGAGAAATTTAAAGTCCATAGCGACCATCGCAGTCTCCAGTATCTGTTTTCGCAGCATGATCTTAACATGAGACAGCGCAGGTGGTTGGAATTTATAAAGGATTATGATTTCCTGATTAAATACTTCCCCGGAAAAGGAAATGTAGTGGCCGATGCTCTAAGCAGGAAATCCACCACCGAGTTGGCAGCATTGTGTGGTGAATGGTCTATAGTAGAGGAATTCCGAGATTTGGATGTGGAAGTTGAATTCGTCGATGATAAGCTCATGTTAGTGGCTATGTCAGTCTTCGAACCCACCTTAATTCAACAAATCAAGGAGAGGCAGTTTGAAGACCCGGAGTTTGTCAAGATTCGTGACCACATATTTGAGAAACCTGATTTCAGAATGGCAGACAGTGTATTATACTTTAGAGACCGGCTTTGTGTTCCAGCGGTTCAAAATCATAACTTGAAAAGGGCAATTATGACTGAAGCACACCATGCTCGATATTCCATACACCTCGGGAGTACAAAAATGTACCGAAATTTACATGACAGGTTTTGGTGGAATAACATGAAGAGGGATATAGTGGACTTTGTGGCAAAATGCCTTACCTGCCAACGAGTGAAGGTTGAACACAGGAAGCCTCCCGGATTATTACATCCCCTGAAGATTCCTAAGTGGAAATGGGAGAATCTCACAATGGATTTCGTTTCAGGACTGCCCCGAACAAGTAAGCATCATGATGTAGTGTGGGTGATTGTCGATCGACTAATGAAATCAGCCCACTTTATTCCCATCAGGAAAGGGATGAAATTTCAGGAGATGGCCAAGACCTTCATTGATGAGATTGTACGGCTACATGGTACTCCAGTCTCAATTGTGTTTGATCGAGACAGTAGGTTCGTGTCTTCCTTTTGGCAGTCTTTTCAGAAGTCCTTAGGCACCAAACTCAGTTTTAGCACGGCTTACCATCCTCAGACAAATGGGCAATCGGAGCGAACGATACAGACCCTGGAAGATATGCTATGAGCTAGCGTATTGGACTTCGAAATGGAGTGGGACGAACACCTCTCCTTATGCGAGTTCGCATACAACAACAGCTTTCACGCGAGCATCGGAATGGCTCCATTTGAAGCCTTGTATGGACGTAAGTGCCGTACGCCTGTCTGTTGGGAAAAGGTTGGGGTTAGGAGTTTTCATGGACCCACCATGGTGGCAGATAGGCGGAAAAAGTGCAAAAGGTACAAGATAAATTGAAAACTACACAATCACGTCAGAAAAGTTATGCAGATAATCGCCGTCGGCCCCTTGAGTTCCAAGTGGGAGACAAGGTCTTTTTGAAGGTTTCCCTAATGAAAGGTACTATCAGGTTTGGACAGAAGGGCAAGCTAGCTCCGCGTTTTGTAGGGCCTTTCAAGATATAGAGTAGAGTGGGAGACTTAGCTTATCGGTTGGAGCTACCACCCCCACTTGCGGGAGTTCATAATGTGTTCCACGAGTCGATGCTCAGGAAGTACCTCCCGGATCCTTCACATGTCCTTGAGTTGGACGATGTGCAAGTGAGGCCTGATGTAAGCTATGAAGAGAGACCCCTTCATATCGTTGACACTAAGGAACAGGTGCTGCGTACATGAACGATCAGATGGGTTAAGGTGTTATGGGAGCACCATGGACAGGAAGAGGCCACTTGGGAACTTGAAGATCCAATTCGGGTGAAATATCCAGAGCTACTACCCCAGGTACGTTGCATTCGGAGGACAGAATGATCTTAAGTGAGGGAGGATGTAAGGTTCTGAATCCCACTAATATTGATTTATGTTAATTAAGCTCATTCTATATTAATTGAACTCGATTAAGACTAATTTAATCCAAAAATTAGCAGGTTTGGGCCTCAGATAGGGAGTTGGGCAGAGTTCGGCCTCACTTTAGTAGTTAAGGGCCTTTTCGTAATTTGTCCTTGCACCTCCTGGACACCTCGTCCATTTCCTTTCGTGGAATCCTTCGCGTAGATCATCTTTCGTGTTGGGCCCGACTTGATCTGGACTTATCTTGGCTCAATTAAGGTGCATTTTTCCTCAACTGAAATTCCTAGAAAAAGGGTGGACTTCCCTGTAATTTTAAGAAAAGTTATGTTTAAAAAGAAAACTCAATGTACCTCTCCTTCTTCTCTCGTGTAACTGTTGGAGCTCTCCTTTCTGCTGGGTTTCATCTCCTCTTCTTCTTGCAATCGAAGTGCTCGGGAATTTTGGGAGTATGCATGCACAGAGAGTGGTCTCCTACCACCTTCTTCTTCCTTGATCTCCCTTTCCTTTACACTTTCTGTATAGAGTGCTGTATAGAGTGCTCTTCTCTCCAAGCTACAGCAATATGAGGTAAAGAATGAGTTCTTGTTTCATTCTCTTAGGTTTATTAGGGTCATAAAGACTCCATTACTAGACATGCATGTGAATCTAAACCCCATTTTTATCATTTCATGTTCTATTATAGAGAACCCATTTCAATTTGGAGTTTTCCCTCCACCCACACGACAAGGAGAACTAGGGAGGGCTAGCACTCGTGTAAAGGCAAGTATTGGAGTCATGTGTGCCGTATATGTTATTAAGTCCTGAATTATTGAGTTAGTTCTTACCCATTTCCATTTCAGTCACTGTTTCTTGTTTTAACTTGAGCATAAATGAGGTTGGGCTGAGTTAAGATGATCGAAATGGAATAAGAGGGTGTGTGAGTGTTTAAAAACCTTAGGGACAATTCAACTAAGTCAGGAACACCTTCCCTAAGTTAAGTTCAGAATGACTCCCAAACTGGACTGAGCTACAGAACCAAATTCACGTTTCTGAAGTTTATGGTGAAGCTACAGCTAAGCCGTGAGTCCTTACGGCTCAAAGTCCAGAGAGTAGCAAAACTTGATTTTGAACTACGGCTCATCCACGGCTGCATCGTGAAATATACTACGGCTATGCCGTGACCAGCCCCTACCCAAGCCGTAGGTCTTCCTAGGCGAGCTTTCCAGAGAGCTCATGGAACCCAGTTTCTTCTACAGCTTGCACACGACTGCACCGTGGGATACACTATCGCTACACCGTAACCTCCCTGTAACTTAGCCGTAGGCTTAGCACGGCTAAGCTGTAGGCCAACATACGGTTGGGCCGTAATTGCACCTGAAAATCCGGAAGGAATTTGACCCACTCGGCAAAGCCGTAGCCTTGTACACGGCTAAGCCGTAAGAACCCAGTGAAACAGGATGTTAGGGACTCTCAATGATTTTGTTGGACCTTAGTATTGACACCTTCTATACCACTACACAGGCCCAATGGTAAGTACATGTTGGGGAGAATGAATGATTTCCAGAGGGTCTCCCAATGGCAAGTCATGGATGTTGGCATAAGAAGGGTGTCCCGTGTGCACAAGGCAATACCGAGACATGATAACACAACGACACTGAACGTCTTATGTGTACATCATGTTGAATGGCCTTGGGGACTATAGGTTACCTATTCGGGGTGAAGGTAGTAATTCCTTGGGTACTCACTTAAGCCGAATGCATCCATATTGTTATGATATACTACCTTCAACATGAATTACTTCTTGTAGTAAAACCCTGAGGCAATTCAGACCTGAACTTCTAATGAGTGCGTGTCTGACAAGCTAGAGCTTCTAATGAGTGCAAGCTTGTTAGCCAAGGGTATTATATGACTGATATGATAAGATATGAGTCCGCACCACTCAGCTTACGCCCTTTTGGGTGTATGTTATGTATGCCACCACTGCAGTTGGTTTACGGAGGAGTAGTCGGTGCTCCTCGAGAAGCTGGCCTGATCCCTTAGTGACACATATGATATGTGTATGCTCCTTTTTGGGAGAATAGAGCCTTGTGGTTGCCAATCGGTATGTATGACATTTAAGTGATAATTTCTCACTCATGCATCATGTTCGGTGATTATTCTTATTCATATATTATGTTATACTTGTTTCATATGCCTCAGTACTTGCTTAACCGTCATGTTAACAGTGTTACCCTTGGTATTGTAGGTCCAACACCTGGTCCCAACACGGACACAGACGCGCCCCCGGAGGGTACCCCAATGGTACCTAGGGGAGTAGACGAGTGGAAAGATGGCAATGTCTTTTACTAGCCATCCCACGGAGTGCGACTATTCTTGGGAGATATCATTGTTATACTTGGAACCTTTTGTATCAAACACTTAAGTAGTCTTCTTGGAATGTATTTAAAGACTTCAACACTATCATATGTATATACATATATGTTTACTTTTGAAAGTTAACAGACTATGAACTTGTGTGCTCTTGATAATTACTTAATATTTCGCAGGATTTCGTTTATGATAAATGATGTTTGTACGTGTGCCAGCATACCTCACACGTTCCTGTGGAATCTCCCTCGTAAGAATTCGTGCATAATTCTTCAGGGCACGGATTTTTATGGGATTACGTATCCACGCCCTGGGGGCCCACTCAAATCCCCAAATTCTCGGGATCGAGGCGTGATAGAGAGTGTGTAGGGAAAGAAGGGGAATATTTTGCGGAAACTGGTGTACATTTAGAAGCTCCCTATTTTTCAAGCCACTTCACTCACCTCTCCCACACTATAACTTTGCTAGGCACTGTGAGTGGATAGAATATATATATTGTTGAAATGTTAGCTCAATAAGAGCCAATATTGTTGATAAATAGGTAAGCTCTGTAGCCACCCTACTATCAGCCACATGCAGCAGCCACCCCATTGAATGCCACATGCAGCCCCACCCCACTAATAGCCACATATAGCATTGAAAGGTGCTTTGAAACACCACATGGTAAGCCACAATATTGCAATTTCATACTCATGTTGGAGTCTATAAATGAATCCCACCATTTCCTTGGTTAAGGGGGAGAAAGTAAGGAAGAAAGTGGAGAGAGTGAAAAGAAAATACAGCATCTCTCACTGTGGTGTTACCACACTACGTAATGCAGTAAGCCTAAGAGAGTGAGGTTTAGGGTGTACAATGAGATTAGGGTTAAGAGATCATATTCCATCTGTAAATTACCTTCTCTATAGTGATATTACTGCTGTCTTCCCCATGGACATTGCCCCCAGTGGGTAAACGACGTAAATCCTCTGTCTCTGTGTTGTGTGTAGATTAGTGGCATTTGTGTGTGCATCGTAGCATCTAGACCGTTGATCTTTGGTATTTTTTCGCTGGGCCATTTTTACAACATGTGGTATCAAAGACTGTTTGCCATAACAAACTAGTATCAAAGCAATTTTAGCACAACAAATTGGTATCAGAGCCCAGATCAAAGGCAGGCTATGATCCTGATTGTGGGTTAGATGTTGAATTCTAGGACGAGGTGGAGATCACTTGGATGGTGTGATCTACGGATCCATATCTAAGAAACACTAGCGCATGTCACTACAATAGAATGGTTTTTTGGCGAGGAAATATGGTGACGAAATTCTATTTCGTCTCCTAAAGTCATTATTAGCGACGCAATTTATTTTTCATCGGTAATTTAACAAAAAAAAATTATTTTAGCGAGGAATAAAATTTCGTCTCTTCAAGGTTAAATATCGTCGCCAAAAGCCATTATTAGCTACGAAATTTATATGTCGTCGCAACTTTGAACAGATACATATGTTTGTGGCAAGAAAACAAAATTTCGGCACCCATAGTGTACATAGGCGACGAAAATTATCGTCGCAATAAAAAGGGACCAATTGGGGACGAAATGAATTTCGTCACCCCAAAGTTTATATATTCATTTGCGATAGAACGCAGGCGTCTCCTAGTCATTTCTACCCCTGCATCCTCTAACCTTCGACCTTCGACCTCCAACCTTCGACCTCCAACTACATCAAGAGATGTCTGCTCCAACTTTCTTCTTGTGTAATCAAGAGACCTAATCTCTTATTTGGAATCTAGGTTTGTTTCAAGCCCTAAATCTTGGTTTTTGTTTTTTTTTTCTCTAATTTGGATGGTGATGTGTTGGTGAATATATTGTTGTTGCTTGCAATGTGTTTGATGAAATGCCTAACACCGCATTCGTAGTTAGATTCTTAACATTTAGAAGCGGGACTGAGTAACGCGCAAGAGAGGTTGGTTTTGTTGCTTTAATGGATGATGGTGATGTTCTGACTTGGGGTGATTTGCTTGTTTTCTAATTGTCATCATTATGTGAATATCTGGTATTCAAATCATCAAGATTCTTGCAATTGCATGAGAAGTTTCCACTGACTTGGTCTAAGTTCTTTGAATTCTTTTTTTAGTTGCACAGTAGTATGTCCAGCAAGTGGTATTGCACTTACTTTTTCCAAATAACAACATCTCCGAAATCTTTCAGAGGCCAGTTGGAGTATTGCGACCTCAATTTCCTCATCTGTAGGAACCACTTGACTCTTCCGATTAATCGTTCTGATGTTTTGGGACCTGAAGGATCCAAGGATTTCAAGCTTTCCTAAAGTTTTAGTATATGCTTTATAAAAAAATTCAAGAAGTAAATTTGATCATGGATGTAGCAAATGTGCAAATTTTGGTCCAGTTATATAGTTTGGTCCGTGAGTTTAGTTAGGCTCATTAATCCAAGATAAAACTTTTTTAAATAGTCTAGACCACAGGTTTGGTGTAACCAGGGTTAGAACTAGAAGGGGGCTGAGGGTGGCCAGAAATTAGTAAAGACCCCTAATCTCCTGAAAACCCTTTTTCTGTTTGTTTGTGTTTTTGTTTTTTGTTCTACCCTTTGGTGTACCCTACGTTTTTTAAGTTGTGCCTTGAGTGAAAAGTAAACTCATGCCACGCAATCCTTGCCATTTTCTAGTCAAGTCTTATTAGTTAAATGGTCGAATATGTCAACAGTACAAATGCAAAATAAAGCACTAAATGTCTAATTCACTGCTAAACAGAGTGCTAATCAAAGGTGAAAGACCTTTATATGTAGATATTATTTTAGAATATATTTAATATAGTTATTTTATGATTTTGGTTGCTAGATCTATCACAATGGTGCTAGTGACCGATGAAACCAATATGCACTGCCAAACTTTTAGGAATTTTCACTATATGACCTCACTTAGATTTGACATATATTTTTTTATATATGGTATTTAAAAATGAAGTATTAGATTTTTCAAAGGTACCACCTGGGGAGAGACAGAGTTCAAGCACAGGTATGCTCCATTAAGACCTGACTGCTAGAAAGGAATAGAATTATGGAAAAACCTTACCATCTGTAAATTGAGGGCGAGAGTACATCACATAACTCTGGCAAGAATATAACCAATGTCCAAACGTAATGGCGACTGTTGCAATGAATATGGACCCACATATTTTTTTTTAATTGGGTGGTTTTCTATTGTTTCATATCTTCTGATTTCTAATGGAGAGAGAGAGAGAGAGATATCTCCTCTTGCAATAGTCACTTATAATGCTCATGTGGCTTCTTTTGGTTCCATGGATTATAATATATTATCGCAATATATTGGTTTGGGTTAAATTGTACATTACAGGTGATCAGTACTCATGGAGCAGAGTTGGATGACACTGGCTGGGATAGCTATTGGTAGAATTAATTCGAGATATATGGAAGGGGTGAAAGCATTTGTTCAGTTTACAATGGGGGTTACCGATCGGGAAGGAAAGATTAGGTGCCCGTGTAAGAAGTCTGTGAACGTTTACTGACATCCTGGTAATATTGTGGGAGGTCATCTAATGCAGAATGGAATTATCCATCTTACACTGACTGGGTGTATCACGGTGAAACTCGTACATCAGTGGACAAGGTGGATGTTCAGGGTGATATTGAAATGGTGATGACGGGGATGATGAATTGAGTGGTATTGATGCTTTGGTAGAAGACCGGATAAGAGCGGAAAATATTAATGGTGACGAGGCAGGAGAATCAGTTGATACGATGCAAAGGGATGAGGTGCGAAAGTTTCACAAATTGTTAGAGCATGTCCAGTGTGAGTTATATCCTGGGTGTACGGAGTTCAGTCTGTTGAAGTTTTTCATTACAATGCTTAATGTGAAGGTGATGAACAAATGGAGCAATAAGTCTTTCAACATGTTCTTTGACGTGCTACAGAAATTGTTACCGAAAGAAAATTTGGTCCCTAGGTCAACTTATGAAGCCAAGAAGATACTGCGTGAGTTGGGCATGGGATACGAGGCCATTGATGTATGTAATAATCAATGTGCCTTGTTTTGGAAAAAGAATGCAGGCCTAGATACATGCCTGGTGTGTAAGGAGTCAAGATATAAGTACAATCATGGTCGGGGTAAGAAGATTGCTCATAGGATCCTGCATTGGTTCCCATTGCTACCGAGGTTGCAGAGACTGTTCATGTCAAGGAAGAGAGTTGAGCGGATGAGATGCCACAGTGGTCAGAAGCACATGGATGACGGTTTGTCAAGGCATCCGTCCGATAGCTTGGAGTGGAAGGAATTCGAAATACAGCATCCAGAGTTCGCCATGGAGCCTCAAAATGTAAGGCTGGGCCTAGCAACTGACGGTTTCAACCCTTTTGGGAATATGAGCACCTCATACAGCATGTGGCCCGTCATACTCATACCATACAACCTGCCACCATGGATGTGTATGAAGGAGCCATTCTTCATGATGCCTCTGCATATTCTTGGACCAATTCCACCGGGGAGAGAGCTTGATGTTTACTTGAGACCCTTGGTGGATGAATTGAAAGATTTGTGGGAAAACAGTGCATTGACATACGATGCCTCGACTGAACAGACTTTTCGGATGCGTGCCGCTGTGATGTGGACCATACATGATTTTCTAGCATATGGCGACTTATCTGGGTGGAGTTCAAAAGGTTATCTAGCTTGTCCCACCTACAACGAAACCCTGTTTCTGTACGTCTGAAAAATAAGATTGGGTTCCTCAACCATCGATGTTACTTGCCAGAGAACCACCCTTGCAGGAACAATTATAAGGCCTACAACGGGAAGTGTGAGCGCCGGGTGAAATCGCTGGAGTTACCAGGTCAGAAGGTACTAGATCCGTTGGAGCGCATGCCAAAAATTATGTTAGGAAAGGATCCAAGCAACAAGAAGGGACCCCGTGACATGTATATACTGAACTGGACAAAGGTGAGCATATTGTATGAGTTGCCGTACTGGAAAAAGAAGAAACTCAAGCATAACATCAATGTCATGCACGTAGAGAAGAATATCTGTTAAAGCTTGTATGGAACTCACTTGGGACTCGATAAAAAGCATAAGTATACGGATAATGCATGATTGGACTTAGAAGATTGGGGAATAAGGAAAGAGTTGCATATTAAGCAGCGTGCCGATGGATCTTATGAGAAGCCTTAGGCTAGTTTTTCGTTGTCACTGGCGGAGAGAGAGGATTTCTATAATTTTTTGAAGTCGGTTAAGTACCATGATGGATATGCAGGGAACATATCGAAGTCAGTGAATACGTGAAATGGTAAATTGTTGGGCCTCAAAAGTCACGACTGTCACGTACTTGTACAACGGATTCTTCCGATTGGGATGCGTGGTTATGTGAACAAGGAGATTGGCATGGTTTTATTTGAGTTGGGCAACTTTTTCAAGAATCTATGCTCGAAGACTCAGCAACTCAACGACCTAGAGCAGTTAGAGAAAGAGATAGTTCGGATACTATGCAAATTTAAGAAGATCTTTCCTCCGGCTTTCTTTGATGTCATGGTCCATCTTGCCGTTCACTTGCCCTGTGAGGCTATGCTTGGAGGACCGGTGCAGTATTGGTGGATGCATCCGATTGAAAGGTGACTCGTGGTCCGCTTGAGTATGGTTGAATGCTATGCTTTGCATTCTTAGTTTTCTTCAGTACATGTAACATAACTCTAAACTAGTGTGATGTTTATTTGAAGGTTTCTTGGAACCCTTAAGGGATACGTTTCAAATCGAGCTCGTCCGGAAGGATCGATTGCTGAAGCATACATTGTCAAAGAGTGCATCAATGTTTGCTCATTATATCTTGATGGGATCGAAACTGTATTTGATCTAGTCGAGCGGAATGTAGATCTGGGCGAACGGCCCCCGGGTCTGGTAGTCTTCACAGAGAGGGCCCATCTAATAGGTCTAATCACATGGGACGGCGACTTATCAAAGTCAATGCGTGATGTGGCCCATTAGTTCTTGCTACTCAATAGCCTTGAGGTGGAACCATATCTAGAGTACATGATTTGGCCCATTGGTTCTTGTTATTCAATCAATTTGCTTCTTAATAAGTGTATAATGCTAAGTCATCACTGGTACTTTGTGATTAGGGAACACAAAAGAGCCTTACATGTTCCTTTTGGAAATGACATCAACCAGATACCACAACAGAAATTTCCCAAGTGGTTTAAGCAGCATGTAAGGCATATACAACTTTGCAATACTTATTTTTCTTTTTTTACCAATTTACCTTTTAGTAACATAAGTCACTTGTACTTCATGCTTTCTGTGTTTGTAGATTAATGCATTACATCATGCCCGTTCACATGAGGTAAATGATCAACTATGGTCATTAGCAAATGGTCTACAGCAGTTGGTGAAAAAATATTCCGATTGTATAGTCAATGGTGTGACATTCCACACATGTGACCTGGACGACTATCATAGAACCCAGAATGGTGGTGTGCTTGTCGAAGGACCACACGGGGATGAGTTGACGCACGAGTTCTATGGTTACCTGTGCAATGTTTGGCAACTCGAGTACATGTGTCGGCATACGGTTGTGATTTTCGAGTGTGCCTGGTACAATACTGGTAACGTAACCGGCAGAAGGGCAACTATACAAAAGGAACCACACTGCACAAGCATTGATATTAGGAGTCGGTGGTATGAAAATGACCATTTCATCTTGCCTAGTCAGGCGAAGCAAGTGTTTTACCTTAATGATACTAAGTTGGGTGAGCATTGGCGAGTCATGCAATGTGTCCAGACTAGGGGCTTGTATGATTTCCCAGTTGTGGGTGATGTGGAACCCAGTAGCTCATATGGGCTTGGTGATGGTGCGTTTCAAAAAGAAATCAACACCGTGGCTATCCAAGTAGTCGATGAAGATATCGATGTTCCTAATCACAGGGATGGGGTTCAAGGCGAGGTCATTGCAAGTGATATGATTATCCGGGCAAGGAGCCGAGATAACATCAATGATGATGATGCTGATACGGATGAAGCTGGGATGGAAGATGGGATAGATGAGGAACAAGATGAGGAGCATGTTGATGCTTATGATATGGATGATGATATTGATTACGATATGTAGTTTTTTTTTTTTCATGCTTTGTACAAGACAAAATTAATTTCTATGCCACGTATGTTGATGATATGGATGATGATATTATGTATGTGTTTGCTATTTCATATATTTGTATTACATGTTTTTGTGGATTTACATTCCATACGTGGAGGTAAATGATTATGCTATGTATGTTTTACAATGATTATACATAGCATGTCTTACAATCTAAGTGAATTCAATCTTTATAGCATCACAAACAATGCCTAAGGGTGGAAAACGATATGTCAAACCTGGCCATGTAACAACAGGATACAAGAATGTCAGGGCAAAAAGAATTATGGAGAACAAACAAAGATTTGATGCCCTGGGGTTAGGGCATATTGCTTTTTCCATGGGGGAGCCCTCCGCTAAGTTAAGGCATGGGATGAATAAGGGTAGGCGAAATAGAGATGGGGATGATGCTTACATACCATCAGATCATGATGATTCCAGCTCTTCATTAGAAGAGGTAATATGTCTAATTTGTGTGTCAGGTGTGCTTAATATCTTGACGATCGGAGTGATTTGCAAAAGTATCGAGATATTTGAAATTATTTGTCATTTATTGTTGTTAGTTTCATTACATATGCATATGTGTAGTAACGATGTCATGTTATGTGCACTAATACTCATTTATGTTTTTTTAGATCTCGGAGATGCCACCACGTGCGATGACATGCACAAGCACATCCGGACATGGCCGAGATGAAGGGGAGCCCGCCGCATCACATGTTGAGGAAGGGGGCGGGTCCACACAGAATACTTTGGTAGATAATTTGGCTGGGGGGGGGGGGGGGGGGGAGGGGAGCAGTACAAGCAGTGCAGGTACATTTCCAAATTGATGCACATTGTTACTATAATGGATATAGATTTTTTATATTGACTAAATGAATGTTATGTTTTAACTTATACGTTCAGCAGTTAGTAGGCGTACCCGTGGCCCGACGCGGGGTGTATAGCTTTCGGAGCTTATTCATGGAGAGAACGCCAAGCTCCCAGTGCCCATCCCCATAGAGTTCTTTGCTCCAGTAGGGCGTTACGCCAATAGATTTGCCTCTAAGGTAGGAGTACGGGTTCGGACCGATCTGGCGATCTATTTACTGAGCGTTGGTCTGCCATTCCAAAGGATACCAGAGCACTGATCATCGCATCCCTGAAGGTTATTGCTTTTATGTCTATTTTGAAGAATATTCAAGTATTGTTCATTTTTACTGTTGAATATGATTTTCATATAATGCATATATATATATATTTTGCAAAGCAAGTTTGACTTGCAGGGCGATCCGGCCGTTGTTAAGGCAGTCACAAATACAAAATGTGCTTGGAGGCTTAGCGACAACAACCACAAGCTGTACAAGGATTATTAGCAACTTGTTGCCCATTTTGGAGAGGAGTATGCGCGAAGCCACCCACCGAAGCAATGCCAGTCATTAGATAAGTGGATTGGTCTCATCGACAAGAAGTGGAAAACCGAGAAGTTCTTGGTAATTCATACTTCTAATACTCATGTAAGTTTCTTTATTAATTCTTTCAATAATTCTATAATTTCATTGATTTAACCTGAAACAATCGGAGACCAACAAAGGGAACCGACAGCAGTTGAAGACCAACCATGCATGCGGCTCCAGGTCGCTCCCTGTGCGTGTCATATTTTTATTTGTGATATTTTAGTATAATCGTTGTTATCATTAATCTCACATATAGAATTGCTAATCTCTTAGATGCAAGCCAACGAAGGTCGGCTGCCTGAGTTTCCTAAGTTCTACAGAGACACTCACTTCAATAAGAAGACGGGAAAGTGGGCGGCTGCGGAGTGCGAGCATATATATGTATGTATACCAATTGTACTTTGATTTTAAATGATAAATGACACCAACTTCAAGTTTATAATTAATTGTTTGCTTCCTCTAAAAAAAGACAGGACGAGCTTGTGGGAACGTAGGATTTGCATTGCTCGCAGCCTGATGCGATCCCACTGACAGCAGAGGAGCTGTCAGTGAAGGTCCTGAAGCCGAGGTCTGGCTATGTCAAGGGCATCGTCATGAGGCCCTCTTCCTCTCTTCGGATCACTGCCACCTCATATCAGGGACCGAATCCGGAGGTGGTCCGCCTACAAAACGTGGTCGAGGAGCAGCAAAAGTAATTGGATGAGGCACGACAGCTCCTCTCCTCACAAGCAAGCCAGATGGAGACGATCATGGAGTTTATGAGGAAGATGGGTTACTAGGGGCCTTCTCCACCCCCTGATGGCTCAGCTGGTACTGGTCTTATAGCCTGGTTAGTATTTTCTTTCTTCTTTATCTACCATGTCCATAATTCAAGTCCTAAGAAGTTATATCCTTCACCTTGCACTTTTTGTGATCATGAATCCTTTTTATTTTGTGATGGCACGTTGCCTCCTTTTAGTAGTTTTATGTTTGTCTGTTTTTGTCAGTTTGTTTCCCCAAGGGCAATAGTCCAAAAGAATCAAAAGGCCACAAAGGGATTCTTAACAGCATTCTGAATTGGTGTGTTGAAGTTGAGAGTAGTCCAGATGACCACAAGTAGCACATTTTTAGAATTTAAGACTGACTGGGTTATAGAATAATCCAATGCTGAAGTGATAATTGGTCGTTGATTAAGGAAATTTTTTAATAACAATGTTTGAAATACATGCTCTGTACAACTGTACTAGTTAGTGTTGTCTTCATCACCGTCATTATCATCATTAACCATTATCATCGTTATATCTACTCCAGGGACAGGTGCCTAGCAGTAGCACCATGCATGCGTCAAATGTCATTGAGGATTGAGGTGCTCAATTCTTTTTTGGGTCGACCAGTGATTCAGACCATTGATGTAATAGGATCACCATCTAGCTTAGATTGGAATTTCCTTACACTGATTGGATTCAGTGGTCAACAAGACACCACATTTTAAGCCAAACAAAGGAGAATAAATGAAGCATGAAGGGCCTTCCAGTTTGAGACTTTTTTTGAACCCATCATCATGGGCAAGGCCTATATAATGAATGCTGTGGACAATTGAGAAAAAATCTAGAGAGACCCAAATCTGTTCATTTTCATCTAACTTTCATTACAGGCGTTCAGTAAAAGGGAAAGGAAAAGCTAGTAAAATGGGGTTTGTTCTAGCATTGCATGGAAAGGATGGGGCATAATAATTATTATGATTTTCTTATGTTCCTTCACTGGTAATCCTACCTAGCATAGCTTGTAATGCAGGTCTTCTGGTTCTAAGACCATTAATGAATGTTGAACTAGCATAACCTGAATGGTAAGATAAGTGCGAAGAATCCGTCTTTTAAAGTGGAGAGTAAGAGAGTTCATGCGAGCCACACAATACTTTTTTTATTTTTCAACTCCTTTTTCTTTAGCTAACCAAGTCTGCCCTATAGTATGTTATCATACCATACTCTTTTTTAGCTCCTTAAACATGTACTAGCTATGAATTCTGGGAGTTTAGTGTCCTAATCACAACTTTAGTAGGCATGTATGTACTTGTGGTAGTTGTGATAGTGAAAAAAACTGAAGGCACGTAGTGTACGGAAGCTCACTTGTCAAGATTTTAATATATGCACAGGCTAGTAGGTGGGATGGCAATGGGTGGGGTTAAATGGCAATGGGTACAATCTTGTTATTATTTGGGTGGGTTTGTGGCGGGTTTAATCTATGTGGTTTTGGGCTCACAGATATCTTACCTAGACATATTCAACTTGTTTGACTCGCCATAATCAGGATGAATTGAGTTGACTAGATAGATGAGTGGAATTTCATGTAAGTGGAACAAGCAACATGGTTGGAAGATGACAAGTCATTCCCTTGTGTTGTAAGGACAAACAATGTAGCCAACTATATACTCAGATCTTTGGAAATAAGGTATTCCAGTTTAGGTAATTTTAAAGAATCCCCCTTAACTGAGACTTGAGCTCAGGATTTTCTGGAACTTTGCAGAGAATATAAGTATGTGCAGCAAATACCAGTTGGGCTGTGCAGTAAATACCAGTTGGGCTACACTATCAAGTTGCAAACATGGTGGGGATACTGCTTAACATGGTAATTAGTTGAGGAGGATTTGTTAGGAAAATTTAAATGAGTTATATTTGGGAAAGAATACAATTTGTTTCATTTACTTCCTGGTTTTCATGTCATCCTCCAGAGCCATGTGCTCACAATTAAGATTCTCTGCAGATTTACAAAGCTCAAAGGAATGTAATTCTCTGCACTGCTACCTGCCTTCTCCATTGGTGAGTTTTTGGCATCTTTATTTGGCAAGAACAGTAGATGTGGTAGAACTCTCCAATTTCCATGCTTAGAATATCCTATGTACTGTTCTCAGGTTTGCCTATCGCATTTGCAAGTATTACAAGGATATTCAGGATTTGGAAGAAACTTACAAGGACAAGTAGCTATTTGAGCCAAGGATATTTTTCTCTAATTGCTGTGTAGGTAACTGAATCGAATAGAGCTATTTTGTTAGAATAATCTGACAACATATATTTTGTGTCCAAATCATATATTTTTGGAAGATGATCTGTTATGATGTGGATTTATCACTTTTTAGAGGATTGGCATACTAGTTGCGTATGGTCTGTAAAGATGTGACTTTTATCACCTTTGTAGGTGACTGGTCAGTTTTCTTGTGATTTCTTTTTTGGATTTATTTAGCAAACTTCTATCCTTTCTGAAATTTTTTGTTTTCGTCTGTGGAGTCTGAGTTTCAAATGATATCATACTATGTGAATGTCTAGAATTTCACTTTGTGGTTGTGAAGTGGAGGAATGCAGGGTAGTTCATCATCAGCTTAAATGAAATTTCCAGGTTGATGGATTTTATCTCTGTTTACATGTTTCATGTAAGAGACTGTAAAATCCATCAATTTTAGGTGGACTAAATCACAGTTTTTTTTGTGTAAAAGAGTTGTTTGTTCACACAATGAAAGCCTGATCTAATGATGGGTCCTTTTCATAGTGATTAAATGGAGGCTTTTCTTTTCACTTTCTTGTATGTATCCATTTGGTATGCGCATTGAGCTAGCTAAATTTTTTAGACAACGGAAAGTAACTGGCCTCCAAGAAGTTCCTCTAAATGGATTTTTTCAAATTATTTTTTAAAAATTTTCAATGTAATCTGATGAATTTACATAGATGAGATCTGATTTTCATAGTATCAGTGTGATGATGTTGTTATGGGCTGGTGGTATTTAAAGGTAGTATATTTGTTTAATTATTTTGCTAATTGATTGCCCTGGTTAAAGTCATTTCATGTCCCTAATTGTGCCTGCAACTCTTTAATTAATTGGGAGTTTTCTTCGACTAGGTTCTTCTATTTTTTTTAGTGTTTCTAGTAGTCACATTACCATCATTTCTAGCAGTCACAATACGACTAGCTTCACCCATCCATTCCTAGTAAATAAGAAGGGCTTCAAGTGGTTGGTGGTATTGTTTTCAACGGCCAGATGGACCATGAAATGGGCCAAGGCTACAGAAGGACCACCATTAGCCTTTTTTGTTCACGGCCGGTGCAATGTAAGGCCGCACAGCGGAAATTTCATTCTCATCTCTAGGCAATGTGACGTTTTGTTGCAATTGGCGATGAAATGTTTCGTCGCCTATGTTTTCTTTTTCGTCGCTAAAATGTCCCAGCTTCACTGGGCAAAGAAATTTGGCGACGGAAAGTTAGGTTTTAGGCGACGAACTAGCGATGAAATTGCGTTGTTGCCAAATTGCAACAAAATTAAAAGCAATTAAGATTTTGTCGCTAAACAGTATTGTTGACTAATCTATGGCGGGGACATTGGCGACGAATATTTTTCGTCGCCTATACTAAAGGCGACAAAATTAGGAATTTAGGCGACAAAAGTTTTCGTCACATAAGACAATCCCTGTTGTAGTGTGTGCTGGTGATGCAGAAGAGGGGAACAAATAATTTGTGCCTCTGATCAAAGCACACTGCACTGGGGGTGGGTCGCAAGTCAGATCTGGTTGATGTGGAAGAGGCGAAAACATCATGATACAGATCGTTGCCTCTGATCATTGCACACGGATCACAGAAGAGAAGGAGAGAAGACGGATTTGGATTTCTCTGTTCGATCGGCTTGATCGAAGGTGGAGGATTGATATTAAAAAAAAGGGTCTCAAAGGTGGATCGGTTGGCAGAGAGATCAGAGTATCACAAATAGGAACTTGATCTTGATTAATCGATGTAGATACAAAGACTAGAAGGAGATATTCATTGAATTGGTTATCTAAGGATGCTATAGAGTTAGTTGAGAGATCAGAATGATTCTAATCTTCGATGGGCCACAGTTGTGAATCAGTCCTATTTGCTGTAGAGAGATTTTAATCTCTGATGTGTGATTGGAGGTGGACCATCGTGGTGGTTAATCATCGGTCTAAGCGATCGACAGATTTCTTCTTGGAGTAACGGCTTTAAGAAGAAGAAGGGAGATCGGTTAAGATTTCAAGTGGGCCTTGAATCAAATTCTCTGACGTCAGGCCAGACTTGCTTGGCCAAGTTACTGTAGAAGGAGGGGATCTGATATGATTATGATCCTTGGTGGCCCTCTATTTGATCGCAGTGCAGAGGATGTACAAATTCGGATCTGATCGGGTTGGATCAATATTGCAGACCAGTAGAGAACAACGCTGCAGAGGATTTGACTTTTGTGGTGCAGATAGAAGAGATCGAATGAGATCTCGAAGGTGGGCCACGACCGCTGGATCTAGGCAGAGACGAGGCTGTCAAAAATAAAAAAACGGTGCAGCATCAGTTACCGGTATCTAAGAAGATGCAGGGCGCTACATCCACCGGAGAAGAAAAATCGTGGCGCCGTTTGGTTTCTGCCCTCCTGTAGAAACAGATATGATCTTTGCAGATCTTTTCGTCCCTGCCGAGCATGATTAAGTGGGCCACTTTGATCAAAGCAAGAGAGAAGATTCGGACTCCTCTGAAATGGTTGCTGCACACAGAGGAAGAGAGGGTGGAGGATTTGATACTGAGAATTGGTGGGGCATGCCCATGACCGGGATGAAGAGGTTTCTCTCATGCTGGAAAACAGAGACAAGAAAGTCCACTACATGGTTTCTATGAAGTCAAATGGGAGAGAGAAAGGCCTTGGACAACCTCTTGATTTAAACAGCAGGGGGTTGGTTTTGAAACAAAGAGTTTATGGTGCCATTGTGATTTAGTGGTCCAAGGCACTGTACAATATCTATGGTATAAAGTCATTAAGGTAGGGTTAAGGTTATGTCATACACCTAACCCACAAACGAGTTCCAAGACCATCAAGAAGAAGCGTAGGTGCTGACATCAGTGCCACATCATTGATGACATTAGCAAAATGGTCAAAGAATAGTTTAACCAGATTGAAGGGCTAAGATTTCAAAACATGATATCTTCATAATCCAGAGTCTAATTTGAGATCTATTTGCATCTACGGACTCGTTGTGAGCAAATCCATGTTGATACAACAACAGATGGGTAGTTCAACGATCAACATGGAAGTTGGACTGATAACGAGTGTAGAAATCTATTTCTACGATATCGGAGCTATCCGATGGATTTCAAATCCGCTTTTTTCGGTAAACTCATAGTGATATAAGATCTACGACGTTAGCGGAAGAGATTAGAGTTTGATGGGCAGGATTTAGTGGACCCAAAAACCATGTGATTCATAGTGATAGTGGATCTATTCTTATGAAAGACAGTGCATAATTGATAAGCATTGGGTTAGGAACAGTATAGTTCCAGATACTTGATAGGATTATGTGGATCTTAATAGATGTGATGTATGTTCCTGGTTTGCAAGGAATCATATTTTCCTTGGATGCATGAGACTCTTGTAAATGTATTTTAGCAGGTGGAGTTACGAATGCGGTAAAGGGAGCATTGGTAATTACGAAGGGTGTGAAGATGATAAATCTCTGCAGATTGATAGGGGACGCCGTTCCAGGTGGAGTAGTGAAGTAGACATTAGAGAACACTTGGAGGAAACACATTCTTTAGGTGTAGCTGGGTGTGACCAGATTATCAGAAGATGGATTGCTGAGGTCTTCAAAGATATTATCTAGTGGTAATCCACGTAGATTTTAAGGTTGAAAAGTTCTTTAGAAGCTGATAGTTGTAAGTTCGACATATAGTACACTGCGACAGAGGCAAAGAAAGATTCCTTTGTCTTGGTAGTCAAATGTGATCAACTGAAGCAACTGCAGGAAAGGTCAAGTGGAGTGTGGACTTGATCGATAGTGGATAATGGTGAGATCGTTGACTCACATAGTCTAGGTTGGGGCTAGTTCTTGTTAGAACCAGGTTAGTTTGACTTATTATCAGCCAAAGCCTAGCTAGCGAAGAAGTAGCATGCATGTGATGGTATTAGGCCTCCTTCAGCAGAGGAGCAGTCAAATAATAGTGATTTGACCATGATGATAAATCGGATGGTAGAAATTTTTTTTAGTGATTGTGGAGTCATCTGGATTCAAGTTCCAGTCAATTTTTTTACTTGCATGGTCCTAGAGCTTCGTAGTGGTGTAGAAAATCAGGGCAGTCTGATGGCTGGATTGCGAGTGATCCAGAAATCACCCAAATTCATCAAAGAATTCAAGCGTCATGTTTGAGGTGGAGTTTCACAAGAAGATGAACTTTGTGGCAAGTTAAAGTTCAGATGCTAGTTCAACATTTCAATATGTTGAACGAAGAAGGCTATGCCATTGGTGCAGGGATGTACTAGGCAACGAGGTATGCGAAGACATTGTTAGCTTTATCTCCTAGTGGCTCGAGTTATGAGAAGTTCAAGTCAATGTAGAGATTGTTTGGGTTATGTCCTGTAATCCTGAGTTAGGGTCATTGAATTGGCTAAGGACTAGGTTAAGGTCAGGGGTGTTTGGTATTTGTACCGGGGCTTTCTTTTAGAAAAAAATGTAGGGATTATAAACATTTTGTAATCTATAACCCTAGACTTTGTGAAAGATAGAATGCAATCTCTCTTGTTCATAGTGTTGAATGCAATCTCTCTTGTTCATAGTGTTGCCTATACCATGCAGGGAAGACAAAGAGAAAGTGTGAGTCCTGTATGCCTTTGCTTGTTATAGTAAAGATGGCATTGTCTCCAAGAGTTAGACATTCTAGTACGAAAGGAGTGTTCATTCACCTCCTCTAGGGGACAATCAGATTGTGCAATAGATGCTACAAACAAAGCAGCATATGCCAAGAACAAGTAGACTGCTAGGAGAAAGGAAACTAGATATGGTTTCGAGAATATTACCTGCCAATGTCAGATAATGGCTATATAGTTATCTATGCATTGATGGTTGAACCATTTAGATATCCAGAGTTAGTGGAAAGGCGAGAAAGTGGTCAATGGAAAGCAACTATAAATGAAGAGATGCACTCTTTTCATAAGGAAATCAAGTCATCAAACGCAAGCGGTTCTACTGAAAACAAGGATGGAACTTCCAATGAAGATAAAGTAAAGTTCCAAGTTCCCGATGATGAATGCAAGTCAAAGAAATTATTATAGGAGTCGAAGTAAGCTTTTGGGCAATGGTACAATTGATTTAGTGCATTCATGAAGTAATTATCTTTAGCCTCATATGAAGCAGTGAGAAGGTAGTAAGCAGTACTTATGCGCTCCCAGGGACATGTGAACGCAGAAAGAAGAGTTTTGACAGCTACGACTCAAATGTTCACCAAGATGGATATTTGTTGAAATGTTAGCTTAATAAGAGCCGATATTGTTGACAAATAGGTGAACTCTGTAGCCACCTTAATAACAACCGCATGTAGCAGGCACCCATTGATAGCCATATGCAACACCATCCCACTTACAACCGCATACAACACCCAAATGTGTTCTGCAACACCACATGGTAAGCGACAAAATTGGACTTCCATACTCATATTGGAGTCTATAAATGAATCCCTCCATTGCCTTGGTTGGAGGGGGAGGAAGGAAGGAAGAAAGTGGAGAGAGTGAAGAAAAAATGTCGTCTCTCTCACTGTGGTGTTACCAAACCATGTAGTGATGCAACAATCCTAAGAGAGTGAGGTTCAAGGTGTCCAATGGGATTGGGGCTGAGAGTGCATATTCCATTTGTGGATCATCTCCTCTGTAGTGATATTGCTTTTGTCTTCCCCGTGGATGTAACTCCAGTGGGTGAATTTCGTTAATCCTTTTTATCCCTATTGTGTGTAGATTGATGGCATCGTGTGTGCATTGTTGCATCTAAACCATTTATCTCTAGTATTCTTCTGCTGCACCACATTCACAACAAGTGGTCTTAGAGGTGGTTTGCCATAAAAAACTGGTATCAAAGCAGTTTTAGCACAACATATATATACACACACACATGAGTAAAAACGATTTCTAAATTTTTAACTTCCTTGTTATTACATAAAACGTTCAGTGCACAACATGATGACAAAAACCAGATGCATCATCAATATTATACAGCATTCCTCGTTTTTCATGTTTTGGGAGATTTTCTACATTTATCTGTTGAGAGATCTGTGATGAGCCATACTGAAGATCCACTTGTTTGTATATCCAACAGAGATCAAATTCTTTGACCCCTTAAGGATCCGTGGAGTTTTTAACAGGTTCATCCATATGTTGGACGATAAAGGAGTAATAAAATAATAAACACAAAAATTGCACTGACAAGATCCACCTCACATCTATAATAAGCAATCTTCCTAACAAGATCCTTTTTTTTCCATGGCCTTAGTTCTTGGCAAGTATGGACATTTTAGCCTTGGGGACCACAAGATGAATGGTCTAGATCATGCAAAGATACAAACGCTATTACACACTATGACAAATGAGCTTCCATAGATTGAGAATGACACCTAATTCAAAATCACGTTCTTTCATGATTCATGCCACAGCTCTGCCCAACTTAACATGATATTGTCTTCTTTAGCCCTGTGCACGTGGACTGCTTCCACTGAGCACACTTAACTTTGGAGTTCTTATGGGATTCAAGGCTACATGAATTTAAAACACGTCATATTGAGTTGACATGGAGTTTGACATAAATGCCCAGGGACCCGGATGCTCTCTTGCAAATGTGGGACTCATGTAATTCTATACATTGTAAACCAAGGTGTCAAAGGACACCCTTACAGATGCCGTTCTTCAGGGGCCACAATTGTATAGACCTTATAGTTCATTTATTTAGGAATGAAACACATAAATAGGTTCTCATCTTTTTATAGAATCTCAAGAACACTTCATTTGAGATGATAAACCACCATAGAAGTTTTTCATCCAGGATGAACATATACGTATATAACAAACATATGAACTAGCCTAACATTATCACGAGGATAAGGATAATCTCGTAAAAGTCATAAAATCTTAACAAATATTCTATCCCACTAATATGCTCTAAGATCCCCCCTCACTTATAATCTAAAAAATAAATTATTACATTTTTTTAAAAAAGATCTTTTTGCCTTCTTGGTGATTACCGTCTATCTGTGAATCTATCACTGTTGTAAGCGGTTCCCTTTTAGTCTATCTATGTTGATGGCCCACTAGATCAGATCTGTCACGATTTCAGCCAAAAGCTTCGATCGAGCAATAATGTAATTTGTTGAAGATGATGAGATCATGAGGTGTAAATTTAGATGTACGAATGAGAGAGATGAACGGTGATGATGCAGAAGATAAGATTGTGCTCAGCATGATCACGGCCTGATTGCAAGATCATCACTGGACCTGTCTCTGATACCATATAGAATTTCAAGAACACATCATTTGAGATAATAAAGCACTGTAGAATTTATTTATGACGAGATGAACATATATATAAAACAAATATATGAACTAGCCTGACCTTATCAAGAGGATAAGGATAATATCTGTAAACTCATCCTAACAAATGTTCTAACCCACTACTATTCTCTGGCACCTTTTCAATGATTCATTTATTTAGGAATGCACCAAACAAGTCCATATCAATTATCATGCATTAACACCATTGCAAGCAGCTATCTCGTTGTACTCTTCTTCTTCCATGGTGTCACAGAAACCTTTTTTCCTTGTCTCAGGCAAACTGGTTACAAAAAACCCACAGACCCCTATAGCCAGCCCAAAAACCCCATATGACAAAAATCCGTCTTTCCGCCCAGCCACAACTAGCATGGGGCTAAAGACACCCCCCAGTACTAGAGCCTGTCTCGCCATTGACAGTGCCGAGTTCCTCACGCTCGTAGGAAACAGCTCGAGGGTGTATATCGACAAGACGTTGAATGCACTGCAAGCGCTGAAGAAAGACACCACCTCCACACCCATTTGCAGCCCCTTCCTATCTCCACCGCCCACCAAAACACACAACACACTACAAACACCACTCACTGTAGTAAAACCAAGCACTGCAGCTCTTCTGTTCATTCGCCCTATAAGAAAAAAAGTGAGCAGAGCCGATGGCAACTCTGCTAGCGCGTTGAATGTGGTGCTCAAGTAGATATTGAAGCTCAGATTTCCTTCTCCAAGTGGAATTCCATAGTAGACTAAACCTACTCCAAGACCCACAATCATAACTGCAGATAATCGCCGAAAGGCCCACCTCTTCGTCCATAAGATCTTCAGAGATGAGTATACGTCAACGTTCCAACTCTCCTCTCGAAGATAAACATGTGAGAAGCAGCTGGAATTCAGCGCCATCTTTCCATTTGCTGTTGCAATAGTTCCGAGTATTTGGATTGCTTCATCTTTGCGACCGCGAATGAATAGCCATCGAGGGGATTCATAGACACAGAATTTAATAAGTATACAGTAGACAATTGTGGGAATTGATGTCCACAGATAGAGAGTCCTCCATGAGGACCCCCTACTGAAGTATGCTATGGCTGGTAGAGATAAGAACCCGATTGTGAAACCAAAGAAGCTGATGATTCCAATTTGGCCACGCCATTTCTTTCCAATGAACTCCGTGGACAGAACAAGCGCACTAGTGCCAATTGTTGCCCGGCCCAATCCGCCAATGAATCGGAGGGCCGAGTAGACCCAAACGTTGGGTGATACAGCTGTTAAGACGCCAGCAACAGACATGATCAGGCACGACAGAAGAAGCATGTTCTTACGTCCCAGCCGTGAATCTGCGAGCGTAGCGAGGAGAAGCCCCCCGGTGAGGCAGCCAGCAAAGAAGGCCGACGCCGGCAGACCTGCAACAAGCGGCCCAGCGCACATGAGCCCCCACTGGGATATAATCGACTCCCGAGCCGGCTCGATAAAGGCCCATGAAAGCTTTGGGCCAGTGGCCGAGCAGCAGGTTGGATCTTTTGCATGGGTGCAATCCCATGAAGCCTCTGCGTCGGTGAATACATTGATGAAGGTCTGTTGTGCGTCGAAGACCCATGCAATGGATACGAGGAAGGTTTGTACAAGTTGGGCCGGTCCCAAACTGCCTAGACACTCCTCTATGGTGTCGTCAAGGGAGGGAAGCGACAGTTTCTCCTCCGACTGCAGTCCTGACTCGGACGAGTTGACTCGGGGGAGAAGAGGAGATGATGGGTCTGTCATTTGATTGGGGATTTTTGAAGGTTGTTCAGTGGAATATAGGAGATGGTGAGGTGGGAAGTGGGGAGATGGATGTCTATAAAATACAAAAGCCATAGGGAGTGACAAGTGGGAGAGACGTGGTGAGTTTATCTTTCTTGATAGAAATAATAATAATAATAATAATAAAATCAGATTCCTTCCGCATGTGGCTGTGGGCGCCGGTGTTTGGTCATTTTATCTATAATACAGTGTATTCCGGTTGGCAAAGATCGATGGATGAGTCCAGCAAAGGAGAATCTCTGAGGTGTGTTCCCAACTTCCAGCATCTGAGACACGAGTAGTTCCTATGCATGTGGTTAGATGCATGACAGCCAAGCCGATCCGGACGCACATTATTTGGCGATCTGGATTAAGCTGGACCACTTTCTCTGTCTTTCTACATTAGGGCGATTGTACGAAGTGGTTTTGTTTTTGGTTTTTTTTTTTGGTTGGGGGGGTGGGATTTTTGAGTTTTAGCGTGTGTATAAATAATTACTAGCAACAAGGGCCCGTGATAAGCGCGTGCCCAAAAGCTACCATTATATTAAATTTTTATGGATATTATTGAAAAGGATAATATTAAAATGAAAAAGACTATATTATTAATCATTCTTAAATTTATTTAACAAAATATAAAGAAGACGAAAAATGAAACTTAAATAATCTATAAATAAAATCCTAGTTTATAATTTTGATTTTTTTAATTTATGATTTAAGAGAAAAGATAATTTATAAATCTATGAATTAGAATAAAAATAAATGTAAAAACCAATTGAGTTTTACAGAAGTTATTTATAATAAATATCATAATTAACTCATGCATGAGATCCCTATAAAGAGGGCCATCATGACTTGGCATGATGAGGAGAAAGCTTGATGTTAATGTAGCAACATGAGGCCCGGGTAACAAATGCAAAAAAATATTAAAATAAAATGAAAAAGAACAAAATAATATATGAGATATAGACAGAAAATATGATTAAAAGAATGCCATAGGATTTAATACTAGAAATTGAAGAAAAAAATAAAATGAAAGAAATCCATGAATCATCAAAAAAGACCAAAGAAATAAGAAATCTCAAGTGAAAACATGTACTACAATAAAAATAACAAAATAAAATAGAAAAAAACTATAAAAAAATCTATAACAAAATACAGTAGAAAAAAAAATCATACCTCTACTACATTCTCTCTTAGATCTACAACAATTGGTGCATTGACTACCAAAAAGAAAAAAAAACATAGTACAAAAAAAAGTAAAATAAAAAAGAAAAAAGGTACGATAAAGTGCAAAATAAAATAAAATTATATTTCTTGGTGAATAAAACCTCTAAATCATCAATATGGATAAGCATCTATGTCTAAATTGAAATTTTATTAAAAATTTAAATGTTTAAGTATAATTAATAAAAATATAAATATATTTATAAAGAGAAATGAAAGGAATTATATCATGCTGGATTATCAAATCCATTAAATATAGTATCTCTATTTTTTAAATGAATTTCAGAAGGAAAGATCCCAACAAATCCATATATACTTGATCCTCTTCTCCTAGGAAAAAAATGCATTAAAAAAACCTAATAAACTCTACAAACTGTTATCATAATCTCTTTAAAAATAAAATACACAAATAATTAATCTAACCATGTTTCACAATACTGTAATTTTTGTTTATTTTTTTGAAAGGTAAGTGAGTCTTTTCTATTAAAACCACATTCATTCAAAAAAAAAAAAAAACCACATGTCATTAATATCTAAAAGAAGGGTGCAACACATAGGGACAATAGTGATGGCAACACAATTAAGAATCAAAAGGTTTTTGCCTAGAATGATGGATGCTTGGTGGAACCACCGTCCAACTTTTTTTGTTGGAAACTCAAGTCAACATTGTTTCTTCTCCATGGAAAGAGTGCACCGTGCATTTGTTTGTGACAAAGAGCACTAAGGTTTGTTTGTACGATTTTAAGCAATCTATATTTGAAAGGGATATAGAAAGGGTGCAGAATTAAATAATGTAAGGAATGTATTATTTAAAATTTAAATCTTAAAGTCTCCATTAGATAGTGATAGGATCCTAAATTTCAAATCTTTAAGTTTGTAGTAGATAAGTCTTGCTTTTGCAGAAGGACTTTGTGCAAACGGACGGATGGTGAGCAAAGGTTGGATCATGTGCCCCAGGTGGGTCCCATAGGCTGTCTCACATGTTTTGCCGGTGTTTAACCAGGGCAAATCTTATAAAATGGGCCATGCTTTACATCCTAATGGTAATACCCATTTTCCATCTAAGTATGGATTGGAATTTTTTATATGGCACATGCATGAGATGTTAACCAATCATCCATAGGTCCATGTACTTCGATTTGGAAATCCACTTGATTGATTGCTTGGACTTTTTCTTAATTTAAGTTTGGAAGATTATAGATGGAAGATTGAAAGAACTTTCTTATCATTGGGATGCTGATGTGGCGCCCTAGGAAAAAAGAACAATTAGGGGTGCTGATATGACACCCTCCAGAGGCCTCCATTCTTGTGGCTTTAATATAAATAATTAGAATAAGAGATTTTAGGAATAGAGATTTTGTATGGGAGGAGAATATGGAGTATACAAAACCAATTTGAATGAGAGATTTTAGGGAGAGAGAGATTTTGTAGGGGAGGAGATTATTGAGAGTGATAGCAATGAGAGAGATTTGCTTTAGGGAAATTAGATTTTAGAGGAGGGGATTCTAACCTCCATCCAACTCTAATCCATTGAGGCACTATTCTAGAATCCTCAAACACATAGTAAAAAAAATAAAAAATCCGGAACAAAGCCTTCCAAACCTAGCTAAATCCATCATGTTAAGAAGGAAAGAACACTGATTTGATGGGGCCTTATTTAGGAAGAAGATATTTTTAGGATTCTAATGGGAAGAAGATATGTTTATGATTTTATTGACATTATGCTACATGTCACACTCTCACAAAAAGACTGCGCCATGTGTCGTTCTCCTACGAAGAGCAAAGTACCTTCTGCTGTTGTAGGGGCAAAATCTGCAAGCCTAGAAGAGACATGGCCCTTACTCCTACTATTACTGGGGGAGTCACACAATGATACAACAATATTGTTGGAGCCAAGAGAGCGAGGAGGAAGAGAAGATGAAGAAAAATACATCATCATCATCATCATCATAGTTCAATAGTTGTTGCAACTCTGCACTAACCAATCCAGTGAGATAGTTTTCTTTTTTTCCTTTTCTCTTTTTTACTTTCTGTTTTTTTACTACAAACATCCATTCATAGATCCATTGATCAGGATTTGGGATAGGATAAGGTCAGGTGCGGCCCCAACCAAGCCCAATTTTTAATATTCCTCTTTTGTGGCTCGAGTCAGGTTCGATTTTATGGTTATGGATTGATACGATGGATTGCTTAGAGAGAGACTTTAGGAAAATATATAGGAAAGAGAGTGGATAAGATATATATAAATTTTAGAACTTTAACTAGAGTGCACCACGTATCGCTCTCCTGCAAAACAACTGCACCACGTGTCGCTTTCTCATAAAGAGAATTGCGCCACGTGTCGCCCTCCCACCAAAAGGGGTATTGTTTTAATATATATAATTGCTTTCTGGCAGGCTGCCTAGTGATAATGTGGTGGAACCTAATTGGTCTTGCCATGGTCACCATTGGCATTTTAGTCGGAGGATCCGAACTCCTTAAAGTGCCTCCTCACCTTTTTAGATTCACTAACCAATAGTTACCATTGCCATTGATTGTGAATAGTAAAGTATCTAGCTAGATGAAGCACCTCACAGCCCTTTTCACCTCAACATACCAAAGTAATACGCCTATTGGGACGAGATTTTGGCATTATCAGCAATTGTGGGTCTAGTTAGGTGAGGTTCTATCATTTGTAAGTTACTAGTGGAATGTACATGCATTGTACATAGTTGTTAGCGATAAACTTGGTTTCAAAGTTACGTATTTGTTGTTATAAAAATACCTAAACATATATTTTTATAGTTCTAGTTATGTTTTTTTGCGTTTATAAATGAAACAAGCATTCTATTAGATCCAATTAAGTATTTATTTTTTGCAAAGGAGTTCCATTATAAATAACATAGCTAATCATAAATACCATCAAAGTTAACAAGAAGCAATTCTACCAAAAAGTTTAGAGGTAACGTTGAATAAACACTAATAGCTGAACAATATTCTTATTGCTTGGAAACTTCAAAGTAAGAATATACCAAAGTGGTCACATTTTGCACATATTATACATTAAATAATATCAAAATAGTGCATTGACTTATCTGCAGTTATTGTTTATACCTATAAAAACTTAATTCTTTACAAAGAAATGACTTTATGATGTCTGATCAAAATATATACATACATAGTGGGAACCAATGTCCTTGCCATTATTCAAAATAGTTGGGGTATCGATCAAAACATAAAAACATGGATTCATAGGTTAAATGATAAGATAAATAATAATAAAGGAGACTTGATGAAAAGGGCCATAGAGCACCAAAGACATGAAGAGTGGTCAATGAAAACTAGAGAGAGGATCAACACAGATTAAAGCAATCAATAAGAACAAAGATACAAGAGAAAAAAAATAAACAAAACCCACATCTTCTCAATTGAGGAAGCAAATTTTTACCTAGATTAAGAAAAATTCACTTGGGATATGGCAAAAACATGTAATTCTATTGAGGAAAATTCAAGTATTAGTATCAAATCAATAAGCCTAATTATCATAAAGAACAAGAAATTGATGTTAGTCATTTCCACTCATAAACCACAAAAAGTGAATTTTTTCATAAACTGCAAAAAAGTACATCTTCCACATACTTAATGGTTTTCATGTGAATTGAATATCTTTCCATTCAATAGTTAATTTGGTATCATGTTTGGAATACTCATTGCTATAAAAAAAAATTCTATTGATAGTCCCTTAATTCTATCAATCCTATTGAAGATGCATGGTTTAGTGATAAAAAGTAAAGATCATTGATTTGATGAACACTACTATAATTGGAGATGCTGTTCCAAGATTAATATATTAACAATACATTGTGATATGAAAAGAAGATTATATACCTTAGTCAAACATATAGAGAAGAAATATAGGTGTTTGTTCAGGTGGACAGTGTTCTTTATTCTAATCTGCAAAATAATCCAAGAAAACAAAAGACGAAATTAAAATTATGTAGAACAGAAGTGTATCTTAAAAATTCTTTATAAGATAAGTATGTGTTTCTCTATATTAACAAAATAGAAAAATATTAGGTCAATTCTTATTTGTTTAAGAGAAAGTTTTGATATACCAAAATCTTTCTATGAAGATGATCAGTTGGTAACTTCTTGCTGAATTTGATGATGATTTGGAATTTAAATTAAATTACAATTGACTATACAAAATTATAGGCTCAATACACTATTCCTACTCTCCATTAATGCTTTTGACTACCACTATCACATTAGAGTAGAGAAAATTTGTGGAGATCTTGCGGTGTTTAATCATATCTAAAGCAAAAAGGATGGTCCTTGCTTCAACTTCTTTGGAGAGATAAATTCTTAGCCCTTGATGTGCCTGCAAAGCGAAAGGAGGGTTCTCCAAAGAAAGAGTTAAATGCCACATCACTAAACAATAAGGCCTACACCAAGTACAATGAACCACTGGATTGATAAAATCTAGGTATAAGATAAGGCATCTGGCATTACAGGGTAAAATTGTTGAGCACGATGTGGCCACTCATCCTAAATCTGCAATTGACTTTGAAAGCATTTATCAATGCCTATGAAGGACTAGACTCAATTGTACAAAATATATGGGTTAGCACCCAACTACAAGGCTAAATCATGAATTTGAGAGCATTATAGTCAATCAAGTACTATACAAATATAATGCCAAACATGTTTTGATACAAGTGAACCTAAAAGCATGGTTAGCGTCATATTGATATAAAAATTACTAACCTGACACAAATACATATATGTGTGGAATTAATGTTAGTTTTATGAATTTTGTCATTAAATACCAAGAAGCTTGCATAATAATCACAAGAGACATCTACAAAAGTATGCGAAATCCTTCTAATTACAATAGAAAATGAAAGAATAAATTTCTTTTTGAAAAGCAAGGAGAAAGATTCATGAAGTACAATATAGCCGTTAAACCTTACATTTGTATACATGTTAGTATAAAAGCAGAGGTGCACTCCTTTAAGGTGAGACTGGACATGAGTTCTAATTGGACAGGAAAAAAAAAAAAAAAAGAAAAAAAAGGCCTCAACCCTACTTTCCAATGGAAGATGGAAAATGAATATTGAGCAGTGTCTTGACTATGAAATTTTGAGAAAGTCAAGCTAGTTATATGGACATTACTCCTTATATCTTTCACCCTTGGATAATCAAGATTATTCATCATGTGAGTGTCCATGTTGATGGGTGTAAATGTTTGATGAAACTTCAATCATGTCAGCTATCCATTCATCTAGTGGATTTTAATGTTCTATGCTAATGGTTTTGGCATATGGTTTATCATTGAAGGGAGTGCATGCTTTTGTGCATTTCTATCTGAGTCTATCCATAGTAGAGACCACTAGATGGATGGTCCCAATCACAACAAACATCTCCAAAAGTGTGTGAAATCCTTCTAATAATGATAAAAATGAAAGCACGAATTTCTTTTCGAAAAATGTAAGGAGCAAGATTCATGAAGTACATATGGTCGTCAAATCTTACATTTGCAGATATGTTAACATAAAAGCGGATGTGCACTCCTCTAAGGTGAGACTGGGTGTGAATTCTAATTGAAGGAAACAAAGGCCTCAACCCCGCTTTCCAAGATGGAAAATGAATATTGAGTAATCTCTTAACTTTGAAATTCAAAGATAGTCATGGTAGTTATATGGACATTACTTCTTATATATTTCACCCTTGGATAATCAAGATTGTTCATCATGCGAGTGTCATTGTTGAAGGGTGTAGATCTTTAATGAAGCTTCAGTCATCCTTTAAACTAATCTGATTGATCTTGACTTCCTAATTGTTGTGCACATGTGAAAGCGTTTAACCTGTGATTAACAATCAAAGCTACACACAAGAAGAAACAAGCACACAAGAGCACACACGAGAGATTTACGTGGTTTGGCTAGATGCCTATGTCCATGGTGTGAAGAGAACTCTACTCTTTTACTACACTTTTTTGCTTAGGTCCAGGGTTACATGTTATAGGTTACATCATATATATAACTCTCTCTTTCGTAGCCCCGAAGAAAGTCGAGTAGAAAAACCAAAATACCCCTGACCTAAAGGTTGGTCCAAAACTAACCCCATGGACTAATCTGGTGACCCTAGAATACAAGACATAAACCTAACAATCTCTACCTTAGTGTGGAAACCGTAGAACGTGAGCCATCGGAAGAATAACTGGCAATGTCTTCAGCTCCCATACCTTGCTGAAAGGAACGTCCCCTTATCACCGGGCATAACCTTCGCTTTTCAATGATGAGTGACACGGATCAAGTCTAAGCAAGACTTGAACTTGTCCTTGACCAGTGTCATCATGAATGCCCCAAATCGCTTGTACCATTGTCTAGAAGCTTGTTTAGACCCATACATTGATTTCTCTGAATGGCATTCATGATCAGGAATCTGAAACTTCACTCCACCTACATAGAAAGTTCCTTCCTTATCCTCGTAGACCTGCTTGCATCCAATGGCCTAATTGCCACCATTAAGAGACTCCATCTCTTTATTTATGATTGTTGCCTGTTAAGCACTTTGCTGCCGTTCCACTAACTCCGGATATGTGGATGGCTCAACTGTCAATGCATATGCAATCACATCATATGTTACCAACATATCCTTGAAAGCGTATCTGGCTAGCGGTTTCCTCACACTTAGCGGTCTACTTGTGTGCTACTCAGTCTAACTATCCTCAGTATCTAGGGAGGAGCTGGATGCACTCTCCTTCCAAACTGGGATGTCTAACTACACCTAAGCAGTGCCACTGCTGCTATCTAGTTCTATATTCTCCACCTGGTTTCTCGCATCAAGCAAAGTATCCTCATGAAATGTCACCTCCCTGTTTATGATATATTTGGGTGAATCCTGATCTGTACACCATAACCTATAACCCTTCACCTTATAAGCATATCCAACCAAGATGCACTTCATAGCCCTTGGTTTTAACTTATCCATTTTCACATGAGCATATGCTGGACAACCGAAAACCCTTAAGTTAGTATAATCAGCTGGATTACCTAACCACATTTCTTCTAGTGTTTTGCAACCAATCCATGAGTGTGGAGACCTGTAAACTAAGTAGCCTACAGCATGTACTGCATCAGCCCCAAAGTCTTTGGACAATCTTGCAGTAAACAACATACAACGAACTTTTTCCAAGATCGTTCTGTTGATCCTCTTTGCAACTCCATTCTGCTATGGAGTTCCTATGGTGGTGTAATGCCGAACTATGCCTTTATCCTTACAGTAGTTTTCAAACTCATTGGATCTGTACTCCTTCTTATTATTTGTCCTCAACTTCCTCACCATCCTGCCGGTTTGTTTCTCAACCATTCCTTTCCATCGCTTGAATGTTTCAAAGGTCTAATCATTTGTCTTTAGTGTATAAATCCTGATTTTTCGTGAATAATCATCTATGAAAGTCAATATAACTCGGGACCTACCTTTGGAATAACCTTAGAAGGACCCCACACGTCTTAATGAACGTAATCAAGGATACCTTTCATGTGATGAATACCCACTTTGAAACTGACCCTGTTGTATTTACCGAATATGCATTTCTCACAGAAATCCAACATGCCTATCTTAGTGCCACATAGCAAATTTCGCTTGCATAACATTGTCAAGCCCTTCTCACTGATGTGACCCACATGCAAGTGCCATAAACCAATTGAAAAAGATTCATAGTCATCCGATGAAGATGCTATAGCTCCACCTGAAATGGTATTTCCAAACAAAACATATAAGTTTCCAACTCTGTTGTCTCTCATAAGAACCAGAGCACCCTTTACTACCTTCATGACTCTACCTGCAGCTGAGAACTTACAACCGTCGGAGTCCAAGGCACCCAAAGAAATAAGATTCTTTTTTATATCAGGGACAAGCTGAACCTCTGCTAATGTTCTAACGATTCCATCATACATCTTTATTCTGATTGTTTCAATCCCAACTGTCTTACATGCAACATCGTTGCCCATCAAGACACTATCACAGTTGATCTCGCAATAAGTGACAAACCAGTCCCTATTGGGATACATATGGTAGAAACATTTAGAATCAAGAATCCATTCATTCAGACAAAATACCTTTTGATATCACAGAAAATGCACTATTGACATGAAAACCTGATCTTCCCTCTATAACACTGTCTGAAACATTAGAGGATGAATTTTATGTTTCTTTCCCTTTCCTATGCCTGTCAGGACAGTTCTTTCGAATGTGCCCTTTCTTATGGCAACAATAACACTCAATGTTCTTCCTATTGGATTTAGACTTGGATTTATGTTTGCCCTTGTTACTGGAGTCGATTGTTCTTCCTTTTGCAACCAAATCCTCACCTGAGTTATCATCATTTCCAGCCACAACCTTTTTCTTCAACTCCTTAAAGTTCAAGGCTACCTCTATATCTTCTTTTGAAAGAATATCTCTACCATACATCATGGTTTCAACAAAATGCTCATATGAGGGTGGTAAAGAACATAACAGCATAATAGCTTGGTCTTCATCACCAATTGAAACATTAATATTTTCCAGATCCATAATAATCTTATTAAATGCATCAAGATGGGTATCAAGGGACATACCTTCCTGCATTTGGAGAGACAAACAATCATTTCTTAAGATACAAACTATGGTCCTGTATAGATTCTCTAATCTTAGCCATAACCCAGTAACAGTTTTCTCTTGAGCAACCTTTCGCATCAATCCATTACTCAAGCATAACAAAATCGCTCCATATGCCTTCTACAGCATATCCTTCTTTTCATCTTTTGACATCATCGTAGGAAAGGCATTCTTTCCCTTCAATGCTTTCTGCAGTCCCTTTTGAACTAACAAAGTATTCATCTTCATGCGCCACAAACTGAAATCATTTCTGCCATTGAATTTTTCAACTTTAAATTTTGCTTCCATTCCTGCAAAATTTCTGCACCACATTGTAGATCTCGTCACCACGAACATGCTGGAAAAAACAGATTTGAAATCCAAGTTTGGATGGCTCCAATCTTGCAAAAACAAGTTTCTTCGTTCTGATAAGTCAAAACCTCCTTATTAACTATCAAACAACCAATCTCCCTCTTCCACTATATAGATCTGCTCAAAATGAGTGTGTGGGCATAAACGGATCTCTGATTGGACATTGGCTAATCAAGCTATCGCAGAAAGAAAATTCTGCGTCAATCCAAGTCAAACTTGCCTTTGACCGTAAGATCCTGCTGACGTATGCTAACGTCAGTGCTCTGCGGTTGTGGGCTGGGCTTCTGCATGAGGGTTCAGGTCGACCTGACCCAAACCAAAACTACACCTGGGCTTCTACACCATGGGTCAAGTTGAATTGATCCAACCCGATAACCTAAAACTGACTAGGGTTTAATAAAAGCCCAGGTGTCATCTTCTTCCTCTTTTGTCCCTATTTATGCAAACAGGGATTGAAACCCCCTACCACATATCAGTAGCATTCGACGGCTTAGTGGGAAATCCAGCGAAATGATCGAAAGTGAAACAGCACCGGCAAGGGCAGAGGGAACTCCGGCGAAGGGGGGTGTATCGATGTAGACCATGGCAGCCGACGAACGTTTAGCGACGGAAAAGCTATGTGCGGTGAACTTCTTCTTCTCCAACGGCAGTGTCTCCTCCAGCGATGGCGAAGAGAAATCCAATAACCCTCTTACTCCTTCCTCTTCGATTTTGATGAGATCAAGAGAACCCAACTCTTATTTCTTCTTCAAAACTGTGTGGCCTTGCAAGATCACAGCTGTGATCTTCTCTGTTTTCTGCTGCAATGAACCTTACAAAAAGACTGGATCCTTTAAGAAGATCTAACTCCGTTAATCGCAACACCACAATCCAGGCTCTAATACCACTTGTTGTGCATGTATGGAAGCGTGTAACCTGCGATCAACAATCAAAGCTACATATAAGAAGAGACAAGCACATAAGAGCACACAAGAGAGACTTACGTGGTTCGATGAGATACCTATGTCATGGCCAAAAGAGAACTCTACTCTTTTACTGCACTCTTCTGCTTATGTCTAGGGTTACAGGTTACATTATATATATAACTCTCTTTTTCAACTCCTAAAAAAGCCCGTTACAAAGACCAAAATACCCCTGACCCAAATCTCGATCCAAGGCTAACCCTATGGACCAATTTGGTGAACCCAGAATACAAGACATAAACCCAACACTAATGAATTCCAAGTTTAGTATATTTTGTTGATGGAAATGAATTTCAAGTGAATTTGTTATTCTTGTTAATTTTATATGATGGGAAAGTTCTAGAATTATCTCTCCATTAATTGTGTCAGATGAACTTCTATCTATTTTTTTTATTTCAAACTGCAACTGAACACTAATAGATATATAAGATTTCTTGAGCATATTTGGAGTTTAATGTATCCCAAATTGCAAGCAGAATGAATATTTTGGATGGATGGATATTAATATATGCCTTTATGATTTGATACTGCATGTAAAGCATGAACTGTATCCCAAAGGAGAACCCCTTTTCAACCTCCATGCTTGACACAATCAAGTCCTACCTGAAGTGTAATGGTTATTAGTTTGGGAAGTAAAGCATACTCTTACCCAGATTCTCAGTATTTTGAGACATTTGATTTGTTTAATTTTTGGCATTCTCATTCTTTGGAAAAATTACAACAACAACAAATTCCTCTGTGTTCCATTCTATTACAAAAAAGTAGTTGAAGTTCTTTTGAAGTTCAAACATTCTATTGTAAAAGGGATTTTGTTATATCCAATATAGTGGTCATGGATGAAAAACAACAATTGCCATGGATCGAAGCTCAAAATATTGTTATTAGTGTTGACCTTGTGGTTGCATCAAAATAGCAGGTGCAATTTCTTATAGCTGTTGATAAGAACTGGTGTCTTTACGAGGGCCCTTTATTAAGCAAGGTGATTTATAGGAACAAAATCGAATAGGCAAGTCATAAACAACTTGAATAATTCATAGTTTGTTGTATTACAAAAAAAAAAAGATCATAGTTTATGGATGAAATCTTTGTTTGAAAATTGTGCAGAGGATAGCTAATTTCCACTTGTACATTCTTTGAATGAATTGTGTAATATTGTACTAGTTATATTATTTCAGATATGTTTCCAAAACCCAAAAAATGAAAATCTCATGCTAATATATTTGCAGAAGCATTGATTTTTTTTCTGGTTTTTGAAAATTTTTAGCTAATTGTGTCAATCCTTGCTAAACTCCCAAGTGGAAACACCAATGTTTGAACCCTATGCTTCCCCATGATAAGGATGGTGTCTTACCACTCGTCCAGCACTCTTGGTGATCTTATATTTTTCTTTAGTTTCTATGTTTGACCTAGATGTCGCAAGCATTTTGTATTGTACGATTTACATTCTATTAATTAACCTATGCACCCATATGCTTTCATAATCCATACACTTAAAATTTTCTGTAAATTGAATAATTTTTTGTTATTCACTATGATTGTTAAATGACAACAAAATAAACAATGATAGCAAAATGACTATGATTATCAGATGAGCAAAAACAAACAATGATAGCAAAATGAGATGCAACAAAGAAAAGAAACATTATTTCAGTAACATTTCATTTAACGGTTGGTCTTCATACCAACCTAAGAATAAAGAAAAACTCAACAATCAATACTAAATTCCACCCAAATTGAGATGCATCAGCTCCATTCCAATTACGAAGAAAAGAAAAGTATCAATCAAATATAAATTTCATTCATCAAGAAGAAAGAATATCATTGTAGTATACCACATGCATGAACTTACCGTCAAAAGAACATTGAAGCAAGCAGATGATCAAAAGATCATTGAAGCAAGCAAAGGAATTGGGGTATAATGCTTTTGCATGCAAATGGGTCATCTTGCATGTAAGGGCCAAATGGGTGACATCTTGCATCTAAGTGGGCAACATGGAAGGATCTGGAAATCAACGAAACCAAGCACCGAAACCAAGCAGTGGAGAAGCCATTTAAACAATGATCCAAGGAGGCCACAGGTGGCTTGCATCTGAGTAAGTAGGCAGCACCAACAGGAGTCAGGAGAATGAAAAAAAATATTGGTGGCTTGCATCTAAGTAGGTAGCGCATAGAAAAAACGGCGGCATGAGTGAGGAAACCAAAGCTAGAGTAGAAAAGAACCCAAGTTGTAGAAGAACCTGATGTAGGTCAAGAGTCTTGCAGAAGCTCTAAGGCGATGGTCTAAAAAAAAAAGGAACCAGGAGGAGAAATATGTAAAAAGAAAATGGAAGCACATGTTCTCAAGCTGTAGAACACTTGCTAGAGAAAGTGTCATTTTTATATATGGGTATAGAACAACGAGATTCCTTTTCGAGCATTTTGGAAAGCTATTCAGCATGGGTAATAAAATGGAGAGAGCTATAAGACAAGACACTTTTTGGTTCATTGAAAACAAGAAAGAAGAACCTATAATGAAAAAAGAAAAAAAGCCAAGGCACATAAATATAGGAAAAAAGGTCTTTAAGGCTGCCTTTTGGAAAAAGAAATGGACCTAATGATGTGGTTTGAATGTGTTGATGAAAGAAATGGGGCAAAAACACCCCTTTTATTGAGGGGCAATCTGTAGAAATTTTATATTACATAGATATATGTGAAAAATATTCATATTCATCCATCCCTCACCAATTTTCCTAAGAACTCTAGGTGGGGCTCACTGTATGATCCATCGAAATGGACCACACACACACGACCCCTTGATTTGCACTTGTCCACCAATTTTGGGTCTCATCCTAATAGACTAGACCGTTGGATAGGCTATACACTAATTTGAATAGACTGGACTTGTAGGCAACGGATGAAGGGGTTATGGACATGTGATTATGGACAAACTTGATATTTGGACTTGATATGTAGAAGATTTTATGGGAAAAAACCCCCTACTTGGACACTACACAAAATTGATCGTAGGTTAAGTTAATGCACAAAATGTGTCCCCAAGGCTTGATTTCATGCAAAAAATATATATATATATATTTTGTAAGGTGCGGAGACTGCACACCTTTATATCCCACGGAACCCTCTTTCATTCTTTTCCTTCTCTTCTTCCTCCTTTGCCCAATGGCGATCTTTCTCCTCCTTTCTTCACACATGTGGTTCCTTTCGATTTATAGTTGAAAATACATCTTTTACTCATCTCACTTAGGTCCTACTTACTCTTGCTCTATTTGTGTCTTCTTCCTCATGGTTGTGTCGCACATGGATTTGGCATCTTCTTTGGATTTTTTCTCTTCTTTCTCATCTTCTCTAAAGTGTAAGTCCCTTACAATATCGCATCTATACACAAAGGTATATCATCTTCCATCCATCTATTATGAAGTATTTGTGCATTAAACTTGATTCATCTATCCATGCTTTTTTCCTCTCGTTCAGTAATGCATTCATCCTTAGTTGATGACATAAAATCTGTGATTTTTCACCTTAATTTTATTTCATTGGATTATCATTTACATTTTACTCTAATTTTGCATTTTTTTTCTCATTTTTTTTCAATATTGTTTTTGTTGTAAGGCGATGTATGTGACAATCTAATCTAAGTTTAGGGGGTGTTTGGGCACTAGCAGAACAAAATATGTATAGATTTAGATATTGTTAGATACTTTTCTCATATATTATACTATTGATATATTATAATATTCCGTTATTTTTTACGTTTGGCAGCATTTGTAGATTTTAACAAATTTATAGTTTTAGTATTTGGGAATTGTAGAATATTTCTATATATCCTAAAGTAATGTGTTTGGCAAATAAAAAATATTTGTAGAAGAATGATATAAACACAATGAAGAAAGTTTACAACCATTATTTTATTTTCTTAATTGTAAAATTACTAACATGTAAAGCTGTAATTGATCTTGGAGACTATTAATATGATGGCGATGTTCTTCCCGCACTGCATCTATAGTTTGCCGTCATGTTTCATTTCCCATCAATCTTCATTGTTTTGCACTTTGAAAATCAACTTCTGATCTGGAATTGTCATCATCTTGAACAAATTTGCTCACTGGCAATTTGTCATATTCCTCATATATCCAATCATCACCACTTATTTCAATTTGAAAGAAATTATGTCGAATGCAACATGCAATGATAATTTTTGTTGTATTATCATAAGGGGTGGTGAGATGCGTTCTTCAAAATTGGAAATCGACTTTTAACTACACCAAAAATTCTTTGAATCACATTCCATAATGATGAATTTCAAAGCTTAAATAGTTCTTTAACATTGGGAAGGCCTTTATTTCCACGTGCAAATTCTTTTAGGTGATATCGAACTCCACGAAATGGTGCAACATAACTTGGAGTATTTGCATAACCTGCATCTACATGATAATATTTCCCTATGTATAAATAAAAATTATAATAAAAAATTTTCTCAATAAAATCTATATAGAAATTTTTAAGTAAAACTCATCATTATTTACCTTTCAGTACCTGAAATCTAGATCTTTCTGCAGCATGTAAAACAGTAGAATCACCTAAAGAACCCTCCCAAAATACTTGCACATGAACAAATTTTAAATGAAAAGAACATGCTACCATTACATTTTGCGACAACCATCCTTTTCGATTTTAATGACGATCAGTGTTAATAACAATTGGTATATGTGTGCCATCAATTGCACCAATACAATCCTATGTTAAAATCAATATTTAAAATTTGTTTACCAATTGATGAAGATTAATAAAATTATAATCAAATTACTTGAAAGAAATGATAGTCATTTATCATTAGCTATTTTCAAAGAAGTATTTGTTGATGGACGGATGTATTCTGGTGACAGAGAGACTAATGCATTGAGAATGTTTTTGAAATAATGACTAATGATTTCTTTGTAATGCTGGAACCACTTTTGAACTTGTCGATTAATAGCATTATGACCAAATGTAAATAAAAAATTATAAGATGTTCCTCAATAGTTGTAGCCTTAGTCCCCTGTGATAGGTTTTTTTCATAAAGAACTTTACATAATTTCATAAAGATCGGTTTTTCCATTCGAAAACCTTATCCAAATTGATTTGGATGATGTAACACTCTGATCCCAATTAAGCATGATTAATGACTAATTAAGTAAGTTATTAACTAGTTAATATAGAATTACTGCAATTATTGATGTTTAATCTTTAATTAGGTTAGACTTAGTTTACTTCTTTTTCATTGAGTCTAATGGGTTAAGTTCAGATCATGGACAGGTAGTTTGGGTCGAGTTTAACCTTAATAAGATGGATGAAAATCCTTTTTTGTAATTTTTGGATTTCATGGTTTTATGTCATACACACATCATATTGAGGTCAACACGCTTGTCTCATTGGGCTCGTCAACTTTTGTGTTTAACTCGATTGCATTCGACTTCATATGAACTAGGGGGACCCGTATTTGACTTAAACTAAAATGTAATTGATAGTATGAGGACTTTCTTATAAACCTCAAAAGTTTTATGTTTAAATGGGTTTCACTTAGTTCTTCCTCTTTTGTAACAACAACAGGCTTCTCCTTCCCCATCGTCATCCTCATTGCTACTATGAGCAAGAAAAACCTTGCATGTATGTTCTAAGGCCTCCAAACCTCAATTCCATCTCTCCTCTACCTATTTTCCCTATTGGAATTGAAGATATATGTTTCCATTTCTCCCTACAACTCTCTAGTTATTGTCTAAGGTAAGAAATCTTTCCATTCATAGATTTCTTGGGTTAATGGAGTCAAGGAGACTCTTTTATCAAGCATGCATTCATCTTCTTCATCATTTCATACATGCATATCATTTAAGGTAAAGAATTGGGTTCTTCTTTTTATTTGAACCAAGAGGAGGAGTAGTGATTTGAATGCAGATCTAAGGTAAGTATAAACTAATTATTATTGAATGCATGTTGGTAACCTTTGATTCTTGTAAATCTTTGAAATCTAAATCTCATTTTCAGCTCCTCTTTTTTTTTTAAATACATGATTAAATTGTTTAAATGAGTATGAAGTGGATTTAGAACTGCTAAATGATTCATTAAAGTGGAAACGACATCTTAAGAATATATGGTAAATATGCAATCAGAATCCCAATATTATGGGTTGAAGAAGAGTCTTCTGTAATAGATTAGCTTCAGAAAACTTGAAGCTTACGGTTACCCTACAGCTAGCTTTCTAGAAACCCAAAGCCAGACTTTTTTTCTCTAGCAAACCTCACAGGTAAGCTGTATGAAAGCTGTGGCTAAGTCGTAGGTTATCTGTGGCTAAATCATGGCTGAGCTGTAACTGCGAGAGAATTTTGTGAACCACGGTTAAGCTGTGGACTATCCACAACTAAGCCGTAAGACCCTGGAAATTAAGGTAAATTAAGAACAGTTGAGAAGAGTTTGTAGGGCCTTAGTTTCTTAGATCTTTTAACCTAACCAATTGGCCCAATGGATAATTACTTAATATGAATAGTCTTAAAGGCTGAGACTTATTCATGTGACATTGTTCATTTGTTAAGAAACTCCCCATGGCTATTGGTTTAAGGGACTTTGATACACTATTCCTTATACAATGTAACATCAAATAGAGATAACCGTGTATCAAATAACTTAAAACTACATCATCATGCACGGTTAAATATAATAGATGACTAGATTAGGGTTGGCTTGTAAGTCACCTTGATTCTACTAATTTGAATTACATAGCATATTGAATCATTGTAATTGCTCTTTATTATGGAAATGATTTGTAATGGTCATCATATGAGTTGATTTTCATTTAAACATTTCTTGACATATGTTTTCCTATTGCTAATATTGAATTGAGTAAAAATGAATTGAATGTCTACTGAATTGTTTGCAATGAAATTAATTGCATGAATTACTCAATTTCAATTATATGATTCAAAATGGTCTGACTCTCCTCAGCGTCAGCCTTATGATACCTGGCGGGTTGACTTTAGTGTAGTAGATTGATATGACACCACTACAGTGTGCCTTTGGAGCTTCCAAACTTTATGAATATAGAGGCCCAATTGTACCTTGGCCAGGGCGTTGGTGTTCTCAATGCAATGATCCCTAGAGGGAGGATATAACAAATGTAGTTGCAAAATAGTAACGTATTTTCTCTTCTTTGATACTTATATTATGCTTTATTCAATGCACAATATGTCTAGTATACTAAATTGACCTCTACGATCACTTATTAATGATTCTTTTATATACAATGCGTATTACTTTAATTATGTTTATACTTTGCTGAATAGTTTTATTCACACCTTATCTTATGGTGTTATAGGCTCAGATCCATATCCCAATCTTGTAAAGATCAAGGAGACTCCATAAGAGGCCTTCGAGGTCCTTTCAGACCTCTACGAGTGGAGAGCAGAAACAATCTGATTGATCCACCTACAGAGTGCGTTGTGAGCTTCATAAGCCTCTCTATTTTGAGATTTTGGATGCGTAGGGTTTCATGACATTTTGCATTAGTTTTATGCTATGCATAGTTCATAATCCCCCTTCTTTTGGGATAATGTATATTTTGTTCTTGTCCACAAACTTTATTATCTTTTGTATAGACATGTATAATACATTTATACAACTCTTATATATACATGTCATATAGTTACATTTCTTTCTTCACTTCTTTATGATGGTAAGTATTGTTTCAGAAATTGATACATATTGAAATGTTAATTGTTGTAGAAAAGAAATTTATAAGTGGTATTAACAAGCTTTTGAGTGATTAATGCCTAGACAGATGTCCATTAAAAGCACCTCATACGTGTAAGTAATGTGAGTATCCCTTGTGTAACTCCGTTTAGACTCTGGTTCAGATGTGGATTGCATGGGAGTAAGGGTGTCATGCTTAGTGACTAACGCTAATCCCCAAATTCTTGGGCTCGGCTTGTGACATACGTATTAGTATAGTATCAGAGCATGAAATAATCATTTAGAAAACTTAGAAATGTAGGAACGTGGTGAGGAAATAATAGTATTAATGCAGATATCAAATGTTTGACTCTATAGTCTAATTATTTGATTTAGTATGGGGGGTGTGGGGGAGGGGGGGGGGTGTGGGCGCTAAATAGGTATGCCTAATTTAGGATTGATTTTATTTTGCAGAAAGTGACATCAGGATCGGGCACAAATAATAATAATAATGAGGTTAACATGAATCCACTTATAGAAACTATTAGTCTTGCACTTCCACTGCCACCTCAGAGTGCTAAGGATTGGTTTATGATAGTTATGCAAGCTGTACAAGCACAATCTTAGTCTATGTAAGCACAAATACAAGCTATGCATACTTTATAAGTGCAAGTGAATGCTATAGTTGAAAGCCAAGGTTAGCCCCAAGCTCAGCCTCATGTAGAGTAGCAAGTAATATTTCAACCAAAGGAAAATGATCCGAATGCTCTGTATGAAAATTTTAGAAAGCATGGGCTATAAAGTTTAATTATAAAGAAGATGCTTGCAAGCAGACGAATGGCTTGAAAACATAGTGATATGCTTGATATAGTGGTATGTACTAATAGGCAGAAAACCTTGCTTACCATTTCCATGTTTTGTGATGTGGCTAAAACTTGGTGAAAAAACATGAGAGACTCTTACAAAGATATGCCTGGCGCTACAGTGTGGGAAACGTTTAAGACATAGTTTAGAAGGAAGTTAATTCTTGCACATGTTCAGAGGGAGAAAGAAGTAGAATTCATGGCATTGCAATAGCAACAAATGTCGTGGCATCTTATGTACATACTTTTACAAGGATGTCTTAGTATGCAGAGGATATGATCAATTAAAAGAGAAGAAAGTTAATAGGTTCATCATTGGCCTTAATCTAATGTACAAAGATTATTTTATAGCTTTTCAGAGGCCAGCTACCTTTAACGATGTGATAGATAAAGCTTACTCTGCAAAAGCTAATGCCCGCGAGAAAAGAGCTTTGGAACCCAAAAGAAGCACATCATTCAGTGGCAAGTGGCAAGCTCAAAAGAAAATGATGGGTGGTTAAGGTAGTCTTGGTAAATCTAATGTGAAGTGTGGTTATGTGGGAAGCCTCATAGGACTGAGGCATGTTGAAGAAACAAGGAAGCTTGTCTAATTTGTAGTTCCATGGAGCATCATATGGCTCAATGTCCAAGATACAAGCCTAATCAACAGTAGTGGTCTACTTTACCCACTCCCTAAGGCAAGCAGCAACAGCAACGTCAAGGTGAAAAGTGGAATCGTCAGAATGCTCGTGCATAACCGCTACTCATGAAAGTTCTAAGAATGCTGATGTAATGGAATATATCATTTTTGTAGCTAAAGAGGAAGCACAAACATTGTTTGATTTAGGGTCTACGCATTTGTATGTAGCACTTTATTTTGCTTTGAAGTTACAGAAGCAGCCTAAGCAGCCACCATATGGGTTGTTAGTGTCTACTCTTGTAAGCAAGAGGGTGGAATGTAGTTTATACTACTCCTAGTGCAATGTTCAAATAGAGGGTCGTTAACTTCCAGTTGACTTGATTCTACTATCTATGTTGGATTTCAACGTCATCCTTGGTATGGATTGGTTGGCGACATATCGTGCCTGCATGATTATTACAACAGGACAATTAACTTTAATTTGGGTAACAGGTTCCATTTTGAAAGGATTAAGAAGAAATCGTCTAACCGATTCACTTTCTTATTTAAAGCGGATAGAATGATATGCAAAGGATGCGAAGGCTTTATTGCTTTTATCTTTAAAAAGAAGCAGCTAAGGAAACTTGAGGAGATTCCCATCATTCGTAAATTTCTAGATGTATTCCCTGATGAAGTTCTTGGTTTACCCCTTATTAGAGAGGTTGACTTCTTTATTGACCTTATTTCCAATACAACTCCAATTTATAAAGATCCGTATAGGATGATTCTTGCAGTGTTACAAGAATTGAAGATATAGTTACAAGATCTAATTGATAAGGGTTTCATATGCCCTAGTGTGTCACCGTGGGGAGCCTCAATGTTGTTTTTGAAGGAAAAAGATGCCACTTCCAGAATGTGTGTAGGCTACCAGCAGCTGAACAAGGTAACTAGAAAAAATAAGTACCTGTTGCCACGTATTGATGAGTTATTTAATCAACTCCAAGGTGCTACGTATTTCTCAAAAATAGATCTGAAATCTATCATCAGTTAAGGATTAAGGGGGATGATATTACCAAAATAGCCTTTAGAACAAGGTGTAGCCATTATGAATTTCTCATGATGCCTTTTGGTTTAACAAATGCACTTGTTGTTTTGATGACTTTGATGAATATGATCTTCACTCCTTTCTTGGATCAATTTGCTCTACTTTTTATTGATGATATCTTAGTATATTCTATGGTAGCAGAGGAGCATGCAGACGATTTGAGGAAGTCAATATAGTTGTTGAGAGAACATCGATTATATGCCAAATTTGATAAACGTGATTTTTAGCTTGAATAGGTAGCTTTTTTAGGACATATCATTTCACGAGATGGTTTAGCAGTCAATCTAGGAAAGGTTAAGGCAGTTATAAATTGGCAGAGTCTAAAGAATGTGATAGAGATCAGAAGTTTCCCTAGATTTGTAGGTTATTATAGGAGATTCAATCAGGACTTCTTAAAAACATCTGCCCCAATGACCAAGTTGACTCGAAAAACCGTGCCATTTGTTTGGAGTGAAGAATGTGAGCCAAGCTTTAGAACTTTAAAAGAAAAGCTAACTACCACCCCAGTGTTATCTTTGCTAGATAACAATGGGATTCATGGTTTATTCAAATGCTTCTAAAGTTGGATTAGGGTGTGTGCTGATGCAAAATAGTAAAGTGGTTGCTTATGGCTCTAGACAACTAAAAGAGCATGAAAAGAATTGTGCCACGCATGATTTAGAGTTAGTAGCTATTGTATTCGCTTTGAAACTTTGGCGACATTAACTATATAGTGAAAAGTTTGAAGTTCATTTAGATCATCATAGTCTATAGAATCTTTTTGAATAGCATGACTTAAATATGAGGCAACGAAGATGGCTTGAATTCATTAAGGATTATGACTTCCTTTACAAGTATCATCCAGGAAAAGGAAATGTTGTGGCAAATACCCTAAGCCAGAAGGCAACAAATCTAAATGCCTTGTTAAGTACAATACTGTTCATACAAGATCAATTTAAAGGCATACTTGTTGAGGTAAAATTGGTAGATGACTTCATGATGTTTGCAAGCACAATTTCCTTTCACCCTAAAATATTTGAAGCTATCAAATATAGGCAATTTGAAAATCTTAATCTGGTGAGAATTATAGATCATATCGTTGATAGACTAGATTTTTGTTTGGAAAATGGAGTGCTTTATTTTAAGAATAGATTATGTGTGTCGACTCATGATGGCATGAAGGAAAGCAGTATGATTGATGCACACTATGCTAGATATGCAATGCATCCTGTAGCACAAAGATGTACCGCAATTTGAAGGATCAGTTTTGGTGGATCAACATGAAGAGGGAAATAGCTGGATTTGTAGCTAGATGTCTTACATGTCAGAAGGTGAAAGCTGATCATTAGAGACCTCTCAGTTTTTTGCATCCATTGCATATCCCTCAGTAGAAATGGGAGCATATTGCAATGGATTTCGTATCTAGTTTACCCACAAGTAGCAAATAGAATAACACAATTTGGGTGATTTTTGATAGACTAACAAAGCTAGCTCACTTTATCGTTTTCAATAAGGGCACAACTTTCTCTGAGATGGCTACAAAGTTTGTAGATGAGATTCTAAGGCTGCATGGTATGCCAATATTTATAGTTTCCCATCGTGACAATAGGTTCGTATCATCTTTTTGGAAGGCTTTTAAAGAAACCATGGGTAACAAACTTAGTTTCAGCATCGCATGCTATCCACAGACTGATGGATAGTCCGAACGCACTATTCAGGCATTAGAAGATATGTTGCATGGTAGTGTCCTAAACTTTGATAAGGGATGGGATAAGCACCTATCATTATGCGAGTTTGCATATAACAATGGTTTTCATGACAGCATTGCCACAGCTCCTTTTGAAGCATTGTATGGACGTAAATGTCAAAGTCCAATTTGTTGGGAAAAAGTGGAACTACAAGTTTCCATCGACCGACTATTAACTCTGAAACTACTGAAATGGTGTAAAAAGTGACTGAAAACTTAAAAGCTCCCCTTTCAAAATGAAAGAGTTATGCAGATACTTATAGGAGACACTTGGAATTTTAAGTTGGTGATTAGGTTTTTTTAAAGGTTTTTTCTATGAAAGGTACAATCCATTTTAGCCAAAAGGGCAAGATGGCTCCAAGATATGTAGGCCCATTTGCAATTAAGAGCAGAATTGATGATTTGGCCTACAAACTTGCGCTTCCTGTAGAGTTTTCTGGAGTTCATGATGAGTTTCACATTTTGATGCTCCGCAAGTATGTTAAAGATCCTAACCATGGCCTACAGACTAGCGCTTCATGTAGATTTAATTGGATGCGTCATATGTTGAGCATCCGCTCCGTATAGTGCGTACAAGGGAGCAAATACTGCATACAAGGATCATATGATGTGCCAAAGTCCTATGGGAACAACATAGTCCTAATGAGGCCCCGTGAGAACAGAGGAACAAATAGCCCAGAAATACCGTGACCTCTTTACGTAGGTATATTTCATTCAAAGGATGGAATGATTCCTAAGTGTTGGAAGGTGTAACACTCTAATCCTAATTAAGCAATTCTTTAGTATCTAGCGGGACTCTATTTCCACATGCAAATTCTTTCAGGTGATAACGAACTCCACAAAATGGTGCAACATAACTTGGAGTATCTGCAAACCTGTATCTACATGATAATATTTTTTTGTATATAAATAAAAATTATAATAAAAAAGTTTCTCAATGAAATCTATATAGAAAATCTTAATTAAAAGTCATCATTATTTACCTTTTGGAACATGAAATCTAGATCTTTTTGCAGCATGTAAAATAGTAGAGTCACGTATAGAACCCTCCTAACCTACTTGCGCATGAACAAGTTTTAAATGAAAGGAACATTCTGCCATTACTTTTTTGCGATAACCATCTTTTTCAATTTCGATAAGTAACTTGATGATCAACATTAATAATAATTGGTACATGTGTGCCATCAATTGCACCAATACAATGCTACATTAAAATCAATACTTAAAAGATGTTTACCATTTGATGAAGATTAATAAAATTATTAACAAATTACCTTAAAAAAAAGATAGAGTTGTCTATCATTAGCTATTTTCAAAGGAGCATTTGTTGATGGAAGACAGATGTATACTAGTGACAAAGAGACTATTGCATTGAGAACATTATTAAAATAACGACTAAAGGCTTCCTTATAATGTTGGAACCTCTTTTGAACTTGCGGATTAATAGTATTATAACCCAATGAAAATAAAAAATTATAAGCTATTCTTCAATAGTTACAGCCCTAGTCCCCTGTAACAAGTTTTTTTCATAAAGAACTTCATATAATTTCATAAATACCAAATTTTCCATTCGACATACTTATACAAATCGTTTTGGATAATGTAACACTCTAATCCCAATTAAGCATGATTAACAACTAATTAAGTAAGTTATTAATTCATTAATATCAAATTACAGAGATTAATGATGTTTATCTTTAATTAGGTTAGATTTAGTTTACTTTTGCCTCATTGAGTCTAATGGGTCAATTTTGGATCATAGATAGGTATGTTGGGTTGGGTTTAACCTTAATTAGGTGAATGAAAACCCTTTTCTGTAATTCTTGATTTCGTGGTTTTACGACATACACACATCATATTAAGGTCATCACAATGGTCTCATTGAGTTCGTCAACTTTTGTGTTTGACTTGAATGCATTTGATTTTGATTGAACTAGTTGGACCCTCATTTGACTTAAACTAAAATGTAATTAACAGTATGAGGACTTTTTTGTAAACCTTAGAAGTTTATGTTTAAATGGGTTTCATACCCATTTCACTTGGTTCTCCCTCTCTTGCAACAACAACAAGCTTCTCCTTTCCCATCCTCTTCCTCATTGTTACTATGAGCAAAAATAACTTTGCATGTATGTTCTAAGGATTCCAAACCTCAATTCCATCTCTCCTCTACCTATTTTCCCTGTTGGAATTGAAGATATAGGTTTTAATTTCTCCCTATAGCTCTCTAGTTATTACCGAAGGTAAGATCTCTTTCCATTCATAGATTTCTTGAGTTAATAGAGTCAAGGAGACTCTTTTATTAAGTATGCACTTATCTTCTTCATCATTTCTTACATGCATGTCATTTTAGGTCAAGAATTGAGTTTTTCATCTCTATTTAAGTCAAGAGGAGGAAGAGTAATTTGAATACAAATCTAAGGTAAGTATAAGCTAATTATTGTTGAATACATGTTGATAACTTTTGATTCTTGTAACTCTTTGATATTTGAATCTCATTTTCAACCCCTCTTTTTTGTTTAAAATGCATGATTAAACTATTTAAATGAGTATGAAGTGGATTTAGAAATGTTAAATGATTCATTAAAGTAGGAATGACTTCTTAAGACTAGCTGGTAAATATGCACTCAGAGTCCCAGCATTATAGGTTGAAGAGGAGGCATCTCTAACGAATTAGCTTCAGAAAACCTAAAGCTTACAACTAAGCCATAAGCTACTCTACGACCAGCTTTCCAGAGACCCAATACTTGACTATTCTTCTGCGGCTCACCTTATGATTAAGATATGAAATGCACTATGGCTAAGCCCAACCAAGCCATGGCAAAGCCGTAGGCTAAATCACGGTTGAGCCTTAATTGCAGCAGAATTCTGTAAAGCGCTGCTAAGTCATGGCTATCCACGACTGAGACGTAAGACCCTAGAAATTAGGAAAATTTAGGAACACTTAAGAAAACCTTGTAGGGGCCTAGTTTCATAGACCCATTAACCTAATTAATTGGCCTAATGGATAATTACTTAATATGAAAGAATCTCGATGGCCGAGACTCATTCATTTGATGTTGTTCATTTGTTAAGCACCACCGCATAGGTGTTGGCCTAAGGGACTTTGATACACTATTTCTTACATAATGTAATATCAAATAAAGACAACCGTGTATCAAATAACTTAAAATTACATCATTAAGCACGGTTGATGAGTATTAAAACGTGCATATTTTCATATACGTCTTGACCCATTTTAAGAACTTATTAAGCCAAAACAGCCTCATTTAGTGTGATCTAGTGGTTTCAAGCATTTTAAATTCATTGTAGTGCATTCCTGGATAATTTGCTTCAAAATCACACTTTTTGCATACATTCCTGAAACTTGCCAGTTTTGAAAATTCTATTTTTGGAAAGTTTTGTAAATATTTAGTTTTCTCAAGAAATAAATTCAATTTTCATCATCATTCACTACAACAAAATGCATTATTGGCTACGGCTTTGCCCACGCAAGCCCATTTTGCGTGGTTAAAAGTTATCTTTTGCCACAAAAATGAATCTACGTAGGCAAAAGCCACAATTATCTCCTGTTTTTGGCGACGTAAAGTATTTGCATGGGCAAAAGTAGTTGGGATTCTCTCCAAACTAACAGGCAAAGTTTTACCCACTAATAAATATCATTTAGCGGCGCTGTCTTTTGTAGGCAAAGTGAAAATCTTTTGGCCACGCATATATTTGCATAGGGAAAAACCAAGACTTTCAGCCACGCATAGTTTTCTGTGGGCAATATCTTCTGGCAACATAGTATTTTGTAGGCAACGTAAGAAACTTTTGGTTTGTATATAATTGCGTAGGGAAAGACTAAGACTTTTAGCCATACATGGTTTTCCATGAGTAATATCCTTTAGCTATGCAGTATTTTGTAGGTAAATTGAAAAACCTTTGACTACGCATATATTTCTGTAGGGAAAGCCAAGACTTTTGGCCACGCATGGTTTTCTGCAGGCCATATCCTTTGGCGATGCAGTATTTTGTAGGCAAAGTGAAAAATCTTTTGTCACGTATATATTTCCGTAGGGAAAGGCCAAGACTTTCGGCTACAAACCTTTGGCCATGTATATTTTTGCATAGGAAAAGGCCAAAACTTTCGACCATGCATTGTTTTCCTTAGGCAAATCCAAATATTTTCATTTCCATTCTTTTATTTTTTAATGGAACTATTCCCATGCCCACCTCTTATTTTTGTTTTTTATTTTTTTTAAAGACTATTGGATTATGCAAATGCTTTTACTAAAATCGTACTTCAAAAATCAAAGGCCTTGTTTTATTTTGGTGCTACACTGTTTTATTTAAAAGTCATTTATATGGGAGAGAGGACTTAGGTGTGAGGATATTTTGGTGCCCTGTATTTGGATGGTGTGAACTTGAGAACTGGAGAAGGCTCCTCTCTTGTTAGGCAACTTGGGTAGTATTATGTGGAAAGCGATTTTGCAGTATTATATGGCAAGCAATTGCAATATTATGATCCAAGTTTGCAGTATTATCTTTATTTTTTTTATTGCTTTTGTCTTGGGTCAAATTGTAAAAGATTGTTTCCACTAATTGAGTTTAAAATTAAGAAAATGCTTTCATAAAATAGAAAATAAAAACAATCAAAATATCAAGCCCCCAAGTCATACCATCATGTATCATTGTTTAATCTTTAGCAATTTAATTTGCTCATATTCTTGTGTTCTAATTTTTGCTCATCATGTTTATCTACATATATCTACTAATGTAACCCACATTGTGAGAACACTTGAACTTTTTCTTAATAAGTTAATGAATTTTTTAAATAAATGATCACTATGTCATTCGACCCAAATCCTATAGCGATAAATTCTATTTGAGTGCCTATTAGGGAATCATTTTGTTATGAGTGATTTAGTTTTATCTATAAGTGGATTCTATTACAAGAGTATAATTATTAGAAAAAAATTGGGCACCCCAAATAATTATTATTAGATTAACTCCTATAAAGCACTTGAATTTCGTCTTTTTTATATTTTTAATTCAGATGACATAAAGAAGAGACAAATAAATGATGGGTTAATTTTAGTTTGATTAAAATTTATTGAGGGCCCGCATCAAGAGGGGGCATTTATTTTTTATTATAAATTATTTTAATTAAAAAGTAACTTGGGTCCACTAGAAAAATGGGTGGATTCTCTAATGCTTGGTCCTTCTATCATATATATATATATATATATTTATTTAGATGACTTACAAGTCACCAATCTGATTGGACCAATTTTAATTTAATTAAAATTTATTGAGGGCCCACATTAAGAGGGGTATTTATTTATAATGACCTATATTCTTATAAGTAGGGCCATGGGGTAAAAATAAAATATTTCAATTAGAAAAATAAGTTGGGTCCACTAAAATGAAGGGTGGATTATTTACTGTGGCAATCTCAACCACAACCCCAAAAATATTACTCTCGCGCCCTAAACTAAACTCCCGCCATCACTTCTCTTCCTAAAACATAAAAGGCAGAAAGCCTTTAGCCCTCTCTCCATCTCTTTCTTTGTGCAAATTGCAAAAGGGGAATCCCTATCTTTGCTTCAATCCAGAGCTCCAGTCTCTGACTACCATCCGTAGTTGCTCCAAGCGCTCTCTCTTTCTTGATAACACGCTCTTTGTATGTTGATATTCTTGTAAAAATTCCTATTTTCGAGCTAGAAACATTGAAGAGCAGACCTACTATAGGTAATAGGTTTCTTCTCTTTTGATTTCACAATACATCAACTTCAGATCTTTGATTCTTTGGAAGATTTGTATGTTTGAGGTGTTGGAACGTTTGATTGATTGCTTCTTATTAGATGATTTAAGATTTGTGCATGGATTTTCAACTATGACTTTAGCAGAATCTGAAATGATGTTGGTCACATTCTCTTTCATTGCTGTTATTTTCAGTAAAATTTTGTTATTAGGGCTTATCCTAAAATTAGTATTGATTGGTAAGATTAAGGGGATATGTGAATTGGAAGATAAAGTATCAAATTTATAATATGTTTTATAGTGTGTGAAGGGTTCCAAAATAAGGATAATCTTATATACTGCAGATAGAAAGGCTATACATACACGACTTAGCTGAAAATTGGGGTCAGATACTGCTTACAGGCATGTCTTGTTGTTATGCCCTACTCTCAAGAAAAAAAATGTTCCTGATCAACAAGATGAATTTGGTGAGAGCTTTGGCTTGCATATAGTTCTTTTTCCTTGCCTTTTCTGTGGCCATTGTAGTTAATAAGCATTGCATTTACAGTTGGCAGTTCTTGAATAATGCTTGGACTTACATAATGGAGAGAGTCTGATATTCTCTACCATTACTATGTATAGATTTGCTTTGTGCCCATCCAAGAATGCAGATTCTTTAAGAGCTGGCCTTCAAGAAGCCTCTGATGTTCTTAAAATCCACATCATTGAGATCTATCTTTGGTCATAATTTCAGTCAGCAACCAAAATATTTTTAGTTTTTTTAACGTATTTAAATATTTTTACTAAAATCAAACCATTAAATTTTTCTCCAAAAGTAGTTTGGCATGTGTAATGATGTTTTATGATATCCAACACATTGATCTTGGTTTTATCATTAACAAGGCCATGATGGGGACGAGCGGATGAAAGATGCTGTAATGTGGAAGGATACAGACCCATCAAAGAGCATTTTATCAGTGTTTTATGATATTTTTGTTGTTATAGAGAATTTAAAAAGTCAAAGCACATACATACATCCTAAAATATATCCCACGCTCAAACCTTTCACCTTCTATGACAAATCTGTCTTCCACCTTGCTTATTTTAATTTCCCATAAGAGAACAATATTAGCTTTAGCCTTCTTAATTACCCTCTATCTAACCACCTTGCACAATCTGCACTTCCCACCCCTAACACAATCTATGATACAATCTTCATATCATTTTGACATTTTTAGGGTCACTTTGTAATTTCATTAATGTGGAAGGTCCCATATGTAATACATAGAAAGTATCTCAATAACATAGGAGTCGTCCAACCTTAGGAACAAAACTACCTCTTCCTCACAAATGGCTGCTTATCATAGAGATAATACCTAGAGTGCAATAAGAATGGGCTAGATTTATAGTCTATGTGATTGATCTAAGCAGAAAATGTATGAATATTGTTAGGGAAATGGAGCAGAAATAACAAAATGTAATTCTTTATTACAATGCTACTTCTAGTGCACTAAATATTCACCATGGCAACATGGAACTAAATTTTGTGAAACAGAGCAACTAGATTGAGCAACTAAATTCTAAACATCATTAGTAGAGTGGTCTGTAAAGAAACTTGGACCCTACATGAGGATTCATGAAATGTCCTCTCTAATGAGATTTACCCCTTATATAGATAGTAGAATTAGGGTTGTTTACATGGTTAAGAAATATATAGTTTGGCAGTATGCATGCAGTTTTCATAATGCATGTCTATCAGTCACTCTATTTAGTTTTCAATGTTTCCATTTCATCTGACTCTTGTTTGAATGACTTGTGATGTTGATTAATTGAAAATGATTTTTTAATCATTAGGAAATTTTCTTTTATTTCAAAGTTTTATGATATTTTCCTAATGGTGTCCCAATTCTCAAACAAGATACTAATGTTCAATATTACAGCAGAGATGATATGGATCTCGAGATCATTCCCATTGATAAACTAATGACTGAACATTGTTCCAATGATATTGACGAGGATGATACAATTTTGGAGTATACAGATGAAGAAGAAGATGAACAAAGACAACCCATCCATGATGTCTATTATGATATAGAACCTAATGTGGAATATGATATGTAGCTTTTGTTTTCTACTTTTGTAGCTTTTGGTGATAATATTACAGCCTACCCATGATTCATTGCCACAGCATGATCCACAACCACATCCACAGCCACAGCTTACCCAAGCTCACTCCTCATCATTTACACGGCCTGACCAGCTTACCAGTTCACATGGTGTCGCCAGTAGTGTGGGTAAGAAATGTACACCATTTATATATAAATAAAATTGACCTTCCTTTAATGAAACAGGGCTCGACAAGGGGGAAGAACGTGGACAAGCTTAGGAAATTGCTTAGTCATCCCATTCCTATTGATATCAATCATGAGAAAAGGGCAATAGAGGGGACGTGGGCCTCTTTTGTAGCATCTGCTCTTAGGGATCATATTCGAGATCATTCACCAATCTGAGACATTCATTGGGTAGACATTGATTTTGAGATAAGGCTAGCCATTATTGTGAGATTTAGGGTAATATCAATTGATTTATAAAAAAAGAAATTGTTTTGCACATTATTCAATTGATTTCTTCAATTCATATTGCATTTTATTGTTGCCAAGTGTAGTTAAACTTCGACCTTGGCGAGGACTACAAAAGAGATTTGGTGCTCAAGTCTATCATTGACCATAAGTATCAGGATTTATACAAAGACTAAAGGAGCACATTACACAAGCACTATCTTAAGTTCAAAAAGGATGGGGTGCTAGACATCAAAAGCCATCCATTATGTCCTTGTAAATTGGATAACTGAAAGTTTATGATCGAGCATGTGTGGGAGAGCAAACAGCTTTAAGGTATTCCTTATTGGTGTTATATACATATATATATGGTGTTTGGGCTTCTACTAGATTGAAATAGACCAACCGAATGTGGGATAATTAAGCTTATTTGGTTGTTTTCTTTTTTAATTTTGTTCTCATAAAAATAGTCGAAAAGTGGGAAAAAGGCACAAGTTGCTCAAAAATACAATCATACGAGTGGCTAAAGATCGTATGCATTACGAGCATCTATCGATGTAAGTCTGGGATTGTAAATTTTTACACTCTTAATAAAATTTCAATATACAGTTAATCTGACCGGAATATATAATAAACAATAGGTATCAAAGAATGGTGGTATTCGACCGTCTATCCCTAATATTTTTTAGCAAACTCACAGATGTGGTTGGCACGGTGGATGTGGATAAATGACCATGCTAAACAACATCATGTTAGTATTAGCTAATTCATTTGTTTAAATCATCAAATGAACATTTTTTACATATGCTATGCGTTTACATAATGAAAAATGACAAGCTATGTTAAAGGAGAAGATTCTCGCACAATCGCAGCTGTTTATCAAGAATCCACAAACTGAGGTATAAGTTTCCATCTATGTGCTTGGAAAAAGATTAGGTTCTTCAAGGGGATTTGGGATCCACAACATCGCTTCATCTTCCACACAGTCTCAGGAACCTAATCCTGAGTGATCACTCTGCAGTAGAAGATAGCTGATCAAGATAAGACCTTCGCTGCATGGTGGGGTTTGCTACAGGTGATGGCTACAAAAATTGGGATAGATCTTGCCAGTGTACCGGGGTTAGTAGATCTAGCCAGCATTCCAGAGTTAGTTCTAGATAATGGTTGTGAAAATGGCATATCGAGTGGAGGGTAGGATGCAGTTTCCCTTGGTTAGTAAATTAAGATTTTTTTTCAATTATAGAGAGTGGCTTGGGCTTAAAGGTTGAGTTTAAGGAAATATCTAGAATTAAGTAAATAAATTATTTCATTTGTTTAAGCTAAATTTTGTTGTGGCTAACTTTATGATAATTCATTTTGACAATATGGACACTAAGAGGCCTTTGGAATATTGTTGTCGCTTTGAAACACATTTTGGGTAATATTTTTAGGGGGAGATGTTACCCCTTTATCTTCAAAGGGCGTGGTTAGTGTAATTTACTTACTTTTGAATTTCTGATCAACTTAAAGGGTGACGAACTTAAAGTATATAATTATGTTTGAAGTCAGTTCAATGATAAAATGCTAACAATTTTCTATAGTTTTCTATGCAGGTTGATGATGGAGGACGTCTTCAATCAACAACTAGATTGCCTCTTCTCTTGTTTTCTCTTTATTACAAGCATTTGGACTTGTTAAACATTATCTTCTTGTTTTTGGATATTTGAATATTTTGAAGCTTATTTGGATGATATGTATTGGATATTTTGTATTTTTTTAATATTTGTTCATTGGGATTCATAATTGTTTGGATTTTAATTTATTTGTATATTTATTAAATTAGTTTAGATGAGATTGGTATAAACAGGTTATAGAAGAAAATTAAAAATAAATAAACTTTTTTTTAATATTTCTTTTGGCTATGCAATGTATGTAGGTAAAGAAAAATATGAAGGTTTTGGCTACGTGTATTGTGTCAGCAAAAAGTTATGTTTATAATAAAAAAATAATATTTTTTACTTTTGCCTACGAACTTTCCATGGGCAAAAGTGCTTATAAAAATTACAAAAATTTATATTTGACTTTTGGCTATGCAAACCTTTGTAGCCAAAGGTTATACATTTGGCTATGCAAACCTTTGTAGCCAAAAGTTATACATTTGCCTTTGTAAAATTTTCATAGCCAAAGGTTGTACATTTGCCTATGCAAAATCTTTGTAGCCAAAGGTTGTATATTTGCCAATGCAAAGTTTCATAATCAAAAGTTGCACCTTTGCCGACAACAAGTTGGCATAGCCAAAAGTACAACCTTTGGCTATGAAGATTTTGCGTAGGCAAAAGCAACACACTTACCCTACCAGCAAGCGTAGCCAAAAAATCAATTTTTGCCCATGTCCTATTTTATGCGTGGGCAAAGACCTTTCCTCACAACCCTTTGGCTACGAATTGCCTACGCATGTTTTTACATAGGCAAAGAGTTTTACCCATGCATCTAGTTCTTTGCCTACAAATTTTTTGCATAAGCAAAAGTGCATTTTGTTGTAGTGACCATATATCCTCCAATACTTGCCTTAACACAATGCTTGACTCTACTCAACTCTTCCTTGGTGTGTGATTAGGGAAAATCCTCAATGGAAGGTGAGTTCTCTAAATAAAAGACATGCAACTAGTGAATGTGATGTAGAGTATATGCATGTTATGTAATTGAGTCTCTTTTACTATAACAAATCCAAAGAATTGAAATAGAGGTTAAGTCTTCACCTTAGGGAGTCATAACTCGAAGGAGATTGTGATTCCTAAAGGAAACGTGCATAAGGGAGGAAGAAGAAGATGGGTGGAAGCTATCCCTATGGCATGCAAGGCCTCCGATCCTTGTTTCCAGCTCTAAGGTGAAGTGAAGATGAAGAAAAGTGAAGAGAGGGAATGGCTCCAACGAACACAGTGAGAAGAAGAAGAAGAGGACGTTGGGTTCTCCTTTTAAAAGAAAGTTTTCCTAGTGTTTACATGCAAATCCGGGTTTTAAGAATAATTACAATTTAGGTAACATGGCCTCAATTGGGCCAAGATGAGTCCGAATCAAGTTGAGCACAATACAAAAGGTGGTCTACATGAGAAATTACACAAGATGTAACAAATGAGATGTCAATATGATGCAGAAATAAATTACAAAAAGGTCCTTAACTACCTAGGTAAAGTCTGAACCCCAACTACCTATCCAACTAAGACCCACTAATATTAAGAATAGAATGAATTAAGACCAAAATACATGCATTAATAGGAAATCAAGTTTAATTAATATAAATTATAATTAATTAGAGTCAGAACTTTACATGTCACCCTACTTAAGATCATTCGGTCCTTCGAATGAAATAAACTAATAAAACCAAATAATAAAACAAATCAGGAATACTTACTGGACCTATTTTCTATATAAAGGATACTAAAAAGCTACTTCACGTGCGTTGCATCTGTTCCACTTGATCTCTCTATATTCATGGACGCGAAACAGGTCTAGAATCATCTTAAGAAGCCTCGTCACATGAAAGACATCAAGAATTCTGACGAATTCTTCCCCATAATGGATCTCCTTCCTCACGAAACCTTCTAGACTACTTTAGCATCGATCTGAAATTCGAGGACATTCTATGATTGTTAGTGAAACTTCTTAGCTTGGAATAACATTCTTCAACTCTTTGATTTCATGTGTGGACTCTGTTTTATTAATGACGATCGAAAACTTAAGGAATCCTCTAGATCCACTTCTTCTCGAACATAAGGACGCTCACTTCATGCCTTTAGAAGTCTGGATGGAAGGTCTGATTAGACATCTAACTTTGGCAGGTACTCTGTGTTGATACTAAGACTTGCCACTAACAACTGAGGAACATCAGTCATGACTATAAGGTAACCTACTAATCCAAGCGGATATTAATCCTACCTAGGGAGTAGTGGCCTAATCACCCCAAGATCTCTATTAAATCACTAACGATCAATAGTCATCTGACTCATTATAAGGTCCTGATCCTAATTAATCTCGATTTATATTAATTAATCTTATTTTATATTAATTAAATCGTGTTTAGGCTAATTTAACTCAAACCCTTTGGGCTTGGTTCTTGGATAGGTAGTTGGGTCGGGTTTGAACCATACCTAAGTAGTTGAGGATCTTTTTGTAATTTGTTCATGCATTATATTAACACCTCATTAATTGTATCTGGTGTAATTTTTTGGCTAAATCATCTTTTGTGTTGGGCCCGACTTGATTCGGACTCATCTTGGCCCAATTGAGGCCATGCGCCCTAAACTATAAATATCCCAAAAGACTTGGACTTGCATATAACTGCAGGAAAATTTTATTTAAAAGAGTGAACTCAACGTTCCATCTCATTTTTTTCCTTTTATACACTGGAACCACTTCTTTCTTTACTTTCCTTCTTGATTTCCCTCTACTTGTGAAGCTATAAACAAAGAATGAAGCCTTGCATGCATTAGTGGGAGCCTCCATTCTTCATCTTCTTCTTCTCTGTGCATCTTCTCCTTGGAAGCATCTTCTTCTTCAAGCTATAACCTCCTTAAGGTAAAACTCTACCTCTATTTCACTTCTTTGGATTTAATAGAGTCAAGGAGGCTCCATCATACATCATGCATGCATTCCACATTAGATTTATCCTTTTGCATGTCTTTCATGTAAAGAACCCATTCTCTTGTTGAGGCTTTCCTCAACCACACACCAAGGAAGAGTTAGAGAGGGCAAGCACTATGAACAAGGCAAGTAGTAGAGTACATATGATGCTGCATGTGTGTTTAAAATTATGATTCTTGGATTTATCATTATAATCTCAAGTTACAGCTCCTTCCTTTTGTTTTAAGTGTATACATATATAGAATTGAATGAATTAGGGTATGAATTTGAAATGGGAATGTTAAGTTAATGTTGAATAACTCTTAGGGACATGTTGAAGCCATAGGAACTCATTATAGCCCTAAAAATTTAGAGTTTATACTGAAATTGAGCTTTTTAGTCAATACCATAATTTTTGAAGCTTGCAGCGAAGCTATTCTTGTACTACAGCTAACCCACGGTTGCACTGTGAAATGAACTTTGGCTAAGTCGTATCCATGCCGTGACCAAGCAATAAGCCATTTTATGGCGAGCTTTCTCGAGAGCTTGAAAATCCAACTTCCCTCTATGGCTTACCCATAGCTACACTGTAGAATGCACACCAGCTAAGCCATACCTAGCCGTAACCCTAGCCGTAGGCTTAGCATGGCTGAGTCGTAAGTCAACATATGGTTGATCTGTAAATGCGCATGGAATTAAGGAGAAAACCTGAACCGCTCGGCTAAGCCGTAATATGTATGCGGCTAATCATAAGAACAATGTGAATTGAGGATAGTAGGGTTTCCAACGACCTTGTAGAGCCTTAGTGATGGTGCCTTCTTCCTAACTAAATTAGCTCAATGGTGATTAAATGATAAGGAGAACAAGTGTAGAACTGTCACTCATCCTCTTCAATTTTCCGAATGAATTCCCGATGTCACGTCATGGATGTTGGCATAAGAAGTAGTGTCTTTTACGTACACAATGTAACGCCAAGACTTGGTAACATAATAGCACTAGGCATTTTATAAATATATCATGTTGAATGACCTTGGGGATCACGGATTATCTAACTTAGGGTTGGCTAGTAAACCTCCTTGTCACTTATTAAATCTAAATGCATTCATATTGTTAAGATACCTTGCCCTCAGCATGATTTAGTCATGTGCCTACTCTCCCTGGCACACCCTGAGATAATCAGACTTGAGCTTCTACTAAGTGTGTGTCTATCAAGCTTAAGCTTTTACTGAGTGCAAACCAGTTAGTCAAATAGGTGTAGCTAAGGTTGAGAGGGTTCAAGCTCTTATAGCTCATATAAATATGCATTGCTTAATTATCAGTTACTTTGCTAACTCTGCTTTCCATGATTGAATATGATGTCAAGATCGATATTCCCTTATGTGTGATATGATAAGTACGATTGCAATTATGAAAGATATGAGTTCGAGTCGATCTTGATACATTAAGTCGGCACCACTTAGCTTGTACCCCTTTGGGTATCTTTATGTCGCCACTGCAGTAGTCCACGAAGGGGTTATCGGTGCTTCTCGGGAAGGTAGCTTGATCCCCTAGCGACCCATATGTATGCTCTCTTTTGGGAGAATAGAGCCTCGTAGTTGCCAATTACTATGTATGATATCTTGTTTATGACTTATTACACATGTTTATTCATGCATAAGATGCCTTGTGGACTGTTATTGCCTTCCTCAATCAGTATATACTCCAAACTCGTTTGATACATTATGATAGTTTATATATCTCTGTATTTGCTTAACCGTCACATGAACAGTACTACTCTTAGTGTTATAGGTATAGAACCAAATCCCAACACGAAGGTTAACGTGTCCCCAGAGGGTGCCTCAACGGTTCCTAGGGGTATAGAAGGGTGGAAAGAAGACGACTTATTCTACTAGTCGTTTTTCGGAGTGCTTCAAGTAGTTATGTTGGTCTTATGTATGGAGATGTTTAAAATGGACATTATGTACAAGACATGTTTTGGGTCTTTTGTGGATATGTATGTGTGAGATTGTTTAATTAAAGGACTTAAATTATATGTATATATGATGGTATGATATACCCTTTTATGTCTTGCTTATGATCATTACCAATGTATTTCACAGGTGTTCGCTTTATGTTGAATGTTATTTTACGTGTTGTTGGTCTTACTCCCACGTTCCTGTGGAATATCCTTTGTAAGAATTCGTACATATCTTCTCATGGCACGGATTACTACGAGATTACGTATTACACCCTAGGGGCCCACTCTAATCCCCAATTCTCGGGATCGGGGCGTGACACTCATTTCATCAAACAAGCCTTTAGGTTTAAATATATTTTGGATACTCTAAGAGTGAAATGATAATTTCTCATTTTTTAATAAAATTTCTCTTACATCCAACCTTTCTGTAGATGAATTTAATACATCCAAATATCTTCAATAAAGGTAGCCATGAATTGCTCTTAAGAACAAAGCAAGATTCTAGTCAACAAGAATATATTAATTGACCCCCACATAATTAGCCAAGAATTTATAATACTCCTTCCTGATTAAGGCATAGCTCCAAATCACGTAGTTTTAACTGCTAAGTTGATATCAATCGAACTCCGATCAACTTAAATACTATCCTTTGCATGCTGATTTGATTGAGCAATTCATCAATACTGACAATGAGCGATTTATTCTTACTAGTCACATAACCCAACCGCTCAATTAATATGCCTTTAAACGATGCAATTTCCTTTTACCAATTAATAACAAAGACTTTCTCTCTCCCCTTTTTTTTTCTAGGCGAGGAAACTTAGAATCTCATTTAGGATATGTTCTCAATAACTCTCAAGAAACGAGTCTAGATAACAATCTTATTAATTATGCAATCAAGGACTTTAATCAAATCTGAATCCTCAACTACCTGATTATATCTGTTGGATTAATTCTAAGATTTGCATCATCACACAAATCGACTAATTCTTAAAGACTTAAAGAATTCGTAAGGCTTAAAAGTTACGCTCACACCGGTCTATCCACATAAAGAATTATTCGTCCCAACCAATTAACAACGGAACTACAATTTTAGAATTATTTCACAATCCTATGATAACATCTTATGAGATCACAAGGGGCCATAATAGTAACTGACCTCAAACTTTGCCAATTAATAATGACGTTAAATTTACTGGATCACTGAACATTCAACTCAAGATATGATATGATTTAAAACGGCAACTTGATCAGCTAGGAATTACATCTCTATATTAACAAAAAATCAATTACTCCTCAAGAGATGATGAAAAGCCCTCAATGGATTTTCATGAGCACTAACAAGTTTGAATACATCAAGATACTAATGATACCTGTAATCCACAAACTGATCCATGTACGACTAAGAATTCTATTCCTTAACTCATAAGTGTATTTGAAACATTGATAGATCCAATAATCCATCAAGAACTCCTAACGTCCAGATTTGACCATAAGAGTTGATCTTCGAACTTAAAGCTGAAATAACCAATCCTCAAATCAATTTGTTTAGAAATTATCCTGCACCCTGCAATTAATGGGACAGCTCATCAATAAAAGACAGTAATCACTTATACTCAACAACTACCAATTTAACTGCCTTAATTATTATACCTCTAAAGGGCGCCAACTATATCCAGAGAAACAACACCAAATATCGTCACAGGATCACCAAGGAGAATAATTTTGAAATCTCACTTGAAAACTCATATACAGTAGGTGTCTCGGAAACTATTTTGGATAGCGAATCACATAGACCATTTATAACATGGCCCACTTGTCGCTTGTCGCCTAGGAGGGTAGTAACTAAAACGACACCTTTGCTGATGCCGCTTGTCGCTTGATTCTAATGAGGTTGCTTAACTGATTGATGCTACTGACACACTCAGCCTTCGCTGGTGTTTTTCTTCCCTAGGCATTTTGCTAGCCTATGCTCCCTCGAATCACAACGAAAACATGCTCCAGTCCTTCTCCAGCATTTCTTTGTCTCATCGCCCTTGCCACACAGATCGCACACTGGTTTTTCTAAACTACGAGCCTTGGTCTTCTGTTTTTTCCAATGCCCAATGTGCTCCTCAGAGGATGATGCGTTCCTATTGGATTTCTTCTTCAGAACATTCTATAAACTCTCCTCTACTATTGTTAAATTCTGTTGCAGTTGAGCTTGTCTTTCCCTTATTACTGCAACCTACACTTGCAGTGTAGTTTGATTCTCACTGATCCTTGTTACTTGCTCCATTATTATTATTTACATGCTTTGCATCATCAAAAAGTACCGATTATCCGTAGATGGAGAAGGTGGAGGCATGCGATCCAAGTTCTCAATGGGAACATCCTCTAAGTCATCATTCCTAGTGTTGCTTGAGGAACCCTGATGAGTATTCTTAACTCTTGGAGTTAGGGCCATTATCTATAAAAAAAACCATCATTATTTCAAAGCAAGGTGTTAGAAGACTCAAAACATCCTATGCATCCTATACAACCCATAACCCAACGCACCAATCATATCCTCACCACGTTCTCTAAGCTTCTAAATCTTTTATTCTAGACTTATTTATGCTACAACACCATACCTTAATTGCATATTTTCCAAGATCCATGCTCTGATACTATTACTTATATATACTACACCCCAATCGCAGGAATTGGGGTTAGAATGGACCCTACAGGATGTGCATACGTAATCCCGTAGTAATCTATGCATGTGACACACACACAAATAATTATAAGGGAGATTCCACAAGAACGTGTAAAAAAGTTTCTCCAACATGTAAATTACATTCAATAGTAAGCAGAAGCCTGTGTAATACATTTGTAATAATCATAAGCACTAACGACAGAAACATCATCCATTTCATAAACAAGTCTGGAGTCTGTACTTAACCATCCACTTTTATATAACAACAGCAAATTAGACATAATTAAAAATCCAAAAGTTTATATGTGTCATTAAATCATAAACACTCAACAAAGATCCCATGGTCGCTCTTCGTAGGATGACTAACAAAAAACATCTGCATTACACTCATCTAGTCCCCGGGGTTTAGTACCTGTAACACCAAGGGTAGCACTGCTAACACGACGGTTAAGCAAATATATGAAGATACATAAGACCATCATGTTGTATCGAATGAATTAAGAAATATATATTGATTAAAAGAAGGCAATGATCGTCTACTAGGCATGTTGTGCATGAGAAAACATGTGTAACGAATCATAAACAGGATATCATACATACTAATTGGCAACCATAGGGCTATATTCTCTCAAGAAAGAGCATATCAACTAGAGGGAGCATATATATGCTAGGGGATCAGACTAGCTTCTTGAGGAATGCTGATAATTCCTCCGTGGACTACTGCAGTGGTGACATAAGGAGCACCCAAATTCGATCCCGTCGACCCTAGTAAGGGTTCAAGCTAATTGGTGCCGACTCAATATACCAAGGCCGACTCAATTCATATCTTTTATACATCTCAGTCATACTTTTCATATCGTACATAAAGGAGTTCGGTCTTTATATCATATTCATTCATAGGAATCAGAGTTAACAATTATCTGATAATCAATTAATGCATAATTAATTGAGTTATATCACGTTGAGGGCATGGTTACTTAACAATATCATTGCATTTAGATTAAGTAAGCATCAAGGATAATTACTAGCCAACTCTATGCTAGTTAATCCATGATCCCAAGGACATTCAACATGATGTATTCATAAAACGTCTGATGTCATTGTGTTACCAAATCTTGGCATTACATTGTGTACGAAAAAGACACCACCTCTTATGCCAACACCTATAACATGACATTCATCCAGAAAATCGAAGGGAATAAGTGACAGCTCTACACGCGTCCTCCTTATCATTTGATTACCATTGGGCTTATTTAGTTGGAGAAAAGGTGCCATATCTAGAGCCCTACAAAGTCATTTGAAATCCCTAATATCCTAGGTTCACAGTGTTTTTACGGCTTAGCCGTATACATGTTACGGCTTAGCCGATTAGCTTAGGTTTCATTCTTATTTTCATACGCAATTACGGTTCAACCATATATTGACTTACGGCTTAGCCATGCTAAGCCTACAGCTAGGATTACGGCTAGGGCATGGCTAGGTTAAGGCTTAGCCATAGTACAGTTTACGGCGTAGCTGTGCATGAGCAGTAGAAAGAGTCTTGATTTGGGGGTTTTCTGGAAGGTTCACCATAGAATAGCCTACGGCTTGGTCATAGGGTGATTATGGCTTAGTGATAGTTCATTTCATGGCTTAGCTAGTGCTTAGCCGTAGTACAAAATTAGGATTTGGTACTTTTGGAACTTCTAGCCATACACACTTATGGCTTAGCCATAGCTTCACCATAAGCTTCAGAAATCTTGAAACTAATTCTGAAGCTTAAGTTCAATAGAGAATTCTAAAGCGCGGAGGTTAAGTGAGCTTTCTATGACTTTCAAAATGTTACTAAGGGTTGTTCAAGGATCACACAACATCCACATTACCTACTCATTCTCTAATTTATTCAATTAAGCATATGTTCATACTTAAATCAAAGAAAAAAGAGCAGTAGTATAAGATTTGGAATAATCAATCCAAGAGCCAAGAAATAACCATACATGCAACACCATATATACTCCAATACTTGCTTTAACACAATGCTTGACCCTACTCAACTCCTCCTTAGTTTGTGATTAGGGAAAATCCTCAATGGAAGGTGGGCTTTCTTCATAAAAGACATGAAACTAGTGAAAGTAACGTAGAGTGTATACATGTTATGTAATTGAGTCTTTTTTACTCTAACAAACCCAAAGAATTGAAATAGAGGTTAAGTCTTCACCTTAGGGAGTTATAACTCGAAGGAGATCGTGATTCCTAAAGAAAACGTGCATAAGGGAGGAAGAAGAAGATGGGTGGAAGCTATCCCTATGGCATGCAAGGTCTCCGATCCTTGTTTCCAGCTCTAAGGTGAAGTGAAGATGAAGAAAAGTGAAGAGAGGGAATGGCTCCAAAGAACACAGTGAGAAGAAGAAGAAGAAGAAGAAGAGGACATTGGGTTCTCCTTTAAAAAAAAAGTTTTCCTAGTGTTTACATGCAAGTCCAGGTTTTTAGAATAATTACAATTTAGGTCACATGGCTTCAATTTGGCCAAGATGGGTCCCAATCAAGTTGAGCCCAACATAAAAAATAGTCTACACGAAAAATTACACAAGATGGAACTAATGAGATGTCAATATGATGCAGGAACAAATTGCAAAAAGGTCCTTAACTACCTAGGTAAAGTCCGAATTGCAACTACCTATCCAACTATGACCCACTAATACTAAGAACAAGATGAATTAAGACAAAAATACATGTATTAATAGGAAATCAAGTTTAATTAATATAAATTATAATTAAGTAGGGTTGGAGCCTTACAGCTGGACACACTATCGATATAATTGTAGTATAATGTTTTAGTAGGCTTGTCTTGGCTACGGTAAACGATATAGTTTCGACTCGTTATGTTAGTACGCTTTGTGTGTATTGAATAGGACCACTTTTGAGTTATTGTCTTTATACTGACTGTATAAGATTATTAACATCCAAATGGTTATTATGAGTGTTTATACTCTTAATCCCGATATAAATAATAGACACGTGCATTTAGTGTTTGGCATTTTGGTTTACAAAGGAGTGAGACCTTTTATGGGTCAATAATCTCAGTAAATTGGATGACTACACTGCATATATGGTGCATAGTAGTTTATTGATGAAATCCATGTCCCGTAATAGGGATTGATGATATCCTCTTGATGAAGCTTATAAGTTTTGATTATGTCAAACTCTACAGGTGGACTTTGTGTCCAACATATCAAATAACTTAAGTGTAGGGTCTCAAAGAATTATAAAGATATCGATTAAATATAGGTGTCAGTAATTTTTTAATCGATGGATATCTAAAATCTTAACGTGGGGAGATTAATAAGTATTTAATAAGAAGAAGCTCGAAATATTATTTTGAGAATAAGGACAGGAGTGCAATTATAATTTTTTAGTGGACTGAATTGTAATTTATAGAACTAGGATTCTAATTTGAGTCGAATTAGGGTTTCCTGTTTCCATAAGAGGCCTGGTCCCTATTTCCTTCTTAAGATCCCTATTGTAACCTATAAATATGTGTTATTGCTCTCTAGGAAAAACACACACAAAAGAAATCTCATTTTTTAAAGCAAGGAGAATTCGCATAAGAGGCCCACACCCCGGTGTGAGTTCGAGCATAGAGGAATACAGTAGAAGGTCTTGAGATTTTCGAGCTGCTGTAAGACCGAGATCAAATCAAAGAGATCTCGCAAGTATGGTTCTTAAATTATCATCGTCTAAACTTATTTCCGCAGTAATCTATAGGTAATATTTAAAGATCCTGGCGGCTGCCTCCTAATAATTGGTATCAAAGCCAATCTTAGTACTGTGTATGGATTGAACAAAATATAGAAAGATTATAGGTTGCTGTAAAAAATCATGGTGATTGCGTTTGCTGTAACTAGTTTTGTAATAAACTGTCTAACCCTTGTTTTGCAACAACTGACCTGGCTATCATGGTCACCATGTGTGTATGTTATGTGAATGGATCCTATGAATCATATTCGTGGTTACTGTTTTACATATTTTCAATTTTTCATGGTGATGTAATTATATTGATTAGCATGTGAACGACGTTCGTCAAGAGGCTTAAGATTCAATATAATTTTTCATGTTGATGTAATTATATTAATATAGCGTGTGAACTCCGTTCGTCAGGAGACTTAAGTTCAATGTAATTTTTTTAAAGAAGGGACACAAGTTTTGAAGGTAGATATTCAATTTCGAAGGAAGAACTTCACCCCAAACCCCCTCTGTGAAGCACATATTTTGAAAAAGTGGCAATCAAGAAGATAAAGGATCCTACTTGACCATGATAGTTAATACTCATGTGTTGGTTGTATTTCTTTTTGCTGCTTGAATGTTTATAATTATCATAACTTTTTTCATATGATATTAGATTTGTTTAATAATGTTTAAAATGAAGAAATAAGTAGCATTCATGTGATTTGCAAATAAAATTGAACTCTAGTTTTCTTTTATTAATCACACCAATACTATGATACATAAAGATAAGGTAACGTAGACATCATGGTAACGTATCACTTTAAAATTCTAAACTGGCCTTATTAAACTATTATACAAGAGCCCTCATTATTAAATAACTAAGTGGGAAAGGAAACCTCTTAGTTTCCACAGTCTCCATCATTGTTTTGTAGGAGATGTAATTGATTTATATGTTGACCTTGGAGTCTTCTTCCTCATCAGATCAGTTGATTATGGAATCTCCAATACAAACTCCTATATGGATAATTTAAGGTAATTATTAGTATAGGTCACCTTTTCATCTGACGGGACCGAATACAGAATAATTGACCTTGAATTAAATGATGGTATACACTTAGCTATAAATAACAGTATGCTCTCTATCTCATTCACTACTATTATTTATAGGACCAAAGTTATGACAGCTATTTGGTTTTGCTTGGCACGGTTTGTTGCCTTGATAGTAAAACTAATAGGTTATGTCCTATCTAAACAACATAAGTATAGTAGAAGGCCTCACATAGAGGCATACTATGCATAATGTTTTAGATTGCTGTTGGATTCTTTTATTAATTGGCAGAGGAAGCCTTTTTCCTTTTATTTGAATCCAAAGTTTATTTGCCCATCATAATTTGTTGATTATGTAATTTTCAGAATTTAAGATGGGAACTTTTAATCCACTTGCTGTAATTCTCAAAGAACACAAACTCACTAGACCTAATTATATTGACTGGAAAAGAAACTTGCATATTGTGTTAACTGTTGAAGAGTACAAATATGTGCTCACTAAAGTGTGCCCAGCGAAACCTCTGGATGGTTGTATCGATGAGGTGGCTGTCCAGGCATACAAAAAATGGATTAAAGCTGATGAAATGGCGCAGTGTTACATGTTGTTATCTGTGTCAAATGCTTTACAACATCAACATCAGTCTTCTCTTACTGCATATGACATCATGTACAATCTCAAGTAGATGTTTGGTGATTAGGATCGGGCGGCAAGGTAGGTTGCCATGAAAGAACTATTTAACACTAAGATGGCTTAAGGTACCTCTATAAGGGACCATGTTTTGAAAATGATGGGATACCTCAATGAACTAGAGATCCTTGGAGCTGAAATTAATGGGAAAACCTAGGTCGATATCATTCTCCAGTCTCTGACTAATTCTTTTGAGAATTTTCGCCTAAATTACAACATGAACAAGCTCAATTATTCTCTGGCGAAATTACTGAAGGAACTTCAGGCTGTTGAGGGCCTTCTGAAAAAGTCAGCTAGTGTTCACGTTGCTGAAAAATGTTCTGTTTCTAAGTCGAAAGGTAAGAAGAAACAGAAAAGGGGTCAGAATCGTAATGCAGTTCCTCAAGGTGGCAACGAACCTTAGGGAAGAGTGAAAAAGCCTAAGGGCAAGTGTTTTCATTGCAAACAAGCAGGGCATTGAAAAAAGCAATATCCAACTTATCTCAACAAAGTAAACAATAAAGGTAAATTTCATTCATTAGCTGTTGAATCATGTTTGGCGGTTATATTTACCGGTACCTGGTGTGTAGATAGGGAGCCACTAATCATGTTTGCAATTCTTTGCAGAGGTTCCAGGAAACCAGGCAACTAAGTAATGGAGAGATTTATTTGCTTATGGGTGATGCTATGAGAGTGGCAACAGTTGCAGTAGGAGATATTTATCTTAGTTTTAATAGAGATAGGACTTTAATTTTAAAAGATTGTCTTTATGTTCCCTCCATTAGAAGAACTTTAATTTCTATTTCCAAGTTGATTAGAGACGAATATTCCATTTATTTTAATAAATTTGTGGTTATTAAGTACAATAAGCGTTTTATCTGTTTTGGTTCATTGGTCGATGATCTCTATATTGTTGATCCTATCTCTCCTAAACTACAACTGATTGAATCGAATATCACAATTACCCTACCATGTAAGAGAAAGAAACCTTCATAATTGAACCAAACGTATCTTTGGCATTTACGCCTAGGTCATATAAATCTAAACCAGATTTCAAGACTGGTTGCAAATGGACCATTAGATTCATTGGAAGTGGAGGCACTTCCAGTCTGCGAATCTTATTTAGAGAGGAAAATGACCAAGGGCCCTTTCTCGACAAAAGGCTATAGGGCCATTGAACCGTTGGAATTGGTTCACTTTGAACTATGTGGACCCATGAATGTCCAGGCAAGAGGTGGATTTCAATATATCATTACTTTTATTGATGACTACTGAAGGTATGGGTACATTTACTTAATGCGCCATAAGTTTGAATGCTTTGAGAAATTCAAGGAGTATAAGATAGAACGGAAAAGCGTCTAAGTAAAAGTATCAGGACACTACGATCTAATCGTGGTGGCGAATACCTTTTTGGAGAATTTAAGGATTACTTAGTATAAGAGGGGATTACATCCCAGTTGTCTGCACCAGGTACACCTTAACAAAATGGTGTAGTAGAATGAAGGAATAGGACTCTTATGGATATGATGAGTTATTCGAATTTGCCTAATTCGTTCTAGGGGCATGCTCTAGAAATGGCTGCATACATTCTAAACTTAGTTCTATCTAAGTCAGTACCTACTATACCCACAGAACTATGGATTGGGCATAAACCCTATTTAAAGCATGTTCGAATTTAGGGTAGTCCAGTACATGTGCTGAAAAGGAACACAGATAAGTTGGAACCAAGAACGAAAGTTTGCATTTTCGTTGGATATCCCAGAGGAACAAAAGGTGGCTTGTTTTATAATCCTCAAGATCGAAAGGTCATTGTTAATACCAATACTTGATTCTTAGAAGAGGATTATGTAATGAACTACAAACCTAAAAGCAGAATTGTTTTAGAGGAATTGGGAGGAAAGAGACCTACAAAAATTTTTCCATTACCAGCAGCACAGGAAGAGACACCACAAGATGGAGAATTTAGCTTTCCATTACCTCGTCGTAGTGGGAGGATTGCCGAGTCTCAAGCTAATTATATTCCACGTGAAACCACCAACCTATTGAGTGATGAGCCGGATCAGCATGTCGATGATGGTACACTAGGATTAGTTTTAGCACAGCGTGACACTATTCATTCACAAACACAGGGTGTGCTGCATCGTAGTGGGAGGGTTGCTTGTTAACCTGAGCAGTATATGTTCTTGGGAGAGTCATTTGATAAAGTCCCTGATGAGTTAAATACCAAACCCTATTACTATAATAAAACACTCCAAGACAAAAATGCAAACCTATGGCAAAAAAGCTATGAAATCAGAAATGGAATCTATATACTCTAATCAAGTTTGGAATCTTGTAAAACCACTAGAGGAGATAAAACCTATCGGTTGTAAGTGGGTCTATAAGAAGAAAGAGGGGTGGATGGAAAGGTTGAAACCTTCAAAGCTAGGCTAGTTGCCAAAGGATTTACTCAGAAAGAAGGAATCAATTATGAGGAGACTTTCTCGCCAGTAGCCATGCTGAAACCCATCCAGATTCTTTTATCCATTGCAGCTCATTTTGATTACGAAATTTGGCAAATAGATGCTAAGACAGCTTTCCTTAATGGAAATTTTGATGAGTGTATCTATATGGTGCAACCAGATGGATTCGTAGCTGAAGGCCGTGAGCACATGTTGTGCAAGCTTAAGATGTCCATTTATGGACTTAAGCAAGCGTTTAGATCTTGGAACATTTGTTTATATCAAGCCACTAAATCTTATGGTTTTGAGCAGAACCCTAATGAATCATGTGTATAAGAGGTGTAATAGCAGTGTAGTGGTTTTCTTAATCCTTTATGTAGATGACATCCTACTGACTGGAAATGATGTTGGGGTGTTGTCTTCGATCAAAGTATGATTGAGCAGTTAATTCGATATGAAGGACTTAGGAGAAGCTAGTCACATTCTAGGGATCAAGCTCTTGTAAGATCGGAAACAAAGAATATTCGGCTTATCTCAAGCAGTTTATATTGATGCAATTCTTGCCCGTTTTAACATGCAAGATTCCAAGAAAGGATTTCTTCTTTTCAGACATGGAATTACTTTATCCAAATTTCAGTGTCCTAAGACACCTAATGAGATAGAAAAAATGAAAGAAGTACTTTATGCTTCGGTGGTGGGAAGCCTCATGTATGCAATATTATGTACTAGACCTGATATTTGTTTTACCATTGGCATAGTTAGCAGATACTAGTCTAATCCAGGAAGTGAACATTGGACTGCGGTAAAGCATACACATAAGTACCTAAGAGGATTAGAAATTATATACGGATTTACCAGGCTGAGATTTTGATACCCATTGGGTACACAGACTTCGACTTCTAGTCAAATAATGATGCCAAAAAGTCAATCTCAGGATTTGTATTTACCCTGAGAAGTGGAGCCATAAGGTGGAGGAGTATCAAGCAATTATGTACTGTTGACTCTACCATGGAAGTCGAATATGTGGCAGCTTCTGAAGCAGGTAAAGAGGCAGTTTGGCTCAGAAACTTCTTGATTAATCTAAAAGTGGTACCTTTGGTAAAATCACCTATAATACTTTGTTGTGATAATACCGGTGCGGTTGCTAATGCAAAGGAATTTAGAATGCATAAGAAAGAGAAGCACATCCAGCGTAAGTATCATCTTATTCGAGAAATCTTACAGAGGGGTGATATAATTGTGACCAAGATTGCATCGGCAAATAACCTGGCAGATCCTTTTACAAAGAGCTTACCGGCGAAGAGCTTTGATAGTCATGTGGAGGAAATGGGGTTGAAATACATGTTAGTTGTCACAACCCGAGCCCAGGGTTCGGGGGTTAGCAAAAGCCAAACCTAATGACACACGTACTCCCGTGCCTGTACACGTAGACCGGGTCTAAATGCACACGCACAAGGGAACAAGCACACGTGCCAAGCAAGTATGCGGAAGCTGTAAATATCAGAAACATAAAACTACAAAGCAAGAAGAGGATAATACAAGAAAGGACTGACATAATTACATATGAAAGTTTTACAAAATGAACAGAAGATATAGACAATAGTGACATGTCATGACATATACACAAGTCTGATATCCCAAAAGAAACAGAACAACAAGAACAGGACTCCTATGCAATGCATGCCAAGAGCGCTCTCCCGTGGAGTGATCACATCCACTCCTCTAGGCCTGATGGGGCCCCGGGGGTCTCAACTGGAGCCTGGCCGACCGGCGAGGGTTCGGCAGGGGGATCTGGGCCTGCAACACCAAAACAACTGTGAATACGAAGATTCAGCAAAGTATAAACCATAGCAAGTTAACACACGCTGTGTCTAATAGAATAAAGAACATCATGTTATTAAAGAAAGCATTTTCGTATACTAGGCTATCATGCAAGAAAGAAAGATGCTGTGTGAATCAAGGATAACATGCTGTGTACATGACTAGTGGCTACTACATTACCATATGCTCCCAAAAGAGGGATCTTGTAACATGCAAAGAACACCATTGTCCGGGCCAGGGTACAATGGGTCTCGGTTTCCTGGGGTCCGGTTCCCCAAGACAAAATCCATACTGCAGCAGGCCATATAAACTATACCGAATTCACCCCGTCGGGATCCTAAGGCTGAGGCTAAGTAGTGCCTGACCATACGGAGTCAATCATGAAAATCCTGAGTAGATCGTGACAACTTATCATACGTGCAGATCCGTGAATGAACACATCATACATGCATACTCAGGGTAAATAAACCAAAATGTGAAAATAACGAAACATACGTAATCATGTAGAGTGTTGAGATCAATGGTCGAATGCAATATGTTATGCAACAAATCATGTGAATCGAATCATCTTAAGTTTACAAACCAATTCTAATCTAATTATCCGGTGTTTCTAACCGTGCATGATGATGTAGTTTTAAGTTATTCGATACACCGTTGTCTAGTGTTGCCTTGAATCGGGCGGTGCACGAAGTCCCTTAAACCAACACCCATGGGGAGGTGCTTAACATCCGGATAACGAACATGAATGATTCGCAGCCCTCGAGATCATTCACGCGTAGTATCACATTCCGTTGGGCAAGTCTAGGTGCTCTACATTCTATCATGAAGGTCATATAGGTCTTATCTTTACACCTAGCCTTATTCTTCATGTGTGGTTACGGCTTAGCCGTGTGTGTGCTACGGCTTAGCCGTGTGTGGTCTACGGCTTAGCCGTGGCTGAACCGTAGAAGGTCTGTCATTTGCTAACTCTCAGTTATTCCAGAAATTGCACCCTGTATTGTTCTACGGCTGGGCCACGGCTGGGCTTCGGCTTAGCCGTAAGGCAATCCACGGCTTAGCCGTGCCCTAGCCGTAGAGGAAAACTGGGTTTTTCTCCTCTCTGGACTGTGAGCCGTAAGAAGCATACGGCTTAGTCGTACCTGTGCGAGTTTAATTTCCTGAAACCTGTATAGAATGTCTGAAAACTCATCCAATTTACAATTATCAAAGGGGAGTAGACAAGTAGTGAATTAATGAGTAGCAAATGGGCTGTAAATACATATTTCCACATCAATGCATGTAAAAACTATCCAATTCAAATGCATATCAACATGGGTTCTCACAAGCTAGGTTTATACTTGCCTCAAATGGAGATCAATTGCACACTGGAAGTTCTAAAGCCCAAACACAACCTAAACCAAATCAAAACCACCTGCATGCATGAGGGATGGAGAGAAATCTACAATACACAGACACACCATGCAAAGAAGAAGAAAGAGAAGAAGAGATAGAGAATGGAGATGAGAAGAATGGAAGACTTCCACTCACCTCAATTGCACATGCAAGACCCACAAGTTTGATCGATGGAGAGAAATCAAGTGAAGGAGGGAGAACTCCACGTGCAGTGAGGAATGCAAAGAAAATGAGAGAAGGAACTGAGTTTGATCGATGATGAAGCTTATATAAGAAATGGGTTGTCCAAATTGCCAATAAGTCCAAGCTAAGAGTGAAATTCCAGTTTGAGTCAAATCAAGGTCCAATCGAATCACACGACATCGGTCACAAATGACGTAGTTACGAAAGTTAACGGGCTCAACGAAAGACACGTGTTGACATCAAGATGATGCAAAAATGACCATGTCTAAGAAAAGCTAAAATTACGAAAAAGGGCTTGGTCTACTTAATCCAGGTCAAACTCAACCCAACTACCTATCCATGACCCGTAACGAAAACCAAAACACAACAAAACATGATTAGCAACAAAAACAAGATTAACTAAACGCTAAACGAGGTCAAGCTGGGTTGGAGTGTTACATCCTCCCCTACTTGAGAATCATTCCGTCCTCGGAATGAACACTAACGCACTCATACCTGGGAAAACAAATCGGGGTACTGACGTGCCATCTGCTCTTCTAGCTCCCAAGTAGCCTAATCAGGACTGTGATGCTCCCAAAGCACTTTGACCCATCGAATCGTTCTGGTACGGAGTATCTACTCTCGGGTTCCCACGATACGGAGCGGTCGCTCAACGTATGCAGCACTCGGCTGAATCTGAACCTCGTCGTAGCGAATGACATGGGAGGGATCATGAACATATTTCCGAAGCATCGAAACGTGAAAAACGTTGTGCACTCCTGAAAACATCTCGGGAAGCTCTAATCGATAGGCCAAATCACCGATCCGACTCTTGATCTCGAATGGTCCGACATAGCGTGGAGCTAGCTTGCCTTTCTGGCCGAAACGGATCGTACCCTTCATCGGTGAGACCTTCAGAAAAACCCACTCGCCAACCTGAAACTCTAAGGGTCGTCTGCGGGTGTCTGCATAACTCTTCTGTCTCGACCGAGCAACTTTCAAGTTCTCAATGGCTTTCTGTACCTTCTCCGTAGTCTCGGCAATGATCGTCGGTCCGTGAAAACTTCGAGTTCCAACTTCTTCCCAACAAACCGGGCTTCTACACTTCTTCCCGTACAGTGCTTCATATGGTGCCATCCCAATGCTCTCGTGGAAACTGTTGTTGTAAGCAAACTCGCACAACGATAGATGAAGATCCCATTCTTTCTCGTAGCTCAACACGCTGGCTCGCAACATATCCTCCAAAATCTGAATCGTCCGCTCTGATTGTCCATCTATCTGTGGGTGGTATGCCGTGCTGAAACTCAACTTCGTACCCAAAGCCTCTTGGAATGCTCTCCAAAAAGAGGAAACAAAACGGCTGTCACGATCGGATACAATCGACACGGGGGTACCATGGAGCCTGACGATCTCATCCACGAACTTCCTAGCCATCTCTGAAAATGTCATACCCTTCCGAAAAGGAATGAAATGGGCTGACTTCGTCAAGCGATCTACAATCACCCAAATGACGTTGTTCTTCCTGCTCGTCGGCGGTAACCCTGAAACGAAGTCCATGGTGATGTGTTCCCACTTCCACTGCGGTATATGCAAAGGATGCAACGAGCCTGGCGGTCTCTGATGATCTGCCTTCACCTTCTGACATGTCAAACAGCGAGCAACAAACCCTGCTACTTCTCTCTTCATGTTGTTCCACCAGAAGCGATCCTTGAGATTCCGAAACATCTTCGTGCTGCCTGGATGCATCGCGTAGCGAGCGTAATGCGCTTCGTTCATCAGCTTCTCCTTGAACTCATCAACTGCTGGCACGCACAACCTACTCCGAAAATAGAGTACACCATCCTCGAGTCTGAAATCGGGTCGGTCTCCAATGTGGTCTCGAATGCGTTTCAAAGTTAGATCTTCAAACTGCCTGTCTTTAATCTGCTGAATCATCTCAGGCTGAAACACTAGCGTACTAGCCAACGTCACGCACTCATCCACTAGTTTAACCTCAACAGGGAGACCACGAAACTCTAGGAGGAAACTGCTCAATAGCTGCACTGACTCTGCTTTCCTGCTGAGCGCATCTGCCACCACATTCCCCTTGCCTGGCTGATATTTGATCGGAAAATCATAATCCTTAATAAGCTCAAGCCATCTCCGCTGTCTCATGTTCAGCTCCTGCTGTGTGAATAAATACTGTAAACTGTGGTGGTCAGAACGAACCTCAAACTGCACACCATATAGATAATGTCTCCACAGCTTCAACGCAAACACGATAGCTGCCAACTCTAAATCATGGGTGGCGTAATTCTTCTCATGATCTCGCAACTGTCTCGATCCATAGGCAATAACCTTCCCATGCTGCATCAACACACAGCCTAGACCAACTCGCGAAGCATCTGAATAAACCACGAACCCTTCACAACCATCTGGCAAGGCTAACACTGGGACTGTAGTCAACTTCTCTTTCAAAGTCTGAAAACTGGCTTCACACTCCTCAGTCCAATCAAATGGTACATTCTTCCTGGTCAACTTCGTCAATGGAGAAGAGATCTTAGCAAAGTCCTGGACAAATCGACGGTAGTAACCTGCTAGACCAAGGAAACTGCGAATCTCTGTCACTGTCTTGGGGCTAGACCAATTCACTACTGCCTCCACTTTAGATGGATCAACTGCCAATCCCTCTCGTGAAATGATATGACCTAAAAATGTCACCTGCTCAAGCCAAAAGTCACACTTCGACAACTTAGCAAACAGTCGATGTTCTCTCAACAACGACAAGGCTTTTCTCAAATGCTCCCTATGCTCCTCTGCTGACTTAGAATATATCAGTATATCGTCAATAAACACAACTACGAATTGGTCCAAGAAAGGAGCAAAGATCTGATTCATCAGTGCCATAAAAGCTGCAGGTGCGTTGGTTAGTCCAAAAGGCATCACGAGGAATTCATAATGACCATAACGAGTCCTGAAAGCAGTCTTGGGAATGTCATCTTCTTTGACTCTCAACTGGTGATAACCAGACCTCAAATCAATCTTCGAAAAATATGCTGCGCCCTGAAGTTGGTCAAACAACTCATCGATCCTGGGTAAGGGGTACTTGTTCTTGATCGTCACTTTGTTCAACTGGCGGTAATCTATGCACATCCGAAAAGTACCATCCTTCTTCTTGACAAACAAGACTGGTGCTCCCCAAGGTGAAACGCTCGGGCGAATGAAACCCTTGTCCAAAAGTTCCTGCAATTGTTTCTTCAATTCTGACAACTCTGCTGGGGCCATGCGATACGGAGCCTTGCTGATTGGTGCCGTGCCGGGAACAAGCTCAATGGCGAACTCCACATCTCGAACCGGGGGTAAGTCTGGCACATCATCTGGAAAAATATCTGGAAAGTCACAGACCACCTGGATCTCACCTAGCTGCTTCGGCTCCTTCTTCGCTGAGATAAAGGCAATGAAGCCTTCGCACCCTCGGCGGATCAAGCGATCTGCCTTACACGCCGAAATCACACGCCTGGGGCATTTCTGCTGACTGCCCTCGAAACGGAAGCCCTTGCCTAAATCGAAGAAGATCGTCCTGTTGTAACAGTTAACACAGGCACGATATCGAGCGAGCCAATCCATACCAAGGATCACGTCGAAGTCCAGCATCGACAACAGGATCAAATCAACAGGTAACTGATGACCTGCAATCTGCACGTCGCAATGGGGGTAGTACATACTACACTCCACTCGCTTGCCAACTGGGGTGGATACAACCAACACATATGGCAACGGCTTAGACGGCTGAGGTAACCGCTCGGCAAAATGAGGTGCTACATAAGATCGTGTAGACCCCGAATCGAACAAAGCTAATGCCTCGACGCGCGAAATCAAAACAGTACCTTCAACCACCTGTGGATCCTCGGCACTCTCGTGAGTAGCAGCGTAAGCACGAGCTGTCTGGCGAGGCTGTCTCGAACCTGGACGAGCTGACTGTGGCTTGCTCGGAGCTGTAGGTGCACTGGGTCTGCTAGGAACTGCACCGGAAGTAGGACCAGATGGAGCTGCACCGGAGGCTCTCTGTCGAGGACAATTGGCAATCATATGCTCCCTCGAACCGCAAATAAAACAAGCACCGGCCTTCCTCCAACACGCATCAGTCGCGTGGTTCTTGCCACAATATCCACAAGTCACTCCGGCTGAACTAGAAGTGCTCTGCGGGCCTTTGGTCTTCTTCTGTACCTGTCCTCGTGCACTGAAAGGCGGCTGTCTCTTAGGCTCAACGGCTCTAGCAGCTTGGTGGATGGCCTCGGCAGAATAGGCCCTGTCCACTGCGTCGTCAAACGTAGCCGGACGCTGAAACGCAGTCACGTGATGCATGTACCGGGGATGCAAACCTTCGACAAACCTGTTCACCTTCCTCTCTTCGGTACTGATCATGTCCGGGGCAAAAAGCGACAACTGCATAAACTTGTTCACATATTCTGCTATTGTCATCTGCTGCTGACGGAGAGCTAAGAACTCAACCTCCTTGGCTCGAAACACATGAGCCGGGATGAACTTCCTCCTGAACTGTTGCTTGAACATCTCCCACACTGTCGCGCTAGGAATGTCTCTGTAGGAGTCTTTCACGCTCTTCCACCAAGTCTTTGCAACGTCTCTCAGCATGGAAGTTGCTAGCCCGACCTTCTGTCGGTTCGTGCACACAACTGTCTCAAAGACATCCTCCGTCTGTTCTAACCACTGTTCTGCCTTCAGTGGCTCTTCTATCCCATAGAACTCAATAGCTCCTCGCTTGCGAAATTTCCCATAGAGGGCATTCGGGTCACTCTCTTGAGGCTGCAAGATCACCTGCTGGTCTACATGTGACTGAGCTGGGACTTGACTTTGTCGGTCTAACATGGTCGTCACTTGGGCTTGCAAGTTCTGCATCGATTGCGATTGTGCCTGAAGGGACTGGAATAGCATAAGGATGCGTTCATCTGTATTCGGTGTCTGCGGTGACGGGGCAGATCCGCTCTCGTTATTTCCGGCGTTCTGCTGCGAACCAGAACCTGATGCCATCCTGTAAAATGGAAAGAGTCAGACACAAACACAACACAAGAGCGCCCAACAAACCCCAAAGTCTAGAAAGAGCACAAAGAAATAATCGTATCCTCACCACGATCCTACATGCCTACATGCTTATCATCTAGAACAAGGAAGGAGCAAGGAATGCTCTGATACCATACAATACGTATGTCACAACCCGAGCCCAGGGTTCGGGGGTTAGCAAAAGCCAAACCTAATGACACACGTACTCCCGTGCCTGTACACGTAGACCGGGTCTAAATGCACACGCACAAGGGAACAAGCACACGTGCCAAGCAAGTATGCGGAAGCTGTAAATATCAGAAACATAAAACTACAAAGCAAGAAGAGGATAATACAAGAAAGGACTGACATAATTACATATGAAAGTTTTACAAAATGAACAGAAGATATAGACAATAGTGACATGTCATGACATATACACAAGTCTGATATCCCAAAAGAAACAGAACAACAAGAACAGGACTCCTATGCAATGCATGCCAAGAGCGCTCTCCCGTGGAGTGATCACATCCACTCCTCTAGGCCTGATGGGGCCCCGGGGGTCTCAACTGGAGCCTGGCCGACCGGCGAGGGTTCGGCAGGGGGATCTGGGCCTGCAACACCAAAACAACTGTGAATACGAAGATTCAGCAAAGTATAAACCATAGCAAGTTAACACACGCTGTGTCTAATAGAATAAAGAACATCATGTTATTAAAGAAAGCATTTTCGTATACTAGGCTATCATGCAAGAAAGAAAGATGCTGTGTGAATCAAGGATAACATGCTGTGTACATGACTAGTGGCTACTACATTACCATATGCTCCCAAAAGAGGGATCTTGTAACATGCAAAGAACACCATTGTCCGGGCCAGGGTACAATGGGTCTCGGTTTCCTGGGGTCCAGTTCCCCAAGACAAAATCCATACTGCAGCAGGCCATATAAACTATACCGAATTCACCCCGTCGGGATCCTAAGGCTGAGGCTAAGTAGTGCCTGACCATACGGAGTCAATCATGAAAATCCTGAGTAGATCGTGACAACTTATCATACGTGCAGATCCGTGAATGAACACATCATACATGCATACTCAGGGTAAATAAACCAAAATGTGAAAATAACGAAACATACGTAATCATGTAGAGTGTTGAGATCAATGGTCGAATGCAATATGTTATGCAACAAATCATGTGAATCGAATCATCTTAAGTTTACAAACCAATTCTAATCTAATTATCCGGTGTTTCTAACCGTGCATGATGATGTAGTTTTAAGTTATTCGATACACCGTTGTCTAGTGTTGCCTTGAATCGGGCGGTGCACGAAGTCCCTTAAACCAACACCCATGGGGAGGTGCTTAACATCCGGATAACGAACATGAATGATTCGCAGCCCTCGAGATCATTCACGCGTAGTATCACATTCCGTTGGGCAAGTCTAGGTGCTCTACATTCTATCATGAAGGTCATATAGGTCTTATCTTTACACCTAGCCTTATTCTTCATGTGTGGTTACGGCTTAGCCGTGTGTGTGCTACGGCTTAGCCGTGTGTGGTCTACGGCTTAGCCGTGGCTGAACCGTAGAAGGTCTGTCATTTGCTAACTCTCAGTTATTCCAGAAATTGCACCCTGTATTGTTCTACGGCTGGGCCACGGCTGGGCTTCGGCTTAGCCGTAAGGCAATCCACGGCTTAGCCGTGCCCTAGCCGTAGAGGAAAACTGGGTTTTTCTCCTCTCTGGACTGTGAGCCGTAAGAAGCATACGGCTTAGCCGTACCTGTACGAGTTTAATTTCCTGAAACCTGTATAGAATGTCTGAAAACTCATCCAATTTACAATTATCAAAGGGGAGTAGACAAGTAGTGAATTAATGAGTAGCAAATGGGCTGTAAATACATATTTCCACATCAATGCATGTAAAAACTATCCAATTCAAATGCATATCAACATGGGTTCTCACAAGCTAGGTTTATACTTGCCTCAAATGGAGATCAATTGCACACTGGAAGTTCTAAAGCCCAAACACAACCTAAACCAAATCAAAACCACCTGCATGCATGAGGGATGGAGAGAAATCTACAATACACAGACACACCATGCAAAGAAGAAGAAAGAGAAGAAGAGATAGAGAATGGAGATGAGAAGAATGGAAGACTTCCACTCACCTCAATTGCACATGCAAGACCCACAAGTTTGATCGATGGAGAGAAATCAAGTGAAGGAGGGAGAACTCCACGTGCAGTGAGGAATGCAAAGAAAATGAGAGAAGGAACTGAGTTTGATCGATGATGAAGCTTATATAAGAAATGGGTTGTCCAAATTGCCAATAAGTCCAAGCTAAGAGTGAAATTCCAGTTTGAGTCAAATCAAGGTCCAATCGAATCACACGACATCGGTCACAAATGACGTAGTTACGAAAGTTAACGGGCTCAACGAAAGACACGTGTTGACATCAAGATGATGCAAAAATGACCATGTCTAAGAAAAGCTAAAATTACGAAAAAGGGCTTGGTCTACTTAATCCAGGTCAAACTCAACCCAACTACCTATCCATGACCCGTAACGAAAACCAAAACACAACAAAACACGATTAGCAACAAAAACAAGATTAACTAAACGCTAAACGAGGTCAAGCTGGGTTGGAGTGTTACATTAGTATGGCTTTGAGTCTAAGTGGAAGATTATTGGAAATTTATACTAAAAGCATACCTTGTTATAAGATGTATTATCATATGTGGATGCCCACATTGGGACCCACATGAGATAAATAGATTACAAGGGTTAGGGTTTTTTCCTTATTGGGTTGCTTGAGGAGGAAGCAATCTTATTCTATAAATAAGATCCTCCTCCCCCCTATTATGTACACACACAGATCTAATGAATAAGAGCTCTCTCTCTCCCTCCCTATTCTAATACGTTATCAGCACGAAGTGCTTTGAGTCTCGATCGTGGAAAATCAAGATCGTCATTTCATCGCTATTTTATTAGCACGGCTCACGATGAAGAAGAAGAAGAAGACGACTCGTCCTCGTGGTCTCGATGGTCGGCTCGTGTTTTAGCCTTGTCTCCATCTATCGATCCTACCTCCGCCATCAGTACTACTCCGCCGGACTCCACCCCAAAACCATCCAAATCGATGCCCAAACCACCATCCACTGCTGGATCCCCCAAGCGGCCCCCACTCCTCCGAAACCGCCCTTAGTCCTCATCCACGGTTTCGGCCCCTCCGCCATCTGGCAGTGGCGCTGCCAGATCCGATCCCTCTCCCCCTACGTCGAGGAAGAGTAGGAGAATGACCGGGGAGGAGGAAAAGAAGCCGAGAGTCCTCTGCCTCCATGGATTCCGCACGAGCGGAGCTGGAGGAGTTCGTGGTCACAGATCAACAACTGAGGGTCTCCAGATGGGCCAGAACAATATGTTGCAGTAATGAATGCAATATTCTCGGCTCAGCGTTTCATGCCATAGGGGCACGGTGGCTCTGCAAGAAATCTACAAGTACCAGCGTTTCATGCCATAGGTCATGTAATTTAATATAAAAAATTAGCATGCTTTGAATTTGTCTTCCAGAGAATTGATTGTCACATGGGTGTGTCACCTACTTTGAGTATGGTACACCAAGGCACCACAATCTATAGTGATCCCTCAGGCCTGGGTTTTGGGTAGGTCAGTCCAGGTTCGGGTCAGCCCAACCCAAGTAAGGCCCAGAATCAGTGCGAGGTCACGATGATGTCAGCAGATGCAAATCAGGTTCAAAAGACTATTTTACTAGATCGAAGGGCTGAGATTTGAAATTGCGATATCTTGACGATCCGGAGTCCGATTTGAGATCCGTTTGTACCTACGGAAAGCTTGCGAACAGATCTACACATTGGCACCAAAAGGAGGATGATTCAAAGGTTAAGTAATTTCTCCTTATTTTATTATTTTTATTAGTTTAATAATTATATACATGCATTTATTTTTATTCCTTTTCAATATGCAAGTATTTATAATTTTAATTCAAGTGATGAATAATTATTTCTTATCAAAAAGAGATCATGATAAAATTGAAAATCATGGATCATAAATAGAACCAGAAGTTCTATGCAAGAAATTGGAACCCGAAGTTCCATACGATATTTAGAACCAGAAGTTCTATATGGAATCAACAACTCGGACTCGAGATTCCATAAATTCTTTTAGCCTATGAACCAGAAGTTCATTTGAATCCGGACCAGAAGATCCGTCGATTCCGGACCAGAAGATCCGTTGTTTATTTTACTCTGAAACCAGAAGTTTTCAGATCTACAATACGTATTCAAAGTTTCATCTGATACTTAGAACTAGAAGTTCTATATCGAATAAATAATCTGAACCTGCAGTTCTGTATGTTATTCTAATTTAGAACCAGAAGTTCTAACTCGGACCTGAAGATCCATGAATTATCCTAACCTAGAACCTGAAGTTCTAACTCGTACTGAAAGATCCATGAACTATTCTAATTTAGAACCAGAAGTTCTGATTCTTAAGTTGAGAATCCAATGTTCTAAACTTCAATTTCTCAATTCTTCATCACATTTTTCTCATTATCCTTGATTGGATGTTAAGAACCTGAAGTTCTACCTTTCATTTCTGTTTCTCACATACATTTATTTTTATATTCTATAACATTATACTGCATACTTGATATAATTCCTTCGGTATAATTATCACTAATAATTATCTGAAACTTTACTTTTGATGAATTTATTATTGCCAGAAGCAGTAGTTACAAATAATAGAACCTGAAGTTCTATATCCAATGACTAATCTGGACCCGAAGATCCATACATTATCTGGAACCAGAAGTTCTAAGATTTGGAACATGAACCCGAAGATTCATATTAATAATCAAACTTGGAGTTTTGATTTTTAAATATTCAAAGTAGTGTAGATCGATACGAAGGCCATGTAATCAAACCTGAAGTTTTGATAGAACCTGAAGTTCTAAGTCTTAACAGAACTAGAAGTTCTGATTCGTCAGTTAAGAACCCGAAGTTCTAACTTTCTAATTGGCCAATTCTTCATTATATTTTGTCATCAGATATTGAGAACCCGAAGTTCTATGTTTGTTTGATTGTTATTAGTACATCGATCTTAACACACTTTAAAAGGCTTGGTGATACTATCAAAGTCGGAAATAAAATATCCCTGAAGGATATGGCATACGCTCTTATTTTCCGCGCCATTATCTCCCCATTAGACAGGGATGATCACCAGCAGATGATCATACACCCAATGCTTAAAATAAATGCCAGATTAGTTAATCAAAATCCCTCCAGAAGAGGTAGATATAATATGTTCTCCAGTAGAGATGAAAATAACCACCCTAGGAGAGGTGCTTGAGAAGGCATTTTGTTTGGAAATTGGGCGAACCACCAAGCATGGTCTGGAAGACCCACAACTACTTTTATGAGTTTGAACATTGAGTTTAGTTCTTAGATATTTTGTTGAATGCTAGGACTTATTTTTAATCCCCCGTATATTATGTTATATTTGCTTTGAATGCTGAATTGTTTAGTTGTTCTTACTTTTATTTTTGCAATGCGATTTCCTAGTTATGTGAGTTTATTATTACTTGCTCTATGGCTCATGGAATGCATGAAGCTGAGGATAATATCTGTCCGGTAGACAGTGCAACAAAACACACTACATTGAAAAAAAACCAGAAGTTTTTCTCTGAGTTAGTGTTTAATTCGTGCACGATATCGATCATAGCTGGATTTGTACAAATATTTAAATGCTCCTGAAGAGTCTACCTAATGGTATTTGTACATCATTACTAGTATTGACAGCCAGAAGCTGATACTAGAAAAGCTAAGTGCATTCTCCTTATATTTCAAGGCTATATTACAAGACAATCTTTACAAATCGAATCATATTCGATTATGAGCAAAACGACAAAGTTAAGCCAGAAGCTTACAGCGAGCCCTCAACTTAGTGACCATCAAGTTTTAATGTTTTGGCATGATAGGTTAGGTTAATCTAGGGGTACTCTGCTAAGGCAAACTATTGATAATTCTGTTAAGTACTCCTTATAGTACCATCTATTGACCATCCTTTCCACAAAGGATATAGTGTGACATTTGTCAACCCATCAAACCCGGCCTGTTAACACAAATTATTAAAACCTAGGGTACACTCCGTGACCCAATTATAAAGCTTGATATCATAGGTTTGTGACCTGCGTGACCCACAACGTAACCTCTATGTTGGTTATATTTCACCTCCATTATTGAATATCTAGACCCAATGACGGGAGATATATTTATTGCTCGTTTTGCTGATTGTCATCTTGATGAGACAGTCTTCTCGCCGTTAGGGGGAGATAAGAGAGTTCCTGAAGAACACCTTGTTCCTGAAGAACAATCCGTTCCTGACGAACGGCGAGAATTAATGTGGAGTACTTCCACTCAATCTCATCTAGATTTATGTACTTCAGAATGTGAGAATGAAGTACGGAGAATTGTGCACTTAATTACAAACGAATTCCTTGATGTTTTTAATGATGCAGCAAAGGTGACTAGGTCACATGTATCGGCTATGAATACACAAGCACGAATTAATGTCCTTGTAGGACAAGTACGAATTAGTGTTCCTGAAGAACAAAGTCCAAATATGGCAACACATGAATCTATACACGCCAGAAGCGTGCTAGAACTATAGGTTTCAAGGACTCAGCTCCCTAGAAGAGGAGAAATGAGCAATCATATCCCAATCATACTCCAGAAGAGGTATACTCCCGAAGAGTTTATGACAAAATCCACTCTCTCTAAAATTCCTGAAGAAATTAATGTCCCGGAAGAGACATGAGTCCCGGAAGACACTCTGGAAGCCCCTGAAGAGGCAATGGGTACCCAATAAATAAAGAGATCTCTATACTTTATAATTATTCAATAGAGAGATGGGATAGAAATGAAATTATCATCGATGACGCATTTGCATATGCGGTAGCTACTCAAATATCAATGGAAATTAAGAATGTTGTTTGGGATATAAAACCACGTTCTATAAATGAATGTCGACAAAGAATATATTGGCCAAAATAGAGAGATGCCATTGAGGAATTGCAGTCTCTCAATAGAAGTGGTATATATGAACCTATAGTACAAACCCCAAACGGTGTTAACCTTGTAGGTTACAAAGGGTGTTTGTAAGGCAATGAACGCAAGGCAAACTTGTGATACAAGGTTTCCTGTAGAAACTTGGGATTGAAAACATACACAGTTATATATATGAAAATCCCAGAAGGATTTGCTTTGCCTGAAGCAAAGTTAGAGAGTACGTACTCAATATAAGTAAGACGTTCATTGTACAGCCTGAAGCATTCCAGAAGAATATGGTACAATCGTCTTAGTGAATGTTTATATAAGGAAGAGTATGAATACAATCCCATTTGCCTGTTCCTGTTTATACAATCCTTAAATGGATTTATAATAGAAGAAGTTTATATATCTAATCGAGACTCCAGAAGAGCTCGAGAACACTATTGACTATTTTATCTCGACCCGCAGATCGAGAGAAGTTTTAATGAGATTTTTATTCTTTATAAATATGCTTCCCATATATAGTTTTGCACCAAAGTTTTGGATTGGTATTATACAAATGTTATGACATGTTGTATGTTTCTTAATGGTTGCCATCATTGTTTTTGGTATTCTACTAAATTGACTTTGGTCGCTACTTATTCTAACCATGCTGAGATTTTTAAGCCAGTGGGAAATGTGTATGGCGAAAATATTTAACTCAGCATATATGTAGTTCTTGTCAATTACCTCTTAGTACAGGTACTCCGAGCATTATTTGCAAAGACAATGGGGCATGTATTCAACAGATTAAAGAATGACACATTAAAGATGACAAGACGAAGCACATTACACCAGAGTTCTTCTTCACTTATGAGCTTCAGAAGAATAACAAGATTGAAGTCAAGCAAGTTCGTTCAAGCAACAACCTGGCTGATCAGTTTACGAAGTTTTGCCACAACTCAGTATTTTAGAAATTGTATACGAAATTGACATGCTGAATTATGTACAAAGATGTTATCATCAGGGGGAGTAGTCAATCAAGGGGAGGCATCCTGAAGTATGCTACCCAGGACATATGTGCGCTGTACTCTTTTTCCTTCTCTAGGTTTTGTCCCACTGGGTTTTCCTAGTTAAGGTTTTAACGAGGCAGCATTATGCACGTCCAACACCAAGTCAATGATCCTGTAGAACGTTGTACTCTTTTTCCTTCGCTTTGGTTTTTATCCCACTGGGTTTTTCCTTTGCAAGGTTTTAATGAGGCAACTGTCATTGAATGGTGGTCATCCAAGGGGGAGTGTTATAAGATGTATTATCATATGTGGATGCCCACATTGGGACCCACATGAGATAAATAGATTACAAGGGTTAGGGTTTTTTCCTTATTGGGTTGCTTGAGGAGGAAGCAATCTTATTCTATAAATAAGATCCTCCTCCCCCCTATTATGTACACACACAGATCTAATGAATAAGAGCTCTCTCTCTCCCTCCCTATTCTAATACATTATATATTTGTCTTTGACTGATTTACTTATTAGTAAAGTTTGCTTTTTCCATCTTAATGAGAACTTATATGGGCAAATGGTTGCATTATTATTTACTATGCATAAGTATGTTTTTTATTCTATAAAGTAGATAAGTTGGTGTGTAGAGTTCAAATTACGCATGAAAGACTTATTTATCGGTTCTTATAGAATATAAGTTATTATTGTTCACAATCTAAATGGAGCTGGACACACCATCGGTATGATTATAACATGATGCTTTGGTAGGCTTGTCTTGACTGCAGTAAATAGCATAGTTTCGACTCATTATACTAGTACACTTTGTGTGTATTAAAGAGGACCACTTTTAGGTTATTGTCTTTATACTGATTATATAAGATTATTAACATCTAAATGGTTATTATGAGTGCTTGTACTTTTAATCCCAATATAAATAATAGATACTTGCATTTAGTGTTTGGCATTTTGATTTACAAAGCAGTGAGACCTTCTCTGGGTAAATAATCTTAGTAAATTGGACAACTACACTACGTATATGGTGCATATTAGTTTATTGACGAAATCTACGTCCCGTACTAAGGATTGATGATATCCCCTTGATAAAGCTTATAAGTTTTAATTATGTCAAACTCTACAGGTGGACTTTGTGTCCGACATATCAAATAAGTTAAGTGTAAAGTCTCAAGGAATTATAAAGTTATCGATTAAATACAAGTGTCAATAATTATTTAATCGATGGATATCTGAAATCTTAACGTTGGGAGATTAATAAGCATTTAATAACAAGAAGCTTGAAATATTATTTTGAGAATAAGGATAGGAGTGCAATTATAATTCTTTAATAGACTGAATTGTAATTTATGGAACTAAAATTTTAATTTGGGTCGAATTAGGGTTTCCTGTTTCTATAAAAAGTCTATTCCTTATTTCCTTCTTAAGGTCCCTATTGTAGCCTATAAATATACGCTATTGCTCTCTAGGAAAAATACACATAAGAGAAATCTCGTTTTTGAGAGCAAGGAGAATTCGCAGAAAAAGCTTATACCCTGGTGTGAGTTCGAGCATAGAGAAATATAGTAGAAGGTCATGAGATTTTCAAGCTGCTGTAAGACTGAGATTAAATCAGAGAGATCTCACAGGTATGGTTCTTAAATCATCATTATCTAAGCTTATTTCCGCAGTGGTTTGTTTGCAATATCTAGAGATCTTGGTGGCTACCTCCCAACAATCCACAGGGAGTTAAAATCTTAAACTAAAATGTAACCGAAACTACTAAACTGCAAAACAATAAGCTAGAAAAATAAACCATGCACTAAATTGAAAATAAAAAAATAAATCATTCAAAGATAAATAATAAAGAATAAAATAAAAAGAATTCTAGTTTCTTTTATTATGAAAAATTAAAACATCACATTGGCAGAAATAATAAAAGTCTACAAAAACCCCGCGCGAAGTACGTATTGTCATTACACACAAACACACGATTCAGGTCCAAGGGGGAATACCTTAACCTCACGAATTGTGTCTTTTTAAATTAAAATGAGTCAATACAATCAATAATATCCAAATATAATTAAAACTAGAAAAGGAAATCTTTCCTTACTCTAGATCAAGACATCAAGAAAGAGAGGGGACTTGAGCATAATCCATGCTCCAATCTTCAAGTTTCACATTAAGGGAAAAGTAGATGAGAGACGGAAGATGGATGGAAGAGAATTGATCTAAGTGGGCTTGGCCAAACCCCACTTTGGATTAAGTGTGTGTGATGTATGGAAGAAAGAGAGAAAGAACAGATGGTGTTGGGCATGGAATTGGTAATTGGCTAATTGGTGATGTCTTATATGATGGTGGGGTTGTATTGTATATGATGGTTGGGACTGTTGGTGCATGGATTACTGGTGGAGAGAAATTTTGGGATGGTAGTGAGAATTTGGAAAGTGGGTTGGTGGGCGTGGAGTTGTATTGAACGTGGAGTGCTTATGTGGGAAATGGATTAATATGATTGGAATTCCTTTCCATCTTGATCTTCTTGGCCAATCAAATTTTATTCACTTTCTTTAAAGTAATTTCAAGTACAGATGCGGTTGGAATCTTGCGCCATCTTAGTTGCATTATTTGGATCTTCCATCATCTTTTTTTAAAAGGGTGTGGACCCCACTAAATCCTCTTGTACTTTAGTTTCCATATCTTCAAATTCACTCCAATTCTTTCTTGGATTTCTCCCCAAATAATTTCTTGGCTTCTAATCTTTGATGTAGGTCCCTTTTCTTGAATTTTCCTACACACAAAAGTGGATTTTTCATTAGAAATAATAATTTTACATAAAATCACAATTACACTAATGTGGGTCCAATTCACAAAAAATGACACCGTAAATTTATATCATTAAGCATCATTTGTCTTTATTTAACTAATGATGATAAAAACATTTGTCATTTTTATGTAAAATTATGAATTTGAAAAACCTTCTAAAAATAGAAATCCAAAATGGAAAGTTTTATGATTTTACAAAAAATTGATGATTTTCAATGATTTTCAATGCTTTGCAAGAAAACTCTAAAATGGATTTTAAAATCATAAAACCTTGATTTCCAACGAAATGGAGAGATTTTAATACATAAGTTCTCAAAATCCCCAAAATTAAACATAAAATGATGCATTTTTAAGGACATATCAAAAGATACGATGGAGGAATATTGGCTCATGCAAAGCACTCCAGCTATGATCATCAAGTGGATAGGTAGAAGTGCATATGCCAGTTCTTCCACAATCTGTGTGTGACCACAAGGCCGTTGAGCAAATCAACGGGTTTGATGGGCTTGGCACTAATTTTCCTTTGTTCATCAGTAATGTAATACAGTGTCTGCTGCTGGGGATGGTTGATGGCAACAGGGACTTCCGAGATAGGGAGGAACTGAGTGGCCAGCCAGAGGGTTCCTATTGAAGATTTTAACAGTCTGCAGCCAAGGATGGTCCAGATGGGATTAATGACTATGGACTGCATTCATGAGGCTGGTGCTGTGGTATCTCGAAGGAAAAGACCGTATTTTGAGATGCAGATAACAACTTTGAATGCATATATTCATCCTGTGTACACGGGGTATCAAGCTAGGTTCAATGAAATCAAGATAGCCTGTTGTGCACTTGCAGATAACCCGGATGATGGTGCGGAAGCGAGAGAGAGACTCTCCAATCTTTTGGGGATGATGGAAACTCAGGTGGCGAATTTTGTCGTGTTCAACGACATGATTTACCCACTTGAATGACCATTGCCCTCCTGGTTGTCGGTGTAGTTTAGGAATATTGGCTGCTAGTAGGTTATTAGGACATTAGGTCACTCATCTATGTTTAGCTTTAGGTTTGAATCTGAATAATGTGGCCCTGGCTAGACCATTAGTTTAGGTGGTGTGTCATGGTCTGATCCGAATAAAGATCTGATTTTATCTCGAGTTAAAGTTATCGTGGCCTGTAGTCGGAATCTTTACCCTTTTAATGATTAATAAATTAAAGTTGTTATTATTGGTGTGGATGTGGATTGGTGAATTTTATTGTTATTTTAATTTTACTTTCAGTTATTACGTGTTTTTTTTTTTTTTGTGTGTGTTTTTGTTTCATCATGGTTCAAATGTGGGCTTTTCATCAGCTGCGTTGGCTGTGTTGGATTGTGGCTCAATCTTGCGGTTTCAATCTTGTGCTTTTGATCTTATGGTTTTGATCTTGTGATTTTGATCTCACGGTTTTGATCTTATGGTTTTGACCTGGTGATTTTGATCTCACGATTTTGATCTTGTGATTTTAGGCCCATGATTCGAATTAAATTTAATTAGCCCTTGATTAAGATTAGATCTCAATTTAAATTAGGTTTTGATTTAGATTAGATTTTGACTAGAATGTAGATCGTGAACAAGTTTTGGTTTTTGACTTTGATCTTAGTTGGCAATTAAGTCTTTTTTTTTCTCTCTCTCCCACTTCTTCTTTTAATTTTATTCTTTTTCGCTTTTTTTTTTTTACAGAAGGGGGCCCATAGAAATGACGGGGCATATACAAATGACACGTTCTCTTCGATATTCATGAATTTCCTCCGGGTCTAGAAAACAAACGATGGGAGACTCTACTGAAATATTTTTGTTCAAAATTCCTCGAAATCGGCGCCAAAGCATTGTAAGTTTGTAACTAATGGACAGTCTAGGACGGGAGTAGAAACAGGATCCAATGAACACAAACTAGCACGACAATGATGAAATTAAAATAGCAACACATAGTGGCTGCTGTTGAAGGCGGGGTTCAAGTCCCTCTTGACCCTGTGCTAGTTCAATTCCTCGCCTACACTAATCTAGTTCCCCTTCAATGTCCTCCCAACGTTTTCAGGATTGTCATGGGGATCGTAGTGATCAATAAGTTACTTGGCACACACATCAGCGTGCCTGAAATCTTTTTCTGCGATTCGCTAGCTTCTCTTAACACCAAAAAAGAAATGTTTTACCTCAAGGTCAGGGACCGTGGTAGGTTGCTCATTCACTACCTTCCCGATTCCGACAAGGGCAGCAAAGGAGATATCCTTATGGTCAGAGGAAACTAGGACGGCCACCCGACATTAGAGGGGAACGTGTGTGAGATTCCTCGACTCCCTAGGCAAATCCGTCAATCGCGTACATCCATCCATCGTCCGGTTTGGCGAATTGAAGAAGGTTTGGAAGTACAAAGGAGCTTCGGATCAAAACGGTTGGGGGCGAGCTGCGGACATCTTGTTTGGCCACGATAGTTTATTGGCTATCCCTGTATGGGACAGTGTCACGGGACAGGACAACAACTAAATAAAAAAACGAGGAGGTAGGCGGACTCCCGCTGAAGAAGCACCCATCCAAGTTAAATCTAAGGAAGCATCAAGTGAGCGGTTTTCTGCTCCTCAAACAGCCACTATGCCTCCTCCATCCGTAGTTAAGCCGGCCTATTCGAAATGGCCTACCACCCGGTCTTAGTCGAGGGTCTTTAGTCAATAAGTCTCTTCCTCTAGTGCCACTGCTTCCCGTCAAGAATCTCCCCGTAACTTAGCACTGTCAGTTGGTGAATCTTCGTCCTCTACTTCATCCAGTGAATTCGCTTAAGCCTCTACGTCCAAGCATCAACCCAAGAACCTGTTTGCGGCCCTCGGGGGCCTCCCAGGAAAGGGTTAAAGAAAATTTGAATTTGATAGAGAATTTTTAAATAAGACTCCCTTAATCAAAAGGTAAGTCATATGAATGATCCTTTTACTAACAATTACAGTTGTATAGGTAGAAACCATTGACTAATTGAATTTTACAGCAATGATTGATTTAATTTTCCTTATTTATTTGCAAGAATCTTGTTGATTGGGCATAATTCTCTCTATAAGACATTGGCACTACTTGGCTTTCCATGTTTGCATTGTAAGAAACTTGTTGACCGGGCATGATTCTCTCCATAATGCATTGGCACCACTTGGCTTTCTATGTTTGCATTGAATGTGAGTCACCTTACCATGTTAGCATGCATGATTTTGCATGAATTTCTCCATGTGTACATTAGACACTTGTCTTTCCTTATGTATATGAGATATATGCTCCTTTCCTTGTTTGTTCCATCGACCATAAACACTTGTCTTTCCTTGTTGAAATGAAACATCTTGGGGTTGAACTTTTACACTTGCCCTCAAACTGGGCCGAGGGGAAGGCCAAAGGCCCAGTTTGGCCCGTAGTGTTGCAAAAGATTCCCATGAGAGAGGCTTTGTAAAAATGTCAGCAACTTGAGAATATGATTGAACAAATTTAGTGACAAGTGAACCGAGGGCCACCTTCTCTCTAACAAAGTGATAGTCAAGCTCGATGTGTTTTGTTTGAGCATGAAAGACAGGATTGATGTCATATGAAGAGCCGAAAGATTATCACAGAATAGGATTGGTGGCTGTGATAGATAGAGACCAATATCACACAAGATAAAGGAGATCCATGTAATTTCCGCGGCAGTAGAGGCAAGAGAACGGTAAGAGATAGAAGACACAAACCATAATCAATTGTCCCATGGATGTAGCGCAGTATCCTCTTGACAAGTTGTAAGTGAAAATTAGTGGGCGAGTGCATATGTTGACAAACATAGTTAACACTGTAGGAGAGATCAGGTCAAGTGAATGTAAGATATTGTAGACCACCCACAATGCTGCGATAAAAGTGGGGCTCAGCATAAGGTTGATCAAGAGTAGGAGGGCGCATCTTAGTCATCGTTGGAGTGGATAAGGATTTGCAATCTTGCATTTGGGCCCTCTCCAAAAGCTCATAAGCGTATTTAGTTTGATTGAGAAGGAGACCACCATTAAAACGTTGAACCTCCACACCTAGAAAATAATGTAAGTAGCCCAAATCTTTCATTGCAAAGTGACTATTAAGATGACCAATGAGCCATTGGATGAATAAAGGATTATCACCAGTGAGGATGATATCATCAACATAAAGAAGCAACAAAATAGTGCCACGATTGTGATGACAAATGAATAAGGATGAATCAGCGACACTGCAGAAAAATCTCAGAGATAAGAGAAAAGCGCTGAATCAGTCAAACCAAGCTTATGGAGCTTGTCTGAGTCCATATAGTGCCCTCTTTAATTTACAAGCATGATTTGGATAAGCAAGATCTTTAAAGCCAGGTGGTTGCTCCATATAGACTGGTTCAGTAAGTCACCCATGTAAAAATGCATTTTTTACATCCAATTGGCGAATGTCCCATTGTTGAGATAATGCAACGGAGAGAACCACTTGAATAGTAGTAGGTTTGATAACAGGAGAGAATGTCTCGTAGAAATCAATACCGGGTATTTGATTAAACCCTTTAGCCACAAGCCTGACCTTTAGTCATTCAAGTGATCCATCAAATTTGAGTTTTTTTTTAAAAACCCATTTACTACCAATGATATTCATGTCAGGTAAACGAGGAACAAGCTCCCAAGTTTGATTTTGATGAAGAGCTTGGATTTCTTCATGCACAGCTGCCAGCCACCCATCGTGCTTCATAGCTAATTTAATAGACTTAGGTTCTGTGGGAACATTGATAGTGGCCAGAAAATATTTAGGATTAGGCTTGACTACCCCTTACTGTAATCTGGTCACCATTGGATGGGATTTTGGAATAGAAGAGGTGGGCTTAGTAGTGAACTCTGTCTCTAAGACTCAGAAGAATTACTCAGAATTAGTGGACTAGAGCTAGAATGAGGCATTAGTGGGGGGATGGTTGCAATGGGTACAGGAGACACACTTGGTACACGAGTTGTGGTTGATGTAGATTGAGAAGGACTTCCAGTAAAGTTTGGCTCAGCAACTATAACATGTGGCTCAAACTCGACAGGATCCTCATTAGAGCTAGTAGTTGTGAATGTGAGCCCAGTGAATGGAGGGAATGGATCATGTGATATAGGACCATCCTTAGAACCTGAAAGCCATTCGGCAAATATGGTTAAATCAAGGGGCATATTAGTAGCAGCAAATAAACTTCATGGGTTCTGAAAAGGAAAGGGTGCTTCATCATATACCACGTGGTGTGGGAGGTAAACACGACCTGTTGGAGGATAGAAGCAGCGATATCCTTTATACTAGTCACTATACCCAAGAAACACACATGGCAAAGATCTTGGGTCAAACTTTGTTTTTGCATAGTCTCGTAAACAAGGAAAAGAACGGGTCCCAAAAACCCGCAATGATCCATAATCAGGCTTTTGACCAGTCAATTTTTCATATGGCGATTGCATGTCAAGTATGTGAGTAAGAAGACGATTTATGAGCCAAACTGCTTTGCTGAATCCTTCAACCCAAAATCTTTTGGGTACATTACTGTGAAACATCATGGTAAAACCAAGTTCAGTAATATTCTGATGCTTTCTTTCCGCCATACCATTTTGGTCGGGGGTGTACGGACAAGACATATGATGAATAATCCCATTATCACGCAAGTACAAACCAAAGTTTTTATCAGCAAACTCACCACCCCCATCTGACTAGAAATTTTTTATATTCTTGTCAAACTGAGTCTGAATAAGTTTATGAAAGGCAATAAAGCATGACAAGAATTCTAATTTGTGCTTCAAAGGAAAAAACCACGTGTACCGTGTGCAGTCATCAATAAATATCACATAATACTTGAATCTTTGGTAAGACAAAACTAGTGATGGTCCCCATAGATCACAATGGATCTTATGAAATGGTTCATCAGAATGTTTATCAAGCAATAAAAAAAGGCAAACGACAAGCCTTAGCCATCTGACAACTACTACACTTATTCTCAATTTGATTCACCAAACTACTAGAAATCAGTTTAATCTTACATAGATAATCTACGATTTGCATCTGAGGGTGTCCCAGTCTCTGGTGCCAAACATCATCAGTCACAACTTGAAAGCAATTTGAGAATAGTGCCATTCCATCCTTTTGCTTTAAAGCATACAAATTCTCACTCCTGCTCCCTGTTGTTATCACTGAGTTTGTATTCTTGTCCTTTATCACAAATCCATTTGAAAAGAACTCAAATACATAAGGTTGTTCAAAAGTTAATTGACTAACAGATATCAAGTTCTTTTTAATATCAGGAACGACCAACACATTGTCTAACTTCAATTCAGTTGAGCCTACATTAATGAATGTAGAGCCAATATCTGTAATATCAATTGACTTTCCATTTCCAACCATTATTTTTTCTGAGCCATAATAGGAAGCAAGAGATTGGAGCTTACCAGGATCTACTGTCATATGCGCACTAGCACCCGTATCTAGGAACCATTCATTGTCTTGATTATTGGAAATAGTTAGTGCAGCGAGGGCTTGTGGTATATCCCGGGTTGATAGGTTTGATTAAACCTATGCCAACAGCAAAAAGCAATATGACTCATCTTATGACAAATTTGACAAATTGCTCCTTTCTCACTCCCAGGGCGAATGGATTGTTGATTGGTCTCTTCATCAGCACGTCCTTGTTGGAAACTAGAAACACCTATGTTACGGTTTGGGGGCTAACCAATTTGAGTAAACCCATGACCCTTAGAAGTGAAAGTATTTTGTTGTTGCTGCTGCTGCTATTTTTTTCCTTTTTTGTTAAAGTTTTTGCTCCCTCCTTTTCATTGTCCAACAAAGGCAACATTATGGTTTACCATACCATAGCTATCTTAAGAGTGCATGTTTCTGATGGTCTCATGACTCTGAAGGAGAGGAACAACGTCAACATAAAAGGGTGTGGGAGGCTTTAATATGGTTGTTACGAATGATTCATAACCTGCGCCAAGCCCAGTGAGAAGTGAAAACACTTTGTTCTAGTCAGTCACTGGCTTTCCAATAGCTACAAGTTCATCACAAATTCCTTTGAAGGTTCGTATGTAATCATTGAAAGATGAGGTTCTTTGCGATGCATACAGAGTTTTTGTTCCAAATAGAACTCTTTTTCTTGAGATTCTTGAGCAAAGGAATTAGTTAAAGCTTTCCATACCTCAGTGGCAGTGTCAAGTCCGACAACCAAGCTTAGTACCTCCTTAGTTAGAGTACCGGTGATCCATCCATGAAGAAGGCAATCCAAATTTTTCCACAAGATGAATTCTGGATTTATCGTCGTAACCTTACTAGAAGTGGAATCGTCTGCTGACAATAGCAAATGTTTCTCCGGAGTGGAAATGGACCCATCAATGAAACCAAGTATATCTTGAGATTCAATGAGACCCATCATCTATGTCTTCCAAAGAGCAAAGTTAGATTGTGTCAACTTAATTGACAAAAAATTTTCAACATTCAGAGATGATGGGTATGGATATTTCATAGTCAATGATGAGGCTGAAAAACTCATAGTTAGGATTTGTTTTTTTTGTAAAAGAGGATCACTCAAGACAACTCACCTTGCAGGCTCTGATACCATAAAGAAGATTTGAATTTGATAGAGAATTTTTAAATCAAGACTCCCTTAATCAAAAGATGAGTCATATGAATGATCCTTTCACCGACAATTACAGTTGTATAGGTGGAAATCATTAACTAATTAAATTTTACAGCAATGATTGATTTAATTTTCCTAGTTTGTTTGCAAGAATCTTGTTGACTGGGCATGATTCTATCCATAATGCATTGGCACCACATGGCTTTCCATGTTTGCATTGAAAGAATCTTGTTAACTGGGCATGATTCTCTCCATAATGCATTGGCACCACTTGGCTTTCTATGTTTGCATTGAAAGTAAGTCACATTCCCATGTTAGTATGCATGATTTTGCATGAATTTCTCCATCTGTACATTAGACACTTGTCTTTTCTTATGTATATGAGATATATGCTACTTTCCTTGTTTGTTCCATTGACCATAAACACTTCTCTTTCCTTGTTCAAATAAGACATCTTGGGGATGAACTTTTACAAAGGTACCCCTACATCTTCACCTTTTTACTCCTCCATAGCCTCCTCAGCAGCAGTCTACCTCTTTTTCACCAGTTTCATTGCAAATATCTAGCATGGACCAAAACCAACACCCCCTCCCCCCACCCTTCTCTTGAGAAACTGAAGAAACGGCAGCTAGATACCACATGTGATACGGACCGGATAGAAGCCAATTCTCTATCCGATCAGAGGCTGGTGCAACAGGAATCCAGCATTGCCTCCTAGTAATCATTCCCGCTCTCCTTTCCTTTTTTTTTTTTTTAATTATCTTCCTTGTCTTCTTTTTCGGCAAAGCACTCGAAAGTGGTACAATGAGCTCAAACGCCTGGAGGAAGAAAACGCTCTGATGGAGATCCTGCAGAAGAAACTTAAGGAGGCTATTGCTGTTCAAGCCAACCTGGAATCTCAACTTTAGTCGAAAGCTAAAGAACTTCGGACTGTAGAGCTGAAAGTTGGCTCCAAATATGTTCGCGCTATCCAAGTTGAGGACCTTTTGGTCACCAAGACACTTGAGTAGGAAATTGCCATCGCCCGGATTGCCACTCTAGAGGCCAAAGCTAAAGTTCTAAAGGGGCAAATCAAGACTGCCAAGGACAAGGGTTATGACGAAGCTGAAACCATTTATTTGAAATAGTTGGAAGATGTTAAAACAGTTATCTTCAACCTAGGCTTTGAGGTTGGATTGGACGAAGCGGGCATACCTGAGGATCCAACCGTAGTGGAAAATACGCCACCCCAATTCCCACTTACTGCCCTGAAATCCCATCTTCCGAGCTTCCAGCTGACGAATGATTCCATGGTTCCTGTTGCCGAAAATGCTGAAGGGACTGAATAGGCTACTGATCCTTTCACGCTTGGAGTGGGCGCCCTACTCCAAGCGTCCCGCTATAAAGTTTGATCATCCAAGGGCCGTTGTTTTGTTTTGTTTTATTTATTGATTTATTTATTTTTTGTGAAGTTTACCTATTTTGTAGTTTGGTCCTTGGGGATACACAAGGTTTTATGGAATGAAGTGCCTTTTGGATACCACCTCTCTAAATTTTCTTGTTGGCCTGGTCTGACATTGCCTTCGGCAGAGTTTTCCTAGTTATAACTACAATAGGGATGCTCTTAGGCAACGAAATTTTTTCGTCGCCTAAATTATGGATTTCGTCTTTTCATCGCCACTGTACTTCGTAGATCTATCGACAACGGTAGTTGACGATGGAATTTAAGTTTCACCGCAATATAGCGGTAGACGCCATTTTATCGCTAATTCATCGCCCAAAACATAGGTTTTCATAGCCAAATGTGAAACTGAGATATTTTGGTGACGAAAATTTTCTATATTAGCAACAAAATTATTTCATCTCTAATTGCGCGAGGAAATTTTTTCATCACTAAAGTAATAATTTTCGTCGCTAAAAACTATAGACTACGAAAGATCTTATTTCATCGCTAATAACTTTTTAGGATGCATAGCGAGGAAAATTAAACATTGGCGGCAAATTAATTTTGTCGCCATAATAATTTCAATTTTTTTAAAAATTGGAAAATCAAAGTAATCAAAAGTTTCCTGTACATTTTATAAACTTGAATAAAAAAGCTGGTTGTCTGTAAAATTCCTAAAATACAATACTCATCAATGGGGACAAAGCACAAGCAACATAGGCTGACTGCTGTTGAAAAATAAGCGTACTCCATTGAAAGCACCCAAGATCAACAGGAGTCTTTGTTGTTGAAATGAAAGCTACAAATGCTGTTAAACTACAAATAACTGAAACAATAGTATCGAATTATCTACAGTACTGTGGAGGGCTGTTGAAATCTACGAAAGCAGTCGTTGGCAGAGGCACGTCAGTGGACGCTTTCTTTAGGACGAGTTCTGCCCCTCGGGATAAACCCAGGTGCGATGAGGTTCTCAGCAGGAATCGCCCCCAGGATATAACGGCCTCCATGCTACGATCTCCCCTGGTCTCACACCAAGTCGAGACCAACCGGACTCCAGCAGAGAATGCACGAAGGAAAGAAAATTGTGGAAACGAGAGAGGGAGAAAGATAATTGTACAGTCCATTTGAACCCACGTGCCCTTTTTATAGTAAAAATGAACGTTGGGTATTTAAAAATACCATTAATAGCCCAATTAAAAAAACGTTTCAATAATAAAAATCCATTAAAAAAACGTTGAAGAATTTAAATTTTGAACGTTAAACGTCCTATTAAAATTCTTTATCACAATATGGGTCCCCCTGAGAAAGACCGGCCGGGATTTGCACCCCCTTGCGCGCGATAATCACTCAAGCGCACCCGGTTAAACGATTTCCAGATCGAGATCCTCGGGCCAAGCCCAGCTCGTGTGTGCGTATAGGGCTTGTAGCAAAAGAGCCCAAAATAACTTGAAGTGTAAGGGAGAAGGAATGTATATATTGTGCTTTAAGGAGTTAGTACTTTTCCAATGTGGGACTTTTGAAAACCACAAACCTCTCATGTATAAAACTTAATTTTGAAACCTTATAAAACCCAACAGTCTCCATAGTACATCTATAGCCACCGAAAAAGACTTTTTAAAACCCAATGGAAACTCAGAAGACCACAGAATTTTACATTCACCAAAATGAAATGAAGCATTTCCCATAATATGAAAATTACCAAGCCTAAGACTAAAACAAAATCAAATCAAAAGTACCCAACTGAAAGAACTCCTTTTAAAGTTTATAATTAAATCAATCAACAATGATCCACATTTTTCATTTATATTTGCTGGTGCTAAGATGCGCCCTGTTGTGGCTGACAATGTTTGCATTGTACATTTGTCTCCGTCTCAAACGAGGAATCTAAAATAGCAATCAAAACAATCATTATTACTAAATATCACATGATTTATTAATGGAATGCACATTTCTACTTTTGTATTCATCTACTCAGAAAATAGAAACTGATAAATACCCACGAAGGAAAGCTCTAACAAGAATAAAAGCTCTAGCAAACTAGTAGACTAGTAGTACACCGTCGAGGAAAGCTTCAAACCAGACCCACATTGCCATTTTCTCTGATTTTGCCTCTTTATAGAGAGGATTAATAGGGTTTTAGTGATATTGTCATTTTCTGATAAGGTTTCTGCATCTGGGTTTCTTCCTTTTCCTCTTTTTTTTTTTTTTTTTCTTTTTTAGCTTTGAGCTGTTGCCTTTTTTTTGGAGAAAACTTCTGAGACCCATTTCCATGGCCAGTGTTTTGTTGTCTGTCATGCTGTGTTTGCTGCCTCTGGCTTTTGCAGGCCATGACTATGGCCAAGCTCTGAGAAAGAGCATTCTCTTCTTTGAAACTTAGAGGTCTGGCTATCTTCCAGGAAACCAGAGAGTGAATTGGAGGGCAGATTCAGCTCTGCATGATGGAAAGGCTAGTGGGGTAAGCACCTTCTTTATTTATTTTTCTGCCTTTGCTTATTCGTTCTCTCTGTTTTTTTTCTCATCTGTTTTCTGTGTATCCCTTCTCTGTTTATTTATTTCTTTAATTTTCAGTCGATTTCTTTTTTTTTTTCTCTTGTTACTTGTTAGCAGTAAAAAATGTTACAAGGGTATTACAAAACAAAATGTGATGTCTGTCTCTCTATTTGCAATGTTAGGTGGCATTTTCTTTATATCATTTTTATTGTTTTAAATTCCTTTTCCTACTACAGAGATGTGGGTTCTTGTACCCAGCACACAATTATATTAAAAAAAAAAAACATTAGCTTCTCTTTTAGATTTTACCATTAAAAATGTGCAAAGAACTTTCCACTGCATATTGGTAATTTACTTTACCGACCATACATCCAATAGATATCAGAGGAGAATGCTGCAATACATTAGTTTCATCAGAGGATAAAAGTTATTGTTTTAAATTCCTTTTTCCTACTACAGAGATGTGGGTTCTTGTACCCAGCACACAATTATATTAAAAAACACATTAGTTTCTCTTTTAGATTTTACCAATATAAATGTGCAAAGAACTTTTCACTGCATATTTGTAATTTACTTTACCAACCATACATCCAATAGATATCAGAGATATTTTCACCATGGAATTTATACTTTATAGTATTATGCAACGTAAAGAGGCCCCTATCTGTCCATCCTCTATTACCCATAAATGAGTGCTCAGTGGGCCCCACAATGTAGGCTTCACTTCATGGTGATTGTAACTGCAATGCAACCATTGCACTTGGCCATTTCTGATCCTATAACAATTTGATTTGAAGGTCACAATGTAATATAAATAATACTACTTAATGTAAAATGCAACCATTACTAGATGCAGGGTAACTAATCTCTCCAAAGTCCATAGTAAGTGTAAGATAAAAAAAAATCTGTTCTTAGTCCAATGCATCTAATTAACTTGTTAAACTTCCCTACTCCCTAATAAAAAATCTCTACATTTCAATGAATGAGAAGTTGTCAAACATAAGAGATGAGCACTCGATGAGGCAGCCAAAGGAAGCAAGTGCTCGACATTGAGCGTTACTGGTTATGCCACATGTACATTCCAATCAAGATAATCGATGGCGCTCTTGTATTATCTTTATATCAATCAACGGTAATGGAGTACTGAAATTTCAATGATACTTGAGTGTCTTTCCACGGCCTTTGGGAACCATACAAAAACAATTTTCTTATGCATATTGTAATGATTTAATGATAAAAGAAAAGATAAATCATTGCAATGCAAGGCTTTCTGTCTATTCAAAATACAGGAGCTGTGTGGGGAATGTTCCCTCATGTTATTCTCTCTGGCTAAAAGAGAGTAATTGAATTCCTATGGTTGTTGGGAGACCATTGAATTCCCCTGCTTGTGGTCCTATATGAGTAAATTGAAGTGAAAGATCCAATGTGATCTGTAACAAACACAAATCTAAGAATTTTGACTTATGCATCAAATAATAGATAATCTAAAAGACAAAAAACTTTTGCACCATGATGTTGATGACAAGTAATATTGGATTGCTTATCACCCACTTGAAATGCACGAGAGTTGATGATTACTTTACATATCTCATGAGTTCAGAGAGAGGGCTAAAAGCTTAGAGAGAATTATTTCCATAAAAAAATTTATTAGAGATAAGTTTTCTTAATTTCCTCAAAGATTAGCCAAAGAAGAGTATTAATAGATTGAGCTTCCTAAAAGTGAATTTAAGATAAATTTATTATAAATCAAAACTAAAAAGGAAAATCATATTAGAATAGTGGACTCAAACACGTGGGGCCCAATCGTTCTTAGACCCGTGGTGAAGGTCTGACATGAAGGGCCAATGGGCTATGGCCCCTCAGCTGCATGTCATGTGCTCAGGGACGCTGTCACATACATGCTCATATAATGGCAGGGACATAGGCTTTGTAGGGTCATTTGTTTATCATGATCAAGTAAGTGGTGGAACACATAAATGATCTGATGAACAGCTGCATTGATCAACATTTCAAGGGTCTGAAATAATGTAAAAGGTCTCGTGAATTACTACAAAAGTATGCAGAAATAGCTAGTTTACTTGTAAATTATGAGAATGTATAGAGATATGTTGAGTACTCTAGAAAATTGTAAACGTATAAGAATCGGGTGAAGTTGTGTAGAAGGTTCTAATGTAGGATTGAGAAGGAACTCATCCATGTGGACGAAAGGCAGGTGGAGTTCATTAATTGCATACAGTTCGTTGTACCATGAATAAGGTAAATTTTCTTTCATTTGTAGCAAGCAAGTTTGAAAAGCAATTTAATAAACTTTCATTTTATATTTTCTCTTGGTGTATGAGTTTGAAGTTTTGGCACAGAAATTAGACTATAATTGAGGAGGGCTGGCTCGTTAGATCTTGGTGAGTTCTAGTCCCAATGAATTAAGAAAAAAGGAGCAATATACAACCTAATTCTATAGCAAACAATTTTATCCATCTAATCAAAAGATTTTTAAAAGCACGACAAATTATATTAACAAAGAAGGATTAAAAAATGAAAATTTACCCCAATGGCAAGAAACATTAGTTCTTATCTGGCTGCCCAAGATTCCAACCTAACTAGTAACCTTTCCTCACCTAAGGGCTGTACTACCTTATTTACGGTTTCTTACCTCCCCCGGGGCATCCTATCTTACGTGAGGTCCGCTCTCATCACTAGAAGACTAAAGAACCCAGCCCCTAGCTTAAAAGGATAAAAAAAAAACAAAAAAGGATTTGAAACATAAAGAAACCCCACCACGGTGAAAGGGGGAGGATAGAACAATGGTATAATAAAATTGCACCAACAAGTGACAAACATTGAATACAAATGATGATGCTAAGAAAATTTAATTGGGTCCGGATGGAACTTATTCACCTACAAGTTTGGAGGGTCACAAAATCATACAGCGGATAGTAACATTGATCTTTCCAAAGAAGTATTATAATGAATCCCTCTCCTAGATATATTGAGTATGTGGAGTACACAAATCACAACATCCCAACATCAATCCATCTCTAACCCATTTCATTTTGTCTCATTCTCTTGCATCCATTCATATATATAGATAAAAGAAGAGGTCACAGTTTACAATAGAAAAGGTACAGAAACAAAAACCTGTCTTGTTTCACATCTACTGCAAATTAGCATTATCTTCATTTACCTCATATTCATCCACCCATGTGTTGTATGTCTCTCTCGTTTTGTACTTTACCTGCCGCATATAAAAAGTTAGGGGATTGGGGAGAAAGCAGGCAGGAGCCACGGCAAAAATATTGGTTCATTGACTCTTTTTGACCATAGGGCCAGATGGGGAAAGACGAGGCCAAAGACTGGGGCCACTAAAGGACTGAGTAGAGAGAGAGTGAGTGCTTGAAATATTGAGATGGGTATTTGCATACTCCGTCGTTGACGCATCTTCTCGGGTCTCCCCATTTTTAGTTCACATGGACCTTCTCCCTGCCAAAATCAGCTATATATACCTCACTCCCTCAAACAAGCATTTAATTCACCTTCTCCGCTCTCTATCTCTTTAACATTCTAGCTTGGAGTCAAAGTGTGCTCTCTATCTCTTTTAGTCATCTAGTCCTAATCTTTCTATTATGCGCATCTCTTGGCCTTTCATCTTCTTACAAAAATTCCCTTTAATTTTAGTGCCACTGAATGATCATATAACATTCTATTAGCTTGTCTGCAATTGTCATTTCATGTTGATCCTATTCACAATATCCAAGTTAAACTTTCTTTTCTCTTCTATAATTCCAACTAGATATGGAAATCCATGATATTTTTCAATTGTTACCAACTCATCTTTCCTACTTTCAAATTTATGAACTTGGACATTATATATTGCCTTTGATCTATTGATGTTCAACTTAATTGATGCCAAGCCTTTCTCCAATGTCAATTTTGCTAGTAAGTTGGCGCAGTTGGGGTATTGATCTGTTGATGTTCAACTTATTTGACGCCAAGCCTTTCTCCAATGTCAATATTGCTAGTAAGTTGGCACAGTTGGGGTAAGTCAAACCCGTCGTCCACGAGCCTAAAACCCACAATCACAAAATCAACAGTAAATCCCATGCGATTATAAGGACAAATACTTAGATTTCACTTACCGAGGAGCTCTCCAATCAACGGTTCACATTTAATGTGTTAGGAGCTTTTTTTAACCGAGAAAAAAAAAACATACAAAAGTGCACAACAACCACCTGCTATTGAGATATACTATATAGTAGAAGCCTAATGGCTGAACAACCCTTTTATAAACTATGATGCGAAAATGCGGCACCTAGATTTTACATATAAAAAGTGAAGTATAAGATATGATATGACACAATATGTTGCATATTTTGAAATATCTCTGAGCCGTAGTTTCTAAGGCTTAACTAATGTTTAGAAGAACTTAAACTTGTAATAAATCTCTACATCAATTTGATCTCCTAACATATCAAATCATAATCTGTCGATAATCCTAATATCCACAAATAAAGAAAAGAATGCAATTCAAGACTGTCAAATGAAAAGGAAGACTGGGCATGAATCTCTTAGTCTACTTGGGCACTGGATTTACAGGACTGTGGACCCCGCTTGCTATTATAGTTAGCCATAACGTAATCCTATCTTAGTCATGAGTACAATTACTAAGTAAAGTGTCCAATTATAACTGGAAAGTAGGAAATGAATTTTTCTTACTATCTAGTATGTGTATATTTTTTAAATTATTATGACAGCACGGGCGTACCTGCTGGGGTACAACTGCGTTGAGCCGCTGACGAGAAAGAGGTGGAACAAAGATTGACGTTTTACTGACTTGAGGTGATACTTGGGTCTGGTCATGTTGCCTTCGGAGTGAAGCAGTGTGATGAGAAAGCCTCCCTTTCTTCAACTGTTTCGAAATTAGAGATTGGACGTGGGAATTCAAATTAAGGCACTATCATGGCATTCGATAAAGTTTCAGGTTCCTTTTGCGGTGAGTTCTGTAAGGGCTTATGGTGGAGAAGACTTTTCCTCTTGTCGACTTTTCCTCTTGTCCATTCTACATTTGCTTTTATAGAACAATACTATGAACGGTTTTAATACTCAGTTATTATTATTTTTCAAAAAGATGAACATGAATGAAAACACAGTGCAAGGGAACCAAATGCCAAGCATCAAGTCATCAACCATGACAAAAGTAATTTAGTTCTACTTTCACTCTAACCTTGAGTTCTATAGAAGAATTATCTGAAACTTAAAGATTATTAAAAAGTGTAAGGTGAAGGATATAACTTCTTATGATTTGAATTATAGACATGATAAATAGAGAGGAAAGAAAATACTAACTAGGCTGCAAGATCGGCACCAGCTGAGCCATTGGGGGGGCGCCAGAGAAGGTCCCTGGTGACCCATCTTCCTTGTGAACTCCATGATCATCTCCATTTGGCTCGCCTTTGAGGAAAAGAGCTGTCGTGCCTCATCCAATTACTTCTGCTGCTCTTCGACCACGTTCTATAGGTGGACCACCTTCGGATTCGGTCCTTGAGACGAGGTGGCAATGGTCCGAAGAGAGGAAGAGGGCCTCATGCCAATGCCCTTGACGTGGCCAAACCTTGGCTTCAGGACCTTTGTAAGAAATGTAATGTTGGCAAATTCATTGAGTGGAAAAAACTTGGCGTTAAATGCATTGTAATTTCTATTTTCTAAAAGGACTGAAGTATCTATCAGAGTTACAAATCAAGGTCGTCTTCTATTTCAAGATGGAAAGTGCATGTTTTCTCTATTAGATTGGTCAAATATTGGTAGATCGGTCAAATTAGCTGGATCCACATCAGTCAGGCAAAATAGAAGGCCGACCGGTCGGCTGTGGTGCCGACCGGTCGAACCCCATGCCCGACCAATCGGATATCCCATCTGATCAGCCGGTTGGGTCAGCTGGGGCACAAATCTATATTTGATTTTTCAGATCTACTTTCTTATGTGATCAAATCTTTCCCTATCCTCTTGGAATCCAGATCGGAGAGGACATCACAATGGTTGGGTATATATGGTTCAACCCTCTTTATGAAAGATAAAGTCTCTTCATATTCAAAGCCTTAGAAATCATATTGAGAGATCCTTTCTTCTCTAAAGCTTTTCTTCTCATGTTGTGCTGCATAGTAAGTTCTTGAGATCCATTTTTTTCTTCATCTATAGAGATTCCTTTTGAGAGGCATCAAGGCGTGAAGATCAAGTGTGAAGAAGGTGAACAGCATGTGCGTTGACAAGAAGAGCTTCCAGTCCTTTAAGTTGTGGGAAAAAGGGTGGTAAGTAGTTTTTGTAACCTCTCTTGCATAGTCCTTGTTCTTGGTAGACCGGTGGTTGGTCCCGTGGTTTTTCCTCATTTGAATTTTCCACGTAAAAATTGTGTGTCTATCTTCATTGTAGTGATTGATAGTTTACTTGGATTTATTTTTTGCTTATCTTTATAGCACAATCTTGTTGGGACATTAACTTGTGTCAAGGTCTAAAGAGTGCCATTGATATCTCTAAGAATCCTGTTCAGCACTATAGAACAAAGCACATTGATATCAAGCATCATTTTATTCAAGAATTAGCTGAAGACAAAATCCTTGTCTTGGAGCATCTACCAACAGAAAAACAATTAGCTGATTTTTTCACTAAACCTCTTGAGCCACGTAGGTTTGAATCCCTTTGTAAATTCTTAGTGTTAGCCTACATCCTTAATTTTTCTTCTTCATATCTTTTGTTTGCACATGCCTACTTTACTGCTGATTCCATGATTATTTGGTATGTGAATTTACTTTGTTTTACTTTAGTTACTGAGCCAAATTATCTTGGTACATAGCATTTAAGGAGAATGTTCAATGCATATGATTACTCTCTCGTACACTCACTAATGGTATTGTAATTCTAAGGTATGCTGAACTTGAGATTTTTGGAGACTTACACGGCTTTGGAGCATCGACTTTGATCTCTCCTTCTCCTTACTCTCTTTTTGATGTCAAGAAAAAAAAAAGGGAAGAAGGGGAGGCTCATTAAGGGGGAGCTTTCCACTCATTATAGACAGGTCACAAGGAGTTCTTACAATATGAATTTCACTTTGATCAAGATGAAGGCTGATTTTTGTTGATCATTGATTTTCCTGCGTGTGTTAGCTGATGAACGATTTCCATTCCATAACGTACCTCTCTCCTTGTCTGTGTTTCCTCGACATCATTGGCTTTATTAATTATTGTTAAACATTGTAGATGTACATCGACGATTTTCATGAGCTTAGCCTCTTATGGTTTGTTGCATCTTCACTTTGTCTAACCTCTTCATCTTGAGCTACTTCTTCACTCTATGAGTTAAAAAAAAAAACTTATAGAAGTGTCATCTGACCAGTCGGGATATCCATCCGACCGATCGGTCTCGTCGGGAGGTTTTTCACAGAAGTGAAATCTTACCAGTCAGGCTTTTCATCCGGCCGGTCGAGCACGTCAGCAATCTTTATAAACCCAGCTTGCATCCTTTTATTGTTCTTATACTTTTTTTTGTTTCGGTCTGCGTTTCTTCCTTCTTTTCTCTCCTTGCATATACACCTCACCTACACTTTCTTGATCTTCAGTGTTTGTGTGTTGCTCCAACGTAATGTCTTTTCTCCTTATTCATGAAGTATTTATCCCTCTTCTTCCTTCTTGGTTCTAATGTACACCATGTTTATTGAGATTGGGTTCTTTGTCTCTATTGGATTGGCATTTTCTTCTTCTTTTTGGCAAATGTCTTCACTTCATTGGATGTGCTTTGTTCTTGTGCTTTTGTAGACCATTCTTTGGCATTACTTTCATGTGAGATTGTATTGATTCAAGCTTGAAACTGTTCATGCACACAAGCTATTTGTTGAAATGCTCCAATGAGTTTTTCGGATTTTTTTTTCTTTATATTTTGTTAACAGTGAGGTGTGCCTTGTTGGTCTCTTCTTCTAGATACATTCCTCCAAGCACTTCATGGCTCCAAAAAAGGCCACTGCATCAAAAAGGAAGAGTGTGGCTAGTGGGTCTTCTTCTCACACCTTTAGTGCCAACAGATTTCAATTTGAAGAACGCGCTTCTAAGTATAAAAACGTCTTCCAGAAAAGGGCAGTGCTCTTTGAATGCCTAGTGAATCCTTTGGATTTCAAAACTTATCCTTTTGGTGGTTGGCTTGACAAGTGACGCTGGACTTCACTTTACTCATTTGATAATGAGGTGTTTCTTGACTTGGTCAGCAAATTTTATAACAACATGTATGACATGTCTAGCGGGCTCATTAAGTCCTATGTTCGAGGCAAGGAATTGACCATCACTCCCACTTCTCTTGGCCAGTTCTTAGGGATTGATCAGACTCCAAATCCCAAATATCCTATTCCTAATCATGACTCAGATACTATGGTTGAGAGTGCTTCTACCATCGACTTTGATGAGGTCAGTCCAGTGCTTTGTGGTCATCCTTGTGCTTGGCCAACTGGTGTGTTGTTAAAGCAGAATGAACTCAGAGACTCCTATCGGATGCTCAACATTTTTGTCAAGAACAATATTGAACCTCGGGGTCATCTCTCAGAAATCTATCACGAAACAGGCTATCTTCTGTATGTGATTGGCAGTGGTCTTCCCATTGATACTCCCCGGGTCATCTTTGACACTATATTTAGGGCTCATTATGCTGCTAAGAATACTTCGCTGCCTTTTAAAGTGTTTCTTTCCAGGTAACTCATTTCACATGGTGTGCTACCCGATATACATGATATTACAGTTCCTATTCCCAATCCTATTATAATGAGTACATTGATGCAGTCTTGTTCACAAGTTCGTCAACTTGTTCCTCCAGGGCCTATTCCTGCACCTGTCGCGGAGGAGGATATGCCGAATTCTTCATCCTATATGCTAGGTTGTGAGTGTTTGAGGACACCTTTTCTGACCAAGTTGCTTATCTTGATATGATACATGGAGAAGTTCAGGCTTTCGTGGTCGGTTTGATGCACTCGAATTGAAACTTGACTCCATTCTGGAGCATCTTCGTTGGCCATGATTGAACAGTGCTTGTCTTTTCTTTTTGGAGCTTTAACTTAATTTTGCAGTTGTGTTCCTATTTTCCTCTGATCCTCTTGTCAATTAATGTTCAAAAGGGGGAGAACATCTGATTAACCTGTGTTCTTTACATCTTTGCATTGTAATTATGTTTTTATCTTGATCTGCTATTGCATGTTATTCTATCTTGAACTGCTGTTGCATTTTTATCTTGATCTGTGCATTTTTATCTTGATCTACTGTTGCATTTTTGTTTTTCCTTTGTTTATGCTGATCTTGTTTATCTTGATCCTTTGTTTATCTTGATCCTTTGTTTTTCTTAGGATCTAAATGTGCAAAATTGAAAAGACAAAGGCTTACTTACTTTATTTTAGCTTTGTCTAGGTAGATTGTTCAGTTTAGGAAGTTTTATCCATGAATTGCCAAAGGGGGAGATTGAAAGAAATGTAATGTTGGCAAGTTCATTTGGTGGACAAAACTTGAAGTTAAATGCAATCTTTCCTTATCCTCTTGGAATTTGGATCAAAGAGGACACCACGGTGTTTAGGTATATATGGTTCAACCTTCTCTATGAAAGATGAAGTCTCTCCATATTCAAAGCCTTAGAAATCATATTGAGAGATCCTTTTCTTCTCTGGAGCTTCTCTTCTTTTGTTGTGCTGCATAATAAGCTCCTGAGATCCATTTTTTCTTCATCTTGAGAGGTATCAAGGCATGAAGATCAAGTGTAAAGAAGGTGAACGGCGTGTGTGTTAACAAGAAGAGATTCCAGTCCTTTAGGTTGTGTTCAACTGGGAAAAAGGGTACTAAGTAGTTCTTGTAATCTCTTTTGCATAGTGCTTGTTCTTGGTGGACCGGTGGTTGGTCCCTTGATTTTTTCTCATTTGGATTTTCCACATAAAAATCTTGTATCTATCTTCATTGTGGTGATTGATAGTTTACTCAGATTTATTTTTTGGTTATTTTCATAGCAAAATCTTGTTGGGACCTTAACATATATCATAGTTTAAAGACTTTCAACCTTCACTGACAGCTCTTTCGCTATCAGTGGGATCGCATCAGGCTGCGAGCAATGCAAATCCTGCATTCCCATAAGCTCATCCTATCATATTTTAGAGGAAGCAAACAATTAATTATAAACTTAAAGTTCTTGTCATTTATCATTTACAATCAAAGTACAATTGGTATACATACATATACATGCTTACACTCCATAGCCGCCCACTTTTTTGTCTTTTTATTGAAGTGGGTGTCTCTATAGAACTCAAAGAAACTTGGGCAGCTGACCCTTGTAGGCTTGCATCTAAGAAATTAGCAATTCTGTATGTTAAATTAATGATAATAATGATTATAGTAAAATGTAAGAAATAAAATATGGCACACACCGTGTTGGTGGCCCTGACAGGGAGGGACCTGGTGGGACGAGCTGTCTTTATGAAGACTACCAGACTAAGGGCCTTTCGCCCTGATCTACATTCCACTCGACTAGATCAAACATGGTTTCGATCCCATCAAGATACAATGAGCAAAAAGTGATGCACTCTTTGACAATGTATGCTTCAGCGATCGATCCTTTCGGACGAACTTGGTTTGAAACATACCCGTTAAGGGTTCCAAGAAACCTTCAAAGAAACATCATACCAGTTTAGAGTTATGTTACATGTACTCAAGAAAATTAAAAATGCAAAGCATAGCATTCAACCATACTTAGGCAAACCACGAGTTACCATTCCATCGGATACATCCATCGATACTGCATCGGTCCTCCAAGCAGGGCCTCACGAGGCAATGCACGGCAAGATGGACCATGACATTGAAGAAAGCCGAAGGAAAGATCTTCTCAAACTTACATTGTATATGGACTATCCCTTTCTCTTGCTGCTCCAAGTCGCTGAGTCGTTGAGTCTTCAAGCATAGATTCTTGAAGAAGTTGCCCAACTCAAACAATGCTGTGCCAAACTCCTTATTCACATAATTATGCATTCCAATTAGAAGAATCCCCTGTATAAGTACGTGACAGTCGTTCCTTTTGAGGCTCGACAATTTACGATTTCGTGTATTCACCAACTTCGATATGTTCCCTGCATATCCATCCGGGAACTAGACCAACTTCAAGAAATTATAAAAACCCTCTCTCTCCACCTGTGTCAATGAAAAACTAGCCCAAGGCTTCTCATAAGATCCATTGGAACGCTGCTTCATATGTAACTCTTTCCTTTTTTCCCCAATCTTCCACCCCAATCTTCCAAGTCCAATCATGCATTATCTGTGTTCTTATTCTTTTTATCGAGTCCCAAGTGAGTTCTGCATGTGATTTCACAAATATTCTTCTCTACGTGCATGACATCAATGTTGTGCTTGAGTTTCTTCCTTTTCCAGTACAGCAGCTCATAAATATGCTCGCCTTTGTCCAGTTCAGTATATACATGTCACGGGGTCCCTTCTTATTGCTTGGATCCTTTCCCAGCCTGATTTTTGGCATGCGCTTCAACTGATCTAGTGCCTTCTGACCGAGTAACTCTAGTGATTTCACTTGGCGCTCATGCTTCCCGTTGTGGGCATTATAATTATTTCAGCAAGGGTGGCTCTTTGGCAAGTAGCATCGATGGTTGAGGAACCTAATCTTATTTTTCAAACGTACCGAAAGAGGGTTATCTTTGCAAGTGGGACAAGCCAGATAACCTTTTGTTCTCCACCCAAACAATTCGCCATATGCTAGAAAATCATGTATGGTCCACATCACGGCGGCATGCATCCGGAAAGTTTGTTCAGTGGAGGCATCGTATGTCAATGCACCGTTTTCCCACAAATCCTTCAACTCGTCCACCAAGGGTCTTAAGTAAGCATCAATCTCTCTCCCCAGTGGAATTGGTTGAGGAATAAGTAGAGACATCATGAAGAATGGCTCCTTCATACACATCCATAGCGGCAGGCTGTATGGCATGAGTATGAAAGGCCACATGCTGTTTCCGGTGCTCATATTCCAGAAAGGTTTGAAACCGTCGGTTGCTAGGCCCAGCCTCACATTCCGAGGCTCCATGGCGAACTCCAGATGCTGTATGTCGAATTCCTTTAACTCCAGACTATTGACCGGATACCTTGACAAATCATCATCCCTGTGCTTTTGATCACTGTGCCATCTCATCCACTCGGCTATTTTCCTTGACATGAACAGTCTCTGCAACCTCGGTAGTAACACGAGCTAATGCAAGACCTTATGAGCAATCTTCTTACCCAGGCCACGACTATGCCTGTATATCAACTCCTTGCACACTGGGCATATATCGAGGCCTCCATTCTCTTTCCAAAACAAGGCACATTGATTATTACATACATCAATAGCCTTGTATCCCATGCCTAACTTACACAGTATCTTCTTGGCTTTGATTGTGACCTCAAGTGCAATGCCAGAACTATAATTTTACCCTGTGAGTCGAGATCGTATCCATAGGGAGCTATGTATCTCACAACTTGTCATAATTGAAAAACTAGTGCTAGCCTAATAAAATCTATATAAATACACAACTACTAAATCTGAAAATTAAATTTAAATTACAATCATGAATCCAAAAATTAAATAACAAATAAGAAATAAAACTTAATCAAAAAATCCTAAACTAAAATGTAACTTAAACTACTAAACTGCAAAACAATAAACTAGATCAAACTACTAATGTAAATAAACAAACCATGCATTGAAATAAAAAATAGAAATAAATTCATTCAAATATAATGAATAAAAAATAAAATAAAAAGAATTCTAGTTTATTTTATTATGGGAAATTATAATATCATATTGGCAAAATTAATAAAAGACCACAAAAATAGTGTACCAAGTGCGCACTGTTACTATACACTAACACACGATACTGATCCAATGCGGGCAACCTTGACCTCATTACTTGCATCGTTTAAATTAAAACAGACCAATACAACCAATAATTCTCCAAAAATAATTAAAAGTAAAAATAAAATTATCCATACCCTAGATCAAGACATCAAGAAAGAGATGGGACTTCGCGCACAATCCTGAATCTAATTTTCATGATTCACACCACAGGAGGATAATTAGATAAGAGAAGGATGATGGAATGGAATGGATGGAGTGGATGGAATCTAAGAGGGTTGGCCTAACCCACGTTGGGATGGAGGAGAGATGGAGAGAGAAGGAGGGCTTATGGTATACTGGACAACGCCCCCCTTAATCCTTTTTATAGTGTTTGGTCTCATTTTTTTGCCAAAAGTTAGAAGCAAATAAATAGTAAGTAAAAAGATTCTTGGTTCCTTTTCTTGTGCAAATTTTTCTCCACACCCACTTTCTAAAATCAAAACAAGACTTCAGTTTTATGCAATCTCACCTAAAAATACATAGCCAACTTCTTAAGGCCATAACTTTGTCATTTAAGCTCTGATTGGTGTAATCTTGGGTTCTATGGATATCTATTCGAGAAGAACTTTTCAACAGTTTATAGATTGCCCTGATCTGACATCAATTTAAGAGTTATGATTATTTTAATCCATGCTATCAAAATAAAAACAGGATTGCATTTCCATTTTTTATCTATTCTTCTCTGACTTTTCTTTTCATGAACTTTTTCCACTATGACTTTTCTTTCTTCATTCTAATTTAAGTTCTTGAAATCTAAATTTAGATTTATGCAACAATTGAACATTGGGACCCTTCTTTGACATCCAAGCATATATGCAAATGTGCACATATATGTGAGTCCATTTTCTTCAATTTTCCAACAAAAAAAAGTGACATTTTATTAAAAGTAATGATTTTGATCAAAAGTCACAAATGAATTAATGTGGGCCCAATTAACATAAAATGACACCATAAATTCACACTATTACTCATGATTTAACTAATGATGATGACAAATTATATCATAAAAATAAAATAATGAAAAACCTTCTAAAAACAGAAATCCAAAAATGGAAAGTTTCATAATTTTATGAAAAAATTGTGATTTTTGAATGAATTTAGCATGAAAACTCTAAAATGAATTCTAAAATCATAATAACATGATTTCTAACTAAATAAAGAGATTTCTACTGAATTTATCCTAAAATCTCCTAAAGTACATATAAAATGATGTATTTTTAAGGATTTATCACACCCCGAACTAGGATTTTGCAAGTCCCAAGCAAAATATGCGATCTAGAGTAGAAAACTAAAGTAACCTAACCTAAGAAAATACATAAAACAAAAAGGAAAATGCAACTTTCACAGGCACTCTTGATTGCATTTAGCGTATGCAACAAGCCCTTAAACCCCTAGGTTCCCCTTAGTGGACGAGTTGTGCTTCGTGAGGATTTGCAATGAATATACCTACAAATTTTTTTTTCTTTTTTTTCAATAAACTAAAAACAAAGGTAAAAGAAATTCTCCAAAAGAAAATCAACTCATATCGGATATTTTCGAAATATGAAATAATCAAAATTTCAGACTTTTCAAAATCCGGTTCATAGTTCTATTTTCAAAAACTTTCTTAAAATCAAACCAAACTTGAATGCATGGTGAAAAATGTAAGTATCAAAAACCTATTTAAAATATTCCACAATAATGCTGCAAAAACAGAATTTTTCTTTCAAATAGCCTGATCCCCTAAATTTTGGAAAAAATAAATTTCCTCTCAAAGCTATTAAGATGGCTACCACACTATTGCTTACTTCGTTGGGCCTCATTTCTCTTACTGTCTTTTTCCAACGCAAGGATTTATGAGTACATATGATATAAGAAAAGTTCGGATCCAAGGAGCAAACTTGGTCTTTGTTCATCCTATCACATACTCCCCCGCAAACTCTTGTGAACACTCTTCACTCACTCAGTTTTTCCAATGTAGAAATTTCCGAGTTCATATGATATAGAAAGAGTTAGGATCTAGGGAGCAAACATAGTCTCATCCCTTTTACTATTTTTTAACAAATCATTTTGTGACCATGCAATGTCTAGACTCCTTAAGCTTTCTAATTAACTCATGTAACAAACGTTAGGCTAGTGACTCCCAAACCAAATGGCTTTAGGGCACAAGGTATGAAAATAGCCATACGGGCTTATTAGGTCGAGTTAAAAAGACTATGAATCCAAACTAGTTACAAACTAAATTTTTTTTCTTCTTTTTTTTTTAATGAACTATAACAAAAACAAGGTAAACACTAGATGGCCTTTTTCATTTCGCTCGAATTAATTCATTTTGATCTTAGTATATACAACCCACCAAAAATGAATCAAAAAGAAAAAGTATTTTACAAACTGATTCTTAGGTTCTCATTGTATTCTCCTGAAAAAAAACAGCAATAAAGTTTTCTATCCAAAAAGTCGAAAAAATGTATACATGTTTGTATGTGAGAAACAAGTTTTGTAATTCTCTGATAGGTTTTCTCCTTTAAAAACAACGAATTTTATTTTTACTTCCTTCCAAAAGTTTTGAAAATTTTAGATTCCTATATATCTTAAAATCACCTCAATTTCTTTAAAAACTTTCTTTTCTAAAATTGAAAAAAATGAAAAAAGTGATCTCAAGAAATCATAAAACTAAAACAAAAATCCTAAAATTTCAAAATTTTCTTAAAAAATCTAAAAATAAAACAAAAAAATGCAAAACTTTTGTCTAAAAGTGGACAAGTGTGCTTGTTCCTACCCCCTAACCGAAGATGAACGTCATCTTTAATGTTATGCATAAAATGCAGTATATAAACAAAAGTGATAACATGAGGAAATAGATTAATGGAGGGTAAAGTGGAAGAAGTATATGTGTGTATAGCTTTTCCGTGCCCTATCCATGGTTAAAAAGAATCCAAAAACATAAAGAAAAGAAAAAACTACGCTACAAAAATAAATGGAAAAGAAAAAAATACACTACTTGATCCAAAATCTGGAATCCACCCAGATCCCAAATAAAATTTTCCTCTACATATCTCACAAAGATCACATAAAAAGAAGTAATGATTCCATCAAGAAGTACAGTGAACATAAGGACCGCATGTTCTTTGTGAATGTGTGTAGCAATGACCAACATGAGAAACTCCTCCTTTAAGAAGGGTCTTGAAGTTTCACATAAGGAGGGAACGTCAGAAAATGGGATGGTACGTGGTCCTCTCGTGCCCATACCTCTTGTGTTTCCCCAAATTCCTTTGGCACAAGCACTAAATTCTCCATGGCAACATCATGATTGGAAGGTGTAACCACTTCCACATGGGATTCCAAAATATCAGATTTGAAGGTCTAATCATGGCCCCTTTTCTCTAATCCAAGAATTCATCTATGCAAATTTTTTCTTTCACTTTAGGTAATTCTAATAACTCTAGAATTGGATGTGCAATTTCTCTAAGAATGGGGTCATGTAATTGTATACTAATGGCCACATCATTTTCCACATATTCCAAAGTCTTAGATTCTAAAGCACGAAAAATTGGATTCCCTTCCCAATTTTGATTTTTCTTTAAGGGCTCGTGGAGTGTATTTGTAGTATCATCAATCATGGGAACTTGAAATTCATGGAAATCTACAATGCTGGATTCCTCAGAAGAATTGGACTCATAAAGGGTATCAACAACATTCTCATAAAGGAAGTCCGAATTCTCCTCATTGGGTTGGCCAAATTTTTAAGGAAAGGGCCATGGGCTAATATATGTCAAAGTCAGTATCATCATCCATCATACCAATAGCAATTTGCTCATCATCACCCTTAAATTACAATTGTGTGTTTATGTGATCCATTGATGAACGATATTCAGTGAATGTTGAATCACTTTGTGGAATATCTGTGTCACTTCTAAGGGTTATAGCTTGTTGCTCTGCATGGAGTGCAACTTGAGAAGTACATTCGCTTAATAAAAATCTTATTTCATCTTTGAAAGCACTCATAGTTAATTGATGAATTTCAACTTGTCCTCGAATGGATTTAGAGAGCATGTCCTCCAAAGATTTCTCTAGGGGTAGTGGTGGTGGTCCATGTGCCCATGTAGGTGGAGGGAGTTTATCAGGGGCAAATGACCATGGGGATATTGGGGGTGCATAGGAATCTTCCTGGAAGGAACATCCATATGACCCACGCAGAGTCAAATCTTGAGGCATGTAAGCATTATGCGGATCGGGCCCGTTATACAAATTGTAATTGGGGTGATTTTGCCAACTTCGACTACACATGTTACCCATTTCACTAAAACAAGGCCATTTGTAAGGTCTCAATCCCAACTAACCTCGATTTGTGTTAATAAATCTTGTTTTATACTAATTCAAATTTGTTTAGCCTAATTTAACTCAAACACTTTGGGCTTGGGTTATGGATAGGTAGTTGGGTCGGGTTTGAACTTACCTAAGTAGTTAAGGGCCCTTTTGTAATTGTTCTTGCATCATATTAATACCTTATTAGTTGCATCTTGTATAATTATCGTGTCGATCATCTTTCATGTTGGGCCCAATTTAATTTGAATCCATCTCGGCCCAATTAAGGTCCATTTGACCTAAACAGTAATTTTCCCAAAGAATGTAGACTCGCATGTAAAACTTTAGGAAAATTGAGTTAAAAGGAAAGAACCCAACGTCCACCTTCATTTATCTTCCTAATTCTTGCTGGAACTGCTTCTCTTCTTCTCCCTTCTTCATCTCCACTTCAGTTTGGAGCTAGAAACAAAATCTTGAAGCTTTGCATGTAAGAGTGATAGCCTCCATTCATCATCTTCTTCTTCTATTGTGCATCTCTCTCGTTGGAATCACCATCTTCTTCAAGCTACAACTCCTTAAGGTGGAATCTCTATCCCCATTTCAATTATTTGGGTTTAATAGAGTCAAAGAGACTCAAAAGAACAACATGCACGCATGCTATATTAGTTTCATCATTTGCATGTCTTTCATGTAGAGAACCCATCTTCTTATCAAGACTTCCTCTAATTACATACCAAGAAGAAGCTGGTAGGGTTAAGCACTGTGTTAAAAGCAAGTATTAGAGTATATATAATACTGCGTGTGTGTCTAAATTGTTGATCCATGAACTAATTACTCTAATTTCAAGTTATAGCTCTTTCCTCTTTGATTTTAGTATACAAGTGTTGAATTAAATGAATTAGAGTATGATTATGTAATGTGGGTGATATGTCAACATTGTAAAATCCATAGTGGTATCTTGAGGCCATAGGAAGCTCATTGTAACCTTAAATTAAGAGTTTTGTACCGAACTCTAGCTTCTGCGTTATTTCCAGAATTTCTTAAGCTTACGGCGAAGCCACGGCTAAGCCATAAGTCTTTACGGCTCAGAATCCAGAGAATACAAAAACTAACTTTTAAACTACAGCTAAGCCGTAACCATGCCATGACCAAGCGGTAAGCCATTTTACGGCGAGCTTTTCTGAGAACCTAGAATTCTATTTTTCTTATCAAGGCTTCCTCTAATTACACACCAAGAAGAAGTTGGTAGGGTCAATAACTGTGTTAAAGGCAAGTATTATAGTATATATAAACTGCATGTATGTCTAAATTATTGATCCATGAACTAATTACTCTAATTTCAAGTTATAGCTCTTTCCTCTTTGATTTTATTATATAAGTGTTGAATTAAATGAATTAGAGTATAATGATATAATGTGGGTGATATGTGAACATTGTAAAATCCATAGTGGTATCTTGAGGCCATAGGAAGCTCATTGTAACCTTAAATTAAGAGTTCTGTACTGAACTCTAGCTTCTGCGTTATTTCCAGAATTTCTTAAGCTTACGGCGAAGCCACAGCTAAGCCGTAAGTCTTTACGACTCAGAATCTAGAGAGTACAAAAACCTAGTTTTGAACTATAGCTAAGCCGTAACCATGCTGTGACCAAGCCGTAAGCCATTTTACGGCGAGCTTTCCTGAGAACCTAGAATTCTATTTTTCTTATCAAGGTTTCCTCTAATTACATACCAAGAAGAAGTTGGTAGGGTCAAGCACTGTGTTAAAGGCAAGTATTAGAGTATATATAATACTGCATGTGTGTCTAAATTGTTGATCTATGAACTAATTACTCTAATTTCAAGTTACAGCTCTTTCCTCTTTGATTTTAATATATAAGTGTTGAATTAAATGAATTAGAGTATGATTATGTAATGTGGGTGATATGTGAACATTGTAAAATTCATAGTGGTATCTTAAGGCCATAGGAAGCTCATTGTAACCTTAAATTAAGAGTTTTGTACTGAACTCTAGCTTCTGCGTTATTTCCAGAATTTCTTAAGCTTACGGCGAAGCCACGGCTACGCCGTAAGTCTTTATAGCTCAGAATCCAAAGAGTACAAAAACCCACTTTTGAACTACAGTTAAGCCATAACCATGCCGTGACCAAGCCCAAGCCATTTTACGGCAAACTTTCTTGAGAACCTAGAATTCTATTTTTCTTCTACGGCACACCCACGGCTAAGCCGTGAATCGTACTACGGTTAAGCCGTATCCCAACTGTAGCCTAGCCGTAGGCTTAGTACGGCTAAGTCGTAGGTCGGTATACGGTTAAGTTGTAACTACATAGGAACTTGAAGGAAAAACTAAGCCATTTGGCTAAACTGTAACCTATATAAGGCTAATCCGTAAGAACAATGTAAACTTAGAGTATTAAGGATTTCAAATGACTTTATAGGGCTTTAGACATGGCACCTTTTCATGTACTAAATTAGCCCAATAGTGATTAAATGATAGGGAGGACAAGTACAGAGCAGTCACTTACCCCATTTGATTTTCCGGACGAATTCTCGATGTTACGTCATGGGTGTTGGCATAAGAAAAGATATCCCCTGCATACACAATATAATGCCAGGATTGGTAACACAATGACACCGGACGTTTTATGAATACATCGTATTGAATGACCTTGGGATCACGGATTATCTAGCATAGGGTTGGCTAGTAGATCTCCTTAATATCTTCTCAATTTAAATGCATTCATATTGTAAGAAACCTTGCCCTCAACATGATGTAGTCATGTTCCCATTCTTCCTGGTGAACCTTGAGGCAATCGGTCAGGAGCTTCCACTGAGTGTGTGTCTGTGAGCCGAAATGGGTGTAACTAAGGTCGAGAGGATCCGAGCTCTATTAGGTCATTTAAGTATGCATTAATTGATTATCAGATACTTGTAAATTCTGATTTCTATGATTGAACATGATCTCAAGACCGAAACTCTCTCGTGTATGATATGATAAGTATGAATGAATATGAAACGAACATTATGATTGATCATAAGTAAGAATAATATGAATTCAAGTCGGTCTTGGTACGTTGAGTCAGCACCACTTAGGTTGTACCCTTTTTAGGTTCGACGAGACCAACTTGAGTATCCCTTATGTCACTACTGCAGTAGTTTTTAGAGGAGTTGTCGGCGCTCCTCAGGAAGCTAGCCTAATCCCCTAGCGTAATTCCCATATGTATGTTATACACTTTCTCTAGATGATATGCTCGCTTTTGGGAGAATGTAGCCTCGTGGATGCTAACTAGTATGTTTGATATTCCGTATTGATTCGTTACTCATGTTCACTCTTGCAAAATATGCCTAGCTCACGATTATTGCTTTCTTTAATCAATAATTTCCTTAATTCATTTGATACATTATGATGGTCTTATATATCTCTATATTTGCTTAACCGTCATGTTAACAGTGCTACTCTTGGTATTATAGGTATAAAACCAAATCCCAATACGACTGTCGACGCATCCCCAAAGGGTGCCCCAATAGTACCTACAGGCATAGAAAAGTGGAAAAAAGATGACGTCTTCTACTAGTCATCTTACAAAAAGCATCAAAAGGGGTTTCATTGCGTGATTAAGTTAGTGACATTTGGACTAGTGTTTAACATGCTTTTTTATTTTGTTAGGACTTGTTTGATAGACATTGTTTGATTGGCATCTTTAAGTGATTGTGGACTGCTCTGTGTTGGGAATGGATGTGAAAAATATTTAAAGTTTATTTTATGATGATATAATATTTCTTCTATGTATGACTTATGATCATTACAGGTGTATTTTACAGGTTTCCACTTATGTTTGAAATTTAATCTATGCATTGTTGGACATTCCTCACACGTTCCTGTGAATCTCTCTTATAGTGATTCGTGCATGTCTTCACATTACACAGGTTGCTATGAGATTACGTATCCACACCCTAGGGGCCCATTCTAATCCCCAATTCCCGGAATCGGGGTGTGACACAATTGTTATGCATTTGATTCAGCCTTCTATTTTTGCTATACCTCTAGAATTGCTTTCAAACTGGAATAATTATTTGTGAATGTTAGGGTGTTGCTTTGATAATTCCTCCACACATCCATATTGGAATGCATGAATGGTTGTGTATCGTCTGGGTGATCATGTGGGGTCCTAATTGGTTGATCATTCACTATCTCATGGGTGTCCTTATTGGCGGGCTCCTCAGTATAATTATATCCATAGTAATTTTCCATTTTGGACCATATATGGTACCTTTTTTATTTGAACAAGACCTTTGATATACGTTTGCTTCCTCCGCATGTTTGTGCAACACATCCACAATGAAATTTTGCCCAACATCCTTAGAGGATGAAGATTGGGTGTTATTTTGATCACTCCCCCACACATCCTTGTACGAAGTGTATGTTGGTGTGGGGTATACGTATTCACGTAGAGGTTTCATGGGAATATCATTGGTAGATGTTGATTTGGTACAACATTGATCGCCTCCCCACTTATCCATGTAAGATGAAGTGAATGTCGGTGTGGGGTATAGGAGATCACGCAAGGATTTAGCCATTTTACCAGAGGAGTTTTTATAATCGATGGATGACCTCATGACCATGGAGTCTCATTGATTCATCATGAAGGGTGTCAAGAGGGAAGGGTGGCCAATTTTGGATAGGGTTTTTTTTTTTTTTTTTTTTTTTTGTATATGGGGAAGCTAAAAAAAATTTTAGAACAAGAAAAGTTTTCTAAAAATTGATTCCTAAATTTAAAAATAACTAAAAGAAACAAGTTTTCAATGAAAGTTCTAAAATTTTTTATTTTTTTGGCAAGTTTATTGGCCAAAAGACCAAAATTAGAAAGCTTTTGACTTGCCTATTTAAGAAAGTTTCAGAATTCTTTTGGAAACTTTAATAACTTAAAAAGAGATCAAAAATAGAAAGAAAATTAATTTTAATTGGCCCTAAACAGCCACAAAAAGAAACAACCTAAACTAACTAACAATAGGACTGGTTTAATGGTAACTTTCCAAAAATAAATGTGATGTTTGTAAAACCAGAAAATCAACTTTTCAGATTTAAATTAGTCCAAATTTTAACAAAAATTAGAGATGAATCTTCCTTTCTTAATGCTTTAGGGCTGGTTTAAATACTCTATACATGCTACCCTTAAATCTAGAATGATGCTCAAAATAGTAGTAACCACACCCACAAAGCAATAAATAAGGAAAGTTGGGAAAATTAACTTAGCAAGGAAAGCTCCCTGGCAACAGCGCAAAAAACTTGATTATAACCTCAAGTACAAGGCCTCAATTGTAGTTTTACTTAGTAAGTCGGGATCGTATCTACAAGGAGCTCTGTATCTCACAACTTATCCTAATTGAAAAACTAGTGCTAACCTAATAAAATCTATACAAATATACAACTACTAAATCTGAAAATTAAATTTAAATTACAATCACGAATCTAAAAATTAAATAACAGATTAGAAATAAAACTTACTTTAAAAGTCCTAAACTAAAAAATAACCTAAACTACTAAACTGTAAGACAAAAAATTAGATCAAACCACCAATGTAAATAGACAAACCATGCATTAAAATAAAAATCAGAAATAAAATCATTCAAATATAATGGATAAAAAATAAAATAAAAAGAATTCTAGTTTTTTTTATTATGGGAAATTAGAACATCATATTGGCGAAATTAACAAAAGACCACAAAAACACTATACCAAGTGTATACTATTACTACACACAAACACAAGATACCGATCCAAGGCGGGACAGCTTGATCTCACTAATTGCATCTTTTAAATTAAAACGGACCAATATAACCAATAATTCTCCCAAAACAATTAAAACTAAAAATAAAACTATCTTTACCCTAGATCAAGACATTAAGAAAGAGACGGGACTTCGCGCACAATCCGGCATCTAATCTTCATGCTTCACAGCACGGGCGGATAATTGGACAAGAGAAGGATGATGGAATGGAATAGATGGAGTGGATAGAACCTAAGAGGGCTGGCCTAACCCATCATGGGGTAGAGGAGAGATGGAGAGAGAAAGAGGGCTTGTGGTGTACTGGACAACTCCCTCATTAATCCTTTTTATAGTGTTTGATCTCCTTCTTTAGCCAAAAGTTAGCAAATAAATAGTAAAGTAGAAAGATTTTTGGTTCCTTTTCTTACGCAAATTTCTTTCCACATCCACTTTCTAAACTCAAAACAAAACTTCAATTTTATATAATCTCACATAAAAATATACAACCAACTTCTCAATGCCATCACTTTGTTGCTTTAGCCCTAATTGGTATAATCTTGGGTTCTACAGATATCTACTCGAAAAGAACTTTCTAATGGTACCTAGATTGCCCTGATCCAACACTCGGTATAAGAGTTATGAATGTTTTAATCCATGCTATCCAAATAAAAAGGGGATTGACTTTTCATTTTTTTATCTCTTCTTCTTTGACTTTCATTTTTTTGAACTTTTCCACCAAGGCTTTCCTTTTTTCATTCCAATTTTAGTTCTTGAAATCCAAATTTAGATTCATGCAACAATTGAAGAGTAGAATCCTCCTTTGACATCCAAGTATGTATGCAGATGTGCACATTTATGTAGGTCCATTTTCTTCAATTTTCCTACAAAGGAAAGTGACATTTTATTAAAAGTAATAATTTTGGTCAAAAGTCAGAAATGCATTAATGTGAGCCCAATTAATATAAAATAACACCATAAATTCACACTATTACTCATGATTTAACTAATGATGATGACAAATTATATCATAAAAATAAGATAATGAAAAACCTTCTAAAAATAAAAATCCAAAATGGAAAGTTTCATGATTTTATGAAAAAAATTATGATTTTGGAATGAAATTTGCATAAAAACTCTAAAATGAATTCTAAAATCATAAAAACATTATTTCCAACTGTATGAAGAGATTTCTACTAAATTAATCCTTAAAATCCTCTAAAGTTCATATAAAATGATGCATTTTTAAGGATTCATTAGGCTTCTTAAGTTGACCTTGGGACTAAATTCTCTTTCAATAACAGTTTCCGTAGCACGTCAAGCAAGATGTTGAAAGACTTATTACTCTATTTGTTCATCACCTTCACATTAAGCATTATAATGACAATCTTCAACAGACTAAACTCCGTGCACCCAGGATACAACTCACACTGGGCATCCTCCAACAATTTGTCAAAATTTCACACCTGCTCCCTATACATCGTATTAGCCAATTCCCTTAACTCATCACCGTTAATGTTTTCCGCCCTTATCCGGTCTTCCACCAAAGCATCAATACCACTCAATTCATCGTCCTTGTCATCTACCATTTCAATGTCATCCTGAACTTCCACCCTGTCCGCTGATATACGAGTTTCATCGTGATACACTCAGTCAGTGTAAGATGGGATAATTCCATTCTGAATCAGATGACCTCCCACAATATTACTCGGATGCCGGTAAACGTTCACAAACTTCTTACAAAGGCACCTAATCTTTCCTTCCTGGTCGGTAACCCCCATTGCAAATCAACAAATGCTTTCACCCCTTCCATATATCCTGGACTAATTCTACAGTAGCTGTCTCGGCTAGTGTCATTCAACTCTTATCCATGAGTACTGATCACATGCAATATACGATTTAACCCAAACTGATATACTGCGACAACATATTATAATCCATGGAACAGAAAGGAAGAGTTTCTGTTTGCAGATTATAGAGCAAATAATATTTATATCCTAAACACCTATAAAAGTGAATATAGAGCAAATAATATTTATATGTGACAAATGATCGCAGCCAAATATTGTATGGTACAGCAATATAGTTATCCTTGCATTTCAAAGAGATTCTGGAAGGCATGTTAAGAGTGACTAGAAATAGATTTGAGCGTGTCATCTTTTATCTTGCTACCTCTCCTCTCTCTAGAAACTGCACAAAACATAACGGGAGCCATCTCCCTTGTTGCTGCTTCTTTGACGCAGAAACTGTATAAAAACAGGTCATCCACTTTTCTCCCTCTCTCTGTACTCCATCTCCGAGCCAAAAAATAGTGACCGATTCACCTCCTACAGATATCCTCTAGTTTTGTGTGTTTTGAATGCTAGAACTAATCTAGTCCATTTGATCTCAAATAGGTTGGTTCCCTTTCTCTGTCAATGATCTTAGCCTTCTCTCTCTTTTCAATCTTTCCTCTCTTTTCTTTTTTTTTTCGGCTTTCTTATTTTAATATGCATTAAGGATTTGGGTGTTCTAATCACAAGAACTAATCTTGTCTTCTATGTCAAGACTGCTGATGAGGCATTTGGCAAATTGTCTCCTATGGAATCTCAGTGAAAGTGAAGCAACTGAAAATGAATTCGTTCTGTAAGACTTGTAAACAGGTTCAAGCTTTTTACCTGACTAAAAGAATCAGACATGAGACATATCGTAAGGTATGCATAGAAAAGACATTCTGTATCGAGTAATTTGTTATTTGAATCATGACTCTTGTTGCATCTTTGATACATTATCTTTCTATAGTGTTGTTCTGTATATTTTAGTGGCTTCTCTTGATTTGGTCGAAACCTGCATATGAGGCATCATAGTTTCCTTGCAGAAGGCTTACAAGGATGAATGATCATATGAGACTTCAGTTCAAGTAAATGATGTTGGTCTTATATTATGCTTTTTTCTCATGCAAGGATGAATGATCCAAGTTAATGATGTTGATTTGCCTGATTTAACATTTAACTTATTGATAATTCCTTAAAAATGCATCATTTTATATTCAATTTATGAAATTTTTAGGACTTATACATTGAAAATCTCTTCATTTAGTTGGAAATCAAGCTTTTATGATTTAAGAACTCATTTTAGAGTTTTCATGCAAAAAATAATTGAAAATCATCAACTTTTTCATAAAACCATAAAACTTTCCATTTTTGGATTTTCATTTTTAGAAGGTTTTTCAAATTCAGATTTTTACATAAAAATGACAATATTTTTATCATCATTAGTTATTTAAAGAAAAATCATGATCAATGATGAGAATTTATTAGGTCATTTTATATGAATTAGGCCCACATTAGTGCAATTGTGACTTTAGGTTAAAATTATTATTTCTAATGAAAAATTACTTTGTGTGTAGGAATATTGAAGAAAGGGACCTGTATTGAAGATTTGAAGCCGATAAATTAAATATAAAGAAATCCAAGAAAGAAATGAAGAAAATATAAGAAATTGGAGAAATAAGACCCACATATCATATGGGCCATCCTATGCTTGCATTCCATGACATATAGAGGGGTCCATTTTCTTGGCAAATTTTATATTTAAATTATCTTTGTGATAATTGGAAGATAATTCAAAAATATATGATGAGAAGCTAAGAGAGGAAAGTCTATCTAGGAGACTATCTAAAAAAGGAAAGAGGCTCTGAGAAAAGAAGATAAAATAAGGAAGGAAAACATACGTTGCCAAGGAGAAAAAAAAAGTGGAGAAAATCAAGGCAACACGGGATGTCCCACCCTATACCAAGCCTAGACTTTTTGCATCTCAGAGCCATTATAGATGGTATGAAAAGGTGCACAATTTGCTACAGTTATTTGATGAGATAGGTCACAAACAAAATTAGAAAGTGGGTTCTCAACGTCCCTGCCCCTCATTGTTTAAACAAGAGAAGAAAAAAAAGAAACTTTGCTAGCCAAGGATAACCAAATTGGAAAGTACACCCATCTTCACCATAGATCTCTCCTTTATATATGCCACACATCCCAGAACCCAGCTGACCATTCACACCATTCACTCTCAATTCCATCTCACGTCCAAGACCAGTCCCAGCCGTTCTCCATAGCCATCAATTCCATGTCCCAGATCTCCACTTCACACCAACTCCACTTACCATACTCCTCACCACCATCTAGCATCTCACGTCCCATACATTCAATTAATCACTCCACACCAATACATCTCTCTCTCTCTCTCTCTCGTCATGCTCCATTCCACATGCCCAATCTAAAAGTGAGGTTTGGCCAAGCCCACTGTTGGGTCCATTCTCTTCCATCCATCATCTTCTCTTATTCAACTACTCCTCCCTTGGTGTAAAAATTGAAGATTGGAGTATGGATTATGTGCAAGTCCCCTCTCTTTTTTGATGTCTTGATCTAGGGTAAAGAGAGATTTCTTTTTTCTAGTTTTAATTATTTTTTGGATATTATTGATTGTATTTATTCGTTTTAATTTAAAAAGACACAATGAGTGAGGCTAAGGTGTCCTGCCTTAGATCCGCATCGTGTGTTTGTGTGTGGTGACAACACGCACTGGTGTGGTGTTTTTGTAATCTTTTATTAATTCTGCCAATATGATGTTTTAATTTCCCATAATAACAAAAACTAGAATTCTTTTTATTTTATTTTATTTTCCTTTATCTCTGAATGATTTATTTTTTATTTTGAATTTAGTGCATGGTTTATTTATTCTTCTACAATGGTGGTTTGATCTAGTTTATTATTTTGCAGTTTAGTAATTTATGTTACTTTTTAGTTTAGGATTTTTAGATTAGGTTTAATTTTGATTTGTTATTTAGTTTTCAGATTTGAGATTATGCTTTAAATTAATTTTTAGAATTAGTAGTGTGTATTTTTATAGATTTTTTTATGCTAGCATTAGGCTTTTCAATTAGAAAAGGTTTTCTGTGAAAATTAGCTCATTGTGGATACAATCCCAATTCACCTATTAAAACTATAATTGAGGCCTTGCACTTGGGGCCATCAATCACTGATTATGACACTCTTTTAACTGAAGAAGTCAATAATGATTTAGTAATTGCTTTTGAACAAATTATCTAAATCCATTACATGCATAGCATGAAGGCAACCTTTCATGGCTGTTATGTCACTACTCATTTAATCCTTCTAGACTCCTAGTTTTCATTTCTCATTTCCATTTTAAATAAGACTTTGTGTATCTGTCTTAACTCACAACGAAAAATATTCTCTCTGTGGACTTTGAGCCCTTATGGATGTGTGAATATTGGTTTCAAAGAACACTCTCTAGAGGTGAGAGAAACATAAAGTAATAACTGGACTTCTTTTAAAGTTTAAGTCATCAACAGTTCAAAGTAAGCTAACTTGATTCAATGATTGCCCCACTCGTTCCACCACGTTCGGGTTGAGAGATGGGGACATTGAAGTACTGAACCCATTCTGCAGTTTCCACCACATTTCTTTGTCCAACGCGGTTGAAGTGAGTGATAGGGTAGTTTTGTGTGGAGGTGGATGCCTATGTGCGAATCTGTTTTGTAGGTCCAGTTTGACTATCTCAAAAGTTTGAAGATAAAGGAGAAAATCTTAAATTGACAGTAGAGGGTTATAAGTTAATAATCTTTGAGTTGTTGATTGTTGAATCTAAGTTGTTCACCCATTTTGTGTATATTGCAAGTGTACTATTACTTCTGGTAACAATTCAGGTGAAGGAAAAAAGGAAACCATTTCAGTGTTGGAACTCCTACAACTTTGAAAGCAAAATACAGTATGTTGAAAAAAAAAATAATAATACACACAAGTAAGAACTCGAGCATGCAGTGCCCTCCATCACACAATAGTATAAAGAAAGATAAATATTAGTACAAATTATTGGTTCAAAGCAAGAAGTGTTCAATGTCACCTGAACAGATGGGTTTAAGCAGGATGTACATTTTGATACAGATTGTTTCTAGTATGTAATGGAAAATGCTGTGTTATTATTATTGATAGTCCAGAAAGATTAATCTGAAATGTTTTATTCTTTTCCACTTCTCCAGAAATATTACATTGAGTAGAATCTCATCAGTACACTCTAGCGCATTTGAATGTCCACCAAATTCAAGCCTTAAGAGCAGATGCATATTTTGTTTTGTTTGTCCTAAAGCACAAAAACTTCTGGATACTGTGTAAGTTCCAGGGAGCTTTGATAGGTCAAGTTTCATCATATCAAAGTGATGGGAAATGGGGCCTTTTCGAGTTCGGAAGGATCCTCCCAGCGGCCATTAATTATAGGGCAAGAGTGAGTGGACAAATCAGTCGCTGCCACACATCACATGTAAAGGAGAGCAAATAAGAAGTGATGCTCAGATTCGCCTTTCATCAAACATGTGGTGGGTGGCTCTCCCTGCAATGGCTGCATCAGTTGTTGCCTGAGTAACACAAGAGACACAGACCCTCCAATGCTACCAAGCCAAGACATGCAAAGACAAAGACATTTACCCATCTCTGTTTGATATCAAAAGCAAAATTCCACCAATACATAACATTATCATTGCCTCTTGTACATCTGAATGTGAAACCCTCATAGACTCTCAATTCAGACAAACACTCATATATATATATATATAGAGAGAGAGAGAGAGAGAGAGAGAGAGCTGCTGCAGCTGCTCTTTTCCTTCCATGGATCTCTTACTCTCTGCATCTTCTCCTTGTTCCTCTCTGTCAAGTCCCGAATTTTTTTATTGGGTCATACCGGTTGTCGGGTTTGAGTTGGGTTAAGAGGGTCAAATAGATCGGTTTAACACAATTGAGCCTGAGTTAATGGACCCTTTTTGGGTCAAAGGACTCTTTTTGAAATTTCTTAAAACCCACTAGAAAGCAGGGGGCCCTTCCTTGTAATTTAGAAAAACCCCCTCTCTTATATAAATTCTGCTCTTAAGGTTTCTCCCCCTTTCTCCAACCCTCTTCTTTTCTTCTTCAACCAAAACCCTAGAGGCTATCTAAGGGGGAAACCAAGGTGGGCTCTTCCAAGCTTTGATCTTCAGATCTACATTGGCTTCAAGATCCAGGCAAGTGGATGAATGCAAATAATGTTTCTTGGTTGTTTTCCTAAATCACATGTTGTCTATATGATTTTTCTGATTTGGGTAAAATCTTTGAGGTTATAGATTAATAATGGAGATTTGTTTATACTCTTTTTGTTGCAACAAGCATAACTCATGGATTTGATTTCAGGTTTTATAAAAAGAAAATATATATAGTTTTGATTAAAAAAAGAAAAAAAAAAGAAAGCAGACGCTACTGCCCAGGCAGCAGCAGGCGCTGCTGCCCGGGCAATGCGCCTGCCAGGCCGGGCCTAGCCCGGCCCGGGTGCTGTTGGGCCCAGATGCGGCTGGGCCGGGTTGATGCAGGTCGGGCCTAGCCCGGCTAGGCTTGGCAGCGCCTGGCCCGGGTGCTGCTGGGCCCAGTTGCGGTTGGACCGGGTTGATGTAATTAGGCCCACTTGTTTTTTTAAAAAATATATATATTTATATAATTGTAATTAGAATTTTATGTTAGTAAATATAAACATTACAGTATTATATTTTGATTAATGGTTCAGTATACTAGTGGAGATTAGATCATATTAAATTAAATTTTAATTCAATGTTATTAGAAATTTAGTTAGGATTGGTTATAAATTTAATTGGAAATTATGTAATTGTGATTTATACTTTATTTAGTTTGCTTAGAAATTAACTAAGATGCAATTGGAGATAAATAAATCTTATGTAGATTGTGTTTATACATCTAATTTGGGTTTTTAATCTGAGTTTGATTTCAAACTGGGGTCCGGGAGTTATACTTTTAGTTTTGTATAAATTAATAAGGTATATTTGTACACAACAATAATAACTAAGGAATTAATTATTCCCTTTTCCCCTTTGATCATAACTTGATTTAAATTTGGATTTGTAATTTAAACATCTTTTACCCAATTAGTAAAACATACTAATTATATATAATTGGATTAGATGAATTATGACTTTTAGGAATGTTAGTTGAATGTTCACATGAGAATTAGACTAAATGCAGAATGGGAATGTGAGGTTCGGGATGCGTCACATGATAGGCACCAAAAGTAGTATATCGGTATCGGGGACTCATATTTCCATTGTGATAGAGGGTTAGTTCTCATGTGCATATTTATCTAACTTGACCGTTGGTGGATTAGTGCTTACCCTCAAAGAATTTGAATTGACACACGTTCATAATACGCTTTCAAATTTAAGTACTCTAAATACTCAAAATGATATTGGATTGAATGTTAGGATTAAGGGTTTTATATCATGGTTCATTCTGCATCGATATACGTATGTATTTGTAAATATGTATATTTGTATATATGTAACTGACCGACTGCAGTTCGGAGGTGGACGTACGCCATCGGGTCAGCGTATACTGTGGATAATAGTATACAGCTATGCCTTCTGTTATTAACTGCGGGAATACCCGTTTCTGTTATTATCTGCGGGAATACCCATTTCTGTTATTATCTTCGGGATTACCCGATTATGTTATCTGTATGCGGGACTACCCGTTTCTGTTATATTTATCCGCAGGAATACCCGTTTCTGTGCATTCATGCCATTGGGGTTTGCATCTGATATAATTTGGATCATAATGAATACTTATATTTAATTCAGTTGATTAATCCATTATTTGCAACTTACCCTCTTGCCAGATTATGTCAATCTGACCCACTACTTTTGGGTGTCTAGGCTCCGTTGCCGGTGCCGAACCGGAGGGTCAAGCGACGCAGGAAATTCCGCCAGATGGCGGAGTTGTTAAGTGGAGCACCGATGACATCATCTGAGGTGTCCTGTGCAGTGCTGAGTTCGAAAACTTTAGATTATGTAATAAGGCCATGTTTGGGCCATTAGATTATTAATTTAAGTTTGGTTGTTTTGAAATTTTAACTCTAATTGTGATGCTTCGAAGCACTTGACTCTGGTTTTATGATTAAGGAGATTGATTATCTTATTGTGATGTAATATCTGTCTGCGATGAGCATGGATTTTAGTTCCGCGTGTGATTATGGTTGCTTGATCACCAAGCATAGCCTCACGAAGGACTTCAATTCACCCGAAATTGGGGCCCGTGCTGTTTATGTTTAGAAAAATTTTAATTGGCCCCAATTCTCACACCCCTGGAACCGGGTTTGGATCCGGCCCAATTTTGGGGGCGTGACACTCTCTCTACATCTCCACCATTCCCCACCGCTCCACCATTCCCTTTCCCCACCTCATTCAATGCTTCTCCATTTCCATCCCAATCTTCAAACCCTCTCTTCCTCCCTCAAGCACAATGAAAATTACTTTCGAGCATTTCATCAAACACATTGCAATCAATATCGAATTAAAAACCCATTTGGAGAATCACCATCACCATCCAAAAAAAAAAATCGAGAGATTTAAGGCTTGAAACGGACTTGGATTAAAACCGAGATTTAGACGGAGGTCGTGCGAGAGGAGAAGATTTAGGCAGAGGTCGGAGGAGAAGGAGCAAATGAACCAAATGAGGAGAGAGCAAATGAACCAAATGCCAGAGATAGAGATTAGAAGAGCACGAGTGACAGAGCGAGTGATATAGAGGAACCAAATGAACATATAAAGGCATTAAACATTAGGGTGACGAAATTTATTTTGTTGCCTATGTAGACTATAAGCGACGAAATTAATTTTTTCGCTGCTTATGTATACTTTAAGCGACGAATTTTTATTTCGTCGTGAAAAAGACTCATATTTTTCAAAATCAGCGACGACATATAGATTTTGTTGCTAATAATGACTTTAAGCGACGAAATTTTACCTTTAAGAGACGAAATTATATTCCTCGCTAAAATAAATCAGTTTTTTGAAATTGGCAATGAAAAATAAATTTCGTCTACAATAATGACTTTAGGTGATGAAATTTAATTTCGTCGCCATATTTCCTCGCCAAAGATGCATATTGTTGTATTATGATCGCTTTCACTTGGTGGGACGAGTGCTTCTTTGCGGAGCATTGCAACTGTCAGGCTTTCCGAGCTCCCCTGGCTTGGTAACTTGCATCATCATGCCAAGCTGCCAACCTAGAGAGATTAGTTTAGTGCACCTACTATCGGGATTCGTCCCATCACTAAAGTTTTTCCCGCTTGGAACAACGGGTCAAGGTTCCCGATGTCTGATTGAGTCCTATGTCCCCCAGGCCTTGGCCCTGGGCAGGATCTCTCCCCAAGCAACCTTACCTGGGTGAGGTTACTGAGAAGGTCTGGATGGATGTCGACATATTCCACTTCTCCCAACTATTAATTTCGTGCACGTACAAAACACGCATTGGAAAAGAGATAAGTTTCATTAAATTCTACGAAAAGAAAAAGCGATTACAGACCGCAAAATTAAAAATAAGACGGCTTCAGGTTTGCTATGTTCTATGCTGGTGGCAGCAGCTTTCCATAAAGGTTTTGAGGCGATGCACTCTAGTTCCACCTGCCGAGGTCACTTTGTATGGTCCTTCCAAATTGGGTCCCAATTTTCCATGGCCAGGGTACCTTGTGTTTGGCAATATCTTCTCCTCAACATGAGATCCCCGACCTTGAAATCTCTAGTTCGAGCTTTTCTACAATATCCTTGAGCTATCTACTGTTGATATGCTGATAATTTGACCAAGGCCTAGTACTTAATTCTTCTGTTAAGTCCAACTTCTAAGCAATTCTCCCTCCATTCTCTTGGTGATTGTATAGCTCCGTTCTCAGTGTCAGAAGTCCAGTCTCTAGGGGTATTAGGGCCTCCATCCCATAGGCTAAAGTAGATGGATTTTCCTTAGTAGATCTTCTTGAGGTTGTGCGGTACACCCATAGCACGTTGGGCAACTCAGCCGCCCATCTTCCCTTGGCACCTTCAAGCCTCATACTAATTCCATCCAGCACTATTTTGCTGGAACTCTCAGCTTGGCCATTGCTCTGGGGGTAGACTGGGGTGGAGTAGTAATGCTTGATGCTGAGCTTAGTACATAGGTTTTCAAATGTTTTCTCCTCAAATTGCTTACCATTATCAATGACCAGTGCCTGAGGTATACCAAACCTTGTAATGATGTTCTTCAACATGAGCTTCCTAGCATCTACATCTCAAATACATAATAGGGGCTCAGCTTCAATCCACAATGTAAAATAATCTGTTGCCACAATGAGGAATCTAAATTCCCTTTTGACCTCGGCAAGGGTCCTACAATATCTATGTTGGAAGACGAGAGTCGTGGTCCAAATGACCACCGCTCATGAAAGTAACGTCTGTTCTCTCCTCTTCACTGCCATTCATGCCCATGCACGTTTCTTCAGTTTCTCCTCCCTTAAATCTCCATGAATGAAAGCTTGCAACGGTCCATAATGAATGGGAGACGTTGCAGCCATCAGTGATGGTGAGATGGCTATAAAAGCCGGGAAACTCCCTCTTCTTCACACTTACATACACTCATACGAATTCAAATCAAAGGCTGAGCATCACCATCGAGTTGCTGGCATCAAGAGAAGACTGAGGGAATTGTAAGACCCACTTTGGCATCCATTCCGTCTCCATTAGCGATGGATACAGGTATGCCATGCAATTTTGGAAATCCATGTACATTTAATCATACCCATTGGTGTGCGAATCTAATCCGTTCAGAGTTCCTAGAATGGGCCATTTTAGTTAACAAGTGGTATCAGAGCCACTGGTATTTGTGTTGGACGGGTTGGATTTGCAGACAACCGGACACTCTGTTTTCTGAGTATACAGAGCAGTGCAGTGTAATAAAAAAAAAAAAAAAAAAAAAGAGGATGCTGGGGGCTTGGGCCGTCGCCTGAGGCGACGACCCTGACGCTGTGCAGGGGCGCGCAGCCACTGCGCTGGCGCTGCGCAGGCTGCGCGCGGCGCAAGCACAGCGCTGCGCGCAGCGCTGCCAAAAAAAAAAAAAAAAAAAATTTCGTCGCAGCTGGCCGGCGACGGGAAAGGGCCGGCAGCCCCTGCCGCTGCCGTCGCCGGCCTCGGGCGGGACCCCAGCTGCCGTCCACAGCCGTGCCGGCGAGTATGGGACCCCCCCTGTCATCGTCTCTGTGAAGGAGATGATGAACAGTGTGGGTCGGTTGCGGGTCGGTTTTCATGACAGCCGGGTCACTATGCGGGTCAGGCCGATGACCTGGATGGTAACCCATGTAAAGATGGGTCTGGGTTTCTAGTTGGGTCAACCCGCTAAACTGACCCGGTTCAACTGGAATCAAAGTAGATTGGGCCTCGGTTTCGGGTTACATACTGACCCGGGTCGACTGACCTGGCGCAGCCCGATCTAACAGAAGATATAAATGACAGGTCAGGTCCGACCCGACCTGACCCGACCTGATCTGAACCCAACAGTTGGGTTTCCAGTTATATCACGGGTCTGTTCAGACCCAGCCCAACCTGTCAAGCCCGACTGGACTGAACAGGTCACTTTATGACCTGGGTCTGACCCGACCCACTGGCCTGGCCTGATTTGAATAACTTATTATTAAATGTTGGTATTAATTTCTTTTTTGAATAATTGGGTCATTATAAAATTAATCCGTTCCGATCAGAACCGTCCATTTGATATATTTAAATGCTGTAATCTTTCTGATGGGACTGGATCATTTAAATGTGATCAGATCAAGGCCAGATCAAGGAAAAATGAACGATCAAAACCTTATTTTGATCATTACGGACACATATGATATCAGATTTTCGATCCGTTTCTTTTGTTGTGTTCCTTATGATGAGATCTACCATATTAGTGAATGTAATTCCCGATCCAACGGTTCAATGATAACATCATAAGGTTTTATGCATGTTTAACTCATTTAAATTCATGTTTTCCGCTTATTGTTTACATGATTAATGTTGTTTGAGTTATAATTTGTTACATGCATGAATGTTTAATAAATAAATTAGTGTCATAGGTTTCAATTTGAATTTATGAGTTAACTAAGTAGTCACCAAAGTGGCCCAGTTACGATGAAACTCATATTTTTCATATTGAATAAGAGATATCACATATGACACTTAAATTGCAATTTCACTTAAGGGATAGATAATCGACCCAAAGGAGTTTATCTTTCAATTATTTGAAAAATTGGGATACAAACACGTTAAGATATTTTGTGAATTCGTGCTGATCTATGCCCAAAGGTGGGATCTCACTTATTCACTTAATAAATTGTGGTTTTATCAAATAATTGCGAATAATAAAATTAACATGTTGCATTTGACCCAAAGGTTATTTGTAATGATGTCAAATTATTATTTTGTTGTAAGCTTCCCTGTGAATTCAAAGCATTATAGAATTGTGAAAGTAATAGTTTATATCTTTTTTCTTTTACAGCTTCTTCCTCCAGATTATTGACTCTTCCCTCGTGTTTAGGAACCATTCCCTTATTAGATGGATCAAACTACCCCGAATGGTTAGACATGTTAGCATTGACCATAACTTTTCTCGACTTAGAGATGGCCTTAGATGAGCCCATGCCTCCTGCCCTCACCGAACAGAGTTCTGCAACTGAAAAGGCCAAACATGAACAGTGGCACAAATGTGACAAGAAATGCCAAAAGATCATAATGACGTCAGTTTCTAAGAGTATTAGGGGATCACTTGATCCAAGAAAACATGCCAAGGAACTCTTAGAACAGATCAAGTCACAATTTGAAGTGACTGACAAGGCATTAGGTGCCACATTAATGAACAAATTAACAAACATGCAGTATGATGGGACGAAGGGAGTTAGGGAACATATCCTACTCATGTCTAACCTTGCATCCAAGTTGAAGGATATAGACATGAGTATCTCAGATGGATATTTGATCCAATTCATTCTGGATTCCCTTCCCCCTGCATTTGGCCCGTTTAAGGTTACCTACAATCAGAGCTCTAGTCGGTGGACCATAACTGAACTGATCGCAAGATGTGATCAAGAAGAGAGGAGGCTTAAGGCTGAGGGGCAATTTCAAGTAAACTTAGTCTCCCAATTTAAGGGCAGGAAAGGTTTTAGAAACCTCAAGAGCAATGTCAACACGCCCAAAGTAGATCCGAAAGGTCAGAAACCGATGAAGAGAAAGGGGAAGAAAGGGTCTGAAAAATGTCACTTTTGTGGCAAGAAAGGACATTTCAAGAAGGACTGCCTCAAAAGGAAAAATTGGTTTGAGAAAAGAGGTAAGCAAAGAAATTTATCTCTTGTATGTGAAACCAATATTATTAATGTCCCATCTAATACATGGTGGGTAGACTCTGGTGCAACCGTTCACATTTCTGGTTGTATGCAGGGATTCCTTTCAACCCGGAGGCCAAGTGATGGGGAACGAACCATCGTTACGGGGAACCGGAAGGAGTCAAAAGTCAAGGCAGTAGGCACATATAGGCTGGTGCTAGATACCGGATTCGTTTTAGATCTGCCGAACACCTTCTATGTTCCGGAAATTTCTCGAAATTTGGTTTCCATTTCTCAATTGGATGTGAAAGGATATATCTTTAATTTTGATAGAGGATCTTTGAAACTATTTTTTAATAATATAATGATTGGTAGTGGTTTATTGTGTGATGTTTTATATAAGTTACAGTTAGATATTTTATATACACAATCACTGACTACACACCAAGTTTCTTGTGGAATGAATGTTGGCATGAAAAGAGGACTGATAAAAGAGAACTCCTCCATGTTGTGGCATAAACGGTTAGGACACATCTCGAAAGAGAGGATGTTGAGATTAGTGAAGGATGGGTTATTACCAACCCTTGATTTCACTAATTTCGGTGTCTGTGTTGACTGTATTAAAGGAAAACAGACACAAACAGTCAAGAAAGCTGCCACACGAAGTTCTGAACTCCTGCAGTTAATCCATACGGATGTTTGTGGAAAGATATATACCTTGTTTTACAGGAGAACAATATTTCATCACATTTATAGATGATTACTCACGTTTTGGTTTTGTCTATCTTATTAAAGAAAAATCTGATGCTTTGACTATGTTCAAAATATTCAAGGCAGAAGTAGAAAAGCAATTAGATAGGAATATCAAAATTGTGAGATCGGATCGTGGTGGTGAATACTATGGTAGGTACACTGAAGCGGGCCGTAACCCAGGTCCGTTTGCAAGATTTCTAGAATCCGAAGGTATTGTTGCCCAATACACAATGCCTGGAACTCCTCAGCAGAATGGAATTGCTGAAAGAAGGAATAGAACTCTTTTAGATATGGTTAGAAGTATGGTTAGTAATACTTCGTTACCCGAGTCTATGTGGGGTGAAGCACTGAAGATGGCAATGTATATTTTAAATAGGGTTCCCAGTAAAGCAGTTCCCAAAACTCCTTTCGAGTTGTGGACTGGAAGGAAACCCAGCTTAAACCATTTCAGAGTTTGGGGATGCCCATCTGAAGTGCGAGTTTATAATCCACAAGAAAAGAAGTTAGACCCTAGAACTGTAAGCGGATATTTTATTGGTTATCCAGAGAGGTCTAAAGGGTATCGATTTTACTGTCCTAATCATTCACTAAGAATAGTTGAGTCCCATAATGCTAAGTTTTTGGAGAATCATGACAACAGTGGGAGTAGCGAGGCTAGAAACATTATATATAAGGAGATTAGAGATGGGCCTCAATCCTCTACTCAAGATGGATTAATGATTCCACTCGATATAGGGGCATTCCCAGAACGATCTGTTGATCCAATTCCTCAAGACACACAACCAACTCCTCCAATACAACCAAACATTCCTGAAGAAAATCCGGAAGTATTGAGAAGGTCGACTCGTATGAGAAGGCCTGCTGTTTCGGATGATTATGTTGTGTATCTAGAAGAATCGGATATTGGAATTAAAGAAGATCCAAAAACTTTTAATGAAGCTGTACACAATGACAATTCTGATAAATGGTTAGATGCTATGAAAGAAGAATTAGAATCCATGGCTGTAAATGACGTTTGGGATCTCGTTGAACTACCCGAAGGGTTCAAAACCGTCGGTTGTAAATGGGTCTTTAAGACCAAAAGGGACTCTAAAGGTAAAGTTGAACGATTTAAAGCCCGACTAGTGGCTAAGGGATTCACTCAAAGAGAAGGTTTCGATTTTCACGAAACTTACTCTCCGGTATCTAAGAAAGACTCATTCAGAATTGTAATGGCTCTAGTAGCTCATTATGACTTAGAGCTATATCAGATGGATGTTAAAACAGCGTTTTTGAATGGGAATCTTGATGAAGAAGTGTACATGAAACAACCTGAAGGGTTTGTTCAACAAGGTAATAATCAAAGGCTGGTCTGTAAGTTAAAGAAGTCGATATATGGGCTGAAACAAGCTTCCAGACAATGGTACTTAAAGTTTAATCATATTATTACATCTTTTGGTTTTACCGAAAATCCAGTTGACCATTGTATTTACCTTAAGATCAGTGGGAGCAAGTTTATCATTTTAGTCCTATATGTAGATGACATTTTACTAGCCAGCAATGACCTTAGTATGATCCGAGAAACTAAGGTATATCTTGAGAATAATTTTGACATGAAAGATATGGGTGAAGCAACTTTTGTAATAGGAATCGAGATATTCAGAGATCGATCTCGAGGATTACTCGGGTTGTGTCAAGAAGCCTATGTGCAAAGTATTCTCAAACGTTTTCGAATGGAAAGGAGTAAATCACAAATTGCCCCAATGTCCAAGGGAGATAGGTTTAGTAAAGATCAATGCCCCATGACTGATATAGAAAAGTTAGAAATGAATAAATACCCTTATGCGGCAGCAGTAGGAAGTCTAATGTACCTTCAGACATGCACGAGGCCAGATATTAGTTTTGCAGTTGGGATGTTAAGTCGATATCAAAGTAATCCAGGCATACCTCACTGGGTAGCTGTCAAGAAAGTGATGCGTTATCTCAACGGCACTAGAAGATACATGTTCACATATCAGAGATCCAATACGCTGGAGGTCATTGGATATTCAGATTCTGACTTTGTGGGTTGTCTCAATACTAGAAGGTCAACATCTGGATACATCTTTTTGTTGGCTGGCGGGGCAGTGTCGTGGAGGAGTGCAAAACAATCGCTAGTCACTCCATCCACATTTGATGCAGAATATGTGGCGTGCTTTGAAGCCACGGGTCACGCATTATGGATGCGTAACTTCATCAAGGGACTTACAATTATGGGCAGTGTTTCTGAACCGCTAAAGATTTACTGCGATAACAATGCTGCTTGACTTTTTGCGCAGAATGACAAGTGTTCCAGTAAATCAAAGTTTCTGGAAGTAAAGTACCTTGTTTTGAAGGAAAAGGTGCGAGATCATTTAGTGTCAATTGTTGGAGCTCCATCGAAGCTCATGGTTGCTGATCCATTAACAAAGGCATTGGCGCCAAATGATTTTAAAGACCATGTATTGAGTATGGGATTGAAAGATATGCCTTGAAGGAATCAATAATGTATGACACTATTCAATGATCAATTAAAGAAACGATTTTGCAACTCTTACTTTGTTATATATTCACATGTGATAATTATGCAATGAAGTAAGAATATAGAAGTATTATGACATAATAGTTCCCATTAAAGTAGTCATATTAAAGTTAAGTTCTTGATTAAGAAAGGATACTGGTGCTGTGATTGTGGAAGGAAATATATCGTAAAGATGTGTAACCGCCACAGTTCGCACTAGTAAACTAACCTAATCTCAGATTAAAGATCTTAGCATTATAGTTTTCATGGATAATCGGTGTTTTTTCAAATGATGCGCATCTGTTAGAGTCGTTTTCAAAATTCGTTTGCAAAATAAAGTATTTTCTATACACTATATATATACTAAGTGGATGTATAGTGGTCATATGGACCAAGTGGGAGATTGTTGGAAGACGAGAGTGGTGGTCCAAATGACCACCGCTCATGAAAGTAACGTCTGTTCTCTCCTCTTCACTGCCATTCATGCCCATGCACGTTTCTTCAGTTTCTCCTCCCTTAAATCTCCATGAATGAAAGCTTGCAACGGTCCATAATGAATGGGAGACGTTGCAGCCATCAGTGATGGTGAGATGGCTATAAAAGCCGGGAAACTCCCTCTTCTTCACACTTACATACACTCATACGAATTCAAATCAAAGGCTGAGCATCACCATCGAGTTGCTGGCATCAAGAGAAGACTGAGGGAGTTGTAAGACCCACTTTGGCATCCATTCCGTCTCCATTAGCGATGGATACAGGTATGCCATGCAATTTTGGAAATCCATGTACATTTAATCATATCCATTGGTGTGCGAATCTAATCCGTTCAGAGTTCCTAGAATGGGCCATTTTAGTTAACAATCTATTCCCCATTGAACGAATGGCCAGGGCTCGTTATTGTATGTAATGCCTCATCCGACTGATGAATATTGGAGCCGAACTTCTAGCATTTTTCACACTTTTAACTGAACTGCAGTGCGTTCTTTTGCATATACGGCCACGAATATCCTTAGGTCGTTGCTTGGTGGGCTAGGCTTCGACCTCCGGTATGACTTCCACATGTCCTCATGGATTTCATATAGCAGGTCCACAGTTGTGCTTGGATGGAAACATTACAAGTAAGGCCTAGAGTATGATTGTCGATTAACATACCTTAAGGGGACAACCGAAACCACGCTGATTTCCTTCTAATCTTCAATCTTTCCTTTGACTCGACCGGCAAGGTTCCATCCTTGATGTAGTCTACGATGGGAGTCATCCAGCTTTTTGCTTCCTTTTCTTCCTTAATGTTGAAGATGACCTCTTCTTTTGTGCTCGGCTGAGGCTGAAATTCTACAACGATTTCCCTCCTGAGCTCAAATTTTACTGATGATGCCAGCCTCGCCAGGCTATCTGCAAGAGAATTTCCTTCCCTTCCGATCTATCTTTGCTGTAAATCTTTAGGTCCTTCTATCAACTCCCAAGCTTTTTCCCGAGCAGCATATTCACCATTTAACTAGTTTGGTAACTAATTTCAAGTCATAGAAGATCTCCAAATATCTTACTTCTAATAGCTTTTTAGCCACGAGCCTTGATAGCAAAGCCTCGCACTCCACCTCATTATTCAAAGCAGGGACTCCTAGTGAGATTGCCTTTTCGATCATTGACCCTACTAGTGTGAACAATACTACTCCTGCCCTGACACCCCAACCATTAGATACTCCATCCATATACATCTTCCATACTTGGCCGTCCCCACTTAGCTTTAACTCATTGTTATTGCTCTTGGTCGGTGAGTTAAAGCACGATTTGCCGAGCTGTTCAGCCTCTTTTACTAAGAACTCTATGTTGAAATCCGCAGTCATTTGTCGTTTGATCACCGCCCGAGGTTGAATCAATATGTCGTATTCACTTAGCTCGATGGGCCATTTCAACATTCTTCCTGACAGGTCTATAACAAAGCTTTAAGTGGATGTCCAATCAGGACTCTTATGGTGTGTGCTTGGAAGTAATGTAGGAGCTTCCGGGCAGCACAAACCAAGGCCAGAGCCAACTTTTCCAAAGGAAGGTATCTGGTCTCAGCATCTAGCATAGTGTCGCTTACAAAGTAAACTGGAAGATGATGCCTTCCCTACTCCCTCATCAATGCCGCGCTAACAGTGTGGTCAGACACTACTAAATATAGTATTAGTTGCTCCCCTTGCTCAGGAACAGACAGTACAGAAGGGGAGCTCAGATATTTTCTCAACTGCTCCAGGGCTAGGTCACAACCCCCATCCCACGCACTTTCTACGTGGTTCTCCAAGGCCAAGAACAAAGGCCTGCACATATCTAATGACCTGGTGATGAACTGGTTCAAGGTAGCCACCATTCCAGGGAGACTCTGAACGTCCTTCTTTGTCCTCGGTCGGGAAATATTTAAATAGAATGTATCTGCTCAGGGTTCACTTTGATTCTTCCATGTGTGACAAGAAAGCCCAAAACCTTTTGCCAACCAACTCAAAATGTGCATTTAGAAGCATTGAGTTTCAGTTGGAATCTCCTAAGAATGTCAAACACCTAATCCAAGTCTTTGAGGTGTTGAGATCCTAGCCAACTTTTCACTACCATGTCATCAATGTAAACCTTTATGGCCTTTCCAATCAGATTTGGAAAACATCTTGGTGACCACCCTTTGGTAAGTGGCGCCCATGTTCTTAAGGCCAAAGGGCATATGCTCATAGCAATATATCCCCATTGGGGAAATGAACGTCGTTTTCTCCTGTTCGGCTTCATCCATGACAATTTCCTGGTAACCTTGGAATGCATCCAGAAAACTCATCTTCTCATGTCCAGCTGTCGAATAAACCATCTGATCTATCTTCGACAAAGGAAAGTTCTCCTTTGGGCAAACTTTGTTTAGGTCTATAAAGTCTATGCATATCCGTCACTTTTTGTCTTTCTTGGGGACTACCACAGTCTTTGTCAACAACTCTAGATATAGAGCCTCTCTTATAATGGAGAATATTCATGTGCATACGTCCCTCACCATTTTGGTGAGGGACACTCATTTTTTGGAAAGCATTAATATGCAAGAGGACAAAACTTCACGCCTTTTTAAGCTTGAAAAGTCCAAAAAAGGAATTGTCCCTCACCAAAATGGTGAGGGACATATGCACATTAAGACTCCTCCTCTTGTGACATCTACCTCCAAAAGACGGTATACCCTTTTGCAGACAGCTAGTCTATATTCAAAAGCTATCTTTCTCTGATTTTGCACAACCAACTTCGCTCTTGGGTCTACGCCTAGGCTGTGACAAATCACTTTTGGGCTAACCCTCAGCATCTCGTATGGAGTCCAGGCTAACACATCTAGATTTTTCCTTAGAAGATCCACCAAGTCTTGACTATCCTGCTTTTGGAAAGAGGACCCTAAAAGGAAGTATCTGTTTGGATTGTCTTCATTGATCAGTACCTTCCCAAGTCCTTGGGTGATTTGTTGGCTTGTCTGCTAATCGCTCATCAACATTTAGGTGACTGCACTGTGATTGCTATTTGAGTAAAGCCGATTCGCCCTCCTCACTTCTGCTTCTTAACCTTACTTTTATTGCCTCTACAAGGCAACTTCTTGAAGCCACTTGACTCCCTCATTGGTCAGGAAATGAATCTTCTGATGGTAGGTGGATGGCACAACCCACATTTTGTGGATCCATGTTCAGCCCAAAATAGCATTGTAAGGGGACGGTGCATCGACCACCAGGAACTCCGTATCATGGCGTATGACTCAACCTAAGGGGCAAACCGCCTACCCACTAAATCCCACTAGGGGGAACAAGGCTAATCCTAGGTCCTGCTCCTTCAGTCCGAGGTTGTCGAACAGTCCAGCATACATAATCTCTGAAGAACTCCTAGGATCTACAAGCATCCTCCTTACCTCAAATCCCCCGACACATAGTGTCGGGACAATGAATTGTTATGGGGAATCATGACGTCCTTGAAGTGGTTTTCCGCGAATGTTATCTCATCTCATCCAATGCTATGCCTAGCCACAAGGCTAGCGCAGGTGTGCACTTAATATTCTTCTCTTAAGTGTTTCACCTTTTGCGGTTGTGCTCTGACCGCTTGTGGTGTCATCTCGTCCGGGTTTATCAAACCATGAATGACGTCGATTATCCTAATTGGTACATCCCCCTTATTTGGAACATGATGCCCCTTTCGTGCTGCCTGTTCCTACAACTTTCTTTTGCCATCCTTATCCACATACTCCTGAAGATGTCCTTCCTTGACTAGATCTTGGAGATGTTTCTTCTGCATCCGACAATTCTCCATCAAGTGTCCCTTCTCTAGATGATGAGAGCACCACAAGTTTCGGTTCTTTTTCACTGGGTCACCCATCATCTTTAACGGCTAAACAATAACTGCTTGTCTCTGATCTGAGCCAAGATCCAATAGATCAAATCTTTAAATATGGTATAAATCCCTTCAAATGCTCCTTCGCTAGCGTAGCTCGACCTATCCCTCTCTCTCCTTCTTATCCTCCTTCTTCCTTTTGTGACCGCTATTCTCAGTTTGGTGGTATTTAGGATCCATTTCATCCATGTCATCCTCCAATTTGATATATTCCTCAATCAACTCCATCAACGTTTCGTGATTGATGGGAGGACCCCTCGTTAGCATCAGCAACTATTGTAGCTGACTTTCCTTTGGCAGTCCAAGCTTGAAATTCACCACTGCCACTTGCTCGCTAGAACCATCCACCTCATTATAGATGCGCCAATATCTCGCACTATACTCCTTAAGGATTTCCTTTTCTCCCATTTTCAAAGCAAGCAGAGCACCCACATCTTTTGGTTGTTTGCTGTTTGCAACAAATCATGCAACGAATAACTCTGCCAGCTGCTTGAAATTTTGAACAGACCCTCGCTTTACCCGACGGAACCACTTTATGGCGAGGTCCCCAAACTGGCTAAAAAGACTTTGCACATCAAGGGGTCATTCCCTGTCCCAAGGGATATTGAGTGCTAGTAATGTTGCACATGGTTGATAAGGTCTATAGTTCCATTGTAGATTTTCAACTTTGGGGCCGAAAGTTGCCATGGTGGCTCGGCCCTATTAATCTCTTGGGTGAAAGGGGAGGTGAAATACTGCTGAAGAGCCTTCTTGTTTCTTTCCATGGTGGACCCTCCGATAAGTAGAGGTGCGTCACCTAGGGCCTGTAACTACAAGAAGCACTTTTGGCGACTTTTTTTAGCAACGCGTTCAAAATTTCATCGGTAATAGTGTTATTTTACTGACGTAAAAAATATATCGTCGGCCCTAAATATTAAAGGTTACTTTTTACCGATGTTTATTATAAAACATCGGTCAAAGTACAATAATTACTGACTTTTTTTTATAAAACATCGGTAAAAAATATATTTTTACTGATGTAAGAAGTAAAATTTGTCAGCAATTGTTAGGACATTTTAACTTGTTTTTTTAGAAAAATTAAAATAAAGTAAATTATTTCCAACGAATTAGTTAACTTTTTACAATGAAATATTTCGTCAGTATATAAATTTACTGACATTTTAATTGATTTGTCGGTAATTATAATTTTGAAGTTCTATTTTTGTCGACGTAAATATGTAAAACATAGGTAAATATTTTATAACTAATTTTTTAGAAAAAATTAAAATAAAATAAATTATTATCGACGTGTTAATTTAAACATCGGTAGAAGTATAATTTTACCGACGTTTTAGTTAAAACGTCAGTCAAAAGCATACTTTTACTAACGTAAAATAGAAATACATTGGTAAAGTTACCTAATTTTTAACTTATTTTTAGAAAAAATTAAGAAAATGGTTATTGATGAATTTAAACATCGGTAAAAGTATGTTTTTACCGACATTTTAATTGAAACATCTGTAAAATTATATTTTTACCAACGTAAAATAAAATACGTCCATAAAGTTTCATATTTTTTAACTTATTTTTAGAAAAAATTGATAAACATTTGCTGAAGAATTTAAATGTCAATAAAAGTTTATTTTTACCAACGTAAAATAAAATACGTTGGTAGAGTTACATAATTTCCAACTTATTTTTTAAAAAAATTAAAAAACATTTGCCTACAAAATTTTAACATTTGGCAACGAAAATAAGTCATCGGTGAAGGTCTTCAAAACTTGGCGCCAAAGGGAAATCTCTATTTCACTTTAGTGCCCCCCAATTTCTGAAGACCTCTGGTGACCTCTCTCTCTTTGCTCATCTCTCTCTAGCTCTCTCTGCTCTCTCTATCTCTCGATCTCTCCAATCTCTCGTTAGCTCTGCTTATCTCTCTCTCTTTCTCGTTCTCTCCGATATCTCGCTCTTTTTGCTCTCTCTCTCTCTCTCTCTCTCTCTCTCTCCCTCTGCTCATCTCACTCCGATCTGCATCAGTCACCTTTCTCTCGCTTTGCCACTGCCTTTGCCTCTACCAGCCAAGAGGACAAAGGAAGAAAGAGAAAGGAAAAGCAAAAATTGGCCAACGATCCGAGCATCAGCATCCCCTCTCTGCTCTCTCCCTCTCCCTTTCTCCTCTCTGCCTCATCAGTCATCTCTACAAGTGGACCTCCTCTGTGCGTACCACTCTCTCTCTCTCTTTCTCTCCTCTCTGATCACCTTTGCTGCCCCTCTTCAGATAATACCTCCCTCCCTCAATCTCTAAAATCTAGGTTGGAAGGGTTTTTGGGTTTTTTTTTTTGTGTTGGTTTAATTTGTAGAAATGTTGGGTTCTTTGGAAGCTAGAAATTGATGTGTTGGTGATTGTAGTATAGTTTATGAATTGTTGAATCTCATGCATTTGTGATAGAGAAAGTCCTTTGTTCCATTCTTCTTGCCTCAGTTTTCTCATTTGCTTGGGTCAGGATTGATCCTTTCTTGCCCAAGCAACAAGGGGTAATTTTTAGACAGTGTCGGGTGGAGTGTTAGCCTAGCCTCTCCTTGGCCTTTCTCATTACTTTTTTCAGTTTTAGCTTATTATTTCAACTTTTGGTGTTGAGTCTCTCCAAACAGTAGTAATAGCTTTTTAATCAACTATGAGTCATATAGTTGTTGACGTGGGTTGAACACATGGCTGCCCACCCGGTCATGAAATTCAACTCTGGAGATGAATTAGTCTGCTACAAGGTCAATTTGATAATAACCCCAATGTAATTTAGTTACTATCTCAAAAGTTCTTTTAAGCTATGTTGGAAAAGTCATATGGTTGTCAACCAGGAGGTGCCAACACTCAGTGATTATGAGGTGTTTAGTTAGTTTTACAAGAAAAAAAGAGCAAAATTAAAAAGGAAACGATATTTGGTGCATGTTAAAGACACCTCAAAGTTGCAGCAACCTAAAACTTACGTCTGCTTTAGGATGCAAGAAAAAATTCCCAGCTCCTGCATATTTTGGAGAATTTGACTTAAATAGACCTTTACATAATTCGTTGTATGTGTTGGGCTTTGGGAAATGTCTCTGCATTTTCAAAATGTGATGAAGTAACAACTATCCTGTCCATGCTTTTTTTCATCTAGGAAGAGGATTTACTTGATAGGTAAGACTACTTTGCAGGCAGGGCAGACCCAAGTAGAAGGGTTTTGGGGTTGAACCCCTCACCCAAACCTAAAAAAGTCCAAAAGCCCCACTATAATTTCCAATTAGTAGTTTTTTTTCCCATTTGCCTCGTCCTCCAAAAAATTTTTCTTCCCATCCTAGGAAATCTTCCTAAGTCCGCCGCTATTTGTGAGTAAAATGGGGTGGGCGATTAGGACCCTATATATCACACTGTTGTTTGGATTAAGGATGGCCATAGGTGGGAGTGACAACTCGACCCACCAACTCAAACAGAACCCTACTTAAGATTTGGATTGAAACTTTCCATTTCCTAGTTTAATTTGGATTGACACTTTTAATCATTCTAATTAGGCACACTTGGTCATAGGTGAGGAATCAGCAAATATGATGATTCCTCACTACCATCTTGAGTCAGTTTTTAACTGCCAGTTCAGGCTTTTCTCTGTTTTAGACATCTTCGGTCATTTTGTATTAGCCATCTTGTTGGTAATAGAATTTTCATACTAGCTTCCAAACATCATATTGACATAGGAGAAAAATAAACGCAAGTATCTTTACAAAAGAAAAATAGTATACAGTCCTAGTTTATTAAATCTCACATGAAATTAGCTATGAATAGGATAGCAATTGAGTAGGGTCAAGCAGCTCAACTTGCAATCCAATTGCTTAGCCCTATAAGTCGGACTAAGCCAGGCTACACTTTCGGCATCATTCAAGCATAACACTATCTGTCTGATTTGATTTTGGGCCAGGAAAGAGATTACAAACCTTAAGAAAAATCAATAATCTAGAGCAAGGAAAGATGGACCTGGTCAAGCCTGTGTTGTCCTGGCCCAGTTGTAACTTAGAACTAAGCCTAGTAACTAGTAAATAACCATGGAATATCAGATCTAGTCCAGTCTTTGAGTTGACCTATCGAGTTTAACTCAGCACATTCAAAACTAGATTGGCACTGCAGCACAATAGTTCATGATCTGGGCCATTCATCAGATGGCTCTTCCAATGTAACAAGATGATAAAATTCTCACTGATTCACCATCATGCAATGTCATTCTTTTTTTAAGATTGCATCAGGTGCCAGTGTAAATCCTGGATTGAAGGAAATAACATAATATCTTGTGATAGAAATGAATTCCACTATATTCTCAATTACGTACCGGGACAGACCATTCCAATCCGTTCCATTTCTACTAATACCTCAAGCAAATAAGCCCAGAAAACCATTGAGATAAGTAAATAAATGTTCGAAAAACATCAACTGTGTTCTGTCAACGGGTCATAGATCCAACCATTCTCTCTTTTCTACCTCTTTCTCCAACGGACTCCATGGAGGCACCTTTCTGAAAAGAAACCTCCATCTCAAAACTACAAAACATGCACCTCAACTTTATTTGGGAAGAGCAGCTCACTCTGAAGTCTGAACCACGATAGAGACTCCAAATTAACAATTCAAGTGAAAGTGGTCAAACAGCTCACTCTGTAAATTTGAGTGTTTGATGTTGTTCGATGTTTGCTTTTTTTGGTGTCCGGATATCTTGATTGCTACATGTTCACTGTTTCACATATCATATAAACTAAATATAATCCTATGAGATTCAAGCTAATTGATTGTTGGTTTTGATTTTGCGCTAGAGAAGTTGGTTTCTAATTGCATGTGATTAGGTTATATATGGACAAGAGTTGGATATTGCATTATCAAAGCCGATTTAGTACGGAGTACACGGCCAAGCTAAACTCATTTATTGATTTTGCAAAGGCGAATTTAGGTGGGCAGCGGTAATTCAGTGCCCGTATCAGAAGCATGACTATGGAACCTTGAGAAGTCATTTGCACATTCAAAGAATGATGGTCTCATACCAATAGTGGATACATCACAGGGAACCTATAGTTCAACCCAATGATTCTGATAAGAGTGAGGATAAATCAGAAGAGAATCAGGATGAATACGATGAGTTGATATAGGACCTTCATAGGGGAACATACATAGAGGAAGATACTCAAGAGAGGGATGATGTGCAAGATTTAAAAAATTTGTTGAAAGCTTCCCAGCGTGGCCTGTGCCCAGGATATAAAAGCTTAGATACTCTATTAGCATTTGTTATTAAGATATTGCATGTGAAAGTAGAAAGTGGGTGTAGCAATAAGTCATTCAAGAAGGTTTTGCAGATTTTTAAGGACTTTTTACCTGAATGTCATGTGGTGCCGGCCTCAATTTACAAGGCGAAGAAATTATTACGTGACTTGGACATGTATACAAGACCATAAATGCCTGCAAACACGAGCGTGTGTTGTATTGGAAGGAGAATGCTTAATTGGATAAATGTCAAGAATGTGAAGAGCCTAAGTGCAAGGTCAATGATGGCAAGCGAAAAAAGATCCCTCATAAGATACTCTGTTACTTCTCATTGCCACTGAGGTTGCGCAAATTGTATATGTCAAGAAAGACAGCCACAGAGATGAGATGGCATAGTGATAAGTGCGTTGATGATGGGATAGCGAGGCATCCGGCTAACTCCATAGAATGGAAAGAATTTAATAAGAAATATCCAGAGTTTGCACCAGAGACATGTAATGTGAGGTAGGGGTTAGCCACCAATGGATTCAACCCTTTCTGTAACATGAGCAGCTTTTATAGTATGTGGCCTGTCATACTAATGCCCTATAATTTGTCACCATGGATGTGCATAAAGGAGACATTTTTCTTGATGTCATTACTTTTTCCAGGACCAAACTCACCGAGAAACGATATTGATATATATCTGAGGCCCTTGGTTAACGAGTTGAAGGAGTTGTGGGGTGATGGCTATGATGCGTCCACTAAACAGACTTTTCAGATGCATGTGGCTATGATGTGGACCATAAATGACTTTCCTGCATATGACAACTTGTCTAGGTGGACCACAAAAGGTTAAAGCACTTGCCCCTCATGTAATGATAGCTCATTGGGGGTGAAGTTCATAGATAAGATTAGGTACAATGGCCATTGAAAATACTTGGAACTGAACCACCAATGAGGTAAAAGCAAGGCCTTCAACGGTCAGCCTGAGCTTGAAAAGAATTCTTTGGATTTATTGATGCAAAAGATACTAGACTAACTAGAAAAACTAGCGTCGATAAAGTTTGGCAAGAATAAGAAAAGATCGTGTGACTATGGAGAACTGAATTGGACAAAGAAAAGTATCCTATTTGAATGGCCCTACTGGAAGTGCAAAAAACTCCGACACAACCTTAATCTTATGCACATTGAGAAGAACAACTGTGTAGCTTTGGTTGGAATAATTTTGGGCATAAAGGGTAAAAACAAGGACACCAAGAAAGTGCATAAGGATTTGAGAAATATGGGCATCAGGCTAGAGTTGCATCTTGTGGAGAGGGGAAATGAATCCAGCTTGAAGCCCCATGCCTTTTACACTTTGGAACTAAAACACAGAGATGGATTTTATGAATTCTTGAAGTCGATCAAATACCCAAACAGCTATGCAGCAAACTTCTCGAGGTATGTAACCTTAAAAAATGGTAAATTATCTGGTTTAAAGAGCCATTATTACCACATCCTTATCCAACACATCCTTCTAATTGGCATGCACGGTTTTCTGAATAAGGATATCTGTACAACATTGTTTTAGTTAAGCATCTTTTTCCAAGACCTTTGCTAGAAAACACAGAGACACGATGATTTGAAAAAATTAAAGGAGTAGATAATTTTGATACTGTGCAAGCTGGAGAAGATTTTTCGTCCTACCTTTTTTGATATGATGGTCCATCTATCAGTTCATCTGCTACGTGAGGCCATGCTTGGTGGGCCGGTGCAATAACGACCGATGTACCTAATAGAAAGGTGATAGTTAATAACCATTTATTAATTATTTATGTATTAGTGCAATTGCCTTGATTAATCCGTGGATGTACCCATTTTGGACCCCCGACTCGAAAACTGCCCGTTGGGGGTCCACAACGAGAAAAGGCCCCAGGAAAATTCGGAAACCGGCATGAGCACTTCACTCGAAGGTATAATAACTTATAGGAATTGACCGTTCACAAATCGGACTCTTGGTTAAAGAATTAGACATAAAAACTTAGGATTTCCAAGATTTAGGCTCGAAAACTGCCTGCTGGGGGCCAACAATGGGAAACAGCTACCGGAAAAATTAAAAACTAGCACGAGCACCTCGCTTAAGGCCAAATTAACATGTAGGAACTTACAGCTCACAAATTGGACTCCCAATTAGAGAATTAGAGCTAAAAAACTAGGATTTCCAATACTTAGGCTAGAAAACTATTCGTCGGTGCCCCAAAATGGGAAACAGCCCTGAAAAAATTGGAAACCCACACGAGCACTTCGCTTGAGGGTAGAGTAACTTGTAGGAACTAATGGTTCATGAATTGGACTCTTGGTTAGAGAACCAGATGCAAAAACCTAGGATTTCTAACACTTAGGCTTGAAAACCGTCTGCCGGAGGTCCAAAACAAAAACGGCTCCTGGAAAAATAAAAAGCCGGCACGAGCACTTCGGTCTAGGGTAGAGTAACTTGTAGGAACTGATGGTTCATAAAGCGGACTCTAGTTAAAGAATTAGAAGCAAAAACTTAGGTTTTCCAAGATTTAAGGTCGAAAACTTCTTGCTGGCAGTCAAAAAAGGGAAACAGCCCCTTGAAAAATTGGAAACTAGTATAAGCACTTAAAGGTAGAGTAATTTGTAAGAACTAACAGCTCGCAAATCGGACTCCTGGTTAGAGAATTAAATGCTAAAACTTAGGATTTTTAACACTTAAACTCTAATAAAACTGGCTACCGAATGTGCAAAACAGGAAACAGCCCTTAAAAAAATCAGAAATTAGCACAAGCACCTCGCTCGGGGGCAAATTAACTTGTAGGAACTGATGGCTCACAAATTAGACCCCTAGTCAGAGAATTAGACCCAAAAACCTAGGATTTTCAACACTTAGGCTCAAAAACTGCTTGTCGAGGGTCCAAAATGGGAAATGGCCCCTAGAAAAATCGAAAATCCACACGAGCACTTCATTTGAAGGTAGAGTAACTTGTGGGAACTAACGGTTTACAAATTAAACTCCCAATTAGAAAATTAGATGCAAAAACCTAGGATTTCCAACACTTGGGCTTGAAAACCGCCCACCGGAGGTCCAAAATAGGAAACAATCTCCGGAAAAATCAGAAACCGACATGAGCACTTCACTCGAGAGTAAAGTGACTTGTAGGAACTAATGGCTCACAAATCGAACTCCTGGTTAGGGAATTAGACACAAACGCTTAGGATTTTCAACACTTAGGCTCGAAAAACCGCCCGTAGACAGTCAAAAATAGGAAACGGCCCCCGAAAAATCGAAAACCAGCACGAGCACTTCGCTTAAGGGTAAAGTAACTTGTAGGAACTGATGGCTCACAAATAAAACTCCCGGTTAGAGAATTAGATGCTAAAACCTAAGATTTTTAACACTTAGCCTTTAAAACTAACTGCCGAAGGTCCAAAACAGAAAACAGCCTCCAAAAAATTGGAAATTGATATGAAGATCTCACTTGGGGCCAAATTAACTTGTAGGAACGGACGACTTGCAAATCAGACTTCCAGTTAGAGAATTAGAAGTTAAAACCTAGGATTTTCAACACTTAGGCCAAAAACTGGCCGCCGGAGGTCCAAAATGGGAAACAGCTACAAAAAATATTGAAAACCTGTACGAGTTCCTTGCTCGAGGCCAAATTAACTTGTAAGAACTGACGTCTCGCAAATCAGACTCCCGATTAGAGAATTAGATGCAAAAACCTAGGTTTTTCAACACTTTTGCTTGAAAATAGGCCGCCGGAGGTAGAAAGTGGAAAATGGCCCTTGAAAAAATTGGAAACCTGCAAGAGTACGTCATTCGAGGCCAAAGTAATTTGTAGGAACTGGCGGTTCGTGAATCGGACTCCTGGTTAATGAATTAGACTTAAAAACATTGGATTCTCAACACTTACGCTCGAAAATAGCTCGTTGAAGGTTGAAAACGGGAAACGGCCACCGGACAGCTAGGAAACCGGCACGAGTATCTCGTTCGAAGCCAAAGTAACTTTTAGGAATTCATGGCTCGTGAATTAGACTACCGATTAACGAATTAGAAGCAAAAACCGCCTGATTCTCAACACTTAGGCTGGAAAATAAGCTACCGAAAAAACTTAGGAAAGGATTCTATATATATACATGTTTATCTTACATTTGTAATTTAATTCATTAAAAAGATTCTAATGTTGTTTTTGTCATTACAGATTATTAGATGCTTTGGGGTCGGTTACAAACTTGTAGGGTTGTTTTATTTTCTTTTTAGTTTATTTTATTTATAAATCGGACATTTATATGGGACTGTATCAATGATTGTAATATTTGTTTAATGAGATGAATGATTTGATGAAAAATGACGATGGTTGTTTGTTTATTTAGTAACTTTTGTATGTATGCATTTCTTATGTTGAATACAAATATATGAATAGGTTTATATTTAATACAGTTGTATAAACAAGTTTATAGGAAAATTATATTGAAAAAATAAATAATACATTTTAAAAGAAATTTGTCAACTAAAAAAGTGATTTCCCGACATTTTTTTCGTTGGTAAAAATGTATTGAAAATAATTAAAAAGGACAAATTATTTTACCAATGTTTTTTTTTGTCAGTAAAAGTGAAATGAAAATTAAAAAAAAATGAAATGAGTTTACTAACGTTCTTTAATGTCGGTAAAATTAAATTGAAAATTTATAAAAAGGGGCAATGATTTTACCGACATTAAGAAAAATTGGTAAAAGTAATTTGAAATTTTAAAAATGGGGAAATGATTTTACCAACGTGATAAAAATGTCGGTAAAATTAAAGCAAAAATTTAAAAATAAATTTATGAATTTACCAACATTTCTTAACTTTGGTAAAAGTAATCTAAATATTTTTAAAAAGGGAAAATGATTTTATTGACTTTAAAAAAATGTGGGTAAAAGTAAAAAGGAAAATTAAAAAAGTGAAATTAATTTACCGATGTTAAAATTGAAATTTTAAAAAATATGGAAAAATTTTTTATCTACATTAAAAAACATCGGCAAAATTAAAATTAAAATTAAAAAAAATGAAATGAGTTTACCGACATTATTAGACATTAGTAAATTAGAAATTATCGTCAGTAAGGGCATAATTTTGGCCGATGGAGTTTAATTCTATCGGTAAAATTTTTTGTCTACGACTTTTTACTGACAATCGGGCAATGCAAATATTTTTGTTGGTAGAGGTATATTCCAATGTTTTAGTCTCTTTTGGTGATGAAAAGTTTTTAGCAAAAATGTAAATTGTTATAGTGTGTTCGATGAGTGTTCGACTTCCTTCAGCGCCTCTTCCGTACGTCTCCTATCTTCATGCCTCCTCAGGGATTGCCAAGCACGCCTGCTGACTCCGGCTTTATGGTTTGACCACCCATTTTGCAGTGAGCGAGCCCCTTCTGATCCACAAGTCTCCTGAGGTCGACTGCTGTAAGTTTGGCTCATTACCTCTACCGATGCTTCTTGTCGGCGCCCGGTCCTGGCATCTTGTTCACTACGTCGAGTCCAAGCCCTTTGACTCAGGGAATATTGGTGCCGACCAGGGTGTCGTTGTGAGCCCCCCTCCTCTGGCCTTTTGGAGGCGATCGATCTTCTTTTGTTGTCGTCTTACTTTCTCCACCCGTTCTTGCACTGTTTCTTCGCATGCGCGCTTGACATGTGAGCGTGGAGTCCCGGACGAAGGTAACCCTTGGCTCAGGTCTGTGTTGTTGTAGGCTATTGGGGAGCGAGACGTGTGGGTCCCCGCTGCTTCCTTCATTCTGTCGGTGCACCTCCGACTTTATATTCCGGTGCTCATCTTTACAGGAACCCTCACGATTAACGTTAAGCTCTGGCTCTGACCAAAGACTCTTCTCGTAAATCAGATCGTCGACCCCACTGTACTTCCTCGTGGTTATGGTTCCTCGACCCCAGGGATCCTCACGAGTGCTCTGAGCTCTCGCTTCTTGCATACGTTTCTCGTGTAGTTATTCTATGGGTTGAAACTTTCGTTCCCACAGACGGCACCAAAATTTGTGGGGTTAAATTTGGTGAAGTCAACGTTGACCATTTTTTGGTGAAACGCACTTTGCTCTTGAACCGAGCAGTTGATCCGAGTTGAACAGGAGAATCGATCTTCTTTCTTGCACCAAGTCAAATTGTCAAAGCTACTAGCCAGAAAGATTCTTACTAACGGCCCTCTGACGTTCAAGTTGGGTGGCATCTTTTGATAAAAGGCAACACAGTAGAGAAAGGTGGTATTACCCTTCATTTCGTGTCACTCCATGAACATTCTGTGTCCCTTTCCATAGGCTGAAGGACCTATTTTTTAGGAAGAGAAAGGAAGGTTGATGCATATCCTGCCACGTTCGTTGTGGCCACTATCCACTCACTTTTGGATGGATTGGCATCTGCCCCTCATTCCCCTGTATCTCCCTTAATAGCCAGGACAATGGTTGATTTATTAAGACAGAAATGCTAGCTGCACACCTGGTTCTACAACCCACTCCACAACTATCCCATGTGGAGTGCCAACTCAGACCAAACCCACTATAACCCACTCCACAACTATCCCATGTGGAGTGCCAACTCAGACAACTATCGCGATGAAATTTCATCTTGCCCGCCAACTTCACATCGCCTTGGGCTGAAAAAAAGGGAAAGGAATAGAGCACTTCGCTTCGTTTCCCTCATCTCCTCATCTCTCATCCCCTCATCCCCTCATCTCTTTCCCCTTTCTTTCCCTCACCTCTTTCGCTACTGCGTTTCGGTCGTCGCTGCCATCCAACCGGTGATCGCTGCCCTCCTGTTGTCCTTGCCCTCTAGGCCAACAACGTCCCATACAAAGGGCTGTTGTTTACCTTATCCCCTCATCTCTTTCCCCTTTCTTTCCCTCATCTCTTTCATTGCTGCGCTTCGGTCGTCGCTGCCATCCAACCGATGATCGCTACCCTCCAGTTGTCCTTGCCCTCCAAGTGACCTCATCTTCTCAACTTGGGTTTTGATTAATAGGGATTAGGGTTCGGGGAGGGGATGGGTTGGAATGGACTCTGTCTGGAGTGGAGAGCTCTGCCATGGCATCCTCCTCTTCGTCAATGGCAAACTTACCATCAATCTAGAGCTTTTTCATTGCATCCAAAGCTCAATCCAGACATCTGCCCCCTGACCCAAGCCTTTCCCTCTTTCCCTTTTTTTTCTTTTCTTTTTTTTTTTTAAATTTTTTTATGCCTCACCAATGGTATCAAAGCCAATAATCTAGAGCTGTGTCATGGCATCTAGAGCTAAATCCAGACATCTGCCTCTGAACTGACTCTTTCCCTCTTTTTTTTTGTTATATATTTTTTATTTTTTGAATTTTTTATGCCTCACAGGTGGCATCGGTGGCATCAAAGCACCATTTGTGGAAATTTATTTTTTTATTTTAATATTGTCAATATCTGTTTGTGGAAATTTATAATGGGTTTCACTACGTCAAAATGGGTTAAATCCCACACTAATTTGGTGTGAAAAACAACAGGTTTAAACACTTGATTATAATCCACAATACTCCACAATTCTCAACTTTTGTTAAAGAAAAACTACATACTCTTATATGGGAAAATTCATTAATAAAAACAACAATTTAGAGCACTTGCTTAATTCGTTAAATGCCACGGCTTTAGACTCCTGTTTTTATTGACCTAAATACTTAATAAAAGAAAACCCAAAATCGATTTGCTTCCCTCTTTCCTTTTGCACCATTTTGCAAAATATTGCACAAAACTGTGCCCTCATCAACGTGTGACCCTACCTTCTCTCTCTCATCTCTTCAACCAGTGAGAGTCTCCAAGGTAACATATTTTTCCTCCTTTTTTCTCTGATCACTCTCTTTGTATCTCTATGTTTCTCTCTCTATTTGTGTGCAGCAATTCTCAAAACGCAGATTCGTTGATGTGGTGGGTAATCAGAGGACCCCTGTAACTAAAAACTCAGATTCGTTGTGTCTCTGTTTTATTACATCTTCTTAAGTTCCCCACTTCTCAATTTCTCTCTGCAACAAGAGGAAGGGAACAAAGTTGAAAAGCCAAATTTTTCTTGTGCATGGGATAGTAGGCTCGGGTGGGCTAGCTGATGGATGATCAGCACCATGGATCGTGAAGGGGATCCATGGGGGACCAAAGCTATGAGGGACCCATGATGAGTGGACGATGTTTGGCCCACCATCTGATGACTCCAATTTCCTTAGGCGTGAAAGACCTCCTGACAGAGATACAATGTTCTCTGTTTTATTACTTCTTCTCAATTTCTCTCTGCAACATGAGGAAGGGAAGAAATTGAAAACCAAGATTTCTCTCGTGCATGGGATACTAGGCCCGAGTGGGCTAGTTGATGGATGATCAGCACCATGGATCGTGAAAGGGATCCATGGGCAACCAACACTGTGAGCGACCCATGATGAGTGGACGATGTTTGGCCCACCATCTGATGACTCCAATCTCCTTAGGAGTGAAGGACCTCCTGACAAAGATATAGTGTTCTTTGTTTTATTACTTTTTCTCAATTTCTCTCTGCAACATGAGGAAGGGAAGAAAATAAAAACTGAGATTTCTCTCGTGCATGGGATACTAGGCTCAGGTGGGCGAACTGATGGATGATCAGCACCATGGATCTTGAAGGGGATCCATGGGTGACCAAGGCTGTGAGGGACCCATGATGAGTGGACAATGTTTGGGCCACCATCTCATGATTCCAATCTCCTTAGGCGAGAAGGACCTCCTGACAGTGTCTCTGTTTTATTGTTTCTTCTTCTTAGTTTCTCTCTACAACAAGAGGCAGGGAACAAATTTGAAACCCCAAATTTGTCTCGTGCATGGGATACTAGGTCTGGGTGGGCCAGCTAATGGATGATCAGCACCATGGATCTTAAAGGAGATCCATCGGTGACCATGGTTGTGAGGGATGATGAGTGGATGATGTTTGGACCCATGATGAGTGGATGATGTTCGGCCCACCATCTGATGACTCCAATCCCCTTAGGAGTGAAGGACCTTCTGATAGAGATGAAGTTGTATTTGTCTCTGTTTTTTATGTATTTGTAGAATAGATTTACAGTGATATAAGGGAAATTGATGAGACTTCTATATGTTTGTTTATTAAGCTTTATTTGATATTGTATTTGTTTTGAAAATTGGTCGAATATTTTGAAGATTTTTTTTGGTTATTGGTTTTAGTGGAAATTATATTTTCTTCACCATTAGTTTAATAACTAATTTTAGATTTCTGATTTTATAAATATTTTATCACAAATCCGAATTTAATAACGGTGCCAAATATAATTCTAGTCATTATACTCATCCAAGCAAATCTAACATGGTATTGCTAATTGAGTTTTTCGTGGCTCATTTTCAACACAAAACACTCTTAGACTCAACACACGAATAATGCCAAATAGTTCCCAGGGCATTTGCTTTTTCTATCACACTTATATATGGTTTTTTATGGCCAACTCTTTTCTTTCTGTTGTAACCTATCATCTCTTTTGATATTATTGTTTTAGATCTGATAAGTATTTTGTATTTAGTTTTTAGGCTTATTCTTATATTGCTTGATTCTTCCTATTTTTATATCTTCTATATTTCCATGCAGCTTATGCAGGAAATCCATGTACAACCTCCTAATATTTTATCCATAGATTCTTTTTTTCATTGAATTGTGATGAGAAGTATGTTGGTGGGATCCTTTTAGTCTTAAAACTGCAACTTTTGAAATAAAAATATTAATAATTTGATAATTTTATGTGTGAGTTAAGTAAGGTTCTGAATCCCATTAATCTTAATTTACGTTAATTAAGCTCATTCTATATTAACTGAACTTGATTAAAGCTAATTTAATCCAAAAATTTTCGGGTTTGGGCCTTGGATAGGGAGTTGAGCGGAGTTCGGCCCCACTTTAGTAGTTAAGGGCCTTTTCGTAATTTGTCCTTGCACCTCTTGGACACCTCGTCCATTTCCTTTCATGGAATCTTTTGCGTAGATCATCTTTCGTGTTGGGCCCGACTTGATCCGGACTTATCTTGGTCCAATTGAGATGCATTGCCTAAACTGAAATTTCTTAAACCGTATGGCCTTGCATGTAACTTCCAGAGAAATTCATGTTTAAATGGGAGCTCAACGTATCTTCCTCTCTTCTTTTCGTACAACTGCTAGAGCTCTCCCTTCTCTTCAGTTTCTCTTCATTCCTCTTCCCCTGGAGGCACTACCACGACTAGTAAGGGGTCGTGCATGTGTTAGGAAACATCTCCACCGGTTTCCTTCTCCCTTGGGTACCTCCTTCCTGAAATCACCACCTTCTCACATTCGACAGCAGTATAAGTTTAGGGGTTGCCTCCATTTCATCCTTTTGGGTTTTTAGGGCCATAAGGACTCCACCACATGACATGCATGTGAACTTAAACCCCATTTTCCTCTTTGCATATTCTATTATAGAGAACCCATTTTGATTTGGAGTTTTCCCTCTACCCACACGACAAGAAGAGTTAGAAAAGGGCTAAACACTGGTAACAAGGCAAGTACTTGAGCTTATATGTACTGCATGTGTAATTTATTCATTGCATGTTGAGTTAGTTCTTCCAATTTTTCCCACCGCAGTCTCTTCTTAATAGGTGTGTGTGAATTAAGTTGTTACTTGGGTGCCAGTGGGGTATGAATCAAGTGGGAATGGTAAAAATGGGAATAGAGGGTGTGGGAGTACAAAACACCTTAATTGGATACTACTAGTAAGTCATAGAACGCCCTCCCAATATAGGTTCTGTACTAACTGAAATCGGAATTGAGCTACAGAACTGTATTCCGGTTTCTGAAGCTTACGGTGAAGCTACGGCTAAGCCGTGAGCACTTACGGCTCAAGGTCCAAAGAGCAACAAAACCCGATTTTGAACTACCGCTCACCCACGGTTGCACCGTGAAATGTACTACGGCTAAGCCGTATCCAGCCCGTACCCAAGCCGTAGGTCTTCCTACGGCGAGCTTTCCAGAGAGCTCATGGAACCCAGTTTCTTCTACGATTTGCACACGGCTACACCGTGGAATACACTACGGCTACACCGTAACCTCCCCGTACCCTAGCCGTAGGCTTAGCTCGGCTAAGCTGTAGGCCAATATACGGTTGAGCCGTAAATGCGCCTGAAAATCCTGACGGATTCTGACCCACTCGGCTAAGCCGTAGCCTTGTATACGGCTAAGCCGTAAGGACCCAATGAATGGAGGATGTTAGGAACTTCCAATGACCTTGTAGGGCCTTAGTATTGGTACCTTCCACACCTCCACATTGGCCACCGGTAATTACATGTTGGAATGAATGAATAACTTATGAATGAGTTCCCAATAGCAAGTCATGGATGTTGGCATAAGAAGATGTCCCGTATGCCTATAAGGTAATACCAAGACATGGCAACACAACGACACCAGATTTCTTATGAGTACATCGAGTTGAATGTTCTTGGGGATCATGGGCCAATTAATATAGGATGAGTAGTAATATCTCAATCCGAATGCATGCATCTTGCTACAACACCCCAGCTTCAACATGAACTACTTTTTTTAGCAAAACCCTGAGGTAATTCAGACTTGAGCTTCTAATGAGTGCGAGCTTGTTAACCAAGGGTATGATATGACTGATACGATTGGATCTGAGTCTGCACCACTCAGCTTACGCCCTTTGGGTATATGTATGACACCACTGCAGTAGGTTTACGAAGGAGTAGTCGGCGCTCTTCGGGAAGCTAGCTTGATCCCCTAGCGACCCATATGATATGTGTATGCTCCCTTTTGGGAGAATAGAGCGCCGTGGTTGCCAATCAGTATGTATGACATTTAAGTTGTAATTCCTCACTCATGCATCATGTTCAGTGATTGTTCTTGTTGATATATTATGTTGTATTAGTTTTATATGCCTTAGTACTTGCTTAACCGTCGTATTAACAGTGTTACCATTGGTATTGCAGGTCCAGAACCCGGTCCCAACGTGGACACTGACGCGCCCTCGGAGGGTACCCCAATGGTACCTCGGGGTGTAGACGAGTGGACAAATGGCGACGATTATTACTAGCCATCCTACGGAGCGCGTGTATTCTTGGGATGTTATGCTTGGACCTTTTGTATCAAACTCTTAAGTAGTATTCTTGGAATGTACATAAAAGACTTTAACACTATCATATGTATATATATATATATGTTTACTTTTGAAAGTTAACAGACTATGAACTTCATGTGCTCTTAATAATTACTGAGTATTTCTCAGGATTTCGCCTATGATAAGTTATGTTTGTATGTGTGTCAGCATACCTCACACGTTCTTGTTGAATCTCCCTTGTAGGAATTCGTGCATAATTCTTCAGGGCACGGATTTCTATAGGATTACGTATCCACGCCCTGGGGGCCCACTCAAATCTCCAAATTCCCGGGATCAGGGCATGACAAGTTACCTTTCAAGATTTATCTAAAGGAATGTATAATGTTGCACATTACATGAAGTTTAGTTTATCAATGACACCGTTTGACGATGCTTACTATTTTAAACATTTTCGAACATTAGGATTATCTATATTTGTTTGTACTTTTAATCTCCTTCTAAATTTTAATGCTATTTGTAATCTTTTTAAATTTCATTGATATATCATGTAATTTGCTATTTTTGTGTGATGATTAATGAACAATTACCATTATATATTACCTAATTTGAATTTAAACAAGTAATATTCCATATTAAATTTCTTGCATTTCTATTGGTTTATATTAAATGTAAAATGTCACATTGGTTGATTTTTTTCCTCATAGTGATTGGGCCATAAAAGAATGGAACTAACATAAAGTTATAGTTTTGTTTTTGTTTTTTTGAAAATAAAACAAGAAAGTAAATTAATTTGAGTCATTTTAGCTCACAAATATAGTTAAGATCAAAATGGATATAAAGAAGAAACTCCACTTTCCTGATAACAAAAAACCACACACGTATTACTTAACCATTTAAAAGTATAATCAGTGTACTCTTCGTAATTACTTTTCTATTTTATTTTTTTTAATTTTAAAAGCTTATAGATTTTTTCATTGTATGACTTATTTTTACTGATGAGTAGTGGTCAGATGTTAACAAATATATTTACGTCTAATATAAATATTAATCTGATGTTTCTAGCACTATCCATCTCCAGTACAATGCAAGGTGAAAGACAGGAGCAAATCTCCTTCAAGTAGAAGAGAAATTTTAAGCAACACAGGTACTACATTTCCCTCATATATGCCGTTAGTTTGTAACTTATTTTAGATTTATCATTGAAATTTTATTCGGTGTAGAATTACTTTTACTAGCCCCAATTTCTTTTTTATTTAATCTATATGTTCACCTTTTTATGCATGTTATCCACTTTAAGTATACATAATTTGGCCTCTTGAAAAAATTTTACATTATTACGATTGTCGTATGAGCTTGTAGGACCAAGTATTTTATGTTTGAAATATCTTTTTCATTGATGGAGTGATTCTATTTGAAAAAAAAGGTGCATTTTTTTGAAAAAAAATATGCTATAAATGAAATTTGATCTCCGAGTGCTTTTGACAATCAAGTGTTCAATTGAAAAGGCTGCAAAACATATTTTAAAATATAACTCTAAGCAAGGAGTGGATGAAGGCATCAAGGTCATCTTCTGAATATATAAAAGGAGTTGGGGAATTCATTGAGTTCATTAGAGCTAATGCGCTTACATTAATGGGGGAGGATTGATATTGTTGCCCTTGTGTGAAGTGTCGAAATGTAATCAAAGGGAAGAAAATAATAAATGATATTCGTACACATTTAATATGTAATGGCAGAGATAGGTCGTACACAACATGGATCCATCATGAGGAAATCCATCTCCAAAGACATAAAGAAGTTGGGGCCAGTAGCAAAAATAATGATGCATACATTGGTATGGTTGATATGGTGAATGATTAATTTGGGCTTGTTTGTGATGAGGGTGACACACTATCACAAATGGGCAATATCATATCTGAAAGGATTAATGATGTTAATAATGAAGAAGATGGTGATGCCCAAGAGTATTCACCAGATAATACTCGTTACAAAGATTTGATGGAGGATACAATACAACCCTTGTACCAATCGTGTTAAATTGAAGATACAAAATTATTAGTGAAATTTGAATTACTAAGCATGAAGGCCAGACATCAATGGTCTAATGTGAGTTTCAATGAGTTACTCAAATTGTTTAAAAGGGTTTTTCCAAAAGATAATACTTTAGCAAAAAACACAGGATGGTTAATTCATTGTGTATGGACTGTAACATTATCCATGCATGCCTTAATGATTGCATGTTATACTGGAAAGAGCATGAACATCGAGATAATTATCTTACCTGTGGCAAAAGTAAATGGCAGCCAGATGATAAATCAAAGCCGAACTGAAAGCATAAGCCCTAGAAGAAGTTAAGATACTTTCCATTAGCATCAAGGTTGCAAAGATTGTATAGTGTGCCATGGATTGCAGAGAGTATGATATGGCATGCAAATGCAAGCGCTAGACCAAGCCAATCAATCATACGCCATCCAGTGGATTCTTCATGTTGGAAACAAGTTAATCAGAAATGGTCTAATTTTGCTTCTGAGACACGTAATATTCTGTTGGGGCTTGCAATAGATGGATTCAATCCTTTTGGAAACAATAACAATACCTATAGTTGTTGGCCGGTTATGATTGTTCCATATAATCTTCCTATGTCCCTTTACATGCGCAAAGAGTTCATAATGTTAACATTGTTAATTCCTGGAAAGAAAGGCCCAGGGCATAACATTGATGTCTATCTACAACCATTGATTGAAGAGTTAAATGAATTATGGTCCATTGAAATCAAAACATACGACTCTTACAAAAATACTATGCTCACAATGAAAGCAATTTTGTTATGGACTATATATGATTTTCCAGCATATGGCCATTTATCAGGTTGTAGGACTGCAGACAAGTATGCTTTTCCTATATGTAATGAAGGGATAGAGTCCAAGTGGCTAACAAATGGAAAGAAATTGTGTTTCATGGGGCATAGAAAATTTTTACCAAGTATGACTCAACTTTTTAGATACCAAAAATCACAATTTAATGGGTATGAAGAACATAGGAATCCTCCCAGGCATTTGAGTGGTTCTAAAGTACTAGGTAGAATGGAAGTAACTAAGGTACAGTTTGGAAAGAGAGGCAAGAAGAGGAAGAGTGTAGAAAAGAATAATTCCACTCCGTGGTAAATGAGATCGATCTTTTATGACTTACCATATTGGAAGGTGCATTATACTAATTTATGTTTAAAATTATATTAATGTTGTATACTAGACTTATCAATTACTAACACAAATATTTATCTTTTATATAGGATTTGCCTATTCTTCATAATCTGGATGTGATGCATATGGAAAAGAACGTTGTAGAAATCTTGGTTGGAACAATTATGAACACAAAGGATAAGACAAAAGATAATCTTGAGGCTCGGAAAGACCTAAAATAGATGTAAGTTAAGAGGAAGTTGTGGCCTATAGAAGTAAATGGAAAGGAGACATATCCTGAAGGTCCTTACAACTTGTCCCGAACAGAGAGAGAATTGGTTTGTAAATCCTTATACAATTTGAAGGTTCCCTTTGGTACAGTAGGTTTTGGAAACATAAGGTGAACTTAGAAAACAATCAACTAAAAAATTTAAAATCTCATGACTATCATATTTTAATGCAACAGCTGCTGTCGGTGTTGTTGATACATGCATTTAAAGCTCACAAGCCATTATGTGTTGCCCTTCAACAATTATCAATATATTTTAATGTTATATGTTCGAAGACCATCAAACGTTCAGAACTAAGTAAGATGAGAGAATGTATTGCCGAAACATTATATGTGTTTGAAAAGTACTTCCCTCCTTCATTTTTTGTATCTATATACACCTTGTTGTGCACCTGGCAAAGGAGGTGCAGATTTGTGGATCTGTTAGATACCATTGGATGTATCCATTTGAGTGGTAAATATAATTATTTATTCTAATTTTATTTTTTATTTATTAACTTGTGAAAGTTAATTTACAAATTGTGTGTCAGGATGATGAAAACGTATAAAGGATATGTGGTGAATCAAATATACCCAGAAGGTTGTATTACAGATTGTTTCCTTTTAAATGAAGCTATGATGTATGCTATAAATTACATGCCTTATCATACAAAAGAGAGTCATAAGCAAGGACGGGGGAGGTGGATGGGTGATGATAGTCAATCTGGATACCCTATTGATAAAAAAAAGAAGATCTACAAACTTGGTCATGTGCAGTACCAACAAGCACGCAAATGGGTATTAAGCATGTCTACTGGGAATGAAAAGTGGAAAAAGTGTAAAAAATCCAAACCTTATATTTTCTATGCCATAATTTATTTATTGCATTGCGAATTGACACGGTATCTTCATATCCAGGAATTATGATATATACGTGCAGAGTCTTCTATCTAACATTCAAAATCAGAGAAGTACTATAAGAGCTGAAAAGGTGGTCGATTACATTTATTGGCTTAGGCAACAACTAGAAAAAGAAGAAAACAGTGTCATAAAAAGGCTTACTGATGGACCTAATTTTGAAGCTATTTCATACAATGCATATGCAATAAATGGTTATGTTTTTTATACAGCTGATGTGGAAATGAACAAAACGACACAGAATAGTGGGGTATCCATAACTGCTCTAACTAAATTCAAATCAAGTGCTCGAGAAAAAAACCTTGTATCTGAGGAGGTTACTTACTATGGTATCGTGAAACAAATTTTAGAATTGGATTATCATGATTTCAAAGTAGTAGTATTCAATTGTAATTGGGTTCGTATAGAAGATGCAAACAACCATATGGTTGATCCAGAAACAAATTTGGTATATGTTAATCTGAGTCGGTTAATGAGAAACACAAAAAAAGTAGATGAACCATTTATCCTTGCATCTCAAGCTACTCAAGTTTTCTATTGCAAAGATCAAAGTCACCCTAAGGATTAGTGGCATGTAGTGTTAGATGTTCCAAAAAGATTGAACAAGGATGTCAATTGTTATGAAGATCCATTAGTTTTCATGGGCAGAATGAATGAAAATGATCGAATGGTAGCATTACAAGATGATATCTTAGAGGCCAATGATATCAGTGATGCTGAAGATTAAACTGGGTTGCTGAGGATCATGTTATGTTAAAAATTATATTATTTTCATATATTGTTCCTATTGTGCATATCATATATTGTTCATGTGTTATGTCTTTTATTTTTTTAAATGCAAAATGTTTCCATACATAATACTACATTTTTAAATCTGTGGTGATGGGAAAGTTCTCATTATAGTTTTAATGACTATTACATATTTACAATAGGTACTCTTACCTATGTTGCTTTTAGCGCTGATGGTGACCTATAGGGCCTAACTTAGCGAAATTCAGTACAGATATAGGACATATAACAAGGTCAAATGTCTCACCCAACTATACCAGCTGGAAAAAAGTGCCAAATACTTTTAAAGATCAAGTTTAGGATCTCATATGGGTGAGTGTTTTAGTACAATTGTCACTATTATTTATAGATATTAATTTAATGTGGTACAGGCAAGAATTAAATTATATTTCTTAGTTTACACAGTCCTCATATGAAGTTTCAGCATGCCACAAACAATATGTATTGTGGAGAGCAGATAACAGTTTGAAGGATTGGAAGTCATTTCTTCATCGCAAAGTCTATGATAAATATGCCACAAATGCAGAGAGGAAAGCTCATATTCCCTCACATGCTAGAGAGGAAGATTGGAAGTCATTTGTGGACATAGAATCAACGGAAGAGGCCCAAGCCTTAATGGAGAAAGGTAAAATTGTTAGGTCTACCATGATTTGCCCTTATACTTCTGGACGAAAGGGATAGGTTAAGGTGGCAGATGATATGATAAGTGTAATGTTTATATCATGTTTAATTTATGTATGATTTTTATAAATAGTCAAAATTTATATCTTGAATTATTTACATGAATAAGAAAATTCGGGCGAGGAGATCACTCATACGGACCACTTTTTAAGAACTCATACTAAGAATGATGGATCAGTTACTAGCTCAAAAGTGGTAAGGAAATTTTTTATTTAATTACATTTTATGTGATTCAATATGTTGTGGATGATACTTTATTTTTATGGGTATGAATATCTTAGTGTTACACTCATTTTTGTGTTTTCGTATCATGCATGAAGTTTAGCCTTAGAAGTGTTATAGTTGAATATAAATTAAATTTATAGTTTATATGGGCAATGGAGTGATCTTATAAGGTGTTTTATTTATTTATAAGTACCCAACATGTTGTTAAAAAAATTTAAATGCCCTCCTGTTAAGGGGAGACTCTGCCGTAATTTTTAGAATATTTTTTATTGTAGAATTTTTCTTTTACTTATTATGTATCATATGTTTTGTAGGATGCTGTTAGAAGTCTTCATGAGGCTGATAGATTTCTTGCACAAAAAGATCTAAAAAATGACCCGGTTGCAAAGGTATTATTTATTTATTTTTCTTGTTGATGATAAAGTCCGACAAGTGTCAATTTGGTATTTGTCTTAAATTTAACATCATTTTCTTTTATTTTTGCATAAATCATTGGTTTTGATTCTCGAAGACGTGTGCGTGGCTTAGGCATGGGTGTTTCTATGACAAGTATCTGTTATTCCACTCCATTTATGAAAATATTAGCATATGAAAAGTTATCAAATGAAAAGATTGAGAGAAAAATGATAAAAATTGATGGAGGAGATGGGTGTCCTACGGAAGGACATAGATGAATTAAAACAAACTCTATCCCAAGGTAGGACAGTGATGCAGTCATCCACCCATCATTGGAATTATTCTTAGGTACAATGCTTATTTTTCATATATTCTAGATTTTTATAATTAAATAAATAATATTTTAATTGATGAAGTATGTTAACACCATTTTTTTCTAATAATATTGTAGGCTCAGAATAAATCACCCTATCAAGAGACACAGACAGAATAAGCAAGTCCACGAACATGATTAACTCAACCTAGGTTGATGTATTTCGTGCAGAAGGATGTTTGTGTTACTTATGGGACTGTAATTGGTTCGTCGCTTGACGATCCAGGATGCTATAGGATTATTGTGGATGAGATTCTTGATTATTCAATCCAATTACTTAGTGAAGATAAAACTTTTGGAGATATCACTTTCGGTGATATGATTGATTGGCCTATGTATAAGACTTTAGATTAGTTTTATTTTACTTTATTGCAATTTCAACTTTAGTTTAATTTATTATCTTATAATGACTTCACTCGAAGCTTTGATTTTATGTATTGGATTGAATTTTAATTCAGGTGAATTTAATTAAGCTAATGATGTTTGTTCTTATCTAATGTGTTATTTTTTGTATTTATAGATGGATTACCAATAACTCCGCCAGTTTTGCTGCTGGTCCCAAGCCCGAGTAAAGGAGGAGGGTTGCGTTAGGTAGGTGACAGCCAGCATAAAACTTTGTCACAACCCAAACATGAATTCTTATGATGATAGATGGATTACCAATAATGTTTATTGAATGAATAATTTTATAAATTCTTTGTATAGGTACTTTTTTATTTAAAAAAATTAGATAAAAATGATATCTACTAACACTTGATAATTTGAAGAAAACTCTAGATGCTTTTTAAAAACGATGGCTCTTACAACTTAATAATTTTTTGAAAAACCCTTTTTTAATTAATAATTGATTAAAAAATGACAGTTTTCCTTATAAAAAAACAAGAGCTATTGACACTTAAAAAAAAGATAGCTCGAAATACTTGTTAAGCTAAGATTTATGCGTTATAAAAAAACAAGAGCTATTGACACAGGAAAAAAAAAAGGATAGCTCGAAATACTTGTTAAGCTAAGACTTACCCGACTTCTACGGATACTTATTTTTGAAAAGCTACACCAATATTAACGACGGTCAAAACGATAGTTTCGACCATCGTTTTTTCAATTAAATGACAGCTCAGAACACTTGTTTTTTGTGAATTTTGACACAGTGTTGCACCATTTGTCTAGAAGATTAATGGTGTTTATGTGAATATTGAACCATTTTCTAGGCTGGGTTGCCTCTATGCCTAAAATTGTTGATGGATTTTGGTTCATTTATCAATGCCATTGGTGAGTTTTGCTTCAATTACCAAGAAGAATTTTTTTATTTTTTATACTACTTGTTTTATTAGTTATTCTAAATTCTTCAACAGATATTGTTAGATCATGGACGAAATAAAAGTGGAGCTCAATGATACTTTTGACATTGAAATAAATAAACTAACGGATAAACTAAGTAATGTAGACGAGGAAGTAGAGGACTCCAAGGTTGGAATGGTTTTTTTATTCTACTCATTAAGTCATGGATTTTTAAAAAAATATGGGAAGTTGAGGTACATGGTCATTGCTTGTAGCATACTGGAAAGCAAAGGTTCGCAGATAACAACCCCATTAAATTGTACCCACAATAAAAAACTGAGTACAAAGCCAGGTGTATGGTACTTCTTTGCTCGGATGGAAAATGGTTGTTGACTACCATGGTACTTGATCATAACCATCAATTAAGTCTAAGAAAATCTTGATTTTACAGATGCCACAGGGCTCTTAATTCAGTTGCGAAAATGAGGCTTCTATTAAATGATCAATCAGGCATTAGGCTACAGAAGACTTTCAATTCATTTGTGGTTGAGGTAGGGGGACATGACAATGTACCTTTTTTAGAGAAGGATTGTAGAAATTATATCAATAATCACAAGCATTTACAGCTCGGGGAAGGAGATGCTACTACAATGCTTAATACTTTATGAAGACGCATGCTGTCAATTCTAAATTCTTTTGCACAATGGATTTAGATGAAGAGGCTCGACTAAGGAATGTGTTCTGGGCAGATGCTAGGAGCAGAGCGGCATTTAAAGAGTTTGGTGATGTAGTTACTTTTGATACAAATACTTGGTTAACAAGTATGACATGCCATTTGCTCCTTTTGTGGGGGTGAATCACCATGGGCAATCAACATTATTAGGTTGTGCACTAATATCAAATGAGGACACATAGTCATTTATATGGCTATTTCAGTCTTGGGTGAAATGCATGCGTGGGTGTTGACAAGGCCATGAAAAAAGCTATAGAAATTGTATTCCCTCATGTACGACACCGGTGGTGCTTGTGGCACATTATGAAGAAATTACCGGAAAATTTGAGAAGGTATAAACAATATGAGTCAATCAAGTTTTGTATGTAAAATGTTGTTTATGATTCCTTGTCAAAAGAAGAACTCGAAGCAGGATGGGGTAGATTCATTGGGAAGTACACACTTGAAAGCAATGAATGGTTGCTTGGGTTGTATGAAGAGAGACATTGTTGGGTTCCTGCATTTGTCAAAGATATTTTTTGGGCAAACATGTCAACAACTCAACGGAGTGAAAGTATGCACGCATTCTTTGATGGGTATGTCAATTCGAAGACAACTTTGAAACAATTCATAGGGCAATATGAAAATGCTTTGGCTAAAAAGATGGAAAATGAAAAGATAGAAGATTTCAATTCTTTCAAAGCATGCATCCCTTGCATTATTCATTATGAGATAGAGAAACAATTTCAAATTGCTTACATCACTGCAAAATTTAAAGAGTTGCAAAAGGAGTTAATAGGGAAGATTTATTGTCACTTGTCCTCGTGTAAAGAATATGCTGGCTTTATTAAATATGTAGTTGGTGAATATGTATCATATGGAGAGACCCACAGGCATGCCAGTTTCAATGTTTGGTTTAACATGGATACCAATGAAGTTAATTGTAGTTGCTGATTGTTTCAGTTTAGAGGAATAGCCTGCAGACATCAAATTCCGGTATTGATAAAGAAGGAGATTTATCAGGTGCTAGACAAGTACAACTTAAAAAGATGGAGTAAAACTGTTGAAAGGAGGCACAGTAAGATTCGCATCAGCTATGACAATTGGTTTGTGAAACCTGAAGCACATCGTAGTGATAAGATGTGCAATGCCTTCTATGAGGTTGCAGAGGTAGCATCAAAGTTTGAAGATAGGTATGTGCGAGTGATGGCACAGATACAGAAAATGTATTCAAAACAGATAAAAGAAGATGAAGTGTTGGGCAATGATAATATTTTAATCTCATGTAGGGATGGCATTGGAATTCCATTAGAGAACAGGACCATACTCGATCCAATTGTCGTTCGTCAAAAGGGGAGACTTCCATGTAATAGGAAGAAGTCTAAAATTGAACAAGTTGCTAAAAAAAAGAGAAGGAAAAAGGAAGGTAAAGAAAAAGACAATAACTAACGAGGGAATTCTTGAAAAGGTAGTTAACATTCGCCATATAGTTTTAAGTTTCTGTGATTTATTTTGGACATTTGCTAACTTTTGTTATTTTCTGTCTTGTAGGATGTTGATGGACTTGAAAGTTTGCAATATAGAACCCCTATATTGGGAACAAAATCTAGTGTTAACTTAAATGTAAGAATTTCTTTCTTTTTTTTTTTGTATTGCACAAAGGTTTCTAGTAGTGTTAATGTTATATTGACTGCAAATATATCATGACTATGTAGGCATATGTTGGCAAACCAAATTTTGAGCAACCATATGTTGGCATTCAATTGCAACATCAAGTATGCACTTTGTCCATTCCTTTCATGAAAAATCGACTTTAGTCTAATTGATGTTACTATGAATTACTTCTCTCTATCTCACAGACATTCTCTCTCTCTCTCTCTCTCTCTCTCTCTATTTCTCTTTGTTTTTAAGGGTTATTATCATCCACCTTTGATGGTAAGTGGAGGTTTCGCATCTATGCATCATAATAGTTCCACCAGTATGCATCTTTATTTCCAATGATAGATGGAGAAAACAATTCAAGAAGTGTTTTGAAGACTGGGAATCTAAAGGCTTGCAACTGTGGGGATCTAAAGGCTTGCACTTGTTAATTTGATTTTATTTTTGTTTTGATCATTTCAGCACTGGTCTCAAATTAGCTATAACTAAGGGATCTAAATGTGGTACTTGTGTTTCTCTGTTGTTGATTGAATGGTTATTGTTTCTATATTGTTGAAGGCTTTGTTTGTGTTTCTTTATAGTTGATGGTATTAGTTAGTTTCTCTTTGTAAATGATGAAATTCTTTGCATTCCTTTATTTCTTAGTATAGAGTTAAATTTGGGAGAAGGAATGATATCAGGTATTGGCATCAGGTGGCCTTGTTAGGGGTACTTTGCAAATGGAGTGAATCTATAGGAGCACTTTGGGTTGTTCTAGCCTTTTCCCATTTATGCAGGCATTGGAGGTTACTAGAGCACTTTGGGTTGCAACAGGTTGCTCTTAATGTGTTTGGCTTTGGTGGACACAGATTGGCATCAGGTGGTCCTTGTTAGGGGTACTTTGTGAATGGAGTGAATCTACAGGAGCACTTTGGGTTGTTCTAGCCTTTTTCCATTTATGAAAGCATTGGAGGTTACTAGAACACTTTGGGTTGCAACAGGTTGCTCTTACACGTCCCTGTAACCAATTTGAGTTTTTACACAATAGTATTCTTGTTCATTTGGATTGGTTGCAGACAAGCTCAAAGATGATAAGCAAGCTTGCTCACCTGAATGCCCCCCTTGGCTATGGGTTATGCTTTCTTAACTTGGCATTGGATGGATTCACAAATGCTACTCAGGATTCCATTACAGCAAGGTATGGTTTACCAGTTGACAACTTCCCTTTGACTTTGGAAACTTCAGCGTTGATTCTTGAAACTAGTTCATCTGTGCTTCTAAATAGATCATACTTGATAAATGATACATGCATAATGCAAACTATGGGTCTTTTAAACCCTAATTCTTCCACATACAGGTACCCAAAGACAAGTGCTTGGGATATAATGTTGGGAATGAATCTCTGGGGCACCATATACAACATGGTCTACATGTTTGCTTGGCAACACGGGGGTGGTTTCGAGGCAATCCAGTTCTGCAAGCAGCATCCAGGAGCAGCATGGGACATCTTACTATATTGCCTCTGTGGAGCAGTGGGCCAGAACTTCATCTTCCTGACTATCAACCGCTATTGAGTGGCAATCCCTTATCCTCAAAGTAGTGGGAGTGTGTCTCCCTGGTCTTTAACGGCCTTTCATATCAAATCTATCTTAAGTGGAGGAAGCTATAGAAGAAAAAGAAATCCACATGAGGGATAATCTTTTTATTTACTTTTTTATTTAGGTCTTAGCCTAGAATTTAGGTGATCCCTAATTTTTAAAATATTTAGCAAATGTATCTTTATACATTTAGTGACAGTTTTGATGTTCAGACTGAACAGTTTTTTTCATCACCCTTTTTTGTTATAGAAACAAGGTCACATGTTGAGCTTTCAGATCATCTTTATTGAGTAAATTGCCCCTATTAGATGCATAGGTTAGCTTTAGAGTAAGAAATAAGGAAGATTCGTACCATCAGACACTTTGATAATTTAGTGTACCACAACTACAAATGGGCAGCGTTAAAGAGTGCATTTTGTTTCATCTCGATTCTGTCCAGTTTTATGCACCGTTTGGGTTTGAGAATGTTGAGAATCGCATACTATGTGGTTATTTAGACCTTTGATGCAATGAGCCAAATTGGTTATGTGAGATGTCCCAATGTTTTCAGATCATCTAAAGTGACCTGTAGTGTCCCAATCTTTGGGTCCTTTGCATTCCAAGTGGATTGAGGCTGAGAAATACATATGCAACCCACTCTTAGGACAAGTCCCTGCAGAGTGCTTATCTACCAAAGCATTGAGTGGAAGGTTATTTGGAAGGTTTACCATGTCTACTCCACTGGCTTTCTCTAATGCACCAATTATACAAACTAGGAATACCATAACTAATGAAGAAGATGTGCCACTTACAGGTCCCTAATACTTGCCTTTTTGTCTACTGTTATCTTTGAATCTGTTACGACAAAGCATAAAAAGGGTACAAGTAGCTTGTTCATAAAATTATGTTTCCATTAAATTCTTGTCAAATTCTTCTTGTTTCAGCAAGTTCTTCTAACAGGTTAAGGGGCCCTACACAGTATTGGAAATTGTCATAAGTGGCATATTTGGATACATGTCTGTAAATGACATAGCTGGGGGGATGAACACGTTTGATCATGGCATTGAGGCAAAAATTAAGCCCTGTCCCATATTCCTAACCCTTGATATAGTGGCTTCAAAGTAGATTCATATTAGCAATATTTGTGATACAAATTGGTGTATCTATTGTATCTGCATGATACTGCCCAAAGGTAACAAAAGTGTGAGAATTTCACATAACAAGCATACATGAACACTATCCAATTTAGTATCCCGCTGCATACTTGAATTTGGGAGTAAATTTCATCCAACTTTTACGTTATATCTATATCAACACTATCCAATTCCACTTCATATATAAACAACCAAGACTATGAACATCAGTAAGATATAAACACAAAAATTTCCATATCATTGCTGCATATTTTGAGGTTTTATACTCTGTCTTAGAAGTCGAAACTCCTATTTTAACTCTTCCTTCAACTCCTGCTTCATTTCTCGAAGGGTTATTTTCATTTCTTCCATTCTAATGTCATATTCTCCACGTGCTAAGCCTCGATCAAGAATATGTTCAGAAACAACTTCATCAATCCAAATCAACAACCCACAACCTCTTTCTCCCTAAAAAAATATTTATTTGAAATGCAAAATTGAATATTTGAGTGAACATTAAATATATTTATTAAAATAAAATATATAAACACTTACATGTAAATCTGGGCATTTCCAAAATTTTCATCCAGGATTAGAGGTTGTACGAGAAGTCTTGAGAAACATATACTCATATCCACATGGCCACTTTGGAGCCCATTCTAAGTTCCGTCATGAATACGATGTTGACTTTCCTAGAAATTCTTGACCTAAGGACTCAGACGAAGCAAATAAAATAAATTTGTAGAATTTATATATGAGAAATATCAAATAAAATGTGGATCACATACTTGAAGAAGACATTTTTAAAGTAGTTGCTGTAGTGCTTAAATGTGGGTTTCCAGGTACAAGGACAACCTACAAATTGAAAGCAGATACTTTTAGCAGAGGCCATCAAGAAATCTGGAGAATAGATACTTTAACCTAGTTCAAGAGAAGATGATCCCTCTATTGATTTCAAATTCTAGACAATGGTAAGAGAGTACAACCCTGTTGTGCTAATAGTTGAAAGAAGAATTCAACCTCACTGCTCAACTCCTTCTAAGGCTACCAATTACATAGAAGAAAATATCCATGAAAATAACCATCAGCAGTTAAAGGATCCAAATGCTTTATGTCGTTCAAATTCTTCAATCTCTTGTCACCTCTGCTACCAGCCAAACATTCTATTGACTATATGTGTAAAAAAAATAAAAACCAACTTATTGTAGCTTAGATCAATCTAAGCAAGACTTGGATAAACTCCAAAGGATTCAAATAATTCTCAGTTAGTGGAGAGGTTTTTCTTTTTTCCAACTCAATATTAGACCAAAAAAAAAAAACAAAAAACAAAAAGATTAAACCTAAAAAAAAGGCGATGCCACTGGTGCCACTGGTGAGGCATAAAAAAAATAAAAAAACAATAAAAAATATATAAAAAAAGAAAGAGGGAAAGAGTCAGTTCAGGGGCAGATGTCTGGATTCAGCTCTAGATGCCATGACACAACTCTAGATTGATGGCTTTGATGCCACTGGTGAGGCACAAAAAATTAAAAAAAAATAAAAAGAAAATAAAAAAAAGGGAAAGAGGGAAAGACTCGGGTCAGGGTAGATGTCTGGATTGAGCTTTGGATGTAATGATAGAGCTCTAGATTGATGGCTAGTTTGCCATTGATGAAGAGGAGGATGCCATGGCAGAGCTCTCCACTCCAAACAAAGTCCATTCCAACCCATCCCCTCCCCGAACTCTAATCCCTATGAATCGAAACCCAAGTTGAGAAGATGAGGTCACTTGGAGGGCAAGGACAGCTGGAGGGCAGCGATCACCGGTTGGATGGCAGTGACGACCAAAGTGCAGCAGTGAAAGAGATGAGAGAAAGAAAGGGGAAAGAGATGAGGGGATGAGGGGAAACAACAGCCCTTTGTGTGAGACTTGTTGGCCTAGAGGGCAAGGACGAAAGGAGGGTAGCAATCACCGATTGGATGGCAGTGATGACCGAAGCGCAGCAGCAAAAAAGATGAGGGAAAGAAAGGGGAAAGAGATGAGGGGATGAGGGGATGAGAGATGAGGAGATGAGGGAAAAAAAGTGAAGTGCTCTATTCCTTTCTTTTTTTTCTTTCAGCCCCAGGCGATGTGAAGTTGGCAGGCAAGATGAAATTTCATTGGGATAGTTGTCTGAGCTGGGACTCCACATGGGATAGTTGTGGAGTGGATTGTGGAACCAGGTGTGCAGCTAGCATTTTTGTTATTAAGATGAGGCTGAAGTGGTTTCCTCTTCTATTGTTATCTCCTTACTCCCATGATTTCCCATCCTTAAGCGTCGTGCTTTGATAGGTAGCATCACATGCACAGAAGTATTCAGGTGTCAACCCTCTCAGGCTTAAAGAAATGCTTAGTTTTTGCATGCAGTTGCCTAGTAAAGCTGTCACGCCCTAAAATTTGAGATCACACAACCCTTAAATCATGAGATACGATGAATCTACAATAATTAAATTTAATAAAATCAAAGTTAACTAAATGCCTCTAAATGAACTGTCAACACAATAACATAAACAAATACTAAAATCAATCCTACTGAAATAAATAACAATTCTAAAATATGTCCACTATAGTAATCCATGAAGAAAATCCTCTGAAATTATAATGACAAATTTTCGGGCCTCATCATTGCCCCATTCCACAAGAAACTATGTTTCCTCAATTTTAAGTTCTACCTCGATATTTGTGGTGGGGGAAAAACAGAGCGAGTAAAACTCAACAAGTAATACAAACTATAAAACCTAGCAAACGGGTAGTACTCTAAGAAATCGAATTTAAAGTCGTGGTTCGCATATACCGGTTATACCAAGAAATGCAAGTACAATATTTGAGGCAAAAAGAGAGTAATATGACAGAAATTCAAAATATTTCAAGTATAGTGCAAATAACCAAATCAACTAATAAAAAAAAGAAGGCATCTTCATAGTAAACAAAATATCAAATTAAGTATGCCTACCAGAGTTAGGCCCGAACCAAGCACAAGGTACTTGTCTGGTACAAATCGTTTTATTTCCTTACAAAGTTAGTAGAATGCCCGAGTGTACCGATAATCTCTAAAACAAAATGGGAGCTAGCTGCAGACTAACAATATCACATAAATGGGTCCCAATCCCAATGTCATATCCAAAAGGAGTTAAAATCCATGTGTGGGTATGCCACAGTGCATTGCCCATATCATAGAGAATGCCTTAAGGGTACGCATAGCAAATCCAAAAATTCAAGCCATTTTGTTACAAAGAGGGCCAAGGGTTAAGATCACAAATTGAACCACATGTTAATCAAGATTTTTTAAACTTAACACTTTTAAATCCAATGGCAAATAATTTCACGAATAGATCAATCTTAGCATGATAATGACAAGGAAACAAGATCGGGTCCAATGTAACCATCGTATAAGTATGTCAAAGGCATCATAATATCCTAATGATCTAGGATTATTTCAGTAATTTGCAAAATTTCATATTTTATATCAAATTGAGACAAGGACTAGGAAACTCTAATGCTAAGGAACCATGGTAAGATTAATTGCCTTGATTGTCAGTCCTCGGAGAATTTGGCTCGTCTGACCCTAGAAACCCAGTGTAAGTTCCTGTTCAGATGATAAATGAGCGATCAATAAGGTTTAGGTTCATATATAATCACTAGGTCAAGTTGGTATAAATCAGCCTTAATGGTTTGTTAAATACTGACTTGTGTCCGAATTAATGAATAATGCAATCAGGCAAGGGCAAGTCCATCAGCTAAAGGGCCTGGACCAAGGTCAGTAGTACACATTAGTCAACTAGGTGGCACTTAAGGCAAGAGTGATGTAGTGAGTTAGGACCAGGTTGATAGTCAAACAAAAATTGACAAGTGGACCAAAAGTGGGGTTAAATTCACACATTAAGTGACCCGAAGATCTGTGGCCAGGCGGGTATCAGTGGGCATGAAGAGTAGGATTTAATGGCTGATATGAGAAGAAGAGAAGTAATCTAAAAGTAGAAAAATATAGTGGAAGTATAAAACAACATAAAATTATATTATATAAAACAATGATGGAAGAGACATGTGTTACTCAATTTGTGAAGATGGAGATCCAGATGCAGTATGGGGCATGAACAGTGATAACATGTTCTTGATGGACCGGTCAGAGAGAGAAAAAGAGATGACCGAGAGGTACTATTAATAACATATACACACACATGTACCATGTGGGCCAAAGACTTGAGTTTACAAGCGATGAGAATAACTAGTAGTAATTAATAATAATCATAAGTGGTTTTGAGTTTCAAAGGATGAAAATAGGGAAACAAGAAAAGAAGATGAAGAAGGGTACAGGGAGGAGAGACGATGATGGTGCCTAGTGTCGAAGGTGACCTTGATGGCGTTTGATCTGCGAACGATCATCTGGTTTGGTGACTCGGTGATGGAGGTGACAGAGGAGAAGAAACTGAAGAGGAGAAAAGAAGAGATCTGATCAAAAGGGAGTGAGGAACGAGATAGAGAAAGCCTGGTTTGTGCAGTAAAGTTGATCATGACCAGATTTGCATCCCGATTGAGCAACACTATTAGTGGTGATGATCTAAGGTAGGCCTGGGTTCATTTACTTATAGATACATGGAGAGATACAGAAACAAAAGGAACAGGATGTTAGTACAAAGACGAGAGAAGAAGAAGAAGAAGACAGAGATGGGTTCTCAGTTGCCCCGGCTACTGCTGATGGGTCGGCCTTGGCTTGGGTAGCCTGGATTTTGGCCTGGGTGCAGTGGGTTGCATGCAGTTGAACAAGGTCTGGGTCGGTTCCATACTGGTGGTGATGGTTTCGGTGATCTTGCAGAGGGCCATCAGGAGGATGACTTGAGTGCGGTCCTCCACGATCATGGTGAGTGCAACATTAAAATAAAACTTGATTAAGAAAACAAGAACTAGCATCCTAAAATAATGAGAAAACTATAATGTTTGCTTATAATAATAACAAGAACGGAAGGAGAGAAAGCAGAGGGGAACATATCTTAGAGGGAAAAAGAACACTTAAAAGAGGAAGACAGTTGAGATAGTATTCGTAGAGGGGCAAGGGAGGACAAGAGAGAGTTCAATTTTTACAAAGGATAAAAGAGAGTCTTAAAGGATTTCCAGTCCTATCCAACTTAGCCCAAAGTGTTTAATTCAGACTAAACTTTATCCCTTAGTAGACTTGGGCTAAATCGATGCACAAGAGATTTAATTCACCACAATTCGTTTTTAAGGAAAACTCCATGGTTAGCAAACTCTAGCAATTTGTGGGACCCACTAAATGAACTAATTAATTATCTAGATTTAAATAGTGTAAAATCATAAAAATAATAATAATCACATGTGGGGTCCATCAAGATTAAAACAAGGGTCAAGATTAAATCTAATTTTATAAATAAAAAAAGAAAAAGATTGGTCATTGCATCCTCCCCACCTTAAGGAATTTGGTCTTCCAGATTCAACTCTTGTGGCTCTTGTGGCGGAAAGAGATGAGGGTACTTTCCCTTGACAACATTTTCCGGTTCCCAAGTTACTTCCTTAGAGGTATGGTATCTCCACAAAACCTTGACCATAGGGATAGTCAATCTTTTCAAAACCTTTTCAGCTTGGTCAAGAATCTCGGTAGGCTATTCAATAAAAGACCAATCATCTTGAATTTGAAGTGGCTGGAACTCAATCACATGAGATGGGGCTGGATTATACTTCTTGAGCATGGAAACGTGAAAAACATTATGTACATTTGCAAACTCAAGTGATAAAGCAAGACAGTAGGTGACTTCCCCGATTCTTTCGAGAATTTCAAATGGTCCCACATACTAGGGATTCAATTTTCCTCTTTTACAAAATCGCATTCCTCCTTTAGAGGGGGAAACTTTCAAAAATACATGATCACTTTCTTGGAATTCTTGAGATCTTCTTCGTTTGTCTGCATAACTCTTTTGACTGTCCTGAGCAATTTGGAGTCTTTCCCGGATAGTCTTAATCTTTTCTATCATATCTTTAACCTGATCAAGATCATACAATCTCTTCTCACCGACCTCATCCCAACATATCAGAGAGTGGCAATTTCTTCCATAAAGAGCTTCAAATAGTGCCATTTTGATGCTAGATTGCTAACTATTATTGTAGGTAAACTCAAACAAAGGTATGTATTTTTCCTAATCTCCTTTGAAATTTAAAACACAGGCTGTTAGCATATCTTCCAAAATTTGATTCGTCCACTTAGTTTGGCCTTCTATTTGTTGGTGAAATGCCATGTTAAAATTCAATCTAGTTCCCAAAGCCTCTTGCATGCCTCTCCATAAACTCACAGTGTATCTAGGGTCTCTGTTTGAAACAACTGAAGATAGTACTCCATGTAATCTCACTATCCCATTCACATAGCAGTGCCATATGGTCAACGAAGCTCCTGATTTGTTCTGTAAGAAATGAGTTGATTTGGTAAGTCGGTCAACAATGACCCATATAGCATTTTTACCTAAACTAGTCCTTGGTAATCCAACAATAAAATCCATAGCCATGTGCTTCCATTTCCATTTAGGTAGTGCTAAGGGCTGCAAATTTCCCCTGGGTCTTTGGTGTTCTACTTTAATCCTTTGGCAAGTTAGACATCTAGAAACATATTTAGCTATTTCCCTCGTCATATTATTCCACCAATACCTAGCCTTCAAGTTATGATACATTTTGGTACTACCAGGGTGAACTGTATATTGAGTGTGGTGCACTTCTTTTAAGACAATATCTTTAAACTCCGAAAAATTTGGAACATATAATCTTCCTTTGAAATACAACACACCATCCTAAAGAGAAAAGTCTAGTCTTTTGTCAATCCTCTTAATCAACTTAGCCAATTCTAGATCATCCATTTGTTTATCCTTTATTTGTTGAATCAAAGTTGGTTCGATTGACATGTAAGTAGGGCAGGCCTTGTCATTGGTAACCATGACATTCAAATCCAAGTCCTTGAAGTCCTCAATTAGCTGCCAATCCTGATACATCATACTTGCTACTAATCCTGAGGATTTTTTGCTTAAAGCATCAGCTACAACATTTGCTTTTCCCAGGTGATATAAAATTTCAAAGTTATAGTCCTTGATGAATTCTAATCACCGTCTCTCTATCCATGTTTAACATGTTTTGCGACAACAAATATTTCAAGCTCTTATGATCAACAAAGGCTTCAAATTTCACACCAAATAAATAGTGCCACCAAATTTTCAATGCAAAGACAATAGCTGCAAGCTCTAGGTCATGTATGACATATCCTTTTTCATGATTCTTCAATTGCCTAGATCCATACGCGATATATTTACCATGCTGCATTAACACGCATCTTAACCTTGTATGAGATGCATCACTATACACAACAAACCCATCATAACCTAACAATAAAGCCAAAATAGGGGTTGAAGTAAGTCGCTTCTTTAATTCCTGAAAACTCTTTACATTCCTTCGACCACACAAATGGTTCATTTTTCCTGGTCAACTTGGCCAAAGGCACAGCTATCGAAGAAAATTCTTGAATAAAACGTAGGTAATATCCCCCCAAACCCAAAAAGCTTTGAATATCCGATGTTGACTTAGGTGTTAGCTACAGTTTTATCTTTGCAGGGCCTACCGAACGCCATCTTTAGAGATAACATGCTCCAAAAATACTACTTTGTCCATCTAGAAATCACACTTTCTAAGTTTAACATTAAGTTGATGTTCCCTTAATAACTTCAAGGCAATTCTCAAATGTTGCCCATGCTCCTTATTTGTCCGAGAATAAATCAAGATATCATATATAAATATCACAGTGAACTAGTCCAAGTATTTATTAAACACCCGATTCGTAATATCCATGAAGGCTGCCAGAGCATTAGTCAAACCAAATGACATCACTAGAAACTCATAATGTCCGTATCTAGTCCAAAAAGCAGTCTTTGAAATATCCTTATCCTGAACTCTAAGCTGGTGGTATCTAGATCTCAAGCCAATCTTAGAGAATACTGAGCCCCTCAAAGGTGATAAAAAAAATCATCGATCATAGGTAGTGGATACATATTCTTAATTGTAACTTTGTTAAGTTGCCAGTAATCTATATACATGCGCATACTCCCATCTTTGTTTTTAGCAAACAACATAGATGCACCCCAAGGTGACACACTAGGCCTAATGGATCCCTTATCTAATAAATCTTGCAGTTGTTGTTTCCATTCTCCAAGTTCTACAGGGGCCATACGGTAAGGTGCTTTGGAAATAGGGGTGGTTCCAGGTGCAAGATCCATGATAAAATCCATATCACGTTTAAGGGGCAATCCCCGAATTTCTTCCAGAAACACATCTGGAAATTCTCACACTACAAGGATATCTTCTAAACTTTTCCCCGTTGATCTCTCAGTTACAAAAGCCAAGTAGCATCCACACCCTTTACTGAGTAGCTTCTCAGCCTTCAGTGTTGAGATTCGAGTAATCCTAAGAGCCTTTCTTATTCTTTAGAAAATGGGTTGTCCAGCAATCTTAAAAGGAATAGTTTTTGCAAAACAATCAATAGAAGAATATAAGAGGCTAACCAATCCATTCCCAAAATTATATCAAAGTCATGCGTATCTAACAGGATAAGATCTGCTAAAAAGTCATGCTCCCCAATTTTAACAACATTCGATTGATAAATAATATTAGTTTCAACATGATCACCGAGCGGAGTAACTATAGTCAATGAATGATTCATGGATGTAGGCATAACTCCTAATTTAGTAGCAAAAGTAGGTGTAACAAAAGATTGGGTCAAGCCTGGATCAAATAAAACCTTAGCATGGTGTTGAGCTATTGATAGCGTACCTTCCACCACAACTTATGAGGCGTTGGCATCCGCCTTGGTTATTGCATAAACTCTACCTTTGATGGGTGCATTTTAATTATTCTTGGGAGGCCTGCGTTGCTGTTGAGGCTGTTGCTGAGGTCACTGCTGCTATTACTGGGTTTTTTGTTGCTGGGTTTGCTAATTCTGCCGCTAAGGGTTTAGGCAATCTTTGATCATATGCTCCAATTTACTGTAGTTAAAGCACAACTTGTTCTTCTTGTAACAATCTTTCTCATGATGATGACCCTGACAGAAGGTACATGTAATCACCGAGGTCCTTTGGTTGTCAATTTGTTGCTGCTTTTGGGGTTGACATTGATTTGCTTAATTAGGTCCATGGTTCGTGTTTGGTCGTCCCTTCTTATGATCTCTGCCATGTTCCCTTTTGTCTCTGAATTGCTCGATGAGTGCCAAAGTGGCTCCTACCTTGAATGCCTTGGCCACTAATTGACTGTAGTCTTCCAACTCGAAACTAGCTACTTATTTCACGATAGTAGGCCTGAGGCCCTCTTCAATTTGTCTGCTTTAGTTGCTTCATCCGAAATCAAATGAGGTACATACCTGGAAAATTCTGCGAATTTAGTCTCATACTATGCAACAAACATGTGTCCTTGAATCAGGGTTGAAAATTCTTGTGTTTTTTGCGCCTTGATATGCTTCAGAATGTATCTATTATTAAATTTTTCCTTGAAAACAACCCAAGTAATCTTAGTCTTTGTTTTATTCAGAACTTCTTCTTCAAACCCCCACCAATGCTCGGCCTCACCTTTGATTTTATAAGTGGCCAAGCGCACCTTATCAACTTCTTCACAATTCATTACTCAAATGCCTTCTCAATATCTCTCTACCATGTTTCAGCTATCATTGGATTGGTGGTCCTACTAAAGGACGGGGGATCATAACCTTTGAACTTTTTGTATAGATCTGGTTCCTGGCGGGCCTCAGTTTGAGCAGTAATTACAGTGGCCACATCACGAAGAGCCCGTCAAACATCTTCAAGTTCAGAGTTTCCACTGTTGCCTGTTGCTTGCGAATCTCCATTCAGTGCCATCTACAAAAGTAGAATTATCAAGAAAATAATAAGGGTAAAGAATACAAAAGTCTCAAACTAATTTCCAACCTATGTGCTACCCACACACACATATGTTCAGAGTTTCTACAAAATTTTACTTAATTTAACTTGGCTCTGATACCAAACTATTATGCCTAGAAATCTAAGACACGATGAATCTACAATAATAAAACTTAATAAAATCAAAGTTAATCAAATGCCTCTAAATGAACTGTTAACACAATAACCTAAACAAAAACTCAAATCAATCCGACTAAAATAAAATAACAATTCTAAAATATGTCCACTACAGTAACCCATGAAGAAAATCCTCTAAAATTATAACAACAGATGTGCATCTCATCATTGCCCCATTCCCGTAAGAAACTATGTTTCCTCAATTTCAAGTTCTACCTCGATACCTGCGGTGGGGGAAAAGTAGAGCTAGTAAAACTCAACAAGTAATACAAACCATAAAACCTAGCAAACAGTTAACAATCTAAAAAATCAAATTTAAAGCCTAGGTCTGCATATACCAGGTATATCAAGGAATGCAAGTACAATATCTTGGAGGCAAAAAGAAAGTAATATGACAGAAATTCAAAATATTTCAAGTATAGAGCAAATAACTGTCACAACCCAAGCCCAGGAGATCGTGGGTTAGCAAAAACCTAACCAGCGACACACGTACTCCCGTGCATATGCACTTAGACTCGGTCTAGATGCACACGCGCAAGAGAAAACACACGTGCAACAAGTATGCAAGGAAAGAAAAAAAGAGAACCATGAGTACAGTACCAATCGATAATGAGAACAAAAGGAAGAAGGAAGAGAAGAAGCACAACAAGAAACTCAAGCTCACCTCCAATCACACGAGGGATGCTCAAACATGGACATGCACAACTTCTTTCCCCAGCTAGAGCAACAAAAAGGAAGGAGGAATGAGCAGTAGAAGAAGGCTCCTGAAAGAGAAAGAAATAGAACAGTAAGAGAGAGAAGGAGAAGAAAAAGGTTGGTGGCTTATAAAGATAAACATAGCACCAATTTGCAAAAAAGTCCAAGCATTTAGGCTATTTCCAGTTTGAGTCATTGACGGGTCTAACGGAAACAATTGACATACTTGGCAAACGACATAGTTACGGAAATCAACAAGCATAACAAAAGACACGCGTTAATACCAAGATGATGCATGAATGACGACATCGAACAAAATCGAATATTATGAAAAAGGGCTTATGTCTACCTAAATCAGGTCAAACTCAACCCAACTACCTATCCATAACTTGAAATCAACCAAAAACAAGAATAAAACACAATTAGCAACAAAATCATCAAGAATTAGCCGCTAATCCAGATCAAATCGGGTAGGGGTGTTACAATAACCAAATCAACGAATAAAAAAAGAAAGCATCTTTATAGTAAACAAAATATCAAAGTATGCTCACCAGAGTTAGGCCTAAACCAAGCACAAGATACTTGTCTAGTACAAATTGTTTTATTTCCTTACAAAGTTGGTAGAAGGCCTGAGAATACCGGTAATCTCCTAAACAAAGTAGGAGCTAACTGCAGACTAGTAATATTGGACAAAAAGGGCCCAATCCCAATGTCAAATCCAAGAAGAGCTAAAATCCGTGTGTGGGTATGCCACAATATGTTGCCCGTACCATAGAAAATGCCTTAAGGGTACACATAGCAAATCCTAATGCCTTAAAGGTACACATAGCAAATCCTAAAATTCAAGCCATTATGTCACAAAGAGGGCCAAGGGTTGAGATCACAAATTGAACCACATGTTAATTAAGATTTTTTAAACTTAACACTTTTAAATCCAATGGCAAATAATTTCACGAATAGATCAATCTTAGCATAATAATGATAAGGAAACAAGATTAGGCTCGATGTAACCATCATGTATAAGTATGTCAAAGGAATCTTAATATCCTAATAATCTAGGATTATTTCAATAGTTTGCAAAATTTCACATTTTTTATCAAATTGAGACAATGGTTAGGAAACTCTAGTGCTAAGGAACCATGGTAAAACTACTTGCCTCGATTGTCAGTCCTCGGAGAATTTGGCTTGTCTGGCCCTAGAAGCCTAGTGTGAGTTCCTATTAAGACGATAAATGAGCGATCAATAAGGTTTGGCCCTAAATATTGACAAATTTTTGCATGAAATATGATTGAATAGATGTCCGTTAAAAGCACCTCACACGTGTAAGTAATCTGAATATCCGTGGTGTAGTTCCACTTAGACTCCAGTCCAGGACTGGATTACACAGAAGTGCATATGTCACGCTTAGGGATTAACCCTGATTCCCAAATTCTTGGGCTCGGGTTGTGATAGTGACCGTCTGAACCTCCTCCTGGAAGTGGAGTAAGAACTTTTCTTCCATAATTGACCATGTCATGAAAGAGAGTTCTAGTAACTGCTTGTACTTAGTGTGCCGATAATTAGCTTGATTTTCAATATGTCTAAGTCTAGAAAGCTTCCAAGAAGTAACTTGAAATGTACAATGTGTTGATAAGTTGACCCTTTCCCAATGTATGGTTGGAAAGTACGAAGTTTATAATCTGACAGAAATGGAGCCATATTGAATTCTAGAGGGTACTTTGGTGTGATACACTTCTTTTTCATTCTAGTCTCCGCCTTTGACAATATTGTCATTATTTCTGCAACCTCCTTGAATGTCACAAGGTTGTCAAGATCTATATGAAAACCCAGAGTTAATGAATGATCTCCAGAAGAACTAGCCACCATCACCTTGTCTGTCAAGGATTTAAATTGATCCATGAGTAAATCAATCTTAGTTGCATTTTTTTCTAATCATTGCTTGTTCTTTTCTTTTGGTGAAAGAGCATTTGTTAGGGTCTTGATCAGGCCACCAAGCTTACCCATCAAGGCCTACAATTGGGTGCTATTTGGTCAATCTTAGCCCCTTACTACTTCACAGGGTCACTGACACCTTCATACTCATTTTCATCTGTATCCTTTTCTTGATCATCATCTGCACCAGCATCATCTCCATGCTGGTTAGTCCCACTTCCTTCAGCCCCGCACACAGCTTACTAATGAGGATAGAATAACATCAATGCGAAAGGTGTAAACACACTATCATCAATGTTTAAGAGTGTGATATGATCATCTTCATAGTCAATCTCAACATGACCCTCCAAAGTATTACTAGAATGAGAGTTTGAATTAGACCGTGATGATTGAGTCAAACCATACTTCATGTAACTTTGAGAGCAGGACCTGGCTCGACCATAAGAGACGGGGCCAAGTCAAGATCATCTTCTTTGACCACCCACTTTTGAGTGATCTTGCGCTGGGATAGCTTCTAAGTCCATTTCATGTGGCGAGCCAAGGCTTTCTTTTTTATTTGACTAACCAGTCTGGCTGCTAGGGTTTGGTACTTGAATCTGACAACCACCGACTTAGATATGCCGACTACTTATTCCAAATCCATTGGGTCGGAAGTAATGAGAGCGTTGACAACATTTTTTTTTGTTCTTTTTCTTTTGTTCCTTTTTCTACTTGAACGAGCCCTCAAAGTGAGCGAGATCTATTGCATTGTTGAGGACCAATCTCTCAACCTTCTTGTGATGTTTATCATACACTAGACACTGAGGTAAGGATGGCGGAGTAGGCATTACAATGATTGATGGTAAACAGCTTCCGCCAAATTCTCACTCCTCCTTCTAAGTTAGAGGGTAAAAAGTGTTGTCTTTAAGTGAGGCCAAGGGATGGTTCTCGGCCTTGTTGGGTCTTGAAGTACATGGCTGAGGTGACCACATGTTGCATATTGGGATGGAGACATTTGTCTATACCTTCTTACTTATAAGGCACTGTCGAAGACCTTATGATGCTTGAAGCAATTGATTCTTGATGACCCGCTATTTGGGTCAAGTTAATGATGACTTTAGGACCTTAGTAGCTACAACATGTGGCTTGCCAGGAACCATTGAACTTTGACCCAGGAGTTGGACCTTGATTGCCATATGAAAAGGCTTGGTGATGTGAAGGCTACTACCTTTGTAGCCTCCCGGTCGTATCTTAGGTTTAGGCTCCTCCTGAACCTTTGTGAAGGTCCCAAATGGACTTTAGGTGTATTTGGAAACTAGGGATTTAAGAAATTCAGTCTTCTTGGTGGGCTTCCGGTTCAGTGATGACCCACTCAGATGGGAGGAAATGGTTGAGCTCATGGGAGTAGAAAGCCTTTGAAAGACTAAGACCCATGATGTAAAAGTATTGGGATTAGTCCGAGCCTGCTTAGTATTTCTTATAGATGGACAAGTTTTGGTCGTGGAGATTTTAAACAGCCTCTCCTTAGCTTCATCGAAGGTAATGATTACAGAACCTATTGGTATTTTCTGCAGGACAAGCCCAAAGGACTATATTAGTCTTACAACCAACATGGTTGCCTCTAAGGCTAGCCGAAATGGTTTATAAATGCCTTTTAAACCAACATGATCTCCTCATTGGATGAACCAAAATGGTTAGAAACAAGTATAAACTCAATCTCATTGTGTTATGCTGACCAATCCTAAAGCTACCGGTATTTCAACTGCATTCAAGATTATGTGGTCTGGCTTATAAGCGAGAGAGAGTTTTGGATCCAACTAAAGGATAAGGCACACAAGATCGTGCCTATTCCACTATCACAATGATCATACGAGATCCATCAGTGCAAGACTCCGGTCAATGCATGACTACAAATGTCGTTGTTCTTATGACTGATTTAATATGAACACTTGTTAGGTCTTATAAACGAACTGGTGATCCTACAGCCAATAACATCATGCCTTTAGAAAGACCAAATCAACACTCTTTCAATCCGTATAAGGATGTTGATTTAGTCCATGCACTTCAAAGTACAAAGTTCTTCCATTTATATTATGTGGGTCTATACACTGCAAGACGCAAATGTTCCCAATTTGAATCACATTATAAGTTTAATTCTCCAATGAATGGGTCCTTCCACATTGTTTAGAACTTCCAAAGCCCCTCACAGACTTTAAGGTCCTGAATATGGTGCTTCCAGAGTCAAATGGGTGTAAAAGGGGTCCAAACATGTTAGTGACCAATTGCTCCTGGTCATTGCAAGCCTTCAACAATTTTTGAGCAAGTTTCAATCTTTCAAGACTTTTGCCCACAATTCAACTAAACCCTTAGACATGTTGTCTTGTCAGTTTTTCCCAGTCCAACAAGTCCATAACTTGGCACAAAAAGGCCTTCAAGTGTACTTATAATTTTCCTACAAGAACTCCTTCTGGTCACAGGCTTCCAATCACAGACTAACAGCAGCATTTCCTAGCACCTTTTCTGCATTTCTTTTCACTTAGTTTGATCACAAATTAGAGCCAAATCCTTTCCCACAAACGGCACCAATTTTTTGATGCACCAAAAATTGTGATGAATGTAAAGGATTGAAGTCTACATCCATAAATCCAAACACACAAAAAAATGAAAATAAAACTATTGATCATTGTTAAATTCCCTTTGTTTACATGGGTTCAATGATCTAATATTAGGGATACATACTATATACAAGCTTTGAAAAATTATAGTCCCTCCCTTTGGTCTCAGATGTGATCCAAACTAAGTAATGATTTTGAAATGTACATGGAAAAAATTGCAAATGGGAAAGAAAATGAAAAAAATATGATAATTGGGTCAATGACCGGACAACCACTATCACTAACTCCTACAATGCCTTTTTACCCTTCTTCTTCTCTCTGTCTTCTTTTGAAACTTCTCTAGAATGATGTAATGTACTGTGTTGGCTTTTTAGTATTTTTGAAACACATTTTGAGGCCCAGAAATTAAGTTTTGACTCATTATGGTCTTTGATAATCATCACTTTAAGTAAGTAAGGATTCCAATGTTTGTGTTGGTCTCTAGAGCAGAGTTGCATCATTCTAAATTTATAGTTTTCAAAGATCGAAGAACAAAATGAAACCATAAAAATGGTATGAACACAACTCCTTGAATGGTCCATTCTCCCCGAGTGAGAAGATCAAAAAGAACCACAACTTCATCATTTTGAGTCCTCTCAATACTTCATGATTTGAAATTCAAACTTCAAGTATGATAGCTATGCATATCTTCTTCCCCAAGACCAATTTTTACCTTAGGTTTATGAAGGGAAGAAGTATGGAAGAAGCTTAGAGCCTTGTAAGTTGCCAAAGGAGATCTTCTTTGCAAAGTGCCAGAGTGTGAAGGGAGTACCAAATATTCACTAGAGAAAGACACCAAATATTCGCCCGAGAGAGAGCTGCCAAGGGGCTAAGGGTGTGTATTTATAGCCTCTCTAGCTGGTTTGGGTAGTTTCAAGGGGTTAAAATTTCAAATAAAGCAAAAATAATTGCTTGAAACCTTTTGGAACTACCTACAGGTATCAATGACCTGGAACTCTCGGTCACAGCAGGTAGCACCTGTAGGTTTTCTCCTTTTGTGGTCGGTCACTACTGGTTTGGGGCTCAAATTATGTTGAAACTTCCTGAAACTTTAAAGGATGTCTCCTAACAATGTTCTGAACATGTTGTAAAAGTTTCATCACTTTTTGACCTCTATAGGTTGGTCAACTTTTCTTGTGTTTTCTCATGAAAATAGATAATTGCTTCAGTTGTTCAGGGCCCAAATGACCTTTGATGGTCTTGAAACTTGGAGGAGTTGATTTTGGACACATCCAAATTTCATCTAATTTGGCCTTGTGCAAGTATGATTTACACTCAGTGACCCCATAGTTGCATGTTCTAAGTCACTGTGCCCTTAAATTACAAGCAATCAGTTGGTTTTCCACCCAAATGATATCCAATAGCTCTGAAACTTTGGAGAGTTGATCTTAAGAACATATTGAGTCTCTCATCTTAATTTCATCAGTTTTAGCGTCCTAAAAGTAAGACTTTGTTCAATGACCTCAAGGTTTAGGGGTCACTAACCCTAAAGTTGACATGTACATGAATTAAGGTCAAATGAGGTCTAGTTGACTTGAAACTTTGAAAGGTCATTTCTGAGAAAATGACTTGGGCTTTTTCATTAGAATTTCATCAATTTTGGCCACCTAAAGGCAGGACTTTGCTCAATGACCCCAAGGTTTGGGGGTCACTGGCCCAAAGTCGACATATCCGCTAAATTTGGGTCAAATAACATCCAATTGACTTGAGATTTTTCAGGGTTACTCATGAATTTAACTTGAGTTTTTCACGGGAATTTCAATCGATTTGGTCTTCATGAGGTGTAACTTTGCACAATGACCCCAAAGAACTTAGGAGATAGTCACCTAAACTTGAGTTTGGGTCCAAATGATCTCCAAATGTCTAGAAACTTTGAAGGATTGTTCTTCATTGTGTTTAAAGACATCTTAGTGAGTTTCAATTAATTTTTCCATTTAGAAGTGTCAGTTGCCACAATGATCCCAAGGAGCTTGGGATAAGCTTGATTTGAGTCGAAATGACGTCCAAATGTTTTAAAATTTTGAAGATCATTCCTGAGCATATTTTAGAGTTATCATGTAATTTTCAGCTACTTTGGTAATCTAAAAGTTTGATTGTGTCTAGTGACCTCAAGGTTTTGAGTCAAAGAACCCTAAATGTTGTGTTTACTACAAATGAAGTCTAATTGTTTTGAAATTTAGACTACTATACTCTGAGTTCATATGAAGTCTTTTGAGTGAGTTTCATCAACTTTGAATATCTGGATGCTACACATTATCTGTTATTCCAAAACACCAGGGTTTTTGTGCTCTTTAACTTGAGATATTTGAAGTGCAATAATTGCATTGTTTGTAGACTTGGCAAAATCCAGCCCAAACTACCAACCCAGCCCAACCAGACCCCATTTTGACCCATCGAACCCCGACCCATTTAAAATACAGGTTGGGTTAAGGTTAGGGTTTACCAACCCATATAAAAATGGGTCAGGTTAAGGTTAACTCGCCTAACCCGTTTAACCTGTTTAGATTTTACTAATTTACTATGGCTTTTCAATTTTCATATAACTTTTCTTATTCTCGTGGGCCATAAACTATATACTTTTAGTCTTGTGTGGAAGAGTTATGCAAAATTTTGATACTTAGGATATAAATATTATTTTTTTTATTTAATAATATGCTGTTTTTATAGTTGAAATATTGATGTGTATTTTATTTTTAATATTGATGTGTATTTTATTTTTATGTTGCCATAGAAATTTACCTTTAAAATATGGATATAAATGAAATACAAGATCATTAATGAGTCTTATATTCATGCTCAAATATGAAGTTATAAAATTAAACAAAAATTAAAATGAGATTACCTTAATAAACAGGCTAAAAAAGTTTATGGATTTTAGCTCCATTTTTAACACCTTGAATATTGATAAATTATAATTTCATGCTCAATACAACATTTTAAATGAATTTAGATGTAAGGAAGGGTACAAATGAAATTAGGCCACATAAAATGAGTTAGATTATATATAAAATGGAAATTAAATAGGTTAGGTTGGGTCAACCTAACCTAACCGCATCGAAATCGGGTTAAGCGGGTCGGGTCAGCCTGCCACGAGTGCTTGTTGAAGGGTTCCAACTCGTTTTACAAAAGGGTTGAGCTAGGGTTGGAACAAATAAATTCAGGTTCAGGTTGACCCAACTTGAATTTGATCAACCCAACCCGTTTACCAGGTCTAATTATTTGTGATTTTTGTATGTGCCAATACGAGGAAGGGGAGGAAAATGCAAAAAAGTGAAATTAGAGCAAAGAATATTGTTGCAGAGAAAAGGAATGAGGAAGAAGAAGAAAAAAAAAGAGGGGGGGGGGGGGGGGGGGGGGCGGGGGGCGGTTTATGCATTTCATTATGTCCTGTGGAGTGAGGACATTGTCACTCACGAATACTTATAAAATAAAATAAAAAAACAAAATATGCCCCAAGGGACCACTCCCGTATGCAAAATGCTACTGGGGCCCTTTGTTTGGTGGCCCACTAAGGTGATTTTTTCCATAATTCCTCTAAAATAAATATGAGTTTCTTGATTTTTGTAATACTGCTTGTATCATGTTTAAATGACTAAGAAAGTGGATCCTAATGTATAAAATAGATATATTCTTTTGATATTTATATAAGCTTGATTTTATATTGAGGCTGGGAACACACATTAGGGTACTTTGGATTTTCAATAGAAGGGCTAATCGATAGAAGGTTGGGAAAGAGGGTTTTAAGTAAAAGTCTGGATCCTCTAAGTGTTTGCCCCACGGTGACCATTCCTGTACTCGGACAGCCTACCGCATCCAAGACAGAACTGCTCCATAGTGATGTGGAAACCATGAGTGGTCCACCAACGATCACGGAGGAGAAAAACTCATAGAATCTCAAGTCCTTAAGAAAAGGGCAATCTTGAATTATGGATAAAAATGAGAAGACAAATTCCATTGGAGAAATGATAGCTACAGTCCCCATCTCACAACCCATCTCACAACTCTCTTAATGGCAAGCCTAACTAATTTGTTTTGCTTTTAACACTGTAGAGATGAGGGAGAGAGAAGCTGCCACATAAGACAGTTGTGAGATGAGTTGTGAGATGAGAAGTGTGGCTAGTATTTCTCAATTGCATTGTCTCCCAAAAGATCTCATCGCATCTAAAAAAAGAATACAGAATTTCATTATTTTTACCAACCAATTATAGGGGCTTTAATTTTGAAATTAATTGCTTAGATATATTAGGTGTCAGACAGAACATGAAGCTTATCTGCTAGTTGCATATAGAAAAAGGTTGGGAGTTTTCAAACTTTGGAAAATATCACGTGCTGACTGACAGGGGGTCAACGCGTATGAAGCTCCCCGTGACCTCTCAGGAAGCCAAAAGCCTTGATTGATCGCTTTTCTTCGTCGTTGAATCTAGATTTGACGATCGAGAAATCTTCAATGCCAAAAATTAGATTCAGAAATAAAATCATTTATCACGTAATCACCGGGTTGTAAAGGTTGTGGGGTACACTTATTTGAAAACTTTCTTGTAGTAAAAGCCAAAAAATTACTAGATTGTGACTTGCTTTTGAGTGAATGTAGGTCCGGAATAAAACCACTATAAATCCCTTGTGTTTTAGTGAATGCTCTTCTCATTCTAACATGCTTAGATAATTCTATCTCTATTTGTTTTTCATTTCACGTGTACTAGTATATCTTGCCTAAATCGGAAAGTCTCTTAATTACTAGCACTCACAACTTATGCATTTCAGTTGATTACTTAATTGACTTGTATCATAAAGTTATATTTTGGTTGTGCACAATTAAGTGATCTTGAGCTTAAGTGTGATTGGTAAAATTGGACTCTATATGAGGCAAATATTTTAAATTAATTTTATTCATCCTCCCTCTAGGACTTGCATTTGTATAGCTTGCACTTTAAATAAGAAGAATTGAACTTGAACCGAAAAATAAGAAAAAAAAAATGTACTTCAATTGATCTAAGAATATATATAAGGACCTTTCACCTTTTTGCCCAGCTATAACTAAAAACTTTTAGAATATGTTTGTGCATCCACGGCAAGCTTTTCCTTTTTATTGCAAGATGAGTTGGACCTCAAATTGGTATCTTGTAATTTTTTCATCGGTTATAAAAGTCACATGAAAGTAAGAACAGGGCCGGCTCAAAAAAATTTGAAGCCTAAAGCGAAAATCCTATATGGGGTATTTTTTATTTTTAATATTATTATAATATTTTATTTAAAATTTATTTTTTTTCGTTTTTTGTAATGCAATATTACTATTTAAGTTTTTATATTCAATTTTTGCTAACATATCTTTTTCAATTATTAATATAACTAATCTACTTAATCTTTGTTGTGACATTGTTGATCTAAATTAGGATTTTATCAATTTTAATTTTGAAAAACTTCTTTCTATGAAAGCAACAGTTATATGTATTGTCAATATTTTTCTAGTAGATATATTTAATATTTATAAATTATAGCTAATAATATTTACAAATAAAACGAACACTAACTATATAAACATATAATATGAGGTTGTAATTAATTTTTTTTTAAAAACATAGAACCATAAAAGCTAATTTAGTAATTTATCAGTGTTGGCCACAAAGATTGTAGATGTGGAAAACTTTTGAACTTGATGCAACTTCTTCAATTTGAAAAAAAAAAAAAAAGAAAGATTATATTTGAAATTGTCTTCTAAGGATTTCAAGCAGCATAAATATAGGGGGAAAATCATGCAAATTAAAAGATTTTTAAAACAGAAAATGATTTCTTGCTTATTGTGATTTTAGGGTTTTTTTAATGGTAATATTTTCTTAGTGTGAAAATGGTCTTTAATTCTTTTTCTGAAATATGACAGGATAACACTTATTTTTTCTAAAATGTAAAAATATAGTAGTTGCTTTAGTTACTTTTATGAGGCCTTAAGTTACTATAATTGCTTTTTAGAGGCCTTATTTTGTTGAATTGAAAAAAAATGAAATTTACTTTTTTGGGGGCCTCATTTTTTGGAAGTCTAAAGTAAAGGCTTTTCTGGCCCAATGGTCGAGCCACCCCTAAATAAGAAAATCCTTGTTGATAGTAAGCTACACCAAATAGATTATTGAGAAGGGGTGAACTGTTTCTGTTTTCTTTCCACGATAGCACTGTTGCGTAGCTTCATCCTTAGAGCTTGCTTGGATAGGCAGAAAAACAAAGAAAAAATAAAGTATATTGAAGTTCAATGGGTTCTAATAGTTTAATTTTCAAACATCATTTGAGTGAATCTAACCCAATAAATGAAGTATTTTTGTTAGCCCATGTGTACTCCATTTAACTTCAACCCTTAAATACTTTAATTGTTTTTTTAGTCAAAACCAATTTTACCTCAAAGTAATTTAGATTTCACTCCACAAATCATCAAAATAGAATGAAGTGAAGCTCTACATTAACTTTAATCCACTTCGCCTCTACTTTACTCATGTGAAATTTATTTCACTTTATGTTCACGTGTCTAAAGATGCCCCAAGACATGGTGGGCCCCCCTTTATGACATCCAAATGTGGTCGGGCCACCTTAAACTGCTTTTCATGCTAGAAGCTGCATTGTTGAGCTTACCAAATTTAAAATATACTTTTATCCTCGATCTCTCGATCTTTAGCAACCGTGCACGTGGATTCTCCAGCTGTAGACGTAGCTTCATTAAATCATGAGAGACCTAAATGCTGCCATGAACGGCATGGCACATGACAATCAATGAGAAAGTTGTTGCACTTGATTTTCCAAGCACATTGGTGTAATTGACTTGTGCCTCTACAGGTGGATAAGTTATTTAGGTGTCATTTAGTAAGTTTGTTTTGTTTAAAGAGAGAGAGAGAGTAAAGTAGAAAGAGAGAGATACTCTTATTAAATAAGAAATATATATATATATATAAAATGAAGAGGAAGGGAGATTTTATAGAATAAGATTGCTTCCTCCCCAAGTAACCCAATTTAATCGGATTCTAACCTAAACTGCTTTTCATATCTAATGTGGGCCCCAAAGTGGGCATGCACTAATGATAATCTCTTATAACATGTTTGCTTTCAACTTATTTGATTTAAAATTGATTATTCATTTGATACCACTAATATAGGGGTGGGCAATCTTGTCATATGTATAGTGAAGGTTTTGAGTGGGCTTCGAGAATGGATCAACGTAAGAAGAAACACAATCTTTTTACGTGGAAAATTCCAACAAGATAAAAAAAAATACAAATCCAATAAGTATCAACTATCAAGCAAATTTGAACAGTTAAAAGAAATACTAACAATCTTTTCGCACCCTAAAGACTGAGTTCTTCTTGTACAACTTCTTGCACCACATGACCTTCATTCGTTATGAACTGCTCTCTACTTGATATACTTGCACTTTAAATATGCAAGATGGCCTTAATACTTCTACAAAAGATATGGAAGCAACAACTTTTTAGAATAAAGTTTCAACACTTCAACTCTCAATGAAAACTTTAGAGAAGATGATCTCCAATGTGTAACTCTACTTAAATTAATGAGATATGTATCTAGGGTTGAGAGAGAACCTTTTTAAATAGCTCCGATTTCGTACCTTATAATAATAATTCAACTAAAATAAAAATGAGCACAAAACAGGAAATCATACTTAAAAAAATAAGGTTCTTGTACAATGGCAATTTCATTATTTTCGTGTAATAGAAGTATCGTAATTTCAGATAGCACAATTTTTACAACTTTCTAAGAGCATAATTTCGTCGTTTTACCTTCGATTGACATAATCTTTAAACCTATGAATATCAACTCAAAACGAGCTTTCCAATGGTGGGCCGTTTGCCGATATCCAATGCTCACTTTGTGAGATATGACCTTTTTAATCCATATTATTCTTAAAAAAATAATCCAAAACTCTTCAATTTATCACTTTTCCTTCGATTTCTTTACTTTTGTTTATCCATTGACTCATACCACTATACATACTAAAAAATATATAAAATATAACTTAATAGACTCAAAGTTTTATCAAACTCATGAATTAACCAACATAAAAAAAAGTCCTTTCATAGAGCCTAAGTAGGTCAATTATTCTTATATCCTTATCCTAATCTCTACAAGTTTGGATGGGATTCAAACTCACTTTAAAGGTTTAAAAACCCTATCCGTGTTAAAGATGTCGAAAGTCCATCAAGTACTCGTACCAGGGAAAAATTTCTAATAGATTTTAAAGAATATATGAAACGATGGATCTGAGCAATTTAGTGAGCTACTCCAATGGCTCAATCTCACCATCCTGATTGTAAAGTTCTTTTTTTTCTTTCTTTCTTTTTTGTTGCCCCATCCAATGGTATTAATTTCATGAGGCTGCATAGAAAAGGAAGCCTGCATGTATGACAAAACAAAAAAAATGGCTCGTACGTGCAAGAATTAACAGCATGGCATATGACAATCAATGATAAAGTTATTGAACTTCTTGCATGGCACATGACAATCAATGAGAAAGTTATTGCACTTCATTGTTGACCGACCCAAATTTGAAGTACTTACTTTTTTACTCGACCGCTCGATCTTTAGCAGCCGTGCATGTGGATTCTCCGGTTGTTGACGTTGCTCCATCAGATCATGAGAGACGGTGAATTAATTAAATGCTGTCATGAACAGCATGGCACATGCAATCAATGAGAAAGTTATCGCAACTTGATTTTCCAAACACATTGGTGTAATTGACTTGTGCCACTACAGGTGGATAAGTTATTTAGGTGTCATTTAGTAAGTTTGTTTACTTTTAACTTATTTGATTTAAAACTGATTATTCATTTGATACCACTAATATAGGGGTGGGCATTCTTATCATATGTAGAGTAAAAGTTTTGAGTAGGCTTCAAGAATGGATCAACGCAATCAACTCAACAATGTATATGCAAACAATCAACCACATAGTGAAAAATAAATCAATTAAATACGAAAACACACACCACAAGAAGAAACACAGTTTCTTTACGTAGAAAACCCCAACTGAATAAAAAAAACATAAATCCAATAAGGATCAACTATCAAACAAATTTGAACAATTACAAGATATACTCACAACCTTTTCGCGCCCTTAATTCTTCTTATGCAACGATCCTTTTACCACACGACCTTCATTTGTTGTATACTACTCGGTACTTGATCAACTTGCACTTTAAATATGCAAGATGGCCTTAACACTTTTACAAAAGATATGAAAGCAACAGCTCTCTAGAACAAAACTTCAACATTTCAACTCTCAATGAAATTTTTAGAGAAGGTGATCTCCAACGTGTAATTCCACTTAGATTAATGATATCTGTATCTAAGGTTAAGAGAGAACCCGTTTAAATAGCCTCGATTTCGTATCTCATAATAGTAATTCAACTAGGATAAGAATGGGCACAAAACAGGATCCTACTTTAAAAAGAAAAGGTTCTCACGCAATGGCAATTTTATAATTTTTGTGTAATAGAAGAATCGTAATTTCCAATTGCCATAATCTATGAACCTATAAATATCAACTCGAAACAAGTTTTCCAATGGTAGGTTGTTTGCTGATATCCAACACTCGCTTTGTGCGATATGACCTTTTTAATTCATATTATCCTTAAAAAAATACTCCAAAACTCTTCATTAGAACAACACTCCAAAACTCTTCAATTTGTCACTTTTCCTTCGATTTCTTTACTTTTGTTTATCCGTTGACTCATACCATAGTCCATGCTAAAAAATATATAAAATACAACTATAGACCCAGAATTTTATTGAACCCATGAATTAACCAACATAAAAAAAATCCTTTCATAGAGCCTAAGTAGGTCAATTATTCTTATAACCTTATCCTAATCTCTACAAGTTTGGATGGGATTCAAACTCCACTTTAAAGGTTTAAAAACCCTATCCGAGTTAGAGATGTTGAGAGTGCATCAAGTAACCATACTGGGGAAAAAATCTCTAATAGATTTTTAAAGGAATATATGAAACCTTAGATCTAAGCAATTTAGTAAGCTATTCCAGTGGCTTAATCTCACCATCTTGATTGTAAAGTCTTATTTTTCTTTATTTCTTTTTACCCCACCTACTGGTACTAGTTCCAGGAGGCCCGCATATGTAAAATAAGAAGCCTACACACATGGAAAAAGGAAGCTCATACACCCAATAATGAAAGTTAGCACACATGGAAAAGAAAGCTCATATATGCAGGAAAGGTGGCATATCCAGGATTCGAACTGAGGACACTTGGATGAGAACTGCCACTCCTAATTATAAAGAAATTTCCTTTTCGTTAAAACTAATTGAAAAGAGTTGTTGGTCGACAACCGCATCTTGGACTAGTAGTTATTGCGATATTCACCTTTCCTCTAATTAGATAGCACAACCCACTACAAGAATTCACATTTTTAGCTACAAACTTTTTTAACGCCAAAAGATAACAAAACGTCGGTATATAACTTTACTGATAAAAATATTTTCGTCGTCCAAACGTCACTAAAAAAAGTTCAGCAAAATATTTTACCGACAAAAAAAATTTCACCGGCAAAAACAATATTTACCGACGATAAATTGGACATTTACCAATGCTAAAAAAACTTCGGCAAAATTCATTTAATTTCATTTTGACTTTTACCGACAACACATTGATGTTGGCAAAAATTTTTGTATATTTTAAATTTTAAATTGGACATTTATCGACACTAAAAAACATCAGCAAAATTCATTTTATCTATTGTCAATTTTAATTTCACTTTTACCCACGATATCTCAATGTTGGTAAAAATTGTTTGTATTTTTTAAATTTTAAATTGGACATTTACCGACACTAAAAAAACGTCGGTAAAATTCATTTTTATCTATTTTCAATTTTGAATTTACTTTTACCGACGATTTCTTAAAGTAGATAAAAATTTTTTGTATTTTTTTAAATTTAAAATTGGACATTTACCGACTCTAAAAAAACGTCGGTAAAATTCATTTTTATATATTTTCAATTTTGATTTCACTTTTACCGATGATTTGTTAACGTCAATAAAAAATTTTTGTATTTTTTAAATTTAAAATTTGACATTTACATACGCTAAAAAAAGTTGGCAAATGATTTATTTTTTAAACATTATTTTACTTTTGCCGATGTTAAAAAACGTCGGCAAATAACAATTTTCGTCGGCAAAAGTATAGTTTTTTTAAAATATAATAATTATTTTTTTATTATAGTCTTCCAATAAACTTGTTTAGACACCTATATCAAATATAAACCTATTCATGTACCTATATCTAACATAAGAAATTCATCTATACAAGAATTGCTAAATAAACAAACAACCATCACCATTTTTCATCAAGTCATTCATCTCATTTAATAAATATTACAATGATACAGTCCCACATAAAAATCCAAAATACAAATAAAAATAGACTAAAATGAAAACAAAACACCCCTCCAAATCTGCAACCAAACCCAAATGGTCCATCAATCTGTAATGAAAAAAATAACATTAGAACCTTTTCAATGAATTAAATTACAAATGTAAGATAAACATGTAGATATATAATATTTTCTTAAGTTTTTCGGTGACTTATTTTCCGGCCGAAGTATTGAGAATTAAGCGGTTATTGCATCTAATTCATTAACCGGGAGTCCGATTTACGAGCCATCCATGTGTACAAGTTACTTTTGCCCCAAGCGAGGTACTCGTGCCAGTTTCCAAGTCGCCCAATGGCCGTTCCCCGTTTTGAACCTCCGGCAGCCTATGTTCGAGCCTAAGTGTTCGGAATCCAATGTTTTAGGTCTAATTCCCTAACCGGTAATCCAATTTGTGAACCATCAGTTCCTACAAGTTACTCCACCATCCAGCGAAGTGCTCGTGTTGGTTTTTGATTTTTCTGGGGCCGTTTCCCGTTTTTGACCCTCCGGTGGGCGGTTTTCAAGCCTAAGTCGTGGAAAATCGTAGGTTTTTGCTTCTAATTCTCTAACCAGGAGTTTAATTTGTGAACCAGCAGTCCCTACAAGTTATCCTACTCTCGAGCGAAATGCTCGTACTAGTTTTCAATTTTTCCGCGGCCATTTCCAGTTTTTGACAGCCCCCCCCCCCCCCCGGCCCCCGCCCCCGCGGGTGGTTTTCGAGCCTAAATCTTGGAAATGTAGGTTTTTACTTCTAATTCTCTAACTAGGAGTCCGATTTGTAGACCATTAGTTCCTAAAAGTTACTCTACCCTCGAGTGAAGTGCTCGTGCTGAATTTTTATTTTTCCAGGGCCGTTTCTAGTTTTTGAACCCCCGATGGGCAGTTTTCGAGCCTAAGTTTAGGAAAATAGCTCATTTTTTCTTCCAATTCTCTAACTGGGAGTCTAATTTGTGGACCGTCAATTCCTACAACTTACTCTACCCTCGAGCGAAGTGTTCGTGCTAGTTTTTCATTTTTCCAAGGCCAATTCCTTTTTTGACCTCTTAGTGGGCGGTTTCTGAACCTAAGTCTTGAAAAATCAAAGGTTTTTGCTTTTAATTCTCTAACCGGAAGTCCGATTTGTGGACCGTCAGTTCCTACAAGTTACTCTACCCTCAAACAAAGAGCTCGTGCTGGTTTTCAAATTTTCTAGGGCCGTTTCTCATTTTTGACCCCCCAGTGGGCGGTTTTTGAGCTTAAGTCTTGGAAATCAAAGGTTTTTGCTTCTAATTCTTTAATGGGGAGTCTGATTTATGGACTGTCAGTTCCTACAAGTTACTTTACCCTCAAGCGAAGTGCTCATATTAGTTTTTTATTTTCGCAGGGCCGGTTCCCTTTTTGACCCCCCGATGGGCAATTTTCAAGCCTAAGTTTGGGAAAACCCCCGTTTTTGCCTCCAATTCTCTAACCAGGAGTCCGATTTGCGGACCGTTAGTTCCTACAAGTTACTTTACCCTCAAGCAAAGTGCTCGTATCAGTTTTTCATTTTCTTGGGGCCGTTTCCCATTTTTTACCCCCAGTGGGCTGTTTTCGAGTCTAAGTCTTTGAAATCATAGGGTTTTGCTTCCAATTCTCTAACCGGGAGCCTAATTTGCAAACCATCAATTCCTACAAGTTACTTTACCCTCGAGTGAAGTGCTCGTATTGGTTTTTCATTTTTCTGGGGTTGTTTCCCATTTTGACCCCCCGGTGGGCGGTTTTTGAGCCTAAGTCTTGAAAAATCAAAGGTTTTTGCTTTTAATTCTCTAACCGGGAGTCCGATTCGCAGACCGTCAATTCCTATATTACTCTACCCTTGAGTGAAGAGCTCGTGCCGGTTTTCAATTTTTCTAGGGCCATTTCCATTTTTGACCTCCCGATGGGCAGTATTCGAGCCTAAGTCTAGGAAAACCACCCATTTTTTCTTCCAATTCTTTAACCAGGAGTCCGATTTGTAGACCATTAGTTCTTACAAGCTACTCTACCCTCGAGCGAAGTGCTTGTATCAGTTTTTCATTTTTTTGAGGTAATTTCCCATTTTTGACCCCCGGTGGGCGATTTTCGAGTTTAAGTCTTGGAAATCGTAGGTTTTTGCTTCCAATTCTCTAACCGGGAGTCTGATTTGTAAACCGTTAGTTCTTACCACTTACTCTATCCTCAAGCAAAGTGCCCGTGTTGGTTTTTTACTCTTCCAGGGCCATTTCCCATTTTTGACCCCTCGGTGGGCGGTTTTTGAGTCTAAGTCTTAGGAAATCAGAGGTTTTTGCTTTTAATTCTCTAACCGGGAGTCCGATTTGTGGCCATCAGTTCCTACAAGTTACTCTACTGTCAAGCAAATTGCTCATGATATTTTTTTATTTTTCCAGGGTCGTTTCCCGCTTTTGACCCCCCGTGGGCAGTTTTCGAGTCTAAATCTTGGAAATCGGAGGTTTTTGCTTCTAATTCTTTAGCCGGGAGTCCGATTTGTGGACCATTAGTTCCTACAAGTTACTCTACCCTCGAGCGAAGTACTCGTGCTGGTTTTTATTTTTCCGGTGGCCGTTTCCTATTTTTGACCCCCTGGTAGGTAGTTTCGAGGGCCGTTTCCAATTTCGACTGGTTTCGAGGGTTGTATCTTTAATCGTTGGTGTTGAAAATCCTACATTTTTAGTGTTTATAAATCTCAACGAGTTATTATGTTAAAATTTCAGGAGAATAATATACTAACCAAGGGGTTGCATCATGCTCTCCAGTAGCTATGCCATTACCAGCAAAACTGGTCCCTCTAAAGATGTTGAAGCAGAGCGTTGGAACTATCCTTGCTGCAGCTGCCAGCTGTTGAACGAGGGCCTCAAGTGTAGCTGTCCTCCTGTCCTGTTTAGCCTGCCGCCCATCCTGCTCAACTTGCCTCCTAGCCTGCTGTCACACCCCGATGCCAGGAATTGGGGATTTGAGTGGGCCCCCAGGGCGTGGATACGTAATCCTGTAGTAATCCGTGTCCTGAAAAATTGTGCACGAATTCCTACAAGAGAGATTCTACAGGAACATGTGCAATATGCCAACACACGTAGAAATATAACTTATCATAACGAACTCCTACGAAATACTCTGTAAGGATAAATAGCAAAACAAGAAAACATATCCTCCAATATTCATAGATAGATAAAGATATATATATATATATCAATGCTTAAGACTTTAAATAACATTTCGTACAATCCAAACTACTACTTAAAGAAGTTGGGTACAAAAGGTCCAATTTGCACATTTTCAAGGGTAGACCAAAATTTCGACTATAACACCTCCAGAACCGGCGCACTCCATAGGATGACTAATAAAAGACATCGCCATCCTTCCATTCATCTATACCTCGAGGTACTGTTAGGGTACTCTCCGGGGGTGCGTCAGCATTCGGGTTGGGATTGGGTTCCGTACCTGCAATACCAAAGGTAACACTGTTAACATGAAGGTTAAGCAAGTACTGAGCATATGAAATTAGCATAATATATCAAATGAACTTATTAATATGCACTGGATATGAGAGCAATAATAGTCTACTAGACATAATGTACCTGAGTAACAATAAGTGAGGAATCAAAGATCAAGATGTAGTACACACTAATTGACATCCACGAGGCTCTATTCTCCCAAAAGGGAGCATACATACATATAGGTCGCTAGGAGATCAAGCTAGCTTCCTGATAAGTGCCGACAACTCCTCCATAAACTACTGCACTAGTGACTTAATAATACCCCAATGGCGCAAGCTAAGTGGTGCTAACTCGGATTCACCTTTCTCATACTTCAACCATACTTGCTATAACATACATAGGGAATATCAGTCTGGAAATATAATCAATCATGAATACAGACGAACAATTAAACGAAGTATATTTTTATGAGCTACGAAGGCTCGAACCTCAGTTATACCCCCTTTTGGCTAGTAAGCACGCACTCAATAGAAGCTCTGGCTTGTCAGACACACACTCATTAGAAGCTCATGTCTAAATTACCTAGGGGTTTGGCTAGAGTGGAACATAAACAATCATGTTAAGGACAAGACATCTTAATAATATGAATGCATTTGGGTGGAGTAAATATCTAAGAAATCACTATTCACCCTATGATCCCCAAGGTCATTCAACACGATGTACTCATAAAACGTCCAGTGTTATTGTGTTACCACATCTTGGCATTACCTTATATACATAAAGAACACCCATTTTTATGCCAACATCCACGACTTGATATTTGGAGATCATCCGGAAATTGTTCATTCTCTTAACGTGTAATTACAGTTGGGCCAGTGTGGGGGAACGAAAGGTGCCAATACTAAGGCCCTCCAAGTCAGCAGGAGTCTCTAATATTCTAGATTTCATTGGGTTCTTACGGTTTAGCAGTGTATGATGTTACGGCTTAGCGAGTAGTTCAGATTTCCGCCAATAATTTAGGCGCATTTACGACTTAGCTGTATATTAGCCTACGGCTAGGTTACGGTTTGGGCACGGCTGGGTACGGTTTAGCTGTAGTTCATTTTACGATGCAGCCATAGGTAAGCCGCAGTACAAAAATCAATTTTGTTGCTCTTAGGACTTTAACTCCACCAGTTTCGCTGCCGGTCCCAAGCCCGGGTAAAGGAGGAGGGTTGCGTTAGGTAGGTGACTGCCAGCGTAAAACTTTGTCACAACCCAAACATGAATTCTGAACAAATGAATTTCACGATAAGGCTAGGGCGTTCCCCGCTTTAAGTGACGCATTGCAGCATCGCCCGGCTGCAGTAAAAAGTGTGCAAGGGCTACCGCATGACTTTGGGCTAATGCGGTTAAAGAAGTTAGTCCATAAGAAGAAGAGGAGGAATAGGAAAATTAGACTTGCTACTTGGAATATAGGAACCTTGACAGGCAAGAGCATGGAGTTAGTTGAGGTAATGAAAAGAAGAAGAATTAGTATGGCTTGTATACAGGAGACAAGGTGGAAAGGGAATATAGCTAAGGAGCTCATAGATGGGTATAAGCTTTTTTATGCAGGAAAGAGTAATACAAGAAATGGAGTGGGTATAATTATAGATAAGGATTTAAAAGAGAAAATTGTGGGGGTAAAGAGGTTTGGTGATAGAATTATAGCAATTAAACTAGTACTAGAGGAAGACATAATTCATATCATTAGTGCATATGCTCCCCAAGTAGGACTAGAAGAAAGTGTGAAAAGACAATTTTGGGAGGAGATGGATGATTTAATGCGAGAAATCCCAAATAGTGATAAAATTTTCCTTGGAGGGGATTTAAACGGGCATATAGGAAGAGATAATAGAGGATATGAGAGAGTGCATGGAGGGCATGGATTTGGAGAAAAGAATGAATTCGGAAACACTATATTGGACTTTGCAGTGGCATTTGATCTTATAGTAGCAAATACTTACTTTAAAAGGAGAGATGAACATTTAATTACATATAAAAGTGGGAGTAATAGGAGTCAGATAGACTTTTTTCTAGTTAGAAAATAGGACCGATTGGCTTGTAAAGATTGTAAGATTATCCCAGGAGAGAGTTTGACTACGCAACATAGGCTTGGAGTTTTAGATATTTGCATTAGAAGTAAAAAGAGAGCAGTAGTAAACAAAATGAACCCTAAAACAAGGTGGAGAGATTTGAAGGGGGAAAGAGCAAATATATTTAAGGACAAAATGATTGAGAAAGGAGGATGGAATATTGAAGGAGAAACTATAGTAATATGGAATCAAATGGCTAATTGCATTAGGAATGTTGCAAAGGAGGTACTTGGAGAATCAAAAGGGAAGAGACATATTAATAAAGAAACAAGGTGGTGGAGTATGGAGGTTCAGGAAGTTATTCGATAAAAAAACATTGCTACAAAGTTTGGCAGGGGCTTAAGAGTATAGAAAATTTTGAGTTGTATAAGAAGGCAAAGAAAGAAGCTAAGAAAGCAGTAAGTAGTGCAAAGTTCAAAGCATACGATGACCTCTATAATAAGTTGGGAACAAGAGAAGAAGAAAAGGATATTTTTAAGCTTGTAAAAATAAGAGAAAAGAAAAGTAGGGACTTAGATCATGTCAAATGTATCAAGGACAATGAGAAAAATATTTTGGTGAAGGACAATGATATTATAGAAAGGTTGAAAGAATATTTTAGTAAACTTTTAAATGAAGAATATTTGGGCGATACAAGAGTGGAGGAGGATACTTCATTACAAGAGTATACTTTTCTCCGTAGAATTAGAGGGGTGAAAGTGAAGGAAGCATTGAAGCGAATGAAGACAGGAAAGGCAACAGGCCCAGATGGTATTTCGATAGAGGTATGGAAATGCTTAGGAGAGGTTGGAGTAAGTTGGTTATGTAGACTATTCAACAAGATACTTGTGACATAGAAAATGCCGGATGAATGGAGAAGAAGCATTGTAGTACCTATATATAAGAATAAAGGAGATACACAAAATTGTACCAACTATCGAGGGATTAAACTTATGAGTCACACTATGAAGTTATGGGAGAGAATAATGGAGCAAAGACTGAGAAAAAAGACTAAGATTTCGGAAAATCAATTTGGTTTTATGCCAGGGAGATCAACTATGGAAGTTATCTTTTCACTTAGGTAATTAATGGAAAAATACCGAGCAAAGAGGAAAAGTTTACATATGGTCTTTATCGATTTGGAAAAAGCCTATGATAGGGTATCGAGGAATTTAATTTGGTGGGTCTTAAAGAAAAGGAATGTCCCAAGAGGTTACATTGAAATTTTAAAGGATATATACGAAGGTGCAATAACAAATGTGAAAACCACATGTGGAGAAACGGGTGGATTTCCCGTGACTATAGGCTTACATCAGGGATCATCCTTAAGCCCTTATCTCTTTGCATTAATTATGGATGAGTTAACTGCGCATATTTAAGAAGTACCATGGTGTATGTTGTTCGCAGATGATATAGTATTGGTGGATGAATCAAGAGAGGGTGTAAATGCAAAGCTTGAGAGATGGCGGAGGGAATTAGAATCTAGAGGCTTTAAAATAAGTCGTACAAAGACAGAATATATGGATTACAATTTCAGTGGACATATACAAAGTGTTGAGACCACTATCAAAATTGAAACCCATGAGATACCACGTAAAGATTCTTTTCCGTACCTAGGCTCAATGATTAATAAGGATGGGGAGATTGACGAAGATGTGGAGCATAGGATAAGAGCTGGATGGCTGAAGTGGAGACTAGCTTCGGGAGTACTTTGTGATAGACAAATGCCAACAAAATTGAAGGGAAAATTTTACAGGACAGTGGTTAGACCAGCTATGACATATGGAGCAAAATGTTTGCCAATTAAGAAGACACATATTCATAAGATCGATGTAGCGGAAATGAGAATGCTTAGGCGGATGTGTGGTAAAACTAGGAAAGATAAAATTAGAAATGAGCGCTTTCGAGAACATTTAGGGGTAACACCAATAGGAGATAAGATTAGAGAAACTCGTTTAAGATGGTTTGGGCATGTTGAGCGTAGGCCAGTAATGGCACTGGTGAGAAAAAGTTTGGAGATACAGGTGGAGGGTCCATCAAGAGGTAGGGGTAGGCCGAAGAAAACATAGATGGAAGTCATTAATTCAGATTTGAAGAAGTTGCACTGATTGAAAGATTTAGCTCAAAATAGAACGGAATGGAGAAATAGAATTCATGTAGCCAACCCCAACAAGGTTGGGATAAGGCTTTGATGATGATGATGATGATGATTGCTCTCAGGACTTTGAGCAGTAACTACTTATGGCTTAGCCGTGGCTTCGCCGTGCGCATCAGAATTCTAGAGTTACTTTTGTAACTCACTTTCAATATAGAAATCTAAATTGTGGGGAGTTTATGTGACTTAATCAAAATGTCTCTAAAGGTATCTAGTACTCACACACCCTTATATTACATATTTACCTTCTAACTCAATCCATACCACATAAGTGCAAAAATTAAAACAAGGAAAATGGTTAAATTTGAGAATTAAAGAACCAACCCAAGAATCAACAACTTAACCACACATGCAGCACATATGAACTCTAATACTTGCCTTTGACCAGTGCTAGCCTTCTCTAAGTCTTTCTCGTTGGGTGCTTAGGGAAAACCTCCAAATGAGAGTGGGTTCTCTACAAATAGAACATACAATTGATGAATGGGATATGGAATTGCATGCATGTCATGTAATTAGATCCTTAACTCTCTAATAAATCCAAATGAATGAAATGGAGGTACGTGCTCACCTTATGTAGCTGTAGCTTGGAGAAGGAAATACTCTAATGGGAGAAATGCACAGGGAAGGAGAAGAGAAAGAAGAAGAAGGAGAAGAAGAAAAGTCTCTACCAATGCATGCAAGATCTCCCAAGCCTAGTAGCCCTCCAAATCTTGGAGTGAAAATGAAGATTGAAGAGGAAAGAAACAACTCCAGCAGCCAACATAAGGAGGAAAGAAGAGAAAGAAAGAAGGGACATTGAGTTCCCTTTTTAAACTCAAGTTTTCTTGCATTTCACATGTAAGTCCAAGCTTTTTCATGAAATTTCAGTTTAGGCCAAATGGACCTCAGTTGGCCCAAAACGAGTTCAGATCAAATCAAGCCCAACACGAAAGATGATCTACATGAAAAATTACACAAGAGGATATGGATGTGGTGTCCATAAGATGCAAGAATAATTACAAAAAGTCCTCAACTACTTAGGTAAGTTCGAACTCCGCCCAACTACCTATCCAAGGTCCAAACCTAATAGTTTTTGCATTAGATTAACCTTAATAAGATTTAATTAATATGGAACGAGATTACCTAAAGTAGATTAGGATTAGTGGGATTCGGAACCTTACACCTGCTTAGCTAGCTGCTCGAGCAGGGCGATCACCTCAGGATACGGCGCCCGAGACTATGTGAAAGATGAAGAGGTCCTCGTGTATATACCATACCCATTCAAGTAATCCGACCTCTTCTCAAGTACATCAATAGCAATTTGTTCCTCAGTCATCGAAGTTGTGACAAAGGGCCATGACTGCTCCTCAGTTCGCTGCACCAAGGCCTTCTGCCATTTAAATCAATAAGGGATTTAGAATGCTTTTATGGCATTATTGATCAAAGTTAAATTGAAAAGCAAATTTGTGGCATTATTGATCAAAGTTAAATTAAAGAACAAACATATATGTCTCTGCTGAGCCACGTCATTTGCCAACAAATTGCTCTTTTGCCTATAGTGGGTGTCATTGAAGAACTGAGTAATAGGCGGCGCCTGACCGAAATTATGTACCATCTGTCATTTGAAATTATTTTATATTAGATATGATCGTACATATTGATAAATTAATAAACTTAATCAAGTTTCTTCATATGAATATAATTAGTACCATCAGAGACATTCTCGGTGCAAATGACCTGGAGCCATTTGTATGATTGTATGGCAGCTTGGCTCGACTCTCTTGAGCCTTCTTCGACTTCGCCTACATAAAAGAGCAATAATACAATTGCATTTTTCAACAAATCATAACTAATAAAGTTATGTTGGAATATAATTTATTATAGATAACATCCAAATGTTACCCTCCACTATGGTGATTCCCAACACTACGAGATCATCAACTGCCAATCGGCTGGATCATAGCCATCTGCTGGGTGGTCCTGGTGTCGGGGAACTCCCTGCTCCAACAACTCGAGATAGTAGCCATGCAGCTCGTATTTGCAACTCCTATATAAAATCTCGCACTGGTGGTCAATGTTCGGCCTGGGCTGCATATCACCCTCATAGTCCCCGATATCAAATATTTGCTGCAATTAAGAGAGAGCCATATAATGATTAATAATAATAAAATATAATCCATGTCTTGTAATGACGAGCACAACTATGATCAGTTTGATTAAAAATTCTCGTTCTAGTTTACTTGAACTAAACCAATGACGGCAAGCTTAATCCCACCATCAAGCTTCTTCTAGCCATGAGGTCGGACTGGGTCTATCTTTCTAATGGCTAACCCAAGATGGTTAATCAGTATGGTGCATGTTCCCCCTCTGGCCTATGGCTCGAGCTAGGGATCGAAACTGGATGTTATGACCCAACTCTGTACTTAGCTTTGCCACCTTCTTCCCTCGAGTAGTGCCCCTTACACTGTTCCGAACCTCCGAGATTGAGGCTGATGCTATTAAGATGACAATGCTAAATGAGTTAGTGAACACAAATCATTAAATTGAGGTGAATTCAAGATTTTAAAAGGTCATAATTTTCTCACCCACACTGCTACCAACTGTATGAGGACTCGGCGAAGGCAGGGACGGCGGAGGTTGGGTTGGTGATGGTTGTGTGGTAGGAGGCTAGGTCGGCGAGGGCTGTGTAGTAGACGGCCACATCGGTAAGGGCTGTGTGGTCAGAGGCTGAATCGACAAAGGCTGTGTCACAGCCTTGGGTGTGCTTTTTGCAAGAGCTAACCCAAGTGAAGCTGCGATACTCCGGACACGCCTAACCCTCTTCTCCCTAGGCATATCTGCAATCTAGCTTAGGGCAAAGTAAAAACGAAAATAAATAATTATTAGCAAAAATCAATAATATTAGTAAAGTGAATGTCAAGAATTTACATTCAATGAAAATGAAAATCATTTTAGCATTAGTGTCACTATCAAAAACTAATATTTTAAAGCGCATGTCATGGACATTCACAGAAAGATTACCTCATCCGATTCAAATGACGATGTCTCATCATCTACATCATATCATCTTGCAGGGGACTATAGTTGTAACAACCCAATCCCAAGGTACATTTGAATGAATAATCTGTTCTAAACTATCGAGGCGCCTTTTGGGAACAAAACCGTGAGGACTTCCATAAAAACTATAAAGTTAAGCGTGCTCAAATCAGAGCAATTTCAGGATGGGTGACTCCTGGGAAGTCCAAAGCGGACAATACCTCGATGGTGCGGAGCGGATTGTTACAGATGGTATCAGAGCAGGGGATGGCTCTCCTCTGAGTGGTGGGAGAGGACTACTCGGATCCTGCTTCCCTCTCGAATCCTGCCCTCCACAATAGGGGGGAACGAAGGAGGAGGAACGAAGTCCCATATCACTAATGAGGCCGTCTTCGGTCTGACATTGTTTGAGATATGTGTATAGGGACATATCCGGCAGAAGCTGGTGGGCCTGTAACGACCCAGTCCCAAAGTACATTTGAATGAAAGAATATAAGTAATAATCTGTTCTAAACTATCGAGGCGCCTTTCGGGGACAAAACCGTGAGGATTTCTATAAAAACTATAAAGTTAAGTGTGCTCGAGTCAGAGCAATTTTAGGATGAGTGACCTCCTGGGAAGTCCAAAGCGGACAATACCTCGATGGTGCGGAGCAGATTGTTACAGTATTTCTCATCGTTATCATTCCCACTAACCTTTTTCTTTCTGTTTTTGTTTATCCCTTTAGCCAGACCAAATACAGCATATCCCTTTAGTCAAACCAAATATAGCACATGCGGTCGACGGGAGCCTTAGATATACACAATTGAATGCTTGTACGTGACGGGACAACTCTCTTGGTTTGACCCATTTTTTCCCTTCGTTTGCCATCATTTGCAACTATGATATATATAAATAAGCATAAAATGTAAAATATAGAAATGCTTTATCCATATATGAACAAATCACAAGAGAGAACGAAATTGAAGACAACGTCATTCTATAAGGTAAGATCTTTGTCATTCTGTAAGGTAAGATCTTTATTAATTTACTTAATCATTACATGTGCAAAACTTGAAACAAACACTACATGTCATATTCCATATGAGAGTCAGACTGACTTAGTACATCATTGTGTTCTTCGTCTTCGTACTCTACTAGTGTTTTATCCTCATCTTGGCCCTTCTCGTCTTCTAACTCATCACTGAGAACGATCTCAAGATCTATATCATCCATAGAGTATTGGATACTAGTACCATCGACGAGGACTGAGATAACAAATGTCATTTGGTCCTACTAAAATACATCATTAGGTGCATCATCATCGTCATCATCATCCCACTTGGCGGGTACATCCCATACTCCCTGAGGCTTGACCCGTTTTACAACTCTCCAATTGTCTCCTCTAATAGTGTTATTGACGTAGAAGACTTTTGTCACCTGATTTGGTAGGACAAATGGATCATCCTTACACCAACGACTAGTGATATCAATGTTTGTAACATGATCTTTGATGCTTATCTTATGCTTGGTTGAAGTGCTGTACCATTCACATTCAAATAAAACCATTTTACTCCCGTGTAAATAAGATAATTCCCAAATTCTCACGATCTTTAGTGTGATATCGGACACCATTGCAATCACACCGCTGATACAGATTCACTAGTGATCTAAGGCCATTTGCTAATGACCAAATCTCATCAGTAGCTTTAGCTAACCCATTAGTTTGCAATTGATTCATTTTACATGAGCAGATTAAAACAAATGTATTACGCTAATGTCATTTGAAGTGTAATCTAATAATGTATAGCAATTAAAATGATAATGTTTTATATGTCTTACATGTTGTTTGAACTATTTGGCAAATTCTTTTCACTGTACATGCCCGATTTCTCCACCGTATTGATTTTGTACTAAATTCTTGTGTACCATACTCATAGTAGCCTTTAGTTAATAAATAAAAGTAGAGAAAAATCAAAGAGTTAATAAGCAATGCATAAATGTGGTTAGATTGAAGCACATACTATAGATACGGCTCCACCTTAGGGGTATTATTTAGCACAAACCAATGAGCCATGTCAAGCTCTGCCTGCGAAGGATCATGTGCCCTTGCCATCAGTCTAATTGGATGGACAGCTTGTGTGAATACTGACATCCCCAGACCACGTTCACCACCATCATCATAACATTCAACTCGATCAGTTTGCCTTAAATACATTGAACAAAAAGTAAGACACTCTTTGGCAATGTAAGTCTCGGCGATCAAACATAATGGTCGGCTTGATTACGAACGTCCCCTTTAGGGTCTTCAGAAACCTTTAAACAACCAATGATAACAATTACGATTTTCAATGCAAAGCAATTACACTAATAAATAAATAATTAATCAGTGGTCATTAACTATTACTTTTCTATCGGGTACATCCACCGATATTGCACCAATCATTAAGCATGGCCTGGGGCCGTAAGTGAACCGACAGATGAACCATTACATCAAAGAAAGCAGAAGGAAAAATCTTCTCCAGCTTGCACAATATTAAAACTATCTGCTCCTCCAATTTTTTCAAATCATCATGTCTTTGTGTTTTCCAGCAGAGGTCTTAGAAAAAAGAGCCTAACTCAAACAATATTGTACAAATATCCTTATTCAGAAAGCTGCACATACCAATAAGAAGGATGCGTTGGATAAGGATGTGGTAATCATGGCTCTTTAACTAGAAAATTTACCATTTTTTGAGGTTACACACCTTGAGAGGTTCGCCGCATAACCGTCTGGGAATTTGATCGATTTCAAGAATTCATAAAATTCATCTCTCTGTTTTGATTCCAAAGTGTAGGAGGCATGCGGCTTCAAGCTGGATCCATTGCCCCTCTCCACTGATGCAACTCTGGCCTGATGCCCATATTTTTTAAATCCTTACGCGCTTTCTTTGTGTCCTTATTTTTGCCCTTTATGCTCAAAATTGTTCCAACCAAAGCTATACAAATGTTCTTCTCAATGTGCATAAGATCAAGGTTGTGTCAAACTTTTTTGCACCTCCAATAGGGTCATTCAAACAGGATGCTTTTCTTTGTCCAATTTAGTTCTCCAGAATCACGTGGTCTTTCCTTTTTCTTACCAAACCTGACCGGTGCTAGTTCTTCGAGCTAGTCTAATACCTTCTGCACCGGTAAATCCAAAGAATTCTTTTCATGCTCAGGCTGACCGTTGAAGGACTTGCTTCTATGCCATTGGTGGTTCAGTTCCAAGTATTTTTGATGGCTAATTTACTCAATCTTATCTTTCAACTTCACCCTTAACGAGTTGTCGTTACATGAGGGGCAAGCGTTATAACCTTTTGTGTTCCGCCCAGATAAGTTGCCATATACAGGAAAGTCATTTATAGTCCATATCACAGCCGCATGCATCTGAAAGGTCTATTTAGTGGAGGTATCAAAAGTGGATACACCATTATCCTACAAGTCCTTCAATTCATCAATCAAGGGCCTTAGATATACATCGATCTCGTTTCCTGGTGAGCTTAGTTCGGGAATAAGTAATGATATCATAAAAAATGGCTCCTTCATGCACATCCATGGTGGCAAATTATAAGGCATAAGTATGACAGGCCACATGTTATAGAAGGTGCTCATGTTACCGAAAAGGTTGAATCCATCGGTGGCTAACCTCAACCTCACATTATGTGTCTCTCGGGCAAACTTTGGATATTTCTTATCAAATCCTTTCCATTCCATGGAGTTAGCCGGATGCCTCACTATCCCATCATCAACGCGCTTCTCACTGTGCCATCTCATATCTATAGATGTCTTCCTTGACATATACACTATGCGCAACTTCGGTGACAATGGGAAGTAACAGAGCACCTTATGAGGGATCTTCTTTCGCTTGCCATCATTAACTTTGTACATAGGCTCTAGACATTCTGGACATTTATCCAATTGAGCATTTTCCTTCCAATACAACACACAATCGTATTTGTAGGCATCTATGTTCTTGTATCCCATGCCCAAGTCATGTAATAATTTCTTCGCCTTATAAACTGAAGCTGGCACCACATGACCTTCGGGTAAGAAGTCTTTAAAAATTTGCAGGACCTTGTCGAACGACTTATTGCTACATCCACTTTCGACCTTCACATGCAATATCCTGTTAACAAACACTAACAGAGTATTTGAGCTTTTGCATCCTGGCTACAGGTTACGCTAAGAAGCCTACAACAATCTTTCAAAATCTTGGACATCATCCCTCTCTTGAGTATCTTCCTCCAAGTAAGTTCCCCTATGATGGTCCTCTATCAACTCATCATATTCATCCTGATTCTCTTTTGATTCATCCTCGCTCTCCTTCGAATCATAGGGTTGAACTATAGATTCCCGGTGAGCTATCCACTATTAGTATAAGACCATCATTTCATGAATGTGCAAGTGACTTTTCACGATTCTATAGTCATGCCTCTGATGGTTACAGCAATCATTACATGGGCACCTATGACCACTACCCCATTCGAATTTACCTTTGCAAAATCAATAAATAAGTTCACCCTGGCCGTGTACTTCGCACTAAATCAGTTCTGATAATGTAATATCCAACTCTAGTCCATATCTGACCTAATCAGAAGCAATTAGAAGTTAAAAATAACTCCATGTGTGATATCTTTGACAGGAGGTTTAATTTAATGATGGCAAGTCTAATCTCTTGAAACATCATCATACAAGTTTTAGCTATAAATGAGGAAACAAATACCCAAAACCCAATAGTCAAAAATTCTGCAAAGAAGAAAATTACTCTCTCATGTATATTAAATGCATTCATGTTTGAACTATAAACTAATTTACGAAAAATAGACTTCACCCTCCCTATTTTGAGATAGTTAATGCAATATCAAAGACCCAAACAAAACCAACCTAAATGAAGTTAATATGATACTATAAGTATGACATTTATTATGCTGAACTTGAGTGAAATTATCAGGGGTTGTGAAGCCTTTATTGTGTAATTAGATGTCAGTCCTATCGAGTCCAATTGGGTTAACTAATCCACGAATTGGTATTCATCTCACGTTGGCACTAATCAACCTTTTATTCGATATTGGTTTGTGTCACAACCCGAGCCCAGGAGATCGGAGGTTAGTAAAAGCCTAACCGATGACACACGTACTCCCGTGCCTATACACTTAGACCCGGTCTAAATGTACACGAACAAAGGAAGGTTCACACGTGCTAAACATATACGCGGAAGCTGTAGATATCAAAACATCACACCAAAAATACAAGAACATAGTATAAAGACAAAAGATAACATAGATAGATGAAGGTTTTCCAAAATGAAGCCAAAATTCATATACAATTCATGACTGGATTCAATCGTGACAAATCTCAAAATCAAGCAGACTCATATGCAAATATGTCCATGGCGCTCTCCAATGGAGTGACTACATCCACTCCTCTAGTCCGGATGGGGCCTCGGGGGCCTCGCTAAGAGTCTGGTCGACCGACGAGGGGTCGGTCTGGGTATCTGAGCCTACAACACCAAAGACAACTCGTGAATATGATGATTCAGCAAAGTATAAGCAATAACAAGTTAACACATATTGTCTAAAGAATAAAGAACATGATGTAAATCATAGCAGGTAAAGTGCGTATACTAAGCAGTAGTGCAGTAACGAAAACATACTATTTGAATCAAAGTATACGTGCTGGGTACATAACTAGTTGGCTACTACATTGCTATATGCTCCAAAAATAGGGATCTTATATCCGTGCTGAGAACACCATCGACCGGGCTAGGGTAAAAATGGGTCTCGAGTTCCTGGGGTCCGAATTCCCCAAGACGTGTCCTTACTGCAGTAAGGCCATATAACTACATCAAATTCACCCCGTCGAGATCCTAAGGTTGAGGCTAAGTAGTGCCTAATCATACAGAGTCAATCATGTACTACACCTTGAGTAATATCGTGACAAGCATATCATACGTGCCTATTCAAGACCTTTCCTTATACGTGCAAGCTTAAGAACAGACGTGCATACTCAAGGTGTTGGAAACATAGTAAAGAAGTCAACAACTCGAAGTTAAATGAAACAGTTACATCAGGTTATAGAGTGGAGATCAATGATCATAATGCGAGATGCCATGCAAGCAATTCTTATCATATCGAATTAAATTTCTTTACTAGCCAACTCTAATCTAATTATCCAGTGTTTCTAACCGTGTATGATGATGTAGTTTTAAGTCATTCGATGCACTGTGTCTAGTGTTGCATTGCATCAGTGGTACACCGAAGTCCTTTAAACCAACACTCATGGGAAGGTGTTTAACAACTGGATAACGAACATAAATGATTCGCAGCCCTCGAGATCATTCACGTATATTAACATGCTCCATTGGGCAAGTTGAGGTTGCCTACCTTCTATTTCAGAAGTCCTACTAGTTCTCAGTTTTTTCCTAGCTTTTTTACTATTCAAGTCTTCCAGCTCAGCCGTGGGTAACCTTATGTCTTAGCCGAAAGCACCTTACGTTTTAGCCGTAGAAGACTGCATGGCTTAGCCGTGGCTAGACCGTAAAAGGGTTGTAGAGTTGCATACTCTCAGCTATTTTTGGTGTTACCCTGTATTGATCTACAGCTGGGTCACGGTGGGGCTTACGGCTTAGCCGTAGTGCGCTTTACGGCTCAACCGTAGCATATTTCACGGCTTAGCCGTAAATGCGCTAGGTCGAATTCCTGCATCTGATACAAAAACACTGGGGAGATACAAAAGCAACAAAAACACATCGAATGAAGGAAGATAAACAAAAATTGGGCTGTGAACATGTTTCACATGCAAGATCATGAGAATTAGTGAAAATCAAGCATCTACCAACATGGGTTCATACAAATTATGCTTATACTTGCCTCACTTAAGTTCTAACACACCAATTGTTGTCCTTGGGCTCAATTCTCGTCCAAATACTTACCTAATCCCCCATGCATGTAAAGAAAAGAAGAAAGAAAGAAACATGAGAGCATGCACATAGTGATTGGCGTGAGGAAGGAAGAAAGGCAGAAAAAGAAAGGAGAAAATCAAACCTAAGTCATACCTCAAACAAACCACAGAAGAATGCAAAACTAGAGTGCAGATGATCCTCCTTCCTAAGTTTGATCGTTGGAAGAGAAGAAACTAAAATGGAATAGAGAAAGACGTTAAATGAAGAAGAGGAAGGTCGGTGGAAGCTTATCTTATATTAGATAATATTAAAGGAAGAATTACAAGAAAATCCAAAGCATAAAACAATTTATAGTTCAACTCAAATCTGGTTCCAACGGAAACATACGACATTGTTTGTAAATGACGTAGTTACAAAAATTAACGAGCTCAACAAAAGACACGTGTTGACACCAAGATGATGCGAAAATGACGGTCTCTTAGAACAGCTAAAATTACGAAAAAGGGCTTGGTCTACCTAATCCAGGTCAAACTCAACCCACTACCTATCCATGACCCGCAACAAAACTAAAACAAAAGCAAAACACAATTAACAACTAAGGTATCATTAATTAGTCGCTAAACAAGTTAAGCTGAGTCTGAGTGTTACGGTTTGATTGTTGTAAAACAATGCATTTCATCCAAGGATGAGCAATTGTCAAGCTATGAATCTATTAAATGAGGGTTAAGATAATTAATTGTCCCCTAGTTTTGCACTTCACCTATTTTATAAACCATGCTGTAACTTTATCCACAATTGTCATGCATACAAATGGGCTTCTTAAGGGACAGCTATTTGCATGCAAGGGGTCACCCGCTTTGGATAAAAGTAGTTGTTTAGTTATATTAATGTACAAGGTGTATCCCAATTAAATTTGATCAAGTCTAACTTTAGTGATTGGAATCTATAGTTGGATACTCCACCTGAACCCAATTAATCACAACTGTATAGAAGTTGTTCACAATCAACTAGATTTTACCCAAACCAGATTGATTTACAGCTCTAACTTTATTACCTAAGACAAGACAGTATTTTCATTGGACAATTAGAACATGAGTTAAGCCATGTGGTCCATGGAAATGTACAACTATGTGGGCCAAGCATACCATTAGATCTAGGATTGCCATCTGATAATTAGCTTGCTTCAAATGGAACAAAAGTTAGATCATTAGAATTGTTTAGAAAATTATGTTCAACTTCTCTTACCTAGGTCTTAACCTGTATTTAGCTTAGTTACAGCATGATGGAGAATTTTACCTTGATTTTCTCAAGCCAAAAGATGGGTATGAGATGTTATTTATTTATTTCATGAACATGGTGTGTGTGTGTGTGTGTGTGTGTGTGTGTGTGTGTGTGTGTGTGTGTGTGTGTGTGTGTGTGTGTGTGTGTGTGTTTGTAGAATAAGCTTGACAACGGCTAAGTTTTTTAGTCCACTATTTCTTATCCTTGTCATTTGACTTCTGATGTTGCATCCATAGCATGTGTCTTTTTTATGAAAGGTAAAATTCATTAGAGAAAGCTAGCAGTACAATAGAGATACTGACAAGCTTATAAACACCGCCGAAGACCTAACGACAGCTATCAAAAGAATGAACATAACAACAAACATACCATGTGTTTATATGTATATCAGAACAATGGTTTAATAAGCTTAGTAGAAGAAATGTTATATACTAGACCAACTCAAAACATAAAAAAGAAATGGTTATTGTTTTGTATCAGAAACCACATGTCAAGGTTCAAGTTTCAAAAATGTGATCTAGTTGTTGAAAAGAAAATGGTTCTAAATAGTAAATTTCATGGTATTAAAACCCAATATTTCTACAAATTAAACCAACACAAAAAAAACTGAAAAACCAAAAACCCTTCCAACCAGATTTCAAAGATTGAGGGAGGGAAGTATTACCTGAAGAGGCAATTGGAGAGGAAAGAGAGAGGACAGAAGAGGTCCACTTGTAGAGATGACCTCCTCTTGGCTGGCAGATGCAGTGGTAGCAGAATACAAAGGCATTGGCAGCGGATCGCAAAGGCACTGGCAGCGGATCGTAGAGATAGTGGCAGCGGGTTGCAGATCAGAGACAGCGAGAGAGAGAGAGATCGGAGAGAAAGAAAGCAAGAGTGAGCTGAGAGTGAGCGAGAGAGAGAGAGAGTAGAGAGAGAGCAAGAGTAAGCAGAGAGAGCAGAGAGAGCGAAAGAAAGCAGAGACAGAGAGCGAGAGAGTGAGAGAAAGTAGAGACAAAGAGCGAGGAGAGAACAAAGAGATCAGAGAGAGTGAGAGAGAGATCAGAGAGATCGAAGATAGCGAGAGATCAGAGAGAGTGAGAGAAAGAAAGCAGAGAGAGAGTGAGAAATTAGAGAGAGTGAGAGAAAGAGAGCAGAGAGAAAAAGAAACCAATTTGGGGGCAAGAGAGAGCGAGAGAGAGAGATAGGAGAGAGAGCAGAAAAAGAGAGCGAGAGTAAGCACAGAGAGAGCGAGAAAGAGAGTAGAAAGAGCGAGAGAAAGCAGAGACAGAGAGCGAGAGAGAGAGTGATTTCTCACAGAAACAGAGAGCGAGTGAGAGAGACGGAGAATAGTGAGATCGGAGAGAGCGAGAGAGGGATCAGAAAGATCGGAGAGAGCGAGAAAAAGTGAGAGTATGATTTCACCCAAAGATAGAGAGCAAAAGAGAGAGAGAACAGTGAGATTGGAGAGAGCGAGAGATCAGAGAGAGTGAGAGAAAGAGAGCAAAGGGAGAGAAACCAATTTGGGGGGGGGAGCGAGAGAGAGATCAGAGAGAGAAAGAGCAGAGAGAGCGAGAGTAAGCAGAGAGAGTGAGAGAGAGAGCAGAGAAAGAGCACGAGTAAGCAGAGAGAGAGCAAGAGAAAACAGAGATAGAGAGCGAGAGAGAGTGCGAGCAGAGACAGAGAGCGAGAGAGAGAGAGAGAGAGAGAGCAACGAGATCAGAGAGAGTGAGAGAGAGATCAAAGAGATTGGAGAGAGCGAGAGATCAGAGAGAGTGAGAGAAAGAAAGCACAAATAGAGATAGGAACCAATTTGGGGGTGAGAGAGAGAGCAAGAGATCAGAGAGTGAGAGAGAGAAATGGATTTGGGGGTGAGAGAAAGAGCAAGAGATAAAAAAAGTGAGAGACAAAAATAGATTTGGGGTGGGGGAATGAAAAAGGGATAGTGGTGGCGCAAAGTTTGATAGCATTCTTACTGATGATTAATTTTCATTGCAAAAATTTAAACTTCATCGGCAAATGTTCATCCTAATTTCAAATGTTTACCGACGTAAATAATTTTCCATTGGTAAAATTAATTTTTATTGATGATTAACAAAAAACGTCGACAAAATCTGACTTTTACCGATGTAAAAATTCATCGGCAAAAAATTTCCTCTTTTTGAAAAATTACGTAAAAACTTTTGTAAATATAGTGGCGTCTACACATTTTACGTCGGTAAAAGATACAATTTTCTGACGAAATTATTGAACGTTGGTTATAATTTCACCAATGAAACTTTATGCGTCAATAAATAATTGTCCAAGCGTAGTATTTATTGATGAAATTATGAAAGCGTCCCCCAAAAAAGTTGCCAAATGTTGTAGTGTATTAACGATGAAAATAAAAAACATCAAAAAAAGTTAACTCTTGAGATTTAGCGATGCTTATTTTTGCTACAAAAACAAAAAAATTCGTCTGAAATAATTTATTTTATTTTATTTTATTCTAAAAATGAAGATAATTCACTATCTACCTTTACCGACAAACACTCAAATAACATGGGTAAAATTCTAGTTTTGTCGATGTTTTAAATAAAACGTCGGTAAATGCCTTATTTTCACCGATGAAATTGAAAGCGTCTGTAAATGATAATCTTTAGCGACGAAATGATAAAAGCGTCGCTGAATAACGGGCCATCTAATTAGTTACCTACTCTCATTGATCTTATTGATATTAATAGCTGGGGTCAATAACCCTTGAATTGCACTATTAAACTTCTAGAGCAATTTTAAGAATAGTGGGCCTTTGCTGTGTTATCGTGTCAATACAGTTAATCACATGTCTTCCAATTATCGATCCAACCATGGTGCCGATACTTCTGTGAAAAAAAATAGGCCTCGCAAGTTCAGTGGGATTTAGTGGTTAACATCTTTAATTAGCCACCCAAATCATGTACCCCATATGAACAAGCTCATGAATCATGATTAACAAATCAAATCATAGCCTCATTAGATACAAACTAATGATCTGAGATCAGCAATTCATAAGCTCTTATAATAAATGCACGAAGCAATTCAAGGGCTTTTAATGTCACTTGTTTTTTTATAGTATGTAACAATCCTTTCTTTTAATGAAATTCAAGTTCATTATGCAAAAAATAAATAAAAAAATAAATGCACGAAGCTTCTGATGATTATATTTATTATAGTTAATCACCTTCTTTATGAGTTTTATAGTTCATATATTATTATTTTTTCAATTAAAAATTAATTTGAAACTTGACTTCCTCAAATGGATGGAAGAATTAACCATGAGTCATGAACCAATGGTCAAATTAACCATGAGTCAGGTCAGCATCACGAATGAGATACAGCCAGAAACCCGGACGATACAATGAGTCTTCCCGATTCTCCGGGGGTTGGAATCGAGAAATTTTGTGATAATTAGGGCTACAACAGTATGAATCCAAATTGCTAAAGTATAAATATTATCTTGTATGTTTGTTGTGGGCAGATTTCACTCAAATTTTCACGGCTCAAATAAATAAAAAGAACAAGTCCAACTCTAATTCAAGTGAGAATTATACTCCAATCAATGCATGAGAAACTTTTTTATTTTATTTTTTTTTGAGAAATTTGCATTTGAATTTATATACATCTAGACAAAAGATGTCTCTAATTATTACATTATTAATAATGCAATTGCAACATTGAGGTTGTGGATTGAATGAATTCCTTCATTTTTTTTGAAAGGGTTTTTTTTTTTTTGTTTTGAAAGGTCTTTTTTTTTCTTGTGCTTGCCTACATGCGTGCATTCTCGGCGCTCGTGCGCATGCGCATGTGTGTATGCGTGTGCGTGTGCTTATGCATGTGTATGTGTATGTGCATTGAATGATGCAACTATAAGATTGGAAACTCTCGATGATGCAACCATGTGTGCGTTTTTGTGTATGGATTGAATGATACAACCATAAGATTGGAAACTCTGGATGATGCATCCATAAGATTGGAAACTCTGGATTTGAACTTATACTTGCCCAATTTAAAAGAACTTAACTCGACATAGTCAACATGGTAATTTATAAGTCATTTTAGTTTTGTGTTAAAAGTTTTGAAATGGATTAAATGCTTATAAAATCATGCATATATAATGATTTACCTGTATTCATGATAATTTAATCCAAATTAGTAAATTTAAATATTCAAAAATAAAAATAAGAAGAGAAATATTTGATCGTGTAACTTGTTTTTGAATATACCAAGTCTCTCCTAAATTTGACTTAGCTCCTACCCAAAAAAAGGTGACTCCGGCTTTATCCAAAATGATGTAAATTGGCTAAGTCATCATTCAATTCAGTAAATTTTCAACCATATTATATTATATTAAAGAGAAGAGTTTTAAATTCAATTTGACCATATCTGTTTCAATTTTGACCCTTTAATTTTGAACTCATATGTAAATAACTTAACCACTAAATCACTCAAATACGCTTTACCAAAAAAAAAATCACTCAAATACGTATCTATATCATATTTACGAAGGAAATGTTATAACTAATTGCAAGGAGCGTAAACCTTAACTATGTGAGTCATGCCCATCCTTGGCACGGGTTCTTTTACTAGGAAGAGCACCCAGACTCTTTTGGAAGTATCTACTCAATGTCCAATCATGTACAAACAGCAAGAGTAGGCCTATTGGCATATTTTTGATGGGCTAAAATTTAACAGCAAATGAAGGGCTAGTTTGGTTAGAGAAATTTTTGACAAGAATTAGGTTTGTCTAAAATTTATGACATGCTTTTAACTTTTATCTCTTAAGAATTTCAAATGCCCTGTTTGATATAAGAATAAAATTTCATTTTAGATGAAAAACCACTTTTAACCTCATAAAGTCTTCAAATTTCAAAATATCAAATGCTAGAGGAGGGTTAAGCAATATTTGAAATTTGCATTGGAGGGGCAGCATTTCGAATTTTCAGAAATCTCGCAAACCTGAATTCTGATAATTTTTGTAACAAAAAAAAGGCTCTAAATAAGGTTTCTATAATGATCATCCAATTAAAGCTCCAAATTTAATGGCTAGGTTCATATGATGCATCAGACAATTGAAAATGCCTATTCTCTAAATTGTCATATAATCATTTCCTGTGGGCTTGTCTGAACAGAGTGTCTGAGAGGGATTCCCTGCAAGGTGGCCCGATCGGTGGCCTGCATTATCTTAAAAGATTCAAAAGTCTAGAAGAAAGATGGCTATTCCTAGTTGCTTCTTGGCGCACAGAGATTCAACCCTCTACGGCAACGTCCCTACTTCTTATGTACAAAATGTACCAATCAAATGAATCGTACCGTTCATGTGAAAAGGAGGCCTTACTGAGGAAAACCAGGTGCGATGGCTAACAGTTTTAGACCAACTGACTTAACGAAGTGGACCACTCTCGTCATTATTAACTTGGGATTTGCCAAAAGGAATTTCCATGGAAGCATGGCAAAGTTAAAATCTCCGGCGAGAAAGGAGGATTTTATCCAAAAAATTTCCTCCGAGTAATTATGTACCAGAAAGGATGTCTAAGACTCCACGTACAGTAATCTTGGGATCCTTCTTGGTTTAAAGTTTTAGAACCTGAGGTGGGTGAAGATATCTCTACTTACTTACCTATATACGCTGGGATATCGGCTTTTGATTTTTTTGCTTACTTACCTATATACGCTGGGATATCGGCTTTTGATTTTTTTTCCTTAATTTTCCACTCTTATTTCTTCCGAAAAACTAGTAGTGGGTTTAAGTTTTTTGATATTAGCAGTGACTCTTTTTTCTTCTTCTTCTTCTTCCTTCTTTTCCGCTTATTTTTTCTCTCGGTTTAAGTTATCTGACACAAGCGGAGATATCCCTACTCGTTCTTTTATTTTTCCCCTACCCCTTTCTCTAACTCCAATATCGAACTCGAAGACATAAAATTATAAGATTACTAATCATATGCGCCATTTCAAAATGCCCTAGGTGGATATGAGAGAAGAAAGTCGAAGCGATCTCTTTAAAGGGGTTTGAGAGATCCAGAGCTTTGAAGGTTGGAGAAATGATAGAGAGATGAGAAGAGAAGAGAGTAGATATAGAAGATCATGATGGGTTTTGGCATGTTTAAGGGAAGGAAAAAAGGAAAATGAGATAAAAAAAAATATCATGTTCGTTGTTCGATGAGAGAGGGGAGGACTTGGGTTTGAGTTTGGGTTAAATGAGTTTAATGAGTGAGTGTAGTCAATTAAAATTAAGTCATTGGGTTTATGTTTGAGCTGGAGTTGAAGTTAGAGGAAGAAGAAGATGATGATACATATGAAGATGAAGATGAAGCAGATGAGGACGAAGAAGAAGAAGAACCAGTGGAGGAGGAATGAATAAGAAGAAAAAGAAAATGAGTGAAGATATCCCAACTCATGTATGTGGGTAAGTGGGGATATCTCTGTCCTAGTCAAGCTAAAGAATTAAAAAAAAAAGACCTATAATACTAATATTATGGAGTCATATCTTTAGGATTATGTTTTGTATAGAATGACTTTAAGAGGATTTTTCTAGCAAAATTTTCCTAAAAAGACATGCATTTTCATGGTGGGCCTAAGTAGATCTATGAGCTTTTTCATGGACATGGGGCCAAGGGCAAACCTAAGATATTTTCTTTTTGTGGGGGGGGGGGGGGGGGGGGGGGGGGGGGGGTCCTCTATGTAAAAAATATCTTGGAAGAAGGTGGAATATATAAAAAATAAAAGTGGTCTCTATGAAATTTTAAATGATTTTTAGGGGTGGGTGGGGCCTTTAGCCCTTGATGAACCTACTTGGGTCCTCCACTATGCAGGTTGCTGCCCCATCCAATTGAGGGGCTGCCCATGGTAACATGGATGATAGGTCTACCCATGAGCTCCTTAGAGTTGTTTTCTCGAGAGGACAACCCTGATTCCCTACTAAAATGTATCCTGCAAAATTTTTAGAAATCCAAAGCAAAGCAACCGAATATTTCCTGGTGTTTTTTTATTCTTCTTTTTTTTTTTTTTTTGGGAGATGTCTAATTACGAAGGATGCATTCCTTCAATTGAAATGCGAAAAAAACAGAGCCTAAAAAGATCCCCTTTTCCCTGTTCATCCTTAATTGTGGCGTTCAGGATGGATGAGTCTTTCCGTCGAAAGCTATAAAAAAAAGACAGTACATTTTTCCTCACACGCCACGGGTCTAACCTGTGTGGGTGGACTTTTCTTACTAGTTTATCTTTTGGCAAAATTGTTGCACAAACAAATTCAAAGACTTTTAGCGTCACAAACCAAGGGTTTTGGTAAAGAAAATGACATGTAAAAGTTGAATCTTTCAGATAATGATCTTCATGAATTATTAGCGGAGTCCATGAATAAAATATAAACCACTCAACCACTTCAATACTGCACACCAATCTTCTTTCAAAAAAATAAATAAATAAATAAAAATACTGCACACCTCTCTGGCCTGTGCTTGACATAAAATATACAATCCTTTAAAGACGTCTTGCGGATTGGAAAAGCTCCAATCGATATCATGGGTCAAGGGTGGATTGTCAAAATATGTGGTCAAGATGCTATGTCTTTTGTCATTACTCCGTGAAAGCCAAGTTTTAGAGCTATTAATCCATAAAATTTCCTAAAATAATTTATGTTTCCATAATAAATATCTCAACGGTCTAAGTTCCAAAGAGTGGACCTAATTAATAGATTATGAGGCCTCAGAGAGGGTGGTCCCCTCACACAGTTATACTCTCAACTCGGAAGAGGATCAAAGTCCGACCCCCAATAATGAATTACAATTTTCAATTGTCACTATCTCCATCAAGCGGAGCTCCCATTTGCCATATTATATGCTCAACCCCACCCTACATTCCACTATAGACCCAACGGAACATTTCCACGAAACCACCAAATCCAATAGAAAAATCTGCAGAAGACCGCCCACTTGAGATTAATCAATGCGCAAGCCACGTGAATGCTTGCTCATGACATAAATTAAAATCCATGTTCATCCACCACATGCTTGATGGCCAGATAAGGTCAAGTTTCACGGATGTTAATGCATTATTTTATGTTTAACGTGCCTAACACAATGACTCTTTGTGCCCTTCTTAGTTGTTTCTTCGTGTTGTGTTATTGACTTTGTGATGCCATTTATGGGTCCAACGTGCAAAACATGCCTATCATCAATTATATATACCCTCCTTCATCAGCTTTTATGCACAACATACCAACAGCATTTTCTAAGCTTGGCTATGGCATCCACATTTTTAAGCAATACCTTTGTCACTGGTCTGAATACGACGACCACCACCTCCTCCGCATGGCCTCTCCACCAGCAGGGGAGCCAAGTTTCTGTTGGGGTGCGTAGAAGAGACAGCCTCCGTCGATCTCTGCTGATTTCATGCAAAGGTGGACGTGATGCTGATAATGCTGGCCTGTTTATCGACCGTCGAAATGTTCTGATAGGCTTGGGAGGGCTATATGGTGCTGCAAGTAGCATTGGTTTGGACGCTGTTGCCGCTCCGATTGCCCCACCGGACTTATCCAAGTGCGGGCCGGCCGATTTACCGGCGGGTGCGATCCCAACGAACTGCTGCCCACCTTTCAATGATAAGATTGTGGACTTCAAGTTCCCATCTCCTTCCACTCCAATGCGGGTGCGGCCTGCAGCTCACAATGCGGTGGAAGACGATGAGTACATGGAGAAGTTCACCAAAGCCGTAAAATTGATGAGGGAGCTTCCACAGGACGACCCAAGGAATTTCATGCAACAGGCCAATGTGCACTGCGCCTACTGTGATGGTACTGAAAAACTTTAAAAATTATTTTTCAGTCATTTTATATTTTTTGATAGTTACAAGACTTACTTAAAGAGTACAATGAGAAAAATAAGAAAACTAGTTTGTTGCATTGCAATATCAATTTAATTCAATTATAATAATGAGAGATCATTTCTCAATATAATCTTATTGCAATATTATTAATGATAGCATTGTAATATAACCACTAATCACAACTTTTATAATCTACATTCTCTATAGGTGCATACGACCAGGTGGGTTTCCCTAACCTGGAATTGCAGGTGCACAACTCCTGGCTGTTCTTCCCGTTCCATCGTTTCTACCTCTACTTCTTCGAAAGGATCCTGGGCAAGCTGATAGGGGATGAGTCCTTTGCCATCCCTTTCTGGAACTGGGATGCGCCTAGAGGCATGATAATGCCCACCATGTACACCGACCCGTCGTCACCCCTCTACGATAAGCTTCGCGATGCTGCTCACCAGCCTCCCAAGATTGTGGATCTAGACTTCAATGGCGTCGATCCCACCACCACCGATCGCCAACAAATTATAGACAACCTCACAATCATGTACAGGCAAATGGTGTCCAACGCCAGGACCCCTCAGCTCTTCCTGGGCTCTCCATACCGTGCTGGCGACAACCCAGATCCAGGAGCCGGGTCAGTCGAGAACGTTCCACATGGGCCGGTCCATGTGTGGACCGGGGACCGTACCCAGCCCAACGGTGAGGACATGGGCAACTTCTACTCAGCCGCCCGCGACCCGATCTTCTATGCACACCATGCGAACGTGGACCGTATGTGGACCCTTTGGAAGCAAATGGGGGGCTCACATAGAGACTTCACGGAGCCAGACTGGTTGGACGCTGGGTTCCTCTTTTACGACGAGAATGCTCAGCTGGTGAGAGTGAAAGTTCGAGACTGCCTTGACACTACCAAGCTTAGATACTCATACGACCAAGTTGAGGTCCCGTGGCTTAGGTCTCGCCCCACTACTAAGCGTGTGGCGAGGACCGCCTCCGCGGCGGATTCTGCTAAGAAGAAGGCGGATGCTGCAGACGCAGCATCCGTCTTCCCACGAAAGCTAGACTCGGTCGTGAAGGCGATTGTGAAGAGGCCTAAGAAGTCAAGGAGCAAGAAGGAGAAGGAGGAAGAAGACGAGCTCCTTGTGATAGACCAGATCGAGGTGCGGCGCGATGTTCTTACAAAGTTCGATGTGTTCATCAATGTGGACGACCACAAGAAGCGAGGGCCGGGCACGACCGAGTTCGCGGGCAGCTTTGTGAATGTGCCTCATAAGCACAAGCATTCGAAGAGCCCGACGGTTCTCAAGACGCGCCTGAGGCTGGGGATAACGGAGCTGCTGGAAGACCTCGGAGCAGAGCAGGATGATGAAGTGGTGGTCACTTTAGTGCCGCGCTATGGGAAGGATGCAATCACTATTGGAGGAGTTCATATCGAACACCATGCTGTTTCTTGAATTTGGAGACCTTCCACTACTTGATCTTCATCTTTTGATGTTAATAAAAGTAAGAGAATGGTGTTGAGTTTTTATTTGATTGTCTCTCTTGAAGCCATTTCAGTGGGTTCTCACTACTTGCGTAGCTGTGTGATGCATGTGGATGAGGGTAGGCAGTAACGCAAACCAATAAAAACAGAAATTCATCATAATTAAACTTCATCACATTTTTATTTAATTAAACGTCATTATATTTTATTCTGTCGTTGTTGGAGGTTACCCATCCAACCGATGTTGATGTTTGGCAGCCAGTGTATTTTTCGACCTTAAAGAAAACACTAAGCACCGGCCATGCAGTGGAACTGCTCTCATTGTCATTATTTTTATTCAAGGTTGAAAATCTCATGCTTCGAAGCCAGACTAGTACAACTAAGAAAAAAAAAAACCATAGATCTGAACAGAATCAGCACGACTACTTGATAGAGCCATATTTATATATTAAGTGTATAGAATTCAATTTTACGAGCCATATTTATATATTAAGTGTATATAATTCAATTTTACAATTGAGGTCCAATTTTGCAGCTGATTAAGAAATTGAGTTTCACTTGAGTAATTCATTGGTTTTGAAGAGTTCAATTTTCTATATCCTCCAATTGAGTAATTGATTGATTTTAAAGAGTTCAATTTAGCTCCTCTTCTCCTATTGAGCAATTGATTGGTTGAAGAGAAACGGATGAGAAGAGGTGTAATGCCGAAGCATCACACATATGCATATTATTATTCGCTTTGGCCCATGGGACTTACGATTTTACTTCTGGTGCCTCTTAACCCACTCAAAGGTTAAGAGTGCAAGCTCTATATAGGTCCAATTACTTTTTCCTCTATAGTTGATATAGAACTCCATCACAAGAAGCCTCTTGTCAACTCCGCCGTTTTATTTATCTATACCCCACAAGATGTCCAACTTCCATCAGAGTACACGATGATCACTATAACCAACAACTTCCCTATCCCACCAAAACTGATGTTAAGATGTGGGCAATTAGAGACAGAGAGATGCACATAAAGTCTTTTCAACAAAAACTTTTCAAAAATCAAACGACCTTGACACAAAATTTGGCACACATGCCAACAATAAGTACCGGCATGAATAAACACATGGCTTACCATTTACCAATTTCATCTTTAAAAAAGGAGTTTTTCGTACATACCCCGTATGATTTCCAATATATGCAAATAGAACTCTGTGGCTTCAGAATTTGTAAATAGATCCCTAGATATGCTTTTTTATATCCCCAAATCAATGCATTTGACGGCAAAAAGAGAGGACCATTAGGTTTTTGCTGGATTTTTATAAAAAGACAATTTTCCCCTTATAATTATTAATTATATATACCCCCTATGGTTTTAAATATTTATAAATTGCAATCGGATGAATAATAATAGATCCTTCTTCACTACTATGATGAGTTAAATTTCTTTATTCGTACAAACGTATTACTCATTTTTTTGCTTTTCTAAGTTGTGATTGATGATTTTAATCTATTATTCTTTTTTACCACACGTGCATATCAATGTGTGGCACTAAAGTAAACCATATTTGAAATTGATTGCATTCACAGGCCATTTTAGTGGAATAAGTGGTTAAGTGAGGTTTCATTTAATCTATTTGCTTTCCACATTTAATTACTCTCATTATTTTCACTAAAAAACTCATATATTCATTTAAATGATTGGCTTACCACTTAAACTTGATTTTAATTGACACAATTTTCTTTCTATATAGTAGACTATATTTGGCTAAAAGTTAAATTGTTAAATGGTCAACCACATAAGTAGGCTCTACATGAATAAATGGGCAGACTTGGGCCTAACATTTATAGCCCATATCAGGCTTGAGCTAGTGTTTTTAAAGTTAGGTTAGGCTTAGATATGCCTTAATTCTGCCCGATCCTACCCATGAATACCCTTATGGGCTAGGCCTGTGCTAGTGCTTTTAAAGTTGGACCATGCCTAAAAATGCTTTAGTTTGGTTCAGCCCCTCCCATGAACACCCCTATGGGTCAGGCCTGGGTTAGTATTTTTAAAGTCGCATTGGGCTTAGATGTGCCTTAGTTCGGCTTGACTTCACCTATGAACACCCCTATGAGTCCCTATTTAATTCCACCTAATTATCATCTCAAATTGAAATTTATTTCACAATTTTCATGAATAGCATTAAAGTTTCAATAAAAAATCGCATTCTACTAATCTAAATCAACAAAGACCAAATAAAAATAGTCTTTCTACCATAAAAAAAAGTTACATTGTGTTCATAAGTGTACCACACAAGTAGCATCAATAAGATTACAAATATCTATCAACCCCTAGACTCGAGAATTGAGGATTAAGGTGAATCCCAAAGAGCGATGCATGTAAAACTTCGTAATCCATGCCATGTCAAGATACGCACGAACTACCACAAGAGTGATTCTACAGTTATGTGTGAGGAAGATCTATAAACATATATCAATCAATTGAATAATAAAGCGAAAACCTATGCAGTACACCTATAGTCGTCATAAACTCTAATAAAACATTCTTTCATTAATATACTACATTTGCTGAGGAAGTCCATCCATGTGCACATGATATATGCAAGATACATAAACATATATAAAATACAAAATAACATGTTCAACAATCAATGATTTCAAAAATAGCATAATAATAATGGTATGATCTATCCACAAATCCAAACATAGCTACTTCCGATGTAACCCATACTAAACCCCATCATGCACTATATAGGATGATTAATAGTAGATGTTATCTTCATTCTACTTGTCTACACCCTGAGATACCGTTGGAGCTCCTTCCGAGGCCGCAGTGACTACCGCGTTGATAATGAGTTCTGTACCTATAACACCAAAGGTATCACTGTTAATACAACGGTTAAGCAAATATAAGAGCATATAAAACTAGTATGACATATTAATTGAAGTAAAAGGCATATTAATTGAAAGATAGCAATTACGGAAGTTAGGCATATTTTGTCTATGAATAAGCATGAAGAAAGAATCATATATAAATGGAATACAGTAATATACTAATCAACATCCACGAGGCTATATTCTCTCAAAAGAGAGAGCACATATCATATGATGGAAAATCACTAGTAATCGGGCCAATATCCGTTTAGCTACCCGAAAAACGCTACTAACTCTTCACATAACTACTGCAGTAGGTAACAGATAAAACATCCTAAGTCGGTCTCGTTGATCCTCCATGGGTATAAACTAAGTGCTGCCGACTCAATGTGTCAAGACCAATCGAGATTCATAACTTTAATACTTATCATATGTAATGATCGTCTCATACTTATAAAAAAGCATATATCGGTTTTGAGATCATATACAGTTTTAAAATCGAAATTGAATAGCGTTACTGATAATCGAATAATGTATACTTAAATGAGCTAATAATATTCAAACCCTCTCAACTTTGGTTAACCTTCTCTTAACTCAAGGGCTCATACTCAGTAGAAGCTCTATCTCCAAATTTGCCTCAAGGTTCACCCAAGAAGAATTGACACATGATTTAAATCATGTTGAGGATAGGATTGACTTAACAATATGAATGCATTGGAATTAAGAGGTTAACGAAGATATTTACTGGCCAACCCCAGCTAAGAAAATTTGTGTTTCCTTAGTCATTTAATTTGATGTATTCATAAAACATCCAGTATCAATGTATTACCAAAATTTAGTGTTACAATGTATAAACGATGGACTCCACTTCTTATGCCAACACCTATGATATAACGTCAGGAAACAACCGGAAAATCAAGAGAAAATGAGTCATAACTTCACATTCTTCTTTTTTAATATTTAATTACCATTGGACTAAGTTGTTTGAGATGAAAGTGCCATTTCTAAGGCCCTATATGGTCTTTGTTTGTACTTAATGTCCTAGGGGTGAGATCAGCTTTAAACATATCTCTAGGTTTTTAATAGAAGACTAAGATAACTCCCAATTGACCCCCATTAAAAAATAATACAAGTTTTGTTACAAATGGGGGTACCCGATTAATCGAGTAGTGGTCCAATCGATCAGACACCTCCAAGGAGTGGAATTCGATTAATAGAACCCTTGTCCAATTAATCGGCCTTGTAGCTTTTGGCTCCAGGTGGAGTCAGTTTCAAACTAAGTCTTCTTTCTTTCCTTTTACTTCTTCCACTCCAATTCATCAATTTAACCCTTCAATACTCTTTTAACACCCTTCTATTCCACAATTGGGTTTCTCCTTCATCTATTATCATCATTCGTTCTTAATTACACTCATTAGTGCATAGATCATCTTACTTTCTTGAAATTAATGAGTAGAAGAGCTGTAATTTAGCATTGACATAGAATTCATCAATAATCAACATAATTAAACATGCATGCAGTAAAATATACACTTATACTTGCCTCTAGGTCTAGTACTTCACCAAATCAAGCTTCTCCTTTGGTTTAATGGTGGAGAAAGCCTCAATAGAATTAATCCTAAGACATGCAAGAGGTGTAATGGGTATGAGATGTATGAATGTTATCGAATTGAGTTCTTTGACTCTATTGAACACAAAAGATGACAAGGAAGCTACACCTTACCTTATGGAGTTGTCGAGGAGGAATAGGTGATGGAATTGAGAAATTCCAATGGAGTAGAGAAGCAGGAGATGATGAGGAAGAAGATGAGAGCCTTGGCTTTAGCATGCAAGAGTTTAAGATCTAGGTTCCAGCTGCTAGGTAGAGGAAAATAGGAGAGGATGAGAGGGGGGAGAAGAAGTTGCTCTAGTAGAGAATTAGAGAAAGCAAAGAGGGGGAAGTGGGTTTAGTTTTAATTTAGATTTTCTCGGAATTTACAGACAAATCCATATTTGTTTACAGGATTTATAATTTCAGTCAAGTGGACTCTACTTGGAACAAGATGAATTTGAGTCAGACTGACTCAAACATGAAAGATGATTCACAAGTGAAATACACATGATGCAATTAACATGATCTAGTATGATGCAAAATAATGCAACTCTGAATTACAAGAAAGTCCTTGACTACCGAAGTATAGTTTAAACCTGACCCAACTGCCTATCCATGATTCAAGCCAAAGGAATTTGGATTAAATTAGCCTAAATAAGTATTAATTAGGATGAAATAAGATCAATTATAGCAAATCTTGATTAGTTTGTGTTCGGACCTAACAATATCCAAAAGATTAACCAATTTCCCAAATAATTGAGTTTCTTATTTTTTTTAAGGTGGATTTTTATTTTAATTGATTAACATTAATTTCCCAATTTCCTTGTATGACTTTAGAAACACTAGCCTAGGCCCGACCATAGTGGTGTTCATGGGGGAGGCCTAGTCAGGCTAAAGCATTTGTGGGCTTGGCACGACGGTCAAATCCCTAGCCTAGGCCTAGCCAACATGGGTGTTCATAGGCAGAGTCAAGCCGGACTAAGGCATATCTAGGCTTGACCCGACTTTAGAAATACTAGCCTAAGCCTGATACAAGCTATAATTTTAGGCCCGAGCCTACCCATTTAAGCATGTGGAGCCTACTCATGTGGTTGACTCATTTAACAATTCAATTTTTAGCCAAATATAGTCCACGATATAAAAGGAAAAATATGTCAATTGAAATGGAGTTCTAGTTGTGAGCCACCCATTTAAATGAATATATGATTTTTTAGTGAAAATAATTAAAAAATTAATGGGGAAAATCAAATAGATTAAATGAAACCTCAAGCAACCACTTGCTCTACTAAAAAGCAATCAATTTCAAACATGGTTCACTCTTGTGCCACACATTGACATGCAAGTGTGACAAAAAAGAAGAATAGATTGAAATCATCAATCACAATTTAGAGAAGTAAGAAATGAGTGACTCGTTTATAGGATTAAGGAAATTTAACGCATTTATAGGATTAAGGAAATTTAACTCATCATAATAGTGGCAAAGGATCTATTATTACTATACCCACTGCACTGGCCTATTTATAAATATTTGAAACCATAGGGGTATATACAAATAATAATTGTAAGGGCAAAATTACATATTTTTTTAAAAATTCAGCAAAAACAAACGGTGCTCTCCTTTTACTATCAAGTGCATTGATTTGGGGGTATAAAAGGTAAAAAAATGCATATGTAGGGACCTATTTACAAATTTTGAAATCACAGGGGCTTATTTGTCAATCTTGAAAACATAGGAGTGTATCTACAAAAAACTCTTAAGAAAAAAAAAAGAAATGGTATGTCTATTAAGAAACTCTCAATATCCTCCTCTTTTTATCAAGGCAATAGCATTTGAGTGTTAATGGGTCCATGTCAAAATGACACTAATCTAAGAAATTTCTAGGTATTTTTGGTTTGTTTTCATGATATGTTTCTTTTTCTTTTCTTTTTTTTTTTTTTTTTTTTTTTTTGAGAATGTGAAATGGTGAGGTTTGGAAACCTCAATGTTACATACACTCTCAATTCTGGGTTGTTTGTTTCTTAGGTTTTGTGAGAAGTGTTCTCAAACACCTACTGTGAGAATTTCTTATGAGACCCACTGGTGAGTGCCATTTTAGGATGTAACTAGTGGGATGGAAAGATCTATGTGGCAACCAAAATATCAAGTTTGCTCCAATCACATGTCCCCAATCACTCACAAATCCAGTCTATTCGGATTGGTATAGAATATATCCAATGGTTTAATAAATTTGTATTTTACTGAAACTTGGGTGTGTGACTATCGGGGGGGTCTATGTGTATTATAAGATTTGGATTGGATTGGATAATAAATGAGCCCCATCTAGACTTCTCATTAAACATTAATTCTCATAAGATTATTTTCCTTTATTATATTTGCATGTGGTGGAGAAATCTTATGCATAATTATACTTGGCTATTGGCCTCTTGAATGAGTCGCATTGTGAGATGATCCTAGGTGGATCACATTGTGAAATGATCACAAGTTCAATAAAATCATGCTATGGGTTGGATTCTAGGATCTTTCAACTAGGTCAATGGCAAGTGGGCCACTGAATACGGGATTTGACTTTTAACAAGTGTGCCTAATATTAAATGGTTAGGATCTTTTAAATTGAGGTCCTTCACGCATCCTACTGTTTCCTTAGGAAATAATATCTATTTAAAATATTACCTATATGGGTTCCATTTTTAATTTTTAGGATTGGATGTGAGGATCTTTCAACCTTGTCAGTCCCAATTGGGCCATTGAATATTGGGTTTAATTTTTAAAAAGTGTGCCAGATATAAGATGGTTAGGATCATTCGAACTTGGTCTATTACAAGTGGGTCATCTCATCATAATGCTTCATGTAGGAAATAATGTAGATATAAAGTGGCATCTTATATGGGTTCCATTTTTAATTCTTAAGATTATCCTTTTACATTACAATTACCATCCTAGCCTTTACGTATGTGCTATTTCAGCTTTATATGTAATCTTATATTTTAAAGATTCATTTTCACAAGCCGAGAAATGAGGGGTTTTATATTTTAAAAGGATTTGCTACTACTTCTCTAAAGCATGGACTTTGTCTCTTAGATTATCTTCATCAATTTGTAAACTTATGCTTCAACGGTTTAATAAAACCATTGCCACAGGTTATGTGGGACCCGCAATGTCTTTGCAATCTCATCTATGCTTCTTCATACTAATCACTTTGTAACTTCATCTACACATCCGCTAGGAACATCCATAACTTACCTAAAAGGCAATCCTGAGTCCAGATTCAATCTCAATCTCCTAAAATCTTTGCCTTTGGTTCTTCTTCATGTCTACATTCAAAAAACAATAATCTTCTCTCCTCTCTGCATAAGTTACGATATTTAGTCATATGGTAAACTTTTTCCTCTCACACTCCCATTGATTTTATTTATTTAATTTTTTCTATTTTCAAATCAATGGTGAATATAATGGACACTACATTGAAAATTTTCATACTCGCTCCCTTTGACTCTATTTGTATTTTTTTTTCTATTTTCAGATCAATGGTGATCATCATGGGCACTATATTGATGAACTTATTACGGGTAATTAATCTATTGAATTCAATCCCGTAGAAGTGCAGAACTTACCTGGTTCTTCACCCATAATGGTGCAGAACGACATTGGAGTACGCAACAGATACACAAATTACAAGAAGCCAAGTAAAGTGGGTGGATTGGTCGGTAAGGTAATCCACACACTTAGTCCTCATTGATGGTGGCATATATAATACATTTACAAAATGGAGAGCTGTGTTGATTGGATTTATATGTCAGCAGATTATGATTATCTTTAACATATACAGAAAGCTTATCTTACAGAAATGATCAGATCATCTTAGATAGGATTGGGTTCAAACGGTTGAGCTTGGTACCTATCCTAACATCCCCATTCCAAGCGAAACGGATTTTCTGTGACGTGAAACTTATTCTTCAATGACGAGCTTAATCCTTTAGTAAAGATATCTACCAACTGATCAATAGAGCTCATAAAATGGACTTAAAGAACACCACAAACAACCTTTTCCCTGATGAAGTGATAGTCCACCTCGACATGTTTTATACGGGCATGAAATACTGGATTTAAATATAGTGAAATAGCACTAATATTGTCACTGTAAATAATAGGTGGATGTTTGAGAAAAAGCCCAATGTCCCTCATTAGCATCCTAACCCAACGTAGCTCAGTAGCTGTAACAACAAGAGACCTGTATTCTGATTTAGTGCTTGACAGCTATTTCTTTGCATTCCATGATATTAAATTAGGTCTAAACAAGACGGTAGATCTCAAAGTTGATCTACAATCATCTATATCCCTTACCCAATCAACATATGAGTAAGCAGTAACATTAAATGAACCCTTCCATAAAGAAAAGACTATGAGTGATAGTTCCTTTAAGAAATTTTAAAATTCTTTTGACAGTTATCCAGTGAGATGTTCTTGGTTCATGGATATATTGATAGACTTTGTTGATTGCAAATGCAATATTCGGTCTAGACAATGTGACATATTGTAATGCTCTAACTAACTACGATGCTCATGTGGAGTACGCAAATGATACCCCAGAGAACTTTGATAGTTTGGAACCAGCATTTACTGGTCACTTTATGGGCTTGACATCATTCATATTTGTCCGTCCTAATGAGTCCCAAATATATTTTGTTTGGGTAAGATATAATTCTGATTGAACTCTATGTGCTTCAATTCCAAGAAATTAATGCAATGGGACTAAGTCTTTCAATGCAAAAGGGTGACCAAGGTCAATAATCAATTTTGGCAACGTAGAAGAATTGTTGCTAGTCATAACAATGTCATCCACGTAAATAAGTTCATGAGGTGAAGATTCCTGGCCCTGGTGCTTGTTTCAGCCCATAAATGGCTTTGTGTAGCCGACGTACATGATTGGGCTTGGATGAATCTAGAAAACCCCAAGCCTGCTCCATATAAACTTCTTCAATTAAAACCCCATGTAGAAAGATTATGGACATCTAGTTGGCGAATAGGCCATCCAAATTGAATTGCAATGGAGAGAACCAAACGCATTGTCCTATGCTTCATTACTGGGCTAACTGTATTGCTATAATCTAGGCCCGGTTCTTGGTGAAAGCCTTTTGCCACTAAATGAGCTTTATATCGCTCAATCCGTCCTTTGTTGAAGTTTTAACACCCATTTACACCCTACATTATTTTGGCCTGATTAGCAGGAACAAGGGACCATGTACCCTGTTTTAACAAGGTTTCAAATTCAACTGCCATTGCAGCCCCCCAGTCTCTAGATCACTTGACAGCCTAAGAACAGCAAGTGAGTTCTGTTGGCCTAAGTGTATCGCTTGTAGGACCAAGGGCGATGCATGGCGTGTGGTCATGAGTGTTTTGGGTTTATAGATCCCATCCATAGCCTGGGTCCACATTGTATGAATCCTTCGATGACCGCCATACGTGAGCCTAGTTTGTGTCGGAGTCCGAAGCTATGAGGTTGGAGCCAAGATCCACAGTTGGCATGCCTTCTACAACACTTGCAATGGGCTCGTCTCAGGTTGAAATCCGAAGGATACGCTTCCAGACAGATGGAGATGAAATTCCTGGCAGCATAGATGCGCTGCAGGGCACGGTTCTGGTTGAGATTCTGGCACGTGAGTGGCTGATTGAGATTCAGCCATGGCAACGGATTGGTGGGTGTCCAAAACATGTGCATTGACACTAGTGTTGATGGGATCATTCTCTTTAGTCACCAATTTGACATTTGTGCATGGAGCGATGTTCTGAGCAACATTAAACACCTGAACATCATGTTGGCGTCGAGCGGATTGGTTTGTTACCAGCTGTGCACTTGTAGACCCACGTGATTGTGCAGTGATAATATGTTCACCAATCATATGTGCTCCTGTTGCTGTCCACTACTTGAGATGGGCATAGACACGAGCAATATGACTTACTTCATACATAGGAGTAGTGGTCACAGGCATGGAAGACACACCAACAGTGTTGGGCACCGCGGTAGTAGTATAATGGCCTAGCGGAACCTGTTCAGCAGTAATCTTTCCGTTCGAACCATTAGCCTGGAAATTGTTAGCACCAGTAGCAGCTAAAGGAAAAGCCATCTCATCAAACACTACATGCCTGCTCAAATAAATTCTATTGGCAATAGGGTCTAAACATTTATAACCCCTGTGATTGTGCCCATAACCCAGAAAAACACAGGGAATTGTCCTAAAAGATAATTTTCCTCCAGCATAAGGACCAATGTAGGGAAACAATCACAACCAAAGGCATGTAAATTAGATAGTATAATCAGGAGCTCTATTAAACAATTTTTCATATGGAGAGAGATGATTAAGCACATGTGTGGGCATCTGATTAATTAGAAATATTGTAGTATCAAATAAGGCGTCCCAAAATGATAATGGAACACCGGAATGGGCTAAAAGAAACAACCCAATTTTGACAATGTGTCAATGATTTTGTTCCGCAACACTATTTTGTTCTAGTGTATGGGGACATGAAAGGCGGTGACATATACCATTCATTTTGAAGTATTATATTTCTATAACGAGTACTTGTAAATTTGCCACCACCGTCAGTTGTAAAGATTTAATTTGCTGATGAAACATATACTCAACCAAAGATTTAAAAGATAAAAAGACATCAGACACAGATTTTAAATGAAGTAGAAAAACCCAAAAATAGCTACTAAAATCATCAATAAATGTGACATAAAGCTTAGCTCCACTCAGGGAAGACACAGTTGAATAGCCCCAAACATCAGAATGAATAAATTCTAATAGAAAAGATGAGTATAAAACAAAACTATGAAAAGGCAACCTTGACCGCTTCCGTTTCTGACAAGCAATGCATACAGTTTCTAATTTAGCGAGCGACTGAGCGGAAGAGACGATGCAATTCGTTGGAGTACTTGAGGGGAAGGATGATTCAGTCTGTGACGCCATAGACTAGAAACGCGAGTTATACTGAAGGTGGACAGATAATTATACGATTTATTTGAAATGGATGAACTGAGATGAAGAGGGTAAAAACCATCACGGGTCATTCCATGGAAGAGGATCTTCCCCGTTTTGTTTTCCTTCACATAAAAAACCAGAAGAGGTAAAAACAAAATGACAATTGTTTTCTTTAGTAAACTAAGAAACTAATAGCAAGTTTTGATAAATCTGTGGCACATGGAGGATATTTTGTAAAGAAACCATATTACCATTAGATAAATAATGAGAAGAAACAGTGTAAGAGATACCCTTACCACTACCAATAGCAAGGCTATTGTTACCAACATAGTCTGAATGTAGTGAAATATTTCTAAGAGCGGACATAACACTATTGGTTACACCAATGTCTGTAAACAAGGTGGACTCTCCTTGTTTCGCAGCAGCCATAACCTGAAGCTTCTCCAGTGGTTGGAGTCCTGGAAAAGCTAGATCTAACCGACTAAAGTAGTCAAGGGTTGAGTGCCCATGACGATTATAGATTTGATAAGTTGGAATTGGGTTCTGTTGTGGAGCAGATTGAGTTGCACTTGTTACGACCACGACCACGACCACGAGAATTAAACCTCCCATGAGTATTGGAAGAACCGGAACGTCCATCAGAGCTAGATGTATATAATGCAGTAACGGGTGGTGTAGCAACAGAAGTAGAGCTATGCAATTCTACCCATAATTCAAATGTAAGAAGCTGTCAAAGTAATCGGTGTTTTATGATTAGCAATTGAGGCATGAACTGCATCATACTCAGGACCCAAGCCATTCAAAATCTGGTAGGGCATTAGCTATACTTTTCACCTTGTTAAGATAGTCAGTCATAGATAGACCCCACTTTTTTAAGTTCTGAAACTGCTGTTTTAGTTGTAATGTCACTCCCCACTCCACACGCATGCATGATATTGTCCGCTTTGGCCTATACGCCTCACGGTTTTGCTTCTGATGGGCCTCAACTCATCAAAAGGCCTCATGCAAGGTAAGGGTGCAAGCTCTATATATGAACCCATTCACTTTCCTCTCTATAGTCGATGTAGGACTCCAAGATGTCACAATCCACCCCCCTTAGGGCTGCACGTCCCTGTGCAGTAGCCTGCCAGTTCCTGTAGCCTGCCAGCCCTCTTGGCCCACCCACATATGAACCCGTCCACTTGCACCAGGCCACGGCAGGGACCCACACTCGATCTAATCGAGAACCTAGCTCTGATACCATTTGTAACGCCCCACCCCCACAGGCATGCATGATATTATCCAATTTGGCCTATAGGCCTTACGGTTTTGCTTCTGATGGGCCTCAACCTATCAAAAGACCTCATGCAAGGTAAGGGTGGAAGCTCTATATATGAACCCATTCACTTTCCTCTCTATAGTCGATGTAAGACTTCAGGATGTCACATGTAATACTCGAGCACAGGAATTGAAGTAACTTTTCCAGTTGCTGCCAAACTTTCCTAGCAGATTGCAGACCATCAACCCTTCGTAGAATAGGAGTAGTAACAGTTGCATTAATCCATAATAGGACAAAGGGTATCTTGTTCTATCCAAAGTTCATACCTTGGATTAACAGTGGTGGTGGGGGTTTTTGTTTTTGTCACAAATAAACTGATCAGGATAAGAAGCGGAGCCGTCGACGGATTTTAGAAGTCTATTTGTGCAAAGAATTAGCAGAAATTGACTTTTCCATAACAAGTAATTGTCACAATCCAACTTTAAAAAGAATAGCTCGAAGTGTTTGAGATTGAGATTGTACCTATGGACACGTGAGAAATAGAACTCGCCATTGGAGAAAGCAAGAAGTGCGTAGAGATACTCAGACATAGAGAAAGGTCTATTGTAAAGTACGAATTAATGTCTAATAGCAAAGTGACCGTCAGCTCCCCTGTTAGGATTATATTTTTTTAGCTAATTCATGGATTGAACAAAACTTTAGTTTTAGTCAAAGTAATATTTCTATTTATTTTATATTCGGACTTTGAAGAGATTAAAGAGTCCCAAAAGAGCTAAATTGAAGTATTTTTCTAAGGATAATATCGATTAAATAGGTCATAGCCCACAAACTAAGCGTCAGATATGGGCAAGCGATCTAAAGTTGAAAAGCTCTTTTCTAGTAGATTTCTATAGGTTTCAAGACTGTGTTAATCAAAGCTAAAACGATAAAGTTATGGCCTCAAAAAGTTTATCGAAATTGTGCTGTCTAAAATTACGAAACTACCATTGTGCGAAATTCTATTTCTATTTTAAGTGGGACTTTCCTATTTTGTGCTAAATCGTTTTCTAGTTGGATTACCATTATGAGTACGAAATTGGAGTTATAGGGTGCGTCTCTTTATTCTAAGGCATCCATCGCATCCATCTCCACATTCTGAGATGAGATTTTATATTGGATATTTCTTTTTTTTTTTATAGAGTATTCATTGAAAGTGATTGAGATTATATGTAGAGCTTGCACCTTTACTTTGTATGAAGCCTTTTGATGGGCTAAAGTCCATCGAAGCAAAACCGCGAAGCTCATAGGGCAAAATGGACAATATCATGCATGCGTGTAGGGTGGGGCGTAACAAAATGGTATCAGAGCTAACTTTCGACTAGTTTGAGTGTGGATCCCTGCCGTGGCCTAGTGCAAGTGGGCGGGTTCTTATGTGGGCGGGCCAAGATAGCTGGCAGGCTACATGGACTGGAAGGCTACTGCACAGGGATGTGCAGCCGTGAGGGGGTGAATTGTGACATCCTGGAATCCCACATCGACTATAGAGAGGAAAGTGAATGGGTTTGATATAGAGCTTGCACCCTTACCTTGTATGAAACCTTTTGGGGGTTTAGGAACACTAGAAACAAAACCGTGAGGCCCATGGGCTAAAGCGGACAATATCATGCTTGCGTATAGAGTGGGGAGTGACAAATGGTATCAGAGCCGACTTTCATCTAGTTCGATTGTGGGTTCTCTGCCGTGGCCTGGTGCAAGTGGGCGGGTTCCTATGTGGTTGGGTCAAGAGGGATGGCAGGCTACATGGACTGGCAGGCTACATGGACTGGTAGGCTACTACACAACAACGTGCAGCTCTAAGGGGGGTGGATTGTGACATCCTAGAATCTTACATCGACTATAAAGAGGAAAGTAATTGGGATTATATGTAGAGCTTGCACCCTTACTTTGCATGAGGCCTTTTGGTGGTTTAAGACCCACTAGAAGCAAAACCGTGAGGCCTATAGGCCAAAGCGAACAATATCATGCATGTGTGTAGGGTGGGGCGTTACAGTTGGTATCATTGTGACATCCTGGAGTCCCACATTAACTATAGAGAGGAAAATGATTGGGATTATATGTAGAGCTTGCACCTTTACTTTACATAACGCCTTTTGATGGATTGAGGTCCATCAGAAGCAAAACCGTAAGGCCCATAGGCCAAAGCGGAGAATATCATGCATACGTGGAGGGTGGGGCGTGACATAGGGTGTGTCTCTCTATTCTAAGGCATCTATCGGCATCCATCTCCATATTCTGAGTTAAGATTTTACATTGGAGTTTTTTTTTGTAGAGTATTCATTGAAAGACTGTGTTGAAGTTATTGAATTCTAGCAAATATTCCTTTTACTTTCTTGTAGAAAATTCTCTTTTCTCTTGTAAAAAGTTGTTCGTCATGACTAGCTTCAAGGCATGTTAGATCAAGGTGAAAAAGGCAAATGGCGAGTCTGTTAGTAAAAAGAACTTCAATCCTTTAGGTTGTGTTCAACTGGACAAGGGTAGTAAGTAGATTTTGTAACCTCTCTTACATAGTGCTTATCTGAGTTTAGATCGATGTTAGGTCCCATGGTTTTTTCCCATTTGGGTTTCTACTTAAAAATAATATCTCTATCTTTTGTGGTTGATTGATTATTAACTTAAGTTAATTGTTTATTTAACTACATAAAAGAAATCTGTGTTGGGACCTTAATCTATGTCAAGGTTAGAATCCTTAAAGTGGTATTAGAGCATGTTCATATAAGTCCTTCGTATGAGATCAAAATTAGATTTCAGAAATGGAGTTTGCTATAGATGGTACTTCGATTACCAAGCCCCCTATGTTGGATGGATTTAACAATGCCGATTGGAAAGCTAAAATGGTTGTTTTTCTTTAATCTTGTGATCTAGATGTTTGGTTAGCCATTGGTACTGTTTATATTCCGCCTACTTTTATGTCAAATGGAAAAGCTGTAATTCCAAAACCTACGGCCAAAAGAATAGAAGATGATAAACAGGCATTCACTGCTAACAGTAGGGCACTTAAGGCTATCTTTAATGGAGTTACACTTACAGATTTCCATCTGATCTCTAAGTGTAAGATTGTAAAGGATTCATGGGATACCTCGGAGACTGTTTATGAAGGCGCCGCAGGTGGGCTCCAGTCAAATGTTCATGATAAAACTTTGACCAAAGATTTCTCCTACATCCGGACTCCGATTGATGAACAGTTTTTTTTTACTGATTCGTGCAACAAGTATTACATAGTAGCAATAAAAGAAAGACAATCCCACAGTTAAAGAACAAAAAGAGTTTTGACCAACAAAACAACCTTAGATCATAAGAAGGCTTAGATGATAAATTGGATTGGGACGAAGCATACTATATCTTAATGAAGACTTCCATTGAGTTGGCCACATTAAATAATAAGACCAAAAAGAAGTGCAAAACTGCAAAAAATTAGATTTTCTCTCTTAATCAAGAATTAGAGGATGCTCTTGCAAAGATATGTTGCTTAGAAAATTAAAAGAATACTACCTTGTCTAATAATCTAATCAATGCAAACAAAAAATATGAAATTTTGTCTAAAGAATTTGAGAAATCTGAAACAGATATGGAAACTTTGAAGACAGAGTTATAGACGTGTTATGCTGAAAAATCTGATTTGATTAGTAAAAATAAGATGATCATGTTAGAGTTGATTGCTATCATTGAACAAGATGAACACTGGCTCAAAGAAACTTGATAACATCATGTGCAATCAGAAGATCCCAAGTAATAAACAAAGCCGTGACTATGTCAAAGATGCATCTACCTTAAAAACCAAAGGTAAATATATATTTGTTAAAAGTTCTACTTTAGCTTTCATGACACCCATTGTATTTGGAAAACATGTTGTGACTATTTCAAAGGAGAATGAGTCACTTCCTACATTTACACCCACATATAACCATTGTGGAATCAAAGGATACATTCGTCACATTGCAACAAGATGAGATATTTAACAGAAAACAAGCAATGGAAAAAGCAATTGTTTCCACCCAAGATTAAGACAAGAGCTATCTGGTTCAGAAAATCTGACTTGCTTACTAAATTCATCAACACTGTGTTGAAAGTTCCAAATTCATAAGTGTGGATACCAAAATCTAAAAATCCCTGATTTAGGAGATCAAGCTCCCACCCTCCGTGTATAAAAGAAGATAACATTAAGGAGAGTCACAATTGAAGAAGAGTTACTGCTGGATCTAGATTGACAAATATGCTATATGTTAACATCAATATCTTTGTCAATTATAGACAACAAGGGGGAGAATAAGAAATTCAGGAGGAAATATGAATATTTGAAGATTTAGAGCTGTAAAAAAAAGATATGTGGTATTCAACTGGTAAGATACAGTGCAGATGGTACAAATATATATTTTTTTTACTACTGAATGTAATTTTGGTTTTATTTTTCTATAGATTAAATGTATGAGGAGTTTTATCTATGAATTACTAAAGGGGGACATTGTTAAGATTATGTTTGTTTTCTAATTGATGTATTGGACAAAACTCTAGTTATAGTCAAAGTTGTATTTCTATTTATTTTAGAGTAGGAGATTGAAGAGGTTATAGAGTCCCAAAAGAACTAAATTGAAGTATTTTCTTGAGGATACTAGGGATTAAAAAGATCATATCTCATAAATTGAACTTCAGATATGGGCAAGTGACTTACCTTTAGAAAGCTCATTTCAAGTAGATATTCATAGATTTAAAGATTACGTCAATTGGAGCTAAAACGACAAAGTTATGGCCTCGGGAAGTTTGCAGAAATTATGTTATCTGAAATTATGAAATTGCCATTGTATGAAATTCTATTTCTATTTTAACTGAGACTTTCCTATTTTATGCCAAATCCTTTCTTAGTTGGCTTACCATTATAAGGTACAAAATTGGAGTTATTTAAAGGGTGTTTCCATATTCTGAGTTGAAATTTTGCATTTGAGATCCTTTCTTTTCTGTTGAAGTAGGTTGTTCATTTTAAGTGGCTTCAATGTGTCTTGGATCAAGTGTCAAAAAGGTCTACGGTATGTGTCAAGAAGGTGTGCGGTATGTGCGTCGGCAAGGAGAACTCAATACAATAGTCATTTGGGTTGTATTCAACTAGATAATGGTACTAAATATATCTTGTAACCTTTCTTACATAGTTCTTGATCTAGGTTTGGCCGGTGTTAGATTTTGTGGTTTTTTTTTCGTTTAGATTTTTTGCATAAAATATTATCTCTATCTCTTGTGGTTGATTAATTATTAACTTAGATTAATTATTTATTTAACTAAATATGAGAAATATGTAAAGAGACCTTAATCTGTATGAGGTTAGAATCTTCAACCGCAACAGTGAACAGAGGAGAACTGTGTAGGCGAAAACGTTGCAATTGCACAAAAGGCAGCCCCACGATGCAACGCGTTGCCAAAGAATATCAGATCAACCGATCTGTAGGAACAGTAGACACATATATTTATAAATTGATAAGTCTACGTAGAGGCAAAAATCCACAGTGCCAGAGAGCAGATCTGAGCGATAGATGATGCGTAGACAACAAAGCAATAACACACATGACATATCTGGGAAAAGATTGCCATGATTGCGAACACATGAACCGCACAAACCAGCAACAACATAGATTCCGAAATAGGATCCATTGGATCGGACGATGGAGCGCAAAAGAAGGCACATGAAGCCTCGAAAAAAAATAATTCTGATACCATGTAAGGCAATCCACACACCTAGTTTTCATTGACGGTGGAATATATAATACATTTACAAAATGGAGAGATGTGTCGATAGGATTTACATGTCAGCAAATTATGAGTATCTTTGACATATACAAAAAGCCTATCTTCAAGAAATGACAAAGATCATCTTGGATAGGATTGGGTTCAAACAGTTGAGCTTAGGTACCTATCCTAACATGGTCTAGGGAGAGAGAAAAAGAAAAAAAAACTAAAAATCTTTATGAAAATATCTATTTTTCTTAAGGGATAGATAAGATATCTTGGTACTTTGGCATCTTGATACCACTAGGGAAGGGAAAATTTTTAAGGAATAATAAAAATAAACAAATCGGATTTATGTAATTACACCTACCAAGAAAAAGTGGTTTGTTTCAACTCAACCCATGGTCGCACAAAATTTAGATGATGGGCTAAATTTAACAATGCATGATCTTGATCTATGCTTTGTGAACTATTATTGGGTTGTTCTCTCTCATTGCTAGTTTTGTTTCCATTACTTTCTTAGCATTTTATCACATTGATATGATTCCCGAACTAAGACTATCCATGTGGCTATTTACTGGACAATTCTAGCTTGTGAATCTACTTACAAACATGAGTTATAGTTTCTAAGGGGTCTTTTGTTAATTTCACATATCATGTGAAAATGCTTTACATAGGTAAATGACTCACATGTGAGTCATTTACATATGCAATTAACTCACATGTGAAATGAATTCAATTGTTTATCATTTTCACACCTCTTCATATGTAAATTAGAAGTAATCCAACGGTTCACAGTTTATCATAATATTTTTGCCACCTTTCATGATTTATCACAAATATCTTAAAATAGATATATAGAAAAGGACTACATCTCTTAGTCAAAAAGGCATTCTAGAGAGTTTGGACGGTTCAAATCATCAAGATGGGGCCCATAAAATTAACAATTTTAGATTTTTATTGTTAGATCTTTTTGTAAATATCTAAAACTATATTATGATCCAACAGTTGAAAATTGATCTCAAGGCCGTTTTTAGTCTTCACAAGAGTTTCAACGGCTCTGATTTATATTAGGGGCCCACAGGAGTCAAAAAATAAGAAAGACGGACTGGGTTCAATCACGGGTTCAATCACGTCCAACGGTCTCAACTGTTTTGATCATATCTCAAGTTGCATGATGATCTAATGGCTGAAAATTGGTCTCATGGCCGTTTTCAGTCTTTGCAAGAGTTTCAACGGTTTTTATTTACATTAGAGGGCCCACAGTAGTAAAAAAAATAAAGAAAGGCGGACACGGGTTCAACACATCCAACAGTCTCAACTCTTTTGATCATATCTCAACTTGTATGATGATCCAACGGCTGAAAATTGATCTTTGAGCTGTTTTTAACCTTTAGAAGAGTTTGGACGGTTCAGATTGCTATTTTGGGCCCACAAAATAAAAAAAATGCAAAAAGGCAGACTGCCATACATAGTTACAGTTCACCCACCTCTTAACAGTGACATCGGTAATGTTTTCACACCTGTTGAGGTGTGAAAATTCTTACCTGATTTTCAAGCCATTTTTATACCATTTTCACATCTACGTTACACATCTCATGTGTAAATGAGTGAAAACAAACGTAATAGTGTGTAACTATTACACATGTGGTTCATTTACCTATGTAAATCAACCAAAACAAACAACCCCTAAAGTTCTGACTCATATATGCATCCAACTAAAAGAACCCAATTCATCTTGATCTTTTATGATAAGAATGTTTGTGGTAGAGAACAGGGTATGCATAATTACTTTTATTCACTTATAGTTGATATTTCATTTGAGCTTTATTTTTCTATATTGTGGGCTTAGATTTCAATTTGTAATATTGATTACTTATAGCTTTAATGGTAAGATATAGTGTAATTTCTTGTTATAAAAAAAAAGACACTTAGAGTTAAAGAATTGCCCCAAGGCAACGTTGTTTACAAAAATATGATATTTTTAGTTTTTATAAGTTTTTAAAAAGCTCATAATTTTTTTCGTGTATGAATAATATTCAAAGCATAGATTATATTGCCTATGCTAAGCATAGGCATGTTTTGCTAGTTATTATATATATATTAATTGAATAGGATTCAATTTTGAAATTGAGCTCAAATTTCATAATTAATTGAGAAATTGAGCCTCAATTGATATTTTAATTTTGCTCCCACATTGATTTGGAGAGAGAGTTTAGGAACCTATCCTTATTGAAACTTCTAATGAAGCAAATCTCTTATATTAAATATTAATCATTTTATTAAAAAAATCTATCATTATCTAAACTTTTAATAATGAAAATCTCTTATCCTAAACTACTAATCATTTTATGAAAGTAGAGCCCAACATGATATATCTACAACCTGAGCCCTTATTCGGCCCAACCTGCTTTAGCCCGAGCTTAGACTTTACGTTTGAGTATCTGGGCTAGTCTTGGATTATTTAGCTAGGCTCATTTAAAAGATGGGTTGTGATTGGATATAATTTAGACTAAATATTATTTGATACTTTAATTTCTTAAAATTATAAATTGGATCTTAATCTTGATGTTAATTTTCAATCAATTTTAATTGGAGGGAGAGGTTTTAAAGACTTGAAAGAAACTTTTGAATTTAAGCATCTAAATAAAGAGACCAATCTAAAAGGAGCTTCCTTCTAAAGATTTTAATCTTCCATGGTTTTTAATCAATCAATTCATAGTTAGATTTTCTTATCCAAGGGTGTTCATGAATCAGGCTAGCTTGAGCTTGTACCCAGCTTAACCCGCTTTAGCCCAGTTAGAGTATTCGGGCCAAGCTTGGATTATTTAACTAGGCCTATTTAATAGATGGGCCGGGCTTGGATTAAATGATAGAGATCCTAAGCCCGGCCCAAGCCAATTGTAAAAATAATGGGATATTTAGAGGCCGGTCCCTATTTTTATGTTGTTACTACATTAAATCCAGCTTAGTTCGAGTTAAATCATTAGGTCTCTCATTTTCAATTTTCCTTTAAGTGGAGGTCCTTTATTTTTCTGTTAAGGATATTTCATACCATAAATGCCCTTGAATGGGTTTGTTACATTATTTCTGCGATTTAGGCGTTAGAATCACGTTTTTATTTTAGTTTCAAATTGGAATCATGCAATATGCTTGCATTTTTTTTAGCAGCACGTATGTTCTTCCTCTCTCTTCTTTCTTCTTTCTTCTTTCTTCCTTGTCGTTTTTGTTTATTTTTTTTTATTTTCTTATTGTTAATATCATTTCTGTATTCACTTCCTTTATGATATCTGTAACGACCCAGTCCCAAAGTACATGTGAATGAAAAAATATAAGTAATAATCTGTTCTAAACTATCGAGGCGCCTTTTGGGGATAAAACCATGAGGACTTCTATAAAAACTATAAAGTTAAGCGTGCTCGAGGCAGAACAATTTCAGGATGGGTGACCTCCTTGGAAGTCCAAAGCGGACAATACCTCGATGGTGTGGAGCGGATTGTTACAGATGGTATCAGATAAGGGGATGGCTCTCCTCTGAGTGGTGGGAGAGGACCTCTCGAATCCTGCCTCCCTTTCGAATCCTGCCCTCCACAAATAGGGGGGGGAACGAAGTTCCATATAACTGATGAGGCCATCTTCGGTCCGACATTGTTCGAGATATGTGGATATGGGGACATATCCGGCAGAAGCTGGTGGGCCTGTAACGACCCAGTCCCAAAGTACATGTGAATGAAAGAATATAAGTAATAATATGTTCTAAACTATCGAGGCGCCTTTTGGAGACAAAACCGTGAGGACTTCTATAAAAACTATAAAGTTAAGCATGCTCGAGTCAGAGCAATTTCAGGATAGGTGACCTCCTAGGAAGTCCAAAGCGGACAATACCTCGATGGTGCGGAGCGGATTGTTACAATATCTGTTCATTTTTCATTTATTTGTTAATGATGAAGTTTTTTTTATTGGTTTTCATTCATTGTTATTTGTTTTTTAATTTTTTTTTGTCGTCGATAATGTTAAAGATCTGGTTTTGATCATGGAGATCTTATCTGTTTATAGTTGTATTTTGATTTTGCTTGATGTTCCATTTTTTTTTTATAAAATGACAATTAGATATAGTTTCATGATTACGATAAACCACAGATTTATTTATTTATTTATTTATAACGGATGATGATGTAGATCTAGTTTTGATTATGGATATGATGTTTTTGATATTATATATTTTTGGATATCTTATTTGTTTATAGTAGTATTTTGATTTTGCTCCTTAATGTTTCAGCATGTCTTTTATTTTATTTTTTTTATGACAATTAGATGTAGATAGTGGATTTGATGTCTGAGATAATATTTGTTCTTGGAGTTTATAGCAAACAGATTGAATAGTAAGTTTTAAAACACATGAAAGTTGTTTAACTACCCTTTTGAATTTCATTTATTTGTTTTTTTATATAATATCATATTTGTTTGTCATTTTGGAAATAAATGAATCTGTTTTACATTCAAACTTGGATTTCATCTGTTTGTTATTAATAGGAAACAGATTGACTTACTAATAAGTTTACAGATGTTTGTCTTGTTTGTTATATGTAATGAAATGTACTCTACAATGTAGATCGATTTCATTTATTTGATATTTACTACAAACTGATTGTTACGTGTTAAAGATTTCAACTGTTTGTAATTTTATCTATTCATATGTATGTTGGATATGGAGATGGTTGAATGCTTCAACTTTAGTTTGACATTTGAATTCTTTTTAATTATCAACAGATCAATTATTATTTTGTTTAAACCAAATAGATAGATTTATATGAATGCTATTTTTTAATTTGTTAGTTTGTTGAACGAATAAAATTATATATTTTGCTGATTTTCTAATTATATATGAAATTTAAATTTACAGATGATTGATGGCTATTCTAGTGATTTTACTGTGCAAGTATGGCATTTTAACAATTATTTTCAAGATTGTTAAATCATTTCAGTTTTTTATTTGGTTGATATCATCATCATTAAAGCCTTATCCCAACCATGTTGGGGTCGGCTACATGAATTCTGTTTCTCCATTCTGTTCTATTTTGAGCTAAATCTTTCAATAAGTTAAACTTCTTCAAATCTGATTCAATGACCTCCATTAATGGTTTCTTTGGCTTACCCCTACCTCTTGATGGGCTATCCACCTGTATAGCCAAACTTCTTCTCACCGGTGCCATTACTGGCCTCCACTCAATTTGCTCAAATCATCTTAAATGGGTTTCTCTAATCCTATCCCCTATCGGTGCTACCCCTAAATGCTCTCGAAAGTGCTTATTTCTAATTTTATCTTTTCTAGTTCTACCACACATCCACCTAACCATTCTCATTTCTGCTACATCCATTTTATGAATATGCGTCTTCTTAATTGGCCAACATTCTGCTCCATATGTCATAACTGGTCTAGCTATTGTCCTGTAAAATTTTTCCTTCAATTTCGTTGGAACTCATCTGTCACAAAGCACTCAAAAAACTAGTCTCCACTTCAGCCATCCAGCTTTTATCCTATACTCTACATCTTTGTCAATCTCCCCATCATTACTAATCATTGAGCTTAGATACTGAAAAGAATCTCTACGTGGTATCTCATGGGTTTCAATATTAATAGTGGTTTCAATACTTTGTATATGTCCATTGAAATTGTAATCTATAAATTCTGTCTTTGTACGACTTATTTAAAAGCCTCTAGATTCTAATACCCCCCGCCATCTCTCAAGTTTTACCTTTACACAATTTCTTGATTCATCCACCAATACTATATTATTTGTAAATAACATACACCATGGTACTTCTTCTTAAGTATACATAATTAACTCATCCATAATTAGCGCAAAGAGATAAGGGCTTAAGGTTGATCCCTGATGTAAACCTATAATCATAAGGAATCCACCTGTTTCTCCATATGTGGTTATTACATTTGTTACTGCTCCTTCATATATATCCTTAAAATTTTCAATGTAACCTTTGGAGACATTCCTTTTCTTCAAAACCCACCAAATTAAATTCTTCGGAACCCTATCATAAGCTTTTTTTAAATCGATAAAGACCATATGTAGATTTTTCCTCTTTGTTTGATATTTTTCCATTAATTGCCAAAGTGAAAAGATAGCTTCTATAGTTGATTTCCCTGGCATAAAACCAAATTGATTTTCAGAGATCTTAGTCTTCTGTCTAAGTCTTTGCTCCATTATTCTCTCCCATAACTTCATAGTATAACTCATAAGTTTAATCCCTCGATAGAGGTACAATTTTGTACAATTTTATTTAGTTGATATGATTTGTGAAAAGTGGAATAATTTTACTCATAGATCTATTGCTTTATCCTACTCTATACCTGGAGACTCCATGTGTTTAATGGACAATGATTTTTATTTTCAAAGTATTTTGTTGTTAAGTTTGTCTCAAGGTGTTGATTGTATTGATAAAATTATATCTGAAAGAGATGTTGGTTCCACATCATCTAGTTTTAGATCAAGTGATTCAGGGATTTTGTTATTGGATAGAGGGAGAACGTGCGACGTTGAAACTGATTTGCTTCCCAAATATTCCAGTCATGTAGAAACAGCTTTGTTGTTTGCTTTTGGTCTCAAGGTATTAGTGACTTGGACAAAGATTTTGAAGTGATATGGAAGAGTTTCATATTACTCTTCAAAATTATTTAATTGAGTTTAGATTTAAGTACAAATATATCAAGAATGATTCCTTAAGGGTTACTACTAAATGTGCAATGATGAAGTATTCTATAGGATGCATATGGCATGTTCATGCATCAAAACAAGCTTCAAAGCATCTAAGGATGTCTTCTTTTTTGGTATCTCATCTTATAGTTAATGATATTCGTGAGAAGCCTTTGACTACCCCTATTGATGTGCAATGATAATTTCTAAAAAATTATGAGTTGACCATCAGTTATCATCATGTATGACTAAGTGTGGAAAAAGCTAAAAAACAATTATATAGAGACTACATTACTTCATTTAACCAACTGGGGTGATATATTGGAGCTACTTTGGATGCAAATCCTGATTCTATATTTGTTCTGGATGTTGAGGAGGACAATAGAAGATTTAAGTGATATTCACTGCCTTCAATGCATCTATATGTGGCTTTAATCATTGTTGTCCAATGTTCTTTATCGATAGCACCTTCCTAAAGAGTCATTTCAAAGGTATCCTTCTAGCTTCAATAGCTAAAAATGGAAACCAATGTGAATTTATATGTTTATTTTTCACATTCTTTCAAATTATATATGTTTCGGTAATTTAATATGTTTGAATATATTCATATATTTCTTATCTTTTTAACAAATAAAAATCAGGTATACAAATTCCTTTTTTCAATTCTACATACTATATTGATCTTTATATTTATATGTTTATATAAAGTGTATAATTTTATCTGTTTGGATAATTTATATGTTACATTTACAAACAGATGAATTCACCCATTGTGCAACAATTTATGATTGTATCTGTTAGTGAACAGCTATTCATTTTGAATCTTGTAAGAGTTATTTTATCTATTGTTGTTGTAAACATTTAAAATAGATGAATTATCTATTTTTGAATTAAACATGTTATTTATTATGTTGGTCTCAAGTTTATTTCTGCTTGCCTTTTGCATTGTTGATTTCAAGAATGAAGATAATTAGATGTGGTTTCTTCAGCAATTATATGAGATAGTTGCACCTGATTGACCTATCACATTCATTTTTTATAGACATCTAGGCATTATTTGCAGTGTTAGACATGTGTTCCCTATAGCACATCATGGATATTATCTTCATTATTTGAAGATAAATTTAAAATCATTATATTTAAGGCCATTATGTAATTCCTTTAGACATTGTATAGTCTATCTTCTACATGAGTGTGCCTATACACTGAAATTGGCTGCATTGAATTACAAAATAAAAATTTTTAGAAAAAAGGTTGGTTTGACTATTGAAAACTTTTTTGATAATTTTCCTCTTGATAAATGGTACAATGCTTATTTCAAGGGGAATCGTTATGGCAAGATGTGTTCAAATGCAGCTGAATCTTTTAATTATTGGATCTGCCTAGACCGTCATCTATCTATCACTAATTAACTTAGAAGATACCATTAGGCAGAAAATAATGGTTTAGATGTCTAAACGAAGGGAACAATAAAAAAAGTGAAACTTTAAAATCTATCTGGAGATGGATAACAAGCTTTGTGAAACATTGAACCAAGAAAGAACATAGCGTGTTAGCTACTTGAAGATTTTGTTTATGAAGTTCATTCTTTTCCATCTATTTCAATCGATCTTCGTAAATGGACCTGTTCTTGCTTCCAATGGTAGCTTAATGGATTCCCATGCTCAAACTCTACTATTGCTATTCAAAAAAGTGTGAATGAATTTAATTTCTTTGTGGATAGATACTTCCATATCATGGGTTTTTAAGGAGTCATACTCTAAGGCTATATTCCCTATTGCAATAGCTAGAAAACCTTAATTTTGCACAGCAGATGTTGAAATATTTGTTCCTATTAGTAGGAAACAACATAACCGGCCAAAGAAAAAGAGAATACCTTCAAGGGGAGAAGAAAATATTAGGAAAATGAAGTGTGGTAGATGTGGCTCTATCGGAAACCCTAATCGTAGATTATGTAGGGCGTATTTGGTAATTTCACTTCAAAGTAAAGTTAAAATCATCTTTCATTTCAAGAGACAATAAACTAAAGAGTTAAATCAAAATACTCCATTTCAAAAAAATTCTTTTACCTTTTTACACTAAAAAGTCAAAAAAGCTACTTTCTCATCCCACTAACTAACAAAAAAAAAATCTACTTTGAACATAAAAAGTCAAAAAGTTATATTCTCTCTTCACTAAAAGACAAAATCTCATCATTGGATTGATTTAACCCTCTTATTTTTTTTATTTTTTGAAATGACTATTCACCTCGCTTCACTCACTCAATTAAATTAACAAATAACCTCGTAAGGAAGTGATTAAATGAAAATATATCAATTTTTTGATATGTAACATCCTTCTTAAGTTTTTGTAAAATGACGTTTGATAAAATTCTTTTGAAGTTTAAATAAAAGGGTTGATTTTATTGAAGCAAACAATTTTATTTGTTGGATTAATTTTATAGTTTTATTAGTAGTTAAACCAAGTAAATGAAGTCCTATGTTTCTTAAACAGATTGATTCTATATGTTGATTGTGTACAGAAATATATCAAATGGATGAAATCATTATCTATACTGTTAATATTTTAGTTGTTGCTTCCAAGATTATTATAATAAACATATGAAATGCATAGATTTAATTTGTTTTACATATACAAATAATACATTGCACAATAAGTGTGTGATATGTTCACATTCAAACAAAATTGGTGTGTAGAGTTTATCACTATGATCCACAAAATTAATATGTTGTGTTTATTATACAGCTACTTGACATTAACCTGTTGAGTTTATTCTCCAAAATTAAACAAAATGATTCCCACTATAAATATCTCAAAATAGATCAAATTGATTTATTTGTAGCTCGGATTAGCTTAGGTTTTTTGCAATTGTATCTGTTGCCTATATAGAAAACTATACTAAACAAATAAAATGATTATCCATATTATTGATATTTCATTTGTTTTACGCAAGAGCATATCACCAAACAGATGAAATCTTTGTTAAAGCCCTTGGTATTTTATATGTTGCATTCAATAGTATTATACAAAATAGATGGACCCATTTTTCAGACAATTGGTTTTTTAACTGTTACTTTGAAGAGTTGCAAATCGAACAGATAAAATCTATTTTCAAACCATATGCTTAAAAATAGAGAATTTAGGATCTTTTCACATCCATTTGGCTAGAATAAGATCTCTGCTTCTGCTTGTCACTCACACAATTCAATTTAACTTGCTAACTTAACATTTATTCATGTATATCATAAAATAAGAAACAGATGGATTTTTCTGTTGTAACAGATAAAATAATAAACATAAGAATTTTCATTAAAGAAAAATTCATTTCAAAACTTGTATTTATACATTTAAGAGCTAAATTCTGCTCATCACCTTACAATAGGAATGTTTATAATACATTAGTTTCAATACAATGATTCTTCAATATAATTTTTACATAACAAGAGTTGGTTCCTTCATAACCATCTCCCTGATATTGTAATCATCCTTTGTCCATGATTTTTTTACATCATGCAAAATTCTCTTAATCATGAAAGCGCAGATTTGTTGTACTTGTGCTAGCTTCATGAAAGTTCATTGCTATCAACAAAAGTATACCAAACAGATAAAATCCTTTATTTCATTGGAACACACCATAAGCAAACAGATAAAATTAAAAAGAAAATAGAAAGAAAGATCAAGCATCCAACAGATAGTATTGAAAAACAAAAGCATCACACAGATAAATTTGAAAGAAACATAAAGAAAGAACAAGCTTCCAATTAATACAACTGTAAAACAGCATAAACTGACAGATAAAATACGAAATAAACATAAGAAAATATCAAACAACTAACAAATTCAACTGGATATGATGAGATACCAAATTGATAAAGATCATTTAGAATTTTATCTGTTGCTTTCAATAGTATTTTACCAAACAGATAAAATCCTTTTTCTGTCCATGTGCATAACAAGAAAAAAATTTATGATGTTTCCACGTCCATTGGCTATAAAAAAGTTGAGATTCTAATTGAATTCATTTCCCAAAATTAATCTTTTCTTCTTTTTTCCTTTTTTTTTTTTTTTGTTGAAACTTACTCAATGCAATTCAATTTATGAACTCTAATTTATTCATGAGCATTCTGTAATTGCAATCAATAAAATCATCTGTTATAATAGATAAATGATATTTAAGTTTGTATAAACAGATAAAATTGGTAAGCAAAAGAAAATTCATTACAAAAACATTCATTTCAAAACTTGTATTTTCTATGTTTAACAGCTAATTTGAGCTGATCATGTCACAATGTTTATATTACAATCTAATCTTTCAGAATACATCTTTTTCTCTAATACAATTTCTCTTCAATACAATGCTTATATAGTAATGTTTTGTTGCTTCATTATCATATTCCTCATATTGTAATCAGTCTATTGTCCACGATCCTCCTTTGTCATTTGATAATCTGCGAATCTTGAGGTATGAATTTGATGGGTTTTTTTATTTGAAGCTCTTTCATTATTGGATTCTTCTCAAAGATTCGTTATATGATATGGCACACAACAACTCCATAGTCAACCATGTAATACAGAATAAAAAAAATAGTAATGAGGCCAATTGTTTTTTGTATTTTTTTTTTGTTTTTTGTATTGTATTGGTAAAATTGAATGTGACATGTAATTGCAAATTAATCTGATATTTTTTAACTTACAATGAGGGTGGTTGTAGTGGACAATCTTCAATGTTTTCCAATTTATAATTGAAATACTAGTTGAAAGGATTTTAAATCTTTCACCCGACCTTGGTTATTTCTTCTCTGCTTTTCCTAAGATGTTTGACACATTTGACAAAAGTGATTTTCTACAAACTCTTTCTACAAAATAATAATAATAATAATAATAATAATAAAAGCATTGCAACACTGTAACAACTCGAATTTTAATTTTAAATTAGAATTAATCTTGACCCTTGATTTATTCTGTGATGGACCTCACATGTGATTATTATTTTTTTATGATATTTAAATTTGGTTAAATTAATTAGCTACCATGTAGATCCTATAAATTAATCGAGTTTGAAAAAAATCTTAGAGTTATGTCAATTTGGAGTTTTATTTGGATTAAACCTCTTTATGTGCATTTTTTATCCCAACTCTATTTGAGGATGGTGTTCCATTTGAATTAAGCTTCCTTAGCTAAGTTTGGCTAAAACTAAAATTCTTTTAGGACTCTTGCTTTTATTTTCCTATAAATAGAAAGCTCTCTCTCTTTCTCCTCTGAATCCCATTTGCGAATCTCAAGTCTATCTCTCTTCTCTCCCTTCCCATAAGGATGGTCTTTCCCCTCTTTCTCTATCTCCTTTCTAAGTTGCTATATTAGGTTAGTATCCTGTTTCTTTAAGCTTTTGTTCATGTTTATTTTGCATTTCATCATCTAACCCATTATCTACTCTCCCTCTGCTATATCTTTCATTATCATGATATAGTATGATAGCATTATCTTACTAGGGCCAGAGAACTTAGCACAGCCGAGCCAGGTCAGACCCACCTGGCCCCAACCCAGCTGTGCTCGAGCTCATTTCTTTCCTTCTCTTCCACTGTTCATCATCTTCTTCAATCTTTCCTTCTATTTCGACCGATTTCCTCTCTCTTACTCTCTTTCCTCTCTTCTCTGTTTTTGCTTCTTCATTTCGTTCCTTTCTTCCTTGGTCCATAACAAACCCATCTGTACAGAAGAACCTAGTTCCCCACTTCTTCTCTTGAATGGTTCCTTCTTCCCTGCCACTAAACGCCAAAACCATGGCACCTCGTCGTCTGGTTTTTCTTCTTCCCGTTTTCTTCTATTGTTTTCCTGTCTCCTTTTTCTTCTTCCGTTTCTGCCTATTGACAGCATGTCCTCCTTTTTCTGCATCTCATCTTCTTTTTCTAAGTTCATGATCTTCTCCTTCGCCCCATTGCAGAACCCATGCGTTTCTCACCTTTTGTTTGTTCTTTTTCTTCTCTGCACCTCCCAGAACTCAGTCCACTTCATCATCTTCTTCCTTGTTTTCTTTTCCTTCCCTCCCTTTGCTTCCTCTGTTCTTCTCTGAAACCGAACCCATCTCCATTCTCTCCTCCCTCTGTCCTTCTGATCTTCATCTCTCCTGGCTCTCGTTTCTTCCCTCTCCATCGTTTCCTCTTTTCTTCTTTTTCTGCTTCTTCCTCTGCGTCTGCTGTTCGTTTCTCTTCTTCTTGCACCTCCTTTCCTCGGTTTTTCTTCTTCCTTCTCTGCTGCGTTTTCTTCTTCTGCTTCTCCATCTTGGTTCTTCTTCTCTGTTTCCGGTTGCACTTGTGCACTCGTTCATTCCCCTGTTTGGATCCCTGCAACCGTCGTCTTCTTCTTCTTCTTCTTCTTCTCCTCGTTTCTGTTGTCCTCTTTTCCCCCTTCTTTCGTTTCTTTTCCTTCCTTCTCCTCTTCTCCTTTCTCTTGTTCTCTCCCTGTTCCTGGCCGAAGAACCCAGCCAGCCAGGCATTACCCCCGGGCCCCCGCAACAGTTCCCGGCTTCTTCTTCTTCCTTTTCTTTTCTTTTCTTCCTTCTTCTTGTTCTGTTTCGTTTTCTTCTTTTTCTCTCCTTGGTTTCTCTTCCTTCTAGTTTCTGTTTGCATTCTCCTCCTCACTTCCTTCCAATTCCCTGCAACCAAACAGTCCCCATATGTTTTATCCATCACTGTTTCTCCACTCTTTCCTTCTTCTTCATCTGGGTTTTTCATCCTTCTTCGTATTCCTGTTCTTGTTTTCTTTCTTCTTCCTTTATCTGCTCATGGCCAAACCCATCTCCTCCATTCTCGTTCTTCCTTTTCGCACAGTCACTGTTCCTCTGTTTCTTCTTCTTCTTCTTGTTCCAGCTTCTCCAATGCAACCGTCTTCTGCTTCTCTTCCTTCTCTCTTTCTTCCAGTTCTGCTTCATCTTTCCTGTTCTTCTTCCTCCCTTGTTTCTTCTCTTCTTCTTGTTTTCTTTTCTGGATTTTCTCCTCCCTTAGCTGTTCATTTCTTCCTTCTCTTTCTTCCTCGTTTCTTCTCCCCTTCAATGCCAGACGAGACCACTGGTGCCACTTATTTTACTTCATCATCTCTGCACTCTCTTCCCTCTGCTCACGGATGAACCATTGTAAACTAGCCCCATCCCTTCCTGCCAAGATTCCATCAGAACCCAGTTGCCCGAGAACTATCTTCCTCTCAACCCCCTCATTTTCCTCATCTGTTTCATCTTCTTCTTGTTTCTTTTAATTTCTTTGTTGAACAATGGACCATCAAATTGAGCCATGTACCCTTGCATCCACTTTTGCCTTGCGAAGCATAACCTGTGCCTGGTTCCACCTTTATTTTGAACCATTCGACTCATGGTTCTGGACCATCCAAAACGTTAGCCTAACTCATGTTTTCTCAGGCCCACTCACCCATGCGTATTATTATTTTTAATCATTTCCATTGATTTTAGACCCCAGTTCGTGACTTAATAAATTGGAGCCCACTCACTATCCAATTAAGCAAGCAATTGGCCCACATGCGTGACCAATAGTTTGAGTCCAACCCATTTAGCCTATGCATGCACAGTTCACCCTATTCATGCTCAAACCTATATGTGTTAACTCATGATTTCTCAAGCCTGACCCAAATCCAATAGAGCCGTGCATGAACCTGAATCATTGGACCCCATTGCTAATCTATTTATAAAATATCTTTATTAGGAACTCACTCTAAGACATTTAGACATCCAAGTCAGTTAGATTCACTGATCACCATTGATCGAGGCAAATAGTCTTATTATAATCCCTTAGCCATAGAGTTTTCATGCCTTGTCTCGTTTTGATTTAAATACATGATATTATAAACTATTGAAATAATCTAAGATTATTAGGATGCCTTGTTACCTTTGACATGCTTGTACATAATGATTAGGCTATACTTAGTCTTGTCTCCTTGCTACCATCATGCTGAAATTGATTTTTTATGAAACTTATTGTTGATCATTAATTATCATTGGAATTTAAATGATGAAAAATGTGAAAAATCTTGATAATATATTGTTCAATTGTGATCTCAACCCTTGGCTATCTTTGTGATTTAAAAAGGCTTTGAACTTCAAATTTGATACATGTACTCTCAAAGGCATTCTCTAAAGTGTGGGCAATGTACCATGGGGACTCTCACACGTGGATTTTAGTCTTTTTAGGTATGACATTGGGATTGAGACCCCTTTGTGCGATATTTCTAGTCTGCAGTTAGACCCACTTTGTTTTGTGAAAATTACCGGTATCTCAGGCTTCGTACCAAATTTGGATATCAAAATGATTTGTACCTGGTGGGTACCTTGCGCTTGGTTCAGGCTTAAGTTTGGCGAGCACACGTTGATATTTTGCTTACTGCAAAAATGCCTTTTCTTGTTATTGATGATTTAGTTAGTTGCTCAATTATTTGAATTACCTTGAACTTTGGTCATATTATCTTCTTAATATACTCATATACTCGGACCGTGACTTGAAATTTGTTTTTCTTAGATTGTTACTTGTTTATTAGGTTTTATGGTTCGTATTACTTATTGAGTTTTACTCACTCTTGTTTTTCCCCTATAGATTTCGAGGTTGAATCGGAACTTGAGGAAACCTAGCTTAATTTGCGGAATCGGGACGGAGGGATGAGTTACAAAAACTTCAGCCTTAGATTTGGAAGATTAATTTAGGATTTTAGTAGAATTGAGAATTCCTTATTATATTTTGAGGATCACTAGCACTTAAGATTTAATTATTATGTTAATAGATTGATTTTGTTATTTAGTGTGGATATTGATGATGTTAGTCCATTTGGATTATTTAATAAAGTTAAGAATTTATTTAATTTATTATTGTGGACCCGTCTGCCTCGTGATTTGAGTATCCGAAAGATCTCAAATTTCGGGGCGTGACAAACTCATTAGTTGAATAGTTTTTATTTATTTTTTTGAACAGATGTTTCTTACCATTTTTCTAGCATCATTGAAGAAATGATATACTTTGGTGTTTTTCCTTGGCATCATTGAGTTGTCGTGTCTCTAGATTCCATCCTCGATGTGAAGCACAAGAAGCGTCCAATGGAATGGAATATTTGTGTTGGGCTTTGTATGGTTCATTGAAAAGACAAAATATCTGCAGCTCTTCATCACCTCATCTGTAAGGTGAGAGATCATGTATTTGTCTAATTTTTCTTTGTTGTCATTTCTCACCCTTGTCTGTAAAAATAAAAATAATTGAAGCAGTTCACAAAGAAATAAAATAATTGAAATAGTTCACAAAAAATTATTTTTGGAAGATGAATTTTATGTCAAGAAGTGTACTTGATGAATTTTATTTTAAGATGTGTACTTATGTAAGGCTAGTTATGTAGAATGATTTGTCATGTGGTATTTGTACTCATGTTTTTTCTTCGAAAATGAGGATTCCCATCTTTTTTGTCATAATGCAATATTTCACCACATCCATCAATCAATTGTGTATGTTATAACATATATAATTAGAATTAATAACTTTAACTATAACTATTTAAACTATTGGCAACATGAACAGATTAAATTTTGTTGTTTTAAGTTCTTACATTGCTTGAAATCGCCTTGCACTTCAACATTTCTCTTATGTCTTTCTTAGATGAAGAATTCAATCCATCAGAACTCCATACAATTGCCCTACACATCACACCACCAAATCAATGAATTTGAATTAGAAGAATGTTCTTTGCTTTTTTGTTGTTTTCATATGTTACTTACCCTTGTCCTTCTAACTCAAATATCCCATTTAATAAATTGATTTATTCTCTCATCAAGAACACATAGACAGGGGACTTTGTTGGAAGTGGTTCTTGAGATACTGTAATTTTTTCTTTTGAATTCTCATTTGCCTGTACCTCAATGATTTCATTTGTTTCAGATGGCAAATCCATCTGTTTCTGTAACCTCATCCTCCTTGGATTTTTTATTTGATATTCATATTTAGGGTCCTTCTTCTTTTCCTTTCTTTCTACTTTAACTTTATTTTCATTGAACTTGGCGTCTTTGTTAAGGATTTGCCGTTTTTATCTTAGCTCATTTGTCATCACACCTTTTCCTATTGTTAATTTCTTAGGTGCACAGATAGAATTTTGAAGTTGGAAGGTTATTTCTTCATTTTGAACCTTGAGAGCAATTAGCCTTTCACTCATAATTTATTTTTTAGATCTAAGCATTTCAACATTGTTTTCCAGCTTCTCAATTTTGGCATCTTTTTCTTTGACCGTCTTTTCCAACATATCTGTGTGTTGTTTTATCTTCTTTAAATAGATCTTGTATTTCAAACTGGAGAAATTCAACTTTGTTGTTTAGCTTCTTGATATGATTATCTTTCTCTTATAATATTTTCTCCACCTTTTCTTCTTTTTTTCTTTCTCTTCTTCATTGATACTTCGTTTTTCATTTTGAAGGATTTGAACCTTATTGCAACATCCTTTTCTTGGAGTTTCTTCTCCATCATCTTGGTTTTGTCTTCCGGCTCTTCTAATTGTTTTTTAAACTTTTCTCCTAGCTCCCTTATTTTGGTTTTCTTGCTCTTATTTTTTTTTTCAAACTCATATTTCTCAATTCCAATCTCTCAATCATGCAAACTATTTCCAGATTTCCAACTTCTAAATCCACATAGAGATTCATAAATTCTTTATTTCCTGCAAAATCTTCATGCGGTTTCTCTATTTGAATTGTTGTGAGTGATTGCAACTCCTGATTTTCTAACATTGGTGGTTTCAATAGAGTTTGCCAAAATGTAATGTTTAAATGATGGTTATTTTTAAGCTATGTGCAAATAATACTCAATGTAAGATCATCACACATCCCTTCAATGTCAGTAGCGCTCTCCTCATACTGTTGCCTTCCCTCTAATATTTCCTTGTTTGTAATTTTTCCTTATTTTTCTTCTTTGCTTTCTTTTTATCCTTGTTCTCAGATAAGACAATTTTATTTGATTGCTCAGATTCCTTTTTTCTTTGCTTTCTCCTCTCTTGGCTTTTTTTTTTTCTTGTTGTTGTTGTTTAACCTTTTCTTTTGGCTTGGCTTGTATTTGTTGTGTGTTTCCTTCTGTACTTGACTCAAAATTATTGTCTTCTTCTATGACAAATTGCTTCGTCTTTTCCCCCTTATAAACAGTTGTTCTAGATTAGATGCACTGCTCCTTTGACAAGGTTCTTTCAAGCTCTCCATCCTCAATCTGTACAAATTTTTTTTAAAAAGTACCTAGATTATAGTTAATTTCATCTGTTGTATGCAAATAGTTAAGTTGTTTTAATTAAATATATAAATGGAATATGTAGTTACATTTGGTATCAAAATTTTATATGTTTGAGGACAATATATAAAAGATTTTACCTATTTTACATACCATAAGATATTTTGAATGCATTTTGTATATCTAGCATATGAATGCATGTGCTCTATATGTAACAATATATCTGTTACACTACACAGATAGATTTCATCTGTTTGGTTTTTATAACAAATAGATATATTCATGTGCTTGTTAATCAAGAAGATATTCTCTGTTTTTACTAGACATATGGATTTCAACTATTTGATTACCATACCTTTTGATCTTCAAGGGTGTTTATTGATATCCAGTGCTTTGAATTATTGTCAAGTACTCTATGTAGATCATCAAGGTTCAATTTCAAAAATCTTAAGAAATTGTTGCTTGTATTCATAGGGACTACAATTGTAGAATGCTCACATAACCAATACTATTACAAAAAAATAGAACGTTAAATGAATTTATATGTTTAATAGATCAACATATTATTTGTATAGATTTTGTTTATTTTATAACAAAGAAAAGTATGTGCTCACTGGTAGTGCTATAGCACATCCTATTATAGTAGCTAAATCTGCATATTTCTTGGCTATCATTTGCATTAGATAGTCAATTATAGAGCTTTTGACCGATTATACTTCTTTATTTGACCAAGGTCTTCAACAAATATCAATAACACCCATGTAAGTGTATGTATAGTCTTTGAAAATAAGAGGGCAGTATATAAGTAAAGTGTGATTAGTCTTCCAACATCAGATTTGTCTTTATTTGTATTCTTTGTGACTTCTATCATCAACTTGTCTCTTGTATTCTTAGCTGTCAATCCTGTTTCTTTTTGGAACCATTTTGTGATAAACCTTGATTGTGGTTTCTTTTGATAACCAATTTGCATCTCAGTATTACTAAATTAAATCCAAAAATCAATGATATGTCATTGCTTGTAAATTTAACGAATTTGTTGCCAAGTTTGAATGCTTCCTCTTTGTGGTTGTATAAAAAAATAATTGCCACCACATCATCTTCATTTTCTTGCAAGCCTTCTTATCAACTTTGTTATTTATAATGGCATCAATCATAACCCAGAATGGTGTTTTTTTAAGATGAACAATATGTTCTTTATATCTTCAAAAAGCCTCAATATTGCCAAGAGGTTTGATATGAACTGAGGCTTGTAATTTTTTCCATTTCCTGTAATTGTTGGATCCAATTTAAACACCACCCTTGATCTCCTGGTTATTTGTTTTCTACTTATCCTTGTTGTTCATGAATTTCTACCCAAAACAAATCAAATGACATAGTTCAGATTTGTAACAAATCAAATTTAGAAAGCAGCAAAAACAAATAGATAAAAAAAAGGAAACAAAAATTGCAGGAAGTCAAAGGCGGTATAACTGAAGTCAAAGGCGATAAACAACGGAAGTCAAAGGCGGTATATTCACTCAAAATTCCCTTTTAATCTAGGCTTACAATTTCTTTAAGTATGCTCTTTATTTGGGTCGTCAATCCAAATAAGAAAAACACAAATCAAGCAATCACACAACCATAAAAATAAGAAGGATATCAAGATGAATATTATTGAACTAGTATGATAATCCTTTACATAAGATGAAAAAATTAAAACAAAAGATTACACATACTAGGTTGGAAAAGAATTCCTCCTTCTAGTTGATCTTCAAAGTTAGTAGTGTGGCTTTAGAGTTAAGCTTCCTTGATGACTTGAGGTATAGAGAACAAGAAAGGGAGAGGTGGAGTGTAGAAATTCTAGAGGTGGGAGGTAGGTAATTCTTCCATGAAGAATATGGGAGAGGGGTGCCCTATTTATACATTTTCAAGTCCTACTCTTTCTCAAACTTTAAAATCTTGAAAATAATTTTAAAAAAAATTGAAAGAAAATGGGCTCCATACAAGGCTTTGGGCGTGACATTTCTTTTGGGATTTTTTTTCTTTTCTTTCCTTCCTTGCTTTGTTTGAAAGTCTCACTTGGATGCTTCTTTCTTTCTTTGTCTTTTGCTACCTTGTGTTGAGATCTTTGGAGAGATGAAGTAAGGATAAGAATTCTCCCTTGGAATTAAACTTGGCCCACATGAGGTGTAATACTTTTCCTTTTATCTCTTTGCACTGTCAACTTTCCTTTTTTGGAAAGTTCTCCTTGTTGGCTCCAAACTTGAAGAGATCTTCTAGATAATTCTTCCTTGATTTTTTTTCCTTTATTTTTTCAACCAAAATCTAATTCAAAACATGTGTTGGATGTGGAATAGCTTGCTTGGTATTTTTTTTTTATTTTTTTCTTTTAAATATTCTTTTTCTCAAAAAAGAACTCCTATGTGGCTTTCCTTATCCATCTTTGATGAAATATTCTTCAAATTCTCTTCAAAATCTCTTGAAAATGTGCAACAAATAAATGGACCCCATTTTTGATGTTTTACAAGTGTACCCCACAATATGCATATGTGCGTGGGACTATGAAACCAACTTTTGCATTTTTTCTTCCAATTTCTTTTTCTTTTCAATTCTTCTCTCCTTTCTTTTAAAAATCAATTCCTTGCCTCAATTCTTTATAAATGAGACCCATATCATCAATTTCTTACAAAACAAATGTGAATTTATGTAAAAAGACAATTTTAACCCTAAGATCACAAATGCATGACTATGAGCCCATCTCTCATGAAACAATAATAAAAATGCTCACCATTTTTCATAATTTTATATAATGAACTAATGATGATTAAAATTCAATTTATTTCATGATAAAAATTATTTTCACAAAACTTTTCAAAAATAGACTTTTCAAAAATGGCAGGTTTTTGGAATGTAAGCAAAAAGTGTGATTTTTAAGTAATTTATGCAGGAAAAATATAAAAATGAATTTAAAATGCATGAAACCTTGATATCACACCAAATGAGGCTTTTTCAAGTCAATAAGTCATTAAAATGGTCAAAATATGTATGAAAATATGTATTTTTAAGGACTTATCGAGCATCACTTATGGCTTAGCCGTAAACTTCAAAATTTCTGAAGCAGATTCAGTTATAAATAGTTCTCTTTAACCCAAAATGCTGGGATCCAGAATGCATGTCTACCCTCTATTTTCATAAAGTCATTCTTCCTTCAATGAGTCACCTAACATTTCAAAATCCACCTCCCACTCTTTTAAACAATCTAATCATGCATTTTAACAAATAAAAACAGGCTGAAAATGAGATTCAGATTTCTTGATTTACAAGAACCAAAATGTTTTTCAGCATGTATTCAGAAACAATTAACTTATACTTGCCTTGACTTAGAGTTCAAATCAGTCCTCCTCTTGACTTAGTTTGAGAAGAAGAACATACTATTCTTGACCCTTAGATGACAAGCATGTAGGAAGAGTAGAGAGAATGAGTGCATGTCAAAGAATGAGTCTCCTTGACTCCATTAAACCAAGAATTTTGTAAATGGGTAGGGGCTTACCTTAGGAAATGTTACAGAGCTATAAAGCGATATGTGAACTACTATCTTCTATTCTAGGAGGGAAACGAAGGTAGAAAAGAGGTGAGATGAGAGAGTGAGTACTTGAGATCATGCATGTAGAATCCATTTATTCATTTTGATGAAAAGAAGAGAAATGGAAGAAGAAGAATTCTGGAGCAAAGAGAGTAATAGGGAGAGAAGAGAAAGGATTGAATGAGATGGGTTTGGCTCCCTTTAAATCTCATTTCACAAGGGTTTATAAGAAAATCCCTATGTTTTGAGGTATTTCATTTTAAGTCAAACGAGGGTCCAATGAATTTAAATGAAGTCGAATGCGCTCAAGTCAAGTACGAAGGTTGATGAGCTCAATGGGACAAATGCAGTGATATCAATATGATACATGAATGACGTAAAACCATGAAATCTAAATTACAAAAAAAGGTTTTTATCTACCTAGTTAAGGTTAAACTCAACGCAACTACCTATTCATGACCCGAACATGACCCACAAGCCTCCATAAGACAAAAATTAACTAACCCACTAGCCTCCATAAGACAAAAATTAACTAAGTATAGCCTAATGAGACGTTAAACATCATTATTTAGGCTAATTTTATGTTGTTTAGCTAAAAACTTACTTAATTAGTTACTAAACATACTTAATTGGGATTGAAGTGTTACAAAGGCCATCAAGAAATCGTCGATTCCTCTCGCTCCTTAAAGTGATGAGTGTCAGTGCGAAACAAGAGAGATGGGTAAAATGCATCTCATATTCACGAACAAAAAAGTTCCCTTGCTTCAATTTATGTATCAAACTCTATTCTCTTCTGAATAGTAACATGTTCCGGTACATACTTCTCCTGAAATTGGTTACGAAAAGTAGTCTAAGCCACTTCTTCAGCTACCTCATCATATGCTTCCTTGACAGTGGTCCACCACCGGTCAAGTACATCCAGAAAAATTGAAGCAGGCTGCTTAACCTTTTGTATCCCTATGCAAACTAAGTTGTTGAATATCTTCTCAACCTTCTGCTACCATCGGATCTTCACCCCCATTAAACTCCGGTAGTCCCTTTTCTTAAACTTCTCGAATATGTCGTTGGGATCCTGTGGTCTGGAGGCAACAACAATCTGAGGCTACCTAATCCTCTATAAGGCCTTAAGTACATTAATCTAAAATGCTGATTGGTCTATCACTTGAGGTCATACCACAAACGGTGCAGGCGATGGCGATGGTGGCTAAGGCCTTGCGTGCACCACATGGGGCTGAATCACCCATTGCACTGCTTCCAGCAATTGGGTCATTTACTAGTCTTGATGTTGCTGGTGGGATATCATAGCCTAAAGTAAGGTTTTTATCGAATCATTAGGTGCTCCACTAGGCCCACCCGATTCATCAGAGGATGAGTTACCTTTCGTTTTCCTTGTCTTAGGTGCCATGCCTGCAAAACAACCAATTGTTAGAGACTAACTGATCTAGAATGAGGAAGTTAAACACACCCATCCAGACTCTAAACAATGCTAAAAATCATACACAAAAACTATACAATTTTACACCTAACATTACCACTAAAATTTCTAATCCTCACATCAGACCTACGTTTCTACTGTCTTTTAAAACTTCTAGAAACTTGACCACTCTGATACCATTTGCCATGCCCCCAAAACTGGGCCAGAGCCAAACCCAGTCTTAGGGCTGTAAAAATTTGGTCCAATTTAAAATTTTATTGAATACACAACACAGGCCTAATTCCGGATAGACCGTAGTCCTTCATAAGGCTATACTTGTTGATCTAGAAACCATAATCACATGCAGAATTAAAATTCATATACTGCATAGCTAGACATCATATTTAAACCATATAAATCAATCACCTTAATAATTTAATAAATGGTCAAGAATTACGAAGCATAACAATTAAGAACTATAATTCCAAGACAAATAAATTTAGTGGCTACATTAATGGCCCCAAACATGGCCTTATTACAAAAATTTAATGTTCCAATCTAAGCATTGCCACTAAGCCACTAAGACATCTCAAATGATATCATCGGCGCTCCACTCAACAACTCCGCCATTTTGCAAAAGCTCTTGCATCTTCTAACCTTCTGGTTTGGCACTGACATCAAGACCTAGACACCAAAAGTAATGGGTCGGATTGACATAATCTGGCTAAAGGTAAACTACAAGTAATGAGGTTAGACAACGGAGATAAATCACATCTATAACTTAAACCAAAATACGAAATGCCAAACAAATGTGATGAATACATAAACAGTGGTATTCCCACCAGATACCATATACAAACATGGGTATTCCTGCCAGATATAATGTACAGCATAGCTATGTATTATATCACACAGTACATGCTGGCCTAATGACGTACGACCACCTCCAACTGCAGTCGGCCAGATATATATATATATATATGGATACATAAAGTATGCGAATGCCCAATGAAATCATGCCATGAAATCTTGGAACTCACAACACCCATACCATTTATATTTTAAAGCTATAAGGTTGTATAATTTTAAAGTGTATTATGCTCATGTGGTATTTTCCAATTCACTGAGGGTAAGCACTACACCTTCTAATAGTCATAGTTAGTTAAATATCACATCGAGTTAACCTTTCTTCCAAATGATAATGTGAGCCCTCAATGCTAACAATCTACTTTCGGTGTCTATCATGAGATGCACCGCAGAGCTTCCATTCCCATCTCGAATCGAGCATAGCCCTCACGTGTTCCTTTAACCAACTCCTATTAAAGACTGAACCCATCTTTTCTTAAATCTCATATTCCATACCAATCTTCTTGTTAATTAACCATTAGGCACAATCTAAGGTTAGGTAATCCTATCCCCTTTAAGGTTACTTACCTGTAACACCATCAATGCGACTAGAGTCCTTAACTACAGTAATTACACAAACCTATCACACTACAAATCTAAATTTAAAGTTACTAGGCACTTACGATTTAACCGTAGTTAACTTATGGCTGGGCCGTAGTTAACTTACAACTTAGCCGTTCTTATGGATTAGCCATAGCCGTAGCATTATGGCCCCAAAAGCGGCTCACAGGAATGTGAGTCGTAGCCTAGATATAGGTGCGCACAGCCCACCCTTTTGGGCATTCCGTTCAAAAATCAACTGATATACACCTAAACACAAATCTGCATATTTCCCAACACATCTAACTCTCAATATGCATTCATAAACACTATTAATCAAGGTAAAACAAATATTAAACCATTAGTTGCAATTATCCACTTGCTTTGATGCCAATGCTCAAAATCAAATCTGAAGATGCAAAAAGGCTAATTTGAATGCGAATCCTCACTCCAAACTCAAGTACTGATCAAAGTCCTCTTACAATCCCACATGCAACACAACAATCCTAATTTATTAATGTATGCCCTAATGAAACGAAAGGATCTGATGGTGGTATAAATATAGATACTTACTAGAGTTGCAGACTATCAAATCAGACTAAGGAGGGGAAAAAGATGAAGAGATGATGATGGTGGTCGACGAATCTCCTTTATTCTTAAGGCTTAGGTTCTCCAAAGATAGATAGGGCTTTGTTGCAGAGGAGAGAGGAAGAAGAGCAATTTACAAAGAGAAAACGATCAGAGAATTTTAGGGTTAGATTAACGTAAAAGTTTATCTAAATTACGAGAAAGGGCTTCTGCTCTTTAGTGAGTTTTACAAAATTTGGAAAACGGGCTTCTGGCTCACAAATGTCCAATAACTTAGCCCCAAGGCCCAAAATGGTTTAGCCAGCCTATTTCCAATGAGCCCTACACAGAATGCCTTGCATGCAATGATCTAAACCTCTAAAATGGCCTATCAAATATCGATCTAACCCTCTAAACTCGACTCGAACCCGAGAAATCGACCCCACCCATAATTAAAAGATCTGGAGTCTAACAAACATCATCCAACTTCCCAAAGCCTTGAAAAAAATTTGTGGGGCATGCAAGGTATCTCGTTTCCCAGTTCCACCAACCGCCACCACTATCACGTTGAGACTCATCAGTCGACCACAACCGATGGACCAAGGTACTGGTTAGAGGTCCGGATCAAATAGACGTGAGTGGATCTGTTAGATAATACATGAATTGGCCTTGGCGATTTTCAGAACAACCCACAATGTCGAGTAAGTCAAGAAGTACAAAGCCTAAATGCAAATGGCACTCATCACCACTTTCCATCCCATCAAAACCTCTTTCACGGAAGCGGTCCAGGACTGTTTCAGAATCATAGGCATAGATTGAAGGAAATCATCAGGCACTTGCCTATATTTCACTACAGAAGCAGTATATCTGTGTGATTTCAAGTGTAGAGATAGAAAGGGAACCGTGACAAAATAAAATAAAATAACCCAGGCCCCAGTGGCTCGTCTAGCCTCTTGAACTTTTCTATAGTTATGGAATATGCTGACTGATACAATTTCTATAAAATGATATTTTTATTCTATTTATACATATTGTTTTGTTGGACCCTAACTTCACATTTCAACCATTTTTCAAGTTTTTAAAAATATCCATTAAATTTTGTTCACAGTAAATTCTTAAGCGGAGCAACTGATGGGCCTGATAGAGTAGTGATGACGATGAAGAAGAAAGAAGTTGCATTGGTGATCATTGCACCTGGACATGCTTTCTCTTTTGTTAAATCAAAGCAAAGATTGGCTGTGGTTCCCACAATTGAACTGTATTTTATGAAGTTGAATTGTTCTCCTTTGTGAAGGTTAGTATAAAAACGTGATTTCGTTGTTGACCACTATTGGTGTCACTGTTATCATAAGCAACAAAAACTTGCTCTATCTGGTTTGCTTTGTAAATTGTACTTTTCCAACCAGCATGGCCTTTTTGTTACTCACCCATTTATCTTGTTCTTCACTAATAGAGTACCGGTCTTTATTGATATTTGCTCCCTTAATGTTAACCCCAACCTCATTTAGAGATTCCATTGTTGGTTTGCAACTTTTCCTTAATCTTTCTAAATTTTATTTGTAGTGCTCAATTTCCCTTGGTGATTAGGTTATTGAAGGCATTTGTGAGAAATCCCTTGAGGAAAAATCTCGGGTCAAGTATTAATCCTATGGGCAAAGAAAGGAGCTAGAATCCGCAAGGGGTATGGGTGGAGTGCTTCAGTTAGCATCGTGAGACTTTGTCCAAGTCTTACATCAGAAATATTCTAGTCCTGACCCTGGGCTTATACGTCAAACACTATCTTAACTCGATCTGACGCATTTTAAATCGTACTGCCTCGAATCCCTTAAGAACTCTGAAGTTAAGTATGCTCTTGTAGAAGTAGTAACAAAATGGATGATTGCCTGAGAAAGTCCTCGTGTATGCACGTGGGCCAAAGTTAACAACATCGTGCTAAGTTGGATAGGATTATGACAACATGTCTATTTGTGGAGGGCCTTAGTGACAATGACATTGATTGGTCATGTAAAAAAAGATTTAAGACGGGTGCGCGAGTTTGAACTTGTTTGGAGTTCAAATTTTACACACTTTAGTTTTCTTTACATCTCGTAGAAAATCTAAGTCTAAAGATACAAAAATTGTCGAAATGATTATTCCAGGTACAAGTGCTTCAAGTTCTCAAGTTCCCGGATCTCCTATTAGCAACATACCATTGTATGCTCTACTATTCTTACAAACGTCAATTGCTCTCAAAAGGAAGTATGCCCTATCCATAAAATTTCAATCCTACATACACAACTGTTGATCATTAATTTATTTGAGGGAGAGATATACTGCAATACTGCATTTAGGATATCCGCTTATGATGCACGGATACTTCAAAATAGCTAAAGTATCATATCATATCATATTTGATACTTCACTTTTTATGTGTAAAATCCATATTCCTGTTGAAGGTTTCTGGGAGAGATCCTCTATAATGAATTAATGCAATCAATCTCAATACTATGAATCCTTATGAGTGCAAATGGTCAACTACACAGTGGAAATAAATCAAACAAAGCCACACACCACAAGAAAACATAATTTTTACGTGGAAACCCAAATTGTGAAAAAACCATGATCGAAAATCAAGGACTATGAATCAGATCACAGTTACAGAGAGATATACTCACAACCCTTATCCAATGCTCGGATAATCTAAGAACTTGTGTCCACCTTGCATAGCATCCTGCTGCGACGATTCCCTGTCGTCCTCTATTACAAATCCAAGCACCTAGATGCCTTCTAGATATTGTACTTAACTCCACACAATGGTCTTCTATACTCAGAGATATAGAAAACAAAGATCTCTAGTGTAGAAATTCAGCCCTTCAACTCTTCAATGAAAAACTCTAAAGCAGGTAATCTCTAATAAACAATCTCTACTTAGAACAATGAAATCGATGTTTCTTACTTTAGAATTGAGACAAAACCCCTTGTTTAGCCCCAAATTCGTGCATCATAAGTTTATTTTAATTAGAAAATAAATTGGCATGAAACAGGCAAGTTTCTCTTCAAATCAGACTGAAAAATCGTAAGTCGATGGATTTTTGTATAGTTGTTTGATCAGTCAGATTAAACCACTGCTTTAGGTCTGATTGGTCGGATACCTGCCCGGTGGGCAGATTAAATTCAACACATTTTTTCTACAAACTTCATAAGGCCTTAACTTTCTCATTTTAATTCCGATTCATGCAATCATGGCTCCACGGATATTTACTTAAAACGAGCTTCCAACGGTATGTAGTTTATCTATATCCAAAGCTTCGTTTGTGATATATAACCTTTTTAAACCACGTTATCCATAGAAAAACACTTCAATTTATCACTTTTTCTTCGAATTCTCCACTTTAGTGCATCTAACTACTCAAACCACATCCACACCTAAAGATATATAAAATACAATACTAATGGACTTAAGTTTTGTCGAACTCATAAATTAGCCAATACAAAAATCCTTACATTCTCCTCCTTTGACAATTCATGAACAAAACTTCCTATACTATCAATCTACTAAAAAATAAATAAATAAATAAATTGAGTAAATTGAAGTGGCAAAGAAATTTTACAATCAGCTTTTCACCAGTTACAAAAGAAATAATTTTCAGCTCCATCTATCTTCAAACTTTGAAAAAACTCTATGTTCTCCCCCTTTTTGTTTATAATTGACAATGCCAATAATCATCATGCATCAAAGTTATCAACTTAGATCCAGCAGTAGCTCCCCCTCAATTACAACTTTTCCTTAATTGTATTTTCGTAGCAGCACTTAGGATGGGAGCTTAATCATCTTGATCAAGGGTTTTGGCTCATAGCCATCCACATTTTTGTAGTCTGATGTTTTAGCATAATGTAATTAACTTCTATAGGCAAATCAAACTTCTTAACCCAAATTGCTTTTGTATTGACCTTTGACTCAAACAAATGTTTTCACTATAGCTTACACTTTGGCAAAACATGCAGCTTCTTGCAATGAGGACAAATGTGTCCTTTACCTCAACAGTGATGACAAGTGGATGTGTGGAAAGAACGTGACACATTTCCTTTTTTGAACTACTCCCAACATTATGATCATGTGCAACATATAAAGTACTATGTGCAATACTTTTAATAAAAACATATTTACCTTTAGATTTTGAAGTAGATGTACCACCACTAAAGCTAAGACTTCACTTGTTATTAAGCAACTTCTGAACACACAAGATATCTGTAAGAATCTTCAAGCCTTTATTCATCTTATTTAAAGACGTTTTTGTGGAATTCAGTTCAGACAATGCAATCTTCAGTTTCCCAGCCAGGTCTTCTTTTCAACCTTAACAGTCTTCAAGTAAGTCTTTAAGTTTTCAAAGTCATGTTCAACCTTCTTAAAATCATCTTTCAGTAAACTATAGTTGTGACTCTCAGCAGTCAATTTATCAACCATGGAGTTCTTTTGTTCTTCCAAGAGATACACCTTTGATTTTACATTCTCTCTCTCTAGAGATAAAATCTCTTCTTTCTACTTTAGAGCATCTTTTTCAAATAACTTGCTCATCTGCATAGATTTTTCAGCAAAATTCCGTACTCCGTTTCCCAATTAGCTTCTTCATCTGAAAGTCCATTATCACCATTCTCTTCAGTAGAGTTCTCACCAAATACAGTGGATCTATCCATAAAAGCCATAGACTTTTCATCTACAATATCTTTAGAATCAGGTTCAGGATCTTGCTCTTCTTCTGAAGAATCATCATCCCAAGTTTTCAAAGAGTTGTGCTTGGGATTCTTTTTCCTTTTAAGGAAGTCACTTGAATAATGACCATAACCTTGACAATCAAAATACTTAATCTTGGTTAATGTCGTTTTCTTTTCATATTTTGATCCCTTCCACTTAACTTTCTTAGCCTTCATGAGTATTCGAAACTGAACCATTATCTCAACTATATCATCATCAGAATCTAAATCAATCTCAATTTTCTTTTTAGGTTTCTTCACTGATTCTCTGAAAGCTCTAAAAGTTAAACCATTATTCTTTACTGATTTTTCTTTATTTAAATGGTTTTCTACGAAAGTCTGAAGATTTTTAATCAACTGATTCACTATGAGGGTTTTTAAATTATTATTCTCTTAAATCGCATCCACCTTTGAATCAAACTTTGAAGTAAAAGATTTCAGAATCTTCTTGACAATTTTACTTTCAAGGATTTCTTCACCTAAATTAAAAATAGATTTGACAATGCCATTTAGCTTAGCATAGAGTTGATTAAGGGTCCCATCTTCTTCAATCACAATGGTTTCAAAAGATTTGTTTAACATTTGCAGCTTTGCTTGCTTAATAGTATTAGTTCCCTTATATATAGTTTACAAAACATCTCATGCCTCTTTTACAGTTTTACAAATGGAAACTAAATGAAGCTCATCAGTAGGCGCTCCATTATAAAAACCATCTATGGTCTTATTATTGTAGTTAAAGGTATGCTTCTTTTCCTCGGTCAATTGAGCTTTAAGTTTAATTAGCAACTGTTTGCCCATTAGCAGTAATTGTGAGTTTTGAATATATTTCTACAATAATATCCTCCACATCATCATCAATGGACTCCAAGAACCCAATCAACCTTTGCTTCCAATAAGCATAATTTAAACCATCAAACAATGGAGGTTTCACAATGGATGTACCATCTTGATTAAACACCATTTTAGAAATCTCTTAGGAACAAATACAGCAAATTAGTACAACCTGCTCTGATACCACTTGAAGGTTTTTGGAAAAGATCCTCTAGAATAGATTCATACAATCAATCTCAATACTATGTATACAAACAGTCAACTATGTAGTGGAAATAAATCAAAACAAAACCACACACTACAAGAAGATAATATTTATGTGAAAACCCAAACTGGGAAAAAAACCACGATTGAAAATCAAGCATTATGAATCATATCACAGTTACAAAGAGATATACACACAATCCTTATCCAATTTTCGCATAACCTAAGGACTTGTGTCTCTCCTTGCACAGCAACCCACTGCGACGACTCCCGCTATCCTTTGTTACTAATCTAAGCACTTAGATGCCATCTAGATGATATATTTGACTCTCCACAATGATCTTCTATGCTTAAAGAAGTAGAAGATAAGGATCTCTAAAGTAGAACTTCAGCCCTTCAACTCTTCAATAAAAAACTCTAGAGAATGTGATCTCTAATAAACAATCTCTACTTATAAAAATGAGATATGTGTTTCTTACCTTTCGGTTGGGAGAGAACCCATTTTATAACCCCAAATTCATCCCTTATAAGTGTGTTTCCATCAGGAAAGAAGTTGGCATGAAACAGGTAAGTTTCTCTTCAAATTGGATTGAAAAATCATAAGTCAACAAATTTTTATGCACATGTCCGATCGGTCAGATTAAACCATTGCTTTAGGTCTGTTCGTTCAGATACCTGGCTAAAGGGTCAGATTAAATTCAACACATTTTTTCTACAAACTTTTTCAGGCCATAACTTTCTTATTTTAGCATCTATTAACGCAATCTTGGGCGTTACGAATATCTACTCGAAACAAGCTTTCCAACGGTACATAGGTTGCCCATATTCAATGCTTGGTTTGTGAGATATGACCTTTCTAAAGCATGTTATTCGTAGAAAAACACTTCAAATTATTGCTCTTTCTTTGAATTCTTCACTTTAGTGCATCTAGTGACTCAAACCACTGTCCATACTCAAAGATATACAAAATACAACACCTATGAACTCAAGTTTGATCAAACCTACGAATTAGCCAATACAAAAATCCTTACAACCTCCCCCCTTTGATAATTCATGGGCAAAACTTCCTATACAATCAATCTACCAAAAAATAAAAAAAAATACATTGAGTAAATTGAACTAGCAAAGAAAATTTTACCATCAGCTCTTTACTAATTACAAAAGAAACCATCTTTAACTCCATCTATCTTCACACTTCGCAAAAATTCTCCATTTACCCCCTTTTTGTCCATAATTGAAAATACCAATGATCACCATGCAGCAAAGTTGTAAACTTAGATCCAGCAGTAGCTTCCCCTCAATTACAACTTTTCTTTAATTGTAGCACTTAGGATGGGAGCTTGACCATCTTGATTAGGGTTTTTTGCTTGTAGTCACCCACATTTGTGTAGTTTGATCTTTCACTATAGTATGAGCAACTTCTATAGGCAAATCAGACTTCCTAACCGAAATTGCTCTTGTCTTGACCTTTGACTCAGACAAATTTTTCCACCATTGCTTACACTTTAGCAAAACATGCAGCTTCTTGCAATAAGAATGAATGTGTCCTTTAGCTCTATAGTGACGACAAGTGGATGTGCAGGAAAAACATGACACATTCTCCTTTTTTGAACTACTCCCAACATTATGACCATGTGCAACATATGAAGTAATATGTGCAATACTTCAAACAATAACAAATTTACTTTTAGATTTTGAAGTAGATATACCATCATTGAAACCAAGACCGTGCTTGTCATTAGGTAACTTCTAAACACCCAAGATGTCTTTAAGAATCTTCGAACCAGTATTTATCTTATTCAGAGACATTTTTGTAGAATTCAGCTTAGACAATGCAATCTTCCATTTCGCAACTAGGTCTTCTTTTTCAGCCTTGACAGTCTTCAATTTTTCAAAGTTTTGTTCAACCTTCTTAAAATCATCTTTTAGTAAAATACATTTGTGATTCTCAGTAGTCAACTGATCAACCATGGAGTTCTTCTGTCCTTCCAAGATATGAACTTTTGAATTTAATCCTCTAACTCTCTCTTTAGAGAAAAAATCTCTTCTTTTCGCTTTATAACATCTTTTTCAAATAACTTGCTCATCTACATAGGCTTTTCCAACAAAATTCCATATTATGTTTCCCAATCATATTATTCATCTGAAAGTCCATTATCACCATTCTCTTCAGCAGAGTTATTATCAGACACAATGGATCTGCCCATAAAAACCATAAACTTTCCATCCACAATATCTTTAGAATCAGTTCAAGATCTTTCTCTTCTTCTAAAGAATCGTCATCCCAAGTTTTCAAAGCTTTGTGCTTGGGATTCTTTTTCCTTTTAGGAAAGTCACTTCCATAATGACCATAACCATGACAATCAAAATACTTAATCTTGGTTAATGTCATCTTCTTTTCAGATTTTGATCCCTTCCACTTAACTTTCTTAGCCTTAATGAGTTTTTGAAACTGAACCACTAACTCAGCTGTATCATCATCAGAATCTGAATTAGTCTCAATTTTCTTTTTAAATTTCTTCACTTAATTCTCTGAAAGCACTAAAAGCTAAACCATTATTCTTCTCTGATTTCCTTTATTTAAGCCGTTTTATTCGAAAGTCTAAAAATTTTCAATCAACTGATTCACTATGAGGGTTTCTAAATTCTTATTCTCTTCAATGGCGTCCACCTTTGAATCAAACTTTGAAGTAAGAGACCTCAGAATCTTCTTAACAATTTTACTTTTAGGAATTTCTTCACCCAAATTGAAAATAGAATTGACAATGTCATTCAGCTTAGCATAGAACTAATTGAAGATCTCATCTTCTTTCATCACAATGGTTTTAAAAGATTTGTTTAACCTTTGCAACTTTGCTTATTTGATAATATCAGTACCCTTATATACAGTTTACATAACATCCCTACTTCTTTTACAGCTTTACAAGCGGAAATTCGACGAAACTCATCAGCAGATACTCAATTATAAATAGATTCATGGCCTTATTATTGCAGTTAGAGGTATGCTTCTCTTTCTTGGTCCATTGAGCCTTAGGTTTAGCAACTGTTTACCCATTAGCAGTAATTGTGAGTTTTGAATATCCTTCTTCAACAATATCCCACACATTATCATCAATGGACTTGAGGAACTCAATTATCCTTCGCTTCCAATAAGCAAAATTTGAACCATCAGACAATGGAGGTTACACAATGGATGTGCTTTCTTGATTGAGCACCATTCTAGATATTTCTTAGGAATACATACAGCAAATTAGTGCAACCTGATCTGATACTACTTGAAGGTTTTTGAGAAAGATCCTCTAGAATAGATTATTATAATCAATCTTAATAATATGTGTTCAAAACAGTCAACTACATAATGAAAATAAATCAAATAAAATCACAAACTACAAGAAGACAATTTTTATGTAGAAACGCAAACAAAAAAAAACTACAATAAAAAATAGAGCACTATAAATCATATTACGGTTACAAAGAGATATACTCACAATCCTTATCCAATTCTCGCACAACTTAAGGACTTGTGTCTTTCATGGAATACCACCTTACTATGACAACTCCCTGCCATCCTTTATTACAAATTCAAGCACCTAGATGCCTTCTAGATGTTATACTTGATTCCCCACAATGATATTCTACGCTCAGAAAAGTAGAAGACACGGATCTCTAGAGTAGAACCTCAACCCTTTAAGTTTTCAATGAAAAACTCTAGAGAAGATGATCTTCAATAAACAATCTCTACTTAAAACAATGAGATCAGTGTTTCTTACTTTTGGGTTGAGAGAGAATCTATTTTATAGTCCTAAATTCATGCCTTATAAGTGAATTTCAAGCAGGGAAGAAGTTGGCATGAAACAAGTAAATTTCTCTTCAAATCAGACTGACAAGTTGCAAGTCTGCAGTTTTTTATGCACATATTCGATTGGTCAGATTAAACCACTACTTCAAGTCCGATCGGTCAAATACCTAGCCGATGGGTTGGATTAAATTTAGCACATTTTTTCTACAAACTTCCCGAGGCTATAATTTTCTCATTTTAGCTCTAATTGACGTAATCTTAGGCTCTGCGGATGTCTACTCGAAACGAGCTTTCCAAAGATAGGTAGCTTGCCTATATCCAATTCTTGGTTTGTGAGATATGACCTTTTTAAACCATGTTATCCGTAGAAAAACACTTCAAATTGTCACTTTTTCTTCGAATTTTTTACTTTAGTGCATCCGGCGACTCAAACTACCATCCATACTCAAAGATATATAAAATATAATACCAATAGACTCAAGTTTTGTCCAACCCATGAATTAGCCAATAAAAAAATCCTTACACCTGCCATGTTCATAGTGTGTCATTGCCATATCCATGCCATATCTAGGCATCATAGATAGTCACAAGTCAATGTATATAAACAAGATTAGCTTCTAACGACACTTCTGAAAGGATTGATATGAGTTTGCCGATCCTTCCAATTTAGCTGGAATGATTGACCGTGGGCTGATTTCAGTGAAAATTATAAACAAAAATGAAAAGATAAAAATTACTGCAGTGAAGTGTTTATCTGCTTCTTCCTAAGAACATCTCTGCTTGTATTTAGATTGTTTATTATTGTAAGCCATAGAAAGATGGGCCACAATCTGAATCACTACATACCCAATGGCCTTCTTCAAGGTGGTGCAGTGATCTTAGTAGCCTGATCACAAACAATACTCCTTTTGTTATCCAAACATGTTTGGTTGTTTGATAATGTCGCACACCAATGAAGTTTTTGGGCCTGGACTCCGGGCTCTTTCTACTGCATGAACAAGTACTCTCCATACTTCTCCTTTACCTCGGTCAACCTTCACGCGCCTGACTTCTTCTGTCTGAATCTAATGTTCTTGGTTATCTACCCCTTTTATCTTTTTTTAACCTTCAAAGTAGTAGTTGTTCTTGTCTGGTCATGGCTTGCAAAGCAGATCCATGCAGATTTCTTCTTTGGCAATGATTTCTATGCTCTTGCTTGCAATGCAACTGCATTAGAGCGGTGTGGATCACATCTACATATGTTCTTTTCTTTGATGGATTGGAACCATTAGAGTTCATAATTCTATGTTATAGATATCTAAGGTTGATTGTACTTTTTAACTTTCGAGTTTCAACAATCTTCACTCACCAGAAGAACTTCTGAATCTAAAGTTGTGGTCTGTTGTCTACTGCTCTACTCTCTTTATCTACTTTCTTAATCTTCTTAGTAATTGTGGTTATTGTCTGCTCATGGATTTCAAAGCAGCAGCACATAGATTTCTTCTTACTTTAGCAATGATGTTTGGGATATTGCTTGCAAGGCAACTGTGTCAGTGTGGTAAAGATCATATATGTATGCTCTTTTCTTGATAGATATGGAACCATTAGAATTTAAAATTCTATGTTACAGGTATTTAAGGTGACTTTGTATCTTAAGGAATTCCATTTGTTTGTAGTTTCTCCTTCTTTACTTTGGACAACCTTCACTCACCTTAACTCTTATTCTAATTCAAATGATCTGGGTTGTCTACTACTTTATGTATTTTTTCCTCCTTAGTAATTATAGTTTTCCTCCGGTCATGGACTTTGAAGCAGAAGCTGTCAGATTTCTTCTTACTTTAGCGATGATTTCTGAACTCTTGCTTGCAAGGCAAGTTGGTGCATATACGTATGTTCTTTTCTTTGATGATATGGAATCATTAGAATCTATAATTCTATGTTATAAATGTCTAAGCTGATTTTTGTATCTAAAGAAGATTCTGTTTGTTTGTATGTTGAGAGAATAATATTTTCAAAAATAAGGCTGACTTGGAAATTATGACTCACAAAGTGGATGTTGTGTTGATGAGAGCAGGCTCTGTTGTTGATGTTGCTCTTGTGATAAATATTTATGGAATTTGCTCCGACGCATATTAATAAGAATTTAATGATTTATAGTATTTATTATTTATATGAAACTTTTGGTTAGGATGCAATTCTAAATTATGACTAATTCAATTTTTTCTTTTTTCCTTTTTTTTTGGGTACCCAAGCCAAGGGAGCTGGTGTGCATGAGAGAGCCTGTGCCATAGGAAATGGCACATGTGGGAAGAGGTCAGCATAGCATGCCCATAGATCGAACCTAAGGATGGGGTGTGGGAGATGCAGGTTGCCAACCAACTTAGTGTTTAAAATTTGAAGCTGTACAGATTGACTGTAAGGAACTTGGTCATTGAAACTATCATGAATTGAACATAGAAAGTATGCTAATTGTGCTTCTTACAGGTTTCTTTTGAGAGCTTTCCATTAGCCACCTCCATCATGATTAGCAAGCCCCAGGTGGGACTAGGTGAGTTTATCACTGCCATCAGGCCATCAAATTCATCGCACCCCAATATGTTGTTCTGGCCTTCTGTCTTTTTCAATGAAAATCCATACCAAAAAACGCACGGACTTCAGCTTCGAATGCAATAACCATTTTCCAACAATACGGAAAGGTCATTTGTGACTTTCAGATACAAGTAGATTTAAAACTTGCTTTATTGAATTTTTAGGATGAGAGTGTATAATACCCACCCCCCTCCCTTTTTTGTTTGGAAAAATTTTAAAAAGGTTTAATACTTTAGGCTTATTTTCAAAAAGTATAAGATTTGAATATTACAAAAAGGCATAACAGTTTTACACAATTCTTTCAATCAAACTCTCTATAAAAAAATTTTTGAGAAATGATAAAAATGCCCTTAATTATTGTTTCATAATTTCCCTTTTATAAATCATCGACGAAAAATCATCAAGTCCAACCTAAATGATCTAGTGGGGCCCAGTTCAACTACTTAAATGCATGGATGATTAAAAAAAAGGATTTCAAATGACTAAAAAACTAGTTTCATTACATGGTTATGATCATCAAAATCAAAATTGTCAATTTTAAGGAGGAAATAGATTAAGAAAAGACATGAACCTGTTAGAGGGGAAGGATATCTGTCATTTCAAAAAAAAAAATCATATGGATAGGACTTGAGTTGCACATGTTGTGGCATCATGCATGCAGTTGGGGAATAATCATGTCGAGTCAAATAGCATAGGGATACCCTTGTTGGCAAGAAAAAAAAAAGATACATAATTATCGTAGGAGCTTGCACAAATCATGCGTTACATACTTGATTCAATTATACTATATTAATGCCAAGGGTTTTGGCTTTCATTATAACTATTGGTTGGAATTTTTACTAGAATTGTTTTTATTATTTTTCAAATCTTCTTTCCCCACTAATCTCATGCAACTACTTGCCACGATCTATCATTCCCTTTCAACTAAAATTCTCCGCTTTTCTTTCATGCCACTAACTTTTTGATAACTTAAACAAAGATAAGACTGCCATAATCTTTTTTTGTTTTTTATTTATGCATAAATATTTTAATTGCAATGTTGGCCCTAACTAGTGTTGAGCGTGGGTTATTATGCTAGTGAAGCATTACATTCATCACTTTATTGGTTCACACAAGATCACAAGTTGCTGTGTCAATGCATTATTTTTTAACAATACGGGTATCATCATGGTATGCATGATGCCCAATACAATAGCCCTGTAAGAGTTCCTGTTTATTCTAAAATAGAGCACATTCAGCAAGAAAATGATCTTTTAAGAAAAATCAAATGAGTTTTACCCAAAAAAAATAAAAAAGAAAGAAAGAAAGAAAGAAAAACTAGATAAGGAACAATGGGGTCATGGATCATGATCAATGAATTGGTGCAAATTTTTAATACATTATTTATCAAAAAAATATAATTTATCTAAAGATGTGGCACATGATGGAATGAAATAGAAAAATTGAATTCATATGGCCAACTCATTTGTATTTATTATGGGCTCTGATGATAATCATCATCATCATCTATGAGAAAATCTGAATGTAACATTGAAAAAAGGAAATAATAAGGAAAGAGGAGGATAACAGATTTCTTCCACCCCAATCAATCTAGATGGTCAAAAACACCGAAAGGGTGAAAGCTTAAAGCATACTACCAGCGCCATTTCATAAAAAGCAGTGACCCCTTTCACCAGTGCATGGCGAAGCACTACTTAGGAAAACCCTACAACAAAGAATAGATAGAAAAAAAGGGTACTCAGAGAAATCACATGCACCTACGACCTAAACAGTCTGGAAAGGTTTTGTTGTTCACACTCCTCAGCACATTTTACAAAAGCTTGCGATTAGCTTTCTTCTTTCTTTTCCTTATGCTTTTAACGGGGATGCATGCTTGAAAGTTAAAACCATAGGCCATGAAGGATTTCATATATATTTTATGTAGATCACTTGTGGAAGATTTAGATTGATACCATGATTCCGCTACAGTGTTCAGAACCAATTTACGCAAAGGATGAGGTCGCTTATTTGCCAAAAAGTTAGAGGAGATCTACTAAAAATCTCTCCCACGCAAATTACATGCTTAGAGATGAATGCCTGCTGAGCAAGCGAATGGGTGGAAGTTTTGATCTCAAGAGTTGATGTGGTGGAGAAGAAGATGGGCATAGTATTTCTTGTATCTTTGTCATTCCCCTAAATATAACCTCTTTACAAAAGATCCATTGAGGGGAGAAATAAAAGGGGCTTTAATGTTCTTTCCGTTTCCTAATAAAAGAATAGAAAACTGTAATATAAATTGATGGGCGTTATGCCTAATATCTCCCACTCGCACCAAACAGCCTATTCTTTAGAACCATAAATCCACCACCATAAGAGCTCATCCCAGAAAATTGAACCTAGAGATTACAATCTTACTCTTTATCACATCATACATCTACCATAGACCTGCATGGCCACACCGGACTAAATGCATATCATACCCTTAAGCCACGTCCAACTCAATCATGCACGCTTATCCTGCTACTCAAGTAAAACAAATTTTCAACAAATCATTGTCAAAACTCTATATATATATATATGCTCTTTACAAAACATAATTTTTGAAAAAACTTGTATAAAATAAAAATACTTGATATTGTCGTGGCGGATAAGAGGAGCAAGCGTACAAATAAAATATGATTGTGATACCACAAGATCTTCCTCATACTCATACAAAGTTCAACATCATCTCAATTGCTTTTCTAGCATGGTGGCTAGTAGGTCCCCACATAATCGAGTCTATGACCAATCCATAGCTAAAATAGAGAACACTGAGACTTATCCTCCCAATGTAAAGGTGAGTAGATGAGAGTACATAATTTCTGAGATCCATAAAAAACACGCCATTTCATGAGCCACCTATGGGGCTGCTGTCACATGGTGTCAAGGACTTGGGGTATATCCTTTTTCTCATAGGTATGGTCCATAAAAAGACATACAAGGTTTACCATGCACTGCAGTGGATACACGAATGAATCGCAGGTGTGTGAATCAACATTGCGCAAGTTATTTGCCACATACGCTATAAACCTGGTCAAAATATAAGCAACTTAACGAGCCCAAGGGTGTTACTTGTTAAGGATCCTTATTGGATCTAGTTCTTTAGTCACAAGACCAACACCACCCTAATATCCATGCAATCTGAAGCAGCAATCACAAAGGGCTACACACCATCATTATCATACAATGACTATAAAGATATATATACATCCCTAGTATACCTCATCCCAACCATCACAAAGATGATAGAGGAAGTCAATCCGTACAAATAAGATGACCCAACCTATTGACACCACGTATACAACAAATGCATACGCAAAGTTTGTTTGCCAAAAAAATAGTAATATGATATGCAATGAACATGAACATGAAGCATGAAGAAAGTAATAATTTATTAGTATCACCATGAAAATGAAGAATACACTCCCACTTACTAATAACAAATTACATCAATGTTAGTCCCATGTTTCTTACATGTAATGAAAAAATCTCTCTAGGCAATGGTTTGGTCATTGGGTCAGCTACCATTTCTCACAAAGGAATGTAGGAAATGACAACTTCTTTAGCTTTGATTGTTTCACGAACAAAATGATACTTCCTTTTGATGTACTTCAATTTCTTATGAAATGATGGATTCTTTACAAGAATATAACTAACGTATTATCCACATTTAATGTAATGGGGTCTTTGGCACTTGAAATAACCCCAAGTCTAATAACAATTGTCAAATCCAAATAGCTTCTGAAGCAGATGCAAAACTAGTGATATATTCGAATTCCATTATCAACTTTGCAAAAGGAATCTATTTCTTACTGGACCATGAAATAGCTCCCCCACCCAATAAAAAAAATATATCCCAATGTAGACTTAGAATCGTCTGCATCATCTGAGAATGATGTGTCAGTTTATGCCTATAAATTTAGAACACCACCCTATAGCAAAGCATAACATTCTTTGTGCCTTTTAAATAACAGATAATTTGCTTAACGACTATCCAATGTTGAAAACCTGGAAATAGCTACAACATAGCAAATATCGAGCTGAGTACATAACATGGCATACATAAGACTACCTACAACACTAGCATAAGGTATCCGACTCATTTGTGTAATTTCATTATCAATCTAAAGGCATTGGTTTTTACTAAGCTTACAGCTTTTATCTATTGGGGTATTGACTGGTTTGACATTGGATATGTGAAATTTATGCAATAAATTTTCATTATATTAACTTTGGAAAAGGCCAAGCATGCATTTTTTACAATCATGTATGATCTTAACTCTTAGGAAAAAATCAACACCACCCAAATCTTTCATCTCAAAAACCTTTGAAAATTATTTCGTTACCTCTAACAAAAATTCCATGTCATTACTGGCAATGAGTATGTCATCAACATATAGAGGGAGTATTGCAAATCAATGTTTCAATTAATCGCTTAATATAGAAGCAGTGGCCTTCATAGCACATTGGAAAGCCATTTGAAAGACTAACATCTTGAAATTTTATATACCACCGCCCGACAAATTGTTTGAGTCCATAAATGGATTTATTGAGTTTACAAACTTTATCTTCCCGCCCTTTCTTAACATTCCGAATTGGTTGTTGCATGAAAGTGGTCTTAACATCCATTTGATGTTACTCAAGATCCAATTTTGCAACAATAGATAATAGGATGCACACTGAGGGGAATCGCACCATAGGAGAGAATGTTTCTTCATAATTGACCCCCTCAATTTGGGTGAAGCCCTTAGCAACTAGCCGGCTTCATATTTAGCAATAGTTCCATCTGCTTTGCATTTGATTTTCAAGACCCATTTGTTTGTAATGGCTTTACGTCCTAGTAGCAGATCCATAAGATCCCATACTTGATTTTTACGCCTGGAGCTGATCTCATCATTCATTGCTGTAATCCACTCCTTTGAATTCCTTGATTCAAAGGCCTATTGAAAAGTTTGTGGCTCATCTCCATCAAGGGTAATATATGCATATGATTCCCCTTCGATACTAAAGTATCTTGGAGGAATTGACCCATAGCACTTTGACAAAGATTATTGTCGAGTTCACTCCCTCTTACTCTTGACTGGGTAGGATCGCTCCGACTTACTTTAGCACTTGGATTTGTATTCTTGCCAAGTTAAGAGTTTCTTCTATTTCATGCAATTCAATTGTTACTCTTTGTTTTTTTTTTTTTCTCTGGGTATTGGAATTCAAAAAAGTCAACATCGTGTTACTCTATTTCGATCAACCGTGCATCTTGGTCTTCATAGACCATAACATATCCTTTAGACAATTCAAAATACCTAACAAAGATGCTTCGAATAGTCTTCGATTCTATCTTGTAGGGATGAGGGATCATGACATGTCCCATTGACCTTTATGGGCGTAGATCTACCAATGAAGGTTTTTAACCTATCCACATCTCATAAGATGTCTTTAGAATAAACTTAGATGGAACCCTATTCAGGATGTATACTGCAGTTAAAAGCGCATCTCCCCAAAAGGAAGTGGGAGATTTGCATGGGCCATAATGGATCTGACCATATCCAATAGGATTCTATTCCATTTTTCTGCGAGACCATTTTGATGTGGAGTGTAGGCCATAGTCAATTGAAGCTTAATCCCATTATTTTCACAAAAGGTCTTGAAAATATATGAAGTGTATTTACCACTCGATTGGTTATAAGGATCTTAATTTTCTTGTTGAACTGGGTTTGGATTTCTTTAGTAAATTTGGTAAAAACATCTATGATTTTAGATTTGTGTGAAATCAAGCAAACATACCCATCACGAGAATAGTTATCAATAAAGGTTATGAAATATCAGGTCCCCTACCTATTTTTGATATTTATGGAACCGCATATGTTAGAGTGGACTATCTCAAGAGTAGCAGTGGACATTTAAACTTTAGGAGATGGTTTTCAAATTGCTTTTCCAGTAACACATGATTCACAAGGTGGCATAAATATTTGTTTCAATAGTGCAAGCATACCCTCTCAAGCCAATCCGGTCATCTTGTCTATACTAATATGACCTAATTTAGCATGCTACTTTAAAGATTCAAACACAGTATCACAAGCCATAAATGATTATGTGAAAACATATTTGTAGATAAATTCAAGTTTAATACAAACAAGTTTTTAACCAAAGAACCTCACACAAAGATTACATTATTCACCCTAAAAGATAACTTATTTTTATTGAAGCAAATATCAATGCCATCTCCAACTAGGTGGATAACTAAAAGTAAATTCCGCCTCATGCCCAGGGAGTATAAAGTTTTATGCAGCACCAAATTCCTTCCTTCAGACGTGCAAAGATGGTATTCTCCCACCCCTAAAATATCTTCAGAAGAATTATTGCCAAGGTATAACTTATAAGTTCGCACGTCTATGCTTCGAAAAGTCTCATGAATCAGTCCGAGCCCATGTCACCTTTTTTGTTTCCCTTGAGTCAATAATCCAACAATTAGCATTCAGATCTAGACTTAGGGCTTCATCATAAACTAAAGCATGTGATTTAAGTGGAACGTTTACCGCTTCATGTTGGGGACAGTTTCTAGCCAAGTGACCTAAGTCCTTGCATTTGTAACATCGAACTTTTGTAAGGTCAATAGGCTTATAATGACGGCGACGTTGGTTAGGCTGATTCGCAGCATGATTTGGATTGTCACCCTGCTTAGGTGGATGGTTTGGCAGATTCGGATTGGGGTCCGACAGATTTGCAATCCAATGCTAGGGATTTTGATTTTTACGATTATTTCCCCCACCAAGTTTACATTTTTCACCATGACCCCGATTAGATCCAAGCTTTGGTTGTGCAAATAATGCTTGTCCTGCGGTCTTTACCTTTAATCTTTCTGAGTCAATTTCAAGCATTTGATTCAACTCCTTTACTGTTTTAATACTTTTGTTTAGAGCCAATATTTGCTTGGCATGATTCCAAAAATCTAATAGAGCTTGTAAGATAGCAATTATTTGTTACTCCTCAGATAGTGGGTTTCCGGCACGGGCCAAGTCCACAATCATACAATTCATTTTCTGGGGGTGATTCCTGATGGACACTCCATATGGCATACGATAAAAATCAAATTGCATTGTAAGAATGCAGGCCGTTTCCATACTGAATCAGCATATTGTTCTTTGAATGCTAACTATATTCCATTTGCCATATGGTATTTTTCATAAGTTGCACTAATTCAAAGTGCATACATCGCAACATAATATTTCGAGCCATGCGATTATCTTTTTCCCATTTTTCATATAAATGGAGTGCTGGCATAAGTGCTTGGTCCCCATCTACTTTGGATAAGTCCATTTCCATATCCAGAGTATATGTAACATCTTTTTCATCACACATATAAATAATGTTCCGATACCAGTGATCATAGTTTGTCCTTTTTAAGGTCATCAAAGAGGCTATTCAATGCCATTTACATAAATGTCATGTAACAATGTATGAGAATGATGTATAAAGATTTTTGGCAAGCGAACACATATCCTTTACCCTTTTTGCAATCATATCATATAAAACCACCAAGGTCCCAATCTGAAAATCTCTTTTACCTGAATGGGCATAACAAGAAAATCAAGTTTGAGAATCATAATGAAACGAATGATTTGGATACAAAAATAATGCAATAATAAAAAAAACTAATAATAGCATCTAGGAACTTTCAATGTAATTAATATGAACATATGCCTTTAAAAGGATTCCTATACTAAAAAAAATTGGGTGTCATCAATATCAAACTAAATTTAAATAGATAACATAATGATATATTACACCAAAAGCATTAGTGGTTTGGTGGCAGAATAACTTCAAGTCATTGAAATGGCATTCGTTTAAGTCTCTGCCAGGGTGTTTTTTTTTCTTTATTTACTTTATTAATATATAAAAACTAGCAGTTGTTGCAAAATAGGCTTGGCAGGTCCGGTTGGCCCAACCTGACAAGCCAACCTAACAGACCTAGCCCAAAAGCAACTTACCCACATAACAGCCATGACAAGTGTTGTCATGCACACATGACAACGCACAACAATTATTATTATATATGTTTTTTTTTATTTTTGGGAATGAAAAGTGCTATCATGCGCACACGACAATGCACAACAATTATTATTATTATTGTTAGATATACTTTTTTTGGAAGAGAATCTCTACTTTTGGTGTCTTCCCTTATTACACAAATAGGTAAGCCACATCTTCTTTGCTATAACCGAAAGTTGCAAAGAACTAAAGAATGCTTGTTTACTTACAAAACACAAGTGGGTGGTCTAGTTTTATCCATATATTATGCAGTCCAATGGAGATCAAAACTCCATAAAATTACTTCAAATAAAAAAAAAACAAGGTTTCTGAGAATAATAAATGGTTTGGATTCCTCATATAGGCCCTAGAAAAATTAAAAACGAGATTAGCCTTTTTTTTTTATCTTTTTCTCAAAATACTCCCAATCTAAGAGGAATTAATGGTTGATATCTCATCTCGACGATAAGCCTAATGCTTTAGATTGGATTAATGGTTCGGATTGGGCCTTTTGATGAGATTTAAGATGATACCAAAAGGAGAAATCTCTATTGTTACAAAATAAAATTAGGAATATCTCAAAGGTGATCTTTAACGGTGGATTCCTTACGTGAGCAAATTGGAATTTTAGTTCTGATACCACTATTGGATGTAGATCACTACAAAAGCTTTACATCGATGCCACAAGTCTGCTACAACACTCAAGACTAGTTTACGGAAATGATGAGATTGCGTATTCTCCAAAACATCAGAGGAGATCTACTAGAAATCTCTCACTCTCAAATCACTCCCTATTGTTCAAAGGCTTAGAGAGGATGCTTGATGAGTAAGCTAATGGGTGAAAGTTTTGATCTCAGGAGATAATGTGGTGGAGAAGAAGATGGGCATAGTATTTCTCGTATCTTTATCATTCCCCCAAATATAACCCCTTCACAAAAGATCCATTCAGAGGAGAAATAAAAGGGGCTTTAATGCCCTTTCTGTTTCCTAATAAAAGAATAGAAAACGGTAACATAAATTGAGGGGCGTTATGCCTAACAATATATGACCCAAAAAGCCAACCAATTGAAATCACAATCGCCTAAGGCACCTCCCTTTCCCACAAATAACTACAGAAATCTACAATATAGTGCTGAAGATGAGATATGTGTGTATGTAGACATGCGGAGGCGTAAGATTCAAACCACTTAAAAAGTTCATTTTTTTTAAAGAAGGGCCTTTTTTTTCCTTTTTTTTTTTTTTTTTTTTTGCACACACATCCAGCAATGTATCCCTAGCCAGCTGAGTAACAACAAGAAATTTATTAGAATATTTTATGAAATCCTATAGCTCACGCTAATGTACATGTGGCCTATGCAGCCCACTAATATTTCAATGTTTCACTTGAAATACATTTGCCACTTAAAAATAAATTTCTTCTATAGTTATTTTTAGAAGATTTTACATATAACCACCTTGTTTTTATTGATTTTGTAAATTGCCTTTGACACTTATTATTTGTTTATTAATTATATATATTTTTTGTAGAATGCCTTGATGATTGGGTTTCAAATCCTTTACAACTTAAACACTGGACATCTCTCTTGCCTTCAAATAAAATATGTCACAGTTTATATGCAGCACATTAGCTGGACTAAGTGTAAGAGGGCTTGAGATTTATTTAAGTAAATTATGAGGACCTTTGTATGTAGATAGCTCTAAGGCTAAGAAATCGATGGTTAATTGTCAAGGGAAAATTATCAATTTCAACCATCCATTTTGTAGCTTTGATGATTATCAACATTGTGATGGATAAAAATTATTTTCCCTTAGATCTTAAAGCCCTCTTTAGAGTTTTTTTAGATAATAAAAAAGTTAAAGACTATATTTTTATACACTAAAGGAAAAATAGATTAGTGGGCGAAACGGGTCGTACTGTGTTGTGGCATGCCGTGCCATAGAACTACTCTTGGGATCATCAGCATCCTTGGGTCTTGACCATTCAAAAAAGCATCAGCTTATCAATTATTTCTTAACTAGGTTGGCCTTCTGGCCAGGTTAAAGACCCACGGATGGGCATGTGTGAGCACCACCCCACAATGAGTGTGTTGGCAGGTAGGGTGCCATTTGCCCACAATCTACTCCATTATAATTAGTTGATAGGAATTTGGCATCAGCTCCATAAGAACAGGCCCATTGAGTATGGCAAACTGTCAAAATTTGAGGTACACCTTTAACTACCGGTACTTTTCTCCATATATATTATATGTCATCTTTTAACTTTCCTGATTTTTGTCATGATCTCTGACTTGCCAGCTAGAAATTATTCTTTAACAATACCCCCTACAGGCTACAAATGGAAACCTCTTAATAACTAAATAAGCTAAACGCAAGAGTCACCAAACTATCCAGTCATCCACCAAAACTTGATATCTCTCTCCATGCTTTCATTCTAAGGTACTCTCTCTCTCTCTCTCTCTCTCTCTCTCTCTCTCTCTCTCTCTCTCTCTCTCTCTCTCTCTCTCTCTCTCTCCGTTTTGTTGAAGTGTTAGAAACTTATGTATGATCTGCTCCATTTTAAGGTTTGTGTCTGTAGTTATGCTTCTCTAAGTGATTATTCTTTTTCCATGATGATTTCTATTTTGAAAAAAATCACACTCTGGATCCAAAGTGTGGATCCGGGCATTAATGTTGAATAATCAAGCACTCGATCTATTTCTTTGGTTCTTCTCTATGGAACTTCTGACTACTAACAAATAGGTGATTGCATAACAACAGTACATGGGTATCTTATCTACAGGAGTATCTTTCTTTGTTTTTTCATTTTCTCTCTCTTTCTAAGGAACCCTTCAACTGATGCGTCCTCATGGATGGATCCATTGTGCGTTGTAGCAATTATCTGCCAACTGAAAGTCATTACTCGTTCAATCAATCAATTTATGGTCATGTGTATAACAGTTGTCTTTTTTTTTTTATTGGGATACTCCGCATCTTTCGCTGCATGACTAATGTGGGCTGTTTCATAGGGCACTAAGCATGTATTTGGGATTCACTGGCCACACTGGACAGATATACTGAGAGGCTTCTTGGATTATCCATCCACATAAACTTTGGAGTAATCATTGATAACCTTTCTTGATCTATCCGTCAATGGGCCATTTTCACAGCTTTAGGTCTGGCAATTGACAAACCTAGTGAATATCTCAAGTAGCATTTCAGCGAGGATTCCTAGCCAGGCTGACCAAAGTACTGCCACATGGATGCGGTCAGACCTATTAAATTGCTGTGCGCATCCAAACCATTTATGAAAATTTTGGACCCACTTCAAAAAATCCAATAAAAACCTTGGGTCTATCTTCAAAATCGGCATGAAATTCTCCATTTTTCCTCAAATTTTTCAATGCAAACTACTTATTAGGATGCGCAACCCTCGAACGAGAATCCTAAATCTGCTATTGATTCCTAGTCCAACTCTCTAAAACGTAAGGACAAAAAGTACTACTTTCCAAGTTTGACATCTTATGAGAAATCGTTCTTTGTTTTGATGAATTGTAAACCCACCCCAGTGACATCGATTCATGAGGGAGGACTGTCTAGCCTATCGTAGTCTTCTTCAAGTTGGTTTTTTTTTTTTTTATAGAGTTTACAAAATCTAGTGCTTTAATATTTTACCTAAAATTTGTCATGGCTTTTCTTCTACTTTCTTTTGCTATTTGCATGCTTATATGCTTCCAGAATCTTTCACAAATAGGGTCATTTCCGGCTTGATTTCTTTTCTCAAATTGGATGTCCATTTTTTTTTTATGTAAGAAACTCTTCCTTGAAAGCCCTTGCAGTCCTTCAAATTAGAAGAATATTGAGGTTTCGAATCTATGTAACTTGCCTTAACTCCATTCTCTCGGCTCTCTTCTGACCATCCTGTGAATTTACACCATGATGATCAAGCCAACATAGGCACCTGATAAAATAATTCTGTTTTGAGTGCCTGTGAGTTCATCCAATGAAGTATTAGAGGTTATTATTGTACGCAATTTGGGTCATGACTTTCAATATCAACCGGTTAGTACGTGGTCTGGTCTTCTAGGAAACTGCTGCCAGCCCGTGCAACACTCCTATTGAAGTGTACTTTGGTATTTTAAGGAAGTGACTAACTCAAAAAAGATATTACACCGATCCCATTCAAGATTCATATTGGAGTATCCTTTTGTATTTTAAGAAACTAACCTTAAAAAGGATTTTAAACCTAATACACTCCATGATGGGAAGGATATTATCTAGTAAGTTCTATATAAAGATTTTTGCAGGTTATAATGTATACCTCACTTCACCAATATCTGATTGTCTGATTGCCCCATCAATATCGTATAGAAAGGAAGCAGTTGAGTATTTCAATTCCCGAATCAAGGGAAGCACGACCTAAGGAGTTGCACAAGTCGATCTTCCTCGAGGAGACAGGTATGAATTTATATTGAGATTTAAGTTGCGTTGTTTAGATCTATCCTTATTATTGTGGATCCAATTTATGTATGTTCATCTGTGAAGGTTAACCACTTTCTGTCATCACCTTGAATCCTTTATTCACCCATATTTGGCCCTTTCGTCATTAAACTAAGGGCCCAGATTCCTACAATTCCTATCGGATTCTCATGAATTCTTAGTAAGGGAGTCTTATGGAAGAATACTAGTGAAGTATTGCTTAAAAATTTTAGAAATTAAAGATCAGTTCAACAAATGGGTCTAAGTAGATCACATGCTGTTTAGTTCTTGTTCCTTGCCTCGTTAGCAAATTTTTTATTCCATTACCACGCTTGGAACCTAGCCTTGCCCATGGCAAGGGCGGTGCCTTACGTAAGCTGAATAGTGCGTTGGCAAAACCTATTACACATTGTATAATAGCTTTACGGATTGAGAAAAACTCGGTTGCATCTGGAACTTAAGGCAACTCAAATTCCAATTCGAAGTACTTATTATTATTATTATTATTTTATTATTATTAGTAAGAGTTTTCTCAATTGCATGCACAATCGAGCTCTTGAGGCCCACTTGCGCACATCTTTAATCAGTGAAGCTTTTTCAAAACTTTATGCTCATTGAGTTTTTTATTGTTTATTTACTCACCATTGGCATTGGAATGAACCGATTGTTTGTAAAAAAAATCTATTTTGGCTCTTAAATCAAGGGATAGGAAAATCTGATGGTTCTGGTTTTTCTCATGACACTTATGCAAAAAATGAACTTTTCCATCTATTCTACCTCCGATTTTAGGAGTGCATCCAAGTGGACCAATGGTGTATTTCCTTGAAAGGACTGTCCTTATATGCAGTCGATCAAACGATCCAGTTTATTCGGATATGACTCAAAATTGGTAGACGTGTGTAATTTAGGAGATCATATGTGATTCATTTAGATGGCTCACAACGTTGGTCATACTATCCGCAGCGATGAGAAATGGTCCGTAAGGACCGACATTCCTTATCGGACTGTTTTTCATATTTATATACACACATATATATATATATATGAAAAATAATCTTATTAGGACTAGTTCTTATCATTGTTTTGTGAAAAGTCTAGATGGAGCTCATTTATCACCCAATCTAAATCCTGCAATATATAAGGACCCCCCTTGATAGTTACATGCCTTATGTTTTGATCAAATTGGAATTTTCTGGACCGTTGGATCAACTGTGTACCAATTCAAATAGATTAAATTTGTTAACCACGAATAAAGAGTTTAGGGCCATGTGATTGGGGCCAAACTTGATATTTAAAGTAATTCTACATAGATCTTTCCATCCCCCTGGTCCCATCTCCAAATGAAACCCACAAGTGGTTCCCATAAAAAGTTCTTACGGTGGGTGTGTGAAAAACACTTCTCATAAGATTAAAGCCCATATAAAAACAAAGTTTAAAAATGGGTCCCACTTGCATGTCATATAAAAATTAAGGCATTTTAGCTTGACAAGTATGGACTCGTGATGGAAATAGACCATAGGCCATATGTGTAGGCCAAAAATAGATTTAGGATTTTTTATTCACTAATTACTAGTTTCCTAATTTGATTTAAAAGAAATATAATTTGGATTAGATTTTCAATATTATTTAGTTTTATAGTTTTATTTGGTTTTGTAGAGCCTACGTTATGTTTTCCTATTTATATAAGCATTGTAGAGAAGAAATTTTCAAAGTTTGATTAATAGAAAATGGATTTTCCCATTGAGGTACATCCTTGTTATCGTCTCTACATAGACTCGTTGAAGTATTTGAGGACACATGCTTTAGCTCCATATCATGCTTCAACACTTCAACGCAAGCCATAATCCTAGGGCCTACATAAACTTAACTCAAATATGACTAAATTGGATGTCAAACCAAACTGTGAGTTACCACTCATGTTGAGGTTGGTTTAGAATGATATTGTAAAGAATTGCTCCCAGTATGGGCCAATGGCTTTATGGCCTTCATCTCTCATGTATGTTTACACTTTTCGGGTGGGTCATCTTGAGTTTTGAGCATTGATGTAGGCCCTAAGGTTAAAGGCTACACGATAGTGCCAAAGCACAATGCACATGTTAAAGCACGTGACTACAAACACTATGATAGGTTTCCTCATACACGATGACATGATGAGGACACACCTCAAAGCATAAAAATCCACACAATATTATTAATTAACTTCTAAATATTCCTTGTATGTAATGCCATTTAAATACGAAAATAAATCCTAAGGGTTAAGAAACCCAAGGACTGCCTCAGGCCTGGACACATTCTCGGTGGAACCCATCTAGTGATGATTCCAAATCTCGCACAACTTTGCGGTAGGTGCACATTCTCAAGGAAGCTGTGAACCCCATGAATAAATGGAAGAGGAGTTTAATAGAGCAGGGATTGGGCGAGCTTGAGCTTGACTGTGAGCTTAAGTTCAAGCTCGAGCTTGATTTCAGTAATAAATTAGTTGAGCTAAAGATTGGGCTAAAATAAAATGTTTGCATAATTCTAAGTCAAGCTTGAGCTTGTTAGGATATGGATGTTAGAGAATATTAGTGAGTTGGAATATTTGTTACGATGCTATAAGTTTTAGGAGACTATCCTTATCTTCTTGATAAGATTAGATTAATTCATATATATATATATATATATATTCATCCTGTTATGAATAAACTCTACAGTTGTTTATTATCTCAAATGAAGTGTTCGTAAATTTCTATATGCTATCAAAGTTGGACCTGGTGATGATCTTGCGATCAAGTCAGGTATGGTCTTATCTTCCACGTCATCGCCGTCCATCTCCTCTCATTCGTATATCCAAATTCAAACCTCACGATCTCGTCATCTTTAGTAAATTACACTATTGTACGAACGAAGCTTTTGGATGAAATCGCAACAAATCTGATCCAGTGAAACACAGGCACCGACAAACTCTAAAAGGAGCAGGTTGCAACAATAATAGATTCACAAATATAGATGGTGATCACCAAAAAGATATGAAGATCATTTTGAAACGAAAAAAAATTATTGATTTATTTTTTAGATATCAAAGGTTTTTTTATGTTCACAATCACAAATCTTATTCAGGACTATGTAATTGAAGAGGGATGTTAGAGATTTAAATGTTAGAGAATATTAGTGGGTTAGAATATTTATTAGGATGCTATGAGTTTTGGGATATTATCCTTATCCTCTTGATAAGGTTAGGTTAGTTCATATATTTGTTATATATATATATATATATTCATTCCATCATAAACAAACTCTATGGTAGTTTATTATCTCAAATGAAATATTCTTAAATTTCTATAGAGCTTAACCCTTGACAGAGTCGAGCCTGATCCAATTCAAGATGAATAGAACCTAACTCAAGCTTCTCTTGTGAGTTGTCAGCCCACCAATGAGTCGAGCAGGCGCCCACCCACATGAGCCGAGTCTAGGTGGATACAAGCTCGACTCTTGACAGCCTAATATAGTCTTAAAACTTGCCAAGTCAACTCTTGACTAGGCAGAGACAACAGGGATTGATCCCTAGGCAACTACAAGGATGGGAATCCTCCTTGAGACTCGGTTGTGAAAGACTTCTCATTCCTGATTCAAGATCTGCAGCTATGAATAATTTACAAAATTATTTTGAGAGTGAGATCTGTTTGGATATTTGGGTGAGGAGAAAACTCACTGCGGAACAAATTTGAACTGGAGAATGTTTTCACCACCTTTTCCTGGCTTAGATGGCCCTTTGTTTTTTGGGGGTATACGTTTTACCGGGAAAACCTTCTAATCAAAGCAGGTTCATCAAGAGTGATTTGGCCTGTGCAGTCTAGCTATCGAACCAGTATGAACCAAACCATCCAATCAATAGTTGGCATCCTGATCTAGAATTTACACATTTTGAGAACCTCAGTGCACATTGAATTGGTTTCTCAGATTTTCAAAGTGTTAGTAAAACATCATTTAATTTGAATATTATGGATTCAGGATACCCCCTCTGGATAAGATTTTTGTAACTGTGATTGGTGGATGAATGGTATTGTTAGGTGAAGGTCATCTATGACGACAGTAAGTGACAATGCACCGAGCTGGGCCGACCAATGGGGCACGACCGAAGACCCGGAAGAGGATAACAATGCAAAGGCAAAAGAGAAAGGAGGAAACAAGAAGGTAGATGTGAAAGCTGCTGCTTCATTGACCTTGGACAGGGCCAAGACCACTGCTGCAGCTGGAGCAAATAAGGTCAAGACTGGAACTTTGATGGGCATGAAATGGATCAAGTCCAAGTATCAGAAGAGTACCTCCAAATGAGAAATTAACTATTCCTAATTTTCACAAAGGATACACAATGAATTCAAACTATTCTTATTTGTCTAGCTAGTGAATAGTGCAATGGTGAAGCATACCTAGGATGGAAGAATGGCAGGGCCAATTTTAATTGATTGTTTTTTCAATAAAGGATAAACCATTCTCGATTCCTTTATTTCCATATTAAGTTGTATGACCTTTTGAGTGATGGAACCTAGCATGTTGTCTTGTATTAAGTTGTATGACCTTTCGAGTGATGGAACCTAGCATGTTGTCTTATAAATATCATTAATATTTTGAAAATTATCTTGCAATTTTGTCACAACAATGTGGCCAACTTGATAAATTTAGTATTTGCTTTAAGGTTTTAAAGATATCACTAAAATGTAAAAGCTCATGATAATTTCACAATATTATATTATGCTTTTACATAAATTCTTTAAAGCTTAAGCAATTTTTATATGGTATTTAATGCTTTCTTAATTTTACTTCTTCTAAACAACTGTTCTATACATTATTTGTCTATAGTTTTCCATGATAAAGGGCAGGTTTGTTAATTAGCATGGATTGATTTCCTAAGAATTTCAAGAAATTTATTTCTAGAAGTAGTTAGATATTGAAGAGGCAAAAGTGTAGATGCAAAAAACAGTGATCAAATAATCACCCCTTGGACAATAAACTAAATCAAGGGGAGATGGAAAATGAATACATAGTCATCAACTTTGTAAATCAAATCTTAAAAAAATTAGGGTTTCAAGAACATCTCCTTATAATAATCCTTTATTGGAGATCTCATTTTGCAGTGATTTCCCATGAATTTGATCCGTGCATAGTAACCGGGGATGCATTTGTAGTGAGGGTTCCTTCTAAGAAAAGAAAAGCATTCTATTTATCATTTCAATTTTCCACTATTTGATGCATTGCTTTTTTGCTCAGGAAGAGAAAAGATTGGACTATTTTTCATGAATGTTGCATAAAACCTATTTCTGAATCGCTTTTTGTTGAATCTACGGTATAGGGAAATTCAAGCACGCTTCCATTGACACTTGTAAAATAATATATATAGCATTTTTCTCTGTTGTTTGTGTGGGAATGTAATGGGGTTGGAAAAGGCCGAAAGGGTTAGAAGTAAGACAAGAAGGGACAAAATTGTAGTGCGAAGGGTGAAGCCCATCAAGTTCTTTCACATGTGGCAGGATTCAGTCCAATGAGGGTGGAAAGCATGTGAGATGGAGAGCTTTGGTTAGGGTCACTGAGATGGAAAGCATTGTCGATAGTGGCAGGATTTGGTGGGCGTCTACAGTTGGGGAAAAGGCACTGAATGTACACTTACGATTATAGATAGCCCATTCAGATGGTCCTCTACAGATGAGATAAAGGTAAAACAGAATTAAGCAAATTTGTCCCTAATCATAAGATGAACGGTCCATAACTGAGAGATAGAGAGGGCCCTTCAATTAAATTCATCCCAAAAACAATCTAAACACTCCAGAAAAATCAGGCATCCTGGAAGCCAGTTCCCTCCACCTATCTATCATTAGTAGGAAAAAAATTGTAAAAAGGTCTAAAACTTTTGACTTATTTTCAAAAAAGTAGCAAAGATTTAAAATTCTTTAAAAAGTATGAAAGCTTTCACAATTATTTCAATTAAGTCCTTTCCACAAAAAATCATGAGAAATTATAAAAATACCCATGTCATTTTTTCAAGATTTTCTTTTAATAAATCATTTAAGAGAAATGATTAAGTACAAGTGTACAACTAAAATAACCTAATGGGACCTACTTTAACTACCTTTATGTATGGATGGTTAAATACGGGGGATTCCAAATGATCATAAAACTAATTTCAGTAAGGGCACATTTGGCAAACATCCATGGTGATGAGGGTATCCATAGTTTTGAAAAATCCCTCCTAAAACCTAGAATCAACCCATCCTCTCTGAAAAAATCAAGTTTGGCAAAAGAGAGGAAATCCAAAGAAGGGACCTTGAAGAAATCAAGTGCTTGGAACGTTTTGGTCAATATATCATGATCCACATGGCCTCACATTATCAAAATTTGATCCCATAACCATTTTTGCCCTCTATATCAGATTTAACAGTCTGGATTTTTCAAAAGGAGCCCGTAGAAGTCCAAATATATGCGTGGAACATTAATTGCCTTTTTTAAAATATCATCATATCTAAAAAGAATCAACAGCTGAAAATCCATCCCATAGCCATTTCGGGGGTGCTGCTCACATCAAACAGTATAAATCATCTATGGGAGACCCACCGACCCACCCACCCACCGATCAAATAAATAATAAGCGGACATTCCATTATTGACGCCCTGCGCAGTGCTCATCCGCCTTTCCGTGGATCAACAGGGTAGGTTTGATATGTAGATTTGAGGATTACCCACGTTTGACAAAAGGACAGAAAGCGCCATCGCCCTATGACAGAACTATTCTCCCTGTGATTCGACAGGGGTCTGAATTACACGAACACCTCCTCAAAAAGTGTCGCAGTCAAGTTCCTCATGAATCCACTCGCCCATGACTTAAGTCCAAGTCAAACCCGACTCCAACGAGTTTTAAAACAGTGGTTGCACCTAATGGTCCCACAACACCCCTGGAATGGTATTCCCTCCCTACACCAACAGGCATAGCCCACGGCTTGGGTGAGAAAGGATCAAATGCAGGAGACCACAAGTGACGACGGACTTATCTCCCTTCTATAGGGAAAAAACACCCACTACTCCCATCAAACTTCAAGGCTAGTCATGCAGAGGTCCACCCTGATCATGCATAAACCCCGAGAAACCAGTGTGAGCTATGTAGAAAGAATTCCACGAGCTAAAGAAGAAATCAGAGCATTTCGATTCAACTTGTGGTACCTAATTGATATTTGAAAAATCTAGCAAATTATATAGTGTGTGAATGAAACTACTCGAGAGATGGAAACAGATTAGTACAGAGCAGGCAACCAGATTTTGTTGCATCTACCAAACCTCATCAACAAACTCGGTCTGTTTGTGATCAATAACATGTGAGACATTCCAACAATCCAAACGATCATACAAGTGGTAGCTATATTAACAGGACAAGCACCATTACTAAAAATAATAAAAAGAAAAGGTAACAGGACCAGCCACAGAAAGGGTGCTGCATGATAACACATTGTCAGTAACTATGTAGGTGGGATAGCAAATAAAAAGCTGGGGAGACTTTCTGCAAAAGAAAAAACACAAATTGCAAAACGCATCCAGCTTCCGTAACTCTCCCTCCCTCCAGTGCCATACCTTTACAACTGCACCAGGGCCGAGTTCAGGTAAGGGCTCCGGTTATTTGATGAGGCATTTAGTTCATTCATTACCAATTCCATGGGGATGGGCTCAAGCTTACATTACACCTGCCTAAGAAGATTGGTTGCCCATATGAAGACACCAGTTGCTTGGGTAAGTAGTAATGTAAATCAGAGACTAGAAGACAAGGTGCTTGTAATGGTTTCCATTAGCAAGGTTTTCAAAGATTCAGTAAAAGGCCAAGAAACTCAGATTTAAAATGCATAAACCTTACTACTATTTACAGATTCTAGATATGTTTCAGATGAAAGTAGAGATCCACAATAACATTGTTCCAGTTTTGGAGCACGAAAACCAAAGATTCCTAAGAATATACACCTTTTGAAGCCATGTTTTTCGGTTCTGATTGCCTCAAGCAGTCCCAAACGTGTTCTCACCACTGTAAGTCATGTAAAGGAACCCATCTTCGTCCTTGTTCTCCTCATAGATGGCAGACATCATTGAGGCTGCAACCACCATATCAAAGATTAAGAAAATAATTTTAACAAATAAAAAGCTAAAAAATTTCCAGTCTCACCTGTTGGTGGGAGAACGTTCTTGACAAAGATGAAAATAGCCTTCTCGGCACTCAGCTTGATCCTCTTCCGAACCACATAAACAAACTGCCCCACTGTCAAATCTGCAGGGACAAGATATCTGCCATTCATTGCCAAATGTCAGCAACCCCTCAGAACCCTCACTTCAGTAGATATGAAAAATGCATATAATGAAACTGATGCAAATACTGAGCAGATCATGACTCTCATCCAGACAATTCAAATAGGGTACTTGAATTTTAATTGTAAATGATTGTACCCAAAATGTACCAATGGTATGCCTGGATAAGGTAGACCAGTACAAAATATATATTGCAAAAGAAGGCCAAAAGCACCTGGTCAACCACCTCGTTAAGAAAGTGAACCACCTATAGGATATCTGGATTACATGTACTAATGTACATGCCCAGTGTATCTCTGTCGTATTGGCACAATACTCATTCATATTGTTACTTGACACTGCACTAAAAATCCTTGTTAATTATTTCATAAGTTCATTCAGTTTTCTTGCTTCTTTACATGAAAAAGTTAGGAGTGTGAACAATGATAATGTCATTAGTTTACAAAGCATAAAAACTATGAAAAATATGAAACTTCAGGTCATGGACATGATAGGTATATACGTCCGTATCAGTTTCTAAATTTCTAAAAGTGCAAAGTTGTATCCCTAATCCTCATATCCTTGTCCTCATTTATATTTGGACATCATAGGAGACCACTACCATCTAGCAACACAGGATGTTAGGAATTAATAATACACTTATGGATGAGAAATGTTCACCTAAGTCTAGTTCGTGGTGTCCACTTAGATGCAAGTTTGCCAATGAAAGAAGGGCAAATTAAAAGGTTTTCCCATGGACAGAAGGGATCCAAAAAATCAGCCCCACCAGATTATCCTAGCCATTGATTTGACAGCCTTAAAAGTTCAATGGCATCTTAACTGTAGGCTTTCTTGAGACGCAATTCTATGGTGAGTGAAGCTTTAGCCAGTGGAAAAATTGGGCCTGGTACTAGATCATGGAATGAAAATACTATCAAATGGGCTGCATTGATGAAAGTGAGGGCTTGAGTACTTGACTGAACTTATAGTTGCTCACAAGAGAACATTATTTCCTGTTATGGTCATGCATGGTTCTTCACAAGTCAGACTCACAGCTGAGCTGATTCATCAATTTTGTTTTGGACTACATATTGGTTGACCTCCAAACCGAAACATTTCAGTCCATTCAGTACCAAAGTGTTTCATTTCAAGTCAATATAATTTTCTTGAAAAAACTATAATATATATATATATAAATTCAGCCCCATGCACACTATGCTGTGGGACCCACATGCTGGCCCACATCTATGACACATATACTTAAAAAACCACAAAGAAAAGGGGAGCAATGCTCTGGTACATTACACAGCCTTGAGCTGCAAAAACTCACAAGAACATAGAACTACTCATAGTTGGAAAAACCACAATTCATTTAGATTTATCAAATTCAGAATTCAATGTGTGTAGCTTTCTAGATTACTACTTCAAAGCAATCTTGACAAAAAAACAAAAAAAACTAAATGTAAAGATTTTAGTATACATAGCCTAAGAGATGCATGCATAGTACCACAGAATGAACAAAAACCAAACATAAGACAGGTTACTACATACAAGATAAATGAATAATACATCATCAGATGTACCACAAAAGCATATTCATATGAGACAAGTTAACAAGAGAAGTCATAGGAAAAACAAGGATAGAAACAACTGACTTCTTCTTATCGATGTCTGGTATGTCACTCCTTTCAGCCTTCTCCACGATCACCTACGATGCACAAAGTAAATACAAAAGAATTCAGTCAGATGGAGGACACTTCCTAACAGAAATAAGCTGAAACTGGAACAAGGAAATAACAAAATGAAAAAGGTCTTACTGGAATTCTATCAGGATACTTCTCTCGGATGCGAGCTGCTTCTGCTTGCCTCCTTTCTGACATAGAGAAGAACAAACTTATTAAAAAGGAGGGGTGGGGGGGAGGAAAAAGAAGTAACATGACTCAGAAGTCTGACCAGCAACCTCTTGGTTGCTAGACTCTCAAAAAGCATATAGTTACATGAAACATACTGAGTCACCTTGCAATCAATTTATTTTCCTCTAAGGTTGAGAAATTAAATGCTAAATATACGAGACAGATGAAACTTTTGCACCACAATTAGGATGGTAGTGCTGAATTTTATAGAAATTTGATCACTAGAGAGAGGAAGGCTCTTACATCTGGGCAAACATGTTTCATCTACCACATTAACATTGCATTTAGATGAACCAAGAATGTCTATTAACCAAATAACATAGCGCTATCTACCAAATAACATAGTGAATTAAGAGCCCCAAGGCATCACATAAACTAGAAGGAATGAAACCTTGCATTCAGAGCTCAGAGTAGTCAAATAATCTGGAAGGTATAAAACCAACAGATATTATTCACACTCAATAGGTGAGCAAAATTGAGTAAACTAGTAATGCGGAACGGAATGGAGATGCGAGGCGGGTAAGGTGGAAGATGGAGATAGGGGAAAAATTGGGCTCTCACCAAACTCAAGTCGCAGGAGACATTAGGGATTTCGAGGAGAACTCAAAGAGCGTGGGAAGATCCTAACAATTTCCATTAATCAATCTATAACTACCAAGCCAAAGAGGCTTTACAATGCTTAAATAAATAAAAGACTAACCCTAAGACTAATCTAGACCATCCAATCACATGGCTGATATTAAAACATCATTAAAACATCTTATTAAAACAACTTAAAGCAAATAAAACCCTAAATAAACTAGGAAACGTGGGCTAGGCCCAAAGATGGGTCGACCCACGGGGGACCATGGGTCTGTCCTGCATCAAGTTTCCTCTGCTTGGAGAAAACTCAATCTCGAGTTTTAATAGAAGTTCTTCGGGGTCAAATATCAAGCATACAAATCTTTGATGTGCTTCTTGATCTTCAACCTCTTGGTATGCTTTGGAAGCTATAATCAATCTTTTCATCCAGATAGAAAAGGACTGGAGGTATGGTTTCTGCTAATGTTTGACTTCAACATTAAAGTGTGATTTGACCGTTAGATGTAGCAATTGTTGGTGTTGAAGCATTAGATCATAGTCTTCTATTGTCAACAATCCATCACCAAAAATGAAATCAAATGTGAGGGTGTGAGGGCTATCAATGAATTGCACATCTTTTTCAACACCAGCCTTCTTTTCGATGGAGACAAGCTTTTTTTAATGTAATTTTACATTCATATCCATTGGATCTTCAGGTTGATTGCTAACCATATTCAAATCTTCAAATGTACTTATTACTGGCATCTGTTGATCATCATTTTCAACCTTCAAAACAACAACCTGTTCGAGTGATGATGTATTTTGCTCTTTAAGAAGTGGACTTACGATCAGATCTACAAGATGATGAGACTCCTTGTTGTTTTCTTCACTTTGGATTTCTTCTTGTTCCTCCTGCACTGCTTAATCAACACTATCTGAATTGATCATGAAAGCATTTCTTTCTTGGTTTTGTTTCTCAATATCAGCCTGAATATTCTCCACAAGTGGTTCCACAATAGTGGATTTTTCCTCTTGTAACTTTAGCTTTCCGGAGGCGACAGCGTTTTATCAACCATTCAACACGAATCGCTTCCCAAAATGCTTCATACATATTTTTACACTCCGTTTGCATATTTTTCCGTTATGCTTGGCCTCAAACCTTCAACAAAGATGGTAACATAATGTTCATCACTCTCATGTAGTCCACATAATGCTTGTAATCTTGAAAATTCATCACTGTATTCAAGGACTGATAGCTTCTTACCTTGTCTCAAATTTAGAAATTGATCGAAGTAGGCTTTATTATCAGCATACCATTGTTCATACGTAAGTGAATAAGTCACTCCAAGCACTGCGCGGTGAATTATCAACATTAGCTCTTCTTCTGATTCCATATGGAAGACTTTCTAAAATAAAGCACTTTTTTTTTTCCTTTAAAAAACATAAATCAATCTGACTTGTTGTGTAGATCTCTTCAAAACAAGCACACAGGATCAAACAGAGTTGAAATCGGACTTCGGATGGTGGAGATCTTGCAATTTTGAAAATAGATGGTTGAAATTGAATTGATGACGGGCGCTTGATTGATGAGATCTGCCTCAATACCTACACCATAGTGTAAATCTTGTCACCACGAGCATGCAGGATCAAACGGATCTAAATTGGAGTCCAGATGGTGGAGATCTTGCAAAATCAAGTTTCGTCCGTCGATATGGTCAAAACTGCTGTTGGACTCTGCTGCTGACATTATGCTAATGTCACAGGCTGTTCTATGCTGAAGTGGTTTCCTTAAATAGTTCAAGTCAGACCTGAAACTGAACTATTGGATTTCTGAAAGGGTTGGGTCCACCCGACCTGGGCTGTACCTGAATGACCCATGCTCTTTTTTTATTTTTAACTTGGGGCTCAAGCCCAAAAGAAATAGAAGAGGTCAAAGGACCTGTTCTCTCTTCAACCTCTACGCCGATGAGATCAGATGAGGGCAATGGAGCTTAGCGTTGATGAAGTTGGCGACGGTCAATTGTGGCAATGACAGCGAAAGTTGTCTTCTCTGGTTCTAGCAAGTGGACACCAAAGATCTACACAACAAATCTTCTTCCTCGGTGAGATCTGCGCAAACCCAGGCTGCGGTCTCATTTTCTCCAATGTCGACAATGTTGCTGCAACGACTCCACGACACGGTACCTGGTATTCGCTATTCTTTCTCGTCCTCTTTTCTTCCCTTTCTTCTTCTTCTTCTTCTTCTTTTTCTTTTTGGGTGTTCTGGTTCGGTGGAGGTGGATGGATGGATCAGGTGTTGAGGGAATAGGGTTTTGGTGCTGGATTAGGCCGCGGGTTGCGGGGGTTTTGTGAGTGGGGTTTTAGTATGGGGATTAAGGTGGTTTGGAGTTTTGACGAGGATGAGGGTCGTTGTCAAGTTATGAGGGCTGTGATGGGGTCTCTTGGGTGTGGGGACTGGGGCAAATGGGTTCTTGAGTTGTCTGAGGGTGATGTTGGCTAGGGTTGGGTTTGGCAGTACTAGATTAGGTGGGAGCAATTGGATCTGGGGACTTTGAGGTATAGATGCTAGGGCTTTTGGCAAATTTGGGGTTCTGGAGATCTGAGGTATAGGAATGGGTGCATTGGGGTTTTGGATAATTTGGGCGTTCGAGTTTGGTAAGCACATGGATCCCTCGACGAGCGAAGTATCTGGAGATGGGATGTGGAGATGCAGATCTGAGTCCTGTGGTGATGATCGGCCATTATGGGCTGATCTTTGGCGACGACGATGAAGGTCGTGCAGGCGATGAATGCCGGCTATTATCCGAGGGCGTCAAGCTGCTAAAACTTGAACCTAGGATGGATTGCTCTTTGTCTCTGATACCAAATAATGTGGAATGGAATGGAGACGCGAGGCGGGAAATGTGGAAGATGGAGAGAGGGGAAAATTTGGGCTCTCACCAAACTCAAGTCGCAACTCAGCCAAAGAGGCTTTACAATGCTTAAATAGATAAAAGACTAACCGTAAGACTAATCTAGACCATCCAATCACATTGATGGCCAATATTAAAGCATCATTAAAACATCTTATTAAAACAACTTAAAGCAAATAAAATCCTAAATAAACTAGGAAACATGGGCTAGGCCCAAAGACGGGTCAACCCACGGGGGACCATGGGTCTGTCCTGCATCACCTAGGAAGCTGGGACATTGACAAAGAGGAAGGATCCGGACGAGTAAAAAGAAGTTTCATTCACCAAAAAAATATCAAAGTTAAAAAAGGCTTAAGTTTTTTTATATAAAAAGAATACAAAGATGAATATCTGAAAAGAATCACATTATGACGACGACATTAGTAAAACCATTGTCCACTGTTGAACTGAATCTCAAAAAAGATAAAATAAAACTGCTTTGATAAAAAAAATTAAAGACCAAGGCCCTGAAATAAAGGGTTGGGATTATCTGATCAGTGTGATCTTTGGCCCACTTGTAATCCACACTAGAACCTTTCTTAACACAAGCTCCCAACTTGCCACCTTATGTTGTGTGTAGCATGATCACATCATTTATATATGAGAATGAAAGACTAGTCAACCCATGGGTCATGGTCTGTGTTGCATATTAAACATCCAAGATAAAAACAACTTAAAACATAACTAAATAAATAAAACTCTAAGTAGAATAAAGATAGATGGGATGGGCCCAAAGGCTGGTTGATCCATGGGAAACATGGACTATCCTACATCAAAATGATTTTACGTGGGAGGGTGAACGTGGGGAGTGGGGGCTGAGGGAAGGACGGGGGGAGGTGTGAAGAAAATTTTACACGAAAATGGACAATTTTACACCACATTTTTACAAGTGATTCTTTCACATATGTAAATTCCATGAAACAAAAGTACGTGTCTTCATGAGTAATGATTACATATGTAAAATGTTTCAAACAAACGGCCCCTTAGGTTTTTATTCTCCTTAATTTAGCCTCTCTATTTCATGGAGTCAAAGTTCAATGACTGGTCCTTTAAAAAAAAAACATGTGTAAAAAGACAACTTCTTTTATCATAACCCTACGAGGCCTTTAAGGCTATCTCAAGCATTCTTAAGATCAATCTGTACTAGCATTAAAAATATATCTCCTCTCTTTGGGATAGAACCTTATAAAGTAGATGTAATAAGCTTGGCTTACATGTGTCTACAATTGGATGAATCCTTCCACAACAAACCAGCTGCATCATTGAGGCTTGTACTTTATCATGTTTTTTAGCCTTCTGAATAGTTAAAGTGGCCAATTATCATGACAATATATTCACATTACAGATACACATATTTATAATCCACTAAGAAAATAAGAGAAAATAAAAAAAAACAAAGAAAATACGAAAAAACTGTTTTTAGCGACTAATAATCTGAAGATGTCCTTTTTCTGAAACATAAATTCATGGTTACATGAACTAATTTATTGAGAATAGAAATTGTTCCAAATGTTACAAAAAACAACATGAAAGCAAACATTTAAACGTTTATATAATGTACCATGCCAAGCATCGGTGTTTATTCAATTCAAGTACTTATACAAAATGCTGATCTCAGAAGTCACGTTAAATAAAGTAGAAGACATAAGTCCACCCCATTTATAGCCCATCCTTACAATATTAAAAATAATTTATCATGTACTTTGGCAAAAACCAACCTCATAATTTATTTTTTTTTCATTTCTATGAAAAAGTTTTAGTCCCATATTACACACACAGATAAAGCTTGGCGGCAAAATTAACTAAAATTTACCAACTATAACCTTCCAATCTCTATTCTTATAGTAGAACCATTCCTCATATGTCACATAACATAGGTATTTATATTTGAATGTGGCATTTCTTTCAACATTTTACACCCTAAAATATGAAGACACATAGCACAATATTAATTTAAACCAGTTCATGGATGCCAGTTTAACTAACTTCTTGTTGGTGAAAAAGACATGATTACTTTTTTTATACATGTATTCCAGATTGTATTTGTCAACACCGAAAGATATTCTTTTATTTTTTGACAGTACTGAATTGCTGTCCCAAAGAACTTCTGAATATGGAATGAAGGTGGCCGTGCATTATGCACCATAAAGGTCACTCTCTGGTAACCATATTCTCAACAAGCATATAGTAGAATGCAGATGCTGAACCAATTATTCAACAAGATATTGCTAATCTAAACCATAATCACCAGAGTATGAAATGCAATACATAAAATACAGAAAAACATGCAAAACAGAAATTAGCATTCCATCATCAGGAGAAGCTTCAACTGCACGAAAAAGGTGTGTGCCCCAGTTAGATGGACATATGCACAACAAAATACAAAGATCTATTAAAAGAATTCTGGTTTTGCATCCCAAAACAATCAACTCTACTATGTAAATATTGTGCCATAAATCAAAATAGAGAAAACTAAGCTACACTTCTCCCACTTAAATGTCATTTCATGCAATTTTCACATTCATATACAATTACCCAACGATACAAGGATATCCCAATCTAGCTCTTAGCTATAACAAAAACAACTCCAATTTTCTATGATAGATAAATTCTTTACAAGGAAATGTAAAACAAAGTTTTTAAATTTATCAACATCAGAACTATGGCCATACATGTAGCACAAAATTTGAGTAGATAAGAGCTATGATGCATGGATACTTCAAATGGGCAATACATCGTGTCGTATCGTATGTGATACTTCACTTTTTATGTGTAAAATCCATGTCTTTACAATGTCCATACATGTCCCTACCGTATGCAAGCCGTATCTAGGCATCATAGGATAAGAGCTTAGGGAATTAATTAAAACTTATTTAAGGAAAGATGATATATTCCAAAGCTAAAGCATTATGCAACTTCCACATCTAGCATAATCTAGAGAACATGTACTACTTGGGGTTGGGCTATAAGTTTGTTCAATTGGGGCCTCGAATCTTCGACCGCCTACAAAGATAAATATAAATTTTAGTCATCCATTTTTAAACACTTTCTAGATCGAATATCAGCTATTTCGCCTGACTTATAGGCACAAATTGAGGGTCAGTTAAGTTCCTATGGCATGGGTACAAACAAATAAACCAAGAGAATCTTACAAAACTCAGCCAGACGGCACACTTATTCCTATCATATGGAAAGAAGAAAGAACTCCATATCCTAGAATCAAACAACAAACACCCAAGAAGAAACCCAATCTCGGAAAGAACCCGCACACCCACATATGCAACAACACCCTCTCGATCCCTATTGAGACAATAAGGTTCTCAGAAAAGATCAATCAATTAAAGAAACTTTATAGAGAGACACAGAAGAGAGAAGGAGAAAGAGAACAACCGAGAGGATGCTCCATCTTAAAACAGCTTTTGGCCATGGGGAAACCTCCTGTGAAAACAGATCTCTGCAATCAAATCAAACAACTATATAACTCATCGGAATCCGAAAAGCAAAAGCAATCAAACAGGAGGGAAGGGGGAAAAAAGGGACCTTGGAAGAGATTCCAAATCGAAGAAGAGGGCCAAGATTGGATAGAAGAGAGAGAAAGTGAAACAGCAATAGATGATGAAAGAGTATATTTGTATTTATATAAAGGATATGATAGGAAAGGTGAATGGGTTTTCTTAGCGGAAATTTTGGTTTCCTGCCAAGACACGAAACGGGAATCAGAAGTCAGGAAGGAATTGGGACTTTAGGACTGAAGGAATGCGTGTGTCGCTCTATAAATTCGCTATCAATCAATTTATTTATTTAAGATCGTACAAGGAAGTCACTTTGCTGTTTGTTTGGGTACGTAGGAATATGGTCCGTCCGATCGTTCTGTGTGGGCCACATGTCGCTTAGAGTTGGTGATCTGAACGGTTGAGATGCAACAACAACTACTGAGAGTCTGATTTCTCTGTTGTTACTAATTAGTAATTTCTTGAAACCTTTTGCAAAATTATAGAACAAACTAATCGTCTACATCAACATCAATATCATTAATAAAGCTTTGTGCCAGCTATGCGTATGCTGGGATGGCTTAGTTCTAATTTAGGATCAAAACCATGCAATAATACTGTACGCCTCTCTTAATAATTATCATAAATATATAGACCATAGGATTTCTCCTAATATTTCCACCTATGAATGGTGCATATACACCCCATCCTTTTGGAACCTCCAACAGATGCGGGGACTACCTCTAAAATTAATGTTGGTGCGCAGGAGAAATTTTTTCTGTAAATACTTCATCAAATGGTCCTACAATACTTTTAATACTATACTTATCCCTTAATGCAGTCAAGACCTATCAGACTAATCACCAATTGACGTACAATCATAATTTCTGCCTAGCACTTCAGAGCTTATTTAATAATTATATTATTTATAATGGAGTCAGGTAGGTACTTATGGCCCGAGTTAGGGTTTCTCCGGAGTCGAGCTTGTTGTTCAAAATCTATGATAGGCCTGGACATCACTTGGCACGGCCCGGCCCATCTTGGTCTTGCCCCATGAAAACCCGCGACCAATTTAGACTCTATTATGATTTTAATAGAAAACCATATAGACCCACAAATTGTCACTTGAATAGAGGGATATAATGGCATGTGAAATTAGATAAAGGTAATTTGCCTAATTAATATGAGCAGTGGCATGAAAATTCATTTGAAATGTATGAAGAACCCCTCCTTTTGACTATATGGCATTCTTTTAGGTTAAATATGATATAGATATCAATAGTAGATTATGATGAGATTGCATGCAAGGGATTGCATTGAAAGTTTAAAGGTATCGTATTCTTTAAATAAGAAAGATTTAGATTGATTTTAGAAAGAGAGAGATAATGAAACGCCGCATGTCGTTCTCTCACGAAAACATAGGCACCTTTAGAAATTACAATGTGGTGCACACCTTTAGAAATAAAAACATAGGCACGTTCATATGGCTTACAATGTTGACCTACCTTTAGATGAGTTATAATGTGGTACTATTTGTTTACTAATTGTGAATACAGGACCAGGGATATCAGCATAAGAGGCCTGTGAGAGGGAAGGAGTATAAGAAGAGAAAGAAGAAGAAAGGCAAAGATGATGGTAGATGGGCATGGGTTCGGCAGTAGAGGAGTAAAAGAAGGAAGAATAGAAGGAGAAGAACGGAAGCATGAGCAAAGCAAGGGATAAGAGGAACAAGGCCTATGATATCTAGGTTCTAGTTGGGCGAGGAATAGAACATGAAACGGGGAAGAATAATAGTTAGAAGAGTAGGGAAGGAGAAAAAGATCCTGTCAGGCTCCAGATCTTTTAATTATGGGTCGGTTGATTTGTTGGGTTCAAGTCGAGTTGAGAGGGTTAGATGGATGTTTGATAAGCTGTTTTAGAGGTTTTGATCATTGCATGCATGGCATTTTGTGTAGAGCTCATTGGAGATGGGCTGGTCAAACCCTACTTGGGCCTTGGGCCCAAGTCATTGGACTTCTATGAGCCAAAAGCCCTTTTTTCCAAATTTTATAAACTCATTAAAGAGGAGGGAGCCCTTTCTTGTAATTTAAATAAACTCTTTTAAACTTAACCCTAAATCCTCCGATAATTTTCTCTTTGTAAGCCCCTTTTTCTCCCCATCTCTCTTTTGCAACCAAGCCCTAGCCATCTTCAAAAAACTAAGCTCTTAAGAGGAAAGGAGAGTCATCCACCATCATCACCTCTTCATCCTCTTCCCCTCCTTTGTCTAGTTTAATATCCTCTACAACCCCAGTACGTATCAACCTCTTAGGCTTTCATATAGTTTCTTTCAATTTACTAGGGCATGTTTAATAGCTTAAGGAGATCTATGTATTTTCTTGAATCTATAGAATTTCTAATCGGGGAATCGATTCCAGATAGCGGTTTGTACATGATTGGATCTAGCCATAGCAATCTAAGTTCTGGTACAAGATTCGAGGTAAGTATATAACTACAAATAATGTTTACTTGTTTATTTTAGTGAATGTCATGGGTTAATATTTGATTTAGATGGTTGGGTTTGATTTCTTTATTCGAGATCTGGAGTTTCGATTATTTATGGTTGAGTTTTCGAGAGAAAACCAAAAAGAGGATAAGCAATGCGCACCTACGGCTAGGCCATAGTTCACTCCCCAGTGAGTTGTTTTGGTGAGATTGTTCACTAGTAGGCTATGAGAGCTAAAATTCTTAACTAAATTATTAGTAGAATAGGTTAGGATTGGTGACCACAACTGAAGGATTCAGCCACATCGACTACACTACAGGTAAGTGACCTCTAGGGGTATAATCACTTAACCTTATCTCATGCCCAATAGATAATTAATAATAGAATCGGTTTGGAAATTGGATCTGAATATATGAATGGATTCTATTCTTAAGGAAACTTAACTAAATGTACACATGGAATTAAACTAGACTTCGAATGGGAATGCAAGTCTCAAGATGCAACACATGATAGACACTGAAAGTAGGATAATGGCATTGTGGACTCTCATTATCATTGTGAAGGGAGGTTTGTCCCCATTTGTATACTTAACTATCTATAACCATCAGGTCGTGTAGAGCATACCTTTAGTAAAATGGAAAATACCGCATGAGCATAATACACTTTAAATTATGCAACTTTCTCACTTTAATTGTTAACGGTATGGTGTCGAGAGTTGAGGATTTCACGGCATGATTTCATTGAGCATCCATATACGTATGTATTTATATATATATATATATTTGACCGACTGAAATTGGAGGTGGACGTATGCCATTGGCCCAGCGTGCACTATGTGATATAGTACACAGCTATGCTGTTTGCTATGTCTGGTGGGAATGCCATGCTTGTATATTGTATCTGGCAAAACTACTCGTGTTTGTAAATTATATTTGACCGGAATACCCGTGTTTGTACATTCATCTCATTAGGTTAGCATTCGGTTTATTTGGGTTAAGATTTAAAATATAATTTATCTTAATTGGCCAACATTATTACTTGTAATTTACCTTTTTCTAGATTACGTCAATCTGATCCACTACTTTTGGTATCTAGGTCCCAATGTCGGTGCCAGATCGGAGCTTCAGGAGATTTCGCCAGATGGCAGAGTTGTTGAGGGAAGCATTGACAACATCGTCTGTGATACCTTAGTCATGATGCTTAGATCAGAACGTTAGACTTTTGTAATAAGGTCATGTTTGGAGGCCATTAGTATAGTCATTTAAATTCATTTGTTTCAGAATTATAATTTTAGTTGTTATGTTTCACGGTACTTGACCATTTATTAAATTATTATTGTGATTGGTTTACATGGTTTGAATATGATGTTTACCTACGCAGTATATTTTTAGTTCCGCATGTAATTATGGTTGCTTGATCAATAAGCATAAGCTCACGAAGAACTTCGATACACCCGGAATTAAGGCCTGTATTGTATATTTAAGAAAATTTTAAATTGGCCCTAATTCTCACACCCCTAAGATCCGACTTAGTTTTGGGTGCGTGACAGATGATATAAGAGAGGTTAATTTTCTAGAATTTTTAAAAGATACTAGAAACGTAGGTCTGATGTAAGGATTAGAAATTTTAGTAGGAACATTAGGTGTAGACATGTATAGCTTTTATATATGATTTTTACCAATATTTAGAGTCTAGATGGGTGTGTTTAGCTTCTTCATTCTAGATTATTTAGTCTCTAACATTTTGCTATTTTGCAAACAATGCATCGAAGACAAGGATAACGGAAGGTAACCCATCCTCTGATAAATCGGGCTGGCCTAGTGGCATGGCTAATGATCCAATGCAAACACTACTTCAGGCTATGTTAGCCCACTAGCAACATTAAGATCAACAAATGACCCAATTGCTGAAAGCAATTTAAAAGGTGAATCAACCCCATGTGGCGCATACAGTGCTGCCTCCACCTCCACCACCATCACCACAGCCTCCTTCGTTTATGGTACAACCTTTAGGGTAGATCAGGTAGCATTCCAAATTATGAGGCACTACAGAGGATTGGGCAAGTCAGGTTGTCGTTACCCCCAGATCGCAGGATCCCAACAACATATTAGAGAAGTGTCACGACCCGAGCCCAGAATTCGGGGGTTAGCGAAAAGCTAAACCGGTGACACACGTACTCCCGTGCACGTGCACCCAAACCCAGTCCAGATGCACGCACACAAGGGATCTAACACGTGCGAAACAGACGAACGCGGAAGCTGTAGATATCATAGCAAGCAACAAAGAAAATAGCGGAAGCCAAAGCAGAAACAAATACGGAAGCGACAAAGACAAATACACTGATATAAAACCAAATACACACCAAAACCATATATACAAAATACACAGAATACAAGTCCCCTGAAACCAAAACTCAAAATCCCAAAACGAAAAGCCACTGGAAGTATGCATGAACGCACTCGGCAGAGATGATCAGGCCCACTCTGCCAAACCTGAGGGTGCCTCTACACTCGCCCCTGCAGCCTCCTCGACCGCCGGGGAGCTGGGCAAGGTATCTGTGCCTGCAACACCACAGACAACACAAATGAATACAACGATCCAGCAAATATAAGTAACAGGGGTGTAACACTCATAGTATCAAAGTGAATAAATGACAGAATAATGATTTCAGAGTTTCATCTTAGTAAGCTAAGCAAATCGTGCATAGAAGTAAAGCATGATATATGAATCAAACATAGAAATACTGACTAAGTGGCTACTACGTTAACCATGTTCTCTCCAATAGAGAGCAGAGCAGAGCAGAGCAGATGAGAACACCACTGACCGGGCCAGGGTACAAGTGGGTCTCGGTTTCCTGGGTTCCGGGGTCCCAAGACAAAGCAACACTGCAGTTATACAGAGATACAGAGATCTAAGCCAAAGGTAACCCCGTCGGGCATCCTAGGGCTGAGGCTGAGTAGAGCCAGACTAATACCAATCAAATCAAATCCATAGAAAGGGAGATTATCCGCTTTGGACTCACCGATGACAAAGACCGGATCTTATCCTCACGTATTAACCTCTGGGCAGAGCCACCCGGGAATACCCAAACTCAGAGATAAACAAAGCCAGCAGAGCATAGATATAAATCCAAAGCACAGCATAGATCAAAGCATAGTGCAGAACGAAGCATAGAACAGAGATACAGGACGAAAACAAAAATGACTACGGAATGCATAAACTTAGATTAACAGAACAGAGGGCAAAATCATAAACAATATGCAATGCATCTCAGATTAATACGGAGTCAAGGTTCATTACAAGCCAGTCCTAAGCTAGTTGTTCACTGTCACTAACCGTGCATGTTGATGTAGTTTTAAGTTAGTCAATGCACCGTTGCCATCAAAGTGTTGCAATGTAATCCGTGCGTGCACCGACGTCCCTTAAACCAACACCCATGGGGAGGTGCTTAACAGTAAATCAACACTCACATGAATAAGTCACAGCCTAACAGACTATTCATGCGATCCAAGAATCCATTGGGCCGGTTTACATGGGTGGTTAACCTGTATTTGAGTCCTACCAGTCTCACCATTATCCTAAGTTATGTTTCAGAATTGCCATGCCTAACGGTTTAGCTATGGGGGACCTATGGTTGAGCCGAAGACATCTTACGCGCTTGTCGTACTATGCACTACGGCTTCACCTTGGTTCCATTCAAAACACAGCTAAACTGATCATCCTTCCATCTCTGATCTAATACCTTTTTACGGCTGAGCTACAGTCAGTATACGGCTTAGCCGTAGACCAATCCACGGCTTGGCCGTAGCATTCCACGGCTTAGCCGTAGCCTCACCGTAGGAGTACTGATATCAGAAAAGTTTCGACTGATCAGAGATTTAATTCACGGCTGGGGTACGGTTGGGTCACGGCTAGCTTACGGTTCAGCTGTAGGACAAATTACGGCTTAGCCGTAGCCTAGCCGTAGAACAAAAGTGAAATTTCAAGTCTCTGGATAGTGAGCCGTAGAAGTTCACGGCTTAGCCGTACAATACAGAGATGAATTCGGGCTGAGTACAGAAACTGAAATTTGACACAGAAACATCCCCAAACAAGCTACAGAGGTTCCAAATTCACAAGCATTGGCTGTAAACATCAAATACACTAAAGAAGATGGAAATCAAAGCATTCAAATAGAGCACCCATGTGTGTTATAAAAGTCTGTACTTATACTTGCCTCAAATCTGAAAAATCCTCTGAAATCAAGCTCCAATCCACTAAGAATCAAAACAAATCAAAGCAATAGCACATGCATGAGATGAGGGAAACACACATAGCTTGGAGAAGGAATCCAATCGAAGATGAAGAATGCAAAACCCACTTACCTAAGCAATTACAGAGAGGGGAGAAGAAAAGAACCCAATCGGTGGGTGCAAGCTCCCAACCCAACTTAGAACGAGAAGAGGATGAAGAGAAGGGAGAGAGAGAGAACGTGAGCTCCTGAATTCTCCTTGCATGCAACGTTGAGGAATGAAATGAGCAGGAGAGAGAGACATCTGGAGCTAACTTACTTATATAGGTTTGGAAGTTTAAGTCAAAGTCCAAGGAGTCTGGTTTATTTACAAATCAAGTCACATGAAGGTCCATCTTCCCCAATTGACTCCAAACGGATCTGACACAGTTACGGAAATTGTCGAGCTCAATGAAATACACGTGCTGACACCAAGATGATGCAAAGATGATATGAGCAAAACAAAAGCAAAATTACGAAAAAGGGCTTAGAACTACCTATTCCAGGTCAAAGGTTACTCAGCTACCTATCCAAGGCCCAAAACCAAGTCCAAAAGAATAAAACAAAACAAAACACACTAATGAGCCACTAATCCGGCTCAAAGGGGATCGGAGTGTTACAAGAAGTTTAAGAAAAGGGGACCACCGGAGTTTAATGGGGTTGAAGATCCGATGGTAGCAGAGGAGCTAGTGATTCAGGTTGAAAAGATATTCGATAACTTAGTCTACACAGGGATACATAAGTTAAGCTGGCTGCTTCGATGTTTTGAGATGTAGCTAACAGGTGGTGGACCACTATTAGGGAAGCATATGGAGGAAGTGCCTTGGACTACTTTTCATAACCAATTCTGCAAGAAGTCTATATCAGAACATGTTTGTTTTCAGAAGAGGATAGAGTTTGACATATTGAAGTAAGGGAACTTATTTGTTCATGAATATGAGCTATAGTTTACTAGTCTTTCTCGTTTCGTACCGACACTCATCACTCCAAAAAGCGAGAGCATTTTACAATTTCTTGATGGCCTTCGTCTAAATGTTTTGTTATATGCCAAATCATAAGTTCTGAATACCTACCAAGAGTATTTGGACAAGGCTTACTGGGCCAAGGAGGTGATTGGAAGCATGTCTCCTCTAAGTCAACCTAAGCAAAAAGTTGGTCTATTTCTGGCCCTATAGCACCAATGCAAAAAGCAAAAAAGGGAATCTTGTGGCATCTATTGCGATAATCACCCCATATCTAAGTGTTGAAGGCAGACAGGAGGATGTTTTCAGTATGGGGACAGCATTCATTAGGTCAAGGACTACGTTAAATAAAAAGGTCAACAGTGTTAGTAGATATCAACAAAGGGAGCTCCTATTCAAGTGCAGCCCTTAAGGTAGATAACCCCAACTCCTCCACAGCAACCATGACCTTAGGCACTGCAATAGTGGATGCAGTTGTACCAACATCTCCAATAGCCTCGACCACATAGGGAACCCAAGTGACTTCAAGGGCCTAATTGTAACACTCCGACCCAACTTGACCTCGTTTAGCGACTAATTAATGTTGATTTAGTTGTAAATTGTGTTTTGCTTTTGTTTTGAATTCGTTGCGGGTCATGGATAGGTAGTTGGGTTGAGTTTGACCTAGATTAGGTAGACTAAGCCCTTTTTCGTAATTTTAGCTTTTATAAGACATGGTCATTTTCGGATTATCTTGGTGTCAACACGTGTCTTTTGTTGAGCTCGTTAACTTCTGTAACTACGTCGTTTGTAACCGGTGTCATATGATTCCATTGGACCCGGATTTGACTCAAACTGTAAATTATTTTATGAATTGGTCTTTATTACACTTTTGCCTTACTGTTATCCAATATAAGCCATTTCACCGACTTATCTCTCTCACTCTCTTTTCGTCCCTCACGTTGAAAGTTCTCTTTCTCTCTCTCTCTCTATTTTCCTCATCTCTCTTCTCCCTGACTCAGTCAAGCTAGAAGGAGCTTTGGAGATCCCCTTGTCTTCTCCCCTTTCTCATGTGAATCAAGGTATGCAGGGGTGTCGATTTTCTTCTCTCCTTCCATTGCTCATTCTCCATGACTGTACTCACGAGTTCTCCCTCTCTTTCTCATGCATGATAGTTGTGAGTGGTGTTTGGACGTGAATTGAGCCCCAAGGACAACCATTGGTGTAATTGAAATCAATTGAAGCAAGTATAAGCATAATATGTATGAACCCATGTTGGTAAGTGCTTTGTTTTGGTTACTTCTCATGAGTTTGCAGGGAAACCATATTTACAGCCCAATTTGAGCTCATTTCCTTCTTTTAGATGTGTTTTTGATACTTTGGTGACTTTCACGTTCTTCTGTAATTGATTCAGAAATCAACCCAATGCATTCACGGTTAAGCCATGAAATGTGCTATGGCTAAGCCGTAAAACACACTACGGCTAAGCCGTGACCTAACCGTGAACCCAGCCATAGATCAATACAGGGTGACACTTGAAAATAACTGAAAGTATGCAATTCTGTGACTCCTCTACAGCTCAGCCGCGGCTAAGCCGTAAGCAGCTTACGGTTAAGCCGTAGGGTTACCTACGGCTTTGTTAGCTGACATGAACAGTAAGAAAGATAGGAAAGAAACGAGACCTGTAGGACCTTTAAAGTAGAAGGTAAGCAACTTCGACTTGCCCAACGGAACATGATAAAATGCATGAATGATCTGGAGGGCTGCGAATCATTCATGTTCATTATTCAGTTGTTAAGCACCTCCCCATGGGTGTTGGTTTAAGGGACTTCAGTGCACCATATAATACAATGCAACACTAGATAACGGTGCAGCAGATAACTTAAAACTATATCAACATGCACAGTTAGAAACACTGGATAATTAGATTAGAGTTGGCTAGTAAATGAAGGTGATTCTATATGTTAAGATTTGCTTGCGTGACATGTTGTATTTTTATCATTGATCTCCACTCTTTAGCATGATTACTTATTTCAGCTAATTTCGCATTGTAGATTATGCTACTATGCTTTCCGTACCTTGAGTATACATGTATGTTACACGTATAAGACATGTTCTCAAATATGCACGCATGATATGCTTATCACAATCTACTCAGGGTTTTCATGATTGAACCCGTATGGTCCGACACTACTTAGCCTCAGCCTTAGGATCCCGACGGGGTGAATTTGGTGTAGTTTTCATAGCCTTGCTGCAGTAAGGAAACGTCTTGGGCAATCCAGACCCCAGGAACCCGAGACCCATTAGTACCTTGGCCCGGTCAATGGTGTTCTCTGCACGAATATAAGATCCCTTTTTTGAGAGCATATGGCAATGTAGTCGCCAACTAGTATGTACACAGCATGTATACATTGATTCACATGGCATATTTCTTTCTTGCACGACTGCTTAGTATCGAATGTGACCTGTTATGATTTTCATGATGTTTTTTATTCTATTAGACACGGCATGTGTTAACTTGTTATGGCTTATACTTTGCTGAATCGTTGTATTCACAAGTTGTCTTTGGTGTTGCAGGCTCAGATACCCAGACCGACCCTTTGTCGGTCGACCAGACTCCAAGTGAGGCCCCTAAGGTCCCATCAGGCCTAAAGGAGTGGATGTAGTCACTTCATCGGAGAGCGCCATGGACATCATTGCATATGAGTCTTCTTTATTTTGAGATTTGTCACGATTGGATCCTTGCATGATTTGTACATGTTTAGTTTGTTTCATTTTGTAAAAAAGTTGCTATATATGTCAGTTCTGTGTTTCGTATTCTCTTCTTGCGTTGCTTAGTGTGATGTTTTGATATCTACAGCTTCCACGTACATGTTTGGCACGTGTGAACCTTCCCTTGTGCATGTGCATTTAGATCAGGTCTACGTGTACAGGCACGGGAGTACATGTGTCATCGGTTTGGCTTTTGCTAACCCCCAAACTCTTAGGCTCGGGTTGTGACACTAATAGACAGCAACCAAGGCCCCAACAGGAAGGTAGAGTGTATGCTATGACCCAAGATCAGGCTAATGTTATAGAAAACATTGCTAAAGGTACTATTTCTATTTGTGATAACAATGCTAAAGTTTTATTTGACCCTTGATCTACTCATTCTATATCTCCCATAAATTTGCCTCGAACATTGGTGTTAAAACAGCAGAGCTGCCACTTGATTTAGTTGTGACTACCCCAGTGGGTAAGAGAGTTAGTTGTTAGGAGTACTACCTTGATTGCAAAGTAGTAATAAGTGGTTTTGTATTAAAAGTTAACCTAATATTATTGTTGATGAATGATTTTAATGCCATTTGGGTATGGATTGACTTGCTACTCATAATGCAATAATGGACTACCTTGCTAGGACAGTTAAGTTAAAGGCTGATGATGGCACCGTTGTGCAATTAGTCAAAGTAAAGAAAAAAGTGTTTACCTGGATGATCTCAGCCATTCAGGCTACTAAGTTGATGATGAAACGTTTGAGTGGTATCTAGCGTTTATCTCGGAGGATAAACGAACTAAAGCGGTGGAGGAAACACTAGTAGTGTTTGAGTTTCAAGATGTTTTTGCTAAAGATATTCCCGAATTACTGTCAGTTCGTGAGATTGATTTCACAATTAAGATAGTGTCAAGCACAGCTTGTAACACTCCGATCCCCTTTGAGCCGGATTAGTGGCTCATTAGTGTGTGTTTCTGTTGTTTTATTCTTTCGGACTTGGTTTTGGGCCTTGGATAGGTAGTTGAGTAACCTTTGACCTGGAATAGGTAGTTCTAAGCCCTTTTTCGTAATTTTGCTTTTGCTTTGCTTGCATCATCTTTGCATCATCTTGGTGTCAGCACGTGTATTTTATTGAGCTCGTCAATTGCTGTAACTGTGTCAGACCCATTTGGAGTCAATTGGAGGAGTTGGACCCCCGTGTGACTTGATTTGTAAATAACCAAATTCTCTTGGATCTTGTTTTAAACCTTAGAAACTATATATATGATTCAGCTCCAGATGTCTCTCATCCCTGCCCATTTGTCTCCAACGTTGCATGCAAGCTTCACGTTCTCTCTCTCTCTTTTCTTCACTTCTCTTGCTCGATTGAGGATTTGGATTCCCATTTTGATTGGGTTCTTTCCCTTTTTCTCTGTCTTTGCTTTGGGTAAGTGGGTTTGATTTCCTTTTTCCAATTGGATTCCTTCTCCAAGCTCTGTGTGTTTTCCTTCATCTCATGCATGGTTTATTTCTTTGATTTGTCTTGATTTTAGTTGATTTGGAGCTTGATTCAGTGGATTGACAGAGTTTGAGGCAAGTATAAGTACAGGCTTTGATAACACATATGGGTGTTTTGTTTGATTGCTTTGATTCATTCTTATTCTTTGTATAGAATGTTTTACAACCAATTTTTGTGAATTTGGAACCTCTGTACCTCGTTTTGTTCAGCTTCTGTACCAAATTTCAGTTTCTGTACTCAGCCCGAATTCGTTTTCTGTATTGTACGGCTAAGCCGTAACTTTCTACGGCTCACAATCCAGAGACTTGAAATTTCACTTTTGTTCTACGGCTAGGCTACGGCTGAGCCGTAACTTGTCCTACGGTTGAGCCGTAAGCTAGCCGTGACCCAACCATAACCCAGCCGTGAATTAAATCTCTGATCAGTCGAAACTTTCCCGATACAGTACTCCTACGGTGTGGCTACGGCTAAGCCGTGAAGTGCTACGGCTAAGCCGTATACTGACCGTAGCTCAGCCGAAAAAGGTATCAGATCGGAGTGTGAAGATGGCCAGTTTAGCTGTGCTTTCAATGGAACCACGGTTAAGCCGTAGTGCATATTACGACGAGCGCGTAGGATGTCCCCTGCTCAACCATAGGTCACTCATGGCTAAACTGTTAGGCGTGGCAAATCAGAAATATAAATTAGGATAATGGTGTGACTTTGTAGGACTTATATATAAGGAACCATACACGTAAACCGGCCCAATGGATTATTTGGATCGCATGAATAGTCTGTTAGGCTGTGACTCATTCATGTGAGCGTTGATTCTCTGTTAAGCACCTCCCCATGGGTGTTGGTTTAAGGGACTTCGATGCACATGAGGATTACATTGCAACACTAGGATGGCAACGGTGCATCGAATAACTTAAAACTACATCAACATGCAAGGTTAGTGACAGTGAACAACTAGATTAGTATTGGCCTGTAATGAACCTTGACTCCGTATTAATCTGAGATGCATTGCATATTGTTTACAGCTTTGCCCTCTGTTCTGCCAATCTATGTCTATGCATTCCGCAGTCATTTTGCTTTCGTCCTGTATGTCTGTTTATTCTTCGATCTGCACTACGCTTTGATCTATGCTGTGCTTTGACTTAATCTATGTTCTGATCTGTATTTTTGGCTATGCTTTGTTAGCTTTGTCTATCTCTGATTTTGGGTATTCCCTGGTGGCTCTGCCCAGAGGTTAATACGTGAGGATAAGATCCGGTCTTTGTCATCGGTGAGTCCAAAGCAGATAATCTCCCTTCCTATGGATTTGATTTGATTGGTATTAGTCTGGCTCTACTCAGCCTCAGCCCTAGGATGCCCGACGGGGTTACCTCTGGCTTAGATCTCTGTATCTCTGTATCACTGCAGTGTCGCTTTGTCTTGGGACCCCGGAACCCAGGAAACCGAGACCCACTTGTACCCTTGGCCCGGTCAGTGGTGTTCTCATCTGCTCTGCTCTGCTCTCCATTGGAGAGAATATGGTTAACGTAGTAGCCACTTAGTTCAGTATTTCTCTGCTTTGATTCAATTATCATGTTTTACTTCTACGCACGATTTGCTTAGCATACTAAGATGAAACTCTGAAATTACTATTCTGTCCTTATTCTATTAATACTATGAGTGTTACATCCCTGTTACTTGTATTTGCTGGATCGTTGTATTCATTTGTGTTGTCTGTGGTGTTGCAGGCACAGATCCCTTGCCCAGCTCCCCGGCGGTCGAGGAGGCTGCAGGGCCGAGTGTAGAGGCACCCTCTGGTCTGGCAGAGTGGGCTTGATCACCTCTGCCGAGTGCGTGCATGCATATCAGTGGCCTTTTGTTTTGAGTTGGTTTTTGAGATTTTGTATTTTGGTACTTTGGACTTTGGACTTTGTACTATGTATATTTTGTACATCATGTTTTTGGGTGTATTCGGATTTTATATCATCGTATTTATCTTTGTCCTTTGCTTTATCTTTCCGCTCCGCATTTGTTTTTGGCTTCCGCTATTTTCCTTTGTTGCTTGCTATGATATATACAGCTTCCGCGTACGCTTAGTTCGCACGTGTTAGATCCCTTGTGTGTATGCATCTGGACTGGGTTTGGGTGCACGTGCACGGGAGTACGTGTGTCACCGGTTTAGCTTTTCGCTAACCCCCGACTTCTGGGCTCGGGTCGTGACACAGCTCCGATCTCTAAAGCTCCTTATAGGATGGCCCCAGTTGAGTTGAGCGAACTCAAGGAGCAATTACAGGAGTTGTTGGACAAGAATTTTATTAGACTGAGTGCTTCTCCTTGGGGGGTTCCAGTTTTATTTGTTAAGAAGAATGATAGTTTTATAAGAATGTGTATTGATTATAGACAACTTAACCAAGTATAAGGTCCCGACCCGACTTAATTGTAATTTATATTAATTAAACTTAATTTCATATTAATTAATGTATTTTAGCTTTAATTTATCTTATTTTAAATTTAATTGTGTCTAAGTTGGATAAGTAGTTAGGTTAACCAAACCTAGATAGTATTTATTGTCCATTTTGATGAATCTCATGCCATGAGTCATGCATTCATTGGGCACGTCATTCATGCATCATTTTAACTTCATCATACTTTTTTAAGTATGGGTTTCAACTTTCATATTTAATCTAAACCCATTGGAACTCCAAAAGCTTTTATTTTGCCAAATTTCACTAATAAGGGTAAAATTGCCTTTTCACTTAAAACCTGAGCCAACTTTCAATACTCCAAAATAATGATAATATTATACTCATTATAAATCAGAATTAATTTCAAGCATATTTGTCACTTGCACTAGAATAATCCGAAGCCCAAAACCCAGTGTTTTAGCCCACCAAAGTTCTTAAGTTGTGGGGCCAACATTTTGCTACCTTATAAAGTCAAACCCCATCACTCACGAGCTCTTTTCCTCCCCATTTCTCTGTTTCCTACAAACAAAATTGCTGAAGCTCTTTTCTCCATTTTTTTCTTTTCTCCATTTTTTTCTTTCTTCTTCATCTCAAATCCAAGTCTAAACTCTATCAAATAAATAAAAATGTAACTCCGGCAAAGTATTCCCCTCATCACAAGCTCCTTCTCCATACTGTTTTTCATATGATTCACCACCGGCAGCCCCATCTTCTACTATTTTCTCCACTGTTGGGCATTTCGTAGGTGAGCCCTCTTCTCCATCTTTTAGTATGTTGCTTAGGCACCCATATTCTTCCTCTATTCCAACATGCATGGGGTTTCTCTTAGTGGATTGTAAGTTGTCGATTCTTAGGGTGTTTTGGTGTAGGAAATGGGAGCTTGAGGTGATTTTGGTTCAGCTATAGCTAGGTGTTTGGGAGGTTGTTTTAACATTGCAAGAAGTGGATTTTGTGGCTGGAATTCAGGTAGGAACCTCACTTTATAGCAGTCCTTTGCTTTTTATTGGGTGTAGAGGACCCAAATCAATTACATGCAACTTCTCATATACCCATTTAATACATTTGTCAAGCTAGGGTTGTATAAGTGGGTTGTCATCTTGCATGTGAACCAAAGAGAGAATAAATTCAGTTTAAGAACTACAAGGCAAATATAATTGTATATTATTGCTACGTGTGTGGTTTATATTATTGATTCCTTGCTAGAATTCATATACCTATATGTTTATTGCAGCTCTTTCCTTTCTAAATCAATCTATGGAATGGTTTTGGTTATATTTGGGTATGTGAAGGAAAATTTGAGATTTGGAAATGAAGAGTATTGATATTGTTACATTGGAAGTATTTTGAATTAATGGACTAGTGCAGGAAGGCTAAGGGAAGAGAGAAGAATTGGTTTAAAACTGATTCTGTTCGGAGCCCAAATGCTCTAGGGCTGATAGATGGGGTAAAAGCCCGATTAATCGAATTAGCCCATGGTATGGGAATCCAATTGATCGGATAAAGGTTCGATCAATCGGGTACCCCTTTTTGCGACAAAACTTTATTTATTTTATTTCAAACTAGAGATTATTTGTGAACTATTCTAGCCTTTTTTAAGCCTTTAGAGAGATGCCTCAAGTCAACTTAAACCTTAGGATCCTAGATATATTCAAAAACCTTGTAGGGCTTTAGAATTAGTACCTTTACCCTAAGTAAATTGGCCTAATAGCAAATAAGTACTAAGAAGGAAGAGTGTGGAGCTATCATTCATTCCCTCTTGATTTTTTTGGTCAATTTCCTAAGCTACGTCATAGGTGTTGGCATAAGAAGTGGTGTCCACACCTACACAATGTAGCACCAAGATTTAATAGCACATTGACACCGTACATCATATAAATACATTGTATTAAATGACTGAGGAAACATGGATCATCTTAAGTAGGATTCAGTAGTAAAACTCCAGGTAAACCTCTTAATTCAATTGCATCCATATTGTTAAGATGAACCATGCCATCAACATGATTAAATAATGTACCCATTTTTCCTGGATGAGCCTTGAGGCAAGACTAGGCCAGAACTTCTTCTGAGCGAGAGCTTATAAGCTAAGAAAAGATAACCAAGGTTGAAAGGATTTGAGCAATATTAGCTCATTACTGTATATATTGTGTAATTAGTCAGGAATTCTATTTAACTTCATTTATATGATTACATATAATCTCAAGACCGATAATCCCTTTATGTGCAAATACTAGACGATTGCTATGATTGATGATAAGTATGAATGATATGGATTCTGGTCGATCTTGATATATTGAGTCGACACTATTTAGCTTGTACCCTTGGAGGTTCAATGGGACCAAATGGGGAATTCCATATGTCATTCTACAATAGTTATCAAGGAGTCAGTTGACGCTTATTAGGTAGTTAGAAGGATCTCCTAGTAATTTCCCATCGTACGATAAATGCTTTCCTTAGATAGAAGATTGCCTTGTGGATGCCAACTAATATGTTATTATATCTCTAATTATGATTCATTATTCATGCTATATTCATATGCACAACATTCCTAACTTCCTTTATTAACCTCATTCAACTAACATGTCTTTAAATTCAATTAATACAACATGATAGTCTTATATATACCTATATTTGATAAACTATTGCGTTTACAGTGCTATCCTTGGTGTTATAAAAAAGGTTTAAGTACCAATTACACCTTTGATGCACCAGCAGAAAAGTTTCTAGAGACTTGCCAGAGTATAGTATAGTAATGTGAACTTTTAACAACATCCTACGAGTGTCCGTTCTGGAGAGCGTTATGGGTATATTTTGGGGCATGAGAAGTTATGCTATCTATTAGACTATGTTTATGCATTATGCAATTATGTCATATTGTTATTATATTAACTAATTTTTGATGGACATGTATTTGCTTAGTTAGAATGTATTTAGGTTCTATGCATTTGGTCACACCATGTATCTATATTTTAGATAGGTAGACATTTGTATTTTGGACATTCGTTTTCCACGTCTCTATGTTGAAGAAATATGTAATAGACCCTTCACACATGTTGCAGTACGAGCCATTACTGGTGCAGGATGATACGACCTACACTGAGCAGCCAGTGGGGATTATTGACACTAAAGAGCAGGTTTTGAGGAACCGCGCTGTTAATTGGGTGAAGTTTAATTGAGACATCATCGCCCAGAGGAATCTCCATGGGAGCTCAGAGATGAAGTGAAGAAATAGTATCCACACATTTTCTTGAGGCACGTCAGTCATTTGGAGGACCAAATGTCCTTTAAGGGGTGTGAGATGTCAGGTCCCAGATCTTTTAATTATGGGTCAAGCCGGTTTGTTGGGTTCGAGTCAAGTTGAGAGTGTTAAATGGATGTTTGATGAGCTGTTTTAAAGGTTTGGGTCATTGCATGCATTGCATTTTATATAGGGCCCATTGGAGATGGGCTAGTGAAACCCTACTTGGGCCATGCGCCCAAATCATTGAACCCTTGTGAGCCAAAAGCCCTTTTTTCCAAATTTTTTAAAACACACAAAAGAGCAGGGAGCTTTTCTTGTAATTTAGATAAACTTTTTTTAACTTAACCCTAAATCCTCCGATCATTTTCTCTTTGTAAACCTTTTTTCTCCTCGTTTTTCTTCTGTAACCAAGCCCCAGCCATCTTCAAATAACCAAACTCTTAAGAGTAAAGGAGACTCATCCACCATCATCACCTCTTCATCTTCTTCCCCTAACTTGTCTAGTTTGATATCGTCTGTAACCATAGTAAGTATCAACCTCTTAGGCTTTCACATAGTTTCTTTCAATTTACTAGGGCTTACTCAATAGCTTAAGGAGATCCATGTAGTTTCTTAGATCTGTAGGATTAGAAATCCGGGGATCCAATCCGGATAGAGTTTGTACGTAATTGGATCTAGCCATAGCAGATTTGAGTTTTGGTACAAGATTCGTGGCAAATGAATAACTACAAATAATGTTTACTTGTTCAATTTAATGAATGTTATGGATTAAAATCTGATTTAGATGGTTGGGTTAAAGTCTAATTTAGATGGTTGGGTTTGATTTCTTTATTCGAGATCTAGAGTTCCGATTGTCTATGGTTGAGTTTTCGTGAGAAAAACAAAAAGCGGCAAAACTGTGTGCACTTACGATGAAACCGTAGGTCAGCCCACGGTTACGCTACGGCTCACTATCCAGTGAGCTGTTTTGGCGAGATTTGTTTGTCAACTCCAAGTGCAAAGTTGCGATGCAGTAAAACACTAGTAAAACCAAGTTAATCCACAGGGAGTTATGCTTAAAATACGTTTTCAATTTGTTACCTGCCTAATTAAAACTCTAAAACTATCCTAATTTAAAATCTAACAAATATATACATTCCAAAATATTATACAATTACAATAGCAATTCCTAAATTAAAAATCCTAATTCTAAGACTTCATAAAAATAAAAAATAAAATCTTTGCAAAAAAAAAAACACACATTAAAACTTCTAATAAAACTAAAATAAAATTAGAAACTTCCTAAACTAAACAATGTTAGAAACTAATTAAACAAAAGTTAAAAACTTTCTTAAGTTAGAATTTCCAAAACTAAAAAACTTTCTAATTTAAAATCTTCAATTAAAACAAGTTTAGAATGATCTTTTAATTATGGAAATTATCTAAAATATTAAAAGACATAAAACTAGAAACAAATTTAAAATTAGAAAGTTAGTAAAGTTAGTAATATAATGCATGCCATGTAACTAATGTAAACTTTCCTAATATGAGATGCAAAATTTATATAAAATATGATTCTAATCTAATGCACTCCTAAACTAGATTTAATGGGTGGAAATCATGCTCTAGTGATGCATGAACCTAAAAAAAATGAATTTAGACAAAAAAATTCTAGAGTAAAAAAAATGCATGAATAAAGGTTACCAAAAATAAAATTCTGATATGTAGTTTAACAGTCAGTCTTAGTTTAGGATTCTAGAAATTGAACTTACCATAATCTTTTGAATCTAAAACTCCAAGATTTTAAAGATTACTCATCAAAGTTCAATTCATCCAATTTTTACAACAAAATTCACTGATTTGATATGTCTATTAATTCCAAACTTTTGGACCAAAATTTTGCCTGTGCAGATTTTTGTGTACATAATTTCTGACTGGCCGGTGTTTCAATGACTGAAAACCTACCTTCCCTTAATCCTTGTCCTTTTAAATTTTTATGGCACAAAGTTAACTCATGTATCAATGATTCCTCCAAATTTCAAGGCAAAATAATCTTTCTATTCATGTTTTAAGTTGCCAATATTTGATAAAAAACAGTGACTGTTTGTTGTTTAAGTTTGTTCTCTTTTTAAATTCAAAATTTGCCCCTTTAATTTAAAAAAATCACAAATTCCAAATCTAAAATGTCAATTTCTAGAAACTAAACTAACACTTGATATGAATGCATGCTTCTAAAAATTAATCCCAGCTATAAATCAATAAAAAAATAAAAAATAAAAAAATAAAGTAAGAAGAACAATGGGACTTAAATGTATGGAATCAACATAAAAATAAATATGTGGGTACACTTGAATTTAAATGTGTGGAAAGACAATAATTTAAATATGTAGAAAACAAGAAATTTAAATGTGCGGAATAACAAGGAATTTAAATGTGTGGAAGTATATGATTTTTCTATTTTACTAAATTCTTCTTTTATCCTAGATTATGTTTGCTCAAATCATGTTCTTAGGCTTCTTTGGGTTGTCAATCCAAGAGCAACAAGGTTAAAAACAAACATCAAGCATTCATTATTAAAGAAGTAAATTAAGGAAACGAAAACACACACTTTTACTAGATATGAATGTTTTTACATAAAGATAAAGAATAAAGAAAAAAACGTTACATAATCTAGGATGAAAGATCCTCTTCTAGTGGAAGTTTCAAGTTGAAGAAAGCCTTCTTGAATAAAGGAATTATAGAGAGAAAGATATGGAGAGGGTGGAGGGAGAGAGCTAGAGAGAGGAGGTCTCGTTTTTTATAAAGAATATGGGAAAGGGGTGCTCTATTTATACTTTTTCTAGCCCCAAAGTTTTCGTCTTTAATTGATTTGGTAAAATCTTGAAAAATAATTTAAAAAATGGAAGAGAATGGGCTCCCTACAATGGCTTGGGCGTGAGATCCACTTTTGGTTCTTCTTTTTTTTTTTTTTTTCTTTCTTTGCTTGGCTTGGAATCTTTCTTGCATGCTTCTTTCCTTCATTGTCTTTTGTCACCTTACATTGAAATCTTTGGAGAGATGAAGTAGGGATAAAAATCTTCTTTTAAAATCAAATTTGGCCCACATGCGATGTAGAACTTTTGCTTTTATCTTTTTGTACTATCAACTTTCTTTTTTTGGAAAGTTCTCCTTGTTGACTTCAAACTTGAAGAGTTCTTTGAAGATAATCCTCTTGATTTTTTTTCCTTTTCATTTTCATCCAAAAATTTGAATTAAATCCTCTTTTGGATGTGGAATGCTTACTTGGATTTTTTTTTCAATTAAATCTTCTCGTTTTCGAAAAAAACCCCTATGTGGCCTTCCTTGTCCATCTTTGATGAGATAATCTTCAAATTGTCTTCAAAATCTCTTGAAAATGTGCAACAAATAAATGGACCCTATCTTAGATGTTTTACAAATGTATCCCACACATATGCATATGTGTGTGGGACCATGAAGCCAACTTTTATAATTTTCTTCCAGTTTCTTTTCTCTCTTTAATTCTTCTCTCCTTTCTTTGAAAATTATTTCTTTGCCTCAATTCTTTACAAATAGGATCCATACCATCAATTTCCTACAAAACAAATGTGAATTCATGTGAAAAAATAATTTTACCCCTAATATCACAAATGCATAACTGTGGGCCTCATCTCTCATGAAATGACAATAAAAATGCAGACCATTTTTTTATAATTTTATATGAATGAACTAATGATGATTAAAATTCAATTTATTTTATGAAAAAAATTATTTTCACAAAACAAATTATTTTAACAAAACTTTCCAAAAATAAATTTTCCAAAAATGACAAGTTTTATGAATTTATGCTTAAAGTATAATTTTTAAACAAATTATATAGAAAAATACTAGAATAAATTTAAAATGCTTGAAACCACTAGATCACACTAAATAAGGTTCTTTTGACTTAATAAGTCCTTAAAATGGGTCAAAATGTGTATGAAAATATGTATATTTAAGAACTTATCAAAATTATACTACAGCGAGCCTTACAACTAGCGTAAGAGGACTTACGGCTAGCCATAAAGCCGTAAAACCAACCCACTTAGCAATAAGTTGGACTACATCTAACCCGTAAAACAGTTATGGTTAGTCGTGAAAGCCATAAACCTTAACTAAATTGATAGTAAAATAAGTTAGGATTGGTGACCACAGCTGAAGGATTCAGCTTTATAGGCTGCACTATAGATAAGTGACTTCTAGGGGGTAGAATCACTTAACCTTATCTTATGCCCAGTGGATAATTAATAATCGAATAGGTTTGGGAATTGGGTTTGAATATATGGATGGGTTCTATCCATAAGGAAAGTTAGCTAAATGTACACATGGAATTAGATTGGACTCAGAATGGGACGGTAAGTCTCAGGATGCAGTACATGATAGACACTAAAAGTAGAATAATGGCATCGTGAGCTCTTATTGTTATTGTGAAGGAAGGTTTGTTGCCATATGTATACTTAATTATCTATGACCATTAAGTCATGTAGAGCTTACCTTCAGCAAAATAAAAAATACCACATGAGCATAATACACTTTAAATTATGCAACCTTCTCATTTTAATTAATTTTTAACAGTATGGTATTGAGAGTTGAGGATTTCGCAGCATGATTTCATTGAGCATCCATATATGTATGTATTCATATATATATATATATGACTGATTGCCGTTGGAGGTGGACATATGCCATCAGCCCAGCGTGTGTTATGTGATATAGTACACAACTGTGTTATTTGTCATATCTGATTGGAATACTTGTGTTTGTGCATTCATCTCATTGGGTTAATATTCAGTTTATTTGGGTTAAGATATAAAATATGATTTATCTTAATTGGCTAATATCATTACACGTAGTTTACCTATTGCCAGATAACGTCAATCTGACCCACTACTTTTGGTGTCCAAGTTTCGATGCCGATGCCAAACCGGAGCGTCAGAAGACGCAGGAAATTCCGCCAGATGGTGGAGTTGTTGAGTGGAGCACTGACAACATCATTTGTGATGTCTTAGTGGTGATGCTTGGATCACAACATTAGACTTTTGTAATAAGGCCATATTTGGAGGCCATTAGTGTAGTCACTAAATTCATTTGTTTCGGAATTATAATTTTAATTGTTATACTTCATGGTACTTGACCATTTAATAAATTATTATTGTGATTGGTTTATATAGTTTGAATATGATGTCTAGTTGCACAGTATATGGATTTTTAGTTCCACGTGTGATTATGATTACTTGATCAACAAGCATACCTCACAAAGGACTTTGATCCACCAGGAACTGGGATCCGTATTATATATTCAAGAGAATTTTAAATTGGCCCTGATTCTCACACCTCTAAGACCAAGTTTGGATCCAGCCTAGTTTTAGGGGCATGACAAATTCATGTGGCTTTGGTTGTAAGTGGGTTTTATGCTTGGGTTGTCCATCACCGGAGCTACACATCGCTGCCTTTAGTGGTCGTCATCAATGGAGGAGACAGAGAAAGAGAAAGAAAGAGGGAAGAATAAAAGGGGAGTGACGCATACCCACATAAAACTTAATAATAATTTTTGCATGAAATCAAGCCCAGGGGACTTGATCAGTACAAAAAAATTAACCTGGGACTAATCACATTTAGTAGTCAATTATAGGTTTTTTTTCCGTAAAATCCCCAATCATTTTCCAGTATTCGAATGACTCCATTTTAATAACCACCATTGGATGACTCCTTATTGATTACTAATTAATGAGTCCTAAATTTTGTTAATTATTTATGCTTATTTCTCCTTTCTTACTTTATCGGTAACATCTAATAATAAATCTTTTAAAGTCGCCAAACACTACAGTCTACCTTCTGTTGAAATTTATATAACTTCCAAACAACACATCATCACCATCATCATCATCAAAGCCTTATCCCAACCATGTTGGGGTCAGCTATATGAATTCTATTTCTCTATTACATTCTATTTTGGGCCAAATTCTTAGATAAGTTAAACTTCTTCAAATTTGATTCAATGACCTCCATCAATGTTTTCTTCGACCTATCCCTACCTCTTGATGGGCCATCCACCTGTATAGTCAGACTTTTTCTCATCGGTGCCATTACCGGCCTATGCTCAACATGCCCAAGCCATCTTAAATGGGTTTCTCTAATCTTATTCCCTATTGGTGCTATCCCTAAATGCTCTCGAAAGCACTTATTTCTAATTTATTTTTCCTAGTTTTACCACACATCTACCTAAGTATTCTCATCTCCACTATATCTCTCTTATATATGCATCTTCTCAATTAGCCAACATGCCGCTCTATAAGTCACAGCTGGTCTAATCACTGTCCTGTAAAATTTGCCCTTCAATTTCATTGGCATTCGTTTGTCACAAAGCACTCCAGAAGCTAGTCTTCACTTCAGTCATCCAGCTTTTATCATATGCTCCACATCTTCATCAATCTCCCCATCCTTACTAATCATCTAGCTTAAGTACCGAAAAGAATCTCTATGTGGTATCTCATAGGTTTCAATTTTGACAGTGATTTCATCACTTTATATATGTCCACTGAAATTGCAATCTATATGTTTTGTCTTTGTACAACTTATTTTAAAGCCTCTAGATTATAATGCCCCCCGCCATCTCTCGAGTTTTGCATTTACACCATCTCTTGATTCATCCACCAATAATATATCATTTACAAATAACATATACCATGATACTTCTTTTTGAATATGCACAGTTAACTCATTCATAATTAATGCAAAGAGATAAAGGCTTAAGGCTGATCCCTAATGCAAACCTATAATGATAGGGAATCCACATATTTCTCCACATGTGGTTCTCACATTTGTTACTGCTCCTTCATACATATCCTTAAAATTTTCAATGTAACCTCTAGGGACATTCCTTTTCTTAAAAACCCACCAAATTAAATCCCTTGGTACCCTATCATAGGCTTTTTCTAAATCAATAAAGACCATATGTAGATTTTTCTTTTTTGCTCGATATTTTTTCATTAATTGCCTAAATGAAAAGATAGCTTCCATAGTTGACCTCCCTGGTATAAAATCAAATTGATTTTCAGCAATCTTGGTCTTTCATCTCAGCCTTTATTCCATTATTCTCTCCCATAATTTCATAGAATGACTCATAAGTTTAATCCCTCGATAGTTGGTATAATTTTGTATATCTCCATTATTCTTATATATAGGTACTACAATGCTTCTTCTCCATTCATCTGGCATTTTCTTCATCATAAGTATCTTATTAAATAGTCTACATAACCAACTCACCCCAACCTCTCCTAAGCATTTCCATACCTCTATCAGAATATCATCTAGGTCTATAGCCTTTCCTATCTTCATTCGCTTCAATGCTTCTTTTACTTCCACCCTTCTAATTCTACGGAGAAAAGTATGCTCTAGTAATGAAGTATCCTCCTTAACTCTTGTATCCCTCATATGTTCTTCATTTAAAAGTTTGTTAAAGTATTTCTTCCACATTTCTTTAATATCGTTGTCCTTCACCAGAACATTTTCCTTATTGTCTTTGATATATTTGACATTATCTAAGTCTCTGCTTTTCTTTTCTCTTATTTTTGCAAGCTTAAAAATATCCTTCTCTCATTTTCTTGTTCCCAATATATTATAGAGGTAATCGTATCCATTTTCCCTTCTCAATCATAATATTACAATAGAATAATATTTCATTATGATAAAACTAGCAAAACATGCCCATGCTTAGCACAAGTAGTATATAATTTATAATATTAAAATAATAAAATAAATAAATACTATATAATCTAAATTATATTAAGGTGGTAAAAATTGCAATCAAACTTAAAACCTATAATAATAACAAAAAATAATTGCTAATTTTAAAATGAAAGCAATTTAATTTGTTCAAAATGAGTTGAGAAATTTACTTCTGACATTCTTTTGAAATTAAAAGAATAAATGTATAAAAAAATTGATAAAAATGCCATAATAATATAAATAAAAAAAAGACCATAGACAATCCAATAATAAAAATACGTTAGACGAAACAAATAACCACATGAAAATCCAATGCCTAAAAACAAAAAATTGAAGATAAAAAATAAAAAGGAAAAGCATGAATTCTTGAAAACCTTTCACTATGGAAACTTAAAGAACCCATCAAAACTAAAAATTAATAAAAAAAAAACTATAACTAAAAAAAACCAACATGAAAACACCAAAAAATATATAAAAAGAAAAAGAAGATTTTATCGGAAAACCCCCTTAAATGTTCACTAAACATGATTAAGCCCAATTTCTCAAATGTGCACAGATTGGATTCATGGGGCCTAATTGTGTGCAAATTTTATTTTTATTTTTATTTTTTTGGATGTATGGTTGAGTGACATTAGCATTACTCAATTATACATAGAAAAAAAAATGCAAAGAAGGAAAGAAGAAGACAAAAGAAAGAAGAACGGAAGAAGAGAGGAAGGAAGGAAGAAGAAGAGCTAGAGGAAGAAAGGAAGGACAGGAAGAAGAAGAAGAGAGGACGAAAGGAAGAAAAATAAAGAAGAAAGAAGAAAGGAAAAAGAGGAGAGGAAGATGAAGAAGAAGAGAGGAGAAAGAAGAGAAGAAAAGAAAAAAAGAAAACTTTAATCCATTCCTTTCCGCCTTTCTTCTTCTTCTTACTTTCCTTCCTTTCTTCCTCTCTTTCCTATTCTTCCTTTCTTCTCTGCAATTTTTTTTACATAGGGCTACGTGACGTTTTTTTTTTACAAGTGTCACTCAGGCACTCCCACCCCTACCCCCCCCAAAAAAAAAACACAAAAAAGAAAGGAAGAATAGAGGAGAAAAAAGAGAGGAAGAAGAAGAGTGGAGAAAGCAAGAAGAAGAGGAGAGGAAGAAATGAAGGAAAGGAAGAAGAAGAGGAGAGGAAGAAGGAAGGAATTAAGGGTTTTTTTTTCCTTTCTTCTCTGCTTTGTCCGCTCTTCTTCTTCTTTTCTTCTTTCTCCTGTCTTTTTCTTCTTTTCTTACTCTCTTCTTTTTCCTTTCTTCTTTCTTATCTCTTCTTCCTTTCTTCTCAGAGTTTTTTTTTCTTTTTTTTTATGCGCAATTGAGAGATCCTAGCGCCACTCAGCCACACATGCAAAAAAAAAAAAAAAAAAAAAAAAAAAATTGCACACTATTAGGTGCCATGGACCCAATCCATGTACATTGAAAAATTAGGCTCAACCGTGTTTAGTGCACATCTAAGGGGTTTTTTCCGGTAAAATCATCAAAACAAAATTGTAAGAAAGGAAAGAGATATGACATGATCGTATAGCGAAAATCATTAAAAATGAAGTTGTGAGAATCCTCGCATTCTACTCACTCTCGTTAATTTAAATTACATGATTGAATGGAGATTAAAAGAGTGTAGATCTAATTAAACCCTTTTAAAATCCAAAACTGTGATGTGATTGTAGGAAATGAGGGATGAAAGGTTCAAATAATAAACTCTTTAATAAAGCATTAAATAAGTTTTGCTCATTGACGACATTAGATAATATGAGTGTTCATAGGCTGAGTTGGGTGGGGCTGAGGAATGTTCATGCTCGGCTCAACTTCCAAGCTCATGAACCAAGTCCGGCCCAAGCATGGATTGGACCATAACTAGCTAGCCTGTGCCCAACCCCCTTAAAGCATATGAAGGCCTAAGTTATCGTTATAATAAAAAAAAAGGACAGTTGTTTATATATATTTGCCCTAGTTTCAACTGATCTAGGTACCTATGCCTTAACGAGGTGTCATGTTTAAACAAACCCCCCCCCCCTCCCCGCCCGCCCGCCCCCCCAACACACACACACACACACACACACACACTCTCTCTCTCTCTCTCTCTCTCTCTCTCTCTCTCTCTCTCTCTCTCTCTCTCTCTCTCTCTCCACTATTATTTTTACAATCAAATTGTGCCAAACTTGGTCACTCTACCATTCAATCCAAATCCAACCCATCTATTCAATGGGCCTAGCTAATTATCCAAGCCCAACCCGAGTATTCAAACTTAAGGTCCAACCTCGGGCCAGAGCGGGCTTGGCCGGATACGGGCCTAGGCTAGCCTAATTCATGCACACTCTTGGATAAGAAAATTGAAATATGGATTGATTGAATAGAGACCGTGGAAGATTGGATTTTTTAAAAGGAAACTCCTTCTAGATTAGCCTCTTTATTTAAACTGCTAAAATTGAAAACTTCTCACAGATCCCTAAAATCTCTTTCTCAATAATTGATTCAAAATTAACATTGAAATTGAGCCCCAATTTTTCAAAAAGTTACGAAATTGGAACTCAATTCCAAAATCGAATCCTATCTCGGTCAAATATTATAATGGAATATGAGGATATTAAAAGATATTGATATTATCTTCTACATGCATCCAACAACTCCCTAAGAGCCTAGTTTGCCAAATTCATCAAATTTCTTTTAAGCATTTTCAAGAATCTATTGGAACTTTATTAGGCTCCTAACCTTTCTTGTCTGCATCTATGTCAATCCTTTATTCACCTCTACTATACTAAATTTGCGATAAAATGTATGCCCCACTAATGAAACATCTTATGTTGTTCTTATGGCAATAGAATTTTCATTTAAAAGTCTGTCAAAATATTCTCTAAACCATTTTTAATATCATTATCCGACACATATTCTCAAGAGAGCATTTTAGTAGAATATTTCCAAACAAATTTTATAGAGTATAGTCTCATCACAACCCAATCTCAGCACTACCTTGTCTAAACACAAAATTAAAAACAATAGTAGAACAATGTCAAATAGGCCCTCAATGTCTAGCCACTCAAACTTCATAGGGTAAAAGGATGTTCACAGGAGAGCTTCTTGTAGGAGACATACCCAATGTGATTAAAATGTCTTTTTTTGAGGTAACCACTTCGGTAGACTTTACGGGCCCATTTGGCATTATTATCACATTGTTCTCAATTTTGTGGTCAAATCAGGTTATGTTGAGATTGAGTTGTGCAAAGACTATACTTTCTAAAAACTTGTTTGGCAATATTATATCAAATTATTCTACTGAGAATAAGTTGTACATAACTTGTTTGATTATACGATAAAAATTTTACTCTAACAAAACATGAGAATCATAGGACATATAATGTAACATCCACCTTCTATTATTTGGGCACTCTATTATTATTTTACATGGGACCCACCTATTGAGAAGACGTAGGATCGTAGGTTGAGGTAAATACAAACCTGCCTCATTTTAACTTTCGCTCATCCAAATTCAACCAGCCCCATTTCGGTTGCAATCAAGTTGAGTTTAAGGGAGGGGGTTTGGTTCAAGTTGGGATAAATCCAAACATGCCCCCATCTTAACTTTCTTTCATTCAAACCCTACCCGCCCCATTTGGGGGTGGAATTTAAAGTTTATGATTTTTAAATTATATAATGCTTGGGATTGAATGTGGTAAAAATCAAATATGCCATAATTTCTTTCCACATGCACTAAGTTATTGCCCGACACCACTTGAACCATGTGAATTTTGTTTATAAATTTAATAAAAATAAAAATATATTATATATATTGGGTATCAATAAAACCCAAATTTGCAAAAAAAAAAAAAGAAAAAGAAAAAGAAAAAGAAAGAAAAGCAACTAGCAAACCCGCCCATGATGGGATTGGCCGACTTTTGTACTTCAAGTTCTTTAATCGGTGATGGCAGTTGATGTCATTCTCATTTGAGTGATATATCAACCAACAATTGTACCATGGATGCGGTATAGACTGCAGTTAATGTGATACATGAGCTCCAAGTCATCAATGCCTCATGTCACAACGAAGGATGTGACAGTTCAAAAATTTAGAACTGTTGCAGCGGAAGCAACATACAATAGTTCATTTAGTCTTGCCATGGAACAAACTGGGCTGTAAATGATTTGGATGGGCACGGATTGAGCTTAATTGGCCATCATTAACGGTTTACTTTTTATAATTTGTAATTAAATCGTTAACTATTTAAATTTGAATCAAATTAAACAGTAAATAAACAGATTGAATTAGTTAAAAACCAAATAATCAGCATTTAATTTATAAAAAAATAAAAAATCTTAAACTTAAGAACATTGCAAAAGTCTATATAAAAAATCAACACAATAAAGCCTTAATGCAAAACCCATTACAAAGCATTGCACTTAGCTTATTGCAAGGAGAGAATTGGCTGTATAGAAGATGAGAGAAATATATTTCGAGGGAATTGACTTTATAGAAGACGAAAGAAATATATTTTTCTATCATTAATCGGTGTGGGATAAGGTCATTTTCTCTATATAGCTTAACAACATGTCAGACATTTCAACAATCGCACATCAAGCATTAAACTATATATAAGCATTGTAGTACCTATATATAAGAATAAAGGAGATATACAAAATTATACTAACTATCGAGAGATTAAACTTATGATTCATACTATGAAATTATGAGAGAGAATAATGGAGCAAAGACTAAAAAAGAAGACCAAGATCTTTGAAAATCAATTTGTTTTATGCCAAGGATATTAACTATGGAATCTATTTTTTCACTTAGGTAATTAATGGAAACATATCTAGCAAAAAGGAAAAATCTACATATGATTTTTATCAATTTGGAAAAAACCTATGATAGGGTACCGAAGAATTTAATTTGGTAGGTTTTAAAGAAAAGGAATGTCCCCAGAGATTACATTGCAATTTTTTCCATAATAAATGTGAGAACCACATGTGGAGAAACGTGTGCATTCCCCGTGACTATAAGTTTACATCAGGGATCAACCTTAAGCCCTTATCTCTTTGCATTAATTATGGGTGAGTTAACTATTCATATTCAAGAAGAAATACCATGGTGTATGTTGTTTGCAGATAATGTAATAAAAAGTTTAACTTATCGAAGAATTTGACTCAAAATATAATGGAATGGAGATACAAAATTCATGTAGCCGACCCCCAACATGGTTGGGATAAAGCTTTGATGATGATGATGATGATGATGATGTACATCAAGCATTAAAAATTCTCTCACCATCCTTTGTTATCTATAATTATAGTTCACCATAATATGTCAAATATAAAAATTACATTATAAGTAATATTTAACCAGCCAATAATATATGTCTATTTAAATATATTTTATGTCAACAGTTCGATTCGATTTAAATCTGTATTCGAAAGATAAAATCTATCACCGAACCGTTACTAATGAATTATAATTTTTCAATCCATGACCAAACTATTAATCATCAGTTCGGTTAAAAATTTGCAGATCAAATTAGTTCGGTTCGATTTTATTAATTGACGGAGTTTTTGTACACCCTACATCGAGCCCATATTCAAGGGATAAATTGTCTTTTGGTGGGTAGGGAGCAAGCAGTTTTTTATTTAACCCAGCCAAGTGGGTCCCAAGATAAATTGTCTCTGGACTGATATGGAGTAGGTGGTCTTTTTATTTTTTTGGTAACCCAGCCAAGAGGGCTGAAACCCAAGAGAGAGCCCGCACATATGAAAAGAAAGCAGACAAAAGTTGAAGCCGACACAAACAAAAAAAAAAAAAAGACTATAGAGTAGGAAGACAGCCTGCACACGTAGAAAGCAAGATAGTGTCCTCAAGGTTCACTACTGCTTCTTACCACCAAAGTAAGGAGCTGTTTTTTGGCACACGCAGTGTTGATATCTAAACAAGATTTTCTTGATTTTTTTTTTTACTGAAATTGGGTGTAGCTTAGTTTAGGCTTACTTTAAAAAAATTGATGCATCACGCAATCCAGATGCAAATCCATGACCCAACTCCAGCCTAACGTTGCATTTTAGGCTCAAGTGTCAGACCCAAATAAATGAACTTCAGTGAAAATACGAAAAACCCAAGTCTTGATATTCATATACAAGCACGGTTGAGATTGGTTATTTACTTTCAAAATTTCTTTTTCTTCTTTTCTTTTCCTGTTTCAAGCTCTGTTATTACCCCAGGTTTCAGATTAACAAGATATTTAAGAAGGGTTCCGGGGATGGTTATTTAGCATTGGCGACTATCAATTAGATAAAAAAAAAATTTATAGGACGGTGATTGTACCAGCTATGACTTGTAAAAGAAAATGTTTGCCATTAAGAAACAACAAATTATTATATATATATATTGAAAGGTAACAAATTACTTAATTAATAAGAAAGATTACAAAAAATTAGAATAAAAAGAGAGAGGAAAAAATGCAAAAAAGAAAGAGGAAGCACTAAAAATAAAGAGTAACGAGGTACATAAGCATTGTACCCCAGTAGAAGCAAATTACTAGAAAATACCCTTCCAAGGAGATATCCTATCAACCTCTTGTTTAGCTAAAGTATTAACGAAATAGTTGGCTGATCGAAGTTTATGACGAAAGTGTACACTAATAGAGGAAGACAACACCCGAATTTCATTAAAGAGGAAATGGAATTTCCATGGGTTGCTCATCTCATTAGTCACCCACATGATCACATTAGAGGAGTCATTTTCCATAATAAGAATACCATGAAATTTTTTAAAGAAACAACACAGGCCTTCTAAAATGGCTAAGACCTTTGCTTCATTAAAATCATAAACCCCCACATGCTTGGAGAACATGAATAAAACCACTCTCTTATTATTTCGAAGGACCGCGCCAATTCCTGCAAGCCCCGGTTTCCCTTTACTAGCACCGTCGACGTTAAACTTAAGACCACCAAGAGAAGAGGGAGACCAATGAACAGACTTCCTCATCTTAAAATGACCACACTGCATGCAAGCTTTCCAATTAAAAAAAATATCATTGAGGCTAAAATTTTAAAACTCTTTTCTAATCAAAGCCCAATTTGCAATCATTAAAGAGATCAGGGCAACGAACTCCTCTCAAGAAGATCAGGCATTCTTGAAAATTCTATCCTTTCTTTATTTCCAAATGGACCATAGAATAGCAAAAGGAATCATCCTCAACAACGTACGCCCACACCCAACAAAATGATCAACTACACTAGACTCTGCCGCATTTACAAGATTCTCCAAACTATACCAAGCTACCACAAATCTGCTAAAAGAAGTGACCTCAGAATCTAGCTGCAACATCACAATGTAGAAAAAGGTGGTTCACTATTTCCTCCTTTCGACACATCACGCAAATGTCTGAGATACTAGAATTCGTCAATCCTCTTCTTCTCAAATTATCTGCCGTAGACACCTTTGCTGCAATAGCAAGCCAACAAAAGACCTTAACTCTTGGAGGAGCCAACCCCATCCAAACTAAAGAAGAAGGTATGGAAGTAAGGTTCTCCTCCAAGGCTAAATGAAAAGCTCAAGCTAAGAACTCTTTGGATATGGATTGCTTCCAAACCCGAGAGGTTCTCCTCCAAGGCTAAATGAAAAGCTCAAGCTAAGAACTCTCCGGATATGGATTGCTTCCAAACCCGAGAGTCCTTGTAATCCCTCCACAAAAATACATTAGAAAGAAGAGTCAAAAAGTTCTCATATTTATCCTCCTTTGACAAGCGCAGCCTTCTCCTAAAAGACACATTTCACATAGTGCCACTGTCCCTCACCTCATAGCACATACTGACGGCAAACTCTTTATTAGACACCACTCCAAATAATCGAGGAAATACCTCACACAAAGTTCCAACACACACCAAGTCATCTAACCAGAATCTAACTTCCATCCCTTCACCCACCACAAAACCTACCCTTTTAGATAATACTTTCACACTCGGAGGACACATCCCCAACTGAAGCAGTGGCACCCCATACTCCTGACTTACGGTGTCTAAGGCTAGGAGAAGGCCACCACCCCCAACTATCCTCATCATATTTAATAGCAATGACCTTCCTCCAAAGAGCCTACCTCTTCTCCCAAAACCTCCACCACCACTTCGCTAATAGAGACCTATTCTTATCTTCCAAGGAACTAAATTTAATTGTAGAAATCAACTAATTGCTTCCAATTAATTTTGACCATCTAGAATTTCACTTTGACAAACCTTTTTCTCTTCCATTTCCCCTATTCCACACCTACTAATTCCTTTGAAACAAAGGCTTCTCTAAAGACTTTTAATAAGATAGATGTAAAATGGCTCTTAAAATGGTTTTAAGATATGAAACGCCTGTCAATGCCTCACAATACCTCACGACTATGTCTCTCTACCTATCTCATTTCCATATAACTTCTCCCATCTCCATTGTGTAAAAGGGTCTTCGACTGCCAAGAGGAAATAATGTTGGGTTGGGACCTGGGAGAGCGAGATGTCGCTGGCAGGGTAGTGTAGCTGCACAAGAAGTAAGAGGTAAGGGTACGCTACAGCCATGTGTGGTCCACACTGGCACTGCAACTAGTTTCTCACTTCATTTCTCCTCTCATCTCTCTGAACGTCCCCAACTCTCCTCTCCATCTACCTCATCATCCCTCCTCTCCTCTCCAACTCTCTCAAAATCCACACCTGTTGTTTCTCTTCTCCATATCTCTCCCAACGTCTCGATTCTCTCCACTGCTTCTCTTTCTCAACATTCCCAACCGCCTCTCATCTTCATCTCTCTCTAGTTCTCCCTTATTCTCCCTCAATAGAAGAAGACGGCAAGTTTAATGTCAAAACTTCTCCCTACTACGATGGAATGTGAGGTCTCTTGCCCAAGGAGTAGAATTGATGAGTAGAATCAGAGAATACATTGAGCTGTGAAACATTAGTCAAGAATCTTCAGTGATATCATAGAATGGAGAAAATACAGCCTTTACAAAATTCTTCTAATCTGAACAATTTTTTGGTTTTTTTCAAAACCTGGATGGGAAGATGCCCCCATTGATGTTGCCAAATGAACAGCCAGCATAAGACATTAAAGTTGCTTGAGAAAATGCAATCCTGTAACTAATACATGTTAATTATCAAGATCATGTTGGCTTTGTGATGATTAAGTGTAAATAAATTCAGCTGATATCCAATGGCAGAAGAATTATAGGATTTGGGCAGTCAAACGTTTGGGCCACATTTTGGTGCTCCAGACCTTTGCTGCTCTTTTCAATGACTGTTTTAGGCATCTATTAGCCATGCCAGATCAGGCATAATCATTTCATCATAATGAGGAAACACCTTTGGTCATATCTTTATTTTTTATTATTGAGTATTATTTTATATTTGACTTACCTCTTCTTTAATTATCATGGATCAATTTTAATTTTCAGATGCTTGAAGTACACCATCAAATACAAAATGATTATCTTTTTACTCAAATTAATGCTTTTAAATTGAATCTCTACCATATCTTTTTTTATTGCAAACCGGACTTGCTGCAAGTTAAGGTTCAATGTGTATGATCTGATATATACATTCTAAGGAGCTGTAACATATTCAAGTTAAATCATTTATTTATTGTGACTTTTCTCTCCTGATTTGTGCCTGGATATGGATTAATGTTTTTTTTTTCCTTCTTTCGATGCAAGATGCGTGAGCCTCTCTTTATTTTTTAATATTTATTAAATCTATATTGCTTATATTCTTGATTTGTTCGATGCGCTTGCATTGCAGAAAACCATTCTCATCACTTGAATGATTCTTTTTCTTTAAAAGACTGTTGAAGTGAAATTAAACAAATTGAAGTATTCTCATTTTGCAATTAACTAACTATATTTCTTTTTTTTTAAATTACTCTAGGCATAGATTTTGATTGCAATTTTTTTCATCTCAACATAATTTTTTTATTAGTTTAAAATTTTAGTAATTTCTAATATTATTGGATTAGCACAGGCTGCGATATCCACATTCCAAATCATGAATTTCATATAAAAATTCAATTTTTACTCTAAAAAATAGTGACATTTTTGTTTGAATTTGTTCTTGTATTTCAATCTTTTTCTTTAGAATTTTTACATGAAAAGTCAAGAGACATTAAATTTTATAATTCTGCTTTGATTTTCAAATTATGCGATTTTTCTATACAATCTCCTTTTAAATAAATTTTAATAAATAAAATTCTAAAACTGATATAGTTCGCTTTAATGAAATATTTTTAAAAAAGTTAAAATGATATATTTGTTTGTTCTAGATTTATTTTCTTCTCAATAGTATCTCAAAAAATATTTAAAATTGAAAAAAAAAGTCATTTTGGGGCCCAGGCTTAGAGCAGGCCTATTTTGCTAGTACATTCTGAGTGTAGCAAAGATGCAAATGTTGAAACAGATTTGTGGTAAAATTATGGGAGATAAATTAGAAAATAAGCACTCCCAATAGCATTTGTGGGTAGAATTAATAGGTGTTAAAATAAGAAAAACTTGCTTGATATAGTTCACACAGGCAACAACATCAGTGAAAAAAAAATGGTACAGGTTGATAGTCCTCCAAGGAAGAAAAGGTAAGCCAAAGATGTAAATGAAAACAGTAAAAGCAATTCTAAGTACGTACAATTCCTCCGCAAATTTAGTTAAGTATAGATCGCACTAGAGAGATAGAATTCATATGGCTAAATCCCAACATGGTTGGAACCGGACTTGGATGATAATATGAGGATGATTGAAGAAGGGCTCAACAATTGAATGACTTGTGTAGTTGGATTGGTGATTTTCTCTTTAGGATGCTTGCCTCCTCCAAAGGGTCCTAAAACTTGGATTACGTGGCTCGTGGTGGTTCTCCCATCATCTTGCGGATGTATTTTAGGTTATGTCCGACAAATTTCAAAAATTGTTTCATGTGTGAAGAGACGATTTCCCCTAGAAAAAGGCCAGCTGTTCATTAGAAAAAAGTATACCACTCAACCAATGGAAAACTCAGAATTTTCATTTGAGGTGTGTAGACCTTAATAGGTAATTTGATTTTAGTTAGGGGCAAACCAAGAATTTTTATGTGGATTTTGAGGGTGGATCTGCAATTTTTATTAGATTTTTTTGAAGTAAACTTAGAATTTTCAAATAGGCTTTGGAATTGTAATGTGGTTTGGTCGCACCCACATGCTTGTAACGTGCGCCAGCCCCTGCACTCAACGACAATTTCATTTGCAGGGGCAAGAAAGGGGCAGTGAAACTTCCGATTTCCCCATCAGAGTATTGAAATTTGCAGGGTCCTCGCTCTCACCTTGAGGTTTTCTACCTGCAAGTTCCTCTTAGAATAAACTCTTTGGTTGGGAAACCCTACTGTTCACCTACCCCACTTACAAATGTAAACCTAAATAATACTCAATTAGCCAAATGTGGCCATGAACGGCCCTAGTTTAACCAATCTCAACAGAAGCTGTAATGTTTTATGTAGGGTACGACTAAAATCTCAGTCTACCTCATCTCTTAGGGGCCTGCTTGTTTGCATTAGAATACATAAAAATTGAATACGATTCATACCACAGGTAGTTACAAATGAAGATCAAAGGTGAATTTACAGAAGTGAGGATCAAATCAGCTATCCTTTCAGCAAAATAGAATAAAAAATGAAAAATATATAACCAGCCATCACCCTAGTAATTCAATAAATAGGAAATTGAAGATCCTAACCTACATCTCCACCTCATCTCCTTCACATCTAACCTCATATCGTTCACCCCCTCACTCCTTAATCATCATTTGGTATATTTCATGTCACCATGAATTCCTATGTATTTTTATGCAATCAACCAGGTAGTTAAAGTCAGAGTTCTACACGCACTTTCCAGTTTGGATAGCCCACCCAACCACCCAGCCAACTAACAACGCAATCTGGGTAGCAGCAAGTGGCAGGAGAGAATATACAGAGAACTGTCAATATAACACAGAGAACACATGGTTCAATTCTAAAGAAACCTGCTTAGACTGCTAAACAAGTTCCTATAGATACAGGTATACAAAAAGATCTAGCAAAGGTTGTCAGGGAGTGCGTGATTCTCATACCCCACTAAGATCGACGAGAAAGAGATACAGTCAATCCTTCCTCAGCAGATCACATGCAACTGTATGACTTTTATCTTCATCGAACGCACATACACTTTCCACAAAGTAGCAATTTCCTTCTATTTAATAATCCTTCTGCTGTCTCTTGGCAGGATTGTAAACACTATATTCACCAAAGTCCCGTCTTCCACTGGCAAACATAATGCCCCATTATCAAATCCTTTGCAGGAAAAAAACGAAAAAGAAAGAGCAAAGAGACTCAGTGGCTAAATATGGTTTTATAGCTTACAGCAAACTTGAAAAGAAGTGGCTGGGCATAACACATAGACTATCTAAAAGAAATTCAGCTTTGTATAAATGGTTAATGTTTACAAAAGATAATTGAAAAGATTGATCAACAAAATGAAGTGTTACACTTCAAAATGCAGAAACAAGTGTGAACTGACTTCGTATACTGTGGATCCTTTGACAGCTGTAACATTCATTGAAAGACAAATCTAATCTAAGAGTGGCATTTCATCCCAGATAAGTCCCTTAATCACAGCCAAAAGAAAGGTACAGACCCTATCAGTACAGAGTAAATCATCATTCATGAGCATTAATGGACAAAAAAAAGCACAGATTTATCAGATAGCCTACTAATACGTACTACAATAAATAAAACAATCACCCTGTTATCAGTGTGTGTCCAATGGTATGGCATGCCCTCCCTTCTGCAGGGTCTCAGCCTCTCAGGGTTTATATATCTTTCACCACATATTTTTATATGAGCAGTCTGCATCTTGTTAAAATGCAGTCCGGCTAGTGGAGCCCACTTAGATACACGTCTATCAATACAAGGGTAGATGAGAAGGTGACGCAGCACAGGTGGGGGAAGAATAACCAACGAGGATTATTTTCCAAGCCAAAGGCATAAGGATAGGGATCCATAATGATTGAAAACGTCTTGTCTCACAACACAAGCACACAACCGAGATAAAAACTCAAGGAAAAATATTATTGATCAATGAACTTGTTCCTAAAGAGGGATTACAATCCTTTATATAAACTCACACCCTAATCTATTCGTGGAAACAATTCTAATTAAAATAAAAGTTTAAAGCAAATAAGATTCCTTATCATAAAATTTTCTAAATATTTTCATGTTTATCCCTAAAATTCAGCTACTTGTAGACAATAGATATAAGACTGCACATTGCATGATTTGGATGTCTCCCGCAGCCTTAATGGGCATGGGCCCTTGGATGAAACTTTTGGGTCTATAGTCTAAAGCCAATGGGTTGGCCGAACTTGGGTCTGGCCTGCATCAGTTCCCCCCATTGGATGGAACTCAACCTCAAGGTCAGTAGGTATCCTCCTGGGTCGAAGATCAATCAGACAAACTTGACCTACTGCTATTGGGTTCAACCTAAATTGGAGACAAGCACTCCAGTTGGGCTTGTCACGTGCTGGAGAAGTGACCTGTATGAATGAGGGGAAAAATACCCCTTTCTGCTTCTGTCTTGGGTTGGATGCAATGAAGAAACACAAAAGGCGTTTTGCTTCCCTTTGGTTGCAGTTCCTTTATGAGAATGAGGAGAGATGGAAAGAGGGAGGCGACAGCCTCCGGTTTCTGGGTTCACCAATGGTTGATGATGATGATGCTGATCTAGTGGGGACGATGGAGCTGCTATGTAGATGACAAGGTGCTAGTGCTGATGATAATGTAGTTAAGGGTCGTGGAAGTGTTGGTAATTCTCAGAGGAACTGCCGAAGAACTGGTGACAGGTACACCATTCTGTTCGTTAACTTCTCTCTCCCCCCTCCCCCCCTCTTCCTTGTTCTCTCTCTCTTTTTTTTTCCAATAGGATTAGATTTAGGGATGATGAGTTTTGGTTTCAGTGGAAGAGATGGAATAGGGCTTTGATGACGCAGGGAAAACTGAGAGGTGGAGTTCGGTTTTTGAAGCTGCGATTGGGTCGAGGGTTTAGCTCGATTGGGGAAGGGATTTAGGATTTCAATGAAGGGTTTTGGAGAATGAGGAAGGGGTTTTGAAAAATTTTCAGGGAATTGATAGTTGGGTTCGGCTATATGCAGGGATAGGATTGAGAGGTGGTGAAATATACGGGTGGGCCAGATGGATGAGTGGTCTGATGAGAATGATGATGGTGGTCGCTGATGATGAATGATGAATTAAGGAACTGGAAATTAAAATTGGAGATTAGTGTGTAGGTTACCTAGATCAGCGATCGAAACAGCGATCTGAGAATGGATCTTCGCTCTGATACCAATTGACGCAACACGGGTGGGGGAAGAATAACCAACGAGTTATTCTCCAAGCCAAAGGCTTAAGGATAAGGATCCATAATGATCGATAACGTCTTGTCTCACAACACAAACACACAACAGAGAGAAAAACTCAAAGAGAAATCATATTGATCAATGAACTTGTCCCTAAGGAGGGATTACAATCCTTTATATAGATTCGTACCCTAGCTTATTCTTGGAAAAAATTCTAATTAAAATAAAAGTCTAAATCCTTTATATAGACTGATACCCTAGCCTATTCTTGGAAATAATTCTAATTAAAATAAAAGTCTAAAGAAAATAAGATTCCATACCATAAAACTTTCTAAATATTCACATGTTTATCCCTAAAATTCAGCTGCTAGTAGAAAATAGAAACAACACTACACGTTGCATGATGGGCTTGGCCCTTGGATGAAACTTTTGGGTCTATGGCCTGCATTAGGTCACACACACACACACACACACACATATATAGAGAGAGAGAGAGAGAGCAGTGTGTGTACAATGGAAAGGCATTCTCTGCATTATGGAGGGTCTCAGCCACTCAGGGTTTATATATCTTTCACCACATATTCTTATATGAATAGTTTGGATCTCGTTAAGACGTAGTCCAGTTGGTGGGAGGCACTTAGATATATGTCCATCAATGTGAGGGCAGATGGGAAGGTTGCCTTACAGACGAGGGAGCCAAAAAATCAGCCCCGCCCCGTAAAGCTAGCATGCACGTGTGTGATCAAATGAGAACATTCTATCCTATCCAGGGTCTACCCATGATTTGTCCCACCTCCTTACACAACTCAATGTTTATGTAATCTTATTTAAGATTATGTTTGTAACAACCATATAGGTTTAATTGATTCTTGTAGGCATTATCAGTTTCGTTCTTCAAATAGACAATTCATTCATTCAACAATAAAATATTAGCATAACATTAACAGTTATGAAAGGATAAACAAGTGTTTTCTCTGTAAAAAATGGAAGTGAAGAAAAAAGGAGAAAGATAGTAGACCATAGTTATAATGGAAAATAGTCATCGGTATTCCACAGGACGAACTCAATTTGTGGTCTATGAGGCAATCTGCCTTGGTATTCTAACACATTAAGAGGCATGCCCCACTGCTTTAGGCCATTGTCAGTTCTCTTCCCCATTGCTTTAGGCAATAGTCGGTTCTCCTGCTCCTTAAAAGAGCAAACCTACCCATTTGAAATAGATTGGAAGGAGATGATTTCTGATCCATTCTAGAAATCAAGATCAGTTTAGATAATAGTACATACTCGCCAATCAAAGTGGGGCCTTTCTCCTGAATGCTTCTGATCACTAGAGCACATGACCACCAAGTAGGGCCTCTAAAATCTAAATACAATACATAATATGATTATTTGTAAAACTTAAGTAAAACTTTTAGCAAATATTTGACAAAAGTAAGCCCCTTAGAAAAATGAAAACAAGAATAATTGAGTATTTAAGGTACCTGTGCTTAATATCCCAGCCAACAGGTAAGAAGCGAGGATGAATGGCTTCCACAAACACTTGTCTCCACCTTTGGCAAAATTGGCGAATGCCATCATCCCCATGCTCCTTCAGTAGTTGTTCCACAACTAGTTTCCCATGTGGTCCATGTCCTAATAATGATAACTTCTGGGCATATTTGGATGAAACAGTACCATTGCACATGGAAGTGCTAGAGTTAGATGTTGCATCTCCTGGCTTTCTAATTACATAATTATCACTATCAGGATCCAAAGTTCCATCAACATAATAAGATACTGTTTCATCATTCTCCTCACCGTTAGCTAATAAATTGTCCTCTGCTTTACAACAGGTAGAGTTATCTCTTGCACTATCATCCCTTTCCATAAGAGTACTTTTATCTTCTGATACTGTAAAATTAGGAATGCACAGGTCATCAGCATTTTTACTAGCTCCATCAGAGGCTGCTACAGGAGATGTGCTAGCAATATCACTATTATTTTCAAGAGCCTTCTTTGAAATGATACCCCCCATAAACGGTTTGATAGACAGCCCCCTTTTCTTATGAAACCGTCTTCTCTCTTGAGGACTCATGCCAACAAGTAAGGCTGTTTCAAGATCATCATCTGATATTTCTCTACCTCCAAAATAAGCCCTGACAATCTACACAATTAAAACAATCAATGCATAGAAACAAGTCAATTGACGTTGATAAAACAAAATTTCACCAAAGTATTCAAAAATAGAACTAGATATCATATGTTAAGAAAACAAGACTAAACTTTTCTCATATTTTTGTCTATTTGTGATTTCTGACAAAAAAAAAAGTCATATTGAGAAGAAAATCCAAAGATAATACAACTCGTTCATCTCTCATGTCTGGAAGATCAGAAATGTACACAAAAGAAAAATAAGATTATTAGGAGCAAAGCTACGGGGTTCACAGTTGATGCAGGAGAAAATGGTCCAATCAATGAAGATTATGTGTTATATCAAGCAATAACACAATTAGTGAAATTATACCAATCAAATGGGGGTCATGATTCATTTTTGTAAGGGTCCAATCAAGAAAGTGGACAAAATCAGAAAATGGACAGTTAGGACGGGCCTAAATAAGTCGCAAAATAAATTATAAATTTTCTGAATTAATGAAGGGATCAAATCAAATTTTGAATGGCCCATTTGAATCAGTCCAGATTCCTAAAACAGTTCCCATATATTTAGTAATTTTAACTGCAAAGGACTGGCTTAATAAAACAGTGAATGAGAAGGGGCTTTCTGCAAATTACAGCAGGTTGAATTGAAATTTAAGGGCTATTTCTTGTCTCAATTACTAGATCTTATTGACTAAATTATTTGATCTATATTATTGTGAATAACCTGCCACAGCTGTGCTCAACTCAACATGATATTATTCGCTTTAGCACCACATGCGAGCGCGTAGACTTCCAAGGAGGTCACGCATCCTAGTACGGCTCCCGCCCGGGAATGATAACACCGGAGTTCTTATTGGATCCGGGGCCACACGACTTTAAAATAGATCATGTTGAGTTAAGACAAGGTTTGACTTGTAAGCCCAAGGATCTTGGGCGGCCATTTCCGATGTGGGACTTGGACCAAGCCTCATGGTGTTAACTGTTAACCAAAGCACTAACCCACACTCCAGGTGGTAACCCTAGGCGGGCCCAATGTTTTGGGACTCCTTGCAGCCACTTTGGATAGGTGGGCTCTTACATGAATAACCAATGGCTATTTATAAAGTACAACCAAAGATACCAACTCAAACTAGGAAACCTAATCCTAATCATACCAAGAAACATTACATTTTATTATTATTATTATTATTTGAAAAGAATATTTCACTAGAAAGAGCTGGACAGTATAAGAGAGAAAACATAAAGGCTAAAGAAACAGAAAAGAACCCCCAGTTACAAAGAAGCCACCTTTGTCCAATTGTGCACAATCATATTAATAGAAATGCCATGGAACTGGGGGAGAATCAACACCCAAGAGGCAACAACGAATTTCAGATTATCTATCAAAGCCTCCACGTTGAAAGTTTTACCTTCGAAGCAAAGGGAGATCCTCTCTTTCCAACTAATCCATAGGATTGCAGGAAAAGAACTCCACATATTTTTCCTTGAACTGGCCCAATCCCTGAATTCTATGCTTCAGAAGGGTCGAAGATGGAAGGGGGAGAACCCACCCGCAATCAAACCAGTGTAGGAATGAGTTCAAAATATTTGAGTAAATTTGCAACACAAGAGGACCATGTTGGAATCTTTTGACTTTGAATTCAAAATGCATTTGATGAGAGATATATTGGAGATCACAAATATATTATTAAAGGCATTCCAATGCAAAGATCAAGATATTGTCAATGAGATTGAACTAGTACAAATATTGGAGTGATAACTACAAATGTTGAGACTTTCTAGGAACCAAGTAATTCATCCAATAGTGTTGATGAACTAAAATTAATCTGCCTTTCTCAATTTTATCCAGTCAATATTTTAGACTAAGATCGGGTAAAACTTTGTAATCAATTTACGCCTTAAATTATTTTTAGAACTTAGAAGTGAAAGAACTTATCGGCTTTTCTCAAAAGATAGTTGAGACAAGAAAGGACATTGTATATCCTTAGTTTATTTGCTTCTAAAATTGGTGTTAACACTAGGAATTGCCACTACTACAATTGAGAGGGTATTTTCTGCCATGAACATTGTGAAGAATCAACTATACAATAGAATGGAAGACGAGTGAATGAATGATTGTTTGCTTATATATGATTGTTTGCTTATATATAGCAAAGACATTTAATAGCATTGACGATGAGACAATCATGCAACACTTTCAAAAGATGGAGAGCCGTTGAAGTCGATTGTAAAAAAAATTATTTAGAGTTGAGATATGACTTTTGATGATAGAATGTTAGTTCATCCAATTAAATATTTTGTATCCATTTAAATCCGATAAATTTTATCTTTTGTCATTAGTAACACGAAGAATGCAGAACAAAATAATAATTTACTTTTTCAATTGACCATTGCCAACCCCTTTCTAATGAGAATTTTGGGCCCGCCACTAATTGTATTATCATCTTGTGGGCAGCTTGCTCTTTCAGTATGACCAGGCTTGATATCTCACATACACACATGCAGTTCAAACTTCAAATTGCCAACTAGTTCAACCGAGGCATTATTCTAAAATATCAAAGAAATGAAAAGGAGAAAGAAAGTGGAATAAGAAGAGAAAGAGAGAGGAGTTAGGGAAGTCACAGAAGGATAAAAAATCAACTAAGGTTAGATGGCCCTTGTTATGCGGTTATTTTATTATTTTTGAAAATTACAAAAAGGACATTAAGCTTCTTCTATTTACACAAAAGCCCTTGGCTCACCATAAATTAATTATAAATAAGTCCTATTGTCTAACTCACAACACCCCCTTTCCCCTATCTCAAGCTAGTGCTTAGATATTTACTATACCCATCTTGAACAGAACAAAATGCAACTTAGCTTTATTCATAGCCTAAGAAAGTCTGCTAGCTGATTTTCAGTAAGGACCAGTACCAATACTATGTCCTCAAAATATTTCACATATGAAATGGCAGTCCACTTTTACATGTTTTTTTTTCTCATGGTAGGCAGGATTATTGACCAATTTAATCGCTGATGTATTGTCAAAGTAGAGAAACATCGGACCACCTTGCTTGAACCCTAACTCGTCTAGCATATCCTTAGCCACCTGGCCTCACAGCACCCATGGGCTACATGCAGCTCGGTACTCAACTTCTGCAATTGACTTGGCTATTAACAGGTTGTTTTTTTAACTTTTCCATGAAACCAAATTCCCCTACCATTGTGCAATACCTGTCGTTGACTTCCTATCCAGTAAAGATTTAGCCCAGTCAGAATTTGGGAAGGTTATAGTTGTTCCATGCCCACAAGACTTGTATAGAATGCGCTCTGACCTAGTGATCCTTTCAAATATTAGAGAATCATGTGCACTGTTATTAAATGATTAGTTTTGGGAGCATGCATAAACTAAACAACTAAACTAACAAGATACGAAATGTTTGGCCTCGCAATTATGAGATAAATTAGTTTTCCCACCAATCTCTAATATATCCTTTTATCTTTAAGTGGTTCCCCACCTTCTATGGTATGTCCTTTTATTTTTTAAGTATTTCCCCGCTTTCTAATTGTAGACCATGATTCTGTTCTATTGGAGTTTCTGCCAACTTTGCTCCTAGTTTCCCCGTTTGTTAAAAAAAGATCAAGGATATATTTTCTTCATGATATTATAATTCCACGCTTGGACCTTGCTACTTCAATTCCTAGGAAATATTTCAATAACCCTAGGTCCTTTATTTCAAACTCCGATCTTAGAAACCTCTTTAGCCTGAAGATTTCAGCATCATCTCCTATGACAACTATGTCATCAATACACACCACAACTATAACAACCTTTAACTTTTCCTTTATACAAAAACAATATGATCTACATGACACATTGTAAACCCAAATTTGATTACAACTCTACTAAATCTTTCAAACCATGCTTGTGGTGACTATTTTAAGAAGGCCGACGTTATTTTTGTTCCCTCTGACAACAAATCTTGGTAAAGGATCCATATAAACCTCTTCATGCAGGTCCCCATGAAGAAACAATTTTTTTTTCACATCTAATTGGTATAGAGAGCAATTAAAATTCATTGCCAGAGTTGAGATTACCCGAATGGAAGTCAATTTGGCTATTGTAGAAAAGGTTTCAAAATAGTCGACTCCATAAGAATCGGTAAATGCATTGTCCACAAGTCTCGCCTTACACCTATTAATTGTACCATCTAGATTATATTTAAGGATATAAACCCATTTGCACCCAATAGTGTGTTTGCCCTTTGGAAGAGTAGCAAGCTCCCATGTGTCACTTTTCTCTAGAGCGGTCATTTCTTCTACCATTGCCTCTTTCCACTTAGGATGTGATGAAGTCTCACATACATGTTTAGGTATACATTCATTGACTAGGTTAGAAACAAATGCACAAAAATCTGTGTGATAGGCTACAATATGAAACAAAGTTTTTGTATGGGGTGGTAAGTAACACAGGATCTTGATCGGTTTCTTACAGCAATTCGAAGATCTAAAGCAAAAAGAAAAAAAAAAGGACTTGGGTTTGGAATAACCTTTGATTAAGATGGAGAAGCTTGTGAAGATGAAGGATCTGGATCTAGAACATTAGACAATGATGGTATAGTTGAGAACATTGTCTTCCTTTTTCTTCCCCGTGGAGTAAACTTGCAATGACTTCTTGAATTTATCTGTTACCCCATGTTCTTTAGCACCTTGCACCTTTAAATTTGTCTCATTTATTGATCCCGGATATACTAGAGGGGTGACTAAATCAAGAAGAGGTAGACTCGTTTCTTGTTTTATTCTCACGTATTAGATCCTCACTTGCAGAGAAGGATATAAATATCGGCCGCTACGAAGCGTAACGGCCGATAAATCGGGAATCGCCGCTCACATATGTATCGGCCCGAATCGGCCGATATGCATGCATATCGACCGATACGGGCCGATACAGTTTGTAGCGGCCGATACGTATCGGCTAGGGGGGTTAAAACCCCTCCATTACAAAGTCTTTGCTCTTTAAGTAGATTAGTATATTGTTTTTCTATAAAGTTTGAACATAGTTTATCTTTCATTCTTAAATGAATCTTGATGAAATTTGTTTATAACATTTTTTTTATAAGCCTTAAGTTACTATTTAAGTTGACATAACTAAACAACATGAATCCATATGAAAAACATTGATTATTCATATTCTTTTCTATTGATACAGCGATATAGGATCTCATGCAATGAGGGAATTGCTACATACTCATATACTAGTTGCTTTTGCAAAACAAATACATATTCCATCATTTTCCAATATTCTGGATTTTCTGAAATTTTTTCGGATTTTTTGAAGACTTTTTTAAATCACACCGCTACGCCGCTACGTATCACCGCTACCGCTATGTATCGCCCGCTACGTATCGTTTTGGCGACGGCCCGCTACGCCCGCCGCAACTGCTATTTTCATCCTTGCTTGCAGATGAATAAAAAGGAACATCTAGATAAAAACTCACATCCCTTGTAACAAAGATTCGGTCCTTATTTCCCGATGCATAGCATTTGTAGCCCTTTCAATTGCTAGGTAAAATCCTGACCCTTAAATACTTTCATTAACATTAATTAAGCAAGATTGAGGCCAATTAAGAGCTAATTAAATGTAATTAAATCCTAACGAGTGAGTTTTGATGTTTTAAGGTGTTTTAGATTGGTTTTGCAAAGTTTCTAAGAGTTTCATTAAATCCGGTTTGAATTCAAACAAAAAATTAAGCTTTTCACGGATTTCAACGAATCAAGGGCATTTTTGGAATTTCATAAAATTCTGAAAATGAGTTTAGTAGTTGGGTCTCAACAATCTCTACAACTTTCATGTTCACCTCAAGTCCATTTGACACACGAAAACCCTCTATTTAGCCTAATTCAATGTTTCGGACACAATTTCCCTTTTGGCTGAAGTCGATTTTAAACAAATGACCTCCAAAAATTCTGATTCTTGGTTCATTGGAATGGTAATTTAATTGCCGCTAACTTTAGTTCTTGCGCCGCAGCAATTTGGAGTCTCGACAATGATCATTTCGCTGCACCAAGGCATGCTAGACATTTATGGCAAACTTGTAATTTGTTTGGCCCATCTCCATTATAAAGCCCTCCACTGCACGATCACTCCATTTACAGCAGCTGGTGCCCTAAATTCTTCTTCTTCTTCCCTCGCTCATCTCTTGCACCAAGTGAAGACTGAGGCCGGAAATCGCAGAAACTATTCCGTTAGGAAGCTTCGTCTTCTTCTTCCCTTTCTCTCCATCTTTTCCACACCAAAAAGGGTTTTGGCAGCCCCCTCCCACACCCGTTCAAACCTGGAAAGCTTGTGTAAAGGTGAGGAACTACATTCACTAGCTTACCTTAGTGATAAGTATCCCTTGAACTTCAATTTCATTAAGTTTTGTTTCATTTATACACATGTAAGCATAGTGTTGAATTTCTAGACTTTTTATATTTGTTTTAAGTTTTGCTTTGGCCAAAGATTTAGAGCTATCATTTGAAGATTTCTCAGTGTCTTGGAAGCTCATGTGATCAAGGCAAGTGGTTGGCAATGGTGATGCAGAAGGGTGATGAGTGTGTGGATGATGAAGAAGAGAGACAAGAGTGATGAAGGGATAATGATGACAATGATGATGAGGGGATAATGAAGATGATGAATGGATGGAAGGAATGAATGTGAAAATATGGGTTACCCAGGTTACCTCGAATCGGCAATCGAAGAACAGATCTTCGCTCTGGTACCAATTGACGCAACGCAGAAAAGAAGAATAGCCCACGGGCTAATCTTCAAGCCAAAAAGGTTTAAGGCTAGGATGACTAGGTCTCTCACGAAAGACAAGAAATTAAGTCTCAATCAAGAAGAAAACCGAAATTCCTATTCAATATCAATGTTGTGTCTCATGCGAAGGGAAAACATCTTATTTATAGTTAAGTTATTCTCCAAATAAGGAGATAGTCCAAATTAAAATAAAAGTCTAAATCAAATAAAATTAACTTTCAAATTATTCTCAAACTTATCCTAAAATTCAACTTCTACTAAATTAGGAACTCCTACTGGATTTTAAGATTTTGTCTTTATGGGCTTGGGCCCAATAGGTTGGCCAATTATAAATTTGACCTGCATCAAATGGTCACTGCTATGCAACGATTGAGCAGGCTCCCTTGTGGGGCCTACGTAGAAGGTGGGGCCCCCAACATACTGCTTTACTTATTTTGTCAAAGGAAAATGGTTAAAAAGTCTAATCCATTTCACACATTTCACACGAATTTACCCATACGAAATCATTCCGGCAGTGTTTTAATTTTGAAAATTTTAAACTATTTACATTCACATATCTTTTTTCAATTAGCATTGTTATCAATTTAACATTGATTTGATAATCAAGCCTGTTAGATTTCAGTTAAAAAAATAAGTACACTTAAAAATACTATTAGTTTAAACTTTTAAAAATTGAGAGTTATAATTATCTAATTTTAAGGATATTTGGATTACCCTATATCTTTAAAGTTCCATGTACACACAAACTACCTCTATGGATTGGTTGGCATCCCAAGTAACTCTATAGAGGAGAAAATATATCATTATTAATAGGAAGAAGTATACATTCCCTTTTGCACTAACAAGAATATATAAAAATGATATAAAAAGCCTAAAGAAGAAGCAATATAACTAGAAGAAAGGAATTATAAGCAACCATGCAACACTTATTGCTTATGTATTAAGTAAAATATATAATTTAAATAATTAAATATAGATGAAATGAACCAAGTATGTGCATATGGACTTTTAGGAAACTTTGTAATGTGTAGATGGGTATAAAATTGCCTTCATATCCCCGCTTTTATTAATTCTAAGTGACAATGATAAGGGCATTTTATTATACATTTAAATATATAAATATATATTATATAAAATAAATAAAAATGAAGGGCTAGGGCTAGGGCCAGCGCCAGGGGCCAAGCTGGGCTAATATTATCCAAGCCCAGCCCTCAAATTCCAGGGCCTGCATCCAAGCATGGCCCTCATTTTAAGGGCTTTTTGAGGGCTGGGCCCCTTTATCTTAGGGTCTGCAAGTAGTGAAATAATTTGGTTTTGGTGTCTTTCAAGAACTTGGGGTTATTATTCTAAGACCCACACCTATCCATGCTGATCACATCATTGCCATCCAAATCACTACAAATCATGTATTTCATGAGCAAACAAGGGAAATGGAGGTTGACTGTCACTTCATTTGCCATCATGTTCTCTCCGTTGCTGTACACGTACCATGGTCAATTGGTGGACCTTTTACCAAATCTGTGACACAGTTGTCCTGATTTTCCAACTGCCAAATTGATTATTCAGCCAGCTCCACCCCAATTTGAGGGGATGTATATAGAAACAGGAAGGGGCTTTTGAGCTCATTCCACATAGAGACCCACTTGTGTATTCTCTGGGGCAATTGTTTGGTTAGCTGTGTATGGTATCAATATTATGTACATAAGAAGATTTTATTATCAGTATTGGCCTCAATTAGGCCTTAATTGTAGCCTCGACTGGCATTCCTATTAATTTAAATACAGCAGTTGACCTCGGAGAGGGATACAACCATTTTACAAATTCTTCTTCTCTTCTAATTATTATGGATTTGTACTGCTTTAGCCCATCTTGCAGCGCCAGTACAATGCTATTGGCATATACAAAAAGAAAAATGTATTTTAATTCAATCAACAAATTCTACACAAATATGGTTCTATCATCAACAAAGAGGTAAGACATAAATTATGTCCTAGGTTTAAATATGAGAGAGAGAGAGAGAGAGAGAGAGAGAGAGGGTGGAAGAACGAAGAGAAAGTGTTACCCTTTGATGTGAATCACATTGACTCATCTCACAACTAGAAATTGAATAAGCTAAAGCAAATAAAGATAATATTTATGTCCTACCTATGACTTTCACATTCCACATTTATTCAATAAATAGCATAGGAAATGAAGAATGACAATCAACAGGGAAGAATTGTTAAAAAAGAGTTCAATTGTTGATGACTGTAAGATATTATGCAATAAAAGGTCCTGAATGACCAACAGAAATTGCTAAACTAAACAGAATAAGTATAATTAAGACCTAAAGTGAAGTGGCGGAGAGAGAGAGAGAGAGAGAGAGAGCTTTCTCACCAGTATCAGCTCGTTGCGTCGTTTTGGTGGCATTCTCGATCCATGGCGCAGCAGAGCCATCGCTGCTGTTCTTAACTGTAAAGGAGATACACCTGTTTCCTTAAGATTCCCCTCAGTCTTAACTTTATTTTGTCCTGAATCAACTATTGACCTAATGAAAAGTGGAATCCCAAACTCCGCAGCTATCTGCTTTTTGTACTTTTCAGCAGCAGAATGAGCAATTTCATGACAATCCACGCAAAGTAGGACAATATCATGAGAACGGTGGCTTTTCAAATGCTCAGGGAAGTGCATTCTGTAACATGAAGGTATTATTCTGTAACGTAAGTAGTGATTTTTTTCACCACAACCTACACACACATTCTTCTTACTCTGAATGTAGAAGTCATTATCTTCATCTTCAGGACGGCCTTTGGGTTCAAAAAGAAGCATTATAGCCGGAGGGTCATTATCAATGAGCTTAGCTAAATCCCGACGGAGATACCTGCATTGCATAAGATATGCAAGTGGTAAATAGAAAACATTTGCAACAGAAGAAATAAAAAATGTAAAAATATGGTCACCAACCACTCAAGCTTTCTGCGATCACAATAACAAAGCAAACGACCATCACTTGCATAAATCCTACAGTTATGATAAACTGGAGATTTGCATGAGAACTTTTGTACAAAGAGTTCACGAGAATTCTTGCGAGCAGTCTGTTTCACGTGATTTCCTCCATTTTCTTTAAAAGTGAACCCATTTATGACACTTGAACTAGATTTTGATAATAACACATAATTATAAGCTGATAGCACACAACTCCCATTTGGCCCTAAATGTTTTTTGATAATTGTTTGAAAAATATCATCTGTGCTGTCTGTTATATCCGGAAGGAGACAGAAGAATTCCATCAAATGACTGTAAGCAATGGGAGATGGAGATGGAGATGGTAGGGGAGAAGTGACATTTAAAGAATCTAAATTTTGATCAGCTTTTGATATGGTGGCATGCATTTCCGTTGGCGTCTTCGGAATCTCAACAGCAAGAGATACAATGGCTTGATCAGATAATACAAAGCGCAAGCTCTCATCATGAATGCGAGCCTGAAAGAAAGTCCAGCAATCAAAGTTAGCTAATAGTTGTATGGCTGTCTTCTAGAGATTGATATGCAGCACTGTCAATCATTCAATACCACTAGGTACTGATTTTTAGAAGAGTGAAAGGTTGAAACTAAGAATTAGCAGGGAAAAAACAATCAAACTAGAACCTTGTGACAATAAGGGAAAAAAAGTGATACCAAACTCTCAAACGAAGTGACATGATTAGTGCATTTATTACAACAATTGATTCACTTAAAAAACTTACTTCAGCAAAACACACAAAGCAAGCTACTGAATTAATGAAAATACATGCCCACACCAATAGCATTCAACTCCCTCGCTGCCTCCCCATTTCCTCCCTTTTTAGGAGAAGGGAGTAGATGGGAAAAAGAAGTTAAAAAGAAAAAAGTTATAATTTAAGTATTACACTTGTGTTATGAAAGGTGTTATCATAGGTGGATGCCCACATTGGATAAGGAAAGTACTTAGGGTTAGAGTCTTGCCACATTAGGTTACTTAAGGAGGAAGCAATCTTATTCTATAAATAAGATCTTCCTCCCCCCTTATTATGTACACATCTCTCATCTAAATAAAGTTCTCTCCCTCCCTCTTTTTCTTTCTCTCAACTTATCTCTTCTTTCATGGATTTGGTTTTCCAATACGATATCAGCATGATATCATCTCTTGCCTAGCAACTAGGATAGTTCTTCTTGGATGATCTATTCCCTACCCATCCAACTATTCTCTACCAAAGGTAAATAGATCTTCTCGTGGACTTATTGTAGTGTGATTTGATTGAATGATTGGCCTGTAGGAATTATTTGCAACAAAAAGCTTGCGACAGTACCAAGATATCACTATAGACATGCCTGTCTTTGGGTGCAATGCACAAATTCAAGATCCTGGCCACCCATCTGATAGAGCACAAATGGGCGATCCTAGGGAACATATCCTTGGGTGAGAATCAACCAAGTTGGGCTCAAGAATGTTAACCCAGAATCTGTTACCAAGAAGAACAGCATTGCCGTGTATATATGATGATAAAAATCCACTGTTTGGCTGTGGGTATGTGGCAAATTGATTTTCTATGTACTATCGATACTCTTATTCTTGATTTATATTACAAAGATGATAGATTAGCATAGAAGATGAACCAGAACTCGGAATTTCCAATTTCAGATTGTTAAAAAAATTACTCAAGGTCATCTAAGGTTGGGGGACCCCATGGCCCACCTGATGAAAAATCCAAACCTTACATCTTGTAGAGGGCCCATGGGCAACCCTAAGGGTGGAATTCCTTGTGATTTGCACCATTGGGTCCTATGATGCACAGATACTTCAAAATGGGCAATGTATCGTGTCGTATTATATTCGATACTTCACTTTTTATGTGTAAAATCCATGTCCTTGCCGAATCCATGGCGTGTCCTCGCCATATCCATGCTGTATCTAAGCATCATAAGTTGGGTCCAACCAAATCATAGTCTCAAAACAACACAGGCGTGAGACCTTTTCTGACCAACTTGTCCGGGTTCTGGTTGTCTTGGAGTTTTTTTTTTTAAGGTGTGGGGCCTAGATGGGCCATCTAATCACAGATCTAAACCAGAGATTTGATGATAGCCTCATGGTCGACTATAGTGGCTAGGATCTTCCTTGGATTTTTACTGGTGGTGACACATGCAATGATGACTTGTTTATGAATTTTTTTTTTTAATTACTCAAGTTCAAGTAACATTTCAGATCACTTTATTACTATGTAAGCTCAGTTCTCCATCTCATCTATTATCTTTGTATCTATGGGATCCATCACGCTCACATCTCGTCCAACTACCATTGGAATACACTGTTTACATCTTTCACCAATGATTTGCTTGTCTTCCACCGCTACGAGTTTTTTTTTTATATATTTATGGCAATGATTTTAATGGGGTTATTTTTGTGTATAGTCTAACCATACTGTAGTAAATGATATCTTTTATTTCCTGATCATTCTTTCTATTTATTCCCTTTGAGATTTACAAGTGTTTAGACTTTTACTTTATTCTGCGTGACGAGGTTTTCTTTCATCCCTTCTCTTATCAAAGGGAGATCAAGAAAGAATTGCCAATCATGGATCATAAATAGAACCAGAAGTTCTATATAAGTAATGAAACCCAAAGTTCCATACAATATTTAAAACCAGAAGTTCCATATCGAATAAATAACCCAGACTTGAAGTTTCAAATGTTTTTTTAATCTAGAACTAGAAGTTCTAATTCGGACCCGAAGATCTGTGAGTAATACTTATTTGGAACCAGAAGTTCTAAAGATTTGGAATATGAACCTGAAGATTCATATTCATAATCAAACTTGAAGCTTTGATTTTTAATGATCCAAAGTAGTATCAATCCATAGAAGGCCATAAAATCAAGCCGGAAGTCTTGACAGAACTAAAAGTTCTAATTTAAACCTGAAGCCTTGATACAACCAGCAATTCTAACAACTAAAGTCTAGATAGAACCAGAAGTTCTGAGATCTTAGTTAAGAACCCAAGGTCTATTTTTTTATGATTGTTATAGTTAAATTAATCTCTACATACTTGAAAAAGCTTGGTGATGGCATCAAAGAGAGAAATAAGATGTCCCCCGAGGATATGATATAAGCCCTCATTTTCTACGCCATTATATCCATGTTGGACAGGTATGATCACCAGCAAATGGTCATACCACCCAATGTTTAAAATAAATGCCAAACTAGTCAAACAGAATTCCTCCAGAAGAGATAAATATAATAGGTCTTCCAGTAGAGATGAAAATAACCACCCCCAGGAAAGGTGATTAACAAGGCATCTTGATTGAAAATTGGAAGAACTACCAAGCATAGTCTAGAAGACCTACAACTACTTTTACGAGTTTGAATATTGAGTTCAATTTTTAGATATTTTGTTGAATGTTGGTACTTATTCTTTTACCCCCGTATCTTGTGTTTGCACATTATATTTGCTTTGAATAGTGACTGGCTTAATTGTGTTCAATTTCATTTTTGTTATGCAACTGAATAGTTATGTTTATTATCTTATGCAGTATAGATCATGAAATGCATGAAACTGAGGATAATATCTGTCTAGTAGATAGTGCCACAAAACACATTATATCGAAAAACAAAAAATTTTTCTCAGAGTTAGTGTTTAATTCGTACAAGGTGTCAACTATAGTTGAATATGTACAAATACTTGAATATTCCGGACGAGTTCACATCATGTTAACAAATGGTACCCACATATGCATTAAGGATGCATAATCTTTTTTTAGCAGTTCCCGAAGAAACTTACTTAGATTCAAATACATCAGGATGAATAAGTACCACACTCACATATGGAAACTATAAGTGAAGGTAACACAAAATATTTGTACATCATTACTAGTATTGATAGCCAAAAACTGATGTTAGAAAAACTAAGTGCATTCTCCTCAAACCTCAGGGTTATATTACAAGACAATTTCCAAAAATCGAATCACATTTGATTATGAACAAAGCAACAAAGTCAAGCCAAAGGCTTAAACTAAGCTTGAAGCTTTGTGACCCTAAGGTTTTAATACTTTGGCATGATAAGTTAGGTCACCTTAATGCTTGATATCACAGGTTTATGATTTGCATAAACCCACAATGTAGATTGGAAATCTATATTGGTTATGTTTCAACTCCCAATTATTAGATATCTAGAACCAATGACAGGAGATGTATTTACTGCTTGTTTTGTTGATTGTCATCTTAATAAGACAGCTTTCTGCTGTTAGAGGGAGATGAGAGAGTTCCTGAAAAATGCCTTATTCCTGTAGAACAATCCATACTTGAAAAATGGCCAGAATTACCGTGGAATACTCCCACTCTATATCATCTAGATCTATGTACTTCACAATATAAGAATAAAGTACAAAAAATTATGGACTTAATTACAAACGAATTCCCTGATCCTTTTAATGATGTAACAAAAGTGACTAGGTCACATGTACTAGCAATGAACATACAAGTACGAATTAATATTCCTGTAGGATAAGCACAAATTAGTGTCACTGTAAGATAAAAAATTCAAATATGGTAGCAAATGAATCTGTTACACGCTAAAAGCGTAGGGACCTATAGGTTTCAAGGACTTAGCTCCTCAGAAGAGGAAAAAAGAGAAATCAGATCCCAATTATACTCTCGAAGAGGTTATGACAAATCATACACTCCTAAAGAGGTACACCATTTCACACAATAAGAGGTTATGGAAAAAATCCACTCTCTCTAAAATTCCTGAAGAAGTTAATGTTCCAGAGGAGACATGAGTCTCAAAAGAGACTTTGGAAGCCCTGAAGAGGCAAGGGTACCCAATAATAAAGAGATCCCTATACTTTATAATTATTCAAGAAAGAGAGGATGAAAGGAAATTATCATCGATGACGCATTTGCACATGCAGTGGCTACACAAATATCAAGGTAAAATGAGAATGATGACTGGGACATAGAACCACGTACTATGAATGACTATCGACAAAGAAAAGATTGTCCAAATGGAAAAGTGTAATCAAAGAACAATTAAAGTCTCTCAATAGATGTGGTGTACCTGGACTTATAATACAAACCCCAAAAGGTGTTAACCCTGTAGGTTCAAATGGTGTTTGTAATGAAAATGAATAAAATTACTAGATACAAGGTAAGACTTGTGGTACAAGGTTTTCTACAGAAACCTGGGATTGAAAACATAGACAGACATAAATATAAAAATCCTAGAAGGATTTGCTTTGCCTGAAGCAAAGTTAAATAATACATACTCAATACTATTAAGAAGTTTATTGTACGGCCTAAAGCATTCCAGAAGAATATAGTACAATTGTCTTAGTAAATGTTTATCTAAGAAAGGGCATGAAAACAATCCCATTTGCCCATGTATCATTAAAAAATCCTTAAAACAATTCACAATAATACAAGTTTATGTAAATGACATAAATCTAATTGGGACTCTAAAAGAGCTCAAGAAGACTATTGACTATTTATAAAAGAATTTTGAATCGACCTGCAATCAAGAGAAGTTATAATGAGATATTTTATTCTTTGTAAATATGCTTGCCACATATAATTTTGTTCCAACTCAAAGGCACTGGATTTGTATCAAACAAATTCTACGATATTTTATCAAACAAATTCTACGATATTTATGTCTGCTTTATTCTTATTGCTATAAAGATTCAAACTTTGTAGGATATGAAAATTCAGGATATCTTTCTAATCCTCATAAGAGTCGATCACAGACCGGCTATGTGTTCCTTAGGGGTCATTTGTTAATTTCACATATCATGTGAAAATGCTTTACATATGTAAATGACTCACATGTGAGTCATTTGCATATGCAAATGACTCACATGTGAAATGCATTCAATCATTTGTCATTTTCACACCTCTTCATATGTAAATTAAAAGTAATCCAACGGTTCACCATTTATCATAATATTTTTGTTACTTTTCATGATTTATCACAAATATCTTAAAATATATATAGCAAAGGACTATATCTCTAAGCCAAAAAAGGCATTCTAGAGAGTTTGGATGGTTCAGATCATCAAGATGGGGCCCATAAAATTAAGAATTTCAGATTTTTATTGTTAGATCTTTTTGTAAATATTTCAAACTATATTATGAACCAACGGTTGAAAATTGGTCTTATGGCCGTTTTTAGTCTTCACAAGAGTCTCAACGGTTCTGATTTATATTAGGGGGTCCACAGGAGTCAAAAAATCAAGAAAGGCAGACTAGGTTCAATCACGTCCAATGGTCTCAACTGTTTTGATCATATCTCAAGTTGTATGATGATCCAACGGCTGAAAATTGGTCTCATAGCCGTTTTTTGTTTTCACAAGAGTTTCAACAATTCTGATTTACATTAGGGGGCCTACAGGAGTCAAAAAATCAAGAAAGGCCGACTGGGTTCAATCACGGGTTCAATCACATCCAACGGTCTCAACTGTTTTGATCATATCTCAAGTAGTATGATGATCCAACCGCTGAAAATTGGTGTCTGACCCGTTTCTGACCTTTAGAAGAGTTTGGACGGTTCAGATTGCATTTTGGGGCCCACAAAATTTTAAAAAAATGGAAAAATGAGGACTGCCATATATGGTTACTATTCACCCGCCTAGTAACAGTAACATGTGTAATGTTTTCACACATGTTGAGGTGTGAAAATTCTTACCTGATTTTCAAGCCATTCTCATACTATTTTTACATCTTCCTTACACATCTCATGCGTAAATGAGTGAACACAAACGTGATGGTATGTAACCATTTCACATGTGGTTCATTTACCTATGTAAATCACCCAAAACAAACAACCCCTTAGTAGTAATACCGTCACTTTTTGGCATTCTACTAAATATACTTTGGTAACTACTTCTTTTGACCATGCTGAAATTTTAGCCCTCTATGAAGCCAGTAGGGAATGTTTGTGGCTAAAATCTTTGATTCAGTATATTCGTAGTTCTTATTAATTGCTTCCTAGTATAGGTACCCAAGCACTATCTATGAAGACAATGAGGCATATATTCAACAGATTAAAAAAGGATATATTAAAGGTGACAATACGAAGCGCATTACACCAAAATTCTTCACACATGAGTTTTAGAAGAATAATGAGATTGAAGCCAAGCAAGTTTGTTCAAGCAACAACCTAGCTGATTTGTTTACCAAGTCATTACCAAAATCAACATTCCAAAGGCTTGCATATGAGATCAGCATGCGTAGAGTCTATAATCAAACAATGTAAATGTTATTCTTGTTAGGGGGAGTAACTGATCAGAGGTAGGGATCCTGAAGCAAGCTACTCATGACATGTATGCTGTACTCTTTTTCCTTTCCTAGGTTTTATCCGACTAGGCTTTCCTAGTTAAGGTTTTCACGAGATAACGTTATACACGTCCAACACTAATTCAATGATCGTATAGGATGTTGTACTCTTTTTCCTTCGCTTTGGTTTTCATCCTACTAAGTTTTTCCTTCGCAATGTTTTAATGAGACAACTATTATTGAATAGTGGTCATCCAAGGGGAGTTTTATAAAAGGTTTTATCATATGTGGCCCACATTGGTTAAGGAAAGCACTTAGGGTTAGAATCTTGCGACATTAGGTTTCTTAGGAAGAAAGCAATCTTATTCTATAAATAAGATCCTCCTCCCCCCTTATTATATACACATCTCTCATCTAAATAAGATTCTCTCCCTCCCTATTTCTCTTTCTCTCAACTTATCTCTTCTTTCATGGATTTGGTTTTCCAACAGCTTGAAGCTATTCACAGGAAAATTGTCAATGTTAATAAATTATTATCCATCCTATAAAGGTAGTTTCGTGTTCCATAATTTGGTCTTTAACCTCCCAAAACTGAAAAAGAGAAACAGACTCAGATATTTTGTGATACTTGTAGCTTATTGCAGCTGTATTTTTGTAATTAGGATGTCCCGCCATCTGGACGTTGTAGGTGTAGCATTAAATTTTAGTGGTTTACATATATGTGAGGTAATCAGTCAGAGTAATTAACATTACAAAACTTCCAACATAATTGTCTTCACCCCTTCATTCTTCTCTCAGTCCTCACTGCATTTTAATCCAATACCTAAATCACATGGATCCATGCAACTCTACATGGTATCAAAGCAAAGACCAAATTGTGGTGCCTGCCCCGCTAACAGCTTAGGGATATCATCAGCAGGAAATACTGCTTATGTAAATGACAATAAACAAATAAATATGTCAAACCTTGAGTTAAAACATGCAGTTAAAACAAGTGGCCAAAAGTGTTTGGGTACCTTCTTTCTTTAAGTCTCAAGTGACAAAAAAGATGTCAAATATGTTAGTACTGTATCATCATCATGAACACTTAACGATAGTTGTTCCCTCATGATGCTTTCAATAAACATAGATTGAATTCTATATACTTTAAAACACCCATAATATATAATTGTATTTTATACATCCGCAAAACCAATCTTCTGAATTACATTTCCGTAAACCAATCTTCAGTAAGGCTCCACTGACCTTATCAAACCATGCTCTAAAAGAATGTTTTAACTTACAACATTTTTTTATAAAATGTTTTAGCCCTTAGATGGCTTTCTTAAAAGACCATTTTCTCCTCTCCCGACAAACACAACCTGGTGGAGGTCTCATATATACCTTTTGTGATAGGTCACCACAAAATGCCTCAGATATAAAAAAAGACATTAGGCCACAAGTTTTGTGACAACGGCAACCCAAATAAGGAAGATCTACAGAAGCTGCATTGTAGATTGGGCAAACGCATCCACTTCTTAGGAGGTAGGACTAAAAAGTAAATACTCAAATCATTGTGAAACTTTTGTATAGGCAAAACATCATAGAATTAGTGTTACTTTCATGTGTCACAAAATAAAAGTCAATCAAACTATGGTTGTTAAATTGTATCACAAATCGTTCAAGGGTTTGAATCAAATCAAATCGTGAATCGAATAGTGAATCATATGATATTTTCTGCTTTTCTTAATATAGATAGAAAAAGATAAAAAAGAATAAAAAAAACATTGAATAAATAGGAAAAATTATAGATGACCATAATCTATGTATTTTCAATCCATATCAACATTAATACCTAACAAATAGTAGCCTCTTAATATATATATATATATATTGAAAATGGCAGCTTCTTAATATATTACTAGTTGAATCGATGCACATGATTAACATGTCAAAAAAGAACTAAAATGGATCCAGTGTCCACACATACATTAAAAGAAGAAAAAAAGGAAGGAAAGGCTCACACACGAAAGCATTAAATTCATGATGCATCATCCACCTGCAAGGCCCACATAGCCACACTTGAAATATATTCACATGTGAGACCCACCAATGCATCACTGATCATCATCATCATCATCATCAAAGTCTTATCCCAACTATGTTGGGGTCGGCTATATGAATTCTATTTCTCCATTCCGTTCTATTTTGAGTCAAATCCTTCGATAAGTTAAACTTCTTCAAATCCCAATTAATGACTTCCATCAATATTACCAATGCATTACCGACATATGTTCAAAAAAAAAAAGGGAAGAGCAAAATGAACAGTTGGGCCACCAGTTTCTGTTGATATCTCAGGTCGCCCCAACCCATCAATGGGAATGGTCAGTTTTTACCTACAGATGGATGAACAAAAAAAAAGACTGAGAAATAATAAAAAAAAAAAACAATCCATCAGTGGGCCCACACATTGTGACATCCAAATAAATGTAACATTTGGACCCAACACATTCAGAAATCACATTGGTCCCATGTGTGGACGAAACAGATGCTATATTTGGGGACAAGAGATAATAGATGTGGGCCCACCATTAATGGATGAAAAATAAAATAAAATACAGAGAGAGACGAGTGAAGAGGTGGGCCCCACTGATGGATAAGGGCAAGAAGTCGCCATAGTAGGGCCAACCACTGATGGATGAAAAATAAAAAATAAAGAGAGAAGGGAGACAAGTGCATTAGGTGGGCCCCACTAATGGATATACAATGTTGAGCGACAGGAAGATGCAATAGTGGGGCCCACCACTGATGGATGAAAATAAAAAATAAAAAGACATATATAGAGAGAGAGAGGATGAACAGAAACTAAATAAATAAATTAAAAAAAAACAAAAGAACAAAAGCATACGTGGAAATCGACCAGCATCATCTTCTTCTTGCTGGAGTTCTTCGTTGGAGCATGGAAGAGCTTCACCAATGCTGCAGCAGCAGTAAGAACTTCACCAATGCCTTCGTTACCCTCGCCAGGACACTCGGCTAGGCTTAGAACAACTTGACCATAGACAAGAGCTTGCAATAAAGGGAACAGGGAGAGTTGGATTCTGCATTTTCTTCAGTGGCTTGTTTGTCTGTCTTTCAATATCTTAAGGCATTAATGGATATTAAATCAAGTTTTCATAAGCCCCCAAAAAAAGCCAGAAAAAAAATAAAAATAATAAAAATAAAAATAAAGTCCCGCCCCTACAGTTTCCCTCCCAGACAGAATTGCTAATATTGCACAATTCACTACAATTCGAAATGGAATCACACAATTTGTACCCAAATTGTACTATATCTGCTCAAATACAATTTAGCAGGTTGATACTAAATGGTTTCCTTCTTATAAGATTCAAATCGCGAATCATGTGATTTTGACAACCATGTACCAAAGGACAATTCGAAACAACCCAACAAAGAAAGAGAACCAAAGCTTTTCCAAAGGACCATTTAAAACAACCTTAAAATTCAAGCACATAAGGGTTGCAGCTAAAGATTCTGACACACAACAGTTACTGGTGGTCCTTCATACCTGTTGAGCAGTCATTTCCCAATAGTCCCATCAGTCACAAATCAAGTCCAATATGATATCCAAACCTGAAACTGCACAACAGAGTCGAAGGCCAAGACAGAGAAGATGGGTCTCAGACCCAAAGTTCCACATAGAAACTCAATCAAATCTTTCACAAAGAAAGAGAACCAAAGCTTTCCCAACTGAAGGACTACACAAAATTTTTTTATAAAACCTCACAACCATAGTTCAAAATAGTTGGTTGTAATTAAATAGCAGTGCTACAATCTAGAACCTAATAGAGCCAAGCAGTTTTAATTTAAAACATTTTTTTTCCTACTTCTCCTCAATAACCTTTCCTAAAATTGTTTCTACCCTCACATGGTTCCAAATCACCAAAAAAGCATGATTGACTGCTACACAATATTTGAATTGTTCTGATGATTTAAAACTTTCACATCACTATGCCACTACTTATCACCCACTATGTAGTGTTTTGGCCACTGGCCGCTATGTCCACCGCAACCGCTATTTTTATCATTGCTCACAACACCAAAATAAATAAATAAATAACACATACATAAATGAAAACATCCTGGCCAAATGGGCTACATTGAAATTATAACTGTATTTTGCTTTTTGTAAAACCCTAGACTTAACCACAACCTTTTATTTGAATAACATATAAACCACCACCCAATTGATATCATCCGAGCTTATGAAATTCCTAATTAAGGAGCCCTAATGCAGTACAATAAACCAAAGGCAAATACAAACCCTCACCATGGATGTAAATAGCTTCGTAGCGGCCGATATATCGGCCATAACGCCCAAGCGCAGTATGCTTTTTGCGAAATAGCAGCGCTCACAAGCGTAGCGGCCCGTAGCGGCCAATACATTCCAGTAGCGGCCGCTACGGCCGCTATATTTCTGTAGCGGCCGCTATGTATGGGCCTGGTTAAATCAGGCCCCTCTTCCCGTAGAATAACAAAAAAAAAAAAAAGTAGAAAAAGAGAAAGAAAGGGAGAAAGAAAAAAAAAAGAGAAAGAGAAAGAGATAAAATGGGACGAGTTGCAGACGACATACCTGATACGGCGGCGGCAACAGCAACATCACGGCAGCAGCAGCATCACAACGACGGCAGCAGCAGCATCAGGCAGCAGTGAGCAGCAGCAGCGGGCAGCAGCATCAGGCAACAGCAGCGAGCAGCAGCGAACAGTAGCAGGCAGCAACGATCAGCAGCAGCAGTAACAGGAAGCAGCAGCAGCAAAAGGCGGCAGCAGCAGAACCCACCAGCTGCTCCTCTTTCTTCTTCATCTTCTTTTTCTTCTTCTTCTTCTCCTCCTCCTTTCCCTCTTTCCTAAAACCCGATCGTCTATTTTGGGCGATAGTTAGGGCAAGTGAGCAACATATATCGTTCATCTGTATTTTATTTTGTTAACCGGTCGGTTATGGACTACAATGGCCCATTTGATGAAAGGTAGAGATAAAAATTAAATGGGCCACTCAAAAACATTAAAAACCATTAAAAACATTTAAAAAAAATTAAGTGGGCCCATCCAAAACAATAAAACCTAAAGAACCTGTTGTAACCATTGGTGGGCTCCATAATGAGGCAACAATGTTAAAATAAAAAAAAGTCACATAGGAGCCAAGTATTACTAAATTGAAATTGGCACCTTTCTCAAATTTCACTTAAATTGGAAATAGGGTCATAACCAACTTTCACACCTACTTTTTACAGTTATCTATAAAAAAAAATTCCACACCTACTGAAAATAAAGCACATCCAAATTTCACACTAATTGAATATAGATTATTTAATAGGACACAGGCCCAACCAAAGTTCACTCTAGTTAATAGGAAATAGGGCCCTAACCAAGTAACACTCCAATAGAAAATGGACCTTTTTCAATTTTCAATTTAATAAAAAATTCCCCTCCGCATATATATAAATATATATATTTCAAAATATAACTATGAAATAACCATTAAAAAAACAAATCCAAACAATTTTACTCTAATAAAAAATAGGGCTTTAATCAAATTTCACTTTAATAGAAAAACTTTCTCCATATATATATGTGTGTATTTCAAGCTAAAACTATGAAATGTTATATTCTAAGCATGATTAAACAACATTAATCCATATGAAAAAAAAATTATCATTCCTATTTTTTCTACTAATTGATATCATCCTAGTATGTACATACATATGAAATGAGCGCTTTCGAGAACATTTAGGGGTAGCACCAATAGGAGATAAGATTAGAGAAACTCGTTTAAGATAGTTTGAGCATGTTGAGCGTAGGCCAGTAATAGCACCGGTGAGAAAAAGTTTGGATATACAGGTGGATGGTCCATCAAGAGGTAGGAGTAGGCCGAAGAAAACATGGATTGAAGTCATTAATTCAGATTTGAAGAAGTTGCACTTATCGAAAGATTTAGCTCAAAATAGAAAGGAATGGAGAAGTAGAATTCATGTAGCCGACCCCAACATGGTTGGGATAAGGCTTTGATGATGATGATGGATGATGATTGAGCGACACAAGACCTCATGCAATGAGGCGACCGCTACATACCCTTATACAAGTTACTTTTGCAAAACAAGCATATATTCTATCATTTTCCAATATTCTGGATTTCTTGGAATTTTTTCAAATTTTTTTGAAGACATTTTTCAATTACGCCGCTACGCCACTACGTTTCGCCTGCTATGTAGCGTTTTTGCGGCAGGCCGCTACGCCCGCCGCAACAGCTATTTTTATCCTTGACCCTCACACTAACTAATAGGGGATCGGCCCATAGGATAATTTGTGCAAGTAAAGACTTACATAGAACCCTCGCATTTTTGTACATTGTGTGTAAGTCTACAACACAACCCACAAAAGAACCACCTCCCTCCCCAATAAAATTTATCTACATATTTGAACACTTAGCACCATATAAACCTACTGATATAACCTTCCTCCATTTTATGATAATCTGCACTATTAAAACCCATGAATTCCTTTATAACTCTCTTATCATTTTATATTAGATGACACGGGATAATAAATCACAAAAAAAAAAAAGGTTTCTACCTTGTATTAAGTCATTTTTCGTTTCCAAGGATTTCAGCAGAACAATGTGAACACACAGGAAACTGCTTCACAACACTTTCAATGATCTGTTTGGCAAAAATAGGCTAATCTATTTTTCACAGGAAACTGCAACAGTAAAACCATTTTAACCCAAGTGATTTATATTTTGACAAAAAAATGAAATTCCAGGAATAAAAATCTGTCTCACTTTGACAAACAGAACTTTTAAAGCTGAACCTCGGATTAGATAAGGCAATGATGATGATGACAACGTACTTGACAAGAGCCAATAAGTTAAAAGGGTTCAATTCTACCAAGCACTAGCATTCTAGAGAAAGAAAGTCACAATCAAAAAACGGTGGGGCATGATAGAAATAACCAACCATTAAATCCCTCCATGTGCACAACTTCCTCACAAGGTCCTGACATAAAATAACATAACAAATAGAATAAGAAATAAATTAGAAATAAATGCATGTATAACAACAGATTGTTAGGCAACAACCTAAGGAAAAGGTGATATACCATGGTTTCCAAACATCTCAGCAAGATGCCTCCTTGACCATTCAGGTTCCTTGAAACTATAGATGCAGCAGCAGACTCCCCAGGAAAAGCCTCACTGTCTTTCATGTAAAGTTGCAAACAAGCCATATTTGAACGTCGACTTGCATCAAGAACAAAATTGAGTTGGTCTTCAGGACAATCTGAATTCTCTGAGGCACTTTAATCTTTCAGAATTTGGAACTCGAAAGAAAACTCTGTGCAGAATCATAAGCACATAGAAGACATGGGGCCAAAAACAAAAAGGGGAGCCATCTTGTAATCAAAGAGTAACTACAAATTGGTTACATGACGTAGAACATAAAAGTAACATAAATTCTATCCTGGGGAACATGGTCTAACAATAACAACATGTAGAACATCGAATCTAAAGGGAACAATGACAGATTCTACATGGACATGGCATGTTAAATCATGATTGATAGATTCTACATGGACATGGCATGTTAAATCATGATTGATAGAAGAATAGCAATCTTAGGGTCATAGATCTAAGCATACATGCATTACAAATAAAAAGACACAATACTAGATCATGCAGAACCAAGGAAATTAAGGACCAAAGAACCTTAGATGTGCTTGACCATTTAAATGTCTTAGAATGACTGCAAATCTGATGCTTGATGATGAATCTCAGCCTCTAATGCTAGAATCTAGATTCAATAATGATGATGATTGGTATAGTGCTAATTAAGGTCTCCAAGGTGTGGTTCAATTGCAATGGTCAAGAAAGATATTGGCCAGAGGCTTAAATAATGCTTAAAGCCAGCAAAAAAAGGTTAGAAACTGGCTAGGAAGCAAATCTCTCGAAAATAGGTGTTTGCATAGGTTACCTCCAACAGTATCAATGACAAGGCCGGTTTCCACCAACCAGATCTACGACAAGTCTGGGTTCTTTGCTAACGAATCCCAATCTGAGATTTACAGGCTAATACATTTACCACCAACAGAATTGGCAATAAGGTAAAGTCCTGATTGTTTAAAAGCAAAGAGTATCTGAAATGGGTCCAGAATCCAAATGCTATATTACCGTCGACGAAAGCAGCAACGAGGTTCTGACTAGGTTGCTGCTGATAATTTTAGCGTCTAAGTGGATCACACCTTAAAAAGGTCATCACCTAGAGGTCTCACCAAAGAACAGACCTAACCTTTGGCAATTTTGCACAAAGTGGCCGCTCACAAGTCTCAAACCTGCGTTATCACACATGGCACCCGTGACTTTTACCATTTCACTAAAGCAATGACCCTAAAGTGGTCCCACCAATTCTAGAATAATTTCAGTAAAATGCATGGAATGACTGAATGGATTGCATAATGTAGAAAATTAGGTGCATAGGGCATATACATGCTGTCATACAATCATATAAATGCAAAATCACATAAAAATCCGATTATATCATAAACAAATAATATTATCAAGGTTATTACCCAGGTATGCTTCCTTACAGCGAGAACTATCTCTAAACAACTAGTCAATTTGGTCAGGGTGACTGCACAACCTAACCCAAATCCAACCCAGCAATTTGAGGTTCAAGTTAACATTCCAACTTGATAAATACATGTATTGGGTTTGGGTTGAGTCCATACTTGTTACTCAACCCACCAACCTAATTCATTGTACTTCCAACTCACATTCCAAACCAAGAATTCAGGCTTCAAGCTGACATTTCTACCAGATTAATAAATGGGTAGGCTCAGGGGGCATGTGTGGATAACTCTTAAGAGATCAACCCACCCTAAATCCGACCTAACCAAACCTATTACCACCGCTACATTGCACCAACCCAGAACTGGAAATAGTGTAGAAGGCTTGGCAATGATCTATCTCATAGATATAAAAATCAGACTCAAGGAGTGACTTGATCACACTCAAGTCCGTAGAGATTTAAGGTAATACATATCGCCAAATGCTTTGGGTATTTCATTGAAAATAGTCAAAGGCGATTCATAGAGTACAAAGATAACTTAATCACATCATAAATCTAATCAAAGTATCTAACCAAATCACAACATAACTAGAAAGCTATTCTCATCATAAGAGATCCTAATCACATCATAACTCAATCGTAAGCCTTTTTCTAACAAATCAATCCTTCTCTGCAATGATCTTTATTTTCCTCTACAATCACACGGTCCTTTTAAGAAAGGATTGTGTAATTAATCACAATAAATATAACCCCTTGATATCAACTGATGTCTACTGTGCTTTGCTGGTGATCACCATCTGCCTGTAGGGCCCATCATGTTGCATCCCACTCTTTTTTGAGTCTATTGGAGCCAATGACCCACTAGATCAGATTTTTCATGAATTCTCCAAGAAAGCTACTAGTAGTATCGTTCTTCTTGAAAAGAATCATGAATTTGTGAGGCTTGAATCAATGTGTGGGCAAGATGATTTTAAATGAAGATAAGAAGGTTTTCCAGATTTTCCTTCCAAAGCGAAGATATAGCTGTCAGAAGTGCGTAGGAAAAAATGGAAATATTTTTTCCATTGAATTTAAGTGGTAAAACATTTGATTTCTAAATGGCAGCCATCAGAGTCACCAAAAGTACTATGAAAAACCAGATTTATAAAGTGCCATGAACAAAAAACAGGGGTAATCGGTGCTCCAGCCAACGAAACATTTGGTTGTAATTGGGGCAAATCCTCTTCTAAGATATTCCTTTCCCAAATCAAATGTTACAGATGTGATAATTCCAAAAAAAAAAAGAAAAGAAAAGAAAACCTCATTCAACTGGTCAAATCAAATCTAAGCACAGAGCCAAGAAAATTAATGGCTGAGATGAAATCGCACCCAAAAAACTGTCAATAAAGATGATGACGAAAATGGCCCACCTCTTAATGACATAAAAAACCAGAAAAGCCCAAAAATCCTCCAGTAAAGTAAGCAGCCAAGAAATGATGATTCAGAGAACTATACTAATTGTTTGAATGGGCCCCACACAAGATTCCAGATTATTGAGAAAGTCGAGGGTTGCCTGTTATTATGTCCCCAAAACACAGTTTCTTGATCCAGATTTCAGCAAGATGAATGTAACACAAAAACCAGAATAGATGGGCAACCACGGCTAAAGGGTTTGGTTTTAGATGATCAAAGGTGGGCTGCAGAATACACTTAATATGTTCTCAATGACAGAAGTTGCAGACGAACAAAGTAACCAGCATAAGAGCCAAGTGAACCTCAAGATCTAGATACTGGTTGTATCTAGTAGCAAGACAGTGGGTGGACCACCTGAAATATATTCAGACCCCTGATCACCCTAACCAGAAAAAAAAAAAAAAAAAAGAAAAAACTTCTGACTCTGACAACATGACAAAGTGGAAGAATATTTGAAGAAATAATATTGGCGGAATGAATCAGGTATCTATCCCTTGGATGGTCTCTTTTTTATAATCATTGGGTATGATATTTACAGCAAGTATATCCCCTTGATTTAGGGTAAATACAATCAATATCCCCACGATTGGGGTAACTATACACTATGGGATTAATTAACAAAAATCTTTTAGTAGAGTATCCATCAGGGTCAACATGGATAGCTATAGTATGAATCGACTAGCCTGGCTTTTGCACAGCCACCATTGACAAATTTCTCTGAGAAAAAGAGAGGTTTAAATGGATTAACAAATTTTTTCTGCACAGAAGTAATCCCATTGATTTCAGGTAGCTACAATCAATATCACCTTGATTGGAGTCACTGGAATCTACTGGATAATTTTACCTAAATAGTACAGATTACAGTGCTATGGGTGTGTATCATAAAGTTGTTAAACAAAGCTACGAGGAAATGATAGCACAATCTACATTAAAAGACATTTTCAGTGTACATATTGAGCAGCAGTAGTTTAAGGTGTATGGCGTTCAATCTTTCTTGCAGTTGAAGGTTGGTAGAAGAAACATAGTACACAATCAAATACATGTGCAAGATATACAAATGGGGAAAATTTTCTCCACTCCAAAAATGTCAACGAGCCAATTGCATCCTAAGATAATTAAAGAATCCAGCTAAAAGTTAGAAATTAAATAACAGGACAGGAAATTCCAAGGATGAATGCAGTGAACATTAGGTAAAGAAGCAAAATAAATAAATAAACAAATAATAAAACAAGTGAACTGTCTGATATATAACCTCCATACCAACTGTTTAGAAGAAGATAAGGTTATTGTGGCCATACTGATTAATTAACAATTTTTCAAAGAAAATCTGCTGAAGATTTTAAAACAAGGGGGAAAGAATCAACATACTAAGTAATGGCTGTGATTTATGCAAATATGTAGTTTGTACCTATGTTATATGAACTCGGCATTAGTATCAAATGTAACGCCCCACCCCCACATGTGTAAAAAAGACTGGGTCAACTGAATGACCCATTGGGCTGGCCCATTGGGCTGGCCCGTTGGGTCGGTCCATTGGGCCGGCCCGTTTGGTATGATAATTACAGATTAGGAAATCTATAATTATGATCTGTAGACTGCTGTACATTACCATGTATAGGGAGATTCTGATTGGTATGATAATTACAGATTAGGAAATCTGTAATTATGATCTGTAGACTGCTGTACATTACCATGTATAGGGAGATTCTGATTGGTATGATAATTACAGATTAGGAAATCTGTAATTATGATCTGTAGACTGCTGTACATTACCATGTATAGGGAGATTCTGATTGATATAGATTGCTGTAGTTTCTTTTTATTAAAAGGCAAAATAGTTTGCTTTGACAACTTGCAACCAATACAACCAGTAGATTCAGAGAAAGTGACTTTTCCAAGGCTTTTATTCGCAAGTAAAAAATCTAATTTTCCTTTGGACAAATGACCTAACCGAAGATGCCATAAGCTAGAGGATGAAGTTGATGTAGACGCTGCCAAAAGTGGTGAGGAAGGAACAAGAAGAGAGGTCAAGTGATATAGATTCCCTTCTTTATGGCCAGTCCCAATCTGCTTCCCGGAGCGAGGATCCTGCACAACACAACCAGTGGAGTTAAACGAGACAAGATAACCCAGATTAGTAAGTTGACTGATGGAAATGAGGTTAATAGCAATTCCTGGAACACACAAAACATTCGGTAAAGATAGTCGTCCAGAGGAAGACTGAGATGTGATAGTACCAATGGTGGAAACAGGCATAGTGGTGCCACAAGTAGTATGAATGTTTAGAAGAGTAGAAGGCTTTCGACTGATACTTAATAATGATGAATCAGAAACCATGTGAGATGAGGCACCTGAGTCAAATATCCATGATGGAGTTTTACCAGAGAATGAGGCCATGGCAGAATTAACTGGTTCAGCTTGAGTAGTATTGGGACCACTGGAGGAAGTGAGGAGGAGCTGCTGCAAGCGTTCATCAATCATAGTCTGGATCTGAATAGAGAAGTCAGAAGGTGCTTCAGCAGTCACTGCTGCTATCTGGTTATGTCCAGGACGTTGACCGGGACGTCGATTTGGCTCTTTCTGATTCTGTTTCTTTTTCAGCTGAGGACAGTCTCTCTTCCAGTGTCCTGGTTCTTTGCAATAATTACAGATGTTGTTAGAACTGACAGGTTTACCCAAAGAGGATGACTTAGCAGCAACGAGGACGTGATCGGACTCAACGGCTTTGCGCTTTGATAAGATCTGTTGAGTTTGTTCCTCTGCTAGAAGTTCAGACAAAGCCACATCCACATATGGCAATGGAGATCGATGTAATAGTAGACCCCTAATGTGTTCATACTCAGGGCGAAGAGCCATAAGAAACTGAACTAGTCGAGTTTCTTGCCGATATTTTTCAAAAGTAGTTGAGTCGGCAGAGCAGGTAAACTGGGGTTCCATTAGAGCTAATTGATCCCATAATGCAGTCATTTTGACATAGAATTCATGAATGGACTGAGAGCCTTGTTCGGCAGTTTTAATTTCCCATTCAAGTTGATAACGGCGGGCGGAATTGGATTGAACATATAACCGAGCCAAATAATCCCAGGTATCCTTCGGATGAGAAAATTTAGACAATTGATGTCCAATGGAGGGAGTGACTGAATTTGCAATCCAAGAATTAATTTTACCCACAGATGCTTCCCAATCCTCATAAGCAGGATCCTTGGTGTCAGGTCCTAGCTTCTTTTCTATCACAAATTTCCAAAGTTTCTGCCCCTTCAAAAAATTCATCATGAGATGGGACCAGTAAGCATAATTGGTCCCATCAAGAATAACACTAATACCAGTCACCTTCTCAGCCATTACAGATGACAGCGGAAGATGGAGATGCAAGAAAAAACAATAAAGAAGCTCTGGGCGTCCCTGTTGACAGGGTGTAGAATGGCTATTGGACTACCAAAACCCAATTAGGTCACAAATCAGCTTACAGAAAGCAAAGACTAACCAATTTTCGCACCCAACAAGCCTTGGTCAAGTCTGATCCAACGGCGGATTACAAAACTGGACGGTCTTGATGAAAACAGTCCGGCATAAAATGCTGAACAGAGATGGCCACAAAACAGTACCTTAATGCAGCCCGAAAAATCTGAAAACAAAATCACAGAATATCTCCAATAAGTGGTCGACCACCTTGAGCTGGTGCGCCCCCTCTCTGATCAAGTGTGGACCCCACCTCTGTAACCCAGCCAATGTCTGGAGGCGTGACCAACGTCCGATCTCCCCTCTTTCTCACAACAGTGGCTTTGATACCATGATAAACAATGAAAAACAAGAAGCATTGCAGAGATCTTAACAATGAATTGCTTGCTTTGATGATCCCCTTAAATAAAAGGAAACTACAGCAATCTATATCAATCAGAATCTCCCTATACATGGTAATGTACAGTAGTCTACAGATCATAATTACAGATTTCCTAATCTGTAATTATCATACCAATCAGAATCTCCCTATACATGGTAATGTACAGCAGTCTACAGATTATACCAATCAGAATCTCCCTATATATGGTAATGTACAGTAGTCTACAAATCATAATTACAGATTTCCTAATCTGTAATTATCATACCAAACGGGCCGGCCCATTGGATAATCATAATTACAGATTTCCTAATCTGTAATTATCATACCAAACGGGCCGGCCCATTGGACCGACCCAACGGGCCAGCCAATGGGTCATTCAGTTGACCCAGTCTTTTTTACATGAACATGAACGAACTAAGCATATTGAAATTGATTGTCATCTTGTTCGCCAGCACTATAAATCGGTTACTTTGTCACTCCACTTCGTCAGTTCAGTTGACAATGCTGCTGATCTCTTTACCAAAGCTCAGACCTTTGCTCGTTTCTCGTCTTCCTTGAACAAGCTCCTGCTGCTGCCGCACCATGAGCTTGAGGAGGGGTGTAAAAAAGACTGGGTCAACTGAATGACCCATTGGGCTGGCCCGTTGGGTCGGTCCAATGGGCCGGCCCGTTTGGTATGATAATTACAGATTAGAAAATCTGTAATTATGATCTGTAGACTGCTGTACATTACCATGTATGGGGAGATTCTGATTGGTATGATAATTACAGATTAGGAAATCTGTAATTATGATCTGTAGACTGCTGTACATTACCATGTATAGGGAGATTCTGATTGGTATGATAATTACAGATTAGGAAATCTGTAATTATGATTTGTAGACTGCTGTACATTACCATGTATAGGGAGATTCTGATTGATATAGATTGCTGTAGTTTCCTTTTATTTTTTCAGCACAGTTGTAAATTAGCTCATTTATAGGAATCCTTGTATATTTAAAGGCTTGCAAGGGGATCATCAAAGCAAGCAATTCATTGTTAAGATCTCTGCAATTCTTCTTGTTTTTCATTGTTTATCAACATGCATGCATGATATTGTTCGCTTTGGCCCTTTGGCCTCACGGTTTTGCTTTAGGGGGGTCTTAACCCACCAAAAGGCCTCATGCATGGTAAGGGGATATACTGTGCATATAATCCTAGTCAATTTCCTCTCTATAGTCGATGTGAGACTCCAGGACATCACAATCTACCCCCCCTTAGGGCTGTGCATCCCTGTATAGTAGTCTGCCAGTCCCCATAACCCCCCCCCCCCCCCCCCCCCCCCCCCCGCCCTCTTGGCCAACCCACATTGAAACCCACTCACTTGCACCAGACCACAGCAGGGACCACACTCGAACTCGTCAAGAGTCGGCGCTGATACCATTTGTAATGCCCCACCTCCACACACATGCATGATATTATCCGCTTCGGCCCATTAGCCTCATAATTTTGCTTCAGGTAGGTCTCAACCCACCAAAAGGCCTCATGCAAGGTAAGGGTGCAAGCTGTACATAAAAGCTCAGTCACTTTCCTCTCTATAGTCGATGTGGGACTCCAGGACGTCACAATGAATGCGGGTATGTATCGGGTACGGGTGCACATCAAGAAAGTATGTCAAATACCTTAGAAATAAAATATCAGCACAAGTATCGGGTACGAGTGTGTATATGTCGGGTGTGGGTGAATCATGGTTTTAAGCGAGTCTGTGTATCATAGGTTTATACAGTTAGACTGATTTTTGCGTAAGTAATGCAGTGGCAGTCACTAACCATGCAATAGCAAGTGTATAAGCCAATCTAAATAATTGGATTCAAGTCATTGCTTTAAAATTATAATACATAAACAGAGTGAAAAAAAGAGACATGAAATGCAAAGAAATATTATGTCTTTTCCATTAATTTTATATTTCACTCATGGAAACCTAAATAATCTGTTTTTGTGTTAGTGTAATCAATAATTCCAGATCTCCTGCACAGTCTACAGTTATCATAGGATAATTATTAATTTTCTTGGAAAACCTAAATTCGCCTTAAAAATGGAAATACCATTGCCTTTGGTCTTGAGCTCTGAGGCCAAACAATATGCAATATACAGAAGATAGTGAGCATCAGCACGAGCATATTGGACCATCTCTTCTGATAATGGACGTTGTCTCCAGTCTTCACGCTGTAATTAGAATAACAAGTAAAAAGCAAGCAAACACTAGGCATGTGAAATCAGCAGATTTTGGCAGGTGCAACTCATGTTTAGGCTACCAACATTGAGATTCACAACTCATGATCAAGTTTGGAGAAGAAGCACATGAAAATGTCTAGATCAGAGGAACAGTGTTGTCTGCAATATGTATTAATTTGGAGAAGTCTAACAATAGGATGTTGAAGCAGTCAATTTGGCAAATAATAAAGAGAAAACTCATCCCTAACAAAAATATTGAGATTATACAAGACATGTATTAAGGGTACTAACCCATGGGAAACAAGAGTAAGAACTGTGTAATTAAGCACCTGGATAAAGGTAGCAGCAAGGGTCCCACTTAAAGCACCTTTTATTTGCCTTCATTATGAACAACTTCACAACAGCATTCAAGGATGGAATTCCTTCATGTGAAAGCTTATCCACTACAACCATAGGTGTAGAGTTGTTTCTAAGGTCAAACTAAAACTACCTGGGGACCTTAAATTGTAAGGTAGAAGTTACAAGGAAAATTATCCTATGCACATGGTGTGCACCCTAGGTGGAGCCCACCTGATGGTCCATCCAACTGAACCACATAAATACCAACACCCCCCCCCCCCCCGAAAAAGAGTCCACAACTCCCAGGTCGGTACCCATCCAAATGGACTGGACCATTGGGTCGATCGAACAACCATGTGAATGGACTAGACTTGTGGGCCATGGATGATACGGTTAAGATGATCAAATGGGGCTGATTTTTTGGACATAAGAGGGGCCCACCTAGATCTTCAAATCCCCCAGGTCCCATTCCAAAGTGGGCCAGCATGCGGGCCCAATGAAGTTGCATTGGATAATGTACAAACCCACCCAACCAATCTCACCATTGAAAGTAGGGCAAAAAAATTAGCATTAAAGTGCTAATTTTCTCTAGTGGATTTCCAATGGTGCCTTTGGTACAGTAACCTCAAATCATCAGGTAGGTAAAGAAATGAAAGTTAAATCATGAGAGCAGACAAGAAAAACTTCAGGTTTCTCATTCAAGACTGATCAAGAACCCACAGTCACAGTTACTGGTTCAGTTCATTTTCTTTAGACTCTAAACATTGCTTTGAAAAAGAGAGCACATATATTTATACTGTACATCCAACTAAAAAGCCATTACCCTATCAGTCTCTTTCACCTTCTTGCAGGCAGGAATGTCAAATCTGAAACGATTTTCTGAATATCCAAAAGTTGCTTATCCAGGAAAATAGGGCATGGATGTTTGAGAATCAGGAAGATTTCAGATTCTTATCTGTATGACCGTATCCATCCACATATGATGAAAAAGTTTACAGATTTGTATGGATCCATGTGTGTTCCTATTACATCTATTGGGGATTACCATATAAGTTGTTGAACACCTAATTCAGTGTAACATTTGTCAACCATATTAAATTAGAAATCCAGTAGGAATGTAGGGACTATGCATAGATTATGATTGACTGTAATTTCCACAATTAGAAAAGAATAATGCAATTTCTCCATACAGTTGTTATATATAGAAGAGTCCTCTGACAATGAGGGATACGGAATTCAAAACCAAATTCACTGCAATCTTTCAGCTAATTTCTTATCTTGTCCTGGATTTGTCATGGTATTACAGTTGCTAAAGGTTCCTCTTGCTCGATTGAGGATATGTAGTGTCTCTATATTGTGCATATGATAGTGGGCCATATGGGGGTCACCCATGGATTAAAACCAAGGTATTGGTCACAGTATCACCAACCCCAAAAATTGATACGGTCTCAGTCGTCGTTCGTGGTTAGTCATGGTGTGATTTTTTTTACCCCAAAAAAATTTGAAAAAATACCCAAAAATTTTAGACTACTGTAGAAAACTAGAAAGCAATGTATTTCTTTTCCAATTAGTAACAACTATAAAGAAAAGGGATTTTTGTGACGACCCCAACCTAACCTGGTGGGTCAATCTGTCCTAGATGGGCCACCTTTGGCCAGCCCAATTTGAGGCTGAATTGGGATGATGGGCCAAGTTTTGTCGGGTTCAACTAATTGTTACTTAGGGCCCAAAGTCATAATAGGAGTTTGACCCAGACCCATTTGTAAAAACCCCTGAATACCAATAGGTGAGACTCTTGGACTACCCAAGAGTAACTCTGCCATGGGAAATTTGTAAGGACTTCCATGTGGGGAATTCCAAGCATTGTGACCCTTCTCATGGTCACCACATCTATTTTATAAGAGGTCTCTCCCTTATTTTCCACACCTTTCTTCAAAGATTAGAAAAGGGAGATAGAGGGGAATCTAATCCGAGCTATGCTTATTAGTGTGGAATAGAGACTCACAAAGAAGTGGATGTTCGGTTTGCGACCTCTCACAGCACGAGCATCGATTGTCTATTCTAGGTGAGTGGAACTTCTCATTGACTTACTGTGATGAGATGATGATTGAATGTTTGTTCAGTTGAGAATTATTTTTACAAGAAGGCATGCAACTACCAAGAAGATACTGTCGACAAGTCTGTTTTTGGATGCATAGACATAGATTCAAATTCTATTCCTAGATTTTTGATAATTTGATTCGTCCTCATAGTTTAATTCATCGTTAGGGATTGTTCTATTACTAAACTGATCAAAGGATAATAGAGAATTCAGTTGGAATAAGGGGTTTTTCCAGAACAGCACCATTTTTGAGAAGTTTTGTCACTAATAGTTGTGGGTCCCAATGGACCATCTGATCAAGGATCAAGCCCAGTGATCTGAGAGATCATTGATGGGCAACCCTAATAATGGTGTCCTCTGATGACTTGGATCTCAAGGACCCACCATCCAAACACGAGAATACCTGATACACATGAGCATTTTTGTCGACCCACTGTATACCATAAAAATGGAAGAAAACTCAAAATCTGAGTATGGACTTGGATAGACTGATGCTCTAGGATCTGTATGACTCTTGAAGTCTGATTTTAACACCTAAGAGGGAGGATTATCATATAGGATGTACCAGAAATTGTGACCTTTCAGTTTTTATAATGTCATTGGCACCTATGAGTGTCTGGGATGGTGTACCCACATGGTCCACCTGATGAGTGATCAGTCCCCCACATCTAGTAGGGGACTGATGGGCGACCACTAAGATGGTAGACCGATGTGGTTTGGACCATTGGGTCCCACCATTTAATTACCTCAAGAGGCAGGGGCATGAGACATGTTCTGGGAGGAAATTTTTGGGTTCTGTCAAGTTGTATTATTTGTAACGTAGTTTATGTAATTTACAGATTGGTCCTTGTTGTCAATATTTATATTTAAGAACCCCATTTTACTACCACTTGATAATCTGTAAGGAGAAAAATTTGGAATTGACTTAGACTTGGAAGGATAAGTGTTGGCACCATTGATTAATGACCACTAATCCTTTTCTTTAATGATGGTAATTACTTTTGCTTCATACACTTGTTGAGAATGACGTAGGAATAATTGTGTGATCCAATATAATAATTATTGTTTGTGATAAAATCTCTAATGTAATCATATGATAAATAAATTACCTTTCAAAAGATTTGGGCAATGCCACATGCCAGGTACCAACTCCGATTCGGAGTGAAGCGAGGACTTAACCTTGAGTATGTGAGATTAGCCATTGACAGAATGAGATGATGATGAGGATAATGAGAACTTCTCTTGTGGATGTTGCTTGAGGGAAGAAGGATCAACAATCATGGCGGATGATAGGCCAAGTTGTTGAGGAGGAATAAGGAACTTCCTTGTGGATGATTAATCGAAGGAAATAAGGTCAACTATCTTGGTGGACAATAAAACATACTGTTGATGGAAAGTTAGATACACCGGTGTGAAGTACTGGAATCACCAATGCATTGATATGAAAAGATACTTGAGTATAAATCGGCTGGGTATCTATACTGACACATTAGTATTTCTTGAAATATATTGTTTATCCAATTGGGATGAGGTGACTTTATGTTGATTTGCTGTTTTTAATATTTTATTTTAGTGGATTTATGTCAGAAATTATCCTCATCAGTGTTATTGACTAGTAATTCGCCCCACTTCAGGTAACACATCCATAGCGGGCTCAGGGGATGATGGAGATCAGCCAGTAGAGTTCGGCATACGTGGCTAATTGAGCAGACGGAGAATAACTTTTACTTTGATGGGCTAGCCCATACTAGGACTACTCTATTAGATTAAATTAACTTCTTGTTTTTTTTCAGTAATACTTTTGTTGACTTTAAGACATTGATATATGAAATATAATTTATGCTTTGGACTTTATGCTTTTGGAATTTTATTTATGATTGGAATTGAATTCTAAATTGAAAACATCCTAAGAATCTGAACAGCTCTAGATTTTTGGGTCATTACAATATGATATCAAAGCCAACTCCTAGTTCGAATGTAGGTCCCTGCTATGGTCTGGTGCAAGTGGTCGGGTTTCCATGTGGGTAAGCCAAGAGAGTTGGAAGGCTACAGGGACTGGCACGTTACTGTACACGGACGTGCAGCCCTAAGGGGGGTGGATTGTGACCTCCTGAGTCCCACATCGACTATAAAGAAGAAAGTAATAGGTGGCCTTGGCCCAAAGGTGGGTCGACCCATGAGGACCATGGGTCTGTCCTGCATCAATTCTCTTCTTCGTGAAGAACACTTGACCTCGAGTTTTAGTAGAAGTCCTCCACGGTCAAATATCAAGCGTATAAAGCTTCGAAGTGCTTATTGATTTTCAACCTCGTGGGATGTTTTGGAAGCTATAATCAATCTTTTCATCAAGGTAGAAAGGGACTAAAAGCACGGCTTCTGTTGATATTTGACTTCAACATTGATATGTGATCTAACCATTAGAAGCAACAATTGTTGGCGTTGAAGGAGTAGATCACAGTATTCAATTCTCAATAGGCTATCCCCGAAGATAAAATCAATGTGAGGGACATCAATGAGTTGCTCAACATTTTCAATACTAGCCTTTTCACCTTTTTCAACACTAGCACCCTTTTCAGCACTAGCTTGTTCAATTTGCAAAACAACAACCCATTCTGCTAATGATGTATTTTGCCCTTCACAAAGTGGACTAATGATCAAATCCACTAGAGGACTAAATTCCTTGTTGTTTTCTTTACTGTGTATTTCTTCTTATGCCACTTGCACTAAATTAATGGTAGAATCATTTGTTTCCTGCTTTTGTCCCTCTAGATAAACTTTAACATCCTCCACAATGGGTTTAACAACATGAGCTTCAATGGTTTGTGAATCGCTTCCCGAAATGCTTCATATATGGTCGTGCTAGCTCCCATATTTTTTCCAAATGCATGGTTTCAAACCTCCAACAAAGATAGTGCCATAATATTCATCACTTTCATCTAGTCTATATAATACGCGTAGCCTTTCAAATTCAACATTGTAATAAAAAATTGATAGCGTGCCTTGTCTCAAATTTAGAAATTGATCAAAGTAGGCTTCATTATCAACGTATGATTGTCTATACTTAAGTGAATAAGTCACTCCAAGTACAGCACGATGCAACTGCAATAATAGATCTTCTTCTTGTTCCATATGGAAGACTAATAAAATAATGCGCTTTTTTTTTCTTTTCTTTTTTTTAGAAAAAAATAAATCAATCCGACTTGTTGTGTCTCTCTTCAAAACAAGCACACAGGGTCAAACGGATCTGAAATAAGAATCCGGATGGACGAAATCTTGCGATTTGAAAATGAATGGTTGAAATTGAATTGACGACGGGCCCTCGATTCAATGAGATCTACCTCAATACCTACACCATTGTGTAGATCCTATTGCCACAAGAGTGCAGGATCAAACGGATTTGAAATCGGATTCCAAATGGTCCCGATATCGCAAAGAAGATTCTGTCGTTGATGTTGGTCAAACTGATTTACTGTATTATGCTAATGTGATGCTGACATCAACTAATGACGTCACTGCTAATGTCAACAAAGGATGCTAGCTAGGTTGATAGCAGAACTAGGTCGGGTCCACCTGACTCGAACCTGACCTGGCCAATATATCAAAACTAGGCTAGGCTTTTTTGCTGAAATAGGTCAACTGAACTATGACTTGGCCTGGCTTGGAAGCTGTCTTTTAAGTCGCCTAAACACATGTGAAAAAGAGGAGCTCATATGTGATCTTTTTTTTTTTTCTTTTCACCCGAAGAGGAGTAAGAGCATAAAAAAAAGGAAGGGTTTTGAACCTTCTTCTTCTTGCTATTTGTTGAAGACATGCAGTTGATGGGAGATGGACGACAGCTATGGTGCTGGCCATAGAACTCAAAGATGGCAACGAGGGAGAATTGTTCAAAAAAAGTTGATGGTTTGACCATGCATGCAGGTGAGGCGGCGAGTGTGGTGGCTGGTGTCTCTGCTAATGGAAGGCGATGAAGTTGGTGCAGCTATTGGGGTGCTGCAGTCTAGTGCCAGGTATGCTCGTCCTCTAATCTCTTCTTCTTTTTCTTCTTCTTCTTCTTTTCCCTTTGCTCTTCTATCGATCTTCTTTTTATTTTTATTTTTTTCTTTGGATTTGGGCTGGGGCTTTCGAAGCTAGGATTGGTTACGGTCCTGGATGGGCATGATGTGTTTGAGAGTGATCTAGGATTTTTCGATTTTGGGGGTTTTGAATGCAAGGGGTACTAGGGCACTTGGTTGGTTTTGTGATGTGGTTGGAAAGGTAGGGTTGACTAACGATGTTGGAAGAGGGGTCTCGGATTGGGTTTTTGGCAAATGTTGGGAAGGGTGGTGTTTTGTCAAGGTTGGTTTCTGGCGGGAGTAGGGTCTCAAGTTTTTTTTTTTCTTTTTTTAGTTTATGTAATAATGAGCAATCGGGCAAGGGATTGGGATGGTTTTGGTTTCTATAATGGGGCAATAAAGTGACGGATTGGGATGGGGGAGTTTCAAATTTTAGGGTTGTAGTGATGGTTGCACTAGACCACTCTTTTTTTCTTAGTGATGGTAATTGGTAGCGAAGGGGCTAGAGAGGCATCGGACCTGTCAGATCTGGTGGATCTAGGTTGGGTATCAATCACAGGAATGCCAGATCTGATACTACCAATGGTGATGGTTACAACATAGTAGGGATGACAAAATGCCGAATCTCAGATACGGGTGGATCGAACTTCGGCTTTGTAACAAAATAATACGAAACGAAATGGATTTGCAGGGCAGGTAAGGTAAAAGATAGAGATAGGGAAAAATTGGGCTCTCACGAAACTCCGATCCGGAGGCGTTAGAAAAATTGGACTGTCACCAAACTCCAATCCAGGAGGCATTCGGGATTTCAAGGAGAACTCAAAGAAACTTGAGGAAGATCCTTCATTCTCACCAAACCTCAATCTGGAGGCATTAGAAAAATTGGACTCTCACCAAACTCCAATCCAAGAGGTGGTCGGAATTTCGAAGAGAACTCGAAGAAATTTAGGAAAGATCCCACAGCTTTTCATGAATCATTAATAACTAACTTAACCAAAGAGGCTTTACAATGCTTAAATAAAAAAAAAGAAATAACCTAGGACTAATCTAAACCATCCAATCAAGTTAATAGCCATGATTAAAACATCTTATTAAAATAACCCAAAAAGAAAATGAAACCCTATATAAAATAAGATAGATAGGCTGAGCCCAAAGGCAGGTCGACCCATGGAGACCATGGGTCTATCCTGCATAAAACTTCCTCAATTTCCCACATGATTTTCCCTCTCTTATATCTTCCCTTTCTTCTTTAAGTACTCTTTCTATCCTTATAACCTTTTTTCCTCTTTAAATACTCTTTCTATCCTTCATCATCATCATCATCATCATCATCAAAGCCTTATCCCAACCATGTTGGGGTCAGCTAAATGAATTACGTTTCTCCATTCCATTCACTCTTTCTATCCTTCTGATCCGAATAATTAGGGAGAGGATTCTCTAAAGTCTTCCTAATCTCTCTCTCTCTCTCTCTCCCCTTTTAAAAAAATCTCACGTCTCTGCAAAAAAGTGTCCATTGCCATACCTCTTTAAGCCTTTACATCTCTTTATCCTCTTGGTGTGCGGCCCACTTAATCAAAGGTCATTGTGGTCTCAATTTTGGTACTATGTTCATGCTATCCTAAAATCAATAGATAATTATATAATCTTATTTAAAAAAATCTTGGATTTTATTTATCTTAGTAAACAATTCAGAATTTAATTAAACAATTCATTCATTGCATTAGAAACAATTAAGTCGTTTCATGTATTTTAAAGTTCAATGCATTGCAACAAATGCACAAAATGGAGGTAGCACAAATGAGAATGTTGAGGCGGATGGGTGGTAAAACTAGAAATGATAAAATTAGAAATGAACGATTTCAAAAGCATTTAGGGGTAGCATCAATAGGGGATAAAATTAAAGAAACTCATTTGATATGGTTTGGACATGTCCAACATAGGACAGCAATGGCGCCGGTAAGAAAAGGTTTGGCTATGTTAGTTGATGGCCCACCAAGGGAAAGGGGTAGACCAAAGAGAACATGGATGAAGGTAATAAAAATAGATTTGAAGTGCAACTTATCTGAAGATTTGATTCATGATAGATAGGAATGGAGAAACAAAATTCATGTAGTTGACCCCAACATAGTTGGGAAAAAGACTTTGATGATGATGATTATTCTATGAGTAAAAAAAAAAAAAATCTTTTTTATAGAAGGATAAATTTATCTAAGTGCATCCATCACCGCCTAATACAAGGATAGTTTATAAAACATTACCCAAGTAGTGTGAGTGAAGAGAGTGGATCACTCCATGGGGCCCACTACATCAAAGATCACTGGATTTGGGATAAAATTTAAATCTGTCTTCATTAATATCCACGATATCCATTCTCTTAGAAACCTTGAAGCCTGTAGGTATCATCTCTTGCTTGGTCACTTTTGTACAAGTCAATTTCAGCCCAATTCCTTTTTCATCTCATCACCCTGTAGACATTATCAAGGTACTCCTAAAGACCCAACCCTCAATTTTTCCCCCTTCTACTATGCCCAATTTTGCTCATTTGTTTGTCTTTGTTTTATGTGTAGGCTCTACCATCTTGTGAACCTAGCCTCCATTTAATAAAATTAAAAGACCACTGTTGAAATAATTATTTATTAAAACTGAGTTTAATTTTATGATTATGGTTATTATTATTTGTAGTTATCTTTTCGTGAGAACTTTTATCCTACCTGTATCCTCTCTTTTTTTTTTTTTCTTCCTCTTAAATGCAAATTGTATAGATAGAAGGGGAAAGGTTGGTGGAAAACATTGTCCTTAATTCAATATTAAAAAAGGAAAGTATATGTAAGTTAACTGCACCTTTCTCCTTTTTAATAGATTTTGATATATAGAATCTTACTAATGATAAAAATCATAATTTCTTATTTGCATTTTTTTTCTTTCTAATTATATCTGAAATTTTCAAATTTAAATATATTTTAGTTTTTGTGCCCGTGCTGAGCATGGACCTCCTTTTCTAGTACAAATGGTAAGGCATTCCACCTTTAGAGATGTCCTGGAATCGAGGTAGTGAGGGTTGTAATAGTTTCGGTCTGCCATAGAAGTTGTTGCAACCATCATGTGTTCATGTTTGCCGCAATAAAAGATAGGACATATACAAACATGCATCTCTATACATAAACATGTGTAGAATTGTTATGTATATGCATTAATAAATAACCCAATATAGTTTATAGTTAGTTAGAAGACATATAGTTCATTTGAAGATTTTCAAACACCTGCGCAGTTCAGAGACAAGATAGTTTCAGTGTTAATATTGATATCCAACTGCATATCTTTTCTGTTTTTTACATGGCATAAACAATCACAAAGAGCATTCAGTTAATGATTCTAGGATTAAGTAACCAATAAAAATCAATCTCAATGTTGAACCTGCAGCATTTTGTTGGTTGATACTCCACAATATGTTTCAAGTAGGTACGCCAATGATTTGTGTGGTTTTGAAAGCACCTCACATGCCTACAAAAGATAAATATGGAATTTTTATTCCTTGAATGAACAAAGCTGAATATGGAAGCAATAATAAGACAATGAACCATTTGCTACATGCAAGCCTTAAACAACTTGGATTTAGTTCATGTGTCATAGTAAGAAAGTGCAAAAAGCTCTATCACTAAACCACAATTATACTCACTAGCATTAGATTAAACAACTGGATTTAGTTCATGTGTTGTAGCAAGAAAGTGAAGAAAGCTCTATTTTTTATTTATCACTAAACTACAATCATGCTTACTGGCATTAGAACATATAAGATTTAAAAAGTGTTTCACATAGGCACATGCTATTGATGCATAACTATAAGCTTTCGCACAAATAGGGCTAAGGGCTTAGTCTTGGATTAAATTCAAAACGAAAAGAAATTCACATCATGCCAAATAACTCTGAAAGAGAAATCAAAAAGAAACTCCACAAAACAGTTATAGCATCAGAATTCCAAACACTACTAAAAACCACAATCTAGGGGCAGATTTGTAGAAAATATGAGAAATAATAAAATTAGCAAGGGATGTCCACACCAACCCTACATTATCATAAGTATGGATGTATACACCGATATCTTTCTTCACCAATACACAGTACACAAGTGCTAATTAAAAAAGAGACTCAGGTAAGGTTCAGCAAAACTTTTACGGCCGCTGGCCTACCTGAAGCCATCCTCATTTAGCCAAGCTGTGGACCAACAAATGCTGAAGTATGACAATGTGGCTAAGAAATTATTCAAAGCAGGATGAATTGAATAGGAGAGTAGGAACAACCCCTACAAGGGACCAATGCAATGTAACCAATGTTTGCTCAGACATCAAATAATGGACCATTGAAAGAGAACCTATCTGCAAGGTAGCAATCGAGGTACAAAATGGATTGTCCACATTAATCTACTGAATTTCAAAGAGTACTAAAGCTCCACTCTTTTCGATTATCCAATAAATCACTTAATGGAAGTGGATAATCTTCACATTCACTTCAAAAAACTCCAATGATCTCTTCCCAAAGCAGATATGATGAATGAAGCCACTGAATAAGGCAAAGGGGCATAATCAATCCATTCAGGCGCATTCCTATCTAGACGCATAGATGTACATATACACATAAACATTGGTATCAATTAATCTGTTGAGCAATGGAATTAGATGTATATGTTGAGTTACCACAAACGGTTTTTTCATTTTACAAAATTAAGATATTAGTACATAGAGATGGCCATACCACCTAAAGCATATGAGCATACTATCTTTCCCTCTTAATTCTGTCTCCCTCTTCTTTTTTCTCCATTTTCTACTCAAGGATCTGTTCGATACCTTCATATCAATTATTCTAATTTGGTAACAGAGCATCTCTTCAAGTAGAATACTCCTGAAAGAAGAAACCTATTGGTGCCAATTGATATAAAAAAAAAGGTTCTAAACTATTCCAGCCCCCAGCCAAAAGTTGGAAGATTGTCACCCAAGACTGTCTAGACTCCCAACTGCTTTTTTTGCGTTCTTGAAGTTCCAAAACCCCTTTTCAAGATATCAGTGAGTGTCCACTGCATCATTATACAGGTTCAGGTTTTTTTTTTTTTCTTTTTTTTTTTTGAAGTAAGAAGTATTTTGAAGCACTACCTCGTCTTTCTCAGTTTAATCAAAACAAGAATCACAGGTTTTTTCTCTACTGTGAATCTATTATTGAGTACTCAGTACTCTAGCATATTGATGTAGCCAATTTCTTATGATTTAGAGTCAGTTCAGCAGTCTTACAACACATTGTAGTTGAGCTTGGTCCTATATTATTGGAGTTCAACTGTGTATTAACAGTTCGACACAACACTGACTGTGCTATTAGTAGTGTGGCGAACTGCTAGGAGTAGTTTTTAGGGCTGATGTTCATGCAGAAGCAATTATTGAGTCATATTTAAGTTGGCAGTGGAAACAGCCCTCTCTTATGAGGTATTTGTGTGAATACCTACTTGCATTGGCTCTGATTTGACAAGTAGAGTTTGATCAAATCAGGTGTCACTAGTTCTGATATTGGTGATTTCGAGGGTCATTTTCAACAACAAAGAGTAACTTTGATGAGGGTTAGGAATAGAGTCAAAACAAGGAGAAAGTTCTATGACTTCCAACAGTTTGAGTGTTGCAAATCCAAACATAGGGATTACACCCACTGTATTAAATGAAAAAAACTATAAAAATTGGGCTTATTCAGCGAGAATGGCTATTGGAGATTTGGAGGGTCTAAAAGACTGGGATATAGAGACAGAAGCATTTAACAGACCCCCAAAAAAGACCTCAATATTCAGATTGGGCTTTAGAGAATGAGTTAGTGATGAATTGGATCCTAAACTCAAAGGAAGAAAGTATTTCAGTCAGCTTTCAGTACACTAACACGGCCAAGGAACTTTGGGACTCTATTGAAACAGCTATTATGCCCAAAAGAGAAATAATGCAAGGATTCTGGAACTGAAAAAGGAAATAGCTAGGCTTCAACAAGGTGACCAAAACGTTAATGATGAATTAGATCCTGAATTCAACGGAAGAAAGTTCTTCAGTTAGCTTTCAGTACTCTTAACACAGCCAAGGAACTTTGGGACTCTATCGAAGCAACTTATGCCCAAAAGAGAAATAATGCTATGATTGGAACTGAAAAAGGGAATTGTTGGATTTCAACAAGGAGACTTTTCCATTGGTAATTACTATGCAAAGTTTATGGCCCTATGGAGCAAATTGTATATGCAAAATTTATGGCCCTATGGAGCAAATTGTATTTGTATTTGAGTCTTGAAACGTGTTGTGCAAGAAAAGAAGTAAAACTTCTAGAAGATTAGCATTCTTTTGAACTTTGGAGTGGTGCAAAGTGTAAAACCAGAATATGAAACTATTTGTGCAAAAGTCAAGATCCCCTACCTCCAATTGGAACAATATTTACTCTTTTTCAAGGAGAAGAGAGTTGAAGAAAAGTTGTCAACCATAGACAAATCCAAATAATCCTCTAACAAATCTGCTCTCGCCAAAAACATTATGTAGCAATATACCACAAATAAATGACAAAATTAAAAGAAAAGATAAATCAGATCGTTCAAGGAACCTGACACCTCCTTCGGATCGTTCGAGAGAAATGAAACCTCCAAATAGTACTTACATGGGTAATTTTCCGAATGAATTACATAACCCTAAGCCCCTTTTATACTGTTACAATAGCCAAAAGGATTCCTAATACTATTAGAAGTGGTGGAGATATTTTAGGGGGAAAAACGGATGAGTCCTAGTGCATAAAATCAAAGTTTGGAAGATTTTTACAATCCACCTGCTTGAAAGCAACCTTGTCCTGAAAGTTGAAAAACTGTAGAACACCATTAGATCTGCGAAGTGACGAGTAGCGACCAAACAATACCTCCTGGATCAAACACCAAAGGAACTAGGACAAGCTACTCCAGTAATTGCAGTAGAGCTTCGTCGCCCATCTTAGACTAATCAAATTCTATTAAGCTTGGTAAGATCTCAACGTTTGCAATCATAGCATGAAGTTCGCACTCAGTTCGAACAAAATATGCAGCAAGTTGGGCTTTCAATATAAAAGTTTTGCTTGGATATGCCAATTTGACCACAGGTTATGTTAAAGTGTTCAACTATTCTCTAGTAGGCCACCGAACAAGATTTTCGGCTCAGAATAAACAGCACTAATAGTTGATTCTATCTTTAATTTATCTTTTTCAGATGGAACTTCCTTACCCCCATCATCAGGTTGCCTTCAGTAGAAAAAAATTGATGTTCAGGACACTCACCTGTATGTTCTAAAGGCAAAGGCCCCATTTCAGGCTGAGGGTCAACTTCAGGGAGTGGAGGAGCATTAAAAATCTACAAAAAAAACTGCTTCACAGGTTCTTGAACTTGATGTAGAATAGTTTGGAGCATTGTTACCTTCTCATATGAGATTCTTTTGTAAACTGCTTTGAATAATTTCTGTCTTCAGAATTGTGCTAAAGATATGGCATCAAAGAGATTTGTCGGTCGCTAACTTTGAATATAAATATGTAATTCATCACTGAGGCCTTCAACAAATGCACTCACCAACCTATCTTGCAAAAGATAAATTATTCCGTAGGAAATACTCTCAAACTCAACCTGATATTCTAGAAGGCAACCAGTTTGCTTGAGTTGCACTAATTGTACAAAATAATCTTCTGATGTTGATCCAGAGTGAGTGAGCAGTCCTTCAGTAAATATCAGCCATGTATATGTGTTCGTCTCTGGAGCTCACCATATCATGGCTTAGCTACTTTTCTAGATAGAACATTGCAACCATGATCCGCTACTGTTTAGGGATGAGAAACAAGTTCATGAAGCTAATCACTTCATTAAGCCAAAGTTCCAAATTAGTCCCGTCAAAACTCAAACACAGCAAACGCAGTGTTGGCATCCCTGGTGTTGGGACTGAATGATTTCCATTATGTGGTGGGACCAAGGGTTTGGATGGTTGCTGTTTTAAAGATGCAATCTCATTTTGCAACTCCAAGGGCGATGTCCCCATTATTGCCATCATCTTGGCTAATTGATCAAGGGCCATTGTTTTTTCTAGATTTTATCTTGCTTTAGGTTGTTAAATCATTTTTTTATTGACTATCACCTCCTCTAGGCAATGATGATGACGATGAACTTCGTCACGGGCACATGTAGGGCCTAGACTTGTATTTGCAGACTTGAGGGACCACCAAAATTTGTGGTCTCACAAAAGAGTACCAAAGTGAGTGGTGCTTCGGTGTACGAAATCCTTTCTTTTTTCCAATGGCAATGATGTAAATAAGATAAACTTTCAGCACCTGTGCTTTCTGCACCTGTGCTTTCTTTCTTACAAATCAAGAGAGAATGATCTTTTGATGGGATGGCAACACTTCTAATTTCTTTGATCTTTGGGCCCATTCTATTTTATAGATAAAAGTGGTGATGGAAATGTGTAAATAGCTTACACTTTTGGCCCTTTTATTTTGTAAGCAAGAAGAGGTCATCTCAAGTAACTTGTATGGACGTAGAGTTCCCTTCCTCTCTTTTTTTTTTTTTTTTGTCTTCCACATTTCTAGCAAAACAAACAAGAATAGATGCTCATGTCTTTTCTCCCTCCTCTTCTTCCTGTTCCGCAACAAGTACTGGAGCCTTCAAGTACTCAAGGTCAGTTGCATGTGGCCACACGATCCAGACTGCTCACACATAATATCAAGGCACAAAGATGGGAGATGACTAATCGACTCTAATGCAGAGATGGAGACCAGTTGAAGGTATAGTGATGTAGTGAGGGTTTTTGGTGATGCTGAATAGAGAAACCTTGAGGCCCGAATTGATGATCTGATACCAATTGTAGCAATCCACCACCAATAAAAGGAAAAACTGAACATAACTCAAACTGTTCAAGGAAAACCGACACCACCTTCGGATCACTTGAGAGAACCAAAACTTCCAAATAGTACTGTTATTCATAAATTTCTAAATAAATTACACAATCCCTAAGGCCCCTGTTAGAGGGTTACAATAGCCAAGAGGAATCTTAATCCCATTAGAATCAGTGGAGAGATTTTAGGGAAAAAAAGCAGATACCCCTAATCTAATTACAATAATAAAAATATACAGAGTACATAAAGTAGAAAGAAAAATATTGGAGGCTCGTTACACAAGACAACAAATCTTGGTGTGAATAAAGCAAATAGTAGCGGAAGACCCCAGATGTCATGGAAATTAAGGTAATCCCGATGGATCCACTTGTGGCAGACATGGCCAAGGTGGACAGTCCAATGTTGATCAGGACAAACTTTACTGTGGTTCATTATGGAAGGTACAGACACACCCGTAAGAATTAATCCCAAGTTTATGAGGAATTGATGCAGAGTGATGAAGATTTCAAAACTTGGCCTTGATACCAAGTTGTTGTAGAGATCTAATAAAAAGTAAGTAGATCCATTAGAAAGGAAGAGGAGAATGGAGGAGAAGAAAAGAGAGAAGAAAATAAGGGAAGAAAGCGTTGCTAGTTGCCTTAACAGGACTAACCTAGGGGTGTTGGTTTCTCCCATTGTGTAGTGAGTTTCTTTTTCTGTATAGTGGGTTCTTCCCTCATCTAGGAAGTTTTCATCTAATCTAATCTCCCAATAAAAAAGATAAGAAATACAGCATTTCCTTAATAAGCTATATTTATAAAGAAAACACCCCCCCAACACCACAATCAAGGATTAAATGGAATGTGCCCTAAGGACTGATGACATGGGCAGCCTTCCACCTAAGAGGACAATTGGTGATAGGGAATCTGTGAGGAATCCATAGCTTTGAGGATTCTACACTAACCCAAGGACAAGGATTCCTAACTGAGGATTTGTATAGCTGAGAATTTCACATCAAAAACATTGGTCTTAGTGCACAGTGTAGAGACACAAAGGCCCAAGCCCATGATCCAGGCTCATCATGGAAAGCCCATGATCCAGGACCATAGAACACACTCCACGTAAAGAATATTTAGGAGATATGGTCAATCATGCACATAGCTGTAGAGATTATTACATTCCATTTTCTAATGTAATCACAAAGAATTAGGATGTAATTGTATCCCTGATTAGAGCACATAATGAAAATAAGTACCATAGCCGATCATTCTTAGTGGTACGACAATATTCCCACATATCTATTCTATTGTTCCTCTGCTTCCTCACAAACAAGAATCTACAGATCCTATCATGGTATCAGAGCTCTAGGGTCTCTGCTCCTAGCTCCTTCAAGCATCTACTATGATTCTTCCTTATTACTGTTGTCCAATATTCTACAAAAGAGACAACTAATCTATCTCTTTTCATATTCCGATCAACCAAGAAGGAAGCAAGCTTGAAGAACATTGCTTCTAGCAAGCAAAGGATCCATCTCAGCCATTCAGACTCTTAGTTTCTGCAATCAAAAGATTATGGTCAGCTCCTTTCATATAGTCGACAGCCACATATTATCTAATCAACAGTGGGCCCCACCTCGCAATCACAGCATCTCTAGAAAACTGCGAACATTATTCCTAAGAATAATCCACATTTTTCTGGCATTTTATCTCTCCTAGAGGTCAGTGATTTACCCACTTCTATGCTTTGCCCGTTTTCAAGAATTGTTTTAGCCTGAATGCTATAATATTCAATCAGACCATTAGAAATTGCTGGTTCCTCTTCCAAGGGTCGCGAAAATAGACCAGCAACATACCTTCGAAGTCTGATTGAGGAAAATAATCCCCTCGAGGGCACCAATCTTCAATCTGTTGCAGAATTTTTGGACGCCCAACCCAATTTTTTTCCTTTTTTTTCTTGCATTTTGCAAATTGCTCCAGTTCTGTCCACATTCTTCATAGCCTTCTCTGGGTATAAGAATGGATAAAATCGAGGTCAAATCTGTCAAGTTTAATGGAACCAACTACATGTCTTGGGCCTTTCATCTTAAAATCTATATTGAACGACAAGGAATGATGGAGTATTTGGATCGAACCACCTCAAAACCAGCCACAAACCCCCCTAGTAGATCCAAAATAGATGATAACACCATCGCCACATGGAGTCAGCGATGCTAAGGTTATTACTTGGATTCTCAACTCGGTGGATCCCTCCGTCTCAATGGCTCTCAAAGCTTTTACGAAAGCTTCTGATATTTAGGCCCACATGAAGAAAATTTATCATCAGCAGAACAAAGCTCAACGATTCTACTTGGATACGGAGCTAGCTCGATACTGTCAGAATGATAAGTCTATCAAGGAATACTACAATGAGTTTCTAGTCCTGTGGACGGAGTAGGATCAAATGCTTCTTCAATCTGTTACAACAAATTTTCTTCCTCAGGCCCTCAAATTACAGGAGGAACAACATGTTAGTCAGTTCCTTATGAATCTCATATCTGAATTTGAACCGGTAAGAGCTACCCTTATGAATAAAGAGCTTTCTCCCAATCTGGATACATGCATTCAAGAGGTTCTCAGCGAAGAAACTCAATTGTTGTCTACTCACTCTCTCAATGAGGAACCTAAGGCACTTTTGACACCACCTGCTCCATCAACAGGTGATGCAACTGCTATGTTTACTACTCACGGTTAGAAACCACAGTGTTTTGAGTGTAAGAAGTATGGCAATGTGGCCCGTGACAACCAGAGGAAATTATTTTGCAACTACTATAAGCAACAAGGACATGCTCTCTCTAACTACACTCGCAGGACAACAAAGAAACAAGATCCTTCTCAGAAGCACAGCTCCACTGCTTTTTAGGCCCAGCCAACAGAGTACCTTACTTGACATGTCACCATCAGATACCAGTTCAGTCATTATGACTACTACTCAGATTCAAGAGATGATAAATTCATCTGTGGCTTCTACATTTATCTCCATGGGTATTAGTGGTTTGTCTTTCTCCTCTACCACTCTTTCTGTATTTCACTCCTCTACATCCCATTCTAAACAGGTTATGCCCTCAACATGATTTCTAAACTCTGGTGCATCCAATCATATGACCTCAGTAGCACAAAATTTGCACCACACTAAACCATATAAGAGCCATTGTTCAATTACGACAGCCAACGGTCAACAATTGCCCATTTCTGGTCTAGGTACTCTATCCATGGGACACCCTTAAATTATCTGATGTTTATTTTTTTCCAAACTTGGCTACTAATCTAATTTCCATTAGCCAACTTGTTGATTGTGGATACCTTGTTCACTTCTCTCCCTCTAGTTGTGTAATACAAGAACGACAAACTGGGAAGGTGACCGGGAAGGGGAGTAAACATGGTAGGCTCTTTCTATTAGACATGGGACATCCTTCGCTATTTGCCTATTCTATGGGTGTTTTCAATAAAATGTGGACCATTTGGCATAAACGCCTTGGTCATTTAAATAATGCAAATTTGCTTTCATGTTTAAACTTGGTAGTTTGGGAAAATCTGCTACCCGTACTATGTCTACTTCTTTTGCACAATTAAAATGTGAGACTTGCTGTATGAGTAAAAGTCATATGTTGCCATTTCCTATCCATCATTCACGTGCCACTGCTTCCTTTGATATTATTCACACAAATGTTTTAGGGGCATTGCTCCTCAATTAAGTTGATCAGGGCATAAGTATTATGTTATATTCATTGATGATCATTGTAGGTATACATGGATATATTTTTTAAAATCAAAATTTGAAGTTTTTTCCATGTTTTGCAAATTCTACAATATGGTGAGCACTCAGTTTCAAAAGACAATTAAAATCTTACATTCAGACTTAGGGGAGAATACACCTCAAATGAATTGACCTCTTTTTTATCTGATAAAGGGATCATTCACCAAAAATCTTACCCTCATACACCACAACAAAATGGAATCGCAAAAAGGAAAAATCGTCACCTCTTAGAAATTGTCAGGACTCTCCTTGTTGAATCCCTAGTTCCACCAAAATTTTGGTGTGCAACAGCAGATACAGCTACACATATCATCAACAGGTTTCCAAGTTCTATCCTAGGTAAAGTCTCCCCTTTTGAGTGCTTATTTGGTCACCCACCCTTCTATTCACATTTGCGGGTATTTGGCTGCTTGTGCTTTCTTCATCTCCCACCCCTTGAGTGTAACAAGTTATCCCCACAGGCCGCTCGCTGCATGTTTCTTGGTTACAATGGTTAACACAAAAGTTTTCTTTGTTATGATCAGAAGGACTGTCGTCTAAATATCTCACAAAATGCTGTTTTTCTGGAATATATTCCGTTTTATTCCTCCAATCCTCATCCTACCATCCAAGTCTCTTACCGCCTCAATTCCAAACACCCAACTCTTCTCCAATGATTACTCAGGTTTACAAGCAGCGCCCCAAATAACCACCTCCAGCTACGATGCCTCCGGATACTCTCACTACCAATCCACCACCCAAGCCAGTTCCTCAAGTACATGACATTTCCAGTACAGGTAACCCCACATTGCGACGCTCTAGTCATAAGTCCATTCCCCAATCTAGATATGGGTACCCAGTGTTGTTTACTTCTTCAGAACCTACAACCATTCCCACTTTTTATTCTTAAGCTACTAATATTCCATGTTGGCAGATGAATTATTAGCTCTCAAAATGGACAATACTTGGGAAGTGGTGGCTCTTCCTTCCAATACCTCTATCATCGGTAGCAAGTGAGTCTATTCACTCAAATGCATACCTGATGGCAGTATTGACTATTGATCGCTACAAAGTAAGACTCGTTGCCCAAGGTTATAAACAAGAGTATGGCTTAACTATGAAGAAACATTCGCCCTAGTGGCCAAATGACTACAGTAGATGTCTTCTTGGCATTGCGGCAGCTCGACAGTGGCCTCCGTGGCAACTAGATGTCAAAAATGCCTTTTGGCATGGCGACCTTAAGGAGATTGTCTATATGCATCCTCCACTAGGATATACATGTCAGACATGTCTGCAAACTGAAAAAATCTTTATACAGACTTAAACAGGCTCGCCGTGCATTGTTTAAAAATTCTACTTTACCATCATTGCAGCATAGCTTCATCAAAGTCCAAATGATAACTCTCTCTTTATTTGACGAACCTCCTCTGGGTGTACTATTCGCTTGATCTACATTGATGAGAAGATAATAAATGGCAAAGATGTAGCTGGCATTTCTAACCTCAAAACTCATCTTATGAAATCTTTAATGATAAAAGATCTAAGTCCTCTCACTTACCTTTTAGGACTCGAGATTTCAAGAAACAAAGATGGAATTTGAGTGGTACAAAATAAATATGCTGATGACTTAACTCCAATCGGCTAGACTTGGTGATGCCAAAACATTTGCCACACCCATTGAACTCAATGTTAAATTCAGCAAAGATGATGGGCCACCTCTTGAAGACCCTACTTTGTTTCGACAGTTGGTTGATAGCTTACTATATCTGACTATGACTAGACCAGATATCTCACATACCGTTCATACTGTCAGTCAATTCATGAGCGATCCTCGAAAAATGCATCTTCAAGCTGTTTTTAGGATTCTTCGTTATGTCAAAGGCACCCATGATCGTGGATTGTTTTATTCAACCACTTCTTCATTACAACTTCATGCATATGCTGATGCAGATTGGGCAGGCTACCCTGACACTCGTTGATCTACAACTGGCTAGTGTATGTTCTTAGGACCCTCTCTCATCTCATGGACGAGTAAGAAACAAAGCAGTCAGTCCAAATCAACCGCTGAAGCCGAATATCAGTCTATGTCGTATGCAAGTAATGAAATTATCTGTTTGCATCATCTTCTTTGTGAGTTTGGCGTCTTCCTCAAAGACCCTACTCCTTTTTATGCTGATAACACGAGTGCCATCAGAATTGCCAAGAATGCCATTTTCCACGAGCGAACTAAGCACATAGAACTTGACTACCACTTCATTCGTCAGCATTATGGCTGGAAAAATTGTGTCTACCTTATGTTTCCTCCAACAATCAATTAGCTGATGTATTTACAAAAGGGCTGCCTCGAGATCGACATGACTATCTCATCTCCAAATTAATGCTTTGCTCCACCCCGTATCAATTTGAGGGGGAGTATAGAGAAACAAAGGCCCAAGCTCATAATCCAGGCTCATCATGAAAAGCCCATGATCCAGGACCATAAAAGACACTCCACGTGAAGAATATTTAGGAGATATGGTCAATCCTATACATCGCTGTAGAGAATATTACATTCCATTTTCTATCGTAATCACATAGAATTAGGATGTAATTGTATCCTTGATTGGAGCATATAATGAATATAAATACCATAATCAATCCTTCTCAAAGGTATGACAATATTCCCACATCTATTCTATTGTTCTTCTTCTTCCTCGCAAACAAGGATCTACAGATTCTATCATGCAAATCCGTAAAAGTGAGGATTTCCAAATCCTATGGGGAAGGTTGGACATAAAAATCCCCAAAATGAGGATTTCCATGGGTCCAAATCGCAAGGGATTTACAATTTCCAAACGTGGCTTTTCCACAACTTTGTAAAAAGCGAAAAACTTTTCCCCGCAGATTTGCTTGCCAAACATGACAATGTTTCGAGACTGACACGACATTAGGGTGCATTTGCCGTTTACCAATCAAAGAAATAGGAAGTATTTTCCATTTGTTCAACTTCTTCCAATTTTTCCGTGTAATATATTTCAGCTACATACAAAATATTTCACTTAAAAATATGCTAAAAGGGGAATAATAACTGAAGGCCACAAAGATTCAAAAAAATAATAGCATTTGCACATAAATATTGAACCATTAACATTGAATATAAGCTATTTTATAACCTCTTTCATATTAAATGGAGCATTATAACCATTTTCTAGCCACTTCATTTCAAACATATAAGTTCTCCAAAGAGAGCCATAACAATGTAGTAATAGCAATTTGATGCAGGCCAGATCTTAATCACAGGCCTATAGACATTGATGGGCCCCACTTCATCCATAATCTCCTCAAGATCAAGGATCCATATCCTCAATTAGATAGTTCCTAATTAATAGGTTTGTTTCTTATTTTATGATGGATTAATATTTAGTAACTGCTTAATAGGATTTAGTAGTTGCTTAATTTAATTTAGTAAGTTTTGGTTATTCAGAAACAGTCACTTTTATATAAGGAAGAGCCTGTCATTGTAATGGACATGCTTATTTCAATTACCTAAAGTTTCTTTTGAGATTTATCTCTATTATGGTGTTTTTTCTCTTGTAAGGGTGCCGTAGGGGCTGAAATCCATTTCTGGATTCAATCAATCCTCTGGGAGATTGATCCACAATCGATCGAAGATCAGAGTCTACACCAGTTTGGTATCAAAGTCGAGATCCAATCACCGGGGAGACGTCTGTCTTTTCCGGATTTCATCTCGCCTCATCATCCTTTCACCATCCACTCCTAGTTTCCACCACACCAACAATCCTCACAGAAACCCTAGCAGCTCCTACGAAGCCTCTCTACCACTATCCGACATTACATCAAACCCCAAATCCACTTCAAGCCTTCACTCGTCAACCCCTAAGCCCCTCATCTCACCCAGCCCATTCCTTACAATCCCTGACCACCGAAACCCATTCCCGACAAAAACCATCCCAACTCATACCTGACCCACCTCGAACCAACACCCCGTCCATCCGAGACATAGAACCCTTACTCCGACACCCAAACCCCCTTCAGCCATCTCTTCAACAATACCCATCATACCGAAACCCTAACCAATCCGACCGAGAGCCACGCAACGCCCTAAACCCATGCACTCCCAGAATAGCCAACGCCAGGCAACCTCCCAGCACCCAAACCCCTTCTTCCTCTTCCGCCCTCCCCCACAAATCTGCCCTTTGATTTCTGTCACCAAGCCCCAAAAGAAAAAACAAAAAAAAAAGATGTAGACGAGAGAGAGAATAAAGTACAGAGGCATACCTGGACTGCCACCGTGCCACGGCATCGCCTCGTCATCAACGGCAACAAGCTTTGCCCCAGGCCACCTTGCCACCATCGCCAGCATCAACCTCGTCGAACTCAAGGGCCATTTCTTCGCCCTAGTCTCCCTGCGCATGCTCCAGATTTTAGTTGGAGGTAACAAAATCAAAGCTTTCTTTATTTATTTTCTTTTTGCATGAAAGCCAAGGTAATGAGAGGCTTTCACACATGGGCACATTCAAACCAAAGTTGGGCCTCGTTTGCTGTTTGAAGGCTCGCAGTCCGGTTTGATCTATTGCCATCTAACTTTGAGTGAGGGCCATAACCTGTTTTCGACCTGCATACTGCATCCAAACCAACCTAAGTGAGCCTAACCTACTGTTGGGCCTGCAATTAGGTTCGATCCAAGCCAAACCCATCCAACAATTATAAAAAAAAAAAGGGATCTACAAGAAGCCAAGCCAGACCACAAGTACAGATTTTTCTACTTGATTGATTCTAACCATTGATTAAAAAAATAAAAAAAAAGAGAGGGTGATATCTTGATCATTTGATCTCCAGTCAATAATTCATATTCCCCAATATATTCCACTCATCAAAATCCATCATTGCCAACATACTGCGATCATCAAGATCTACAAAGGCAAGTAAATCCATTTTTCAAAAGAGTTAAATTTTGTTCTCCTTGCATCCAAATCATCATGAGAATTTTTGTACACTCAGTTGAAGTTCAAAGATTTGTGTATCAATACTAATATAGAAATTGGTACTTTGAGAATGAGTTATACTTTGAGCAATTTCTGAATTTGAAGCAAGAAGATTTAACAATTGATGAATATACGTACCAATTTCGAGAGTTGCAAGATATTTGTGAACTAGAGGAGACTGAACACATATTTTGGGTAGCTATATTAGAGGCTTAAGATCATACATCTTGAAGAATATAAATTATTGCAAAAGGCACCCTTAAAAGCCTTTCATGTTGAACATATGCTTCGACGATCTCACATGGAACAATGTGCATCTCAACAAAGACCAAAAGCAAATGTTGTGAAAAGACTTTTCACCGGAGAAGATAATCTCACAATTGTCATTCGCCACCTCCTTAACACAAATGAGAAGGAAGAAGAAAAATGGAAACAAGCAAAGAAATTCCACACACGGGTGAGAGTCAAAGAAAGAGCCATCAATTTGACTATTGACAATGGTAGTGCAATCAATTTTGTTGCACAAGAGATTATTGACAAGCTTCATTTGCCAATTGAGAAACTTCTGAAGCCCTACCAAGTCACATGGTCTAATAGGAATAACATAACTCACAAATGCTTGGTATCATTTAAGGTTAGTAATTATGAAGATAAAATTTAATGTGATGTGATCCACATGAATATTGCTCATTATTTTTGGACGACCATGGATTTTTGACTGGAAAGCATGCAATGATAAAAAGATGAACACATATACCTTTCTATAGAAAAGGAAATGGAATAGACTCACTCCATTGCCATCAACAGTTCGGTCTTCATCTAAATCATCATCTTCAACTAAAGAACCAAAAGAAAGAGCAAAAGAAGAAATTCAAAACCATGACATCATGACTGCAACGAAGGAGATGTCAACCATGGCAGCTGACATTAAAGATGCAATAACTGGGCAAAGTCAAGGCCAAGCTAATCTAATGAAAAATTTAGGACAAGTAGACAATGATCAAGATAATGTTAATCAAAGATCACAAATGGTAAAGGAAGAACAAAACAAGCAGTTGTTGAAGACTTTGAGCACGTTAACAAGAACATTGAACATCCGAAAATGTTTATTGACACTCGCTTCTAGCAAAATTTAATTGGGTCCTCAGCAGTCAAATCAGTTGATTTAGTAGTTTCCAAAGAAGAACTTGTTGAAGTTCCTTACATTGATTTCACCTTCGGAGATCACAAATGGATCTCTTGAGTATTGTGACCTATTTGCATGGCTACACTCAAAGCATTTGATGGTGAAATTATGCATCCAAGTTAAATACAGACATCAGAAGATGTCACACCTCTAATCTACTTCTAAATGGAGGAAATGGACGCATCAAGCTTCTATGACATGTTTAGAAAATAAAAATCAAAAGATGCATCAGAAGTTTATGCGATTGGTTTTTTTACCCAGGAGGACCTCTTCCTCACCTTGCTGTCAAATTCTTCCCAGCATTTCATAAGTTGGTAAACTCGTCGGAGTAGAGTTTTACCAAGCCAGGGAGAGCTTAGGTAGGCCAAATCCAAAATCCAACCCAGATCACAGGCCCGTAGATAATTGATGGGCCCCACTTGATCCATGATCTCTTCAAGATCAGAGATCCCTATCTTTAATAAGATAGTTCCTAATTAATAGGTTCATTTCTTATTTTATGTTGGATTAATATTTAGCAATTGTTTAATGGGATTTAGTAGTTAATCTAATTTAGTGAATTTTGGTTATTTAGAAAAAAATCACTCCTATATAAGAAAGAGCCTTTCCTTGTAATGGACATGCTTATTTCAATTATTTAAAGTTTCTTTTGAGATTTATCTTTATTATGGTATTTTTCATCTTGCAAGGGTGCCGTAGGGGTTGGAATCCATCTATATATTAGATCAATCCTTCGGGAAATTAATCTACACTCAATCGGAGATCCAAAGCTACACCACAATTACACATAAAAATAGAACCACAACAATAAATATAAGCAATGTTATAGACTTTTTCCGTGCAAATGGAGCGTTAAAACCATTTTCTAGTCACTTCATTTCGAACAATAAAGTACTCAAAAGAGAAAGCCATAACAAAGTCTGACAGAATGAGAAAATGTACTTACTCTTGCAGTGTCAAATAAATTTACGACATAGATATGAAAGTCTCTTTGTAACCAAAGAACATCATTATCAGCTCCATGGAAGACCTATATCAGGAAAAGGAAGATGTCAAGCACTAGATAACTTACTATGGAAAGACAACCAATAACTTTAAGCAAAAGTGTCCACATGGAAAAGGGACTTCATGGGTCCACTGTGTCTGTATAATGACAGAAATGTTCCCCCCGCAGGGGTTAGCCATATCTGTATCTCCATCGTCCAAAGCCTTAAAAACTTATATGGGTCCAGACTCCATATGGAACATGGACCAGCCCACTCAAACCCTAATCCATGAGGGATTCCTTGATTCCAATCTTATAGGCAGGGGGAAAAAAACACTGTCAAATGATCAAGACTAAAACAAGAAATCTAAGAGTAAGGTTGCAAACGGATATCTCACTATCCTAAGAGCTGGTGTCTCCAGCCATAGAAGGGGGGGAAAATATTTGGAACCTAACTATGGTTCCAATAAACTAGGATCCAGATACAGAACCCATTTTTGTACCCAGTAAGAAATCAGGTCCAGTTCTGGATCCACACATATTCCAAACTGACAACCTGGAACCAAACCTTTTCGCAATTACGTGTCCTGCTCATTCTAACTAATCTTCATACAGCTCATGTACCTTTTCTCTCATCCTCCATTCCAACTCCTTAAAGATCTGTCATTTGACCATCTACATCCAATCATTTTCATTCAACCTGTCCTACTTCCAACAGAACCCTGCAGAAACTGGTCAGCCGCACCATGATCCAGCTTTTCACCTTCCCCATCAACAATCAACCCCATGCATGCTCAAACCTGATCTAAGACTGGATCCAAAAATAAAAATTGCAGATCACAAAACCAACTGCAATGCAAACCAGTTCACACCTATCTTTGTCATATCTCTACCAATCTAAGTCCTGGATCTCAGACCTTGTCAACACCAAAACCACTAACCTTTACACTATTTCTGAATTGATGCCTTGCCAAAAAAAAAGTAAATAGTTAGATCCAACTTTCAGATTGCAGATCTGTCCCTGCCGCTAGAACTCAAGGTACTCAAGAACCACAAACCCAGAAACCAACATATGTGGCCACTGATCTCTAGGGCAGATCCACCATTCCCATGACAACACCCAAAATCATTAGCAACCTCTCTCTCCCCCTCACCTTAACCCCAAGTCCCAAACCAAGAATCAAAATAGCAATTACGGCAGGTGTAGCAACTAGTGGCCAAAATGATATATAGCAGGCCATACATAGCGGTTGCAGCAATACATAGTAGCGTGAAATTTTTAAGTAGTTGAAAGAATTCAAATCCAGATTAGCAACCAATCCTGTGTTTTTTTAGTGATTTGGAACTATATACAGGTAGAGACAACTTTAGGCAAGGCCACTAAAGAAAAGAAATAAGAGAAATAATGTTTTAGACAGCAGCATCATTATTTTCAAAATAGTGTAGGAACCTCAACTGATACGCTCGATAATGCGGCCGTTACGTATTACCGGCCATTAAACTACGTAGCGGCTGCTATTTTGAACCATGGTCCCAACAACAACCCAACCCAAAAAACAAAAAAGAAAAAAACAAAACAAAACAAAACAAAAAAAAAAACCCACCAAAACAAAGCAAAACCAAGAAAACCAAAACCACACAATGCTCTTTCCATCCACCTCCCTCTCCACCCACATGGAACCAAATCCAGATGCAACATGGTTCCATCCCAGACACAACCCATTTGCAACCCTATCTGTGAACCATAGTAGCTTTCTTATTCTTAGACCTACAATCTCATAAATTTCTGTGTTGAATTGTCCAATTTAGGATCTCATCCACTTCTAAAAGGAAGATTAATAAGAACAGGTTCTCACAGGAGATTCACGAGAATAAGTTTTTGAAGGCTCCATTCTTGAGCAAGAGGAAAGGGCAGCAGATACAAAACCAACTAAGAACATGTCCATATATTATTGAGTATCAATAAAAATAAAAAAATTAATTGAAGAGAGTGTAAGGGAACCAAGAGTAGTATGATCTGTACATTTAGCATCTAAAAAACCTGATATTTCACTGCCTCACACTGTGTAAGGTTGAGCTCCGACATAAGAATCATGCATAAATCTAAATGGTTTCAGACTTTCAGCAGCAAAATGTGGAAAGAGGGTTGCAATTTCTATACTGAAAAAATGATAGATGAAGAAGGACTAAGCTCAAGATTTTAGAAAAGTACACAACTGAAGCTCTTTGTATCAAAAATGTAAATTAATATATTCATTTCAACTCACACTACCTTGCAAATAGAAGGATCAGCAAAAACAGGGCGAAGAACACACATCATATCATGGAGAGCCAGTGTGTCCAACAGATAGTCTTTCTTCTGAGTAGAGATCTGTTACAATCAAAACATGCACACATATATGTTATGAACGGTTTCTGTACATATAAAACGAAAAAAGGAGTCTGTAAGCTAGAAGACAGTCTCAAAGATATGGCTTACGAATAACCTGCATTAGAGCAGTGAACCCAAGGAATGAGTGTAGACTATGTTGCTCCGTATCAACAGCAAAAACTTGTTCCTTACTTAAGAGATCTACCAGAGCCTCTAACTGGGAAATTGTATCTACCCAAACATAAGAATCAGCCATATCTGAATGCTCCTTACTGATATTCAAGCTCGATGGCAAGGAAGGATGTTCCAACAAAACTGTGATCTCATCTTCATATGGATGTCTAATCGAATTTTCTGAGCAAAATAGCAACAGGTTAGCAGAGACATTTCACAAATGTAGAGGTAGAAAGTAGTATACAGGATACAAAAAGCTTGATTATGTTATGTGCTTTCCAAGCCATCTTAAACAATGGTGGCATAGTCACAGCATTTGAGTATGACTGAGTGAGTCAACAAACAACCAACTCAATCCAGACCAGCCAAACCATTACCCATTGCCAACAGAGCAGAACCCAAATTCTCACAAAATGAACAGTCCAAACAGCAAGCATTGTTGTCATAACATCGATGTTAGAATAATGTCACTGACCCAGCTAAATAGGCAGAATAAGAAATTACCACTTCCCACCAAACTTCTTTTAGTAGCCATTTGGCAATTCACTTGTACAGTGAATTCAAAATGAAGGGTTACTTTTAATAGACGAGAAAATAAAAGGGGTCTTATCAAACAGTACAAAATTTCAAAATTTTGATTGTTCCTACAACCCACGACAGCAAACAGCAGGGTTTGGAGGTATCATTCACAATAATAAAAGCAAACTAGTCGTAGCTTACTCAGATTCTATAGTAGCCTCTCTCTAGTGCCATTGAAACAGAACTTATGGCGTTATATCAGGGACTACAGTTATGTCAAAAGGAAGCAATTGACCAAATCATATTTGAAAGGGATGCAATGGATATTATCAAGCCACCGCATGGTTCTCACAACATCTCTTGGCAGTTTATGTTTGTATGGAAGCATATTTTGTCCATCCTTAAGACTAATTTCTGTTGGAGAATATCATTTTACAAGTCCACTGGCAATCATATAGCTGATTTACTATCAAAATTAAATCCCCCGTCTATGATACTCTCAGACAGTTTTTACCTTTTCAGATTCAACATATTTATTTGCAGGAAGTTGCTAACCCTACGAGTAGAGCGAATACCTCAGAAGATATCTATAATATGGTTTCAGGGCACTCCTCTACTGAGAAATGTTTTGTTGACACTTTTGAGCCTAGCAGGGCTCGTAATTATCAGTGACTATTGTGCTTTGTTTTGTTTGTTTTGCTCGTTTTCTAGTTGTATATCCGGTCTTGTATATGCACAGCATGTTTCTAATTTGTTAATATAGTCTCTCGTTTAAGAAAAATAAATTGCAGAAAATGCTAACAATGCATCTGATTATCGGGTGAGCTAATGCACAAATCAAAATAAAGCAAGTCTGATCATTTCAGGCCCACCTATATCACAGATCAAAACAATGCACTTAGTTTAGTCCAACCATCAAGAATGACCTCATAAAATGGTTGACTCATTACTATCAACAAAAGATGGTCATTCATCAGATGACCACAAAGAAGCCTCGTTGTAGTTACCCAAAGAAGCGCTTCAATCAGATGAATCAAAGCATGTCATTTTTCTTATTCGGTGGATAGGACCGGGCAGTAATATGAAAATGCACCAGATATCTGCCCTGGCTGGTGGTTGACATCGGTTGCCAGCGAAGGGGAAGGGTGATTGAAGGTAGAGGGGGGAAGGAAGATAGAAGAGTGGAAATTAAAGGGGAGAAAAGAAAATGCAGAAATAGTGCGCAACCAGTGTGACCTTTGAAAGGATGCATTTGAAAGGAGAATGGAAAACCTCTAGACTGTTTTGAAATACGCAAATTCTGATGTTATTTTTCGAAAACTCGGAAAAAGATAAGGATACAATTGAAATTTTCCCTAACTAACTATTAGAATTTAGAACATGAGAAGAAGACATTAAGGCAGTGAGAGTGATTGATTCCTTCTTAATAGTCAGTGATTCCCCCATACAAAATCTACCTTATATAGCTATTATACTTGATATTTCCTACTCAAAATAGAAAGAAACAGAGTTCCATTTCGGAACAGATGTTTTACATCAGTCCATTTTTCAACTCCATCTGAAAACGAAAATTTCTCAGTTCACGACTATGCAGTGACTATACCATCAAAAGATGAGAATCACAAACCATGAGATTAGAATCAGGAATAATTAGCTTAGAGAATAAGACTCCTTAACCAAATCTACAAATGGAGATAAAACCCAGAAAGGGCAAATCTGTATATTAAAATGAATGCCATCTTATATACCGTTTTCTCTTCCCTCTCGCTTCAGGTGCTTGAAAGGAGAGTAGGAATTATCGGCCAAGATGCGTTTGAAGCTGTTTTGTGGCTTCTTTTCCCAGTCCGAACAGCACAGACTGCTGGCCTTCTTCCTCTTCTGTTTCAGCTTCTTCCTTCGGTAATGAATCGCTATTGCGAATACAGAGATCGTCGCAAAGCATGCAATAGCGAGCATTGTGTTGATGTTCTTCTTTTTGTCCATCGTTTCTCCGAGAATGCTTTCACTTTCTCTTGCCCACTCTTTCTTTCTTCGCTTGGATAGCTCTCTCGTCTAGGTTTATGAGCAGCTTGCAAGAGCGACAGGCTCATAACCAAGGTGCAAAGTGACGAGAGAGATCGAGGGGAAAATAAAAAAAGGCTTAAACCAAGGCTTCCTCTTTTTTTTTTTTTAATGGTTGTTCATTTTCTCACAGGAGATTCTAAACATACTGTTTTTTTCTCTCTTACACCACAATTTTATTTTTTTTTTTTTACATTTTTGCCCCTATATGAAAGGACTAAAATGCCCTTATCTCTTGCAACATTACCCCATTATTTCTTTTCATAAATACTATTTTATCCTTCTTCCTTCTTCCTTCTTCCTTCTTCCCTCCAAAAGCGTCTTCCCTCTTTTCTCTTCTATCTAAGAGAGCATCCATAAGACCTTCTCCTTCCATCTTCCACCTTCCTTCTAATAGAGCATCACTATCTAAGAGTACAAGTTAGCATTCTCTTTCCTTCTCATTGCTTTTTGTCCCAGCAAACACCAATTAACATTCAAATAGTGCAATGAAGGAGGAGACTAACACTCAAATAATTGTTTTCAATGAGAATAGCAGTGATAAGGTAAGTGTGTTTGAAATTTATACAATTTTTTTATTTTTTCTGAAAATTTTCTGTATCAACCCACGTGCTGTTCGGTTCCGGAAGTCTGAACATCTATATGCATGTTCGTTTATGCATGTTCAGTTTGCAATGACTGAACATACATATATATGTTCGCCTAGAAGAGGACGTATGCATGTAAGGCCAAACATACATATATATGTTCGACCAGAGGAGGCCGAACACACGTTATGTGTTCGGCCATAAATGGTCAAACATTTTCACATATGTTTGGTCCTGAATGGCCGAACAATATATGTATGTTCAGCCATTCAGGGCTGAACATAAATATATAAGCTAACATTCCATTTTTATTTCCATCTGTAGGATGGTTCATCTACACAATGCAGCCGAGTGACTGATGAATGTGTAATGGATTATACGAGTAAATTTACCACTCATGAGATAAGATGCAAAGTTTAATAATTTTGTAAATTAATTGCATGAATTAATATCTAAAAATAAATGGTTATATGTGTAGATATTCAAGAGCCGAGATGCTTTAATCAAGTGGACTCGTGATGTTGGCAAGGGAAATGGTATTGTCGTTGTGATTAGAGCCTCAAATGCAGGTGGGGTTGGTGTAAATCCAAGAACTACCCTTGCATGTGAGAGATTTGAATATTATAATGCGTGCAAGCCCAATGACAAAGGGACTCCTAAAAAGAAGATCAAGCAAACAGGTACGAAGAAATGTGAATGCCCGTTCGCATTAAAGGGCAAGAAGTTGGCTACAAGCGATGATTGGATGTTGGAAGTTGTGTGTAGTGTTCATAATCACTCGGCTGCGGAATATCTAGAAGGGCAATCATTTGCAAGGAGATTATCAAAGGAGGAGATGGAGATGTTAGTTGATATGTCAAAGAATATGGTTAGGCTAAAAGATATTTTGGTTATATTAAAGCAAAGAAGTAAACTAAATGTAACAACAATGAAGTCTATCTACAATGCACGTTATAGGCAGAAAGTCTTTAAACAGGGTGAGAGAAGTCAAATGTAACAACTTTTATGCAAATTGGCAGAGCATAAGTACATTGAATGGCATAGGAACTGTGAAAATACTGACACCCTAGTGACATTTGTTGGACATACCCAACCAGCTTAGACTTGTTGCTTGCATTTCCACATGTCTTGATAATGGCTTGCACGTACAAGACGAACCGATATCGACTGCCTCTTTTGGAGATTGTTGGAGTTACACCCACAGAAATAACATTTTCCGTATGCTTTGCTTATCTCCAAGCGGAATGTGAAGATAACTATGCATGAGTGTTGGGTGTCATGTGTTCTATCATTGTTGATGCTAATTGTGTTCTTCCGGGATGCATTGTCACCGACAGAGAGTTGGGGCTCATGAAGGCCATCGACAGTGTATTCGTGGAGAGTACTAATTTATTGTGTACGTGGTACATTAATAAGAATGTCAAATGTAAAAAGTTGTTTGAAACTAAAAAAATGTGGGACAAGTTCAATATGAGTTGGAATATGGTGATATCTTCTTCCACAGAAGAAGAGTATAACGAACTTTTGGGTAGGTTAATTAAGGATTTCCATACTTATCTCGAAGCGCTGCAATAGGTGAAGAGCACATGGTTAGATGTATACAAGGAAAAATTTGTGTCTGCATGGCCAAATAATTGTTTACATTTGGAGAATACTACATCGAATAAGTAACGTGAATGTTTATTCTTGAGTGAGTTACATTTATTATGTAATATGTCCATATGAATTAATAGCTTTTATTTTTCTTACAGGGCTGAGAGTTCACATACACAGTTAAAGAGACAACCTGGATCAAGTCAAGAAAATCTTGAATCAAACTGGACAAAGATCCATAATATGCTCCAATTGCAACATACTAGTATTAGAGCATCATTTGAAAAAGTAAGACGGTTGTCCAACACAGTTTCAAGCCTTCTGATTTCAATGCGCTTCAAGGCAACATCTCAAAAAATGCATTGGATAAAATATTATTAGAAAAAAAAAGAGCCAATCAAGTTGGAACTGATCCAATCTCATGTATGCGTATTCTCCATTGTGCACATGGTTTACATTGTGTATATGAGATTGGAGAATATGTTTATCAACAACGCCCAATTCCCCTCAGTTGGGTACATCCACATTGGTGTAAGTTTGATATGTTGCCTAACGGTGCAATAAAGAGGTCTACTTTGGATGTTAAAGCGAAGTTGGTATTAGTTGAAATGGCTTTTAATGAAGATAGTCATACAAAGCAGTTGCAAATATTAAGGAAGTTGAGGGAGTTATAATATGACAAGGGCATGCAACAATGTCTTACTTTTTTGCCTCTTTGGTTCGTGCCACCGTCAATAGTTTCTCGTAAAGAAATGACTATTGGTTTTGTAAAGGGCAACCGCTTTGTTCAAGTTATAATCCCTCTTTTTTCAAAACAATTTATTATTTCCAAATGAATTCTCTAACTTTTGTTATGTTTTAGCTCTTCTTGGACCTAGGTCATCCAATTCCACCGATTGCGAACAAGTGACTTGAATTTCATCTTCCAAGCGCAAATGAATGGGCAACTGCATATACTGGTCGAATTGAGCATTTCAAAGAGCATGTCAACAAGGAAGTAGCAACAAGTGAAACGATAGAGATTTGATGAACTCATTGTAATTCATTTGGAATGTTACTCAATGTAACTAATTTGGCATGTAACTCATTTGTGATGTAACTAATTTTGAATGTAACTCATTGTACTCATTTGGAAGATAACATACAACTTTGATTATTAGCAATACATTTGTTAATTTCATGCAAGAAATTTGTAAACTGCTTATATAATTAACAAAAATAAAGAACCCCGTCCTAAATAAAAAACAACATCATCATGGACACATCAACCTCTGTCACTCCTGCTCCGGCGTATGTAAGTACTGGATCTCATATTGGGATCTCTCACAATTCATTGCGCATCTTGAAGTGAAAGTCCCCTTAACACATAGCGTATGTGATCAACATTAGCGTACATCCCCCACGGGTCACGATAAAAGTCTGCCTCTATCAGTGGCTCAGCGATACTTAGTGCAGCTTGACAACGCTGCTCATAATTTGTAGACAAGCTTACCCCACTTGCCTCATTTTTTGACCTCACGTGGATCGATACATTGGGTTTTGTATTATCCTCCATGATATTCGTGTGTACCAGCTCATATAATCAGGAACATATCCGATGGAAATCTGACAGCCCGACTCCGGTTTGCTGGTGACAATACATGATTCTCCCATGTCTGCCACTACTAATCGACCCATTGATATACAACTTGATAATGCTGAGCATTTAGACCTCGATGTGCCTGATCTAGAGTCCATCGTGTTAAAGGAATAGTCTATAGTCTTCCAAATTGTCTCAACACTCTTTCTGGGTGATACGACTCCACAACCTCCAAACACTCAATGCATCCAGAGTAGAATGCAAACTCATACAATGGATGTTGTTGCCTTGAATTGCGACACAGATCCCAAGTAAACTGCGTCAATTAATATAGATATCTAGTAGCACATAAATACAAGAATGCAGATTATTTTGAAATTATTACTGGTGAAAAATACAATACCTTATCTTCAATTGTAATGATTGAAGACGGCCATCTTTATTCAACTCTCTGCTCGAATGCCATAGTAATGCTCGAGGGTCGTGTTGAAGTACATGAGATTTGGGTTAGGAGCAAAATATGGAAAATGCTCACATATCCATGCTTTCAGGAGTGATAGATACCTGGCTATTTGTTTCACTTCATACCGAGTAGCTAACCCCAAATGCCAATAGAGATAGGCCAAAATAGCAGCACCCCATGCATATGAAGTCACACTATTAACATCCGTAAGGAAATGAAGATAAATGACCGAAACGCATCTGCCACTTTTGTCACTAAACAGTGTACATCCAAATCTATATAGCAAATAGGTTTTCACTGCTCGGTCAATGGCTGCTTCTCTATCAGAATCTGTCACTGCATCAAACTTATGTTTTAACCACTCCAATCTTACTAAGTGACCCCAGACCTGTGCAAGCTCATCATGAGCCTCCAAGCGTTGAACTCCTAATGCTTGGTGTAGTAGCTCTTTAGCTTCAAAAAATCCAAAATCATCATTATATGAAATAGTTATCCCCATCACTGGGAGCCCAAGAATGGTGGCAACATCATCTAGAGTGGTGGTCATCTCTCCGAAAAGCATGTGGAACGTATTAGTTTCTGGATGCTACCTTTCCACAAAAGCTGACACAAGGCTCTTATCAACAGATCTATAAGAAGTAATGATCAACGGTGCTAGACTAGATCTATCAATCTTCTATCTAAATAAATCTAACTCATTTAGATGCCACATTCTTACTTTTTGCCATGACTCAAACACTTGAGCGGAAGACGGTCCTGAAAATATGCATATTCATTAAAAAAAATAAGACATCATATTTATATGGAAAATATATAAAAACATACCTCTTCTTCCCTAATAAATTTTGTAACATGTGTTTGAAAACTCTTTAAGATCGAAGGGTCATTCTGCCCAACCATTTCTTCTCTATTATCTTCTTCATCCTTTTCCACCTCTTCATCTTCATTCTTTTTGAAGTTCGAGATTTCATGTTGTTCCGGCTCTTCAATAATTGATTTTTCAACGCGTTGATGATGCCTTTTTTTAGAAGCTGTTGGACGAGCTCTAGAACTACTAGCCATATCTATAAGTAATTCAATCACCTGTTACTTGAGTTAAACTTTTGTGTATTCATTGTATTCGGCCCTGTCTAACCGAATCTTCTTCCAAGTGTTCGGCCAAAATTGACTGAACACAATGGATGTGTTCGGTCCATGTTGGCCGAACATATTAAATAAGGTTCAGCCACTGATGACCGAACATAATGAAGAGTATTCAACCATCAGTGGCTGAACAACATCCTTATGTTCGGCCCTATATGGCCGAACAGTGTGCATGTTGTTCGGCCTCATAAGGCCAAACATGGTGATGGGAAGAAGTCATCTTCTTTAAGCCTAATGATCATCAAATGGAATGGTAAAAAAATACATTCTTCTATCACAATCCAAACATGCAAGAACCCATTTTAATGAATAATATAGTATAGAAGAGATGAGAGAATATCTTTGAGAATGATGGAGAAGAGAAGAAAAAACACCTGTGGCAATGGTGGAGAAAAGAAGAAAGCTTACCTTCAAGATTGGAGAGGAACGGAAAAAGAATGGAGGAAGAAGGCAGAACAACCGTTGGGGAAGAAAGTGTAAAGAAAGTGGGGTTTTGGTGTAGATAAAGAGGGATTTGGGTGGGGGTATATTATGTAAATGTGGTGTGTATAAAGAGAGAAAAACCAAATTCACTCACTTACTAATTGTATATAAAGAGAAGTGGTGTAAGAAGATAAAAAAACAGTGTAAGAAGAGAGAAAAACAATATATATTTAGAAGCTCCCTTTTCTTACATGATAATTACCGTAAGGATGTCCTTTAATGGACATTTGTACATAAAAAAAATAAAAAAATACCACTATTTATATAGGAAACGGACACTACAGAAATAATGATTTTACTTAAGTAGAACATTAAACGGTGCAATATCCCACAAAAGTAGACTATCGAATAATGCAATATCCTACATTTGTAGGATATTGCGATATCCTATATCCGCAAGATATCGCAAGTTTTACCCTTTCCCCACAAACCCAAAGCACGTTTTCGTCATGAAACTCTAATTTATTTTCATCATTTTTATTTTTTTTTCAAATTCCTAAGTTGGAGCTTTTCTTATATAAATATATATACATAGGTTTTCATCTTCCAGAGATCATCTATTTATTTTCATCATTTTGTTTTTTTCGAATTCCTGAGTTAGGGCTTTTCTTATATATATATATATATGTTTCTATTATCCAGAGATCATCTATTTTAGTAGTCACAAGAGGTATGTGGCCTCCATTTCGTTTATCTTCTTCATTTAACGGAAGAAGAAAAAGACCATTTTTTCTTCTTCTTCAGTAGAAAGGAAGGAGTGAAAAAAAATCTGATTTTCTTTCGATATCCTACACATATAGATATCGTAAATTCAAAGGGTAAAATCGTCATTTGTAGGACATCCTTTCCTGTACAAACAAATTAATTATCTTTTTGTGGATAATTTTAAGGCAAATGTGGGATATAAGGGCATCCTTATGGAAATTATTTCATTTCTGTACTAGAATTTCGATTTTCTGCATGAGGAGTAGGAATGTAGGATTCATTTCTTTCTCTCACGAAAATAAAATTCTATATAGAGAAAAATATTCTCACAACATAAAATGCACTCCTTCATATTTGGTAACCAAATTCTTGGAAAAAAGACTTTCGCTTTGGAAAAAGTTGTAAAAATTCATATTTAACAATAATAAAAGGTGTTTCTGCAAGGGGATGGAGGCTTACCATAGAAATGGAAAGAGAAAAATCCGGCAGCTTCGTCATATTTGATAAGGCAAGGAGTTGATGGAGGAAAGTGCCTAAAGTGCTTGATATCCACAATGGAAAACATTCATAATTCCTACTTCAGGCAGTAGAAAATGCAAATCCATAGAAGTAGAAACGCCCTGTTTTTTCTGACACAGCATTTACCAAACCCACCCTAAATCTCTTTGGATTTGAAGCTCACTAAAATCAATTTTTCTCAACTATATGCATTGATATGCACTAAAATCAATGTGAAATCCTCAATTATACAAATCTTCAATGAGGAATCCCTATTCCAAGGGTAGGGAGGAATTCTTAAATTTATAGATTCTTCACAAATTCCTCACATGTTAGTCTGTTACCAAACTTACTTTAGGGTAGTTTCTTTAGAGTTATTTCGAACAAGAATTTCTAACATTGAGGATTTATAAGACTAACATGAAGGTTTTCCCCTCATCATTTCAAAATGCAATCATGGTGGGATTCTCAAAATTCCAATCCCATTAGCATTTCAAAATACTGCAGACTTTTGAAATTCCATGTGGACTTGAGAATTTCCAAAATTCTGTAGACAAGAATTCTCATTATGTTTGCAAAAGAATGGGCATTGATTCTCAAAATTCTGACAAAAGAACAAGCCCCACAAGTTTATTGAATTTTCTAGAATCATCATGTTTGGCGCTTTTTCATGATTCTACATAAAAAACTTTTTCGATTGTAGGGTTGTCGAAGAGAGCGTGGGAATTTGAGTATCTATTTTTTAAAATGAATATAAATTTCCAATCAAGTTTTCTTTTCTGGTTTTGACGAATGCATCTCAAAAAGTTACTATCATGTCTAAAATGCTTTTAAGCCTTTGTATATAACTCATTAATGCAAATTTTGTTTCATTTTATTAATCAACTTCATATTTTTATTGGTTAATCAACTTTATTTTATAAAATAGGATAACTTGAAATTTCCAAGGCAAATATAAGTGTGTTCTTCTTTCAAAATTAAGTATTATGTTATTTAGACCTTAGCATTGTGAAAAAAGTGTAAACTAGTTTTGTTTGTGTTTGTGTTTTCTTTTGTAAGATATATTATAGTATTTGATCAAATTTTATAGCATTTTCTCTCAAATCAATCCACTTTTATTTGAGTCCCCTTTTGGTCTTCTTTACAATATTGTATAGGGCATACCTAGAACAGATTCAAGACTTTCACATTCACTACATGCAATAATCCATATTCATTTCAAATTTCAGACCATCTAAAATTGTTGGATTCAATCACAAACAAAATGCAATTAGAAGACCATTAAATTTGCAAGCTTAAAAAATTAAGCGCCACTATTATCTAATCAGAGTTACACTGGTCACACCCCTATCCATTCAGTTTTCTCTTAATAAAGACATAACTTAAATTTATAAATTGGATCCACATCCTTTTGGGGGCCACAAGATTGAAATAATTTTTAAAAGTTAACCTAAAATGGTAGGAGAACATTCTAGAGTGTGCCTTAGAATGGTAGGAGAACATTCTAGAGTGTGCTTATTTGTTTAGTGGGAGTAGAGTAAAAGGAGAGTAAGAATTAATTGATATAACATAAAATTTTATTTAGAAGTATGTAGATGGAAGAAGTAAAGCTAATATGACAAAAAGTTTTACTTATTGAGTGTTTTAATGGGTAAAAAAAGGAGAGGACAGAGTAAACTTTTGACTCGATATAAAGTAGGCTATGTAACCTACTTTTCCTCTGTTTGTTTTACGCTCCTCAACTTGGATGAGTTGCAAAGAAGTAAAATTTTGTCCTTTATTGATTTTTACTCAAACCCCCTCATTTTTATTTTTATTCATGATCTGACCCTTTCCTAATCCTCTCATGTTAAGGGCCTGTTTACTTTGGAGAATTTATGACAAAAATTTTGAGATGTTGGGGTTTTTGAGACATGATGCAATGTTTTTTCCCCTAAGTATTTCAAATGCCGTATTTGATACAAGAATTTAGAATTCCTTTCCACATGAAAATCCACTTTTAACCTTATGAATTCTCCAAATTTCAGAATTTCAAATGCTAGACGGGGGTTCAACATTTGGAATTCTACTTTGAGGGCAGCATTTGAAATTCTCATAATTCACTTAAAAATGAATTCTCAAAATTCTCCTAACCAAACAGGCCCTAAACAAACAAAAGAGCATGTTTGTGTATTGCCACATAATAAAGAAGTTTGCAAGTTCTCGTAAAAACAATAATGACCTCACCTATAGAAAATGATTTTTAATGGTGGCAAGAGGAGAACGTTCCATTTATTAGCACATTTGTTGAAATGCCACAAAAAGTGATTATGTAAATTTTTGCAAAAGCTATTTTGATAGTCACCCACAGAAAATTGTTTTCCACAATGAGAGGACAACATTCCACTTTAAAGAGCACTTTTGTGTAATTTCATGAAAAAGTAAGCATGAAATCTTTTTGTAAAAGTGGTTTTTTTAATTTGTAAAAGTAGTTTTTTTTAATTTTCCCATTAAAAATGATTTTCCACAATTATAAGAGAACATTTCATTTTAAAAGCACATTTGTGTACTAGTAGGAAACAATGAGAATTTTTGGAAAAGCAATTTTTTACCTTCTCTCTGTAGAAAATGATTTTTCCACGAGTTGGAGGAAAAATTATTGCCTTTTATTGTTGACATGCAAAAAGTCTCTACAAAAAGATCAAGGAAGAAAAAAAAACCTAACGGGTGGATTGTCGATTTGGAAATTAAGGGGCTAAATTTGATGAATTTTGAAAGCCCAAGCACCAAACAAAGTTCAAGGCAAGGGAAAGACAGGGTTAAGGAAGCTACCTAAAGATTTCAAGACAAATGGAAGTCAAAAGTGATCAAAACATGGGCAGCCAAAAGTCAACCACCGTATGAAGGAAGAATTACAAGGAAACCGCTAAATGAACAAACCTAGGGTGCCGATCAGTACAGCTCAGCAAGTTGTGGATTGAGATTCAGTCAAACTGTTGAATGGTTGATTTTAAGCCCATCAACATGATTCAAGGGTGGGTTTTTCGCAGGCAATCAAGTTGAAATCTGACCAGAGAACCACTAAATGCATAAAATATACATTCGGCGGTCCATGAAAGAGTAGATTTTGGAATTCAAAGTCTTCCTTTCCTTAAATGACACAAGCTCTCCTCTAGCCTATAAATACCCCCTTGGGTGACCTTTGCGGCAACAACAATGATGACAACAAGAAAGTTCCACCACTTTATGACTTGAAGAACAAGATCTTAGCAATCCTTGCTCCAAAACCCTCTCTACACCATTAAACCTCAAATCTCAAGGTACTTAACCTCTCGAAATATAGCCAGAGGATTCTACTTAGTACCTTGAAGGCATGACAAAACCCACAAAAGTCCTATAGTACCTTGAAGCCATGACAAAACCCATAAAAGCCACATAAATCCTAAGTCTTTTAGGACTTTTTTCATTTTCTTTAATTAGGAGTTAAGGGTTTTCATCATTCTAGCTTACAGAACAATGGCCCCGGAAATGGCACAACCTTGGATACTTTGCTTGCTATCAGAAACTAGCAACTCTCTTAGAATTTCACATTTAGCACGTCTGGAAAAACGAGTGATAGATTACTAAGACTACCTAATTGACTTGAAAAGGGGGCACTCCATTCACATCCATACCATACAAGAAAAGATCTCCACAACCAAAGGGGAGTCAGGAGGAGTCTAGTTTGGTGGTTGCTTCTTGGCAATCGCTTATTTTATCTTCATTCTTTTTTGCATTCTTTGTGTACTTTCCTTTTCTAAAACTTTTTGCCAATTTGAGATCATTTGACACCAAGTGGGGGACTTGCATAAAAAAATACATTGCAAGTAACTTGTGCCCAACAGGTTAGAGGGACAAAACCCATGTAAATAAAACTCAAGGATGGAAATAAAAGATTGCCATCCTTGTGTGGGATTTTCCTTTCCTGTGTCTTTCTTATTGTTTTATTAATTGTGAAGCTATCCCTTTACGATTCATTCAAAGCCATAGAAGATTGGCACTGTCTATGAGAAATATCAAAACAAAAAACATCCTCTAGTTTGATTAATCTTTGGCAAAAAAATTAAATAAATAAAATAAAAAGACAACAAAAAAGGGGCCAAAAGGAGTGTTGACACACAAAGAGTTTCAATGAAAACGCAGAAGAAAAGTCAAGCAAAATAGTGGCCAAGCAAGCTAAAACAAGTCCAAGTACATCGAGCCATGGCTCAAACAGCTCAAGGATAAAGCTAGGAAGGTTCTCTTATAGTTTGGAAAGAAAAAAAAAAGTCAAAAAGATCAAAACATAAGGCAAAAGTTGCAGTAGTTGACTGCATAAGTGCAATAGGCAACAATCAACTGAACAAAAGGTAGCTGATGAAGTCAAATGGGTAGCCGAATTCAAAATAGAAATAGCCAACCCATACAACTCATTAAATAGCCGATCCAGATCTAGTCAAATCATTCCAATGCTGATTCTAAGCTTAGAAGCATGATTTGAGGGATGAAATTTCAACTGATAGTCAAGGACATTTGACCAAAGAAGAGTGGCCGACTAAGCAAATGCACAGATGACAGACTCCCTTGAAAAATCAAAATTTTTACTTGAATCATTCCCTTCCTCAAATGGCTAGAGGGACTTGGAGGCCTATAAATAGTCCTCATGGGCGACCTCCCATGGCATTGAGATTCAGATTCAGGTTCATTAAGTATCAAGGCATTCAGAAGTAGCACAAAGCATTTAGCAAGCACTCAACATCAAGCATCAAAGAGAAATTAGAGTCCAGATTCTTTTAGAAAAAGAATTCAAGGTACTTAATCCTTAAGAAAACTTAGAGAATTCAAATAAGTGCCTTGACACCATGCAAGATTCGACAAGAAGCCTCAATGTCCTAAGTTTTCTGGGACTTTCTTCATCTTCTTCACTTCATAGTTGAAGGTGTCTATGGATTCAAACATGTTTGTCCTTGAGAAATGACACTTTGGTGATCCTCAAGTCAATATGACCAAGACACTCTACTTGGTTCAAACAACCATGACTCCTCCTGCGATTCACATTCTGCATATTCGGGAAAAGGAGTGATATATTACAAAGCTCACTTGAATGACTTAGAAAGGGAGCAATACGAGATTAGAAGAAAGGAGCCCGAAGCCAGCCATGGATTGGCCACTATCTCATGATAGTTAGTTGCTCATCCTTTCCTCTTCCTTTCAAGCATTTTGTACATTTTACTTTACAATTTGTAATTCTTTTGCCAACTGTAGATCATTCGAGACCAAGTGAGGGAGTTACATAAAAACAAATATGAGCAATTTACACCCAGGCGGTCAAAGTTACAAGAACCCATGTAAAATGAAAAATAGAAAAGAAAATTACTATTTTTCTTTCCTGTGTCTTTTTTTGTCATCGGACTTGTTGCAGCTCAACCCATTTTCAACTGCAATGACTCTAAGGAAATTACACCCAAGCCCCAAAGAACCAAAACAGTTTCTTTGCAAAATGACTCTAAGGAGGCTTTAAAACAATGCCTTCTATCCTCTAGCACGAGTAAAAAAAATAAAAACAAGCAATCAGTAGTAGATCTTAGACTCACCAACTCGTCCCTAAAAGGATGAATGTCACAACCTGAGCCCAAAAATTCTAGGATTAGGGTTAACCCTAAGCGTGACATGCATACTCTCGTGTAATCCATATCTGGATTGGAGTTTAAGCGAGATTACACAAGGGATATTCACATTACTTACACTTGTAAGGTGCATTTAATGGACATTCGTCCAAGCATTAATCACACTGAGAGGGCTTGAATCTCTTTGCTGCTGATCAGTCTCATCTCTTCCAACCATGAAATATTTGCACCTCTGGTTTTACAATGAGTCAACTTTTGTTGAATTAAATATGAAAAAATATAAAAAAAAATTGCCAATATACTGTCTCCAAATCTAAAAAATGATCAAATGCTAATCTACCATCTATCCCACCCAAATGGAAATCCTGGGTCCTCCACTTGAAGGGACTGTAAGTAGTGTAAAAAAGTAAATAGCTTGTATCCCTGCAGTTAGAGCCATTGAACCCATGTAAAACAAAAGGAATGAATGAACATACGTAGTTTCTTCCCATTTTTCTATATGTTGAATTTTATGAGCTTAAATTCAAAGTCCCTTCACTAAATTTTCTTTAAAAACACTAAGAAATCCTAGCAGCTAGATGTCTCGACCTTAGGAGGATTAGTCAGAGACTCATCAGGAGTAACTGGCCTCTGACAAATGACATTAATGTCAACAAAGAACGGGGCATCATATTTAGCTGCATCCGCTACCAAAGCAGCCATCTTCACCTTTTCTCAGGTATCCCTCACATTTCATAAAAAGCAAAAAGTTGATAAAACACTACACAATACTCCTCATCCTTCGTCTCGAGGAACTCATTGTAGGAAGCAATCTCTTCATAAACTCAGCTCATGATGGGCAAACAAAAAATCTCTCTTATTTCTTGCAATGAAAACCCTAACTCAGCATTACGGGCGATGATGCATTGGTTGCCAAATAGAAGCTCTCGATAATTGCTTGGTAGAACTCTTTGTTTTCCTGAGGGACTTGTCCTTAGTCACCAGAATGGCATCATAAATGTCTACCCCTTCAACAAATCTTCACACTCCTTCAAAACAAGATTCGTCCACTTTCTCCAATCATCTTAGGGAATAAACCATCCTCGTGGGACATGATGACCAACCCACCCACTTCCATTATCAAACACAACACCAAGATTGATGGTGTGAAGTTTTAAAATCTGCCTACTATGAGGAAAGGAGATGCAACTAGGAGCCATCATTTCTAGACATTGAGCCTCGTCCTGAGAGAAGTAAAGTCGTCTGCTCAAGAAATTACTTGGCTTGTAATGGGCCACAAATTTTCCCCACTATAAGTCATCATGCCTTGTGGGATCGAGGGAGTCAATGTCGTCAAAACAAGACTACTCTTGTACTAGTGCCTGGTGGACAGTTTAATTCTCACACCTTCCTTGTTAGTGTAATAGAATAGCATGAAGTCAGGGTTTTGGTCATAGTGGCAATCATCGGTGTTGTCGAAAATGAAGTCTGGCTTTCTCAAGGTGACTTAGTGATCATGTTTCCATGGAAAATCTCCAAGGATATCTTCGTAAACCTTAAGGTTGTGTGTCGCTAACAAATGCCCTCTTAATCCCTCTCGGGCCTTAGTAACATGAGCATCAATATTTTCCTTCATTTCATCAGCTTGCACTTTGGCTTGACGAACCACAACCCTAGGAGAAGGTGGTGTCCCAGAAGAAGAACTAGCTGATTTCTTACCCTTAGAAGATTGGGGCTTAACAATTTTCTCTCCTTTGTCTAAGGAGGAAAGCAAACAACACACACACACACACACACATAGTCAGGCAAAAGTTAGAACAAAATTCTACCAAAATTTCAATAGCAACTCTCCTTAGTGAAAGAGGGGGCAAAGACTAGAAAACGGTAAACTTACCTCTGAGCCCCCGATAGTGCAAATAAATGAGCGCACAACAAGCTTAGAGATAAAGCTTCCAGTCCAAGCAGGGCAATTAAATGCTCACTAAAAGATCTTCACAAAAACAATGACTAGGGTATGGGTCAACACAAGTATGCAAGGATAAAAACAACATGTAATGCATTAAAGTTAAGCAAAAGGTCCCAAAGGAATGACTTCACAGAAAAAGGGAGCCCATAAAAGAAAAACCTTACATCTAAAGGACTATTCGACTACTCAGTTGAATGAGGTTGTTTAGATAGACTCAAGTAGCTCTCGGTTATCCAATAGAGTCCAAGCATAGACTACCTCTCGGCCACCCAGAAAAAGCTAAGGAAAGCTATCTCGGCCACTTAGGGAAAACTAAGGAAAGTCAACTGTCAGCTACCCAGAAGCCTTAGCTACCCAAAGAAGCCCAAAAGTCAGAACCCCTCTGCGACTCTAGGAAGTTCAGAAGCCAAAATACTACAATCGGCCAATCAAATTCAAAAACATGACACAGTCTGATCGGCTCCTCCATGGCCAAACTTCAAAATTTTCAAAACTTGTGACAAATCACAAGAATATTTAAGGAAAACCCTAGGGCACACCCAAATACATTACCCTCCTTCATTCTTACAAAGGTATCAGAGGTAAAACCCAAAAAATCCTAACTTCCCTCTTCCAGCCTAAAGGACCATCGATCAGTTACCACTTCGAAATTTCAAATGAAAGAACTTGAGCCATTCATCATATTTTAGAGGATCTCCAACAAAAAGAAGAATATCACATCATGAAGGCATTAAAGGAAGCATCAAAATGAAGAAAAGAAGAAAAATAAAAGGAAAGAATAGTCACAGTCACCGACTGTCCCATGGTTGAGATTCAAAACAAGATTTTCATGAAAAAGTTGTATCTTTAGTGAAAATCATGCAAAAGAAAAGGAAAAGACACAAGAAGCATGTTTGAACAAAAGAGGAAGCCATCACAAGAAAAAAGGATGCAAGAAAATGGAAAAAGCATCTGGTCATGGTGAATAAACGAAGAAGATGAACATTCGAAGAGCCCTACAGCCATATGCTTTCCTTAAATCCCTTCTTGTATCACAAACAATCCAGAAGAAGGAGAAAAAACACAAGGACATATGCATGCAACCAGATATGAGAGATCGCATGTTACAAAGTTTGAAAAAAAAAAACCGATAGGCTCTATGATTTGGGTAGAAACCCGAGGAAGAAGGAGACTTACAAACCATTATAACACCTTTGGATGGGATGAAAACAAAAGAAGAAGCAAGAAAAAGCTTGGAGAACCTCTGAAAACCCTAAGCATGGAGATCCTGGATGCAAGACTTAGAAATTCACAAAGTGGGAAATTTAAAGGGTCACTACCTTTTATAAGGGAAATTAATTGGCTACCTAGGGTAACGTCTGCGGTAGCCAAGGCAATGTTTTTCCTTTTTGCCTCACTTTTCATCTTTTTCAAGTTTTCAAAATTCCAAAACCGCTTTACCTTGATGTCTGTCTAACTCTAAAATACCCTTGAAACAAATGGCTACTTGATCAATTTTGTCTTCATTTCATTTGATCCTTCAAATCCTCGGTCAAGTGAAAAATAAGGAATTCTCAAGAAAAACTTAGGGTGGATCCATAGCTCATGTGAAAGCAATTCACTTTCTAATTCTAACCTTAGTTTAGTCAAGCATTTCTTTTCTTGTGCGATAAAGACCTTCTCCATTCCTTTGATAAAAAAAACCTACCTCGAAAACCCTAGTCAAAGCACCTTCATGTAGTAAAAATACCTTCATATCACTCAAAAGAACCCAGACTTCAATTAAAATACTATTTTTTTAAGGGAAACAAGAGAACATAAACTAACCCAATTTCCACAAAAAAAAGCTACATCAACCCTCAGAGAACCTTCAAACACCTCAAAACCTCGGGAAATACCATCATCCCCCTAGATATACACATACAACCGATATCCGTGGAAAATAGGATTATAGGTAGGCAGTTTTCCATAGTCCAACCCATTTTTCATTCACAAAGAACAAACTCCTTCAACCTCTTCAAACCCAAGGAACTCCGCCGAATACAACTCACAGCTCCCATGGAATAAATACACATATGATCTGTGTGAAAAAACAGGTAATAAGAGCAAAATCAAGGTGTCCAACCTTATCAAAAGTTACATCTTTTGAGGCACAATGACTACGGTCCATCATTATAACTCGATGGGGCATTTGTTGACACACAAAAAGTTTTAACAAAAACTCAGAAGAAAAGTCAAGCAAAAGAGTGGCCGAGCAAGCGAAACCAAGTCCAGATACATCAAGCCATGGCTCAAACAACTCAAAGCCAAAGCTAGGAAGGTTCTCTCAAAGTTTGGAAAGAAAACGAGTAAAAAATTTCTAAAAACAAGGTAAAAGGTGCAATAGCCAATTACACAAGTGTACTAGTCAACTAAAACATGTAGCAGCCAACAGAACAAAAGGTAGCTGATGAAGTCAAATGGATAGCCGAATTCAAAATGGAAATCACCGACCCATCCAACTAATCAAACAGCCAGTCAAGATCTAGTCAAATCATTCCAAGGCTAATTCCAACCATATCAGCATGATTCGAGGGATGAATCTAGGCTGGCAGCCAAGGACAATTGACTAAAGGAGAGTAACCAACTGAACAAATGCACAGTCAGCTACTCCCCTAAAAGGTTACATTTTTCGCTTGACTCATTCACTTCCTCAAATGATTGGAGGGACTTAGAGGCCAATAAATAGATCCTATGGGTGACCTCCCAAGGCATTGAGATTCATATTCAAATTCATCAAGGAATAAGGCATTTAGAAGCAACATAAAAAATTTCAGTAAGCACTCAACATCAAGCATTGAAGAGAAATCACTATCCAAACTCTGTCGGAAGAAGAATTCAATGTACTTAATCTCTAAGAAAACTCAGAGAATTCAAATGACTGCCTTGATACCATGTAAGATCCGACAAAAAAACCTCTAAAATCCTAAGTCTTTTGGGACTTTCTTCGTCTTCTTTACTTCGGAGTTGAAAGGTCTATGGATTCAATCATGTTTGTGCTTGAGAAATGACACTTTGGTGATCCTCAAGGCAACATGACTATGGACACTCTATTTGGTTCAAACAACCAAGACTCCTCCTAGAATTCGCATCCTGCGTATTTAGGAAAAAGAGTGATAGATTACAAATATCGCTCAATTGACTTAGAAAGGGGGCAATGCGCGATCAGAAGCAAGGAGCTCAAAGCCAACTATGATCGGCCACTGTCTCGTGACGTTCGGCTTCTCCTCCCTTCCTCTTCCTTTCATGCATTTTGTACATTTTACTTTACATTTTATAATTATTTTGCTACGTGTAGATCATTTGAGACCAAGTTCGAGAGTTGCTTAAAAATAAATGTGAGCAACTTGCACCGAGGAGGTTGGAGTACCAGAACCCAACTAAATTAAACTTGGGAATGATAAATAAAATAGAAAACTACTGTTTTAACTTCTTGTTTCTTTTTTTGTCGTTATAGTTATTGTGCTACGTTCCACGTTCACAACCCATTTTTTGGACGAACAAGGGGAAAGAAAAAAGGGAAGACCTATCTCAATGATTCACATGAAATGACTAACAGTGAACCCAATACAATGAACGGTCGATGTTCCCTTGTGGAATGCAAAATGATGACCTTCCCTTAAATGAAATGGTTCTGGTACATGGATAAGGACTCTAAGTGTGAAGTACATTAACGCTTAAAGGGTGAGTGGTCGATTAGTTCCCTTTCCTCTCTAAATTGGCCCAATAAATAAGTCCATTTTACGCTAGAGTCTGTCTTTACGATATAGTGAGCATTTCATTGGCCTACTTCCTCCTTTAGACATAACATGACCCAAATGGTCAAGTTCAGTTGGTTGTGCTAGCATTCAAGCGCCATACTTCTGTTAGGGATTTTGTGTTGTTGCAATTTGATTGGATATGCTTTCATGTTTTAAGCTTCATTTTCAAGCATGTTTTCAACCTTCAAACTTGGATTTCTCATGCATTTTAATTGATTTTAATTTTATATCATTTTAGGCATCTAAGGTTCATGTTTTGAAAAAGAACTTTTTAAAAACTTTATGCATAAATCTAGGTGTGAATTTTATATATTTCAAGCTCCTTTTCAATGCCCAAATTAAGTTCAAGCTCCTCTTCAATGCCCAAATTAAGTTCGAAATCTAGAAATTGTTGGTTAACAAACACCCATTAGCACTTACATTTTCCAAGAGTAACCACTGTCAAATTGTGAATGTCAGTCACCTAGCAATCACCTGTCAGTTAACCTACTTATGAAAGTCGGTTAACCTACCTGTAGTCAAACTAGCCTTTGAGATGACCATTGGAACTTTTTCTATAGATTCCAAGCTCATCCAAATCACTTGGGAGAGTGAATTTTTGTGGAGAAAAAAGTGCAAAAGGAAAGGGTTTGAGCTAAAGGAGCCTAGAGTATGAGATGACAAGCTAAATCAAGGGTTTTCTAAATGATTTATACCAAGCTAAGTTTAAATCTTCACTTCTAAAATTGTCATGCTTTGTTATAACTTTCGATTTCTTTCATAGTATGATTTATATGCTTGGTTGAATTTTTGTTTATTTGATTCCATCGCATGAAAATCATTTTCAAATCTATTTTAGGTTTTGACTTCAACGATGCTTGGACATAACTTTTAATATCTTTCATAGCATATTTCCTTACTCATATTCTTGGATCCATCACATGAAAATCATGTCTGATTTATTGTATGCTTTGGATTCAACAATGCTCCTTCAACACATGTCATGCTTTTCAAACTTTGAAAAACTTATAGTGCTTTGATGTTTAATCTTCCATTAAGTTGACACTTACGGATGCCCTGTGTTTGACATATTGCCTCAACCACATCATTTCTTGATTTTACATCTTTTGAAAGCCAAATCAAGCTCTACTTTATTTTTAATCTATTTGTCTGATTTTTACATGAGCTATCAATTTCATATTGGTTGCAAGTAGTTCTCACACATACACTCATTGGACTACAACATTTACATCTATGTTTTGTGTGTGTTATATTAATTGGACTATAATTTTTATATTTGCCTATTTTAGAGGCTCAACCATGTACTTTAAATGTATCTCATTTTATTTATGTTATACACATTCGAAAGAAAAAACTTGCTATAAAAGTTATTGCATGGCCTTGAAAAGCATTGATTGTAAAGGTTATTGCTTAACCTTGAAAGGCATTTGATTGAAAGTTATTGCTTAGTTTAGAAAAGCATTTATTGTAAAGGTTATTGCTTAGCCTTGAAAAACATTTAATTAGTGGAATATTGGTGGGGTATGGAGACACAAGCTAGGAGTGAATACTTTAGCCGAACCACTATAAATTGTTTTGTGGTGAGTTTTATTTCTTGCACGGTTAATGTTTATAATATATGCTTCTACCTTTATAATTCTATAAACATCACTTGTGTTTAATTTGTAAGAACTTAAAAGTGGTTATAATTGGATTAATTTTATAGCTTACCTTATTCAACCCCCCTATCCCCCCTCTAGGGTTTGGATCCCGGACTACCAATTTCGACTGGACTTGATTGAATCCAACCGTTCTTTTTCTCCAATTTAGGGGCGATTCCTCCTGTGCCTGAAAGGTACAATTGGTTTTGATACAAAGGGAGAGACCTGTTTGTGCCAATTTGGCATCAATATTTTTTGAAACTCATTTTCCCCATCTTTGTAGACCAATCATGGGTTCCCTGGTGATCATTTTTTATAAAGTCAAGGAACATGCACTTCGGGGCTCCCTCACCAAGTCTGCGCGACCCACTTTTAAGGGTACAAAAATCGGCTCAGATTTGAGAAAGAACAAGTCTGTTCCGAGTTTGTGTTTCAAAGACTCTTGTCTACTGGGAGCACCTCATATCCAATAAGTAATTGGGCTCCAGTCACTTAGAAGCCAAGCATCCCAAAACATGAATCACTCAAGCCCTGGGTTTCCCAGTACACGTAGAATCCCTTTGGAGTCCACTGGAAGTCAAAGTAGGACTCCACTAAAACCAAGGCTCCTCACAACGGTGCAGTGGCAACTGCAGCCACCACCTCCTCATCACCAAGGAAGAATATGGGGCAACATAGGTCCAAGTCATGGACCAAACTTCTAAGCAAGTTTAGGGTCAGCCAAAGCAGAAGGCTGACAGTAAGCATATCCGTCAGTCCACCCAAGACCTCCGCTACCTCTTATGACAAAGAAAGGTTCGGTAGGAAGTCGCATTCCAGGTTGCAGCACGTGTTCACGGAGATCACAAAAGACCAAAGCAAAGATGTCCTAGGACAGTTAGAAGACAATTCCTTCTACCCGCTCACTCAAAGGGTAGGGAAGGAATATGGAAGAAGGCATCGCGCCTCAAAGGTGGTGGGGCATACAACCCCATTAGGGTCCAAGTTAAGCCTTAAACTCACCGACTTACCATTAACAATGCAGCCAACCAGGTCTGGTTCAAGGACCAACTTCATTACAAGTGAATGAAGTAGGTTTAGAAGGGCGATATCGACATCCCCTCACCCGCTGTCCATGAGTCTGCACTAGTGGATTACAACAAGGGAAGTTCCAAGCCGATGGTGGCTAGATTTAATCACCAAACTTTGGCTACAAAGATGGCTACTCAAATAAGAAAGAAGGCGCTAGCCCATCATCGAAGAAAGATTCAACCCAAAGTTACTCAAAAATGGGTGGTCTAGGAATTAGATCTAGTCATCGCACCTACCAACATGGTCAAGCCCAGACCAACGCGATAGGTCACAAGGAGCACGGCTCATATGTTAGATCTGGATCTAGCCAAGTACACATCGCAACAAAGAAAAACAAGCAATCACACACACAGAAGACACGATGATTTATGTCGTTCGGCCAAATTGCCTACGTCCACGGGCACGAGGATTTCACTATCAAGAAATATATCTCTCTCTCTTCCTTCCAAGCTTTCTCTCTATGTTCCCTTCCCTGTTGCTGCCTTTCTTGGTCACAAAGAATTAAAACATCGAAAGAGAATATGTAAGACATTAATCCTAATCAATTGGGCCTGACTCTGGCCCAATAGGGACCTTTTGAGCCAAACCCACCATCAGACACAAGCTCCAAAGCCTAAGTCAAGTTCCAACAGCACTTTAGAAGGACGTGTGCAGCCGACAATGACTCAGAAGATAACCCAAGTGCTAGGAGAAGTATGTGTCCCTGCACCATCTCGTCACTTTACCCCCAGTATTCGGTCTTCATGGCTGAAGGTAGTCGAACAAACCAAGAGCACGAAGAAGGGGAAATCATGAACAAGTTGATGAAAGCAAGGAAACTGACATTAGCCATCTCACCAAGCAATAGAGAGAAAGAATCGACTAGACTACAACATAACTAAAGCTTCTGGTGGAAAAGTTATTTACATCTGATAAGGCCATCCTTCAAACTTCGAACAAAAAGAGCCAAAGTGCGGCCAGGAAAGATGAAAACAAGATTGACCAGATAATGGCTCAAATTAAAGCACTTGTTAAAAAGGCACCTGGACCTGGCCAGTTGGGGAACATTTATCAAACAAGTTAAAAATGCACCTGGACGTGGCCCAGTTGGGGAACATTCCTGAAACAAAAACCTGAAAACTGACCTGAACAAGCTCATGACTAACAAGGAAGTCACTAAGATGATGGCCAATGCAAAGGATTAAATCCAATTAGAAAAAAGGGAATCCTTCCCAAGTGCCACCCAAAATGAACCTTGTTCCCTATCCGTCCAAGTTCAAGCAGGCGACTTTCCAATCATGTTCAAGGAAAGGGTTGATATACCAGCATATAGTCCATTTCAAGTCATTAATCGGAAGTATGCCTGATGAAGACGCTTTGAAAATGTTTTTATTCATTGGTACACTTAAAGGAGTTGCCTTCAACTGATATAGACAATTGCCTGAAAACTCTATCACTTCCTAGGCAATTTTGGAAGAAAAGTTCTTACTACACTTCCAGTAGGAAGACCAATTAGTAACCCTAAGCCTTCTTGAGCAAGACCAAGAAGGAAGAAGGTGGATCGGTCCAAACCTTCATCAATAGATGGAGGGCCCTCTCGTATAAGAGCATAGAACCCACATCCTAAAAAGCTGTCATGGAAATGAGCATCCACTTTAGGCTCATCTGCTTTGGCCACAGGGTCTTTTGATGCCACGGTTTGGCCGAAGGTATTTTTGCATTCAAATTATGCTCGCTCGGGCCTTGGCTCTGTACCCATCAAATCCTCTTTCAATACGGGCTTCGAAGCGATTTCAAAGATTAGGTGTAGTTTCCTCAGATTTGATCGAAACAATGTTGCTTCACCTTTGCTCAGCAGTGATCACCTATGCTTCTGTGACAGCAACCCCTTTAGCTGTTGCAATAGTTTCTATAGCTCCAATGATTTTGCAGCGCCTCCGCTTTGGCCCATGGGCCTCACAGTTTTGTTTTTGATGGACCTCAACCCACCAAAAGGTCTCATACAAAGTAAAGGTGCAAGCTCTATATATAAATCCATTCACTTACCTCTCTATTTTTGATGTGGGACTCGAAAATGTCACAATTATTTCAGGAAATGTCTCGATAAGGCACACAGCAAACTCCTCCACATGCTTGTTGGCCCTTGAAACCTATTGTTGAGAGGAGCTTTCTTCGAACACTCCATAATTTTAAGAACTTTGTGTTCCTCCAAAAGAGGTTGTTTGGGCTCTCGGTTTAACTCGACATGCGGCTCGAATTGGGGAACGGACAATGGAATGGTTGGCTCGGGCTGTTCAGGTTGTGACTCCACCTACATCAACTTTTGCTCTACAAATACAGAGGATGAAGGGCTAAACCAACCCAAGAGAAAGGAAAAGCTAAAATGAATGGAATAGCATTTTAAATACCTGCAGGCCCAGTTTGCTGAACAACAGTTCCCTTGGATAGTTCTTCTGATATTACATCAAAGTCTTGCTCGAATGCTAGCTCCACCACAGGATCCACCTCTGGTGCGTAAGGCTTTGTAACTTTCGGTTCTTAACATGGAGGCATTAGTGGATATACCCCCTTGACGGGCTCGTCCTTGGTGGACTTTGGAAACACAAAGGAACACATGCTTTAGAAAAAGAGATGAAAATTCGACATAAGACTTGATGGGAAGAGGAATTGTACCATAACTCTCGATCCTCAGCATCGCCCCTCTTTGCAGATCCAGGAGATTCTAGTAAGGGGTCGTTTGTTTTTTTTATATGTGATGCGAAAATGATTTACATATGTAAATGACTTATATGTGAAATACAATGTTTGTTTGTTTTTTTCACACTCTTTCAAATGTGAATCTTAATTACACCAATGGTTGATATGTATTTTAAAAATATCTCAAGATCCATGTTGAATCAACACTTGAAACTTAACCTTCTAACTGAAAGTGACTTTTGAAACAAGATTAACGGTTCGGATCATGAAAATGGGGCCCACAAAATCCCATAAATTAATGTCAACTGCATGCATTGTTTCATAAATATCTCATAAGGTAAGATGATCCAACGGTTGAAATTTTTGGTAACATGGCCATTATCATTATTTCAAACATTTTGGATGGTTCAGATCTTGCATTTAAAGCATACAAGATGCAAAAATTAAGAAAAATCGGACTGGCAGTATGCTTCTAGTGGCTGAAATGTTCTTTTTAAGATATCTCAAGATCTATGATGAATCAAGACCTGAAATTTGGTGTCTTAGCTGAAAATGGCATTCTGAATGAGATGAACGGTTTGGATTGTGATAATAGGGCTTCAAAATCCCAGAATTGAAGATCAACGGCCTTATTTGTGTCATAAAGATCTCATAATGTAAGATGATCTAACGGCTGATTTTTTGCACCATAGCCGTTCTGAACATTCTAAATAACTTGGATGGTTCGGATCATGATTTTGGTGGCTAAAAAATTAAAAAAAAAGTGCAGTGCGTAAAACACTGTTCACGCCCTGTACCAGCGCCTTATGAAAAGGGGGTGGGAATCCTTTTCACACCTGTTGAGGTGTGAAAAGTTTCCACTCTTTTTGCTCTTGATTTACACGCCAAAATCATATGGGATTTACATACTACATGTGTAAAATGTAAAAACAAATATAAATGTGTGAAACCATTTTACATGAGTAACCTTTATATATGTAAATGGCAAAAAACAAATGACCCCTAAGAGCAAAATAAAACTCATTAGAACACTGGAATCTCAAAACAAACAAGAAAGAAGGAGGAAAAGGTTTCTCATTCACCCGCAATAAGTCTTGGAGACAAGCGAGTCCCTAGTCTAATTGCATCCTTCTTTTTTTGCGGACTCAAATCTTGGTTACTTTGACTTATCTTGGGCTTCTTGGGGTGGGCTTATGCCAAACTCGGACAAGATGCCGCTTGCTTTCGCCTTTTGCTCTAAGACATGGGAGCTTACTTCGGCACAGTTGTAAAAGCTCCCTCAGTGTCAAGTGAGATTGGGGGTCGTGGGGCCTATAATAAATTGTGTGGCTCACATGCCACGGGTCTCATATCAGATTAAACAGGGCAAATGCCAACAGAGATTGTAATTCCACTTTAGTGTAAGACTTGATCTGGGCCCACAATAAGACTCCCAATAGGATCAGCGAATGTGGGCTTCTGATAGTGAATATCTATAGTAAGTGTAACTCTTTGGGACTTATCTATATAAAGATAAAGGAGCCCTAGGGTTGGCGATTTTATCCATTTCCGTAGGAAAAACAAGAGGCAAAGAGATCCGCGGAGCTTCCCATCACCGGAACACACATAGATCTCAGGTTGAATGATCGAGTCTCCTCATCTGGATCTATTAGTTGGTGTCAGAGCCCGGTGTAGTGCGTTCTAACGGTTCAGATCTGAAGATGGAGTTTTAGATTGCCCAAATCTAGCGCTCCTTTTGTGAGAAGAAGTTCTTGGTTTAGCAGTGACTGCATCTTAGCCTTGAGGAATAAGATGACTACTTGGGGCACGCTGATCGATGCAAGCAAAAATAAAGAGTGCAATTCAACGATCTCTTTCTCTCCTTTGCTGTCTTTTCTATACAAGAAAGGACAAAATCTTTAGCCAAGCCAATTTCACTTGGCTCTGGCTTGATTTGATTCTGTCTTCTTTTTAATAAAGAAAGACAAAAAAAAGAAAGTGAAGAGAGCCAAGCCACAAACAACAACAACAGCAACGCAACTACTGTCTTTTAAATTTTTTTTAGCCCGGCGCACGTTACTCAAGCACCAAGCAACAGGGATAGCGGTAGCTGTCCCTACTTCGGCCAGCGTGAAAGATTGTCTGTCGGTTCTCTCCTTTATACATTGCAGGTTGGGTTAGGTGGACCCAACCCAACCAGATCAGATTTAGTCCGACTCAAGAGCCAACGCAGACACGGGTGACGACGTCAGTGATGACGATGACGTAGAGATCATCCGGCTGACGCAAATAAAGGCGCGGATCACCATCAAATTTTCCAACTGCGATATCTTAACCATCCGGAGTCAGATCGACGATCTGTTTGCGCCTACGGAATCCTTACGAATAAATCTACGCATTGGTAGCAAAAGGAAGACGATCCAATGGTTCAGACAAAAGGGTGGTATTTTTCCCTCATACGGTCAGTAATATCTGAACCATCTTTTAATTAAAAATAAAAGTCATATCTTCCAAATCAGCTTTGCATGATCTTGCAAAGGCTGATATTTTTAATGGTAAGAACTTAGTCGTGTGAAAGCATCGGATGGACGCATTGCGGCATTTCGACGGATTGACTTATGTGATTGAATATGATCCAATCCCTAAGCCCACTGATGATGCCTTTAAAGAGGACCATGAGTTATATGAGCAATGGGCCTTTGATAACAAATAAGCGAGGTATTTATTGATCGGATTCATATGTAGTGAGTTGGTGAAACAACTTGAGCACTTTACCACAGCAAAAGAAATATGGGATTATGCTATGAACAAGTATGATGAAACATCCAAATCTCATCTGAAGAAGGCATTTAGTGCATATGTCAATTATAAGATGCCAGAGGGGTTATCTATAAGAGAACACATTAACAAAATGTCGGTTCGACATAGTAATCTTGTAGCCTTGGAAAAAGAAATGGATGAAGATTTTCAGATCCTGTACTTACTAATAAGTCTTCCACCTTCGTGGGAGAATGTGTCTCAAACCCTTAACCTTCAAAATGGTATAACCCTCAATGAGGTTGAAGCTAAATTACTTGTTAAAGGATAAAGGCAGGTTGCCCGTGGTATAAAACCTATAAATTTTGCTATGATTGTTAGAACTAAGAGCTATAGCAGTGCGTTAACCACCAATGTAAAAAATAGAAAGAAATTTAAAGGCAATCCAAGATGGAAGGGGCCTAAAAATGGTGTTTGTTTTAACTGTGGGAAGCCTGGACACTTTAGTTCTCAGTGGAGAAAGAAAAAGGGTGAGAATAACCAGCTAGGTAAAGTGACCAAAGAACATAAAGATTATGTTGAGATGATCACTGAGTCCATGATAGTGAACACTAATGACAAGAATTGGTGGATTGATTCTGGAACCACCAGATACATATCAAGGACCAAGGCTGAATTTATTGAATTCAAAAAGATGAAATTCGGAGAACAAAGTATAGACATGGGGAATGAAACATTCTATGATGTGTTGGGAATAGGGAAAGTCAAAATTCCCTTACCAACGGAAAAAGTCTCTTTATTTCTCCGATGTCTTCTTTGTTCCCGCATGAGAAAGAACGTCATCTCTGTGAGCCAGTTGGTAATGAATAGATTCGAAATTAGATTCAAAGACAATGGGGTCACTATTGGAATGAGCGGTCAGGTTTTAGTCCATGGTTTTCTTTTTGAAAAATTGTATTCATTGGATATTCTTAATAATGACATAAAGTCCACTTCTGATTATTTTGTGTGTGTGAATGTATGCATGACTGATTTGGCAATGTTATGGCATTTGAGATTGGGCCACATTAATAAAAACAGAATCAGTAGAATGGTTAAAGATGGACTTTTACCAGACCTAGGTAAAATTGAGTATCCCATATGTGAACCATGCATAAGTGGGAAGATGGTCAATAAACCATTTTCAAAATGAACTATTTCATCACATTCAATGATGATTACAACAGATATTGGTATATGTACCTAATTAAACATAAACATGAGGCCTTAAAAATGTTCCAAACATATGCTACTGAAGTCCAAAATTAAAAGGGTATGAAAATAAAGAGGATTAGGCCTGATAGAAAGGGTGAATACGCTTTAGAATTATTTAAATAATATTGTGCATGTGAATGAATAATTTATGAATATTTAATTCCATATACCCACAACAAAATGGCATGGCTAGGAGGAGAAATAGGACCTTAATGGATATGGTAAGCTCAATGATCGGCCATGCGAGTCTTTCGCTGTATTTATGGGGAAAAGCATTAAACACTGCATAATATATTGTAATCAGGGTGCCCTCCAAGAGTGTGCTTAAGACCCTATATGAGTTATGGACTGGTGCCAAACCAAAATTAGAACATATGAGAGTTTGGGGTTGCCCTGTATATGTCCTACTACCACCATAAGAAAGACATAAACTGCAAGCAAAAACAAAGAAAAATTATTCTTTCGTTGGCTATCGATCACATATCGTGTATATGATCATGACAATAGGTTAATCATGGAATGCCAAGATGTGTTTTTCCTTGAGGATTCGACAGTCACTCCTAGATTAAGACCACAGAGTGTGGAATTGTATGAAATCTCTATGAGCAAGGGGGTTCAAGCAAGTGGGGGTTCCGACGAAAAGGATGTTGGACATAGAATTCCTAACAAGGGCCCACTTGAGGTGATTAAACAATTCGATGAGCTAATTTGCAAGCCGATTCGGGCGAGGAAACAACCGGCATATCTAAATGATTATTGCAATTTATTGGGGACTGTGCAAGATTTGGATTCAGACTCCTACTCTCAAGGGGTCAAAGCGCAGGATGTGCAGTATTGGCTAGAGGTTATGAGAGAGGAAATGGAATCAATTTAAAAGAACCAAGATGACACTTGAGTTGATCTACCTAAATATCAGAAAGCCATTGGATGTAAATGGGTTCTTGGAAAAAAATTTAAGAAGGATAGATCCTTGGATAAATATAAAGCACGGTTAGTAGTTAAGAGATTCACACAAGTAGAATGAATAGATTAAGATGAGATATTTTCTCCAGTCATAAAATTCCAATCCATACGAACCTTAGTAGCATTAGTAGTATGTCATAACCTTGAATTGCACTAGATGGATGTGAAAACAGTATTCTTGAACGGCGAATTAGAAGAAGATATTTATATGAAACAACTCGAAGGTTTTGTAGTGTAAGGTCACGAAGACAAAGTATACAAACTTAATAGGCCATTATATGGATTAAAACAAGCCTCACGACAATGGTATATAAAATTCTATCAAGCCATATGTGAAATTGGATTTGTCCCTAATAGTACAGACACATGTTTTTATATTAAATATAGTGGGAGTTGTTATTTATATTTGTCATTATATGTGGATGACATTTTAATCGTTAGTAATAAATTAGAAGCCATAGATGAAATCAAATACTGGTTAAAATCAAGATTTGATATGAAAGACATGGGTGAGGTAGAGTATGTCTTTGGCATTAAAATTACCTGTGATCGTTCGAATAGGATATTGACTTTATCACAAAGATCCTATTTGGAAACTGTGCTGAAAAGGTTTGATATGGCTAAGTGTAAAACGATTGACACTCCCATCTACAAGAGCATAAAATTGTCAAGTGATCAATGACCCACAAATAAGCAAGATAGGGAAATGATGAGATTAAAATCTTATGCTCAAATTGTGGGCAGCATCATATATGCGATGTTATATACGAGACTAGACTTGCATTCACCATGGGTCACGTAAGCAGATTCCTAAATAATTCAGGATTACAGCATTGGTATGCGGTTAAGAAGATTCTACAGTACATCAAATGAACAGTGAATCTTTGCCTATATTATCAAGGTGAAGTCCTGGAACTGTGTAGCTGCTCAGATGTAGATTGGGCTGGTGATCTAGACCAGAAAAAGTCAACAACCAGCTATGTGTTTACCCTCGAAGGAGGTGTAATTTCTTGGGGTAGCAAAAGACAGATCTCCATGGCTATATCAACAGCTGAAGCAGAGTATATAGTTTGCAGTACAGCAATCCAGGAGACTCTTTAATTAAAATATTTCCTATGTGATTTAAAGGTAATAAATGAATAGGAGCATGCCTCAATGAGCATACATAGTACGTCGACCATTTCTATGGTGAATGAGCAAAAGATTAATAGCCAATCAAAACATGTTGAGCTAAAATATTACTTTGTTAGAGAAAAGGCTGAAAAAAATGATATAGAGATTTTCTATATGCCTTCAGAGGAATTGATGGCTGATGTTCTCACTAAGGCTTTGCTGGTATAGGTTTTTGCAAGGCACGTGATGTGCATGGGATTGAGAAATGTTTGATGTACATGGCATTCGTGCCAAGTGGAGGATTATAAGAAATCGAATGGCCCACATGCCATGGGTCCCACATCAGATCAAGGAGGGCGGATACCAATAGATATTGCAATCCCACTTTAATGTAAGGCTTGATCTGGGCCCCACAATAAAACTTCCAATAGGATCAATGAATGATGGCTTTTGGTGGAATGTCTCTAGTAAGTGTGACTCTTTGGGACTTATTTATATAAGGATAAGGGAGCCCAAGGGTTGGTAATATTCTCCATTCCCGTAGGAAAGACAAAAGGCAAAGAGATCCACGGAACTTCCCATCACTGGAATGCACATAGATCTCTAGCCGAGTGGCGTAGTCTCCTCATCCGGATCCATCAGGGGCACATCTTACCCACGTACTAACTCTATTCTCAAATCAATATTGCATTGCAAACATCTTTGTTGTCATGACAGTTGATCCTCCAATTTGGCATCTCTTCAATATACTGCTACAGCTCCTCCTTATTATTGTTATTTCTTTTATAGGTAACAGAAAATTAATTAAAGGAAGAAGAACAAAGTACAAAAATAAATATGCCCTACCAAAGATATAAGGGAATACAATGGTATAAAAGAGATATACCAAAGAAATAAGGAACAGATAAACAAATTACACAGTTAAAATATGCAAATCAGAGACCTGTCCACTCCTACTTTCGCAAGAGAATTTGCAAAGCTATTAGTTGATCACCCAACATGTTGAAAGTTGACCAGAACCTTAGATAAGATGAACTTTATCTCATTAAAGTAGAAACGAAACTTACAAGGAGCCTTGGAAGGATTTAATACCCAATAAATGACATTTGGAGAATCGCTTTCCATAAGTAAAGAGGCATGGAGTATAAGCCGAAAATATCATTCGTTCTTTAGATATTGTATATGATAGAGCAACTCTTTACATACCATTATGGATAACCGGCTGTCACCTTGGTGTCTTCACACTTGGGGCAGGGAAAGGAGGCACTGGCATCAAAAGAAATAAAGAATTCACTACAAGAAATTGCAGTTTCCCCAGCATTTTTTCCCGGCGCAAAATTTAAACGCCGGAAAAAGATACCATTTTCTGGCGAAAAGACTTATTTCGCTGGAAATAGTTTGACTTTTCCCGGTGCAATAAAATGCCGGCAAAAGTATGGGTTTTTCCCGGCGAATAGTTTTTTTCGCCGGCAAAGGTTATATTTTTACCGACGAATTATTTATATCGCCGGCAAATTTCACCTCTTTTCCACTTCGCGCCTTTTCTTTATGATTTTTCATGTGGAATTTTTTGAAATTGTTTTCGCCGGCGCTTCTTTGTGCCGGGCATAGCATGCATACTTTGATAATATCAAAATTTTTTTTAAACTTCTACTTTCTCTCGGAATGAATGATCAAAATCCAGAAGTAGCCTTTCTAAAGTTACAATCTCCCAACCCTAACCATGAGAAATCCTGAACCCAATCGAATTCTCTCATTATTGAAACCCCAAGAAGCCACAAATCCTTCTCCATCTCTACCCCTCTCAAACCCAACCTATCCACGGCAACACCCCAAAACCCAAATGGTCGTAGCCCAAAAAACCATTTCACAGACCAATCCACCTCCCTACACGCACTGTCAAAATCCCCAGAACCACCGAATACCCATCGCCCAAAAACCCTTTTAACTGCCGAGGTACCTCATTAAACCCTAAACCCCAACCCACCTCTGCACACCATCTCCACAACCGAGCCCCAAACCAGAGAAAAAAAATAGAAGAAGAGGAGAACAACAACAAGAGAGAAAGAAGACAACAAATAATCAAATCAGGCACGTACCTAGTGCCATTCGAATGCAGCTCCACTTCCATAATTGTTGCGTCAAGCTCACCTTCGCACAGCAGCAGCCACCGCTTCACATCCATCCCTCCTCCTCGTCACTACAACATGATCGCCAGAGTGGGTCACTTTGTTGTGCTCTTGGTAAAAGCTCTCTCTTTTATACATATATATTTGGGGTTCTGATATTGTAATCTCTAATCAGAGTTTCTAGGGCTTTGCTTAATCTGTATTCTTAGATTGGGTGTTATCATGCTTCTATTTGGGATTAAACTAGGACATGACCATGGTTGAGAATGGTTTCATGTCTAGTCATTTTTGTTGTGGTTATCAGATTCAGATCCAAAAAGAAAGATTTTTTTTTTTCTATAGTCTAGTCATTTCCATCTTCTTCTACTTCTTATGCCTGCTTTAAAATGCTCATCTTTTCTTCTTCTTCTTATTCAGAACCTCTTTGAGCAAAGAAAATCCTCTGAAATCGTTTACTATTTTCTGGCCTTCTATAGCACAATGCAGTTCGGGAGAGGTGATTTCATGGAAAAATGACAGATGAGAGAAGTAGTTGAAGAAGTGGCGAAATATTTTCCTATTGCTATAGTGAGTGGAAGGAGCAGGGACAAGGTACAGGTGAGTAGTGAAATTTAATTATTAGTGATCACGCAGTTATTATTAGATAACAGGTTCCATTTTATTATGGATTCTGCTGCTAATAGTCTAGACTAGAGGTTGCCATGTACACCAGGGGGGTATATCTTTACAATTGTAGCTGTCTTAGCATACGTAAAAAATGAAAGATCAGAGCATTCATCATTTCAGCCCAATGTCTACATGACATGAATGAGAAATCAGGCTGGCCCAACTCATGGTGTTGCTCATATGTGCACGTTTGTGAAAATTAATTATTTGAGATGAAAAAGAAAGACCTTGTGAATGGATCTCAATTATTTGGAGAATAATTTTGCTCTTCCAAAGTTACATGTTCTGTTTCATATGACCATAGAGCTATAATCATAAATGGGTAGAGGAGATAATAAAGATGGCTTTTTTTTGGAAATGTGGATGATGGGTATCTCTATTTTTTCAGTTCTCTGCATTTTCCTCTTTTTTTTCCTTTAGCTGGCTTTGTTGGCTATGCAATTTGGGCTGGTTTTAGATGTTGCCAGATCTTATTCAGAAGACCAAGGATGGTGGGTTGGATGTGATCTAGACCTATGTTTTCTGGAATGGCTATGAGCATTCTGGAATGGCCTCTTCTACTTTATTTTTTTTCTTCTTCTGTCATTTCTGGTCTATTTGCTTGAACTAATTTGATTTTTTCCTATTGGATTTTTTGTGGGCTTTTCTTGTTATGCAGCATTATTTCGAGGGGAGGTATGATTTGGTTTAGGAGGCAAGTTTGAAGGAAATTCGAACATGATTAGGGATGGTGATTATTTTAAACTCAAAAATCAGATTTACATGTCGAGTGATTATGTCATAAAAACAGTCCAATTTTAAGCTTAAGTGTGAAGCTATTTTGGGCATTGTTGTGCTTAATGTTTGAAGCAATTCAGAAACCTTAAAGTCAGATCTGAAAACACAGTTGAATTAAGACCATATTTGATGATGGAAAAGTATCTAAAATCAGTTCTAAATAAGAATATATCATGGCCGAATTGTGTATGGAATTCAGTGGAGTATTAGAGGACTGTTCAAACCAATTTGAAACTAGATTTTCTGGACTAAAATTTGAAGAAGTTTCTGGAATGCGATTCATTCAGGAGTAAAAAAACTGATTTTTGATTTGGTTCAACAACTTCCAAATCGTATACATTCATAAAATTCCACACTTCACATACAGTCATGTATGAAATTGATTTCTGATGTGGGTGTTTCTTGAATTCTAAAGTTGATTCCTTGCGTCCTTACACTGTATATTAGGTCATGCACATCCAGGCTTTACTAGGCTGCATTGTTTTAGCTGCTATTTTCAGCATTGTTGTATCCATTGCATTTTCTTTTATGTAAACTAGTTTGATATCCTTATTTCATTGCTCACATGCAGAATTCAGCTCTAGAAATAAGTGAGATTGACAGAATGAGTCATGTCCAGCATTTGACATGCTTACTTCTTCTGTTCGTAAGACAATTTTTTTAGGAACAAATAAAGGAGAAGGAGATAGAGGCTAACATTCATGGTAATTTGAATTCTGTTAGTATTTTCTTCTAAATGCTTGGTTGCCAGGTATTTCATTTGTGTAGGGATATCCTTAGCTAAAATAAAGCTTCCACAAGCATGTCTTCGTAAGAATGAGCCGTTGTATTGGTGAACTTCAACTTCTTGAACTCTCATGTTTCCTTTTCTTTATTGAATTCTGTTTTTTTCTCGGTCCCAGAATATTCTAAAATGCACAGATGGGGGCACGTTTTAGGGTTTGAGTGCGGATAAATTTAGGAAACAACTTGGTCATGCCATTTCAGTTGAGATGACTTTGAGCAGAAGGAAATAACGGGGTATTGGGCCCCTTCCTTGGCGAGTGCTCTTGGGGAATAAAATCGATCTTTTGTACCACTCCAAGATATTAAGCTTGCAAAACTTGATAGTGGGTTAAGGAAGTTGATTATTTAGAGAGTTTCAGTAATTTATATAATATATATGTTCCCAACATGTTATTTATGATTTTAGTTGACGTAATATTGTTGTTTCCAGTTGTAGCAAACCTTTGGCTTTGGGGACAACACAAACAATGAGTTGGTGAGGAGTGTCATTGACAAAAGGTGTTAAAAAATATTGAAGTATTGAAAAAGCATCTTGCACAAGCGGTACCTTGTGCTCAAGGAGGAGGGAGTGGTCAACTTCAAGAGTATTAAAAATCCTCCTTGTAAACTAGATGACTGGGTGCGGATGATTGAGAATGTGTGTGAGAATAATGATAAGTGGAAGGTATATAGCCTAGGCCTACTCTCTACAATTTATATAAACATACATAAATTGTCAACCTTCTACTTCTAATTCTCATTATATTTCCCAATAAATAAAACATGTACATAAAAAGGATGTATTACCACTCTTAACACAAATTTTATTTTCATAGCTTTGTGTATTCAGGCCCGTGGACCATTCATGATGTATATTTTATTTGAATTTATAGTCAAACTACCCAGCTTAATTTATGTTCTTTTTCTCATGCAGATTGAGTAAAAAGTGAAGAAAGAGTCCATGGAGCTAAGATGCTCCACATCATGAAGGCCAAGTTTGAAGAGTAACAAATTGTTGTGTATTGAAATGAGATGCAGGAAGTTGTTTTAAGCAATGGTGCAACAATGACATGATCATATGAACATGTAAATTTTCATTGGTATTTGAATGTTGGTATGGAATAGAATGTTATCATGGGTTTTAAATCTGTAATGGTAAAGTGCTTTCAATGTTGAAATGGTATTTGAATGTTGAAAGGATGTTTGATTATTAATATAAAGTGGAATGAATTTTCTTGTTTTATTTTTTTGTGGTTTTGGAATGAAAATGGAAATAAGGTGTGTAATAAATCTGGTCTAGGATAATCGAATAAGAGAGGTTGGAATATGTAACAAATTAATGTATCTACAGGGGAAAGAAAGTTAAAAATAAAAAAAACACAAAAGATAATAATAATATTATTGCCGGCGCAATTTTGCACTAGTATTGTGTAATACACAAACCATTGCCGGCAAAATAAATCGCCGGCAAAAGACCTTAAAAATTAATATATAATAGGTATTGCTGGCAACAAAAAACCATTGCCGGCTAAATAAATCGCCAGCAAAAGACCTTAAAAATAATATATAATAGTTATTGCCGGCGACAAAAAACACCGGTAAATAATTTTGAAAAAAGAATTTTTCGTAAATTTTAAAATTTTTACCGTCGCTATAAAACGCCGGCAAAAGTTTTTCCTTCTCGCCGGCAGTGTATAAGATTTACCGGCGCTTCTATTTTATCGCCGGTAAAAGGTATCCGAGGCGAGTTTTTCCCGGTGAATTGCCGACGCATAAGATATCGCCGGAAATGTGTTTTGCCGGCGTTTTATATACCTTTACCGGCACATATTTTGCACCGGCAATGACGAAAACTGTTGTAGTGATTCCTAAATTCCTACGCATTTTTTTCCATCGAACATTGAGCCCTATGCGCCTCTTATTGTACTAAGGCCACCTACTATGCCCTGAAAGAATCCTAGTTGTCATAACTCGAGCCTAAGAAATCGGGGATTAGAATTAGCCCAATCGGTGACACGTACTCCTGTGTAATTCACACTTGGATCAGAGTTTGAATAGAATTACATAAGGGATATTCACATGCTTACACACATGTGAAGTGTTGAACAAATCATTTGTTCAGACATTCAATGCGCGGAAGCCTGTCAATATCACCTAAATTTTCTTCCTTATCATTGAACAGTTCAGCAAGCCCATTACAACCATAAACAGTCTAAAGATTAATATTCAGTAATAAGGTTAATAGATTAATTATACACATATCCTATATAACCCAAACATAATGTGCTCATGCATGCAAGGAGATCAAAGGTAACATACTAAGGAGGGAATATAGGAAAATACAAACATACAGACATAACAAGATTGAGTTCTTATAATGCAGTCTACATGGATGCAAGTATGCAAATGTTGAAAGACTCAAAATTCCCAATATAAACAATTCATAACTATTGGGAGTCACTCTCGCCAAACGAGGCAATCAGTAGACTCTGTTGCCTGCGAATACTATCTGAAGGAACCATTGAGGTCGCTTTCTACAATACCTGGGTCTGCGCTAGATCGGGTTTGGGATCTGAAGCTATAACACCAGTAAACAACTTATGAATATGACGATTCAGCAAAGTATAAGCTAAATTAAGGTAATACGCGTTGTATCTAAAAGAATTAAGGTCACAACATTAACAGAGTTCAAGAAAATAGTATGGCTCTGCTTCTGGCCATGGTTTACGACCTCCATACACCAAAACGCATTGCCTCAAAAGAATTAAAAGACATATAATCAATAGAGTTTCAAGTTCGTAACTAAGCACATTGTGTATTTGAAATAAGCATGCTATAAGAATCAATAAAAGCAAAACACATACTAATTGGCTACTATATTTGTCATATTCTCCCTATCAAGAGCAAGCACGATGAGAACATCATCAACCGGCCTAAGGTAAGAATGGGTCTCTGGTTCCCGGGGTTCGGAAGTCCCAGGACAGGAGCACACTGTAGTGGCAACAAGCAGGCTATGCCAAAGTCAACCCCGTCGGTATCGTAAGGCTGAGGCTGAGTAGTACTAGACTATTTCGAGTCAATCATATACTTGAGTAACACATGCAGTATTAGATCAAATACATTCAAGTCCAGCAAACAATATACTCATACTCAAGTCATTACCAATAGTCGGGATAATTATATTGAGAACATATCAAGTATGTCACATGCATAGGATACTGGAAACATACGAAAATCTTTAATACCATGCGTAAGAGTGGAGGACTAGGAACATTGTCCAATATGCCATGCAATTCAATTATTACAGAATCAAGGTAGTTTTACTAGCCAATCCTAATCTAGTCATTAATTATTTCTAACCATGCATGATGATGTAGTTTTAAGTTATCCGATACACAGTTGTTTTTCTTTGGTGTTACATTGTGTCGGAAAGGTGTCTCGAAGTCCCTTAAACCAACACCCATGGGGAGGTGCTAAACAGATGGACAACATCATATAAATAAGTCTCAGCCCTCAAGACTTTTTATGATCTTTTAATTATTCCCTTGGGTTGGTTAATGGTGTGCAAGGATCCAAAACTAAGGCCCTACAAGGTCTCACATAATACCTATCAATCCTAGTAAGCCATGGGTGACTTACGGTTTAGCCATAGGCATCTTACGGTTTAGCTGTATTATGCACTACGGCTCAGCCATTGTCCCCCAGAATTTCTTCCACATTTACGGTGAACCACGGTTGGACTGTGCATTCTATTACGGCTGGGCCATAATTATTCTACAGTTTAGCCACGGTTGGGTATGGCTTAGCCGTAACATAGTGTCACAACCTGAGCCCAGAAATCGGGGGTTAAAAAAAACCTAACCAATGACACACGTACTCCCGTGCACGTACACCTAGACTCGTCCAAGTGTACACACACAAGGGATCAATCACACGTGCAAGCAAGTGTACGCGGACGCTGTAAGTATCATGGCATACCACAAGATAACATGAGAGCAATAAAATAACGATGATTACAAAAGATTAGACTGATTTACAACAATGTACAACAAAATAGAGGGACTAGCCCACGAAATCAAAATACATGGGTAAACCAAAACCCAAAATACAAACCACAGAAAAATCCCCCAGATAAGCTAAGACAAAAATGGAGGGGAAACAAAATGATGCAAACCACTCTTAGAAGAATGGATCAAGTCCACTCCTCTAGGCCGGAAGGGGCCTCACAGGTCTCTCCTGGAGTCGGGTCAACCGACGCAGGACCGGGAGAGGGATTTGTGTCACGCCCCGATCCCGGGAATTTGGGGAATTGAGTGGGCCCCCTAGGCATGGATACGTAATCCCTTAGCAATCCGTGCCCTGAAGAATTATGCACGAATTTCTACAAAGGAGATTCCACAGGAACGTGTGAGGTATGCTGTCACACGTACAAACGTAATTTATCATAAACGAAATCCTGCAAAATACTCTGTAATTATCAAGAGCACACAAGTTCATAGGCTATTAACTTTCAAAAGTAAACATATCTATATATATATGATAGTGTTGAAGTCTTTAAATACATTCCCAAGAAGACTGTTTAAGTGTTTGATACAAAAAGGTCCCAAGCAACAATGATATTTCCCAAGAAGGTCGCGCTCGTGGGATGGCTAATAAAAGACGTCGCCATCTTTCCACTCATCTACATCCCGAGGTACCGTTGGGGTACCCTCCGGGTGCGCGTCAGTGTTCGCGTTGGGACTGGTCGCTGGGCCTGCAATACCAAGAGTAACACTGTTGATACAACGGTTAAGCAAGTACTGAGGTATATTAAACAAGTATAACATAATATCTCAATACGAATAATCACTGGACATGATGCATAAATGAGAAATTACAACTTAAATATCATATATACTGATTGGCAACCACAACGCTCTATTCTCCCAAGAAGGGAGCATACACATATCGTATGGGTCGCTAGGGGATTAGGCTAGCTTCCCGAGGAGCGCTGACTACTCCTCTGTAAACCTACTGCAGTGGTGACATACATAAGATATACCCAAAAGGGCATAAGCTGAGTGGTGCCGACTCATATCAACTCGTATCAGTCATATCATACCCTTGGCTAACAAGCTCACACTCATTAGAAGCTCTGACTTGTCAGACACTCACTCAATAGAAGCTCAGGTCTGAATTTGCCTCAGGGTTTTACTAAAAGAAGTAATTTATGTTGAAGGTGGTATATCATAACAATATGGATGCATTCAGCTTAAGTGAGTCCAAGGAATTCCTACCTTCACACCTATAGTCCCCAAGGGCATTCAACACGATGTACACATAAACATTCGGTGTCATTGTGTTATCGTGTCTTGGTATTGCCTTGTGCATATAGGACACCCTTCTTATGCCAACATCCATGACTTGCCATTGGGAGACCCTCCGGGAATCATTCATTCTCCCCTACTTACCATTGGGCCTCTGTAGTGGTATAGAAGGTGCCAATACTACGGTCTTACAAAATCATTAGGAGTCCCTAACATCCTAATTACTGGGTTCTTATGGCTTAGTCGTATACAAGGCTACGGCTTAGCCGAGCGGGTCAGATTCCTTCTGGATTTTTCATGCGCAATTACGGCCCTACCATATGTTGGTGTCACGACCCGAGCCCAGAATTCGGGGGTTAGCGAAAAGCTAAACCGGTGACACACGTACTCCCGTGCACGTGCACCCAAACCCAGTCCAGATGCACGCACACAAGGGATCTAACACGTGCGAACTAAGCGTACGCGGAAGCTGTACATATCATAGCAAGCAACAAAGGAAAACAAAATAGCGGAAGCCAAAGCAAATACGAAACGGAAAAGACAAAGACAAGTACACTGAGATAAAACCGAATACACACCAAAATCAATATACACAAAATATACAGAATACAAGTCCAAAGTCCAAAGTCCAAATACAAGCTCTCAAAAACCAAAACGCAAAATAAAAGCCACTGGTATGCATGCACGCACTAGGCAGAAGTGATCAGGCCCACTCTGCCAGACCGGAGGGTGCCTCTACACTCGCCCCTGCAGCCTCCTCGACCGCCGGGGAGCTGGGCAAGGTATCTGTGCCTGCAACACCACAGACAACACAAATGAATACAACGATCCAGCAATTATAAGTAACAGGGGTGAAACACGCATAGTATCAAAGAGGATATAATAATGACAGAAGATTAAATACAGAGTTCCATATTAGGAAACTAAGCCAATCGTGCATAGGAGTAAAACATGATATGTGAATCAAAACATAGAATACTGAACTAGTTGGCTACTACGTTAACCATGTTCTCTCCAATAGAGAGCAGAGCAGAGCAGAGCAGAGGAGAACACCGCTGTCCAGGCCAAAGGTACAAGCGGGTCTCGGTTTCCTGGGTTCCGGGGTCCCAAGACAAAGCAACACTGCAGTTAAAACAGAGATACAGAGATCTACGCCAGAGGTAACCCCGTCGGGTATCCTAGGGCTGAGGCTGAGTAGAGCCAGACTAATACCAATCAAATCAAAGCTAAAGAAAGGAGATTATCCGCTTTGGACTCACCGATGACAAGGACCGGATCTTATCCTCACGTATTAACCTCTGGGCAGAGCCACCAGGGAATACCCAAAAATCAGAGATATACAAAGCCAGAGAATATACAAAGCATAGCATAGATCAAAACATAGTACAGAGCGAAGAATAATACAGATATACAGAACGAAAGCAAAAATGACTGAGGAATGCATAACATAGATTAACAGAACAGAGGGCAAAACCATAAACAATATGCAATGCATCTCAGATTAATACGGAATCAAGGTTCATTACAAGCCAAGTCTAATCTAGTTGCATCACTGTCACTAACCGTGCATGTTGATGTAGTTTTAAGTTATTCGATGCACCGTTGCCATCCTAGTGTTGCAATATAATCCTTATGTGCATCGAAGTCCCTTAAACCAACACCCATGGGGAGGTGCTTAACAATGAGTAACACTCACATGAATAAGTCACAGCCTAACAGACTATTCATGCGCTCCAAAGAATCCATTGGGCCGGTTTACGGGTATGGTTAACCTGTATTTGAGCCCTACAAGGTCACACCATTAGCCTAAGTTTAACTGATATTTAACAGGTCTTACGGTTTAGCCATGGGTGACCTACGGCTTAGCCGTGGCATCCTACGGCGTAGCCGCACTATGCACTACGGCTTAGCCGTGGTTCCCTTCAGAACACGGCTAAACTGTCATCTTTTCCACCTCTGATCTGATACATCTCACGGCTGAGCTACGGTGGAGTCCACGGCTTAGCCGTAGACCATCACGGCTTAGCCGTAGCCTCACCGTAAGAACACTGATATCAGAAAAGTTTCGACTGATCAGAGATTAAATCCACGGCTTAGATACGGTTTGGTTCACGGCTATCTTACGGCTCAGCCGTAGGACAAATTACGGCTTAGCCGTAACCTAGCCGTAGAACAAACTCGAATTTGTCACTCTCTGGAATCTAAGCCGTACAGGGTTACGGCTTAGCCGTACAATACAGACGCGAATTCGGGAAGATTACAGAAACGAAATTTTTGTACAGAAACTGAATAAAACAAGCTCAACTGATTCTCATAGCTTAGAAAATGGCTGTAACACATTTCTATACAGAGAATGAGAATGAATCCAAGCAATCAAACAACACCCATATGTGTTATCAAAACCTGTACTTATACTTGCCTCAAATCTGACAAATCTTCTGAAATCAAGCTCCAAATCCACTAAAATCAAGACAAATCAAAGCAAGAAACCATGCATGAGATGGAAACACAGAAATCAGAGAATGAGAGGTGCAATTGGGAGAAGAAACACAAAGGACCCACTTACCTCAAGCAATACACAAGGATGAGAGAAGAGAGAAGAGAGAAGAACCCAATCACCAAAGTGCAAGCTTACACTACAAGATCGAAGAAGAGAATGAAGAGGAGGGGAGAAGAACGTGGAGCTCCTGACTCCTTGCATGCAACGTTGAGGAATGAAATGAGCAAGGGAGGGAGAGACATCTGGAGCTAACTTATATTTATATATATTTGGAAGTTAAGTCAAAGTCCGGAGAGTTAAGACTAATTACAGTTCAAGTCACACGAAGGTCCATCTTCCCCAATTGACTCCAAACGGATCTGACACAGTTATGGAAATTGTCGATCTCAACGAAATACATATGCTGACACCAAGATGATGCAAAGATGATATGAGCCAAACAAAAACAAAATTACGAAAAAGGGCTTAGAACTACCTATTCCAGGTCAAAGGTCACTCAACTACCTATCCATGACCCAAAACAAGTCCAAAAGAAATAAACAAAACAAAACACACACTAATGAGCCACTAATCCGGCTCAAAGGGGATCGGAGTGTTACATCCTCCCCCACTAGGAATCATTCCGTCCTCGGAATGACTACCTACCTGCGCAAAGAACTGGGGGTACTGGCGCGCTAGCTGCTCCTCTAGCTCCCAAGTAGCCTCATCCGGACCGTGATGCTCCCACAACACTTTAACCCATCTGATAGTCCTGGTACGGAGAATCTGCTCTCGTGTCCCAACGATGCGAAGCGGACGCTCAACGTAAGTTGCATTAGGCTGAATCTGAATGTCATCATAGCGAATCACATGGCTCGGATCTGGCACATACTTACGGAGCATCGACACATGGAACACATCGTGAACACCGGAGAACTCAACTGGAAGTGTCAACCGATAGGCTAAATCTCCAACTCGGCTCTTGACTTCGAACGGTCCTACATATCTCGGAGCTAACTTGCCCTTCTGACCAAATCGAACTGTGCCCTTCATCGGAGAAACTTTAAGGAACACCCAATCTCCAACTTGGAATGCCAAAGGTCTCCTCCGCGTATCAGCATAGCTCTTCTGCCTGGACCGAGCAATCTTCAGATTCTCTATCACTTTCTGCACTTTCTCTGTCGTCTCAGCAATGATCGTCGGACCATGGAAACTTCTAGTTCCAACTTCTTCCCAACACACTGGGGTCCTGCACTTGCGTCCGTAAAGTGCCTCATATGGTGCCATACCAATGCTCTCATGGAAGCTGTTGTTGTAAGCAAACTCACACAATGCTAGATGCGTATCCCATTCCTTCTCAAAGTTCAGCACGCTAGCTCTGAGCATATCCTCCAACGTCTGAATGGTACGCTCCGACTGTCCATCAGTCTGGGGGTGGTATGCCGTGCTAAAACTCAGCTTCGTGCCCATAGCTTCCTGAAATGCTCTCCAAAATGAAGACACAAAACGACTGTCTCGATCCGACACAATCGATACTGGGGTGCCATGCAATCTGACTATCTCGTCAACAAACTTCCTGGCCATCTCCGTGAATGTCATCCCTTTCTTGAACGGAAGGAAATGTGCTGACTTAGTCAATCTGTCCACTATGACCCAGATCGCATTATTCTTCCTACTGGTCGGCGGAAAACCGGAGACGAAATCCATAGTAATGTGCTCCCACTTCCACTGCGGAATGTGCAATGGATGCAATGATCCTGGAGGTCGCTGATGATCAGCTTTTACCCTCTGACAGGTCAAACATCGAGCTACGAACCCTGCGATCTCCCGCTTCATATTGTTCCACCAAAATCTATCTTTCAAGTTCCGGTACATCTTCGTACTCCCGGGATGCATCGCATATCGGGCATCGTGCGCATCTGTCATCAATTTCTCTTTCAGCTCGTCCACAGCGGGAACACACAGTCTATTCCGAAAGTATAAAACTCCATCTACTAGGCTAAAATCCGGTCGATCTGAAATCTGATCTCTGAACTTCACCAGGAGGGGGTCCTCAAACTGGCGATCTTTGATCTGCTGAATCACCTCAGGCTGAAACACGACGGTAGTAGCTAATGTCATCGAGTCTCCTACCATCTGAACCTCTACAGGCTGATCATGCACAAGCATATAGAATCCTGCTAACACCTGAAGACTGTCTGTCCTCCTGCTGAGTGCATCTGCAACTACATTGCCCTTGCCTGGGTGGTACTTGATCGGAAAGTCATAGTCTTTGATGAACTCCAACCACCTTCGCTGCCTCATATTCAAGTCATGCTGATCAAACAAGTATTGCAGACTGTGATGATCGGAATGGACCTCAAACTTCACACCGTACAGGTAATGTCGCCACAACTTCAGCGCAAATACAATAGCTGCTAACTCCAAGTCATGTGTGGCATAGTTCTTCTCATGTTCTTTCAGCTGTCTGGATCCATATGCAATCACCCTCTGATTCTGCATCAGTACACAACCTAGTCCAACGCGAGAAGCATCGGAATAAATCACGAATCCCTCACTACCATCCGGGAGAGTCAACACTGGCGCCGTAGTGAGCTTTTCTTTCAACATCTGGAAACTATGCTCACATTTCTCTGTCCACTCATACGGGACCTTCTTCCGAGTCAACTGAGTCAGCGGGGCTGAAATCTTTGAGAAGTCCTGCACGAACCTGCGGTAATATCCCGCCAATCCCAGAAAACTCCGAACCTCTGTCACCGATCTAGGACGGGGCCAATGGACTACTGCCTCAATCTTAGCTGGATCCACCATCAATCCATCTCTAGAAATCACATGTCCCAAAAATGCAACTTGCTCTAACCAGAAATCACACTTAGCCAACTTTGCATACAACTTGTGATCTCGAAGCAGCTGCAATGCCTTCCTCAGATGGTCTGTATGTTCCTCAGCAGTCTTCGAATAGACCAATATGTCATCTATAAAAACCACAACGAACTGGTCCAAGAAGGAAGTAAACACCCTGTTCATCAACGCCATAAAAGCTGCGGGTGCGTTCGTCAAACCAAACGGCATGACAAGGAACTCGTAGTGTCCATACCGAGTCCTGAAAGCTGTCTTAGGAACATCCTCATCCTTTACCCTGAGCTGGTGATACCCTGACCTCAAGTCAATCTTAGAGAAGTAAGCTGCACCCTGAAGTTGATCGAACAACTCATCAATCCTAGGCAATGGGTATTTGTTCTTGATAGTCACTTTGTTCAATTGCCTGTAGTCAATGCACATCCGGAAACTGCCATCCTTCTTCTTGACGAACAAAACAGGTGCTCCCCAAGGTGAAACACTCGGGCGTATAAACCCCTTATCCAACAAATCCTGCAACTGTTTCTTCAATTCCAACAACTCTGCAGGTGCCATACGATATGGAGCTCTACTGATAGGTGCTGTACCTGGTACCACGTCAATAGCAAATTCTACCTCCCGAACTGGTGGCAACTCTGGCACATCCTCCGGAAAGACATCCGGAAACTCGCTGACTACTGGGATCTCACTGAGCTGTCGCGGATCTTTCTTCTCTGAAATGAATGCAAGAAATCCCTCACATCCCCTACGAAGCATCCTGTCTGCCTTACAAGCAGAGATCACACGTCTTGGGCACTTCATCTGACTGCCCTCAAATCGGAATCCGCTGCCCAAATCAAAATAAATAGCCTTGCTGTAGCAATTGATACACGCATGATATCTCGCAAGCCAGTCCATACCAAGGATCACATCAAAATCCAGTGTCGTGAGCAACACGAGGTCTACTGGGAGCTGATGACCAGCTATCCGCACATCACACTGAGGGTAAAACACACTGCACTCCACCCGTTTACCAACCGGAGTGGATACCAACAACAAGTATGGAAGTGGTGTGGGTCGCTGTCGAAGCTGCACAGCAAAATGGGGTGCTACGTACGAACGCGTAGACCCGGAGTCAAATAAAGCTAAAGCTTCTGCATCAGAAATTAAAATTTTACCTTCCACTACCGTGGCCTCCTCCGCGCCCTCATGCGTAGCAGCATAGGCTCGGGCTGTCTGGCGGTTCTGCTTCTGACCTGGGCGAGCTGGCTGGGATCTGCCCTGTGAGGTAGGTCCTGTCTGTCTCGTCTGTGGAGAGGACTGAAACTTCGGGCATTGGGCCCGCCTGTGGTCCGTAGAGCCACAACCGAAACAAGCCCCAATCTTCCTCCAACATCTGTCGGTGGGGTGATCCTTCCCACAGTGACCACAAACTATCTGAGAACTGCTCGAACTGCCCTGTTTACCCTTGAACTTCTTCTGGAACTGACTTCTACCACTGAAACCTGCTGCCCTCTTAGCCTCTGTTCGCTCCTCCTCAAAAATGGCCTCTGCATCATAAGCCCTGTCAATAGCGTCATCCAATGTAGCCGGCCACATACAAGCAACCACGTGGCGTTTGTGTCTCGGATTTAGGCCGTTGACGAAGCGAGTCACCTTCTTATGCTCCGTGTTCACCATATCCTCTGCGAAGTGGGACAACTCTGTAAACTTGTGTACATAATCTGCAACTGGCATCTGTCTCTGCTGAAGATTGAAGAATTCCACTTCCTTGGCTCGCTGAATGTGGAGAGGCATGAACTTACGACGAAATTGCTGCTTGAAGGTCTCCCAAACTGTGGCACTGGGCATAGTCTGAAATGAAGTCTTAACACTCCTCCACCATGTCTTGGCTACACTCCGAAGCATAGAGGCTGTGAGAACTACCTTCTGCTTGTTACTGCACACAATCGTATCAAATAGCTCTTCAGTCTGCTCCAACCATTGCTCAGCCTGCAATGCATCCTCTATCCCATGGAACTCAGTCGCCCCTCGCTTACGGAACTTGTCGAAAAGAGCATTAGGATCTGATTCCTTGGGCTGGAAAATCACTTGCTGATCTATACGAGGTGATGCTACTGCAGCAGCCTGACTTTGTCTATCTACCATGGATGCCACCTGTGCCTGTAATGACTGCATAGACTGCATCATCATCATCATGCGCTCCTCACTACTGATATGTGGGGGTACCGATCCACTGTCACCATTATGGCCCTGTTGATTCTCATCTCGGGATCCTGATCCTGATGCCATCCTGCACAAGGGAAAAGAAACACAACACACAAATATAAAATGCCCTGAGTTAGTCAAATCCCAAATCAACCTATGAGACTTCGAGTCAAATAGTTGATAGCGTTATCTCACCACGATCTTAGATGCCTACATGCTTATAACTAGCATGCTCTGATACCATACAATACGTATGTCACGACCCGAGCCCAGAATTCGGGGGTTAGCGAAAAGCTAAACCGGTGACACACGTACTCCCGTGCACGTGCACCCAAACCCAGTCCAGATGCACGCACACAAGGGATCTAACACGTGCGAACTAAGCGTACGCGGAAGCTGTACATATCATAGCAAGCAACAAAGGAAAACAAAATAGCGGAAGCCAAAGCAAATACGAAACGGAAAAGACAAAGACAAGTACACTGAGATAAAACCGAATACACACCAAAATCAATATACACAAAATATACAGAATACAAGTCCAAAGTCCAAAGTCCAAATACAAGCTCTCAAAAACCAAAACGCAAAATAAAAGCCACTGGTATGCATGCACGCACTAGGCAGAAGTGATCAGGCCCACTCTGCCAGACCGGAGGGTGCCTCTACACTCGCCCCTGCAGCCTCCTCGACCGCCGGGGAGCTGGGCAAGGTATCTGTGCCTGCAACACCACAGACAACACAAATGAATACAACGATCCAGCAATTATAAGTAACAGGGGTGAAACACGCATAGTATCAAAGAGGATATAATAATGACAGAAGATTAAATACAGAGTTCCATATTAGGAAACTAAGCCAATCGTGCATAGGAGTAAAACATGATATGTGAATCAAAACATAGAATACTGAACTAGTTGGCTACTACGTTAACCATGTTCTCTCCAATAGAGAGCAGAGCAGAGCAGAGCAGAGGAGAACACCGCTGTCCAGGCCAAAGGTACAAGCGGGTCTCGGTTTCCTGGGTTCCGGGGTCCCAAGACAAAGCAACACTGCAGTTAAAACAGAGATACAGAGATCTACGCCAGAGGTAACCCCGTCGGGTATCCTAGGGCTGAGGCTGAGTAGAGCCAGACTAATACCAATCAAATCAAAGCTAAAGAAAGGAGATTATCCGCTTTGGACTCACCGATGACAAGGACCGGATCTTATCCTCACGTATTAACCTCTGGGCAGAGCCACCAGGGAATACCCAAAAATCAGAGATATACAAAGCCAGAGAATATACAAAGCATAGCATAGATCAAAACATAGTACAGAGCGAAGAATAATACAGATATACAGAACGAAAGCAAAAATGACTGAGGAATGCATAACATAGATTAACAGAACAGAGGGCAAAACCATAAACAATATGCAATGCATCTCAGATTAATACGGAATCAAGGTTCATTACAAGCCAAGTCTAATCTAGTTGCATCACTGTCACTAACCGTGCATGTTGATGTAGTTTTAAGTTATTCGATGCACCGTTGCCATCCTAGTGTTGCAATATAATCCTTATGTGCATCGAAGTCCCTTAAACCAACACCCATGGGGAGGTGCTTAACAATGAGTAACACTCACATGAATAAGTCACAGCCTAACAGACTATTCATGCGCTCCAAAGAATCCATTGGGCCGGTTTACGGGTATGGTTAACCTGTATTTGAGCCCTACAAGGTCACACCATTAGCCTAAGTTTAACTGATATTTAACAGGTCTTACGGTTTAGCCATGGGTGACCTACGGCTTAGCCGTGGCATCCTACGGCGTAGCCGCACTATGCACTACGGCTTAGCCGTGGTTCCCTTCAGAACACGGCTAAACTGTCATCTTTTCCACCTCTGATCTGATACATCTCACGGCTGAGCTACGGTGGAGTCCACGGCTTAGCCGTAGACCATCACGGCTTAGCCGTAGCCTCACCGTAAGAACACTGATATCAGAAAAGTTTCGACTGATCAGAGATTAAATCCACGGCTTAGATACGGTTTGGTTCACGGCTATCTTACGGCTCAGCCGTAGGACAAATTACGGCTTAGCCGTAACCTAGCCGTAGAACAAACTCGAATTTGTCACTCTCTGGAATCTAAGCCGTACAGGGTTACGGCTTAGCCGTACAATACAGACGCGAATTCGGGAAGATTACAGAAACGAAATTTTTGTACAGAAACTGAATAAAACAAGCTCAACTGATTCTCATAGCTTAGAAAATGGCTGTAACACATTTCTATACAGAGAATGAGAATGAATCCAAGCAATCAAACAACACCCATATGTGTTATCAAAACCTGTACTTATACTTGCCTCAAATCTGACAAATCTTCTGAAATCAAGCTCCAAATCCACTAAAATCAAGACAAATCAAAGCAAGAAACCATGCATGAGATGGAAACACAGAAATCAGAGAATGAGAGGTGCAATTGGGAGAAGAAACACAAAGGACCCACTTACCTCAAGCAATACACAAGGATGAGAGAAGAGAGAAGAGAGAAGAACCCAATCACCAAAGTGCAAGCTTACACTACAAGATCGAAGAAGAGAATGAAGAGGAGGGGAGAAGAACGTGGAGCTCCTGACTCCTTGCATGCAACGTTGAGGAATGAAATGAGCAAGGGAGGGAGAGACATCTGGAGCTAACTTATATTTATATATATTTGGAAGTTAAGTCAAAGTCCGGAGAGTTAAGACTAATTACAGTTCAAGTCACACGAAGGTCCATCTTCCCCAATTGACTCCAAACGGATCTGACACAGTTATGGAAATTGTCGATCTCAACGAAATACATATGCTGACACCAAGATGATGCAAAGATGATATGAGCCAAACAAAAACAAAATTACGAAAAAGGGCTTAGAACTACCTATTCCAGGTCAAAGGTCACTCAACTACCTATCCATGACCCAAAACAAGTCCAAAAGAAATAAACAAAACAAAACACACACTAATGAGCCACTAATCCGGCTCAAAGGGGATCGGAGTGTTACAGTTGGCCTATGGCTTAGCCGTGCTAAGCCTACGGCTAGGGTACGAGGAGGTTACGGCTTAGCCGTAGTGTATTCCACGGTGTAGCCGTGTGCAAGCCGTAAAAGAAACTGGGTTCCATGAGCTCTCTGGAAAGTTCGCCGTAGGAAGACCTACGGCTTGGATACGGGCAGGATACGGCTTAGCCGTAGTGAAATCCACGGCTCAGCCGTAGTCGAGTCGTAGTACAAAATCCCATTTTTCTGCTCTCTGGACTTTGAGCCGTAAATGCTTATGGCTTAACCATAGCTTCGCCGTAAGCTTCAGAATCAATTCTGTAGCTTAGTTCTATACGGAATCAACACAGAACTAACTTGTGAGGAAATTCTAAGGCTCAATTAAAGTGTCCTTGAGAGTATCCCATACTCACACACCCTCCTATTCCTTTATTGGCATTCTAACTCAATGCACACCAATGCACACCACATTCATATCGATTAAAACACTGAAGGGGAATAGCTGAAATTAAAAATATGAAGAGCTGGTTCAATACACAATAACTTAGTCATTCATGCAACACATATAACTCTAATAATTGCCTTTTCACCAGTGTTAGCCCTCCCAACTCTTTCTTGTTGAGTGCTCAGAGGAAACTCTCTAAAATGAAATAGGTTCTCTACAAGTAAAGCATTCAATGAAGAATGAGGTTTAGATTCACATGCATGCCATGTAGTTGAGTCTTTATGACTCTAATAAACCCTAAATGACTGAATGAATGAGAGAAATCCTTCACCTTACACAGCTGTAGTTGTAGCTTAGAAGATGAGTTACTCTCAGAGAGAAATGCACAGGGAGAAGGGAAGAGAATGAAGGAAAAGGAGAAGAAGAACTCCCACCCTTGCATGCACAACCTTCCCAAGCCGAGGTGTTCTCCAACGTTGAGGGAAGATGGAGAATTTGTGAAGAAGAAAACAACTCTAGTGACCGGGAGGGGAATGAAGGAAAAGACAGTCAAGCCTCTTTGAAACAGAATTTCCTGTAGTTGGCATGCAAGCTCGAGCTTTTCTATAAATTTACAATTTAGGCCAAAAGAACCTCAAACGGCCAAGATAAGTCCGGATCAAGTCGGATCCAACAGGAAAGATGATCCATGGGTAAAGTTATACTTAAGGAAAAGGACGGGGTGTCCAAGAGGTGCGAGGACAAATTACGAAAAGGCCCTTAACTCCTAAAATGGGGCCGAACTCCGCCAAACTCTCTATCCAAGGCCCAAACCCGTTAAATTTTCGATTAAATTAGCCTTAATCGAGTTCAATTAATATAAAACGAGCTTAATTAACATAAATCAAGATTAGTGGAATTCGGGACCTTACAATTTGAGCCTGTAACACCAAGAACAACTCATAAGTACAACGACTTAGCAAAATATAAGCCACAAGAAGATAACACGAATTGTGTCTATCACTGAGCAAAAGTAGTAATATGCAAAGATCCAGAGTGATCATAGCAGCATCCCTAGAACGAAGCCCGAGCAGGAACAATCCACTACTGTGTATTTATTATTGCTCATGTGGAGTACTTAGTCATTGCCTTAGTGATCATTTGTTATTTGTACCCATTCGTCAGTACTTATTCGCATTCGTTATTCGTATTGTTATTCGTATTGCGGATCAGTATGTGATGCACCTACTATTGTTTCGTATATTGTGTAGATTGTGATACGAGATCTGTATGTGATATTGATTGATGTGCATCATATGATTTGATTGAGATTGTCTATATATGGTACTACTTAGCTTCAGCCTTAGGATACCGGACGGAGTTGCCTTTGGCCTAGTGTGTGTGATTGCCTCTGCAGAGTGCTCGTGTCCTGGGATTCCGGACCCCGGGAATTGGAGACCCATTCGTACCCTGGCCCGGTCGATGGTGTTCTCATATTGATTGCTCTCGAAAGGGAGAATATGACAAATGTAGTAGCCACTTTGATAGTTTATCTGTGTATGATTCTGATAGCATACTTATCTCCATCACAGTCTTTAGGCTGGGCCAATTCACCACTGCCACAAGTTTCATCTGATCAACTGCTAATCCGTCCCGTCAAATGGTATGACTAAGGAACGCTACCTGCTCAAGCCAAAAATCACACTTAGAAAATTTGGCATATAAGTGATGTTCCCTCAACAACTACAAGGCTCGATGAAGATGTTCCACATGCTCCTCTGAGGACTTTGAAGACACCAGAATATAATTTATAAAGACTACCACAAAGCGGTCCAAGAAAGGAGCAAAGATCCTATTCATCAAGGCCATAAAGGCAGAAGGCGCATTGGTTAATCCAAATGGCATCACGAGAAATTCATAGTGTCCATACCGTGTCCTGAAGGCAGTTTTGGCGATATCTTCTTCCTTCACCCGAAGGTGATGATACCCCGATCTCAAATCAATCTTCGAAAAGTAGGCGGCACCTTAGAGCTGGTCAAACAACTCATTAATATGCGGCAGGGGATATTTATTCTTGATTGTGACTTTATTCAACTGCCTATAGTCAATGCACAACAAGATCAAGTCAACTGGCAGCCGACGACCTTCAATCCACATGTCACACTGAGGGTAGTACACACTGCACTCCACTCTCTTGCCCACGGGAGTAGACACCACCAACAAGTATGATAGCGGCTGAGGGGGTTGCGGTAACTGCTCAGCGAAATAAGGTGCTATGTACAAACGCGTAGACCCCGAATCAAATAATGCAAGTGCTTCAGCTTGAGCAATGAGAACCTTACATTCCACCACATTCGCATCTTCTACACTTTCATGGGAGGCTGCATACACGCGAGTGGTCTGACGCTGCTTCTTCTGGCCTTGGCGAGATGGCTGGGGTTTGCTAGAGATTACAGAACCAGCAAACCTGGATGGCTGAGAAGTCTTGAATGTCGGGCACTGAGCTATCTTATGCTCCATGGAACCACAGCCTAGACAAGCGCTAATCTTCCTCCAGCATTTATCTATAGGATGTCCTCATCCACAGTGCTCGCATTTGACCCCACTAAAACTGGAAGTGCCTTGTCTCCCTTTCCATTTCTTCTGCTGCACTTGTCCTTTGGAGCCCACTGGTGCTCTTCTCTTGAGGTCGGCAGCTCTCTTTGCTAAATAATTCGCCTCAGCAGCATATGCCCTGTCGATCGCATCATCAAACGTCACTGGCCTCTAAAAAGCTGTAACGTAATTGGTATACCTAGGATGCAGTCCAAGAATGAAACGGTTCACCTTCTTCTCTTCGGTATTGGTCATATCCTTTGCAAAGTGGGACAACTGTGTAAATCGGTGAACATACTCAGCTACGGTTAACTGCTGCTGCTGTAGAGCCAAGAACTCAACCTCCTTCATACGCTGGACATGGGCAGGAATGAACTTCCTCCGGAACTGCTTTTGAAATGTCTCCCACACCGTTGCATTAGGCATGGTCGTATAGGTATCACTGACACTCTTCCACTACGTTTTCGCTACCTCCCGAAACATCAACGTCGTGAGCATAACCTTCTGCCGATTCGTATAAACAATCGTAGCAAAGAGATCCCCTGTGTGCTCTAACCACTGCTCAGCTTTTAGCGCATCTTCATTGTTGTAGAATTCCGTGGCCTCACGTTTCCGGAATTTATCATATAATGCATTCGGGTCACTCTCCTTCGGTTGGAAGACCACTTATTGTTCTACATGTGGCTGAACTGATGCTTGACTTTGCCAGTCTACTAAAGAAACAACCTATGCCTGCAAAGAATGAATTGCCTGCAGCATTGCCAAGAAACGATCATCAGCATTCACAGGTTGCTGTGGAGCGGCTAAACCACTCTCATTGTCACCTTGGTTATTATTCTGACTACTGGATCCAAATGCCATAGCCTGCAAAACACAAAAGTCAATCGGCTATCATACTAGGTGACTCACACATACCCCAAAATGAACAAAGACCACACGCAAAATGCAAAGACTTGACTACGTAATCTCACCACGTCCTGTATGCCTACATGCTTAAGAGCTAAGACAGATAATGCTCTGATACCATACAATACGTATGTCACAACTCGAGCCCAGAAATCGGGGGTTAGAGAAAACCTAACCAATGACACACGTACTCCCATGCACGTACACCTAGACTTGTCCAAGTGTACACACATAAGGGATCAATCACACGTGCAAGCAAGTGTACGCGGAAGTTGTAAGTATCATGACATACCACAAGATAACACGAGAGCAATAAAATAACGATGATTACAAAAGATTAGACTGATTTACAATAATGTACAACAAAATAGAGGGACTAGTCCACGAAATCAAAATACATGGATAAACCAAAACCCAAAATACAAACCACAGAAAAATCCTCCAGATAAGCTACGACATAAATGGAGGGTAAACAAAATGATGCAAACCGCTCTCAGAAGAATGGATCAAGTCCACTCCTCTAGGCCGGAAGGGGCCTCACGAGTCTCTCCTGGAGTCGGGTCGACCGACGCAGGACCGGGAGAGGGATTTGAGCCTGCAACACCAAAAACAACTTATAAGTACAACGACTTAGCAAAATATAAGCCACAAGAAGATAACACGAATTGTGTCAAGCACGCCTTAGTCGTGGTTGGACCGTAGAAGATTTCTCTAATTTTCTACTCTTTGGACATCAAGCTGTAACTTGACTTACGGTATGATCACGACTAGCCTACGGCTCAGCCGTAGTACATTCTACAACTTAGCCGTAGCCTGACCATAGTGCAAAATCAAGTTTATCTGCTCATTAGAATCCTAGCCGTACAAAACTTACGGCTTAGCCATAAGCTTCGGGTCGTGTCAGGTGTTTTTCAATCAGAACACGAAAAGGGCTGCATAAACACACATAACTTGATAGATTTACAAGAATCATGTAGTATCAACATGCATTAAATCAAAATTTGCTTATACTTGCCTTCAATTCAACGTTTCAAGCATTAATCCTTTCTTGGCTCAGTTTGGGTATTTTGAACCTAAGTACCATGTATGCCAAAAATAAAGAAATAGATGAGTGCATGTATGAATTGAGAGTCCTCTTGACACCATTAACTCAAGAAACCAATAAACAAGAAGGGCTCTTACCTTACTAGTACATAGAGAGTAGTGGAGAAGAAAGAACCCGCAAGGAAGACAGAGGAGAGCTATAAGAGTGAAGTGGTCGCTTGAAATTCCGCATGTAAGACTCTTTTGCTCTCTTGATGCAAAGTAGAAGAAGAAGGAGAAGAAAGGCGATGAAGCAAGGAAGAAGAAAGAAAAGGATAAGCTCGTTGAAGTCGGTGGAGTGAGCTTATATAAGACAAATGTTTTTGGAATTTATAAGAAAGTCCTTCTAGTTTTTTTTTTAATTTTCAATATAAGTCAAATGGGGGTCCAACTAAATCAAACGACATCTAATTCATTCGAGTCAGTTCCGAAAGTTAACGAGCTCAACAGGACAAACATGATGATGTCAATATGATGCATAAATGATGTGAAAGCAAGTATTCTAAAATTACGAAAAAGGGCTTTCTTCTACTTAGGTAAAGGGTAAACCCAATCCAACTACCTATTCATGACCTAAACTTGGCCCACTATGATCGAAGAAAATAAAAACCGCATGAATTAGTTTGTAATCACAATTAATTACTCGCTAATCAATCTTAGCTTGGATCAGAGTATTACACTAGTTGCCTCCCAAATCTTGAGGGCACATATGATCAAATATCTACAAAATTGTTTCTTCTATATATAAGGCCTTCAGGCCTAACAGAGACAAACCACTCCTCTAATATGGACAAAGTGGGGGTTGTAACGCTAACATTGGATTTATCTATAGGAAATTGGGTCCCAACTAACCTAGTTCTTCTTACCTTTAAAATCACCGCAGCCATCCTACAAATTGCAAAATTGCGATAATCTCTCAACCGACGGTGGGCCTAAAGCAAAGATAAATTAATGCCACTTCCATGGGTGATGGCATGATAGAAAGGAAGGTCTCACCTATCCCCTAACCAGTGCAAACTTGTACAATGATAAACAAACCAGGCATAAGGAAGATGTTAGGAAAATACCTGATTGTACGACTTAGTCTTATGCACAAAAAATGAGACATGCTTTAGCTCATATTGATTACAACGATTTTCACCATTGGGTTCACTTATGGCTTGACTCTGAGTAGTTTTAATCTTTTATTTTTAATGGATGGCTCGTGGCTGATATCCAGTTATTCCTTTCTCACATTCCCTTGATTCAATTTCATTAAGGACTTGTTTGTTTCTAGTTGTTTATGCATGTAAATGATTTCATGCATTTTGGTTACGCATTGTCACGTTTGTTTTTTTTTTCTCTCTCATTTGTGCATTTGATGCGTAAATGACATGAAAATGGTGTAAATAAGGCCATTTACACCAAAATTTTCATACATGCTCTAAAAAAGCTCTAGTATCGTTTCTGAGAGGTGATTGCATTCCTGTGGGCCTCCTCAACAACTTTTATGTTTTCTCATTCTTGAGGGCCCAATATTTGTAATCCAAAAGTCTCAATAAGTTTATTGAACTGATAGACCTAAAGACCTAGAACATGATTATTTTAAATCTTTATAGATTTTGAGTATGTTGGGAAAAGGTTCCAAACTATAGATATAATTTGTGTACTTTTGTGGGCCCCCAATTCATGGTACAACCCGTTCATTATTCTTCTTGTATTAACGGTAAATACTAGGATGCTTAATTTCATATCTTAGTTCTTCATGGGTTTTCCCAAAATTGTGCATTTAAAACTTTTGAATGCACTTATTTACTAATGTGAAAAAATTGTGATTTTGACAAACATGGCATTGAGTTTTACATGTGTTGCAAATGCATATGTCACATTTTCTTATGGAAAACCTACTTACCTATCACGTGTAAACGGCAAATGACGCCTAAAGGAGTGTTGCTTGAAAAGAATTTTTGGATATTCACGTTTGGACTTCATTTTTAATCAATTAGGGCATGAATTATCCCAATTCCGATGGATCCTAATTTAAATAAACAGTCCCTAAATAAAATATATTTTGCCTTTGATCATGATCTTTGGCACAATTGTCAATAACAACTTGTCTTCAATTGTTGGCTCATGTCTTTTAGGCCGCTACATAAGCCCATTGTTTGGATAATAGTAACAGTATTTTAATAAGATGATGTAACATAGTTATCAATTGTCAAATAAGTGTTCCTGAAGTAGATGATGGAAAAGCATTAAAAAGAGAAATGAGTGGTATTAGTATTTATAACTTAAAAATTTTTCAACTATTAACGTCACGCATTTTTTTTTAAAAATCTAATAAATTATCAAGTAGAGAATTTCAAAATTTTAGAGTGAATTGACTTGCTATGTTTAAATTTCAAGTTGAATCAAATAAAGAATCAGAATACAGTTTACATTCTGAATACCAGCATTCCAAATTCACATGAATTCTCTAACGTCCTGCAATCAAATGGGACTTAATAGTGGTTGGGTATCACACTGAACAAGGTGTTAGGAGATCGAAAGTAGCTCAACAACTTCCAATTGGTAGGGCCCCCGCGAAAGCAATGCCGGTGGTTGGTGGTAAAGCAAATAGTAATGCCGTAGAAAAGAATCGAAAATCACGGGACATCCAACGATCTCGTACCTAACCTCACCTTTTCAGTCATAAAGAGGTATGACTTAAACAGAGAGTCATCGCCAGTCTTACGTTTCATTTATATCACGCTTACTGGGTCTTTACGATACCTGGAACAATGAGAGCTCCCATTTGTCCGCCTCCAGTGACTTTGGGCCTCGGGGAGTAGAGCTCTGCGGTGGATCCACTTGTTGACACTTCCAACAGCTGAAAATGAACGCCTGGTAAGACACAAGGAGAGAAAGAGAGGGTGTGAATGTATTGACCTATTTATAGCGTATATTCATGGAGTCCGGCGCCTTTCCCTCACCCTTCCTCTTCCAGTTCTTTTGTTTGAATAGAATAAAAATTAGTTAAATACATTAGATTTCATGCATGAGTGGTGAGAAATGAAGATTTAAAATGAATACATAAAATGACCATCAAGGAACATCCGGTTTAATAGATAGTGAATCAATGGCAGATGAATACTTCACCGTCATCATAGTAATTCAAATACTAAAAAGGTCAATGTCTTGTTTACTTATGTTGGTACCATATATCTTTTATAAGTTTACCCCTCTTTTGTATGAGTAGTTTTTATAGGTGTTAGGTGCTTGACACCATGCACCTGAAAATTTCATCCCTGGTATCATTCACCTTTCACATATTTAATTATTTTTTGGTATAATTTATTTAACCATGAAGTACTAAGTATTTAATTTTTATGTATTCTAATAAATCAAAGAGGCCCTTGCAGAAGAATTGAAACTTCAAAGTGGGGCTACTTATCTTAGTCAGTCAAAACGCATGCCCTATACTTGTATGGGATGTCCCTGAACCTCAATCAAATAGAAGTACATCCCGCTATAAGATTATACATACAATTTATAATGTGGTTAATAAAGATAATTAATAATGTATGAGATTGTGTTAATCACATTTTTGTTGCGTTATACTTGATTTTATAGTGAGCCAACTCCTATTGGAGTGAGTAAGATTTGGGCTATCACATACATGGGCAGGGCATTCCTTGCGGAGTTACACTCCTTTACTTAGGGGCTATTCATTTATTTTATTATATAGGAAAGGTAGAATGTACCATATAGTCAAATTGTGTTTAATTCTCACTTATGGTTTTCGGTGGGCCTTTAATGTCGAGTATTGAAATCTCCAATTCTTGTAATAGAGGTTTGACATTTTGGAAGAGTGAAAATATTTGTTTTACAGCACTTGCAATTGTCTAGCAATGTTTAGACGAGAAATAGCCCATACCTTCCGTTAATTAATATCAAGCAAGGGCGATTTGATTTCAAAATTAAAGTTCAATTTTGCAATTGATTGTTCAATTTTACTCTCAATTCTATTCTTAAATATAGATTACTAGATTCATTTAACTTTAGTAATATAATTTGGTTTCTTTTTTCTGATTTAGTTTTGAGAACGAAAGCCTGGCATGATTCGGCTCCCCATCTCATAAGATTTAGACTCAAAGGGACTATTAATAATTTGGACTGTCCTTTAACACAAATCTCTCCAATAACTTTACCTTGAATTTGTATTTGTTTCAATTAAAAAAATAAAATTATTAAATTTATTTTATCTGATTTTAAAATTTTGCACCAATAATTTTTTTTTACTTAAAATCAAGTTTCAAAATTAATTATATTTTAAATGTTGAGCCCTCCTATGATTTTTTTTATGGACACAGATGCTTGTGCATTAAGTACAGGGGATCAAGCTAGTATAAGATGACGATGCACAAAAGGAATAATATTACCAGTGTACTTCAATGTCTACACCTTTTTTTATTAGTATTTGTGCATATGCAATTAGAAATAATTTAAAATTAGACTTTCAAATCGTTAAGTTTTTACTTATATTGTAATCCTATCCTTTTAAAAAAAAGATATTGGCCGTATAACCGTCCTTAGCCTTAACATTTGCCCCAAACTAATGAATATTTAATAAATTTTCCATAAATCTCATACAATATTGGTGTGATATCATATTATCATACAACTCTAGTTATTACACAAAGTTATATGTGCAATATCGCACGGCCTTAGTATATAACCCAATGTGATATGCGTGATATTGCACAAGCCTAAACTCCATGGGAAAGTTTAACAGCTTATATGCAATTTTCATATGCAAGTGTAGCTCAACTGGCAACATCCCTTTAATAAAAAAATCTAATTAGATCTACTGTAAGGTTGAGTTTCTGTTTTACCACAACTATGCAAACATTATTTCATTTAATATAAAAAAATCAACTCTGCGTTCAGATTACTAATTTTTTCCAATTGATGTGAAGTTGTACCACTCCCGTGGATCCGGGAGTCATTTTCATGGTTTGAGACTTGCTTTCAACCTTGCAATTATAGTCTGCCCGAGTCAAGCAGTGTACAAGCTCCATTCCACTGATGTTGCTGGCTATCCTTATTTGGCTATCCTTATTTGTAAGACAAAAGGTGCGGTCTACATTTCTTCGTAAGTGAGAGAGAGAGAGAGAGTGCCTGGTCTACGTTTGTTCACAAGCTTGAGAGAGGAAGAGAATGGCGGAGTCGGTGGAAAGCAGGGAATGGTTTTTATCATCATACGTTGGAGAGGGCGTTCCAACGTCCCAACATCTCAAGATCCGTAATGTGAGGGTAGATGTGAGCGTTGATTCCATTCCAGAGGGCCACGTGGCTGTTGAGATCCTCTTGCTCTCTGTCGATCCCTACCTTCGCACCATGATGAGTGGCCAGAAAGGTGGCCTCGAGCTACCTCAGTTGGAGATCAACCAGGTACTAGACACACATTCCTCCGTCTCTCTGAAGCAGCATTTCTCAGTTTTAGGAGTGTTCTGGTGGTCCACCTTCCTGTAGTATAAGGGACTCTATGTGGTGAGGCCTGCTGGCGATGGGGATTCCCTTTCAGGCACTTAGGAATCTGATGTTGGGTCTGTGAACGAATGGCTAAATATAGGCATGGTCCATTGATGGAATTAAAACTAGTGAGTTGTTCAACACCTGTAGGTCAGCTACCTGTAGTAGGGTGTGAGGGCGTACGCACATATATGGCCAGGGGGACATGAACGTCTTGGATCCATCTCCCGAAAATTTGTGGGCACGCCACAAAAAAATAACATAAAAATCTTGGATTTACCACAATATCCAACTAGCTGTTAGGGTTTGCCAAAAGAATGTCTTCGGCTGTTAGAGATCCCGACTTTCAATTCCTTCCCAATGTAGCAAAAATAAATAAATAAAGCTGGCGAGTCAACTCAACCCAGGCTGACCACTCTCAACTTTGGATAAAATTTGGATTGTGGAGACAAATCGTCGTTTGAGATTAGTACTTTTGGCACAAAATGAAATGACAAAAATTTGATTTTACTCCCCTTCTCCCAGGAACCCTTTCAAGTTATTTTTTTTTTTGTTATTTTGTTGAGCGGCAATTTCTCCTCTCAGTTGCATATATATCTCCGCTCGTTTTTTTCCTTTTCTTCCTAATCCTCCTTTCTCCTCTTCTTCTCCCTCAAACTCCTTCCAACTGTACCAACTAACCCCCTTACCCACTCAATATTTTTCTTCACTATATAGGAACATCCTCAATGGCCATGGATGTAAGTGTTGGTGGGAACTTGTTACCAAAAACCCCAATATCGTATATTCCAATCTAAACATTCATCTATTTAATATCTTTTTCTCCCACATCTTAAACAAACCCATTTGAACTAATTTATATTCTTCCGACCAAACTAATTAAACTTCAACCTCCCCTCTCATCTCACAAAACTCACATTCTCTCTCTTGAACCTATCATTTTCTCTTTTCTTTTTTCTTATTCTCCTTTCATCCTTACTATTTACAACCCACCTTTCACTGCTTCTTTTCTTCACCTCCTTGCACAATACTGCAATTTTCAAACCGCCTCTATCCCATCATCATCTCATGTCATTTTCTTTGTATCCCTTTTCCCTACAAATCTAATTCACAATACTAAATCAATCCCCTACGTACTACGAAGACTCATCTTTCACATTTCCCTTTCACCATCATCTTTAACTTCACCAATCACTACCATTTTGCTTCCACCACCAGCAACTACTATTCAAAAGAACAAAAATTTTTTCCCGAATCTAATTTGGGTGACAATATCGCCACTTAGCTGTGAAGAAGTAAAAAAAAAAAAAAAAAAGAGTAGGGAGATCCTCGCTCGTGTATGTGAGTGAGCGTGAATATCGCCACTCACCAAAAGAATAAAAAACCAATGAACCAAAAGCGGCCCATAGGACTATTATGGTAGATACATATCTTTTAGATTCATTTTGGTCCATAGTGAATTTAAAGAGATTTTTTTGGTAAAACCCTCTAATTTCTTATGTAATTTAGGCAAGGAAATCAGCCCTAACTTTTGAGGCATATGCGTTGGAAACCACCTAATTTGGCCTGATGACTATATGTGTTGCGCCATGGTGAATGACTTCCTCAATGCCCATTGCAATGGGCGAGCACAATTCAGTTATATCTGTCAAAACTGGGATGGGCTTCACTATCAAGCCCATTAACTAGTTAACATGCTTAACTTTTAGCCCAACAACTAAATGGGTTAGACTTTGGTGATTTCTGCCTAGCTCATATGCAATCCTAAAAATTTTTTTTTGCTTCTTCATTAAGCAAAGGATGATGCTTCCTTCATTATCTTCTCATCTATGGAGTTCATTCTTAAAAGAAAAATTGAGAACATGATTATTTATATAATAAATAATTACGGTCTCTTTATTTATTTATTGTGTCAGGTGGTCAGCTCTTTTGGCTTGGGGAGAATTATTGTGTCTAAAAACCTGCATTACAAAAGTGGTGACTTGGTTGTGAGTCCCTTTTTCCCTGCAGCAGAATACTGTGTTACTGATTCCATTTTCCTCCGGAAGATTGATGGCATGGACAGTCAGATACCTTTGACTGAATATCTTAGTGCATTGGGTAAGTTCCATTAAATGGAAAATGTAGATAATTTTAGGCACCTTCTCTCGGAATCAAAATAAGTTTCCGATTCCTCATGAATCTTAAGAGCTTAATAGCTGATGGCGGTTCACAGAGATTAAAATCTCGTATTGTTGCAAAGGCTTCAATTGGTTGCTATTGATTTTCTGAATCATTCGGTCAAGTGATTAAACCAAGTGCAATTCGATCTTTTCTTATAATTGATATTGTTGGAAAACTAATTTGCAGGAATTGTAAATTAACTAAATAATTAAAAATTAAATAATTTGGAAAAGAAATAATCAAACAATTGGCAGCCGAATGATGTATCTGAAGTTACTTTCTTTAGGTAGATTTTGCCTTCCTGATAGGTATCATGGTCTCATGGACATCTATCCGAGGATAAGACAACTTTGTGATCAGATGATCTCCATCAACTGTGCACTCAAAAAACTCAAATCCCAAAGACCACTTTTATAAAAGCTTGTAGTAGCTATTCGAAAGGACTAGAAAGCAGAAAAGATGAAGCAAAGAAGAGAAGAGAGGAGTGGATGAGTTTTTATAGATGAGGAGAAGCTTACCCAGAAAATGGCGGTTCAGGTAAGGACCATTATTAAAATGTTACAGTGGTTGTCGGAAGTGTAATGCGACACTCACACACACAACCGTTATCCACAGTAAGTTGGGTCTGTTACGGTAATGGTAGAATCTAATGGGCTAAACGGATAGTGGATATGGATCTAAGCCCCACCTAAGATCCAAAAATACACACATGCGGCTTGGCACAGCACGGCCGGCTGGCGCCCGATGCGTGTGGTCACCACTACCAAGATAAACACCATAAGCAGAAGAGATAGCATTAGTAAATTCCTTTACGAGAGTAGTCCACTTTCAATGTGGAACTCTTAGAAAGAAGGGGAGAAACATATATTTTAATGCACAAGAATACCAAGAATCCCTCGCACATTAAAGCACATAAGAAAAATAAGTTGTTGTATGACTATCTGATGAGATTATGCATAAATGTAGGTGAACTAAGTTATGAACCTTTACTTAGTGTAGTAAGTTTGAAATACCAAAACTCCATGGTGAATTAAGATCTAACCAATTGCTTATCTGGTAAGTCGTACATATTATGCACATAATTTTAGGGTCATAGGGATTCGTATAGACCTGTGCACATTGATGGCTTTATACTATCTCTGTATTTATGAGTACTCTAAAGAGTATCCTTACTTTTCATAGGAAGCGGCCTAACTTTTACACTCATATAAGTGTACATCAATCAAAGATGCTCATATACAATACCCCACTTATAAAAGATATAAAGTTTCACTAACTAATATATAGAAAATGAATTCTTTGCATCATAAGAATGAGTATGTACACATTTGAGGGTTCCAAAGTGTTCTTACATTGTCACCCAAAGATAACTTCGATTTTTCCGTTGAACCTGACCATGAGATCTCCAATCAAACAGGTTGGGTGTTTCTTGTTGGTGTGTTGGGATTATGTTTTGTATTCTGAGTTCACCGGATTGGTCCATAGGGTTAGCATTGGACCAGGCTTTAAGTCAAGGGTATTTTGGTCTTTGTATAGGGCTTTCTTAGATCCTAAGAAAGAGAGTTATATAAATGATATAACCTGTAACCCTAGACAATAAGCAGGAGTGTGCAGTAAAAGAGTAGAGTTTTCTTCTGTCCATGGACGTAGGCATTTCGCCGAACCACGTTGTGTGCTTGTCTTTTCTTGTGTGTGGCTTTGATTGTTGATCTCAGGTTACGCGCTTCCGCACGTGCACAACAAGTGGTATTAGAGCTTTGGTTGTGGTGATGCGATCAACGGAGTTGGATCTTCTTGGAGGATCTAGTTTTTTTCTGTAAGTTTTGTTGTGGAAGAAAACAGAGATCAGTTGTGATCTCCGGGTGGGCCATGCATAACAGCCACGGTTCGTGCTTTTTTTCTATTTACACAGAAGATGAGACCGACGAAAAGAGGAAGAAACATGGTACTGTTTTGAGTTCTCTGATTGAGGGAAGATTTGGAGGGTTCTCGTTTTTTTTTTCTCTCATCAGAGAAGAGAGATTTGAGAAAGACTTTGAATAAGTCTTTGATTTTGAAAAAAAAAATCACCAGAATCTGCATCTCACTGCTACTGCTGTTGTTACCGTCACTGGGGGCAGCCATCGCCTGTCGCCATCAGTCCGCCGGTGCTCGGCCATCTTCTATTGTGTCGGAGTTATACGCTTGTCAGAGAAGAAGTCTCTAGACAAGACTTGACTCATTGCTTTCGATTGTAGAGAAATAGAATCGGAAGCAAGGAAAAAGGCGGTCGTGTGGGCTTGGGTTGTTCACTCCAGGTCTAGTTTCAAGTTAGGTCAGACCTAACCCGTGGTGCAAGCCCAGTCAAGTAACATAGGTTGCAGATTTGGTTGGGTCAGGTCGACCTAGTCTATGTGCAAAGCCTAGCCCACCAACGGTGCAGGGTTGACGTCAGCAGGTAGGTCAAAGTAGTTGACCATGAATCGACGGTAGAAACTTTTTTCTAGATATCTTGATCATTCGGTGTACTCCGATCGGAGATCCGTTTGCACCCACAGACTCGTTTGAGCAAATCTACGTAGTGGAAGAGTGTGATTGGCTGTTTGACAGTTAACGAGGAAATTTGATTAATTAGAGAGTAGAATCTTGTTTTTGCAATATCGGAGTCATTCAGACTTGGATTTCAGATCTGTTTCTTCCAGTGTGCTAGTGGTGACGAGATCTACAGTGTGGTACAGAAATTTTGCAAGAATAGAAGCAAAATTTGAAGTTGAAAAATTCAATGGCAGGAATGATTTCAACTTGTGTCGCATAAAGATGAATGCTTTGTTAGTTCAAAAGGGACTACAGAAAGCATTGAAGGGAAAGAATGCCCTTCCTGTGACGATGTCGATGACGAAAAAGAGGCTATGCTAGAGAGGCATATGGAGTGATTTTGTTATGCTTGAGCGATGAAGTGCTGCGAAAGGTTGCTCAACAGAAAACTGTTGCAGGGTCATAGCTACAGTTAGAGAATCTATACATGACCAAGTCTCTAACGAACTGTTTGTATCTAAAGATGCGGTTGTTTACTCTCCAAATGCAGGAAGGTATGTCCCTTGATACATATCTTGATGCATTTGATAAAACTATCATGAATCTGGAAAATATTGATATTTCAATTAGTGATGAAGACTAAGCTATTATATTGTTATGTTCTTTAACACCCTCATATGAGCATTTGTTGATGCTATGATGTTTGGTAGATATACTCTTTCAAAAGAAGATGTAGATATAGCCTTGAACTCTAAGGAGTTGAAGAAAAAGGTTGTGCCTGAAAACAATGATAACTCGGGTGAGCATTTGGTTACAAGAAGAAGAACAAACAACTCCAGTAACAAAGGCAAATATAGATCTAAGTCTAAATCCAACAAAAAGAACATTGAGTGTTATTATTGCCATAAGAAAGAGCACATTCGAAAGAACTGTCCTGACAGGCAAAGGAAAGGGAAAGGAATAGAAGATTCATTCTCCGATGATTCAGTCAATGTTGCAGAGGGAAGATCAAGATTTAATGTCGATAGTGCATTTTCTATGATTTCAAAAGGTATTCATTGTTGGGATGAATGGATTCTTAATTCTGGATGTTCCTACCATATATGTCCCAATAGGGACTGATTTATCACTTATCACGAGATCAACAGTGGTAGTGTCTTGATGGGCAACAATGTTGCATGTAAAACAGTTGGAATTGGAACAATCTGAATATAGATGTATGATGGAATCGTCAAAACATTGGTAGAAGTTTGGCATATCCCTGATCTGAAGAAGAATCTTATTTCTTTGGATGCCTTGAACTCCAACGGTTGTAAGTTCTCAGCTGAAGGTGGAGTCATGAAGATTGTGAAGGGTGCTGTAGTTCTTATGAGAGGCAATAGAGTTGGTAACTTTTATGTTTTGTCTGAAAATACTATTTCTGGTGGACCTGCAGTGTCTTCGTTAGATGGCCATGAATCTGTTTCAACGTGTTTATGGGACTTGCTTATAGGTCACATCAGTGAAAAAGGCTTGACAATGCTGAGCAAGTGGAATTTGCTATGTAGCACAAAGACAGGCAAGTAGGATTTCTATGAAAAATGCATATTCGGAAAACATCGCAGGGTCAGTTTCAAAACGGGTATTCATCGCTCGAAATGTATCTTTGATTACGTTCATTTAGATGTGTGGGGTCCTTCTAAGGTTTTTTCCAAAGGTGGGTCCCGATTTATGCTGACTTGCATAGATGATTATTCAAGGAAAGTCTTGGTTTATACACTGAAGACGAAGGATGAGACTTTTGAAACATTCAAAACGATGGAATGCTATGGTTGAGAAACAGACTGGCAGGAAAGTGAGGAAGTTGAGGACAGATAATGGCACAGAGTACAAATCTAATGATTTTGAGAACTATTGCAAGGATAGTGGCATAGTTAGGCTTTACACTACCACAGGAACTTTACAACAGAATGGAGTTGCAGAGAGGATGAACAGAACAATCTTGGAAAGAGCTTGTTGTATGTTGTTTACTGCAAAATTGTCCAAAGACTTTTAGGCTGATGTAGTACATGCTGCAAGTTACTTATTTAACAGGTCTCCACACTTAGAGATTGGTTGCAAAACACCAGAAAAAATGTGGTCAGGTCATCCAGCTAATTATTCTAACTTGACAGTTTTTGGTTGTCCAACTTATGCTCATGTGAAAATGGATAAGTTAGAACTAAAAGCTATAAAGTACATCTTAGTTAGATATGCTTAATGAGGTGAATGGATACAGGTTGTGGTGTGCTGATCAGAGTTTCCCCAAATATATCATCAACAAGGATGTTACATTTTATGAGGATGCTTTGTTTGATGTGAGAAAGCAGGTGAAGAATACAAAAGTAGATAGTAGCAGTGGCACCGTTCAGGTGGAGTCAAACATTCTAGTTTGGAAGGAGAGTGCATTCAGATCTTCTTGGGATACTAAGGATAGTCAAACTAAGTAGCACACAGGTAGACCGTAGAGAGTGAGGAAGCCGCCAATCAGATACGGTTTCGAGGATATGTTCGTAACATATGATGTGGTTGCATATGCATTGACGGTTATGCCATCCACATATCCAAAGTCAGAGGAAGGGCAGTAGAGTGGTCAACAAGCAGCAATCTTAGATGAAGAGCTAGAGTCTCTTGATGATGGCAATCAGGCCATTGGATATAAGCGGGTCTACGAGGATAAGGAAGAAACTTCCCATGTAGGTGGAGTGAAGTTTCAGATTCCTGATCATGCATGCAATTCAAAGAAATCATTGTATGGGTCGAAGTAAGCTTCTGAACAATGGTACGAGCAATTTGGTGCATTCGTGATGAAACTGGTTAAGGACAAGTTCAAGTCTTGCTTGGACTTGATCCATGTCACTCATCATTGAAGAGTGAAGACTGTGCCCGGTGACAATGGGCACAGGGACATTCCTTTTAGTGGGGTACGTGGAGCTGAAGACATTGTCAATATTCTTCTGGTGGCTTGAGTTTTACTATATATAATATAACACGTAACCCTAGACAATAAGTAGAAGAGTGCAATAAAATAGTAGAGTTCTCTTTTGGCCGTGGACGGAGGCATTTCGCCGAATCACATAAATCTCTCGTGTGTGTTCTTGTGTGCTTGTCTCTTCTTGTGTGTAGCTTTGATTGTTGATTGCAGGTTACGCGCTTCTGCACATACACAACATGGTGACTTGTCCTTTTTTGGCTTAAGTCTCATTCCCCTCATTGTTGAGATTACTCGACCTCCAGAGAGCCCTTTAGTTAGTGGATAGGCTAAATTGTCTATTGATCTTACAAAATCTATCACAATTACCCCTTGCTCAAGTAGCCGTCACAATAGATTATATCTTAGACGTATGTATTTGGATTTTCTATTATAGGTTTTGTTCTTAACCTTATTAATTATTAACTTTGAGTCACTATGCAGAGTGATGGCTTGAACCTACTTATTCCATAGAGGAATGTCAGTCATTAGGTTTGTTAATCATTGTGGTTCCTCACCAGCTAATGCCATACTGATAATCTCCCAATTCGTTGTGGGGCTAGATATACAAGATTGCTTCGTCGATTTACAAGAGATGGGTGCATTTCCTAGAGCAAATACATAACCGCTTGTCAACTTAAATTCTTCAAAATCCAATAACCAGTTAGCATCATTATACCTTTCTAATAGAGTGGAATATCTCTCATAGTGTACACCATAATCAATAATTCTCATCAGATATTAAAATACTCAGATAACAATTGTCTTACTGTATATGTTATGCTAGGCCTAGTACAGTTCATGATATGCATTAAACACCCAATAGCTTTAGAGCAATCTAATTAAGATACACTCCGTGGCCTTCACTCTTAGATAATTTGACACTTGGATCAAAAAGAGTGGAAGCACCATTCCTGCTAAACATATTAAACTTCTAAAAGACTTTCTTAATTTAATGAGATTGAGATAAAACAATCCCTTCAGAGTGCTTATGAATTTTTATTCTTAAGATAACATCAGCCTAACTCATATCTTTCATGCATATTTCAAACAAAGAAATTTCTTAATGTTCTCTATTGAAATTAGATTCGTTCCAAAAATAGGCATATAATCCACATACAAGCAAATAATAGCAGGAACTACAAACATGTTTTTAATAAGCACATTTATCCAACTCATTTATGTTAGAACATCGGATATTAAAACTTGGTCAATCTTCACATACCACAGCGTAGTAGCTTGCTTAAGGGCATAAAGAGATTTGATTAACCTGCAAACTTTATTTTCTTTTCTTGGTGTAATGAATTTTTCATGTTGCTCTATATAAATTTCTTCATCCAAATCACTATTTATGAATGTAGTTTTGCATCCATTTGATTGATGACCATATTGTGAATAGAAGCTATGGCTATTAAAACGCTAATGGTCTTGTCTTGGTTACAGGTGCATAGGTATAAAATAAGCAACTCCTTATTTTTATTTGAATCCTCTTGCAACCAATTTAGCTTTGAATTTTTCAATTGACCCATCAATTCTTATCTTCTTTTTGAAGATCTATTTGCATCCCAAAGGTTTAGTTTATGAAGAAACACCAATAAGTTCTCATGTATGGTTTGTTATGATGTATTCAATTTCATTATTAAGGGCCTCTTCGCAGAAAGCAACATGAAGTAAAGTAATTTTCTAAAATATAGGTAAGAACGTCAGGACCAATGGTAGATTCTTTTCTATGTCTCTAACTTCTACGAGGTTCAAGTCCTTAGGTTCCTCAAGTTCAGAATCATAAGACGGGGCTAGTCTATTATCATTGGTATTCCTAGCGGTACCAGATGAAATTTGTTTGAATGGAAAATTAGTTTCAAAGAAAATGGCATCTCTAGATTCAAAAATTACAATGAAACCTATGGACCTTATTATGCAATGCATATCTTATAAACACACTCTCTTGTATTTTAGGTACAAGTTTATTCCTTTTGGGGCCTCATATAGCAACTTGGGCTAAGCACCCCCACACTTTTAGGTAGTCAAGGGTAGGGCATATATTTTCATAATTCATATAGAGTTTTATTTGCCTTTTTGAAGGGTATTCTATTTAACATATGACTAGCTATAAGAAGAGCTTCCCCCCACAAGTTGTTGGTTAGTCCAAGGCTGTTTAACATATAATTCACCATTTCAATTAAAGTTCTATTTTCTTTTGACTACACCATTTTTTTGTAGAGAGTAGGGAGTTGTTACTTCATGTACTATTCCAAAGGTTTTACATGTATTTACAAATCATTGGACAATTATTCACCTTCTTTATAAAATCTCAAGATCTTGATCTTTTTGTTCTATGACTTTCTACTTCTAGTCTAAAAAGATTTAAATTATCAAGAGCCTGAGATTTATTTTTAAGTAAATAAATATAAGAAAATATAAGACACTTATCAATAAAAGTAATAAAATATTTCTTAGAACCTTTAATTACAATATTATTTAGTTCACAAATATCACTATGATTTAGGCACAATATTTCAGAACATCTTTTCAACACTTTTGAATGGTTTTCTGGAAAATTAGATTAGTTAAAAATTTCACAAGAGTTGGGTTTAAAATCAGTTTTAGAAATTAAGCCTAAATCCATCATATGTTTTAAAGATAAATAATCCATATGTCCTAATCTAGCATGCTATAAATCCAAAGACACAATATTATAAGTAGAAGAAGCATTCTTATTACCAATAGAATTTACATTTATCTTTAAAAGGCCCTTAGAAACACAATATTTTTCTATAAAACCATTTTTGGTAATTAAAAATCTATTTGCTTCAAATACCAATTTAAAACCATTTTTTGCTCAACACATAGCTAGAGACTAAGTTGTTTCACACTTTGGGCACATGAAGCACTTTGGTCAAAGTAAAAAACTTGAAGGATGAGAGGTGTAAAATCACTTTCTCTTGACCAATTACTTTGCGTCATGCCTTGAGCTCAAAATTCCGCGATTAAGGTGCACCCTGAGGTGCAACACACTTATCCCGTGGCTGTTTGTTCCATGCCTAAGCATGTATGAATGTTCACAGGGGAATTCCCATAGAATTAACAAATGAGAAATATCACATTGACGCGTGTACATTTAAAACTTTGCGGAAACCTGTGTAATTCACCTATATAATTTGATAATCTATACAGTTTCATGACCTGGAATATGATATTAAGCATAATCAAGTCATCATTAACTTTCAAATATAAACAAAACATAACACATTTACAATAGTCTTTTATATGAATAAGAACCCCTGTATATCTATGTGTCCAAAATACAATGTTTATATGAACATGGTCCCAAAAATACATGTACATGTATATGCAGTATGCTATATACATGAGTTAGTGTCCAAAAATATCTATATAGAATCTCTATACAATATCTGTGTCCAAAAATCAAATACCTGTCCATCAACAATAAATAACACCACAACAAAAGAATATGATGGCATGATGCAATACAAGTCACTCCATATAACTAGATGCTAAGAATGTCCCAAAAGAAACCCAATGTGACGCTCTCCGTATAAGAAAGGATTAGCAAATGTCATCCGATGTCCACTCTTCTAAACCCAGAGGAGCCGCTATGACTTCCTTTGTGGCCACATCTGTTACTGGGGTATTGGTGTCTACACCTATAACACGAAGAGTAGCACTATAAATATGACAATCTAGCAAGAATATGCAAATACAAAACATGACATGCTATATCAAATGAATAAAGTACACATGTTGATTAATTAAAGGCAATAAAAGTATTCTAGGCAGTTGTGCATTTACTAAATAAATATGAATTAAAAGAATCATAAATATTAGTGAACCATCATTCTAATCGGTGACCACATTGTTATATTCTCTCAACCATTGTTTGCATCAAGCATGACCTAAAGAAGAGAGCATTTCAATTGTGTTGGGATGTCACTAAGTGACTCAGCCAAAGGCACACCTAGCTATCTGAGGAGCACCGATTAACTCTGAAATAATCTAATTGCAATAGGACCCATTTACTATGAACATACTCAGCCCCGTCGAGCCTTATATGGTGGAAGCTGAGTGGACTCGACTAATACAAGTCAATAACAATCAAGATTCATTCTTTACTTTCATTCTTTATTGTTTGGAATTTCATTAATAACGAGTTACCTTTGCAATCTTTGAAGCAAAATAGTACTCAATGAATGTATATACAGTAAACAGACAAAAGCAATGAACTGAATAAACTAATGCATATCTTGTAAGAACATGGTTAATTCATGTTGAGGATAAGGCTTTACTTTAATAATATGATTACAAATAAATTAGTCGGGATCAAAGACAATTACTAGCCAATCTTAATATATGATAACCTGTTATTCCTAGCCATCCAACACGGCATAATCAATGTTAATGTGCTACCTTAAACTTAGTGCTACATCATGTACTAGGTGGACATTGGAATCTTTTATGCCAAAACCCATGACATGGCATCAAATTCAATTTGGGAAATCTAAAGGATGAGTGTCAGCTTAAGACTTTGGTTCTAGAAGAGTTTCCCATTTAGAGTTTTTGTCCATCTCCTACCTACTCATAGGAGACAAATGCACTTCTGTCTTTATAGATGTGCTAAATCATAAGACTGTTAACCCACCAATTTCTATAATCGCTGACAAGATTCACCTTTGGGGTAAAAATACCATTTTCTTTTTTTTCATGGGACTACATACTTTAAAAGAAGAAAGAACATAATTATCTTGTTAATAGATGGGGAAAAAAAGTTGGAAAGCAAGCAGGAAATTATAAAGCATATTGAGGATTACTTCTAATCCCTTTATTCTAGGGAGTTGTGAGAGAGACCTTTAAACAATTTGGAATTTCCCAAAATAGGAGAAGAGAAGGCTCAATGGCTGGAAAGAAGGTTTGAGGAGGAAGAGGTTCATGAGGCTGTGGTCGCTCTTGCATGAGACAAAGCATCGAGCCCTGATGGCTATCCGATGGCATTATTCCAACAGTTCTGGGGCATGTTGAAATAAGATATTCTGAAATTCTTGGAAGAATTCCATAATAGAGAGAAGTTTACCAAAGGTATAGGTGCATCTTTCATCGGTCTAATCTTGAAAAGGAAGGGGAAATCAATATAAAATATTTTAGACCCATCAACCTGATTGGTAGCATATATAAGATCCTCGCAGCAGATCGGATAGCAATGTCACAACCCGAGCCCAGGGTTTCGGGGGTTAGCAAAAGCCAAACCTAATGACACACGTACTCCCGTGCATGTACACGTAGACCGAGTCTAAATGCACACACACAAGGGAACATTCACACGTGCCAAACATGTACGCGGAAGCTGTAAATATCAGAAACATCAAACTAATAGTGCAAGAAGAGAATACGAAGAAAGAACTGACATAATTACATGTGAAAGTCTTACAAAAAGAACAAAATAATATATACAATCATGACATGTACACAAGTGTGACAAAATCCTCAAAAAAACAAGACTCCAATGCCATGCATGCCAAGAACGCTCTCCCGTGGAGTGATCACATCCACTCCTCTAGGCCTGATGGGGCCTCGGGGGTCTCGTCTGGAGTCTGGCCGACCGGCGAGGGTTCGGCAGAGGTATCTGGGCCTGCAACACCAAAAACAACTACTGTGAATACGACGATTCAGCAAGGTATAAACCATAGCAAGTTAACACACGTTGCGTCTAATAGAATAAAGAACGTCATGTAAATTAGATAAGGCAATTTCGTATACTAAGCTGTCATGCAAAAAGGAAATATGCTATGCGAATCAATGGACACATGCTGTGGACAGAACTAGCGGCTACTACATTACCATATGCTCCCAAAAGAGGGATCTTATATCGTGCAAAGAACACCATTGTCCGGGCCAGGGTACAATGGGTCTCGGTTTCCTGGGGTCCGGTTCCCCAAGACGTATTATTACTGCAGCAAGGCCATGTAACTATACCAAATTCACCCCGTCGGGATCCTAAGGCTGAGGCTAAGTAGTGCCTGACCATACAGAGTCAATCATGAAAACCCTGAGTAGATCGTGACAACATATCATACGTGCATATCTGTGAACATATTATACATGCATACTCAAGGTAAAGAACCACAATGTGAAAGTAACGGAACACAAGTAATCATGTCAGAGAGTTGAGATCAATGATCGAATGCAATATGTTATGCAACAAATCATGCGAAATCGGATCATCTTTAGTTACAACCCAATTCTAATCTAATTATTCGGTGTTTCTAACCGTGCATGATGATGTAGTTTTAAGTTATTCGATGCACCGTTGTCTAGTATTGCATTGAATCGAGCAGTGCACGAAGTCCCTTAAACCAACACCCATGGGGAGGTGCTTAACATCTGGATAACGAACATGAATGATTCACAGCCCTCGAGATCATTCACGCGTTGTATCACATTCCGTTGGGCAGGTCTAGGGGTTCTACATTCTATCATGAAGGCCATATCGGTCTTTCCTTACCCCTATCCTTGTCCTTCATTATTCTAGTGTGGATACTGCGTAGCCGTAGGTGAATGTACGGCTTAGCCATGTGTGTTCTACGGCTTAGCTGTGGCTGGGCCGTAGAAGGTCTGTCAATTGATGGCTCTCAGTTATTCCAGAAAAAGGCACCCTGTATTGATCTACGGCTGGGCCACGGCTGAGGTTCGGCTTAGCCGTAGGGCAATAAACGGCTTAGCCGTGCCCTAGCCGTAGAGGAAAACTGGATTTTTACCCTCTCTGGACTTTAAGCCGTAAGTGCCATACGGCTTAGCCATACCTACACGAAGGCACTGTTCTGAATCACGTACAGAAACCCTGTGAACTCACCAGAATTGCAATTATCCAATGGAAATAGATAGAGTACTAACCAAATGGGCTGTAAACACATTTTCCCATACAAATTCATGTGAACTAACCAAAATCAAATACATATCAACATGGGTTCTTACAGGTTATGGTTCTACTTGCCTCAATTTGAATTCAAATGCACAACTGATGTCCTTGGGTCCAAACACAACCTAACACCAATCCAACAACATGCATGCATGAGGAATGGAAAGAGTTTCAAAGCACAGACACACCATGCAATAGGGAAACAAGAAGGAGAAGAAATAAAGGAAGGAGATGAGAGAGAGATGGAAGGATTCCCAACTCACCTCACAATCACACAATAGGGCTTGCAAAGAACCAAAACCCTCAATTGAGCTTGATCGATGGAGAAGAAAACTCAACAGGGAGAGAAAATTATTCCACGTGAACAGTGAGAGGAAAATGAGAGAGAGAACGAGCTTGTAGTGATGTTCTGGGAAGTTATATAAGCTAATGGGTAAGTCCAAATTGCAATAAAGTCCAAGTTAAAATTCTATTTTCAGTTTGAGTCAAATCCTGGTCCAAAAGAATCACACGACATCGGTTGCAAATGACGTAGTTACAAAAGTTAACGAGCTCAACGAAAGACACGTGTTGACATCAAGATGATGCAAAAATGACCATGTCTTAGAAAAGCTAAAATTACGAAAAAGGGCTTGGTCTACTTAATCCACGTCAAACTCAACCCAACTACCTATCCATGACCCACAACGAAAATAAAAACACAAACAGAACACGATTAGCAACGGAAACAAGATTAATTAGCCGCTAAACGAGGTCAAACTGGGTCGAAGTGTTACAAGCAACGATTCCTACCATATAGAGCGTCAAAAGGTGTTATCCGAATGCTAAAGTGATAACTATTGTTATAAGCGAACTTTGCCAATGGCAGCTATTCATCCCAATTGTCCTTAAAATCCAAAGTACAAGCTCTAAGCATGTCTTCCATTATCTGGTTGGTTCTTTTAGTTTGTCCATCCATTTGGGGGTCATATGCTGTGCTAAAACTCAGTTTTCTCCCCATGGCCTTCTATAAACTTTTCCAAAACTGGGAGGCAAATTTACTATCTCTGTTGGAGACAATAGAGGCTGGAACTCCATGTAACCGTACCATTTTTTGAACATACTTTCGTGCCAACTACTCCATTGTCTGCCCTCAATGGTAGAAAGTGTGCAGACTTTGTCAATTGATCTACAATAACCCAAATAACCTCATTGTGCCTAGATGTCCTAGGGAATCTTGAGATGAAGTCCATAGTAATGTGTTCCCATTTTCATTCTGGCACGGGTAATAGCTGTAACAATCCACATGGCTTTCTATGATTGGCCTTCACCTACTGACAAGTAAAACATTGTTCTACAAACTCTGCAACTTCATTCTTTATTCCGATCCACCAAAACTTCATTTTCAAATTCTGATACATCTTTGTGCTCCCGAGATGGATGGTACACCGCGTATGATGTGCTTTATTTAAAATCTCATATTTGATGTCGCAGTTTTTTGGAACTCATAGTTGCCCTTTGAAATACAATGTGCCATTAACAATAGAGAAATTCAGCTTATTGTCCATCCTACTAAATATTTGCAACAGTGCCTCATCATTTTTCTGGTAGTCCTTTATCCTCTGGATCAGTTCTAGTTGAACCTTGAAACTTTCTAATGATACCTTGTTGCTTGATTTCTTCAAGTAATCTCCATTCGTCAGTTAGAGAAGCCATTTGAGTAGATTTCTTACTTAAAGCATCCGCAACAACATTTGCTTTTTCCAGGTGATAGAAGATAGAGAAGTCATAATCTTTCAAGAATTCCAACCATTTTCGCTGTTGTAAATTTAAATAATTCTATGAGAAGATATATTTAAGACTTTTATGATCAGTATGTACCTTAAATTCTTCACCACACAAGTAATGTAGCCAGATTTTAATAGCGAAAACTCCCACTGCCAACTCTTCACCATACAAGTAATGTCGCCAGATTTTAAGTGCAAAAACTCCCAGTGCCAACACAAGGTCATGCGTGGCATAATTTTGTTCATGAGATTTTAGCTATTGAGAGGCATTTGCTATCACTTTTCCACATCGCATTAGAACACAATCCAAATTGTGCAATGCAGCATCATAGTATATCACAAGTCCTCCACTCCCAGAAGGAAGTGCAAGTATCGACGCCAGCATTAGTCTTTCTTTTAAGATTTGAAAGCTATCATCGCATGTATTATCCCAGGAGAAGGGAACTTCTTTTCTTGTGAGTTTGGTTAATGGCCCAGCAATTGAGGAGAAACCTTTCACAAATCTCCGACAATATCATGCTAGGCCCAAAAACCTTTGAACTTCAAAATAGTTGTGCCTTTTCCAACTTATAATGGCCTCGATCTTCGTTGGGTCTACAGATAGCCCTTTCCCCGAAATAATATGGCCCAAAAAGGTCACTTGCTCTAGCCAAAAATCATATTTACTCAGTTTAGCATAAAGTTGATTATCCTTTAACAACTGCAAGGATGTGCGTAGATGTCTTTCATGCTCTTCTCTCCTTTAGAATAGGTAAGTATGTCGTCCATAACCACTACTATGAACTAATCCAAGTAGAGTTGGAAAATCTGGTTCATAAGAGCCATAAAAGCTGTTGGGGCATTGGTCAACCCGAACGACATAACTAAAAACTCATAATGACTATATCGAGTCCTAAAAGCTGTCTTCGGAATATCCTTCTCCCTTACCTTGAGTTGATGATACCTAGACTGCAAATCAGTTTTGCTGAAGTATTTGGCACCTTGTAACTGATCAAACTGGTCATCAATACGAGCCAACGGGTATTTATTTTTAATAGTGCTTGATCTAACTGCTGGTAAGCAATACATACCAGTATGGATTTGTCCTCTTTCTTAATAAACAGAATAGTGGCTCCCCATGGGGATACACTTGGTTGTATGAATCCCTTGTCTAGTAGTTTTTGCAACTAATCTTTAAGTTCTCTCAACTTAACAGGTGCCATCCTATAAGGTGCCTTAGATATCGGTGTAGATCCCAGTACCAATTCAATAGTAAAATCAACTACGCAAGTTGGGGGTAGTCCTGGCAAATCATCTAGGAACACATTGGGAAAATCTTCTTCTTTTATGTTAAGTTAATACAAAAAATCTTCTTGAATTTTTCTAGGTTGAGTAATTCTCACTGGTTAAAGGAGCTGAGACCAAGATCACTCCGAGATGATCATAAGAATGAAAGAAATATGGAAATAATATGTCATTGATCATGTTTTTCTTGTTAAACTCCTTTTTGTTTCGAGGGATCTCACTGCTTGAAGCATGTGGGGAGAAAAAAAAACAAAGAATCACGAAATGCTCTTATATCATATAAAGCGTGAGAAGATTGAGATGTTCTCTATTATGTATTGCACACATGTTTGTACACTTTATCATACATTGCAAAAAGATCTAATCCTAAGTTATTGGGATGGATTTCATAAAGAATGGGAAAGAATAGGAAATAATGCATGCAATACACGATTTGTATGTTGGCAACACGTTTGGAATACATGGCCTACATGGTGGCTATGCATTTGTTACACGTATTGTATGTTGGCAACAAGGTTTGCCTCGTGGCAAAGATCTTGGCATATCCAAACAAAATATCATCAAATCATGTTTCAGTATCTTGGAAATCTCATGGTAGTTTGTGAGTCTCTCTTTGTGGAAGAAGAAAATGAAGATGAGAGTTTGGTTAAGCTGCTCAGGGGTTGGCAACTTGGGTAGATAGGTGGTTCACTAGTGAAGTGGATGCGTATTTTGTTTAGGCAAGAGGATGAAACTTCTGTAACAAAAGATGTGTTGTACAAGAGGAAAAATGAAGTATATGTGTTGTAGTCTTAACGATATCATCAATTGATTGACGATATCATCAATGAGGGCAATTTGGTAAAAAATATTGCAAACAACTTTGCCATAACTGTATTATTTTCCTCATAAATCTGTTAAATCATAGTTTAAGCTTAATTCATTTATAAAAATAAAAAGAATAAAAAAAGAAAAAAAAACAGCAGAGTGATATCAAGAGAGAGAAATAGAGGGAAAGAGAGATCTTCTTATTGAGAGAGGTGTGTATTACAAAGAAGGAAAATTTTATTTATAAAATAAGATTGCTTCCTCCCCAAACAACTTAATAAGGAAGGACTATAACCCTAATTGCTTTCCATATCTAATGTGAGCCCCAAGGTGGGCATCCACTTATGATAATCTTTTATAACACTTCCTCTGGGATGACCACCATTCAATAACAGTTGCTTCATTAAAACCATATAAAGGAAAAACCCAATGGGATAAAAACCAAAGCGAAGGAAAAATAGTACAACATTCTACAAAATTATTGAAGTAGTGTTGGACATGCATAATGCTATATTATTAAAACCTTAACTAGGAAAACTCAGTGGGATAAAACCTAGATAAGGGAAAAGAATACAACACACATGTCTTCGATAGCATGCTTCAGGATGCCTATCCCTGATTGGTTACCCCCCTAATAACAATAAACTTTACATTGTTTGATGACAAACTCTACGCATGCCGATCTTATGTACAAGCTTCTGGAATGTTGACTTTGGTAATGACTAGGTAAACAAATCAGCCAAGTTGTTGCTTGAACGAACGTGCTTGACTTCGATCTCATTGTTCTTTTAAAGCTCATGTGTAGAGAAGAACTTTGGTGTAATGTGCTTTGTCTTGTCACCTTTAATGTATTTTTCTTTAATCTGTTAAATACATACCTCAATGTCTTTATAGATAACGTTTGGGGTACCTGCACTAAGAGGCAATTGACAAGAACTACGAATATGCTAAATTAAAGATTTTAGCCATAAACATTCCCTACTGGATGCATAGAGGGCTAAAATCTTAGCATGGGTAGAGGAAATAGCTACCAAAGTTTGTTTAGTAGAGAGCCAATAAATAACAACATTACCATTAAGAAATACATAGCCTGCCTTTGATTGACCTTATGAAGATCAGAGAGATATCTTGAATCTGCGTATCCTACAAATTTAGAATTTTTACAATAAAAGAGTCCTAAATCGATTGTACCACATAAATAGCATAAGACATGTTTGATATCAGTCTAATGTCTTTACGTTGGAGCAGAACTATATCTAACAAGTAAATTCACTGAGAATGAAATGTTCGGTCTAGTGCATTGTGTTAAATACATTAAAGCACCAATAACACTTTTGGCCCCACCTTTTCATTTTCTTCAATTGGATGATATGGATCTTTGTTTTTATCTAAAGACCGAATGACCATGGAAGTACTTAGGGGATGTGCTTTATCCATACCAAAACGTTTCAAGACATTTTTAGTGTAATTAAACTGATGGACTAATATTCCACTAGAACTTTTCTCGATCTGCAGGCTGAGACAAAATTTTATTTTCGCAAGATCTTTCATTTCAAACTCTCTTTTCAAATAATCAACAGTTATTTTTAGCTCTTCTGGAGTCCCGATCAGATTTATGTCATTGATATAAACTGCCACTATTGCAAATCCTTTTAATGATTTCTTTATGAAGATACATGGGCAAATGAGATTGTTCTCATATCCCTCCTTAAACAAATATTTACTGAGATGGTTACACCACATTCTTCCGGATTGTTTCAATCCATACAATGATTATCTCAGTTGTATTGAGTATGTACTCTTAGGCTTTGTATCAGGCAAAGTAAATCCTTCTGAGATTTTCATATGAATTTCTGTGTCTAAGTCCTCATACAAATAAGCGGTCACAGTATCCATGAGTCTCATATCCAAATTTTTAGAGACCGGTAAACTTATCAGATATCTGAATGTCATTATATCCATAATAGGAGAGTATGTTTCCTCATAATCAATCCCAAGTTTCTGCAAGAAACCTTGAACCACAAGTCTTGCCTTGTATCTAATAATTTAATTTATTTCATTTCTTTTTCTTACAAACACCTACTAGTAACCGATAGGGTTAACATCTTTTGGGGTTTGTACTATAGGTCCGAATACACCACGTTTATTGAGAGACTCTAACTCTACTGTAATGGCAGTTTTTCATTTTGGCCAATCTTTTCTTTGTCGACATTTATTTATAGTACATAGTTCTGTATCCCAATCATCATCATCTTGTTCCATTAATATTTGTGTAGCTACCGCATATGCAAATATGCCATCGATGACAATTCCTTTTCTATCCCATCTCTCTCTTGAATAATTGTAAAGTATAGAGATCTCTTCATTATCCGCTACCGGTACCTCTTCAGGGGCTTTTATAGTCTCATCAAGGACTTTCATTATTCTGGAGACAGTGGATTTTTTTGTAACCTCTTCGGGTGCGTTATAAGCCTCTTCAGGAGAAACCTCTTCAGGAGTATTAAGTGTATCTTTGGGAGGAAATCATGATAATTGTACATTTCTCCTTTTCCGCTGAGCTATATCTTTTGAACCTATAGGTCTGCCGCACTTCTGACATATTACAGACTCTTTTGTCTCCACTTTTTGGCTTTGTCCTACAGGGACATTAATTCTGGCAAGTATATTCATAGCTGGTACATGTGACTTGGTTACCTTTGCTGCATCGTTAAATGCATCAAGTAGTCTATTTGCAATTTCTTGTAAGTGCATAATTCTACGAACTTCATTTTCACATTGTGAAGTAAGTGGGTCTAGATGCGACAAAATGGAATAATTCTACGCCGTTCTTCAAGAACAGATTGTTCTATAGGAATAATACATACTTTATCTCCCCTTAACGATGGGAATTTTGTCTCATCGAATTGACAATCAACAAAATGAGCTGTAAAAACATCTCTTTTCATCAGTTCTGAAAATCAAATAATCGAAGGAGAGTCATAGCCTATGTAGATTCCCAACTTATGTTATAGTCCCATCTTAGTATGCTGAAGGGGTTGTATAGGGATTAAAACTGCACAGCTAAACTTGCGCAAATGGGAGATATTAGGTTAATGTCCCGATTGAAGCTGTATAGCAGAGTATTGATGGTAGGTTGCAGGTCAGAGTCTGATGAACATTGATGTATGTAATACAGCATGTCCTCAAGCATTAACTGATAATTTGGACTGTAGCAATAGAATCCTAGAAATAAATTGAATGCGTTTAATTAGGGATTCAGCTAAACCATTCTGGGTATGGATATGAGGGACAGAATGTTCGACAGCAATGCCGAGAGATGAACAGTAGTCATCGAAGGCTTGTGATGTAAATTCGCCCGCATTATTAAGTCGTATAGACTTAATAGGGTTATCAGGGAAATGGGCCCTAAGTTTAATGATTTGTATCTATAGGCGGGCAAAAGTTATATTCCTAGTTGAAAGTAGGCAAACATTCAACCAACGAGTAGAAGCATTAATTAGAACCATGAAATACCTAAAAGATCCACTAGGTGGATTGATCAGTCCACAGATGTCTCCTTACACCCTTTGTAGAAAGGATGGGAATTCTAATGCAATCTTGACAAAGGAAGGTTGAGTTATTAGCTTTCCCTATGAACATGGGATACATAGACACCCATTAGGTATAGTCAATCCATGGTTTTCTAAAGAGTGCCCAACAGAGTTATCAATGATTTTTTTTAACATGGTAACTCCAAAATGTCCTAACCTATCATGCCAAAGCAATAAAGTCTGAGAGTTGCTAAATTCCGGGGCGTAGTTTAAGCTTCGGCCTTAACTGTATCGTTTTGCTTAAAATCGAATGGGATTCGACGATTGATATGATCGTATAATATAACCCAAAAAAAAGTGCACTTAATGTTTCTAGTGTTTGCTTCTGGCATCAAATACTAGTAACGATAAGTAACATTTCCTTGTTACCTTGATTAGCAATCTCAACATGGTATCCATTTATTCTAATGTCTTTGAAACTGAACAAGTTTCTTCGAAAACTGTTGGAGAACAGTGCATCTTTAATGAATAGATAAGCACAATTAAGTAACGTCATGTGGGCTCTTCCAGAGCCTTCAATTATTTGCACAGGTCCAGTTATGGTGGATACCTTTCGTGGATTGAATACTAATTTTGAGAAAAACTTTTGATTTTTTAAAATGGTATGTGTTGTAGCACTATCTACAAGGCAATGAGTATCTCCATTTTCGTGGTCCATACCGTTGGATCTTCCTCTTTTCGGTTTTTATGTGTAGATCTACTTACAAGCTTTTCGTAAGTTCAAATGGATCTTCAATCGAATTCCGGATGGCCAAGATATCGCATAAATGAAATTTATGCCTTTGATTTGGTCAAATAAATTTGACCGAAGGTGTTGCTTGTCTCACCCAGGACGAGGCGAAAAAGGTTCACATTACTTTCTCTTTACTTGTATGTGAAATAAAGAAAAGAAGTCTCTTATAATAGTGCTTTGTGCATGTAGATCGAGCAAGGGGAAAGAAAAGAAAAAACCGAAGGAATGGTGGTGGCTTTATTGCACATGGACTGAGGTGCATAAACCGAGCAGTGCTGATAACGTAATAAAAAAAGAAAGAAGTAAAGGGGGAAAGAGAGATCTTCTTATTGAGAGAGGTGTGTATTACAAAGGGGGGAGGAAGATCTTATTTATTGAAGAAGTTTGCTTCCTTCCCAAGCAACTTAATGTGGAAGGACTCTAACCCTAATTGCTTTCCATATCTAGTGTAGGCCCCAAGGTGGGCATCCACTTATAATAATATCTTATAACACAGAGAGAGATATCAAGATGCAGTTCTTATATCTCTTTCGCTAGCATGTCATTTTTCTTGACATGGTCCCAAAGGTATTTAAGGTAGACCATCATTAATATTTAGATTGCTTCTCTCTATCATGTGAGTCATCTAGTTTTTATATTCTATCAAACATTTAATAACTGTTACTAATACCCTTCAATATAATCATATTTTGAGGATTTTACCTAAGAAATTTTCTTAGAGTCACTCTATACAAAAAATGACCTGAAAGATATTATTCCACCACTGTGGTCCTAGTGATCCTTTTTTGTTCAAATTTTTAGAATCTGAGTTAGTAGGGATATCCCCACTCACCTAACTACACCAGCAAGGATATCCCATCTCATTTTTTCCTTTTTTTCTTCCTCTTCATTTTTTTTAGAGCAGCGTTCGCTAAATTTGGATTATTTGGCATGAGCGGCGGGATCCCTGCTCATTCTTTCTTCTTCATCCTTTTCCTTCCTTCCCCCTCCTTCCTCCTCCAACTCTAAAGATAGACCCCAAAGATTTAAAAAAAAAATGAAAGATTATCAATCAAAAGCTCCATTCCCAAAAACCCTAGGTGGAATGAGAGAGGGAAGTAGAAGCCATCTCTGCAAAGAGGATAGAGAGATCTAGAGCTTTGAATGTTGGAGAAATAAAAGTGAAGAGAAAGAGTAAAGATCGATGATGATGGGTTTTAGTGGGTTGAAAGGGAAGGCGGAATAGGAAAATGAGAGAGAAAAAGAATCATATTGGTTGGTTGGTGAGGGATGGGAGGACTTGAGTTTGGGTTTGGGTTTGGATTTAATCCGTTTGAGTTTAATGGGTCTAGGTTTAATGAGTGGCTATAGTAAATTGGACTTGGATATCTGGGTTTGAATTTGAAATTGAGTTGAAGTTGGAGGAAGCTGGAGGAAAGAAGAAGAAGAAGAAGAAGAAGAAGAAAAAACCAAGCAAAAGAGGAAGAAGAAAAAATGAGTGAGACGAGAGGAGATATCCCCGCTCATGCAAGTGGGTGTGTAGGGATATCCCTACCCAACTCACATTCCAAAAACTTAAACAAAAAAGGAACCCTAGGACCAATACGGGGGGAATCATGTATAATGTCATTTTGGGTATAGAGTGGCTCTCTTACATTTTTTTATGGTAAAATTCTCTTATGTTTTTGTCGCTCTATATAGAATCAAGTTCAAGTTTGTTGTAGCTGGTTTGCAAGGGTATTCTGTTGGGGAATTTTCTCCAAAGGCAGGTCTGCGGGTGAATCTACGGGTGCCAGTAATTGAGGGCTGTCCCAACTTTTTGACCGGTCATTTCCGCATGAGAAATTTTGGTCTACACTATATCACAGGTGATTTTTTTTTCTTTGGGTAAATAAGTATAAATTAAAAGCACAAAGAAAACATCACCAGCCACAATAATGACCCAACAAAAGCAATAAAAAAAAAGAGAGGGAAAAAGCCCAAAATCAACTCCCACTCCAAGAACAACAGCCGGCCTCCCCCGAACAATTACCTAACTAATAAAATCGCATAGTTCGGCAAGCTTATGTGCTTATGTACCACAGGTGAAGTTGGTTATTGTATGATCTTTTACATTGGCAGATATTGGCGAAGCACGTTCTGGGGATGTTGGACGTGCCTCGACCATCCTAGATGTTTTCCATGGTAGCTGCTGACACTTCAGCTGAGCTTCTAACATCATTTTCTTCCCTAATCCCTTTGATGAATGTTACCATATTTCTATTTCTTCCTCTTTAGTTATTAATTTGACAATATTCGCCTACCTAATTTTCTGTAGCACTAGGATAACAAATTCTTCTTCCTGTAAAACTGTGCAACAATTGTCATTCTCTATAAGTTTTAAATCAATCAAACTTACATTTAACATTCACATAGCATTCCGCTAGCTTGTCACTATTCTTGTGTTGAACATTTTCTATATTTAGTGAAACACTTCAATCTATTTAGATCATCCTTCATCCTCTTAAACCACCAAACTTTCTCTCCATGTTCTTTTTCCTTTGTGCTTTTTCAGTTTTAATCCTGTTAATTTAAATTCCTTTACACACAGCTCTTGCTTATTATTTACTTGATTTCTTGTTTTACCTTGTTTCCACCCAAAGTGGCCCTGGGAGCTGCCATACTCTTAACTCATGTTCACGCAGTTATGTGAGTACTAGGTTTGTAGGCTAGCAGATGCTATTTAATACGTAGTTGATACGCTCTCAATATATTTCTTTAGAGGTGCACTCTCTATACCATCATAATTTATGTTTATGGTTAAACCGTGACAAGGTTTGCACTAGTTCTCACATACCTAGCGTAAAGTGGTAACCCTCTACCCTTCCTTCTATGCTGGCCAGCTTAATTGCCTTACTAATGATACACTTAATCAATATAAAAAATATATGAACTCTTCCTTTCCTTATGGTTGTTCCAACTTAAGAAAAGGAAGAGTTCATATATTTTTTTATTTTGATTCTGAGTAAGTGTATCATTAGTGTGGTTTCTTATTGCTGCTCCAGCTTGGGGTAGATGTGAGCACGGCTTGGCAATTCTCACTTGGTTAGTATCATAAAGAAAAAACTTGGGTTAAATGCAAAATATTTTATTCATCGCAGGCATAGCTTTAAGGTCTTACAAGTTTTTGTTGTATGACTCTTAAGCATAGGCTCTTTGTTGCTCACATTTGATTTATGGCTGATTTACCTCATTTTGAATATCTAGTCATTCATAGAAAAAGAGGATTCATTAGATGGTTATTAAACAGTTGAGTAGTGAAGGATCTAAAGAGGGGGACTATGGATGAGATCATCTATTAGGATTATGAGTATTGGAAAATTTATGGGTTAGACAAAACTCAGGATCCGATTGAATTGTAATTTTGTATTTTTTAGATTGAATTTAACGTGTTTCATCGAGTTGCTTTAGTGAAGGTGTTTAGAGAAAAATGGTCATATTTTTCAAACCACCTGTTGGATTGGGGCAATCTATGTACCATTGAAATAATTATAGAAATGCCATCCTATCAATCGGGCATTCATCCGATTGATTAGGCAGTGTAGAGTGCTGATCCAAATTTCGACTGAAGATAAAATTGATACCAAATCGATCGAATGATGTACAGAAACCCACCAATCTGCTCGAAATTATTTTCTTTTTTTGCCTAGTCTACATGTTTCCATTCTACATGGAGTATAACTTTAGGGCACAAATTGTAGTTTATAAATACAGATCTCTCACAACCGTAAAGCAAGAATCTCATTGTTCTAGGTCCAGGAAACCTATTAGAGATTCATCTTCTTTTCAAGAGTAGTCATTGGAGAGATTGTGTTGAAGCTCTAAATTCTAGAGGATATTGCTTATACTTACTTTTAGAAGATTGTCTTCTCTTGTAGAAGGTTGTTTGCCTTTAGTGGCTTGAAAGCGTGTTAGATCAAGCATAAAGAAGGTGAACGGCGTGTGCATCGACATGAAGAACTGCAGTCCTTTAGGTTGTGTGCAACTGGACAAGTGCAGTAAGTAGATCTTGTAACCTTTGATTTCATAGTACTTGATTTCTATTTGATCGGTGACTTTTTTCTAATATGGGTTTTTATGTAAACATCTTATCTCTCTCCTGTGGTTGATTGTCCTTAACTTAGGTTATCTGTTGGTCAATTAAATTGCATATAGAAATTTGTGTTGAGACCTTAACCCACATTAGGATTAGAGTTCTTCACCATCACTTTCTTAGGACTCAAATTATCGGGGTGGCTAATCGTTTCTTGTGAAAAGAGTATCTGATCGCTTCTTTAGGTTCTTCATCGCTTCTTTAGGTTCTTCACCTTCAATTTGGTACTTCAAAAAAAGAAGGCATTTCTTAGAAATCATTTGAATACAATACAATTAAACAAACGGGCCGTTGGTATAAATCCAAATGCTCTTCTAAGAGGATTTAGTAATATGTTGGTAAGCTAATACTTTTTTTTATTCATATTGGTAGGCATTCCTGGGTTTACGGCATGGGTGGGAATGCTATTGGTTGGAATTCCAAAGCCGGGAGAGAACATATTTGTCTCAGCTGCTGCTGGAGCAGTTGGGATTTATGCTGGACAATTGGCGAAAATTAAAGGATGCCGAGTGGTCGGAAGCACTGGAACAGATGAGAAGGTATGATTTTTCTCTTAAGTAAATGCTCGCATACCCCACACACATGCTCAAGTTCCTCACCATTAGTGCTATTTTTAAGAATGAATTTTTGTTTGTTTCTATACAAGGAAGGTGCCTCACCAACTAATCTATTAGTGAATTATACATGTGGAAGGTATAAAGGATTTTAAAATATTATTCCCACATTTCAAGTAATATGAAAGGGTCAAGATCCAAATTATTGATACAGTCTTCAACTATGATGCCTAGATACTGTAGGCACATGCCATAGATATTAGAGAATACAATTTAACACATGCAAAATGAAGTATGGAATATAATAGGCGCATGCCACAGATATTAGAGGACAAAGATTTAACACATGCAAAATGAAGTATAGAATATTATATGTTTCTTATTTTGAAGTATCTAACTATCAGAAATGAGCTTTTGGACCCTAGGATTCAAGAGATCCTACATTTGTCCTTTTGTTGTTAGATGTAAGTGATCTCTATTAATGATATCGAAATGCTGATATGGATATGTTCAATTATATGGAGATCAAAGATATGACTATACACTTATATAAATTTAGGATACAGATATGAATATAGTTATCATAATTTTATTAGAACACATTTAAATTAATGAATGTTTCATTGTTTACATTCCTTTCTAATATCTTTTATATTAAAAGCTTTTTTAAAAAAATAGTATAAAGTAATGGATTTGATTAAGTTGGATATACTAAACTTATAAACTAGAACCACATGGCAGTATCAAACATCGATACAAGTGTCAGATCCGTCCAACCCTGATACTGGCCATGCATCGCATTGGTCCCTATGCTTTTCCACAACAAATTATCATTGTTTTGGTAACCAATAAGTCATGATAGTGTACCATCATAAAAGAAACTTCTTCATGTTTCATTTTGTTGGGATTTTGAGTATTGGCAATTCTTGGATTATGGACAAAAACTCAGGTCCAAATTGAGCTGTAATTTTATATTTCTAAAATGGATTGTTGTGCTTTATCACATTGCTTGAAGTGAAGAAAATGAAGAAAAAACATGAAGCAATGAAACTGTAGACAGAACTGGACCTTGGTCGACTGAGCCTGCGCAATCCTAAAGACTTTTAGACAAAAACTAATCTTGGTTGACCCAACTTGTTCCTCAATCAACCAAGCCTCATGAATGTGGGTTTTTGCCTAGCGAAGTTTCCTTTCCTATCCTTCTATGAGTACCTATTTGAGCCCGAATTGGATACCTATCTTAAGCCGCAAACCAGCGCTATTTAAAGCCATTCTTAAACTTGCCTTCTCCCAATTCTAAACCCAGAATACACATTGGAGATCTTTTCACTCTGGAGCAGGTCTACTTGAAGGGTTCATCTTGTGATAAAAGCTACTGCTTTCTAAAGATTCTTCCTCTACTCTCTCATAAGGGATTTGTATGTATTGAGAGGCATAAAAGCAAGTCGATTCAAGCATAGGCTGACAGTGAATGGCTAGTTGTCAGCAAGAGCTACAGTCTTTAGGTTGAGTTCAACTGGAGTAGGTCTATGAGCAGATCTTATATCTGTTCAACTTTCATAGTGCTTATTTCTCCCTTGGACAAGGGGATCAGTCTCATGGTTTTTCCCTACTAGGGTTTTCCATGTAAAAAATCTGGTGTCTTCTCTGTGTGGTTATTAATTTGATTTAGTTATTTTATTTACTGCATAAGTTGTCTGAACTGCATACTAAAAATCTATTGGGACCAGAACTACCTTGGCGGTTCTCTCAATTACTATTAGAGATGGCTCACACAAGAACTCTCTTTTTGTTCTTTTGACGTGTGAATCCACTAGATTTCTACTTTGAAATTCAATTGGGAAGGCACATCCACCACAAGCCACCTACGCCAAATGATACAAACTATGCCTACTGGAAAGTTCGTATGATTGTTTTTCTTCAATCCATTGATGAAGATGTTTGAAACTCCGTGGAATTTGGATACACAAAACACCAGACTTGTTTTTGTGTCCAATTGGAAAAACCATTCCTAAATCTAAGGATAAAATAGGCTACTAATTACAACAGTAAGGCCATTAATGCTATTTTCAATGGTGTTTCTTCTTCTGAGTTTTGTAGGATTTTTATTTGTGTGTCTACAAAATGAGCATGGAATGTTTTACAAACAACTCATGAGGGTACTATTACAATTACACAATCTAAATTCCAAATACATACTATGGCCTTCGAAATACTTAAAATGGAAGACAATAAAACCATTGTCACAACCCGAGCCCAAGATATCAGGGATTAAGAGTAAACTCAATCAGTAACACACGTAGTCTCGTACATACACAACTAGACCCAGTCCAAGTGCATACACACAAGGGAAAACACACGTGCAACACCATTGTACGCGGAAGCTGTTAGTGTCATCACATAAGAAAAGGATACATTAAAACTAAGAACATTGTTAATATGTACAAGAAAACCATGTCTTTACAGAAGAGAGAAGAAAGTTTCTATACACAAAATCTAGGGAGGTAAACTCCGATACAAACAAAATGTAACCTACATATCAAGATGAGGCTTAGTCTAAGCCATGCCGGTCTCCGAGGTGGATTGGTCATGTCCACTCGTCTAGCCCTGATGGGCCCTCTTCAATCACCTCTGAAGTCTTGCTGACTGTCGAGGGATCGGGAGTGGGATCTGAGTATGCAACATTAAGGACAACCAGTGAATATGACTATTCAGTAAAGCATAAGTAACATTAAGGTAACACGCATTATGTCTACAAGAATCATTAACAAGTGATTACACACAGAGTTTCAATTTAGTATACTAAGCAAATTATGCATTTGAATAAAGCATGATACAAGATCAATAATAGATAAACTTTACTATATGGCTATTACGTTTGCCATATCCTCCCTCTAGGGATCTATGCATTGAGAACACCATCAACCGGGCTAGGGTACGAATGAGTCTCTAGTTCTTGGGGTCCGAAAGCCCCAAAATAAGAGCACACTGCAACGGCAACAAACATACTACACCAAAGTCAACCCCACCGGGTATCATAAGGCTGAGGCTGATAGAGCCAAACCGTGTCAATCATTTCATATAAATGAACTTGAGTAATGCATCCGTATCCAATGCAATTCAAGTCAAATTCAAACATGTATCTCAAGATCATTCAGGTCAAATCAATAGTCATGCAAGTCAAAGCAATAGTAAAAGAATGGAAGGCAGTAACCGGAACCAACATGCTATGCAATTCAATTAATTTTTATGGGATCAAGATAGTTTACTAGCCAACCGTGCATGATGATGTAGTTTTAAGTTAGTTGTCCATTGTTTCTAATCATGTATGATGATGTAGTTTTAAGTTATTCTATACACAATTGTCCTTCTTTTGGGTGTCACATTGTATCGGAAAGGTGTATCGAAGTCCTTTCAACCAACACCCAGGGGAGGTACTTAACAAATGGACAACACACATGAATGAATTATAGCCGTATAGACCATTCATGATATTCATGTATTCCATTGGACAAGTTAAGGGGTAAAGAAGTCCAATACAAAGGCCCTACAAGGTCTCATAATAGTGCCTACCCTTTTTCATTAGTTTTCAATAACCACATAGCTTAGCTGTGGGTGACTTATGGCTCAGCTGTAGGCATCTTATGGCTCAGCCATAGCTCCCCAAAAGTATTCCCGTAAATACGGCGAGCCACGGTTGAACCGTGCTTCCTCTTATAGCTTAGCCGTATATCGTCTACGGTTGAGCCACGGTTTAATTACGGCTTAGCCGTAGCACACCTTACAGCTTCGCCGTGGCTTGACCGTAGAAGAGTTCTCCTTTTTCCCTACTCTCTAAACATCAAACCCCAACTTGACTTACGTTTAGGTCACGGTTAGCTTACGACTCAGCCGTAGTAAATCCTACGGCTTAGCCGTAGCTCAGCCATAGTGTAATTGGCAGTTTGGCTCTTCTCGGTAGTTTAAGTCGTGAAAATCCTACGGCTTAGCTATAAGCTTCAGAAGCTCTGAGATTAAAGGTTTTCACATACAGTTCAGAATTGCATGAAGTCGATACAAGTGGAAACAAGAGCATATTACATATACAGAGGGGCTGTAAAACATAGGAAACTAAAAAGATTTAGAAGAATAATAACAATCATAGTATACCAACTTGTGTTCATCCAAATTTGCTTATACTTGCATTCTAGGAAGTTTTTCAAGCTTTACTTCATCCTTTGGCTCAGTTTGGTTAAAAATAGACCTAAAAGCCATGCATGCAAGAATTGAGCCAAGCATGAGTGCATGGAGTGAATTAAGAGTCGCGGGAGCTGTAAGCCAAACAACTTCATACCCACTTCACGAGTTAGAGGAGAGCTCAAGATGACAAAAAGGGAGCAAACGGGTTACACAAGCAACGTCTCTCTCAATGATGATGATGAGAAAAGAACAAGAGAAGAAAAGAAGCAAAAGAAAGAAGACGATAACGACAAAGGAGAAGTCGTTGAAGAGTCAATAGGTCGGTGCTCTCATTATATAAGGCTATTATTAGAAATTTATAAGAAAGTCCAAGTGTTTCAAGGAAATTTCAATTTGAGTCAAATAAACATCCAATGGCGACAAACGAAGTCTTTTGCATGCGAGTCAATTATGGAAATCAACAAGCTTGATGAGATGCACATGATAACACCAAGATGATGCATGAATGGTGAAATCTTACAAAGTCTAAAATTACGAAGAAAGGCTCGTGTCTACCTAATGCAGGTTAAACTCAACCCAACTACCTATCTATAACCCGAAACATAATTCGAATGGACAAAACGACATTCACTAAACTAATTCGCTAGAAAATGACCAAAAAGAGAATTTATTAGTCATTAAACTGGTTTAATTAGGGTCAGAGTGTTACATCCTCCTCCACTTAAGAATCATTCAGTCCTCTGAATGAACACATACCTGCGCGAAGAGGTTGAGATATTGTCGAGTCATTTGTTCTTCTAATTCCTAGGTGGCTTCATCGGGACCATAGCGTTTCCAAAGAACTTTGACCCATCATATGGTCTTGGTACGCATTATTTGTTCTCTTGTACCTATAATACAGAGCGGACGCTCGACGTATGAGGCATCCAGTTGAATCTGCACATCATCAAACCGAATGACATGGGTAGGGTCTCTAGCATACTTGCGGAGCATCAACTTATGAAATACATCATGTGTTTCGGAGAATTCAACTGGAAGAGACAACCTATAAGCTAAATCACTGCTTCTACTCTTGATTTCGAATGGGCCAACATACCTCAAAGCCAATTTGCCTTTCTGGCTGAAATGTATTGTACTTTTCATAGGAGAGACTTTCAAAAAATCCAATCACCAATTTGAAACTCTAAGGCTCTTCTACGAGTATCAGCATAACTCTTCTGTCTCGACTGAGCAACTTTCAAATTCTCGATCGCTTTCTACATCTTTTCGGTAGTTTTAGTGATAATTGTTGGTCCGTGAAAGCTTCTAGTTCCAACTTCTTCCCAATACACTGGACTCCGACATTTACATCCATACAATGCTTCATACAGAGCCATACCAATACTCTTATGGAAGCTGTTATTATAGGCAAATTCATACAACGAAAGATGCTTATCCCATTCTTTATCAAAGTTTATGACACTGGTTCATAACATGTCTTCCAAAGTCTGAATAGTACGTTCAGATTGCCCATCCGTCTGCGAGTGATATGCAGTACTAAAACTCAGTTTGTTACCCATAGCTTTTTGAAAGGCCTTCCAAAATGAAGACACAAATCAACTATCACGATCGGAAACAATAGACACTAGCATACCATGTAACTTTACAATCTCATCCACAAACTTTCTAGCCATCTCAGAAAATGTCATAGCCTTCTTGAAAGGAATAAAGTGGGCAGACTCTGTTAGCCTATATACAATGACCCAAATGGCATTATTCTTCTTACTCGTTGGGGGTAATTTTGAAACAAAATCTATTGTGATGTGTTCCCATTTCCATTGGGGGATATGCAATGGGTGTAAAAAACCTGGGGGCCTCTAATGATCAGCCTTCATTTTACGACATGTAAGGCACCTAGCAATGAATCCTGCGATTTCTCTTTTCATATTGTTCAACCAAAACCGATCCTTTAAGTTAAGGTACATCTTTATACTCCCTCGGTATGTCACATATCGAGCATAATGTGCGTCAGTCATTAGGTTCTCTTTCAAGCCATTAATTGCTGGTACGCACAATCTATTTCAAAAATATAGAACACCATCTTCCAGTCAAAAATCTAGTCGATCTCTTATATGATCTCTGATTTGCACCAAATTCAAATATTCAAATTGTCTATCCTTAATTTGTTAAATTACCTCAGGCTAGAAAATAATGGTACTTGCAAACATCACTAAGTCATCCACCAGTTTTACTTCCACCGGCCTATCTTTGAATTCATCTTGTATAAACAAATTGGGGCTTACTAAAGCACTAATATTCTCTGACTTTCCGCTAAGAGCATCTGCCACAACATTCCCTTTTCCTGGATAATACTTGATAGGAAAATCATAATCTTTAATGAATTCAAGCCACCTGCGCTGTCACATATTTAAATCATGCTGCTTGAATAAATATTGTAAGCTATGGTAATCTGAGTGTACCTCAAACTTTTCACCATACAGATAATGTCGCAAAAGTTTCAAAGCGAACACAATAGCTGCCAGTTCCATATCATATATGGCGTAGTTCCTTTTATGCTCGTTTAATTGTCTAGAACCATATGCAATCACCTTATCATGTTGCATCAATACACACCCCAAACCGACTCTAGATGCATCGAAATAGATCACAAATCCTTTACCTTCACTAGGTAGCGTTAATACTAGAGCGGTAGTTAACTTTTCTTTCAAGGTCTTAAAACTTGCTTCACAATCTTTAGTCTAATTAAAGGGAATATTCTTTCGAGTTAATTTCGTCAAAGGAGTTGATATCCTTGTGAAGTCCTAAACAAATCTTCGATAATACCCTGCAAGTCCAAGGAAACTCATGATTTCTATCACAGATTTCGGACTTAGCCAATTGACAACTACCTCAATTTTTCTGGATTAACTGCCAAACCTTTTCGTGAAATGATATGACTAAGAGACGCTACCTGCTTAAGCCAAAAGTCACATTTTGACAACTTGGCATATAACCAATGTTCTCTCAACAATTACAAGGCTTTTTGCAAATGGTCTACATACTCCTCTGCGGTCTTTGAGTACACCAAGATGTCATCAATGAAGACTACAACGAAATGATCCAAGAAAAGAGCAAAGACCCGATTCATCAAATCCATAAAAGTAGCCAGTGCATTAGTCAATCCAAAAGGCATCATGAGGAATTCATAATGATCATACCTTGTTCTGATGGCAGTTTTAGAAATGTCATCTTCCTTCACCCTTAATTAGTGATATCCAGGCCTCAAATCAATTTTGGAGAAATACACTGCACCTTAAAGTTGATCAAACAGCTCATCAATACGCGTAGGAGATATTTATTCTTTATCGTTACCTTGTTCAACTATCGGTAATCAATACACATTTGAAATGTGCCATCTTTCTTCTTTACAAACAACACCGGAGCTCCCCTAGGTGACACGCTAGGGCGTATGAAGCCCTTATCCAGTAGATCCTGTAAGTGCTTTTTCAACTCCAGTAACTCTGCAGGGACCATATGATATGGATTCTTACTAATCAGTGCTGTACCTGGCACAAGTTCAATAAAGAATTTCACTTCTCTAACAGGAGGTAGTGTTGGCACTTCCTCGGGAAATATATCCGAAAAGTCGCATACAACCGTAATCTCTTCAAGCTGCTTGAGTTCCTTCTTTTCCGAAACAAAGGCAATGAAGCCTTCACATCCCTTGCGTATCATTCTATCTGCCTTGAATGCGGAGATAACGTGCTTAGGGCAGTCCTTCTTACTTCCCTCAAAACGGAATCCATTCCTTAAATTGAGTAAATCGTCTTGTTATAACAATTCACACAGGCACGATACCTCGCTAACCAATCCATTTCAAGAATGATATCAAAATCTAACATCAACAGCAAGATTAAGTCAACTGGAAGTTGATGACCTTTTATCTGCACATCGCATTGGGGGTAGTATACACTACATTCCACTCTCCTGCCGACAGAAGTGGAGACCACCAATACATACGGTAGCGGCTTAGGTGGCTGCCGTAGCTTCCCAGTAAAATAAGGTGCTTCGTACGAATGCGTAGACCCTAAATCGAACAAAGCTTGAGCTTCTTCATTAGCAATAGAAAGAATACCTTCCACCATATCCGTATCCTCCGTGCTCTCATGAGTGGCAGAGTAAGCACGTGCAGTCTGGTGATTCGGCTTCTTGCTTTGAGGAGATTGTCGTGGCTTGCCTTAAGTTATGGAAGCAGTAGGCTTTGTATGTTGGGAAGACTTGTACTTGGAACATTGAGCCATCAAATGGTTCATGGAACCACAAACCAAGTAGGCTCCTGTCTTTCTGCAGCATAGCTCCGTCTTGTGGGACTTGCCAAAGTACCCACATGTCACACTAGCTTTACTTGGAGTGCCTTGTCCGCCCTTCATCTTCCTTTGTGCCTGCCACTTTGCACCAAAGGATGTATTCCTCTTAGGGTCTGCATCTCTCTCCTTCCGATTATTTGTCTCTGCAGAATAAGCTCTATCCACTGCATATCAATTGTAGCTGGCTTTTGGAAAACTATAACATAGTTCTTATTCATGGGATTCAGGACAAGGAGAAATCTGTTGACCTTCTTCTCTTCTGTGTTAATCATATCCTACGTAAATTGAAACAACTGAGAAAACGTTTGCACATAGTTTGCCATCAACATCTATTGTTGCTGCAAGACCAAGAACTCTACTTCCTTTGCCCTTTGCACATGAGTCAAAATAAACTTTCTTTTAAACTGTTTCTTAAACGCTCCCACACTGTTGCACTAAGGATGTCCTTATATGAGTCTCTCACACTCTTCCACCATATTTTGCCGCACCGCGAAACATCGAAGCTGTGAGTAAGACTTTCTTTTTTGTTAGTGCAAACAACTGTGTCAAACAGATCATTTGTATACTCCAAGCACTCATCCGCTTGTAGAGCATCTTTTTTTCCATAAAATTTCGTAGCTTCGTGTTTCCGAAATTTTCATATAAGGCATTGGAGTCGCTTTCTTTTCATTAAAAACCCACTTGTTCCTCCACATGTGGTGGGATGGATACTTGGCTTTGCCAGTCCGCAATAGACGCCACTTATTCTTGTAAGGACTGCATTGCTTGGGATTGAGCCTAAATTACTTGTAGCATCATGATGAAACGATCTTCCGCATTGGACGGCAGTTGTTAGGGAGCAGATCCACTCTCTATGGGTGGAGTCATTATTCTCCTCATGGTTATTATTTGTATTAGATTCAGATGCCATGACCTGCAAAAAGAAAAACATCAACATTTTTACAAAAGACGTACCCAACTACGGAGTCAAATATTTGAGATCGTATTCTCACTATGTTTCTATATGCCTACATGCTTATCAGATTTAACAAAAACTGTATCATGCTCGGATACCATACTATATATATGTCATGACCCGAGCCCAAGAAATTGAGGATTAAGAGTAAACTCAACACCTAGACCCAGTCCAAGTGCACACACACAAGGGAAAACACACTTACAATACCATTGTACATGGAAGCTACCAGTATCATCACATAAGAAGAGGATACATTAAAACTAAGAACATTGTTCATATGTACAAGGAAACCATGTCTTTACAAAAGCGAGAAGAAAGTTTCTATACACAAAATGTAAGGAGGTATACTCCGATACAAACAAAATGTAACCAACATATCAAGATGAGGCTTAGTCTAAGCCATGCCATTCTCCGGGGTGGATTGGTAATGTCCACTCGTCTAGCCCTGATGGGGCCTCTTCGATCACCTCTGAAGTCTTGCTGATCGTCAAGAGATTGGGAGTGGATCTGAGCCTACAACACTAAAGACAACCAGTGAATACGACTATTCAGCAAAGCATAAGCAACATCAAAGTAACACGCGTTGTGTCTACAAGAATCATTAACAGTTGATTACACATAGAGTTTCAATTTAGTATACTAAGCAAATCGCGCATTTGAATAAAGCATGATATAAGAATCAAAGAACAGATAAACTTTACTATGTGGCTACTACATTTGTCAATCCTCTATCTAGGGATCTATGCGTTGAGAACACCATCAACCGAGCCAAGGTACGAATGGGTCTCTAGTTCTTGGGGTCCGGAAGCCCCAAAAAAAGAGCACGATGCAGCGGCAACAAACATACTATGCCAAAGTCAACCCCGCCAGGTATCATAAGGCTGAGGCTGAGTAAAGCCAGACCATATCAATCATTTTATATAAATGAACTTGAGTAATGCATCCGTATCCAATGTAATTCAAGTCAAATTCAAACATGTATCTCAAGATCATTTAGGTTAAATCAATAGTCATGCAAGTTAAAGCAATAGTAAAAGAATGGAAGGCAATAACCAAAACCAACATGCTATGCAATTCAATTCATTTTTATGGGTTCACGATAGTTTACTAGCCAACTTTAAGCTAGTTGTCCATTTTTTCTAGTCGTGCATGATGTTATAGTTTTAAGTTATTCGATACATAGTTGTCCGTCTTTTGGGTGTTACATTGTATCGGAAAGGTGTATCGAAGTCCCTTAAACCAACATCCATGGGGAGGTGCTTAACAAATGGACAACACACATGAATGAGTCACAGCCTTCAAGACCATTCATGATATTCATGTATTCCATTGGACAAGTTAAGTGGTAGGTACTATAAGGTCTCATAATAATACCTACCCTTTTTCCTTCGTTTTTAATAGCCTCATGGCTTAGCCGTGGTGACTTACGGCTAAGCCGTAGGTATCGTACAGCTCAACCGTAGTTCCCCAGAGGTATTCCCGTACATATGGCGAGCCATGGTTGAACCGTGCTTTCTCTTATGGCTTAGCCATATATGGTCTACGGTTGAGCCACTGTTTAATTACGGCTTAGCCGTAGCACACCCTACGACATTGCCATGGCTTGACCGTAGAAGAGTTCTCCTTTTTCCTACTCTTTGGACATCAAGCCGTAACTTGACTTACGGTTAGGTCATGGTTAGCTTAGGACTCAGCCGTAGTAAATCCTACGGCTTAGCCGTAGCTCGGCCATAGTGTAATTAGCAGTTTGGCTCCTCTCGATAGTTTAAGTCGTGAAAATCCTACGGCTTAGCAGTAAGCTTCAGAAGCTCTGAGATTCAAGGATTTCACATACAGTTCAGAATTGCATGAATTCAATACAAGTGGAGACAAGAGCATATTACATATACAGAGGGGCTGTAAAACATAGGAAACTAAAAAGATTTAGAAGAATAATAACAATCATAGTATACCAACATGTGTTCATCCAAAATTTGCTTATACTTGCCTTCTAGGAAGTTTTTCAAGCTTTACTTCGTCCTTTGGCTCAGTTTGGTTAAAAATAGACCTAAAAGCCATGCATGCAAGAATTGAGCCAAGCATGAGTGCATGGAGTGAATTAAGAGTTGAGGGATCTGTAAGCCAAACAACTTCATACCCGTTTCACGAGTTAGAGGAGAGTTCAAGATGACAATAAGGGAGCAGATGGGTCACACAAGCAATGTCTCTCTCAATGATGATGATGAGAAAAGAACAAGAGAAGAAAAGAAGCAAAAGAAAGAAGACGATAACGACGAAGGAGAAGTCGTTGAAGAGTCAATAGGTCGGTGCTCTCATTATATAAGGCTATTATTAGAAATTTATAAGAAAGTTCAAGTGTTTCAAGGAAATTTCAATTTGTGTCAAATAAACATCCAAAGGCAAAATCAATTAAAATTTCAACATAATCTAATGTCTAAAAATCTTATTGATGTAGATAAGAAGTGCAATCTTCTAAGTGAGGAAGTTGAGAAATCCTCAACGGAACTTGAGTCATCAAAGAAAGAGCTACATACATGTCAAGGAGAAAAAGAGAAACTAAAAGGAAAGATCAAGATGATCTCATCAGAGCTGACGGCCACTAAAGCATCACTAAATAGGATGAACACTGGATCAAAGATACTGGATGTTATCCCGTGTAATAAAAACATAGGAAATGATAGACACGGGATTAATGGCTATGTCAATGGTGCTTCTATATCAAAAAATTCTAGTAAATTTGTATTTGTTCAAGTATCTACTTTATTTGCTAAGGCATTCACTATTCAACACATTACACTAGTGAATCGTATTGCCAGTATATCTAACAAGAATGTGTCTTGTCCAAAATTTGTTCCCGCGTGTCACTTTTGTGGAACTAAATGACACATTCAACTGCATTGCAACAAACTAAGAAATTAGAATAGAAATCAGCAAAGGAAAAAGCAACATTGTCCTCAAAAGGTCAAAACCTAAGCAATCTAGGTAAGAAAATCTGACTTACATTGTTATACGGTTGATACTGCGCTGAAGGCACAAAATTCGCAACTACGATTGCCCAAACTTCAAAAGCCCTTGAATAGTGTGGTTGTCTCATGTCAAATTGGTAAGCAAATAAGATCATTGCATAAGAAAGTTGAAAATCTTACCACCAAGAGACTACTTGAAGGCATTTGCCTTCTCCCTTGAATTTTCCTTGATTCATTTTCTTATAGGCACATGCATTCCTTTATAAATACTTTGTATGAAAATCCAAGCATGTGATGCAAGGAATTTGCTTTTTTAAATCAACTATCTTGGTCCATATTTTAAGGATATTTTATTATGTATATCTGTACACGCTAACTTATATGGATATTTACTTTGAATTGATGAGTTGATGTGATTCATGACTTACTACATATTCTCATTATTTAAAACATCAAAAATTTTAAAATGAAAGCGGAGGCCAAGGCTACCTAAGGGTATGTGTGATAGCTTTCAAGTGATAATACAAGAAAAAGGCTACCATACTAACTAGTGTGAAATCCACTAATGAAGGTTCACTGTTAACAAGAAAATAGGAAAAGAAAAGAAAATATATAAAAACAAAACATACAATATTAAGGGGGAGCATCCCAATAATCTTTGTCAGGTTTGATTTTGCCTATTTGGTGTGAATTATGCATAAAGTCTAATGAATGTTAATTTCTAGTAGATCATTGATCTCATTATGATGTTCCATGTAAGTTACCCCTCATACACTCACACACATGTCAAAACCTTAAAAAATGTGTCACTTTGATTATTTGGTTTCATAATTTACAAATTCTAAGCATTCCTGAAAAATCTTCATTTTTTGTCTTGATTAATTTTTCATGTGTGCATATTGGTGTCTCTTGAGGTCTTCATTGATTAATTTTGTTGTTTTTTTATACTCATTCCGAACTTGATTATATTTTCATCTTGTTTATGCTTATTCTGAACTTGGTAGTAGCCATTAGCGAGAGCTCTAGTCCTTAGGTTGAGTTCAACTAGGGTAAGTCTATTAGTATATCTTATGACAGTTCAATTTTTATAGTTCTTAGTTTTCCCTTGGAACAGGGGATCGGTCTCGTGGTTTTTCCCTACTAGGATTTTCCACGTAAAAAATTTGGTGGCTTTTGTGTGTGCTGATTCATTTGATTTAGTTATTGTATTTACTGCATGAGTTGTCTAAATTGCATGATAGAAATCTATCGGGACCTGAACCCCCTTGGCGATTCTCTCACATTCATATCAAGAGCTGAGATAACAACAAGCCTTGGAAAAATCTTAGTTTGCCAACTCGTGACGCTGGGCCCAACTTGATAAGCCTAGGGGCCTATGATACTCAGATACGGACACGGGTACGGATACGGACACGGGGAACGAGGGTTCGATACATCGACTTGAAAATTTTAGGATACGGATACGGGTACAACATTTCAAAATATATATACATATAAATAATTATCGTAGTGCTCAAATATTATGAGGCCCTTTGTGTGAATCAAATTTTAAATGAGGTGGGCCTGATAGTATCTTAACATAGAATAAAATAAAAGAAAAGAAAAAAAAATGGGCCAAGTGTCTTGGTTGGCCCAGTAGCTTAACATTAAAATAGAAAGAAATAAAAAAAAAAAGCCCAACGGGTCTATTCTTATTAATAAAATTTGATGGGTTCTTTTGCCCCTTTTGCATCTCTAGGGCATCATCGAACAAAAAAGAAGAAGAATAATGAATAAGAAAACGAGGAGGCATACGTGGCAACTAAAGCTTCACTGCCACCTTCTCCTCCTCTTCTCCTTTTTTGCTTTCCTTTTGATCAAATTGAAAAAGGGCTCATTTAGGAGTAAATTGGTTAAAATGGACAAAATCTATCATAATTTTGGGTAAAAAATATTGCATAGCCATATCTTAAAATTGGGGGCCGTATCCAAGCCGTATCTTGCCGTATCCCGTACCCGTACCTATATTATATCGTATCGGTACGGATACTACAGGGCATTTGGAGTATCCAGGTATCATACCTAGGGGCGAATTAGTTTGGTGAATAATGGAGTTAAATTGGGGAATCTAAACTAATATATTTATTCAAATAAAAAGTGTAAAGATCTATAGATGATAGATGATATGGAAAGTACAATATTGAAAAGATTAGGTTAGTTGCATATGGGCCACATGATTTTTTTCCTTTTTTCTTTTTTCTTTTTTTTTTTTTATCCTTCGCTAGTCTAGCCTTTAGACCTTTGGACTTTGGCACACGGGTCACATGATTTATAAATTTGGAACTTTTAGCTTGATGGCCACATGTAGAAATAAATCTGGTAGCTTAAAACTTGTTCAGCTGGAATAATCCCTTGCACGATGACTATGTTGGATTTTCAATCCCTACCATTGACAAAAGCGAAGACCCTGGATTGAGGCTCCGGCAAAAATTTCTGCACGGCAACCACGTAGTGGTTCAGGAGTTCTGTAGGTGAAAATTTCCCTTCCTCTAATAATAGTCTTTCTATCAATGATGATCATTTTTTTATTAGAAATATAGATACAAACGTGGACAAAGCGATTAAGGATTAGACTTTGTAGTGTTCGGAGATCCAAGACAATGGAATGAAAATAACTGTCCATCCATAACGTGGATTTCTTATCTCGCATCAAGTTATAGAAAGAACAAAGTTACTTCTTTAGAGCATTTGTAAATTATAATGTTATTATTACATACATTCCTTTCTAGCCTTTATTTTTAAAAATACATATAAATGACATAATGCACTTAGCATATTAGGATATGTTGAAGTTGTAATCTATAAGTAGAGGTGCAATATCAACCACCAGTACCGGTACTGTAATCTTTTTTATGAGAACTTTTCACACTTCAATGACTAAGACTGCTCTATATAACGAAAGGACCTTGAATTGGAAATTTCTAATTTCTATTATAGTCTTTTGTCAATATTTTCTCCTTTTTTGTACATTTTTTTATGTAAATAACATTTCTATTCACGTTTCAAGCTGTCAACCAGGAGATGTTAATGTTGCCAAGTCATCATCTTATCTCTCTTGTGATAATGCTAATCTTATCACTTGTATGAGGATGTTGCCAAGTCATCATCATATCTGTCACAGGCCACATCAAGGGCAATTCTAGAAAGTTTCCTATATTAAGATTTGTATCATCTTATAGCTCTCTAACACTGTGTACAAATTAACATCATCTTTTGGATGTTTCAACCAAAAAAAAAAAAACACACACACACACACACACCCCATGTACAACTTAGCATCTACGACTTGTCAAATTCTCTATGGTTTTAAGAATTGCTAATGGCTACTAGTCTACAATAAAAGCTATTGACTCAAACTAGGAAACATTAATCATACCAATATTAGAAAGCCCTAGTAGGACATTTGGTACCAATATTAGAAAACCCTAATCGGACGTTTGGTAAAAGGTGAGGAATGCAAAAGGATACTAATAGACCCTTGGTACTAATCTCAAGTGAACTCATCCTTCTCATAATATATCTAACAATACTTTCTATTAACTCTATCCTTTTCTTTGCTTAAATTTAACCTCGGAAAGTTATCTCTTTGTAAATTTATATAAATACAATAATACTAGCAACACTTCCCATCTTACAATTCATCTCACAACCGTCCTTTGTAATAGTTTTCCTCTCCCTCGTCTCTACAATGTTAAGAACAAAACAAAAGAATTAGGCCTGCTACATAGAATAGTTGTGAGATAGGGAGTGTAGGTAGCATTATTGATATAAATATAATGGGATTCCCACACCCTATCATGCACTTAACAATCTGCCAACCATTGGATGTGAGGAGATGACTTTTCATCATCTGATCTGTTGACTTTAGGCAACATGTTGAGCGCATGTTATCATGTGCTCATGAGCGCACACGAGGGAACTGCAAATATAAGACAATGGGCTAGGATTTGCCTCCTGATCTATCTCCCTCTCTCCTTAACTATTTTTGTACAACCTTCCTTTTTTGTTGTGGTATTCCTTAGAAGACCAAAGATTTAGAGCTCTACTAGGAGTTTTCTTTTCACCACGAGCTATGGTTTCAAAGAGACACTGCTCAAGACGATGAAAAAATAATCTCAAGGGAGATTGCACCAGAGAAGAGAGAATTTTTTGATAACATGGATAATCCATTCAACCATAGAAACTAAACATAAATACAAGACTCTTGCAGTTGCACACTCTGTAAACACATCTCCTAAAGAGTTGCATACACTAACCCACAACTAATCCCACGTACAAGACTTCAACTTAATTAAACTAAAATACATTAAGCAAAGCTACTTCCATGCTAACTAGTACTAGACAACAAAATCCCATCTTGCATGGGACCTACATGCATGGCCAATTAGGGATACTTCCCATATCATTTTTTTGCCAGTAATGCTTGGATTGGGTTCTACTAAGAACTACACCGGTATTCCTTCTTTACTCGAAACTTTATAAATTGATGGTCCTAATCAGAGTTAGTTTATTGTAAAGTCTAAATGTAGATGTAGAGACGTTTCATGTTTTAATATTTTTCTCAATTGATTTATTTCATGAGAAGCTTTTATAAATGTTTTATCCCTTCTAATTATCTCTAAGGTAAATCTTCTGAAGGAGTTTGGATATGATGATGCTTTTAACTACAAAAGAGAGACAGATTTTGATGCCGCTCTTAGCAAGTAAGTGATGTTTCTTATGGCCCTATTTCTTTGTTTTGAATTCAATTTTTAGGATTTTTGTTAAAATAGGTTCCATCTAATGGATATAGAAAATGGAAACACATTTCATAGCATTGAAAGTTCCACATTTGGGTGGGCAGCTTCTTCCACAAGGCAGAAAAGTGGAAAAATGAACAAACCTTTCTATGAATCCATAAAAATCCATTTCCAAAGGGGGATCAGAATTGGACTTCCACGGAACACAAAAATGGTTGCCGACAAAACCGATTCTCTGCAAAGCTGCACAAAGGTGACTTAAGGGCTTTTTTTTTTTTGTTCCCCAATCGATTTGGTGCTTCATATTGGAGTATATGCGAAGTTGGTATGTAACATTTAATGACTTAAGTTGTCTCTCACCATAAAAAAGGATGAAATTGCCCATACGAGGATATTTTTTATGTTTTCACTGCACCACATCTTACTTATGATTGACCCTAAGTATTGAATTTTCTTAGGTAGATAGAGTGGGATTTTCTATGGTGGATTTTCTTCTTCGGGTGTTTTTGCTATGGACCTAATCAATATGCCAAAAGCGCAAGGACTGATGGAATGCGTCAAACCAAGTCTTATAACTAGTTAAGACCACAACAGACTACCACACCTCTGTGGCCGACATCCTTGGTGGCTCTCACTTGGGTGGTAGGTGGCTCTTTCCCTGTTTAGGGACTACTCATGCTCTACTCTAGGTAGCCATCTTCGCGGCGGCCTTCACTCTGGTGGTAGGTAGCCTTTTTTTTTTAATTTTAGATGGCCCTCACTCTACTTCAGGTAGCCATTTCTGTGACTCGAACCCAAACTATGGAGGTCGGCTCTGATACCAAATGTTATGAACCTAATTACCAATACACCAAAAGCGCTAAGACTGATGAAATGTGTGTCAAATTAAGTCTTACAAGTATAGGACCATAATAGTTTTCTGGTGGGTTTTCCAACGGGAGAGTTTTCTAAAATAGTGTTTCATCTGGTACTAGTTCTTCTTTTTTTTTTCCCTTCCTTTTCCCCACTTCTATAGGGGAGTTTATTGGATGGGGTTTCTTAAAAAAGGATTTCCTATAATTCTATCATTTATTTTTCATTACTTGCTTGTAGTAAAGCTTTTCTCCTTTGGTTTTATTAAGTGGTTTTCCATGAATTGATTTTCAAGTAGTGGGCTTCCAATAGTGAGGTTTTGTGAACTGAGTTTTTAATATGATTTTGTTTTATGGTAGAAAGTTTTCTCTATGATTTAATAGAGTAGATATTCTTTATAGATGGTGAGCCTTGTAATGATGGTGGATATTCATTTTATATCAACCTTCTGAAAATGGTGATTTCTGCCCCCTAACGGTTGTTTATCAATATAAGGGCTTATTTGTTTACTCATATTGAATTTTTTATTTTGAATTGAGGTATAATGTAGATATTATAAAACGGTGAGGAGTTAATTAAGGAGAAGGTGTAAATGTAGATGAGACCTTCACCTTCACTTAGGATTTGATTTACAAGGGTGATGATCCTATCCCAACTTATGTTAGGACTCCTCTTTGTTTGGTTTTCCTGAGACTAACTTGGGCTTTAAGGAAAGTTTTTAATCAATTAAAGGATTTTTTAACTACTAAAAGTGCTTTGCAAAACCTAATATGGGAAGGATTCCATAATGAAGGGAATTATAAAGGTTCAAACCTATCAAAACCTATATGTAGGGGTTTTAGGGTCTAAGTAACATCACTTCAAGGGATTGGCTAGATTGCCCATTGAAAATCAAGCATTAGAGAGGGGTGAAATGCAATAATTATCTAATCAAAATAAGCTGTTGACCATGAAAATCAAGGTAGAAACATCTGATGATGGAGACGAGTGTGTTTTTAGTTTCAGTAAATGTGTCATCCAGATCTATCCTTATCATAGTAGATCCTATTATTGTATGTAGGCCATGGATCTCACATTGAGACTTCATTTATGAAGTTTTCTCTTTGCAATGCTAACTTCATTTTGAAAAAAAAAAATGCAGGTATTGTCCGAATGGCATAGATATTTACTTTGAAAATGTCGGTGGTAAGATGCTGGAAGCTGTCCTTAATCATGTCAACAAACATGCCAGGATACCACTTTGTGGGATGATTTCCCAATATAATCAGGTATGCGTGTGCACGTCATTCTTCATTCTTTTGAACTATTAGGGTCTTAGGACTCTCAACCAAGGAGAGTGAATTGTCTTCTTAAACCCAAACCACGCGCAAATGTTGAACCCTATGGATTTGTCGTTGTCATAAATTTCACCAATCTGTTGGAGACATACTTTTGAATTGATTGAGTATCAAACAATTGATTAACTACGCCAAGTTTCAAGCCTGATATTCCAAAAGCGGGCCTCACTCTTCATGAGTGAAACGATGACATTTCCTATGCAATGTGTACCCCACCACTGAGTGAAGCTTTATATATAGTGCTGTGGTGTACTAGGGTCATAAGAGAAAAGAAATAGACACTCAAAGTTCGGTTTCTAATACCAAATTTAACACCAGAGTTGGCATGTCCCAGTAGCTTATGGAAGAGCTGAGAATAGCAGGGATGGCGCACTTTGACAAAATGCTGCACTTGTTTGTCAAACACTGACATATAGACTTTTTGTCTCCAAGCCATAAAAGTGCTTTCTTCAGTATCTAGAGAGAACTAGGACTCTCTCACATGGTAGCTGACTTGCATGCCCATTCTAGAAATGTCTACATGAACCAACGCCTCACGCTACCAACTTCCCCATCTCGAAACTGACTTTTTGAATGGAAATGCAAATGGGCCAGATGTCCTCCACCGACCAAGCTCTCCTAGAACTCTATTTATAGAGGCAGCATGGGCATTTGCAGCACAAGCACAAGGGAAGAATCACACACACAAGAACAAGTGAAGTCACTTGAGAACTAGTGAAGTGAGCACTAAGTGAAGTGGAGTGAAGTTAGTTAGTAGTGTAGTGAGTCTCCTCTTATAAGAGTGTAAGGGCTAATGTGTCACTGTGTAATTCGTGTGTAGCTAGTAAGCCTTATAGTGGTATATTAGTGGATATTGCCTGAAAGCACTGTAATAGTGTAATTGTGTAAAATTTATACAGTGTGCTCTTCTTGTTCCCCCTGTAATTTATATTTGTAGAAGTTGTAACTAAGTGGATATTAGAGCCATCTTCCAACAAACTAGTATCAAAGCTAGGTTCCATCTTTAAGCAAAGAAGGCATCAAGCTTGGTTTAACCCTAGATCACGAAGCTGTTGAAGGAGAACTACAAGAACTGGAGTATCCCGATGAAGGCACTATTTAGGTCACAAGATCCATGCGAGATCATCATCGACGGATACGTGGACCCCCACTGTAGAGCAAGAAGCTACTTACAGCGTAGAGTAGAAGACTTCACTCAAGGATTAAAGGAAGAAATACAAGAAGGCTTTATTCATACTCTATCAAGGGGTAGATGAATCAACCTTCGAGAAAAACGCAAAAGCGACATCAAGCAAGAAGGCATGGGAGACTCTCAGCAGGACCTTCAAAGGAGTTGATCGGATCAAAATAGCTCGTCTGCAAACTCTCTGGGCAGAGTTTGAAGCTGCTCACATGAAAGAAGGTGAAAGTATCTCTGACTATTTCTCCCGATCACTAGTAATAGTCAATCAATTAAAGGGAAATGGAGAAAAGATAGAAGATAACAGAGTTGTAGAAAAAGCCTTGCGATCCTTTACAACCAAGTTTAAACATGTGATTATGGCTATTGAGGAGTCAAAAGACTTGGAGACTCTCTCAATTGAAGAATTAATGGGATCACTCCTAGTCCATGAGCAATGTATGCAAAAGAATGACAGCTCTATGGTCTTGGAACAAACATTAGAGTTAAAATTGACTCTAAGTGAGAGAAAGCCCGGATGTAGAAACTGGAAGAGGGGCGGTAGCTCAAATAATAACCATGGAAGAGGTAGAGGGGGAGCAAATCCTCAAAGTCAATTGCAAAATCAATCGAGGGGCACCAGTAATCACAGAAGAGGAGTTGGCCAAGGAAGATTCTCACATGGTCACGGTAATTCAAGAAGTGTCCAATGTTACAATTGCAACAAGTTTGGACACCATGCTATAGATTGTTGGAGCAAACTTGTAGATAAGGAATAGTAGTCCAACTTTGCAAAAGCAAGTGATCAAGAAAAGGTAGCCTCCACAGCTCTTTTAGCACAAGAAGAAGGATGTGACCAAGAGAACATGTGGTATCTAGACTCTGGAGCAAGCAACCACATGTGCGGGAGGAAAGAACTCTTTGAAGAGCTTACGGAAGATATTAGTGGCAAAGTAAGTCCCAGAGACTCATCAAAGCTTCCCATACAAGGTATGAAAAAAATTAAGATTTATCAAAAAGGTGGAGTGCCTGCATATATCTCTAATGTGTATTATATGTCCAAAATGAAAAGTAACATCCTCAGTATTGGGCAACTCCTAGAGAAGGGGTATGTAATACACATGGAGAATCTCTCTCTTTCATTTAGATATACATGGGAGGCATATAACTAAAGTGCAAATGGCGAAGAATCGCATATTCCCACTCCATCTCAACACAAGGCTAGAGAAGTGCTTCCATGGACTTATAAACAATGAATCATGGAAGTGGCATCTTTGATATGAGCATCTCCACTTTAATGGGTTTAGGCTATTATCCACTAAAAATATGGTGCATGGCTTGCCACAACATTGAAAAACCCAAGCATGTGTGTGAGACATACACACTTAGCAAGCAACAAAGAAACTCATTTCCAGTAGGAAAATCATGGAGAGCTAATGCACCATTGCAGTTGGTTCACACAGATATTTGTGGACCATTGGAGACACCTTCTCTTGGAGGTAACAAATACTTCATCAGTTTCATTGGTGACTATAGTAGAAAGCTTTGGACACTCTTTATCAAAGAGAAGTCTGCTACCTTCACAACCTTCAAGAATTTTAAAGCCCGTGTTGAAGTAGAAAGTGGTTGTAAAATTAAAACACTCAGATCTGACAAAGGTGGAAAATACACCTCAAAAGAATTTCAACAATATTGTAGACAACAGGGCATCAGATAGTAGTTTACAACTGCTTACACACCGCAATAGAATGGTAAAGTAGAAAGAAAAAATTGCACCATCCTCAACATGACGAGGACTTTGTTTACAGAAAAAGGTTTACCAAAAGAATTTTGGGCAGAAACAACTACATGTACTGTCTACCTGCTTAACAGATGCCCTATGAAAAGTGTTAGGAACAAGACACCATAAGAGGTGTGGAGCCACCATAAACTAAGTGTGGCACACCTAAGAATTTCTGGGTGTGTTGCATATGCCCAAGTACCAGAGGCCAAGAGGAAGAAACTTGATGATCGTGGAGAAAAGTATATCTTCATTGGATACAGTGAGGAGTCTAAAACCTATAAACTCTATAATCCACTTACTAAAAAGGTGGTGGTAAGTAGAGATGTAGTTTTTAGTGAAGAAGAAGCATGGATATGGAATGAAGAAGGCACAGTTCAAGATGAGCCTTTTGAAATGGAGGAACAAGAAACATATCCTCAAACTCCTAAAGGTCCACAGCAAAATGCAGTAACACCTCCACATGCAACATCATCCAATCGAAGAAGTCCAGAAGGGCAGGAGTCATCATCCTCATGTAGTTCATCTGTTCGAAGCTCTTCCTTATCTATAACCCCAATCAAAATAAGAAGCCTCAGAGATATCTATGAAGAAATTGAAAGGACAAACCTCTTATATCTCTATGCTAACCATGAGCCTCTTGACTTCAAAGAAGCAGTTAAAGAAGATTGTTGGAAAATAGCCATGGAAAAAGAGATTCACGCCATCGAGTAGAATGACATGTTGGAGCTTACTCCACTCCTTCCAGGCCAAAAAGCTATTGGCATCAAGTGCGTGTACAAAATCAAGTGCGAGGCCGATGGAGAAATCGATTGAAACAAGGTGCGGCTCGTAGCTAAAGGTTACAAACAGAAGTATGGCGTGGACTATGAAGAAGTTTTTGCTCCTGTCGCTCGACTTGATACGATAAGAATGCTAATTTCTCTAGCAGCACATCATAGTTAAAAAATCTATCAACTGGATATTAAATCAACATTTTAAATGGCATACCTGATAAAGAAGTATATGTAGAATAGCCCGAAGGCTTTATAGTAGAAGGAGAGGAGAAAAAAGTATACTGCTTAAAGAAAGCTTTATATGGGCTAAAGCAAGCCCCCCGAGCATAGAATGCTCGCATAGATAACTATCGACAAGATAATGGCTTCTCCAAATGCCCATATGAGCATACAGTCTATGTAAAGAGAAATGCTCATGGAAAAATTCTCATAGCATGCTTCTATGTTGATGATCTACTATTCACTGGGAATAGTCCACAAATGTTCGAAGAATTCAAGGATGCTATTATCAAGGAATTCGAGATGACCGACTATGGACGAATGTCCTTTTTTCTGGGTATAGAGATCAAGCAACAATCGGATGGCTTTTTCATCTGACGGAAAAAATATGCAAAAGAAATCCTTGAGAAATTTAAAATGAGCAACTACAATGCTGTAAATATGCCTGTAGCAAAGGGCTTGAGATTAACAAAAGAAGGAGAAGGAAGAGACGTCAATCTGATACTATTCAAAAACTTGATCGGAAGCCTAAGGTATCTTACAATCACAAGGCTAGACATTGTCTATAGTGTTAGACTTTTAAGCCGATATATGGAAAGACCAAAGGAATCTCATTGGGCTGCAGCCAAAAGAATCTTAAGGTACATCAAAGGTACCATAGATATGGGTCTTTTCTACGGCTATGGCAGTGAAGCAAAATTATATAGATATTCAGACAGTGACTGGGGAGGTGATCAAGATGAAAGAAAGAGTACTACAGGACATGTGTTCTATCTTGGATTGACAGCTTTTACATGGGTATCCAAAAAGCAAAGTATTGTGGCCTTATCTACATGTGAAGCTGAGTATGATGTAGCATTAGTAGTAGTCTGCGAAGTAATATAGTTGAAAAAACTCCTTAATGAATTTGATCATCTGCAAGATGAATCTATAAACATATATGTGGATAACAAGTCTGCAATCAAACTCACCAAAAATCCAATACAGCATGAAAGGAGCAAGCACATTGAAATTAGATTTCACTTCATAAGGGATCATGTAAAATAAAAGACAGTAAAGCTGGAATACTGTAGTACTACAAAACAAGTGGCAGACATCTTCACCAAAGCTTTACCAACAGACATATTCACAAGATCAAGAGAAAAGCTTGGCATGAGGATAGTTTCGGTTTGAAAGGAATAAAGTCAATGTTTGAGAGGGAGTAATGTTAGTCAAACATTGACATAAAGACTTTTTGTCTCCAAGCCATAAAAGTGCTTTCTGTAGTATCTAGAGAGAACTAGGACTCTCTCACATGGTAGCCAACTTGCCCATTCTAGAAATGTCTACATGAACCCACGCCTCAAACTACTGACTTCCCCATCTAGAAACTGACTTTTTGAATGGAGATGGGCCACGTGTCCCACTTGGGCATCACATCCTCCACCAACCAACCTCTCCTAGAACTCTATTTATAGAGGTAGCATGGGCATTTGCAGCACAAGCACAAGTGAAGAATCACACACACACACACACACACACACACACACACACAAGAACAAGTGAAGTCACTTGAGAACTACTGAAGTGAGAACTAAGTGAAGCAGAGTGAAGTCAGTTAGTGGTGTAGCGAGTCTTTTGTGAGAGTGTGAGAGCTAAAGTGTCACTGTGTAATTTGTGCGTGGCTAGTAAGCCTTATAGTAGTGTATAAGTGGGTATTGCTTGTAAGCACTATAATAGTGTAATTGTGTAAAATTTATACAGTGTGTTCTTCTTGTTCTCCTTGTAATTTGTATTTATAGAAGTTGTAACTAAGTGGGTATTAGAGCCATCTTCCAACAGCACTATTCATTGTACCTTCGCCCTTCTAATTATAATATAAAACCTTGAGCTTAATCTGTATTAAAGTGCTACGGCCTGGACATCATATTGGACCCATTTGTTTGCATGGAACTTGATTCCAACATGACAAATAGGATTTGATTCACTGGTGTGAGGGATTGGTATCATTTTCCACCAAAGAAGTGGTTATTTGATGGCAATATGTGGATCCTCATCTTTGTTTCTTAAATTTTACCCACTGATATGAATACATTACAGAATCCCTAGCAATTCAGTTTCATGAAAAACAAATAGGCTATTAGGTGTAATATACAATTGATTTTAAGCACATATGAAAACACAACGAAACTGTTGTTTGGCCCAGCAGTGAATCTTGATCCCATATGTTCAGCTTTCTTGTCTCATTTCAGTTCATGAAAGTAGAGATCCAAAGAGTTGTTGTTCCTTCATTTGGTATCACAAATTTTCCGCTTATATGTTCCAAACTATATTCTACCCTTAAAAATAGAAAAAGAAAAATACAGCCATCTTTACAATTTACATCCAAAAATTTATCCATGTTTACAATCCACTGCAGAATTATAAGAAAATTCTTGGAACAAAAATGATCAATTGATAATAAATAAAAAAAAAGTGTTTCATGGTAAATTATAATCCAGGTTTTCTTTTACTTGCATTCTCATTAGGTTTGGAGCAATCAAGAAGGTGTTCGAAATTTACTCAATCTGGTGGGGAAAGAGGTGAAGATGGAGGGCTTTCTAATTCGTTCTCATAGCCATAGGTGGGGAGAATTTGCTACAGAGATGGAAGGCTACATGAAGCAAGGGAAAATAAAATCCAAGCACCAAATATACAATGGAATTGATAGCTTTCTGGAGGCCTTGGCATCCATCTTCTCCGGCTCTAATGTTGGGAAAGTCGTCATTCAACTGGGCAAATAGAAAGGCTCTTGAGTGTCCATGGTGGACCTTTTTACTTTGTTTGAGGGGCTCTTGATATAAAAATAATGAGATTTTATTTGGAAAGCCATATCTATGACATAGGATTGTTATAACTGGATGCAAATTATGACTTTATAATATGAAGTGGTAAGCTTTGATCTAAGATGAAAAACAAGATGTGGTGATGTTACACATGCGTCCTTCTGGCCAAATGGGCCCCACAGATGATCTCTTTGGATAGAATTAAGAAGATACCACTTGGTAAAATCGCTGTGGTAAATTCTTGGTCAAGAGAGGAGAAATTGTTTGTTTTGGATGGATTAAACAAGGTGACTCTAAATCTATATCAATAGGATCAAACCCTCTCTCGTAGTTCTCTGGCCGGCACACTATTCCTGGTTTTTTTTTTAGCTGGGTTGATCAACTGGTCCAAGTGTCCAACCAAGTGGGATTTGCTTTGAACATGCTCATTGGAAAAATGTATGTCGACTTCTATCTGTGCTGTAGGCACATGTATGGCTCCCTATTATCACAGGACATGTTGAGGTGCATTGTCACGAAGGAAAGCTGGATGCCCTTGTTGGATGCCAAGATCATTCAGCAAATACTAAAATTCGTTAAAGTTAGGAAGGAAAAATAATCTCCATCAATGTTAGATCCGGAAAATATTGTGTCTTGTTTCCTTTTATGATGCGCAGAACACTGAAGTGGAGCTCGGGCATTTGAGGGACTAACCCACTCAACATTGGTTGAGTATAGAAGATTATAAAGACCAAAAAGTCTATGACAAGCGTATTATATGGTTTATATTAGAATATGCATTCGTTTGAGGGCATTAATTTGGGACGTGTGGAATATGCATATATCTGCAGACCTAGCTAAATGAATAAGTTTGGTTGAGACTGAAAATGGACTTGAAATCATGGAACAAGGAGGTCTTTGGTCTCTTGAAAACAAACCTTCTGGAGGCTGAACAGTGGCGCATTCTGTGCCAATTGTACCTTGACAATTCTCCTTCTCCTCAAAAGTCAGAAAATTTAAAATTGGCAAGAGCAGACCTACGCAATTGGCTGTAAGCTGAAGAAAAGCATTGGAAGTAGAAATCTAAGGTCAAATGGCTTCATGAAGGTTAAAAAACACTGCTTTCTTACACTTTTCAGCAAAAGCAAGGTGCAATTTTAATAGGATTGATAGCATCACAGCAAACTTGACTGTGGAGGATCTGGAAAAAATTCGTTCAAATGGAGTCAACTTCTTCTCTAGCCTCTATGAGTAACAGCCCAGGTCTAAGGTGATGACCTATTCAATATCACAGGCCCTTCTGTCTCGGCATCTTAGAACGCCTTTCTCACTTCTATTCCTTCTTAGTTGGAGCTGAAGGAAGTCGTTTTTGCATTGATAAAAAAAATAAAAAATAAAAAACAGTTCTCCAGGTCCAGATGGCCTTAGTAGGGTGTTCTTCAAAACGTGCCGGTCCATTGTAAGTCTTGATGTAATTTCCTCTCTAGTCGTCTATTGCAATCTTGAAATATATATATATATATATATATATTGGCTTTAATTCCTAGGAACTCATCTCCACAATTATTTGCTAAATTTTATCCCATTGGCCTACTAAACTTCACTCGCAAAATTGTGGCCAAAATCCTAGCTACCATGCTATCAAACATCATCCCATCCATCTTTCTCCCATCCAAGTAGCTTTTGTTAAAAGGTCGTTCAATCCACCAAAATTCGGCGCTAGCTCATAAACTATTTCAAAACTCGAATGCAAAGATTTAGGGTGGTGCAATTTGCATGACAATGGACATCACCAAAGCATTTGATAAACTCTTAACGGAATTTCCTCTTCAAAGCTCTTAAGACTATCCAATTCTCAGACCCTTGGACTAGAATTATCAAAGAGTTAATTTGCAATACAAAAGGATCTGTTTTGGTGAACAAAGGCCTGTGTGGATTCTTTGGTTCTTCTTGTGGCTTTTGTTAAGGAGACTCTTTGTCTCCTTATCCGTTCATCCTTGCAGAAGAGATCCTCAACCTTAACATTCAGGACATGCAGTCTGAGGGGTCTCATCAAGCTGACCTCTCTAGTTCCCTCCACACCATGTCTTCTTCTCTATGCGGATAACTCAATGTTCCTTTTCAAGGCTACCCCTTAGAGTATTGTTGAGTGAAGCGTCTTCTTGCATCTTATCAAGCCATAGTTTTTCTGTTCGCTTAAAAAAATAGAATTGGGAATGCGGTGCGCATTGTGACTTATTTCATCAAACAGATTAGAAAAAGATACAAGAATGAAAATGATGTGTTTTTAACTTTTCTCATTCCTGAGTTTAGTTTTACATGGGTTCTACCATTCTGACCTCCTGGGTACAAGTTGTTTACATTTTCTTCCTTCTTTTTTTTACAACTCCCCCACTTGATCTCAAATGATCACAACTTAGCAAAAAATTACAGAGTACATAAAATAGAGTGAAAAGGAGGGGATAGTCGACTGCTAATAGCCAATAGCCGCCCCTTGAGTGGCTTGGACTCAGGAGATTTGGACACATTTTATCCTCTTCTCAAGTCAATCCAGCAATCTTCATAGTTTATCACTCTTTTGCTCAGGCACGCCAAGCTTGTAGTTCGAGAAGAGTCATGGTTTTTGAACCAATGGAAGCATCTACAGCCGTGTTGCTTTTACAGGACATTGAAGTGTTAGTCCGAAAGATCAAACATGCTTGGATCTGTAGGTTCCTTCAACTCTAAAGTGAAGAAGACAGCGATAGGCTTGAAAGACTTTGATTTTCAACAACTTCTCATCTAGTGTAGCATAAAGCCAAGGCTTTTTTTGAATTCTCTAAGTATTTTTTCAAAGATTAAGTACCCTGTTGAGACTTCTTCTTGACAGAGTTTTGGTACTTGTGTGCTTCTGACTTCCTTTGCCTACTTGACTACTTGATGGTGCCTCAGTGTGTGATGAATGCCTTGGAAGGTCACCTAAGGGAGGTATTTATAGCCTTGGAATTCTTCCCTAGCCATTTGTGGAAGAGAGAGACTTGAGCAAAAAATCTAGTTTTCAGGGGGATAACCAATTGCATGTTTGTATGGTCGGCTATTCTCCTTGGTCAATTCTTGCTTGGTTGTCTACCAAGATTTCCTCCCTCGAATCATGTTGATTAGCTTGAATCTACTTCAGAGCGATCTGGCTAGATCTAGATTGGCCATTAGATAATTCGGCAATTCTATTTTCGTTTTCCCGTAGTCGGTGACCGCACGAGCTCAGTTGGCCATCATTTAGTTCAGTCTACTATTGTACTTTGAATTCGGCCATTACACTTTCTTAACTCATTTTTGAGCTTTTTGACTTATTTTCTTTCCCAAACTTCAAGAGAAACCTTTTAGGCTTGTCCTTGAGTTTGGACTCTCGTTGATAGACTTGAACCATGCTTGGCTTGATTTGGCTTGACAATCTTAAGTTTTCTTTTTTGAATTTTTGTTGAAACTTTTTGTGTGTCAACAAATACCCCCTTGAGGTACAATGACGAAGGTTTTTCCGTAGTTATTGTGTCTTGAAAGACACAGCTCTAATGATTCAGAGAGATACCTTGGTCTTGCTCTTGTCACCTATTTTTCAGAGAATTTATGTGTGTATCATTCCATCAGAACCATAAGTTGTATTCAACCAAGTTCCTTAGGTTTGAAGAGGTTAAAGAGGTCTATCATTTATGGGGTCGAACTATGAAAAACTTTCATCCTATATGTATTTATCTAAGGGAATCAAGGTTTTTCCTAAGGTTTTTGAGGTGTTTGGAGATATTTCGAGGGTTTATATGGCTTTTGCATGGAATTTGGTTGGTTTGTGTACTTTTCTTTCTACTAGAAAAGGTATTTGACTAAGGTTAGGGTGCCTTTGTCCAATTGAAGAGGTGTGTTAACCAGATGAAGGTGCTTTGACCGTGGTTTTTGTGATTGATTTTGATCATGGGCATGGCAAAGGTCTTTATTGCACAAGAAGAGTGAAGCATTACCAAACTAAAGTTGGAATTATCAAGTGAATTGCTTCCTCATAAGCTATTGATCTACCTTAAGTTTTGTTGGAGAATTTCTTATTTTTCACTTGACTGAGGGTTTGAAGGATCAAATGAAGTTGAAACTGATCACGTAGCCACATGTTTCGAAGGTATTTTGGAGAGGAATATCAAGGTGAAGGAGTTTTGAAGCTTTGAAATTTTGAAAAGGTTGAAAAGTGGGGCAAAAAGGAAAAACACTGCTTTCGGCTACCACAGGCATTACCCTGGGTAACCAATTCATCCAATTTATAAAAGGCTATGATTTCTCAAATTTTCCACTTTGCAAAATTCAAATTTCTTGCCTTTGAGATCATGTGCTAGGCTTTTCTTGCCTTTTTCCTTGGTTTTTCTTTGATCCATCACTAGACGTCATGGCAGGTGAGTCATCTTTTTCCTCAGCCTCACCATTTTCCACAGTTGTAGAGCCAATTGACTCTTGTTTCTTTCTTTAACTTTGTGAGATGCTTTTCCCTGAGAACTAGATGTTGCATGGGCTGCTACTTGTGTTGTTCTTCATTGTTTTGCTCAATCATGATGAGAAGAGGGATTTTAAGGTTCAATTTTTTGCCAAACGGAAGTGGATTGTTCATCTTCTTCCTTTATCCATCATAGCCAAATGTTTTCTTCATTTTTTTTCTTGATCTTTTGATGTATGCCATAGTTGTTTTTCTTTTATGTTCAATAATGCTTCTTAAGTTTTCTTCTTTAATTTCACTTGATGTTCATTAAAGATTGGGGCCACCATGCTCAAACCATGTTTTTTGGGTTTGAATGTGTGATAATCGGCGATCCACTAGGTGGGAAAAGTGAAGCTTAGAATTTTTTAATGTTTTTGTTACTTTTCCTTGATACAATGCTACATCATGTTTAATTTGGATGTAGCATAGGATTTTCTTGAGTTTTCTTGTGATTTTTCACAATTTTTGGAAAGATTTGAAGTTTGGCCATAGGATAGCCGATTACTCTGTCCCTTTTTTGAATTGAGATGACCAAGTGTTTTGTGGTGACCTTTGAGGTTCCAAGGGTTGCCGAGGGCTGTGGTCAACCTTTGGTCTTCCCTGGGTAGCCGAGAGATGACCTTAGGTTATGGCTAAGAGGTTCCTTTGCCATAGCCAATTCTGGGGCTTTTCCTTGGATTAGGGAGGCTTGTTTTTTTTTAGTAGCTAAGATATATCTTTCGAGATGATTGTGGATCTTCTCTCCTTAGAGTAGCCAATGCTTAGGTTTTTTTGAATAGTGGAACACTGAGGGTTTTCATGCTTCTTCTTGTTGGGATTTGCCTTAGGGTCTTGACTTGTTGTGTTGCATGGCATGCATTTGTGCTCTCATATACTTGTGTAGACGGAAACCCTATTCATTGCTTCCTTGATGGTCCTTTAGTGAGCATTTAATTGCCCTATTTGAATTGGAAGCCTTATGTCTGAGCTCATGTGCACTCATTTCTTTTGCACAACCGGGCCTTAGAGGTAAGTATACCCTTCTCTTTTTAGTCTTTGCTCTCTCTCTTAGTAAGGGAAGATGCTGCCAAGATTTTGTTAGAATTTCTTTTCTTCTACTTCTGCTTTATACATGCTTAGTCTTACTTTCTCTTCCTTAGACAAGGGAAAGAAAGTTGTTAAGCCCAATCTTCCAAGAAATCTGCGAGTTCATCCACCGAGGCTCTTCCTTTTCATCTAGCTATAGTCCGTCAATCCAGAGCACGGGCTGACAAGATCAAGGAAAACATTGACGCACATGTTGTTAAGGCCTAGGAGTGGTTCAAGAAGCATCTATTGGCAACCCATAATTTGAAGGTTTATGAAGTCATCCTCAGAGATTTTCCTTGGAGAGATGACCAATAAGTTACCTTGAGGAAGCCGGACTTCATATTTAGAGACAGCAATGAATGCCAATATGACCAGAATGCTGACTTTATGCTCTACCATTACTTCAACAAGGAGGGAAAGAGAATCGAGCTGTCAACTGCTTATCAATATAAAAGGGGCCTTATTCTGATGGCGGTGTCCCTTACCGTTCTCCCAAGGCACAATGACTTGAAGGAAAAGTTTGTGCCCCATTATAAAACTGGTAACTTTTTGAGCAAAATACCCTATTTTGGTGAAGGTGAGGCTCAATGTCTAGAGATGTTGGCTCCAAACCAAGTTACTCTTCCAAGTAGTAGCAAGATTACACAATTCCGCACCATCGGTCTTGATGTTCTTTTCGAGGACGGGAGTGGGTGGGTTGGCAACCATGTCCCATGTGGACGGTTTGTGACTTTGTATAATGGGAGGCATGGACTAATGTGTTCTTTGATGAATGTGAAGATTTGTTGAAGGCGGTGGGCATTTACGATCTTGTTTTGGTTACCAGAGATTGGGTTCCATAGGAAGGCAAAGAAGTTTGTCAAGCTATCATTAAGAGCTTTTGTCCTACCCCTAACACATTCCTTACCCCTAATGTTGAGTTAGGGTTTTATCTTCAAAAAATAAGGGAGATGTTTGGTTTACCCATCTTAGGTCAAGTCTATAAAAAGATTACTCCTTACAATGAGTTCCTTCAGATGAAAGATGAAGAGTTTCGAGTAGTCTTTTTCCAGCTCTTCTATTTGTTTGACGTGTCGAGGGATACTCGGGTGAAGGTAAAGACTGCTATCTAGGTGGCTAATGCTGAAAAGTTAGGTGCTCCTTTCTTCATGAAGGCAAATGTCTTTCACCGGAGAGTGGTTATCCCTGGTGAATCTCCTTCTGATCCCTCAACCATTAAGTTCCCTAAGTGCATGGACTTCTTGGAGCAAATTGAGAGAAAATTCTCACAGAACATGAAGCGTCGCTGTCTTATGGTGATGTATCTTACAGCATGGTTATCAGAAATTGTCTTTGCAACCACAAGCAAGGAGATCTATAGCGGATGTATATTGCCAGCTTACCAAATGGCTTTTGGTGAACGGTTGGCATTACCTCTTGCAGTTATCTTTGTGCTAAACTGAAGCGTGTCTCCTTGGTGCGGTAGGCAAAATCATATAATTAGATATTTTTCGAGCATTTGTTGTATGCCCGGTTTACCTATCATTGCAATGCGCTGCATCACTTTAGCGATCAGCGTGGTCTTCCTTTCCACGCGCAGTTACTAGAGGTTGAGGTATAATCTTGTCTTTGCCAGAAGCACACTGCCGATTAAGAGACTCACAATTTTGAGATATGCAAGATGCCAACGATCGTCTTGGAAGTGAAAAGACTTGTTTTGATTGGGTCTTAGCACTCTATTGATAAATCTAACACTGAGAGTCGGACCCTGCCCTTATTAATTATGGAAAAAAATTGGCTAGTCTCCATCAGGCCCAGAGACCTTGTATATAGGAAAAAAAAACTTCGTAGAAATTCAACCATAAGTGCCTTCGACATTTGGCAGGCAATTTGGTATTTTTGAGGGCATTGTGGGTGGCCCTTGTTCAATTAGAGGAGCTCTGGGTTTTATGCTTGATGCGCAGAACGCTTGGAAAGTCTTTAATGCTTTCAACACCGGAGGGTCATTTTTTTATGAGTCATGCTAGCCACACTCCTCATTTCACAACTCATCCTACAATCGTCCTATGTGTCACTTTCCCTCTCCCTCATCTCTACAATGTTAAAAAGAAAATGAAGTTAGGCCTGACACATAGGACAGTTGTGAGATGAGTTGTGAGATGGAGACTGTGGCTAGTATTATTCTTTTTTTTTGTCCCCAAGAAGCCAATATGAAGGTGACCACTAGATATGCTCAGTGGTACATGAAAAGCTATTATGCCATTCGTGAGATGGAACGACAGAGCGAGACCCTCGGTATCTTTAGAAAGGCTTCTAACAAAGGTGATGCTAATAAAGATGAGAGCTCCAAGAATATGTAAAGGAGTTGCCCCACTTGAGGATTGGAAATCAGAGGGGCGAGGACATTTGCAATGCTTACATCAACTTGTTTATGGAGTTGAAACATGCAGACGCATCGATTCAACCCTTGCCCGCACAAAATATTGTGGAGGCTTCTTCTAGATCAACCACAAAGCCTCCTTTTACTATTGAAAAGAAGCTTAGCAAGGCTGCTACTGCCGGGGAGAGGGCTGTTAAGGCCTCCGAGTCTGCCCCCATCAATAGTAAGAAACGAGTTGTGGCTTGCAATAATTTGGTGGAGCGTCTTTTAAAGAAATCAAAGCATGGTTAGGATAATCAGGGTTTGAAAAAGAAGGAGGACCTTTCCTATTCTGGGACTCGATGTTTGCCTCGTCTTGCCACATGTAACTTTTCCAACTTCTCTTCCTTTTCTTTTCTGCTATGAGCAATTTGATCAATATTCTTTTTCTTTCAGAATCTACAAGCCTAGAGGAGAGGGAAGTGACAACAGATCCATTAATTGAAGCCATGAAGGATTATGGTGTGCTTTTTTTCTTTGTAATCTTTGGGTTTGATTTGTTTTCTCCTTTTCCTTGACACATTTTTTTCTCGTGCTTACCAGAATCTGATTGCGAAGAGCGCACTCAGGGGGTTGGTTCGCTAGTGATGTTGGAAAATGTCCCTCAGGCTTCGCAACCTGAGATACCCATCATGGACCCGGTGATTAGGAGAGTTTTTGGAGAGACTCCACAAGCATCGGCCAAGGAGTTATGCCCAGAGCTAAATGAGCCATGTCTTCTTTTTGGTTTAGGTTCTTTTGTTCATACTTTTAGCTTACTCTTCCGTGTTTGCTTTGTAGAACAAGGAGAATTATTGCCAGAGTGTTCTTCACCTATTCTGTTGGCCAATCCCGTGATTAAGAAGCAACCATCTATTCCAGAGGTGTCTGATTCTTTCAATGCAATGGAGGCCGTTCTTGTTGGCTACTAGTAAGACAAATGTAAGCTGGTGACAAAACAGTGGCCGGCTACCTTTATAGGATAATGTAGACACACTAAAAAAGTTACACAGCAAGCAAACTAAATGGGAGAGAGTCAAGCATAGATCGTACTAGAGTTTTTTTTATTCATTTCACACAAGAACTTCACTAACACATAACACTTAAATACACATAGGTGACTAACAACAAAAGGACATGTTTCTCATGACCACCTAGACTCTAGAACTAACAAGGACACGTTCACATACACGTTTGTACACTTTTTCAAAACCAATGACTTATTCAAAGTACAACTTAAGACACACAGCATAACATTTGAATTAGTCTAACATTTTAACACTCTCCCTTAATTCAAATGCCTTCAACACCAAGCATTATTCGTAATTTGAAAAATCTTTCTCTAGAAAGAGCCTTTGTGAAAATATTAGCAACTTGTTCCTCCGTACTATAATACTCCAGCTTGATCTCTTTCTTTCCCACAAGTTTGCAAATAAAATGGTGCCAAACTTCTATGTGCTCTGTTCTTCCATGGAAGACTAGATTCTTTGTTAAGTCAATTGTCGACTTGTTGTCACAAAATAAAATTGTTACTTCTGCTTACTTTTCCTTCAAGTCAGATAGAATCCTCCTAACCCACACGATTTGACAAGCCGCACTTATAGGCTCCATATATTCTACTTCAGTTGTAGACAATGTTGTCGTTTGCTGCTTTTTTGAGGCCCATCATATCAGTGCAAACCCAAGACTAAGCCCATAGCCTGTAGTACTTTTCCTATCATCTACACAACCTGCCCAATCACTGTCAGTATATAAGACAAGTTTACAAGTATTTGATTTTTTATACATGAGTCCGAGATCCAATGTTCCACGAATATATCGTAGTATTCTCTTAGCTACACCCATGTGAGCTTACTTGGACTGCTCATAAATCGTGAAATCTCATTGAAAACATTATATCTGACCTTGTATGTGTGAGATAAATCAAGCCACCAACAATACTTTGAAATTCTTTTGCATTTGCCTTTTCAATTCTATCCTCTAGAATGAGCTTCGCATCTATCTGCATGGGGGTTTTAGCAGGATTGCAATTTAACATATGAAATTTTTTCAGCAGATCCCTTGCTTATTTTCCTTGGTGGAAAAAAATATCATTTGAGTCTTGAACAATTTCCATCCCTAAAAAATAATGTAATAGACCTAAATCTATCATTTCAAATTGGGATATCATGTTTTTCTTGGATTCTTCAATCAATTTTGGAAAGTTACCAGTAAATATCATATCATCCTAATATAAACACACCATGAGAATTTCATCCTCACCTCCCACCTTCACATAAAGAGTCGTTCACTTTCACTTTTTCGAAAATTATGGCCCAAAAAATATTTGTCAATCTTGTTATACCAAGTTCATGGAGCTTATTTGAGCCCATATAGTGTAACACTCCGACCCAAGTTAGGCATGATTAGCGAGTAATTAATTGTGACTACAAACTAATTATGCAATTTTCTTTATTCGGTCCTAGTGAGTCAAGTTCGAGTCATGGATAGGTAGTTGGGTTGGGTTTACCCTTACCTAAGTAAATGAAAAGCCCTTTTCCATAATTTTAGCATACTTGTTTTCATGGTATTCATGCATCATATTGACATCAACATGTGTGTCTTGTTGAGCTCGTTAATTTTCATAACAAACTCGTGCACAGTAGACGTCAATTGCTCCAGTTGGACCCTCATTTGACTTGTATCGACAATTCAATAAAACAAGAAGGACTTTCTTATAAATTTTGAATATTTTGTCTTATATAAGTCACTCCACCAACTCCAACAAGCTTATCTCTTCTCTCTTTTTGTTCTTCACCACTTTCTTCTTTTTTCCTTCTTCCTCTCTTCATCGGTTTCTCTTCCCCTCTTCTTCGGCTACCCAACATCAAAGATCACGCATGTGTGGCTTTAAACAACTATTCCGGCCCAGCTCTTTTCTCTTCTCTCTTCTTGTTAGAGTTGCAGTAACGGGTTCTTCATCCTCAAAATTGCTCCCTGGTCACTGCGAAGGTAAGCCCTCGTCTTATTCTTTGATTTCTTGGGTTAGTGGAGTCAAGAAGACTCTCAATTCATATATGCACTCATTTATTTCTTCATTTGTGGCATGCATGGCATGTAGGTTCAAAGTACCCAAATTGAGCTAAAGTATGGATTAATGGTTGAAGCTTTGAAGTGAAGGCAAGTATAAGTAAGTTTTGGTTTAACGCATGTTGGTATGATGTGATTCTTGTGAGTCTATCAATTATATATGTCTTCTTACAGCCCTTTTGCATTGTTGTCTTCGTGGTGTAAATAAGTCAATCCAATCGTTCTGTACAGAGTCTTGTGACCCAACCGATCGGGCATGGGATCCAATTAATTGGACCCATCCAGAACCGAAATCTGATCGATCGGGCTTCAGGGCCGACCAATCGGCCCTGAAACACTCTGCTCCGGGAGATTCAGTTTTAAACTGAATTTTCTTCTTACTCATTTTTACTCTCCTACATTTAAACACCAAAAGGACCCTTTTCATGCTACATTCTTGGGTACCTCTACTCGTTAACTAATTAGAGAAATTCTTCTATGATCCGGCCACAGCTAAGCCGTTGGGTGTGCTACGGCTAAGCCGTACTAATCTGTGGCTGAATCATAGAACAAGCATGGTCAAGCCGTAAGAGGAAACAATTCTAGGGAACCATGGCTGAGCCATAGTGCATAATACGGTTAAGCCGTAAGATGCCTACCGCTAAGCCGTAAGTCAACCACAGCTAAACCGTAAGACCACTGAGATTGAGGATCAATAGGTATTGTTGTGAGACCTTATAGGGCCTTAGTTTTGGATCCTTGTAGACCATTAACCAGCCCAAAAGAATAATTGAAAGATCATGATAAGTCTTGAGGGCTGAGACTTATTCATGTGATGTTGTCCATCTATTAAGCACCTCCCCATGGGTATTGGTTTAAGGGACTTCGATACACCTTTTCGACATAATGTAACACCAAAAAAAAACAACTGCGTGTCGGATAACTTAAAACTACATCATCATGCATGGTTAAAAATAATGGACAACTAGATCGGGGTTGGCTAGTAAATTATCTTGATTCGAGCAAATTGAGTTGCATGGCATATTGAATGATGATTATTGTCCTCCACTCTTCTGTATGGCTTGCATAGTTCTTGTTCTGCATTTTGATAAGGTATATTCTATTTGTTTAATATGTTTAATATGTTTCCCTTAACTTGAGTATTGTATAAATTGACCGTATGGTAACATTCTCCATATGATATGCATGGTTTACTCAAGTTCAAGTATATGATTAATTCCATATGGTCAGGCACTACTCAGCCTCAGCCTTAAAATACCCGATGGGGTTGACTTTGGCATAGTATGTATGGTACCGCTGCAGTATGTTTATGTCTTGGGGCTTCCGGACTCCAGGAACGCGAGACCCATTCATACCCTAGCCCGGTCGATGGTGTTCTCAGTAGGCAAGATCCCAAAAAGGAGTATATGGCAAATGTAATAGCCACCTAGCTAGTATATCTATTTTATGATCCTTATAGCATGCTTATTCAAATGCACGATGCGCCTAGATAGAAACTTGAAACTCTATTAATCATATGTCTTTTATTTCTTCTTAAGGCAATGCATTTGGACAAGATTAGGTCATAGCTACCTGTGAGTCTAGAAGCAAAGTCGATTAGTAATTGATATGTTGCGTATACTGTCTTGACTTCTGTTGGTTCAAGTCATTTACTCTTTTCGATACAACGCGTGTTACCTTAATATTGCTTATACTTTGCTGAATCGTCGTATTCACAAGTTATTTAATGGTGTTACAGGTTCAGGTCCCAAACCCAATCCGGCATAGTCCCAGGTACCACCGAAAGGAGACCGCAAAGGATCCTTCAAATGGTTTTAATAGGCAGCAGAGTCTACTGACCGGCTTGTTCGGCGAGAGCGGTTCACCATTAACTACAAATTGTATATATTGGGATTTTGAATCTTTTAGCATTTGCATGATGCATCCATGTAGTCTGCATGGTAACACTTGACCTCGTTCTGTTGTAATCTCCTATACTCCCCGTTCAGCATGTTACACTTGATCTCCTTGCATGCATGAGCACATCATCTTGGGTCATGTGGGCAATGTGTATACTTACTCTACTAATCTTGCTCCTAAATATAATTAATGTTTAGATTGTTCACGGTTGTATTTGGGCTTGCTGAACTGTTCAATGATAAGGAAAGAAATTATAAGTGATATTGACAGGCTTCCGTGCACTGAATGTTCGAATAAGTGATCTGCTCAACACTTCACACATGTAAGCATGTGAATATCCCTTGTGTAATTCCATTCAACCTCCGGTCCGAGTGTGAATTGCATGGGAGTACGTATGTCACTGGTTAGGTTTTGACTAACTCCCAATTTCTGGGCTCGAGTTGTGACATATAGTGCATTTGTTAGCTTGTAAACTTTATTTTCAGACCCTTTAATCTCAAATCCAGGAGGCTGTTCAACATACACTTCCTTATGTAACTCTCCATTTAAAAAATCTGATTTTACATCAAATTGAAAATTTTTTCATCCTTTTTGGGTAGCCACGGCTAGTATAGTCCTTATATTGTCGATTCTAGCAATAAGAGAAAAAGTTTCAAAGAAATCAACACTTGGAACTTGTGCATACCCTTTTGCTACCAAACGGGCGTTGTATTTTTGCAAAGAACTATATGCATTAAACTTAGATTTGTAAGTCCATTTGAGCCCAATAGCCTCTTTACCTAGTGGTAAATCTACCAATTTCCATGTTTTGTTTTTTTCAATGGCACTCATTTCAAATTTCATTGCATCATGCCAATCTTTCTCTCTTACTCCATCTTCAAAACAAGTAGGTTCGGTGGCAAAGCATATAAAATCACATGACTGATAAATATCAACAAGACTTTTGACCTTTCTAGGAGGTGATGTGGATCCAATCGGACTTGATAGAGCATCAGGTGATGGATTAAAAGATGTTGTCTCTTCTTTTTCAACAATTAGAGGGTAGTGATCAACCTCATTATCCTACCTTCATCCATCATCCTCATTAAAAATTACATCCCAACTAATGAACAAATTTTCTTTTTCAGGATTATAAAGTCTATAGCCTTTTGTTTCTTCACTATATCCAACAAAAACGCACTAAAGACTCTTATCATCTAACTTGTGCCTTTTTTCACGGGCAATATGAGCATAAGCTGTAACACTCCGACCCGAGTTGACCCGGATTAGTGGGTAATTGCGTGTGTTTTTATTGCTAAGAGTGTTTCGATTTTGTTTCCTTTGGTTTTGACTCGTAGAGAGATCGTTGGGTTGAGTTTGACTTGGTCTAAGTAGATCGAGCCCTTTTTCGTAATTTTGGCTTTTGATTGACTTTGTCAGTTTTGCGTCATTTTGACATCAGCGCGTGTATTTCGTCGAGCTTGTCGATTGTCGTAACTGTCTTGGATCCGAATGAGTTCGTTTGCTTTTGTTGGACCGTCATTTGACTCAAACTGATATTTGTATAAGCTGTTTGGCCTTAAATGTAATTTAGACTCAAATTATGTATAAATATCCCACCAACTCTCCCATTTCTCTCGATCGTCTCTCAGCTCACTCTCTCTCACGCTCCAGCTCTTCTCTCTCTCGTCAGCTCTCTTTCTCTCCTTCTCCTTCTCTGTTCGATTGCTTGTGGGAGGAAGGAAGGAGCTTGTTCGCGTGTGTTTCCCGGTGGACTGAGCCAATCAACGTGTGGATTTCGTCCGTGAGGCAAGTATAAGCCCAAGATGTATGAACACCGATTGATATGGTTTTGATTGCTGTGTTTTTATGCTTCATTGTGTTTCTCAGTGTTAGACAGCCCTATTGAACTCATTTCACTGTTACCTTGCTGTTTCCAGCCGTTTTGCACAGTTTCTGTATGTCTGTAGTGATTTCAGGGAAATGAGTCCGTGCACTCACGGCTAAGCCGTGAAATGTGCTACGGCTAAGCCGAGACCCAACCGTAACCCAAACCGTAGAACAGTACAGACTGTTAGCTGAAAATAACTGGATGTTGGCAATTTGACATTCTTCTACGGCCCAGCCTGATCTACGCCGTACATTGTCTTACGGCTAAGCCGTGGACCAGGATACGGCTGAGCCGTAGAGCAAAATACGATTGAGCCGTAAATCCGAAGGGATATTTGGGAAACCTCAGCTCAGCCGCAGTGCATGTTACGGCTAAGCCGTAAGATGCCACGGCTAAGCCGTACGGTTACCTACGGCTACACCGTGAGACCTTGGAGAAGTAAATGAAAAGGGACTAGGTGTAAGCAAAAGACCGTATATGACTTTCATGTTAGAATGTAGCTAACCTGGACATGCCCAATGGAATGTTTGAGTGACATGAATGATCTCAAGGGCTGTGAATCATTCATGCTTGTTATCCAGTTGTTTAGCACCTCCCCATGGGTGTTGGTTTAAGGGACTTCGGTGCACACTCCAGACACTGCAACACTAGACAATGGTGCATCGAACAACTTAAAACTACATCAACATGCACGGTTAGAGACACTGGATAACTAGTGTAGGATTGGTTTGTAATGGACCTTGATTCGCATAAGCATTCTGATTTGTACAGCATATTGATTTCGGTTATGCCCTCTTATGTGTTCTGCGCTGGACCTCTCGATTCTGTGGGAAATGCAGCAACCCCAGAGCGAAGCCCGGGCGGAACCATTCTATTATTGTGTATTGTGTTTACCGTTGCTCCACTGGAGTATCAGTATCAGTATCAGTATCAGTATCAGTATCAGTATCAGTATCAGTTTATGTGATGCACTTCCTATTGTTCGTTCAGTATGATAAGTGACATGATAAGTGATAAGTGATAAGTGATAAGTGATAAGTGATCGAGGTGCATCATCCGCTTGATTGTGATTGGTATTGGCACTACTGAGCCTCAGCCTTAGGATACCCGACGGGGTTAACTTTGGTTTAGTTATGTGTTTGCCTCTGCAGAGTGTTTCCGTCCTGGGACTCCGGACCCCGGGAACTAGAGACCCATGCGTACCCTGGCCCGGTCGCTGGTGTTCTCATTCCGTCCGCTCTCGTAAGGGAGAAAATGGCCAATGTAGTAGCCACTTTGATTGTTATCTGTTTATGATTCGTACAGCATGCTTATTCATTGCATACATTGTTAGTATACGAACATGCTTTCTATGGATATTGCATTATGATTATTGTTCAGTATTATTCAGTATTATTCAGTATTAGACACGATTCGTGTTATCTTCTTGTCGGCTTATACTTTGCTAAGTCGTTGTACTTATTCGTTGTCTTTGTGTGTTGCAGGCTCAGATCCCTCTTCCGATCCTGCGTCGGTCGACCCGACTCCAGGAGAGGCTTGCGAGGCCCCCTCCGGCCTAGAGGAGTGGACTTGATCCATCCTCCAGAGTACGGTTTGCATCATTTTGTTTTCCCCATTCTTTGTGTTGGAGTCTCTTGAGGGGATTTTCTGTACTTGTAAAGTGGGCATTGAGTGATACCTGTATTTTGATTTTTGGATTGTTGTAAGCCCGCTTTATTTGTCATACGTTCCTGTAATTGTTATTGTTATCAGTTCATGATAGTTTGTGATCTCCCATTGTCTTTTGGTATTTTGTGGTATGCCTTGATACGTACAGCTTCCGCGTACAGTGGTTTGCACGTGTGATTGATCCCTTGTGTGTGTATTCCTGGATGGGGTCTAGGTGTACATGCACGGGAGTACGTGTGTCATTGGTTAGAGTTCCTCTGACCCCCGTTCCCTGGGCTCGGGTTGTGACATACGTATTGTATGGTATCAGAGCATTGTCTCTCAGAGCTTTGTCTCTCAGGGCATTGTCTCTATCTTAGTGTGTAAGCATGTAGGCATATAGGACGTGGTGAGATTTCGTAGTCCAGTTTGGACTGTTGTGTGTGGTCTCCTTGTCTTGTGAGTCTGTGTGAGTTACCGAGTGGGATAGCAGATTGACTTTTGTGTTTTGCAGGCTATGGCATCGGGATCTGGAACACACAACAACAATGATCAGGGAGATAACGAGAGTGGGTCAGCCGCTCCACAGCCACTCGTGAATTTCGACGAGCGCTTCTTGACTATGCTACAGGCGATTCATTCGTTGCAAGCGCAGGTCGTTTCGATCGTAGACCGACAGAGTCAAACGCCAGTTCGGCCTGCAGAGCAGCAAGTGGTCTTTCCGCCCAAGGAGAGCGATCCGAATGCGTTGTACGACAAATTCAGGAAACGTGGAGCCACAGAGTTCTATGGTAATGAAGATGCATTGAAGGCTGATCAGTGGCTAGAGCATATCGGAGACCTCTTCTCGACCATTATCTGTGATGACCGGCAGAAGGTTATGCTTACGGCATCGATGTTCCGAGAGGTGGCAAAGACCTGGTGGAAGAGTGTTAGTGCAGCTTATCTGACCATGCCTAGCGAAACAGTGTGGGAGACGTTCCAGAAGCAGTTCAGAAGAAAGTTCATTCCTGCTCATGTCCGGCGTGTGAAGGAGGTTGAGTTTCTGGCCTTACAGCAGCAGCAGCTGACCGTCTCAGAGTACATTCACCGCTTTACCCAATTGTCCCATTTTGCTGAGGACATGATCCATACCGAGGAGAAGAAGGTGAATCGTTTTATTTCTGGTCTGCATCCGAGATATGCGAATTTTGTGACTGCTTTTCAGAGACCAGCTACTTTTGATGATGCGGTCGACAGAGCACACGCTGCGGAAGCCAACCACCTAGCAGAGAGAGCCATGGACTTTAAGAGGAGTGCACCCGTGAGTTCCAGGGGACAGAGTCAGAAGAAATGGAAAGGGAAGCAAGGCACTTCGAGTTTCTTTGGGAGCAGATGTGAGTTTTGTGGATTGGGACATCCGACGGAGAAATGTTGGAAGAAGTCCGGAGCTTGTTTGAGTTGCGGATCGAGGGAGCATAAGATAGCTCAGTGCCCGACAGCTAGGCCTCTTCAGTCATCTAGATCTATGGGGTCATCTAAGTCTCTCAGTTCAGCAGCTTCGAACAGCCCCCATCCGTCTCGCCAAAGCCAGAAGCCCCAGCGTCAGACTGCTCGTGTGTATGCAGCCTCTCATGATCATGCAGAAGATGCGAAAGTGGTGGAAGGTAAAGTTCTTATTGCCCGAGCTGAAGCACATACACTATTTGATTCGGGATCTACGCGTTCGTATGTTGCACCTCGTTTTGCGGAACAGTTACCGCAACCCCCTCAGCCGCTACCCTATTTGTTAGTAGTGTCCACTCCTGTGGGCAAGAGAGTAGAGTGTAGTGTATACTACCCTCAGTGCGACGTGGTGATTGAAGGTCGCCAGCTGCCAGTTGATTTGGTTCTGTTGTCCATGTTGGATTTCGATGTGATCCTTGGAATGGACTGGCTAGCGCGGTATCGTGCCTGTGTTAACTGTTACAACAGGTCGATTTACTTCGATTTTGCGAAGGGGTTTCGTTTCGAGGGCAATCAGGAGAGATGCCCGAGGCGTGTCATCTCCGCATGCAAGGCGGATCGTTTGATACGCAGAGGTTGTGCAGGATTTCTTGCTTTCGTCTCGGAGAAGAAGGAGGTGAAGCAGTTGAGTGAGATTCCTGTTGTACGTGAGTTCCCGGATGTATTTCCGGAGGAAGTACCCGAGTTACCCCCTGTCCGAGATGTAGAGTTTGCGATCGACCTAGTGCCCGGTACAGCACCCATTAGTTTAGCTCCTTATCGTATGGCCCCTGCTGAGTTACTCGAATTGAAGACGCAATTACAAGATCTTTTGGAGAAGGGTTTCGTACGGCCGAGTGTGTCACCGTGGGGAGCGCCAGTGCTGTTTGTAAAGAAGAAGGACGGTACCTTGCGGATGTGTATCGACTACCGGCGATTGAACAAAGTGACGATCAAGAACAAATACCCATTGCCGCGTATTGATGAGTTGTTTGACCAACTCCAAGGTGCCGCTTATTTTTCCAAGATTGATCTAAGGTCAGGGTATCATCAACTTCGGGTGAAGGAAGAAGACATTGTGAAGACTGCTTTCAGGACACGGTATGGACATTTTGAGTTTCTCGTGATGCCATTTGGATTAACCAATGCGCCTGCTGCCTTTATGGCCTTGATGAACAGGATTTTCGCTCCTTTTCTGGATCGTTTTGTGGTGGTCTTTATCGATGATATTTTGGTGTATTCGAAGACCCCAGAGGAGCATGAGGAACATCTACGTCGAGCCTTACAGTTGTTGAAAGAGCATCGATTATATGCTAAATTGTCGAAGTGTGATTTTCGGCTCGAGCAGGTAGCTTTTCTTGGTCATACCATTTCACGAGATGGGTTGGCAGTGGATCAGATGAAAGTTGAAGCAGTGATGAATTGGCCCAGCCCAAAGACTGTGACGGAGATACGGAGTTTTCTTGGATTAGCTGGATATTATCGTCGATTTATTCAAGATTTCGCCAAGATTTCAGCCCCGTTGACTCGATTGACCAGGAAGAATGTTCCTTTTCTGTGGACGGACGAATGCGAGTGCCATTTCCAGATGTTGAAGGAGAAGCTTACTTCGGCTCCAGTTTTGACGTTACCGGATGGGCATGAAGGATTTATGATTTACTCTGATGCTTCTCGAGTCGGTTTGGGATGTGTTTTGATGCAACATGGTAAAGTGATTGCCTATGGCTCGAGACAACTTCGGGAGCACGAGAAGAACTATGCTACGCACGATTTAGAGTTGGCAGCCATCGTTTTTGCGTTGAAGATGTGGAGACATTATTTGTATGGCGTGACATTTGAAGTGCATTCAGATCACCATAGTCTACAGTATCTCTTCACGCAGTCTGAGTTGAATATGAGACAGCGAAGGTGGCTTGAGTTGATCAAGGATTTTGATTTCCCCATCAAGTATCATCCAGGGAAAGGCAATGTTGTCGCAGATGCTTTGAGTAGGAAGTCGGAGATTCTTCAGGCCTTGGATAGCCTTTATTTTGTGAGGCATGCACAGCCAGTGGAACTGCAATCGGTGGAGAATTGTTTGACACTTGCCAGCACAGTGAGCTTTCAGCCTGACATCATTCAGCGTATCAAAGACCAGCAGTTCGAAGATGCGATGTTGAAGCGAATTCGGGATAGCATTGCAGATCGACCAGACTTTCGTTTGGAGGGCGATGTCTTGTATTTCAGGAGCAGATTATGTGTGCCAGCAGTAGAAGCTTTGAAAGAGAGTTTGATGACCGAAGCACACCATGCACGTTACTCTATGCACCCTGGAAGTACGAAGATGTACCGAGCTCTCAAGGACAGATTCTGGTGGAACAATATGAAGAGAGAAATTGCTCGGTTTGTTGCCAGATGTTTGACTTGCCAAAAGGTGAAAGCTGACCATCAGAGACCTCCAGGTTCCTTACATCCATTGCACATTCCCCAGTGGAAATGGGAGCACATTTCGATGGACTTTGTTTCGGGTTTACCCCTGACGAGCAAGAAGAACAGTGCCATTTGGGTGATCGTGGACAGACTGACGAAGACAGCCCATTTTCTTCCATTCAAGAAAGGCATGACATTTTCCGAGATGGCGAAGAAGTTCGTTGATGAGATCGTGAGACTACATGGTACGCCCGTGTCAATTGTGTCAGATCGAGATAGCCGCTTTGTTTCTTCATTTTGGAGAGCATTTCAGGAAGCCATGGGAACGAAGTTGAGCTTTAGTACGGCGTATCACCCGCAGACTGATGGACAGTCGGAACGAACTATTCAGACGCTTGAGGACATGTTACGGGCCAGTGTGCTGAATTTCGAGAAAGAATGGGATTTGCATCTCTCGTTGTGCGAGTTCGCGTATAACAATAGCTTCCACGAGAGTATTGGAATGGCACCCTATGAAGCTTTGTATGGACGGAAATGTAGAAGTCCTGTTTGCTGGGAAGAAGTTGGAACAAGGAGTTTTCACGGACCGACGATCATTGCTGAGACTACAGAGAAAGTTCAGAAAGTTATTGACAATTTGAAGATTGCCCGATCGAGACAGAAGAGCTATGCAGATACGAGAAGAAGAACCTTGACATTTCAGGTTGGAGATTGGGTATTCCTGAAGGTCTCACCGATGAAAGGTACAGTACGATTCGGTCAGAAGGGAAAGTTAGCGCCAAGATATGTGGGTCCATTTGAGATCAAGAGCCGGATTGGAGATCTAGCGTACAGATTGATTCTACCCGTGGAGTTTTCTGGAGTACACGACGTTTTTCATGTGTCTATGCTTCGCAAGTATGTTCGAGACCCGACGCACGTGATTCGATACGATGATATTCAGATGCAACCTAATGCGTCCTACGTTGAGCGTCCGCTCCGTATTGTTGGGACCAGAGAACAGCTCTTGCGTACGAGGACTATCCGATGGGTCAAGGTACTTTGGGAACATCATGGACCTGATGAAGCCACGTGGGAATTAGAAGATCAGATGGCGCGTCAGTATCCTTATCTGTTTGCTCAGGTACGCTTTCATTCCGAGGACGGAATGATGTCCAAGTAGGGGAGGATGTAACACTCCGACCCGAGTTGACCCGGATTAGTGGGTAATTGCGTGTGTTTTTATTGCTAAGAGTGTTTCGATTTTGTTTCCTTTGGTTTTGACTCGTAGAGAGATCGTTGGGTTGAGTTTGACTTGGTCTAAGTAGATCGAGCCCTTTTTCGTAATTTTGGCTTTTGATTGACTTTGTCAGTTTTGCGTCATTTTGACATCAGCGCGTGTATTTCGTCGAGCTTGTCGATTGTCGTAACTGTCTTGGATCCGAATGAGTTCGTTTGCTTTTGTTGGACCGTCATTTGACTCAAACTGATATTTGTATAAGCTATTTGGCCTTAAATGTAATTTAGACTCAAGTTATGTATAAATATCCCACCAACTCTCCCATTTCTCTCGATCGTCTCTCAGCTCACTCTCTCTCACGCTCCAGCTCTTCTCTCTCTCGTCAGCTCTCTTTCTCTCCTTCTCCTTCTCTGTTCGATTGCTTGTGGGAGGAAGGAAGGAGCTTGTTCGCGTGTGTTTCCCGGTGGACTGAGCCAATCAACGTGTGGATTTCGTCCGTGAGGCAAGTATAAGCCCAAGATGTATGAACACCGATTGATATGGTTTTGATTGCTGTGTTTTTATGCTTCATTGTGTTTCTCAGTGTTAGACAGCCCTATTGAACTCATTTCACTGTTACCTTGCTGTTTCCAGCCGTTTTGCACAGTTTCTGTATGTCTGTAGTGATTTCAGGGAAATGAGTCCGTGCACTCACGGCTAAGCCGTGAAATGTGCTACGGCTAAGCCGTAAAATGGCTTACGGCTAAGCCGAGACCCAACCGTAACCCAAACCGTAGAACAGTACAGACTGTTAGCTGAAAATAACTGGATGTTGGCAATTTGACATTCTTCTACGGCCCAGCCTGATCTACGCCGTACATTGTCTTACGGCTAAGCCGTGGACCAGGATACGGCTGAGCCGTAGAGCAAAATACGATTGAGCCGTAAATCCGAAGGGATATTTGGGAAACCTCAGCTCAGCCGCAGTGCATGTTACGGCTAAGCCGTAAGATGCCACGGCTAAGCCGTACGGTTACCTACGGCTACACCGTGAGACCTTAGAGAAGTAAATGAAAAGGGACTAGGTGTAAGCAAAAGACCGTATATGACTTTCATGTTAGAATGTAGCTAACCTGGACATGCCCAATGGAATGTTTGAGTGACATGAATGATCTCAAGGGCTGTGAATCATTCATGCTTGTTATCCAGTTGTTTAGCACCTCCCCATGGGTGTTGGTTTAAGGGACTTCGGTGCACACTCCAGACACTGCAACACTAGACAATGGTGCATCGAACAACTTAAAACTACATCAACATGCACGGTTAGAGACACTGGATAACTAGTGTAGGATTGGTTTGTAATGGACCTTGATTCGCATAAGCATTCTGATTTGTACAGCATATTGATTTCGGTTATGCCCTCTTATGTGTTCTGCGCTGGACCTCTCGATTCTGTGGGAAATGCAGCAACCCCAGAGCGAAGCCCGGGCGGAACCATTCTATTATTGTGTATTGTGTTTACCGTTGCTCCACTGGAGTATCAGTATCAGTATCAGTATCAGTATCAGTATCAGTATCAGTATCAGTTTATGTGATGCACTTCCTATTGTTCGTTCAGTATGATAAGTGACATGATAAGTGATAAGTGATAAGTGATCGAGGTGCATCATCCGCTTGATTGTGATTGGTATTGGCACTACTGAGCCTCAGCCTTAGGATACCCGACGGGGTTAACTTTGGTTTAGTTATGTGTTTGCCTCTGCAGAGTGTTTCCGTCCTGGGACTCCGGACCCCGGGAACTAGAGACCCATGCGTACCCTGGCCCGGTCGCTGGTGTTCTCATTCCGTCCGCTCTCGTAAGGGAGAAAATGGCCAATGTAGTAGCCACTTTGATTGTTATCTGTTTATGATTCGTACAGCATGCTTATTCATTGCATACATTGTTAGTATACGAACATGCTTTCTATGGATATTGCATTATGATTATTGTTCAGTATTATTCAGTATTATTCAGTATTAGACACGATTCGTGTTATCTTCTTGTCGGCTTATACTTTGCTAAGTCGTTGTACTTATTCGTTGTCTTTGTGTGTTGCAGGCTCAGATCCCTCTTCCGATCCTGCGTCGGTCGACCCGACTCCAGGAGAGGCTTGCGAGGCCCCCTCCGGCCTAGAGGAGTGGACTTGATCCATCCTCCAGAGTACGGTTTGCATCATTTTGTTTTCCCCATTCTTTGTGTTGGAGTCTCTTGAGGGGATTTTCTGTACTTGTAAAGTGGGCATTGAGTGATACCTGTATTTTGATTTTTGGATTGTTGTAAGCCCGCTTTATTTGTCATACGTTCCTGTAATTGTTATTGTTATCAGTTCATGATAGTTTGTGATCTCCCATTGTCTTTTGGTATTTTGTGGTATGCCTTGATACGTACAGCTTCCGCGTACAGTGGTTTGCACGTGTGATTGATCCCTTGTGTGTGTATTCCTGGATGGGGTCTAGGTGTACATGCACGGGAGTACGTGTGTCATTGGTTAGAGTTCCTCTGACCCCCGTTCCCTGGGCTCGGGTTGTGACATAAGCTGTAGAACCAAAAATCTTTAAGTGACTTGCATTTGGCTTTCTCCCATACCATGCTGCATATCGTGTTTTTCCATTGACTGCTTTTGTAGGAAAGCGATTAAGTAAGTAAACCACTGTAGATACTACTTCAGCCCAGAAGCTTTTTAGGAGCCCTTTTTCTTTTAACATGCATCTTACTATTTCAATAATGCTACAATTTTTCACTCCGCGATTTCAATTTGCTGTGGAGTGAAACTTACAATAAGTTCTCTCCGGATTCCTGCATCTTTACAAATCGTAAGGAAATCCTTGGATGTAAAATCACCCCCTCGGTCAGTTCTTAATGTCTTAATTAAAAAATCACTTTGTTTTTCAACATAAGCTCGAAATTGTAGAAAGCATGAAAGAGCTTTAAATTTTTTCTTAAGAAAATACACCTAAATCATCCTTGTGCAGTCATCAACAAATGATAAAAAAATACTTGCTATCACCAAGTGAATTTGTGCACATAGGGCCATAGAAATTAGCATGTACCAACATTAAAGGTTGATTAGCCCTCCAAGATTTACCCGTTGGAAAAGGGGTTCAATGATGTTTTCCAAAAATACAAGCTTCACATATTTTGTTACCATGATGCACAACAGGAAAGACAACAACCACGCTTTTTTTATACAGTGAAACCAAACCATGAAAATTTAGATGTCCATATCTATTATGCCAAAGCCATGAACTACCATACTCCACAGACTTGAATGCATTGAGGGTAAGAGTAAAAATTTTGAGAGGAAACATTTTGTTTGTCATTTTCACTATCATGACCAACTCCATATTCTTCTTTTTAAATAACATGCATTATCCTCATCAAAAATCACATAATACCCTTTTTTGATTAACTGTCCTAAGCTAATTAGGTTTTGAGCCAAACCTCGTACAAACGTAACATCGGGTATGAGCTTTGTACCTGACTTGGTGTTCACAGAGACAATTCCTTTGCCTTGCACCTGGACTTGACTATGATTTCCCATTAGGACTCGTGATCTTACTGACTCGTCCATCTCAACAAACAATGTTTTATCACCTGTCATATGGTTACTGCACCAACTATCTAAAAACCAAATATTTCCAACAAATTTAGCATTTGTAGATAAACATGAGAGAAATAAATTTTCCTCAACTTCATCATTTGTCTTTTCTTCATGGAAATTTGCTTGATTTGTGTTTTTATGCCAACAATCCTTTTCTTCATGTCCAAATTTGTTACAAATTGAACATTGAGGCATAGTTGAGGACTTATTTTTGTACCAACAATCTTTTCAATACGACCTCTTTTCTTGCAATTATAGCATTGAGGAGGTTTGAGATTACCTTTGTTGTGGTTTCTCTCATTTCCATTATGCATGGTTCTTCCTTGGCTTCTTCCACAAAAATTTTGCCTCCCACGACCACGATGTTGTCTATGTTACCTTTGGTTGGAGATAGCTCCTGCATTGCTGCTTAATCCCTTTTTTAAATCAAGTGTTGTTTGGAAAACCTACTCAACTAGCTTATCTGCATTTCTGTTTAACCTTTCTTCATGTGTTTACAAAGGACCCATTAGTTGATTCAAAGATAATTTAGTTAAATCCTTCGATTCTTCAATGGCAACAACAACACGGTCAAATTTGAGAGTAAGACTTCTTAACACGTTTTCAACAATTTTTTGATCAGTTAAGTCCTCACCGACAGACCTAATTTGGTTCACATTAGTTGTGACTCTTGTGAAGAATTCTTGAATGGACTCAAAAGTTTTCGTCAATAAATTTTCAAACTCATAGCGAAGAGTTTGTAATTTCAAGGCAACAACTTGACTTAATCCTTTTTTATTCATCTCGAAGCAATTCTCATGCTTCATGTAATGTGGTGGCTCCTATTATCCTAGGAAAGATGGTCTCGTCCAAAGCTTATTGGATGTAAATAAGGCCTTTGCATCCTTTTTCCAATTTTCTTTCATCTCTTTTTTTTTTTTTTTTGGGCTGCACTGAGTCTACCCTCTTGTGAGTCATATTCAAGTAAGTCACTCTTAACTAAATCCCATAAATCGTATGAAATAAACAAAGTTTTCATTTTGATACTCCAAAACAAAGTTTTATCACCTTTAAAAATAGGAACCAATAGTTGAGAAACACTTATAGCACTGTTGTTAGCCATTTCTTCCTTCTTTTTATTTTTTTTCTTCTTCCTTCGCTTGCAGCACACCCAGAGTAGTTGTCTAGGCAAGTTTGCAACTGAAACAGTGCAGTTGAAAGAGCAGGCATATCGACTTCTTTTGGGCTTTTCCAAGCTTTGATACCACAAAATGTTGGCTGCTAGCAAGACAAATGTAGGTTGGTGACAAAAGAGTGGCCAACTACCTTTATAGGATAGTGTAGACACACTGCAGAAAGTTGCACACACAAGAAGCAAACTGAATGGGAGAGAGAGTTAAGCATAGATCGTACCAAAGTTTTTTTTTTTATTCATTTCACACAAGAACTTCATTAACACATAACACTTAAATACACATAGGTGACTAACAACAAAAGGACACGTGTCCCATGACCACCTAGACTCTAGAACTAACAAGGACACATTCACATACACTATTGTACACTTCTTCAAAACCAATGACTTATTCAAAGTACAACTTAAGACACACAGCATAGCATTTAAATTAGTCTAATAGTTTAACAGTTCTTAATGATAGCTCCTTACGCCAAGAGATTTCTAGGCAAGTGATTATGCATAGGATCTCATAAATTTTCTTACATCGCCAACCCCGAAAGTGTAGCCTAAATTGGATGGAAAAGATTCCAAATGCATGTTAAAGAAATTGTTGATGAGATTGTTAGGGTTGCGATGGAGGACATGGCCATGAAGCAGAAGGAGAATCCCGTGATAGTAATTGTAACTGAGGAAACTGGGTCTAGTCCTGATATCGCTCCTAAGGGTTCTGCAAAAAGGATTTAGAATGTGTGGCACCCTAGGCTTCCCAAGGGGTTGATGAGAAAGCTACTTCTGTAGAGTCAGGACTGGGAGCCTCTGATGCGGTCATTCTCAAGGCTAGTGATCCGATTAAAACTTTGCAACAAGATAAGCTAAGCAACATTGAGCATTCTCCTACTGTTTATTTTGAGAACCAAGAGGTAGCTGGCGTTTCACCAGTCTCTGGGGCTTTAGGGACTCAAGGGGTTGCACTTTTGAAGAGAAAGCGCATGTAGAAAATCTCTATAGAAAATTTCTATTCCGAGTGTTGCTGCTACCCTTGTTGAGACAGGACCAGCTAAACGCTATGCTTCTATTGCTGAGGGTTCTCCATTGTATCATCCATTGACCGCTTCACAGCCGGAGAAATGGTAAGACTTGAAAAAGTAGTCACCGAAACTAATGATTCCAACTACTTCTTAGATGGAGGGTTGCCCATAAGCGGTATGCCACGAAAGAGGATTGGAACTCTATTAAGGTGGCGAAGGAAACCATGTAGCTCTCTTTGAGTGATCTCCTACATGCTTTATCTTTAGACGAGGTCCAGCTTATTGGATCTTTCCGTTGCTTGGTGGACTTTGCTTTGGCTATTGGTGCTAGGGCCATGGATGTGTGTCCTCTAACAGTTATTTTCAACGAGCTTTTTGAAAAAGTTGATAAGTGGCAAACACGGGCTATAGTAAATCTTGTTGTCTTTTATCAACTAGAAGTGCTTGACAAGAATCTGCGCAAGGTTACGCAGCTCAGGTAGCTAAGAGTGCAACCCTCTCTCAACAATGGCTATGATAAGAGGTTAGTGGAGACTCTAAGAAAGCATGTCAAGATTGCTTTAAAGAAGTTGGCCGAACTTTGGGCTTCATATGCTAAAGATGAGGCTCTATTTACTTCTTCCTCCAAGAAGTTAACACAGCATTAATAGCAAACTGAATGCTAGGAAGGCTTAACTCACCAAGCTGGTAAGATCCGTAGAAGAGGCCCTTAACATAAAAATGGGAGAAGTTGCTTCTTAGCCTGTTGCTCATGCCTATGTGGCCCATCGGCAAGCTTCTTTTGAGCTCAAAGAATTTTCTAAGCAAATACAAAAATTCCTCTACCTCTGATTTTTTTTCTTCTTGTAATGAAACTTGAATGATATTTATTAATGTATGATTGTTTTGTAAAGGCTTTGGATGATTCTTTTTTTGTTTTTTTTTTTTTTTGGTGGTTTGATGTATGTGGTCTGAGGTCTTGTTTGACTAAAGACTATAGACCTTAAAGGCAAAAAGGGGTCATATGACTAGGTTTTAGCTGGTGTCTGATTGTATTCACTCTATCGAGGGACCGTGACTTTTTCCCTTTCGGACTGTCGGGAAGGGTCGAATGAATAGACATTAGCAAACAACTTAATGTGTGACTTAAATTTGGGGACTTCGACTTACTTATTCCTCCTTCATTATTCAAAAGAGATCAGATGAATGGATGTTGGCTGGTGTCTTAATGCAAAACTTCATCCTAGGTCCTTGATCTTATGCAGTACTGATTATCGCGAGGGGTTTGCATGTTTCAACATGAGACCTTCTATCCATTTTTTTTCTTCTTCTTCCTTTTTTTTTTTTTTTGGTTTAAGAGGAAGCAGCCTCCTTTTTGGGTAGTACTGCTTCATACACCAATCTCTTTTCATGGTGAGGATGGTATAAGTGCCATTGGAGCAAACTTTGTCAATGACGAATGGTCCTTCCCATTTTGATTCAAATTTCCCTTTCGACTTATCAATGGGGATGATCAATCTCCTGATGGCTAACACTAAGTCGCCCTTTTGAGATGACCTTTCTTTTACCTTTTTACCAAAGGCCTTGGCCATTTGAACGTTATATAACTTGATGCTTTACCGACCCGCCGATCATTTTTCATCGAGACTTTCAAGTTCTTAAAGTCTTAGTTTTGTATTTTTCCTCTTGAATGAGTTTTTCTGCGAGAGCCCCACAGAAGTAAGGGAGTTGTATCTTAAGGGGTCACTACTTTACACCCGTAAACCAGGGAGTAAGGGGTAGACTTAGTGGGACAATGAATAGTGGTCCAATAAGCTTATAACACTTCTAGTAGCTTTGTACCCTATGGATTTTTGTTGTTTGAGAACATCTTTATCAATATTTTGTAAATTGTCTTGTTGAGTTGTTCTGCCAAGACGTTTGCTATGGGGCTATAGGCCATGGACGAGCAACATTAGATCCCGTATTTGTCACAGAACCTATAGAACTTGTCATTGTTAAATTGCAGTCGCTTGTTATGGTACAGTCATTTCAACACCCAAAACTACAAATAATATTTATCTTTACAAAACTAATAATTGTACTTGCCTTGACTTCAGTTAAGGGTACTGCTTCAACCCATTTGGAGAAGTAGTGTGTAGAAGCTAAGTTGACATGATGTCCCCGATCTGAAGATGGGTGAATTTTTCCTATAATATCCATCTCCAATGCTTCAAACGGCCAAGAAACAAATGTCTAGTGTAAGTTCTCTGGAGGCACATGAATGTAGTCTCTATGAATTTAAAATGTAGTCTCTGTGAATTTGACATTCTCTACACCTTTTTTGCAAATTTCATAGCATCAGAGACCATTGTTGGCCAATAATAACCCAGCCTTTGAATTTGATCATTTAATTTTGGTCCAGGTAAAGGCGCTCCGTATAAGCCAGCATATTCTTCTTCAGGGTTTCTTCTGCTTTCTTTTGAGATAAGCAGCGAAGAAGAACCCCTCATAGGATTTCTGATACAACATCTTTGAGGCCATGTCAAAGTGGAATTTAAGAGCTCGCCTTTGGACACTTGCTCTATTTTAGGAGTTTCTAGTATAACTCCATAGAGTATGTTATCAATGAAGAGTACTCGCCAGTCTCGAAAAGCATTATCAAAGGAGGAAATGCGACTTTCAAAAACTGTTGGAGAACCTCCCAGAGGTGGTAGGAATTGTCGTTCAATAACTATGATGTTGATCTAATCACCTTCTAGTACGGCCAATGATGCTGCTAAACTGGTAAATGAATCAGCTTTGGGATTTTACTGTCTTGGGACATGGTTGAACTTGATTAAGGAAAATTGTTCACTTAACTATTGAGCTCGATTGTGATATTGTAGTAGACTTGGCGCCTTCACCTCATATTCTGAGTTCATTTGCTTAATAACAAGTTGAGAGTCTTCGTAAGCCTCTAGGATGTTGATAGTAGATTTAAAAGTGAGTTCCAATTTGATGATTAGGGCTATGTTTCCTGCTTCAGTATTGGAGCAGGTTTTAGTTAGGGAGAAAGAATGTAGTATGTATGTCTTCTCTGGGTTGTAGAAGACAATTCCTGCTCCCGCCACCATCTGCTGATGTTCATTAGTTTTTTACGGTCCATCAAATTACATAATCCATTGAACATCTGGATTTATCTCTATTACAGAATCTTCCAGGAGGAACATAGATTCATCCAGGAGTTCTTCTACAAGCTTAGGAGCTTCCACCAATGGATGTTTTGCTAAGAAGTTGGCTAAGGCTAAGGCTTGTCCTTTAACAACCTTCGCCAAGATATATCTAGGGTAATATTATGTAAGCATGATGGATCACTTTTCTAATCAATCACTTAAATCTCCAACTTTTGATACCAATACCTTTATCAGATTTATCCGAGAGATTAGGTATATGGTGTGGGAGCATAAGTAATGTCACAATTTTTGGACAACAAACATGAGTGCCAAGCATTCCTTTTCGATTGGAGAGTATTTGTGTTCGACTCATATCATCATTCAAGAAAGGTAATAAAGGGCGACCTCTTTTCCTTCATCGTTCTCTTGTGGGAGTAATGCTCCTAATGAATGATCCAGAGTCCTTGTGTAAAGGATAAAAGGTCTTATTGATATCATGGCCACAAGAGTGGGTAGTTTTGTGAGTTACCTTTTAATGTCCCGGAAGGCATCATCACATTCTTTGGCCCATATAAATTCTACCCCATTTTTCATTAACTTAGAGAATCGTCAACATTTTCCTGATAGATTCAAAATGAACTTGCATGCCAACTTTCCTTGCAATCCTCTAAGTTGTTTTAGCGTTTGAAGCAGGGGAATTTCTAGTATGGCCGTAACTTTGTTAAGATCCAACTCAATTCCTTCTTTTCGAAGGATAAACCCTACATCTTTCCTAAGCAAACTATGAAGGAGCACTTTAAAGGGATCATCCGAAGCTTGAATCTTTCTAATCATTCAAAGACCTTGCAAAGATCTGTTAGATGCTCTGTAGCTTTCTTACTTTGATAGCCACGTCATCGACGTAACATTTGACGGCCTTACATTGCATATCTTTAAAGATTTTCATCATGACCCTCTAGTAGGTAGCTCTAGCATTCTTAAGTCTGAAGGGCATGACCGTGTAACTGTAAATTCCAAATGGAGTTTGGAACGAAGTATGCTTCTCGTCTTCATGATGCATTTTTATCTGATTGTATCCCAAGAACCTGTCTAGGAATGACATTTTTTTCATATCTAGAAATGCTATCTATCATGAGTACTGGAATTGGTAATGGGAAGTCATATTTTGGACATGCCTTGTTCGTCGCGAATGAAATTGACATCTCTAAGCTTCTGAACTTCTTTTTCTATTTTGTCCATCTTATTCGGTTTTGTTCACCTATGATCTTGTTTCACAAGCTTCATATCTGATTAAATATTTAACTTGTGAACCACAACTTCAGGATCAAGTCCTAGCATTTTTGCAGAAGTCTAAGCAAAGAAACCTACAAACGTATGCAAAAAGCTAATATAATGGTTAAGTTCTTTTCCTTTTTTTTTAACTTACAAAGGTTGGGTGAGGGTTTTCCGAATTGCCTAATTTTATTTCATGCACTTGGTCTTTAGTTGGGGAATTAGGAGATGGTTCTTCTTCTTCGAAAGCTCACAATTCCATAAATCTCTCTGAGGTGTCACTTTTAGTTTGAGTCATGGCCTTATCCCTTTCCAAGGATTTTTCTTTGTTGGCTTTTTGTCTTTTACATTTAATACAAGATGATTATGCTCCTCTTGGCCCTAGCTGTTTGTTCCTTCGCTCGATGACCATGTGATTTGCTAAGGAGCACCGTCGCTATTGCTACCTTCTTCATTCTATTGGAAAGCAGCCCACTCATCGAGTTCATAGGCTAGGATAGTTTCTTTAGAATCATCCATCTTGTACTCATCTACAAAAGAGACATCTTCCACTTCGAATTCGGGCATCTTTTAAGGGCTACTACTATAATGGGTGTACCCGAGGCCATAAGTATGAGTATCTATATGGGCTTCACTTCTAAGTTCCTCCCACTATTAGTGGGTCATGTGTAACACTCCGACCCAGCTTGACCTCGTTTAGCGTCTAGTTAATCTTGTTTTTGTTGTTAATTGTGTTTTGTTTGTGTTTTGTTTTCGTTACGGGTCATGGATAGGTAGTTGGGTTGAGTTTGACCTGGATTAAGTAGATCAAGCCCTTTTTCGTAATTTTAGCTTTTCTTAGACATGGTCATTTTTGCATCATCTTGAGGTCAACACGTGTCTTTCGTTGAGCTCGTTAACTTTCGTAACTACGTCATTTGCAACCGACGTCGTGTGTTTCGATTGGACCTTGATTTGACTCAAACTGAAAATAGACTTATGACTTGGCCCTTCTTGGAATTTGATCAACCCATTACTTATATAAGCTCTCACCCAATTCACCAACACTCACGTTCTCTCTCTTGTTCTCTCTCGTTTTCCCTCAACTTCACTGTGCACGTGGAATTCTCTTCTCCTTCACTTGATTTCTCTCCATCGATCTAGCTTGTGGTTCTTGCATGTGCAATTGAGGTGAGTGGAAGTCTTCCATTCTTCTCATCTCCTTTCTCTATCTCTTCTCCTTCTTGCTTCTTTGCATGGTGTGTCTGTGTGTTGTGGATTTCTCTCCATCTCTCATGCATGCATGTGGTTTTGCTTGTGTTAGGTTGTGTTTGGATCCAAGGGCTACCATTGTGCATTTGAATTTCCAATTGAGGCAAGTATAACCATAACATTGAGAACCCATGTTGGTATGCATTGAATTGGGTTGATCTTACATGTATTGATATGGAAATAAGTGTTTACAGCTCACTTGATACTCATTGCTTCAGTTCTTGTGTATTCCCATTGATAAATTGCCCCTATGATGCATTCCCAGCTATTCTGTACATGTTTCAGGAAATGGAATTCGTACAGGTACGGCTAAGCCGTATGCTTCTTACGGCTCACAATCCAGAGAGGAGAAAAACCCAGTTTTCCTCTACGGCTAGGGCACGGCTAAGCCGTGGAATGCCCTACGGCTAAGCCGTAGCTCAGCTGTGGCCCAGCCGTAGAACAATACAGGGTGCAATTTCTGGAATAACTGAGAGTCAGCAACTGACAGACCTTCTACGGTCCAGCCACGGCTAAGCCGTAGACCACACACGGCTAAGCCGTAGCACACACACGGCTAAGCCGTAACCACACATGAAGAATAAGGCTAGGTGTAACGATAAGACCTATATGACCTTCATGATAGAATGTAGAGCACCGAGACTTGCCCAACGGATGTGATACTACGCGTGAATGATCTCGAGGGCTGCGAATCATTCATGTTCGTTATCCGGATGTTAAGCACCTCCCCATGGGTGTTGGTTTAAGGGACTTCGTGCATCGCCCGATTCCAGGCAACACTAGACAACGGTGTATCGAATAACTTAAAACTACATCATCATGCACGGTTAGAAACACCGGATAATTAGATTAGAATTGGTTTGTAACTTAAGATGATTCGATTTCGCATGATTTGTTGCATACCATATTGCATTCGATCATTGATCTCACACTCTGACATGATTACTTGTATCCCGTTACTTTACCTTCACATTGCGATTATTTACCCTGAGTATACATGTATGATATGTTCAATTCCAGATATGCACGCATGATATATGATCACGATCTACTCAGGTTTTCATGATTGACTTTGTATGGTCAGGCTCTACTTAGCCTCAGCCTTAGGATCCCGACGGGGTGAATTTGGTATAGTTATAAGGACCTGCTGCAGTATGGATTTTGTCTTGGGGAACCGGACCCCAGGAAACCGAGACCCATTGTACCCTGGCCCGGACAATGGTGTTCTTTGCATGTTACAAGATCCCTCTTTTGGGAGCATATGGTAATGTAGTAGCCACTAGTCATGTACACAGCATGTTATCCTTGATTCACACAGCATCTTTCTTTCTTGCATGATAGCCTAGTATACGAAAATGCTTTCTTTAATAACATGATGTTCTTTATTCTATTAGACACAGCGTGTGTTAACTTGCTATGGTTTATACTTTGCTGAATCTTCGTATTCACAGTTGTTTTTGGTGTTGCAGGCCCAGATCCCCCTGCCGAACCCTCGCCGGTCGGCCAGGCTCCAGATGAGACCCCCGGGGCCCCATCAGGCCTAGAGGAGTGGATGTGATCACTCCACGGGAGCGCGTTCATGGCATGCATCATGTTGGAGTCATGTTTTGAGGATTTTCAGACTTGTATATGTCATGACATGTCACTATTGTATTTATCCTTTTGTTCTTTTGTAAATGTTCATATGTAATTATGTCAGTCCTTTCCTTGTATCCTCTTCTTGTGCTATTAGTTGTTTATGTTTCTGATATTTACAGCTTCCGCATACTTGCTTGGCACGTGTGCTTGTTCCCTTGTGCGTGTGCATTTAGACTCGGTCTACGTGTGCATGCACGGGAGTACGTGTGTCATTAGGTTTGGCTTTTGCTAACCCCCGAACCCTGGGCTCGGGTTGTGACATACGTATTGTATGGTATCAGAGCATTCCTTGCTCATTCCTTGTTCTAGTGTGATAAGCATGTAGGCATGTAGGATCGTGGTGAGGATACGATTATTTCTTTGTGTTCTTTCTAGACTTTGGGGTTTGTTGGGCGCTATTGTTTTGTGTTTGTGTCTGACTCGTTCCATTTTACAGGATGGCATCAGGTTCTGGTTCTCAGCAGAACGCCGGAAATAACGAGAGCGGATCTGCACCATCACCGCAGACACCGAATACAGATGAACGCATCCTCATGTTATTCCAGTCCCTTCAGGCACAATCGCAATCCATGCAGAACTTGCAAGCCCAAGTGACAACCATGTTAGACCGACAAAGCCAAGTCCCAGCTCAGTCACATGTAGACCAGCAGGTGATCTTGCAGCCTCGAGAGAGTGACCCGAATGCCCTCTATGGTAAATTTCGCAAGCGAGGAGCTATTGAGTTCTATGGAACAGAAGAGCCACTGAAGGCAGAACAGTGGTTAGACCAGACAGAGGATGTCTTTGAGACCGTCGTGTGCACGAACCGACAGAAGGTCGGACTAGCAACTTCTATGTTTAGAGATGTCGCAAAGCCTTGGTGGAAGAGCGTGAAAGATTCATACAGAGATATCCCTAGTGCTACGGTGTGGGAGATGTTCAAGCAACAGTTCAGGAGGAAGTTCATCCCGGCTCATGTGTTTCGAGCCAAGGAGGTTGAGTTCCTAGCTCTCCGCCAGCAGCAGATGACAGTAGCAGAGTATGTAAACAAGTTTATGCAGTTGTCGCTTTTTGCTCCGGACATGATCAGTACCGAAGAGAGGAAGGTGAACAGGTTTGTGGAAGGTTTGCATCCCCGGTACATGCACCACGTGACAGCGTTTCAGCGTCCCGCTACGTTCGATGATGCAGTGGACAGGGCCTATTCTGCTGAGGCCATCCACCAAGCTGCTAAAGCCGTTGAACCCAAGCGACAGCCGCCTTTCAGTGCACGAGGACAAGTACAGAAGAAGACCAAAGGCCAGCAGAGTACTTCTAGTTCCAGTGGAGTGACTTGTGGATATTGCGGCAAGAGCCACACGACCGAAGCTTGTTGGAGGAAGGCCGGTGCTTGTTTTATTTGCGGTTCGAGGGAGCATATGATCGCCAATTGTCCTCGACAGAGAGCTTCCGGTGCAGTTCCTAGCAGACCCAGTGCACCTACAGCTCCGAGCAAGCTACAGTCAGCTCGTCCAGGCTCGAGACAGCCTCGCCAGACAGCCCGTGCTTACGCTGCTACTCACGAGAGTGCCGAGGATCCACAGGTGGTTGAAGGTACTGTTTTGATTTCGCGCGTCGAAGCTTTAGCTTTGTTCGATTCGGGGTCTACACGGTCTTATGTAGCACCTCATTTCGCCAAGCGGTTGCATCAGCCGTCTGAGCCGTTGCCATATGTGTTGGTTGTATCCACCCCAGTTGGCAAGCGAGTGGAGTGTAGTATGTACTACCCCCATTGCGACGTGCAGATTGCAGGTCATCAGTTACCTGTTGATTTGATCCTGTTGTCGATGCTGGACTTCGACGTGATCCTTGGTATGGATTGGCTCGCTCGATATCGTGCCTGTGTTAACTGTTACAACAGGACGATCTTCTTCGATTTAGGCAAGGGCTTCCGTTTCGAGGGCAGTCAGCAGAGATGCCCCAGACGTATGATTTCGGCGTGTAAGGCAGATCGCTTGATCCGCCGAGGGTGCGAAGGCTTCATTGCCTTTATCTCAGCGAAGAAGGAGCCGAAGCAGCTAGGTGAGGTTCAGGTGGTCTGTGACTTTCCAGATGTCTTTCCAGACGATGTGCCAGACTTACCCCCGGTTCGAGATGTGGAGTTCGCCATTGAGCTTGTTCCCGGCACGGCACCGATCAGCAAGGCTCCGTATCGCATGGCCCCAGCAGAGTTGTCAGAATTGAAGAAACAATTGCAGGAGCTTTTGGATAAGGGTTTCGTTCGCCCGAGCGTTTCACCTTGGGGAGCACCAGTCTTGTTTGTCAAAAAGAAGGATGGTACTTTTCGGATGTGCATAGACTACCGCCAGCTGAACAAAGTGACGATCAAGAACAAGTACCCCTTACCCAGGATTGATGAGCTGTTCGATCAACTTCAGGGCGCAGCATATTTTTCGAAGATTGATTTGAGGTCTGGATATCACCAGTTGAGAGTCAAAGAAGATGACATTCCTAAGACTGCCTTCAGGACTCGTTATGGACATTATGAATTCCTCGTGATGCCTTTTGGACTAACCAACGCACCTGCAGCTTTTATGGCATTGATGAATCAGATTTTTGCTCCTTTCTTGGACCAATTCGTAGTTGTGTTTATTGATGATATCTTGATATATTCTAAGTCAGCAGAGGAGCATAGGGAGCATTTGAGAAAAGCCTTGTCGTTGTTGAGAGAACATCGATTGTTTGCTAGGTTGTCGAAGTGTGATTTTTGGCTTGAGCAGGTTGCATTTTTAGGTCATATCATTTCACGAGAGGGATTGGCAGTTGATCCATCTAAAGTAGAGGCAGTGGTGAATTGGTCTAGCCCCAAGACAGTGACAGAGGTTCGCAGTTTCCTTGGTCTAGCAGGTTACTACCGTCGATTTGTCCAGGACTTTGCTAAGATCTCTTCTCCTTTGACGAAGTTGACCAGGAAGAATGTACCATTTGATTGGACTGAGGAGTGTGAAGCCCGTTTCAGGATTTTGAAAGAGAAGTTGACTACGGTCCCAGTGTTAGCCTTGCCAGATGGTAGTGAAGGATTCGTGGTTTATTCAGACGCTTCTCGAGTTGGCCTAGGTTGTGTGTTGATGCAGCATGGGAAGGTGATTGCTTATGGATCGAGACAGTTGCGAGAACATGAGAAGAATTACGCCACCCATGATTTGGAATTGGCAGCCATCGTGTTTGCGTTGAAGCTGTGGAGACATTATCTATATGGTGTGCAGTTTGAGGTTCGTTCTGACCACCACAGTTTGCAGTATTTATTCACACAGCAGGAGCTGAACATGAGACAGCGGAGATGGCTTGAGCTTATTAAGGATTATGACTTCCCGATCAAATATCAGCCAGGCAAGGGGAATGTGGTGGCAGATGCGCTCAGCAGGAAAGCAGAGTCAGTGCAGCTATTGAGCAGTTTCCTCTTAGAGTTTCGTGGTCTCCCTGTTGAGGTTAAACTAGTGGATGAGTGCGTGATGTTGGCTAGTACGCTAGTGTTTCAGCCTGAGATGATTCAGCAGATTAAGGACAGGCAGTTTGAGGATCTAACTTTGAAGCGCATTCGAGACCACATTGGAGACAGACCCGATTTCAGACTCGAGGATGGTGTACTCTACTTTCGGAGTAGGTTGTGCGTGCCAGCAGTTGATGAGTTCAAGGAGAAGCTGATGAACGAAGCGCATTACGCTCGCTACGCGATGCACCCAGGCAGCACGAAGATGTTTCGGAATCTCAAGGATCGCTTTTGGTGGAACAACATGAAGAGAGAAGTAGCAGGCTTTGTTGCTCGCTGTTTGACATGTCAGAAGGTGAAGGCTGATCATCAGAGACCGCCAGGCTCGTTGCATCCTTTGCATATACCGCAGTGGAAGTGGGAACACATCACCATGGACTTCGTTTCAGGGTTACCACCGACGAGCAGGAAGAACAACGCCATTTGGGTGATTGTAGATCGATTGACGAAGACAGCCCATTTCATTCCTTTTCGGAAGGGTATGACATTTTCAGAGATGGCTAGGAAGTTCGTGGATGAGATCGTCAGGCTCCATGGTACCCCCGTGTCGATTGTATCCGATCGTGACAGCCGTTTTGTTTCGTCTTTCTGGAGAGCATTCCAAGAGGCTTTGGGTACGAAGTTGAGTTTCAGTACGGCATACCACCCACAGACGGATGGACAATCAGAGCGGACGATTCAGACTTTGGAGGATATGTTGCGAGCCAGTGTGTTGAGCTACGAGAAAGAATGGGATCTTCATCTATCGTTGTGCGAGTTCGCCTACGACAACAGTTTCCACGAGAGCATTGGGATGGCACCATATGAAGCATTGTACGGGAAGAAGTGTAGAAGTCCGGTTTGTTGGGAAGAAGTTGGAACTCGAAGTTTTCACGGACCGACGATCATTGCCGAGACTACGGAGAAGGTACAGAAAGCAATTGAGAACTTGAAAGTTGCTCGGTCGAGACAGAAGAGTTATGCAGACACCCGCAGACGACCCTTAGAGTTTCAGGTTGGCGAGTGGGTTTTTCTGAAGGTCTCTCCGATGAAGGGTACGATCCGTTTCGGCCAGAAAGGCAAGTTAGCTCCACGCTATGTCGGACCGTTCGAGATCAAGAGTCGGATCGGTGATTTAGCTTATCGATTAGAGCTTCCCGAGATGTTTTCAGGAGTGCACAACGTTTTCCACGTTTCGATGCTTCGGAGATACGTTCACGATCCCTCCCATGTCATTCGTTACGATGAGATTCAGATTCAGCCGAGCGCTGCATACGTTGAGCGACCGCTCCGTATCGTGGGAACCCGAGAGCAGATACTCCGCACCAGGACAATTCGATGGGTCAAAGTGCTTTGGGAGCATCACAGTCCTGATGAGGCTACTTGGGAGCTAGAAGAGCAGATGGCACGTCAGTACCCCGATTTGTTTTCCCAGGTATGAGCGAGTTAGTGTTCATTCCGAGGACGGAATGATTCTCAAGTGGGGGAGGATGTAACACTCCGACCCAGCTTGACCTCGTTTAGTGTCTAGTTAATCTTGTTTTTGTTGTTAATTGTGTTTTGTTTGTGTTTTGTTTTCGTTACGGGTCATGGATAGGTAGTTGGGTTGAGTTTGACCTGGATTAAGTAGATCAAGCCCTTTTTCGTAATTTTAGCTTTTCTTAGACATGGTCATTTTTGCATCATCTTGAGGTCAACACGTGTCTTTCGTTGAGCTCGTTAACTTTCGTAACTACGTCATTTGCAACCGACGTCGTGTGTTTCGATTGGACCTTGATTTGACTCAAACTGAAAATAGACTTATGACTTGGCCCTTCTTGGAATTTGATCAACCCATTACTTATATAAGCTCTCACCCAATTCACCAACACTCACGTTCTCTCTCTTGTTCTCTCTCGTTTTCCCTCAACTTCACTGTGCACGTGGAATTCTCTTCTCCTTCACTTGATTTCTCTCCATCGATCTAGCTTGTGGTTCTTGCATGTGCAATTGAGGTGAGTGGAAGTCTTCCATTCTTCTCATCTCCTTTCTCTATCTCTTCTCCTTCTTGCTTCTTTGCATGGTGTGTCTGTGTGTTGTGGATTTCTCTCCATCTCTCATGCATGCATGTGGTTTTGCTTGTGTTAGGTTGTGTTTGGATCCAAGGGCTACCATTGTGCATTTGAATTTCCAATTGAGGCAAGTATAACCATAACATTGAGAACCCATGTTGGTATGCATTGAATTGGGTTGATCTTACATGTATTGATATGGAAATAAGTGTTTACAGCTCACTTGATACTCATTGCTTCAGTTCTTGTGTATTCCCATTGATAAATTGCCCCTATGATGCATTCCCAGCTATTCTGTACATGTTTCAGGAAATGGAATTCGTACAGGTACGGCTAAGCCGTATGCTTCTTACGGCTCACAATCCAGAGAGGAGAAAAACCCAGTTTTCCTCTACGGCTAGGGCACGGCTAAGCCGTGGAATGCCCTACGGCTAAGCCGTAGCTCAGCTGTGGCCCAGCCGTAGAACAATACAGGGTGCAATTTCTGGAATAACTGAGAGTCAGCAACTGACAGACCTTCTACGGTCCAGCCACGGCTAAGCCGTAGACCACACACGGCTAAGCCGTAGCACACACACGGCTAAGCCGTAACCACACATGAAGAATAAGGCTAGGTGTAACGATAAGACCTATATGACCTTCATGATAGAATGTAGAGCACCGAGACTTGCCCAACGGATGTGATACTACGCGTGAATGATCTCGAGGGCTGCGAATCATTCATGTTCGTTATCCGGATGTTAAGCACCTCCCCATGGGTGTTGGTTTAAGGGACTTCGTGCATCGCCCGATTCCAGGCAACACTAGACAACGGTGTATCGAATAACTTAAAACTACATCATCATGCACGGTTAGAAACACCGGATAATTAGATTAGAATTGGTTTGTAACTTAAGATGATTCGATTTCGCATGATTTGTTGCATACCATATTGCATTCGATCATTGATCTCACACTCTGACATGATTACTTGTATCCCGTTACTTTACCTTCACATTGCGATTATTTACCCTGAGTATACATGTATGATATGTTCAATTCCAGATATGCACGCATGATATATGATCACGATCTACTCAGGTTTTCATGATTGACTTTGTATGGTCAGGCTCTACTTAGCCTCAGCCTTAGGATCCCGACGGGGTGAATTTGGTATAGTTATAAGGACCTGCTGCAGTATGGATTTTGTCTTGGGGAACCGGACCCCAGGAAACCGAGACCCATTGTACCCTGGCCCGGACAATGGTGTTCTTTGCATGTTACAAGATCCCTCTTTTGGGAGCATATGGTAATGTAGTAGCCACTAGTCATGTACACAGCATGTTATCCTTGATTCACACAGCATCTTTCTTTCTTGCATGATAGCCTAGTATACGAAAATGCTTTCTTTAATAACATGATGTTCTTTATTCTATTAGACACAGCGTGTGTTAACTTGCTATGGTTTATACTTTGCTGAATCTTCGTATTCACAGTTGTTTTTGGTGTTGCAGGCCCAGATCCCCCTGCCGAACCCTCGCCGGTCGGCCAGGCTCCAGATGAGACCCCCGGGGCCCCATCAGGCCTAGAGGAGTGGATGTGATCACTCCACGGGAGCGCGTTCATGGCATGCATCATGTTGGAGTCATGTTTTGAGGATTTTCAGACTTGTATATGTCATGACATGTCACTATTGTATTTATCCTTTTGTTCTTTTGTAAACGTTCATATGTAATTATGTCAGTCCTTTCCTTGTATCCTCTTCTTGTGCTATTAGTTGTTTATGTTTCTGATATTTACAGCTTCCGCATACTTGCTTGGCACGTGTGCTTGTTCCCTTGTGCGTGTGCATTTAGACTCGGTCTACGTGTGCATGCACGGGAGTACGTGTGTCATTAGGTTTGGCTTTTGCTAACCCCCGAACCCTGGGCTCGGGTTGTGACATACGTATTGTATGGTATCAGAGCATTCCTTGCTCATTCCTTGTTCTAGTGTGATAAGCATGTAGGCATGTAGGATCGTGGTGAGGATACGATTATTTCTTTGTGTTCTTTCTAGACTTTGGGGTTTGTTGGGCGCTATTGTTTTGTGTTTGTGTCTGACTCGTTCCATTTTACAGGATGGCATCAGGTTCTGGTTCTCAGCAGAACGCCGGAAATAACGAGAGCGGATCTGCACCATCACCGCAGACACCGAATACAGATGAACGCATCCTCATGTTATTCCAGTCCCTTCAGGCACAATCGCAATCCATGCAGAACTTGCAAGCCCAAGTGACAACCATGTTAGACCGACAAAGCCAAGTCCCAGCTCAGTCACATGTAGACCAGCAGGTGATCTTGCAGCCTCGAGAGAGTGACCCGAATGCCCTCTATGGTAAATTTCGCAAGCGAGGAGCTATTGAGTTCTATGGAACAGAAGAGCCACTGAAGGCAGAACAGTGGTTAGACCAGACAGAGGATGTCTTTGAGACCGTCGTGTGCACGAACCGACAGAAGGTCGGACTAGCAACTTCTATGTTTAGAGATGTCGCAAAGCCTTGGTGGAAGAGCGTGAAAGATTCATACAGAGATATCCCTAGTGCTACGGTGTGGGAGATGTTCAAGCAACAGTTCAGGAGGAAGTTCATCCCGGCTCATGTGTTTCGAGCCAAGGAGGTTGAGTTCCTAGCTCTCCGCCAGCAGCAGATGACAGTAGCAGAGTATGTAAACAAGTTTATGCAGTTGTCGCTTTTTGCTCCGGACATGATCAGTACCGAAGAGAGGAAGGTGAACAGGTTTGTGGAAGGTTTGCATCCCCGGTACATGCACCACGTGACAGCGTTTCAGCGTCCCGCTACGTTCGATGATGCAGTGGACAGGGCCTATTCTGCTGAGGCCATCCACCAAGCTGCTAAAGCCGTTGAACCCAAGCGACAGCCGCCTTTCAGTGCACGAGGACAAGTACAGAAGAAGACCAAAGGCCAGCAGAGTACTTCTAGTTCCAGTGGAGTGACTTGTGGATATTGCGGCAAGAGCCACACGACCGAAGCTTGTTGGAGGAAGGCCGGTGCTTGTTTTATTTGCGGTTCGAGGGAGCATATGATCGCCAATTGTCCTCGACAGAGAGCTTCCGGTGCAGTTCCTAGCAGACCCAGTGCACCTACAGCTCCGAGCAAGCTACAGTCAGCTCGTCCAGGCTCGAGACAGCCTCGCCAGACAGCCCGTGCTTACGCTGCTACTCACGAGAGTGCCGAGGATCCACAGGTGGTTGAAGGTACTGTTTTGATTTCGCGCGTCGAAGCTTTAGCTTTGTTCGATTCGGGGTCTACACGGTCTTATGTAGCACCTCATTTCGCCAAGCGGTTGCATCAGCCGTCTGAGCCGTTGCCATATGTGTTGGTTGTATCCACCCCAGTTGGCAAGCGAGTGGAGTGTAGTATGTACTACCCCCATTGCGACGTGCAGATTGCAGGTCATCAGTTACCTGTTGATTTGATCCTGTTGTCGATGCTGGACTTCGACGTGATCCTTGGTATGGATTGGCTCGCTCGATATCGTGCCTGTGTTAACTGTTACAACAGGACGATCTTCTTCGATTTAGGCAAGGGCTTCCGTTTCGAGGGCAGTCAGCAGAGATGCCCCAGACGTATGATTTCGGCGTGTAAGGCAGATCGCTTGATCCGCCGAGGGTGCGAAGGCTTCATTGCCTTTATCTCAGCGAAGAAGGAGCCGAAGCAGCTAGGTGAGGTTCAGGTGGTCTGTGACTTTCCAGATGTCTTTCCAGACGATGTGCCAGACTTACCCCCGGTTCGAGATGTGGAGTTCGCCATTGAGCTTGTTCCCGGCACGGCACCGATCAGCAAGGCTCCGTATCGCATGGCCCCAGCAGAGTTGTCAGAATTGAAGAAACAATTGCAGGAGCTTTTGGATAAGGGTTTCGTTCGCCCGAGCGTTTCACCTTGGGGAGCACCAGTCTTGTTTGTCAAAAAGAAGGATGGTACTTTTCGGATGTGCATAGACTACCGCCAGCTGAACAAAGTGACGATCAAGAACAAGTACCCCTTACCCAGGATTGATGAGCTGTTCGATCAACTTCAGGGCGCAGCATATTTTTCGAAGATTGATTTGAGGTCTGGATATCACCAGTTGAGAGTCAAAGAAGATGACATTCCTAAGACTGCCTTCAGGACTCGTTATGGACATTATGAATTCCTCGTGATGCCTTTTGGACTAACCAACGCACCTGCAGCTTTTATGGCATTGATGAATCAGATTTTTGCTCCTTTCTTGGACCAATTCGTAGTTGTGTTTATTGATGATATCTTGATATATTCTAAGTCAGCAGAGGAGCATAGGGAGCATTTGAGAAAAGCCTTGTCGTTGTTGAGAGAACATCGATTGTTTGCTAGGTTGTCGAAGTGTGATTTTTGGCTTGAGCAGGTTGCATTTTTAGGTCATATCATTTCACGAGAGGGATTGGCAGTTGATCCATCTAAAGTAGAGGCAGTGGTGAATTGGTCTAGCCCCAAGACAGTGACAGAGGTTCGCAGTTTCCTTGGTCTAGCAGGTTACTACCGTCGATTTGTCCAGGACTTTGCTAAGATCTCTTCTCCTTTGACGAAGTTGACCAGGAAGAATGTACCATTTGATTGGACTGAGGAGTGTGAAGCCCGTTTCAGGATTTTGAAAGAGAAGTTGACTACGGTCCCAGTGTTAGCCTTGCCAGATGGTAGTGAAGGATTCGTGGTTTATTCAGACGCTTCTCGAGTTGGCCTAGGTTGTGTGTTGATGCAGCATGGGAAGGTGATTGCTTATGGATCGAGACAGTTGCGAGAACATGAGAAGAATTACGCCACCCATGATTTGGAATTGGCAGCCATCGTGTTTGCGTTGAAGCTGTGGAGACATTATCTATATGGTGTGCAGTTTGAGGTTCGTTCTGACCACCACAGTTTGCAGTATTTATTCACACAGCAGGAGCTGAACATGAGACAGCGGAGATGGCTTGAGCTTATTAAGGATTATGACTTCCCGATCAAATATCAGCCAGGCAAGGGGAATGTGGTGGCAGATGCGCTCAGCAGGAAAGCAGAGTCAGTGCAGCTATTGAGCAGTTTCCTCTTAGAGTTTCGTGGTCTCCCTGTTGAGGTTAAACTAGTGGATGAGTGCGTGATGTTGGCTAGTACGCTAGTGTTTCAGCCTGAGATGATTCAGCAGATTAAGGACAGGCAGTTTGAGGATCTAACTTTGAAGCGCATTCGAGACCACATTGGAGACAGACCCGATTTCAGACTCGAGGATGGTGTACTCTACTTTCGGAGTAGGTTGTGCGTGCCAGCAGTTGATGAGTTCAAGGAGAAGCTGATGAACGAAGCGCATTACGCTCGCTACGCGATGCACCCAGGCAGCACGAAGATGTTTCGGAATCTCAAGGATCGCTTTTGGTGGAACAACATGAAGAGAGAAGTAGCAGGCTTTGTTGCTCGCTGTTTGACATGTCAGAAGGTGAAGGCTGATCATCAGAGACCGCCAGGCTCGTTGCATCCTTTGCATATACCGCAGTGGAAGTGGGAACACATCACCATGGACTTCGTTTCAGGGTTACCACCGACGAGCAGGAAGAACAACGCCATTTGGGTGATTGTAGATCGATTGACGAAGACAGCCCATTTCATTCCTTTTCGGAAGGGTATGACATTTTCAGAGATGGCTAGGAAGTTCGTGGATGAGATCGTCAGGCTCCATGGTACCCCCGTGTCGATTGTATCCGATCGTGACAGCCGTTTTGTTTCGTCTTTCTGGAGAGCATTCCAAGAGGCTTTGGGTACGAAGTTGAGTTTCAGTACGGCATACCACCCACAGACGGATGGACAATCAGAGCGGACGATTCAGACTTTGGAGGATATGTTGCGAGCCAGTGTGTTGAGCTACGAGAAAGAATGGGATCTTCATCTATCGTTGTGCGAGTTCGCCTACGACAACAGTTTCCACGAGAGCATTGGGATGGCACCATATGAAGCATTGTACGGGAAGAAGTGTAGAAGTCCGGTTTGTTGGGAAGAAGTTGGAACTCGAAGTTTTCACGGACCGACGATCATTGCCGAGACTACGGAGAAGGTACAGAAAGCAATTGAGAACTTGAAAGTTGCTCGGTCGAGACAGAAGAGTTATGCAGACACCCGCAGACGACCCTTAGAGTTTCAGGTTGGCGAGTGGGTTTTTCTGAAGGTCTCTCCGATGAAGGGTACGATCCGTTTCGGCCAGAAAGGCAAGTTAGCTCCACGCTATGTCGGACCGTTCGAGATCAAGAGTCGGATCGGTGATTTAGCTTATCGATTAGAGCTTCCCGAGATGTTTTCAGGAGTGCACAACGTTTTCCACGTTTCGATGCTTCGGAGATACGTTCACGATCCCTCCCATGTCATTCGTTACGATGAGATTCAGATTCAGCCGAGCGCTGCATACGTTGAGCGACCGCTCCGTATCGTGGGAACCCGAGAGCAGATACTCCGCACCAGGACAATTCGATGGGTCAAAGTGCTTTGGGAGCATCACAGTCCTGATGAGGCTACTTGGGAGCTAGAAGAGCAGATGGCACGTCAGTACCCCGATTTGTTTTCCCAGGTATGAGCGAGTTAGTGTTCATTCCGAGGACGGAATGATTCTCAAGTGGGGGAGGATGTAACACTCCGACCCAGCTTGACCTCGTTTAGTGTCTAGTTAATCTTGTTTTTGTTGTTAATTGTGTTTTGTTTGTGTTTTGTTTTCGTTACGGGTCATGGATAGGTAGTTGGGTTGAGTTTGACCTGGATTAAGTAGATCAAGCCCTTTTTCGTAATTTTAGCTTTTCTTAGACATGGTCATTTTTGCATCATCTTGAGGTCAACACGTGTCTTTCGTTGAGCTCGTTAACTTTCGTAACTACGTCATTTGCAACCGACGTCGTGTGTTTCGATTGGACCTTGATTTGACTCAAACTGAAAATAGACTTATGACTTGGCCCTTCTTGGAATTTGATCAACCCATTACTTATATAAGCTCTCACCCAATTCACCAACACTCACGTTCTCTCTCTTGTTCTCTCTCGTTTTCCCTCAACTTCACTGTGCACGTGGAATTCTCTTCTCCTTCACTTGATTTCTCTCCATCGATCTAGCTTGTGGTTCTTGCATGTGCAATTGAGGTGAGTGGAAGTCTTCCATTCTTCTCATCTCCTTTCTCTATCTCTTCTCCTTCTTGCTTCTTTGCATGGTGTGTCTGTGTGTTGTGGATTTCTCTCCATCTCTCATGCATGCATGTGGTTTTGCTTGTGTTAGGTTGTGTTTGGATCCAAGGGCTACCATTGTGCATTTGAATTTCCAATTGAGGCAAGTATAACCATAACATTGAGAACCCATGTTGGTATGCATTGAATTGGGTTGATCTTACATGTATTGATATGGAAATAAGTGTTTACAGCTCACTTGATACTCATTGCTTCAGTTCTTGTGTATTCCCATTGATAAATTGCCCCTATGATGCATTCCCAGCTATTCTGTACATGTTTCAGGAAATGGAATTCGTACAGGTACGGCTAAGCCGTATGCTTCTTACGGCTCACAATCCAGAGAGGAGAAAAACCCAGTTTTCCTCTACGGCTAGGGCACGGCTAAGCCGTGGAATGCCCTACGGCTAAGCCGTAGCTCAGCTGTGGCCCAGCCGTAGAACAATACAGGGTGCAATTTCTGGAATAACTGAGAGTCAGCAACTGACAGACCTTCTACGGTCCAGCCACGGCTAAGCCGTAGACCACACACGGCTAAGCCGTAGCACACACACGGCTAAGCCGTAACCACACATGAAGAATAAGGCTAGGTGTAACGATAAGACCTATATGACCTTCATGATAGAATGTAGAGCACCGAGACTTGCCCAACGGATGTGATACTACGCGTGAATGATCTCGAGGGCTGCGAATCATTCATGTTCGTTATCCGGATGTTAAGCACCTCCCCATGGGTGTTGGTTTAAGGGACTTCGTGCATCGCCCGATTCCAGGCAACACTAGACAACGGTGTATCGAATAACTTAAAACTACATCATCATGCACGGTTAGAAACACCGGATAATTAGATTAGAATTGGTTTGTAACTTAAGATGATTCGATTTCGCATGATTTGTTGCATACCATATTGCATTCGATCATTGATCTCACACTCTGACATGATTACTTGTATCCCGTTACTTTACCTTCACATTGCGATTATTTACCCTGAGTATACATGTATGATATGTTCAATTCCAGATATGCACGCATGATATATGATCACGATCTACTCAGGTTTTCATGATTGACTTTGTATGGTCAGGCTCTACTTAGCCTCAGCCTTAGGATCCCGACGGGGTGAATTTGGTATAGTTATAAGGACCTGCTGCAGTATGGATTTTGTCTTGGGGAACCGGACCCCAGGAAACCGAGACCCATTGTACCCTGGCCCGGACAATGGTGTTCTTTGCATGTTACAAGATCCCTCTTTTGGGAGCATATGGTAATGTAGTAGCCACTAGTCATGTACACAGCATGTTATCCTTGATTCACACAGCATCTTTCTTTCTTGCATGATAGCCTAGTATACGAAAATGCTTTCTTTAATAACATGATGTTCTTTATTCTATTAGACACAGCGTGTGTTAACTTGCTATGGTTTATACTTTGCTGAATCTTCGTATTCACAGTTGTTTTTGGTGTTGCAGGCCCAGATCCCCCTGCCGAACCCTCGCCGGTCGGCCAGGCTCCAGATGAGACCCCCGGGGCCCCATCAGGCCTAGAGGAGTGGATGTGATCACTCCACGGGAGCGCGTTCATGGCATGCATCATGTTGGAGTCATGTTTTGAGGATTTTCAGACTTGTATATGTCATGACATGTCACTATTGTATTTATCCTTTTGTTCTTTTGTAAACGTTCATATGTAATTATGTCAGTCCTTTCCTTGTATCCTCTTCTTGTGCTATTAGTTGTTTATGTTTCTGATATTTACAGCTTCCGCATACTTGCTTGGCACGTGTGCTTGTTCCCTTGTGCGTGTGCATTTAGACTCGGTCTACGTGTGCATGCACGGGAGTACGTGTGTCATTAGGTTTGGCTTTTGCTAACCCCCGAACCCTGGGCTCGGGTTGTGACATACGTATTGTATGGTATCAGAGCATTCCTTGCTCATTCCTTGTTCTAGTGTGATAAGCATGTAGGCATGTAGGATCGTGGTGAGGATACGATTATTTCTTTGTGTTCTTTCTAGACTTTGGGGTTTGTTGGGCGCTATTGTTTTGTGTTTGTGTCTGACTCGTTCCATTTTACAGGATGGCATCAGGTTCTGGTTCTCAGCAGAACGCCGGAAATAACGAGAGCGGATCTGCACCATCACCGCAGACACCGAATACAGATGAACGCATCCTCATGTTATTCCAGTCCCTTCAGGCACAATCGCAATCCATGCAGAACTTGCAAGCCCAAGTGACAACCATGTTAGACCGACAAAGCCAAGTCCCAGCTCAGTCACATGTAGACCAGCAGGTGATCTTGCAGCCTCGAGAGAGTGACCCGAATGCCCTCTATGGTAAATTTCGCAAGCGAGGAGCTATTGAGTTCTATGGAACAGAAGAGCCACTGAAGGCAGAACAGTGGTTAGACCAGACAGAGGATGTCTTTGAGACCGTCGTGTGCACGAACCGACAGAAGGTCGGACTAGCAACTTCTATGTTTAGAGATGTCGCAAAGCCTTGGTGGAAGAGCGTGAAAGATTCATACAGAGATATCCCTAGTGCTACGGTGTGGGAGATGTTCAAGCAACAGTTCAGGAGGAAGTTCATCCCGGCTCATGTGTTTCGAGCCAAGGAGGTTGAGTTCCTAGCTCTCCGCCAGCAGCAGATGACAGTAGCAGAGTATGTAAACAAGTTTATGCAGTTGTCGCTTTTTGCTCCGGACATGATCAGTACCGAAGAGAGGAAGGTGAACAGGTTTGTGGAAGGTTTGCATCCCCGGTACATGCACCACGTGACAGCGTTTCAGCGTCCCGCTACGTTCGATGATGCAGTGGACAGGGCCTATTCTGCTGAGGCCATCCACCAAGCTGCTAAAGCCGTTGAACCCAAGCGACAGCCGCCTTTCAGTGCACGAGGACAAGTACAGAAGAAGACCAAAGGCCAGCAGAGTACTTCTAGTTCCAGTGGAGTGACTTGTGGATATTGCGGCAAGAGCCACACGACCGAAGCTTGTTGGAGGAAGGCCGGTGCTTGTTTTATTTGCGGTTCGAGGGAGCATATGATCGCCAATTGTCCTCGACAGAGAGCTTCCGGTGCAGTTCCTAGCAGACCCAGTGCACCTACAGCTCCGAGCAAGCTACAGTCAGCTCGTCCAGGCTCGAGACAGCCTCGCCAGACAGCCCGTGCTTACGCTGCTACTCACGAGAGTGCCGAGGATCCACAGGTGGTTGAAGGTACTGTTTTGATTTCGCGCGTCGAAGCTTTAGCTTTGTTCGATTCGGGGTCTACACGGTCTTATGTAGCACCTCATTTCGCCAAGCGGTTGCATCAGCCGTCTGAGCCGTTGCCATATGTGTTGGTTGTATCCACCCCAGTTGGCAAGCGAGTGGAGTGTAGTATGTACTACCCCCATTGCGACGTGCAGATTGCAGGTCATCAGTTACCTGTTGATTTGATCCTGTTGTCGATGCTGGACTTCGACGTGATCCTTGGTATGGATTGGCTCGCTCGATATCGTGCCTGTGTTAACTGTTACAACAGGACGATCTTCTTCGATTTAGGCAAGGGCTTCCGTTTCGAGGGCAGTCAGCAGAGATGCCCCAGACGTATGATTTCGGCGTGTAAGGCAGATCGCTTGATCCGCCGAGGGTGCGAAGGCTTCATTGCCTTTATCTCAGCGAAGAAGGAGCCGAAGCAGCTAGGTGAGGTTCAGGTGGTCTGTGACTTTCCAGATGTCTTTCCAGACGATGTGCCAGACTTACCCCCGGTTCGAGATGTGGAGTTCGCCATTGAGCTTGTTCCCGGCACGGCACCGATCAGCAAGGCTCCGTATCGCATGGCCCCAGCAGAGTTGTCAGAATTGAAGAAACAATTGCAGGAGCTTTTGGATAAGGGTTTCGTTCGCCCGAGCGTTTCACCTTGGGGAGCACCAGTCTTGTTTGTCAAAAAGAAGGATGGTACTTTTCGGATGTGCATAGACTACCGCCAGCTGAACAAAGTGACGATCAAGAACAAGTACCCCTTACCCAGGATTGATGAGCTGTTCGATCAACTTCAGGGCGCAGCATATTTTTCGAAGATTGATTTGAGGTCTGGATATCACCAGTTGAGAGTCAAAGAAGATGACATTCCTAAGACTGCCTTCAGGACTCGTTATGGACATTATGAATTCCTCGTGATGCCTTTTGGACTAACCAACGCACCTGCAGCTTTTATGGCATTGATGAATCAGATTTTTGCTCCTTTCTTGGACCAATTCGTAGTTGTGTTTATTGATGATATCTTGATATATTCTAAGTCAGCAGAGGAGCATAGGGAGCATTTGAGAAAAGCCTTGTCGTTGTTGAGAGAACATCGATTGTTTGCTAGGTTGTCGAAGTGTGATTTTTGGCTTGAGCAGGTTGCATTTTTAGGTCATATCATTTCACGAGAGGGATTGGCAGTTGATCCATCTAAAGTAGAGGCAGTGGTGAATTGGTCTAGCCCCAAGACAGTGACAGAGGTTCGCAGTTTCCTTGGTCTAGCAGGTTACTACCGTCGATTTGTCCAGGACTTTGCTAAGATCTCTTCTCCTTTGACGAAGTTGACCAGGAAGAATGTACCATTTGATTGGACTGAGGAGTGTGAAGCCCGTTTCAGGATTTTGAAAGAGAAGTTGACTACGGTCCCAGTGTTAGCCTTGCCAGATGGTAGTGAAGGATTCGTGGTTTATTCAGACGCTTCTCGAGTTGGCCTAGGTTGTGTGTTGATGCAGCATGGGAAGGTGATTGCTTATGGATCGAGACAGTTGCGAGAACATGAGAAGAATTACGCCACCCATGATTTGGAATTGGCAGCCATCGTGTTTGCGTTGAAGCTGTGGAGACATTATCTATATGGTGTGCAGTTTGAGGTTCGTTCTGACCACCACAGTTTGCAGTATTTATTCACACAGCAGGAGCTGAACATGAGACAGCGGAGATGGCTTGAGCTTATTAAGGATTATGACTTCCCGATCAAATATCAGCCAGGCAAGGGGAATGTGGTGGCAGATGCGCTCAGCAGGAAAGCAGAGTCAGTGCAGCTATTGAGCAGTTTCCTCTTAGAGTTTCGTGGTCTCCCTGTTGAGGTTAAACTAGTGGATGAGTGCGTGATGTTGGCTAGTACGCTAGTGTTTCAGCCTGAGATGATTCAGCAGATTAAGGACAGGCAGTTTGAGGATCTAACTTTGAAGCGCATTCGAGACCACATTGGAGACAGACCCGATTTCAGACTCGAGGATGGTGTACTCTACTTTCGGAGTAGGTTGTGCGTGCCAGCAGTTGATGAGTTCAAGGAGAAGCTGATGAACGAAGCGCATTACGCTCGCTACGCGATGCACCCAGGCAGCACGAAGATGTTTCGGAATCTCAAGGATCGCTTTTGGTGGAACAACATGAAGAGAGAAGTAGCAGGCTTTGTTGCTCGCTGTTTGACATGTCAGAAGGTGAAGGCTGATCATCAGAGACCGCCAGGCTCGTTGCATCCTTTGCATATACCGCAGTGGAAGTGGGAACACATCACCATGGACTTCGTTTCAGGGTTACCACCGACGAGCAGGAAGAACAACGCCATTTGGGTGATTGTAGATCGATTGACGAAGACAGCCCATTTCATTCCTTTTCGGAAGGGTATGACATTTTCAGAGATGGCTAGGAAGTTCGTGGATGAGATCGTCAGGCTCCATGGTACCCCCGTGTCGATTGTATCCGATCGTGACAGCCGTTTTGTTTCGTCTTTCTGGAGAGCATTCCAAGAGGCTTTGGGTACGAAGTTGAGTTTCAGCACGGCATACCACCCACAGACGGATGGACAATCAGAGCGGACGATTCAGACTTTGGAGGATATGTTGCGAGCCAGTGTGTTGAGCTACGAGAAAGAATGGGATCTTCATCTATCGTTGTGCGAGTTCGCCTACGACAACAGTTTCCACGAGAGCATTGGGATGGCACCATATGAAGCATTGTACGGGAAGAAGTGTAGAAGTCCGGTTTGTTGGGAAGAAGTTGGAACTCGAAGTTTTCACGGACCGACGATCATTGCCGAGACTACGGAGAAGGTACAGAAAGCAATTGAGAACTTGAAAGTTGCTCGGTCGAGACAGAAGAGTTATGCAGACACCCGCAGACGACCCTTAGAGTTTCAGGTTGGCGAGTGGGTTTTTCTGAAGGTCTCTCCGATGAAGGGTACGATCCGTTTCGGCCAGAAAGGCAAGTTAGCTCCACGCTATGTCGGACCGTTCGAGATCAAGAGTCGGATCGGTGATTTAGCTTATCGATTAGAGCTTCCCGAGATGTTTTCAGGAGTGCACAACGTTTTCCACGTTTCGATGCTTCGGAGATACGTTCACGATCCCTCCCATGTCATTCGTTACGATGAGATTCAGATTCAGCCGAGCGCTGCATACGTTGAGCGACCGCTCCGTATCGTGGGAACCCGAGAGCAGATACTCCGCACCAGGACAATTCGATGGGTCAAAGTGCTTTGGGAGCATCACAGTCCTGATGAGGCTACTTGGGAGCTAGAAGAGCAGATGGCACGTCAGTACCCCGATTTGTTTTCCCAGGTATGAGCGAGTTAGTGTTCATTCCGAGGACGGAATGATTCTCAAGTGGGGGAGGATGTAACACTCCGACCCAGCTTGACCTCGTTTAGTGTCTAGTTAATCTTGTTTTTGTTGTTAATTGTGTTTTGTTTGTGTTTTGTTTTCGTTACGGGTCATGGATAGGTAGTTGGGTTGAGTTTGACCTGGATTAAGTAGATCAAGCCCTTTTTCGTAATTTTAGCTTTTCTTAGACATGGTCATTTTTGCATCATCTTGAGGTCAACACGTGTCTTTCGTTGAGCTCGTTAACTTTCGTAACTACGTCATTTGCAACCGACGTCGTGTGTTTCGATTGGACCTTGATTTGACTCAAACTGAAAATAGACTTATGACTTGGCCCTTCTTGGAATTTGATCAACCCATTACTTATATAAGCTCTCACCCAATTCACCAACACTCACGTTCTCTCTCTTGTTCTCTCTCGTTTTCCCTCAACTTCACTGTGCACGTGGAATTCTCTTCTCCTTCACTTGATTTCTCTCCATCGATCTAGCTTGTGGTTCTTGCATGTGCAATTGAGGTGAGTGGAAGTCTTCCATTCTTCTCATCTCCTTTCTCTATCTCTTCTCCTTCTTGCTTCTTTGCATGGTGTGTCTGTGTGTTGTGGATTTCTCTCCATCTCTCATGCATGCATGTGGTTTTGCTTGTGTTAGGTTGTGTTTGGATCCAAGGGCTACCATTGTGCATTTGAATTTCCAATTGAGGCAAGTATAACCATAACATTGAGAACCCATGTTGGTATGCATTGAATTGGGTTGATCTTACATGTATTGATATGGAAATAAGTGTTTACAGCTCACTTGATACTCATTGCTTCAGTTCTTGTGTATTCCCATTGATAAATTGCCCCTATGATGCATTCCCAGCTATTCTGTACATGTTTCAGGAAATGGAATTCGTACAGGTACGGCTAAGCCGTATGCTTCTTACGGCTCACAATCCAGAGAGGAGAAAAACCCAGTTTTCCTCTACGGCTAGGGCACGGCTAAGCCGTGGAATGCCCTACGGCTAAGCCGTAGCTCAGCTGTGGCCCAGCCGTAGAACAATACAGGGTGCAATTTCTGGAATAACTGAGAGTCAGCAACTGACAGACCTTCTACGGTCCAGCCACGGCTAAGCCGTAGACCACACACGGCTAAGCCGTAGCACACACACGGCTAAGCCGTAACCACACATGAAGAATAAGGCTAGGTGTAACGATAAGACCTATATGACCTTCATGATAGAATGTAGAGCACCGAGACTTGCCCAACGGATGTGATACTACGCGTGAATGATCTCGAGGGCTGCGAATCATTCATGTTCGTTATCCGGATGTTAAGCACCTCCCCATGGGTGTTGGTTTAAGGGACTTCGTGCATCGCCCGATTCCAGGCAACACTAGACAACGGTGTATCGAATAACTTAAAACTACATCATCATGCACGGTTAGAAACACCGGATAATTAGATTAGAATTGGTTTGTAACTTAAGATGATTCGATTTCGCATGATTTGTTGCATACCATATTGCATTCGATCATTGATCTCACACTCTGACATGATTACTTGTATCCCGTTACTTTACTTTCACATTGCGATTATTTACCCTGAGTATACATGTATGATATGTTCAATTCCAGATATGCACGCATGATATATGATCACGATCTACTCAGGTTTTCATGATTGACTTTGTATGGTCAGGCTCTACTTAGCCTCAGCCTTAGGATCCCGACGGGGTGAATTTGGTATAGTTATAAGGACCTGCTGCAGTATGGATTTTGTCTTGGGGAACCGGACCCCAGGAAACCGAGACCCATTGTACCCTGGCCCGGACAATGGTGTTCTTTGCATGTTACAAGATCCCTCTTTTGGGAGCATATGGTAATGTAGTAGCCACTAGTCATGTACACAGCATGTTATCCTTGATTCACACAGCATCTTTCTTTCTTGCATGATAGCCTAGTATACGAAAATGCTTTCTTTAATAACATGATGTTCTTTATTCTATTAGACACAGCGTGTGTTAACTTGCTATGGTTTATACTTTGCTGAATCTTCGTATTCACAGTTGTTTTTGGTGTTGCAGGCCCAGATCCCCCTGCCGAACCCTCGCCGGTCGGCCAGGCTCCAGATGAGACCCCCGGGGCCCCATCAGGCCTAGAGGAGTGGATGTGATCACTCCACGGGAGCGCGTTCATGGCATGCATCATGTTGGAGTCATGTTTTGAGGATTTTCAGACTTGTATATGTCATGACATGTCACTATTGTATTTATCCTTTTGTTCTTTTGTAAACGTTCATATGTAATTATGTCAGTCCTTTCCTTGTATCCTCTTCTTGTGCTATTAGTTGTTTATGTTTCTGATATTTACAGCTTCCGCATACTTGCTTGGCACGTGTGCTTGTTCCCTTGTGCGTGTGCATTTAGACTCGGTCTACGTGTGCATGCATGGGAGTACGTGTGTCATTAGGTTTGGCTTTTGCTAACCCCCGAACCCTGGGCTCGGGTTGTGACATCATGTCATCATAAGGGACTAGGATGCCTTTTCTGTTTCCTTGTCTAGTTGGCCTTTTGAGATCATAACTCATTTTCTTCATCATCTAGCGAGACTGCCAACTATAAATGTCAAACAGTAATCGTCCTTAATTTGTGATTTCTTCTATAGGATGTACGAAGGAATGATCATCCGCTCAAAAAAAGGTGATTGTTGTCGAATTGTATTTTGATGGTCCTACTATGAAGGTTGCTTCTTCTAGGTCGTACATGGGAGCTAGAGCAAGCAATGGATGTAAAGGATGACTCAAAGATCCCTTCCCTACGAATTAGTCTGAGTTTGATTTTTAATCGGTATCTAATTCATGTATGATGGATATTGTAACATGAAGTGACACCTTTTCAGTCTTTTTATTGGCTAGATGGCACTTCTCACGATGTTTTGTAGCCTTCCATGATAATTCTTCATATGACTGGAATTTCATGCCTACCAATGTTCTTAAAATGTGATGGCGAAGTCCGTATTGGCATAGGGTTACACAAGTCCTTTGCGATGGTAGTTCATTGCATTGGATGGCCAAGTTACACAATCTATTGATGTATCCTTCGGATAATTCTCTTTGCTCTTATTTTGTTCATAGAAATTGTACTAGGCTGACTGACTGCCCTACCTTTTTCTTGCTTGTCTTACAATTGATTTGCTAATTTTGTTGTGAGTTTGTTGTTGGTCAGAAAAGACTTCTTTCCACCCTTGTGGTGATTTTAGCCAGTTGATCAAGGGTTTCAATTTCCATCCCGATCATCTTAGAGCGATGCGACTCTAAAGTCCATGCTAGCACCAAGTATCACCAACTTGCTTTGATGAGGGATCTTCACATCTTCGAGCCATTTCCTTCCATTGATTGATGAAACCAAGAACTGATTCGTCATTTTCCTATTTGGTCTTGTCTAAATGGATAATGTGACCGATCTTCAGATATTAGTGAGGATTGATGACATAGCCATGATTGACTTACCATACTTCTTTGGTTGGAGGACGAAGGCTTGGTCTCGGAATGCTTTTCGCGAGATAACCAGAGGGTCATTTCTATCATTAATCATGGTTGGCTATTCAACAAACCTGACAACCCATTGCCTGTCTATTTTTCAAAGGGGTTTTTACTAAAGGTGCTTTGCCTCTGTTTTTGTGGGCTTTGAACCTTCGGCCTTTTCTTCACACATCACCACATCTGTGGAGTACACCTCCTTTCCCTTGAAAGGTTGTTCATCTACAAAGACATAGTGTACCTTACCATCATTATCAATGTACCTAAGTCATTGATGCAGAGCAGAAGGAACGATGGCATAATCATGCAGCTATCTCCTCCCTAAAAGAATGTTGTAACATGCGCTAGTTTTAATGACATGTAGGGTAGCTTATGACTTCGAGTTCTCTAACTGGAATTTGATGCGAATCTTTCCAATTGGGTTTCGTTTTTCTCTTCCATAGCCCTTTATGGATGTATACGTGATGGACAACTTATTGGCCGGAATACCGAGTTCCTACAATGTCATCATGGTGATGAGGTTAAGTGGTAACCGAGGGTCAACTTGTACCCTTGCCATGGACATTTCTTTCGCATATGCCATAAAGTAAACGGGTCAAGAGTGTTTGGTTTCTCCTAGCATAAGGTCTTCTTTCGAGAAGGAGATGCTTACATTTGCTGCATTTTGAATAGAAAGGCACTTTTTACATTTCCTTCGGGCTTTTCAAACCCTAAATTCTGATATTCCTTCTCAATTTGATGGACATGCTCCACATGGGATTGGTTCTCTCAATTCAGTGCATGTAACTCTTGTATTAGATTGTTAAGGGTTTCTTTAAACATCTGTAATAAGTCTAAGAATGTGTGGACATGCACGTATGCACTTTAAGTGAGCTATAGCATCATACTTAAATGGGCTACTGGCCTTTCACTATTATTGTTAGGAATGTTTGCATTGGTGCCCCTTTGTCTGGGGTTTACATAAGAAGGAAGACTAATGTAGTTAGCCTTATAATTTCTTCTTGAACTTGTTCCTCTTCACTGACTGGGTTTTCCTATGATCTTGGGGTCTTTTAAGAAGTGGAGACTTATTCAGCCTCTGAAAGGCATGAATCTACTTCTTCATTCCCTGTATGCTCAGAATTTAAGGGTAAACACGGACTAGCCACCATCAAGACAGGCATTTTAGGTGGTTCTTCGTTAGATTCAACACCCTAATGCCCATTCTCCAAGCTGTGGGGCTTGTTGAATATAGTTACTTACCTCACCTATTGACTTAGCCAATTGGTTAGGCCAGAGTCAATGGTTTTCTATTTTGAGGTCCTTGTTTCCATCCTCTATTCAATCGGCCAAGCATCTGCCATTTACGTATGAGGATCGTAAAAGGAGATAATCACTTCTGGCATTTTGAGGTAGAAGATGTCATCCTCGTTCAAAACTTCTTTAGACAAGTATTTTCTTCCCCGAGTTTATCCCACGAGGGTAAGGTTCTTCTTTCTTCATTACCAGAATCTAAGGGATAACTAACCCAAGATATCCAATTGCAACTGGAGATTTAGAGGTCTTCCTCGTCACTACTATCGATAAGAGTTATGAAATCAACGAGGGTGAAGTTCATGATCTTCATGGAGGGTTTTCATCTTCCCAGGGCCTTCTTCTTGCTCTTCCTTCTCTCCCTTGTGGATGGTTTTTGTTTGACTTTCTCCCAATCTTCGTCATCGACTAAATCAAGGTACACCCATAATTTTTCTCTTGAGTTAGTTTTGATAAGTTTCAGGCCATTTTTGATTTAGACCCAATTGATAACCTGGAATTTGACCATCATTAGGATCAGAGGAGCAAGGAGTGCTATGGGCTTGGTCTACTTAAAAGAGACCATGTTGACGAGCATTAAGTCATATTTCTGATCAAAGTTGATCACCCTGTTTTTCCACATTTGGCTGATCTTTTCTTTAAGGATGAAGTAGTCCTTCAAGGGATATGAAACTACCATGTGGTATGCGCAGTAGTTGGGATCAGCCACCTTTCCCTCCTAATTAGTTCTCTTTGAATGAGACGACTCAATTTCCACATTTTTTATTAAGGATTGAAAGATGTTTTCAATCTCCTCATAGAAGGGATAATTCATTCTTTTCCTCTTTCTGTATTCTTCTTTGCGAGCTTGCTCATTAGCCAGGCTTTGAGTTTTGCGTGAGGTTTTGGAGGTCTAGATGTTAAAAACTTCCTCTTTTTCCTCCCCTTTAATACTTTTAGCATACTGGATAGTTCACTTCTTTGTACTTCTTTTTTGTATAGCTCCTTGCAAGCATTTTCAGCTCTAACAGAGGCTTTAGTGAGCCCGGAGAGGGACTTGGTTCCAATCCCACCATCATACCATGGATTTATGGTTTCAAATTATCCATGCACATTTCCATGGCGACTCTTTATGATGGGGGCTCCATACACTTGTAAGAGAATGCCCTCCACTTGTTGATGAAAGTCTAGGTAGATTCCCCATCTTCTTGTTTGGTGCAATTGAAGCTAAGGGTCACTATCTGATCTTCTTCTTGGAAATGTAGTAGGAATTTTTCCTCTAGAACTATCCATGAGGCGATAAATACTTTGGCAATTGTCGATACCAATTGAAGGCAATTCCTTTGATTGTACCAATGAATAGGTAGATCTTCAGAGCATCTATTCTAACAAACTTCCAAGGAATGACTTGAAGTGAACTAAATGTTGATGTGCTGATCCCTTTCTTGAGTTAGCTTGGGAGGTAGTTTGCCTGTATTTTGGGGGAAATAGGACAAGGTCAAATTTAAGGAGATATTTAGGCAGCATCCCTTTCTTTTTTAACCAAGTCTCCCCTTTTACTTTGGTCATCATGTCGGTGACTTCTTTGTATGTCAACGGCTTATCGAAATTGACCCTTTGGCTGTTGTTAGAGGAGTGATCCCCTAAAGGTCCTAATTCTAGTGCTTTTTTGACCGAGGCTTTGATTCGTGCCATGATCTGATCTATTTGGATTCAGCCTTTTGTGTACTGTGGTTTGCTTGTCTTCGGCTGAAGATTGAGCCCATCTGATGCCATCATCTTTTCTACCAAGATTTAAAGCTAAGCGGCGATCTAATCGATCCTTTCTTCTTGATATTTAATAACATGGTTGATGTTAATTTCCCTGTCCTAATTTTTGTCTTCGATGCTTAGCTCATCTTCTTCTTCATCCTCCTCATGATTTGTCTCACTCCCTTTAGCCAAAAAGACTGAATACTGTAGGGATTTGTCTAAGAGATGGTTCTAGTTGCTAAACTCTTGCTTGTGTCTAGGTCATCATCCAAGCCATAGTCGGTTTGTGCATGACCTTCTAACATTTCTTCTATGCTGAAGGGCAGTTGTGTGGTTTTGCCTCAAGCCGTACTTCTTATGACCTGTCGTGCCAGTCCGGTTCGAACCATATCGACATGTGCAATATCAAGATCGGACTTTTTTACAATCCATTTTTGCATTTTCTTCAGTGATTGCAAATGTACCATCATTTTAGAGTTGAGGGCCTGAGGTTGAAACCTTGTTGTCATTGGTTGAAGCCCCATCAGCAATGATAAAACCTCATTGACTGCTGCTATATTGGTTTTAGTTTTTCTGCGTTGGACTGACTCCTTCGTTAGGGCATGGGTTTTCCTTTCTCGAGAGTGAGCTAGTGAGTCCAAGACTTGCTGCTAGCTATAGATGTTGACCCATAAAAAATGACAAATGTTGCAGCGAAGACATTACAAACAAATTCCAAGCCAAAGGGATATAAATCCAAGGATTGTGGAATGCCAGGTCAAGTACTGCATTCAGATGTTCACAACTAATGCAACTCATTCAGAAGATTTCATACAAGCTCAATGTGCAATAGTTCGAATTTCAGAATTAGTAGACTTTATTTGGTCACTCACCCCACCAAACTTCAAATCTAAAGTTCATTGGCTCAAAGTCTAGTGGTCATTGAACATACTCAAGCTTCTGAGTTAACAAAGTAGCTGAAAATCATATGGTAGGTCCATATTATGCTTAGGAATGATGCTTCAAAATTTCAAAGCATTTAGAATTCATTTTAGTTCAAATTCAAGCTTCAGTGACTATCTTCCAGCTCCTTGGGATCACTGTGACAACAGATGCTTTTACATGTCAAAATCAGCTTAAACTTTTGGAGAAAGCTTAAATTATATTCTGGAGCGACTCTATAAAATTTCGAGTCAAGTGGATGTCATTTGACTCAAAGTTAACAAATATGTCAACTTTGGGTCAGTGACCCCCAAGCCATGGGGTCACTAACCAAAGTTCTACTTCTAGGTGACCGAAGTTGATGATATTCGGACATAAACCGTAAGTCATGCTCAGTAGTAGTTTTGCAAATTCTTAATCCAAGGGGACTTCGTCTGACCCTACTACAACTACGTGTCAGCTAGGAGTCCGTGACCCCTAAGTCATGAGGGTCACTGACTAAAAAGCCTACTTCTAGGAGGCCAAAGTTGATGAAATTTTGATCAGAGTTACAAAATGTGCTCAAAGTCAATCCTCCAAAGTTTCAATTCAATTGAACAACATTCGGGTAGAAAACAAGCTGACTGCCTGAAATGTAAGAAGACATCGACTTACAACATGCAACAAGTGGGTCACTTACCAAAATCTTACTTTCACAAGTCCAAACCAAATAAAATTTGGATAGACACTTCAAGACACTTCTAAAATTAGTTTCTCCAAGTTTCAAGTCAATCCAAGGTCATTTGGGCCTCAAACAGTTAAAATAAGGACCCATTTTCATGAAAAGTCAACGGGGGAGTTAACCAAATTCAAAAAGTCAAAATAGGCTGAAATTTTTATTGAATACTCAAAGTGGTGTTAGAAAGCATTGCTTTGATTTTTGTGAATATCAGCCATTGTTCAGGCCCAAAACAGGTCAGAACAGGTCACATATGCAAAAGACCCGAAATTAGGCTTGTTTGTGACCGCGGTCACGATCATGCACACCTGTGAAGTGGTTCCCGGTAGTTTCCAGCAGTTTTCTCTACTTTATTTTGAACTACAACCTCTCATAACTCCCTAAACTACCTCTAAAGTCTATAAAAGGTAAGTTTTGGCACTTAGAAAAGGGTTCTAAAACATGTTCAAAAAGTTCAAAGCAAATTCAAACAAGTTCCAAGAGAATCAAAGCAAGTTACAAGGCTTCTCAATCACTACAAATTCACTTCTTCTTCTCCTTCTCACTAACTTAATATGAGAAACAGTTCAGAGAAGGAGAAGGAGCATGCATATCACTTAGAAAAGGTGGATACAAGGGTCATCAAGCATACAAAGGATAAAACCACATTTCTTTGGTTTTCTCACTTCGAAGGGCTTTAAGCCATTTTGAAGTTGCAAATAAGCCTCTTTAGACTTCATTCTATTCTTTGAGAATTATAGATTCAGAATGGCGCAACTTTGGCCTCAGTTTACTTGCATAAAACACCCTTTTTGGATTTGTACAAAACCAATTCGTAAGCAAAAAGTGATGATTACCAAAGGTTGTAGTCAATTCAATGGGCGAATTAAGCATCCTTAGTGGTCATTCAACACTCCAAAAGTGGAAAAGCAAAAGTTCCCGCACTTAGAAGGCATCATAGAAGCAAAACAAAACAAAAAGGGCACAAACAGTGGCCATTTGGGCCACGGTCACCCCTTTCAGCATTCATTTTTTTCTGCATTTTTGCCCCCCTATCATGTATTTTCTTGTAATTTTTGAGTTTGGATCACATCTAGGACTAGAGGGAGGCATTATAGATTTTCAAAACTTGTAAACAACCTGCATCCCTAAGGTCAGTATAATGGTTTAACCCATATAAACCAAGGGAATCTAATGATGAACTATAATTATTTTCTCATTCTTCTTAAAGCTTGAAATGTGTGAATGTTGGACTTGAATCTGTTGCATTTCACATCACTTTTTGAGTGCGATCAAAAGATTAGCGCCATTTGTGGGGAGACTTTACTCTAATTTGTAATTAAACTTGGCCAAAAAAACATGAAAAATTAGCAAAATCCATGAAAAGTACTGAAAAAAGTACTGAAATGTACTGTTGTGAACCAATAACTGCAAGGTGTTAATTAAAAAGGCCTATGACCGAAGGATGCTGTGTAAAATGGGCAGTGACCGTGGGTCTGTGGTCACTGACCTGTTTTGACTCCAGTTTGCTTGTTTAACTTTTGAAAACACCCTAGTCAAGACCTTGATGTCTATGATTGGTTTGGAAGCATTAATGGAGGACTTTTCACCTTGAAGTGCATCCTTTTGTCACTCAAATAGAGGACTTTGCACCTTGAAGTGCATCATTTTGTCACTCAAATGAAAGAATTTTGCACCTTGAAGTACATCCTTTTGTCCCGTAAATGAAGGAACCTTACAACTTGAAATGCACGGGCTAAATTAACACCCTTTTATGAAACAAGAGTGTTTATTCAGTTCAAAAGGCTTTACGTTACTAACGGTATGATTACGAGTTCGTTTATATAATCTAAACAAATGTTTATATCAAATCAGTCATACGAACAATGACATTGCAGTCATGCATTGTCTGGAGTCTTGCACTGATGGATCCCATGTGATCATTGTGGTAGTCGTGCAGGCTTGATTCTATGGGCCTTATCCCTTTGATTGGATCCAACCCTTTCTTGCTTATAAGTCTGACAAAGATAGCCCTGAAATGCTGCCAAAATTCTAGTAGCCAGGTCTAGTCAGCATAGCATGCTTTTTAAGTCTGACTACCTAGTCCCAAAATGCTACAAAAATTCTAACAACTAAGACTGGTTAGTATAGCATAATGAGATTAGGTTCATGCCTAGTTCTAACCATTCTGGTTCATCCAATAAGGAAACCATGTTGATTCAGAAGGCATTCATAAACCATTTCGGCTAGCCCAAGAGGCAACCATGTTGGTTATGACACTGATATAATCCTTTGGCTTATTGTTTTGCAGAAAATACTTTAATCATCACCTTTGATGAAGCTAAGGAAAGGCTTTTCGAAATCTTCATGGCTCAGAACAACCCATCTGCAAGAACACCAAAGGGGGCTCGAATTAACCATGCTACTCCTGCTTCAAGAGTCTTAAACTTCCAGAGACTCTCCACCCCAGTGGGCTCCATGACTTAAGATGCAATTAGGAGGTATACAACCTTTACATCATCAAGCCTCGTCTAGGGGCAAGACAGGTTCGATTCACGGATCACAAGCCAATAGCACTTGGTAAGACAAGTTCAATAGTTGCCTAAGGCTCAAAATCATCATCCACTCAGCCCAAGCAACCGGTCATTAACAATCAAGTACCAGAGGACCTTCGGCAATTTCAAACTTGCGAGAAGGCCCAGGAGGATGCGTCCATTCCAAGATGCAGTACGTGGTCACTTCAGCCACATACCTCAAAATCCAACGAGGCTAAGAACAAACTCTTAGCTTCACTTGAAGAAAACACCTTCTACCCTTTAACTCAAAAGGAGGGATGAAGGTTCGGCAGGAGGCATCTATCCTATTTTATTGTAGCACCAACCCCACCATATTCACCTCAGCGTGTATCACATGCTGCTGAATACCAAAAGAAAGCTGAGCGATTGGTCATCAATAATTTGACCAATCTCGTTCACTTTAAGGATTCGCTCCAACAAAAGAAGGAGCAGAAGAAAAAGAGCAAAAGATGTGCTGTTGACATCCTTTCACTTCCCACTTTTGATTCAACGGATTGGGAACGAGTTACTAGCACTTCTAGTCCACTGGTCAAGATCAAACCTTGGCAACTAGATTGGCTAACCAAATAAAGAAGAAGGCCTTAGCTCGATACAGGGATCGAACCCAAAAGTTGTTACAGTCCAAAATCACTCAAAAAAGGGTGATTAAAGAAGTTGATCTGAACTTGACCTCGTCATGCATGGTTAGACCAGGTTCAGCTCAGAGAATTACTCTGAGTATGGCTTAGACTCAATCACAAGAGCCTCATTCAAACTCTCATTCAAGCAGGACTTTTGAAGGTCATGTTGAAACAGACTCTTACGAGGATCCTATCACTATCTTAGACACAGAAGATAGTCAGTCCACACCTCAAACATTAACATCTTCCTATCCCCGTCGATACACTATGTTTATGGTTGAAGGGTAAAGATGCCTACGAAGAGGATGCTGATGAAAATCAAAATGATGACATCAGTGATGTTGTTAAATAACAAGGAGCTAAAATCAACCACTTGACTGTCCAGTTGAAAATCTTGATAGATATGCTAGGTGGTCTGGCTAAAGCTCAAATAAATCCATTATTCGCTGACAAAAGAGAATAGGCAATGATATGGAGGAATGCAACTAAAATTTACCTGCTCATGGCTCAAATCAAATCCCTAACAGACAAGGTGATGATGCAGGGTCCTCTAGTGATCATTCGTCGGTCCTAGGTCTTCATACAGATCCTGAAAAACATGTAACCTTCAAGGAGGTTAAAAAATATTAACAAAATCAAAAGTGGGAATCAAGATGAAAATTAAGGGTATCACACCCAAGTATCCTCCAGAGCTCAATCTGGTTCCATTTCCATCAGATTATAAGTTTCCAACTTTCCAGCCATACCTTAGGAAGGGGTCAGCTTATCAGCATATTATGCATTTCAAATCACTTCTTAGAAGCTTGAGTTAGATGTACTAAAGATAAGGTTGTTCATAGGCACATTAAAAGGAGTTGCCTTTGATTAGTACAAGCAATTACCAAAACTCACTTTCATGACATGGCCTATCACGGAAGAGAAGTTTTTACTCCACTTCCAATAGGAAGATCAAACAGTCACCTTTGCCATGTTTAGCAATACGAGGCAGGGAGATAATGAAACTATACAGTCCTTTATCAATGGATGGAGAGCATTATCCTACAAATGCTTGGAACAACCATTTCAAAGGGAACCATCGAAATGTGCAAAACCAATTTAAGGCTAGAGATCAAGGCTATCATACTTAATCACAAAACTAAGTCTCTCACCCAATTGGTTGAGGTTGCCACTGATGCAGAGTTGACCCTCAAGGAGATCAGTAAAAAAAAAAGGCAATTTCTAGAAAAACAAAGCCGTCTTCATCTTCTGCTCCAAAACTATCAAAGAAACAAGAGGTCTTCAATGTGTAAACCTCGAAACCTTCTCAAAAGTCTCAAAATGCAAAAATTGATCAAACCAAGAAAGAGGAGTATGAGAAAAGGAAGAAAACTAAATATTATTTTGATGGGGATATTGAAGTGGTCTTTCGGTCGTTGATGGATAATAACAAGATTGAACTTCTACCAATGAAAAAACCTAAACAGGCAGGTTGCATCACTGATCTAAACTACTATACATACCACCGAATGGGGTTACATCCCCTCAAAGACTGCTTCATTTTGAAAAAGAAGTTCAATGAGATGTGAAAAAATGGAGTAATAACTTTTGATCAAAATTTTGATTATGCTCCGGTCAACATGATCTCCTTTGGACAATTGACACCTGTAATAGTATCTACTCCACCAAAGACACTGATGGTTGAATTCCGTGCCATCGATGAAGTACATGATGAACAAGGTTTGATACCGGTCAAAACCTCTTTAAAAGAAGAAATTTGGGTTCACCCAAACTTAGTGAATGATGAAGGCTAGGAGAAGGTTAAAACCAAACCTTCACTTGCACAAAGGAGGAAGGTTAAAAGGCAACTTAACAAGCTTCAAAGAGCTGCTCAGAACCGCTTGGTCAAATAAGGAAAATAGGCTAAAAAAAGAATGAAAAGGTGGTCAAAGCTTCAGTTTCAAAAGAACATTCCAAGCTTGTCAGAGGTCATTTTACTTTGGCTGACTTCATCATTCTAATTCGAAAAGATGAGGAAAAACCACCAATATCCAGTTGTAATAGGATATCATGGGATGGCACACCTCCTAATTCAGATGATGGAGAGGATTAGTCAAACTATTCTGATTTTGAAGATGATTAATGGATTGATGACTACTTTGCCAATGAATACCCTTCTGATGAGGATGAGAGTTTTGAACAAACTTTCAATCCTGAAATGGGTACTCTCAACATTAAGCATGGTCTCAACACAATGTCAGTAGCTCTTTACAATCTACATAGATGGAGTGTAAGTGGTTAGTCAAATGATCCTCCTCCTTTTCCACTACCTCAAGAAGTTCATCCGGATCCTTTGCCATTGGTCGAATCCGATGAAACACAACAACAACAAGCATCGTCTTTTAGTTCACAGGCAGTGACCTCTACACCAAATACTTCTCCCGAACCAAGTGTTAAGCTAACTTCTTTGAAGCCAGACTCTGAATTAAGCACTCACCCTATCGTTCCTGAAGTAAACGATGAGCTTGAGTCGCAAAAAAAGCACAATAAACTCAACATTGGCAGTCCTGTTGTAGCTCAAGAAGTCTTCCAAGTTCAGAATAGCCTCTCTGATTCAGAAAAAGAACTGCCACTAGCTCCTGCTTTGGTAATTATTAGCACTTCTACTGATGAACCTCAAACATCGCAAGCCGTTTTTGACAATGCAAATCAAGAAACAAACCTGGAAGAAGCCATCTAGCTTTTTACTAAATCCGAAAAAGTCAATGCCATAAAAAGAGATACTCGTCCAGAGGTTGACTGAAGTAACATAATCAACGATGATGCTCATTCCGGTTGTAACTATTCTTCTTATGCACAACCCTTCAGGGAATAATCCAAATGTAAATGTAACTCCTTCAAATGAAAATACTAATGAAAAGCCACTGGAGCCATTCACGTATGATGTTGTTGAACACCTCAAGCACATACCTACACAACTTTATATTTTTGATCTTTTGCAGATGTCTAAGGAGACTTGTAACAACTTCATATGAGCTCTACACACTTTGAATACAAACAATCAAACTGATGTGGAGCAAGTTCATCAGATAGAAAACAACTATTTAAAAGCAAAATCCAAGAAACCTCAGAAGCAATGTATGGATTGTCTTTCCATTCACAATGCTTCCAAGGCCACCATTTCCTTTGCTAAAGATAATCTCCTCTTAGGCGACATAAAGCACACAAGGCTGTTTACTTTACAGCCTAAATCAAGGACATTTACCTGTTCAAAGAGTTCAAGTTGACCCAAGATCGGCTCTGAATCTCATCATAATTACGACTCTTCAGGAACTTGGCATCCTAGTGAGTAAGCTATCTACTACGAAAACTTTGATCCAAGGCTATGATGGAGAAGTCCAGGATCCGATTGGTAAGATTTGGATTTGGTTCCAGCTGTGTTATCTAACTTCAAAAGCTACTTTACTCGTGGTAAGGACGTGTGCTTACTACAACATCCTCTTGGGAGGCGATGGCTTCATAATTACTCTATAGTACCTTTTACTCTTCATCAATGCCTCAAATATATTAATGATGAAGGTAAGGTGCATCGAGCCTTTGCAGATGAAAAGCCATTCAAAGGCAAGGAGGTCTATTTCACCGATGCAACCATGTATCAGGAAAGACCTGCAAAGTCTAAGATAGATACAAACAGCTCTCCCATGGATGATAATCCTACAGAACCCTTCACCATCTTAGAAGAAAAGAAAACCTATCTAGGGTTCGGCAAAAGATCTGATCCTATCAGAAAGTTGCAGTCTACAAAAAATCCAACAATCAAGTTTGCGGATACCAAATCTCCTTTGGTGATCAAGGTTAAATCTGAAATCAAACAATTAGATCAACCTTTGGTTATATCCACAAAGTCATTAAGGACAAAGCAAACAGGCATTGTTATTCATACAAGCAAGACATGTAGTCTAGCTCTATATATAACGCCTGCTTAGAATCTAACAATGTCACTAAAGAATGACGAACCACCTATTATAAGATAGCGAAGGCTCTCATATTCAGCAAATGTGATTTCCTTGGTTGGTAACTTAGATTTTGATCAAGAAAGTAATGACGTACCTCCTCCTTTCAGGGGAATGTCACCAATGAGGCTTGATTTCCCTATCACTTTCAATCAATTCATGTTAACATCACAATGCAAGGATGAGTCATCTTACAGATACATCAATCGATGGCTTCATTTGGCTGAAAGATGCGATAATCCTCCGCACTACTCAATATGGATCCATCTGTGATAGATAAGCTTCCAGCCTGCCCTTCACAACTTAATAGTGGCAACGGAGTTTTAAACGTTCAATGAGATGTCTCAAATTGTTTCATCTCTTGAAGTAGCACCTATCATCTGCGTGGAAGGTCTAGATGGACTTACAAAGTATATGCTATTTCAATGGTCAAAGAATCAAATTCTGAGTTAGATTCTGAGGATGCTGAAAAGATGGACACCTATGTGTACTCTATTGCAGATTGGGATCCTCCACTCTTGACGTGACCCACTCCATCCCAAATTTATGATTTTGGAGGCTCTTGCTTCTTTGTGCCTCCATCCAAGCAACATAATCACTCGATAGTTCTCCATTGAGCCAAAGAAGCTTCTGCTCCATATGCTATTGACAAGATCACCAATGATGGAATAGTAAAGCTTGACATCTACAACCCTGTGGTTTGCAACATAATGAAGAGCATCAGGTATAATCTCAAAAAGCCCACAGGCCTTGGGATAAGTGCAAATGGGGTTTCGGTCCCTTTTGATGTCTTCACTCCAGAAATGAAAGAAGATCTCTAAAAAGGACACGGAATTGAGCAGATATGACATTTTATAAGATACTTTCCTTACATAAATGTTCATAAGCTAAACCAAGATTTTAGGGCAAGATCTATAGTCTTCACCGAAGGGTATAATTATGATGACTCTCAAGAAACTACTATCTTCCAAGATCCTGCTAATTGGGCTATTTTTCAGCATCCTGAGGGGGCAAGTGACGATGAGGACACCACGTCACAAATCACTGAATATTGGCCACCTGAACTAAATGAAGAAATAGATTCATCTTAGAACACCCATTGGCAATGTCTAGCCATAGATGTAAAAGATAAAGAGCCTAAAAATAGAATCCATGAAATGGGATCAGGCCTTAGCATAAACCCCCAAATGAAATCCCAGAAAGTTTCATGGAATTGGAAGCTTATGAAAATACTATGGAAGAAACTCCACCCGAGCATCCAACTGAGGACCAAGTACAAGAAATAAACTTGAAAAGCCTAGAAAATTCTCATCCTACCTTTGTAAGCTCTCAAATCAGAGGAAAAGAACTTGATGTTTATGTGAGTTTCTTACAAGAGTTCATGGATTGCTTTACGTGGACCTATGCAGAAATGCCGGGTCTAGATCCTGAAGTTTTCATGCACAAATTAAATATAGCAGATGCTACTAAGCGCTTAAAGCAATATCAAAGAAGGGAAAAACCAAAAATCATGGATAAAACAGAAAAAAGTCCAAAAACTTAGAGATGTTCACTTCATCTGTGAATAGCAACACCGTGACTAGCTGGCTAACATAGTGCTAGTCATGAAAAAGAATGGGTAAATCAGAGTCTGCATCGACTTCAGAGCTTTAAGCAAAGTTTGTCCTAAAGATGATTTCTCATTACCCATACCAGAGATCATGATTAACAATACTTTCAAATTTGAAAGGATGTCATTCATGGATGGGTTTTCGGGATACAATCAAATCAAGTTGTATAAAGAGGACGAGAAGCACACATCCTTCAAAACCCACTTCAGCATATACTGCTGCATCGTCATGCCTTTGGCCTCAAGAATGTTAGAGGCTACATACCAAAAGGTGATGATGAAGATCTTCAAAGACATGCAGCACAAGTCTATCGAATGGCATGTCAATGACTTGGTAGTCAAAAGCAAGTAGAAGTTGGACCATCTAGCTAATCTTCATACAGTCTTCGAGAGGTTATGAAAGTTCAACCTTTGAATGAACCCTTTGAAGTGTTTCTTTGGAGTCTCCTCTTGGAGATTCCTAGGATTCGTGGTCGAAAAGGTGGCATCGAACTGGATCCAGTCAAAGTTAAAGCTATATTAAAGATGCCATATCCAAGAACTCTAAAAGAACTCAAGGGGTTGTAAGGCAAACTCGCCTACATCCGAAGGTTCATCTCAAATTTTTTAGGGAAGTGCAGAGTATTCTCCAGGCTAATGAAGAAAGGAGTAGACTTTGCATGGGATAAAACTTGCGAAGATGCCTTTTAAGATATCAAATGGTATCTCACAAACCCACAGGTTTTTTCAGCTCCGATTCCAGGTAAACCTTTCATCCTCTATATTCGAGCTCTCGATCACTCTCTAGGGGCATTATTAGCTCAAAAGAATAACAAGGGTAAGGAGGTGGCTCTTTATTATTTGTCACGAATGCTGGTTGGTGCTGAACATACCTATCGCCCAATAGAGAAATAATGTCTTGCACTGATGTTCGCAAAACAAAAACTACGTCAGTACGTTCTTTACAATGTAGTGTATTTGGTTTCCAACAATAACCCACTAAAAACACTTGTGACAAAAGCTGGAGCACTGAGTGATTGTCTAGCCAAATGGTATATTCTTCTCTCTCAGTACGACATCAAATACACTCCTGTGAAGGCTGAAAAAGGACAGGCTTTCGCTGATTTTCTAGCAGAACATCCACTCTCGGAAGATTCTGAATTTAGAACTATCTCCCTGATGAGCCAGTCTTCTTCATTGAATAAATATGGAAACCCACCATCGATCTAGACTTACATTGGATTATGCATTTTGACTAAGCTTTCAGAACAAATGAGCTAGGAGATCCAATTTCAAGGGTTGAAATCATTTTCTGTATCCCAAAAAGATTCTATGTCCCTCATTCATTCTCATTGATCAAACCATATTCAAACATGTAACAGATTACATAGCATTGATTATGGGTCTCGAGCTAGCCTTGGAATTAGGCTTCAATATGCTTGGAGTCTATAGAGATTCACAACTTATAATCAAATCAAACAAATGAATCTTGAATATGAAGTGAAAAAATCAGACTTACTTCCCTTCTTCAACAAAGATTGTGAACTCAAGGAAAAGTTTGTGCCAATCGAGTTTTACGACATTCTGAGGCATCAAAATGTCAAAGCAGATGCACTGACAAGATTGGCAACCTCAATGTCAATCCCTAGAAATCACAAAATGGCACTGGAATTACTTGAAAAAAGACTTCTACCTCCACTCGATACTCATAAAACGGTAGCAGATTGCTTTGATGTGCTTAAGAATTGGATTTCATATTTCCAAAATTCATTCAGGGATTAGAGATTTTAAAGATTACATTCTTCATGGAGCCTTGCCAGATAATACTAAAGACAGAACTAGTATTCAAAGACAAGCGCTAAAATTTCACTTTGATTTGCCTTCGAAGACTCTTTACCGTAAATCATATGATGGAGTTCTTCTCCATTGCTTGTCACCAAAAGAAGTAAATCAAGCACTCAAAGAAGTTCATTCTGGCCTATGTGATGCTCACCAAGCTTGACCAAAACTTCATAATCAAATTCAAAAGTTAGGCTACTACTAGCCTACCATGGTGTCTAACACCGTAAGTTTCGTGAAAAGATGTAATAAATTCCAAATCCATGGCGATGACATCTATCAACTGCCTGAATATCTACATCCTACATCCACTTCTTGGCTATTTGAGTCCTAAGGGATGGATATAGTTAGCAAAATCAATCCACCATCGGAACGTGGTCATCAATTCATTTTGGCTGCAACGAATTACTTCTGCAAATGTGCAGAAGCAGTGCCTCTTACGAAAGTCAAAATAGATACAGTCCTCAGCTTCTTGAAGACTCATATCATCTATCGTTTTGGGTGCCTAAATGTCTACATCATGACAATGGTCCTCAATTCAACGACGACAAATTCTACAGATTCTGTGACAAGTACAAAATCCAATGTTGTCCTTTTACGGCATATAACCCTATAACTAATGGACTTACTGAAGCCTTCAATAAGACTATTTACAAAATTCTGACAAAATGGTCTTTCACAACAAAAGGAGTTGGAGTATCAAATTTCCTGAAGCTTTATGTGCCTACAGAACTATAATCCATGGTCCAACCAAATCAACATCCTGTTCCTTGGTTTATGGCTATGAAGCTGTGATACCTTTAGAAATTCAACTTTCTTTTCTTCGAATGGCTATGATAAACAAATACACTGAAGAAAAGAATGCTAAACTCAGACTTCAAGAGTTAGAAAGCCTTGATGAAAAGGGGCTTGCTGCTCCACAAGGCACTGAGTTATATAAAACTCGTATGGATGAGTCTTTCGACAAAAATGTCAAATACAGAGCTTGTAAGAAGGGAGACTTAGTCCTTGCAGTCAAAAGGCCCATGTTCTCCACACACTTGTCAAAAGGCAAATTTGAATCCAAATGGGAAGGACCTTTCATCATCGACAAGGTCTACTCCAACGGTGCCTATGCATTCCTCACACTTAAAGGAGATAGATGCATGCTGCCTATCAATGAAAACTCTTAAAGAAATACTATACTTGAATGTCATTGACATATCCAAACCATATACAATATACATTCTCACCCCTTAACCTATGACTCTTAACCCAAGTCCCTTAGACTTGTACAAAATGACAATGAGGATAATGCCCTTAGCCCCTTTAGTCAACTCTTGTTACTTGGATAATATCCCTTTAAGACCCCTTTAATTTCTTACTGTATAGATCAAGTCCTTTTGTGGACCCTGTATAACAAAACTCAACTGTATGGAATAAGTCTTTCTGTAAACCCCACGTGGCTAACCTTCAGCTGTATAGAACAAGTCTTTTTGCAGACACTATATAGCTACCATACGTTATATGGAATAAGTCTTTTTGTAGACTCCATATAACCAAAACCTAAAACAAGATTTCTGTCAAAAAAGGATCAATTCATGGACCCTGGAGAAAGCCTCACACATGGGCACCAGATAAAGTCTACCAATATGACTACTTTTTTTTATTGATTTGTAGATCCAAAAGATTGCAACTCACACCCCATACAAGTCTGAAAAAACCAAACCAAAACAAACCATCCAAACCATACACACATCCAAAACATCCATACAAACCACACAAACATCCATACAAAACCAAATCAGGCATTCTATGCCAATGACAAAGTGAAGTAAAAGGAGAAGAAGATTTCCATTGATATTCATTTGGAGTTCAATACTAAAAATGAAGTCAATATACATGGCCATTCAGGCTAATCGAAATTAAAAAAGGGGGAGAATAAGAAAGCTAGACAAAAGTTGTAAGAGAATCAATCCAAAAGTTTGTCGAGTTGCCTCCTTGCATTTAAAACACCTTCCACTAGGACGAGCCCTTTATAGCTTACATAAGCGAGTACAGTAGTATTGATACCAATCTCATCTAGTTTGATACTCATTTCACTCTTGAAGGATTGAACAAAGTCATTCAAGGTTGTCGACTTCGCCTTCACTTTGGGGAGAATGCTACCTCTATGGGCTTAGTTCTTTGAACTAATTTTCTCCAAGCCATCTATGGTGCCTCAAAACTTCAGAGCATCATCTTCCAAGGCTGAAAGCTATTGCTGCAATGTGCTAATCTATTATAGCAATATTCCTCACAGCCAAGGTTCTAGTTCTTTGATTTCTCAAAATAAAGGCAAATACTTCATTCGAGTCTTTCGGATCAAGAGTACTTGTAGTCTTTCCCTTGGAACAGCTCTTTTATGCCCTAAAAGTTGAAGTAGCAGGTGCTCTACCTTTTCTATTAGTAAAATAAAGAGAAAAAGAGGAAAAGCATCAGTAACAGCAAAAATGGCTAAGGCATGGAATTCTACCGAAATTTCGGCAGCATCTCCCCTTTGTGAATGGCCAAAAGGAAAAAATTATACTCAGTTCTGAGACCAAGAATTAGCATCAAGGCACACTTAAGTCCTAGAACTAAAGCTCCCAATCCAACCAGCTGTTCAAGCACCTTAAGACCTTTCAGGGGACAATTTGACTTGTGTTCCAGCACAAAAGTTATAGTATCCAATGCAAGAAATGCATGGACAACACAAGCAAAACATGACAGCATTTATATACAGCACAAAGCATAAATAAGCTCAACATGTTTTCAACAAAGAGGAAAATCAATTTCAAAGCATTGAAGACAAAAGCATATGCTGTCGCTCTAATGGCAACCACCTTCGATCATTTATTGTAGTTTCATTAGACTTACCTACAACTATTGGAGACTGTTTTACTCTCCACACTTAAATTCCAAACCAACCAAAGGACCTCTACATTCCCAGGATGGCATCTCTAACAAATCCAGGTAAACAAAAATCTCGTGTGATGATTAAGATTTACTATGATGGGACTATTAGACATTTATGTGGGAGTTCAAAGTGCACTATTCTTAGTGCATGTAAAGCTCATGAAGGAAATATTGTTATGCAAAGTTAATTTCAAAACAAGATCATCAGCTGTCATCAATGATCGGAAGGTGATATTGTATTTGTTAGCTTCCCACAAAGACAATCAATATCAGTCAAAATTGACTCAGAGAGTACACCTTGGGTCAAAACCAGAAAAGACAAGGAAGGGTGAATTAGCCTTGGAAGTTGTTGTTGAGAAAGATAATATAAAAAGTTCATTGGTGATCATACTGAAAAGCTACATGTGACCATTCAACCGGAGTTTAATCCTATCTTCATCGGTTTCTTCAATCAGCCGCTCATAGTTGGATAGTTTATACTTTTCAAGTTTATTGAGATTTAAGGGGAGTAACCTTCTCATCAAAAGCAAAAGAAATACACCTTGTGGCTATCCATTTTGCTAACCGTGAAAGAATCCCACGGAAGCCACGATGGTCAAGTCTATGTTCTCATCATGCTAGTGACCAGGCAAACTACTACAAACCAATCTTCTAGAATTCCTACAGAGGCTATGGTGACCAAACTTGTTCTTTACACTATGCTAAGAATCAAGCATGCTATCATTTTTTCAAACCCCCTATGCACTTCCAACAGTCTACAAAAGCCAAGTGTGTGATAATATTGTGTTGGTGTTCAAGTAAAATGGGTAGATGTAATTTCACTAGGTTTAACAATGAAATGGAGAAGCCTATTGTCCCATCAAAGTTTTACATCCCCCCAGACAAAGCCTGTTCACTGCAAGTTTGTTGGAGGATCACTTCTTTACAAATCTTTTGAAGTTCAAGGCCTCATGTGTTACCTTAGGCACTTCAAATTGGTGCAGTTCAGTTCAACAATTTGACCTTGATTTACAAAGCACCCTAAAAAAAAAAAAAGAAAAAGAAAAAACAAACAAACAAATAGACAAAAAAAAAAGCGAGAAAAGAGTCACAAGTTGGCTGTGACTGTGGGGACTGCTTGGGCAATGAAATCTCTCCGGACAGTGTAGGCCGTGGCTAAGGGCCTGCTTGAACAAAGCCTAATTTGAGGAAACTAGTTCAAGAGAAGCTAACCAAACACCGTGATGTGCTCAAATGGTGCTTTGAGGAAGTAAAACTCCAAGAACTCTACTCTCAGTTAAAGGTGATGCCTAGAGAGCAATTCTGCATCAGAATTATTGATTGGAGGAAACATCCCAAAAATGGATCAAGCATCTCAAACAAAGAGAGAGAGAGAGAGAGAGAGAGAGAGAGAGAGAGAGAATAAACAAATAGTCAAATAGGCCATGACCGTGGGACTCGCCTAGACTGATTGGTTGTGACTGTGGGAGTTGCTCGAACAGTCACCAACTTGGGCAAAACCCCATACAGCAGAATGCTTAGGCATGACTCTTCCATCAATAGCATATCGGAAACATGAAAGAGGGAAAAAAAATCAAAACAAGAATACCAAGCCTCAACCTCCAATTTGTCACAATCAGAACTCCAAAACCATGAATTTTAGTCTGTGTTTGTGTAAATTCATGAGCCGAGGGGCTGCAATATGAGAAGGACACTTGGCATTAAGGAAAATGTGAAAAGCACAGATGCAAAAAATAATAATAATAATAATCAAACATTTTGTTAAAAAGAGGGTGACCATGAACTCCCACGGACAGTGCAGGCCGTGACTGAGATTTGTTTGAACTGTGTTCAGTTTGAGTAGAACACCTCAGAAGAAGCCTAGGCTACTCTTATACCCAAAGCGAAAAAAAAAGAAAGAAAGAAGGAAGAAAAGAACAAAGGGAAAAACAGCAAAAAAAAATGGGCAAATCCCATGTCATATCAGCTGCTAACAAACAAGAAAAGGCTGAAGTAGAAACTCTTACCGGCCATTGATGGAGCTTAAGGAGAAGAAGAAAACTCAAAGTCCACTTGAAAACTTGAAGAAAAAGGTCACTGGAAGCTATCGGTGGTCTTGGTCTCCACCCAGACAATTTGAAATAATAGAGTGAAAGACGAAGGAAGGCACGAGCTTTATATGTTGCTCATGGCACGGTCACCGTCTTTCTTTTTTCTTTTTCCATTCTCAGTGGTAGCTGTCTTAAGCGGTAGGGTTGATGGATTTGGTGGCAAATCCCCTCAGCTCTGGTAGTGAATCCTCTCGACTCTATCCAAAGCTCACTGTGATTGTTGCTGGCCATCTCTCCCACGGACACAAATTAGCTAAAATTGGTGGGGTCTATGATCACTGCTGTTGGTTACTTCATCCACAGACATTGTATGGTTTGAAATAGCGGGGTCCACAACGTGCTTTACTCTCTTTCCCACAGACATAAATTGTTTAGCTGTGGGGTCCAAACCTTGACCAAGTTCACATAGGCATTGCCTTCCTTACCGGCAGTCACTTGATTTTGAGTAATCAGACCCACTACTTAGTACCCTACTCTCCCTAATATGATCATTCAAATTTTCGCAGCACATGGTGGGCCCCTGTCGGGTATTTTACAAAAAAAATTTTAAAAAAAGAGAGAAAGTGATTTCCCACGGCAAGGTAAATCCACTTTAGGTATTTTACCCGAAACAAAAAAAAACAAAGTTTTCCCACACCAAAGTGAACCCACTTTTGGAGCATTTCTTTTCGGAGTGAATCCACTTTGGAGTATTTCTTTTCAAAAAAAAGAGGCCTGGGGGGGTGGGGGTGGGGGGAGGGGGTGGTTTGTTCTTTTCAACAACAATCCAAATTTCAAATTTATCTTGAGTTAAATCTAATTTTAAGCCATCATTTCAAATTATTTTGGATCAAAATCCACAAGCTAATTTTTTTCAAAATAACATCTCATTTTGACTCAAATTCAGCCAAGTCAATACCTATACTTTGATTTTTTGAAAAATAAACCAAAAAATCCATAAAAATCCAAACCCAAATTCATTTCAAATCCAAACCTTGATTTTTCTTAGGACCTCAAGGATCCATTAAGTGGGTGTTCCCCACAGTCCTAATAGAGATGTCACTTTGGATATCTGTGACAAGTAGGTCATGAGAAAAACAAATCCACTTCCAAAATCCAACACCAAATTCATAAGTTTCTGAATTTTCTAATACCTTAGGGATTTCTTTTTGTGGATGTTCCCCACAGTCCCCACAGATATGCTACTTTTGATATTTGTAAAAATAGGGCAAATTCCTTATGTTTTTACCAAACTTCTATCATCATACCCTTCATGGTTTTTATCAAAATTTCAAGTATAAGCTTACAACCTATCTTGGCAAAACCACATTTTCATTAAGCCATTCATCATTCCCTCATATTTGCTATTTTAAGGTACAATGATTGTCATACTCTAATTATTGCACCTCAAGGGGCATTTATTGACCCATAAAAAATTACAAATGTCGCAGTAAAGACATTACAAGTAAATTCCAAGCCAATGAGACATAAACCCTAGAATTGTGGAATGCCAGGTCAAGTTCTGCATCCAAATGTTCAAGACTGATGCAACTCATTCAGAAGATTTTAGATGAGCTGAACATACAGCAATTCGCTCAGAATTAGTGGACTTTATTTGGTCACTCACCCCACCAAACTTCAAATTCAAGGTCCATTAGCTCAAAGTCTAGGGATCATTGAATGCACTCAAACTTCTAAGTTACCAAAGTGGCTGAAAACCATATGGCAACTCCAAATTATGCTTAGGAATGATGCTTCAAAATTTCAAAGTATTTAGACTTCATTTCAGTTCAAATTCAAGTTTCAGTGACTGTCTTCCAGCTCCTTGAAGTCACTTTGACAACAAACACTTCTACATGTCAAAATCAATTTCCACTCCTAGAGAAAGCTTAAATTATATTCTGGAATGACTCTGCAAAATTTCAGGTCAAGTAGATGTCATTTGACCCAAAGGCAACAAACATATCAACTTTGACTTAGGGGTCACTGACCAAAGTTCTACTTTTAGGTGACCAAAGTTGATGATATTTAGACATAAACCTTAAGTTATGCTCAGAAGTAGTTCTATAAATTCTCAATCCAAGGGTATTTCGTTTGACCCTACTACAACTACATGTCCGCTAGGAGTCCGTGACCCCCAACTCATAGGGGTCACTGACTAAAAATCCTACTTCTAAGAGGCCCAAGCTGATGAGATTTTGATTAGAGACTCAAAATGTGCTTAAAGTGGATTCTTCAAAGTTTCAATCAACTGAACATCATTCGGATATAAAACAAGCTAATTGCCTGAAATGTAAGAGGACATCTACTTAAAACATGCAACAAGTGGGTCATTGATCAAAATCTTACTTTCACAAGTCCAAACCAAAAGAAATTTGGATGGACACTTTAAGATACTCCTGACATCAGTCCTTCCAAGTTTCAAATCAATCCGAGGTCATTTGGCCCTCAAACAGTTGAAACAAGGACCCGTTTTCATGAAAAGTCTACGGGGTTGACGAACTTTAGAAAGTGAGAACAAGTTGAAATTTTTATTAAATGCTCAAAATGGTGTTAAAAGGCCTCGCTTCAAGTTTTGTGAATATCAGACATCGTTCAGGCCCAAAACAAGTGAAAACATATCACATATGCAAAAGACCCAAAATTAAGCTTGTCCGTGACCACGACCACGGTCACGGACACCTATGTAGTGGTTCCCGGCAATTTCTAATGGTTTTCTCTACCTTATTTTGAACTACAACCTCCCATAACTCTCTAAACTACCTCTAACGTCTATGAAAGGTAAGTTTTGGCACTTGGAAAAAGGTTCCAAAACATGTTCAAAAAGTTCAAAGCAAATTCAAGTAAGTTCCAAGAGAATCAAAGCAAGTTACAAGGCTTCTCAAGCACAACAAGTTCACTTATTCTTCTCCTTCTCACTAACTTAAGGTGAGAAATAGTTCAGAGAATGAGAAAGAGCATGCATATCACTTAGAAAAAGTGTATACAAGAGTCATCGAGCATACAAAGGATGAAACCACATTTCTTTAATTTTCTCACTTCGAAAGGGCTTTAGGCCATTTTGAAGTTGTGAATAAGCCTCTTTAGGCTTCATTCTATTCCTTGAGAATTATAAGTTCAGAATGGTGCAACTTTGGCCTCAATTTGCTTGCATAAAACACCCTTTTTGGATTTGTACAAAACCAATTCATAAGCAAAAAGTGATGATTACCAAAGGATGTAGTCAATTCCATGGGTGAATTAAGCATCCTTGGTGGTCATTCAATACTCCAAAAGTGGAAAAGCACAAGTTCCAGTCCTCTGAAGGCATCATAGAGGCAAAACAAAACAAAAAGGGGACAAACAGTGGCCATTTCAACCACTGTTTATCAGTGACCATGGGCCACGGTCACCCCTTTCGGCATTCATTTTTTTCTGTATTTTTGCCCACTTTTCATGTATTTTCTTGTAATTTTCGAGTTTGGATCACATCTGAGACTAGAAGGAGGGCTTGTAAATTTTCAAAACTTGTAAACAAAGGAATCTAATGATGAACTGTAATTATTTTTCTATTCTTCTTAACGCTTGAAATGTGTGAATGTTGGACTTGAGTCCATTGCATTTCACATCACTTTTCAAGCGCGGTCAATAGACTTTCCATGGTCAGATGGTAAATGGAATTACCCTCAAGCTCCCCTAGAATTTCTTCTTGTGGTGTTGTTTTCTTTGGCCTCTGAGGTTCTGGAGACTAGGTGTTTCATCATGGCCTGGTTGCTTTTTACCGATCTCTTTTTAGTTGCTTCAGGTTTGCCTCATACAAGTCCAACAAGCTGAGCCTTCCTGGCCACATTTCCTTCCTTGGAGATGTGAAGGTTGGAGGTGAGAATGTCCTATCATGTGGGCACCTTGCTTTTAAAGGGTTGCTTCGAGGGCTTCAAGTGGACTCTAAAGGGGTTCTGGGCATACTAAGATACCAAGGAACCAGTAGTCGTTTCTTGTTTCTGGATGCATTAAGGCATGCAGAACGTGCATTGTTGCCAATCATGTGAGCCTTCGGAAGACTGAGACTTGAATTGAGATGGTGTTGACTTTGGTCCTTACTTATGAAGTCCTATTTGGAGTTGAGTAGGACCTAGTGAGGGAAAGCTTGAAAAGACATTTCTTTGCTTCATCGAAAATAATTATGAAGGAGGCCATGGTCCTGTGAAACAAGTTTATTAGATAGGCATGGCTAATACAATCTCTGTTTCCTTATTTCCAAACCAATCGTATTTTGGTGTGAAGGGAATGGCCCCAAAATGGGAGGAAAAAGACTTGGGTTTGACCTAATTCTGATGAAGTATGGGGTATAAATCCTAGTACAAACAACTTGAACCGAGTCATGTGGACTCCGCCCTGTCCAAGGGTTAAAGCAGGGCAATTAAATGCCCACTGTGCCACAAGGATAGACTTATGAGGGAACATAACCTCCTTCTTTTTATTTGCAAACCGATCATGTTGAAGGCATTAAAATAATGGCACCAAAAGGGGAACAGAGAAGAATTGGGTCCAACCCAAGTCAGTTGAAGTGCAGGGCATAAATGCTAGCATAACCTGCTAGCATAACCAACTTGATAACAAGGACCTGCTTTGTATGCATCATGTGGTCTTACAATTCGATCAATTTCAAAAGGAAAAGAACTGACTAGTGACTATCGCATGCCGCGTAAATATTGCGAAACCCATTAAGGGAAGATCTCATTATATATATTTCAAAAGGAGGGATAGCCAACTACTCTTATAATGGTCGATTATTCTTCTTGCATAATTCCAAATGTTTGCCAAGTTCTAATCAAAATGAAAAAAAAATTTAAGTTACTTCCCACAGACGGCGTCAATCTTTTCCGTTTGCTTAAAAAAAAGAGAGAATCATAAGCAAGGTATGCATCATGACTTATACTTCATCAAATGGATAAGAAAAAGACACGAGAATGAAAATGATGTGTTTTATGACTTTTCTCATTCACAAGTTTAGTTTTACATGGGTTCTAACATTCTAACCTCCTAGGTGCAAGTTGTTTACATTTTTCTTTTTTTTTTTTTTTTACAACTACCCCACTTGGTCTCAGATGATCACAACTTAGCAAAAATTTACGAAGTACATAAAAAAGAGAAAAAAGAGGGTATAGTCTAGTACCAAGAGGCAATAACCGGCACTTAAGTGACTTGGACTTAGAAGATTTAGACACATTTCATCCTCTTCTCAAGTCAATCGACCAATCTTCATAGTATATCACTCGTTTTCCCGAACACGCCAAGTGCATAGTTTGGGAGGAGTCATGGTTTTTTAACCAAGAGAAGCATTTACAGCCATGTTACCTTTACGGGACACCGAAGTGCTAGTCCAAAAGAACAAACATGCTTGGATCTATAGGTTCCTCCAACTCCAAAGTGAAAAGGACAAAGAAAGTCTTGAAAGAGTTTGATCTTCAACAACTTCTTATCGAGTGTAGCATGGTACCAAGGCACCTTTTAAATTCTCTGAGTATTTTCTCAGAAATTAAGTACCATGTTGAGACTTCTTCTAGATAGAGCTTTTTTAGTAGAAACTTGTTGATAGAGTTTTAACACTTACGTGCTTTTGAATCCTTTTGCTTGCTTGACTACTTGATGGTGCCTCAATGTGCGATGAATGCCTTGGAAGGTTGCCTAAAAAAGGGTATTTATAAGCTTGGAAGCCTTCTCCGACCATTTGTAGAAGCGAGAGACTTGAGCAAAAAATCTAATTTTCAAGGGGAAAGCTAACTGCATGTTTGTATGGTTGACTATCCTCCTTCGCCAATTCTTGCTTGGTTGTCTGCCAAGATTTACTCTCTAGGATCATGCTGATTAGCTTGAAATCTTCCTAGGAGAGATTTGACAAAATCTGGACCGGCCATTGGCTGATTTGGCCATTTTATTTTCATTTTCCTTTGGTCGGCTATAGCACTTGTTTAATTGGCCATCATTTTGTTCGGTCGGCTGTTGTACTGCGCATTCAACCATTACACTTTCTTGACTCATTTTTAAGCTTTTTGACTTATTTTCTTTTCCAAACTCTGAAAGAACTCTTTTAGGCTTGTCCATGAGTTGTTTAGACTTTGTTGGATGGACTTGAACCATGCTTCGCTTGATTTGACTTGACCATCTTGAATTTTCTTCTTTGGATGTTTTGTTGAAACTTTTTGTGTGTCAACAGCAATAGGCCAGGTATTTAATCACTCAAAGAGCAATCTTTATATTGGCAAATACAATCCGAGGAAGAAGAGAGCCATCTTCTCCCAGTTTGACATCTCATTGGCTGAGCCTCCTTTCCTATTAGTTATTTAGGAGTTCCTCTTTTCTTTGGCGGCTATAGGAACACCCACTTTTCCAATTTGATTGAAGCATTGCGTACTAGGATTTTCCGATGGAAGACCAAATCTCTGTCCTTTGTTGGTCCCTTGGTGCTTATCAGACAAGTGATGTTCCGCATGTCGATTCATCTTGCTCGCTCAATTCCAATCCCCACAAAGGTTTGTCATTCAATTGAAAAGCTTTTCAGGAATTTCTTATGGTCAGGCAACTCTACCCAGACTAAGAGGAACCTTATCAATTGGAAAACCGTTTGTTTGCCTAAGGAGGAAGGTGGCCTTGGTTTAACGTGTGTCAAAGTAAAAAATGAAGCCTACGTGCTCAGAATTGGATGGCTTGCCATGACATTTTCATCTCTATGAAATTTGGTTTAGGGGTAGATACTTCAAGGATCGCTCAATCTGGAACCCGGTGAATTCCAAAGCATGTTATTATATTTGGAAATGCATTAGGAGGATAGCTTCTTGGTTTCAGAATAGGCAACGCCTGCCAGTAGGCTTCTGTGACAGTCCATAGTGGTGGACGACTTAATTCGTCCAAAAACGGATTGTGAGCAAAAGCTATCACAATTTATTCGACAACCAGAAGAGACACAAGAAAGAAAATAATGGTTTTCCATTTTCATTCTCGAGTTTTATTTACATGGATTCAAATTCTCTAACCTCTTGGGTGCATATTGCTCTCATTATTTTTATGCAACTCCCCCACTTGGTCTCAGATGATGAAACTTTGGCAGCAGAAATTATAACAAGAAATGAAATTTACATGGGAAACTTAAGAGGAAAGAGATGACTGACCACGTAAAAGACAGTAGCTGAATCAAGGTTGTTTTCCCTTGGCTCCTTGTAGCTGGATCAGTGAATAAGCATTGCCCCCTCTTCAAGTTAATCGGGTAATCTTCGTCATCTGTCATTTGTTTTTATAGGACATGCGAAGTGCAAACTCCAGGAGGAGTTATTGGTCTTTTAAACCAAGTGAAGTGTCCATGACTACGCTATCTTAAGAATCACCATCTTGGCATTCTGAAGGAATAGGTACAGTTAAGTTCATGAGCTCCTTCAACTCCTAAGTTATGAAAATGAAATACGTCCCAAAAAATTTAAAACTTTATGGGATTCTTGCTGGATTTCATAGCTTCGAAGTACTAAGTTGAATCCACTGAGTGTGTCTTAGAGGTTAAGTACCTTGTGACTTTGTGTTTGAGGATGGCAGATGCAAGACTTCTTGAATTTCTTCACTAACAAAGATTAAACCTTTAATCTTCTGTCTTCTTGCTTATGCTTGATGCTTCGTATCTTGTGCTTGATGTTTAGTCGATGCCTCTGTGCTTGATGTTTTGAAAGGTCGCCTATGAGGAATATTTATAGGCTTGAGAGTCCCTCTGCCCAATTGAGGAAGGAAGTGATTTGAGCGTCAAGATTGAATTCTGATGGGGGGGGAGTAGCCGATTGTGCTTCCATGCAATCGGCTACTCTGCCTGGTCAACTTTGCTTGGTTGTTTGCCGAGAATCAGTTCCCTTGAATCTTGTTGATGGGCTTAAAATCAGTCAGTAAATGATTTAACCGAATCTGGAACGGCTATTTGGTGAGATATATGAATTGGTTGTTTCCTTTTTGTCGTTCGGCTACTGCTTTGTTCCATCGGCTTTTGCATTGTTCAGTCTGCTACCGCTTCTTGTGATCGACTAATGCCCAGTTTGACTTGTTTCATAATCATTTTGGTCCTCATTTTATTTCAAACTTCAAGAGAACCTTCCTAGCCTTTCTCTTGGGCTGTCTGACCCTTAGTGGATGAATTTGGTAGTAGTTTGACCTTGATCTAGCTTGTTTGGTTATCTTCTTGTTGATCTATCCCTTGAATTTTCTTGTAAATATTTTGCATGTCAATAACAGCCTGGGCCTTTTGCGTAGCTAGACTAAACCCATGATGATAAAAGCAATCAGCTGCATTTTATCCTCCTCAACAAGACTTCTAGCTACCAAATAGTGAAACTCTTTTGTGTAATCTTCAATACTTTGATCCCCTTGACGTAAGGCTTGAAGCCATCAATACAAGACTTGCACATAGTTAGGTTGAAGGAAATAACCCCTCACTTCTAGTTTCCTTTCATCCGAAGACACAACAAAAAAGTTTTCAGTGCGAAGATTTGATTTTTGTAATTGTTCCCACCATGCGGCTGCATGGCCTTCTAGTTTTAGTGCGACCAATTTCACTTTTCTGAGGTCCGTCAAATCCACGTAATAAAAAATTTTACTAACTAAATTTAACCAATCTAAAAACTCCTCACCTTTCATACTCCCACTATGTTCTGAAACTTTGATCTTGATCAGCATGAACATACACTCCCATTTGAGAGCTCCAAACCGGTGATCAATTATAGAGCTCATTGTAGTAAACCCATCACTCGAACCAACATCATGGGTCAGAGGCTCCATGAGATCTAAGCACACATCCAACATCTCAATTTGCCTTCATGGTTGTTGGATTTCTTCATCACAGATCCGGTTATCAATCATCAACATCGCCACGACCCCCTTTGCCATGAGCATGTCTCATAATCATTTTTCTCTTCAAAACAATGTCCAATCGTAGGAGTATTTGCTCTGATACCAACACAATCAGGGATCCACGAAGTATCCCAAGACAACATCTATGTCGTCACTATAATGCTTTCTAGTAATAGGTAGCAACTGTTTTAAATTGGGACTTGATTTTTAGCAAGAGAGTCGAGATAGACTCTCTTAATTTTTAGCAAGAGAGTAGAGGTAGACTCACCACCGCGATGCTAAGAAACAAGCAATGTACAATAACTCACTGAGGCCAAATGGAGAGAACTAAAATATTGAAGAAAAACAAGAGAACCCAAGTCTCTTCATTCATTATACTCACTGTCCATTGTCTACCATTCTACAGTAGACTGTTACAATTTTTAGGAAACCAGTTTTATATGGGATTACAATCAAATCAATTATCATACTCATTACATCCCATGATCATTGTAATCAAATTCAATTATCCTACTCAATAGATGATTATTTTCATGATCTAAGATCTTTATTGACACTAGTTGGCAACTAATTAAAGGGGAAAGTCAAAGCTTCTAGAGGATTCTCTACATAAGCTAATCATGCATACTTGCTGTAATTGAATTTTCAAAAATTATAGAATCCACTTATATTTTTGTTAACTCAGAATAGCTTTCGATAGTATATTCAATGCATATTTTGGGCTATTTTGGTTCCCATTTAGACCGGAGCTGTCATACATGGGTTAGGACCCCTTGTGCGCGGTCCAAGGGACTCATGAACTCTTCTGCTAACAATAAAACTAGGTCCTCATCAAGAAATTAGAAATTAATGAGAAATAAATAATATATTAATGAAAAATTAGAATTTAAGAAAGAATATGTAATCGGTTAGTAATGCAAAACAAGATTAAATAAAAATAAAATATATAAATTAATTTGGGATTTGATAGTAACACAATGTTTTGAATGTCTCTAGAGAAGTTATAAGCCTCAAAATACTATGTTACTAATGGAAAAGGCTACAATTTGGCAAAAGAAAACAAATAAAAAATAAATGTAAATATATCATGTATTGAGAATTAAATAAAATAAGAAATAAATGTTAGAACCTAGCAAATTGTCCAAGTAAGATAACAGGAAAGCATAAAGTATATTACAATATTTATAATACATAAATTTAATAAAAACAAAGTTCAACGAGAAAAATATTTTAAAATATGAAGTGCTAATAAGAATTATCTTCAAGAGGCCTATAAAGAATAAGATATCAGATTGAATGACGAAGAAAGTCCTTCAAAATAAAATTAGAATCGAGACCAAAACAAAATATTGAAAATTATAAAATTGTTATAAGAGTTATTATGGGTGGATGCCCACATTGAATAAGGAAAGCAATTAGGTTTAGAGTCATATTAAGTTGTTTGGGGAGAAAGCAATCTTATTTTATAAATAAGATCTCCCTCCCCCCCTTTATGATGTACATGTCTCTCATTTTATAAAAATCTCTCTCTCTCCCTCTACTCTTTTCTCCCTCTTAATACGTTATCAACACAAGCAAGAAAAAGAAAAAACCAGTCCCCTCCCTTCTCTCCCTTGGTCCTTGTACAAAAAAGGAAAAAGGGACAACGGCCTTTTTTAATTTTTTTCCCACACCCACACCCTTGTGCAACAAAGGCTCTCCACCCTTTTTGCACTTCAATCAACATGCAAAGACCCTCCCTTTTGCACTTCGATCAATGTGCAAAACTCTCCCTCCTTTTGTTTTCACGTGCAATACAAAAGCCTTTTACATATCAATCAATATGAAATCTATTCTACCTCGGTCCGCATGAAGATGAAAAGGCAAAGGGTACAAACAAAGGATGTTCTCTCCCATCTCCTTTATTCCTCCACTGGCGTGAAGACAAAAATGACGAAGGGTGACATCGGCAGTGACCATAGAAAGGTGCAGATCTACCATCCAACTTCAAACCACGATATCTTGGCCGTCCAGTAGTCAATCAATAATCCGTTTGAACTTAGGAAAAGCTCATGAGTAGATATACACATTGGAAGCTAAAAGAGGCAACAGCAATGGTAAAAATTAATTTTTTTTAATCTTTCTTAGATTAACAAACATATACATAGGCTTTTATCATTATTATATTTAAAGATGAATGGTTCATTTTTTTTTTTAACAAGTGGAGATCAAGATAGAATGGATCATAAATAAGAACCCAAAGTTCTATATCCATACGGACCTATAGTTCTGCACGAATCAAAAGTTCTTTTCTAATTCGGATCAAAAGATTCGTGAGTTATTAAAATTTGAAACCAGAAGTTCTCAGATCTACAATATGAACTCGAAGATTAATATTCCTAATCAAACCTAAAGTTTAATATTTAAATCTAGAAATAAAATCAATAGGTCATAATATCAAACCTGAAGCCTTAATATAAATTAAAGTTCTAATTCGTGAATCTGAAGTTCCAAATCTAGCCAAAAGCCTTGCCAAAACCTATTGTTTTGGATTATTAAAGTTGATAACATGATGTTTTCAATTTTAAATTAGCCAACTTAATCTAACATAACTCAACCCTTGATTTATGCTGAATACTTTAAATTTTCATTGATTATTTTTTATCATTCTTTGCATATCAATGATCATATCTATATTTTTTTTTTACAATTCTTATATAATGTCGAATTTAGCCAAACTTAAATTCAAAACTTTAAACATTACCAGGGATTACTACTTATCCAGATACTTAGATGTAAAAATATACTTGCAATATAAGAAACTTGGAGAGATAATAGTATCAGGTAATAAGGAGTCCCGAAAAATAAGATGTTGGCACTTATCTTTTTACGTCATTACATACATAATGACCTCAAGAACAAATGCCTCACTAATGAGGACCAGCAGGTCATTGGAAATCCTTTAAGGATAGATATGATCACTAGAAGATGGTCATATTACCAACTGCACAGAACGAATTGGTAAGTCTGAGATTTCAGGACTAAAAATCAGTATCTAAGTAAAACTCTACTCTTTTCAACATTGTTTCTCAGTTAAGATTATGTAGGGAAAAGATTACGGAAGAGCAAATGTTAAAGAAAATGTTGTCCACTTTTCACACATCTAATGTAATCATACAATAGTAGTTCCATAAACGACATTTCTCTAAATACTTACAAGTAATTTCTTATCTCCTTGTTGCTGACTAAAACAGCAAGGTTTTGATAAAAAATTACAACTCTAAAATAACTAAATCTATGGTAATGCCTAAAGCAAATGCCAATTTCAATTCCAATAGAGGTAGAGGAAGGGGCGTAGAAGAAAAAATCCCTCTAAAAGAGGTGGAAGAAACAACTCCTCCAGACGAGGAGGATTTCAAGGTCTCCCCCCCCCCCCCCCCCAAAATCAAAAACCGCCAGAAGTTGTCTAATCCTCAGAAAAAGCAAAATCAGGATCAAAATTAGAATCCACCAAATAAATCTACCTACTATAATAATGACCCTTGCTATAAATGTGGAATGAATGAGCATTAGTCATGCAATTGTCGTACACTAAGAGAAGTGGTGGAACAATATAAAGTATACAAGGCCTCTATTCATTCTGCAGAGTCAAATGATTTGGAAAATTAGGATTCAGATACAGTCCTACAAAATAATGATTACCAGTTGGATATCATAAACTTGGAGACTAAAGTTTTTTTTGTTAAGACGAGAATGGCCAACCTCTGAACAATAAGGCATTTCATGCTAAGATCGAAACCCCCCTCGCATGGTCTAGAAGACCAAATAAGTTTTTTTTATTATTCTTCCAAAATCTCTATTTAGTTGGTTTTTAGAAGGATGTTTTAAGTTATTTATTTTCATAAATATTTATGATGGATGATTTATTATTTTTAGTTTATTAATTTGATAGAAATTTTATGGATTTTTTTTATATATATCATGCAATTACTTAGTTACATTATTCTATTATCTTTGTTTAAAGGGATGGATCACGGAACTAAGGATACTCACTGTCTTATGAATAGTGCTACAATACACACCATTTTGTAAAAATCAGAAGTTTATCTCAGAATTTGTATTCAATCCGTGAAAGGCATCCACCATAGCTAGACCCGTGCAAATAATTGAAGGCTTCGGAAGAGTCCACATGATGTTACCGAATGGTGCCCATTTATTCATTAAAGATGCATTATTCTCTACTAGTTCCCGAAGAAATTTGCTCAATTTCAAAGACATCAAAATAAATGGATACCATATTGAGACTGCTAATCAAAGTAACAAGGAAATGTTACTTATTATTACTAGTATTGGAAGCCAAAAGTAAATACTAAAAACATTAAGTGCACTCTCTTTAGGTTATATTATACGACAACATGCATTGTCGAATCACATTCAATTTTGAGCAAAATAATACCATTCAGCCTGAAGCTTAAACTACGCCTGAAGCTTAGCAACCCTTAGACTTTATTGCTTTAGCATGATAGTTTAGGACACCCTGGGGTAACCATATTAAAAAAGAAAATCGTTGATAACTCTGTTGGGCACTCCTTAGAAAACCACAGATTGACCATACCTAATGATTATCTATGTATCCCATGTTCACAGGGAAGACTAATCCTTCGACCTTTCTTTGTTAAGATTGCCTTAGAATCCTCATCCTTTCTACAAAGAATACAAGGAGACATCTGTGGACTGATAAATCCACTTAGTGAACCTTTTAGGTATTTGATGGTTTTGATTGATGCTTCTATCCTTTGGTCGGATGCGTGCCTACTTTTAATTAGGAATATAGCCTTTGCCCACCTACTAACCAAATTATCAAGCTTAAGGACCACTTCGTTGATAATCATATCAAGTCTATATGACTTAACAATACAACCGAATTCACATGACAGGCCTTCAATGACTACTGTTCATCTCGTGGCATTATTGTCAAACATCCTATCCTTCATGTCCATCCCATAACGGCTTAGCTGAATCCTTGATTAAGCACATTCAACTTATTTCTAGGACTATACTGATGCAATCCAGATTACTAGTTAGTGCTTGGGGACATGCCGTGTTACATGCATCAATGCTCATTAGACTCCGACCCACAGCCTACCATCAATACTTTCCTACATAGTTTATATCAGGACATCAACCTAATATCTCCCATTTGCGCAAGTTTGGTTGCCCAGTTCTAGTCTCTATTCCACCCCCTTAACGTACTAAGATGGGACCACAACGTAGGTTAAGAATCTCTATAGGTTATGACCCTTTTTTAATTATTTGATTTTTAGAACCAATGACACGAGATGTTTTTACTGCTCGTTTTGCTAATTGTCAATTTGATGAGACAAAATCTCCGCCGCTAGGGAAAAATAAAGAATGTATTGTTCATGCAGAACAACCAATTCTTAAAGAACAGCATGAACTAACATAGAATACTTCCACTTTATCTCATCTAGACCCACATACTTTACAATGTGAAAATGAAGTCTGTAGAATTGTGCACTTATAAAAAATTGCAAATAGATTACTTGATGCATTTAACAATGCAGCAAAAGTAACCAAGTCACATGTGCCAGCTATAAATGCACCTATTAGAATTAATGTCCCTGTAGGACAAAGCCAAAAATTGGCAACAAAAGAGTCTGCAATACACCAAAAGCGCAGCAAACCTATAGGTTCAAAGGATACAGCTCCGCTGAAAAGGAGAAATGTACAAAACATCATCATGTCCTCCCAAAGATACACTTAACACTCCTAAAGAGATTCTTCTAGAAGAGGAACATAATGCTCCCAAAGAGGTTATGACAAAATCCACTCTCTCTAGAATAACGAAAGTCTTTGATGAGACTATAAAAGCCCCTAAAAAGGCAGCGGTACCGAATAATGAAGAGATCTCTATACTTTATAATTCTTCAAGAAAGAGACAGGATAGAAAGAGAATTGTCATCGATGATGCATTTGCATATGCAGTGCTACACAAATATGAAGGGAACATGAGAATGATTGGGATATATAACCACATACTATGAATGAATGTCGACAAAGAAAAAATTGGACAAAATAGGAAAATGTCATTACAGTAAAGTTAGAGTCTCCTAATAGACGCAGTATATTTGAACATATAGTTCAAACCCCAAAAGCTGTTAACCTTGTAGATTACAAATAAATGTTTGTAAGGAAAAGGAATGAAATGAATGATATTACTAAATACAAAGCAAGACTTGTGGCACAAGGTTTCTTACAGAAACCTGAGATTGATTATGAGGAAACATATTCCCCTGTTATGGATATAACAACATTTAGATATTTAATAAGTTTAGCAGTTTCTAAAAATTTAGACATGAGACTCATGAATGTTATAACCACTTACTCATATGAGGACTTAGACCCAAAAATTTATATGAAAATATCAGAAGGATTTACTTTGCCTGATACAAATCCCAAGAGTAAGTACTCAATACAACTGAGATGATTATTATACCGCTTGAAGCAATCTGAAAGAATATGGTACAATCGTCTCAATAAATATTTGTCTAAAGAATGATATAAGAACAATCTCATTTGCCCATGTATCTTCATAAAGAAATCCTTAAAAGGATTTGCAATAATAGAAGTTTATGTTGATGACATAAATTTGATCGGGACTTCAGACGAGCTCCAAATAACTACTGATTATTTGAAAAGAGAGTTTGAAATGGAAGACCTTGGGAAAACAAAATTTACCTCGGCCTGCAGATCGAGAGAAGTTCTAATAGAATATTAGTCCATCAGTGTAATTATACCAAAAATGTCTTTAAATGCTTTAGTATGGACAAAACACATCCATTAAGTACTCCCATGGTTGTTCAGCCTTTAAACATAAATAAAGATCCATATCATCCAATTGAGAAAAATGAAAAAGTATTAGGTCCCAAAGTACCATACCTAAGTGCTATTGGTGCTTTAATGTATTTAGCATAATGCACTAGATCGAACAGTTCATTCTCAGTGAATCTACTTGCCAAATATGTTTTCCACTAATGTAAAGACACTGGACTGATATCAAACATATCTTATGCTATTTACGTGGTACAATTGATTTAGGACTCTTTTATTGTAAAAATTTCAAGTTTGTAGGATATACAAATTTAAGATATCTCTCTGATCCTCATAAGGGTCTATCACAGACAGGTTATGTATTTCTAAGTAGTGCTACTGCGATTTGTTGGCGCTCTACTGAACAAACTTTGGTAGCTACTTCTTCTAACCATTCTGATATTTTGACCCTCTATAAAGCCAGAAGGGAATGTGTACAGCTAAAATCTTTAATTCAACATATTCATAGTTCTTGTTAATTGCCTCTTAGTACAGGTACCCTGAGCATTATCTACGAAGATATTAATGCATATATTTAACAGATTAAAGAATGATACATTAAAGGTCACAAGATGAAACACATCGGACCAAAGTTTTTCTTCACACATGAGCTTCAAAAGAACAATAAGATCAAAGTCAAGCAAGTTTATTCATGTAACAACCTCGCTAATTTGTTTACCAAGTCATTACCAAAGTCAACATTCCAGAAACTTGTACATGAGATCAGCATGCGTAAAGTCTATCATCAAATAATGTAAAGGTTATTGTTGTCAGGGGGAGTAACTGATCAGAAGTAGGCATCCTAAAGCATGCTATCCAGGACATATGTACGATGTACTCTTTTTCCTTTTCAAGGTTCTATCCCACTGGGTTTTCCTAGTTAAGGTTTTAATAAGGCAGCATTATGCACATTCAGCACCAATTCAATGATTTTGTAGAACGTTGTACTCTTTTTCCTTCACTATGGTTTTTATCCCACTGAGTTTTTACTTTCCAAAGTTTTAATATGACAACTATTATTAAATGGTGGTCATCTAAGAGAAAGTGTTATAAGAAATATTATAAGTGGATGCTTACATTGGAGCCTACATTGAATAAGGAAAGCAAATAGGGTTAGAATCCTTCTATATTAAGTTGCTTGGGGAGGAAGCAATCTTATTCTATAAATAAGATCTTCTCTCCTCCTCCCCCCCCCCTCTCTATTTTGTACACCTTTCTCATTCAATAAGAATCTCTCTCTCTTTCTCTTTCCCTCTACTCTTCTCTCCCTCTTAATAAAAATGGAATTATATGATAGATGTAGGGCCTGTAAAGCGGAAATTCAATTGAAAATTTTCCACTATAATATGTTATAATATTTTGCTGTGAGTTCAATGAGAGTCAAAATTGCATTAAATATCTTACTCTATAATATATTAATAGTCAAATGTACCATGCAAAACATGGGCAAGCAACAAGTAACAGAGGACAGTCACATAAGGAAGCAGCCATTTACAATAACAACAACAAAAATTCCTAGATAGTATAATTGATAGATATGGAGTTCTTCAAAATAAAAGAAATGTTTGAATGACAGAGAAAAGGAGATGAATTTTTCCAAAACTTATAATCTTTAACCAAACTGACAGTTGAACTGCTAGTTGTATTAAATGAGATAATTAGTTTTTTTCAAAGTGGTTGTTCTAAATAGCACTTTTACAATAAATTGGATATTGGATGAGATAACTTAAAGAAGAACTTTCAAATTGAGAATAAAGTTGAAATAAAAGGCAAAAGAAAAGTTAAGGGCTAAGGGTGCATTTGGTTGAACATTTTAAAAGTGAATTTTTAGGATTCTGACTTTTCAGTTATAGTAATCCCAAAACCCTTAAACATTAGTTTACACAATTTTTTTAACTGGATTAGATCAAAATTAGTAGAAATAACAACTTGAGTTTGGGTTTTGGTTCACCCAAACCAAATTCAATCCGTTGTCATCCCTAGAAGTCAGCCTTCCTCATGTTTTGCAACTACTACAATTATAGAGAGGGTACTTCCTAGATATGACTCTGGTAGTGGTTTTTTCGGGTTTGGAGTGAGAATAGATTTATATGTTGCGATCTGATTTGGATTTAGGGTAGATTCAAATTTTGTTGCCTTGCCCCATTAATAGTTATTCTATATCTTTATAAATTAAAAAAAAGTTGTAGAACAAAAACATCTTATGTGATCCAGTGTTAGAATGAGTATGAAAAAGTGATGTGTTGTAAACGTGATCTGATGTCAGTGCGCTCTTTGGAATTTGATTTTTAATGTAAATTATGTAGGCCGCAGGGAACTGTTCAGGTAGATGACCTCCATGAAGATATATTGTTGTGCAACTATGAAGCATAGAAATAATGAATTTTGAGGTCAGCTTTCAAGGGTTGCGATCATCTAAGGCATTTGCCATTGAGGTCACCTGAAAATTCTTCCCTTCTTTCTGTTCTTCGCTTTTATGGATGGTGCTCTTGTGCTGCTATGCATGGAACCTACCATGTAAGACAGTTGGGGCACATATGATCAATTTAAACCCTTATCCAAACTCGTCATAATGTCACGGTCCAGAGTTTTACTTCTACCCTAATAGGCTGGACCTTTGGATTGAAAGCATTCAAAATCATATATTCTAACACTGTTAAATTTAAGGGCCACTGGTCAATGGGTCAAGATGGTGGGATTGGCTTTAAATTCTATAATTGGGCTAGTCCCATTTAGATCCTTCCATCCTAGCCTCATCCTTCATTTGAAGGGCCCGGCTGTTTCTAGGGCAAGACAACCACATAGGATCACAACTCAATATATTGTATGGCAAATAGATAAAACGAATATGCAATCCGAGCAATAAATAGACAAGTGGAAAAATAAGAAAGCAAGAAATTAAAAAAAAAAGGGAGGGGGTGTGGTGGGCATGTTAAATTGAAATATCTTTTTAAAAACAATAATTTTCCCCACACGCCAAGTAGTCTGCATGGAAAATTCATCTCCCTGATACAACACCCTCTGTCTCAAATCTACATATAAGATGCATTGTTTTTAAGGTTTTCATTTTTTACTTACAACCAATTGTTATGATTGAATGAGCGCCAAATTTTGGCATGTGACGATTCATAAGGTGTCGTGTGTTTGTAGAGGGTATTGATCGTAGGCAGGCAAGGTGGCTCCACTAAGGTTACAGTTGATTCTCTGCTATGGGACATTTCTGTTTTCAAACCATTTTGAGATAATAAGATCTTGAAAATAGACTTGCCAAACAGGCACTTAATCAATGAACTGAACAATCATCTACCTTAATATTAGTAAATAAGATCATAGAATCATTGATAAAACTGTCCAAATAAACTTCAAATATAAACAACCCATGTATACAAATTTCAAACACCTCCAAATAGATTATAGACGTTTACATCCTCACCAACCATCACAAGTACATTTTTAGGATCTGCAGATAGTAATCACAGAATTAAAAATTCAACAAATTCTACATTTTTAGGATCTGCAGATAGTAATCACAGAATTAAGAATTCAACAAATTCCAGGCATGTTGTTCCAAGTACAGGAACTAAGGCTCCAATCCTGCTCATTTGCAACTGTTAGAGATGATGTTAATTGTTGCATTTCAAGCCCAATGTTGTCATCGCTCGCACAGGATTGCGCATTCGACATCTCTACATTTTCATTATACCATTCAGATACCATCGGCATGGATGATGGAATTATATCAAATAGTGTGGACAAATCCTTGTCGACTGAGTCATTCTCCTCGGTTGGTTCCTCTTTAGCCTCAATCTCTATGAATCAAATCAAACTGTAAATTAAGAAATGCATTACCAAACTATGAAAGGAGTGCATGAAATGTTTCAATTTACAAAATTTTGCTATGGTATTTACGTAGAATCATAACAGAAAGGCAAGCAATGAAAAGCTAGAAACAGAAGTTCTTACGAGGATTTCCTAGTAACTATTAAGGGGATACGCAGAAGAACTAAAATCTATTAAATGTGTTTGAGAATAAAGGGGAAACATACTTCACAAATTAAGAGACCGCTGCAATGGTTATGCAAACAAAATATATGTAAGATGGAAGCCCAAAACAAATGTCCAATAGAAAAGTTATGGAGCACAATAAAACCTACCATATCAGAAAATAGAAGTGTGTGTTTGGATGCTACTAGAGCAAGTGTAGGTGCAATCATGGCTTTTCTATAGACCCAAGTTGTGATATGGTGAAACAATAATACAATACTATCTGGCAGAGAGACTGCCGGATGCATTTTTCAGTGTTGTGATATTGCGGTTGGGTCCACCGTGTCTGGAAGTGAGAGATCCATTCACTGTGCCCCTCATAGAGATTGTTCAAGAGGAATCCAAATAAGAAGGTTTTTGGATATGCTCCAAAAAGATCCACTCAGGAGGCATCCATTTGAAGAAAAGACCCATTAATTTTGGTATAGTCATTCACTGTGTCATCAGTCATCCTACTATTTTACCTTTGTGACATTTTTAACATATCTAAATGTAACAAAGAGGTAAGGTAAAACCACAACCATGTCCAATGGAATGAATAAAAAGAGACTAATGCTTTCTTCTCTTTTAGAAGACCCATTTTAAGTTTCTTTTTTTTTATAAGCAGCAAGAAGCATATAGAAGGATAGAGGTCAGCGGTGGAAGAGGAAATTTTCCTTGGGGGGAACCCATGTAATGTTGAAATACCAAGAAGTTTCCCTTAGAACAATTTGTGGGGAGGGGGCGTTTGGTTCTTGCCCCCTATACTTTCATCCCCTAGAGTGATAATAACAAAAGGAAATTAATTTTATTTATTAGAGAATTTTATCAAAAAAAAAATCATATAAAGGGACCCGATCCATACACCTCACCCAAGATGTGGGTGCACCTCGTGGCCACTCTGGTTCATTTTTTTTCACCTAATTGGCAGGCGGCGATATCGCCGCAAATTTCTTACACTAGTAGTGAAATTAATACTCCCATCTTTTCTTTTCTTGTTTTCTTTTCTGTTTTTTTCTTTGGTTTTTCTTCTTGTGGTTCTATTTTTCTTCTTATGCTCCTTTTTTTTCAACAATTTTTTCTTTTCTTCTCCCCTTCTTTCTTAATTGTTTTGTTTTTCTTCTTCTCTATTCTCCCTTACCTTTACTAAACAACCTCACACCCTTCTCTCTCTTTCTTATTTTCTTCCTCCACCATCGATTAAAGCACCCACCTGCATGGACATCATCTTTCTTCCTCTCTTTTTTCCCTCCTTCTTGCTCCTCCACTTCCCTTTTTCTCTTCCAATTTCTTTTTTTATCTTCTCTGCAACCAACTTCAACTTGGGATCAACATTAAACCCATTAAAACATATACCCGCCATTGGTTTTACACAGCCAAATTCACTACTTCTACTCTACTTGATTTGATGGTTTTGAAAGGATTGAATATGAACTCCAATAGAAATGATTAAATGAAATGTGGACTTGATCATGTGAAATCAAGTCATTCGTTTGATGAAATAACTTCATGCTCAGAGAACCAGCTCCCTATAGTTGGCCATGTATCAATTGGAATGAGTTGAATGAGAATATCAGAGGAGCTTTCAACATGTAGAATCCAAGAATTCTGTATTTATTACAAAAGAGCAGTGGACTTATTGTCATCATCTGTAACAAAACTAAATCATGGCATCTTCCAATTCTTCTTCCTCCCTCAAGCCAAAACCCACTTCAAAACCTAAAACTAATATTGACTCTCAATAAATTTTATATACATCAATAAATTTCGCACATCCAATAGACCCGGAAGGCAAAAGATGAAAAGATATGTAGTTTTTCTGGTTTTAAAGGTAATAGGGGAGCATCGAACTCACCGCACTCCCCAATTAGATGGAAAAAAAATAAAAACCACCGGAGTGGATACAGGTGACCACTCCGGTTTACCTACACCTTGCATGAGGTCTAAGGTTTGGGGTCTCCTTATATGTTTTTTTGATGAAATTCTCTATTTATTATTATTAGCATAAAACAATAAAGATCAATGAGCAACAAGTTAGGAATAGTGCCATAAGGCTGGTTGATGCAGAACAAGTGACAAAATTTCTTAAATAAGAAAATCATACGAAATTAAACCAAAAGGCTTAAATGCTAGTATTAACCTCAAACAACAACAGCTTTTGCTTCATGTATCATCTCATGATGCACAAATACTATTTTCAAAGTAATTATTGATGTACTCCACAACATAGACAACCACCAAACAAAATCAAGGCCAGGTGTTCTAGAATCCTCAAGGAAAAGTATTTTCCAAAAACAGCCCTCAAGGATACTAAGTTCAGAAAAATGCAACTTGTAATTTTGGAAAGGTTTTGTTGAAATGACTAGTTTTGCTAAGGAATGTCCAGGCCCAACTAGACTTATAAACTACATGCACGAGCCCGGCCTACCTGCATTAGCTTAAGCCTAAGCCCAAACCGAGTTTGCTTTATATAAGAAAACAAAAGGACATCTTATGCAATCTTCTTATGCAATCTTAGACTAAAGCTCAACTAGTTTGTCATGTGACCTTCTTTAAGAGGTTTGATGCTTAAGTTTCCCCTTCAACCCTCTCTTTATAATTATTTTTACATTTGGGCCGAGCTGGGCTTCAGGATCTCTACCACTCGGTAGAAGCCAGATCCATCTATTATATGGGCCCAAATAAAAATCTAATTCTGTTCCATCTACTAGAACCTAAGCCCCAAACATGGCTAGGCCCAAGTTAGGCCCGGGCCAGCCGATTCATGAGCACCCCTGCGACTAGTTCTATCAATGACAAAGTGGATAGTTAATTGGAAATAGTGAAAAATTTTCATCGTGGGATTGCAACTAGCTCCCTTGTGAAGAGGCCTGAGGAAATCATAATTGAATATCATTGTCCCAACTCTACTGGTCAAAGATCTATGTGACTAAAATTAGGAAATGGAATAACACTTTTATGAGGAACACCTTTAATAGTAGCAAAGATATGGAAAACATTCTAAATATTATAGAGGATTTTACTAAAAAAGTCACCTTAGAGATGGACTAAGCAAAAGGGCCCTCTTACTTTCGTTGCATAGACTTTTTTTTTTTTATGAAATGAGAAGAGTGTCATATCAACCCTCATGCAAAATAGAAACTAGCCAAGAGAGTCGATATCGACCATTAACTCTTGTCAGAATTTCTATTATGAATAAAAAACCTGCGTCAATATCAACCCTCATGGCATACAATAGGGTTGTATGAACTTCCTACCAAGTGGGTCGATATCAATCTCTAATTATTTGTCAAAAATTTTACTACAGGACTTTTAACAGAACACATTTGTCGATTTCGACTCTCATGGCAAAGAAGGTAGCCAATGAACTTAGGTCTTCAATTGTTGCTCCTAATTTGATGCTTCAAGTGCAACGTTAGCCAACAAACTATATATTATGTCACTTGACTTGAATATGGTCGTCAAATGATATTCCCCTGTTGAACAGAAATGGAGATGAAAATGGATAACCAACCATCATCTTAGGGGGTGTTTGGCAACAAGATAATTTAAAAGAGTATGTGATATTTTATATTCAATTATGATATAATTTACCTACCTAAAAATTAGGTGTTTGGAAAACTTAGAATGTATTCTACAATATATGACTGTAGGAGCAAATATTTAAGAAATGAATCTTTCAAGATACTGCCAAACATCATCACTTATAATATGGCACTATTTTGTTATGCAATAATGAAATCTTACAAGATTCAAATTGATTAATGTTATTAGCTATGTTTATCCAAACACCCCCTTAGTATTTGAAATTTCAAATCCAAGTCAAGTCGAGTCAAGGTTAATAGACTGTAGGTGTTGCGGAAGCATAGATCAAGAGCAAAGAGCCACTATAAATGCGATGAGAACTGCATCGGCTTGGATCAAGCCAGGACGTAAAGATTCTCGACTGCCTACAGAGATCAACCATATAAGATTTAACTCTTCACAATCTCAAGTTAAGGATGCCAACAAAGGTCCTCTCTTTTCATAGCTTCTATCCTTCATCCCTCTACTCTTTTGTATTTTCAACTTGCAAATCATTTTAACATCATATCCTAAGAATCCAATTCTCATGCAAACAAGCATGCCATTAGTGATTGATTTAGGGTTGATTCAATTGTGAGAAATTGTAATAGTGAGGCGCAAGAGATGATAAGAGGAGAATCACTTTAGAAGTCAGCCTCACTAGAGGGAAACATCTAAGGCCTGCCTGATTGGTGGTTGTTAGGATAGATTTTAGTTGTGGGCCTCAAAGGCCATAAGAGTGATTTTATAAGGTACATAAAATCTCTTAGGCCGGCCTACCTACCCGCAGTAAAAAAAATTTTAAATTCAAAACAAAGGCAAAGAATAAGATGATGATGATGAACATGAGAAGGGAGACAAAACAAACCATTTACATGGAATAATACCCATCATGGTGATCCTCACATCAAAGCACAGTGAAAGAGAGACTTTTGAAAGAAAAAAAAGGATACCGATGCAAGTCATATGCTCGTAATAAAATTTTTTACAAGAGTTAAAAGTCAATATTGGCCCTCATGGCCAATTTCTATTTGCCATGAAGGTCAATATCGACCCTCTTGGCTAGTTTCTATTTGCCATGAGGATTGATAGAGGCACTCTTCTCATTTCACCAGGAAAAAAAAGAAAAAAATAAAAAAGAAAAAGAAAAACAAAAGAGGCCACTTCCATAGGAGGAAAATTAAGAAGACCCTTTTGTGTAGTCCACCTCAACGGTGATTTTTCCAGTAAAATTCTCATATTTATGATTAAAAAAAACACAATTTGAGCCTTTTCCAAGAGCAGACTTTCCACCATATCTGCTTATAGCATTTTATCCAATAGTAATAATATTTAAAATGATTCTCCTTTCAAGTGGATTCATCCGACCGAAAAATGAGACTTCCGATACCACAAAGCATAAGTTGGAACATATCTAAATTAAAAACGCCTATTTCTCTGCTCCAAAAGAAAAGAAACCAAAAGATGAGACTTCTCATTACCAAAGATGAAACTCTGAGCGCCTATTTGTTTCCATGGATTTGAACACGTAGAATTTTTAAGAAATGTAATTCTTAAAAATGATTACAATCGAAGAAACAAATGTGAAGATCACCAATCACCTTTTCACTATCTTTTGTTTCAACCCATTTTATCAAAAATTACTAAACAAAGAGCCCAAAGAGATGAGGGAAAGGGTGACGGCCCCACGTGGCATGCGGCCCACTAGACATCCGACGGCGTTCAAGTGACTTTGACCGATGCAACCTGATAATCGGTCAACAACAGTCTGAGTGAAATTTGGCGCATACACAATAATGGTTCAAGCGACTTTTGTGCAATTTTGGATTTGATAGGTGTCACCCAATGGTGGATTCGTACTTTGTGGTACTGGGCTCTGCTAGGCCTATGCTAGGGGGCCCAAACTCCTACTACAAATCATGGCAAGTAGAGCTAAATCCAAACAGCAGCAAAACTCAGTGAAATCAAATATGACAAGAAAACTTACCAAATGAAGGCAAATGGGCAGAGGTTGACCCCAATTGGGATGTAGCAGTGCCGCTCCCGCCAAAGAGAACTTCCCCAGTGGGAAAGGAGTCCCCAACCCAACAACATTTTCCATCAATAGCTTCCCCTAGCAACTCCTCTTTGCCAAGGTCACTAGACAATCCCTGTGCATCTTGCAGCAGAGCATCCAAAAGCCCACTACTGCTATTACTAGCAGCAGCCGGCTCTGCCAATTGGTTTGAAGGGAGCTCCAGTTTCATGGTGGTGGCGAGCCCATTGGGCTCAAAATCTCCCAAACCAAACTGTTGGTGCTGGTGTTGGTTCTGAAGATTATGTTGAAACAATGGCAGCGGGGATGATGAGAATGAAAGAGAGAAGTCAGAAGAACAGCCCATATATGTATTCTCACGCAGTCGCTTGAACCTGTTATGTATTGAAAGAGGAGTAGGGGGAAAAAGACTCTGGTGAGAATTTGGGTTTGTTGTTGCAAGCAGGGGCATTGAGGGGCCCGTTGAAAAATTCATAGGATCCAGCAAAGGGAACCCGGGAGAAGAGAATTGGTTCTTCTGCTGCAATGAAGGAATGCCAAGAGATTGAGATGGGTGGTGTTGACGATGATGCTGATACGTCGCATGCCTCTGTATATCAGGTGGGTAAAGAGGCAATCCTTGCCTTTGACGCCTTTTAATCCTTGTATTCCAGTAGTTCTTTATTTCATTATCTGTTCTTCCTGGCAGCTGCAAGAAAGAGCAAACATTAGATGATGTGAGGATATGGTAGACTAAAAAATTACATTGGAGTTAGAGTTTAAATTATTTGTAAGGATCCTTATTTGATTGGATTTTCTTTGCTTATCTCTTCATTAGGTTCAGCAACATTGGTTTATTGATTTTTCCCGGGGACTTTTTTTGTTACAAGCATTTCAGAATCTATTATACGAAGCATGGAGACAATTTTCAAATATATCGATAACAGAATTAGAATCCTAAAATGCTCACATCCATAGAAGCATCGAAATATCCAAAATGGTTATAATTCTACCGACCAAAAGTGAATCAAATCCTTCAAAAGTCTCAATAGAGGAAATGTGCAATTCCCCTAAATCTGTTCTATGTTTTGTCGAGAATTTTACTTAGAAATGATTGCAACCAAATAAACTCATTCTTTTAACTTTTAAAATAATTTTGTTATTTTTTGAGTTCATAGAAGTAATATGATAGCCTGACATGATGTCTTTACTATCACCTTTCGAACTATTGAAATTGTAACTTTTTTGCTTTTGTAGGAATTTCTGGGTGCTCAATTAAGGCTCAGGAATTTCACATGTTGGAGAAATTATAAATCCACCGTATAAGAATTTTCATAAAGAATTTAACATTTTTGGATTTCATGTACATGATGTGATGGCTTGCCATTCAAGTGCAAGGGGGAATCATGAATTCAACATGTTGGAGAATTTATAAAGCTGTATACAAGAATTCTTTGAATTCCTGTGATTAGAACCAAAAGCCCAACAAGGAGCGACAAACCTGAGCGGCCATGCAAGCCCACTTAACGAATCATTTGTTGCAAGAGGGACAAACCTGAGCGGCCATGCGAGCCCACTTGTTTCCGAGCTTGGAATGCAATTCAAGAATGAGACGTTCTTCCTCAGGAGAAAAGGAGCCTTTCTTGAGATTGGGTCGGAGATGATTAGCCCAACGGAGCCTGCAGCTCTTGCCGCATCGCGATAGCCCGGAGTTCTTCTGCACTGCATTCCAATTCCCTTCCCCATGCTTCTTCACATACTCCACAAGGATTGCATCCTCTGAAGCAGTCCATGGACCTTTCTTGAGAGCTGATCCTCCTCCGCCGCTCTCGCCCGAGGACGAGTCCTCTCCCCCCAACGCGCTTTGGGGCGACATGGGTCGAGTCCTAAAAGACCAAGATGAAGATATGTATCTGATGTTCTATGCTCTCCCCTCTCTCAGAGATGAGAGAGGGATGGTGATGTTCTTTGGGATGTTTGTGACAGAGGGTTGGATGCTTGGCTGGTGTAGGAAATTTTTAAAAGTATGGTTGAGAGAGAGAGAGAGAGGTGTTGTTAAGAGAAATGTCGTGTTTTAAGAGGAATAGGATTCGTTTGAATAATGGAATGTCGAAGAAAAGAGAGGAATGAGAGAGAGAGAGAGGAATGTGAGAGAGAAAGAGAGAGGAGAAGCGCGCGACAGTGGCACGGGCGGGGTGTGTGAAAGGGTGCATGGGACCCACGCCACATCCATGCCAAGGTTTTGAGGTTTAAGCTTCCGTTTCGGGCCGAAGAGTCCTCTCGCGCCTGTTACCTGGCGGGCGCTTCTACGCGTTTTCTTTCCAGCCACTGATTTTTCAACCTTTTCTTGCGCGGGGTTTCTTTCTCATTGCAATGCAATGCTGATTCTGCTTCGTCCTTCTTTCTTCTGCTTTTGTTTACATTTTGTAAATGCTAAGTGTGACCTTTGGCTGACCTAAAAATACTAGCTTTCTTCAAATGTACTCTTATTTCTTCATAATGCCGATTGGCCACGTTTTCATCAAAGGGTACTTATGACCTACTTTTGATTCTGTCCTTTTGTGGACGGGAAGGATCGGAAATTCTCCACTGTCCCTTTGGGTGGAATTAGGAAATTTGTAAAGAATTTTCGATAATACATGGAAGGTTTTTAATACTCTTACAGGTTGAGTTGGATCCAGTTTTTAAAAAATTGTCAAAGGTCAATTCTGGCCAAAATGGAGGTGTAGATATGAATTTCATGTACTAAAAATTTTAGGGGTTTTTGCAAAAAGAAGTCTCAAATATCTTAATACTTCCAAAAGCATCATCAAATATATATAATACCCAAAAGCATCTTATACAGTAGACTTTAAAATTTTTCGGACAAAATTATCCTTCCATCTCCTTCCCGCAATATCAAAAATCGACACATTTACACAATGATTCCTTTCTCGACATCAGGACTTACCTGTATTTAACTAAACTAATATCATTTCCTTTTCTTCTTGGGATATCGAGAATCGATAACATTTACACATTGATTATTTTCTCAATATTGTAACTTACCTGTATCTAACTAAAATTTTGTTATTTTCTTTTTATTTTCATGATATCGAAAATCAACAACATTTACACATTGATTCTTTCACGACATAAGGCCTTACCTGTATCTAACTAAAATATTATTACCATCACTGTTGAACATTTATTGCTGACGATGAACACTCTCCAGCTATTTAGTTAATAAAAACCCAATTTACATTTGAAATTAGATTGAAAAGAAGTGGTATTGACATGGTCTTTATTTCATAATGCTTTCTCAGAGGAAATGTATTCTCTTAGAGGATGTTGCAGTCATGAATACTCATATAAGAACATTTTTGGGTGGAGATTTAAACTTTCGATATCGCAATTTTCATCTTGAGCACGCAATTATATGTATTAACCTCGTAAGTAGCACACTAAATGTGATCCATCATTTATAGTGACAAAAATTGAAGTAGAGTGAGTCAAAAATTAAATGTTTATACCAGTGGCATTTTTTCATTCTAATCTCAACTGTAAGTTACATCTCTATTACCTAAATGACTGAGAATGTTAATCATCAATGGCTAATATTCAATGATGATGCTAATAAAATTTTTATTAGATATAGGTAAGTCGCGATATTAATAAAATACTCAAAACGTAAATATTGTCGATTTTCAATATAGCGAAAGAAAATAAATAGGCAATTTGGTTTGAGAGCTTACTATATAAGACTTTTGGATATTATATATAGTTAAGGATGCTTTTGAAAATATAAAAGTATTTTAGGCTTCTTTTCGTAAAAATTTGAAAATTTTTACCTCATGGCATTGTTGGTTGGATAATTATTTCATCTTAAAGAAAATATTATTTTGATGGGCCCGTTTTAAACAGAAGACGCGGAAGAAGAAAATTGTCAGCCACATTAACTTCTTTCCCTTGTGGATTGAGTAAATCACATTTAAATATACGTGGACCACGGTGTTTCAAGAGTGACGTACGTGTATTATATACGGTGGAACACTTGTGCACTTTAGCCGAGGGAGCTCTTAGGGCAAATGTGCAATCCAATCAGCTGTCCCATCAAAGCAATCTTGTACATCACCTGACACAGTCTATTTCAAGATGATGTGATATTCAACTTCAATGATCCAGTCCGCGTGTGATAGACTGAATTTGATGCTAACAAAATTACACAAATATTGTAACAACAAAAAAAAATTATTGTGATTTGAGATAAACAACAAGATCAGGGAGGACCGTGGGAAACCATGATATAGCCATTGTGTAGCCGGAAGAAGTAGATCATAAAATATATTTGTATTTGGATTATGAAAGAGAAAGATATCCATAGGCAATAAGTTTCTATCCTATAAGAAAGAAATGCAGGGACCAATAATTGTCTTCCATGGCAAATAAATGATGTAGATCAACTAAAGAAGATGTGACCTCACCACTATGACCTCACTGCTATGATTGCCATGGTTTGAACGTCATCAACATATATAAGATTTACATGACACACCCATCTCCTTGAACAATAGATTGTTTGCTATGGACCCAAGAAAGCCAAGTGCGGCACATGAAAATTTTATTCCATTCTTTTAATGTGGAGAAATTTTCAGGTGCAATCTGAACCACACATTTGTGCAGACCGTTGATGTAGGCCAGGAGCCACCAAAGCACCTTGAAGTTGGGGTACCTAAGGGGTCGTTTGTTTACCCCATTTACATATGTAAACATATCACATGTGTAATGATTTCATACATTTTATGTTTGTTTATAACATTTACACACCATATGTGTAAATTGGATATAATTTTGATGTGTAAATTATATGGAAAAAGGGGCTTGGACTTTCCCACCTGTTGAGGTGGGAAATTGTTTCACACCAACCGCCAAAACGCGCTGCTACAGTACATGTCCGCCCATGACGCCTTTTATTTTTATGTTTTTAATTTTCTGGTAGCCACAATGAAGATCTGAACTGTCCAGAGTGTTTAGAACATCCAAAACGGCTATGATACAAATTTTCAGCCGTTGGATCATCTTAAATCTTGAAATATTTATGAGTAAATTCTGACCGTTAATCTTCAATTCTGGGATTTTATGGCCCCCATTTTCACAATCCGAACCATTCGTCTAGTTCAAAAGACCATTTTCACCTACGAGGTCAAATTTCAGGAGCTAATTCAAAATGAATCTTAAGATATCTTCAAAAAACATATCAGCCGTTGGATACATACACTATTGTTACACAGAATTTAATTTATTGAACGGGCAGTCTGCTTTTTTCAAATTTCTGAATCATCATAGACTCAAATTCAAGATCTGAACCGTTGAATCTCTTTAAAAGGTCAAACACTAGTGGTGGATCAAATTTTAACCGTTGATCATTCATATGTTGTGAGATATTTACAAAAAATGATAGACATTTTGATCTTCAATTCTAATTTTTGTGGACCTCTTTTTTCTAATCCAAACCATTGATCTTCTTCAAAAGGCCAACAATGCTTACTATATTAAATATCATCACTTGATTCATCATTGATTTTTCAGATTTTGTAAAAAACTATAAAAGACATGTATTGTAATAAGATTCACATCGGAAGAGGTGTGAAACTAACAAACAACGAATTATTTTTCACATGTGACTCATTTGCATATGTAAAGTATTTTCACATCACATGTGAAATTAACAAATGCCCCTAATAGTTTAAAACCCACATCTTTTCGTCTGAGGACCATTGATGTGAATTAAAATCCATTTAAGAACCATTGATGTGAGTTAAAATTCAATACTATTAAAAACTATAAGTGCATAATTGTCTACAAGAGATAATGACAAATACCAGTCAATCTCATAGTGAGCTTTACTAAGTAAGAATTAAAAATAGGAACTTTTTGATACAAAAACATTAAGAGTGATGTGTGTGTAGATTAGAAATTGCAATAAGTAAAGTATAGAAAATAATAATGGTAAAAGTAGATCAGAAGATCCAAAATTCATTAAATGAGATAATCAATGAAAAATATAATTAATCTACTCTTTTTATCTCAACATAACTCAGATCAGAAAACAACTCATTGTTTCTGATCCAGAGGATTTGTCCATAGAAAAAGCCAATTTTAATTAAAATCAAAGTCCAAGATCTCATTCAGCTTATAAACGACTGAAAATTCTAAGCATCACGTATCAAGTTAAGCATAGACTATCAAAAGAAATCGATTCCTAAGCATAATCTATCAAAACAAGCATACATGATCAAAGATCAAATCAATAGAAATTCAAACAAAGGTTTACTTTAAGCATGGAGGCAGATCTACTATTATGATGAAGCATGCATAGAAAAAGAAATTCAAAGAATTAAATTAATTACATTAGAAGAAAAACAAAATAACTTAACTTCATCTTGATGCTCTAATCCAATAGATTAGCTAGTCATTGAAAAGAACCTTATGTTAATTTTCATTGATTGCATACCTTTACAATAGTCCCTAAAAATCTCTCTTCTAGTTCCTAATTTCTCAACTAGGGCTCCAAAATACCCAAAATAATAATAAAACTTGTAGAAAGTGGAAGAGAGAGAGATGGAGAGGAGAAGAGAGGGGAGAGGGGGTCAAAATTTGCATGGGATGATCTCACCCCCCCCCCCCCACCCCGCCACAAGCCTCTCTCGCCTCCTTTTTATAATTTTTCCAATCCCAGGTTAATTGAACCTCGTATTCTTTCTGAAACTTTGGGATGAGGGTTATCTCTGAATATAAGAGAAATCTCTTATCTTTTTCGAATTCGAATGGAGATGAGGTAAAAAGTTTTGGAAACCTTAGTTGATCTTACAGGTGAGATCCCAAATAGAGACGTGCAGCAATGGATCTTCGACGGTGTAGATTTAATTGCAATCACATCCAAAAATGTACATAAATTTTTTGTGCCCATAACTTGATCAATTTTGTACTGAATTCTATGATCTTAGACTCCACAAATATTTACTCTAAAAGAGCTTTTCAACAGGAGGTCAATTGTACCAATCCAATGGTTGGATTGAGAGTTATGATCAATTTAAAATAAGTTATCCCAAGAAAAATCGGAGTGACTTTTGAATTTTGAATTGCAATAGATCCTATCTAGGTAAAACTTTCAAATTTCAAAGGAGATCGTGGTTCATTCAAACTCTTCATCTCCCACCAAAATTATCTTCTTTGAATTAATTTAAAGATAATTAATTCAAATCTACAACTAATGTAGGCCCTGCTAGATAGAACAGCTCCTTTACTTGAATGGTAGGCTAATTGAGAGGTCTGCTATTGCAGTCAAAGACTCTTCAATTAACATGATGAGTAAATCCCCTCTGATTGGTCTTCGCATGCGAGTATGTCAGGTCCACTTATTCATTTCCATCACTTACTTCCCACCTTGGTAATGTGGATCCCGAGTTAGAGACTTGATGCAATTAGGACTCTTTTCAAAATCCTCCCTAGGGCTTTACAGCTACTACAACTTTTCATTTCCTACATAATCTAGCTCAGCCAGTGAAAAACTAAAGAGCCCTAATGAATATGGGACCCCTCTGAAAACAGTCCTAATCCAACTAGGACTCTTTGGAAAAAATGGGAAATTACATAAAATATTAAAATGATGTAAAAAAAATGTGTCTTAAATGATTAGATTCTAATTTCAAGGTAAAAATGCATGAAATGATGATTTTCTATGTTAAATGGTACATTTAAGCCATTTAAGTTAATTAACTTCAAAAATTATCCTAAAATGATACCTAAGCAATGCAAATTTATAGACTTAACACACCCACCAACCAGCATTTTACTAATCCCTTAACAAAAATCTGCAAAAAAGAGTAGTCCTACTTAGGAAAAAAAAAAGCAACTAAGTTATGAAAACAAAACCACTTTTGCTCATACTTATTGACTTGCAAAAATTCTGGAAGAAAGCCACAAGCAATTCAGCAAAACAAAAGTTAGGACAAGACAGCATAGCTCAAACACAGCAAAACAAAGTACAAACAACTGAAGGACAAAGCTTAAAAAGACACCTTGAAAATTGAAGAAGAAAACACGTCAAAACATTAAAAAAGTGAAAAACTTTTACACTGACTAATTAAACAAATCAATGGTTGAATGAGCACTAGCCAACTGAACAAGTCAATGGCCGACAGAGGAAAGTGACTGGCCGATAGTTATAGATTTTGACAGCTCATTGATTAGCTTATTGATATCTGGTAAAATCATTCAAAGCTAATTCCAAGCTGATTGACATAATCCAAGAATGAAAATCAGGCTGCCACCTCACAAAGTTGACTATGCAAGGGTAGCCGATCGTATAAATGCACAGTCGGCTACCCCCCCCTGCGAAATAAATTTTGCTCAATCTTCTTTCTACCACAAATGACTAGAGAAGACCCCATAAGGCTATAAATCTCCTCCTTGGGCACCCATTCAATGAAGAAAATTGTACACACAACACACTAGTGCATGCAATACATAGCACAAGCACTTAAGTCTCTCCAAATTCTCCTCAAGAAGGCTCCAACGCTTCAACTTCTTTAATTAGGGTACTTGGTCTTCTGAAAATAATCAGAAGGATAGTTCCTTAATTCAAAAAGATCTCTGAAGAAGACAAGTCTTTCGAGACTCTCTTCGTTTCCTTCACTTAGGAGTTAAAGGTGATACGGGCACAACTATGGCCAACCTATTGGTAAAACGTAATCAGCAATCCATGCGGGCAACCACGACCTGAGAACCTTCATTCTAACTCCCCTCGAAAATTCTAAAACCAAGGAAAACTAGTAATAGATTACAAAAATTGCTTGATCGGCTTAAAATATATGAAGCGACGCACATCCCCGAATAAGTCCCCTTTATCTTTTTTTTATATAAATTATCATTGTTTTCTTTCACCTTGTAAGTGTTGATCAACTGAGACTAAGCAGGGTGGGGGAGGGGGGGTGGTCTGTGATAAAAAGAATACATGTAAACAACCTGCACCTGGGAGGTTAGAACGCAACAGAACTGACAAAAATAAACTTGGAATTGAAAAGAGTCAAAAAGTTTGACATTTCTTATTTTCTTTCTCTTTCATGTCTTTTTGTCACTCTCTAAAAAGGGGTGAACAGAAAAGATCAGCGCCATCAGTGGGAAATTTAAAAATATATAGTTAAGCCAATTAAGAGTTTTAGTTTGATCAACACTCGAAAGAAAAAATGCATAGAGAGTAGCCAACCAATAAAAAATCGGCTAGCCTCCCAAGAACGATATCTTCACTGCTGATTTTTACAATGGTGGTTCCATGCATTTCTAGGAAAATGCTCGATGATGAAGGCTTGGGCAAACTCATCATCTTCCTACTTGGTGTTGCTGAGAGTCATTTCTTGATTCTCTTCTTGGAAGTATAAGAGGAATTTTTCTTCCAACACAGCCCACAACGTGAGAGAGTAATCAAACAGTAGCCTATACTAGTCAAAAGCAATTCCATTAATGGTGCCGATCAATAAGCAAATCTTCAAAGCGTTTATGTTTGTTACACTTCCAAGTAAGTGCTTAAAATGTGACAATACTGATGAGCAACCATTTCCATGGATAGGCTTGGAACATAGACTATTTATAATTTTCCGGAAATGGGACTAGGTTGAATTTTGGGGGACATTCAGGCAACATCCCCTTCTTCATCAGCCAGCTTTCTCCCTCAGACTTAATCACTAATTCTATGACCTCTTTGTAGGTCATTGGCCTGTCGGAGTTGATTTTCTTGCTGCTGCTGGAAGAGTGACTCCTAGATATCCCAGCCTCTGATGTTTTTCCAATCAAGGCCTTAATTTGGGCCATGATCTGGTCTATTGGTTCCTTGTCATTGCAGGTCATGCTTTTAGGTGTCTTACGCAGAGGGCTGGATCATCTTGTCCTTTCTACTAGGACTTGCAATTGAGCAGCGATCTGGTCAATTCTTTCTCCTTGCTATTTAACTAGACGATTGAGGTCAACCTCCTCATCTTCATCATTGCCAGAGGCATGTTCGTTTTCCTCCGCATTTTTCGAATGTGTCCCACTTCCTTCGGCCATGAAGACCGAATACTGGAGGGGTTCAATTAGGGAAAAAGTGTGGGCAGTGATGCTTTCATCTATTTCAGTACCATTGTTCGTGCTATAGTCTGTCTGGATATGGCCCTCTGAAGTCTCTTCTGAGATGGTGGGTGGCTGGGAAGCCTGTATTTGAGTAATGCTTCTGGTGACTCACTGTACAAACCCAAGTCGGACCATATTAGCTTGTGCAACTACTGGGTCAATATTTTTCATGATCCATTTTTGGACTACTTTGAAAGGTGGAGATGGTGTTACTAAGCTCGGCCTTCCATCTCTAGATTGGAATTTAGCCAGCATGGGTTTTTCCCCACTTCGCAGTAATAGAATTTCAACAGTTGCTTCCTTGTTCTATTGGTTCCTTCTGCTTTATGCCCTGCTTTTATGCTGAGTAACCAGTTTAGTCCATTAGGACCTTGGCTATGTTCCTTTTCATGCTAGAGGATAGAAGGAGTTATCCTCAAGCCTCCCTAAGAGTTCTTTAGTTGGTGGAATCCTTTGGGTCTTCCGAGGTTTGGGAGACCAAGTGCTGCATCCGGGGCACCGTGGACTCCTGCCAAGTTCTCCTTTGCCCCTATGTTTTCTTCGGGGTGAACTGGGCTGTTTCGGCCCCTGGTTGCCTCCTTGGAGATGCAGAGGCTAGTGGAGTAACTGCTTTATGGTGTGGCTATCTATCTCTTGGCAATCTATTTCTTAGGCCAAAGGTGGACTCAAAGGGTTCTTAGGCCAGAGTGTAGTTGTCGAGCCTGTGCTCTTTAGAACGCAGGGTCATGATGGTGCCATGTTGGTTACAAATGATGTAGGTCCTTGGGATTAGGACCTTAGGTGAGTTAATGGCTAGGACCCAGGTTGCATTAGTAGTCGATATCCTAGCGTTGTTGTCCATGGATATAAACTATGATTAGAAAATCAAATTTTATGCATCTTCTCATCATGGATCTCAAAAAATTGTAAAACACTATAAACCAATGGATTCAAAGAAACTCTATTTCAAACTGCCATTTCATATTACCACCACATGGTCTATCACTCTCTTTTTTTTCTTTTTTCTCTTTTTTTTCTTTTTTTGATAGGACCAATGGGCCTATTACTAAAACATCTATTTCATGCGAATCAGATTTCCCAAATAGGGATTAACATCCCAAACCTTAAATAATAATAATCCTTGACAACAACAACAAATCCCAAATGCCAAGTGCCTACGTCCCCGGTCTCCCAAACTCCTGATTACAATAAAGTATAAAGCTTTTTATATATGCCCCCTAAGGTTTTTAGGATTTGCAAATAAGCTCCTATAGTTTTAGTATTTATAAACACTGCCTTGACTTTTCATTTTAATACCTTACATGTCCCCTAAATCAATAGCCTTTAGGAGCTTTTGTTAGCATAGCAAAAATTGCTCACCACACACACTTTTTTTTTTTTGAATACCTAAACTATCCCTCCCTTCGCCAACATCCCCTCCACCGTCTTTCCCTTCCCCATCATGCCCTCCACCCTCCAACTCCAACTCTAAACCAATGGCAATGGCATTTCCACCTCTCTCTCTCTCTCTCTCTCTCTCTCTCTCTCGATGGCGCGGATATCAAGCCACCCAATCACCCCATTTTTTGCCTCCCTCTCCCTCCTAGCCAACAGTGGGAAGATCCGACTAGCAGCAAAGGGATCAAGTGGTAAGGGCATTAGGCCATCTAATTTCCCCACTATAGACGAGGAGGGAGAGGGAGAGAGATAATGGCAGGGAGGTGGAGCCGCCATCGCTACCAATCTAGAGCCGAATCCAGAGGAGGAGGGTGGAGGGGCTGATTGGGAAAGGGAACAGGGTGGAGGGGATGGTGGGAAAGGGAGGGGTAATTTAAGTATTAAATATATATATATATATAAAGGTGTATGTGTGGTTGGCAATGTTTATTGTGCCAACAAAAGGTCCTTATTTTTAGAGTAAAATGACACTTTTACCCGTCATTTTTATCCATATATGCATAATTTTAAAATTAGACTTATTTTTCTGTAAATCTTGTAACATTAACCATTACATTTAGTGGCAATGAATAACTTTACATAAACCTGATTTTTTCAATATAGGGCCCATTTCATTAAATTCAAAAAAAAAATAGTTATTATTGATCAAATCTATGTACAACTAACCATTGGATTGATGAAAGTCTGAAAATACATTAGACTACATATTCTTAAGAGTTATTGAGAAAAATGTCGTTGGGACTTGTGATTAAATAATAGTTTTGTCAAAACTAATAATGTGCTCCATTTTGTTTAATAGATATAAGGGTAAAGTTGTCATTCTTATAAAAATCTAAGACATAACAAACCATTGGCATAAAGAATACTAATTTTGGGGACATAGCAAGTACTAAATTGGAAAATAGGGGCCTATTTATAGATACTAAAACTACAAGGGCCCATTTACAAATCTTTAAAACCTTGGAGGGTATATAAAAAAAACTCTAAAATTATATATTAATAGCCCATTATATCCTAAGATCTCCAGAAACCGCACTGATATTACATCTATTTTAGGAAAGCATCCAAAACATGAAGGGTTAAAATAGCTAAAAATGAAGATAATTTATTAAATTGCTTAAAAAAAACTGCTAGAAGCCTCTGCCACTTGACAGTTGACACTGAGTGGCTGGGTCATTCTGAGCCTGACCATCAACATTCAAATACACACACTATCCACATATCACTCAGAGCCTCGTCCAGCGGTTTGAACTTTGAACAAGGTCCAAGCTTAGAGCTCTCCATAAGGTTTACAAGCCCTCACTAGAAAACAAAAACAAAATAACATATAAGAATATAATATCACCAAATCCAGTAAAACTACGGCAGAAAAGCTAATCAGAGCATTATTTATATAAACAAAAACATTAAGGAAAAAAAAAAAGAAATATTTGAATATTGCAATTTTCCCACACTTCGATTCTTTTTTCTCACTATATACATGGAAGGGTAGGTATATGCATGCATAAAAGGTAATTAAATGTTTAAATTTCAAATTTTGAACGTCAAAAACTGCTACATTAGTGGAGAGAATTTGGGATTTGAAGTTCATTAATTAACTATTACATTAGTGGAGAGATTTGAATGATTGAATTTCAAAAAGCTGCCGGAGGATGAAATTATGGCTTTTAGATAGCGTTATGTATGGAGGTGATTTTGCCCAAGAGTTGGCTATCAAGTTGGACGATATGGAGCCACGATCGCATGTATTTTAATAGAAGGTAGGGGAAGAAAAAACAATTTCTCATTCACATTCATTTCACTGTAAAGATCTAGAGTGTAATAAAATATAAAAGTAAATATACACACGTACACATATACATGGTTAGTTTTAAGGGATAACGTGTTATACAACAGCTATAAAAATTCTTAGAAATTGTTAATTTTTACTGAGCCTATTCGCGAAATGATGACATAATTTGCTAGATTAGTGCTAAGAGTGTAAATGAGATTGATGCTAAGAGAGTAAACGAGCTCAAGCTACAGCTCAACTGCCTAATTTACAACTCCAGCCTGGACATTGGATCAGCTGGTCTTCATGCACATTAGGGAGTTCAGCTTCAGCTTGGCTCGAGTTAATATAAAATGTTAATATAATTGAGCTTGACCTGGTAGGAGCTAAACAGGCCTAACTTGTTCGCAGATCAAGCTTGCTCAGCTTGATGGCAATTGGCAACTGCTCAAAATTCTTGTGAATTTAGTCCCAAACAAAGTAACAGGCCCATCCATTCCTTTTGGTTGGAAGAGGTAAAGAGCAGATCTAGATCACATTTTTTTTTTATCAGATGGGTCTTAATCCGAATATAATTCTTGAATTCAGCATTACAGATCCAAAACCAAGTATAAAGCTAGAATCCAGGTTAAAAAAACAAAAAAAAAACAAAATAGTAATAATAATAAAGAGTGAAGACATTTGACTTCAGAGAATAGCAACCTGCTCATCTAAAAAACTGAAGATTTGACGTCCAAGCCTCTTATGGGATTCCATGTAATTTTATTATATTTTTTTCTTGTAATCACATTGTATTCAATATAGAAATTCAAAGCTAAAGAGCAGCTTCTTCCTCTGTGTGCTGTGTGAATATCAGAATATCTGAAGGTTCCATAATGGGGACCATTTATTAGAATCCAATAGGCTAAAAAAAGGGCCCACTTATATTTAATCCTTCTTTAACACAAAATATTCATTGATCTACCTGTAATCTATCCACCAGCAAGAATTACTTTTTGACCCATCAGTCATGTCATGGTTTTAAATATCAACTAATGCAAAAATATTAGACTTTTGCCAAACTGATACAAGGTAAGGCTTCAATACACATGCCAACCCTGATTTGTTATAGGAATACAATAATGCATATCAGCTGATAGAACTAAAATGCAACCTATCAATGCAAATGTTATAAAAATGGCTCAAATTATAATATCTCTTACAAACATAAATTAAACACCAATACCACCAAGATGGTGTACCTCCTACATTTGTGAATCCATCAAATCAAAACAGCTCCTTCGAACTGATACTAATATAAGTTAGATTCAGACTGATATTGATACATTTGTAAGCCCCTGATAACCTATCCATTCCCCTGTTCCTTGATTGTCAGGCATTTAAGCAAACCATACAACATCACATAGAAATCCAATAAAAGGTTTGATCAATCTCACCTGCAAGCCTTTTATCAGCAATGAAGTTGGTGAAGTTTTTCATCCCATGTCAATCCCTATAAGGCCTTCTTAGGCAAGAATACAATGACTCGTCTTCAAGCCTTTATTGAAGTGAAGTCACGATACACTACTCATGTCTGAACATGTCAATAGATTCAAGCCTTTAAAAGGCAAGACTAGAAGACAACAGTCCAGTGCAAACTCGTAAAACCAGTCAACAGCCTTAACAACAGCAACAACAACAACAACAACAACAACAATAATAATAATAATAATAATAAAAGGTGCTTTCTAAATCAATACAGGAACCAACAATCAGTCTAATTTTTCGAAGGTAGAATTAGACAACAGTCTTTATATCAGTAAATCAGTCAGCATCCTAGTAATTACGGCTTTTAAAAGAAATTTAATTAATAACTGTGAAAGCTATGCACTTTGCTTATAATCTCTTGGCAGCAGCATTATTGCAAAAATTAATTGATGTTTTAATAATATGTAGAAACTCAATTGCGAAAACTTTAGATTATTGCATACCATGCTTGCCAAAAGCAATGCACCGCTTTGCATCAGAAGAAATGTGTGGCATTGCACCACGTCATAACCTGAACAACATGATACCATGCATGAAAATAAATGCGCAGCATTGCATCACTTCATGCATCCTTTCCGTCAAAAGCTGTTAGGCAGTGAAGATTCAACTCTGCAATATGAAGACAAACTATACATCCCAATATGAGATTATGGCAACCAAAGTTGTCAATACAGACCAAATACAAGTGAGGAAGTCCTTACAGCAATGCGATCAAGTTCCCTCACAATAGGTGACTGCTATCATCTCCAAGTTCAGAGATCCCTATTTCTCACTACTATGACTTTGATAAACTCAAGCATTTTCTTACATTTTTGTATCTATTTGTTATAAAACTGATTCAAAGTAGGATGCCTGTGGACTGTTTGGTAAAAGTTTTGTGAATGTCTAATTCAATTAGCTTTAAAACCTTTCACTCATGTTCACAAAAAGTAACAAACTTGGTACTATATGAAATAGACCTTAATGTTTAAAGCAATCACGCTTTTTGCATTTTCTGAGGCAAGTTTTCTGTTTGCCTATTCAACTTTATGATATGAAAATTTTGCCTGTACAAGTTTGCATGACTTCTACTATGCAACAGCCTCACCATATAACTTATGGAATGAAAAGTTGGCTTTTTCAAATAGAAAGAGACATTCCAAGCCATTTATTTGTAAAAGGGTGCATTTGAATCAGCTCTATTTCAAACGGATCCAACTGATCCAACTCTATTTCAATCAGATCATACTCGCCAGAGAGGCCCTAGATATATAAATATCAAGGAAAAATGGACATGGTTGGAGAATATAACTTCGTTGACAGAGCAACAGGTTTCATATTTCAATATATTATAAGAACATATTAGAATGAGATTAGTGAGAAGAGATAATCCTCAAAAAGTATGGAATCAAATGGGAACACACTTTTAGATGGTTCTCAACTGAGGGAATATAACCCAATGAATTGAAAGACACAATTCAAATTTATAATTCAAATTTTTGTTATGTTAGAGCATAGCATAGCATGTGGGAAAATATGGGTGTAACTGATCAAGGGCAAACTTATGAGCATTTAAAAGAGAAACACTAAATTTAATTTGCCATCTACAAAGCTTATTCATGGATCAATTATTGAAGTTAACACCTAAGCCCTTAATACAATCTGTTGTTTTAGGCCATGGCATGCTCAATTATTAAGAATAAATGTGTAATCACAGCTAAAATCATAACCAGCAATAACCTCATATAACCAAACTCAACAATATGCCTCTCCAAGACCTTAAGAAATCAATATGTTGGATGAGCAATAAATCCCCTGCATCAATTATTCCAAATTTTCATATTTGGCTCATCTAATTAAAGCGCATTATCATTTATCACAATCCCAAAAGGTCTAATTCAAGGCTCAACCATCTTATTTTTCAACACAAGGCAAACAAACATGTGCTCAAATTAAATGTAAATGTAGGAAATTGCAGAGCTAAATCATGCAAATTCCATTTAATCAAAGTTCCCTATACAGGGATGGACAATTGCAACAAATCTTCATAAAGATCTAGAAAGAAGCAGGCTCCTCGGTATTAGAACAAGCAATACAACCATGCATTGAAGCAATCATAGAACAACAGCAAGTCAATATGAAACAATTATTGAAGAAAGATAAAAGAGCTATAACATTCTTAGTAGATTACTTAAAAACAAAAGAAATAAAAACCAAAAGGCTTTATATGATCTAGTGAAAACCTACAAATACAACAGTTAAGCCCCTTAGTGGATAAGAGGATTTCCAATTGAAATCTGAAACCAGTGAAACTGCTATAACAGATTTGAGAGAATCTTTAAATGAAATTTATGGATGGTGGAGTCAAAATTCACAACTAATGCTGCAATCAATGGAAAGAGAAAAGAGAGCTTAATTCAATGGTTCAGACACCATCAAAGTAAAGATCTATCTTATAACAGCAACTTTCAGTTAAACATAAATTAGGCAAGCCAATGATTAAAAAAAATAGTGAATCAAATTTACAAAAAAACAAACAAACAAAGAGCAAAATATTGGATTTCAGATCCCTCATCAACAAAACTTAACAGCAGATTAAAAAAAAACTAGAACTTTTATTTACTCAATCTCTAAATCAGTATATCATCACAGATCTAATGGAACAAGAGGAGCTGAAAAAAAGGGAGATGGTATTATTTTATTTTCAGATTCTGCAAAGAAATACATAAGAGAAACCTAAGAAAAAGAAGAAGAAGAAGAAAAGAATCATCCACTATCATCAATGCTCACGAGATCTATGGGGATTTCAATTCTCATCCATGTATATCAATGAGCAACAACAATATCATTATTAGACAAGTCCAAGAGAGAATCTGCGGACTCTGATGACCTGAGGATGAACACGGACTTGACGGCGACGAGCTTCTTGCGCTGAGGGAAACGCGGGCCGTAGATCCTGGAAGCGAGGAAAGGCAAGCCGTCGATGGCTGCGATCTGGGCGAGTAGGTCACTTGCTGGTGAAGCTGATGGGGGAGAGATGGGAATCTGGAGCTCGCGCCTTAAGGTCCTGATCCTCGAATGCATCCTGGAGTCTCTGAGTTGGGCAAGAGCGCCTGGTTTCAGATATTTCTGGAGCCTTTCCTCTCTCTTTGATGATACTTTCACGGGGCTTCGGACTCTCCGATTCATGACTCGGTGGTACTGAGTGAGAGAGAGAGAGAGAGAGAGAGAGATGGGTGGTTTTGGGGTGAGGGAGAAAGGGATGAGAAATGAGGGATGTTAGAGAGAGAGAGAGAGAGAGAGGATGTGAGATTGTGAGGTGATTTTAGAGAGAGAGAGTGTGGGGGGGGGGGGTAAGGTTTTAACTTTTAAGGAGAGGAGATGGAGGCGGGAAGAAATGGGAAAGGGAGGGAAAATAGGGGAATATGGAGGGCAGGGCCGGGTAAGGGCATCTTTGAAATAAGGAAGGCGGGAGTATTTCGGGGAAGGAAGACCTGGTAGGGTTTTGTACTTTATATTTGTTACCATGGCTCGCGAGCTATCCATCCGTGAAGTTGCTCGGCCTTATGTCCGTAGTTGACTGCAGAGTACAGAGCTTGATGTCTAGACTCCAGAAGCACTGTATTATTTGCTTCTACGCGTGAAAACATGAAGTCCCTCGTGTTTGTTTTACAGGAGGTAAAGTAAAATGCGTGGGAAAGTTATTCCAAACGTGAGAGTTTACTTAAGGATATTTGGTATATATCACAAGAAGTGGGAACATAATATTTGAGTTGCAAGAATTTTTTTTTATATACTTTTGGCGCAACCAAAAAAAAAAAAAAAACTCTTATTATGTAAAACTCTAGTAAAGTTGTTACTTTACTGCTCAGTAACTTCTCCTCTCACTTCACATTACTTTGCCTCAAGAAGACGAAAAAGAGATTTAACTATATCAAACATTATACTTCTCTTTTACTCATCCTCACATTTTCCATTGATTTAATATTTATTTTATACTATTTTACCAATAAAATATTCAATTAAGCACGGGCAGTAATTCTTTCCAATCGATAAAGTGAAATCTGTGTGAAATAAAAATTTGCTTTGCTTGTATTTGGTTGAGTACAAGAAATTAGAAAGAAAATTCTTAGTTTCCAAAAAATTTTACTTTAACTTCCCCAATCGCCAAGAATCTAATTCTATAAAATACACATAAATTAAAGTTGTTGCTCAAACATTTGTTGACTAATTTAACATTTGATCGCTTGAGACTTCTCTGTACCTAATTATTCTTTTTTATACTACCATTACCTTGTTCATTGTTTCAATACTTATTTTATATTACTTTCTCGCTAAATTATTCAAACATGTTAGAGGTTTATCTTAGGTGAAAACATAGAATCCCAACCATCAAAAAAGTTTAATTTTATTTTATCAGCCAAAAAACTCACCATATAAAAATATGAGTAAGGTGTTTACTTTGTCATTTGTTGACTTCTCATTACTTCAAAGTACTTTACCTCATTAAAACTACCGTATTTTTACTTTGAAGAAAAGTATACTTTTTTTTCCTTTACGCAATCACTACTTTTCTCACTAATTTGATTTCACTTAATATTATTTTTCAGTAAATTACCCAAACAAGGGATAAGGGAAAACCTTTATATTATAGTTTCATGGGTGTGGTTTTATGATCTTTGCAGTGCCATCTCCTTTAGAAAAAAGTTATTTTGACTGAAAATGGCTCTAAAGTTTATTTTGAAATTTTGTTTATCATATGTTCAAGTGCTTCAAGAGAACTCATAAGTTCATGAAGAGATAGTGTACATAGATCAAATTTATGGGATAAAATTTTCAATACCTTTATCAACCATTTTCTCATCTTGATTAGAAAAGATGTCTTCTATTTTGATTTGTTATACCAATAGCTCTAAAAACAAAACCTAAAAAACTCATTTTCTTTCATTGAATGACTATCAAATATTCTCTTAAAGATTGGAGTTTGATAGAAATCACATTTTTAGGTAGCTTCTTTAGGATCTTCTATGCGTCTTTGGATAAAAAGCCAAAGAGAGGTTATGATCATTCTAAAAAAAATAGATGTACGTATCCCTGTTGTATGAAAAATAATTATTTTGTAGAGCTAGAAAATTTAAAATTTTCAAGTAGGAATTCAGGCATTGAATGAACAGAGAATTTAAAATTTTAGAAATCAGCAATATTTCAAATACTAGCATTTGAAATTCCTAGACAATTACCAAACATAAATTCTATAAATTATAATAAAGAAACAAGCTCTAAGTCACAATCCAAAATGCCTAGCTCCTCTAATTGATCAAATAAGGGGTTATTTGTTGGCTTGGGGAAGGATTGTTTAAGACAATTTATGGTCTTACATAATGCCCGGGCTAGTTCTTGCGTGCATTTCATGGCACCTGGTACTATAATTGGCCCTGCATGGCGCCTGGGGCCAATCTTAGCCCTTATGTCTCCAACGGCACTATTCCTTAGTTGTTTTCCCTTCCATTCTCCCTAATTTTCTTGAGTTTTCACTTTAGAGCATATGTCATTATATATTGAATCCCTTAAAACTAGAGCTACCATCTAGGTAGGCCCATGTTATGCAACCAGTTTCAAATTATTATTGTGTTATAGTGATGATATTTTTAGCTTTCACTGCTTATAAATTTTGACTTTCAATGAAGCCCACATTTTATTTTAAAAATATTATAATAAAAATTTTAAGTTGTATGTCCTAACTGGAGATGCAGTCCACCACTACACCACATAAGTTATTTGCATCAAACTCCATTAAAAATAGTTCAAGTTGTCATAGATGAGCAGGGCAAAATCTCATGTAAAATTTATCTCAATTGGAAATGTAAGAAGAATGCCCCTAGTGGCAAGAGATGTCAGTTCTTACTTGCCTGACCAAGATTTATATCTTGGCAGACACCTTTCCTCCCTCGAGAATATGTTACCTCATCAGATGTCTTTTTCCCTCACCAAAGGGTCCCCAGCCTCACCTGAGGGAACCATCACTAGAGAACTAGGGGCCCAGCCCCCTAAGGCTGAATTAAAAAAAATTAAAATTAATGTAAGGCTTTCATATCAATGCCCATCACGAATTGAATGTTATGAGAGCCAGCCTAGTTGAAGAAACTGGATAATGTGAGAGATAATTTGACATCTAAGCAAATTTTGAATTATTTGATGGGAGCCTAGATGGGGAAGGAAACATTGTTGGTCAACGGGAATAGGAAACCATAGCATTTTCTTAGTATATTTAATTTTTATTTTGGAACTTTACTTTGATTGATCAAATTGTCTAAATATGATTGTAAGTGCTTTAGATATTCTTAATTCAAATAATTAATAATCAATTTAAAAGGTATAGAAGTCATAAGTCACTTGATATAAGGTGCCACTACTTATACAGGAGATTTTCACTTTCAAATAGACAGCATGTTACGCGTAAGCAGTTAAGCTCCGTAAGGCCTGCTTAAATTCTTTCTTTTCATTAGGGTTAAGATGGATGGAAAGGTTTCTATATGAATAAGAGTCATGCAATAAATTAATCCTATTAGACTATCTTAGCCCTTGGTTTAACAGCCTTAAATTTAACAATTTTTTACCATAGGTTTTTTAAGGCCAAATCAATTATTAATAAAGGTTTGATAAGAATAAAACTGTGATGTTAGCAAATCAATTGGGGTGGGGGAGAAAAGTGTAAAAAAAGCTACAATGAGCAAAGGTAGGCTCCACGGTGCTAGATCGTAATTGCAGTCTGCTGATCATGAGAGAAAATTTTCCCTGTTTATAGTTCTAATCTGTTAACTCAAATCTAACAATTGATCTATTCAGCTTGCATCTAGATCATCGAGCGTGCATTGAAAAATTTTATATTTTAAATATTTTGAACAAGGAATGGATGTGATGGAAAATGAGCTTATTCATCAAAAGTGATAGGAGTATCAATAAATATTTAATGGATTGTATTTTAAAATATTTTGCTTAGAAAAATAAATTAAAATTTTCTTTCTAAATAACGTAATTGACTACAATACAACCATGCCAAAGCCCCAGTTATGTACTTTATGACATTAGTTACCTATGCATAAGATATATATGGATCTTTCCATGTGCCCGTAACGGTGGTACACAAATAGGGCTCTAATGAGGGATGAGGCCGGGGGGCTTCGATGATATGGGTGAGTCCTACCAGTATATGGTGATGGTGTTGGTGTGATCACCTTAACTTCTTCAATCACCCAAAAAACTTCACCTTTAAAAACAAGTGCTTCTTCAACCGCCCAAAAAACTTCATCTTTAGAAACAAGTGCATGGTCATTCTAATGGTCCAGTTCATTGGAATGGGTGCAAACCAAGAGGTCGAGTGGCTAGGAGAATCCTATGTGTGGTTAAGTCAGATAGATAATTAGGTGGGCCTTACTATAAGGTGTGCACAAGAAGGCAGTGGATAAATTATATTATACATGGTACAAACTTTATATTGCAAATGTTGAGGCACCATTTTTTTAGGGCTAATGATTAGGAGTGATACTTAACACTTGAAGACCCCAATGACACATGGGCATATGTGTGAAACTGTGGTGCCAACATGTCAAGATATTATAAGGGTTTTGTAATTTGCTGATTCATGAGTTGAACAAAATTCTGCATCCATTGAATTGTAATTTTATATTTGTCCTATAATGAGCTACAACTTGAGTCGCCAGAAGAGCTGAAAGAATATATTTAGATTAAAATATCATATCTCACAAACTGAGTATTGGATATAGGCAAGCTACTTATTATTTGAATACTTGTTTCGAGTAGATATTTACAGAGCCCATTACTGCGTCAATCGAAACTAAAACAACAAAGTTATGGAAGAAAAGTGCAAAATTTACATGCGTGCTTGAGCGCCTAGACAACCGAGCTTAAGTGCTCAAGATAAAAGCTCATGAGCTGAAGCGCCCATACGCCTAGGTCAAGTGCACTAACAAAGAAAAGCCACTTTTCTATATTAAATTATTTCTTATTTGTGCTAGAACTATTAATTCTTATTATACAACGACTATAATATTAGGGCACGAATCATAAGTAAAACAAATGGTGTTTTCTCAACCCTATGATATGGATCTCTTTATTTTTAGTTGAAAATACTTATTAGAAACCTCTCTCATTGTTTTGAAGGTAGAAAACCTAATTGAGATATTATTATTTATCTAAAACTTCCATTGGAGAGATTGGGTTGAAACTTTGTTTTTGAGAATTGGTGCTTCTACATCTCTTATAGAAGAATATTTTATTTTGTAGAAGATTGAGGAATCAAGTACATTTTTAAATTTATTGCAGCGAACGGCATAGAGTCGTTGCAGTGTATAATATCTATGCAATGAGAATTATAGTCATTATATTGTACGACAACTGAATAAGAGTTATGAGTATATCTCTTGCAACTATGTGATTTATAGTACTTGATTGTTGGTTTAGTTTAAACTTATGCTTTTTTCCCTATTTGGGTTTTTCATATAAAAAACGTGTGCATCTTGTCTTTTGTAGGGTTCATTGATTTATTTACCAGTTCATTTATGTTTTCCTCTACATACTATTTGAATTACAATCTAGAAATCCAGATCTAAAATGATCATTCAGATATGATGATAGTTGACTAAATCTAGAGCAAGAACAAAATCAATACGTCGCTCGTAACTAAAATCTCTTAGGATATCTGAGGATATAATGTTGTAATATAAGAATACCAGTTACTTGATTTACAACTGTTAGAATAACTAAAAAAAAAAGACTCACTAGATTGTTATAACTCTAGTTCTTGAATTACAGCAATGTAGTTATCGATGAATTTATATAAAGAGTACACCATTCAATCATGAGTGTGTTAGCCAATATAACACCTTTTTTATTTTTTATTTTTTCTTATTTTGTTGGTTTGGGGTTTTTTTTTTTAAATAACAGAGGGTGGTTTGGGGTACCATTTGGTGCCACATAAGTTAATCACACTTAGAATTTATCTTTCTCGAATGTTGAATAACACTAATTGAAGAGATTCTACCAAAAAGAAAGAAAGAAAGAAAAAAAAAACTCGAATTGATAGGTGTGTCATAGTCTAATACAACCGATGCTGACACTGATCGTCTGTAAGTAAAATAGCCTCGATGGACCTAGGCCCATCAACAATCAACTTCATATGATGTTTTTTTTTATTCTGCCCCCATGGAAGAGAATTATAAACTGCTTTATTTGTACTGCTCTATTTATAAACTAGTCTTTTTTATTTAACCCAGAGAGCATCTTGCCACGGACTGGGCCTACACCCGAGTATACCGAAGCAATACCCGACCAATGCTAATGGTTAAATTTCCACAGCATGGGAGAAGGGATGCCTCTTACCATTGATTGCTAGATATACATTATGCTGTAATGAGAAATTTTTTTTATGAGGGAGGTTCCAATCCAACAATGGTTAGTTAACTTTTAGAATCGTAGGTCCCCGCATACGAAAAATTTTCCATGCTCCAATGCACATCCATTTCTATGAAAGTCTGATTCCAACTGATAGCTTCAATTTTTTATTTTAAGACCGTATTGCCACTTTCACTGATGGTGCTATGCGCAGGTACGCGAGCAACCGTCTCGAGCAATAGTGGAAGCAATGCGAGCAGCATTAAATTTATCTCCCGCCATCTATTCGTCCCCTTAAGCTACTGAGAGTGCAACACGTATCCTCCTATTTTTATGGTCCACATTGAAAGCTGAAGCAGAGTCCGAATCCAGGTGAAGGATATCAGCTGGGCCCCACAGTATCATATGTGGGTCTATTCCATGGATTAGCCTTTCTGTACGCTGATATTTTTCTTTTTTCTTAAAACTCGTGACTTGTGCAAGGGGATAGTTGTGGGCCCCATGTGTAGGTGAAGAATGGACATCGTTGATCTATTGCTTGTGGGTATAAGAGGGATTAGTGCAAGAAACTTTTTAAAATTTAAATTTTGAATAAAAATATCAGCTGCTATCCATTCCACCCAAGTCCATATCATCAGAGGACAAAGTTGGTATAACAAACCAAACCTCAGGTTGCAAATCCAATATCAGGTAACCCATTCCAAATCCAACCCATTGCGATTCCTTTATGGGATGAACTCGAGTCCATGTCGCATTTTTGCTTGGCTGGCCAGTGGGCAAGCAAGGAGGAAATTTAAAGCACCCACGAAACAAAATGCCTACCACCAAGCCGTCCCTCAAGTCTCATCCATCTCACATTTGTTGTATAACTACTTAGCTGTTTTAAATATTAGGAAAATACTTTTTAGGCCCTTCAACAATTCTGTACCTTGTTCCCTGAAATAAAAGACAGATTTGTGCATCGTTATGGAAAACTAACTTGGGGGATTAAATATTATTTTCTGTGAAAAATCATTTCCAACCTCCCTTCATTGAAAATCGTGTTCCATAGAATCGCAAAAATGTTAATTCATTTTTCTACTTTTTTTCAAGAAAAAAAGAGTGCACCAAATATGAAATTTTAAACAACGAGGAAATGCTTTTCAACTTTTCATGCTTTTTCTTTGAGAACATGGACAGACAAATGTGCCCTAAAAGCGGACTACGTTAAGATATATGTAACGTCCGGTTCCCTAATTAGGGGTTGTTTTCTAATTTTTCATTTTTATGTTAATTAATGATGTTTTAATTTTAATTGTACATTGGAGAGGTAGATTGGTGGGACCCTACTTTTAATTAGATAGCACTGAGAACCAAATTGTAATTTAACTAGTCTAATTTACATCATCTTATTGATCATATCATGTGCATTAATCATGATTATCATAATACATTAGTAGACCCAATTCATTTAGACCTAAGTCACCTACGTAGGACCCCTAATGACCTCTTTTTGTAAATGGTCTAATCCAAATGGACTTGCTAGCAAATAGCCAAAGTATCCTAGCAACCCTAACTCTATAAAAAAGATACATTTTCCAAAGCAAAAGCGCTCTTTTGCCTTTTTGTTAAAACCCTAGCCCCCATCTTCATCTTCCTTCCTCATTCAAGCGTAGAGTGTGGGAAAGAGAGATTTTAGCCCCATTAGAGGTTGTATTAATCTTCTCCTCTACATTCCCTTTTACCCACTTAAAATTTGTTTAAACTGAGAAGCCCATCTCTACTTTTGCATAACTTTCAAGGGAAGAAACCCAATTTATCTTGTTATTTGTACCAATTTAATAGTGTAAAGTGGTTTTCATAGCTTGTCACTCATCATTTCCTATTTTCAAGGCATTCATCTCTTTTTCATATAATTCCATGATTAGGAGTTCATTTGAGCTAAAGATTTGAGTGTTTGCATTATATAGGCTTTGATTTGGATTTTGGGAGCACCTAAGGCAAGTATAAGCAAATAGTAACATACATGGTCATATTTAAGTTTGATTCTTTGAGATTTCTATGTTTTAGTATATTGGGATAACTTATCCTCTTCTTGTTTTCATAAATGAGGATGTCATGGTGGATACAAATGGATTTTAATGGAAGAAATGGGGATTTGGATTTAATGAAATGGAATAGAAGTAAACGACATTCAATATGTTAGGTTAGGTGTAATAAATGATGGGTTTTGTGTGGGGAAAGGATGAAATTAATTGTAATGAAGTTTGGACTCGAAATGAGTCAGATTTGGGATCCTATCTCAGGCCTAATCGATCGGGTACATGCCCAATCAATCGAATAGGATGTTTCATAAATTCATAACATCCGATCGATCGAATTACACTTTTGGGATTGATCCAATCGATTGGACCCAAGCTTGATTGATCGAGTAAGTCCTGACCTATGTACTCTTTTATTTAATTATTTATTTAATTACTTATTTATTTATTCTAAATTATTTCAATTGTGTACTCTTTACAATTTAATCCAATTTGACTAGACTAAGTTAAATATACTTTAGGGAACCTGGAACTTAATCATATGATCAAGTGTCACATTCAAATGTTAAGAAAACCTTATAACCATGCATGACTTTAACTTTGGAACCCCGCTACTCTACACTTGTCCAACGAAATCAATTGAGTTAATAAGAAAAGTGTTAACTGTCACTCATTCTTATTAGATGATCCGGTTCATTCTGATGCTATGCCCTTTGTGTGTGAGTATAAGGAGCCTGGCATTCAAATTCATATACAACGTGGCACAAAGATCTTGGTAACAAGTGGCATTGGAAACCTTTTTTTTTATCGGTAATTACAACTATCATTAGATAAGAAGACGAAGAAATACAAAGAGTGAAGGAGCGGAGAGGTCCATCAACATTGAACCCCACGTCCTAAGCAGAATTACAAAATAATTCCCTCCCAAAGACAGACCCTCATAACCCCTTTGTTTAGCTAAAGTGGCTGCCATGGAATTAGCCAATTTAAGCTCGTGATGGAAAACAACATTGATGGTGGTAGAAAGAACTCGAATTTCATTAAAGGTGAATTGTAATTTCTATGGAAATGACTTTCAATTAGTAACCCAAGTATTGGCATTGGAAACCTTATGGTCTTGCTGAAGTGGAAAGCTAAGGACACGACTAGCTTAATTAGCTTGGTTTGTAATCTATCATTGTTTCTTAAGTAATTCGAAACTAATGCTTATTTTTATGACTTTATATCTTCACTTACTTGTGATTACTTGTGATACAGTCCAATTATGTTCCATTTATTTTCCCATACCTTGCTTTTTGTTATCACTGTTCATTATTGATATCATTATGTTGCAGTTATTGGAAATGATACATAAGTAATTTATGTTAAGAATGTAAATATGAGAGTATAATGGTACTGTATGATTTATTGTATTGATTCATAAAGTCGGCACCATTGAGCTTGACTTTATGAGGCTTGACGAGGCCAAGTGTGGGTTGAAATTGTGAGCTACTGTAGTTGGTTTATTTGTGAAGCCAGTCAATACTCATTTGGGCAATCAGATTAGCTACCTAATCTCCATATTTGTTTTGTCATATGTCTCTCTGTAGGGAGGATTGTAGCCGTGTGGTTTGCCAATTAGATATTATGTTTCCTATTATATTAATTCCTCATATTTATGCTTTATTTTATGCTAACATACTTAGGTTATGCTTTTACCCTATTTAATCAGTATGTTTATAATTCTATTTAGAACAACATAATTAGTGACTATTTGCCTATTTCTTGTTGAGTTGGTACAAACCCGATTATTGACGTACTCCCAGAAGTTACCTTGACAGTACCTTTCAAAATTAGACGAGTGGGGACTAGATGACACCTTCCTCTAGTCATCTATTTGTAGAGCGACATGGGTCTTGTTGGGCATTTAGGATTTGAGTTATGACAGTTTGTTTTATCATATCATCATGACATTTAATTTCGTTTATGCTTATTTCATTTGAGGATATGTATTATACTTTTGGTCTTTGACCGTTATGCACTTCTGTACTTTATCACTTGATATGCACTCAAACATTTAGTATTTATCCATGAGATTACATCCATTTTGATAACTCATTAAGTAGTTAAGCATGAAATGTTAAATAGGTATTTGTTTAGTCTTATCTTTTATCATAAAGTGTTAAGTAGGTGCACTTAACCCTAAGCTTTGCAATTGGATTTGAATGTGCATGTATTGTGAATCTTCTGCACATGTGAAATTTGGAAAACTTCTTTTGTAGTGGTTCATGTTTGCCTTAGCGCGATGCTAATTTCTACGGGATTATGCATGCCACGTCACGGGTTTAATCGAACTACCTTAATCTCAGGCTCAGAGCGTAACAACATAAGAAAGAGTAATAAAATAGTAGAATAATGTAATACAGTCTTCTCCTTCATTCTTACAACAAAATAAAATAGGCTTTTTTATATATGCCATCTTGAGGTTTATAAACCTTATAAGTAGGCGCTTACGATTTGAGTTTTTTCTTGAAAGATTTTTTTAAGGGGTTTTTTTTAATTTTAATATCTTGTATGTCCCTAAACAGTCCTAATGAGACTACCATGATATTTATGTTGAGTTGTTATAAACATAATAGTTTTGCTTGTTGGGAGGTGACGCCAAGATCCCTAGATATTGCACCCAGATTACTACGGAAATAACTTTAAATGATGATTATTCAAGAACAATACCTGCGAGATCTCTCTGATTTGACCTTGGTCTTAAAGCAACCCGAAAATCTCAAAAACTTTGACTGTATTCTTCTATGCTCAAACTTGCACCGGGGTGTGGGCCTCTTCTGTGAATTCTCTTTGCTCTAAAAAACAAGATTTCTCTTGTGTGTTATTCCTAGAGAGTAATAGCATATATTTATAGGTTACAATAAGGACCTTAAGAAGGAAATAAGGAATAAGCCTCTTAAGAAAATAAAAAACCCTAATTCAACCCAAATTAGAATCTTAGTTTCATAAATTACAATTCAGTCTACTAGAGAATTATAATTGCACTCCTGTCTTTATTTTTAAAATAATATTTTGAGCTTCTTGTTATTAAATGCTTATTAATCTCCCCACGTTAAAATTTTAGATATTCATCGATTAAGTAATTACTGATATCTATATTTAATCAATATCTTTATAATTCTTTGAGACATTACACTTAACTTATTTGATATGTTGGATACAAATTCCATATATAGGGTTTGACATAATTGAAACTTATAAGTTTCATCAAGGAGATAACATGAATCCTTATTACGAGATGTGAATTCCGCCAATAAACTAATATGTACTATATACATAGTGTAGTCATCCAATTTACTGAGATTATTGACTCATAAAAAATTTCACTCCTTTGTAAATCAAAATGCCAAACACTAAATGTATGTGTCTATTATTTATATCGAGATTAAGAATATAAGCACTCATAATAACTATTTGGATGTTAATCATCTTATATAGTCAGTATAAAAAAAATAAACCAAAAAGCGGTCCTATTCAATACATATAAAGTGTTCTAACATAAAGAGTCGAAACTATGACATTTCCCATAACTAAAACAAGCATACTAAAACATCATGCTATAATTATACCGATGAAGTGTCCAACTCCATATAGATTGTAAATAATAATAACTTATTGTAACACTTTGACCCAAGTTAATCCAATTTAACAAATAATTGTTGTGTTTTGGGTCATTGTCTAGCAAATTAGTTTTCTATTTGTTGTTGTGCCCTTTTGAGTTTCGTTTCGCGTCATGGATAGGTAGTTGAGTTGAGTTTAACCTAGGTTAGGTAGACATGAACCCTTTTTCGTAATTTTTTATTTTGTGTGAATTCATCATTCATGCATCATCTTGGCGTCATCACGTGTATCACGTCAAGCTCATTAATTTCAGTAACTGACTCGCATGCAAACGACATCGTTTGTTTCTGTTGGACGGCTAATTGATTCAAACTGTAATAATTGTAAATGATTGGACTTTCTTATAATTTTGTCTAATCCTTATCTTAATATAAGAGGCATGCACCGACCTTCCTCCTCAACATTTCTTCTTCTTCTTCATTCCTCCCTTTCTTTTCTTTTCTTTCTTTTTCTTCAAGCAAAGTCAAGAAGGGGAGAATTTGATTGCATCAACTTCATCAACTCCGTCTTTTGTGAGTTAGAAGGTAAGGGTTTGAGTCATGACACTCTTTACTCATGTATATTGCATTCTTCTTCTCTTTCACTGCATGCACTCAAGGTCTCTCTCTCTCTCTCTCTCTCTCTCTCTCTCTTCTTGTATGCATGCTTATTAGAGTTGTATTGGGACGTCGAATTTGAGCCAAGGACAACTATTCATGTAACAAAGCTCATTTGAGGCAAGTATAAGCAAGATTTGGATGAACATGTATTGGTAGTTGATGATTGTTTTTGTTCTTACTTGATCTTGCATGTTTTTCATGTATTACAGCCCTTTTGAGCCTTTCATACACTTGTTCTTCTTAGTTCCATTTGCTGTAAATTCAATGTGCTATGTAATAGGTTCAACCCGTGCTTATCTGAAACTTACGGCTAAGCCGTAAAATTTTACGGCTCACTTCCCAGTGAGTGAAAAACCCGAGTTTACTCTACGATAAGGCTACAGCTAAGCCATAAATTGTCTTACGGCTAAGCTGTAGGCTAGCCATGACCCGGCCGTAGGTCAGGTTACAGTTGGATATCCAGAGAGTTGAAATTTCAAAAGACCTTCTACGGTCCAGCTATGGCTAAGCCGTATCCTAATCGAGGCTAAGCCGTCGAACAAAACAGAGTTAAGCTGTAAATGCAGATGAACAGTAAAGGGAACCACGGCTAGCCGCGGTTAAGCCGTAAGATGTCTACTGTTAAGACGTAAGTTACCCACGGCTAAGCCGTAAACCCTCTGAAAAAATGGACAAAGGATAGCGTTATTGAAGATACCTTATAGGGCCTCGAATTAGAAGGTAGGTACCTTTGACTTGTCCAATGGAATATTGTAATAGCATGAATGATCTTGAGGACAATGACTCATCATATGTGTTGTTCAGCTGTTAAGCACCTCCCCATGGGTGTTAGTTTAAGTGACTCAGAGATACTCTTTGATACGATGCAACACGAGATAACTGTGTATCGAATAGTTTAAAACTACATCATCATGCGCGGTTAGAAACACTGGATAACTAGATTAGAGTTGGCTAGTAAATTTTCTTGATTCCTTCCAATTGATGTGCATGACATATTGGATAACAATTATTAGCTTCCACTCCTATGTATTGGTTGACCTTATGTCTTTTCGATAGCGTTGCATTAGATTTGTTTGATATGTTGATATGACCATTAAATTGAGTATGGTATGAACTGAAGTTAACGTCATGTAATGTTTCGTATCGATAATGTATGTTATAATGTAAGTTTTACTCAAGGTCAAAAATCTGATTAACTAAACATGGTCAGGCACTACTCAGCCTCGGCCTTAGGATACCGGGCAGTGTTGACTTTGGCGTAGTATGTATGAAACCGCTGCAATGTGTTTATGTCTTGGGGCTTCCGGTCCCTAGGAACCTGAGACCCATTTGTACCCTGACCCGGTCGATGATGTTCTCATTATGTATAGATCCCTAGAGGGAAGATATGACAAATGTAGCAGCCACATAGTAAAGTACCCTTATGTCTTGATTCGTATAGCATGCTTTTTATTCATAAATGCACAATTCGTCTAGTATACAAAATTTAAATTCAATGCAATTCTATCTGTTCTTTATTCTTTTAGACACAACGTGTGTTAACTTATTGTTGCTTATGCTTTGCTGAATCGTTGCATTCACTAGTTGTCTTTGGTGTTGCAGGCTCAAATTCCCTTACCAACCCCTCGTCGGTCGGCAAGGCTTCTTCAAAGACTAGAGAAACCCCTTCAGGACTCGAGGAGTGGATGTGATCACTCCTTCAGAGGGCAACATGACATGCACATAGGTCTCATTTTGGGGTGCAGGATGTTTTTGGATTACATGACTTGGAGTTGCTCCTTTTTGTAATTGTCCTCTAGATATTGTCCGTTTCCTCTGTATAGACAGAGTTTTGATTTTGTGTAAATCATGTAATTAATGTTATCTTTTGTTATTGTCATTGTCTTTTATTCTTGTATCCTTTTCCTTTTCATGCAATGATACCTACCGCTTCCGCGTACACCATGTTTGCACGTGTGAATGTCCTTTGTGTGTGTACATTTAGACGAGGTCTAAGTGTGTATGCACGGGAGTACGTATGTCACTGGTTAGGTTTTTACTAACCCTCGATTTCTGGACTTGGGTTGTGACACTTATATTCTATAAGAACCAACAAACAAGTCTTCTGTGTGTAAGATGAATTCTACACACCAACTTGTTTACTTTATATAATAAAAGACACACATATGCATAATAAATAACAATGCAACTATTTGCCCATACAAATCTTCATTAATATAAAAAGATAAACTTTACTAATAAATAAATCAATCAAAGACAAATACATAAAACTATGCTTTTAGTATAAATTTCCAACATTGCCCTTACATCTATTAAACAAAAATGAGTATGTCATTATTTTACAAATATACCATCATTTTATCTCAAATGACATCAGTCTCTCTCACAATAACCCCCAAACAACGAAGCCAAAATCATGCAGTTTTAGATGTTCATCAATCTAGCAATGGGTTATGTATAAATTGAGCCAATTAAAGCCAATTATAACAATAGGTTGTTTGTTGTTCTTATGATCGATTTGAATTTAATAAAATAGCATTTGTATTGATAAAAAGGCATTTATATAGGGTTACTCTTTCCCACTAAATTGTTCAAGGATACAGTGTGGGAAATTACCTTTTACATAAAAATCTTTCAAACACAGGTTAAAAGTATTTAAGCCAATCCCCTCGCCCTTACTGCCTGTTCCCTTACTGTTTGCTAGGGGGAATTAGGAGGCAGGGGCAGGGGGAATGGGTAGCCTGATCTCCCCATTGTTGACTAAGAGGGAGAGGGAGATGGAGGGGGGAGAAAGAGAAAGGGAGGGAGGGAGGGAAAGAAAACAAAGAGAGGAGGGAGAGGGGGAGAGAGAGAGAGAGTAGGGGAGGGAGGTGGAGCAGCTGTCACCATTGATTTGGAGCTAGAATAGGAGCTGAATGAGGGAGGGGGTGGGGGTGGAAGGGATCATGGGGAAGGGGAAGAAGATGGAGGAGATGGTGGGGAAAGGAGGGGTAGTTTAGTTATTTTAAGAAACAAAACAGTGTGCATGTGTGGTGAACAATTTTTGCTGTGCCAACATAAGCTCCCTTATAGGCCTTATAATGACTACCAACTTTAGATGCCCCCGTTAGTTACTATTCTTAGGTGGGTCCAACTACTATCATACCAATCATGATGTTTAACGTTAGGTGGGTCCTATAGTGATAAGGAATACTAATTGTGCGGCCATAATTATACAATTAGAGAGTTTTTTTTTATATACCTCCATAAGATTTTTAAAATTTGTAAATAGGCAAGAGCTTCTGCTTCCCCATTCACCTCATCCCCTTCCCCTTCATCCCCTATAGTTATTCTAGTATTTTGGGATGTGTTAATCTTTGACTCACAGAAGATTGGGTGATTTGTTAATGCTTTGTGATTGTATTATTAGAGTTTTATCATAATTTAAGTTTCATATTATTAGCTTCAAATCTAAAGTGCCCTACCATGTGATGCCCCACACTATTATCTTACAAATATAACTAATAGTTTTGATTAATCTAAGCTTTTAATTAATATAAGTCTTTCAAATCTAACTTGTATGCTAGTGCATAGTATGTATAGTTATTAATGTTTGAATGTATACTAATATTCTTCATCATTATAAATAGGATGCTAAATGGTCAATTAATATTTATATTGTATCACGATGACGCATTTCAAATTCAATCTTATTCATCCTATTTACAAAGGTGGTATGCAAAAAATGAGGCATGTTGAAAGAGATATAACATATGTCGAGTTAAATAAAATGTTTTTTGAATCATCAAATTGGGATACCAATATAGAGAAGATAAGGATTGATTGTCTACATTGCAATGGTCACATGTTTTCTCTTATTTGCACTGAAAGTAATAATGATATCCAGTACATATTGGATTTAAGCGGGGATAATACAATGGGATTCTTTTGTACATTATTAGAGGAGATTCAAATGTTGGAAATATAAATAGAGTACAATCAAGGTAAGTTGTCTTCTAACTAGTTGAATTTTATGGTTATTCTAATTGTACCTTTGTTGGGCCTTGAAGCCATACCCAACAATTTTTTACATGTTTGTACAACACTATGCTTGGAGAAAGTGATGGGCGTTACAATAAGAATATCGATAAGCAATCTATATAAGTATGCAATGTCTTCTAGTGTAATCATTGCCTTGGCAGAAAGGAGATTAAATGTGTTCATCTCTGGCAGCCATCTTTCTGCTAAACGCTTGTCGATAAAATAGTTAATCTCCATGTAATCTATCTTAGAAAATGTGCTAGTCCGCATTGAGCCACCCATCTTTCATATGATCTGAAGGGGCCCATATTTCTTTAACTAGATTGGTATTTAAGATTCTGTAAGTTCTGTGCGTCATTCCATTACCAATTGCTCTACCAACACGATTGTCTTGTTCATACATTAAAGGCAATTCATTATGTGAAGATTTAGCAATCTTGAAGGTGTTTTGAGCCAACTATAATCTTTAATCAATTCAAACAATACATAAGGTTAAATTACATATAATTCACATCATAAGTCAACTTCATATTATGAATGCCATTCAACTAAAAACCTTAAATCCTAAATCCTAAAAAATATGTAATTAAATTCACTTCAACTTGCTTACAATGGATAAGTAATAGGTCATTCAATTTCAAATCAACAATATAAGGAATTGGTATATCAATAACATGATAATGTCTAAGCATTCAAAATAACATACTATTCGCTACTTCATTAAAGTTCAATATTTGCAAAAGTATGTGATATCGAAACGAAAAGTCATACGAAAATAAGAGTTTGCAGATAGAAATTATTCTTTCCCTCAAATGATTTCTTTTAAACCTAAAAAGTTACTTTTAAGGGACGTTAATGTCGTTCTTTAATAATATTAATGTCTCTTGAGACGTTAACATCTCTTTTTCACTTTTTTTCAAAATTTTAATCAGATCACTGCCACATGATTAATCTGGTGCTGTCAAAACTAAAAAATCTTCTTTGATGTGGGACTCATTTATTGGATTTTTATTGGGTAAGATCTCCTATTATATATTTTTAATAATATCCCTAAAATTAATATATTGTTGCTAGTCTATTCTATTGGGATGCACATTCTTAACTGCAGACCTCTTCTCCCCACTTTGTATATAACATACAAACGAGCAATAATGGCACAAGCAGGAAGGAAATCACACTCACATCCAAAGGCGCTTCTCGTCATCACTGGACGCTTCTGCATTTCCTCGAGTAGGGCGTCCTCCGAGTGTTATCCAGCGTAGCGTCTGACACAGTCCCTCCATCTCTCTCTCTCTCTCTCTCTCTCTCTCTCTCTCTCTCTCTCTATCTTCTCTATTTAATGATCGATCGTGATGTATTCAGCAGCATCCTCATCCGGCCTTCTCAGAGCTTCGTCTTGGCTCACGCTCTCCAAATTACTATCTTCTCCTTCTCCTCCTTCTTCTATAAATCTCCTCCGCTCCCTGAGCTTCTCCGGATCCTCAATCGCTGCTTTCAGACCGCTGCGGGCTTCGCGGCACGGCTTTGATTGGTGGCGGTCTCCGGTCAGTCTCAGGGCTCAGATCAGGGCCTCTTCTCCCGTCCTCGAGCGCTTTGAGCAGAAAATCTCCACCATGGGTATGGGTTTGTGTTTTCCTTCTCTTTTCCTATGATTTGCAATGGCTGATGTGTGTTTTCCCTCTCTTTTATGGGTTTAATGTTCCTATCATTTCAGTTGTGCATTATCTACTCGGTTTGATCCTAGTGTCGTTTTCCCCAATCCACCTGCTTGTTTATGGTGTGAAGATCTTTTCTCTTGGCACTTGTACTTGCATTTGGTTGTGAGAGTGGATGGTAATGAAACGTCACATCTAAGTTAAGTTGATTGAATTGTTTGAATTTCCCCCCATTACCTTGGGAAAATGTACAGTAGGACTCTAATTTGGTGCGACGGACCCTCTTTACCAATACCTTGTTTTGGTAATCAATAAGGATGGAGAGATTGAGGAAGATGTGGAACATAGGACATGAGCATATGGTTGAAGTGAAGATGAGCTTTTGGAGTGCTTTGTGGTTGGCGTGTACGAGTTACATGGGGCATTGATTGGGACATCTATGACTTTTAGAGCAAAATGTTAGCCAATCGAGAAGCAATACATGCACAAAACAAGTGGTAGAATGGATGAGACGGCTGAGATGGATGTGTGGTAAGAGTAGGTAAAATAGAATTAAAAATGAGTGTATTAGGGAGTATTTAAGAGTAGCATCAATAGGTGATAAATTAAGAGAGACCCATTAGATATGGTTTGGACTTGTCCAAAGTAGGCCTGCAATGGTGTTAGTAAGGAAAAATCTTTCTATGCCACCAAGGAAAATGAGTAGGATGAATACAACATGGATGGATGATGTAGTCTGGGCCCCACAAGTGGTCCCATTCAAATCTAATTAGATTAGGACTATGTTATTTTACTAGTAGCTTTCTAATTGTATTATTAGGGAGGCTTCTATCAATAGATTAGAATTTGCTTAAGCATTAAGTTGCTTTATATATATGGTATTGTAAAGAAGAAATTCTCAGACTTGATTGATTAATAGAATTGTGGGTTTTATTCCTGGAGGTGCGTCCTTATATTTTGAAGTTTTCTTGACGATTCGAAGTGTCCTTGGACATGCGTTTTGGCACCCTACGCAAGCCCTAACCTTAGGGCCTACATTAATGGAAGTAGCAAGGTTAGTGATGCAGTCTGGGCCCCATAAGCAATCTCTCTTTAAATTAAATTAGGATTATATTATTTTTATTAGTAGATTTCTAATTACATTGTTATTAGGGAAGTTTCTATTAATAGCTTGGGGTTTTCTTAGACATTAAGTTTGTTTTTACTATATATATATGGCATTGTAGAGAAGAGATTCTCAGACTTGATTGATTAATAGAATTGGGTTTTCTCCCTGAGATGTGCGTCCTCGTCTGTTAAAGTCTTCTTGGCGATTCGAAATATCTTTAGACACGTGCTTTGGCAACTCTATGCAAGCCCTAACCTTAGGGCCTGCATCAATTTATTATCAGAGCGTATGGTCCTTGCAGTTGTTTGACGTGTGACCCTCTATCACCATCCCCACCTTCCGATCACCATCTTCATCCCCAAGAAAACCCTCCCATGTCATTCAATCAACCCAAACCATCAACTTCCCGCTGCCAATCCCAGACATTCCATTCGGCCAATTCAAAAACCCCAGTCCCGAACCCTTACCCACCTGCACAACTCATCCCTTTCCCACCTTTGTCGTTGCTGAACCAATTAAACCTGAAACTCAATTTCTGTTGACACCCCAAATCCTTTAGCCAATCCCAACTACCCACACCCACACGTGAGACCAACCCTCTCCCCATCTTGTCCATCTCTGACCCTGAAAATCCCTAGCCAACCATCCAAACTGAACCCTCTGTCCACATCCCTCTGCCCGGACACCACTGTCTCCTAACCCCATCGCAAAAGAAAAAAAAAAAAGAAAATACAAAATAGAGCAGCAGGGAAAAAGAAGTAAAAAAAGGAGGATTTGTGCTCAGAAGGCGTACTTGGAACCTTGCAACTTCGTGCTTCGTTGTCGCCTGCAAGCAAGCAAGCAATGCCACCAGCGTGTGGTCGCCATTGCTAGAGCCCCATCATTGGCGTCCTCCACTTCTCCACAAAGAAAGAAAATTTGCCTCCATTAATGCCCATCGTTGGTGCCGTTCACCATTGCCGCAACATCTTTGTTGCTCGTAGGCTACATCTGCATCCTCGTGATCTCACCTCGCCCGCATAGTCTTCTCCACTCCCCTTCGCTGCACAGAACCAATGCCCCCACTTTCCCCCTTCGTTGTAACTGAGACGACGATAATAAAGGTTTTCAACTTTTTTTTGCTTTTGACACCAACTACGAGAGACAAAAAAAAAAAAAGGAGAAAGGGTGCCACTCTCCTGTGAAATTGTGACAGGTGTTTCAATTTTAGCCCCGTTGAGTTCTAGTCCAATTGATCATCCAGAAGTTCAAGTCTGTCCATTCCACCAAAAGCTCATCAGACATCAGTTGGTGCATAGATTTGTAACAATCAACCAGAAATTTTTTTCTCGATTTTGAAGCCATCTGCATCCGATTTCAGATCCGTCTTCGTTAACGGGTTCCTAGAGAACCTATCTACACATCAGGTTAGTTAGATTTAAATTTTGCATTATAAAAAAAAATTCTTCTTAAGAAGTAAGTTGAGGTGGAATCTTCATCTTCTTCAATTGAAGATTTGGTTGGTGCCATTAGAGAATTATTATCATCATCATCAACATCGTCAAAGCCTTATCCAACCATGTTGGGGTTGGTTACCTGAATTCTGTTTCTCCATTCCATTCTATTTTGAGCCAAATCCTGGTGCCATTAGAGAATTATCTACAAAAATTGATGGCATACACACCACCCTTTAACAATTGGACACTAGAGTGACAAATTTGGAAAATAATTAACGTGTAAATCACAACCGTGATAATGGTGCAAAAATTCGGAATCCACGTAATCGACTAATCAATTATCTTGCTCGAGGAGATTTAGGGATTAAACTCGTGATTCCCAAATATGATGGAAAATTGCAGCCCGCTGAATTCATGAATTGGTTAGTGTGTGTGGAGAATATTTTTTTTTACATAAACCAATGATTGAGCACCATAAAGTCACACTAATTGCCATTGGATTCCGTAATTATGCTGCAACTTGGTGGGCTGAATTGCAAAGAAAACGAATGAATTAGAATATATGCCTTGTTGAAACATGGATTGAGATGAAAAATATTTTGAAGTAAAAATTCCTTTCCGTCAACTATGCAAGAGATCTACGTTGTAGTTTTAAATACTTGAAATAAAGGTCTAAGACAGTTGTTGATTATTCTGAGGAATTTCTGACTCTGCAAGCTCGTTGTGGGTTAACTGAAGAAGATGATGTAGTTGTTGATAGATTTTTTAATGGATCGAGATTAGACATTCAACATATCCTCGCCTTCCAAAATTTTAAAAATGTCGATGAACTCATCCAAAGCAAATACATTTGATTGAGATTGAAGGTGCTGATAAAAATATCCTAGATGATACTAAGGGTATTGACATTGATCCCAAGGATATTGATAATGAGGAAATTACTGAAATATATGCAGATATCATAGGTGAAGCTTTTATTGTCATAAAAAAGAATCCACCAACTGTTGATAATAAATGGTTAAGAAAAAATATCTTTCGTTCCGCGGGTACAGTTCAGGGACAAAATTGCACAGTTGTTATTGACGGTGGAAGTTGTGAAAATCTCATCTCCTAAGTTCTTGTTGATCGCCTTCAATTGAAAGTTTACAAGCACAACTGCCTTTATTTTGTCAAGTAGCTGATGAATGGTGATCAAGCGCATGTTCGACATACTTGCAAAATTACTTTTGCTATTAGTGAGACTTATAAAGATACAATTTGGTGTGATGTACTACCTATGTAATGACCCAAGAATCTGGAGCTCTTCAGATTCTTAAGCCGTACTCAAATTTTTATAACAATACCACATAAATCAAATTTTCATGAGCATCAAGGTCATAAACAATCAAATTGCATTGTATTTCAACTATTATGTAAATATTAGGAGTCTTGATTACACTACTGAATAAGACAATCTTTATTGTAGAAGAAAAATATTTAAGTCTTGGGCTAATCCCAACTACAATTCTATTCTTTGCTTTTTGCGCTCTGGATCAGCCACGCATGCCAAAATCCACTGGCTGATCCCCGTCACTCCCTGAAATCTCCATGACTGCATTACCTGAAGTGGGGCGAACCACTGATCAGTAACACTGGTGAGTAGAATAAGAAACATTAAAGTAAAGCATATTTCAATCATTCAGAGAACATATATATTCAATGATATAATTACAATAACATTCTAATCAATTTCTTTCTTGAGTAACTTCCCACTGTGGCATCAAATAGTTCCGATACCCCATACGGTGTATCTACATTTCTGTCAACAACATGGCTTGTCATCCACCATGAATGTTGAGCCTGTTCCGATACTCCCAATCGGAGTATCTATATTTCTATCAACAACATGGCCTATCATGCCACCATGATTGCTGAACCTCTTCCCCTCGACCAACATCCACGAGGGAAGTTCTATACTCAGTGCCAGCAGTTGGCAATTATGCTTATTTCGATCATCAATGGTAAATTTATTTCAATAACTTTAGTATAGATTCATCTCCACTATAATTGGCTACATTATCTTACTCTTTTCTTTGGCTAGTACCACACAACACTGGTTAATCCTCGCCCCACTCCGAATCGGAGTTGGTACCAGGCGGTGGTATTACACATGTCTTATTGAAGTAATCATTTATTTACCATAAAGTTATCCATAGGAATCAAGACACAATTAATAAATCCAAGTGAAAATATCACATTGAAGGAACTAGTTATTATAAAATTTACTATGGAGAAATTAAGTCATAAAGAATAGTTAATTGTTATGAAAGGGGCCCACATAACATTCAATTAATTGAACACATGTTAGTTTAGGTAGTAGACAAATATGGGATTTGTAACTTATCATGCCATAAATTTATCATAAGCCTTAAAAAGGGATTTTAGGATATAATGAAAATAGCAGGGGGCAATTCGTAAAACTTTAATAAGTTTATAAATATCTGCTCGTCAGTCTCCACCTATTCCTTCACAAATTTTTTCTTTCGTCTGTTGCTTGTTTCGCCCGTTAGAGAGTGGCACCGCCAAGCTCAACTGGAGGAAACGGCAGGGTGGGGCCCAACGGTTCGATGCGCATGGGACCTTCACCACAGTGGTCGCCCAAGGGTCTACTCTAAGATGCGTGGATGTGATCTTTGATCAGGGAACCTAGGTGGAGCCACAACCTCTGACGACCAAGACCATTTCCGACGGTCTGGGATTTTCAAATCGCAGTTCAGACTGAGATTCCAGTGCAATCAATCCTCTTTCCACCCTAAATCGAAGTCCTAGAGGTGTGCTATTTAGAGGATGTTGTCACAGCAAGTTTTCATCTGATGAATGGGATTTTTCGACAATATTTCAATCTGGGCTGGGTCGACAACTACCGAAAGGGCTTTATCTTGTGATCAAAGTTCCAGGTAAGTTGATTTCCAACCCATACAAGACTAAAGGGTGTCGATTAGGCGTCATTCTGCATATCAGCGGGTCTGATTATTGTTTTGATGATCGGTTTGGGCTCTAAATCAAATCTGGCCGACAATCACTGTAACACTACAATATATAATGGCCACGGTTTAACGGATGATCAAATAGGTCTAATCTCCTACTCTATTCAGATAATCAAGTTAGATTCTACTCACCTTGTATAGTAGTGTATTGCTCCGGCGGTGATTGGCCTCGCGTTAGACATCCACCGTTGTCCCGCTGTGATCTTCCTTGCCTTCTTTGAGTTCTTCTTCTACATATTTCAACTAAGGTCAGTCCCTCTGTTTCTCTGTTTCCCTCTCTTCTCTCGTTGATGTGCGTGAAAACAACAGGAACTCTCAACATATACATATATAGTACTTAGAGGGAAGTCCAGTTTAGAGGAAAGTCCAATTTAGAAACTACAAGGAAGTCTTTTGGCAATAAGATTCTTAGAGAAAGATCGGTGGACTTCTTGTTCTTACCTATTTTGAATTTTCAAAGTGTCCTAATCCATGATTCTTATTCCGTTTTCAATTGTGGTAAACTGATATGGCCCACCTTGTAAGGTTGGCCTGCTAAGGCGGGTTAGGTTATTACAACCTATGGATAGTGGTGATATATTATTGAGTGGTCCATGGATGTATGACAAAGATGGAACTCATGGTATGTGTGACAACACATACATTTATGCATGGTGGACAGTAGGTTACTTTTCATTCCGAGAAACTAGAGCCTGTTAGTGTCACTGTAAGAACATGTTGTCAATTACGTGACCAAAGTGTAGTTCAGTTCTAGAAAGACCTAGTTCATCTCTGAAGTTCATTGAAGATCAAGCTAAGTTCAAGGAAGTTTAAGCAAGTTCAAGGAAGTTCAAGATCATTCAAGAAAGACCTATCAATGAAGATTAAGCAAGTTCAAAGAAGTTCAAGATCATTCAAGAAGATCCTCTGTGAGTGCCAAGGGATAAGGTAACAGTGACCCCTAGTGCCTGTACAATTAGAATAGGAAAAAAGGGTTTCTAAAAAACCCTGGCTGTGTACTACGGCTTGGACCACGGCTAAGCCGTAGAACCTACGGCTCACTATTCAGAGAGTACATTTTAAGTCTTTTTGTTTTACGGCTGACCCTACGGCTGCACCGAAAAAGGGTTACGGCTCAGCCATAGTATGATTCACGGCTAAGCCGTAAAATCCACGAGCCACTGTCCAGAGAGTGCTCTTGGCCATATAATGCCTATGGTTGATCTCACGGCCAAGCCGTAAGGCCTTCACGGCTAAGCCGTAGTATGATTCACGGCTAAGCCGTAAGGTTTACGGGCCACTTTCCAGAGAGCATTTTTGGGAGATTTCAGCTTACGGCTGACCCACGGCTAGACCGAAAGGTATTCACGGCTAAGCCTTATAAGGATTTACGGCTAAGCCGTAAGCTTAACCGTAAGAAGGAATAACGTTGAATCTGGTCAAACTAGCCGTTGGATGTTGTTAGAGCATACGGCTAAGCCGTAGACCATTTTGTTCTCAGCCGTAGATCTATCCGTTGGAGCTTATCTGTATTTAAAGAGGACCTCTCCTTTGCTCCAAATACTGACTTTATTACTGAGAAAATCACCAGTATAGCTGAGCCTTTGCACCTCTAGTAAAACCATTTTTAAAGCTCCCACAACCACCTACTCTTCAACACTTAAAGTGCCATTATTGTTCCAAGAAGAGTAGTTGGTCCTTTAGGAAAGGCCTCATTAAATCTGAGAGAATATCTTAGCTTTCCAAACCCTCATAAAACCTCTTCCCTTGGCTGAGCACTCATCTGAAGATCTTCATCACCAAGGAGCAAGAACAAGAGGTCAAAGCTTGGAGGTAATCTTTCAAGCATCAAGAGCACCACTCAAAACTAAGGTATACAATTCCTTGTTTAGGTGTTCTTTAATATTTCAATTCTCTTTGCTGTATTTGGTGAAAGACAAACCACCACATCAAAAATTGTTGTAGTTGATGGACTAGATCAAGGATCAACCACCTGATCAAAAATCCAGTTAGTGGAAGACAAACCACCGAATCAAAAAATTATTGCTAGAGGTGTTTGTAATATAAGTACCTCATACTTAGTGGAACCAAGAGATATTGCTCTTGAGAGTGGATGTAGGTCTAGGACCGAACCACTATAAATTACTGTGTTGATTGCTTGTTGTGTGTGGTGGTTGCCTTATATTCTTTTTGCTTGTGTTGATCATCTTTTTAAGCTATATCTTCCTTATTCTAGTTGCATTTCTATACACTGTTAACACATACAACTCTGAGCATCTTTCTTAATCTTCTTGGGGACTCTCAATCTTAATTAATCCTTTACATTGCACACTAATAAAACCTCGTTTTTTGGAAAGAAATTTTTTATAGTCCTATTCACCGCCCCTCTAGGACGTGGTGAGATCTAGCTATTGCACTTTCAGAGCCGTCAAAGAAGAATTCTTGGAAAGTTGTTACAAAGGAAGTCTTTCATGTTAACCACATTTATAGAGGCAATTCAAAGAAGACTTGAGTTTGAGGATGAACTCTTTTTTCAACACTGGAAGGATGATGCAGTCTGGGCCCCACAAGCAATCTATATTCAAATTAGATTAGGATTATATTATTTTTATTAGTAGATTTCTAATTACATTGTTATTAGGGAAGTTTCTATTAATAGCTTATGGTTTTCTTAGACATTAAGTTTGCTTTTACTATATATATGGCATTATAAAGAAGAGATTGTCAGACTTGATTGATTAATAAAGTTGGGTTTTATCCCTGAGAGGTGCGTCCTTGTGTGTTGAAGCCTTTTTGACGATTCGAAGTGTTTTTGGATACATGCTTTAGCACCCCTATGCTAGCCCTAACCTTAGGGCTTACATCAGTTAGATCTAAAGAACTGCAACCTATATAAGTATTTGGCCTAAGATGGGTCATAATGAAATGAGGCTCTCATAATGATAATGATAAAAATTATTAAAAAGTGAAAATACCATATAGAATTATATTTAATTAATTCTATTAAACCAACAATGTAATATGTTATCTACATTATACAAATGAATTCCAATTTATGTTGTAGTGAAAAAAATATATGATGAATATAGAGGAGTGATGTAGGCCATGTCATAGGTCAGCGAACCCGTTGGGTCCAGTCCATAAGCCCAATTGGACATCTAGTTATTTAGAAATAATATTAGTAGTTTGATAGTGAGTTCCTTATTTTATTTAGGCTTATTCTAATTTTAGGAAGTATTGTTGTTTAAGGATTAAGCCAACTCCTTTATATAAAGGATATTAGGCCTTATTATTATGGATGCTCAGTTTGAATTGATGAAAGTTATGTTTTGAGATGTTATCTCTTATGGTATTTGCTCCTTTTGCGAGGGTGCCTTAGTGGTTGAGTCTTTCTGGATTCAATCAATTATTTAGGAGATGGGTCTATTTTTTGGTCGTAGATTCGTGGCTGCACCAATTGGTATTAGAGACGAAGAGCAATTGTCGGGGAGATGTACTTCTTGAATTTTTTATCACCATCCATCCTTAATCCATCAAATCCCATCTCACAGGCAAACCCTAAGCAAGCCCTAGTCCACCACCACTCGTTCCTCTAAAATAATCCCGAATCCATCCTAACCCGAATCCACCCCATCTGCCACCACCCGACTCACCCAACTACACCAAATAAAACCCCCTCCCTGCCAAACCAAACCATCCCTAACCTAACATAACCCAAAGACACCAACATAACTCATCATCGTCCCACCAAAACCCCAATCGAACCCACTTCCACCAAAACCCAACATTGGAGTCTCATTCCTCAACCCAATTAGCCACAATTCCCTCCCTAACTTCAATGGTCCATTCTGAAACTCAGATCACCCTTATTTGAACCCAGTAACTCAAACCCCAAAACTTCTGGTGTCAGTTGAACCCCAACACCACCCCTGTGAACCCATCCAACCCAGATCCAATGCCACGCCCTATATCCCCTTGAATCCCCAAATCCCACCTTCCCACACGTCTCTGCCTTTGCCTAGCCTTGCTGAAGCCCAACCCAGAAAAAAAAAAAAAAAGAGGAAGAGAGAAGGTAAAGGTAAAAGGAAAAAGAAAAAATAGAAGAAGATCAGAAGAGGAGTGACATCAAACATACCTAGCACAGTTGGCTCGAGCTTCGGTCTCTAAAGTCTGTCGCAGTGCCCCAATTTCCATTGCAGTCCTATTGTAGCATCATGGCTTAGATCGCCATCGTCCTCTCCTCTTCATTAGGCAAGTAAGCCATTCCCCTTTTTGATAATAGGTCCCTTTCTTTTTGGAGCCAAGTTGAGGCCACTCAAAGGACGAGAGGCTCTTTTAATTTTTCACACTTGTCCATCCAAGGCACGATTTGAACCTTGCTTTGGGCCTGCAACAGGTCTAACCCGACTCAAGCCCATTTTCTCTATACAAAAAAAACCGTGAATAGTGGACAGAGAGCTGAGCCAAGCCAAGGTACTGATTTTCTGCTTGCTCTATCTCCATCATTGATTTTCAAAGGCTAAGTCATCATGCAAAATTTTGGAAACTTCATTGAAATTCAAAAGTATTTGTATCAATATACATATGGAGATTGCTATTTTGAGAATGAGTTCTATTTTGAACAATTTCTTAATTTGAAGCAAGATAACTCATTAGTTAATGAATATACCCGACAATTTTGGGAGTTGCAAATATATGTGCCTTACAAGAAGATAGGATATATAATTTGGTTCGCTATATCAGGGGGTTGAGAACAAATATCTTGAAGAATATGAATTACTGCAAAACCAATCATGAGGCATACCTAGAAGTCCTTCGTGTTGAGCGTATTCTTAGACGATTTGAAGTTTCAGACCTTGGTGACTAAAGTCCTTTAGTTTTCTTTCATCGGCGCCTTTTAGTTCTGGAAAATGCAGGCGATGATGATGTTGCAAATCTACGTCCTATATTTCAAACACGAGTTAACTGCATAGGTAGACGTTGTAATGTCATTATTGATGGTAGTAGTGTTATGAATATTATACCCCAAGAAGCGGTTGATAAACTGAAATTGTCAACAACAAAGCATTTGAAGCCTTATCGAGTTGTTTGTGTAGATGATTATGCTCTTCCAGTTTGGCAACAGTGTATTGTTCCAATCAAACTTAGTTCTTATGAAAATAATGTTAAGTTTGATGTTATCCCGATGAATGTTGCCCACATCTTACTTGGTCATCCATGGCTTCGTCGTCTTACAGTCATCGCCGACCATGCAGATAATACTTACACTTTTACATAGAATGGAAGATGAATTCATTGGCGGCCTCTAGAAACTCCATTTTTGTGACCACAAACTGTTACTCTTGCATCACTGCATCATCACCTTCCACCAAAGAATCAAAAGAGGAGCCAAAAGAAGCAATTGAAATTATAATTGCACCAAAGGAGATGCCAACCATGACAACTAACATTCACGATGGAACAACTGCACAAGGTCAAGGCAATGTTGATCTCATGGAAAATTCAGAATACGATAGTGATAATCAAGAGCCACAAAAAGTTGAGGAAGAATAGGAACAAGCAACCATGACAGAATTTGATCAGGATAGCAAGGACATTGAACATCCTGAAGATTTGATTGTAAGTCCACTTCCAACAACTCACATTGGGTCATCGAAGTCAAATCAATTGTTCCAATTGTTTAAAAAACTAATCAAGTTATTGAAGTTTCCCACATTGATTTCATATTCGGGGATCAAACATGAATGATAGATAGCCAACAATTGCAACATTTATTGGTCTGTTCACACATCTGAGATCCATGCCGAGATCAGCAGGCAAGACAATTCCGATCTACTTTTACAAGGAGGACAAGAATGCAACTAGATTCCAAGCCATGTCATGCAAATGTAGAACAAAAGAAAAAGCAGAAGTTTGTGAGACTAATTTTCAACCCAGGAGGAAGTTTCCCTCACTTTGCAGTCGAATTCCTCTCGACATTTTTCAAGTTGGCAAACTTGTTGGAGTCGAGTTTTTCTAAGTCGGGGAGAGTTGATGTAGGCCAAACCATATGTCCTCCAACCCATTGGGCCCAGTCCATAAGCCCAATAGGACATCTAGTAATTTAGAAATAATATTAGTAGTTTGATAATTAGTGAGTTTCTTATATTATTTACGCTTATTCTAATATTAAGAAGTATTGTTGCGTAGGGATTAAGCTCCTCTATATAAAGGACGTTAAGCCTCATTATTATGGAAGCTCGTTTTTAATTGATAAAGGTTATTTTTTGAGATGTTATCTCGTATGATGTTTGCTCCTTTTGTGAGGGTGCCTTAGTGGTTGAATACTTCTGGATTCGATCAATCTTTTGGGAGATTGGTCTATTTTTTGATCATGGATTTGTGGGTGCGCCAAAGAAGTCCCAAATGAAGTAGAAGCCAACAATTTACAGAGGAAGGAGGACCCGAATGAAGAAGAAGAAGTAGAACACAGGAATAGCCTAAGAAAGGGCCCCACTTCTTGTGCAAGGTGCTAAAAGAGATAAATTCCCCACTTTTTGAATAAAAAAAACCCAATGAACAATGCATATGAAGCCTTAATGGTGGGCAGATTCGTTAAAACCAACTCATGGAAGAAAGGAAATCTTTGCCTCTACTATGTTCCAGCCAATTTATGAAATTTCTACTTATTCGACCAAAATCTCTATATTCGGGATCAAATTATGGATATTGGCCGGTTCCAAATCCTAACCGAAGTCTTTTAAGGGGATGGTTTGTCATCTGAAATGAACCAAAATTGAGAACTAGGCTATCCAATCCTTTCATTTTGTCTTTTGAATCTAAAATTTTGATCAGTTGTCTGTTTGGTGGACACTGGTTAGGCATGAGCATGATTGTCTATTGGTTTGATATTTTTCTACCAATATCCACATTAAGGCCCTCAGTGTGTTACTTTTTGGATTAACATACATGAGTTATTGACTTTTGGGAGAGGGATCTATCATACTTTACCAGAGTGCTGGCATAGAACTGTTCTTTGATTTTTGTAGATTTAGTATTTTGCATCTATTTCCATCCTTAGATTTGTGTTTAATGGGTTTATTAGTTGTCTTTCAATCTTCGTGAAGGATAAGTTGGATATTTGATCAAAGCAGGGCTTTCTTTTTTTCGGGTTTAGATAAATCAAACTACTTAATTAATATTACAAGAAATTTTATGTCTAGTTGGCCTTGTGGATTGGGCCCGATGGGTTGGTTGCCCATGGTTTGGCATGCATCAAAATCGATGTGGTACCGGAGAGACATGAGTCCCTCCCATTCATGGCTAGACCGTAGTTGGTAAAAATACCATGAATGCTCACACAACAATGTCCCATTAGTGCTGGATATAGGTAGCAGAGTGTTGCCGATTCTAGAGTTCACACTTCACAGAAAGGTGTCATCTTGACCATATCTCGAGCATGTGGGATGATGTAGGCCAATCCCATATCTGGCCTAGATCACAGGCCTGCAGGCCCAATTGATCCTGAGGATCCCTATCCTCGATTAATTAGTAACTAGATATTTATTTTTATTTTATGTTGAGTGAGATTAGACAAACTTAATGTATTTTTAGTAAGCCATGCTTGTTTAGAGTTAGTCTTTCCTACTTTAGAAATAGTCACTCTTATATAAGGAGGAGTCTTTCATTGTAGTAGACATGCTTTTCTCAATAATAATTCAGTTTCCAAGAGATTTTCTTCTTTGGTTTTGCTCTTGAGTTTCATTGTGCTCTTGAATCCCTTTTTAGATTCAAACAATCCTCCGAGAGATTGTTCTATACTCGATCGGAGATTCGGAGCTGTACCAGATTGGTATCAAAGCCAAGATTTGGTCTCTGAGGAACTCAATATCTTTCCTGGAAGTCATCTTGTCATTGTTCGCCGTTCATCCCTTACACCATCATCGACGACACCAGCAGCTCCATCCTCTTCTTCAATCAATCATGCCAACACCCAACTCTCCCATAAAAAAAAAAAGAAAAATTGACAAACCCAGAGACCCATCGCTTTCCCAAAAACACCCCGATCCCGTCACCCATTATCAATGAAACCATTGAAAACCAGTCCTATCCTCCCTTCGAACCACCACTGAAAACCCCAGAACCTGCGAAAACCCACTATTTGGCCAAACCCCCACACCTTGAAATTTTTCCTCAAACCCACTTTTCGGCCAAATCCTCTTATCCCCAAATCGAAGTGAAAAAAAAGGGGGAAAGAGAAGATGCAGTAGATGAAGAAGAAGAAAAAGGACGAAGTGCAGAGAGAGAAAGAAGCGTACCGTGCACCATCGTCAGCTAAGGCTCGATCCCCGGGACCCCGTTGCAGCGTCGTCACGATCCCAGCGCTATCACCGCCTTTCACCCCTGTGGCTGCTAACGTCCTTCTTGCCATCATCGTCAATGGCCGAGGATCCCTCTCCAAAGCTGTAAGCTTATCCCTTTCCTCTCCTTTTGTTTGTTATAGAAGGAACCCTTTCCTTCTCTGTTTGTTATCCATCATCGAGACAGAAAAAGAAGAAGCCATCTCTCCTTTATCTTCTTTTTTGCACGAATCTCGAGACAAGCCTTTCTTGCACATCTGTAGCTTTTCAAAGTTGCTTTGGGCTTGTATAATTGGCCTTGAGGTTAGGTTCGACCAGACCCAAATCCTTTTTCCAAAAAAAAAAAAAAGCCACTATGCCTAGAAAGGGTGATGATCTCCAACATTGGATGACAGACAGACAATGAGATGAAGCCATACTTAAATTAAGTCAAGAATTAGAAGATGTCACGGGACATTTAAAAATTACGGAAATTGCCACTGTTGAATTACAAAATAAGCAGTTTGTCAGCCAAGAAGGGTCATCCAATGTGTCTATGGTGTACACACTCGTCTAACTAGAAAGACCTGAGAATCAAGAATCCATTCGTAATTTTATACAGTGCCTTTTGGCTAAACGAAACCACCAGGGTCCCCATGCTACACCCGCACCTGATGACATCACAAGAAAAGTTAAAATTGATATTGCTAACTTTAATGGTGATGCGAGCACGAAAATTTTTGTTCATTGGCTTAATTCTTTGGAAGATTATTTTGCTTGGTATGGTATGAATGACGCACAACAGATAGCCTCTACCAAGGTTAAACTCAAGGGTCCTGCTCGAATTTGGTGGTATGGCGTTGAGAATAGTGAGCTTGCAGTGGGCCAGCCTATTCTCCGGTGGAATATCATGAAAGATAATCTTAAAAGCAATTTTCTTCCTTCTGATTATATGGATATATTCCACCAAGAGTATCAAAGTCTCCAGTAACGCACCATGACAGTGGAAGACTACACCAACAAGTTTCGCGAATACATAGCTCGTTGTAACTTGAAGACAGATGACTGTCTAACTATCGCCGGATATAGACACAACCTACGTACTGATATCAGACGAGAGGTAGCAATGGTTGATTATACTATACTGGATGAAATCTTCAATAAAGCCCAGAAAGCCCAACATGAAATTCAGTTGCAGAAACGCAATACCTTTCAAGCCGGGGAGTCTTCCATAAGAAGAGGCCCTGACTTTACCTATAATCGCAATCAAGCACAGTTTATAGGCCTCTTCCTTAGCGAATAGCTCAGCAAACCCCTCAGAATCCTTGGCTATGTATACAACAAAGACAGGTTATTCCCTAACAAAATTAGCGATTTCCACAAAACCAGAATGATATTCGTGTTTATGGAAGAATAGATAGAAAAGATATTTTTTGTCATGCTTCCAAGCAACACGGACATATATGCCACTGAATGCCCTCATCGAAATCTATACACTTCCAATGAGCTTGAAAGTGATGTCCAGCATGAGGAGCATGTCGAGTCAGGGCAGGTTGACACAGATCCTCCTTATGAAAACCTAGTAGATTAGTTAGATTATGCCGACGCTGATGATGGCATTCTATTTCTTTTTCTAGATCGTCATTTGCTAGTAGGGAATGCAAAAAAGGAAGAAGAAGATTGGAATCATAGTTCTATTTTTCGGTCTTGTGTCAATTGTATGGGCAAGTCATGCAAATGATTATTGATGGTGGCAGTGTAATGAATGTCATTTCTCAAGAAGTGGTAGATAAGCTTAAACTTCCCACGGTGAAGCATGCAAGGCTATATAAAGTTGTATGGGTTGACAATTATTCTATTCTTGTTCGTCAGCAATGCTTTGTTCCTTTTAAGATTGGCAAATAGGAGGATACTCTACTACGTGACGTCATCCCAATGAACGCTACGCATATCCTTTTTGGACTACCATGGCTGTAGAAGCTTAAAGTTATCACAGATCATGAACACAATTCCTATATATTCAAATGGAAAGGAGGAAGAATCATGTTGCGTCATTTGCAGACCCCACCGTTCTCACCTTCCTCTTCTCCAGCCTCCTTTTCTCCTACATTGCATATTTTAACAATGCGGAGATTTGAAGTTGAAAGTAAAGAGCAAGGTGTTATGTATGCCTTAGTTACCAAACAAGTTGCTGTTGATTCTCCTGCCATGTCCATTCCACAGGAAGTGAAGCCACTATTGAATAAATCTGCTGATTTAGTTCCTGATGAATTACCTAATGAACTACTCCCGCTAAGAAACATTCAGCATGCCATTAATCTTGTTCATGGAGCTTCTTTACTAAAATTTTTTGCTTATTGGATGAGTCCAGCAGAACATGCGGAGTTAAAAAGGCAAGTTGATGATCTGCTTATGAAAGGCTATATAAGGGAAAGTCTCAGTCCATGTGGTGTTCCGGCACTTCTCATTCCAAAGAAAGATGGAAGCTAGCGAATGTGTGTAGACAATCGTGCAATCAACAAAATCCTGGTAAAATATCGTTTCCCTATCTCTCGATTGGATGATATGTTAGACATGATGACTAGTGCATGCATATTTTAAAAAATTGATCTGTGGAGCGGTTATCATCAAATCCGGATAAGACCAAGATATGAATGGAAAATTGCTTTTAAAATGAAGGATGGTCTTTTTGAATGGATGGTTATGCCATTCGGTTTAACTAATGCTCCTAGTACTTTCATGCGGGTTATGACATAGTTGTTGTGGCCTTATATTGGAAAGTTTGTTGTCGTTTACTTCGACAATATTTTGATTTACAGCAAATCAAAAGAAGATCATCTTCAGCATTTAGATAAGGTTCGCCAACTTCTCCGCCGGGAGCATTTCTACATTAATCTCAAGAAATACACCTTCATGAGTGATTTTGTTGTTTTCTTGGGATATGTAGTGTTTGCACAAGGTATTAAAGATAGATCCTGAAAAGGTGAGCACAATTCTCGATTGGCCTATGCAGTTTTCATGGTCTTGCCAATTTCTATAAAAGGTTTATTAGAAACTTTTGTACTATTATGGCCTCTGTCACTAACTGTATGAGAAAAGGTGAATTCAAATGGACCAACGCAGCCACCAGGGCTTTCAAAAGGATCAAGCAAAAGATTACTGAAGCACCTGTCTTATAGGTTCCTGATTTCGACAAACTATTTGAAATTGCTTGTGATGCTTCGAATGTTGGCATTGATGGTGTTCTTAGCCAAGAAGAACATCCAGTTGCATTCTTCAGTGAGAAAATTTTTGATGCCAAGCGCAAGTATTCTGCGTATGATTTGAAATTCTATGTTATTGTCCAAACACTTTGTCATTGGAGGCATTATTTGATTGCCAATGATTTTGTGCTCTATTCTGATAATGATGCTCTGCAACATCTACACTCTCAGCAGTAGATCAGCGTTAATCGTGTTAAATGGAGTGTATATATATAGGAGTTCAAATTTAGCATTTGACATAAAGCTAGAAAGGATAATATGATAGCGGACGCAGTAAGCCGGCGAAATCATCTTTTGACCACCATGTCTGTTAATGTGATTGGTTTTGAGCAAATTAAACAGGATTAAGCAGCTAATAAGGATTTTGGTTCTATTTATGTGGATCTACTCAATGATTATCATATTTAGCATCCTCATTATAGTATTCATGATGGTTTCTCATTCAAAGGTATGCAACTCTGTCTTTCAGCTATTTCTATTCGTGATTATGTTGTGCGAGAGTTGCATGTAGGAGGATGTAGCGGACATTTGGGTCGTGACAAAACGCTTACTCTTGTCAGCGACAGATATTATTGGCCTTGCATGAAGACCAATGTGATTCATATGTGTGAGAGATGTAGAACATATTAGCTTGCTAAAGGAAATAAGAAGAACATTGGATTAGATCAACCATTGCCTGTTCTCCACACTCCTTGGGAAGACATTAGCATGGATTTGTGCTAGGTTTACCCACGACTGTAAGAAAGGTTGATTCCACTTTTGTCATTGTTATTCCAAAGACTATTGTTTCTGATCGAGATACGAAGTTTATAAGCTCCTTCTGGAAGACATTGTAGATGTTGTCTAATATCAAGCTTAACTTCTTCATTGCTTATCATCCTCAATCTGATGGACAAATAGAAGTGGTAAATAGAAGTCTTGGACAATTGTTACGCTGTCTTGTACATGTCTGTATCACAAGCTGGGATCAAGTGCTATCTCTGGCAGAATTTGCATACAATAACTCAGTCAATCGATGAACTGGAATTTCACCATTTGAAGCTGTTACAGGAATTCGTCCACGACTCCTTGTTGATCTTGTGTTGTTGCTAGTTGATGCAAGAGTTAGTGCAGATGCTGAACATTTCTTCCAGCACATGCAGTAAGTGCACAATGAGGTACGTCGCCATATATCTGCCAGCAACAATGTTTACAAATAGCAAGTTGATAAACATCGTCGATTTGTTGAATTTAATGAAGCAGATATAGTTTTGGTGTGTATTCAACCTGAGAGGTTGTGAACTGGAGCTAATAAGAAGTTATATCCTCGTAACTTCGGTCCTTTCAAGATTCTCTAAAAGATTAGCCCCAACGCCTATGTTCTTGACATTCCTCTTGATTTAGAAGTTAGTTCTTCCTTTAATGTAGAGGATCTTACTCTCTATCGCGGTCATTATAATGAGGGAGATAATGAAGAGCATCTTATTTCCTTACCAGTTAATCTCCCACCTACTGGTGAAATTGCTGATGTCTTTGATGATCAAATCGTTTCTACATGTCAAGGAGGTTACCAGAAGTTCTATGTTTGCTGGCGAAATTGTCCTCTCTCCGATGCTACGTGGATTGTAGCTATTGACTTCCAGTGCATCAATCCTAATCTTTATGAGAGATATCAAGTGCTCAACTCGTCGGAGTCGAGTTGTTTTAAGCCGGCAAGAGCTGATGTAGGCCAATCATAGATCTGGCCCAGATCATAGGCCCATAGACTCAATTGATCCTAAGGATCCCTATCCTCAATTAATTAGTAACTAGATATTTATTTCTATTTTATGTTGAGTGAGATTAGACATACTTAATTTATTTTTAGTAAGCCATGCTTTTAGTAAGCCATGCTTGTTTAGAGTTAGTTTTTTCTACTTTAGAAACAAGCACTCCTATATAAGGAGGAGTCTTTCATTGTAGTAGACATGCTTTTCTTAATAATAATTTAGTTTCCAAGAGATTTTCTTCTCTAGTTTTGGTCGTGAGTTTCATTGTGCCCTTGAATCCCTCTTTGGATTCGAACAATCTTTCGGAAGCTTGTTCTACACACAATCGGAGATCCGGGCCTGCACCATGGGATTTTGTTAATGAACTACTCCACATACACGCGTGATCTTGGCATAGCACACATTTCAAGGAGTAGTCCTTTATGTCGCAACCTCTTATACTTGGACAAGACATGACGGATAGGGGTATAGGTTGGTTGATTGTGACTCCCTATGTAACTTGCAACTAGATAGGGATGTCAGGTTTGTTTATAGTCTTCACTCCTTAAGGTTATGGTTTTGGCTCTTGGCATCGCCTTTCTATTCCTCCCTAATCTCTGATTATATAAGCAATGTCAGTCGAACCAAAGCTAGGGTTTCCTGCATTCATTCTTGGTTTGCTTGCACACTTACATGACATGGAGGTACAATTAACAAGTAGCTAAACCTGGGAAGATACATGCACATGTCATGTACATAGGAAAACACGATGTGGCACACATCAAGATGGATTTTGCATTCAGGGAGCATTTACAATACCGAGCCTAGGTCATTGATGGCCATTCACATGTAAGTACAATACCATTCAACCTTATGTGATCATCGGGCCCTAGATGTCCCTAATTTGTTCTTCCAATGGTTATTGGCATCCAAGTCCAAAGGTTGCACACCTTTGACTTGGCATTGGATTACACATATTTATGGACCATCCGTAGGTAAATATTAAGCTCGAACATCATCTATTGTTGATCTCGTGTTTAAACATCATTTTACAAGTCATAGAGTCCTAATCTACCCGAAAATCCTAAGTTCTGGGGCCCATAAACATGATAGGTCTGTGGGTCTTCAGCGACCTGAGACGGGTGTTTAGCTAGCCAAGGGGCCAGAACCCAAAATGGGTCTTTCTGGTCTGGTGGCTGAGGCTACCCTTTGTTAGCCGAATGGGGTTTTCGGTTAGCTGATTGTGATAAAGGCACTAGCCGAATGAACACTGCTTGATTAGGCAATAGATGATTGGTTTAGAAACACTTGGAAAAATGCATCTCATGGGGGTGTTAAGAGCCAAAATGGCAAAATGACGGTCAATTGCCTGCCGGTTAGTGTCAAAGAGCCACTAGTTGATTGAATTGGTTTTGACATCCAAATGGCATTCCCAGTAGCCAACTGCAAGACTAGTCAATTGGCTTGTGTAGTTGATGTTTTAAAGCCTTGAGCTTTTTTTGAGGATCCCTTTGCTAATATTTACATTCTTGAGGGCCTCATACATAATCATAAGTGTTTGAAATATAATGAACTGAACACACATGGCCCACGACGCATCAACAAGTGCCCAGTTGGCCATTAGCTGACTGGCCTGTGTTAGTGCCATAGTCACATATGTGTCAAGAGTTGCTAACCATTGCAACCAAAATATCGATGCGTTAAGAGCTGCGGCAAACAATATACTTAACAACTCCCCTTGGGCGGGACACTGCATGGACTCGAAGCATGTGCTCGTCATAGGGCAGCATGAGGCCTTTTGCCTTGTGCTCCTGCGCCTGCAACATAATACCAAGAATGTGGCAATGTGAATTCGAATCTAGGACCTGTGATGTCTTTGATACTATGTTAAGAGTTGCTAACCATTGCAACCAAAATGCCTATGAGTTAGAGTTACAGTAAACAATATACTTAACAATATGCACTACCCTTATGTTGTCAATTATGTGTCAATGTCTAAGACCTTGCCTCTAGAAGTCTCCAAAGAAGATTAAGTTCAAAGGTAGATAAATCAAGTGTTGGAAGGCTTGAGCTTCATCATGTTATACTCCAAAGAGTGCCCAACCAAGAGGGTTTGGGGTGAGAATAGATTTGAGATCAAAGAATCTCTACCCTAGAGGAGAGATTCCACTAATCACACTTAATTAGAGCTTTGAATGCTCTTAAATGTGCCTATGACGAGCTTTTAGTGTGCGTGAGTGGGAATTTGGAAGCTCAAGGTTGTAATTAAGTTATACCCACTAAAAGGAAATAGGACCGAATTGACCGCTCAATTCTGTCCTTTTGAGTTATAATTGTATATGTTTGTAAAAAGATCATGGACTATTTGGTCGTGATTGAGTCCCAAGGTTGTAAGTTTTATCTAGAATTTGGGGTGGGGGCGGGGGGAAGAGATTGTTAGTCCCATAGTCACATATGCACTTCCCTTGTGTTGTCAATTATGTGTCAAAGTCCAAGATATTGCCTCTAGAAGTCTCCAAAGAAGATCGAGTTCGGAGTCAATTAGATCAACTCTTGGAAGGCCCGAGCTTCACCATGGTATACTCCAAATGTGCCAACCTATTTAGGTAAAATGGATCATAAGTTTAACCAAGAACCCTTAGAACTCTCAAACCTACTAGTAAAATTGGATGAGTAAAAATGGGCTAAATTGATCACTTGATCAACTGCAGGTCTTCTAGCCATAATAGGTGTACGGCTAACTGTAAGATCAGCTTGGGCTTTGTACAGTTACTCTTCTAGAATGATGATTTTCAACATCTTTTGAACTGTGGTTAGCTTACAGCTAACCGTAATTTCGTTACGGTTAACTGTAACATCACCATAAGCCAACCATAGTAGCCCCGTGGGTAGATCACGGTTGCCTTTTCTAGCGGTTAACTTTTTCAGCAATTTTGATCTGCGGTTAACTCATGGTTAATGGTGTCTTCTCCATGGCTAACCATGAGCCAACAGCTGCCATCTTTGGCTCCTGTTGACTGTCACTCAAACTAGCGATTGTGGCTGGATGACTAACCATAAAAGGTTGAGGGCTAACTGCAAACTAGCCGTTGAGAGCTCTTCTATAAATATCTTAGCTCATTACAAATATTACATCTTTTGTGATTTTGAGAACCTCTTGCAACTACAAGGTAGCCCTTAAGCACAACTTTTTGAGCTTCCAAATTCCCACTCACTCACACTAAAAACTCTTCATAGACACATTTAAGAGCATTGAAAGCTCCAATTAAGTGTGATTAGTGGAATCTCTCTTCTAGGGTAGGGCTTCTTTGATCTCAAATCTATTCTCACCCTAGATTTAGATTCCCCAAACCTCCCTGGTTGAGCACTCTTTGGAGCATCATTGACACCAAGGGAGCAAAAGCAAGGAGTCTAAAGCTTGGAGTTTGGTGTCAAGGATCAAGAGCGCACTTAAGGCATTATCATCATCTAGAGACAAACATTCTTGTTTTTAAATTTTAAATTTCTTTATCATGATCGAACCAGTGTATCAAAAAATTGGTAGGTGTATGTCATTAGAGGTGAACCTTGGTAAAAACGTCATATAGTGGAACCGAGAGACCATTTGGGTTTGATTTTCTTGGGAGTGGATGGAGGTCAAGGACTGAACCACTATAAATTGCGTGCTCCTCTCTTTTAGGCTTCATTGTGTTGTTATGTGCTATGAGATTCATATGCTAGATAGGCATATTTATGTTGATTGAGCACTTCTCTCCCATGTGCTAGAATACTTTGAACACTTGGCATATCTTTGAGAGTTTAGCACAAATCACTTGTTGTGAAATTCACACTTGATCACTTAATTGCTTTGTCACAGTAATTTTTGTCGTGCATTATAAGTGAAATTTTAATTGGACTAAAGAGCTTAATTAAGTTAAAATTTTAAATTAGCCCACTTCATATCCTCCCCACGTCATATCCTCCCCCCCTCCCCCCCCACCCCCCCCCGCCACACACACAACAAAGGACTTGCATTGGTCTAGCTAGCACTTTCAGCTTGTGCCCAGTTGACCACTAGCCGATTACTTGCAATGTCTTGAACATAAAGATTGAGCTTGGGGGTTACCTAGCATAGATTAATGACAAGACTCAAGTATAAATATCATACATGCAATATGTGAAATTGGATTGTTACTTGCATTAAGTTAAAATTCTCTCCAGTCCCTTGCCCAAGCTACAGCTGATATACTCTTCTACCACAAAATCTCCAAATTCTAACTCAATTAGCTGCCTCCCTTCACCTTTATCCTACCATGCTTCTAACTTTCCTTGTGATTAAAGTAATTTCCTAGAAAGTAAATCCATAAAAAGTTTTGGACCTTTAAGAATTTAACTCGATGGCTTTGATTATCCAACAGAATTCCTCATGTTTCTTTTTTCCAAATTTTCCACTTTTTTGGCCTTTCCCTCACTTCATTTTCTCCTTCGTAGATGATGTGGTACTGGTCCCAGGTGGAGTCCCTCGTGAAAATTTTTGTAGACGTCATTGTTCTCCAATGTGTCAAGTTTCAAATGTAAATCAAGAAGTTGAAAGTTCTAGGCTGTCCCCAACTCTAAAGCCCTCCCTTTATTGAATACTTTCTGCTGTTCATTGGATGCATTCCCCACACTAGCAATTTGACCAATATCTAAGGACAGATCTAGGTACCCAACCCACTCCTCATCATCATACTTTTGCACTATACCTTCTCCCTAGAGCATCTCTGCTCTCCCCTAGAAGGCATCCACACTTAACTAACGAAGCTCCAAAAAAAAAAAAAAGGCCCCCAATCAGATCATGAACATATTATAATTAGTGTTTGTGGCGCTGCTCTAGAGTGCCCATCATGCTCAAATCTCTTGCCTTTCTTTTGCTTCTGAAGAATGATTTTGTCAACCATTGCTGATAAAAAAGGTTAAGTTAGAATGGAAAATGTTTGACTTCTATGAATTCCAATCTGGAAGACCGATGTCAGGTTAATAATGCTTAACTAGGGTTTAGTTGATTTGGCTTGATGACAAAAAAATGTTAATCTTGACATATTATAATGAAAAATTGTTTCTTTAATATGGAATAACATGTGACCCCGCTTTCTCATTGCCCATATTTTTCAAGTTCACTTTGAGTGGATAGTTAAAACATTGGTGAAGACAATGGCTGCCTCAATTGAGTATAATGGGAAGTCAGTTGATCTAGTTCTGTATGCACCCCACTTCAGTTTGCCAATGCCCTTTTTGACTCCCTTTGATATGACTAGTTGGCCATCCATTCAGTGGTAATTACAATGGATACTCCAAAGTCATCTACTACAAAAAGGTCCAGAATGACTGTCTATCAAAGGTCGAATCTGGAATTGCCCATGTTGTTATCAGGAGAGGGTGTGAATAGGACAAATTATTGACATGCGATTGTGGTTTCCATGCACCGAGGTTTGGCATTTGAGACCACATATTTTCTAAATTACTGGAGAGGATGACAATAGAAAGAAATATTGATGTGTGAAAGTGGTTTTCATGCACTAAGGTTTTGGCTTTTGAGAGCACATATTTACTAAATTCCAAACCAGATTTGACAAAATCTGATTCTTCAACAATAAAGATGAGCTGGTTTCATTGTACATAATAAATTTAGTGATTGATAATCCTAAAAGGGGAAGTGTTTTGGTTTTGGATCGATGAATTTACATTATGCCTATGGCAGCTTTAATTTTGTTATTTTGTTGACTTTGTTAGTTACTTGCTTCTATGGTCTTTGGTGTATGTTTCCAGCATCAGAGAATGCTTTCAAAGGCATCTTGACCAGTTTAAAAAAGCCAGGTGGTGGTGAATTTGGAAAGTACTTTAGCTTACCTGCTCTGAATGATCCGAGGATTGGTATGTATTCGGGAATCGGGATATCTTTGTAATGGAGACTGATGCAAATTAAAAATGGAACTGTAATTTGACAAATATGATCATTTCCACATTTCTTTCCTTCTTTTGTTGGTTGTTTTTTTAATCATGTTGTTTTGTAATAAATTGATTCATCGACTTTTGATGTCTCTTTTTAATTAATAGGATATGATCTACTGATGTGCACTGAGATGGAAAATCCACCGTTGGTCTGTTACTGAATTTTTTCGTTGCCTCTATCTTCAATTAAATTGGGATAACTATGGCCAATGTGTCCTGAGTCTCCTTACCACCTCCTAAGACTGTTAATGAAGGTGGGCATTTATATTTCCAGTGTATTGTGACCAACAGCCAATCATTTTCGTCTAAATTGGAAGAAGAATTGTTTGAATAAGAACCTAATGTTCGTCATATATTTTGGGATATCTAGTTTGTTGGTTCCTTCTATTTTTGATAGATTCTTCTTTAATGTTTGGACTTACCTGTAGCCAAAAAAGGGCTTAATTTTACTCTTCACTTAGATTCTCAAAATCCATTGGAGAGCCTGCAGTAATGTGACATAGCATATATATTTATATGGAATATTTCTGGGACATTGATCAGCCATGGGCAAATATTTTATAGGGATTTTTATCAAAAAATATCCCTCAGATCCTGATTGAATGCTGGTTTTATTTGGTTTTTAATTTTGATGATGGGTCTGTATAATGTGATTTTCAATAATGCAGTAACATAGGATGCAAGGAGAGTGGAAAATGCTGTGATTTCAATAATATGAGGTAACATTGGATGCAAGGAGGGAGAAATATGCTGCAACGACCAACTGACTGTTGGGCTACTTCTCTTTCTTTTTTCATTGGCTTTTTGTGCAATGCTCGCTACAGACATTGTGGGAAGATTAGTTATTGTGGGTTTCTCTCTTGTCATTGCGCTTTGTGCGATGCTCACTACAAACATTGTGGGAAGATGAGTGATTTTGGGTTTCTTTCTTGTCATAGGCCCTTCATGCAATGCTCACTGCAAACATTGTGGAAAAATGAGCAATCGTGGGTTGAGGGAGCACGATATTGCAACCTCTAAACCCTTCTCCCTTCTATGGCACTGGCGGTTCCTATGACTGGAACGATGACTACTGTGTCAAAAAATGAAACTGCCAACCCTTAAAAGCCCATCAGTTCAATCTCCTTCCAGAAGAAGATGACTGCAATGAATATGCAGTTACGAACCCTGTTCCTCTCCTCTCTTGCCAGTCAGATCCCAATATTTGGAAAATTAGTCCCAATATTGTGACTTCTTCGCTGAAAAGGGTATTATTAACATTTCATACTATGTCCTTGTGTGACGAAGAAGTGTGTGTTTATTTTTAAAAATCCCTTCACACTGGGTTAATTGAAGGCCTAATCCATATTTAGCACTCAAAGTCACTGTTTTATATCATCAAAGTTTGGATCTATATTCTTTTCCCAAGAAAGTTGATGAAAATAGTTTCCAGCATTGAGCTTTCAAACTGCATTTGTTTGTCCCTTTTTTTGCCCTTTTTACTCCTATCTCTGTTTTATATTATCAAAGTTTGGATCTATGTTCTTTTCCTAAGAAAGTTAATGAATATAGTTTCCAGCATTGAGCGTTTAAACTGCATTCGTTTCTCCTTTTTTATATTGCTCCACCTTTTTTCCCCTTTTCTCATTGTTTTGATAACTTGACCTGTTTTCGCGTCTGTACTGCTTAAACTCTGTCCTGACGGTCTTTTGCCTGTTTTCTCCGACATTGAATGGCATGCCTCAGTCATCTATATTTGTGTCAATTTCTGCTCTATTGTCTTTCTTTTTTTGTAATTGCCAAATTATAGCATTTTTCTTAATTCTTTCACATGATACATCTGCCTTCCCCTTTATTTCAGATAAGTTGCCTTACTCAATCAGGATTCTTCTTGAGTCGGCAATCCGTAATTGTGACAACTTCCAAGTCACCAAGGAAGACGTTGAGAAAATTATTGACTGGGAAAACACTTCCCCGAAGCAAGTTGAGATCCCCTTCAAGCCTGCACGTGTGCTATTGCAGGTTTGTTTTGCAAGGCCCATCTTATTTTGCAAGCCTACGTTTTTCTGTTCTACTTTTGCAAGTCTATACTTGTTACTATTTGGTCAGGATTTTACTGGTGTGCCTGCCGTGGTTGACCTTGCTTGCATGCGGGATGCTATGAACAAGCTTGGCAGTGATTCTAACAAGATCAATCCCTTGGTGCGTATTGTTTTGTTGTTTTCTTCTAGAGCGTCTAAGAATATAGAGTAAAATTTTTTAGACACCATTTCTTCCACTGAATATTTTCCAGTGTTCTTAGTGCTTCAAGTGCTTATCCCTTAAAAGGGAGGAAAATATGTGCATACTGGAAAGAAAATGAAAAAAAATTCTCAAATGATTAATGCATTTAATGCCTAATGAAATCCTTTTGTTTATGCTTTTTGTTTGGCATAGATGTCCTTGTAAGTTCCTTAACAAATAACAATGAATTTGTTGCTACTAGTTGCATTTAGTATGTAATTTATACTTATAAGTGAAGTGCAAACCTTATTTTTCTGTATTATTTTGTTGTCGTTGGTGGTGTTATTATTTATCATTGTCATTATTGTTGTTATTGTTATTATTATTATTATTATTATTACTTTTATTATTACTGAATTTTTTTTATTTTGTGATGAATTGTTGCATGCAGGTTCCAGTGGATCTTGTTATTGATCACTCGGTTCAGGTTGATGTGGCAAGATCAGAAAATGCTGTTCAGGCAAATATGGAGCATGAATTCCAGAGGAACAAAGAGAGATTTGGATTTCTGAAGTGGGGATCTAATGCGTTTAAAAACATGCTAGTTGTTCCTCCAGGTTCTGGTATCGTGCACCAGGTAAAAGAGCTTTTTCATTGTAAAATCTAACTAAGATTACCTGTTATAGATAGATTATACATTTTAGCACAGTTGGATGGTTGCTACCTTTTATAGATGGGTTACACATTTTAGCACAGTTGGATTGTCCCCATTGTTCCAACTTGCAACCATGATGTTGAGGGTTTGAGTCATGTTATCATCCAAAAAAAGGTGCAACTTGCAACCATGATGTTGACGGTTCAAGTGATATTTTCATCCATAAAAAAAAAGCAAAAAAAGAAGAGGGTATTTTTACAATTTGCATTTATATAAAGTCAGTCATTGCAATGAAATCTCAGGTTAATTTGGAATACCTTGGCCGGGTTGTCTTCAACACTGATGGCATCCTGTACCCTGATAGTGTGGTTGGAACTGATTCACACACTACCATGATTGATGGTTTAGGAGTGGCTGGATGGGGAGTTGGAGGAATTGAAGCAGAGGCCACAATGCTTGGTCAGGTATGATATTGTACACGATGAGTCTTGAATTTGTTCAGTTTCTTTTAGGATTGTTACGTATGGTCTGCAGGGGTCTGGACAATAACTGCATGGGCAAAATGATTCTTTGCAATCTGTGGGAGTAGTCAACTTGTTTACTATTGCTGGTTGGAAAAATATGTGCCATCCTTACATGTTACTTGTCTGTTTTGCACTTGATTGAGGCATGCATTGAATGTCTACGAGTTCATGAATGTTACAATGGACTTTGTCAGCTAACTTTTCTCTGCTTTAACTGACTTGACAGCCTATGAGTATGGTGCTGCCTGGTGTTGTTGGGTTCAAGTTATCTGGTAAATTATGTAATGGTGTTACGGCTACCGATTTGGTTTTAACTGTGACCCAAATGTTGAGAAAGCATGGCGTTGTTGGCAAGTTTGTTGAGTTTTATGGTAATCTTGATTTTTGTGAAGTAATATGGATACAAATTAATGTTTCACATCAATTTACTTTCTCTGCTCATTCTAACTTCCAAAGTTTGTATTTACATATAGGTGAAGGGATGGGTGAATTATCATTGGCTGATAGGGCCACCATTGCTAATATGTCACCTGAGTATGGAGCAACTATGGGTTTCTTTCCTGTAGATCATGTTACTTTGCAATATCTCAAGTTGACTGGAAGAAGTGAGGAAACTGTAAGTGTTGTATTATAAACATTGACTAGTTGAATGGCAAATGGATTTGTGATCGCTTGCTTTGTTTGAGTTGTAGGTATCAATGATAGAAGCCTATCTGCGAGCCAACAAAATGTTTGTGGACTACAGTGAGGTAAAATTTATTCTCAAAAGAATTAAAAGTTACTGTGATCAGCTCTTGACTTACTGATGTTCTGGATCCAGCCACAAAAGGAGATTGTGTACTCATCTTATTTGGAATTGGACCTTCCAGATGTTGAGCCCTGCATTTCAGGTCCAAAGAGGTACATTATGTTCAGACCCCTTGTTTGTCATCAGCTTATATATCACTACATTTATTTAATTCATCATCACCGGATTGTGTATTTTCTGTGTTAGACCTCATGATCGGGTTCCCTTGAAAGAAATGAAGGCAGATTGGCAGTCATGTTTGGACAACAAAGTTGGATTCAAGGTGAGATGTTGGTATATCTGTATTTAGTGAACTGAGAGCACATGTAACCATCAAACACTTCGGATGGGGGCTGTTTTTGGTCTTTTGTCTACGTGCACAATCAATTTCAAATGGCATTACTTAAGGCGTCATTTGTTTGGACACATTTACATATGTAAATTCAAGCGGGGAGAAAAAGGGGGGGAGGGGTTGGGGGTGTTATGGGTAACCATTATGCATCTCATGCTTGTCTGGACCATTTATGCTTCGGATGTGTAAATCAAGATGTGAAAATGGTTGGATTTTGAGCCCAAACTTTATGTATCCAAGAACCCTACTAAATCATTATGCATCTCACTGTTCACAGGTGTGTGCTACAGTGAACCTGATGTGCATTGGGGCTGTCCATTTATTTTTTCAAAAATTTTCAATCCTGTGGGCCTCTAAATTAAGATCTGAACCATTCATTTTCTTTAGAAGGCCAAAACCAGTTAGGGGCTCAAACTTCAGGTGTTTATACATTATGGAGTTTAGAAAATTGAGAAAAACTCCAAGCCCTTAGATCTGCTCATTCGGACTTCTACAGGTTCCAATTGATGATCTGAACTGTTCATGATCTTTGGAAGGCTAAAAATGATTAGGAGGTCAAAAGTCGTGATAATCATGGATTTTGAGAAATTAGAAAAAAATGGTGAATTGTTAGATATGCTCAGATCCACATGTGAAGAGATGTGGAAATGACAATCAAATGTGCTTCACATGTGACTCATTTGCATATGTAACCATTTTCCCATCACATGTGAAAATGACAAACGACCCTCAATGTTCTCTCTTATTGAAACCCTTAAATTTCTTCTTATGTGCGCATTCCTAATTATATAATTTCTTGTAACTCTTCAAATCTCTTTTGGAATATGCATTTGTGCAATTTGTACTTTTAACTCTTATTTGTACTTTTAACTCTTAGTTCCATTGCACGATATTTAGTTCCATATAGCATACAAAGTTTAACTATTGTCCTGTAAAAATGACTCTTTAATCTAAGTTGTTAACCAGTACTCGACTTGGAACATTGTCACAACTTTTGTCAATACTTCAATATGTTGGATATTTGTGTGAGAAAATGGCAATGAGATAAGTCAAAAAAAAAAAAAAAAACTCACTATGTACCCAATAGTATCTTCAAAATTTAAAATATCACAATATTTGTATCATCATCATTATCATCAAAGATCTATTCCAACAATGCTGGGGTTGGCTATATGAATTATGTTTCTCCATTTCGTTCTATTTTGAGCCAAATTCTTAGGTAAGTTAAGCTTCTTCAAATCTAATTTAATGACTTCCATTAATGTTTTTTTTTGGCTATCCTTACTTCTTGATGGGTTATCCACTTGAATAGCTAAACTTTTTCTCACCGGTGCCACTATCGGCCTACGCTTAACATGTCCAAACTATTTTAAACGGGTTTATCTAATCTTATCTCCTATTGGTGCTATCCCTAAATGCTTTCGAAAGTGCTCATTTCTAATTTTATCTTTCCTAATTTTGCTACACATGCACTTAAGCATGCTCATCTCTGCCACATCCATCTTATGTATATGCGTCTTCTTAATTGGCCAACATTCTGCTCCATATATTATAACTGGTTTAACCACTGTCCTGTAAAATTTATCCTTCAATTTCGTTGGCATTCGTCTAGCATCACAATATTTGTATGACCAATCATATTCATTATTTTTTAAGTTTTTATAGCTAAGTTGTTTTTATATATATATATTTACATTTATTTGCTATTTTTCTATTGTTTAATTACTTTTTTGTGAATTTTTTAATATGTACATTTTGAAAATCTCCCCATATTATCCTGTGGCAATAAGATTTTTAGAATGAGGTTTGTCACAATGCTACTGCAAACCTAATGTCATTCCATTTGGCTACACAAGCGCAGGCACATATATATTAAAATAGTAATAAAGTTTATTTCAATATAGCCTGTGGCATAGTTGGAATGTCCTCATTATCAGGTTGAAGACAAGAAACTCCGAATAACAAACAGGGACCCCTAGCCTATTACTGGGCTCAGAAATAAGCATTAAATAACTCTAAAAAAATATAAAAATCCATATGTATGAAGACATTGAGCAATCCAAAAAAGAACACTCATAGGGGGTATCTGAGCAATTCCCATTTGTCAAAGACTTGGTTTCTCCTCTCTTTGAATCTATAGGTTGATCACAATGGATCGAACTATGCAGATTTTGTAAGTCATCAATTCTCTATAATTTTTCATCCCTATAGCAAATAGCATTTTGAGGCACCTTGTCAGACCAATTTACACTTTTCATTGTCATCGGATTTCTTAGCATCCTCATTATCAGACCAGCCCAGAGCATAGCATCCTCTCATTCTCTTATTGAATTCATCCTCTTATTCTCTTTGCAAATTGAAGAAAGACATTTTCTAAATCTTCATTCTCTTCAACAATTTGTCTAACCATTTTCCAAGGCACTTCCTTATTAATTATAGAATTCTCCTTTACTCACCAATTTCAAACATTTTTTTGTTCAACTTTTCCAAGTTTGGCCTTTTGCCTATACATGTTTTTGGCACCACTACGAAAATTTGAGTTGCGTTATTATAATGTTGCTGACAATTAGAAATAGTTAACTGTTAAAGTCAGTTTCTGTGGATGTCTATTTCTATTTTTACATTTGATGACAAACGAAGACCATTGTTCAGGTCTGGTTGTGACATGCATTTGCATGGAAAATAACTTGTTTTTACTCATGATTGGTGAGATCTTTGATTTGTTAGCAATTATTGACCTATTTCCGTGACTTGAATTCAATATGATTTGGTTCTTCCCAATTCAAGATAGTGTCCCTGTGTTGTCTGAAGTGTAATGTTCATAAGCTTATATTATGTAATACTTCATTTATTGATTTCAGTTGTTAGCTTCTCATCCATTATCAATTCACAGGGCTTTGCAGTCCCAAAAGAATCCCACGACAAAGTTGCAAAGTTTTCATTCAATGGGCAGCCTGCAGAGCTCAAGCATGGAAGTGTTGTCATAGCAGCCATCACCAGCTGCACAAATACTTCAAATCCCAGTGTTGTGCTTGGGGCTGGTTTGGTTGCGAAGAAGGCTTGTGAGTTGGGTTTGCAGGTTAATGTCAACATTTAAATTCCATTACTTAATTTATCTTGTCTTGATGCATGCATGATCATCTCTGCTTGTCTTATTTGGCTGAAAGGTCAGTACTGGTGGCTATTACTCATGACTGACTGATTTGATACCTCATCAGGTTAAGCCATGGATTAAAACAAGTCTTGCTCCAGGTTCTGGAGTTGTTACCAAATATTTGCTTAAAAGGTACCTACAACACGATGGGATCAGCAGATTGGACAATATTCTAAGAACTCATGTTTATTGTTTTTTTTTTCTTGGTCAAATATTGGCTTATGTTGTTCGATTTGCTTTTGTAGTGGCCTCCAAGAGTATCTGAACCAGCAGGGTTTCCATATTGTTGGATATGGTTGCACTACATGCATTGGGAACTCTGGGGACCTTAACGAGTCAGTCGCGTCTGCAATTTCAGAAAGTGGTACTGCTGCCATTTATGCACTCGAACTTATTGAGTTCACATTTATAATTCTTTTTGTTTATATTTTATATTTTTATTTGTTTTTTATATGTGGGTGGGTGTTCTTTTTTTCTTTTTTTTCGAAAGATTATTTTATTAATATTTTTTGTTGTGGAATAATGATACAAGTATAACTGTGCTATTCTCTTCCATTTTATCTGTTCATTGATTGTGGGAAAGGAGGACCAACAGTGATAATCTTTTTTTTTTTTTTTTAAATTGGTAAGGATGAATTATATTAAAGAAAACAAAAAGATACAAGGAGCCCTACAGAAGATAGGGGCTAAAGGTATACAAGCATTATACCAAGAGAAACACAAAAACAAATTACAAGGTGAAAACTAGCAAATCATTAGAACTATCTACCCGTTGCTTTGCAAGTGAGTCTACAAATCTGTTAGCCGCCCTCCAACGTGATGAAACGACACTTGAATTAAAGAAAATAAGGATTTAATCTCATTCAAGTAAAACCAAAATCTTCAAGGAAATATGGCCAAGGACGAAACCCGCGAAAAGGCATTGATGGAGTCACTCTCCACCACTAATCATACCAAAAAGAGAGAGATAAATCTGTATCACATGTAAGATAGCTAGAATCTCTGCCTCATTGGACTCCATACAACCCACATGCGTAAAGAACATCGCCACCGCAATTCCTTCACTCTTACGCAACACCCCACTAATACCCACCAACCCAAGCTTACCCTTAGTTGTTCCACCCACATTAAACTTTAACATAACTTTGACGGTAGAACCCAATGCACTGTTTTTTCACCTTTTTCTTGATCGCACGATATAGGGAGGCCTCCCAATTATGCAACACACCATCAACCTTGAGACTATCAAACTCGCTCTTGAAGGATGCCCAATTTACAATTCAAACCACCACCAATTGGGACAAATCCTCCACAGAAGATGAAATACCTCTAAGTACTCTATCATTTCTCTCCTTCTGCACCAACCATAAAATAGCAAAAGGAATAAGTTGCCAAAGAATCGAACCCATCTAGAAAAAGAAGAATACCTCCAAAAACATTTTTGCAAAGATCACGAACTACACCAGCGAACATCATACCTTATAAGAAGACCACATCACAAGGAGAGAGAGAACTCACAATGCATTAACAAATGGTCAACTGTCTCCCTCTCCCTCCCACACATCACACAAATAGCTGAAATAGCCTCTGAAGCCAAGCCTCTCCTCCTAAGAATGTTCGCTGTAGAAATCTTCCCTAAAATTACAAGCCAATCAAAAGCCTCCACCCTAGGAGGAGCCAATCCCATCCAAGCTAAGGAAGAAGGAACTTTGACAATTGTCGAGCCCTCTAATACCCTAGAAAAAGAGTTACAAGAAAAAGCGCCAGAAGGGCAATGTTTTCAAATATGAGAGTTAGCTACATCCTTGCAAATAAAAATGTTAGAAATAGACTAACCATTACCTCATCTTAGTCTTCTAAGACTGACGCAAAGCCCTCCTAAAGGACACATCCAGAGATCCAAAGCCCCCCTCACCAATTGCACAATCTTTAACCGAAGCCCCCTTATAGTGACCAATTTGAACAATTTAGGATATGAGAAAGATAGAGAACCCACTCCCATTGATGTAGGCCTTAGGGTTAGGGCTTTCTTGAAGTGCCAAAGCATGTCTACGAGGACACTTCGAATTGTCAGCAAGACTTCAAAATACGAGGACGTACCTCCAGGGATAAAACCTACAATTTTATTCAATAATTAAATCTGAAAAATAACATACTGCAGTGCCATATGAATAATAAAGCAAACCTAGTGCAATTAGAAAACCTAATCTAATAATGGAAATGTACCTAATAACAAAAAAAAAATAATAAAAAAATAAAAAAGGGCGGCCTAGTGCACGAGGCTCCTGCATAGCGGGGTTTAGGGGATGACAAGATGTACGCAGCCTTATCTGCATTTTGAAGAAGTTGTTTCTGTGACTTGAGCCAGGACGCTACCGGTAAGCTTTTACCGTTGGGCCAAGCCGCCCTTCTCAGAAACTTTCCTAATAACAATGCAATTAAAAGTTTACTAATAATGTAATCCTAATCTATGAGAAGGGGGACCACTTAGGGCTCATACTGCATCATCCTCCCCAAGTTGAGAGATGAGTTTGTTCTCAAACTCGAATCTTCTTTGGATTGCCGCTGCAAATGTGATGAACGTGAAGGACTTCCTTTGTTCTAGCTTTTCTGGAGTTCTTCTTCGGCGGTTCTGATATCTCAAGATGAAGAGTAATTGGCTTTCCACGATGCATGATGTATGTGTTGTTGCGCATTCCATGAGTCTCATTTTTGTCATACATCCTAGAGGCCTAACAAGATATCACTACTATCTATAGGTAGCACATCATACTAAATGGTATCTTGTAATCATCACTAGTAGCCAACGTAACCTTGCACGTGTGACGTACATCTACCAAAAAAGGACATGACTTCCCCTACTTTAAAAGCCCACCCCTCCCAAGCAACTACCCCCTTACTGAAGATAGATCCTCAACCCTTATTCCATAAACCCGATAAGCGATACGTAGGAACTTTAGACCATCCCCACTTATCCTCACCATATTTTGTAACGATGACTCTTCTCCATAAAGCGTCCCTCTCTTCCCCAAACATCCACCACCATTTGGCCAAAAAAGCCCAATTTTTTAAATCCAATTTATGCAACCCTAAACAACTCTCCCCCCCCCCCCCCCCCCAAAAGCCTTAGGTTTAATAACTTCCTCCCATTTGACTAAATGCAATTTTTTTATTTCATTCCTTCCACCCCACATGAAATCCCTCCTTAAACAATCCAACCTCTCCCTTACCCCCGCCAGCAATCACCAAAAAGACATGGTAAATTGCAAGATTAGAAAGAGAAGCTTTGATTGAGGTGATTTTTCCGCTAAAAGAGAGGTAGTTCCTTTTCCACATAGACAATTTTCTCTTAAAGTTTTCCACCACAGGATTCCAAACACCCTTAAACTTCGCTTTTCCCCCAATACGCAGACCTAGGTACAACAATGGCAAGTTACCGTGCTTGCAATGAAGTTTTGCAGCTAAAGCTGGAATTTCTCTTTGGGACACCCCATTCCCCACCATCATGCTCTTGGAGAGGTTAATTCCTAACTCTAAAGTAAGTTTAAAACACATAAGAATCCTTTTCAATACCACAACCTCCTCCCACCTTGTAGAGCTGAAGAGAATGATATTGTCTGCAAACTGGATGTGAGTACTAACTTCGGACCCTCTGCCTGTAAGCCATGAATGGGATCAGTGTTCCCACATATGCCTGCTTACATGATCTTTTTTTTTTTTTTTTTTGTTTTTTTGTTTTGTTCTTCTTTTTACCTCTGTACAGGTCTTAATCTCTTTGTTAAATATTTGTGTTTTCTTCTCCAGACATAATTGCTGCAGCAGTGCTTTCTGGAAATCGTAACTTTGAGGGCCGTGTGCATCCTCTTACTCGGGCTAATTATCTTGCTTCACCTCCTTTAGTTGTTGCATATGCCCTTGCTGGAACAGTATGTAATCTTGCTGATAAATTTGAATTTGATTCTACTCCCTTATCTTTTTGTCTTTTTAATAAATTGTGTCTTTGTTGGAGATGGAAACTGTAAGGAGGAAATAAAAAAAAATTGGGGGCAATTGCTCATACTAAGTTAGGCCCAACTCAAGTAGATGCTGGGTCAACTCAATTCAGGCTCAATAAATGGCAAAAGATAGGGCTCGTTAATGAGCCCTAAAGCTCCAAGCCCAAGCTCATGCCCTTCCATACAAACTCAATAGAGTTACACTAAGAAGCATAAATAAATGGCATTTTATTTTTAATCATATCTGATGTGGGATTCTAGTCATGAAGTCTAAAAGGTTCTTTACTATTTTGAAAATCTTCAAAACTAGGGTGTTTCTTTTATTCTAAAATTTTATCAGATTGAACCCATACCAGTAAAAATAAAAGTAGGAAATAAATAAATATACTATGGTACTACATGGGAGCATAAATTATTCTCCAATGCTCTGCCTCAAGCTGAGGCATAGATATGCATCATCCTGAAGTTGTCTAAAAGACATTGCATCCGATCTTGTGAAAAAAGTTTTGGCGAAGATATTTGCAAGTTCTGCAAATGTGCACTTTAACACTTAAGAAAATTACAACCAGTTTTCCTATGCTTGGTGTGCTCGTGGGAGACTGGATTAGAGGCTAAGGCTATGTGAATAGCCATTTAGTTTTCAAGATGCATGGTGATTATAGTCATAGCCTCATAGGAAATGATGACTCAGAAAATGCTTTAGCCATAGAAGCTCCCATGTCTTATCGAACATAGCCCTATACTTAGCTGTGGCACTTGACTTTGCACCATATTTTGCTTCATATATTTCGCGAAAGGAGACTGCTTCCAGGAAAAGTGCAATAAGCTGTTACAGAACACCTCTTGCAAAGATCAGGCCCCTGTCTACATTGTAATAGCTCATAATGTCAAAATTTCCATGGCTATGATACACGGATACAGCATTTCACCTATTGTACCCGTACTGCTTACGGATTTGGGTATGGGATATGGCAAGATATGGTTGGGATACGGTGTGGATATGGTGCGGATACGACTTTTCTATATTTTATGGGGAAAAGCAAAAATTGTATGAATTCATCTGAAATTGGACAAAATAGCAAAATTCATCCGAAATCTTCTGTAACGACCCGGAATTTGGATTTTGGAAGAAGTCCGCATTTTGAGCCGTTGTTTTTTGTTTCCGCGCATTTATAAGATTAGATCACATAGAACCGCGGCTGAGATCTTTATCAATCATCAAATAATGGAGATTTATAACAGAGCACAAGTTTAATAATGCTAATTCATTAATCAACGTAATTTGTCTAACAATCTCAGACTAATTAATGCTTGGAAAGCGTTCTTGCATGTCTCTAGACTACATCGTCCGCACTCTTTCTTCATATTTCCGCTGTTCTCAATTAACTATTATAACATTCTGAACTTTGGTGTTTATTTCTTCACCTATAAGTGCCAATCAAAGGGGGTCAGGTTATTAAATAACCTCAGCAAGTATGCCTACCCAATTTCATATTCCATACCATATTTTGATAAAAATCAAAGACAGATAAATCACCGAATTTTCAAAATAGATTGACAAGACATAATAATTCGAGATACAGGTTCATGCATTAAATCAAGTGAAGATTTTACAAATACCATAGCGTGTTTGAAACATATTGGCATCCTACATTGGTTAGGTTGTCACAGATATAATAGCAGCCCCCATTTAATGTGACGGGAGCAAAGAACAGAGTTTCGACTCAGAGATTCAGAGTGATGGCCATTGGCCATCAGAGCAAAGTGACAGAGTTTGGTACTGGAGTGATTGATTGTCACAGACAGAGAGTTAACTAATTTGTAGATAGTTTCAGTAGTATAGCCCGTACACAGTGGTGCCCCACTATGCTAGACTTAAATAGCCTAGTGGTATCACTTTAGTTCAAAATACATATAAACATAAAGTAGAATTCATGAATTTTATACATGAAAAATTCCAGAGTTGATAGATGCAATGTCAAAATGTCATAAATCATATAACTGAGAAAATATGTTTAACCATGTCAGAGTTCAAGTATGATTGAAAACATAATACCAATTAATCAAATTTCATTATACAAAAATTCAGATTTTACAGGACGTATTGAGTGTAGGTCACTTTGTGCAGGTCGGGTCTAGGCCAACTTAACCCTATGATATCATGGGATTCCAAACACAGTATACTTGCCCTAAATCAAATTTGGATGAGGACCTCTTTGTTAGATTTGGGTTAATTCTTAATTAGCGCTTTAGAAGGTAGTTTGTGTTGGGAGAGCCCATGACGTTATACCCTTAAGTTTCCTTAACTGTAGGTATGCTTTAAGATAATTCGAAGGTGGGTGTCAAACCATGAAGACATATCTTATTGTTGGTTCAGATTTAGTTCGGATACAGAATGCAGATTTTTTTTAACTTAAAATTAAATCCCTAACCCTAATCCCTAAAAGTTCTCAACTTAATTCACGGGTTAGGGGCATGAGTATTATATCATAATTTTATAAGTACAATCCTAAACGAGATCTAAATTTATTAGAAATAAACCATGGGTCCAAATCAGACATTAGAGGAGAACTTGTCCAAACTGCTTGAATAAATAACCACATAGGCTTATTAGTAATTAATTTAAGATGGAGTGCTTATCCGGAATATCATAGAAATCACTTAAGGCTTAAACTCAAACAGAGACAGTCTAATCTCCTTCACTGTTTCAGTACTTCATGTATCAGAGTACATATCTGGCCCCCCATGCATTTAGGTCACTAGGATGGTGGGCTATAGTGGGTCCAATCCTCAAGGGGCTAGGACTTTATCTCTCTTTAGTAGAGTCCAAAACAACTCTTACATTCTCATTGGATGAGAAGTACAACCACACATGGTTGACACTCTCAACTCACTTCCTCGCTTGGCTTATGCCAACTGTGGGCCCCACTTCATTACTAACGTGATTTAACTTAAAACCTTTTGTCGAGGCACTAGATTAATTTGAATGGGTGCAGGTCTTAAGGAAATGTTTCATAATTAATTATTCTCAATCTAACGAGCCCCATATTGGCTATGTTTTGAAATTACGGAAATACCCCTCATATTTTCTAAAAATTATAATAATGTCTTATAATTCCTGAATCAAGCCCTAAGCGCATTTAGCCCCTAATTCTGCCCTAATTATTCAATGTGAGTTGATTTCTCCTAATTAAACCATGATTGTTTTTTAATTCAAGGTAGTGAATTTTTACAAATTCAATGGTTAATTTTAAAAACTAATTAAAATTATTTTAAAATTAATATCTGGGGATGGGTCCTTACATCTTCTAATTGCCTTCATCTGATTTTGTTATAACTTAAAAAGGAAAATAAAACTCTTAACCCTTTCCCCCCTTCCATTAACCCCTTTCGTGTGACCAAGAGGGAAGAAAAGAGGGGGAGGAGGAGGAGGAGGAGGAGGAGGAGGAGGCTTACCAGTTCTCGACTCAGACTGCTGCTGTCTGCTTCTGCTCAACTGGTGGTGCTTCCTGCTGCTGTTCGACTAGTGGTACTGCAAGGTACTGTGCCTCCTCCTTCCTCAACTTCTCCTTCTTTCTTTTTTCTTCCTCTCACATCGCTGTTAATTCTCGGCAGTTTTGTGGTTGACAATGAAAGGGGCAAAGGTCCCTTTTAAATGGACATTTCACTATTTTACATTTGGCCCCCTTTATATCGGTTTTGAGAATTGACTATTCACAACACTTGTAAAAGTTAAAAAAGTATTTTTATTTTTGCATCAGCCCCCTTTTGTTTTATTTTAATACTAAAAAGTCAAAACCCACTTTACAAGCACACACTTGGTGTTGGCTTACTGGTTCTACACCCTCTCTCTCATGTTTAAGACTTCTGTCATTTTAGTTATATTATGTATTGGGAAATGGTCTTTCTTGTCATGTAATGTATGATGTCCTTTCTTTATAGATATTTCTTTCTTCTTGAAAAATTGAAACTTCTTTACCTCCCCCTATTTCAATAGCTGTAGATTTTAGGATCATAAGTTTGATTATATTGGCCCACTTCATATTGAGATTTTTAGTAACAAGATCCAAATTTAGATTTTTAGGGACCCACTTCTAATAGTTATGCATGTATCATAGAAAGATGTATGGGCTAGAATGGGTGTAGCTTAAGAGTGCTCTTGCCTTTAATCATATGGTCTCAATTTGTTAGATGGGCCGTACTAAAAATAGAAGGGACATACTAAAAATGATTAGTGTCACATGGTATCCATACCAGTGTCTGTGTCGTATCTTAAGTGATACCGTACCCCTATCCATGTCCTAAAATTGTGAAGCTGGCTTGTTAATTCCCTTCCCCATGTCTATTTGCATATCCATGTTTGTATCTGGGCATCATACTGTCAGAGTAATATACCTTGCTTGTAGAGCCCTTAGTATACTAATCTTCAAATTGCTGACATCTTCGCAAAGCTCTATGGTGGGTTAAACACCAATTCTTGGTTGACAAATTGATGTTGGTTGACTCACCACCATCAATTTGAGGTGGGGTATTAACGACTTGGGCTTCATCAGTTGGGCCCTGACCTTGGACCTCCTTGGAAGCCCAGGCCAAAGATCCGATGCAAATTCATCAGACCTAGCAAACCCACCTTTTCTTTAAGGCAAGTTTTTATTTTCTTTTGGTTGAAAGTTAGATTACTTTTTATCTCTTCAATTGTTTTAGATCAGTTGGAACTTGGAACCTTTCAGATTTTTTTTTTTTTACATTTTTACATTTTCCTTTCTAAAGAAATCTTGTATAAATATCATCATATTTACTGAGAATAAACAACTTCTAGAGTATTTTTAATATGATCTCTCTCTCTCTCTCTCTCTCTCTCTCTCTCTCTCTCTCTCTCTCTCTCTCGCACTCTCTCACAGAGCAGTTGTTTTCCCTTTTCAATCAATCATATGGATGGTTGATGTCATCTTCAATAGATCATGACGCAATGTCAACCGAATCAGCAGACTGGAGCTACTAACAAAGACAAACCTAGGATGGAGAAAAGCTTCGGTGATGATGATCATGACATTGGAAGATGGAACTGACTTAGAATTTGGGACAATCAATTGACGAAAACTATTTCATTTGGAATATGGAAAAGATCAAACTATTAGGGTACCTTTGTGTAAGGTGGTTTCTGCAGAAGTAGAGCACCCATTTCCATAATGCACAACCCCAAACAAAAACCCACCCCTGGATTTTTTTTCTGTGGAAGAGGAAACTTCCATGGCTTTGCTCAAAGAAGCTCTTAGTGTAACAACCAACAGCTTCCCAATATACCGAAATTTGTGATAAATATTGTATTGACCAAGTCCAGTTCCTGGCTTGTATTGGCCAATGTTTTAAACCTTGGCGTGTCATGTATGGGATGGGATGAGGCTTTGAAAATGATGATGATGCTCTATATCAAGTTCTGCCAACTTTGATAAGACATTTAAACATTATCTATTAGTGTCCACTATTTTTTCTCATATTGGTGCATATCTCTAGCAATTATTTTATCAGTCACAGTCACGTTGTTGTGATATGGTTTCATTGTGATACCAACTTATGCGTCATCTATGAGCATTGAGCATCTGCTTTTTTTCCTTCCTAGCGGTGCATTTATTTAGCAATTTTCTATCAATCACTTTGACACCATGACATGGTTTTATTGTGTGATATGAATCATCAGGTTGACATTGATTTTGAGAAGGAACCAATTGGAACAGGGAAAGATGGAAAGAGTGTCTTTTTTAAGGACATCTGGCCATCCAATGAAGAAATTGCTGAGGTAGATACGGACCCCTATTACATTCTTCTGTTTGCTATCTTCATCTGCAAAACATTGGGTGTTGGATTTTCTTTGTATAATGAGCTTGTTATTTTCTTTTGTCATTATTTCCCTAGACACAAGCATTTTTTTTTTTTGCTCCATTTATCCTATGGTTTGTGTCCTGAACTTCTTGTGACAATCATTTACAGCTCAGAAGTTTGTGTGAAATGTTCGGTTTAAGATTGCACTTCCTTGCAGACTGTATAATATGTTGTGTTTCGATGGTTAGGCCTGTTGCATGTGTCGTGGGAAGACTAGACTAGTAGAAAATGAGTAAAAGTGTAGTCAATTTGCTCTTCAGAAGAAGATAGAAAATTTCTGTATTACTGATTCATTTGGACTGCACTGATATGATGAAGTTTTGTATCTGATAGAGCAATGAATGATAGAACAATAAATGAACACTTACAGAAAATATCGAAGAATAGCATGCAACATGGGTTCAATTTTTTTTTCTTCCTGTATTCTCTTTATCTCAAGTGAATTTCAAGGAAAATGTTGATTTTCTTATGTTCTTATGGTGTTCAGGTTGTCCAACTCAGTGTGCTTCCCGACATGTTCAAGAGCACTTATGAAGCAATCACCAAGGGCAACCCTATGTGGAACCAACTATCAGTTCCAGCCGACACTCTTTACTCATGGGATCCCAACTCAACTTATATTCACGAGCCTCCATATTTCAAGAACATGACCATGGACCCTCCTGGCCCTCACGGAGTAAAGGATGCATATTGCTTGCTCAACTTTGGTGATAGCATTACAACTGATCACATTTCACCGGCTGGAAGCATCCACAAGGACAGCCCTGCTGCAAAGTATCTCTGCGAGCGTGGGGTTGATCCCAAGGATTTTAACTCTTATGGCAGTCGCCGTGGCAATGATGAGGTGATGGCAAGGGGAACCTTTGCCAATATTCGCCTTGTCAACAAGCTTCTGAATGGAGAAGTTGGCCCAAAGACAATTCACATTCCAACAGGGGAAAAACTTTATGTGTTTGATGTAGCAATGGTGAGATATATTTCACGATTTTTTCTGCAATTCCTTTGAGGGTTGGTCTCAAGCCTAGGTTTACTTACAAAGAAATTTTGAAACATATGGATTGGAATTTTATTTCAATAAAAAAATCCTGATGCTTGGTTGTTGATAACTTATTCCTAGAAAGGAATGAGTGGAGAAAGTAGATCTCGGAAACCTTTATGAAATACTTGAGGTTAGGCTTTGATAATGGTAATAGTTATCAGCATAGTGAGTTCGATATGTTGCTCTTTCCCCCTCTGGGATAAGATGATTACAAATTGGTCTTTTAAAAAAAAATCAGTAAATTATTTCTTGAAGCATCTAATGTGGTAGACATGGGCTTCTATTTTTAGTGAAATCATAATAATGTAACTTTTAAACTGCTCGGAGTCTGGGGCTGCTTTTATGTGCATGACTGTTTTTGGTGTTTCTTGTGCATTTTTCCCCCCTTACTGATGGATATGGCATTACTGAAACCATGTGTTTGCTTGATATTTTTAGAGGTACAAGGCTGATGGCTACGACACCATTGTTCTAGCTGGAGCAGAGTATGGAAGTGGAAGCTCCCGAGATTGGGCTGCAAAGGGCCCAATGTTGCTTGTGAGTTTGTGTGTTCTCTGAATTGTATTGTCTTCTTTTTTCTTTGCCCCATTAATGTATGTTGTTCCACTTATTTTTACCTTTTTGGTGCCAGGGAGTTAAAGCAGTCATTGCCAAGAGCTTCGAGAGGATTCATCGAAGCAATTTGGTGGGAATGGGCATTATTCCTCTTTGTTTCAAGCCTGGAGAGGATGCGGAGACACTGGGCCTCACAGGGCATGAGCGTTACACCATAGACATCCCTAGCAGTGTCAATGAGATAAGGCCTGGCCAAGATGTTACTGTTGTCACCGACGGTGGAAAATCCTTCATCTGTACTGTTCGCTTTGATACTGAGGTCTCCTTCCCCCTCTCTTCCCCCTTCTTTGCTTCCTTTGATAACTATTATGTCAATGCTTTACCATTTTATGTACCAGAAGAGCCAAAATCTTAGTAGCCTAACTTGGTACTCAGAAACTGTAGTGTCCTATAGCCTTCCATTGGCCGGAATCAGTCTTCATGGCAGGGGCCTTGTTTCCAACCCGGGGAAGACTGTTGTTTCAGACCTTATCTTAAATGGTTACAAAAAACCATTTCTGAAATACATATTGAGTTGTGCTAAAAAAATACATATTGATTTTGAACTCAAATTTCTTCACTAAATGTCCAAGATCTCATCTTAACTATGTAAATGACATAGTTGAGTTGTCCATTTTGGAATCCTGTACAACCAACATTCCTCTGATTGCTTGGCCTTCAATAGCAGTGTGTTATGCCAGAGTTTAATCTTCTGGCCTGAGTAGGAATTGGTCCAGGAAAATCATTCTGGATACAAGGAAGCATTGGGCCATACCTTGGTGCTTTTATATGATAGCTGGGCCTAGCTAAATAGTGACGCTAAGAATGTTCCCACCTGGAGCTTAGCTGTTTAAGGACATTGGTGCTTGTGAGTTTTGAGTCTGATGCAGGGTAGACCAATGGGCCATGTTTGAAAGTTTATACCCACAGGCCCAAGTCTAAAGTCCAGCACTGAAGATTGATTAATAGTAGTTGCTTTATTAATAGTAGTTGCTTTCTTAAGTTTTTAGAAATTAATTTTATATTTGAATTAGGATTTCTTATTTGGATTGAACTGGTTAGTTTCTTTATTTAGAGAGTAGTTTAGTTATAAATAGATGTAATCCCTTCTCATGGGATAGATTACATTATCATTGAATGAGATTTCAGTTTTCTTTTTCCAGTGAGTTGAATTTCTGTCTTTGATGTGAGGCTTAGACAGTTTATCCTAAGCCTTTTGGCTTGGAGAATAGCCCGTTTGCTATTCTTCTTTCTCGTGCTACGTTAATTGGTATCAAAGCAGAGATCTATTCTCCAGTCGCTGCTCTGCTCGCCGATCAGAGGTAACCCGGGTATCCCCCTCTCTTTCCCTTCCTTACTGCAATCCATTCCGCACCATCTCATTATCTTCATCATTCGTCATCTTCCCTCCCCATCATCATCACTACATATCTACCGATTCCCTAACCTCACGGCCACACACTTCCGCAAAACCAATCCCATCCCAACAAACCCTACCCAAACCCAGACACTTACCCTCTCCCATTCCAAACCCAACCAATCCCGACCCAGAAACCCTAGTTTCCTTTTCTACCCACGTCATTGAAACCCCACTCGCTGACCTGTACCATCCCTCAGAACCCATCCCAGACCCCATCTAACCCACAGAACCCCGACACTACACCCCTAACTCCTCCCTGGCCACACCATCTAGCCCCCCCTCCTACCGAAACCGTCCCACTCCCTCAACCATCCCAAAACCCCTTCTCATCCAACCAGATCCTTTTTGTAGCCCAAACCCCTTCCTCTCCCCTTTTGCCACACCTGCCATTTGTCTTAATTCCATTGAGATAAAAAAAAAAAAGGGAGAATAAGATAAAGAAGAAACAGAGAATAGAGAGAAGAGATAGGAGAGAGCAAGGAAGTGTACCTGGCACCAGTGGTCGCTTGCCTGCCGCTGAGCACCCACTGCCGAATCCCATCCGTCGCTGCTTCCTCTTTGCTACAGCCAAGTCGGAGCTGAATCACCCACTTTCTGCTTTCCCCTTTTCCCTCCCTGCCACTTTCCATATTTCCTTTTCCCCTTCCTTCCCTCTTCACAGAACAAACCCCCACTTTCTATTTTTACTTGTTACCTGGGCCCATGTGTCTGTTTTAAGGAACAGTCGCTAGGCTCCACCTTTCAGTCCACCCTTTAGGTCAACTTCAACCCATTTAAAAAAAAAAGAGAAAAAAAGAAAAGAGAAGCCCTCAGCCAGTCTTAGTAGCTAGCACCATGTCTAATTGCACCGTAGCAAACTTTAAAGGCAAAATTCACTTACCGTCTACGTGATACTTATATCACGGAGTTGATGGATAAAGTGGATCGCATTGAGAAGATATTGATACTAGACAGCAGACTCCAGCCTCGCATGGCAACAAAATTAGTGGCAAACCTGGACCTTCCAACAAGGATGAAGGAAAAGATCCTCAGGCAGAAGATCTACCACAATTAGAGCACTCTGTTGTTGGTGAGCCTCAAGAAACTTATCAACAGTTTATGAAACGCATGATGGAAGACTCTGCTTATGATGACTATCACGGCCGCCTGGATGACATCACAAAAAAGGTACGTGTCGATGTTCTTGACTTTTACGAGCGCATGGACGTCAAAGTCTTCACCGATTGGATTACAGCACTTGAGAATTATTTTAATTATAACAATATGGATGAAGACAAGTGTGTTCCCTTTGTGAAAATGAAGTTGAAAGGTGCAGCATGCGTCTAGTAGCAAAGCATAGATAAGAGGAACGCCACTCATGGGAGACGCCGTATTAACACCAGGGATGAGATGAAAGAAAAGCTTGAAGATAAATACCTCCCAATTGATTACGTTGATTCCCTTTTTGATCAACTAGTTGATTGTAGGCAAGGGAAGTCCACTGTGGATGAATTCGCAGAGCGGTTCTATGATCTCATGGTACGATGCAAAGTGTCCGAACAAGATTGCCAAGTAGTTACAAGGTATAAGAAAGGCCATCGTTAAGATATTCAGAGATAATTGACTACCCCTAATTTCCACAGCAAGATATAAGCAGTCCATCGTATGGCCCTTTGTGTTGAAGAGAAGTTGTGATATCCCTACTCACGGCATTTTGGAGAACCTCTTCAGAGGAGAACATCCGATATGACCTATCAGCTGGTTGCTCCTTCACAGAGCTCCAACAGGCAAGCTTCACAGCACAATTTTAATAGGTAAGCACCGCCTCAAAATCCAGCACGATCCCCTCTAAACAATGCAAATAAAGGAAATAATATTGGTACTTCTCAGCCAAAGCAAGACAGTACTTGCTTTTGATGCAAAGGCAAATTACATTATGCTTCAAAATGCCCAGGTACAAAAATCTTCATTATACACAAAATGAGGAAGAAGGCTATGAATCAGAGACTATTGATGAAGCATATAATGTTGGAACTCCATATGACAATTTGAACCTCCACCTGAGCAAGTAGATCATTCTTTCTATCAAGGTGACACAGAAGGTCGAGTTTTATTTATTCATCGCCTCTTTGTCACGCCTGAACAAGAAGCGGAAGATTGGAGGCGAACCACCCTATTTTGCACCACAACAACATGTTATGACAAACTGTGCAATTTGGTCATTGATGGTGACAGTGGAATGAATGTGGTATACCAAGAAGTAATTGATAAGCTAAAACTTTCGACGGAAAAACATCCAAAGCCGTACAAAGTCTCTTGGGTGAATGACACGGCAATATCGGTAGTAAAAAGGTGCCAGGTAACATTTAAGATTGGTAGTTATAAAGACCCTATTTGGTGTGACATTATTCCTATGAATGTTACTCATATTTTGTGAGGAAGACCTTGGTTCTTTGATAACAAGGTACAAAGTGATGGAGAAGCTAATATTTATACTTTCAAGTATCAAGGCAAAAAAGTAACTCTTCTCCCACATAAACCACCAACCGCTTCAAAAAAGCTAGCCTCCACCATGGCAAAGAAACCGGCACAAAATTTTGATTCCTGCATTCTTTCTATGCGCAAATTTGAATCAGAAAGCCAAGAACAAGGAATTGTTTATGCTCTTGTTCCTAAAAAATTCAAGGAGGCAGATGTAACAAAATAGGTTTCTACACCACCAGAGATCAAATCCTTGCTTCATGATTTTTCAGATTTGATTCTAGTAAAGCTTCCTAAAGAGCTGCCACCTATGAGGGACATTTAACATGCTATTGATTTAGTCTCAGGTTCCTCCTTTCCTAATTTACCTGCTTATTGCATGAGTCCCACTGAACATGTAAAATTACGACGACAGGTTGAAGACTTACTCTAGAAGGGTTATATCCGAGAAAGCATGAGTCCTTTTGTAGTTCCGGCTCTCTTAACACCAAAGAAAGATGGTTTCTGGCGGATCTGTGTCGATAGCTGAGAAATCAACAAGATCACCATCAAGTATAGGTTTCTGATTCCTTGAGTGGACGACATGCTAGATATGGTGGCGGGTTCATCCGCCTTTTCCAAGATTAATCTTAAAAGTGGATATCATCAAATTCGTGTTTGGTCAGGAGATGAATGGAAAACTACATTCAAAACTAAAGATGGATTATATGAATGGTTGGTTATGCCGTTCAATTTATCCAATGCTCCCAGCACTTTTATGAGAGTGATGACTTAGCTTTTACGGCCTTTTCTCGGCAAATTTGTTATGGTATATTTCGATGATATCTTGATCTTTAGTAAATCCAAAGAAGCTTATTTCGACTATTTGAGGTATGTCATGCGTGCACTTCGTAAAGAAAAATTTTACATTAATTTGAAGAAATGCACATTTTTGAGTTCCAAAGTTCTATTTTTGGGCTTTGTTGTATCGGCTTGAGGGGTATAAGCTAATCCAAAGAAAATCAAAGCGATCATTGATTGGCCCCTTCCTAAAAGTATTCATGAAGCGAGGAGCTTTCATGGATTTGCCACTTTTTATGGAGATTTATTTTCAATTTCAGTTCAATCATGACTCGTATCACTGATTGCATGAAGATAGGAGATTTCACTTGGACAAAGGCAGCCTCTCAAGCATTTGAACAGATTAAGCAGAAAATCACCGAAGTACCTGTTTTAAAACTTCCAGACTTTGAGAAAGTTTTCGAAGTTAGTTGTGATATTTCACAAGTAAGTGCTGGTGGAGTTTTGAGTCAAGATGGTCATACGGTTGCTTACTTTAGTGAGAAATTGAATGGTTCTCGCAAAAAGTACTCACCCTATGATCTGGAATATTATGCCGTTGTCCAAGCTTTACATTATTGGTGCCATTATTTGATTGGACGAGAGTTTGTCTTGTATTCTAATTATGAAGCTTTGCAACATCTAAATTCTCAAAAGCAGATGAACGCCAATCGTGTTAAATGGAGTGCATATTTACAGGAGTTCTCATTTGTCCTGCGCCATAAATCTGGGATAGACAATGAAGTTGCCGATGCATTAAATCATCGATCTCCCATTCTCACAACCATTTCCGTTATAGTTCCAAACTTTGAAGAAATACGCAGAGAATATGCAGCTAATCATGACTTTGGTCGAATTTACACAGATCTTCTAAACGGTGAGTTTTCTAAAGATCCGAAATTTTCTATTCATGATGGTTATCTATTTCGTGGAAATCAATTATGTTTGCCAACTAATCTATTCGAGAATTTGTCCTACGTGAATTACATGGTGGCAGATGTAGTGGACATCTTGGCCGTGATAAAACATTGGCTATTATGGAAGATCGCTTCTTTTGGGAACGCTTGAAAATAGATGTTGCTCGAATTTGTGACTTATGTAGGGTATGCTAGCTTGCAAAAGGGCAAAAGAAGAACACTGGTTTATATCAGCCCCTTTCTATTCCACATGAACTATGGCAAGATCTAAGTATGGATTTTGTCTTAGGTTTACCCAAAACAGCAAGGAAGGTAGACTCGATATTTGTTGTTGTTGACTGTTTTTCCTAGATGGCACATTTTATTTCATGTTCTCACACATCAAATGCGAAGAAAATTGCTACTTTTTTCTTTAAAGAGGTAGTTCATCTGCATGGTCTTCCCAAGACAATTATGTCTGACAGAGATACAAAATTCTGAGTTTCTTCTGGAAAACCTTATGGCACATGATGCACACAAAGCTCCAATATTCCAGTGCATACCATCTGCAAACTGATGGCCAAATAGAGGTTGTCAACAGGAGGTTGGGAAATCTTCTTTGATGTCTTATTGGAGATCATTTTGCTTCGTGGGATCTAATTTTACCCATGGCGGTGTTCACTTACAATAATCCTGTACACAGAACCACTGGAAGAGTGCTCTTTGAAGTTGTTACTGGTGTCAAACTACGCTGTCCTATTGACCTAAGCCCATTACCAGTTGAAGCTAGATCAAGTCAGGAAGCTAAACAATTTGCACACCAAATAAAACAAGTTCATGATGAAGTTTGCCAACAGATGGCTACAAGTACTGCAACTTACTAGCAGAATGCTGATTCTCGGCGACGTCATGTTGAATTTGATGAAGGTGACGTGGTCATTGCTTGTTTGACGCTAGAACGATTTCCCGCAGGAAAGTACGAGAAGTTAACACTTAAGAAGTATAGGACCCTTTAAGATTCTAAAGAAAATCAGCTCCAATGCATATGTTCTAGACCTTGCTTCAGACCTGCATATCAGCTCCACATTTTATGTTGAAAATTTGACAATTTATCAAGGGCATCATGACGATGAGTCTTTTGACGAACACGCTCTCTGGCTTCCCATCAATCCGTATCCTTTGGAAGAAATTGAAAATGTTTTTGATGATCCACTTGTTTTTATGAAGAATGGTGGATTACACAAGTTCTTGGTCAAGTGGAAAGAAAAACCATTCTCCAAAGTGACATGGATTACGGCTATCGACTTTCAGCGACTTAATCCGGATCTATATGAGAAGTACCAAGCTAACAACTCACCGAAGTCAAGTTGTTTTAAGTCGGGGCGAGCTGATGCAGGCTAGACCAATGAGCTATGTTTGAAAGTTTATACTCGCAGGCTCAAGTCTAAAGCTCAGCACTGAAGATTGATTAATAGTAGTTGCTTTATTAATAGTAGTTGCTTTCTTAAGTTTTTAGAAATTAATTTTATATTTGAATTAGGACTTCTCATTTGGATTGAACTAGTTAGTTTCTTTATTTAGAGAGTAGTTTAGCTATAAATAGATGTAATCCCTTCTCATGGGATAGACTAAATTATTATTGAATGAGATTTCAGTTTTCTTCTTCCTGTGGGTTTCATGTCTTTGGTATGAGGCCTAGATAGTTTATCATAAGCCTTTTGGCTTGGAGAATAGCCCATTGGCTATTCTTCTTCCCCGTGCTGCGTTAGAGTACCTTCTCGAACAGAAAAAATAGTGACATTAAGATCATTGACTATTGAGTGTGGGCAGCTTCACCATCAGTTGAGGAACACCATTGATTAATAGCCTCAATGAAAGCTGGCCCACATGTAGACGAACCAAGCCAGCTCAGTTAATGTTCTAATCAACCCAGGCTTGAGCTGACTTAATTGGCTCACAAGTTTAGCCTGAGCTAAATTCTATTTGGCTCGGCTCATGCCCGCCTCAACTTGGCTCCTTTGCCTTTTGTTTTATACATATTATTAGATATATTTTGTATTATGTCTATGCATGTAATTTTATATTTCAAGTGGGGCCTCCATCTGATGCTGTGCATATTATAGCATACATAAGTTTATATAATGTGAATGTATCATGTATAGTAATACTGGGGAGAAAAATCAAGGTAAGCTCAAGCCTATGTTATCTTGTGCATAGCTTAAGCTTTTTAAAATGGGGTTGAGCCGAGCTTGTATTTTCAAGCTTTACTCGAGCTCAAGCCCGAGCGGGGCTTGAGTTTGAGCTTTGGATAATCTTAGCTCAAGCAAGCATGGCTTGGCCTGGGTCATTTACACATATCCAGATGCACGATTGATTTTTTCCGGGCTGTGTGTTGCCGTATTATTTTGTCCTATTCATTTCATTTAGTCATCTGGGACCCTGATCTGACAGATGTATTGTGCTAATTGTATATTGTTTTTTAGATTTGATTCTTTTTCATTTTTCCCAAAATTGCAGGTGGAGCTGGCCTATTTCAATCACGGAGGCATTCTTCCTTTTGTCATCCGAAATCTGATAAATTCAGAGCAATGAGTAGCTGAAAATTTTATTTCTGGCCTAGGACGGAGGTTAGACAATGTTGCATTGATGAATGTGTCATGCGTGCTCTCTCTTCTTGGCAAACTCATAACCAACCATGCTCAGCCTGCAGAGACTGCCTTCTGCTCCAAGGGAATAAAAAGGTTTTGAATAAATTGTTGAGCTCACTACCTTCTAAAGGACATGAAGTACCTCCAGAACTTGCTGATGTCACCCACTGCATTGTCAAATGTCGAGAATCCAATGCAATTTTTGCTCTGAAATATTTTTCTTTGTTTTCTGCTGTAAAAGCACGTGCTTCTGTATGTTACTGTTGACCGTTGTTTTCTAGTGGCAGCTGCAGTGCCACACCTTAGCACAGGTTACGGTTTTCAATTGCTTCGATACATCTATTTTTTCCTCTTCTTCCTAGTATGCGGCATGGCCCTCCAGTGACTAGGGCTACTCCGGAAATTGAAGTTGCAGGTAATCTGTGGTGCCTACCGCTATTGTTGCCAATTTGTTTAGTACAAATTTTAAATTGAGGAATGTGAGGGAACACAAGTCAGTCCATGGAGAATCCTCAAGTCACTCACTGGAACCTATTAATCTCAGTACATAGGGAGATCATTGTATCCATATACAGAAAAGAGATGAATTACTGGTATATATAAAACAAGTGAAACTTTATTCAAAAGTTCTTCCAGAGGAAGTCATAGGGAGGGAAACAAGCTTCGAAGGATGGATATGTCCCTCTGATTTTGAAAGTTTCAAATGAGAGACAATCAACCCTTTTTACTGATCTTGGAAGTGTACTTTTTATATTTTGATCCATCTACAGCTTTCTCCTTTTGTCTTAATCGAGGATTGAACCAGACTTTTTCTCTAAGATTTTCTTCACTAAACCATTACTTTGGAGCCTTATTGAAGTGTGTAATGGGCTATCTTGCATATGCATCTTCTACAATCTCCACGCCAATGTGTGGCCAACATCTTGAATCTGCACCTTGTGGCTTCTCTTCAAGTAACTTTAAAATGAATCATTGAACCCCTTTGCTAGAGGGAGTTGGCTATGGACTAGGCTCATGCAAATTAAAAAAGAGCCTAGGAGCCAAAAAAGCACTGGTTTAGTTGGTTTGAGCCTTGGATTTACTCACTAAGGTCTTGAGTTCGACTTTCATCCCTTGTGTTATCTAGATATTATGAGAGAATAGTCATTGCTTGTCAGAATTGGGCAATTCTCAAGCCAAAGGTTTGAAGGGTTGGCTGGCGATATTAGAAATTGGGATGGATGGTCTTTTGCTATAAGTCTACTACTGGTTTGTGCACATTTCAGGTGCTAAGTTGACATCTAGAAGTTCTCAAAAAATAAAACACGAACTCTTACATGATGCATATTTCATAATAGGTAAGGTACAGAACAGAAGTCGCTTGCCAAGCACGTTTCAGATCTCAGATCATTTCACTAATATCCTATGAAGACAAGACTTGGATTCCATGCATCCAACATATGTCAATTGACGTGAGAAAGGACGTGGCAGCTCTCATCGATGTGATCAGGTTTCGAGCTTGGCCAACCTACTTTCCTTGCATGTGTGTCTTAATTACCTCTCACGTGTGAGTTTATTTTCTTTGTATGTATGAGTTTCTATTATCTTACATATGTGAGTATTTCGCGCTTTACATGTGAGTTCCTTTTACCTCATGAGTGCGAGTCTCTTAGAGATGCAGCTCCATAGCTATACTACCCAAAAAAAAAGGCAATCAACGTGATTATAACTGATTGCATCATCTTGTATTCAGAAGAAGCATGACACATAATCCACTCACACATGAAGTATATATCATGTCCGTGGACTCTTGATTCATAGAATGAAGCCCCTTTTGTACATAGATTTGCAATTTTGTGATTCCTCGTATTTGGCTTAGACTAAAAGAGATATACTAACACTGGAAGCATTTTTAAATCTTTCGGAATGGTATCAAAACTAGTATCCCCTTTCTTTCTCAAAGCAAAAAAAGGGAATTATTCCAAACAAAAATCCAATTTTTTGGATATAAAATAAAAAATAAAACTATTACCACAATAAGTAGAGTTAATCAATTTGTTGACCAATTTCCAGATGAAATAAAAGATAAAAAAAAACAGTTTCAGATATTTCTAGGATGTTTAATTTATATATCAAATAAAAAAATCTAGGAATAAAAGGAAATTACTACAGGAACTACTTTCAAAAAAAAAAAAAAAAGAAAAAAAAAAGAAAGAATGGGCAGCGGAACATATTAACGCTGTCAAAGAATCAAAGAAAATGTGAAACTATTACCTCACTTAAATATATCAAATCCAGACTATTTCAAAATAATTTAAGCTGATGCTTTGGAACTAGGATATGGTGGAATACTACTTCAAAAGCATAAAATAAGCAACGATCAAATTTCAGTTTGTTAGGGATTTCTTCCAATCTGGAAGACTCCCAACAGTGGTCAACGACACAACTATAGTCCTCATCCCAAAGATAAGAAGGTGCATCTTCTCTTGGGGACTTCCAATCTATCAGCCTCAGCAATGTTCAATATAAAATCATTGTTCCCGCCTGGGGCCTCTTTTATCCAAGTGCATTTCCAATGAGCAAGTTGCTTTCCAGCTTGGCAAAAGACCATTTGACAACATCCTCATTGCCAAAGAGTTGCTGCACTAGACGAACAATCGTAATACGAAAAAGATATGGTGTACGATGAAGGTTGACATCTCCAAAGCCTATGACAAGCTATTATGGAACTTCATTCACCACTGCCTTGTGGATTATGGGTTCCGAGATGAGTTTGTGACAAAAGTTATGAATTGTGTCTCATCAGTCAGATATGCTGTTCGAATCAATGGTCACCTGTCAGAGGTTATTCAACCCCGTTGTGGTATCCTCTCTCCCCCTATTTACTTATTCTATGTGTGGAAGTGCTTTCGAGGTCTGTATAGATTGCCATACATAGATCACCCAGTTTATTTCCTGCTATCGCCCCAAGGGGTGACAAAATAGGAATCCTCCAATATGCTGACGATATCTTCCTTTTCTTCCAAAATTAGCCAGCAGCTTGTATCTCCTGACTATTTTTGTTACAAAAGCAGGCCAAAAAATTAATAGAAGGAAATCCTGCCTCATCCTTAGCGGCGATACCCTAGCCCACCTTGCTCTTCAAGCTACAACAGCTCTTCAAATCCATCACACCTCCTCCACAGCAGGCTCCAGAGTGGAATGTCCAAATGGAGAGGAAAATCCTTATCCTTAGCAGGCAGAACAGTTATTGTGCAATCTATCTTCCCTGCCATTCCTCATTACTGGATGGGTCTTATCCACCTTACTAAGGATCATGCCAATAGGATTGCTCAATCCCATGCATCCTTCCTCTGGAATGGTTCCGCAGATAGAATGGGCTTTCAACCTATCAGTTGGCAGACTGTCTCTAAACCCCAATTCTATGGCGGTCTGGGAATCAGAGACCCTACTACCTTCAAACTGGCGACCCTTGCTCACCAGGTTTGGAGATTCATCAACAACCCGGATGAACTCTGGGTGAAGTTGCTCTCCCAAAGGTACCTCAGGAATACTTCTTTCGACCAAGCCCGACCAAAATCATCAGATTCTTTAATCTGGAAGAAGATGCTAAGGACCAAAGGAATCATCCTTGACAACCTTCGTTGGACAGTCGGTTCAGGGGCCCATGTTTGCACTTTCCAAGACATCTGGGCCTCTCTGGGGCTCCTACTCGGCCCTGCTCAGACCAAATATCCAATCATACCTCCGGGAATCTTTCAAATACGTGCAAAGTCTTACAGTTTCCATCCAGGGCATCCTGCACTGGAATGAAGCTTCTCTTCTTCAACTTTGGCCTCCGGGCAAGATATCCGCTGTTGGAAGGAGGAACAAGCAGGTACCTGTGCATTCAAAGCCATTTACAAACACATCCAAAGTATTGATACAGGACCATTCATCCTCTGGGACAGGGTCTGGAAAGTTAATCTACCTCCCACACTCCAATTTTTCCTTTGGAGATGTGTCCACAACCGTCTTCCAACCAAGGGGAAATTGAAATTCCTCGCTAACCTGGACAGCCCAGTATGCCCCCTTTGCCACGCCTCCCAGGAGGCTCTTGATCACCTTTTCTGCCATTGTAGTTTCTCCCACTTCGTCTGGAGCAGATTCCCTTCCATCCTCCATTAATAACCCAACTAAGCACCACTCATTCCTCTCTTGGTTCCTATCCAATCACTGTCCCTTCAGATCCAGGTTGGTCACTGCTGTCACATGGTGTACCTGGAAGTGTAGAAATGACCTGATCTTTAACCAGTGCCCCCTAAACCCAACCACTATAAGTATCAAATCAATCCTGTTTAGCCGTCAGTGGAACCTAACTAACTTTTTTTGCATGGCAACTACAATCCACAACTGAACAACCTGAAGCTTGGATTCCCCCTCGCCCAGATTGGGTCAAGTTAAACTTTGATGGGGCCTACAACCCTTTTAACAAGACACCAGGGATTGGAGGTATTCTCAGAGACCACAGGGGCATCATGATCCGGGCTTTCTTTCCATGGCGACATCATGGCCAGAAGCGCTCTTGAATCTGAGCTCATTGCTCTCCGGAAAAGCCTTCGAGTGGCAGAAGAGATGGGCATCACACACCTCCAAATAGAGGGTGACCGCAAAATCCTTATCACTTTTGTTCTAGCTACAGCTCATCTTGGTTGGACTATGATGCCCGAATGGAGACAAGTCCTCTGCTTCCTTGCGGACCAACACCCCTGGAACTTCAACTTCTGCAATAGAGAAGCAAATAGGGTCGCCGATGCCCTCTCTAAGGAACAGCAGCTGCTCATCATCATTTATGACTAGAATCTGCCTGAACGTATCTCTTACTCCCATGAGATTGATCTTAACAAGTCTATGACGTACAATTGGCTGTTTTTTTGGTCTATCTCTCAGCCTATGCTCTCGGTGGCCAGAATGGAAGGTGAGGGCAGCTCGGCAATGCTTCTCCCTCTCCAGGACCAGAATGAATAATCCTCCTTCAAGGGCTTCACAGGCTTACAGCATGTTGTTGGTTGCTGTGGTCTGGCTTCGGAACGACGGGTCTCTCCTGGGGCCCTGGGTTTTACTCTTCTTTTCCATAGCCTGCGAGCAAGCTCTCTTCCAATCTGGGAAGCAACACCTCTTCGCCCACCGGGTGGGAAACTTCGTTTTGGCTTCCCTTTCTGTTCGCCACATGCTTCTGCACTTCACTGTTCTCGGTTACTTGGCCTATATCCTCTGTTGTTTGGGTCATTTTTGTTTTCCATTTTTGGGGGGCTCTTGGCCCAACCCTTTTTCAAGCTTTGTAACTAACTTTATTACTTTTATATAATGACCTTCTTCAAGGGAAAAAAAAAAGGTCAAATTTACCTCAAGATCATGGAATCAACCTCAACAAAATTATTCAACAATTATAAAGATATTCTTTCCATTCTTACATGAATTCTCAAATTTAACAATGACATTTCAAATAAACCATTTTTTTTTATTGTGCATTGATCTTCAAATAGTAACGAAAGGATGTTACAAACCTTGCATAAAAAATAGATTGTTGCAAGATGGCAAGCTTTATTAACTGTTCTTTATTCTGAAATTGAATTTATAGAAGAATCTTCTAATTTATGGTCTGATTTTCTTTCTTATGAAGTTTTACATGGAAAAAAGTCATGGCAGCAAAGGGAAAAACAAATTCAATATGGCATTTTAGTACAATAGATTCAATATCTTTTCAAATCAAGCTATGATTTCTGAAATCAATGGATTCCTTAATTATTCTAATAAGCCTCCCCAAAATTTAGTAAAATCACAGTATAAAGGCCAAGTTTGCTACTCATCCAATTTTCACTTATCATTGGATTGAAATTACAAGAAAGTGCTACATCGAAAGCCATTAAACTTTGGGGTCATGGATCAAGGGATTAGGATAATCTAAAAGAGTTGAAAATCTTTAGATAGGTAGATACCATCTAGATTTTGCATCCAATGGCTTTCTGTGGTTGTCATACACCATAGTGGTACCAATTGGGTGGGGTGTTTTCTTTCAAATAAAAATCGCAGGGAGCTTTCTAGCGCTCCCCAATATATATATATATATATAATCCTAAACAAGCTTCCCTTACAGTCTTACTGTACAAGCTACCATGTGGGACCCCCTTCTGAGTAGATCACTTAAACCCGCCCCCCCTATTTATATAGGTCCCATCGAATTTTGATAAATCCAAATGAAATGAATCATTGGATTGAGAGTTAGTTTTTTTTTATTTTATCGAAAATACCTAAACTTGTGGATCATGGACGAATAGGTTAAATGTATTAAATTGACTTCAAATTTGATATCTAAGTTGGCCTCACTTAGATCTTTCGATCCCCTACTATTCTATGATTTATAGAGTCCCAAGTGGCTCCATCTGGTAGCTTTTACTGTAAGACAGGAAGCTTGTATGAGATCATTACTTAGACTAAAAAATGGGCCCTTTTTTAATAAACCGCCTATAGAGTTTTATAGCATTACCCATATATATATAAGATAATATTCATGTGCGCGCGCACACACACACACAATACACATACACACAACGCCCAAGTATTTTTTTTTTTTAAGAAAACGCCCCTTCTAGTTGGATCCATTGGGATCCATGATGATCATAAGAGTCTATTGGACGAAAAGATCTATATAAGGCCTTTTTATATCCAAAATCTTGAGTTCATAAGATCATCATAATCTTTTGATTCATACTGTTATCATTTTTATTATGATTTCAATCCAATAGTGAGAAAAAGTTGAATGAGTGTCAAAATAAGACTTGTGACCATAAATGGAGGCAGTGTGTGTGAAAAGACTAGATTGACTTAACATGGGCTCCAAAAAGAGAGAGAGAGAGAGTGGGGCAGAGAAAAGGTTTATTTTTATTATTATTTTTAGTGGGGTGTTTAACAAAATAACATATGTATATATATATATGTATATGTCACCATATTTTGTGTATGGCTTATCCAACAAGGGGGCCACTGACAATATTCAATATTGACCAAGTGCCCATGAAAAGGGAGAAACTTATTTAGTTACTTCAGATTAAAGAGGTAGATGGCTAAAAGACAAGTAAATCTGGCCTAGCATTCTTGACCAGTTTAAGGGTGAGGACCTTGAGACAAGGGACCTAGCTTGACTTCGAAAAGCGCTTAAAATGAAGGCTTTTGTTTATAAGGAAAAGCCCTAGGGATGAGTTTGGACAATTGTTTTGCAAGACCCAAATTTTACGGACTAGGCTTAGATAGTACTAGCTCGGACCACTGGCCCTCCCACTTTTCTTCATTTTACATAATATATATTTATATATGCAAATATATATACTAAGACCTAAAAATTACTTAGCAATAATAAAATTGGAAAATGAAGGCAATTTCATTCCCCCATACCCATTACAAAATGCCCCAAAAATCCATAGTTTGTTCATTTTATCTGTATTCAACTATTTAAGTCATATATTATACTTAATGCATGAGCTTGCAAAGTTGTGTCAAATACCTTTCTTTTAATTTTATTGTTTCCCATTTAAGCATTTATATTGTTTTTATACATTCTTACTAGAGCAAAATAGAGTGTACTTCCGTTGATAAGAATATACTTTTTCTTCTATAGAGTGACTTGATATGCCAATCAATTCATAAAAGTAATTTTATGCACATGGAACTTCAAGGATATGAGATGATCTAAATATCAATTTAATTAGATGATTACAACTTCCAATTTTTAGAGTCTAAATTCATGGTGATTTTCTAAATGCTTTTATTTTTTTGACTGAAATCGAATGACTCTTAATAGTCAAATCAATGTTCAATTGAGAATAATTTCCATTCCTAGGAGGTAGATAAATGTTAATTGTTTAAATTTCTCAAAAATAAAACCACGGTGGAATGCTTTGGTATGTTAAAATTCTTATAAAAGTTGTGAGAAGATAGACCAAACTCTTTATCTATTTTTCCTTTCTGAAAAAATAAACAAAATCGTATGTCTAAAACCTAATTCACTAAAGCTCGTATGAGATCAACTGATAAAAAGAAAGTTTTTATAAACAGCGTCTATTCTCCAAACATTTTCTTAATGATCCATTCACAATAAAGCTTAGATAAGGTAATGCTGGGTCGACACTACTTTGTAACAGTGTAAAGAAAATGAAATAGTAGTTTTTTGTTTTGAGGCTTTTAGCCCCGCCTGGCCCTCGAGGGTAGGGTAAGGGCGTAAGTTGAGCATTCCCCCTCATGGCTTTGGTCCACCTGAGCCCAGCCCTACATATAACGAGGGTAGGCTAAAAGTACCCCGGCCCTTTGAGAGCCCAAATGTCACGTATGAAGAAACCAGTGATAATGTAATATGTTTTTTTTTTTTATGACTTAAGATATCTCTCGCTAGTTAAGCCTTTGGACCTTTGACCTCCAGCCCGGATGTTTTCCAATTTTGATAAGCAAAGACTCTTCTCTAATGGATACATATATGGCCAACCATAAAGTAACATAGGTCCTGGTAGAGTGGATTGAAGAGCTGGGCTGGGGTAATTCTCTTTTAACATCAAAAGCACTAAATATAGATTGAATCTATGCTGCCACCATGCTCGATACACCACCGTGTAAAACAAAAGGGAATAAACTCAACATAAACTACTTGCTTGAGACGTGTTTCAAATAAGATGTGCTCATGGTTAACGTTCAGCAGCGCCCACCGTCGCAGCCCAACCCATGCATGGTGAGGCAGTACACCCAGAAATATACAGAGATGGTATTAAACCACAACTTTTCAACGTAAGCATCAAAAGTATAGTTGTCAATCCCCGATCCAGTTCAACCCAGTACTGGAATATTTTGGTGTCTCATTCAGTTAAAAAAACAAAAGCAATTGAAAAAATTGAAACACTATAAAAGAAAATATAAAATTGAAAAGATTATTTGAATGCTAAAACAAAATTAGAAACACATACTTAACACCATTTAAATTAAACTATACTCTACAATTGACTATTTTCTAATTTTTCCTGTATATAAAAATACGTATGGAGGATAAACCAAAATTGGGCCATGAATGGGTACCAGAATTGTAGCCAAAATTGGATTGGAATTGGGCCTGAAAACTCCTAAAGAGGGGGCATGCCATTCCGCTCCTGGCCAATTCTGGCACGTTTGGACTAGAAAAAGTGAAAATAACTAAAAAAATAAAGATCAACTCACCCAAGCATAAGGCAAGATGCTCTTGGTAGAAGCAGGGACACAATAACATTTCAGGTGAAAAATAAGAGACGCCGACGCCCATAATATCAATCCACAAACAACACATTTGATTTATATCCTTCAATCATCCAGACACGCACATACTCAGAGCACACAATTCTAAGGTTCGCCAGAATTTATACTGTTTATAACATGATATAAAAACTCACCCACATACTTAATATAGTTATATTTTGGTTTTAGCTAAAATCCGTGAATTTTGATGTGATCCTTCTTCACAATGCCAGCCTGCATATGAGAATATTAAGTTAGCAAATGAAAAAAAAGACGAAAGACAGAAAAACAAGCTACTGCACATATTTGGCTATTTGTACGTTATAGATTTAACCATTTGAATGGTGGGTCCACCTGATCAACAGGGGGACCCACTTGAAGGCCTAGCTCCTAAACAGAAACTAGTAAAAATAGCCTTAGCAGGTAAGAAGTCTAAAGAATAGCCTTTGGAGGTAAGATGCCTAAAGAATTGGGTGAAGCCAGATAGAGAGATACCTGAACAAGAAAAGTGGAGACATTTTTACGCTGGTCACCTTGCAGCTGGATAACCTGCAAGTCACAGCATAAAACATTAGCTTGTTAATTTGTAGAAGCAAATGTCCCACAGATCAAGAGACAGAAAAAAAGAACATTAAACACACCTGGCCAAGCTCTGGGTCTTGAACTACTGTACCATTGCAGCAGAATTCCTTCTTGAGGTCTTTCAAGATCTTGTTGTAGCTGAATTCTTTCTTTAGACCTTGGACAGTAGTCAGACTCTTCCTACCATTTCTTTGCTGTATGCGGATATGCACATAATCCTTTGAGCCAGCACCAGAGTCCTCAGCATTTGCCTCAGCGAATGGATCTAAATCACCCACAAATGCCATCGAAGGTACATGATGAGCTCAACAGAAATGTGTGACCTAGTAATCCAAATTAAGCTCCTATTTTACCAGTATAAGCTGAGTATTCAATTCAACACAATGAAAATTCACATTTTTATTTCACTAGAAGTTAATTTTAAGTATTCAGGGTTTTCCTTTTACCAAAAAAAAAAAAATATTCAATTAGTTTCCACTTAGTCTTCGAAATAAGTAACCTACTGGTGCTGGACGCACGCCACATCACCATGACATATTCTATTCTTCCTTTTTTTTTTCCCTGGAGGTTTTCCATCTTTTTTGAACAGTTTATGCTCGATACACTCTACCATTAATAAATCAAATTAATAAAACATTGTTGGGTGTTTTGTTTCTTTATCTCGTCATCCCTCCCTCCCTCCTTTCTTTTACGCACACGGCCATGGAACAAAATATATCAGGCACACCAACCACTAAATACTGCTGCTGGTAAGTCACTATATGCATATTATCTCCGATAACAAGTGCAATGGCCGAAACAATCGCATAGCCGCAACTCAGTAGGTATACAACTCAGTTGAGCAAACCATTTGTCCTTTTTTTTTCTTTTTTTTTTTGGATAACATAGGATATCCCTCGCCTGGAGAGCCTTCCGACCTTTGGCCTCCGGCTCAAGGGTTACCTAATTCTGTTGAGCAAAGACTCTTCCCTAGGGAGTATATACATGGCTGCATACATAGTACCCGGATAATGCAAGGAACGAGAGTCGAGCTTGAGACCTTAGGGAGCAAACCTAACGCTTAAACCAATTGAGCCACCGTCTTGATGGCCCAGCCATTTGTCTTTTAAAGCCCTCTTTTAAGATATTCTCCTCCCCACGAGTGCTTGGTAGACCTATCTTCTACCCTTTTCTGGTTATAGAGCACTAGAAAAACACAAATAGGAGCATATCAAAGATGTTATGAAGAGCATTCAAGGCCTTTTCTATATTTTTTGTGTGGTTTTCTTCATGTTAGTGTGTTTATTTCTCCATTATTATTATATTTTTTTAAAGAATCACTTGGAAATGCATTCTAGCATATAGCTCGATGTTTTCCATATATCAAGCCCCCATATTTCAATGTTTCCCATAGATCAAGCCCACATATCATACAGTGATGCTAGACCTCCATGCAATAAGGAGAACGCTATGCCCCGTTATCTTAGTTATAGTGTTGAAAAATAATATTAAAATTTAACATTTTAAAATATTATAGATTTTTGAGATATTTTTTCAAATTTCTTGACCATTTTTGATACACATGGTTATGTAGCGTTTTGGTTGCTCGTTACGTCTACTGCAACCACTATTTTTTATCCTTGCTTGGTGCCACTTAATTTCCTGGTCCGGACCATTGATAACAAGGAACCTTATGAATTTAGCATAACCAAAAGTTAGCTCTTGGCAGAAAAATGGAAACAGGAATTTTCCCTATCTAAAGGGATTTATCCTATTATACATGAATGCCATCCAGCATCCAACCCAACAATGATATATGTAAGAGAAAAATGAAGAGTCTAAAGAACCCCATCCCCTAACCCTGAAACCTTCGGGAACCCTCATAAACAAAGAATTGATAGCATATTTTCATAAACAAAGAATTGATAGCATATTTTCAGAACTTCGCAACTCAATGCAAGGAAAAATAAGCATTTTGGGGCTTTTGGTACTCCTTGCCTTCTAGATTCCCATGGGAAGCCAATTAGCAGAACTCAGATTACGGCTGAGAATTCTGATGTCCTGAATTACAGACATAAGGACTATGGGTGTCCAAAGTGGAACAAACAATAATTGAATGCTCCTCCAATAGCTGATACTTGGAAGACTATCATATACTGTCCCATCGGGCACTCATTACTGGGCAGTGTGTGAAAAGAAAGTTTAACAGTGTCAAACAAACATTTTCAACCTTTACCACCTAAATTACTATCAAGTACATTTTGCGTCCCACTTGAAACACTGAAACAGAGATACTAATTTGAAAGGATAAACATATCATCCTCCCTGTTCAGAAATGCCAGCAATGCAACCTGATCGGCCCTGGTCAGAAATAAAAGCAATGCAACTTGATCAGGCCAAAAAGAACCTAGATTGCCCAACCGAACCAACGTAATGGTTTATATAATTTTAGTTGGGTTTGGTCCTGTAGTCTCGAGCCTGCATGGATCCAGGACAAGTTTGGGTACCTAACTGGGCTGAGTCAACCTGACAGCTTAAATTGCACAGCCGCTCGGAATTTACAATACAGGCTATATTTGGGTTTCATTTGAGCCAATTTGGGAATCATTTGAGCCAATTTGGGAACAAGAGAAGGAAAGCGATATTTTTAAGCTTGTAAAAATGAGAGAGGAGAATTAAGGACTGCAGTCATGACAAATGTATATAAAATGACAACCAAAAGGTTTAAGTGAAGGACAATAATATTAAAGAAAGGTGGAGAGAATACGTTATTAACATTCTATTTTATATGAAAAATCTATAGGAGGCACAAGAATGAGAGATGATACTTCATTAGCGGGACATATCTTACACAACAAAGCTAATTTAGCAAAAGTGAATCCTTTGGAATAAAATTTACTGTTATAAAAAAAAAAAAGAAGCAAAAGTGAAGAAAGCACTGGCACAAATGAAGACAAGAAAGGCGACTGGGACAGATGGTATTTCAATAAAGAATCGGAAATGTTTGGGAGAAATTGGGTGGATTTGGCTAAATAGGCTTTCCAATAAGATAATAATAACAAAGAAAATGCCGTATGAATAGAGAAATGTTGTACAATCTATATACAAGAACAAAGGAGAAATATAAATCTAAACAAAAAATTGTGGGATTAAACTTAATTAGTCACACTATTAGTCTATGGGAGAAAGTAATGGAGCAAAGATTAGATAAAAGACCAAAATATCTAAAATCAATTTAGTTTCACGCTAGGGAGGTCAACAAGGAAAGCTATCTTCTCACTTAGACAATTAATGGAAAAAATACTAGAGAAGAGGAAAAATCTTCATATTGTCTTTCATTGATCTAAAGAAACCTAGACAAGGCACCTAAATACTTAATTTGATAGGTTTTAAACAAAAGGAGTGTCCAATGAGGTTATATTAAAATCATTGAAGACATGTATGAGCGATAACTAGTGTGAGAATTACCTATTAAGGTAAAGGTGAATTTCCAGTGACCATATGTTTACATCATGGGTCAATTTTGCACTCTTATCCCTTTACAGTACTTACAGATGAATTATCAGCTCATATTCAAGAGGATATATGTTGTTTACAATGATATGGTGTTAGTGGATGAATCTAGAGATGATGTAAATGTCAAACTTGAGAAATAACGAAAGGCTTTAGGATCTCAAGGCTTTAAAATAAGTTGTAAAATACAAAACATATAAATGCACCATCAGTGGGGATGTACAAAGAGTTATAATTACTATAAGAATTGAAGTTCGAGAGACACTACAAAGAGATTCATTTTAATACCTAGGCTCGATAACTAGTAATGATAGAGAGATTGAAGAAGATATCGAACATAAAATAAAAGCAAAATGGTTGAAATAGAGACTTGCTTCTATAGTGCTTTTATTATCGCCGCAAACCAACAAGATTGAAGGGAAGGTTTTATAAGGAAAACAATTATACCAAGACCTATAGTGCAGAATCTTCGCCTATCAAGAAGCAACACATGCACATAATGTGTAGCTTAGATGAGAATGTCAAGGTGGATAGTTGTAAAATAAGAGACTCATTTGACATAGTTTGAACAAGTCCAACATAGGCTAACAATGAAGCCGTGAGGAAAAGTTTTTCTATGCTACTTGAAGGCTAACCAAGAGGAACGGGTAGGCTAAAGAGGAAGTGGATGACAATAGTAACAATAGATCTAAAGAAATGCAATTGATCTAAGAACTTGGCTTAGGATGGATCGGAACGGAGATATAGAATTCACATGGCCGATCCCAGCATAATTGGGAGTTGGGACAAGACTTAGACGATGATGATGATTTGGGACAAAATCAGGTTTAGGCTAGCATACAGATTTGGATTGAGCTTGAATTAAGCCAACAGCAACTTGATCTGCTCGTGTTACACCCCAAAATACCCTAATCAATTATCAAAATGAATCAAACTTCTGCTTAGAAGTCCATATCCAACTCAAAGCAGGTTCTCACTCCATGATTATACAAATTCATGGTAATTCTGTGTTAAAAGGAAAACAAATAGTCCATATAGATACAGGTTACATTTCTGTTAATCATGAAAAATTCACATAGCGTGCAAAGTCCGAGCATGAAAGAAGCATACCAAAGGCAGTGGGAATCTGGTCAAGATCAGACATGAAACTTTGTTGTTGAGAATCAAAGGACAGAACAAAACCAAAGCTTTTCCCCTTTAACACAATGTCCGCAAAGCTGCAAGAAAGTTTCAATTAGTCCGCACAAATATGAAATACCAATGAGCCATAAATAAACTATAAACACCTAGCAACCAAATTATTTAGTTTTTGGGGTCAATTAAATCTAGAAAAACTTGACGCAAATTCTAAATTCCATAAAAACAAAGATAACAAGGAGACATGAAACTAGGGGAGCTCTCTAAACTAAATACATTAGGAAAAAAATTATTTCTAGAAAATATGTACACAAATGGTATTTGCCGCTTCTAGATAGAATCATCCTTAAAGGTTGATTCATCCACATATAAGTGAATGGTGCCTCCTGCCATGATTGAACTCAGCAGTTCACCATATTGGAATCCTCCCGCAAGTGAGTTGCATATAAAGGTCACTGAAAGGTAGGGACATGATGCATGGCTTCCTTTTGACTTCCAAATTATGCAACTTAACCCTCCAAACCAATCCCCACCTTTACAGCTTATTATGGGGACCAAGTACAAAATAAAAATACTCATGGAGAGGTAGGGACATGATGCATGGTTTCCTTTTGACTTCCAAATTATGCAACTTAACCCTCCAAACCAATCCCCACTTTTACAGCTTATTATGGGGACCAAATACAAAATAAAAATACTCATGGAGAGGTTCGTAAAAAAGAGAAAGCTGCACAAGCACAAAATAGAACCTGGTCAGACTGCTATTTTCCAAAAATTGAATCATGAAAAAATCAAATTAAAAAAAATCCTAAAAGCCTTGATTTTTGAAAATAAAAAAAAGGACTTCTATCCCCTTTTCAGTCTTGTTAGTACCCTTTTTTTTTTTGAAAAAAAATTCCAAAACAACTTAAAGAAAAAACAGAGAAACACGGTGAGCCAAATACTACCCTAGGCAATAATCACAGGAAGGGGCTGCAAATTCCAAATGTTTTTTTTTTTTTAAAACTAGGGCAAACCTTTTGCTTTTTTTGTGGGCAAGAAAAAATTTGTTTGCAATTAGAACAGCAAACAACAAGAGGCTTAGGATCGGCAGGAAGATAAACCAAACCAAATTATATTGAGGGTCTAAAACTACTGTCAGTCATTTTCTAATCATAATAGCCGAGGGGTTTGAAAATTCTGGCCCCACTCCTACCAGCCTACCATATGATGGGTTCTGCATAATTGATTTCCTTGGAACTGGGAATTCTGATGGCCCCAAATGGCAAAACAGCAAGAGTAGAATGTCCTAAATGGGGCCAACTTTTGGACATGCTATCCACATGGTTTCCTTCCACTCGGGGATGCTTTTCCCATTCAAACACCACGCTATGGTTATCGCACAAACATGACAAATGCTGAGTGATTCTGCATGCGCCACGTGCACGTGCGTGCATGCGTCTGTCCAACAGGACTAATCCCCAAAGTCTATGATTGATTCTGCATCATTCTAACCTATAATATTTAACCAAAGATGTTGAGCAACCAGTCCAGAACTCTAATATATATATATATATATCTCTTATTAGGGGAATGTCAGTATGCATTCATCCCTCACCCTATGGTGAGGGATGCATACATAGATTTCCTTATTTGAACATGAATATTCCTCTTTTAATACAAAGGAATCTATTTGAAATAAAATAAACATAATAATAGAAGTGTGATAAATACAAGGGTATTATAAAAAAAAAAAAAAGGGCTTCATATTAAAAAGTGCACCCATTATGAAAACAACACCAACCAGATACCATAGCACATACTTTTAGGGCCTCAAAGTTTAACAGAGCTGGGTTCTAATTGTGACTCAATCGAACAATGGCCAACGAGTACCACAATTCATAAGGTGGTAGTTGTGTGTGCCAATTCATGCATGAATGTATACAATAATATGGATTAAAGATGGAATTCACACTGAGTTTTAATTTCTTTCCTTGTAGTTTCAGCCAATAATTATAAGAAAAAAAAAGTCAAAAATAAAATTTAACCACGTCTTTTAATAAATAAGAAACATTTATTATAAAGCAAATCCTAAAAGGTAGATAAAGATCCAGGTTCCTGAAAAAATAATCATCCAACAAAGTAGAACAAGAGTTTCTTGCATAAATCAAGACCAATTGAAAACCCTATATCAACCCTCCACTAACCTCTCCTCCCACCAAAAAAAAAAAAAGATCATCATCATCATCATCATCTAAGGCTTATCCCAATCATGTTGGAAAAAAAAAATCCATCCAGAACCCTGTTTTAAAAAGAAAAAAATCATTTGAAACAAACTCAAGACAACAGTTTGTTGCATAAATCAAGACCAATTGAAGACCCCACAAGCCAAAACCAAACTAACATTAAAGGGAAACCCCTAAAAGCTAGACAAACCAACATACAAATCCAGATCCCAACCAAAATAAGCATAAATCAAAGCCAATTGAAAGCCCTTGATGTCAAATCCATATAAAAAAGGAAACCCAAAGAGATAGCTAGATAGATAGACCAACCTGATTAAAAACAAATAAAACCCAATTGTTTCTTGCATAAATCAAGGGGAATTGAAAACCCTACATGTCAGGATATCTCTAGAAAGATAAGTCAGATGAAAACCCAGATCCCAAAACACAAAAGTAATCTAAACTCAAGACCCAAACAGCTTCTCAGAATCAATCAAGCCTCTATTCAAAACCCCAAAACAAGATCTAACCAAATAGCATACCTTTAATCAAGAAGAAAGACAAACAAACAAACAAACAAAGAGGCAAAGACGATCAGATGATGATGTTCCAGATGGAAAAAGTGGAAAGTAGGCTGACCTGATCGAAGCTAATGTGGAAATTCAGAAAGAGATACGAGACGAGTCCGGAGTGGATGGATGGGAGACCGGTAGGAAAGTTTTATAGAGTTTGGATTTGGATATGGACAAGAAACCACTTGCACCGACGGTGTCGGCAAGTTGCAATTTGGACGGCTGTGATTAAACCTGATTTTGGATTCACATAACAAAGTCGGTTCATGGTTCGGCAGATAGGCTACTCCAGACTGAAGAATAATCACTCCCCACTTAGGGGATGCGTGAAAATTAAGCAAACGTGCCCATGACCCAAATTAGTTTTATGGTGGCCCATATGCGGATTCTTTCTGATTGGAGTCAAGCCATTAAATCCAGCCCTTGGATAAGGAAGCCACCCCCCCCCCCCCCCCCCCCCCCCCCCCCCCCCACAAGCCTAGCCCTTCAAAAGGCCATTAAATTTTGGGCTTTTGTTTAAAAAAAAAGAGGTATTTGATCAAAACGAAGGACCTAATGATTTAAACTAAATTAAGATGAATTTAATGTACTAATCACGTAAAAATAGGGATCAGCCTCTAAATGTCCCCTAGAAAAAATCACTAGGTCAGGCTTAGGCCAGATGTGGATAGTACTAGGCCTGGATCATTTATTTTCCTTTAACTTATATTATATATATTCATGTATTGAAATATATATATATATACTAAAATACGCCTTTTGTCATATATTTTGGGCTTTATTTTATGAAGCTTTGTAAATTTTTTAGGACAGAATATAATGGATTTATATGAAATTGTTTCCCTTATGCCTCCAAAATGAATAAGTTTGATGATTGGCATTTGACCTTTTTTTTTTAGTTTTCTTTTTTATTCTGGCATTTATTAGATTTAAAAATTAAAATGAAAAAGGTACATCAATTGCTTTTTCGTTATTGTTGTAATTTATGTAGCTACACTACATATTACTTGTTTGTGTGCATGCTCATTTATGTGCTTGAGAATTGGCATATTTTTCTTTACTAACTATCCTTTATTATATAGTCCATCAGTTCAAAGTGAAGTATAGGTGCATCATAGTATGTATTTTGCTAATATTTTTAGAAACCTATCAAGGTGATGTTGTATATGTCCCGAAGAGATGAATGCCCTTTAAAATGTTTTCTATACTGAAATGCAAGGTAAAACGTTAGCTTTTTTTCCTTTTTTTTTAATAACAATATAATGATTTTATCTGTTTTTATTTGCGGTTCCACATTTCTTCTATTTCTTCTTTGCAATGGAGTTAACTAGAAGAGAGAGTCAAGATCCGAGCCAGATAGGGTTGCCCATCCCCAACTTTTTATTTTCCTTTAAAATAGGAGAAACAATCAGTGAATATTTTGGTTTTTATGCTCTTTGCCACTCCTCAGACTTTTCCCTTTTCTATCCCTCTTCAACTTCTTCTCTTTTTTATCATTTGGTCAATCAGTAGAACTTTTAAATATATAAGGGTAACGTTGTCTTTTAACTTGTATCAGAAATACAACGTATCAAACTACTAGGACCTGTTTGGCATTGTTCATGTATTGTTTCCAATTTTCTGCTCAGAGGTGGTTGTACTAAAATTGGATTGTGCCAAAACGAAACTCTGCAGAACTTATTTGGCAACACTAAATCAAAATATTCTGCTAAGAATATGTTATCCGGAACTTATTTATTAATGGTATAAAATTCTTTTTCCAATGAACGAAAGTAAGAGAATCATAATATCTATGATGTGGACCCACCTTTTAATATTTGCGGCACTTTATTATTAGTATACGTGGGACTTACCTGTGGAAGTTATAACATAGTATCCATTTTTAAAAATTAAAACATTAGGCCCATATTCATAGGATTTATAAGGTAGGCTTACCTTTATAAGAATTATAATGTGGACCCACTATTGAAAATTATAAGAGATTATAAAATGGGTTGACTTTTTTAATGTAAATGTAGGACCCATCTTTATAAATTACAACATAATACACTTATAATGTATGACCACCATTTGTGATCTTTACTATGTCACTCACATTTAGAAATTACAAAATATAGCCACATTTTTGTTATTTTATCTAGAGGATTCGCATTTAAAAATTATAATGTAGTGCCAACCTTTAGAAATTAGAAGAGATTATAATGTGGGACCTTCCTATTTGTTAATTATAAACAGGAATCTTACTTTAAAAATTATATAGTACCCACCTTTATAAATTAAATTATGGGACTACATTTATAGGATTCACAATATGCGCCCACATTCAAAAAAATTACAATATGGCTCCACCTTTTTTTATTTTTTAAAAAAGATTAAAATTTTTTTGAAAGATTAAATATTTTTTTGAAAAATTAAATATGTAAATATTAAATATTTTTTGAAAGATTTTATATTTTTTTCAAGGATTAATTTTTTTAAAAGATTAAATATTTTTTTGAAAGATTAAATATTTTTAAAAAAATATTATTTATTTTTGAAATATTAAATATGTTTTTTTGAAAAATTAAGTATTTTTTTGAAATATGTAATGTTTTTTGAAAGATTTAATATTTTTTTCAAGGATTAAATTTTTTTTTGAAATATTAAATATTTTTAAAAGATTAACTATTTTTTCAAGGATTAATTTATCTGAAAGATTAAATATTTTTTGAGAGATTAAATATTTTTTTAAAGCTAAATTCTTTTTGGAAATCTTAAGTATTTTTTCTTGAAAGATTTTTTTTGAAAGATAAAATATTATTTTTCTGAAAGATAATTTTTTGTCGTCCATAAGTTCAAAGTGAAGTATGGGTGCATCATAGTCTGTATTTTCCTAATATTATTAGAAACCAATAAAAGTGATGTTGTGCATGTCCCGAATAAATGAATGCCCTTTAAAATGTTTTCTATAATGAAATGCAAGGCAAAAGTTAGCCTTTTTTTTATATAATAACGATATAACGTTATTATGTGTTTTTATCTGTAGTTCCACATTTCTTCTAATTCTTCTTTGTAATGGAGTCAACTAGAGGAGAAAGTCAAAATCAGTGATGAGCCACGTAGGGTTGCCCATCCTCAACTTTTTATTTTCCTTTTTAAATAGGAGAAACAATCAATGAATATTTTGGTGTTTATGCTTTTTGCCCCTCCTCGGACTTTTTCCCTTTCCTGTCCCTCTTCAACTTCTTCTCTTTTTTATCCCTTGGTTAATGACAAAGGATAAAAAAATTTAAGGGCGAGTTTGTCTTTTAACTTGTATCAGAAATACAACTTATCAAGCTACTGGCTTCCATAAGGTTCTTATTACTTCTTTTCTTTTATTCTTCTCTGCATGACAATTCACTATGACCTTCTGAATTAAACATGCATCATGCACTCCTCTTTTCTGCATGACAATTCACTATGACATGACAATTCACTATGACCTTCTGAATTAAACATGCCTCTCTCTCTCTCTCTCTCTCTCTCTCTCTCTCTCTCTCTCTCTCTCTCTCTCCCCCCCCCCCCCCCTTTCATTCTCTTTCCTTTTCTTTTTCTTCACTTTCTTTTGTGCTTTGAATACTTAATGTGTGGCACTCATAATGTAGAACATTTTGAATGCTTGCCCATTAAGTTGTGATTAGGTTTTGAATACAAATAAAAGTACTTTAGGAGGTGTTTGTTATTTTAGCTAGTAGAGTGAAGTGAGGTGAATAATCATTTTAAAAGATAAAAAAAAAGTGAAGGGTTAAATTAGTCCCATAATGAGATTTTTTCTATTAGTAAAAAGAGAATGTAACTTTTTTACTTTTTATATTAAAAGTAGATATTTTTTGTCAGGATGAGAAAGTAACTTTTTTACTTTTTGGTGTAAAAAGGTAGAAGATTTTTTTTTTTAAATGTGGTATTTTAATTTGTCTCTTTTAGTTTATAGTGTATTGAAGTATGCCTTTAACTTTATTTGGAGGTGAAATTGTCAAATATGTTCTTAGGGTTTTCTATAGCAATTACAATTGCGTTTAAATGTGCCATCAACTTTAGCATTTCAAAACTTTTGATACTGATTCTCATCTTATGACATTGAAAAAATGATTTGACTTGATTTTTTATTCTTTGTTTTTTTACTATAGTCATGTGCTCACAGGTAAATCTGCTAAAATCATACAATATTAAGAAAATTTCCCTACTCCTATAGACCCCTTATCGAACATTTTGATGTGAAGAGCAATACAATCTCATCATTTTTTATATTTTCTTGGATATAATTAATAAGTAATTTACTAGTTAAATTGCACATTATTTCAAAATTTCATAATTATGTTAACATGTTAATTTTTTTAATTTATTGTCAAATATCATTTTTTAAGTTTTTTTAAATAACTTTCACTTGTTGTAGCATGTAGCACTGGTGGCGAATGACTTGGGTGGGGGTGAACATTTACCTTCCCTAGGCAAAGAAAAAAAAAAGACAAATTTTCAACCGTACCTCCCTCCCTCAAAGTGAAAATCCTAGCTCCACCACTGGTCAAGATGATTGATCTCAAACTGAAAGGAGGAGGATTAATATTTGATTAACACTTGGTGCTCATTGGCACTGTAGGAAAAATTAAAATTTGACTTTCTTGCTTTCAAACCTTGGGCTTGGGCTTGAACCAACCCTAAGAGTGCAAGGGTAGGGTAAGGACCTAGGAGTGCAAGCACTCCAAGCGCTTTGGCCCGCCTAGGCCAAACCTTACATAGATTGAGGGCAAGGTAATGAAAATCCTCAGCCCTGCCATTTGACAATCCTAGATGAAAGGATAGTGAAAGCGTGTTTTTTTGTGAAACTAAATATATAGGAACGCATGGTTAGATGGGCATAACCTTGGTTTTTCTATAATCTTAGAGTGATATCTTTGTATTCATTCCCTTCTCCCCTTTTGGCACTACCACCCAGACGCCCATTTCCTTACTATTTGAGGTACAACTTGGGAACATTGTTTCCTTCATTTTCAACTACTTTTAGTCACTTTTTAATGATTTTAGAGGTTTGTTTGTGTGGAAAAAGGAATATGTGGTAGTAAGAAAAACTGTTATGTTTTTCCATGTAACACCTTTTCGGCCGTTTAGTGTAACATGTTTTCCTCACAAAATATATTGAGGAAAAAAAAAGAACTAACTTTCCTCACTAGAGATGATTTCAATTTTGTATGTGAAAGCTAGGAAGTAGGAAATTGCAAAAATGGAAGTCCACAGAGACCGGAGAGTGGAATACTCTTGCACAAACGCACCCTAGGGCCTACTTATTTAGCATATTCCTAACAAAAAATTGTGATGTTTGGAATTTATAACATTGATATATAGTACACTTGAAGTGGGACTAGTGATGGGTTTGTCAAAACTTTTCAAATCAAGTAGTGATGGGTTTGTCAAAGCTTTTCAAATCAAGTGTGGTGCTTTCTTCAATCCGTATAGAGATCTTTGAAATCAAGAAGAGTGCCACTATTGGCACACAAAATTGTTCTCTCCCCACACATCATGAGAAAGAAAAACCCATGAAATAACCCAAATGCCCCCATCCTTTTTCCACCTCCCCCTCCTCTCGCCTCCCCTTCCCCACCTTTGCCTCCTCCCTCATTGGTTCGCCCCTCCCTCTCCCTCTCCCTCTCCCTCCCCCTCTCTAGCTAGCGATATCTGCTAGGTGGAGAGAGGCGGAGGGAGAGAAGAGGGGGGTGGAGAGAGAGAGAGAGAGAGAGAGAGAGAGAGAGAGAGAGGGCACCGGTGGTGGGGTGTGGAGGGGGCGAAGGAGCGAGATAACAGAGGGGGAGGGAGAGGGAGAAAAAGAAGAGAGAGGGCCCCGGCAGTGGGGTGTGGAGGGGGCGAAGGAGCGAGATAACAGAGGGGGAGGGAGACGGAGAAAGAGAAGAGAGAGGGCCCCGGCGGTGGGGTGGGGAGAGGTGGAGGAGGTAGATAAGAGAGAAAGGAGAGAATAGAGGAGGGGATGAAGACAGAGGGGAGGAGGGTGTAGTCCCCCTCTGCCACCGCCGCCTATCATCACCAAAGCCGGAGGGGGAGGGGGAAAGAGGGAGGGGGTGGAGGTGGAGGTGGAGGTGGGAAAGAGGAGGAGGGGGTGGGGAATGAGAGGAGGGAGGAGGAGGTATTTTGGTCATTTTAAAAAAATTAAAAGGGTGCTGTGTGAAGAGAAAAACTCGGTGTGCCACTAGCAGCTTTTAATCTAGAAATATCTTGTGCAAATGTGTTGGTGATTAACCAGTGAAAGATTCATGTAAACCTCTTTTGTAAAGCCCTTTAATCATAATCGTGACTTTAGGGTGAGACATGAGCATGCTAAAAGTGACTAATTTAAAATATTGAAAAACATGAACGTGTTGACACATAAAAAAAAAATACAAGTGTCACAAGTGTTTTCAGTAAAACATTTCAAGCTTGGTCTAAAATCAAAGGGCACATAAGCCTTAAAATTATGGAACATTGACTTAAATTCATTACTCGAACATCCAAAGTTGCTTAAATTCATTTAAGAGACTCTAAATATGTATAGAAAATATGGGTTCAAGTTTCTGTTAGTGTCATTGTAAGAATGTGTTGTCAATTATTTGACCCTAGTCTAGTCTTGCACTAAGGAAGATCAAGCTACATCAATGAAGATCAAGCCAGATCAAGGAAGCTCAAGGTCCATCAATGAAGATCAAGCAAGTTCAAGGTAGATCAAGTTATATCAAGAAGATCCTTTATGAGTGCCAAGGGATAAGGTAACATTACCCCTTAATATCCATAGAATTAGAATGGGAAAAAGGGTTTTTAAACACCCTGTCTGTGTACTACGGCTTGGACCACGGCTAAGCCGTAGATCCTACGGCTTACTCTCCAGAGAGTATATTTTGAATCATTTTGTTCTACGGCTGACCCTACGGCTGCACCGAAAAAGGGTTACGGCTACGCCGTAGTGTGTTTCAGGGTTAAGCCGTAAAATCTACGGGCCACAGTCCAGAGAGTGCTCCTGGCCATATAATGCCTACGGTTGACCTTGCAGCCAAGCCGAAAGGCCTTCACGGCTAAGCCGTAATGTGATTCACGGCTAAGCCGTAAAGTTTACAGGCCACTTTCCAGAGAGCAGTTTTTGGAAATTTCAGCTTACGGCTGATCCACGGCTAGGCCGAAAGGTACTCACGGCTAAGCCGTATAAGGATTTACGGCTAAGCCGTAAGCTTAACCGTAAGAAGAAATATTGTTGAATCTGGTCAAACTTGTCGTTGGATGTTGTCAGAGAATACGGCTAAGCCGTAGACCATTCTGTTCTTAGCCGTAGATCTATCCGTTAGAGCTTATCTGTATTTAAAGAGGACCTCTCATTTGCTCCAACTACAGACTTTATTACTGAGAAAATCACCAGTATAGCTGAGCCTTTGCACCTCTAGTAAAACCATCTTTAGAGCTCCCACAACCACCTATTCTTCAACACTTAAAGTGCCATTATTATTCCAAGAAGAGTAGTTGGTCATTTAGGAAAGGCTTCATTAAATCTGAGAGAATATCTTAGCCTTCCAAACCCTCTTAAAACCTCTTTCCTTGGCGGAACACTCATTTGAAGATCTTCATCACCAAGGAGCAAGAACGAGAGGTCAAAGCTTGGAGGTAGTCTTTCAAGCATCAAGAGCACCACTCAAAACCAAGGTATACAATTCCTTGTTTAGGTGTTCTTTAATATTTCAAATTCTCTTTGCTGTATTTGGTGGAAGACAAACCACCGCATCAGAAATTGTTGTAGTTGGTGGACTAGATCAAGGATCAACCACCTGATCAAAAACCCAGTTGGTGGAAGACAAACTACCGAATCAAAAACTGTTGCAAGAGGTGTATGTTATGTAAGTACCTCATATTTAGTGGAACCAAGAGAGATTGCTCTTGAGAGTAGATGTAGGTCTAGGACCAAACCACTATAAATCACTGTGTTTATTGCTTGTTGTGTGTGGATGTTGCCTTGTATTCTTGTCACTTGTGTTGATCATTATTTTTAAGCTACATCTTCATTATTCTAGTTGCATTCCTACACACTGTCAGCACTCACAACTCTGAACATCTCTCTTAATCTTCTTGGGGACTCTCAATCTTAATTAATCCTTCAGATTGCACACTAATCAAACCTAATTCTTGGAAAGAAATTTTTAATAGTCCTATTTACCCCCCCTCTAGGACTTGGTGAGATCTAGTTATTGCACTTTCAATTGGTATTAGAACGGGTTACTTCGTAAGGGTGTAATAACCTGAAGTAGATCCATCTTTTGCTAGATTCACCATGAATCCTGAAGGAAGCTCTATCACCCGGCCACCTTTCTTTGATGGAACAAATTATGCCTTCTGGAAAGCCCGAATGACAGCGTTTCTAAAATCCATGGACTGGGCTGTTTGGGAGGCTATAGAGAAAGGCTGGACGGAGCCCACTGAAGAAGTAAACACAAATGGTGTCATAACCACTAGACCATTGGATCCAGCAAAATGGTCTGCTGCTCAGCTACTTCTTAGACAAAATAATGCTAGAGCTTACAATGCTATAGTTTGTGCCATGAATCAAGAAGAATTTAAAAAGATCATAACAACCACTAATGCAAAACAGGCCTGGAGAATCCTTGAAGTTACTTATGAGGGTACCTCAGTTGTCAAAAGATCTAAACTTCAGATGCTCACGAGTCAGTTCGAAAACATTCGCATGGAAGAAAATGAAATGTTTACTGACTTCCATACTAAGCTCATGAAAATTGTAAATGAAATGTGGGCTCTTGGGGAAATTCTTCCGGAAGGTAAAATTTGTAGTAAAATCTTGAGATCACTTCCGGAAAGATTCCATCCTAAGGTAACTTCCATAGAAGAACACAAGGATTCGGAACAAATAAAAATTGAAGATTTAGTGGGATCCCTTCAGACCTTTGAACTCAAATTTAACAATGACAAAAAGAAATCAATTGCTCTAATCACCTCTCATAACACATCTTCCTCTAAAGATGACATAGGAATAACTAGTAATGACGAAAATGAAGGTGTGGCCCTTTTGGCTAAAAGATTTTTGAAACAATTTAAGAAAAAGAGGGTGAAAGATTATAAAAATGAAAACACTAATGATAAATACAAAGGTCGGTCAAGTTCCCTCTTTAGAAGTAAGCATAAGGAGCCTATGTGTTACAGATGTAAGAAATTTGGACACATATCCAACGATTGTCCACTAAAAGGAAAATTAAAAAAGAAGAATCTTGTAGCCACTTGGGACGATTCATCTGAATCAGATTCTGACTCAGATGAATCACATCAAAATGAATCAGACAAATATACAGTTCCGATGGCTACCATTGCAACATTCAATCTCTCTGAGGAAATGGTTAAAATATCGAATGGAGAAATCTCAGGAAGTGAGTCAGAGAGTGAATATGAAAATTCAGATGATGAGGATAATGACAACACCACGGATTCCTATGAACTACTTTATGAGGGAACCTGTAGGCTCGTTGAAACTGTAAGCAATCAACAAAACAAAATTAAGAATTTAAAAGAAAAGGTTGATAGTATTAATGCTGAAAAGGAAGAATTAATCAAAGAACTCAAAGTGTAAAAACCCAATTATCAACAGAAAGAGAAATTGTAATCAAATTAAAAGAAAATACAAGTTCAAATTCAAGGAGCTCCATTATAGAGTTTTGGGGACACTGTATGAAACTCTACGTCCGAAAGGCCGAATTGGATGAAATTTTAATGGAAGGCCTTAGTCATACGCTGGAGTAGTTCTACAAAGTTTTGGCTTGATTGGACATTGTTGACTCAAAGTCAACATACCCATTAAGCCCTGGGGGCACTAAATCGAAGTTTGACCTCTCTAAGGCTAAATCATTTGAAAATTGGATGGAAACCTCAAAATGGGTTCCTTATCAAAACCTCAAAGTTCTATGGCCATCTGAGATCAATTGAGCCCCAAACAATTGAAGTATGGGCCGACCTTGACCAAAAGTCAATAGATGGTGTGACCCACTTTTTCAAGTCAAAGCCCGATGAAAATTTTATGGTATGCCTAAAATGATGTCATAGTCCATCCCTCCAAATTTCATGAGTTTGGACATCATTTGGGCCCAAAACCATATTCATTGGACCACTTATACGTAAATGGGTCAAGTGGCTCAACAGCAACCTAGGCCCAATCTAACCCAAGCCTGTCTCAATTGTGTGGGAATAGTTTTAAGTAGTTCCTAGCAGTTATTGATTTGAAAATAACTGCTGCACATGTGGGCGACAGTTTATGGCAGTTCCAGCAATTCCTGTGGCCTTTAATTTGAAAATACAATTACTCTGAGAGAAAATAAAAAAACCTTTCATTATAGTTTTCTGAAGGTATCTCTTTTTCATTCGGGAGTTTCACAACAATAGGCTATATTTTTTTTTCATTTTCTCATCCTCTGCAAGTGCTTTTTGCAATAAGACTCTGTAAAAAATTAAGCTCCCTCATATGTTATAACAATGACTTCTGCAACCATCTCCAACCTTTTCAAGGGGCTGCAGTAAGCCTCAAGTTCTGCAAAATTTCTACGCTATCTGCAACCCTTTCTTTTTATTTTTCTTTCTTTTTCTTTTTTTAATAAAATTTTTAGTTTCTTCCCTGTAATTTCTTCTCATCTGTAAACCACTTTTTTTTATTACATCTGAGACAAGAGGGAGAAGCCTTGTTAAAAATTATAAATGGCTTACTACCCGAGGTCAAAGTTGAACCCATGTAAACAAAGGAAGTTTTTCTCCCATTTTTCCATTTGTCAAAGTTTTGCGAGAATGGCTAGATTCATCTTAAAATGAAATTTTCTTCAAAACAGAAAATTGGCCCCAATCTGTGGGAAAGGATGAATGGCTCTAATTGTGATCAATATCGGTTAAAAAAAAAAGATGTGAAAAATAACAAAAACAAAGTTCAGATGGTGACAAGCATCGACCCCTTACTCCTTTTGACCTTCTTGAGCTTCCTCAAGGAATACTAGAACTTGGATTTGGTGAGACCTCATTGGTGGCCCAGAGCCTCATCCGGTAGATCTTGGGGTTTTCACCTGATGTCGTTGGGAGAGCTCTCCCCACCACTTGATATTGATGGAACCTAAAAGTCACCATTTCTTTTCTTATCTCTGGTGGCAGAGGAAAAAGTATCAAGCCCTAGATTTTGATTTTTGGGTCGAGTCAGTTTGTTGGGTTTGAGTTGGGTTAAGAGGGATTAGATAGATTAATTAAATACTCTTGGGCCTTGGGCCTAAGCTTTTTTTTACCTTTTTAAGCTAAAAAGATTTTTTTTGAAAATTTGTAAAACTCATTAGAAGCAGGGAGCCCTTCTTTGTAAATTAGAAAAACTTTTACATAACATTAAGCCTTCAGGTTTTTCCAATTCTCCCATCTTCTTCCTTTCCTCTGCAACGCCCTAGAAGCTTTCCGGGGAGGAACTAAGGTTTGATCTTCAAATCTACTATTAGCATCGAGATCTAGGCAAGTGGATAACTGTAAATAATGTCTTTTTATTTCTTGTTGAATAACATGCTTTGATATGATCTTTTGATTAGGATTAAATCTTGATTAGTGATTAACAATATAAGATTTGAAACCATGATGATTTGACTTCTTTTACTTAAAACAAAGAATATGAATGAACAGATATTTAAAAAAAAATTTCTGTGTTGCCGCAACGCTGCTTGGCAACACTGCCTGGGCCTGTTGCCCAGCCTAGCTGGGCAGTGGCCTGGCCCGGCTGGGCTGGGCTGGCTGCCTGGCGGGCCTGGGTCGTGGCTGGGTCGGGTACATCAGGTTGGGCCCCTTTTTTTTAAATATAATTATAGTAATAATAATTATAATAAATAAATAAGTAAATAGGATTTAGGATATTCTTTATAAATGATTTAGAATGTTGTTTTGATTAATGGTTTAGTATATTAATAGTGATTGATTATATTATTTGCTCCTGAATTAGGTGTTATTAGAACTTTAGTTAAAATTGTTTACAAATTTAATTAAGGTTTGATTACTTGTGATCAATAGTTTATTTAGATTAATTAGAAATTTAATAGAGATTTAATTGGGAGTGATTAAGTCTTAATTAGAAAGTATCTGAATTTCTAATTTGGATTTTGATTGAGTTTAAATTTTGAATTTGAATTCGGGATTGATATCTTTTGTTTTATATAAGATGATAAGATACTTTTATACACTACAAGGTTAATTAAGAACTTAATTATTCCCTTTTCTCCTTTTGATCATAATTCAAGTTTTGATTTGGAATTTGAATATTCTTTTACCCAATTTGTAACACACACTAATTATACATAATTAGATTAGATGATTCATGTCTTTTTAGAAAAGTTGGTTGAATGTCTAATGAGGATTAGATTGAATTCAGAATGGGAATGTGAGATTCGGGATGTACCACATGATAGGCATTGGAAGTAGGATATCGGCATCGTGGACTCACATTTTTATTGTGAAAGAGGGTTGGTTCTCATGTGTATATTTAACTAACTATAACCATTAGGTGAATTAATACTTACCCTTAGAGAATTTGAATTGACACACGATCATAATACACATTCAAATTAAAACGTCTAAATACTCAAATTGATATTAGGTTGAAAATTGGGATTAAGGGTTTCATATCATGGTTCATTCTGCATCGGTAGACATATGTATTTGTAAATATATATATGTATATCTGACCGACTGCAATTCGGAGGTGGACGTATGCCATCGAATTAGTGTGTATTGTGGAATATGGTACACAGCTATGCCATCTGTTATATCTAGCGAGAATACCCGTTTTTATTTATTTGTCTGTGGAAATACCCGTTTTTGTATATTATATTTGTGGGAGTATCCGTTTTGGTATATTGTATTTGCACGGACACCCGTTTCTGTGCATTCATGTTATTGGGTTTGCATTCAATATGTTTTGGGACAAATTGTAATATATGCTTTAAATTAATTGATTAACACCATTGCTTGCAGTTTATCCTTTTGCCTGATTACGTCAATTTGACATACTACTTTTGGTGTGTAGATTCCGTTATTGGTGCAGAGCCGGAGGGTCAGGCGACGCAGGAGATTCTGTCAAATGGCGGAGTTATTGAGTGGAGCACCGATGACATCGTCTGAGGTGTCTTAGAGTTAGTGCAGAGATCGAAACTTTAGATTATGTAATAAGGCCTTGTTTAAGGCCATTAGTTTATTCATTAAATTTATTTGTCTTGGAATTATAACTTTAATTACTATGCTTTGAAGCACTTGGCCTTGACTTTATTATTATTGAGATTTGTTCTTTGGTTGATGTATGATATTCATCTGCAATGATTATAGATTTCAGTTTCGCGTGTGATTATGGTTGCTTGATCACCAAGCATATTCTCACGAAGGACTTCGATTCACCTAGAATTGGTGCCTGTATTGTTTATGTAGGAAAAGTTTTAATTGGCCCCAATTCTCACACCCTTAGAATTGAGTTTGGATCTGGCTCAGTTTTAGAGGCATGACAGATGGTATCAAAGCAGGTCAAGTTCTAGAAGTTCTAAAAGATTCTAGAATGTAGGTCCAATGTGAGGATTAGAAATTTTAAGTGGGAACATTGGGGTTTTGATGCATATAACTGTATACGAATTTTAGTATGGTTTAGATTACAGGAGTTTGTAATCCTCCGCATTTTTGGTCGTTTAGTATCTAACAAATCGCTGTTTTACAGACATGACAGACATGGCACTTAGAATAAGGAAAACAAAAGCTAACCCATCCAATTTGAAGTTGGGTGAGCCTAGCCGTACCGTCAATGATTCAATACAGACTTTGCTCCAGACTATGTTAGCTCATCAGCAACGTCAGGATCAACAGATAGCACAGTTGTTGGAAGTTGAGCAGAGGATGAATCAACCTCATACGACGCATGCAACTCAGCCATTGATAATGCTACAATCAACGCCTGTGGTACGGCCTCAAGTAGTGGATCAAGCAACATTTCAGATTGGTGTACATGAGACTTTGCAGAGGATCAAGCAGCCTCAGGTTGTTGTTGCCCCCAGACCCCATGATCTAAATGATGTTTTTGAGAAGTTTAAAAAAAGGGGTCTGCCGAAGTTTAATTGGGGTGAAGATCCAATGGTGGCGGAGGAATTTCTCATCCAAGTGGAGAAGATATTTGAGAACCTAGTCTGCATGGGGGTACAAAAGGTTAAGTTGGAAGCTTCCATGTTTCGAGTTGTGGCAGACAGGTGGTGGACTACCGTTAAGGAAACATATGAGGGGATTGCTGAAGAGGTGGTTTGTACTACTTTTCGTAATCAGTTCCATGATAAGTATGTACCGAAGCATGTTCGCATTCAGAAGCGAATAGAGTTTGATAGATTTAAGCAAGAGAAATTTGTCCGTTCGGGAGTATGAGCTACAGTTTATCGGTCACTCTCGTTTCGCACCAACTCTCATCACTCCAGAAAACAAGAGGATTCGACGGTTCCTCGATGGCCTTCGACCAAATATACTACTACATACAAAATCACAAGTTCTGAATACTTACCAGGCATATTTGGATAAGGCATATTGGGCCGATGAGGTGATTGGGTGCATGGCTCATACAAGCCAACCCACGCAGAAAGTTGATCCGTCTTTGGCCCCACAACATCAATTCAAGAAGCAGAAAAGGGAGTCTTGTGGTATTTGTGGCAATAACCACCCAACATCTAAGTGTTGGAGGCAGACATGGGGGTGTTTTCACTGTGGAGACACTAGTCATTAAGTCAAGGATTGCCCTAAGAAGAAAGGCCAACAGTATTGGCAGACATTTACACAGGGAGCTCCTATTCAAGCACAGTCTCTGAGACAGATAGGTCCAACTCCCTTACAATAGCAATGACCACAGGCACCGTAGCAACGGATGCAGTTATACCGACCTCCCCAGCAGCCTCAACCTCAGAAAGGACCTCAGTGACTACCAGGGCCTAACAGATAGCAATTAAGGCCCCGGCAGGCAAGCAGAGTGTATGCCATAATTGAGGAACAGGCTGATGCTGAAAAGAACATTGTGGAAGGTATTATTTCTATTTGTGATAATCATGCTAAACCTTTATTTGATCCTAGTTCTACCCATTCCTATATTTTCCCTGGTTTTGCCTTGAAGATTGGTGTTAAAGCAGCTGAGTTGTCATTTGATTTAATTGTGATTACCCCGGTAGGTAAAAAGGTTATTTGTTTGAAATACTACCCTTATTACAAATTGTTGATAAGTGGAGTTGTGTTAAGGCTTATTTAATATTGTTGGTGATGAATGACTTTGACGCCATTTTGGGTATAGATTGGCTTGATACTTATAACGCAGTTATAAACTGCCATGTCAAGACGGTTAAGTTAACAGCTGATGACGGCATCGAGGTGCTATTTGTGGGATCTAAGAAGAAGGTCGTTATAAATGATATCAGAGCTTATCACCAGTTAGAAATGTAAGACCCCCAATTCTTCTAAGAAAGCCCTTGAGGCAGGATCAGGATAGAGCCAAGGTGTGCGAGCCTATGAGTCAAGATAGGGAAATCCGCAAGGGACACGAGTGTGGAATGCTTCGGTCCCATATCGCCTGGTGAGGTTAGATGGATCCACACGGGGACGTGTGGCCTTAAGTGGGGTATATTGTAATACCCCATCCCACATCGCTTATGAATGAAATATGAGTCTAGTATATAATGAACCATGTAGATTACTACTAATAACTTGGGCATAAGCATTTTAGGTCACGTGATAAGCTTACCAAGTTACTAGGTGTTGGGAGAGAAAGAAGAACAAGAATAAGCACACAATCACATAATAGAAACGAGATTTACGTGGTTCACCCGATGTGGGCTACGTCCACAGAGATTTAAACATGTTCACTATTATTGGAGATCTCACATAAAAAGAACAAACCTCTTCTTGTGATTAAAAGAGTACAGAACTCTCTCTAGGGCTTTTCTCAGCAGAGCAACAACCCTCTCTCTTTCTTACACCACTCAGAATAATACAGAAGCCCTAATTAATAATACCCTGAGTATTTACATCCGTCGAATATGGCCTTATAACAAAGGGTCCAGATTAAACCGACAGATAATATATTAACCCCAATAAATATTAAATATACCCAAATCAAGCTTTACCAACCCATCAATATCCCACTTGAAGACTGATCACACTAAATGGCAATGACAACAACAGAACATGACTTCAAAAGTCAACACTTTGTCTTCAAACAAGAAGTCCAACTGAAGCTGAGCATACCTTCAGTTTCTCTATATTCACTACCTTTGTAAGCATATCTGATGAATTTTGACTTATCAGAATATTGTCCAGTTTCAACACCTTTTCTTCTAGAAGCCACCGTATGAAGTGATATCTTATGCAAATGTGTTTGGTTCTTGAATAAAAAGCCAAATTCTTTGCAAGATGAATGGCACTCTGACTATCATTGTACAGCTTGCTGTCGTCCTGCTTCTTATGCAACTCTTCCATTAACTCCTACAACCAAATCATTTCTTTACTAACTTCTGTAGCAATAACATACTCTGCTTTTATAGTTGAAAGTGCAACAACATCTTGTAATTGTGATTTCCATCTGATTGCCACATTGCTCAAGGTGAAGACATATCCAGTAGTACTTCTACTTTTATCAAGATCTCCTGCCAAGTCTGAATCAACATAACCTTGCAGTTTGATTTTTGATCCTCCAAAACACAATGCTGTATTAGTAGTACTTCTCAGATATTTGAAAATCCACTGGACTGCTTCCCAATGTGCTTTCCTAGGGTTACCCATGAATCTGCTTACAACTCCCACTGCATAAGCAATATCAAGTCTTGTGCTGATTGTAGTATACATTAAACTACCAACAGCTAAAGCATATGGGATCTTAGACATGTCATCTTTCTCCTGTTTTATCTTAGGAGACAACTCTTTTGAGAGTTTGAAATGGCTTGCTAATGGAGTGCTAACTGGCTTAGCACTTTGCATATTGAACTTGTATAGGACCTTTTCAACATATTCTGCCTGAGACAACTTTAGTGTTCGGTTTGTTATGTCTTTACTGATTCTCATACCGAGAATATGATTTGCAGCACGCAAATCCTTCATTTCAAACTCCTTTGACAACTGTTTCTTTAAATTACTTATCTTATGCACGTTTGATCCTGCAACAAGCATGTCATCTAAATATAAAAGGAAAATGATATAACAGTTATTAAAACTTTTGTAATAACAACAGTGGTCTGCATTATATCGTTTGGAACCTGTGTTGCACATAAACCTGTCAAATTTAATATACCATTGTCTTGTGGGCCTGCTTTAAGCCATATAAACTCTTTTTGAGTTTACACACCATGTCCTCCTTTCCTGAGACAACATACCCTCTGGTTGATGCATGTAAATATATTCTTTTAAGTCACCATAGAGAAATGCAGTTTTAACATCTAATTGTTCAAGATATAAATCTTATACTGCTACAATGCTCAAACTACTTCTGATTGTGTTTAATTTAACCACAAGAGAAAATAATTCAGAATAATCAATACATTTCTTCTGTTGGAAGCCTTTTACAACTAGTCTGGCCTTGTATCTCTTACTGCCGTCATGTTCATCTTTCAACCTGTACACCCACTTGTTATGCAATGCTTTTTTTCCCTCAGGCAACGGAACTGAGTCCCATGTCTGATTTGACAATAAAGATTGCATTTCATCTTCCATGGCTTGCTCTTACTTAGCCCAAGTATCAACCATCAGTTAACAACAAGTAATACAATGAAGGCAAATAACGTTGTGTAGGCTTAGGAATCCTAGAGGACCTTCTTACTGGTGTAGGTGTATGAGGATCCACCTGTGGGTTTACATTTTCACGTGCTTTAGATGCATCATCTTCAGGAATGTCCTCTACATCTACGTACTCTGTATTGTCCTTTTACACATTATTGCTATCCTTATCCAAAACTTTTTCATTGAATACAACATTTCCACTTCTGATGATTTTTCTATTTTCTTCATTCCAAAAGCGATAACCAAATTCATATGAACCATATCCAATGAAAGTACATTTCCTGGATTTATGATCTAACTTGTCCCTTTTCTCAGCATCAACATGAACATACGAGATACAACAAAATACTTTTAAGTGTGAAAGATTTACCTCTTTTCCAGTCCAAGTTTTCACTAACGATCCACCATCTAAAGGTACTAAAGGCCCACGATTGATCAAGTATGCAACAATATTCACTGCTTCTGCCCAAAACTGCTTAGGCAATCCAGCATGCAGCCTAATGCTTCTAGCATGCTTTACAATGGTTCTATTCATACGCTCTGCCACACTATTTTGCTGTAGTAAATTAGTAATAGTCTTTTCTTGCTTTATCCCATTTGTGGAGCAATACTCTTCAAATTTTTTGCTGCAGTACTCTCCCCCGTTATCAAACTTTAGGCATTTCAATTTCAGACATGTTTCATTTTTAACCAAAACTTTCCACTTTTTGAAAACACCAAACACATCAAACTTGTGTTTCATAGGATAAACCCATAATTTTTTGGTAACATCATCAATGAATGTAACAAAGTAAGAAGATCCACCAAGAGAAGGTACCTGTGTTGGTCCCCACACATCCGTGTGAACCAGTTCTAACTTTTTTTTGGGTTGCCTCCCTATTTTAGAGAAAGTAACTTTATTTTGCTTTCCAAAAACACAGTCTTCGCAGAACTCTAAGTCCAAAGACTTGAGGTCTTGTAGCTTACCTTTAGAGTGAAGAATTTTCATCCATTTCTCACTGATATGTCCAAGTCTACAGTGCCATGTGTTTGAGTCCGTATCTTTATCTGCAACTGCAATGGAATCAATACTGCTATTTGTCAGATAAATAGTACCTTCTTTTTTACCGTGAGCAATAACCATACTCCCTTTTGTCACCTTCCAAGAGTCACCTCCGAAGATTGTGACATAATCAGAGTTTGCAAGCTAACCAACAGATATAGGGTTTCTTCTTAGGCTCGGTACATGCCTAGCATCATTTAATTGCCATGTACCTTGGTTTGGCAATTTAATCTGAATATTTTCTTTGCCAATTATGTCACAAGGTTCATCATCACCAAAATAGACTTTTCCGAAGTCACCTTTCACATAATTTTGGAGAAATTCTCTGTGTGCAGTGGTTTGAAAGGATGCACTAGAATCTATAACCCAAGATTCAGATTTATGATTAAAGAAATAATTAAAGCATCTTAAACAGTATCACCTGCAACATTGCGGAAGCATCATTATCATTATCATTATTACCGTTCCTTTGCCTATTTTTCTTTAGTGGAGCTCTGCAGTCCTTTTTTACGTGTCCCTTTTTGCCATAATTTCAGCATGTGAACCCGCCTTTTGACGATCTTGACTTACTTTTTGATTTAGATCTTTCACGATTTTGACCTCTCTCAGTTTTCCTTCCTCTATTTTCTACATTCAGTGCACTTCCTGATTATTCACCTAAGGGTTCCCTGCAAAGTTTTTCATCGATGACAGCACTCACAACATTATCAAACTTCAGTTTACTTGATCTCGATGAATTACTCAGTGAAGTAACTATACTACTCCAACTATCTGGTAAAGAAGATAACAATAATAGTGTCCAAATCTCATCATCAAAATGTATTTTTACCCGTGACAACTGGCTCATGACTGTGTTAAACTCATTTATATGTTCAGCGACAATCACACCTTCAACCGTCTTTATGTTAAACAATCTTTACATAAAATATACTTTGTTTGAAGTAGATGATTTTTTATACATTCGTGAAAGGGCAGCCATAAAATCTTCAGTGGTTTGCTCTTTTGAAATATTAATGAAACAGATTTTGTTAAAGAGAGTCTGGTCGTACCTAAAGCTTTTCTATCAAGTACCTCCCATTTTGGATCTGACACAGTCCAGGCTTTTTGGCTTTTCCTCCAAGTGGCACGTAGAAGTTCTTCTAGTAAAGAAGATCCTCTATCTGCATCTTTCATAATACAAAATTTTAGCCATTGAATTTTTCAATCGTTTGCTTTGTGTCATCCGTTATTGCTCCCACTCAAACCAAAGCTCTATTTGCTTGATTATTTTTCTGTCAATCAAACAGTCAATCTGTTCTGTCTATCTCGTAGATCTCGTCACTATGAGTGCACAGAAAAAAACGGAGCACAATTCGGAGTCCAGATGACCTCAAAATTTGCAAAACAATTCTGGCCGTTGAATCTGGTCAAACCTGCCTATTGACTGATGCTAACGTCATTGCTGACATCACTGCTTGTTCTGCTGGGCTTCTGAAATAGACCCGGGTTGTGTTCACGTGACTCGAAATTGAACTAAAATATACTCACTGGGCTTGATTGTGAGTTGGGTCGACTTGAGTGGACCCGACCTAACCTGAACCTGAGCTGCTGGTAATTGGACCCTACATGATGGGTCAGGCCTGACCTGACCTGACCCGGCCTGCAATCTGTGTTGCTACCTAGGCTTCACTGCTAGCAGGTCAGGTCAATTGCGACCAGACCCGACGCTACTATCCTTTTGGGTGGGCTACTTGCAAACAAGTTAGGTCAAGTTCAACCCGACCTGATTTCTACCTAACTCGTTGTCCGGCCTTCTCCTTCCTCTGTTCTGGTTCTGTAACCAGAGAGCTCCCTAGCCCTTTTCCTTGGCTATGGCGAACGGTGGACTAGCAGCGCCGGTGACAGTGAGGCACTAACAACAGAGGGGCGATCGGAGCATGTCAGCTTGGCAACGGCAGGGAGTAAACCGAGAGCCCTTTCTTCAGTCTTTTTCGTCTGATCTAGCGATGGCAAGGCAGGGTAGCAGCGACTGCACCCCTGCAATGGACGGTGATTGTGCAACAGCGACGGCAGCCTGCACTCGGTCTCTGGTGATCGTAGCAGCCGTTCTTCTACGGTGAAGGCTTGTTGCTGCGTTCCTCTGCCTTCTCCGATCCTCTTCTCCCGACGATGATATATGGAAGTCCCACGAGTGATCTCTGATCTTCTTTGGCCAAACAGACGGCTCGAGCCGATCCCTCCTATTTCCTGTGACGACAAATAGAAATCTGATCTCATACGCCGGTGATCACAACCACAGCAATCACTCCGAGATCTGAACCTTCTCTCTGATACCAGTTGTTGGGAGAGAAAGAAAAACAAGAAAAAGCACACAATTACACAATAGATACAAGATTTATGTGATTCACCCAATATGGGCTACGTCTATGGAGATTTAAACTTGTTCACTATTGTTGGAGATCTCCCACAAGAAGAGCAAATATCTTTTTGTGATTACAAGAGTACAGAACTCTCTTTAGGACTTTTCTCAGGAGAACAACAACCCTCTCTCTTTCTCACACCACTCAAAATAATACAGAGGCCCTAATTAATAATACCTTGAGCATTTACAATTGTCGGATCTGATCTTACAACAAAGGGTCCAGATTGAACCGACAAATTACATATTTACCCTAGTAAATATTAAATATACTCAGATCAGGCTTCACCAACCCATCAATGGGCTAGTGGGATACTCAGGTCATTACAAGAAGAGATGCCAAGAGGGATATCTGTCACAACCCGAGCCCAGGGACCGGGGGTCAGAGAAAATCTAACCAATGACACACGTACTCCCGTGCATGCACACCTGGACCTCGTCCAAGCATACACACACAAGGGATCATTCACACGTGCAAACAACTGTACGCGGAAGCTGTACGTATCAAGGCATACCACAATATACCAAAAGACATAGGAGATTACAAATGATCATAAACTGATAACAATAACAATAACAAAATACAGGAACGTATGTTACGGAAGAGGGCTCCCAAAAATCAAAATACAATATACAGGTATCACTCGAAGCCCTTAGTGCAATTACAGAAAAATCCCCTCAATAGACTCCAACACAAGGAATGGGGAAAACCAGAATGATGCAAACCGTACTCTGGAGGATGGATCAAGTCCACTCCTCTAGGCCGGAGGGGGCCTCGCGAGCCTCTCCTGCAGTCGGGTCGACCGACGCAGGATCGGAAGAGGGATCTGAGCCTGCAACACACAAGACAAACGTATAAGTACAACGACTTAGCAAAGTATAAGCCAACAAGAAGATAACACGAATTGTGTCTAAAACTGAAGAATACCGAACAATAGTCATAATGCAATATCCATAGAAATTTTGTCTGTATACTAAACAATTATGCAAATGAATAAGCATGCTATCAGAATCATAAACAGGTAACAATCAAGTGGCTACTACATTGGCCATTTTCTCCCTTACGAGAGCAATCAGGATGAGAACACCAGCGACCGGGCCAGGGTACGCATGGGTCTCTAGTTCCCGGGGTCCGGAGTCCCAGGACAATCACACTCTGCAGAGGCAAACACTTAAACTAAACCAAAGTTAACCCCGTCGGGTATCCTAAGGCTGAGGCTCAGTAGTGCCAAGACCAATCACAATCAATCGGATGATGCACCTCAATCAATCAATCAATCATGTCATATCACTTATCACTTACAGATCTCACATATCATGCTGAACAAACAATAGGAAGTGCATCGCATATACTGATACTGAATGTACATAAGCAATTACAGGAAGTGCTGACAATGAGTATCAATCACAAGCACTGACTCATAACTGATGCAAGTTCTCCAATGGAGCAACGGTATAACACAATACACAATAATAGAATGGTTCCACCCGGGCTTCGCTCTGGGGTTGCTGCATTTCCCACAGAATCGAGAGGTCCAGCGTAGAACACATAAGAGGGCATAAACCGTAATCAATATGCTGTACAACTCAAACCAATCCAGTACTTATACGAATCAAGGATCCATTACAAGCCAATCCTACACTAATTATCCAGCGTCTCTAACCGTGCATGTTGATGTAGTTTTAAGTTATCCGATGCACCATTGTCTAGTGTTGCAGTGTCTCGAGTGTGCATCGAAGTCCCTTAAACCAACACCCATGGGGAGGTGCTAAACAGCTGGATACAAGCATGAATGATTCACAGCCCTTGAGATCATTCATGTCATTCAAACATTCCATTGGGCATGTCCAGGTTAGCTACATTCTAACATGAAAGTCATATACGGTCTTTTGCTTAAACCTAATCCTTTTCATTCAATTCTCAGGGTCTCACGGTGCAGCCGTAGGTAACCTTACGGCTTAGCCGTGGCATCTTACGGCTTAGCCGTACTATGCACTGCGGCTGAGCTGAGGTTCCCCAAATATCCCTTCGGATTTACGGCTTAACCGTATTTTGCTCTACGGCTCAGCCGTATCTTGGTCCACGGCTTAGCCGTAAGACAATGTACGGCTTAGATCAGGCTGGGCCGTAGAAGAATGTCAAATTGCCAACATCCAGTTATTTTCAGATAACAGTCTGTACTGTTCTACGGTTTGGTTTACGGTTGGGTCTCGGCTTAGCCGTAAGCCATTTTACGGCTTAGCCGTAGCACATTTCACGGCTTAGCCGTGAGTGCACGGACTCATTTTTCTGAACTTGTTACAGTCATACAGAAAGTGCACAAAACAGCTGGAAACGGACACAGAACAGCAAAATGAGCTGAAATAGGCTGTCTAACACTGAGAAATACAATAAAGCATAAAACACAACAATCAAATAACTATCAATCGGTGTTCACACATCTTGGGCTTATACTTGCCTCACAAATGGAAATCACTCGTTGCTTGGCTCAGTCCGCTGGAATCACACACGCGAATGGCTCCTTTCTTCCTCCCTCAAGCAGCGAGCAACAGAGAAGGAGAAGGAGAGAAAGAGAGCTGTCGAGAGAGAGAGACAAACAGAGAGCGAGAGAGACGATCGAGAGAGAGACAGGGAGTAGGTGGGATTTTATAACTTAATTTGAGTCGAAATTGCACTTAGGTCCAAGCAGCTTATGCAAATATCAGTTTGAGTCAAATGACAGTCCAACGAAAGCAAACGAACTCATTCGGATCCAAGACAGTTACGACAATCGACAAGCTCGACGAAATACACGCGCTGACGTCAAAATGACGCAAAACTGACAAGGTCAATCAAAAGCCAAAATTACGAAAAAGGGCTCGATCTACTTAGACCAAGTCAAACTCAACCCAAACGATCTCTCTACGAGGCAAAACCAAAACAAACAAAATCAAAACACACTTAGCGATAAAAACACACACAAGTACCCACTAATCCGGGTCAACTCGGGTCGGAGTGTTACATCCTCCCCCACTTGGACATCATTCCGTCCTCGGAATGAAAGCGTACCTGAGCAAACAGATAAGGATACTGACGCGCCATCTGATCTTCTAATTCCCACGTGGCTTCATCAGGTCCATGATGTTCCCAAAGTACCTTGACCCATCGAATAGTCCTCGTACGCAAGAGCTGTTCTCTAGTTCCAACAATACGGAGCGGACGCTCAACGTATGACGCATTAGGTTGCATCTGAATGTCATCGTATCGAATCACGTGCGTCGGGTCTCGAACATACTTGCGAAGCATAGACACATGAAAAACATCGTGTACTCCAGAAAACTCCACGGGTAGAATCAATCTGTACGCTAGATCACCAATCCGGCTCTTGATCTCAAATGGACCCACATATCTTGGCGCTAACTTGCCTTTTTGACCGAATCGTACCGTGCCCTTCATCGGTGAGACCTTCAAGAATACCCAATCTCCAACCTGAAATGTCAAGGTTCTTCTACGCGTATCTGCATAGCTCTTCTGTCTCGATCGGGCAATCTTCAAATTGTCAATCACTTTCTGAACTTTCTCTGTAGTCTCAGCAATGATTGTCGGTCCGTGGAAACTCCTTGTTCCAACTTCTTCCCAGCAAACAGGACTTCTACATTTCCGTCCATACAGAGCTTCATAGGGTGCCATTCCAATACTCTCGTGGAAACTATTGTTATACGCAAACTCGCACAACGAGAGATGCAAATCCCATTCTTTCTCGAAATTCAGCACACTGGCCCGTAACATGTCCTCGAGCGTCTGAATAGTTCGTTCTGACTGTCCATCAGTCTGCGGGTGATACGCCGTACTGAAGCTCAACTTCGTTCCCATGGCTTCCTGGAATGCTCTCCAAAATGAAGAAACAAAGCGGCTATCTCGATCTGACACAATCGACACGGGCGTACCATGTAGTCTCACGATCTCATCAACAAACTTCTCCGCCATCTCGGAAAATGTCATGCCTTTCTTGAATGGAAGAAAATGGGCTGTCTTCGTCAGTCTGTCCACGATCACCCAAATGGCACTGTTCTTCTTGCTCGTCAGGGGTAAACCCGAAACAAAGTCCATCGAAATGTGCTCCCATTTCCACTGGGGAATATGCAATGGATGTAAGGAACCTGGAGGTCTCTGATGGTCAGCTTTCACCCTTTGGCAAGTCAAACATCTGGCAACAAACCCAGCAATTTCCCTCTTCATGTTATTCCACCAGAATCTGTCCTTGAGAGCTCGGTACATCTTCGTACTTCCAGGATGCATAGAATAACGTGCATGGTGTGCTTCTGTCATCAAACTCTCCTTTAAAGCATCTACTGCTGGCACACATAATCTGCTCCTGAAATACAAAACATCACCTTCCAAACGAAAGTCTGGTCGATCTGCAATGCTATCTCGGATTCGCCTCAACATCGCATCTTCAAACTGCTGGTCTTTAATCCGCTGAATAATATCAGGCTGAAAGCTCACTGTACTGGCAAGTGTCAAACGGTTCTCCACCGATTGCAGTTCCACTGGCTGTGCGTGCCTCACAAAATAAAGGCTGTCCAAAGCCTGAAGAATCTCCGACTTCCTACTCAAGGCATCTGCAACAACATTGCCTTTCCCTGGATGGTACTTGATGGGGAAATCAAAATCCTTAATCAACTCAAGCCACCTTCGCTGTCGCATATTCAACTCAGACTGCGTGAAGAGATACTGTAGACTATGATGATCTGAATGCACTTCAAATGTCACGCCATACAAATAGTGTCTCCACATCTTCAACGCAAAAACGATGGCTGCCAACTCTAAATCGTGCGTGGCGTAGTTCTTCTCGTGCTCCCGAAGTTGTCTCGAGCCATAGGCAATCACCTTGCCATGTTGCATCAAAACACATCCCAAACCGACTCGAGAAGCATCTGAATAGATCATAAATCCTTCATGTCCATCTGGTAACGTCAAAACTGGAGCCGAAGTAAGCTTCTCCTTCAACATCCGGAAATGGCACTCGCATTCGTCCGTCCACAGAAATGGGACACTCTTTCTGGTCAATCGAGTCAATGGTGCAGAAATCTTGGCAAAATCTTGAATAAAGCGACGATAATATCCGGCTAATCCAAGAAAACTCCGTATCTCCGTCACAGTCTTTGGGCTGGGCCAATTCATCACTGCTTCAACTTTCATCTGATCCACTGCCAACCCATCTCGTGAAATGGTATGACCAAGAAAAGCTACCTGCTCGAGCCAAAAATCACACTTCGACAGCTTGGCATATAAACGATGCTCTTTCAACAACTGCAAGGCTCGACGTAGATGTTCCTCATGCTCCTCTGGGGTCTTCGAATACACCAAAATGTCATCAATAAAGACCACTACAAAACGATCCAGAAAAGGAGCGAAGATCCTGTTCATCAAAGCCATAAAGGCAGCAGGTGCATTGGTTAATCCAAATGGCATCACGAGGAACTCAAAATGTCCGTACCGTGTCCTGAAAGCAGTCTTCGCAATATCGTCTTCCTTCACCCGGAGTTGATGATACCCCGATCTCAGATCAATCTTGGAAAAATAGGCAGCACCTTGAAGTTGATCAAACAACTCATCAATACGCGGCAATGGATATTTGTTCTTGATCGTGACTTTGTTCAACCGCCGGTAATCTATACACATCCGTAAGGTACCGTCCTTCTTCTTCACAAACAGCACTGGAGCTCCCCACGGTGACACACTCGGCCGTATGAAACCCTTCTCCAAAAGATCTTGCAATTGCGTCTTCAATTCGAGTAACTCAGCAGGGGCCATACGATAAGGAGCTAAACTAATGGGTGCTGTACCGGGCACTAGGTCGATCGCAAACTCGACATCTCGGACAGGGGGTAACTCGGGTACTTCCTCCGGAAATACATCCGGGAACTCACGTACTACCGAAATATCGCTCAACTGCTTCACCTCCTTCTTCTCCGAGACAAAAGCAAGAAATCCTGCACCACCTCTGCGTATCAAACGATCCGCCTTGCATGCGGAGATGACACGCCTCGGGCATCTCTCCTGATTGCCCTCGAAACGAAACCCCTTCGCAAAATCGAAGTAAATCGACCTGTTGTAACAGTTAACACAGGCACGATACCGCGCTAGCCAGTCCATTCCAAGGATCACATCGAAATCCAACATGGACAACAAAATCAAATCAACTGGCAGCTGGCGACCTGCAATCACCACGTCGCACTGAGGGTAGTATACACTACACTCCACTCGCTTGCCCACAGGAGTGGACACCACTAGCAAATAGGGTAGCGGCTGAGGGGGTTGCGGTAACTGTTCCGCAAAACGAGGGGCAACATACGAACGCGTAGATCCCGAATCAAATAGGGTATGTGCTTCAGCTCGGGCAATGAGAACTTTACCTTCTACCACTTTCGCATCTTCTGCATGATCATGAGAGGCTGCATACACACGAGCAGTCTGACGCTGGGGCTTCTGGCTTTGGCGAGACGGATGGGGGCTGTTCGAAGCTGCTGAACTGAGAGACTTGGATGACCCCATAGATCTGGACGACTGGAAAGTCCTGGTCTTCGGGCACTGAGCTATCTTATGCTCCATCGATCCGCAACTCAAACAAGCTCCGGACTTCTTCCAACACTTCTCCGTCGGATGTCCAAATCCACAAAACTCGCATCTGCTCCCGGAGAAACTCGAAGTGCCTTGCTTCCCTTTCCATTTCTTCTGACTCTGTCCCCTGGAACTCACTGGTGCACTCCTCTTAAAATCCATGGCTCTCTCTGCTAGGTGGTTGGCTTCCGCAGCGTGTGCTCTGTCGACCGCATCATCGAAAGTAGCTGGTCTCTGAAAAGCAGTCACAAAATTCGCGTATCTGGGATGCAGACCAGAAATAAAACGATTCACCTTCTTCTCCTCGGTATTGATCATGTCCTCAGCAAAATGGGACAACTGGGTAAAGCGGTGAATGTACTCTGCAACGGTCAGCTGCTGCTGCTGTAAGGCCAGAAACTCAACCTCCTTCACACGTCGAACATGAGCAGGAATGAACTTCCTTCTGAACTGTTTCTGGAACGTCTCCCACACTGTTTCACTGGGCAAGGTCAGATAGGCTGCACTAACACTCTTCCACCAGGTCTTAGCCATCTCTCGAAACATCGAGGCCGTAAGCATGACCTTCTGCCGGTCGTCACAGACAATGGTCGAGAAGAGATCTCCTGTATGCTCTAGCCACTGATCAGCCTTCAATGCATCTTCATTTCCATAGAACTCTGTGGCTCCACGTTTCCTGAATTTGTCGTATAACGCATTTGGATCGCTCTCTCTAGGCTGGAAAACCACTGGCTGCTCTGCAGGCCGAACTGGCGTTTGGCTCTGTCGGTCTACGATCGAAACAACCTGCGCTTGCAAGGAATGGATAGCCTGTAGCATAGTCAAGAAGCGCTCGTCGAAATTCACGAGGGGCTGTGGAGCGGCTGACCCACTCTCGTTATCTCCCTGATCATTGTTGTTGTGTGTTCCGGATCCCGATGCCATAGCCTGCAAAACACAAAAGTCAATCTGCTAACACACTAGGGAACGCACACAGACTCACAAGACAAGGGGACCAAACACAACAGTCCAAAACTGGACTACGAAATCTCACCACGTCCTATATGCCTACATGCTTACACACTAAGATAGAGACAATGCCCTGAGAGACAAAGCTCTGAGAGACAATGCTCTGATACCATACAATACGTATGTCACAACCCGAGCCCAGGGACCGGGGGTCAGAGAAAATCTAACCAATGACACACGTACTCCCGTGCATGCACACCTGGACCTCGTCCAAGCATACACACACAAGGGATCATTCACACGTGCAAACAACTGTACGCGGAAGCTGTACGTATCAAGGCATACCACAATATACCAAAAGACATAGGAGATTACAAATGATCATAAACTGATAACAATAACAATAACAAAATACAGGAACGTATGTTACGGAAGAGGGCTCCCAAAAATCAAAATACAATATACAGGTATCACTCGAAGCCCTTAGTGCAATTACAGAAAAATCCCCTCAATAGACTCCAACACAAGGAATGGGGAAAACCAGAATGATGCAAACCGTACTCTGGAGGATGGATCAAGTCCACTCCTCTAGGCCGGAGGGGGCCTCGCGAGCCTCTCCTGCAGTCGGGTCGACCGACGCAGGATCGGAAGAGGGATCTGAGCCTGCAACACACAAGACAAACGTATAAGTACAACGACTTAGCAAAGTATAAGCCAACAAGAAGATAACACGAATTGTGTCTAAAACTGAAGAATACCGAACAATAGTCATAATGCAATATCCATAGAAATTTTGTCTGTATACTAAACAATTATGCAAATGAATAAGCATGCTATCAGAATCATAAACAGGTAACAATCAAGTGGCTACTACATTGGCCATTTTCTCCCTTACGAGAGCAATCAGGATGAGAACACCAGCGACCGGGCCAGGGTACGCATGGGTCTCTAGTTCCCGGGGTCCGGAGTCCCAGGACAATCACACTCTGCAGAGGCAAACACTTAAACTAAACCAAAGTTAACCCCGTCGGGTATCCTAAGGCTGAGGCTCAGTAGTGCCAAGACCAATCACAATCAATCGGATGATGCACCTCAATCAATCAATCAATCATGTCATATCACTTATCACTTACAGATCTCACATATCATGCTGAACAAACAATAGGAAGTGCATCGCATATACTGATACTGAATGTACATAAGCAATTACAGGAAGTGCTGACAATGAGTATCAATCACAAGCACTGACTCATAACTGATGCAAGTTCTCCAATGGAGCAACGGTATAACACAATACACAATAATAGAATGGTTCCACCCGGGCTTCGCTCTGGGGTTGCTGCATTTCCCACAGAATCGAGAGGTCCAGCGTAGAACACATAAGAGGGCATAAACCGTAATCAATATGCTGTACAACTCAAACCAATCCAGTACTTATACGAATCAAGGATCCATTACAAGCCAATCCTACACTAATTATCCAGCGTCTCTAACCGTGCATGTTGATGTAGTTTTAAGTTATCCGATGCACCATTGTCTAGTGTTGCAGTGTCTCGAGTGTGCATCGAAGTCCCTTAAACCAACACCCATGGGGAGGTGCTAAACAGCTGGATACAAGCATGAATGATTCACAGCCCTTGAGATCATTCATGTCATTCAAACATTCCATTGGGCATGTCCAGGTTAGCTACATTCTAACATGAAAGTCATATACGGTCTTTTGCTTAAACCTAATCCTTTTCATTCAATTCTCAGGGTCTCACGGTGCAGCCGTAGGTAACCTTACGGCTTAGCCGTGGCATCTTACGGCTTAGCCGTACTATGCACTGCGGCTGAGCTGAGGTTCCCCAAATATCCCTTCGGATTTACGGCTTAACCGTATTTTGCTCTACGGCTCAGCCGTATCTTGGTCCACGGCTTAGCCGTAAGACAATGTACGGCTTAGATCAGGCTGGGCCGTAGAAGAATGTCAAATTGCCAACATCCAGTTATTTTCAGATAACAGTCTGTACTGTTCTACGGTTTGGTTTACGGTTGGGTCTCGGCTTAGCCGTAAGCCATTTTACGGCTTAGCCGTAGCACATTTCACGGCTTAGCCGTGAGTGCACGGACTCATTTTTCTGAACTTGTTACAGTCATACAGAAAGTGCACAAAACAGCTGGAAACGGACACAGAACAGCAAAATGAGCTGAAATAGGCTGTCTAACACTGAGAAATACAATAAAGCATAAAACACAACAATCAAATAACTATCAATCGGTGTTCACACATCTTGGGCTTATACTTGCCTCACAAATGGAAATCACTCGTTGCTTGGCTCAGTCCGCTGGAATCACACACGCGAATGGCTCCTTTCTTCCTCCCTCAAGCAGCGAGCAACAGAGAAGGAGAAGGAGAGAAAGAGAGCTGTCGAGAGAGAGAGACAAACAGAGAGCGAGAGAGACGATCGAGAGAGAGACAGGGAGTAGGTGGGATTTTATAACTTAATTTGAGTCGAAATTGCACTTAGGTCCAAGCAGCTTATGCAAATATCAGTTTGAGTCAAATGACAGTCCAACGAAAGCAAACGAACTCATTCGGATCCAAGACAGTTACGACAATCGACAAGCTCGACGAAATACACGCGCTGACGTCAAAATGACGCAAAACTGACAAGGTCAATCAAAAGCCAAAATTACGAAAAAGGGCTCGATCTACTTAGACCAAGTCAAACTCAACCCAAACGATCTCTCTACGAGGCAAAACCAAAACAAACAAAATCAAAACACACTTAGCGATAAAAACACACACAAGTACCCACTAATCCGGGTCAACTCGGGTCGGAGTGTTACAATATCAACATTGAATTAAAAAAAAAAAAACTGATTTCTCATGTTTCTCGTGAATGGGTTATAACCGAATGAAGGCTTTGCCCATCCCATTGATTTTCTTCATGAATCATGGGATGAATTAGACATATAGAGATAGAGATTGGAAGAGATGGGCTGGTACGTGGAGATGTTAGACTTGGGCGTGAGGATCGTGACCCGGTTCCACTCCCATTGCCCTCAGACAGCTCGGATGTATTACAAGCCGCCCTACTCTGATGGTCAAGGCAACAGTCACGGTAACGGGTCGAACTGCGGCTATGGGTTGCAAGAACCAGAAGGTTTTTGGGTCATTTCTGGTTAAAAAAATAAACCCGTCATTATTGTTGAATACGTGAACGAGGAAAAGAAATTTGGTGCAGAGGAGATCTCCTCCATGATCCTCACCAACATGTGTGAGATTGCTGAGGACTACCTTGGTTCCAAAATCAGTAACGCCGTGGTCACGGTCCCTGCTCACTTCAATGACTCTCAGCACCAATTCACAGCTGCCATTGCGTATGGTAAAAGCACAATGGCAGCGGCATTGTGACGAATGTTCCCATCTTTGATCTTGGAGGTGGAACCTTTGATATTTCCATTCTCACCATCATTAGAGGTCAAGTTGGATTTTCGGCTATACTTTTCATGAGCTATAGTATGGCCGAGTAATCCATATGTAGGCTAATGGTTGCTGTGATTATGAGCCGGACACATGGGGGTAGTGTGGGCTACTCATGTTATGAGTCTAATATATGGCCTGGGTGCTGCTTGGGAATATGGGTGTAGCAGTTCAAAAGACTTACACCCAAGCAACCCTAAACTATAGTTGCAAATGGGCTGTATAAAATCAACCCAAAATGTGCCTACGATTGGCTTAAAATCAGCCTAATCCACAGTGGCAAAGGCGTTAAAAATTAGCCTAATATCAATGATAAAAAAATTAAAAAAAACTGACTGGAATTTCAAATCCCGCTAAACAAACAACATGAATCCTCACATCCAAACATCCCAAACTGAAATGCAGATGGGTTGAAAATCCTACACACCTGTAAAATGGAATCAGAACTTTGTCTAAAGAAAACGGCATAAAAAAAAAAAAAAAAGACACGCTCCGAGATGCGTGAGAACTAAATCCGACACCCTTTCATGTAAAAAAGAAAAAAAACAGAGGGTGTTGATTCGGTTGAAATGACAGGCTTACATTAACAACTGTATGATTGACAGTATATTAGTAGGACCTACAATTAATTGTTGATATTTAAATCTGTCATAAGAATGATGGTATTTGCAAGTTTTGCATTACCTGGAGTTTTCCTCTTGTAGGATCCCATATGATCATCATGATAAATGGTATCGTCTTTGATTTGAAAAACCCTATGCTTTGTTCGGATCGGAACTCTCTCTTATGAGACTGATCATATAGCCCCAAAATTATGCCGAAATACCGGTAGCTTAAGGGTTGATCATCATGGTAATGCTTATAAGACTAACATTGTAGTCCCGAAATGCTGCTGAAATTTTGATAGGCATCGGACCGGTCAACGTAGCATAATGACATTGAGCTCATTCCCAATTTAAACCATCTTGGTCCAATGCAGGGATCATTTTGGTCTTGAGGGCACTTACTAAGTCATTCTGGCTAGTGTGAAACATAGCCATGTTGATGATATGAATGACACGATCCATTAGTTCTGGCTTATAGAAAAATACCAATGGGATCCCTGATAATTACCTTTGATGAAGCTGAGGAGAGTATGTTCAAAATCTCCAAGACTAAACCTGCCTCACCAGTCAAAGCTCTCAAATGGGCCAAGATTGAGCTCGAGAGTCTTTCAGCACGGGTCTCCGTCTTTGAGAGGCTTTCTACTCCAACTAACTCAGTTGCCCCAGTCGGTCTTAGTGGGTCATCAATAACTTTGAGGCCGACCAAGAAGTCTGAGCCACTCAAGCCATGGGTCTCTAAATACGCCCAAAATCCTTTTGGGCCCCTTTGCCAAATTCAAAAGGGGTCCAAACTAGAAAAAGGGGCAAGGGCTCGCAGTAGTAGCAATGGCAACCTTCGCATCACCAAACCTCAGTAGGGGGCACAAGTGGTGCACCTCTCCAACAAGAATTCTAAGACTCTAGCTACCAATGATCGAAAATTGGCAACAGCCCGGCCCAAAAAACAGCTAGCACAGTCATCTCAGGATCTCTGCCATTTCCTCACTCATTGGAGATGTCAAAAAGATATTTCCATCCTAGGTTGCAACACATGGTCGCCTCAACCACACAAGTTAAAATACAACAAAGTCGAAGACAAGGCTTTGGCATCACTAAAAGACAACCCCTTCTACCCTCTTACACAAATGGAGGGTTGGAAATTCGAAAGGAGGTGCCTTACATTAGTTATCATTGCACCTACTCCTCCATCTTTATCTCACAAACCGGTGAATCGAAAGTCTCAAAAGAGGGTGTCGTGGCTTGTCTTCAACAATGCGGCGGATCTGGCTCAATTTGAGGAGGCGCTCCACCTAAAAAATGAGCAACTCAAAAACATGCTCTGTGAAAAACAAGAGCGGATAAGGCAAAACCTACAGAGGGAGGTCAACGTTTTGTCACTTCCCACTGCTCCTACCAAGAACTATGATAGCACATTTGGCAATTGAAAGCCAATGAAAGTTAGATTTCTAGATCAGACATTAGCGGCTCGGCTAATCTATCAAGTGAAAAAGAAGGCCTTGGCCCACCACCACAAACATGCTAAAAAACTTATGTGCCCTAAAATCACTAAAAAAATGGGTGATTAAAGAGCAAGACCCTGACCTGGCTCCTGTTCACATGGTGGAGACAATGTCAATTCACAGAGCATTAAGAAGAAGAACACAGACTCGAGCACAAGGGTCTTATTCAACTTTGAACTCAAGCAAAACTTCTAAAGGACATGTTGAGAGATTATGAAGATGATCCTTTACCATCTTAAACATAGAAGACAGCCTTTCTACATCTTAATACCCTCATGGCCGAAGGTAGTGGCACTAATCAAAGAGATGACTGTGTCGAAGAAGAATAACAAGAAAGATAGGAAAATCTTAATGATGATGGCGGCAATGAAGAAAAAGTTCCAAGTGATGTCATCAGAAAGCAAAAAGAACAAATTGAACAGCTCACTGAGTAACTTCAAGCTCTCACCGAAAAGAAAAATGGCCTTAACAGCCTGCAAAATCCTAATCTACATGCAAATAGGAGAGACCAAGCGCAAGTTAGGAAAAATGCTGCTAAAATTGACTTGCTCATGGCTCAAATCAAGTCGTTGACTGATAAAGGGCCTAGGATCAGATCTTATGGTGAATATTCAACAAGGTTTGGTCTGAATTTGGATTCAGACAAGCCCGTTAGCATCAGGGAAGTTGCCGAAATCTTTAACAAATCTAAAAAAGAACATCAGTAGAAGAAGAAGGGGATTCCATCCAAAAATTCTCCTGAGTTCGATCTGGTGCCTTTCCAGCCAGATTACAGGCTATTGACTTTTCAGTCATACACCGGCAAAAGGTTCGCCTACCAGCATATTGTGCATTTCAAGTGATTACTTGGAAGCCCTACGGATCTTGATGCCTTGAAAATTAGGCTATTCATAGGCACCCTGAAAGGGATTGCCTTTGATTGGTACAGGTAATTGCCAGAATTCTCTTTCCTCACTTTGGCAATGACGAAAGAGAAGTTCATGCTCCATTTCAAAACAGAAGATCAAACCATCACTTTTGTTGTGCTGAGTAACACTAAGCAAGGCGAAAGTGAATTTGCTCAACTTTCATCAATAGGTGGAGAGCTTTGTCATACAAATGCTCTTAACGTCCATCTCAAAAGGCCACCATTGATATGTGTAAGAGCAACTTGAGGCCAAAGGTCAAAGCAATTATGCTTAGTCATAAAATAAATCTCTGGCAAAGTTGATCAAGTTAGTAATGAATGCTGAGCTCACTTTGAAGGAGATGGATCAAAAGAAAACAATCCCTCATAGAACAGACGCTGCTCCTACCCCTTCATCTGCACCTACAAAACCGAAGAAAAAGTAGGAAGTCTTTAACTTGCAAACTTCTAAACCTACACCTCGCTCAAAAGATCAAAACACCAAAAGTCAAGCCGTTCAACAGGAGGAGTATGAAAAGCGAAAGAACGTCAAATATCCTTTTAAAAGGAAAATCGAGGCAATCTTCTAGTCTCTGCTGGAGAATAATGAACTTGAGCTCCCACAACTAAAGAGGCCAAAATCAAGAAGGTCGAACGAATGATCCTAACTACTGTCCATATCACAGGATAGTTTCACATCCCCTTAAGGTGCTTTATCCTTAAGGAAAAGATAAATGAAATGTGAAAAAATGGCGTGATCACATTCGAACGAAAGTATGATCCTGCTCCGGTCAACATGATCTATTTCAGCCAATTTGCGCTAGTCACATTGCTAGTTACTTCAAAGCCCATGACTATGGAGTTTCGACTCGTTAACAAAGTCCAAAATGAACACGTCTTGATTCTGGTCAAAAAAAACATGGGAGAAGAGATATGGATCCACCTAACCTAGTAAATGATGAAGGTTGGGAAAAGATGGAAATCAAATCCACTCCCAAAGAAAGGAGGAAGGCAAAGAAATAGCTTAAAAATCCCCAGAGAGCTGTTCAAAACAACTTAGTCAAACAATAAAAGTAGGCCAAACAGGAAAAAGAAGCCATGAAAGTTAATCTTCCTAGAGAATCATCTTCAAAATCAGCCAAGGGTCATTTCACTTTGGTGGATTTCATTGTTCCCATTTCAAAAGATGAGGAAGAATCGTCTGTATCCAGTTGCAATAGGATATCTTGGGCAAGCTCATCATTGAACTCCGACGATGAAGAAGATGACTTGTTAGACTTCTCTAACATTTCATGGGATGATCATTGCACTAATGAGTACTATGACAATTACTACTGCTCATTTGATGAAGAACGATATGAGGACTTCGAAGAGACATTTGACCAGGAAACACCTTCAGACATGGCATTTTCACGTTCACTGGTTCAATATAAAATCCTTCGAAGTTCAGCGATAATGATTGACCAATCAAACCTCCTTCATTCCCACTACCTCCTGAAATTCATCTTGATCCACTACCACGACTTCTTGTTGAATTTGAGGATGTTCAAGTAACTGGCAACTCTTCTGAGTAGAATGCTGAGTTTTCTAATCCTCAGTTTGGAACAAGCTCTGAGCTGGTAATCTCAAGAAATGGCTGTGAAATCGGTTCCGGCCAAACATATAGTAGGCTTAGCACTAATAGTTCAGCCACATTAGTTCCTCCACAAGAAGTGTTCCATGTTAATGAGGACCCTTTCAATTCAGAGGAGGAACTTTGAGTGTGGCTTGCTTTAGTAGTCATCAACACCACTCTTGGCAAACCCTCAACTCTAGAAATAGTTATCGCTTCAGACTCGTCTTTAACTCCTTAAAACTCTAATGTGGAAAAGGTATTGAGATTGTCAACCAACTCTTTGCTGAGCTTGAAGAAGTCAATACTATAGGGAGAAATAGGTGCCATGAAGTTGATCAAAGCAACACAGTGGGTGATGGTACCTGCTCGAGAGCCGAAATTACAGCATCAATTATGACCGACCTTTTTTCATTCTCATATGTAAACCCTTTGAGGAATGATGTAAATGTACATGTAAATTCTAATGAGATGAATGAGAATGTAAGGCTGACAAAGCTGTTTACATATGATGTGGTCGAACACTTAAAGCACATACCTGCACGACTTCACATATTTGATCTTTTGCAGATATTTGTAGAAACTCGTAACAATTTCATACGAGCTCTACAAATGTTAAAAACGGGTAATCAAGATCATGTGGCTCAAGTCCATCGATTGATAAAGCTATCTTAAATTGAAGTCTAAATGGCCTCAAAAGCAATGTGAAGGTTGCCTTGTAGTGCACAATGCTTCCAAGGCGACCATTTCATTTACCAAGGAAGAGCTCCTGTTAGGCAACATAAAGCATAATTGGCTACTGTACTTTACGGCCTACATCAAAGACATGCCTATCCAAAGGGTACAAGTTGATCCAGGATCGACAATCAACCTTATCACCAACATAGCCCTTTAAGACTTGGGCATCCCAATGAGCAAACTTTCCAACACCAAAACATCCATTCAAGGCTATGATGGTGAGGTTCAAGATCCTATAGGCAAAATCTGAATTCGATTCCAACTTGGTGACTTGATCTCAAAGGCGACCATGTATGTGGTCAAGACTCGAACCTACTACAATATCCTCCTCAGAAGACGCTGGCTCCATGACTACTCTATTGTACCCTCCACTCTTCATCAATGCTACAAATATATTGATGATAATGGACAAGTACATCAAGTCTTTGCAGATGAAAAGTCATTTAAAAGGAAGGAGGTCTACTTCACCGATGCATCAATGTATCAAGAAAGGCCCGTCAAATCTAAAAAGGAAAGGAGCAAAAGCAAATCTCTAGTTAAGGATGATCCAGTGGACCCTTTCACTATTTCTTGTGAAAAAAGGACCTACCCTGGGTTTGGAAAGAGACTTCAGCCTGCCAAAGAAAAAGGACCTACTAGAAAAACAGTGGTTCATTTTGCAAATCCGAAAGCTTCCTTGGTGATTAAGGTTGAGTCTGATATCAGAAAAGTAGATAAAACCTTAATCATATCTACCAAGCAACTCGGCCCAAAACAAAAGGGTTTTGTTATCCATGCAAACAAGACTTAGAGTTTGGTGATGTTAATAGCACCTATCCAAAATGTTGCTCCAGGTCGGGACTTCATAGTTCTGGAGAAGAATGGCAAGCCGCCAAGAATCCTTCATGATGCTAGCACGGAATGAAGGGAAAGCCTTGTGGTTCTAACCTCGGTTGTTAATTACCCTGCTATCCTCCCCGAACCCAAACCACTTGAGGAGTTGAGATTTTCCTCCTTCAGCAAAGTTGCCTGTAAGATTATACACAAAACGGGCTACAATGAAAAGGAAGACAAAGATTATGATATGAACCTCCCCATCTTGATAACTGTACCTTCTAGTTCTGTTTGTCCAATTTCAATGGAAGAACTAGTACAAGTCATTCAACACTAAAATGAGCATGCTCAAAGGTATATCAGCAGGTGGCTTCATGTGGCGGCAAGATGTGAAATACCTTTGTTATAGAGAATACAAGTTTACATTTGTTGGCGTGGTTTACTTTTGTAACTTCGCAGGATAATGGTGGCCATGAATTTTCAAAACATCGAAGACATGTCCCAACTCATGGGCTGTCTTGAAAATGCCTCAAACCATCCATCTCAGAGATCAAGGTATTCGAGATGAGGCTTCTTGATATTGACCATCTCAGGGGTAGACGTAACAAATTCGGATCAAAGTACAGAAGATTGGGCTCCACACAGGTCCTACTTCTTAGTTATGGGTAGACAATTGATAGCAATGTCATAACGTCTAGGCAAAACGATCAGAAAATACGTTAATAGATGGATGCATCTAGCGGCCAGATGCGGAGAACCTCTAAGACCAGCAGTGAGTTTACCTATGTTGGAACGGGATGTTTCCCTATCTCTGCAGATTAACCACTGGGATGGAATTTGAAGATTTGGATGAGATGATTTAATTAAAGGCTTGTCTAGAAGCTACTTCCAACATCCGTCCAGAAGACTGAGACAAGCTAGACCATTTTACCCCACACTGGTTATTTCCACAACTTGTGAGAGGTGATGCTGATCCGGAAGATGATAATGCTTCTTCAGCTGCAACGTCCTCACCTCTAAGAGATGAAACTCCCGTCACATTCAAGCGATTGGTGCTAACATTGTAGCTTCGAGATGAATTGGCTCATGAATACATAAGCTAATGGCTTCACGTGGCTGAGAGATGCAACAATCCCCGCATCATTCATCATGGATCTACCTGTGTTGGATGGGTCTACGAGCGTCACTTCGTGCCTTGACAATCGCCACTGATTTCCAAACATTCAATGAAATGTCTCATAAAGTCTCATCGATTGAAATTGTACTTCATCGTCAACTTGAAAGGTCAAGGCAGAGGCACCCAGTGCATGTTGTTTCTGTGGTTGTGGAATCTGATTCGGAATCAGATTGTGAAGAAACAAGATCCTCAAATTACTCTGCGCATAGAATAGAAAATTGGAATCCTCTACTCTTCTCCAATTTGAGTCCTCCGTAGATTTATGATCCAGAAGGAACTAACTTCATCATACCACCTTCTTTTCAATACAAACATCCTGTGATTTTCCACAGAGCGGAAGATGCTCTCAATTCTCTTCCCGCAGAGGAAATCACCAATGAAGGTTATATTATGGTTAACAAATATAACTCGGAGGTCTAGAAAATGATAAAAAAAAAATGGGCTATAGCCTCAAAAAGCCTACCTATCTCGATAAGTGCATGCATGGAATTAAAGTCCCTCTGCAAGTCTTCGCTCCAAAAATAAAGAAAGATCTTCAAAAAGGGCACCGAATTGAGCAAATGAGGCACTGTTTAGGTTATGTCCTGTGCATTGACATTCCTAGACCAAAAGGAGATTTCACAGGAAAATCGGTGATCTTCATAGAAGAATATGACTTTGATGATTCTTGTGAGACCATCACCCTCCAAGGTCTTATTGATTGGGCTCCTTATTAGCATCCGCTGGGTTCAAGTGATGATGATCATGATACAATTTCAAAAGTCATGGAGTATTGGCCTCTTGAACTCAATGAGGAAATCATCTCATTGTAACATACTCGTTGGGAATGTCTAAACCTTGATGTAAAAGCTCAAGAGCCTAAACAAACAAATCCATGGAAAGGGACTAGGCCTTGCCTTAATTCCTCAACTAAGACCCCAAAAGGATTTGCGGAACTGGAAGCTTTCAAAAATATTATGGAAAAACCTCCTCCCAATCCTCCAATTGAGGACCACATACAAGAAATAAACTTGGGTACCCAGAAAGTCCACACCCTACTTATGTAAGTTCTTGAATCAAAGGAAAAGAACTTAAGGCATATGTGTATTTCTTGCGAGAGTTTATGGATTGTTTTGCATGGACTTATGCGGAAATGCCTAGTTTAGACCTAAAGGTGTCTGTTCACAAATTAAACATATCAAATGAGGCTAAACCCATAAAACAAGATTGAAGACGGACCAAGCCAAACATCATCGACAAGATAGAAAAAGAAGTCTAAAAGCTTAAAGATATCTACTTCATCCATGAAGAACAACATCTGGAGTGGTTGGTTGACATAGTGCCGCTCATAAAAAATATAGGGCAAATCAAGGTCTGCATTAATTTCAGGGACTTGAACCAAGCTTGTCCTAAAGACGATTTCCTATTACCCATACTAGAAATTATGATTGACAACACTTTCGGCTATGAAAGAATGTCATTCATGGATGGGTTCTCAGGTTTCAATCAAATCAAGATGTTTGAAGAAAATGAAAAGCATACATCTTTTCAAACTCCTTTTGGCGTGTATTGTTATACCGTCATGTCCTTTGGTCTCAAGAATACAAGGGCTACATATCAAAGGGCTATGATAAAAATCTTCAAAGACATCTAGCACAAGTTAATCGAATGCTTGGTCGATGACTTGGCTGTCAATAGCAAGAAGAAGGGAGACCACATGGCGGATCTTTGCAAAGTCTTCACGGGACTTTGAAAATTCAAACTCCGCATGAACCCATTAAAGTGCTTCTTTGGGATCTCGTCCAAAAAATTCTTGGGTTTCGTTTTTCGAAAAGGAGGAATTGAACTATACCCGGTCAAGGTCAAGGCAATTTTGAAAATGGCTTCGCCTAGAACCCTAAAAGAGCTCAAGGGGTTACAAGGCAGACTCGCCTACATCCACAGATTCATCTTAAAATTTTTTTTGAAAATGTAGACCATTCTCCAAAGTCATGAAGAAAATAGTTAAACTGTCACGCCTCGATCCCGGGAATTTGGGGATTTGAGTGGGCCCCCAGGGCGTGGATAGTAATCCCGTAAAAATCCATGCCCTGAAGAATTATGCACGAATTCCTACAAGGGAGATTCCACGGGAACATGTGAGGTATGCTGACATACGTACAAACATAACTTATCATAAACGAAATCCTACGAAATACTCAGTAATTATCAAGAGCACACGAAGTTCATAGTCTGTTAACTTTCAAAAGTAAACATATATATACATATGATAGTGTTGAAGTCTTTTAAGTACATTCCAAGAATACTACTTAAGAGTTTGATACAAAAGGTCCAAGCATAACATCCCAAGAATCCACGCGCTCCGTAGGATGGCTAGTAATAAACGTCGCCATCCGTCCACTCGTCCACACCCCGAGGTACCGTTGGGGTACCCTCCGAGGGCGCGTCAGTGTCCGCGTTGGGATCGGGTGCTGGACCTGCAATACCGAGGGTAACACTGTTAACATGACGGTTAAGCAAGTACTGAGGCATATGAAACAAGTATAACAGAATATATCAATAAGAATAATTACTGAACATAATGCATGAGTAAGAAATTACAACTCAAATATCATACATACTGATTAGCAACCACGATACTCTATTCTCCCAAAAGGGAGCATACACATATCATATGGGTCGCTAGGGGATCAAGCTAGCTTCCAGAGGAGCGCCGACTACTCCTTCGTAAACCTACTGCAGTGGTGACATACATAACATATACCCAAAAGGGCATAAGTTGAGTGGTGCCGACTCATATCCAATTGTATCAGTCATATCATACCCTTGGCTAATAAGCTCGCACTCATTAGAAGCTCTGGCTTATCAGACATGCACTCATTAGAAGCTCAGGTTTGAATTGCCTCAGGGTTTTGCTAAAAGAAGTAGTTCATGTCGAAGGTGGGGTGTTGTAGCAAGATGCATGCATTCGGATTGTGATATTGCTACTCATCCTATATTAATTGGCCCATGATTCCCAAGAACATTCAACACGACGTACTCATAAGAAATCCAGTGTCGTTGTGTTACCGTGTCTTGGTATTGCCTTACAGGCATACGGAACACCTTCTTATGCCAACATCCATGACTTGCTATTGAGAGCTCATTCATAAGTCATTCATTCATTCCAACATATAATCACCGGTGGCCAATGTGGAAGTGTGGAAGATACCAGTACTAAGGCCCTACAAGATCATTGGAAGTTCCTAACATCCTACATTCACTGGGTTCTTACGACTTAGCAGTATACAAGGCTACGGCTTAGCCGAGTGGGTCAGAATCCGTCCAAATTTTCAGGCGTATTTACGGCCCAACCGTATGTTGGCCTACGGCTTAGCTGTGCTAAGCCTACGGCTAGGGTACGGGGAAGTTATGGTTTAGCCGTGGTGTATTCCACGGTGCAGCCGTGTGCAAACCGTAGAAGAAACTGGGTTCCATGAGCTCTCTGGAAAGCTCACCGTAGGAAGACCTACGGCTTGGGTACGGGTTGGATATGGCTTAGCCGTAGTGAAATCCACGGCATAGCCGTAGGTGAGCCGTAGTACAAAATCACATTCTACTGCTCTCTGGACTTTGAGCCGTAGATGCTCACAGCTTAGCTGTAGCTTCACCGTAAGCTTCAGAAATCTGAATACAGTTCTGTAGCTCAATTCCGATTTCAGTCAGTACAGAACCTATATTAGGAGGGGTTTTATGACTTACTAGTAGTATCCAATTAAGGTGTTCTGTACTCCCACACCCTCTATTCCCATCTTTACCATTTTAACTCAATACACACTACATTCATATCAAGTAAAACAATGAAGGGAAATGGCTAAAATTGGGAAATGCAAGTAGCTAGCTCAAATATCCATACTTAATCATGCATGCAGCACATATAACTCAATACTTGCCTTTTCTAACAGTACTAACCCTCTCCAACTGTCTCTTGCTATGTGGTTATGGGGAAGACTTCCAATCTGATATGGGTTCTCTTAGGTCTGTAGCTTAGAGAGAGAGAATGCCCAAAGGAGGAAGAAGAGGAGGGATCGAGGCTGTCACTGTTGCATGCAAGCACCGAATCCCTCGTTTCCAGCTCTAATCATGAGTTGAGGAGGGTGAAGAGAGGAAGAAGTCGCTCTAGAGCCAAGGAGGAACGAACATAAAGGACTCTCTCTTTTAATGATAACTCTCCCCATCTTTGCATGCAAACCCCTTTCTTAAAGATATTTACGGTTTAAGTCATGTGACTTTAGTTGGCTCAAGATGAATCCAATTCAAGTTGGACCCAACACGAAAGATGATCCACGCGAAAAGTTACACGAAAGGAAATGGATGAGGTGTCCAAGAGGTACAGGGACAAATTACGAAAAGGCCCTTAACTACTAAAGTGGGGCTGAACTCCGCCCAACTCCCTATCCAAGGCCCAAACCCAATAATTTTTGAATTAAATTAGCCTTAATCGAGTTCAATTAATATACAACGAGCTTAATTAACGTAAATCAAGATTAGTGGGATTCGAGACCTTACATAAACTCATGTGGGATAAAGCTTGTAAGGATGCCTTCCAAGACATCAAAAGGTATCTCATAAACCCGTCGGATCTTTCGGCCCCAATTCTAAGAAAACCCTTCATCCTCTACGTAAGAGTGCTCGATCATTCCCTGGGTGCACTGTTAGCACAAAAGAATGACGACGGAAAGAAGTGGCCCTGTACTACCTTTCTAGGATGTTAGTTAGAGCTGAACACAATTTCAAGCCAGTTAAGAAAGAATGCCTTGCCTTAATGTTTAAAGTACAAAAACTGCGACATTACATATTGTCTGACACTATATATCTGGTCTTTAGCGTCAATCCATTCAAGGTGCTTGTCACCAAAGCAGGTGAGCTAATTGACCTGCTGGCTAAGTGGTCTATTATGTTGTCACAATACGACCTCAGATATACCCCAGCCAAGATGGTTAAAGGACAAGCATTGGCTGACTTTTTGGTGGAACACCCTCTTTCAGAAGATTTAGAGTACAAAGATAATCTCCCTAACGAGTCGGTGTTCTACATTAGAGAAATCTGCAAGCTCACCATAGATCTAGATTTGCATTAGACTGTGCACTTTGACGAAGCTACTAGAACAAACGAGTTTGGTCAAATTATCTCAGCGGTCGACATCATCTTTTGCAGCCCTGAAAGATTCTATATTCCATGCTCATTTTCACTGCTGGAACCTTACTCAAATACTGTAATAGAATACATAGCTTTAGTTATGGGATTTAAATTGGCCTTGGAAGCTGGTATTGATATGCTCAGAGTCTATGTAGATTCTTAGCTTATCATCAAGCAAATGAATTCTGAGTATGAAGAAAAAAGCCAAGTTTGCTTCCATACTTTAATAGAGCTTGGGAACTCCAAAGTAGATTTAGCGTCATTGAATTCCATCATGTTCGAAGAAACCAAAATGACGAAGTTGATGCATTAATAGAACTGGCTACATCAATGTAGTCCCAACAAATGACAAGTTGACAGCATAGGTTGTCAAAAAAAGACTTATGCCTCCCCTCGATATACATGAAACAATGGCGAAATGTTTTGATGCTATAAAGAATTGAATCTCCTCCTTCCAAAACACATTTCACAATTGGAATGATCCTTTGATTGACTACATTCTCTATTGAATTGTCCCTAAGGATGTAAAAGATAGAACCAACATCCAAAACCAAGCCTTGAAATTCCATTTTGATATGGCTTCAAAAACACTCTATTGTAAGTCATACAATGGGGTTCTTCTACTGTGTCTGTCACCAAAAGAAGCTGAAAAGGTCCTCAAAAAAGTTTATTTTGGCTTGTGTGGTGCTCACCAATCTAGACCTAAACTCCAGGACCAAATCTGAAGGTTGGGATACTACTGGCCTTCCATGGTGTCTGATTTGATCAACTTCGCCAAAAGGTGCAGGGAATGTTAAATACATGGTGATTATATCCATCAGCCACCGGAATGCTTGCATCCTACAACCATCTCCTGGCCATTTAAGGCTTGGGGCATGGACATTGTTGGTAAATTCATCCTTCGTCCGAACGTGGTCATCAATTACATTAGCTGCAACGGATTACTTTTCAAAATAGGTCGAAGCAGTATGCTTTCAGAAGTTAAGACAAACACAATCACTAGCTTCCTGAAATCTCACATTATTTGTCACTTTGGGGTACCAAAACATCTATATCATGACAATTGACTTTAGTTCAATAGTGACAAATTCTATTGATTCTGTGATAAATATGGAATCCAATGTGCCCATCAACGGCATATAATCCTACAGCAAATGGACTTGCCGAAGCTTTCAACAAAACCATCTACAAAATAATGAAGAAGGTGGTCTCTGACAACAAAAAGAGTTGGAGCACAAAACTTCCGAAAGCTTTGTGGGCATACCGCATAATGGTACGTGGCCCGACAAAGCCTACACCTTATTCCTTGGTCTATAGCTGTGAAGCCGTAATACCCTTAGAAATTCAACTTCCCTCTCTTCAAGTGGCAGTTACAAACAAATACACTAAAGAGAAAAATGCAAGCTTAGACTTTAAGAGTTGGAAAATCTTGATGAAAAAAGGTTAGCTGCCAAACAAAGCATCAAGCTGTACATAGCTTGCATGGAAGGATCATTTGACAAAAAGTTCAAATATCGATCTTTCAAGAAAGGTGATTTGGTTCTTGCAATCAAGCGGCCCATGATCCTTACTCATAAATCTAAAGGAAAGTTCAAGCCCAAATGGGAAGGGTCTTTTGTCATTGTTATTCCAACGGTGCATATGCGGTCCTAACATTGGAAGGTGATGGTGTATGATGCCTATCAATGGAAAATTCCTAAAAAAATACTATATCTAAAAATTCCTCGGCATTTTTAGGTTTCAAGTTCCATAAATAGTTCTCTTAACCTATCCTTCAAACTTTACAATATGACTATATGAATATCCCTTCTCTAATCAACCTTCTATTACTTGGCCAAAATTCTAACAAAGAATCCCTTGTAAACAAAACCTAAAACTGTATAGCTGAAGTCCATAAACACTGTACAACCAAAATTCTGTCCTAAAAAAAAAAAAGTTAAGGACCCCGGAGAAAGTCACAAAATTTTGACACCGGCCAATATCCACTTATTTGACCCCTTTTGGAACCTACTCAAAAGAAATAAGTCATGGACCCCAGAGAAAGTCACCAAATCTAGACACCGGCCAATGTCTGCTTGTATGACCTTTTTTGAACCCCAACTCTTAGTTGTAGTTTAACCAATCATGAGCTACCCCTGGATACAAGTCTAAAACCATACAAATCTATCCACAAAACCAACAATCCATTAAATGCCAAAAACAAAATAGGTAGAAAATTTAGAAATTTCCATTGATATCAAAGAAAGTTCAATACAAAATGTATGAATAGTAAAGTTGTTCAAAAAACAAAAAAAGAAAGCGAAATGTTCATTCTAAAAACCTCTCTAGTTGCTGCCTTGCATTCAAGACACTTGCTGCCAGAACCTGCCGCTTGTAGTTTGCATATGCTGGCGCAGCCACACCACCAATGTTGATTTCATCCAACTTGATGCTTAATTCAATCTCAAAAGTCTGAATAAAATCATCCAAGGTGGACCTGTTTCTACTACAACCTGCCCTTCAACCTCTGCCGCTGGTCCCTTAACATCAGAGCTTTTGGCCAGACCACCATGGCACGAGCTACTTCATTAGTTGACTTGGATAGCTGATGTTCGTCAGTTGGCTCAGATGGCTTATTCTCCTGCATGGCTTGAGCATCATTAACCTTGGCTAGGTGTTTTACCATAGAAGGACCGCGACGGAAGTTCCCGATTCACCCTCCAAATCAAAGGGATCACGTTTGGCACAACTGCAGGCTAAATGCTAATCGTTTAGGTCAACAGCAGGCTTCGTAACGGCTTCACTTATTGCTTGCTCTCCAACAAGGAAGGCATAAAAAATGTCCCTTCCCACATCATCATTGGAAACTACAAGCAAAAAAAAAGGCGGGGTCCTAATTATTTGATTTAAATTCAAGATCCATCAAAATCCTAAATCCAAGATTTGATAAAAAGTTGTTACTTCAAATTTCACTTAGCATAGCCAAATTCCTCCAAATTTCATTTCATGTTAACTCATGTTAGGCCAAGTCATAACTTAAAAATCTTCACTTTTTGAAAATAAACCAAACTCCTGAAGTTTCAAACCCAAATTCACTTCAAAATCCAAACTTTGATTTCTTTTTCAAGCCCCAATTTTTTGTTGGGTGTTCCCACAATCCCCACAGAAATGCCTACAATAGGATATCTGTATATATATATATATATATATAAGAATTAGATCTCTCGAATCCTTCCAAAATTTCACGATCACTTCTTTTATGTTTTGGTTAAGATTTTCAAAATTTCAAGTCTAGTCCTACAACCTACCTTGACAAAAGCCACACTCCCATCAAAATCATTCGCTTTTCCCACAAATTGGCTATATCGAGATACAATGATTTCAAAATCATTTCCATCATTGTACCTCGAGGGGTGCACTTGTTGACTCATAAAAAAACTCATAAATATTATAAGTATTTACAGTAAAACATTCCAAGCTTGATCTAAACTCAAAGGGCACATAAGCCTTAGAACTATAAAATATTGACTTAAATTCATCAGTAGGACATCCAAAGCTGCTTAAATTCATTCAAGAGACTCCAAATATATGCAAAAAATATGGGTCAAGTTTCAAAGCAAACAGACTTCATCTCAACCAAAATCAAGCTCAGATGTCTATTTTCAGTGTTCATGTGGGGTACCTCGGGCATCGGGCAACTCATACTTCTTGATGATGAAATCAGCTGAAATTCACAAGAAAGGCTTAAAATATGTTCTGGGCCATTCTCTAAAAGTTTCAAAATTTTCAAACGCCATTGGATCAAGTTCAAATTCAAGTAGCTCCATTGTAGAGTTTTGGGGACACTATGTGAAACTCCACCTCCTGAAGACCGAATTGGCTAAAATTTCAATGGAAACCCTTAGTCATGCTTTGGAGTAGTTCTGCAAAGTTTCAGGTCGGTTGGACGTTGTTGACCCAAGTCAACATACCCACTACGCCATAGGGCCACTAAATCAAAGTCTGACCTCCCTAAGTCCAAATCATTTGAAAATTGGATGGAGATCTCAAAATGGGTTCCTAATCAAAACCTCAAAATTTTGTGGCCATTTGAGTTCAATTTGGGCTCCAAACAATCGAAGCATTTGCCTACTTTGACCAAAAGTCAATAGATGGTGTGACCCACTTTTCGAAGTCAAAACTTGATGAAAATTTTATGATTTGCCTAAAATGATGTCATAGTCCATCCCTCTAAATTTCATAAGGTTTGGACATCATTTGGACCCAAAACCATATTCATTGGATCACTTATATATAAACGGGTCAAGTGGGTCGGCCACAACCTAGGCCCAATTCGACCCATGCTTGTCTCAATTGTGCGGGAATAGTTTTAAGTAGTTTGTAGCAATTATTAATTGAAAGTAACTGCTACACATGTGGGCGACGGTTTGTGACAGTTCCAGCAGTTTTTGTGGCCTTTAATTTGAAAATACAACTGCTCCTAGAGAGAATAAAAAACGTCTCACTAGAGTTTCCTAGAGGCATATCTTTCTCCTTCGGGAGTTTCATAACAACAGGTTTTTTTTTCTCATCCTCTGTAAGTGCTCTTTGCAACGAGACTCTGCAAAAAAAAAAAAAAAAAAAAAAAAAAAAAAAAGGCTCCCTACTCTGTTACAACCAAGACTCCTGCAATACTTCTGTAACCATCTCCAACCTTTTCAAGGTACTGAAGTAAACCCGTAAGTTTTGCAAAATTTCTACATTATTTGCATTCTTTTTCTTTTTATTTTGTTTTTTTTTTTTTTGTAAACTTTTCAGTTTCTTCTCTGTAATTTCTTCTCATCTGTAAACCACTCTTTTGATCACATCTAAGACTCCACCCCAAGGTCAAAGCTGAACCCATGTAAATAAAGGGGGTTTTCCTCCCATTTTTTTGTTTGTCAAAGTTCTGCGGAAACAGCTAGATCCACCTCTAAATGAAATTTTCGTCAAAATAGAACGCAATAAGATCTCCACAAATATGAGAACTAAGCAATTTCGTAATAAGTCAAGAAATATTTATAGCGAGAGATTAATCAAACCATTGATATCATTTCCAAGACTCCATCATCATCATCATCATTAAAGCCTTACCCCAACCATGTTTGGGTTGGCTACATGAATTCTGTTTCTTCTCAGAATTCACGTTTGAGTTGTGACAAAGTTTTACGCTGGCTATTAACCTACCTAATGCAACTCTCCTCTTTTACCGAGCTTGAGACCGGCAGCAAAAACTGGCAGAATTATATCATTTCCAAGACTGCATATCAATAAAACATAAGGCATGGATAATATCCAAATTCATTGTCAAAACATTAATGTAAGGCCCCAGACCTTAATTATGTGGGTCGGGTTGATTATTCAGGATCGAGTTGCGTTAGTTGGGTTTAGAGGAGTATTTAATAAGGCATTTTAGAAATTAGATCCATCTCATGCATTGCATATCATTGTGGGACCCATTAGAGATGGTGACCGAAACCCTTCATGGACTTTAGACCTAAACCCATTGGACCCGTTGTGTTTAAGCTAAAAAGCCCTTTCTTGGAATTATTTAAAACTCACTAAAAAAACAAAAAGCCCCTTCTTGTAAATGCAATAAACCTTTTCTACAACCTTAACCACCCATTTCACTCTTCCGATCATTCATTCCATACCCTTTCCTCTTCCTCATTTTCTCTCTTCTCTACCCCAAGGCCTAACACTACTCCAAGGGGCTAGAAGACTCTCAAGATTCAAGAAACTTCACCACCATCTTCCCTTTCTTCTACTTACATCATAGGTAAGCCTTTCTTCCCCAAATCCTCATATAGTTTCTTTGCTTTATTTTTAGGTCATCCAATCATGTAGGGATTAGGTTGTTTCCTTTTGGTTCGTACAAGGTGGTCTTGGCTGGTGCTATCGATTGGTGTGTGGATTTGTGAATATGGGCCAAAAGAATTCCCTAGACATCTAAATAAGGGGATTATTGGTGAAAGCTCAATGGCAAGTGGATAGTTAAAACTAATGTGATCCTCATATGTATTTCTATGATTTTTAATAATTTGGAGAGAAGAATATCCTACAAGGCTAAATGATGATTGTAAATGAAGAAGTGAAGGTTTTTGGGGGAGAGCCTTTTGAATGGATTAATGTTAATCTTAATATTATGTGTGCAAACAATCATCTACGCATCGGAAATAAATCAAACAAAAGCACACACCACAAGAAGATATAGATTTTACGTGGAAACCCAACCTGCGATAAAACCACGGCCAAGAATCAAGCATTATGAATTATACTACAGTTACAAGAGAATATTCACAACCCTTATCCAGTTGCCTTTCAACCTAAGGATTTTGTGAATCCGTTGTACAGCTCCCTGCTGCAACGACCCTTTGCCGTTCTCTATAAAAGATTCAAACACCTAGACTCCTTCTAGATGTTGTACTTAACTCCCCAAAGCAATCTTCTACACTCAGAGAAGTAGAACACAATGATCTCTAAAGCAGAACTTCAGTCCTTCAACTCTCCAATGAAAGAACTTTAGAGAAGGTGATCTCCAATAAGCAATCTCTTCTTAGAACAATGAGATCTATATTCCACACATTAAGGTTGAGAGAGAACCTCTTTTTATAGCCCCTAATACGTGCCTTATAAGTATATTTCGATAAGGAAAGTAACTGGCATGAAACAAGGAAGCTCCCCTTCAAATCAGACTGAAAAATCGCAAGTCAGCGAACTTTCTACACATGTCCGATCGGTCGGATGAATGGCTCGATCAGTCTGATTAAGGTTCTACTTGGGGTGAAATTTTAACACTTTTCCGTAAACTTCTGGAGGCCATAACTTTCTCGTTTTAACTCCAATTGAGGCAATCGTGGGCTCCACGAAATCTGCTTGAAACGAGTTTTCCAACAGTAGGTGCATGCCCATATTCGACACTCGGTTTATGAGATATGACCTTTTTAATCCATATTGTCCGTAGAAAATCACTTGAATTTACGGCTTTTTCTTCAATATTTTCACTTTAGTGCATCCGGCGACTCAACCCATTATCTATACTAAAAGATATGTAAAATACAACACTAATGGACTCAAGTTTCATCCAACCCATAAATTTGACAACACAAAAATCCTTACAAGAAGATTAAATGTTAATGGATAAAATTGGAATCTAAGCTTGAAGCACCAAAAAGGGTAGTATAATGGTTGGATTAGGTACCTCATTCCATCCTTGATCAAGGGTTAGGAGCCCCAAGAGTGTGAGGAAAAATCATCCCCATTTTCTGTCAGCTGGAACTCTACAAAAATGAAGTTTCGCAAGTTTGTTCGAACAAGTTGGATCTCATTCGAATCGAGGGACAATATGTCCGCAGACCTAACCTCCTTATGGAGGTCCCTCTACGCTATCCATTCGATCGGAGGGGCTCTTTTCCCCAAGATCACTCTTGGTCCATTCAAACAAATTGAGGTTCATTCATACGGAGGGACTTAGGTGTCCGAGGTCTACTCGAGCAAGCTGGGCCTTCACTCGAGCGGAGAACCCTTCTACAAAAAGTTAAAATATTAATTCTATGATTGTGTGGCCCCTTAGTGAAGCACAGTCCAGCCATGGTCAATGGTGATTATTTGTTCCAAACCCTTGTTCCAAAACCTTGGGTTTGGAACATTGGAACACACAACTATAGTCTCATGACCATAATTTTTTTTTTTTAAAGTGTAATCCTTAACAAGATAGAAGAAAGGATGCTACTAAGATTGGAAACTGCTAAGTAAGGAAAAAAAAATTTGGTTTGAGATGAATTACATTAGTAGACAATTGAATAATTTCTTGCTAAGGTGATCAATTCAACTAGGAATCTGACGTTAAAAGACCCCCATGTCAATCAAGGGTGGACCAGTTTATATTGCATTTGCTTTTATATCTTAGGTCATATTATTTCATAAAGAACAAAAAAAAAGTTTTCAGGAAAAGGAAGTTTTCAAAGGAATTGAAGCAAATGAAAATATACAAGGAATTTGAAATTTTCAAAATTTTGGAAGGAAGTAAAAAAGAAAGTCTACTTTTTCTAAATGATAAAGCATATCAGAGGATTATCTAAACTTGTCCCCACTATACCCACTTTCCATTTCTCAAAGTTTGAATAGGAAGTTGAAATGAATGCTTATAGAATTTCGCTAGAAAATTGGATGGGAACCTATGATTTAGTTTATAGATATTTTTCTCTCCTAGTTCCTTAAAGTGAATTAATTTGGGTAAATTAGAAAAGGCTACCTTTTTTCAAGGATCAGAGTGCTTTTCCTCATTCTTTTGTAAAAAAAAAAAGAAGAAAAAAAAAGGCAAAAAAACTGTTATTACCGAGTAAGCAGTAAGTGAGAAGTCTTGGGAAGAATAATGTTTTATGACTAGTTGGGTTCATAGCCTTTTTAACTTGAGCTAGTAAGCCTTTAAGGGTATGTCCATACCTAGTGGTATGTCCATATGTAGTGCCCTAAAGCCATCTAATTTAAGAGTCATTGGCCTAACGCTTGTTGCATAAGTTAATTAGAAAGCTTAAGGGACCTGGGCATTACACAGCACATGTGATTAAAAAGGGTGCATGTGTTATATTAAAAAAAAAAGGAGAGCAATAGGGAAGTTTTTCAACCCTTAACAGCAGTGTAAAGTCAATCATACTAGCTTTGAAAGGAAAAAAATTATTTTGGTTGGATTTTTGGGGATCAAACAGTTTAAAAGAAAGTTCTATTTAAGTGGCATTGGTATGGAATATTCGAAACTAATAGTGAGGTATACATTTTTCACCGTGCACACAAGTCTTAGTGTGAATTTGAGAAGGTTTTTGAAAATGAAATAGTGGATCAGATTTTGAAAAATCTTAACTTTTTATTATTCTAGATTTCGAAAGTATCCACTATGAGTGGATTTTTTTTTTTTTTTTTGAGAAATTTCTTTTACCTTTGTTGCTTTTGAAAAAGAATTTTATTGGTAGATTCACTACAAACCCTCATGAAACACAAGTCATCCACTAGGGGGAACCTAAGGGTTTAAAAGCTTGTTGAATATGCTAAACACAACCAAGAGCACTAGCAAATGTGGTTTTATTTTCATACTTACTTGTTTTCGTAGCTTAGGTTAAAGAACTTCAAACTTTTCGCTCGCAACTTTTGTTAAGGTACTAGCAAGATACTAGTTTGGGGTGCATTAAGTTAATGAATTTGCATAATTTATGCATCATTTTAGATTGGATTAGGGATTTAATTAGGTTAAATGCATTATTATTCATTCAATTTCATCATTTCATGCATTTTCATATAGAAATTGGGATTTGCACCATATTTATACATGTCCTGCGTTAATTAATAATGTTAATGATTTTTCTCAAAAGAGTCCCAATTGGAGTAAAACTTTGCGCGAACGGGTTCTGCTTTAACGTGGGCTCTTCATCGTTTTATGGATTTAATTAGAATGTGGAGGAAAGTGTAAGACCCGCAGAACCCTAAGAAAGTCCATCCATTGGATCACAAAGAAGGAGCGCACCACATGTGGGTCCTACACACCCCTATAGGATGTCCCACACTCTCTCCCCCCTCATCCATAAAATTCTAGAAGACTCTAGAGTATTTCATTATATCTATTTCTCTTAGTTTTATCCATATTTGAAGATAAGAAGAAAACAAGGAGATAGAGTTGGCATAAACTTGCAAAAATGAGGAGGTAGAGTTCAGAGGAGGAATCCACCTTGATTGGATGCTTCATCCCCTGTTTCTCTCTCTATAGGATGTCCAAACACTATATGGGCATTATCTCTCATGTTTGGAAGAGTTTTGAGAACTTCTATGGGCCCTTTCACATGCCATTATATACTATTACAAGTGGGTCCCACTCTCTTTAATTTTGGGTCAAATTCAAGGAAGGAATTGAAAACAGCACTCCTCCTTATCACATTCTTGGAGTCCAAGAAGAAAAAATCACATGAGGAAAATTCCTTTTGCAAGAAGAAAGTCAACCCCATTTTTCTCAGGATAGCTCAACTTAGGACAGGCATATCTCTTAAAGTGTAGGTCCGATAGGTACAATCTTGGTACCGTTGGAAAGCTTATTCAGAGTAAATATCCTTAGACCCAAGATCATATAATTTGGAGCTGAAATGATCAAGTAATAGCCTTAGAAAGTTGGATGTAATTTTTCTACTTTGGAATAACTGTTCATTATCTAAAATGGGCCCAAAGATTTTGCAAATTTTAATTCAAGAAGTGTGTGCGTGTGTGTGTGCAAAGAAAACTAAGAATCTAGACTCATCTAGAAGTATCCCTCAACGTTATCTCATCTAGGCTTGGAGGCCAAGAAAGAAATATTTCTCAAAGGCATAAAATTCTATCTCTTCACAGAGTCCAAGATAGAGCAACAAGGGATTTTAAAAACCATAAATAGACTCCTTATGAACTTCCAAAAGGTCATTCCACACTACCTTGGACGTTCACCCTCTTTTTCCCTATATTCTCTCTCTATTTTTTTATATTTTCTGAATTATTTTTTAGTATTATAGACCCCTGTTCCAAAAACCATGTGTAGGAGAGAGAAATTTGAGAGATTTTATTGTATTATCTAGAGATTTTAATGAAGAAGTTCAGAAGTTCTTTTTTCATGGAGGAGTAATTCCTTTTTATTAAAGCATACAGATGAAGCTAAGTATTTTGATGTTCTGATTTATATTTGTTATTCTTTTCTTTTCTAATTGTCGTTTGTTAATGTTCTTTTAAAGGAAAATAATAAATCTGTCTTTATGCCAAAGGCAAGACTCTAATTTATGTTCGTAGTGAATAAATTTTGATCATTTATACTTACTTTGATAGATTATGCTTAGATCTGTAGTTTTCTTTGATAACCTATGCTTAGTTTAATAGATAATGCTTAGGATGTTCATTCTTTTATGAGGTAAAGGATGTCTTAGTATTATTTTATTTTTCTTAATTAAACATTAATTGTTGGAATAGTTAAATGATCCAGATCAGAAACATTGATTTTTTTTATGATCCAAGTAATAATTAAGACAAAAAAAGGGTAAATTAATTGTATAAATTAGATTTTCGAATAACTTAGTGGATTTTGACTGCTTTGACCTATTTCTTATCATTGTTATTAACTTTAGGAATCTATTTAGTTTCTAATTTGTATACCACACATCTCTTTTAACATTGTTATTCTTTTTAAGAAAATTTGAAGCTTTTAATTAAAGAAATAAAAAATGCTCCCTGTTGATCGACCTATATTTGTCACTGTCTCAACAAGACAATTGTGCACTTGCAGTTTTAAGTAGATTGATTAAATTCATATCACCCAGTCTCTAATACCAATTGTTATGCACGTGTGGAAGCGCAAAACCTGCGATCGATAATTAAGCCACATACAAAGAAAGAGACGAGCACTTGGTGCTGTGTCTACATACACGGTCAAAGAGAACTCACTATCTCTTCACTTTTTTGGGTCTAGGGTTTTAGGTTATATGATATATAATGGGAGCTTCAAAATGTACTCCAATTTGAACTTTTTACACATAGCCAAAAAATAAATAAATAAATAAAATCCGTAAAACACGCCCACCCCCTCTCTCCCTACACACTTTCCCTCCCTCCTCTTCTTCCCCACCTCCTTTCCAATAGGCGACAAGCCCCTGCAGTGCTAGAGGGGGACTCCCATCTCCCTCCTAAAGGAAGAGGGAGGGAGAAGAGAGGAAGAAGGAGGGAGACGGAGAGGGAGAGGGGAGTCCTCGAGGGAGGAGAGGAAGGAGGGAGAGGAAAAGGAGAGGAAGAGGGAGGGAGAGGAGAGGAAAGGAAGAGGGAGAGAGAGGGAAAGAGGAAAAAGAAAAGAGACAGGAAGAATAGGAATAGGAGGAAGTGGAAGAGGAAGAGGGAGGGGGAGGGGAGGGAGAGGAGAGTTCCCCTCCACCGCCGGAGCTCGTCACCTGCTGAAGGGGAGGTAGAGAAGGAGAAGAGCGAGAGAGAAAGAGTGTGTAGGGAGAGAAGGGGGTGGAAGTACTTTGGACATTTTAATTTTTAATTTTTTTAATTTTTAGGCTATATATAAAGAGTCCAAACTAGAGTACATTTAAAAGTATCCTATATCTAACACTCTCTTTTAGGGGTGACAAACAGGTCAGGTTGGCCCAATGCAGGTCAGGTTAACATTGGGTTTGGGTTGTCCACCCTCAACCCATGCTTGACCCGTTTTCCAAATGGGTTAGGATTCTTCAACTCACACCCGCATATGGTCAAGTTGGGTTAGCCCACCTAAACCCGCATTATGTTATAGGTTAGTTAAGGTTAGGCCAAAACAACCATTTCACTTGTGTACTACAGTTTGCTCTTTTTCTTTTTTTTTTCTTTTTTCGGTTTTTCTTTTTGGTTCCTTTTCAAAGTAGATCCATAAATTGTATTATTATAAAGAAATAAGACCTTATGTTTTTTTATTAAAACACTTAACCACTACCCCATTAAAGTTTTTAATGCAAATATTTATCCAAAAATACTTAAATAGATATGTAAAAGTTGGCCTTAGCTATTAAATGTAATTACTTTAAACATTGACTAACAGTTTGAGTTTATTTATGATGCATTTATAAAAGTAGTTATGCTTTAAACAATTGAAACCTATAAATACAGGTTTTATTATCTTTTAGTGCTTATGTATTGAACTTTTGACACATGTGGTCAAGTTTTTAAATAATCATTATCCATAATTTTCTATATACTTACTAATATTATGATAATCATTATATAAAAAAAGCTAACCCAAGCAAATATACAATATAGGGAATTGATAAATAATAATAACAAGCTATAATAATTTATAAGAAAATAATATTAAATAAAAGAGATAAAGTTGATAGAGCTTTACGTTTGTAAATGCAAAAAAAAAAAAAAAAAGAGCCAATACTATCCTAAGAAATCATATCTTATATTACTTCTAATAATTCCTTATGGAATTACATATCTTATATTATTTTTAATAGTTCCTTATGGAATTAAATATAAATACAAATGACTATATGCAGGTCATGGGATTAGGCAGGTCAGCCCTAACCTTCCTTATTTTTCTACGGGTTAGAAAAACCTAACCCGTGCTCGACCCATATTTTACACGGGTCGGGTTATATGGGTCATGGGCGAGTTGGGTTAGGGTCGGTTGAGAGGTTGAACCTCATTTTGCCACCTCTACTCTCTTCTTAGCCCCTAAAAATGCCTTGTACAAAGACCAAAATACTCTTGACCCAAAGTTTGGTCCATAACTAACCTAATGGACCAATCCAATAAACTTGGAATACAAGACATAAACCCATAAGGATCATAACAAAAAAAAAAAAAAGGAAAAAACCCTTTCTTCATGAGCTATATACAGTAAGTAGGCATGCTTAATAGATTGGCTTGAAAGCTTGTGACTCTCAAAACATGGAAGATGCAGAGGCATACACAACCAAACATACGGAGATGATCACAATTGAGACGATGGGTAAATAGATGGTAGTAAAGGTAGACTCGTTTTAATAATAATTAAGCATTTTACTTCAATCATAGGTCATTAAACAAGGAAAATGCTCTCCTATGAGCGATTTGCAAGTCTAGCTAGGTCTATGGAGCCAACTTGGGCGCACCTCTGATCACTACAACCCTAAGACAATTTTTTTATCTCATGATCTAGCGTCATAAAAATACGCATGTTCATAAGATGGATGTAATGGAAATGAGAATGCTTAGGTGAATATGTGGTAAAACTAGGAAAGATAAATTAAAAATGAACGCTTTCGAGAGCATTTAGGAGTAACACCAATAGGGGATAAGATTAAAGAAACCCATTTAAGATGGTTTGGGCATATTGAGCGTGGGCCAGCAATGGCACTGGTGAGAAAAAGTTTGGATATACAGGTGGATGACTCATCAATAGATAGGGGCAGATTGAAGAAAACATGGATGGAAGTCATTAATTCAAATTTGAAGAAGTTTAACTTATCGAAAGATTTGGCTCAAAATAGAACGGAATGGACAAACAGAATTCATATAGCAAACCCCAACATTGTTGGGATAAGGCTTTGATGATAATGATGATGATGATCTGGCGTCAAGCCTAATTTTACACTAATTAAATCTTTCCTCACCATTGGAAGAATTAAAATATTTACAATTAAGATATCATTAAGCTGTTAAATAAGAGTTAAGATAATCTATGGTGCTGAGTTTTTTCCCTTCACCTTGTCTTGGGCATGTTTGGAAGAGGGGTAAGGTAAAATAAGATAGAGTAAATCTAAAATCAAGAAAGAATATTATATGATTAGATTATAATGACTTTTTGTTTTTAGTTGTTTAATATGGAATTTTTTTGACTTTTTGTATAAAAAGTAGAGATCTTTTTATAATTTAATGATGACCTTTTGACTTTTTTTTTTAATAGATAAGAAATTTTAAATTTTTTAAAACAAAGAAGGGAGAAATTTTGAATTTTCAAATTTTAATTTTACTCTACTTCACCTTACCCCTTTGCCAAACATACCCTAAGAAGACCTTTCCAACTACCATTTTCTCATTGATATACATCCATCAAAGTGGGCTACCCTTCTCTCATTGATATACATGGATCAAAGTGGGCCCCACTTGCTGGAATATGCAGCTTGCTACTGGGGAACATTCTCCCATTACATTTTTTTCGTTGGTACAACTTATAAAGTCATCCATTGAACCCAAAGGTTGGCATCCGTAGCCCCCAGTAAAAAGACGGGAAAACTCAAAAGTATTTTTCACTGTTTCTCAACCAAATTAGAAGAGCTTCACCCTTCTTGCCGTCTGTCCAAGGCGAAGAGTCTATGTATACGTGGACTCTTTGCAAAGCAGGTCCATAGATTTATTGAGCAAAACATAGATGGCTCGTTTCCATGAGAAGAGGCACTTTTTGTCTGTCCCTCTAGCCGTTTGTGGTGTATCAGTTGCAATTCCACTCCCCCATGGGCCACACCTCTTTTGGACGTTTCTCCTTCACTGCAGTTAAATATGTAATTATTGCCATGTTATGTAAGCTACACCAAACATTCAACTACCAACCCAGACTTCAGTTCAGACTAGGAATCCCCTTTTGCAACTACCATTCTTCCCTCCCTCTTTCTACCCTCTTCTTCTTCTAATGCTCTCTGGAGTATTTAAGCGCTTCCAAATGGACAATATCCCAACTTCTCTTCCACAACCTATTCTCTTAAGACTCAACAGAGGAATCCAAGTTTTGGGTCTTCTTCCTCCTGCATTTTTCTTAACAAAATGGCAGAGTTAGACCACTCATCTGATGAAGTCTCAGACGATTCTCGAGGTACCCATTTGGAATCAATGGGGTCTTTGCCTCTTAGAAACAAGTCCCAGTTCATCTTTTCTCTCGATTTTGCTTTTCCTATTCTGAGTGATGGTTTTCTTTAATTTCAGGGGGAAGCAGTCAAGATTCTAACGAGGAATTCTCAGAGGATGAGGAAACTCTTATTGAAAGGATGTTTAATCTGCTTGGAGAGAGGTTTTCTGTCTTCTTCTTCTTCTTCTTCATAGCAAGTAGAATTTATTGAGAGAGTGTTTACAGTTGATGCGTTAGAGTAGCAGTAAATGGTGCCAAACTCACACCGAACAATGCCTCCAAGCCTACTTCTAATCTTTATTGAAGTACTTATGGCGCCTGCACTAATGCCTGATCTTGGCCTTTATTTTTACTGCTTCTACTAATGTCTTGAGATTTTGATTTTGATAATAATCGATAGGTCGAAGAATTTATTGTTCTTTATTTTATTGTATGGTTTTGTGGCTCAGGTGGTCTTTGATTGCTGGGAGAATCCCGGGAAGAACAGCAGAGGAAATTGAGAAGTATTGGACCTCAAGGTATTCCATGAATGAATAGTTGACGAGAGCCTTTAACTGGGTTGGTTTGTGGCTCTACAAAATAGCAAGCTATTTTGGGTTTGATGCTGGCTTGGTTGCTGGTTGTAACTTGGCAGCTTCATCAACAAACATGAACAAGAAGAATCAAAGACTAAGGTTTTTTGGATTTTGATTAATTATTCCTTAGGACCTTAGGAGGCACCATGCATGTAAATGCACAATCAGATTTTCTGAAATCGATGTAATGCATTTTGATCTTCAATCAAGGGGTTTTTGTTGTGAGGTTTCAACATTTCCTGATGAACTGGGTCCAAAAAAATTGAATGCTGGCATAAATTAGGATGTTGATTAATGTTGAATGTGGTCCAAATCGTCAATCAGGTTTTGACCTTTTGTCGCGATGCAGCACGACTAGTTAGGAAAGCAGAATCTTTTTCAACGTAGCAGGAAAGCAATATTATTCCGAACCCACAAACCTGAAGAAGAAATGTCAAATTATACAGAGAGGTAGTATATATTGTTTGATGACTACCATTTAATAATATTTTACTTAACTTATATTCCATAGGATTGGTAAATGTCTTGATAAATTCAGATAAAACATTGGTAGCCATGTTGATAGTTGTCTCTTACTTCTTTTTGCATTTTTTTAACACCGGGTAAGTCAGGCTAATGCTTGGGCGAGTGGCCCCAAGGAAAGAGTACGAGCTTAAAACCTCAACCTCCAGGTCCAGAATCATGGTCCTAGCCAACTACGCTGCCGCACGTGGTTTTTTCTTTGTTTGTACTTCTTGCATATTTTAAAACTGACATCCTGTTTCCAATGTAACATTGTTCCTGCGATACCATGATTTGATTCTTAGACATATGATTAATCAGTTCATAGCATCTGGTTTCCTTCTTTTTGTTCCCCGAGTTAGACGTTAAGACACATCCAGATGCTTTCTTATTGTTTGTTTACTGAACCATATGAAAACTCGTCTCCAAGCATCCGAGTGTATTATGTCAAGATATGGGATGGATACAACATGTACATATCATAATCATGGATAGGTCAGGACATGGATTTCACAAATAACACATGAAGTAACAAAGCGATACGATATGATACAATGGGCGAGCGCAAGCCAACAATATGTTGAGCGTAAAAAAAATCTAGTATATGAAAATTATAATAAACATCTTTTTATTTTAAATCCGCAAAACAACAGGTATAGGTTCCTTAATATACAAAAAGCAGTCAATTAATTAAAACAGGGAAGTCATTTATAATTGACTCCGTTGTAAATTTTTCAGCAATCTCTCCTTTAATATATACAATCAGAACATTCACGGGATAATCATCTTCCATTTAATTTTGAAGTCTTATTTTAATAAGATCCATTGTTAAGAATGCAAGTACTGTAGTTAAAGTAGAAATTGGAAGAGCCGCACAAGTCAAACCAACCTGTGAAGAAGTGAATAAATTTTTTATTTCCGTATCTTCACCATCCATTGACATAATTCAGAAACCATTAATAATTTTTTTACAACAAGATCTTAAAATTTAATAGTTTCTAAATACTTTTACTAAATTGAGACATTGAATGGTCTGCTCTAAATTGAATATCAAATAAAAACAGTGCATGAATAGAAAATAACAAAAGAGAGCAGAAAAAGTGGGAAGAAAACATAAAGTAAAACTAATATCACAGCAACTCATTTCACATGCTAAAAGCAGCCTTCCACACTAACATAGTTCGCCCTATGTATAAAAAGAGGAAACTTTAAGTACAAAGAAAAAGGCAACCACTCATGACTCATCCAACAACAGAACACAGAAGAGAGGAGGGGATGATAAAAGCAGCCTTCCACACTAACATGGTTCGCCCTATGTATAAAAAGAGGAAACTTTTAAGTACAAAGAAAAAAACAACCACTCATGACTCATCCAACGACAGAACACAGAAGAAAGGAGGGGAAAAATATCTTCAGGCTACAGCAACTTTGATACTGGATGGAGATGACAAGCAGCACCAATACAGTTTTGCCCTCACAGCAATGTCTGAATAGAACCATGAGAGTGGATCCAGGATAGTCATGTGGTCAAATACACCATCCTCTTGAACAGTTCCCTACTCATGCATTCTGTGTAAAATCAACACGCCCTTTTAGAATTTTAACGTCGGCCAGCGGGACAGACCGGCCCATGGAGGGCATGACACGTCCAGTGCTCGTGCCTCCCAAGGTCATGCTAGGCCGAGGCCTACCAACCTGGGAAATGCAAGCCCCAGGCACGGTTGGGCCACTGCTACAACGGGCCATGCCATGCAGTTTTCATCCCTAGATGTAATAGCGCTTCTTATTTGGAGGCATGCGTCCTGAATAACCAGTGAAATAGGTCCGGTGCCCAGGTTAATTGATTTTTGTAGCATTCACTTACGGGGTGAAAAAATTGTAGATATCAAACAAAGCTACTATATGACCTCCATGATGAAGGCGAATGTGACACACAAAACCACTCCCTAAATGTCACCAAACCCATGTTTTTTCACCGACCCAGAAGTGAGAAAGTACAGCAAATTGCGTTTTGAATCAAAGCCCGATATTCATCAAGCCAAAAGCTAAATCCAGCAAACACAGCCCCATTCAGCATCAAGGCCAAGCTACCTTCTCTTCCACTTGTTTACACAGTAAACCCCTAGCCATCCTGGTACTGGTTTACTAGAACTTTCAATTTGGTTAAGTCACTGAACTGACGGTCCAGGACGTTGGAACTTTCATTGCATCAAAGGGAGTAAGCAACGAGCTGACAACCTGCATCCACCTTGACACAATCTTTACCTATCACTGCACATGGTAGACAAAGGCATGGGCCAAACAGGTATGGAGAACGCCCAGACTGACATGGAGGAACTCACTCCACGTCGGCCATCAAATAACTTCCATTAAAAGTGCAATACACTTTGCCTGTCACAACGCAAGGTTCTATATTCTTTCAGCCTTCCTCTCACTGCCATCTGCATCTTAAACCATCTTGTGCAGAAGTGCCAAAAAATATTCTTAATAGTACACAGTACTTTTCTATATCAACAAAATTGAAGTTAAACACAGCCTAAATTAGCTATCCAAATTGATATAACGCTAGATAAAAAGACAACCTTCAACGGCCCTATCTGCACTTGGTGCCAAATCAATCTCTCAAAATAAGGATGGCACGAGTTCAAGTCCTTGGCTGTAACCAGGGCCATACGCCTCTTAACTCGGCTGGTTCAGGATACCAAATGGAGGTGATTGCGTGAGTTTGAGCCCTCCAAGCAAATGAATAAGCTAATAAAGAGGGTATGATTTCAAACCTGTGGTAGGCTGTTCTCCTGCTCAAGAAAAATAAATACTCCCAAAAAGGATGCAACAAATAAACTGCTTCTAGAACAGACATACCACATCCAAAAGTACTAGCTACATTCAAGTGCCTACTACATTTGATAGCAAGATAGCCACAGGTATATAGATACACACAAGCGGTAAACTCATATGTTCTGGAGATACTAGTAGCATGGCGGGAGTTTGATCAATTTATTCCATCACGCAAATGATTATAATCCTGTTATAACCCTGCAGTGACTGGGTTGATCAACTATTCTTCCTTCTGCAGTTCCTTCAGGAAATCGGAGTGGTCAACCAGTACCTGTAAATGTATTGAGCCAACAGCAGATAAGATGCCAAGTTCTGAACAAGAAATTGACATTTTGTTAACAAGATCAACCATAAACTTGAACTCCCTTTTCCAGCATGCATTGTAAAAGAACTTGCCCATCAGACCTGAAAGTCAACTCATAGAGTCCCAACAGGTGGAAATATAGAGGACATTTTGCTAAAGCCATGATGACCAGACTAGTTTATTGCTATTTGAGTACAGTAAAAACATGTCATATGCTATGCAAAATTGCCAAGACCAACGTGGCCATAAATATTACAACAGTTTCAAACATTTTGCTGCGATTTAGCCTGGAAATGCAGGTACCAAACTCGCTGAATCTACTCCAAACACGTTAAATATGATGTAAAATGAGGTGACTTGTGCCACGCACATGATCAACCAAAAAAACACCGTAACTACTGGATCCAAGCAGTTACTGCAGAACCTCCAACTATCTTGACACCACTTTTTATTTATTTATTATTATCGTTCCTTTTCCACCAGAGATGATCAAGTGCAACATGGACGTTGACATATAAAAGGAACATACAAGTAGCTCTAAGCTGTTACTTGGCTGGTTAAGGACGTGGTGTGCATGAGTGCATGAGGTCAACTTCGCTAAAAAAGAAAGAAAGAAAAATGAAAAAAGAAAAAAGAACAAAGAACGTACAAGGTTGGACAGAATAATAGATTGTGTGAAATGGTGTAACAAAATTACAAAGAAAAAATCAAAGTTGTTGACTTCATTATGGTGGTACTAAGATATACTATGAGAAAATTTAGGATTCCTCATAATTATGGTTGGGCCCGTGTCAGTGTTACGAAATTCATTTCGTTTCGTCCAAATTTTCCAAATAGTTTCGGTTCGGTCCCTTTACCAAACCAAACAGCCCCTTGGAGATTATTTGTTTTAAATTTTATTCCAATTCATCCGAATTTCTGAATTTCAGTCTGATCTGCAGGATTTCAGCCGAATTAGCCAAAATTCCACAATTCGGCAGCTTTCAGTCTGGCTCTGATACCAATTCTACACTTACACTTTTAAAAGAAAAAAAACAAGTTAACCTCTTTCTTTTTTACCAAGATTTTATTGAAAGGAGAGCCTTCAGGTTCAGCCATCATCTTCATACTCTTATGCACAAATAGTCATGTGGGTTATGGTCCACCTATGCTTCCGGTATTAGTCTTTTTTAATCTATACCTAAGCTGGTATGGGATCAACATACGTTGATATGGTATAGTATGGTCTCATTTTCAAGCCACCATGGTACTTAGACAAATGGACAAGCAGCCTAACGCCTCCTTTGGCTAACGGCGACAAAGTCCTTGAGGTCCATACCACAAGGTTACAGGCAATCACTATGGCCAGACTATCAAAATGCTTAGTAACAGAAAAAAGAATGACATTACTGATAGATAAATGGAAAATAAAACGCATTACTATAAAGATATAAGTTAATTACAATGAGGCTTCTCCATCCCGCTACTTCTAAGGGTGCTTAGCCTAGCATACCTTTAGAAAGCTTTGGAGGTACATTGGTGCCTCTAACTTCTGATATCTTAAACTAAAGGGCTGAAGTCCTTAAATAGGCATGCAGGCTGGACTTCAAAATTTTTATAACCGAGATAAAATAAAAGATAAGATCCACATGAACTGTGGAGGCTGGGCTGGAGCATGTGGGTTTTTGGGAGCCGCTTTTGCTTTTGATAAAGAAGAGCAGTCCATGACTGCTACAGTGTTACAAGATTCTGCTTTTACTGTCTTTGTTTTATTTTAACGAATTCTGTGCTGAGGAGACTATTCTGCCGGTAGGTGGACCGGAATTAATCGGATCTGCTTCCAGGTTTGTTTCTGAAAAGAGTTCTGGAAACATCTTGTGTACTCTGGCCTTGGTTTTGATGTCTCAGAGGCAATGGCAAGTCATTTCTTCCAAGGTGCTGAATATTTCTATACTGATGGGTTTTTGTTCAGGCTTCATTTTCTCTACTGTTCCGTTGCCAAATATTTCGTTGGCTTGAATTAGAACCGTATAAGATATATATACGGTGTACTGCTTCTGGGTTTCGCCTAATATTTCAAAGACAGTTAGATCTAAGATTGCAGTCCTTTGTTTGGATATTTAATTAATGGTAAAACATTCTATCTGTGAGAGGTCTTCTGGGGTAATCCAAACAAGGTTTGGCATATCTTTTGTGATGCGGAGTAAAGAAAAGGTTTTTCCATTAGTTCTGCAAGGATGGAGAATGAACGTCTGTAAGATGTAAGGATATTCTTTTATTAATCTTTTTACAATCCTTACAAAAGGGAAGTAAAGTTTTGCAATTCTAGACTACTACATTAGAGTATCAACGGAGTCCTACATTTATTTATTTACCTGTTTTGGTCATTGTTAATGGGTACAGAAGAGCAGTAAAGCAGTTGCCTACATTAACAGCCAGCCATTGGTCTCACCCCTTCCCCTTTCCGTCTCCCACTCTATAAGAAAATCCTGGCTCCACCCCTGATACTAAGGTAATGAAATTGTGTAGTTCCAACTCACCAAAGCAATGATAATAGAAAAAAAAAAAACTATACATGCTAGAGATCTAAATGTACTCTTAAATCTCATGATTAAAATAAATTAGAGGTCCATCTGCCATTCCTAGGAGTGAGCGTGCAAGTCCTCCTGGAGGTAGGGTACCTAGGTTCAAGATCTCAGCAGAACAAAGAGCCGTTTCAGCCAGTAGTGCTCTAAAGAAAAAAAATAGGTTATTTAGGGTAGATTAGGATAGCAACAAAGTAAAAAAATAGCAACAAAGTAAAAAAAAAACACTATGGTTCAATATTATCATTGTAGTGCTAAATGCTTTAAGGTAACTACTAGAAATATTTCTAGGCACAAGACATACCACTTTCCATCCATCTGGGTCAAGGAAAGAGGTAATTTTAGTGTTGATTCCAGGAATTGGTCCTGGCTGCCGAGTTATCTTTCCTCCCAGCTCTTGTGTAACAGCGTTCACAACCTCAGCACTCTTATAAACATCTTCAGTACTGATAGCAATCTAAAAAGAATGTTCCATACATCAGACAAATATTTGAACAGAATTTCATGTAAACTTTATATGTAGTCAAGATAACAGCCAACCTGAGCATATGCATTTCCTTTAGTGTACTCAGTCACACCATAGTTGTAAGTCAGCTCCAAAACTGTTGTCTTGTATTCATCATCATACCCCATCATGGCTATAGTATACTGTATTGTTCAAGCAGAAGAAAGGTTAATATGAAAAGCTTGTATGTCATAACAACTCATCCATAATCAATCTTGTTTAACCTAAATAATGATCAAATTGTAACCAGAACTTTATGCGACCAGGTTTTAGAGACACAATCTCAAACCTTACAGAAATAAATTGAAAAGAAAAGCAGTGGAATGAGATTGGCAGTGGTGAGGTTTACCCTCTTTATTTAACTCTAAGAGATACAGCTGTTGTCTTTGAACAAAGATTGATTTGCACCTACGAGAAAGACTGCAAACTATACTTATGTGGTCCAGCTCACAGGGCCCACTTGGATGCATTCCTATCATTGGGGAAAGATAGATGGAATCATGGAAAGGTCTCTTTACGGTTAATGGTCATGCATAAAATCAGCATCAGATTATCCTAGCCATTGTAAAGTCTCAAACCTCAATGGTTTTTTTTTTACCTTTTATTCTCTTTTTGAGATTCAATCCAATAGAAAGTAAGGTTTGCAGAGGATAAAACTGGGAATGGTGCCATACCATGGGGGGATAAGAGTAAAGGAGCCGCACCTATGAAAAGTGGGCCCAAGTAGGCCCCATGAGCTGGACTGTACATGCAGTCCATTAGTAGGAGAAATCTCCTTGAATAAGAAATTACAGTACCTCTAAAATATCTTTATAATATCCCACAGATTGTACACCTATGGGAGTATAGAGTGCACATTAAACCTACAATTGCCAAAGGTCAATACCTAAAGTACAAGAGCAATTCATAATGCATATAAAAAAAAACATATCAATAGTTTACCTTGTAAGCAGGGTTGTCAGATGTCCTCAGTAACTTCATTCCACAGGCCTGCATCAAGGTAGATGCAACAATTTATGTTTTATATGGTATGTGAATAAATACAACTACAATGGAAAGGGATAAAACAAGAAGCTCTTATTGTTGCTAAAAGTAAAAGGCAAAGTTAGTAAGACATAGAACTACCATAAAGTGTTAAGAGATGTGATTTGCATCTACCAATAATTTAATAAATAAATAAATAAATAAGATGCAATTTGCAGCTAGAAGTCAAGAAAGGTTTTTTTTTTTTTTTTACTTCCTATTTTCTACAGCAAAGTTGGCAAAGCTAGAAAACTACTTGACTGGAGCCAAGAAAGTGCCTAAAAAATACATTATAATCATCATCAAAGCCTTGTCCCAACTATATTGGGGTTGGCTACATGAATTATGTTTCTCCATTCCAATCTATCTTGAGCCGAATCCCCAAATAAGTTGTACATCCTTAGATCTATTTTTACTATCTCCATCTACGTCCTCTTCAGCCTATCCCTTCCCCTTGGTTGGTTACCAACGTAGACAACCAAAATTTTCTTTACTAGCACCATTGCTGGCCTACATTGAACATGCCCAAATCATCTTAAACGAGCTTATCTAATTTTACCCTTCTACGTCCTCTTCAGCCTACCCCTTCCCCTTGGTTGGTCACCAACGTGGACAACCAAACTTTTCTTTACCAACACAATTGCTAGCCTACATTGGACATGCCCAAGCCATCTTAAATGGGCTTATCTAATTTTATCCTTTCCAATTTTACCACACATTCATCTCAACATTCTCATATTTGTTACATCCATTTTGTGTATATGTTGCTTCTTAATTAGCCAACATTCTACTCTATAGGTCAAAGCTGATCTATTCATTGTCCTATAGATTTTTCCTTCAATCATATTGGCATGCACATATCATGTTTGTATTGTGACAAGATTTTACACTGGCTGTAACTACCTAATGCAACCCCCTCTATCTTGGCTTGGAACCCACAGTAAAAATTGGCAAAGTTTTTATCTTGAAACTATAAGTACAATGCCCGATCAACAACATCCTACACTACTATGCTAGTGCTACATAAATATGATGGACATCTTCAGGGATGGAATTCAAAAACAACAAGAATACAGATAATATAAAGTTCTATCATCAGCATCAATGGTTTAGGTCAGTGCAAACCTAAATAAGGTAGCAGCAAAACGAAATACAGGTACAAAGGAGAAAATCTGAAAGAAATCCCACACCTAAACAGGCCAAAGAAACCTATACCCCAATTATGTTCCTTCCCTATATGATAGAAAAACTTCTACAAGCTCAAGGTGGAAACTGCAGAACACCCCCAAAGACCGAATGAGGCTAACTTGTGGAGAACAAGTATATTTAATAATGACTCCATTTTCTGAAAAACCCTGACAAACCTAGTATGAAAATAACCTAAGTTGCATGAGTACAGATGTGGTATGAGGTTTCTGATTTTCTGATGCAGCAAATCTTAAAGTATAAGATTCCTGGATTCAATGCAATCTTCATTTGTATTTTATGTTTATTTTTAAATGAATATCTATTATAGACTAAAACAGTTACTGAGTTTATGAGAGGGCATGAGTATTGCATGTGTGCCCCTCATAACAAAAAAGGTCTCAGTACCCCAATTTCCTATGCATCTTTTCTCCCCTATTTGTCTCCTATTTTATCTTCCTATATCTCAATGAAACAAGATGAGTTCCACCAGTTAAGATCAACTGGCAAGATTGATGTTCACTCTTTATTGTTTGTACTAGATTTATGCATCCATACGAAAGTGAACTATTGCAAAAAAGAAACCCACTTGGCTTTTCATTGGTTCAACTTTTGTTGTATTAGAGAGAAATTGATCTAAGAATAAAAAGAACTTCTACAGGAGCAAGTAGTGAAGGGCTAAAAGTCAATACCTGAAAAATGGCATCAACTTGATATCATGTGTATAATACCAAACTCTAGCACCACTCAACCTTTCACAATACTATGAAGTCGTATTACCTTCCTGACTATAAGTACCACCACTAAATTTAATATCAAACGCATCACAATCAACTAGGAAGACTTTGTCAAAATCTCGTAGGGCTAAAAGTGCAGCTTCTAGAAACTTGTACCTACTGCTTTGGTCCATGCAAATAGTCCACTTCTCATGCAATCAGTTAGGGGTTCTACAGCCACACTAAAATTCCTTATGAACCAACCATGGAATGCTGCCAATCCATGGAAGCTAGTCACATGGAGATCAAAGTAGGTGTACGCCAACATGGTATAACCCTAAGTCTTGAGTCACCAAATAAACCCTTAGTATTTAACCTGCTCTTGAGTTTTTCTTCCCTCAAACCACAATCAAATGGCTTGCCCATCGGCTTCAATTGCTTTAAATCTTCAATTGTTGTCTCTTTTAAGTATTTCTGGTGCTAAAGAACTCAAACTCCTTTCCCTTCTCACCTCGTTTGAATAGTGGTCAAGGGAGTGCCAAAGAAAAGATAAGACACTAATCAGATGCTGCGTCCAATAGTCCTTAGTATCCATGACACATATCGGCCATATAGGTCAGACAGCAGATAGGATCAAATTATCTATGCACTGGCAGCCAATACCCAATACTTACTAGTAAGGCTGTCAATCAGCCCTTGCTCTTTACGAACACTCAACAAGGATTTAAGATAAAGTTTACTAGGGTGAAACAATGCTTTGATCTATCAAAGCTTGAGAAAAGACAACGGTAATAATCAGATGTCGTGTCCAATTGTCCATAGTATTTCATGATACATATCGGCCATGTAGGTGAGAGAGCTGATAAGTTCAAATTATCTACGCACTGGCAACCAATACCCGATACTTACCAGAGGGTTGTCAATCAACCCTTGCTCCTTACAAACACTCTTTTCAAACACTCAACGAGGATTTAAGCTAAAACTCACTAAGGTGAAACGTTTCTTTGATCTATCAAAGCTTGAGGACTTAATCACAGCTTAAGTCCGGTTACATTATTTGAACAAGATTAAATTCCAAAGAATTTATTGCTTCCATAGAAAGATTTTCTCAAGGTTCTTTGTACCTTGCCATCATTGAAGCCCTGAAAGACTTAGAAGTACAAAAAGATGGATTTTGAAATACTTCGATAGAGATGCGTTGACCTTTCTTCTGCAAAGGTATACAGTAGAGTGCTTTTGAAATTCTTTGATAGTTATTCTTTGACCTTGTATTCTGCAGAGAATTTTTACTACTGATTAAAAGAAAGAATTTTTGTCTTTTGCATCTGTGATGCAGCAAGGACCCATGAGTAGTCCCCTTTCAAGTAGATTAGGATTCTATTATTTTTATTATTAGTAGATTTCTAATTTCATTGTTATTTGAGAGTTTCTATTATCAAATTAGGGTTGTAGGCACTAGGTTATATTTCCTATTTATATGACATTGTAAGGAACAATTATGCAAAGTTTGTTTTTGAGTTAACAGAATTTTCTGTGGGATTTTACCGTGAGAGGCTTGTCCTCTTCGTGTAATTATTTCTGTGGAAACCCCCATTGTGCCAAAGCACTCACTTTGATTGCAAATCCTACCCTAGGATTGCATCAATTGGTATCAGAGCCAATCAGTCCTCGTGATTGTCTCGCGTGTTACCCTCTATCCCCATTCTCACCTGCCGATCACCATCTTCATCCCCTACTTGCCCGTAAAATCCATCCCTTTTCCACCTCTATTGAAACTGCCCAAACGTCAACCCTCAAAACCCCATCTCCACTATCACAGCCCCAACGACTTCTGAATCCTCCAAAAACCCAAAACGGCCATCCCAAACCAAAACCCCATCCTGCTGAATCCTCTTCACCGAACCACCCCTCCCAATCCCAAACCTAGCTCACCATCTAAGAAACCCACCCCAGCCCCATTTGCAAGATCAAAAAAATAAATAATTAAATAATAATAATCATCATCATCATCATCAAAGTCTTATCCCAACCGTGTTGGGGTCGGCTACATGAATTCTATTTCTTCATTCCGTTTCTCAGAATTCATGTTTGGGTTGTGACAAAGTTTTATGCTGGCTGTCACCTATCTAACGCAACCCTCTTCCTTTACCCGGGCTTGGGACTGGCAGCAAAAACTGGCGGAATTAGAAAAAATAATTAATTAATTAAAAAAAAGGGCAGACCCTAATTCCGTTAGCAAAGCAACTCACACCCTTGCTTCATCTCGGCTGAGACCCAAACCATCCCTCTTTGCCCCATCAATCACCAAAATCCCATTCCTCCTCCATCGCGGACATCCCTGCTACACAAGTCCCAAACCGACACCCATCCCTCCTCACCGAGACTGCCTAAATCCATCCTGGGCCACAGCAACCTCACTGAACCCCTTTCCAAATCCCAACCACCCTACTGCTAGACTGAAGGAAAATAATGGTTGCGCAATAATATTTTTCGCTTAAAAGGTACAGTCAAAGAAAAAGCATGCACATTTGTAATTGATAGAGGTAATTATGAGAATATCATCTCTCAAGCCAAGTGGATCAATTGCAACTAGAGGTTTGAAAGTATTATCATCCCTATTTTATTAAGTGGCTAATGACAGGTGATAAAGTGCAAGTATGGTATACATGTCCAGTTGCTTTTGCCATTTGTGAAGACTATAAAGATACAGTTTGATGCGATGTGCTACCAATGATGGTGGTGATATCTTATTAGGACATCTGTGGATGTATGACAAAAACGAAACGCATGGCATGTGCAACAACATATATACTTTTGCTCACAATGAAAAGCATGTCACGCTTCATCCTATGAAACCTGAACTGCCCAAACAGGGATCCCAAGCCTGCTTTACTAAGGACGTGCTTCACGTACACAATGTCTACAGCTGCAATACCAAGCCATACCAAGTTCGTGGTCGAACTCTTTTCAAACTTGGGGAGAATGATGCAGCAAGGACCCACAAGTGGTCCCCTTTCAAGTAGATTAGGATTCTATTATTTTTAGTATTAGTAGATTTCTAATTTCATTGTTATTAGGGAGTTTCTATTATTAGATTAGGGTTTTTTAGGCACTATGTTATATTTCCTATTTATATGACATTGTAAGGAACAATTATGCAGAGTTTGTTTTTGAGTTAACAGAATTTTCTGTGGGATTTTACCATTAGAGGCTTGTCCTCTTCGTGTGATTATTTCTGTGGAAACCCCCATTGTGCCAAGGCACTCACTTTGATTGCAAATCCTTCCCTAGGATTGCACCAATCGGTGCTTAGCTTAAAGCTAGATTATGGAATGGCTTGTCAACTATTGTCAAAGCTTGCTTTGCAGATATTTGGTAGGCTATCAAAAGAGGTCTTGTTCAAAAGGCCCTCAAACTACGGAAGTGGCCTCATTAATGTCTTCGACAGAGGTAGAGAAGTTCTTCAGAGTGAAACTTATGTTCTAAAGGTTCTGTAAGCATGGCAATTTCTTCTTTAAGGCAAATTACTGATGCATGCCGATCACAGATCCGGCCCAAATCACAGGCCAGTAGGCCCAATTGACCCTTGATCTCCTCAAAGGATCCCGATCCTTAGTTAGATAATTTTAATTAATTATTTGATCTCCTCAAGGATCCTTATCCTTAGTTAGATAATTTTAATTAATTATTTATTTCTAATTTTATGTTGAGTTGAGATTATAACTTGCTTAATTTATTTTAGTAGGCCATGTTTGTTTAGAGTTAATCTTTTCTACTTTAAAAACAATCACTCCTATATAACGAGGAGTCTTTCATTGTAGTAGACATAATTTTTATTAATAATAATTCAGTTTCAAAAGATTTTTTCTCTAGTTGTGATCGTGAGTTTCGTTGTGCTCTTGAATCCCTCTTTGGATTCAAACAATCCTTCGGGAGATTGTTCCACACCCAATCGGAGATCAAGGGCTGCACCAGATTAGTATTAGAGCCCAGATCTGGTCGCCGGAAGCCCTCTGTCGCTCCTTGAATTCGTCACTCCATTGTTGCATCCACTTGTGAAACTCTCCACCAACACATCCATCATCGCCGCAGCCACCTGCATCTTCTCGTCTTCCTCCCAACACCGCAGTCTGCTCCATTCACAAACGCTCAGCACCTCCGTCGGCCACCAACACATCCATCGCCGTCACAACCACCTACACACTCCACACTAGCTAGGACTCTCGCTGACAGTCGCTGGAGTCCTCCTCTTTCTCCTCTCTTCTCTCCCGTTGCAAAATAGTAAGACCTTCCCTCCTTTCTTTATTTTCTCCTCTACACAAGTTTCGAGACCTCATAAGACGTCTCACGGGCCATCTTGTTGAACTTAAGTTTGGATCCAACCCAACCTAGACTAATGGGCCAACTGTCAAGTCCAACCTGACCCAACCCCTATTTGATGCAGCCCAAGGGTTAGGGCTGCGTGGAGATGCCTAAGCACGTGTCCAACAACACTTCAAATGGTCACAAAGACTTCAACACACACGAGGACGCACCTCTCTGGGAAAACCCAAATCTATTAATCAACCCTGGAACCCCATCCACTACCCCACATCCGTTAACCCTTTCCTATACATAACAGTCGGCCCCCTATCAGAAACCTTCCCTGCCTGCATCGCACCGTCCTGGTCAGTCTACAAAACCCAACTTTCCTAAAATAGGCCCTACTCAGTCCACACCCTAACCCTAACTCTGATTGTCGTTGTCTCCACCCTGTTCCCGAACCCTACCCCTAATTGTCGCTGCCTCCCTCCCTCTTCCCAACTTGTCCAAATCCCTCTTCCCCACATCTTCTCTGCTCTCGCCCTGCCTCGCCCTCCCTATCTTCGCTCACCACCGGGACAACCCGTTGTCGGCACCAAACCCTATTCCTGCGCCAATCCCATCCGCTCTCGGCTCGGCCATCCCTTCCCCACCTCGCCTTCTGTTTCAACCCTCGATCGCAATCGTCCATACCCCCCAGAGCCATAAAATTAAAAAAAAGAAGCGAGAGAGAGAGAGAGAGAGAGAGAGAGAGCAGCCGGAGCGAGATTGCAGAGACGGAAGCTGAGAGACCACGTTCCTGGTTCCCTCCGCCGCGACCTCCAGTCCTGCTCCCTGTCGTCATCAACAACAGCAGCAGCGACCTCCATCATTTCCGTCGTTGCCCGCAGTCGCCGCTGCCAGCCTCTGCCTGACGCTGCTTGTCGCCATCTGCACCGAGACTCCCCTCCTCGTTGCTACAGCCTCTGCTGACACTGCTTGTCGCCATCTGCACCGGGACTCCCCTCCTCGCTGCTACCGCTTGCCGTCGTCGCTAGCCGAAACACCATCACTCTCCCCTGCTCTTGTATCTACCGAAACACACAAAGACCTGTTCTTATCTCCATCTTCCTGTCACGCAGAATGAGACAGTGAACAGTCAGTTTTGGGCCGTGTTCAATCCGGGTACGCTTGGGCTGCTTTCATGTGGGTGAGCCCATATACTAACTGGCCCACAAACGAAATTCTTCTTGAAAGTTTCTGCAAAAGTGCTCCGATTTCCAATCTGTCCTTCTGAAGAGTAGATCTGCACATCATGTCGGTCAAATTTCAATTTTGCATTAAAAAAAATGCCTCCAAAGAAGCAAGTGGATGCTGAATCTTCATCTTCTTCACTTGAAGATTTGGCTACTGCCATTAGAGAATTATCTGCAAAAGTTGATGGCATGCACACCACCCTGCAACAATTGGATATTCGAGTGACAAATCTGGAAAATAATCAGCGTGTGCATCACTACCGTGATGATGGTGCAAATATTCGGAATCAGCGGAATCCACCAATCCATAATCCTGATCGAGATTTAGGAATTAAAATTATGATTCCCGAATATGATGGAAAATTACAGCCCGCTGAATTTATGGATTGGTTACTATGTGTGGAAAATATTTTCGCACATAAGCCAATGACTGAGCATCATAAAGTCACACTGATTGCTACTAGATTTCGTAATTATGCTGCAACTTGGTGGGCTGAATTGCAAAGAAAACAGAGGAATCAGAACATGGACCCTGTTGATACCTGGACTGAGATGAAAAATATTTTGAAGCAAAAATTCCTCCCTGTCAACTATGCAAGAGATCTCCGTTCCAGTTTTCAAAACTTGAAACAACAGTCCAAGACAGTTGTTGAATATTCTGAGGAATTTTTGAATCTGCAAACTCGTTGTGGTTTGAATGAAGAGGATGATGTGGTAGTTGATAGATTTTTCAATGGATTGCGACTAGACATTCAGCATATCCTTGCCTTCCAACATTTTGATAATGTCGATGAGCTCATCCAACATGCTATCAAGGCTGAAGGACTTGCGAATCATCAAGTACAAAAATCCAAATGGATTTCTCCGAAGAATTCATCTCTACATGAAGCGAAATCCAATGGACAGATTTTTGCTAGGACTGAAGGTCAAAATAAGATGGTTTGTTTTCATTGTCATCGGCATGGACATCGAGCAGCAGAATGTCCAAAGCGAATACATTTGATTGAGATTAAAGGTACTGATAACAATATCCGAGATGATATTAAGGGTACTGACACTGATCCTAAGGATATTGACAATTCCAAGGATATTGACACTGCGGAAATTGAATTCACCGATGCAGAGCCCCCAGATGAAGCTCTTATTGTCCTCAAGGTCGCTTCACCAACTGTTGAGCATAAGTGGTTGTGCAAAAATATTTTTCGTTCCGCAGGAATGATTCATGGACAAAATTGCACAGTTGTTATTGACAGTGGAAGTTGTGAAAATCTCATCTCTCAAGCTCTTGTTGATCGCCTCCAATTAAAAGTCTATAAGCATAACCGTCCTTATTTTATCAAGTGGCTAATGAATGGTGATCAAGCGCATGTTAGACATACTTGCAAAGTTACTTTTGCCATTGGTGAGATTTACACTGATACAATTTGGTGTGATGTGCTACATACGGATAGTGGTGATATCTTATTGGGCCATCCATGGATATATGACAAGAATGGAACTCATGATATGCGCGACAACACCTATACATTCATGCATGGTGGACAGCAAGTTACTCTTTATCCTAAGAAACCACAACCGTCAAAGAAGAATTCCTGGAAAGCTGCCACAAAGGAAGTCCTTCATATTCAACACATTTACACTGGCAATCCGAAGCAGAATCGAGTTCGAGGACGAACTCTTCTTTCAACCCGGGGAGGATGATGCAGTCTAGGCCCCGCCCCTCTTCAAATTAGATTAGGATTATTATTGTTATTAGGAAAGTTTCCATTTTTAGCCTAGGGTTTTCTTAGGCACTAAGTTTGCTTTTACTATATATATGGCATTGTAGAGAAGAAATTCTCAGATTTGGTTGATTAATAGATTTGGGTTTTCCAAGAGAGGTGTGTCCTCGTGTGTGTTGAAGTCTTTGTGACCGTTCGAAGTGTCGTTGGACACGTGCTTAGGCACCTCCACGCAGCCCTAACCCTTGGGCTGCATCACTATTCTTTCTTTCTTTCCAAAAAAAAAAAAACACCACCATGCCTTGAAAGGGTGATGATCTCCAACATTGAATGACAGACTGACAGAGAGATGAAACCATACTTAAATTAAGTTGAGAATTAGAAGATGTCACGGGACATCTTAAAATTATCGAAACTACCATTGCTGAGCTACAAAATAAGCAATTTGTCAGCCAAAAAGGGTCATCAAATGTGTCTCTGGTGTACACACCCGTACGATGAGAAAGACTTGAGAATCAAGAATCCATTCATGATTTTATAAAACACCTTCTGGCTAAACAAGACCAGCAGGGTCCCCCTGCTACACCCCCACCTAATGACATCACTAGGAAAGTCAAAATTGATATTCCTAACTTTAGTGGTGATGTGAGTTCGAAAATTTTTGTTGACTTGCTTTATTCTCTGGATGACTATTTTACTTGATATGGTATGAATGATGCCTAGCGGATAGCCTTTACCAAGGTTAAACTCAAAGGTCCTCCTCGAATTTGGTGGTATGGCATTGAGAATAGTGAGCCTGCAGTGGGCCAGCCTATTCTCCAATGGAATATCATGAAAGATAAGCTCAAAAGAAATTTTATTCCTTCTAATTATATGGATACACTCCACCAAGAGTGTTTAAGTCTCCAGCAAGGTAACATGACAATGGAAGAATACACCAAGTTTCACGAATACATTGTTCGCTGTAACTTGAAGACAGATGACCATCCCCGACTATCACCAGATACAGAGGTAACCTACGTGCCGATATCAGACAAAAGGTAGTAATATTTGATTATACCACAGTGGTTAAATCTTCAATAAAGCTCGGAAAGCTCAATATGAAATTCAATTGCGGAAACGCAATACTTTTCAAGCCGGAGAGTTTTCCACAAAAAGAGGCCCTCACCCTACCTACAATCACAATCAAGCACAAGTTTATATGCCTCCTCCTCAGTGACCAACTCAGCAAACCCCTCAGAATCCTCGGCCAGGTATACAACAAAGATAGGTTATTCCTCAACAGAATCAACGATTTCCACAGAACCAGAATGCTAATCGTACTTATGGAAGAACAGACAGAAGGGATATTGTTTGTCATGCCAGCAAGCAACGAGTATATTATGCCACTAAATGCCTTCATCGAAATCTATACACTTTCAATGAGCTTGAAAGTGATGTCCAACATGAGAAGCATGTCGAGTCGGGGCAGGTTGACACAGATCCTCCATATGAAAATCCAGTAGATCAGTTAGATTATGGAGACGATGATGGCATTCTAATTCTTTTTCCAGATCATCGTTTGCTAATAGCAGATGCAAAAGAGGCAAAAGAAGATTGGCATCATGCTTCTATGTTTTGGTCCCGTGTCAATTGTATGGGCAAGGCAAATCATGCAATATGATTATTGATGGTAGTAGTGCAATGAAAGTCACTTCACAAGAAGCGGTAGATAAGCTTAAACTTCCCACTATAAAGCATCCAGGGCTATATAAAGTTGCATGGGTTGACAATTATTCCATTCCTATTCGTCAGCAATGCTTTGTTCCTTTTAAGATTGGCAAATACAAGGATACTCTTCTATATGACGTCATCCCAATATATATTAGTCATATCCTTTTTGGACGACCATGGCTACAGAAGCTTAAAGTTATCACAGATCCTGAACACAATACTTTCAAATGGAAAGGTGGAAAAATCATTTTGCGTCCTTTGCAGACTCCATCGTCCTCACCTTCCTCTTCTCCCGCTACCTCTTCTCCTACATCACATATTTTAACAAAGCAGAGATTTGAAGATGAAAGCAAAAAGAGCAAGGTGTCATGTATGCCTTAGTTACCAAACAAGCTGCTGATGATTCTCCTGCCATGTCCATTCCATGGGAAGTGAAGCCACTATTGAACAAATTTGCTAATTTAGTTCTTGATGAATTACCTAAGGAACTACCTCCGCTAAGAACTATTCAGCATGCCATTGATCTTGTTCTAGGAGCTTCTTTACCAAATTTACCTGCTTATCGAATGAATCCAGCAGAACATGCGAAGTTAAAAAGACAAGTTGATCTACTTATGAAAGGCTATATAAGGGAAAGTCTCAATCCATGTGGTATTCCAACATTTCTCACTCCAAAGAAAGACAGAAGCTGGCGAATGTGCGTAGACAATCGTGCAATCAACAAAATCATAGTAAAATATCATTTCCCTATTCCTCGATTGGATGATATCTTAGACATGATGACTGATGCATGCATATTTTCAAAAATTGATTTGCGAAGCGGTTATCATCAAATCCGCATAAGACTAGGAGATGAATGAAAAACTGCCTTTAAAATAAAGGATAGTGTTTCTGAATGGATGGTTATGCTGTTCAGTTTAACCAATGCTCCTAGTACTTTCATGCGGGTTATGAGCATCCTTACATTGGAAAATTTGTTGTCGTTTACTTCAATGATATTCTCATTTACAGCAAATCAAAAGAAGATTACCTTTAGCATTTAGATAAGGTCTGCCAACTTCTCCGCCAAGAGCGTTTCTATATTAATCTCAAGAAATACACCTTCATGAGTGGTTCTGTTGTTTTCTTGGGATGTATAATGTCTGCACAAGGCATTAAAATGGATCCTGAAAAGGTGACCATAATTCGCGATTGGCCTATTCCTACTACCCTTACTGAAGTTCATAATTTTCATGGTCTTACCAATTTCTACAAAAGGTTTATCAAAAACTTCAGTACTATTATGGCTCCTGTCACTAATTGTATGAAGAAAGGTGAATTCAAATGGACCAACGCAGCCACCAAGGCTTTTGGAAAGATCAAGCAAAATATTACTGAAGCACCCGTCCTACAGATTCCCGATTTTAACAAGCTATTTGAAATTTCTTGTGATGCCTCGGATGTCGGCATTGGAGGTGTTCTTAGCCAAGAAAGACATCTAGTTGCATTCTTTTGTGAGAAACTTTCTGATGCAAAGCGAAAGTATTCTACTTATGATTTGGACTTCTTTGCTCTTGTCCAAACACTTCGTCACTGGAGGCATTATTTGATTTCCAATGATTTTGTGCTCTATTCTGATAATGATGCTATGCAACATCTACACTCTCAGCAGAAGATTAGTGCTAACCGTGCTAAATGGAGTGCATATATATAGGAGTTCAAATTTAGCATTCGATGTAAAGCTGGAAAGGATAATATGATAGCGGACACATTAAGCCATATATCAAGCGCTCAACTCGCCGGAGTCAAGTTTTTCCAAGTCAGGGAGAACTGATGCAGGCCAATCCCAGGTCTAATCCAAATTAGCCCGTAGGCCCAATTGATCCTTGATCTCCTCAAAGATCCCTCTCCTTAGTTCGATAGTTTTAATTAATTATTTGATCTTCTCAAGGATTCCTATCCTTAGTTAGATAGTTTTAATTAATTATTTATTTCTTATTTTACGTTGAGTTGAGATTAGAACTTGCTTAATTTATTTTAGTAAGCCATGTTTGTTTAGAGTTAGTCTTTCTTACTTTAGAAATAATCACTCCTATATAAAGAGGAGTCTTTCATTGTAATAGACATGATTTTATTAATAAAAATTCAGCTTCAAAAGATTTTCTCTCTTTAGTTGTGATCGTGAGTTTCATTGTGCTCTTGGATCCCTCTTTGGATTCGAATAATCCTCCAGAAGATTGTTCTACACCCGATCGAAGATCCAGAGCTGCGCCAATTACTTCCTTAAGTAATTCTTTTTGTTGCTGAGAATCATTAGGCGAGATTCTTTGAATGTCTTTGGATGATTCGGATGTCCTCTACTGGGAGGCTGTGCTTTGGTTATTATTAAAAAAGGAAGCAGTGGTAATATTGGCAATATCCGCTGTGGTAATATTGGCAATATCCCAAATGTCCTCTACAATGTCCAGAAACCTCCATAGTGGGCTGCAGCTCCTCGAACCCATCCGATGACATGGGAGGAATCTCATCTTCACGGCTAAAAGCTCAGCTTTATTGACTAAGCAAATGGATTATCAGAAAGTTTCTATCAAAGTGATAAAATTAATTTAAATATATTGAAAATGTTAATAAATTGAGTCTTCCAGGGTTGGGTCCTTCCAGCAAACACCCAAGAGGACATGTTAAGAAAGAAAAAGATAACAAGATTACAAGTCACTGTGAAGCAACGCAGAGAAGAAGAATAGCCAACGGGCTAATCTCCAAGCCAAAAAGGCTTAAGGATAGAATGTATAGGTGTCTCACCAAAGGCAAAAAATAACTCTTTTAACTGAGAACGAAACTCATAAATTTATTCATATCAATATTGTGTGTCCCATGAAGAGGGATTATATTTTATTTATAACTACGATACTCTCTAATTAAATAAATAACCTAATTCAATCCAGACAAGAAATCATAAACTAAACATAAGATAAACTTTTAAGAATACATGAAACCTAAACAATGAAAAAAGCAACTACTATTATAAAAATATAAGACTCCTACTACTAATAAGAACTAATCTTCACTGCTGGGTCTTGTTGGTTTTGGGCCCAATGGGCTGGCCAATCATGGATCTAGCCTGCATCACATTAGTACTCATAAAGGAACAGAGGAAAATGAAACAGAAGTATAGAAAGCTACAATATATAGATAATGTGAAAAGAATATCAACTCTAATCATAGAGAGAAAAAGGAAATGTTCCATGAATAGTTTTGCATTCATAAAACCAACATAAAAATTGCAAAGTATAAGCTAGCTTTGTGCTACCTTTTCATAGAACTTTATAGAGCGCTCAAGATCGCCCACACGAAGCATAACCTGGCATAGTGGTTCAGGAGTTGGATGCCTCTGGATTAACTCGAACATATAGCCATCCGGGTCCTTCACAAAAGCAATGATTGAGGTCCCTCCTTTTACTGGACCAGGCTCTCGTGTAACATTCCCACCCTTGGCACGAATGTCTTCAACCAATTTGTAAACCTACCATCAAGTCTCATCTATTAGGTTCCTTGTTGCATGCTTTCAACATCATAGAGTTGTTAAACAATCAAAGCAATAAAATGGCACATACATCTTCAGTTGCAATCGCAAAATGTCCAAAGCCCGTGCCAATGTCATACTTATCCACTCCATAGTCTGTGAAAAACAAAAATGTGATGACAAAGATATCCACAGTATACCAACATAGGATTGCAGATTGTTGTGAATAAAGCGGGGGAAAGGGTAAAAGAAGACAAAAGCATATAAAGAAAGTCATAGAAAAATAAAGAAAGGAGAAAACGTGGTAGGAATATGAGGTAAATATAGAGGAACTTCATTTTCCCTCTTCATAGAAGAGGAACTGGAGTCTTCTTTCAAATATGAAATAACTAAAACTATTTGGAAAAGTTCATGCAATACATTGATTTAATTCAACTTTAGGACCTTCCGCCTCCCTTTCAAGAAGTAACAAAGTTTCAAACAAACATGAATTGTGTCCAGCAATTGGACATTTTTGGGTTTTTTTTTTGATAAGTTTGCTCATATAACTTTTCCGATATGAAGTTTGCTTTGTATTATAACTATATGACATTCTTTTCAATTGAGTCAAACAAACCACTCTGCATTTGTAATGGGTCTCATCAGCTCTAATTGAAACCCATCCACTGCGAACCTATCCACTTATTTCCCTACCACCTCCCCCATTTTATAGTTTTACCTCGTCAATGCCTTATCCTACATTCTCCAAGTGGGAGATCCCCCACATCTTCACCACTTCCAAAACACCCCCTTTTTAATTTTTTCCTTGGATGGAAGAAAAAGGGAAAAACATCAAAGGCCCGAACACATAAGAACACAATCATTATTGTCCCGAAAAATTTTTACAAAAAAGATTGTAGAGTAAGAATGAATTTTTTTGTAGTGTCATGTACGAAACAATAAAAACTGAAAACAGTAGACAATGAAATCACTACAGAAACAAAAAAGCCCTCAAAGATCTAGAAAGAAAGATTCCCCAAAGCCAGAGAAGAAATATACTATATGTCAACTCCACAACAAAGTTAGTCTCTTCTGGCCCGAATCCGAGAAAAGCATTTGAGTACTTCTCCTCTGGAATATCTCTTTTTCTCAGCAACTTCATCCCAAAGCATTCCGTATAGAATCTGAAAAGACGAACGTCTGAATCCTATCCGTTTGCAATAGAATGCATAGGAATCGAATACATATATCATTTTTGAAAACTCGCGTTTCATCGTCAATTTTTTAACGACCCTATGTATTCAATTCATATGTATAGGAAGGGATTTGCAACAAGGAATGGTTTACTTGATGGTCCGATCGAGATCCCCAACGCGATAAACGGCATGAAGCATTCGTTTCTTGTCTATATGTATCCAGTCCTGCACGTTCTCCGCAGGAACCCCTCCTTCTTCACAAGCCATGATGCCTCAGTCCAAATTGGAATCTGAATCACGCGTTTTCAAGCAAAATGAAAAAAACATAGAATCAGTGACTTTACAAGCAAGATTCTTGTGGAGATGAGAGAGAAGAAACATTACATGATCAAGGGAGAGATCCAAGAGTGAGTGAGTGAACTCTGGAAAGTAGACAATGGCAAACCTAGTCCCTAGCGGTAAGATGCTTGGTTTATATGGGGAAAATGAAGCTGAGAGTGTCAAACTGTGCGTTTAGCACTACTCTGTAAAAAGGAGTGATCTGGAAGGGGTTTTGGATATCTTACGTTTAGAACCCCGAAGTTTTTGTTTTTTTGATGGCATCAAGAAGACTCCTTCCTCGCCCTACAAAACAGAGCAAAAAAGAAGACCGTGATCAATATCTAAAGAAAAAATTAAATCAATTAAGATGCTGTCTTGAGAACTACAAGTTGTCCAAATCTGTTGTAAAATAGTAAACACAAGAACAGAAAAGAGTAGAGAGGAAGAGAGAGAGTATATTATTGAGGGATGTGTGTGTACATAAAAGAGGAGGAGGAGGATCTTATTTATAGAATAAGATTGCTTCCTCCCCAAGTAACATAATAGAGAAAAACTCTAACCCTAAGTAATCCCCTTATCTCATGTGGGTTCCAATGTGGGCATCCACCTATGATAATACATCTTATAACACTCCCCATTTAATGACCACCATTCAATGACAGTTGCCTCATTAAAACCTTGCAAAGAAAAAATCCAATGAGATAAAAACTAAAGCAAAGGAAAAAGAGTACAACGTTCTACATGATCATTGACTTGGTATTGGACGTGCATAATGCTGCCTCGTTAAAACCTTAACTAAGAAAACTCAGTAAGATAAAACCTATAAATGGAAAAAGAGCACAGCGCACAGATGTCCTGAGTAGCATACTTCAAGATGCTTCCCCCTGATGACTACTCCGCCTGATGATAACAACCTTTCACATGGTTTGGCATGTCAATCTCATATACAAGTTTCTAGAATACTAATTTTGACAAAGACTTCGTAAACTGATCAGCCATGTTGTTGCTTGAACGAACTTGCTTGACTTCAATCTTGCTATTCTTCTGAAGCTCATGAGTGAAGAAGAACTTTGGTGTAATGTGCTTCATCTTGTCATCTTTAATGTATCATTATTTAATCTGTTGAAAACATGCCTTCTTATCTTTGCAGATAATGCTCGGGGTACCTGTACTAAGAGGCAATTGACAAGAACTACAAATATGCTGAGTTAAAGATTTTAGCCAGCATATTCCATACTGGCTTCATAGAGGGTTAAAATCTCAGTATGGTTAGAATGAGTAGCTACCAAAGTCAATTTAGTAGAATACCAAAAATAATGACATTGCCATTAAGAAACATACAACATGTCTATGATCGACCCTTATGAGGATCAGGGATATATTCTGAATTTGCATATCCTACAAATTTTGAATCTTTACAACCATAAAAATAAAATAGAAGCAAATATAGTATGATTCATTTGATACCAATCCAATATATTTGAATTAGTGTGAAACTATATATGGCAACCATATTTACAAATAATGAAATATCCCTTTAGAACTTCTCTCAATCTGCAGGTTGAGACAAAATTCTCCTATAAATAGTCAATAGTTTTCTCGAGCTCTTCTGGAGTTCCGATTAGATTTATGTCATCTACATAAACTTGCTTCAGGCAAAACAAATCCTTTTGGGATTTTCATATATATGTCTGTGTATATTTTCAATCCTAAATTTCTACATGAAACCTTGTATCACAAGTCTTACCTTCTATGTAGTAATTTCATTTATTTTCCTTACGAACACCTATTTGTAACCTACAGGGTTAACACCTTTTGGGGTTTGTACTATAGGTCTAGATACACCATGTCTATTGAGAGACTCTAACTCTTCTTTGATGGAAACTTTTCCATTTTAGCCAATCTTTTCTTTGTCGACATTCATTCATAATATGTGATTTTGTGTCCCAATCAGCATCCTTATTTTTCCTTGAATTTTGTGTAGCTACCGCATATATAAATGCGTCAGTGATGATAATTTCATTGCTATCCCATCTCTCTTTTGAGTAATGATAAAATATAGAGATCTCTTCATCATTGGGTACTCATTGCCTCTTTAAAGCCTTCCGGAGTCTCTTACAGGACTTGTGCCTCTTTCAGGACATTAATTTCTTCAGGAATTTAGAGAGAATGGATTTTTTCATAACCTCTTATTGAGTGAAATGTTGTACCTCATCAGGAGTGTACAATTTGTCATAACCTCTTCGGGAGTATAATTGGGACCTAATTGCTCATTTCTCCTCTGCCGAGGAGCTGATTCCTTAGAACCTATAGGTCTGCCACGCTTTTGATGTGTAATAGATTCATTTACTTTCATATTTGGAATTTTGTCCTATAGGGACACTAATTCTTGCTTGTGTGTTCATAGCCGGTACATGTGACCTAGTCACTTTTGCTACATCATTAAAAGCATCAAGGAATCTGTTTGTAATGAAGTGCACAATTCTCCATACTTCATTCTCACATTATAAAGTACATAAATCTAGATGAGACTGAGTGGAAGTATTCCACATTAATTATCACCGTTCTTTAGGAACTCTCATATCTTCTCCTAACGGCGGGAAGACTGTCTCATCAAGATGACAATCAGCAAAACGAACAATTAATATATCTCCTGTCATTGAGTCTAGATATCCAATAATTGGGGGTGAAGTATAACCAACATAGAGTCTACGTTATGGGTTCATGCAGGTTACGAACCTACGATATCAAGCCTTATAAATTTAATAAATGCTCAAGGAAGTGTACCCTATGTTTAATAATTTGTGCTAATAGGCGGGATTTGATGGGTTCACAAATGTCACACTATATCCTTTGCGTAAAGGATGATCAATAGATGATACTCTAAGGAGTACTTAACAGAATTATTAATAATTTGCCTTAGCATAGTACCCCTAAGGTGACCTAACCTATCATGCTAAAGCATTAAAGCCTTAAGATCACTAAGTCTAGAGCTTAATATAAGCTTCTGAATTGACTTTGTCGTTTTGCTCATTTATCGAATGTAATTCAATATTGGAGATTGTCTTGTAATATAGACCTGCGGCCTGATGAGAATGCACATAGCTTTTCTAGTATCAGCTTCTGACAGTCAATACTAGTAATGATTTACAAATATTTTGTGTTACATTCACTTATAGTGTCTATATGTGGTGCCAATCATCGTGATGTATTTGAATTTAAGCAAGGTTTTTCAAGAACCGCTAAAAAAATAATAATAATGCATCCTTCATGCATATGTAGGTACTATTTGGTAACATTATGTGAACTCTTCTGGAGCATTCAAGTATTTATACAGATCCAGCTATGAATTAAACACTAACTCTAAAAAAAACTTTTAGTTTTCAATATAGTGTGTTTTGTGACACTGTCTATTGGATAGATATTATCCTCAATTTCATACATTCCACGATCCATACAGCAAGTAATGATAAACTTACATAACTAGTCAATCACATTACAAAAATAAACTTGCGAACAGCTAAATAATTTACCATTCAAAGCAAATATAGCATGCAAACATAAGATACGGGAGATAAAAGAATAAGTCTAACATTCAACAAAATATAGAAAAATTTAACTCAATATTCAAATTCATAAAAGTAGTTGTAGGTCTTCTAGACCATGCTTAGTGGTTCTCCCAATTTCTAAATAAAATGCCTTGTTAATCACCTCTCCTAAGGTGGTTATTTTCATCTCTACTGGATGACCTATTATATCTACCTCTTCTGGAGGGATTTTGTTTGACTAATTTGGCATTTATTTGAAGCATAGGGTGTATGACCATCTGTCGGTGATCATCCTTGTCTAATAGGGATATAATGGCACATAAAATAAGGGCATATGTCATATCCTCCAAGAATATCTTATTTCCGACTTTGATAGCATCACCAAGCCTTTTAGAGTGTGTAAAGATCGATTTACCAATAACAACCAAACAAAAATAGAACTTCAGGTTCTCAATATCCAATGATAAAGTATAATGAAGAATTAGACAATTAGAAAGTTAGAACTTCAGGTTCTTAACTGACGAATCAAAACTTTTAGTTTTGTCAAGACTTCAGGCTAGAGATAGAACTTCAGATTCTTAAAACTGTTAGTTCTATCAAAGCTTCAAGTTTGAATCACAACTTTTGGTTCTGTCAAAACTTCAGGTTTGATTTCATGGCATTCGTATCGATCTACACTACTTTGAATCTTTAGAAATCAAAGCTCCAAGTTTGATTATGAATATAAATATTCGGGTTCATATTCCAAATCTTAGAACTTCTGGTTCCAGATAATGTATGGATCTTCGGGTCTAAGTTATTCATTTGATATAGAACTTCAGATTCTATTATATACAACTACCGTTTCTTGCAATAATAAATTCGTCAAAACCAAAGTTTTATATAACTATATAGACATAACCTTACTAAAGTAATTACGTCAAACATGCGGTGCAACAGAATATAACTATAATTTAAAAAGAATAAAATAAAATAAAAAGGGAAAGTTAGATATACTGACGTTATCGTTGATCCAGACCCATTTTGTGTTTGACCGTTAGATTATCTTTCTTTGATTTATACTGTATATCCTTCAATGCCATGAACATGCTAGAAAGAACGGATCTGAAATTCGATTTCAGATGACTCTGATATCGTAGGAATAATTTTCTACGCTCTGATTAGTCAAAATTTTCTTTTTTCACCATCAAGTCTATCAAGACTTCAAATTTAATTTAGATTTTCAGGTTCATGAATTAGAACTTCAGGTTCTATTAAGACTTCGGGCTTGATATTATGGCCTATTGGTTTATTTATGGATCTAAATATAAAACTTCAAGTTTGAGTAGGAATATGAATCTTCGAGTTCATATAATGGATCTAAAAACTTCTGGTTTTAAAGTAAAATAACCAACGGATCTTCTGGTCCGGATTCGAAAGAACTTCTGGTTCATAGACTAAAATAATTTACAGAACTTCGAGTCCGGGTTATTGATTCCATATAAAACTTTTAGGTCTAAATATCATATGGAACTTCGGGTTCTAATTAGTTATATAGAACTTTTGGTCCTATTTATGATTTATGATTCTTAATTCTATCATAATCTCCTTTTGATAAGAGAAAATAAATCATTCATCACAATAATTAAAATTATAAATACTTACAGATCTAAAAGGAATAAAAATAAATGCATGTATATGATTATCAAACTAATAAAAGATCATAAAATAAAGTGAAAATTACTTAACCGTTAAATCATCCTCGTTTTGATGCTAATGTATAGATCTGCTTGCGAGCTTTCCGTAGGTGCAAACAAATCGTCGATCTTACTTCGTACGGCTGAGATATTGCAATCTAAAGTTTTGGCGATGATGTATTTTTGCTTATGTTGGCATCCTTGTTGCACGCGATCCAAGGCAAAAATAGCCCTTTTTCTTTGCTGTACGTGACCTAAGGCAAAAGAAAGAGGAAAGAAAAAAAAGAAAAACTAACCTTGTTGCATGTAAACCGAGGCAAAAACACTTTGTCTCCTTGTTGATTTAACTAGTCCCTTTTTTTCATGTAAAGAGATTGCAACAGGAGATTGCACGTGAATGTAATGCACAGTACTGTACTTTCTTGCACAGTGCAGAGAAGAGAGAAAAAAAAGGTGGTTGGGGTTTTCTTCACGTGGATTGAACTAGAAAAGAAAAGGGAAGGGGGTATCACATTGAGGGTGAGGAGGAGGGAAGGGCCTTGTCGTGCTAATAACGTGTTGTAAAATAGTAAACACAAGAACAGAGAAGAGTAGAGAGAAAGAGAGATAGTATATTATTGAGGGATGTGTGTGTACATGATAGAGGAGGAGGAGGATCTTATTTATAGAATAAGATTGATTCCTCCTCAAGCAACCTAGTAAGGAAAGACTATAACCCTAAGTAATCGCCTTATCTCATGTGGGTCCCAATGTGGGCATCCACATATGATAATCCATTTTATAACAAATTAGAGTTTTTTTTTATTTTTTTTTTCTTAAAGGAGGGAGTCTGAACCGAGGAGCGGATCCAGAAAATTGAACTGGGGGACTTTGTGTAAAAGAAATATTAAGTAAAGCGGCAAACAATAAAAAATATTAATTTCTCAAATTTGTAGTTTCCTTTAATTTTTAAGCTTTTTCCATGAATGGTTAGGGCTGGACCTGGGTTCTCCCCAAATTATAACTATTAGTTAACATGTGATCAATTGGAGGGCCTAAGCAAGCTCTGAAAGCATTTATAATAGTAAATATTATATTTATTTATACACAAAGAGTAATTACATGAAGTTTGCAATATCTTGCAGCCGCAAAAGGTTAGTTCAAATATATGAATCTTGCTCTACCTTTTCAATGAATGAATCATTCAATTGTGGGCCAGCCAATTCTCCATGATAAGCTTGTGCTTTTCTCCAAAGATAGTTATGTCATCAATGGTTTCAAAAATGTGATAAGACCACTAACTAATAATTATTTATTAATAAATTTTATGGATAATGGATGCACGATTTGGAGATTGAAATAATCCATTAAACGCACAGTTGTTTCTTCTATAGATAAATTAGCTTTTTGGTACATTCAGAGTTATATTTACCACTGGAATGGACAACCCGTAATTTAATATTTTTTTTTTTCAGAATTCTTCAATCCAATCCAATGTTCGACATTGAGAGAGTTATGCTATGCTTATTGTATATAAAATTGACTTTGTTAAAACATGATTGCTATGTGATTTAACATTTTTTTTTCAATGATGTCCAAACCAAATGGATATGGCAACTATTTAGTTAATTTTGGAACTACTAAGTGAGCTATTTTGAATGGCCACATAAGATTTGATTTGATTCCATTTTACTTTTTACTAGCTAGGTAAACCGCTCCGTCCCCAAATATCTGTTTTAGATTTCTTGAAATTTCTCCTTCCATCTCAATTGTTTGAGAAAAAAATAAAAAGATGGAACTATCGTCTCCAAACTCATACTCAATTAATCTCCTTGAAACTTTTCTATCATCCCCTCCACAAATAGACTAATTTTAAACAAAAATTTCATCTCCAAACCCTCTCTCTACCCTAACATCAATCCAATCCAAAAGGAAACTTCCCTTTTCTATCCTGCATCCTGCCCTTCTTTCTTCCCAATCATCTATCCATCTTAGCCATCAAAAGGAGGACCACGATCCTCTTCCTACAAATCATCTGCTACAATCTTCTCTTCCTCCTCATGAACGTGGAAGAACTTGCACAAAAACTTGTTTCCAGCAACATTCCCCCATTAAATCCTATGAAGACCAGGATCCTTGGTACCATCACTCACTCCATCAACCACCTATGAAGACCAGGATCCTTGGTACCATCACTCACTCCATCAACCACCATCACAGCCTTTAGATTGGCTGCAACAAGGACTCGGAAAAACTTTAGTTCTATATAATCTTGATTATAGCAAATGCAAAATCAAAGAGGATATGCAGTCTTTAAGCCAACTTACTTAAATACGGGTTTGGCTCTTTGACCCTTCATCAAATCATAAAAAATCGGGTGTAATAAGCCAACTACCCCGAATGCTAGTTGGGTAAGTGGGTTGGGTCATAAAAAAACTTATAACAGATGGTGTTCCAATCCTTTGGGTGAGACTAATCTCTTCGAGCTCAAGGAGAGTTCCTAATAATATGGTAGTGGAACTCGAACTCACAACCTCAAAGAGCAAATCATGGAAACAAATGTCTTTTGGTTCAAAGTCTATTTGGTTTAAATTGGGCCAATAAAAGTTGAATCTACCCTCCCAAGAAGCACGCTTGGTGACTTGAACCTAGGACCTGAAGCTCAGATACTTAGGATCTTTTAACATCCCTTGAGCTACCATTCTTACCAAAATCAATTAATGATAATACAGATATAATTCAAAGTTTTAAAGCTTACGGATCCATGGCAGTCAATCCACTATCAGCACTAGGGCCTACAAGTCCCCCCCATGTGTAGGACCCCGACTTATGCCGCAAAACTTATGAGGGCATGCCCCCCGGTAGGTTCCCCCCACCAAGGATTGAATCATTTGGGCCCATACACCAATACAATTTTTTTTTATCCTTTTATACACGTCACCTAATTCTCTCTCTCTCTCTCTCTCTCTCTCTCTCTCTCTCTCTCTCTCTCTCTCTCTCTCTCTCCCTCGCTTTCTCTCTCTCAAACATGGGCTACAAAATGATAACATCAAGTCCATAAACAGTAGAATATCTAAGATCCCACACAAGAAGCATCATGATTCATGGCAGCTAGCCCTTTTTTAATGATACAAGATTGGTAGACCCACTCTTGTGCAACGGATCATCAACCTATCTACAATGGACTCACCTGAAACCTATGATATCTAAATCATCCATCTATTTGGATGGAACCCATAAGATGGAAGATCTAACCATCCATCTTGCCCATTGTGCTCATCTACATGGGACCACGATTTGGTTAATATAAGGGAAAGTGTTCTCAGGTCGACCACAGTGGTGCAAGGTTCAATGATCATAGTGTTTTTGAGAATATCATAAAAAGAGTGGTGTCATCATAAAGGGTGTGTTTGGAAGAGGAATAAATTTTTTATGGGATTGGATAGCTAATACCATCTAAGCCCATCTAATGGTATTATTTCATGGGACGAGATTCCATTTATCTCAAAGGTCAATCCAATATCATGTTTGGTGCATTCGGATAAAGGGGGGACAGGGACAAAAAGATCTAAAAAATATAATTTCACCTCCCACTCAAAGCCAATTAAGGTGGAATAGGGAGAAAAAGACATAAAAAATATAATCACACCCCCACTCAAAGCAACTCAAGTTATCCCACCTCTCAGGTTGGATTTTCTAAGCCCCCATACTAGGTATTGAGTCCGAATTAAGATAACATTATCCTATACATTAAAAGTACAAATAAACATAGGATAAGTAGGATAGGATGCAAAAAGGAGCTTGTCTCCCCACTTATCTCCCCCTTATCCTGCATCCAAAAACTCTCAAATAGATATTTGAGAGGAGTGTCTATGTACTTCTGATGAAACAAAGGGGTATGATGTAATTTTCCCATCTCCAGATTTTCATGTCCTCTCAGTGTTTTGTAACTTGATAGATGATTTTTATACTGCTAGAGGCATATTGTCATGTTACTGTCGTATGAAAGAACCCCATGGGAAGCAGAGGTCCTTTTCTCATAAAAGTTGTGGTATATTTTAGGTTTTTGAAAAGTTGGTGTTGGTCACAAGGAATAAATGACTAAGTGTGTTAGTCTCTTATGCTCGTTTTGCACAGTGATGCCAATGGCTAGAATGAGTCCGTCAAGGCTTAGGGGCTGTTCTTTTCCATCGAAGTCGAGTGCCTGTGGCGGACCCAGATGAGGGCAATGGTCAAGAGTTTTGATGATATTTATTGTGCAGTCCATTCACATAGTATAACTCTAGGGAGGTGTTTGAAAGAGGATAAATTTTTGGTAAAATATAAACAAACAAATGATAAATAAGATAAAATGTAAAAAGTTGCTTATCCCCTCACTTATCTCTTCGTTATCCCGCTTCTAAACATATCCTAAGGAGTTTTTTCCATATGCATACCATTAAGATAAGATTTTCTCAAACCATAACCAAAGACTATTTATTTATGCTCATGTTTTCCCACAACTTTTATACTAAAAGTACCCAATAATTAGAGATTTTGCGAAATTACAAGGTTGCGAAATTATAATTTACTTTATGCAAAATCTCATGAACTTACGATTTCACATATTAGTTTTTTGCATTATTAACCTACACATTCTACAACACTTTTCATAGTATCGTTGGCTAGTAGAAGATGATAACTTCTTGCAATATCGTAAAATAACTTTAAACAATATTAAAAAATAATTTCCTAAAAGGTCAATTAAGGCCTTCCTGTTCACATTTTCATTCCGTTTTCACCTTAGTTTCTGGTTTTTCACCATCCTGTTCCTTCCTCTACTTAGGTATACTTCTCATTATTATTATTTGTTTCCTTTTTTCAAGCATTGGCTAAGGTGGCTAGGGCATAAGATAACCAACATGTGTGGGAAGAGGAGACCAGGTATGTTGGATTACAAAGCAACTGGGCAACCCCCATGTTGTCACTCTTGTTTTAATTTAAATGTGCATTTTGTAATATATTTTCTTTTCTAAAACGTAAATACTACCTATGAGATGTAGATTAAATGACGTAAGAATATCTAGGTATAAATGCATTATTATTTAATTGTTAATGCTACAAAAACATGTAGCTTTATATTGATCAAAATGTCAACCTTTAAATTTTAAACTTTTAATTATTACATGTAGTATGGATAATAAAAAAATTTATATTCTGAGCATAGAACAAGTTTAATCCTGTGGAATTTCTTGCAGGTTAAGAACTCACATAGCAAATATTTTCATATCAAAAGCTTGAAAAACCATGTTATTTGAAATTTTCACAACGGGCTTGGGTTGAGAGTATGCCAATTTGGGGGTTTGCCAATTAGGGGGCTTTTGATACTTGAAAGAGGGGAAGAGATATTTGGGCAAGTAGGCAGGGGTTTGGGGTTTAGGGTTATTTTATGTGGAGGCTGAGTGAGACCTCCCTTAGGCCCCAATGTACTTTTTCCAATTTTTTGGATGGCCAACCTACTTCATGTAGGTCTGCCCCTGCATAGATGTAATGTAAGAATAGTTTAAAGAACTTCCATTTTATAAAGCAAATGGCTAGTTTGATGGTTATCTTTGACAAAAACAATGGAAAGGAAGATAAATATTAGGTTTTGACAATTTAGGATTTTGCAAAATCACAATCTCAAATGGAAGTAAGGCCCAAGAATCCCAGTTGAAACTCCACCAAGGAGATCAATGTTACGTATTAACAAACAAATTGGTGAGAAAGAAAATGAGGGGAAAAAATGAGAAGAAGAAACTTACAGACGAAAAAGCAAGGGAAAATGGGAGAAAACCAGTCTGGGCGTTGACCAACTAGCTATCCTAAGAGCATCGACTAACTCTTTATACAACTACTGCAGTAGATAATATACATAATACCCTCATTCGGTCCCGTCGAACCTTCTATAGGTACAAGCTAAGTGGTGTCGACTCAAAGGTCTCAAGCCCAATTAGAATTCACACTTCCATACTTATCATATGTAATGATCGATCCATTCTTATACAAAAACATATAACGGTCTTGAGATCATGTTCAATCATAAAATCAAGATTAACAAAGTTATCGTTATTCAAACAATGCATACTTAAATGAACTATTGGAGCTCGAACCCTTTTCAACTATAGTTCCCCTATCTTGACTCATAAGCTCACGCTTAATAGAAGCTACGTCTCCAATCTTGCTTCAAAGTTTACCGGAAGAATGGTTACATGATTTAATCATGCTGAGAGCAAGGTTTACTTACACAATATGAATGAATTTGGATTATGTGGTTAACAAGGATATTTACAAGCCAACCTTATGCAGATAATCTGAGTTTCCTTAATCATTCAATACGATGTATTCATAAAGCGTCCAATATCAATGTGTTACCAAGTTTTGGTGTTATATTGTATAGGCAATGGATACCACTTTTTATATCAACACCCATAACATGACGTCGAAAACTAGCTGAAAAATCAAGAGGAAATGAGTATCAGCTCTACACTCTTCCTTTTTAGAATTTAATTACCATTAGGCTAATTAATTGAAATAAAAGTATCATTTTTAAGGTCATACATGGTCTTTGAATATACTTAAAATCCTAAAGGTAAGATCGGCTTTTAAATAAAAGTTTAAAAGTGATTTTATTTAGTTTTTCAGAAATTGGCCATTTGCACTCGAGCGCTGCCCCAAGCACGCTCATGTGCCTATGGCCCTATTTTGGAAAAGTTTCGACTGACGAATTTTAATCAAGCGCGCTTATACGAGACCCAAATCCATTTGAGCTAGTGTTGTCTCTGTCTCTGGACAAAGACTACTGACGCGTTTTTAGTCAGAAAATTACACAGGTGCTCGTACGCTTGTTCACGCCCGCTCGAGTGCATTTCCGGGAATTGCAAATCAAAACTCTGCTGCAAACACTTTTTTTCTACAATTCGTCACCTGCATTGAACCTCTATTCCCCAACCATTTGAGGTCCCATTAACATCAATTAAATCATCATGCATTCTTAATTCTACTCATCATTACATAAATTATTCACATTTCTAAAATCAAAGATACGAGAGCTGTAACTTGGCATTAATGATGATCTCATCAAGAACCAAGAAAATGAACCATGCATGTAGTAAATATGCACTTATACTTGCCTCTAACTTCAGCGCTTAGTCCAATCAAGCTTCTCCTTAGTTTGATGGTGGAGAAAATCTTAATAGAAGATGATCTACCCACATGCAAAATGAAAAATGGATGCAGGGTGAATATATGTTACATATTGAAGTCTCCTTGACTCTATTGAACTTAGAAGACTAAAAATGGTGATTGATCCTTACCTTAGGGAGCTTGTGATTGAAGAAGAGAAGGAAAAGGAGATGGAATGGTGAGCTCCAAAGGTAGGAGATAGGTAAAGAGATGATGGAGAAGAAGATGAATGCCTTGGTTCCTACATGCATAATCTGAAGACCCAATTTACAGCGCTAGCTTAAAGAAGAGATGAGATGAAGCATGACAGAGAAGGTGAAAATGGAGTTCCAGCAACTGCTCTTGAGAGGAGATAGAGGGGTGAATGAGTTTGACTAATTTTAAATGATAGTTTTGCTGGAATTTGCATGCAAGTCCAACTTATTCACAGAAATTCCAATTTGAGTCAATTGGATTAGAATGGGCCAAGATGGATTCGAATTGAGTTGGGCTTAGTGAGAAAGATGGCCCATAAGGTGTAATACACTTGATGCAACTATATGATGTGTTAATTATGCAAAACCATGCCATTCTAAATTACAAGAAAGGGTACTTTGCTACCTAAGTAAGGTTCGAACCTGATTCAACTACTTATCCATGACCCAAACCCAAATGGATTTAAGTTGAATTAGCCTAATTATATTTTAATTAAGGTAAACAATATTAATTATAGTAAATTATGATTAGATCGGGTTTGGACCTTGCATGTGGATTCCAAGTTTTGAATGCAGTAGTGTATATTTTTCTTTTTAGCATAAATTTTATTTTCATGTTAGTAGAATAGCTTTTCTTCTTTTTATTAGGTGCTTACTTTCGCATTTCCTCCATCATTTAATTATTCCATATGTTATATCATCCATTTAAGTATTACATTCCATGCATAACATCAAAGACGATGCTTTATTTAGGTTGGGGTGGTAAGAACAAGCATGCTTGTCCATTTTTATTCAAATGTTTTTTTTAGTTTTTCTCTTATTCTCAGGTTTTCAATTTTTTTTCAAAATTTTTAGCTTTTAGGTTTTTTTTTGTGTAATCCTTAACAAGAAAGAGAATATGATGCTACTGAAATTGAAAACGGCTAAGTAAGACAAAAAAAAAATTGGTTTGAGACGAATTGCATCAGTAGACAATTGAATGATTTCTTGCTAAGGTGATCAGTTCATCTAGAAATTTGACGTTAAAAGACCCTCATTCTGTCAAGGGTGGACCAATTTATATTGCATTTTCTTTTATGTCTTAGGTCATTTTATTTCTTAAAGAACAAAAAAAAAAAGTTTTCAAGAAAGGGAAGTTTTCAAAGGAATTGAAGCAAATGAAAATATACAAGGAATTTGAAATTTTCAAACTTTTGAAAGGAAGTAAAAGGAAAATCTACTTTTTCTGAATGACAAAACCTATCAGAGAATTACCTAAATTTGTCCCCAATATACACACTTTACATTTCTCAAAGTTTGGGTAGGAAGTTGAGATGAATGCTTAGAGAATTTCTTTAGAAAATAGGATGTGAACCTATGATTTAGTTTATAAATATTTTTCTCTCCTAATTCCTTAAAGTGAATTAATTTGGGCAAATTAGAAAAAGGCTACCTTTTTTTTCAAGGATCAAAGCGCTTCTCCTTATTCTTTTGCAAAAACAAAGAACAAAGAAAAAAAAAACCGTTATTACTAAGTAAGTAGTAAGTAAGAAGTCTGAAAAAGAATAATGTTGTGTGACTAGTTGGGTTCATAGCCTTTTTAACTCGAGCTAGTAAGCCTTTAAGGGTATATCCATACTTAATGCCTTAAAGCCATATGATTTGAGAGTCATTGGCTTAACGCTTGTTACATGGGTTAATTAGAAAGCTTAAGGGACCTGGGCATTGTACAGTCACATGTGATTAAAAAGGGTGTGTGTGTTATAATAAAAAAAAAAAAACAAGGAGAGCAATGGGGAAGTTTTCCAGCCCTTAACAGGAGTGTAAAGCCATCATACCAGCCTTGAGAGGAAAAACATTATTTTGGTTGGATTTTTGGGGATCAGACGGTTTAAAGGAAAATTCTATTTAAGTGGCATTGGTGTGGAATATTCGAAACTAATGGCAATACATATATTTTTCATTGTGCACACAAATCTTAGTATGAATTTGAGAAATTTTTTGAAAATAAAATAGTGAATCGGATTTTGAAAAATCTTAATTTTCGATTATTCTAGATTTCGAAAGTATCCAATATGAGTAGATTTTCTTTTGAGAAATTTCTTTTACCTTTGTTGCTTTTAAAAAAGAATTTTGTTGGTATATTCACTGCAAACCCTCACGAGACACAATTTGCCTACTAGGGGTTTAAAGACTTGTTGAATACGTTAAATGCAACCGAGAGTACTAGCGAAAATAGTTTTATTTTCATACTTGTTTTCTTAGATTAGGTTAAAGAAGTTCAAACTTTTCGTTCGCAACTTTTGTTAAGGTAATAGCAAGATACTAGTTTGGGGTGTATTTAGGTCATGAATTTGTATCATTTTAGATTAGATTAGGGAGTTAATTAGGTTAAATGCATCATTGTTTATTCAATTTCATCATTTTATGCATTTTCAAATGATATTGAAATTTTCACCATTTTTATACATGTCATACATTAATTAATAATGTTTACGATTTTTCTCGAAAAAGTCCCAATTGAAGTAGAACTTTATCCAGGCGGGTTCCGCTTTAATGTGGGCTCTTCAGCATTTTATGTATTTAATTAGAATTGGAAGGAAAGTGTAAGACCCGCAGAATCCAGGGAAAGTCCATGCATTGGATCACAAAGAAATAGTGCACCACATGTTGGTCCCACACTTCCCTATGGGATGTCCCACACTCTCTCCCCCCCTCATCCATAAAATTCCAGAAGACTCCAGAGTATTTCATTATATCTATTTCCCCCAGTTTCATCCAGATTTAAAGATAAGAAGAAAACAAACAGTTGGCATAAACTTGCAAATATCAGAAAGTAGAGTCCAGAAGAGGAATCCACCTTGCTTGGATGCTTCATCCCTTGTTTCTCTCTCTCTCTCTCTCCCTCTCTCTCTCTAGGATGTCCAAAACACTATATGGGCATTATCTCTCATGTTTGGAAGAGTTTTGAAGACTTCTATAAGCCCTTTCACATGCCATTATATATTATTGCAAGTGGGTCCCACTATCTTTAAATTTGGTTCAAATTCAAGGAAAGAATTGAAAACAACACTCTTCCTTATCATATCCTTATCAATCTTAGAGTCCAAGAAGGAAAGATCACATAAGGAAAAATCCTTTTGCAAGAAGAAAGTCAGCCCTGTTTTTCTTAGGATAGCTTAACTTAGGACAGGCATATCTCTTAAAGTGTAGGTCCGATAGGCACAAGTTTGGTACCATTCGAAAGCTTATTAAGAGTAAATATCCTTAGACCCAAGATCATGTAATTTGGAGTTGAAATGATCAAGAAATGGCCTCAAAAAGTTGGATGTAATTTTTTTACTTAGGAATAACTATTCATTATCTAAAATGGGCCCAAAGATTTTGCAAATTTTAATTCAAGAAGTGTGTGTGTACAAAGAAAACCAAGAATCTAGATTCATCTAGAAGTTTCCCTGAACCTTATCTCATCTAACCTTGGAGGCAAGAAAGAAATATTTCTCAAAGGTATAGAATTCTATCTCTTCACAGAGTCCAAGATAGACCACCAAGGGGTTTTAAAAACCATAAATATACTCCTTATGAACTTCCAAAAGGTCATTCCACTCCACCTTGGACATTCACCCTCTTCTCCCTTCTCTTCTTTCTCTATTTTTTATATTTTCTAAATTATTTTTTAGTATTCTGGAGCCCTATTCCAGAAACTAGGCTTAGGAAAGAGAAATTTAAGAGATTTTATTATATTATCTAGAGATTTTAATGAATAAGTTCAGAAGTTCTTTTATCATGGAGGAGTAGTTCTTTTTTATTGGAGCATGCAGATGAAGCTAAGTATTTTAACATTCTGATTTATGTTTGTTTTTCTTCTCTTTTCTAATTGTCATTTCTTAATGTTCTTTTAAAGGAAAATAATAAATCTGTCTCCATGCCAAAGGCAAGCCTCTAATTTATATTCGTAATGAATAAATTTTGATAATTTATACTTACTTTGATAGATTATGCTTAGATCTGTAGCTTTCTTTGATAGCCTATACTTAATTTGATAGGTGATGCTTAGAATGTTCATTCTTTTATGAGGTGAAGAAGGTCTTGGGTATTATCTTATTCTTCTTAATTAAACATTAATTTTTGGAATAATTAAATCATCTGAATAAGAAACATTGATTTGTTTATTATCTGAGTAATAATTGAGACAAAAAGGGTAAATTAATTGCATAAATTAGATTTTTAAATAACTTAGTGGATTTTGACTACTCTAATTTATTTCTTATCATTATTACTAACTTAAGAAATCTATTTAGTTTCTGATTTATCTACCACACATCTCTTTCAACATTGTTTTTCTTTTTTAAGAAAATTTTAGATTTTTAATTAAAGAAATAAAAAATGCTCTTTGTGGATCGACCTATATTTGTCACTGTCTCAGCAAGACAACTGTGCACTTGTAGTTTGAAGTAAATTGATTAAATTCACATCACCCAGTCTCTAATATCAATTGTTATGCACATGCGGAAGTGTGAAACCTACGATCAACAATCAAGCCACACACAAAGAAAAAGACAAGGGCACTCGGTGATGTGTCTACATATACGGCCAGAGAGAACTCATTATTTCTTTACTAAACTCTTCTTGGGTCTAGGATTTCAGGTTATATGATATATACAAGGAGCTTCTAAATGTACTCCAGTTTGAGCTTTTTATACATAGCCAAAAAAATAAAAATAAAAATAAAAATCCTAAAACACCCACACGCCCTCTCTCCCTACACACTTTCCCTCCCTCCTCTCCTTCCTTACCTCCCTTCCGGTAGGCGACAAGCTCCCACAACGCTAAAGGGGGACTCCCATCTCCCTCTTCCTCTCCGTCCTAGAGAAAGAGGGAGGGAAAGGATAGGAAGAAGTAGGGAGAGGGAGAAGGAGAGGGGAGTCCCCAAGGGAGGAGAGGAAGGAGGGAGAGGAAGAGGAGAGGAAGAGGGAGGGGGAGGACAAAAGATAGGAAGAATAGGAATAGGAGGAAGTGGAAAAGGAAGAGGGAGGGGGAGGTTAGTTCCCTCCACCGCTAGAGCTCGTCGTCAGCTGAAGGGGAGATGGGAAAGGGGAGGATGGAGGGAGAAAGAGTGTGTAGGGAGAGAAGGAGGTGGGGGTATTTTGGAAATTTTTAAATTTTAATTTTTTTAAAAATTTTTGTGCTGTGTATAAAGAGTCCAAACTAGAGTACATTTAAAAGTGTCTATAACACTCTCTTTTAGAGGTGACAAACGGGTCGGGTTGGCCCAATGCGGGTCGAGTTAACATCGGGTTCGAGTTGTCCACCCTCAACCTATGCTCAAACTATTTTTAAAATGGATTAGGATTCTTCAACCCGCACCGGCATATGGTCAAGTTGGGTTAGTCTGCCTGAACTCGCATTATATTATGGGTTAGTTAAGATCAATCCAAACCAATCATTTCACTTGTATACTGCAGCTCTCTTTTTCTCTTTTTCTTTTTTTGTTCTTTTTCCATTTTTTCTTTTTTGTTTCTTTTCAAAGTGAATTCATAAGTTGTATTATTATAAAAAAATAAGACCTTATGTTTTTCAATTAAAACACTTAACCACTACACCATCAAAGTTTCTAATGCAAATATTTATCCAAAAATGCTTAAATAGATAAGTAAAGGTCGACCTTAGCTATTACATGTAATTACTTTAAACATTGACTAACAGTTTGAATTTATTTATAATGTATTTATGAAAGTAGTTATTCTTTAAAATGTTGAAACCTATAAATATAGTTTTTATTATCTTTTAGTGCTTACATATTGAACTTTAGATACATGTGGTCAAGTTTTTAAAATAATCATTTTATGATAATCATTATATGATACTTACTAATTTTATGATAATCATTATATAATAAAGCTAGACCCAAGCAAATATACAATATAGGAAATTGATTAATAATAATAATAAGCTATAATAATTTATAGGAAAATAATATTAAATAAAAGAGATATAGCTAATAGAGCTTTACGTTTGTAAATGCAAAAAAAAAAAAAAAAAAGAGTCAATACTATCCTAAGAAATCATATCTTATATTATTTCTAATAATTCCTTATGGAATTACATATATTATTTTTAATAGTTCCTTATGAAATTAAATATAAATACAAAAGACTATATGCAGTCATGGGGTTAGGCAGGTCAGCCTTAATCTTCCCTGTTTTTCTACGAATCAGAAAAACCTAACCCGTGCTCGACCCATATTTTACACGGGTCAAGTTACACAGGTCATAGGCGGGTTGGGTTAGGATCGGGTTGACAAGTCAAACCTCATTTTGCCACCCCTACTCTCTTCTTAGCCCCTAAAAAAGCCTTGTACAAAGCCCATAATACTCTTGACTCAAAGCTCGGTCCATAAGTAACCTAATGGACCAAGTCGATGAACTTGAAATACAAGACATAAACCCATAAGGATTATAACATAAGAAAAAAAAAACCTTTTTTGATGATCTATACACTGTAAGAAGGCATGCTTAATAGATTGGCTTGAAAGCTTGTGACTCTCAAAACATGGAAGATGCACGAAGCATACACAGCCAACATACGGAGATGATCACAACTAAGACAATGGGTAAATAGATGGTAGTAAAGGTAGAATCTTTTTAATAATAATAATAATAAAGCACTTTACTTCAATTATAGGTCATTAAACAAGGAAAATGCTCTCCTGTGAGTGATTTGCAAGTCTAGCTAGGTCCATGGAGCCCACTTGGGCCCACCTCTGATCATTGCAACCCTCAGACAATTTTTTTATCTCGTGATTTGGCATCAAGCCTAATTTTACACTAATTAAATCTTTCCTGACCGTTGGAGGAATTTAAAATATTTACAATTAAGCTATCATTCAGCTGTTAAATAAGAGTTAAGATAATCTATGGCGTTGATTTTTTTCCCTTCACCTTACCCTGGGCATGTCTTGGAGAGGGGTAGGTTAAAGTGAGGTAGAGTAAATTCAAAATTAAGAAAGAATAATATATGATTGGATTATGATGACTTTTTATTTTTAGTCGTTTGATGGAATTTTTTTGACTTTTTGTATAAAAAGTATAGATTTTTTTACAGTTTGGTGATGACCTTTTGAATTTTTCTTTTAAACTAGATGAGGAAAATTTGAACTTTTAAAAAAATTGAAAGGGAGAATTTGAATTTTCAAAATTTAACTTTACTCTACTTCACCCTATCCTTTTGACAAACATGCCCTAAGAAGACCTTTCCACTCACTATTTTCTCATTGATATATACATCCATCAAAGTGGGCTACCCTTCTATTATTGATATACATGGATCAAAAGTGGGCCCCACTTGCTAGAATATGCAGCTTGCTACTGGGGAACATTCTCCCATTTTTTTGTTGGTACAACTTATAAAGTCACCCATTGAACCCAAAGGTTGGCATCCCTAGTCCCCGGCAAAAAGACGGGAAAACTCAAGAGTATTTTTCACTGCTTCTCAACCAAATTAGAAGTGCTTCACCCTTCTTGCCCTCTGTCCAAGCCGAAAAGTCTATGTATACATAGACTCTTTGCAAAGCAGGTCCATAGATTTGTTGAGGAAAACATGGATGGCTCGTTCTCACGAGAAGGGCACTTTTTGCCTGCCCGTTCGACCAAGTATCGATTGCAATTCCACTCCCCCATGGGCCACACCTCTTTTGGACGTTTCTCCTTCACTACAGTCAAATATGTAATAATTGCCATGTTATGTAAGCTATACCAAACATTCAACCACCAACCCAGACTTCAGTTCAGACTAAGAATCCCCTTTTGCAACTACCAATGCTTCCCTCCCTCTTTCTACCCTCTTCTTCTTCTAATGCTCTCTGGAGTATTTAAGCGCTTCCAAATGGACAATATCCCGACTTCTCTTCCACAACCTATTCTCTTAAGACTCAACAGAGGAATCCAAGTTTTGGGTCTTCTTCCTACTGCATTTTTCTTAACAAAATGGCAGAGTTAGACCACTCATCTGATGAAATTTCGGACGATTCTCGAGGTACCCATTTGGAATCAATGCGGTCTTTGCCTCTTAGAAACAAGTCCCAGTTCATCTTTTCTCTCGATTTTGCTTTTCCTATTCTGAGTGATGGTTTTCTTTAATTTCAGGGGGAAGCAGTCAAGATTCTAACGAGGAATTCTCAGAGGATGAGGAAACTCTTATTGAGAGGATGTTTAACCTGCTTGGAGAGAGGAAACTCTTCTTCTTCATTGCAGTAGAATTTATTGAGAGGGTGTTTACAGCTGATGCATTGAGTAGCAGCAAATGGTGCCAAACTCACACCGAACAATGCCTCCAAAGAAGCATATAGCCTACTTCTAATCTTTATTGAAGTATTTATGGCACCTCCACTAATACCGACTCTACTAATGGATTTTTATTTATGCCGCCTCTACTAATGTGTTGAGATTTTGATAAGATGGTTAGATCAAAAAATTTATTGTTCTTCCTTTTATTGTACGGTTTTGCGGCTCAGGTAGTCTTTGATTGCTGGGAGAATGCCGGGAAGAACAGCCGAGGAAATTGGAGAAGTATTGGACCTCAAGGTATTCCATGAATGAATAGTTGACGAGAACCTTTAACCGGGTTGGTTTGTGGCACTACAAAATAGCAAGCAATTTTGGGTTTGATGCTGGCTTGGTTGTGGGTTGGAACATGGCAGCTTCATCAACAAACATGAACAAGAAGAATGAAAGACAAAGGTTTTTCGGATTTTGATTAATTATTCCGAGGCAGCATGTATGTATATGCACAATCAGATTTTCTGAGATCGATGTAATAAATTTTGATCTTCAATCAAGGGGTTTTTGTTGTGAGGTGTCAACATTTCCTGATGAACTGCGTCCTACAAAATTGAATGCTGGCATAAATTAGGATGTTGATAAATGTCGAATGTGCTCCAAATCCTCAATCAGGTTTTGACCTTTTATCGCGATGCAGCACGACTAGATAGGAAAGCAGAATCTTTTTCAACGTAGAAGGAAAGCAATATTATTCCGAACCCACAAACTATTCGAATGTAACATTGTTTCTGCGATACCATGATTTGATTCTTACATATATGATTAATCAGCTCATAGCATCTGGTTTCCTTCTTTTTGTTCCCCGAGTTAGAAGTTAAGACACATGCAGATGCTTTCTTATTGTTTGTTTACTGAACCATATGAAAACTCGTCCCTAAGCATCCGAGTGTATTATGTCAAGATATGGAATGGATACAACATGTACATTTCGTAATCATGGATAGGTCAGGACATGGATTTCACAAATAACACGTGAAGTAACAAAGCGATACAATATGATACAATGGGAGGGCGCAAGCCAACAATATGTTCGTAAAAAAAATCTAGTATATGAAAATTATAATGAACATTTTTTTATTTTAAATCCGCAAAACAACAGATATAGATTCCTTAATATACAAAAAGCGGTCAATTAATTGAAACAGGGAAGTCATCTATAATTGATTCCGTTGTAAATTTTTCAACAATCTCTCCTTCAATATATACAATCATAACATTCACGAGATAATCATCTTCCATCTAATTTTGAAGTCTTATTTTAATAACATTCATTGTTGAGAATGCACACACTATAGTAGCAGTAGAAACTGGAAGAGTAGCACAGATCTACCCAACCTGTGAAGAAGTGAATAAATTTTTTATTTCCTTATCTTCACCATCCATTGACATAATTCAGAAACCGTTGACAACTTTTGTAGAATGAGTTCTTAAAATTTAATAGTTTCTAAATACTTTTACTAAATTGAGACATTGAATGGTCTGCTCTAAATTGAATATCAAATAAAAACAGTGCATGAATAGAAATAACAAAAGAGAAAAGACAAAGTGGGAAGAAGACATAAAAGTATAACAAAAATCACAGCAACTCATTTCACATGATAAAAGCAGCCTTCCACACTAACATGATTTGCCCGTATAAAAAGAGGAAACTTCTAATTTCCTCTAAAGTCAAAAGAAAAGACCAACCTCTCATGACTCATCCATCGACAGAACACAGAAGAGAGGAGGGAAAAAATATCTACAGGCTACAGCAACTCCACAACTGGATGGAGATGACAAGCAGCACTAATACAGTTTTGTTCTCACAGTAATGTCTGAATAGAACCCTTGGAGTGGATCCAGGAGAGTCATTTGGTCAAATACACCATCCTCTTGAACAGTTCCCTACTCGGGCATTCTGGGTAGAATCAACACGCCCTTTTAGAATTTTTAAAAGCCGGCCAACGGGACAGACCGGCTCACGGAGGGCATGACATGTCCAGTGCTCGTGCCTCTCAAGGCCATGCTAGGCCAAGGCCTACCAACCTGGGAACTGCAAGCCCCAGGCACGGTTGGGCCACGGCTACAACGGGCCAACCGTTTTCATCTCTAGGTGTATACCGCTTCTTATTTGGAGTCATGCGTCCTGAATAAACAGTGAAATAGGTCCGGTACTCAGGTTAGTTGATTTTTGCAGCATTCATTTATGGGTTGAAAAAATTGGAGAAATCAAATAAAACCACTAAATGACCTCTCATGATAAAGGCGAATGTGACACACAAAACCACCCCCTAAATGTCACCAACCCCATGTTTTTTCACCGACCCAATAGTAAGAAAGTACAGCAAATTGCATTTTGAATCAAAGCCCGATATTCATCAAGCCAAAAGCTAAATCCAGTAAACACAGACCCATTCAGCATCAAGACCAAGCTCACCTTCTCTTCACAGTAAACCCCTAGCCATCCTGGCGCTGGTTTACTAGGAGTTTTAATTTGGTCTAGTAGCTGAACTGACAGTCCAGGATGTTGGAACTTTCATTCCATCAAAGGAAGTAAGCAACAAGCTGACAACCTACATCCACAATCTTTACCTACACTGCACATGGTAGACTAGGCATGGACCAAACAGGTATGGAGAACGCCCAGACTGGCATGGAGGAACTCACTCCAAGTCCGCCATCAAATAACTGCTGTTTAAAAGTGAAATATACTTGGCCTGTCACAAGGCAAAGTTCTATCAACTTTCAGCCTTCTTCTCACTGCATCTGCATCTTAAAACATCTTGTGCAGAAGTGCCAAAAAATATTCTTATTAGTACACAGTACTTTTCTATATCAACAAAATTGAAGTTAAACACAGCCTAAATTAGCCATCCAAATTGATACAACGCTAGATAAAAAGACAACCTTCAACGGCCCTATCTGCACTTGGTGCCAAATCAATCTCTCAAAATAAAGATGGCACGAGTTCAAGTCCTTGGCTGTAACCAAGGCCATACGCCTCTTAACTCGGCTGGTTCGGGATACCAAATGGAGGTGATTGCGTAAGTTTAAGCCCTCCAAGCAAATGAACAAACTAATAAAGAGGGTATGATTTCAAACCTGTGGTAGGCTGTTCTCCTGCTCAAGAAAAATAAATACTATCAAAAAGGCTGCAACAAATAAACTGCTTCTAGAACAGACATACCACATCCGAAAGTACAAACTAAATTCAAGTGCTTACTACATTTGATAGCAAGATAGCCACACTGATATAGATACACACAAGCGGTAAACTCATATGTTCTGGAGATACTAGTAGCATGGCGGGAGTTTGATCAGTTTATTCCATCACCCAAATGATTATAATCCTGTTATAACCCTGCAGTGACTGGGTTGATCAACTATTCTTCCTTCTGCAGTTCCTTCAGGAAATCGGAGTGGTCAACCAGTACCTGTAAATGTATTGAGCCAACAGCAGATAAGATGCCAAGTTCTGAACAAGATACTGACATTTTGTTAACAAGATCAACCATAAACTTGAACTCCCTTTTCCAGCATGCATTGTAAAAGAACTAGCCCATCAGACCGGAAAGTCAACTCATAGAGTCCCAACAGGTGGAAATATAGAGGACATTTTTCTAAAGCCATGATGACCAGACTAGTTTATTGCTATTTGAGTACGGTAAAAACATGTCATATGCTATGCAAAATTGCCAAGACCAACATGTCCATTAATATTACAACAGTTTCAAACATTTTGCTGCGATTTAGCCTCGAAATGCAGGTACCAAACTCGCTGACTCTACTCCAGACACATTAAACATGAAGTAAAATGAGGTGACTTGCGCCACGCACATGACCAACCAAAAAAACACCGTAACTACTGGATCCAAGGAGTTACTGCAGAACCTCCAACTATCTTGACACCACTTTTTATTTATTTATTATTATCGCTCCTTTTCCACCAGAGATGATCAAATGCAAGGAACATACAAGTAGCTCAAAGCTGTTGCTTAGCTGGTTGAGGACGTGGTGTGCATGAGTGCATGAGGTCAACTTCATTAAAAAAGAAAGAAAGAAAAATGAAAAAAGAAAAATGAACAAAGAACGTACAAGGTTGGACAGAATAATAGATTGTGTGAAATGGTGTGACAAAATTACAAAGAAAAAATCGAAGTTGTTGACTTCATTATGGAGGTACTAAGATATACTATGAGAAAATTTAGGATTCCTCATAATTATGGTTGGGCCCATGTCAGTGTTACGAAATTCATTTCGTTTCGTCAATTTTCCAAATAGTTTTGGTTTGGTCCCTTTACCAAACCAAACAGCCCCTTGGAGATTATTTGTTTCAAATTTTATTCCAATTCATCCGAATTTCTGAATTTCAGTCTGATCTGCAGGATTTCAGCCGAATTAGCCAAAATTCCACAATTCGGCAGCTTTCAGTCTGGCACTGATACCAATTCTACACTAACACTTTTAAAAGAAAAAAAACAAGTTAACCTCTTTCTTTTTTACCAAGATTTTATCAAAAGGAGAGCCTTCAGGTTCAGCCATCATCTTCATACTCTTATGCACAAATAGTCATGTGGGTTATGGTCCACCTATGCTTCTGGTATTAGTCTTTTTTAATCTATACCTAAGCTGGTCTGGGATCAACATACGTTGATATGGTATAGTATGGTCTCATCTTCAAGCCACCATGATACTTGGACAAATGGACAACAAGCCTAACACCTCCTTTGGCTAATGGCGACAAAGTCCTCGAGGTCCATACCATAAGGTTACAGGCAATCACTATGGCCAGGCTATCAAAATGCTTAGTAACAGAGAAAAGAACGACATTACTGAAAGATAAATGGAAAAAAATGCATTATTATAAAGATATAAGTTAATTAAAATGAGGCTTCTCCATCTAGCTACTTCGACGGGCGCTTAGCCTAGCATAACTTTAGAAAGCTTTGGAGGTACATTTGTGCCTCTAACTTCTGATATCTTAAACTAAAGGGCTGAAGTCCTTAAATAGGCACGCAGGCTGGACTTCAAAATTTTTATAACCGAGATAAAATAAAAGATAAGATCCACGTGAACTGCGGAGGCTAGGCTGGAGCATGCGGGTTTTTGGGAGCCGCTTTTGCTTTTGATTAAGTAGAGCAGTCCGTGACTGCTACAGAGTTACAAGGTTCTGCTTTTACTCCGTCTTTTTCTGATTTTATTGAATTCTGTGCTGAGGAGACTATTCTGTCGGTAGATGGGCCGGAATTAATCGGATCTGCTTCCAGGTTTGTTTCTGAAAAGAGTTCTGGAAACATCTTGTGTACGCTGGCCTTGGTTTTGATGTCTTAGAGGCAATGGCAAGTCATTTCTTCCAAGGTACTGGATATTTCTATCCTGATGGGTTTTTGTTCAGGCTTCATTTTCTCTACTGTTCCATTGCCAAATATTTCGTTGGCTTGCATGAGAACTGTATTAGATATATATACGGTGTACTGCTTCTGGGTTTCGTCTAATATTTCAAAGACGATTAGATTTGAGATTGCAGTCCTTTGTTTGGATATTTCGTTAATGGTAAAACATTCTATCTGTGAGAGGTCTTCCGGGGTAATCCAAACGAGGTTTGGCATATCTTTTGTGATGCGGAGTAAAGAAAAGGTTATTCCATTAGTTCTGCAAGGATTGAGAATGAACGTCTGTAAGACGTAAGGATATTCTTTTATTAATCTTTTTACAATCCTTACAAAAGGAGAGTAAAGGAAAGTAAAGTTTTGCAATTGTAGAATACTACATTAGAGTATCAATGGAGTCCTATTTATTTACCTGTTTTGGTCATTGTTAATGGGTACAGAAGAGCAGTAAAGCAGTTGCCTACATTAACAGCCAGCCATTGGTCTCACCCCTTCCCATTTCCGTCTCCCCCTCTATAAGAAAATCCTGGCTCCACCCCTGATACTAAGGTAATGAAATTGTGTAGTTCCAACTCACCAAAGCAATAATAATAGACAAAAAAAAAAAAAAAAACTATACATGCTAGAGATCTAAATGTACTCTTAAATCTCATGATTAAAATAAATTAGAGGTCCATCTGCCATTCCTAGGAGTGAGCATGCAAGTCCTCCTGAAGGAGCTAGGGTACCTAGGTTCAAGATCTCAGCAGAACAAAGAGACGTTTCAGCCAGTAGTGCTCTAAAGAAAAAAAATAGGTTACTTAGGGTAGATTAGGATAGCAACAAAGAAAAAAATTAGCAACAAAGTAAAACAAAACACTATGGTTCAATATTATCATTTTAGTGCTAAATGCTCTAACGTAACTACTAGAAATATTTCTTGGCACAAGACATACCACTTTCCATCCATCTGGGTCAAGGAAAGAGGTAATTTTAGTGTTGATTCCAGGAATTGGTCCTGGCTGCCGAGTTATCTTTCCTCCCAGCTCTTGTGTAACAGCGTTCACAACCTCAGCACTCTTATAAACATCTTCAGTACTGATAGCAATCTAAAAAGAAAGTTCCATGCATCAGAGAAATATTTGAACAGAATTTCATGTAAACTTTAGATGTAGTCAAGATAACAGCCAACCTGAGCATATGCATTTCCTTTAGTGTACTCAGTCACACCATAGTTGTAAGTCAGCTCCAAAACTGTTGTCTTGTATTCATCATCATACCCCATCATGGCTATAGTATACTGTATTGTTCAAGCAGAAGAGAGGTTAATATGAAAAGCTTGTATATCATAAAAACTCATCCATAATCAATCTTGTTTAACCTAAATAATGATCAAATTGTAACCAGAACTTTATGCGACCAGGTTTTAGAGACAAAATCTCAAACCTTACAGAAATAAATTGAAAAGAAAAGCAGTGGAATGAGATTGGCAGTGGTGAGGTTTACCCTCTTTATTTAACTCTAAGAGATACAGCTGTTGTCTTTGAACAAAGATTGATTTGCACTTACGAGAAAAACTGCAAACCATACTTATGTGGTCCAGCTCACAGGGCCCACTTGGATGCATTCCTATCATTGGGGAAAGATAGATGGAATCATGGAAAGGTCTCTTTACGGTTAATCGTCATGCATAAAATCAGCATCAAATTATCCTAGCCATTGTTAAGTCTCAAATCTAAATGGTTTTTTTTAACCTTAATGGTTTTTTTTAACCTTTTTTTTCCTCTTTGAGATTCAATCCAATAGAAAGTAAGGTTTGTAAAGGATAAAATTGGGAATGGTGCCATACCATAGGGGGAGAAGAGTAAAGGAGCCGCACCTATGAAAAGTGGGCCCAAGTAGGCCCCATGAGCTGTACTGTACATGCAGTCCATTAGTAGGAGAAATCTCCTCGCATAAGAAATTACAGTACCTCTAAAATATCTTTATAATATCCCACAGATTGTACACCTATGGGAGTACAGAGTGCACATTAAACCTACAATTGCCAAAGGTCAATACCTAAAGTACAAGAACAATTCATAATGCATATAAAAAAAAACATATCAATGGTTTACCTTGTAAGCAGGGTTGTCAGATGTCCTCAGTAACTTCATTCCACAGGCCTGCATCAAGGTAGATGCAACAATTTATGCTATATATGGCATGTGAATAAATACAACTACAATGGAAAGGGATAAAACAAGAAGCTCTTATTGTTGCTAAAAGTACAAGGCAAAGTTAGTAAGACATAGAACTACCATAAAGTGTTAAGAGATGCGATTTGCATCTACCAATAATTTAATAAATAAATAAATAAATAAGATGCAATTTGCAGCTAGAAGTCAAGAAAGGTGGTTTTTTTTTTTTACTTCTTATTTTCTACAGCAAAGTTGGCAAAGCTGGAAAACTACTCGACTAGAGCCAACAAAGTGCCCAAAAAATACATTCTAATCATCATCAAAGCCTTGTCCCAACTATATTAGGGTTGGCTACACGAATTATGTTTCTCCATTCCGATCTATCTTGAGCCGAATCCCCAAAGAAGTTGCACGTCTTCAGATCTATTTTTATTACCTCCATCTACGTCCTCTTCAACCTACCCCTTCCCCTTGGTCACCAACGTAGACAACTGATGCAGGCCGAACCCAAGTCCGGCCCAGATCACAGGCCCGAAGGACATCCGATTGATCCTTGGCTTCTTCAAGGATCCCGATTGATGCACTTTCTATTTTGTTTTTAGTAGTTATTTATTTATTTCCTATTTAGTAGGTCTTATTTGTTTAGAATTAGTCCTTCTATGTTTAGAAACGATCACTCCTATATAAGGAGGAATTCTTCACTGTATTAAGTATGCTTTTTATCAATAAAAATTTTAATTGTTCCAGAATTTCTCGTTCTATATTGTCATCGTGACTGCCATTGAATCCTCGGATTCGAACAATCCCTCGGGAGATTGTTCTACTATCCATCCAAGATCCAGGGCTGCGCCAGGCAACCAATACCCAATACTTACCAGTAGGGTTGTCAATCAACCCTTGCTCCTTAGAAACACTCTTTTCAAACACTCAACGAGGATTTAAAGCTAAAACTCACTAAGGTGAAAAGTTTCTTTGATCTATCAAAGCTTGAGGACTTAATCACAGCTTAAGTCCGGTTACATTATTTGAACAAGATTGAATTCCAAAGAATTTATTGCTTCTATAGAAAGATTTTCTCAAGGTTCTTTGTACCTTGCCATCATTGAAGCCCTGAAAGACTTAGAAGTACAAAAAGATGGATTTTGAAATACTTCGACAGAGATGCATTGACCTTTCTTCTGCAAAGGTATACAGAAGAGTGCTTTTGAAATTCTTTGATAGTTATTCTTTGACCTTTTATTCTGCAGAGAACTTTTACTACTTATTAAAAGAAAGAATTTTTGTCTTTTGCATCGGTGATGCAGCACGGACCCACGAGTGGTCCCCTTTCAAGTAGATTAGGATTCTATTATTTTTATTATTAGTAGACTTCTAATTTCATTGTTATTAGGGAGTTTCTATTATCATATTAGGGTTGTAGGCACTAGGTTATATTTCCTATTTATACGACATTGTAAAGAACAATTATGCAAAGTTTGTTTTTGAGTTAATAGAATTTTCTGTGGGATTTTACCGTTAGAGGCTTGTCCTTTTCGTGTGATTATTTCTGTGGAAACCCCCATTGTGCCAAGGCACTCACTTTGATTGCAAATCCTACCCTAGGATTGCATCAATTGGTATCAGAGCCAATCAGTCCTCGTGATTGTCCCGCGCGTTACCCTCTATCCCCATTCTCACTTGCTGATCACCATCTTCATCCCCTACTCGCCCGTAAAATCCATCCCTTTTCCACCTCTATTGAAACTGCCCAGACGTCAACCCCCAAAACCCCATTTCCACTATCACAGCCCCAACGACTTCTGAATCCTCCAAAAACCCAAAACAGCCATCCCAAACCAAAACCCCATCCTACTGAATCCTCTTCACCGAACCACCCCTCCCAATCCCAAACCCAACTCACCGTCTAAGAAACCCACCCCAGCCCCCTTTACAAGATAAAAAAATATAATTAATTAAATAATTAAAAAAAATAAGGGCAGACCCTAATCCCATCAGCAAAGCATCTCACACCCTTGCTCCATCTCAGCCGAGACCCAAACCATCCCTCTTTGCCCCATCAATCACCAAAATCCCATTCCTCCTCGATCGCCCACATCCCTGCTACACAAGTCCCAAACCGGCATCCATCCCTCCTCACTGAGACTAACCAAATCCATCCTGGAACACAGCAACCTCACTGAACCCCTTTCCAAATCCCAACCACCCTATTGCTAAACCGAAGGAAAATAATGGTTGCGCAATAATATTTTTTTCTCAAAAGGTACAGTCAAAGAAAAAGCATGCACTGTTGTAATTGATAGAGGTAATTCTGAAAATATCATCTCTCAAGCCAAGTGGATCGATTACAACTAGAGGTTTGAAAGCATTATCATCACTATTTTGCTAAGTGGCTAATGACAGGTGATAAAGTGCAAGTACGGTATACACGTCCAGTTGCTTTTGCCATTTGTGAAGACTACAAAGATACAGTTTGGTGCGATGTGCTACCAATGATAGTAGTGATATCTTATTGGGACGTCTGTGGATATATGACAAAAAATAGAACTCATAGCATGCGCAACAACATATATACTTTTGCTCACAATGGAAAGCATGTCACGCTTCATCCTATGAAGCCTGAACCGCCCAAACAAGGATCCTAAGCCTGCTTTACCAAGGATGCGCTTCACGTACACAATGTCTACAGCTGCAATACCAAGCCATATAGAGTTCGTGGTCAAACTCTTTTCAAACTTGGGGGGAATGATGCAGCAAGGACCCACAAGTGGTCCCCTTTCAAGTAGATTAGGATTCTATTATTTTTATTATTAGTAGATTTCTAATTTCATTGTCATTAGAGAGTTTCTATTATTAGATTAGGGTTTTTTAGGCACTAAGTTATATTTTCTATTCATATGACATTGTAAGGAACAATTATGCAGAGTTTGTTTTTGGGTTAATAGAATTTTCTGTGGGATTTTATCGTTGGAGGCTTGTCCTCTTTGTGTGATTGTTTCTATGGAAACCCCCATTGTGCCAAGGCACTCACTTTGATTGCAAATCCTACCCTAGGATTGCACCAATCGGTGCTTAGCTTAAAGCTAGATTATGGAATGGTTTGTCAACTATTGTCAAAGCTTGCTTTGCAGATATTTGGTAGGCTATCAAAAGAGGTCTTGTTCAAAAGGCCCTTGAACTACACAGGTGGCCTCATTAATGTCCTCGACAGAGGTAGAGAAGTTCTTTAGAGTGAAACTTACTTTCTAAAGGTTCTCTAAGCATGGCAATTTCTTCTTTGAGGCAAATTAATGATGCAGGCCAATCCCAGATCCGGCCCAAATCACAGGCCCGTAGGCCCAATTGATCCTTGATCTCTTCAAAGGATCCCGATCCTTAGATAATTTTAATTAATTATTTGATCTCCTCAAGGATTCCTATCCTTAGATAGTTTTAATTAATTATTTATTTCCAATTTTATGTTGAGTTGAGATTATAACTTGCTTAATTTATTTTAGTAAGCCATGTTTGTTTAGAGTTAATCTTTTCTACTTTAGAAACAATCACTCCTATATAAGGAGGAGTCTTTCATTGTAGTAGACATACTTTTATCAATAATAATTCAATTTCAAAATATTTTCTCTCTCTAGTTGTGATCGTGAGTTTCGTTGTGCTCTTGAATCCCTCTTTGGATTCGAACAATCCTTCGGAAGATTGTTCCATATCCGATCAAAGATCAAGGGCTGCGCCAAATTAGTATCAGAGCCTAGATCTGGTTGCCGAAAACCCTTTGTCGCCCCCGGAATTCGCCACTCCATCGTTGCATCCACTTGTGAAACTCTCCACCAACACATCCATCGTTGCCGCAGCCACCTGCATCTTCTCGTCTTCCTCCCAGCATCACAGTGTGCTCCATTCACAGGCACAGCACCTCCGTTGGCCACCAACACATTCATCGCCGTCACAGCCACCTACACACTCCACACCAGCCAGGACTCTTGCTGCCAGTCACTGGAGACCTCCTCTTTCTCCTCTCTTCTCTCTCGTTGCAAAACAGTAAGACCTTCCCTCCTTCCTTTATTTTCTCCTTTGCACAAGTTTTGAGACCTCACAAGACGTCTCACGGGCCATCTTGTTGAACTTCAATTTGGATCCAACCCAACCTAGACTATTGGGCCAACTGTCAAGTCCAACCCGACCCAACCCCCCTATTCTTTCTTTCCCAAAAAAAAAAAAAAAAAAAAAAAAAAAAATCCACCATGCCTAGAAAGGTTGATGATCTCCAACATTGGATGACAGATCGACAATAAATTAAGTTAAGAATTAGAAGTTGTCACGGGACGTCTTAAAATTGTGGAAACTACCATTGCTGAGCTACAAAATAAGCAATTTGTCAGTCCAAAAGGGTCATCCAATGTCTCTGGTGTATACACTCGTACGACCAAAAAGACCTGAGAATCAAGAATCCATTCGTGATTTTATGCAACACCTTCTGGCTGAACGAGACCAGCAGGGTCCCCTGCTACAGCTGCACCTGATGACATCAGTAGGAAAGTCAAAATTGATATTCCTAACTTTAGTGGTGATGTGAGTCCGAAAATTTTTGTTTACTCGCTTAATTCTCTAGAAGACTATTTTGCTTGATATGGTATAAATGATGCCTAGCGGATAGCCTTTACCAAGGTTAAACTCAAGGGTTTGAATTTGGTGGTATGGCATTGAGAATAGTGGGCTTGCAATGGGCCAGCCTATTCTCCGATGGAATATCATGAAAGATAAGCTCAAAAGCAATTTTATTCCTTCTGATTATATGGATACACTCCACCAAGAGTGTCTAAGTCTCCAGCAAGGCAAGGCAACATGACAGTGGAAGAATACACCACCAAGTTTCGCGAATACATTGTTCGCTGTAACTTGAACACAGATGACCATCTCTGACTATCACCAGATACAGAGGTAACTTGCATGCTGATATCAGACGAGAGGTAGCAATATTTGATTATACCACAGTGGTGAAATCTTCAATAAAGCCCGGAGAGCCCAACATGAAATTCAGTTGCAAAAATGTACTACTTTTCAAGCCGGGGAGTCTTCAAAAAAAATAGACCCTAACCCTAACTATAATCGCAATCAAGCACAAGTTTATAGGCCTCCTCCTCAATGACCAGCTCAGCAAACCCCTCAGAATCCTCGGCCAGGTATACAACAAGGGCAAGTTATTCCCCAACAGAATCAGCAGTTTCCACAGAACCAGAATGATAATCGTACTTATGGAAGAACAGACAAAAGGGATATTGTTTGTCATGACTGCAAGCAACGAGGACATTATGTCACTAAATACCTTCATCAAAATCTATACAGTTCCAATGAGCCTGAAAGTGATGTCCAGCATGAGAAGCATATCGAGTCGGGGCAGGTTTACACAGATCTTCCATATGAAAATCCAGTAGATCAGTTAGATTATGGAGACACTGATGATGGCATTCCACTTCTTTTTCTAGATCATCGTTTGTTAGTAACGGATGCAAAAGAGGCAGAAGAAGATTGGCATCATGCTTCTGTTTTTTCGTCCCATGTCAATTGAATGGGCAAATCATGCAATATGATTATTGATGGTGGCAATGCAATGAAAGTCGCTTCTCAAGAAGCAGTAGATAAGCTTAAACTTCCCACAGTAAAGCATCCAGGGCCATATAAAGTTGTATAGGTTGACAATTATTCCATTCCTGTTCATCAACAATGCTCTGTTCCTTTTAAGATTGGCAAATACGAGGATACTCTTCTATACGACGTCATCCCAATAAACATTACGCATATCCTTTTTGGACGACCGGGCTACAGAAGCTTAAAGTTATCAGAGATCATGAACACAATACTTTTACTTTCAAATGAAAAGGTGGAAGAATCATGTTGCATCCTTTGTAGACTCCACCGTCCTCACCTTCCTCTTCTCCTGCTGCCTCTTCTCCTACATCGCATATTTTAACAAAGCGGAGATTTGAAGATGAAAGCAAAGAGCAAGGTGTCATGTATGCCTTAGTTACCAAACAAGCTGCTGATGATTCTCCTATCATGTCCATTCCACAGGAAGTGAAGCCACTATTGAACAAATTTACTAATTCAATTTTTGATGAATTACCTAAGGAACTACCCCCGCTAAGAAACATTCAGCATGCCATTGATCTTGTTTCAAGAGCTTCTTTACCAAATTTACCTACTTATCGGATAAGTCCAGCAGAACATGAGAAGTTAAAAAAGGCAAGTTGACCTGCTTATGAAAGGCTATATAAGGGAAAGTCTCAGTCCATGTGGTGTTCCAGCACTTTTTACTCCAAAGAAAGACGAAAGCTAGCGAATGTGTGTAGACAATCGTGCAATCAACAAAATCATAATAAAATATCATTTTCCTATCCCTCGATTGGATGATATCTTAGACATGATGACTGATGCATGCATATTTTCAAAAATTGATCTGCGGAGCAGTTATCATCAAATCCGTATAAGACCAGGAGATGAATGAAAAACTGCCTTTAAAATAAAGGATAGTCTTTTTGAATGGATGGTTATGCCGTTCGGTTTAACCAATGCTCCTAATACTTTCATGCAAGTTATGAACAGCCTTATATTAGAAAATTTGTTGTCGTTTACTTCAACGATATTCTCATTTACAGCAAATCAAAAGAAGATCACCTTCAGCATTTAGATAAGGTATGCCAACTTCTCCACCAAGAGCGTTTCTATATTAATTTCAAAAAATACACCTTCATGAGTGATTCTGTTGTTTTCTTGGGACATATAGTGTCTGCACAAGACATTAAAATGGATCCTGAAAAGGTGAGCGCAATTCTCGATTGGCCTATTCCTACTACCCTTACTGAAGTTGATAGTTTTCATGGTCTTGCCAATTTCTACAAAAGGTTTATCCGAAACTTCAGTACTATTATGGCTCCTGTTACTGACTGTATGAATAAAGGTGAATTCAGATGGACCAACGTAGCCACCAGGGCTTTCGGAAAGATCAAACAAAAGATTATTGAAGCACCCATCCTACAGATTCCTGATTTTAACAAGCTACTTAAAATTGCTTGTGATGCCTCGAATGTCGGCATGGGAGGTGTTCTTAGCCAAGAAGGACATCCAGTTGCATTCTTCAATGAGAAACTTTCTAATGCAATGTGAAAGTATTTTGATTACGATTTGGACTTCTTTGTTCTTGTCCAAACACTTCATCACTGGAGGCATTATTTGATTTCTAATGATTTTGTGCTTTATTCTGATAATGATGCAATGCTACATCTACACTCTTAGCAAAAGATCAGTGCTAACTGTGCCAAATGGAGTACATGTATATAGGAGTTCAAATTTAGCATTCGGCGTAAAGCTAGAAAGGATAATATGATAACAGGCGCATTAAGCCATATATTAAGCGTTTAACTTGCTGGAGTCGAGTTTTTCAAAGTCGGGGGGAGCTGATACAAGCCGATCCCAGATCCGGCCCAGATTAGCCCGCAGGCCCAATTGATTCTTGATCTCCTCAATGATCCCTCTCCTTATTTAGATAGTTTTAATTAATTATTTGATCTCCTCAAGGATCCTTATCCTTAGATAGCTTTAATTATTTATTTATTTCCTATTTTATGTTGAGTTGAGATTAGAACTTGCTTAATTTATTTTAGTAAGCCATGTTTTGTTTAGAGTTAGTCTTTTCTACTTTAGAAAAAATCACTCCTATATAAAGAGGAGTCTTTCATTGTAGTAGACATGCTTTTATTAATAATTATTCAGTTTCAAAAGATTTTCTCTCTTTAGTTGTGATCGTGAGTTTCATTCTGCTCTTGAATCCCTCTTTGGATTCGAACAATCCTCTAGGAGATTGTTCTACACCCGATCGAAGATCCAGAGCTGCGCCAATTACTTCCTTAAGTAATTCTTTTTGCCGCTGAGAATCATTAGGCAAGATGCTTGAATGACTGCATCTTTGAATGTCTTTGGATGATTCGGATGTCCTCCACTGGGAGGCTATGCTTTGGTTATTGTCAAAAAAGGAATCAGTGGTAATATTGGCAATATCCGCTGTGGTAATATTGGCAATATCCCAAATGTCCTCTACAATGTCCAGAAACCTCCATAGTGGGCTGCAGCTCCTCGAACCCATCCGATGACATGCGAGGAATCTCATCCTCACAGCTAAAAGCTCAGCTTTATTGACTAAGCAAATGGATTATCAAAAAGTTTCTATCAAAGTGATAAAATTAATTGAAAATGTTAATAAATTGAGTCTTCCGAGGTTGGGTCCTTCTAGCAAACACCCAAGAGGACATGTTAAAAAAGAAAAAGATAACAAGATTACAAGTCATTGTGAAGCAACGCAGGAAAAAAGAATAGCCAACGGGCTAATCTCCATGCCAAAAAGCCTTAAGGATAGAATGTCTAGGTGTCTCACCAAAGGCAAACAATAACTCTCTCAACTGAAAACGAAACTCATAAGTTTATTCATATCAATATTGTGTGTCCCATGAAGAGGAATTACATCTTTATTTATAACTAAAATACTCTCTAATTAAATAAATAACCTAATTCAATCCAGACAAGAAATCATAAACTAAACATAAGATAAACTTCTAAGAATACATGAAACCTAAACAATTAAGAAAGCAACTACTATTATAAAAATATAAGACTCCTACTACTAATAAAAACTAATCTTCACTGCTGGGTTTTGTTGGTTTTGGGCCCAATGGGCTGGCCAGTCATAGATCTGGCCTGCATCACATTGGCACTCATAGAGGACTAGAAGAAAATGAAACAGAAGTATAGAAAGTTACAATATATAGATAATGTGAAAAGAATATAAACTCTAATCTCAGAGAGAAAAAGGAAATGTTCCATGAATAGTTTTGCATTCATAAATCAACCAACATAAAAATTGCAAAGTATAAGCTAACTTTATGCTACCTTTTCATAGAACTTTATAGAGCGCTCAAGATCACCCACACGAAGCATAACCTGGCATAGTGGTTCAGGTTTTGGATGCCTCTGGATTAACCCGAACACATAGCCATCCGGGTCCTTCACAAAAGCAATGATTAAGGTCCCTCCTGTTACTGGACCAGGCTCGCGTGTAATGTTCCCACCCTTGGCACGAATGTCTTCAACCAATTTGTAAATCTACCATCAAGTGTCATCTATTAGGTTCCTTGTTGCATACTTTCAACATCATAGAGTTGTTAAACAATCAAAGCAATAAAACTGGCACATACATCTTCAGTTGCAATCGCAAAATGTCCAAAGTCGGTGCCAATGTCATATTTATCCACTCCATAGTCTGTGAATAACAACAATGTGATTACAAAGATATCCACAGTATACCAACATAGGATTGCAGATTGTTGTGAATAATGCGGGGAAAGGGTAAAAGAAGACAAAGGCATATAAAGAAAATCATAGAAAAATAAAGAAAGGAGAAAATGTGGTAGGAACATGAGGTAAATAGAGAGAAATTTCATTTTCCCTCTTCATAGAAGAGGAACTGGAGTCTTCTTTCAAACATGAAATAAGTAAAACTGTTTGGAAAAGTTCATGCAAATACATTGATTTAATTCAACTTTAGGACCTTCCGCCTCCCTTTCAAGAAGTAGCAAAAAGTTAGCATGTTTCAAACAAACATGAATTGTGTCCAGCAATTGGATATTTTTGGGTATTTTTTTTGATAAGTTTGACTTTTCTGATGTGAAGTTTGCTTTGTATTAAAACTGTATGACAATTTTTTTCAATTGAATCAAACAACCACTCTGTATTTGTACTGGGTCTAAGCAGCTCTAATTGAAACCCATCCACTTCGAACCTATCCACTTATTTCCCTACCTCTTCCCCCATTTTATAGTTTTACCTCGTCAATGCCTTATCCTACATTCTCCAAGTAGGAGAACCCCCACAGCTTCACCACATCCAAAACACCCCCTTTTTAATTTTTTCCTTGAATGGGAGAAAAAGGGATAAACATCAAAGGCCAAACACATAAGAACACAATCATTATTGTCCCGAAAAATTTTAAAAAAACGTTGTAGAGTAAGAATGAATTTGTTTGTAGTGTCATGTCCGAAACAATAAAAACTGAAAACAGTCGACAATGAAATCACTACAGAAACAAAAATGCCCTCAGAGATCTAGAAAGAAAGATTCCCCAAAGCCAGAGAAGAAACATACTATATGTCAACTCCACAACAAAGTTAGTCTCTTCTGGCCCGAATCCGAGAAAAGCATTTGAGTACTTCTCCTCTGGAATATCTCTTTTTCTCAGCAACTTCATCCCAAAGCATTCAGTATAGAATCTGAAAAGACAAACGTCTGAACCCTATTCGTTTGCAATAGAATGCATAGGAATCGAATACATATATCCAATCGTCAATTTTTTAACGGCCCTATGTATTCAATTCATATGTATAGGAAGGGATTTGCAACAAGGAATGGTTTACTTGATGGTCCGATCGAGATCCCCAACGCGATAAACGGCATGAAGCATTCGTTTCTTGTCTTCATGTATCCAGTCCTGCACGTTCTCCGCAGGAACCCCTCCTTCTTCACAAGCCATGATGCCTCAGTCCAAATTGGAATCTGAATCACACGTTTTCAGCACAAAAAAAACATAGAATCAGTGACTTTACAAGCAAGATTCTTGTGGAGATGAGAGAAAAGAAACATTACATGATCAAGGGAGAGATCCAAAAGTGAGTGAGTGAGTGAACTCCGGAAAGTAGACAATGGCAAACCTAGTCCCTAGCGTAAGATGCTTGGTTTATATGGGGAAAATGAAGCTGAGAGTGTCAAACTGTGCGTTTAGCACTACTCTGTAAAAAGGAGTGATCTGGAAGGGGTTTTGGATATCTTACGTTTAGAACCCCGAAGTTTTTGTTTTTTTGATGGCATCAAGAAGACTCGTTCCTCGCCCTACAAAACAGAGCAAAAAAAAAAGACCGTGATCAATATCTAAAGAAAAAATTAAATCAATTAAGAAACTGCCTTGAGAACTACAAGCTGTCTAAATCATAGTTTTTTTTTCTTTTTCTTTTTTCTTTTTCTGAGGAGAGAGTCCAAATTGAGGGGCGGGTCCATAAAATTGAACTTGGAGGCTTTATGTAAAAGAAATATTAAATAAAGTGGCAAACATTATAAAATATTAATTTCTCAAGTTTATAATTTCTTTTAATTTTTAAGCTTTTTCCATAAATGGGTGGAGCCTGAATTGTGTTCGTCCCAAATCATAACTACTAGTTAACATGTGATTAATTGGAGCGCAAGCTCTGAAAGCATTTACAATAGTAAATATTATATTTAATTATACACATAGAGTAATTACATGAAGTTTGCAATATCTTGCAGTCGCAAAGGGTTAAATCAAATATGTGACCATTAGTCCACCTTTTTTATTGTATGAATCATTCAATTGTGGCCCAACCTATTCTCCTTGATAAGCTTGTTCTTTTCTCCAAAGATAGCTACGTCATCATTGGTTTCAAAAATGTGATAAGACCGCTAATTAATAATTATCTATGTCATCATTGGTTTCAAAAATGTGATCAGATCACTATCTCATGATTATTTATTAATAAATTTTATGGATAATGGATGCACAATTTGGAGAATGAAATAATCCATTAGACACACAATGTTTCTTCTATAAATAAATGAGCTTTTTGGTACTTTCAGAGTTATATTTACTATTGGAATGGACAACCCGTAATTTAGTTCTTTTTTTTTTTTCAAAATTCTTCAATCCAATCCAATGTTCGACATGGAGAGAGTTATGCTACGCTTATTGTACAAAAAATTGATTTTGTTAAAACATTATTGCTATGTGATTTAACTTTTTTTTTTAAATGATGTCCAAACCAAATGGAAATGGTAACTGTTTAGTTAATTTGGGAACTACTAGGTGAGCTATTTTGAATGGCCACATAAGATTTGATTTGATTCAATTTTACTTCTTACTAGCTAGGTAAACCGCTCCGTCCCCAAATATCTGTTTTTGGTTCTTGAAATTTCTCCTTCCAATCTCAAATTATTTGAGAAGAAAATAAAAAGATGGAACAATCATCTCCAAACTCATACTCAATTAATCTCCTTAAAACTTTTCTATCATCCCCTCTACAAATAGACTAATTTTAAACAAAAATTTCATCTTCAAACCCTCTCTCTACCCTTACATCAATCCAATACAAAAAGGAAACTTCCCTTTTCTATCCTGCCCTTCTTTCTTTCCAATCATCTATCCATCTTAGCCATCAAAAGGAGGACCACGATCCTCTTCCTACCAATCATCTGCTACAATCTTCTTTTGCTCCTCGTCAACGTGGAAGATCTTGTACAGAAACTATTTTCCAGCAACTTTCCCCCATTACATCCTCTAATGATCTTCTCATCAGGATCCTTGGCACCATCACTCACTCCATCAAACACCATCACAGCCTTCATATTGGCTGCAACGACGACTCGGAAAAACTTTAGTTATATGTAACCTCGACCGTAGCAAATGCAAAATCAAAGGGGATATGCAGTCTTTAAGCTGACCTACTTAAATACGGGCTTGGCTCTTTGACCCTTCACCAAATCATAAAAAATAGGGTGTAAAAAGCCAACTGACTCGGGAGCTAGTCGGGTTAGTGGGTTAGGTCAGAAAAAAAAATTATAACACTGGAACTCACAACCTCAAACAGCAAATCCTTTTGGTTCAAAGTCTATTTGTCTAAATTGGGCCACTAAAAGTTGAATCTACCCTCCCAGGAATGACCCTTGGTGACTCGAACTTAGGACGTGAAGCTCAGATACTTAGGATCTTTTAACATCCTTGAGCTATCATTCTTACCAATATTAATTGGTGATAATACAGGCATAATTCAAGGTTTTAAAGTTTATGGGTCCGTGGTGGTCAATCCACCATTAACAATAGGCCTTATGAGTCCCCTTATGTGTGGGACCCCAACTTACGCCGCAAAACTTATGAGGGCACGCCCCCTGTAGGTCCCACCCCCCCCCCCCCCCCCCAACAGCAAGGATTGAATCATTAGCGCCCCATACACCAAGACATTTTTTTTTTTGCCCTTTTATACACATCACAAAATTCTCTCTCTCTCTCTCAAACGTGGGCCGCAAACTGATAAAATCAAGTCCACAAACAGTAGAATATCTAAGATCCCACACAAGTAGCATCATGATTCATGGCAGCTAGCCCTTTTTGAATGATACAAGACCGGCAGATCCACTCTCGTGCAACAGATCATCAACCTATCTGCAATGGACTCACATGAAACCTATGATATCTAAATCGTCCATCTATTTGGATGGAAACCATAAGATGGAAGATCTAACCATCCATCTTGCCCATTGTGCTCATCTATGTGGGACCACGATTTGGTTAATATAAGGGAAAGTGTTCTCAGGTCGGCCACAGTGGTGCAATGTTCAATGATCACGGTGTTTTTGAGAATATCATAAAAAGAGCGGTGTCATCGTAAATAGTTCTCTGAGAGGAGTGCCTATGTACTACTGATGAAACAAAGGGGCATGATGTAACTTTCCCTTCTCCAGATTTTCATTTCTTCCCACTGTTTTATAACTTGATACATGATTTTTATACTGCTAGCGGCACATTGTCATGTTACGTCGTATGAAAGAACCAAATGGGAAACGTGGGTCCTTCTCTTGTAAAAGTTGTGGCGTATTTCAGGTTTCTAAAAAGTTGGTGCTGGTCCCAAGGAATAAATGAATAAGCGTGTTAGTCTCTTATGCTCTTTTTGCACAGTGACGCCAATGGCTGGAATGAGTCAGCCGAGGTTGAGGGGCGGTTCTTTTCCGTCGAAGTCGAGTGCCCATGGCGGACGCAGATGAGGGCAGTTAAGATTTCTGATGATATTTATTGTGCAGTCCATTCACATAGCATAACTGGAGGTGTTTCAAAGCAGGATAAATTTTTGATATAAACAAATAAGTGAAAAGTAGGATAAGATGTAAAAGTTGCTTATCCTTTCAGTTATCTCTTCCTTATCTCACTTCTAAATGCATCTTAAAGGGTTTATATGCACACATTAAGATAAGATTTTCTCAAACCCTAACCAAAGACTATTTATTTATCCTCACGTTTTCCACTACTTTTATACTAAAAGTACCCAGTAATCAGAAATTTTGTAAAATCGCAAGGCTATTTCATGCAAAATTACTAATTTACCTTATGCAAAATCTCATGAACTTACGATTTCGTATATTAGTTTTTTGCATTATTAACCTACACATTCTACAACACTTTTCATAATATCATTGGCTCGTAGAAGATGATAACTTCTTGCAATATCGTAAAATAACTTTATGCGATATCAAAAAATAATTTTCTAAAAAGTCAATCAAGGCCTTCCTGCTCACATTTTCATTCTGTTTTCACCTTAGTTTCTAGTTTTTCACCGTCCCCTTCCTTCCTCCACTGAGGTATACTTCTCATTAATATTATTTCTTTCTTTTTTTTTTTATGCATTAGCCAAGGTGGCTAGAGCATAAGATAACCAACATGTGTGGGAAGAGGAGACCAGGTATGTTGGATTATAAAGCAACTAAGCAACCCCCATGTTGTCACTCTTTTTTAATTTAAATGCGCATTTTATGATATATTTTCTTTTCCTAAATATAAATACTACCTATGAGATGTAGATTAAGTGATGTAAGAATATCTAGGTATCAATGCATTATTATTTAATTGTTAATGTTACAAAAATATGTAACTGTAAATTGATCAAAATGTCAACCTTTAGATTTTAAACTTTTAATTATTATATGTAGTATGGATAATAAAAAAAATTATATTCTGAACACAGAACAAGTTTATCCTGTGGAATTTCTTGCAAATTAAGAACTCACATAGCAAATATCTTCATATCAACAGCTTGAAAAACCATGTCCTTTGAAATTTTCAACAAAAATTTCAACAATGACAAATAAAATGTATGCTACATAAAACAGGGATGTCTGCTTTATATAGTATGAATACCCAATAAAGTGATTCATCTAGTTTTTATTTTATTGATGAAAGCCCCAACCATGCAATGTACAGACATCAGAGGATTGATTTTTTATGATGGCCTTTTTTTTTTCCTTTGCTTTTTGTATGTTAGTCCTATTTCAAACTTTCAACATCGATTGTCAAATTATTTTTAGAGACTTTAAAAAATAAAACATAGTTAAATAAATGAAGATATAGAGAAATAGAGATACAAAGAAGGCCCTCCGTGCGTTGTCTATCGATGCCATTGTGCACTCATGCCAATGTTGGAACAGAGAACTGGAAAAGGGCTTGGGCTGAGAGTACGCCGATTTGGGGGGTTGCCAATTAGGGGGGTGGGCCAACCTACTACATGTAGGTCTGCCCTTGCATAGATGCAATGCAAGAATAGTTACAAGAACTTCCGTTTTATAAAGCAAATGGCTAGTTCGATGTTTACCTTTGACAAAGACAATGGAGAGGAAGACAGAGTTTAAGTTTTGACGATTTAGGATTCTGCAAAATCACGATCTCAAATGGAAGTAAGTCCAAAGAATCCTAGTTGAGACTCCACCAAGGAGATCAATGTTGCATATTAGCAAACAAATTGGCAAGAAGGAAAATGAGGGAAAATAACGAGAGGAAGAAGACTTAGAGATGAAAAAGCAAAGGAAAATGAGAGAAAACGAGTTTGGGCAATCTTAAAGTAAAAACTAACATGCGAAATTTCAAGTTCTTGCATTTTCTTATAAATTAACTTGCGGTTTCGGATCAAGTGAACTTGTGATCTTGTATAAAGTAGTCTTGTAATTTTGCAAAATCGCTGACCACCTGGGTAGTTCCAATATAAATGTTGTGGGAAAACGTGCAGGTAAATAGTTGGTCTTTGGTTAAGGCTTGGAAAAATCCCACCCTCATAGTGTCCATATGAAAAAACAAAAAAAACCTAACTCTAAATGTTTGTGACCGTTATCAAACAATAATCATCATCAGATATATGTTATTTTGTGATGATGTATATAGTGTGTAAGGTCCCAGCCCTAGATAATTACAATTTATAGTAATTAAGTTAGTTTTACACTAATTAATATGTTATTAGGCTAATTGAGCCCAAATTTCAAGAGGTTTGGGTCATGGATGGGTAGTTGGGTCGGGTTCGAACCTTATTACGTAGTCCAAGACCTTTGTATTTTAGCATTTTCATGGTTTTGCATCATTAATGCATCATATTAGTTGCATCAGGTGAGTTTCATCTTGTGGAACATCTTTTATGTTTGGCCTAATTCCATTTGGACTCATTCCAGCCCAACTAAGCCCAACTGACTTAACTTATAAATCCAAGAAACTAGTGGGACTTATCTGTAATTTCCAGAACTTCACCCATTTAAAAACTCAAATGCAACGATCCTCTCTTCCTCTCCTTCCTTCATCTCGGTTGCAGCCAGTGCTCTCTTCCATCTTCCATCATCTTCTTCTTGAATCCAGCTTCCATTCTTGGTGATTGAAGCTTGCATGCATCAAGCTTGAGCTTCTTTCATCTTCCTCTTCATTCTTTTTGCTTTCATCTTAGAAACCCAGGCATATCTTCATTCGCCATTGCTTGTAGAAGAGTTGAGGCATGGAAACCTGTCACAACCCGAGCCCAGGAGTTCGGGGGTTAGCAAAAGCCAAACCAATGATATACGTACTCCCGTGCCTGTACATGTAGACCTGGTCTAAATGCACATGCACAAGGGAATTTTCACACGTGCCAAACATGTACGCGGAAGCTGCAGATATCAAAAACATCAAACTAAACAATGCAAGAAGAGAATACGAAACAGAACTGACATATATATATATAAGAAGGTTTTACAAAAAGAACAAGATAACATGTACAAATCACAATGTATACAAGCATGACAAAGCTCAAAAACAAGAAGACTCCTATGCCATGCATGTCCAGGGCGCTCTCCGGTGGAGTGATCACATCCACTCCTCTAGGCCTGATGGGGCCTCGGGGACCTCAACTGGAGTCTGACCGACCGGCGAGGGGTCGGCAGGGAGATCTGAGCTTGCAACACCAAAACAACTGTGAATACAATGATTCAGCAAAGCATAAACCATAACAAGTTAACACATGTTGTATCTAATAGAATAAAGGACATCAGGTAAATCATAACAGGTCACATTTGTATACTAAGCTGTCGTGCAAGAAAGAAACATGCCATGTGAATAAATGTGTACATGTTGTGCAACATAACTAGTTGGCGACTACGTTGCCATATGCTCCCAAAAGAGGGATCTTATATCCATGCAGAGAACACCATTGTTCGGGCCAGGGTACAAATGGGTCTCAGGCTTCCTGGGGTCCGGTTCTCCAAGACGTTTCCTTATTGCAGCAAAGCCATGAAACTACACCAAATTCACCCCGTCGGGATCCTAAGGCTGAGGCTAAGTAATGCCCGACCATACAGAGTCAATCATGAAAACCCTAAGTAGATCGTGACAAACATATCATGCGTGCATGTCTGAGAACATGTCTTACACATGAATCATACATGTAACATGTCTTACATGTGAATCATACATGTATACTCAAGGTAAAGAAACAACAATGTGAAAGTAGCTAAAACAAGTAATCATGCTAGAGAGTGGAGATCAATGATCGACAGACAACTTGTCATGTAAGCAACTGTTAGCATAGTGAACCAAAGTCATTTACTAGCAAATTCTAATCTATTTATCCAGTGTTTCTAACCGTCTGAAATCGGGTCCTCTAGTCTGAAATCTATTGCTAAGAAAATAGAGCACACCGTCCTCCAGTCTGAAATCGGGTCTGTCTCTAATGTGGTCCCGAATGCGCTTCAAAGTGAGATCTTCGAATTGCCTGTCTTTCATCTGCTGATTCATCTCAGGCTGAAACACTAGCGTACTAGCCAAAGTCACATACTCATCTACTAGTTTTACCTCAATAGGTAGACCATGGAACTCCAAAAGGAAACTACTCAACATCTGTACAGACTCTGCTTTCATGCTAAGTGCATCTGCCACCACATTCCCCTTTCCTGGCTGATATTTGATCGGGAAGTCGTAATCTTTGATGAGCTCAAGCCATCTGCGCTGCCTCATGTTCAGCTCCTGCTGCGTGAATAAGTACTGCAAATTGTGGTGATCAGAATGGACCTCAAATCTCACACCATACAGATAATGTCTCCACAGCTTCAATGCAAATGCGATGGCTACCAATTCTAAATCATGGGTGGCGTAATTCTTCTCATGTTCTCGCAACTATCTCGATCCATATGCAATTACCTTCCCGTGCTGCATTAACACACAGCCTAGACCAACTCGAGAAGCATCTTAATATATCACGAACCCTTCGCGACCGTCTGGCAAGGTTGACACTAGGGCCGTAGTTAACTTCTCTTTCAAAGTACGGAAACTGGCTTCACACTCCTCAGTCCAATCAAAGAGAATATTCTTCCTGGTCAACTTCGTCAAAGGAGAAGAGATCTTAGCAAAATCCTAGACAAATCGACAATAATAACCTGCTAGACCAAGGAAACTCCGAACTTCTGTCACTGTCTTAGGGCTAGGCTAATTCACTACTGCCTCAACTTTAGATGGATCAACTGCCAATCCCTCTCGTGAAATGATATGACCCAAAAATGCCACCTGCTCAAGCCAAAAATCACATTTCGACAACTTGGCAAACAAGCGATGCTCTCTCAACAAGGTCAAGGCTTTCCTCAAGTGCTCCCTATGCTCTTCTACTGACTTAGAGTAGATCAAAATGTCATCAATAAAAACAACTATGAACTGGTCCAAGAAAGGAGCAAAGATCTAATTCATCAAAGCCATAAACGCTGCAGATGCATTGATTAGTCCAAAAGGCATCATGAGAAATTCATAATGTCCATACCGAGTCCTGAAGGCAGTTTTAGGGATGTCATCTTCCTTGACCCTCAACTGGTGATATCCAGATCTCAAATTAATCTTCGAAAAGTAAGCTGCACCCTGAAGTTGGTCAAACAACTCATTAATCCGAGGGAGGGGATACTAGTTCTTTATAGTCACTCTGTTCAGCTGTTGGTAGTTTATGCACATCCGAAAAGTACCATCATTCTTCTTGACAAACAAGACTGGCCCCATTTTTTTAATAAATGGGCTAAAAAATATTAATAGATTATGGCCTCATTTTTTACACCTTGAAGATTGATAAATTATAAATTTATACTCAATACAACATTTTAAATGAATTTAGATGTAAGGAAAGCTTTACAAATGAAATTGGGCCGCGTTGTCTCGACCAGAATTTAGTCAACCAACTCGATTGTTAGGTCTAGCTGTGACATTAAGTTGGGTTTTTTTCTTAATACATGGACTGTGACATTAAGTTGGGTTTTTTTTTAATACATATCTATGTCTAGGTTTACTTGGGAATCATTCATATTCTTATATAGATTTTTGTACCTTGAGCCCAGTTAATTTATGTGATAGAATTTTACATCATAATTGTTTAGAAAGAAAAAGGAGAGGGTATAATAGATTTCCTACAAGACATCAAGCAAAAACTTTAAGAGAGTTGCTAAAACAATGCCAACTTTTGCTCAGTCTATATAGTAAAAAAAAATTAAAAAATTTCCAAAATATCCTCACCCCTTCCCTTTCCTCCCTCCCTCCCTCCCTCCAGCCGGCAATGAGCTCCGGCGGCGAAGGGGGGCTCTCCCCCTCTTTTACCTCCCTCTCCCTCTTCCTCCTCCTCCTCTTTCTCTCTTCCTTTCTCCCTCCCTCTCTCTTCCCTTCTGGGCAGTGGGGAGAAAGAGGAAGGGAAGAGAGAGTAGTGAGAAAAGGGGAGGGAAGAGAGAGGGAGGCAGATGGGGAGAGAGAGAATAGAGGAAGAGGAAGAGGAGAAGGAATAGGGAGAGGGAGAGGGAGAGGGAGGGGAATGAGAGGAGGAACCCCCTTTTGCCGCCGGAGCTCGTTGCCAGTCAAAGCGGGAGGTGGGGAAGGGGAGGAGAGAGGAGGGAGGGAGAGGAAAAGGGTGTGGGTGTATTTTGAGAATGTTTTAGTTTTATTATTATTATTTTTTTTGTTGTGTAGATTGAGAAAATGTAAGTGTTGCTTTAGCAGTTCTTGGGTTTTAATCCATAATTTTCCCTTTCCTTGTATTGGTAGAAGAAAAAAATTTGTTATGCACTACTTTTTACTATAATCTTTTCATCTTTAGTTTTATTTATGATTTGACCTGTACTCTTCTTTTTCTCCTCCCCTCGTGTAAACTAAACAAACTTGGTGGAATGGAGCTTGAAAATAGAGGTGTCAATCGTGCCGTGCATGCATAAAATCCTGGCATGGCTGTGCTTCATGTCATGCAGGCACGGCACAAAACCTCCAGTGTTCTAGCCTGATATGGCACCGTGTCATGCTGGTTCGTGGCGTGCCATGCTTGTTGGGGCCCATTTGTGCGTAGTTTTTTTTTTATTTCTCATATTTAAAAAAAATAGTAAGATGCACACAACCTAGATATAAAGAAGAGTATTACATAGAGATTTAAGTGGCTCAGTCAAACTCGACCTACTCCATTAGATGAAAATTCCTTTTGGATCTTTTCCACTTGAAAGTTTTTCAATAGGATTACCTTCAAAACCTTTACAATTTTTGTAGATAATAAAAATAAATGAAAATGTAAAAGGAATAAATTTTTATATCTACTGAAAAAAACAAAAAACTAAATTTGTAATTCGCCGATGTCCTCAGTTGGATTGTGATCTTGTATTTCAGTTAATTGTTGCTTTCTCTTATTAGTGAAATACCAATCGAGTAGGCAGATACAACACTCCACCATTTATTATGTTAATTTCGTCCTCCTAGTATCAACCACACGTTCACCTGTACCAAAAGCTTATTCTGATGCTATAAAAGACATTAGAATTGCTAGTAAATCACGAGCCATGACATAAAGCATATGATATCTGCTTTCATATGCTTTCCACCAGGCTAATATGTTAAAAATGGATGCAGTATGTGGCTACATCTTCAATACACCTATGTCAAAATATGACGATAACTCCATCACAACATGATTTGAGGTTGAGAACATGCCCAGTTTGGAATAAAGAAAATTCCAAGAGTACACCGTGTATGCATTTGCAATCCCTGGATTGGATGATTTGGTAGAGGCTCCATAGTAGCCCCTGATGTGCCCATCTTTAAGCAATAAGATTGAAAGAGTGATTCTAAACAAAAATTTAAATTTCCAAAATCATTTATGTTTTCTTTTTCCAAATTTGCATTTATTTCATTAAGAAAAATTCTGACACCTTTAAACTTTATCATAGGATCTAATATAGCAAACAAATAAAGCATTATTGGGGCTTTTCTCCAATATTTATTAAAATTGTATTCCATTCTTTTACAAATGGTCCCAAGTAGTTCATTATTTTTATATCTTTTAATTTATAAACTAATTTCAATTAGATAATTAAGTGCTTGATTAGAGATGTGATAATACACCTCAGAAAAGAATAAAGTTGCATTATAAAAAATATGCAAAAGATTTTTTAATTCTTCACAAATTTTCCAATGCCCATCAGGTGCTCGAAATTCTTGTGCATGAAAAGTACTAAATTCATTTAGTACTACTTTTCTAGAAATACATTTATTTAACATATCATATATAGAATTTCATCTATATTCAACATCTACACTTATTTTTAAGGTCTTAAATCATGCCTCCTACATATTGCGGTATATAATTGTGCTCTAAGTGAGGAGAAAAAATATATCTAACACAGTCTTTAATTTTTTCTATTATAATTTCAATATATGCCAAACCAACTTTGACAATAAGATCTAAGATGTGACATACAATTTGTTGTGAAAAATAAAACCATCAATTAAGGTTGAAGGTGGCATCATAGTTTTAATTGCATCAATAGCTCTATTATTGTTAGACGCATTATTTAAAGTAATAGATATAACTTTATCCAAAATTTCATATTTTTGAAATTTTTCTAAAATAAGTGTTCCTATTATTTAGCCATATAAGTTTAGAAAAGTAATTATTCATTTGTTCATTACTCAAATTTTTTCTATGTATGGGTAGTGATAGAAAGAAAGCCGTCACCACCTCTATATTTCCATAAATCTGTTATTATAACTATTCCACCAGGATTATTTTTAAGTAATTTTTTATATTTTCTTTTTCTTCTTTCCATAATCTAATGGCATTGTTCCTAGCAGTATTTTTTTTAAAATTAAACTATGGATTAAATGCATTTTGAATGAATTCTTCAAAAAACTCATTTTCAACGTAAACAAAAAAAATTCAACAAGTACAATCACTTTTTCTAGTAATTGTCTAGCATTATAACTAAAAATTCCTAGACTACTGCCACTAGTTGAAATTTGGGTCTATACTCCTGACCATGCCCCTTGGGTTTGGGACCCAGACCCAATATGTTTGGGTTCACAAATATCCTCATGCATTTTCAAAGTACCTATATTGCCACATGAGTCACAACTATAAAGATATTTGGAATACATATATCAAGCTTTTTCTATTTATTTTTCATTTTTATCTTTAACCTTTATTGTGTTAAATGCTTCCCACATTTTAGAAGATCGGGGGTCTCTTAGATGCTCTGCGGGTACCCTAAGTCTATATATTTTGGGTTTGGGGCTGCATTTCTCCACCTTCTTCTTTTAAATCATGCAGTTTCTTTTCTTCCCTTATATTAAAAGAATAATCTTCAGGGTATTATCCAACCATTTTAAAAAAATAAATTTGAAAAGAAGATTTATAATAAATAGAAATAAATTTTTTTGTGATATTTAATATAAGAAAGGGTGAAGATGAGAATTAATATAATAATATATAGATTATAACAATATGAAATCCAAAATTGGAATAAAATAAAAACCTCAAAATTTTTGAAGGCCCGTTAATCATGTTTCTTGATGACTTGATCTTTAGTCCTCCAAAAACTTGTTAATTGAAGCATGAGTAGAATCTAGAGAGAAATTTTGAAAGAGTTAGAGAGAGCTTATAAGAGCGTAGAGATATATGAGAGAGCCTGTATGAGAAGGTGAGAAATGAAAGGGAGAGGTGGGTATTTATAAAAAAATAAAAGGTGAAAATGACCTTAAATGCTCAAAATATAGCTGTTTATGACTATTGGGAGAGGGTAAAACAGTTAAAATGCTCAAACTAGCCTTTTTTCACCATTGGAGGGCATATATGTAAAAAATATATATGACTGTTGGGTCGTACCATGCTATCCTGACCATTACGGTCTAGTAGGCCATGTCATGTCATGCGATGCAGGCCATGCCAATGGGCCTGGAAAGCTATTGACCACGTCGGGCCCTACCACTGCATGTTGACTTGCATGTTAGGCCATGCCGCCCGAGATTGCTAGTTGAAAATACAAAAGAGTCAGGCTCCTTTATTGTAGTTGTTACATGTGAACCACGCACACACATGCTGAGATCTCCATCATATGGCCCACATAGATATAATCCAAACCAATTAAGATGAATCACATCTCCTTCGGAGATATATCCTTAAATTCTGATTCAATAGGAGTGAGACTCACCACATGATGGAGCACATGATAGAAACACAATTAATGCGACATTGACATAGATGCCACATTAGCACCGAGTCATTTTTTCAATCATGTATTCATCTTATAATGAGATTCACTCTTATAAAAGTGAAATCAAAGGATATGTTATTGGAGGGGATGTCATATTTCTTGAACGGTTTGGAATATCTCTATGAGGGCCCCACAATGGAGCTTTTGGCACATCTTACATGGCTACCGTGTAATAGTTGTAGCTAGGGTAGAGTTACTTCCTTTTTAACAAGGCAAATCTTATAGTGGGACCCACTCTTATAGAATGAAAAATTGTAGAATATATCCTCAAAGGGGTTGGAATTCACTTCAACAGTTTAAATTATCTCCACGTGAGCCCCACAATGGAGATTGTGCCATGTTCATGCATACACAATTCTTGTCTAATAGTGGTGACAGGGGATCCAAACTCAAAGGAAAGCTCATTTCTTTGTTCTTTCAATGGTTTAAAAAAATGCCCATGTTATAAACAGTGAAACACAAAGGTTCTTTTACTAGCAACGACAGGCAGTCTGGCTCCATGGGCCTACTTGAACCTACTTTTAATCAATGCAAACTGTTTCACACTCTTATTCACCACATTTTGGCCACACGTTCAATTTCACTGTTATCAAATTGTTTTTTATTATTAAATTGAATCTCAAAGAAATCAATTATTAGATCAAGACCTATAAATTATTATGTGGATATTAAAATAAGGGCTAGAATGATTTGAGAGGCTGGCTATTTTTGTTGATCATTTTCTGGAAAGCGACCATGTATCCCACCCAACTGGTAGGTAGGTAGGCATCTAAGTGGGGCCTGCGAGGAGCCTTTTTCTTCCTCAACCTCCGCCGTAAGCATCAGCGGCTCACTTCAACACCTTCTAAAATTCACTTAAAATGCAATATGGGCCACCCAAGAATGCCCCACACTCTCTCACTCACTATTCACGTTTGCTCTGCCTCATCTATCAAGGTATGCCTTTTCTCTCGTAATTTTGTGGAATACGGTAGTGCATTGAGAAGAGGAGTTCTTGGCTGCATTAGGAGAGATGCAGGTGGCATTTTGATGTCACAGTCTCGAATTGTGGATTCATTGAGGGTGCTCTGAAGCCGTGTGATGCAATGCCCTGAGAGAAATGTGCGGACTTGGACAACGCTCATCAATGGGTTTGCTACTCATGGTCTGAGTAAAGGGAAGCAGTGGGGATGTTTGATGAAATAAAGAAAGCTAACCTAGGGGCTGGATTATATTACTTTCATTGGAGTTTAACTGCAGCTGTAATCATGGAGAAGGGAATTTTTTTTTAAATTTTTTATAGCATTAGAAGAGATTATGGCATTAAACCAAAGTTGTAGCATGGCCTAGAATTATATACATCTCGGGCATATGCTAGGAAGAGAACCTGGTCTACCATAATGATAAATTGGCAGTTGCTTTTGCACTCCTTTATGGTGATAATAAAACTGCGGTCAATCTAATTCATTAAGAACTTGGTAACCGATTGTTAGTGGGTATTAATTAATTGGCTGTAGTTGATAATTAATTTGCATATTAATTCTCAACCGATATGATCTAGTGGGATGCAATAAGCTCTGGAAACTGACTTTAGAAGAGCTTGATTCACAAGCAGTCCATAAGAATTCGTTTTTGAGATTTATTACAGCTTGTTGTCATATGCATGAATGAACTAAAAGTTAAACTCACTAATTTCTAAAAGAAACAGCAATTGCCATTAACTTGTATAAACAAGAGTTTGGTAGAAAATAACTTGCTAAACTTGTGAAAAAAGCGGGCCAATAGATATGGGATCTGGAGAGATAGTTGCCTAAGTGAATGCTCTTTCATTTAGGTAAATGTTATGCTCCTGCAATTAGGTAAATGTTAAGTCTCAACATTTTATTCCATACATTGACAAGATTAAGGTATGGTGGATTGGTGTTCTAAGTACTAACGTTTCAAGGCTCGTGCCCAATAGGGGCCATTAAAAAAATAAACTAACTGTTATTAAAATTTTAAAAAATATAAATGAATATTATCATATATATGATAACATATATATATGATAACAAAAACATAGTCAAAATATTGAATTTTTATTTATCTGAAAAGAAATTAAAAAAAACTTCTCTCAATCATAATGAGAAAATTAGGTTTACCAACTATATTGTGGAAGTATAGCTTCAAGTGTCGGTGGGGCCCATTAGGTTGTGGCTCCTAGATCAAGGGTTGTAATCAGTGCATGTTACACAGGTGGTGCAAGGATGAGACTTGGAGAAAAGTGCAGTGTTGTATTTTCATTTATTTTTGAAATTGTTGCTTTGTTATATTTATCCAAGGACAAAAGTAATAAATGATTTTGTGAGTTTCGATACTCACCTCTCATGTAAGATAAACGTGAGGTAAAAAAATAAAACTTTACACATGGGTCCACTTATTAAAAATCCAAGCTTTTTAAAAAAAATAAAAAAAAACCTCCCTTGCATGTCTTATGCTCGACGTCTAGTCTAACAAGAGTTGGTCTATTATACGATCCACCATTTGACAAAATGACATTATAATGAATTATGCATAAGATCTGGTTAATCCTATTTTTAAATAATTTTAAAAACATTTAAAAATAACTGCAATACTTATAAAATATACATAATTGATGACATCATGTTTTAGAAAAATATAAACCGTTGTCCATATGACCTTGACCATAAGACATGATTATAAGTGCCTTTCTTATTATACTAACCAAAAAAGAAAAAAAAACATATGCACTGGCCACAAATATATATATATATATTCCAATATAAAAGAAATATCTTTGCATATCAAAAGAATATAATTAAAAAAATTAAATATCAACAAAAAAGATTTATAAAGGAAGCAAGATAATGGAAGGAGTTAGGAAAAAATAAAGATATGGATTGCTTAGGTGGACCCCTAATGATATAATGTCTAATCCAAGCTATTATAATAATAATAGCTGTTATTATTATTATTATTATTATTATTATTATATTCATGTCTATATGCCTAACTTAATGATTGAATATGGTCAAACATCAAACATGTAGGACCCCAACTACATCTATGTATCATATATACATAATAATTGATTATTTTTTTATAAAAAATTCTTATTTATTTAATTCCTTTTAACTTTCAGGTCTAGATTCTGAACTAATTAGGCCTTACTCGACATTGCACTACCAATGGCTGGGCAGTGTTAGGCTAGGGTGTATCAAAGTCTAGGTCAATACCTATAAAAAAGTAATCATATTTTAAAATAAAACTATTGAAATCAATTGTAAAAGGCAAAAATAAGTTTGTAAAGTTCACAAAAGTATCCATCAAAAACCCAAAAAATACTAAAATAAAATGACATAAAAAGTAAACTCAAGAAAAGAGGAAAGTCCTTAATATTTGATGGATAGGAGTTTCAAGTTTTTTTATTCCAAATTGATTTTTGAAAAAAGAAATTGACTTTGAATTGGGTTGAGAGATAAATATGAAAAAAAAATATATAGAGAGAGTTAGTGGGAATGGAAAGTGGGAGGAAAGGTAGTTGTGTATTGGAGGTGAAGAAAGTGGTTGGTCCTATTGAGAGATTAAAAAAAAAAGGAGAGCCTCTTCAGAGAATCTAATCCGAGAAGTTTGATGGAAAGAAGTTTCAAGAGTTTTTAAATTTTTTAAATTTATTTTTTACTTTTTGCAAGAAAAAAAACAACTTTGAATTGAATTTATAGATAAAAATGAATTAAATGGTTTCAGTGACCACAAACTGTGGTCACGGACACCTCTGACTTGGTCCCGGACGGTTTTTGGAAGTTATTTCACTTTATTTCAAAGTGTAACTCCCTTACAACTACTGAGAACTGCTCCAACTTCCTCTAAAGCCTATAATAAGCACACTTGTGCTCTGAAGTAAGGGTTTGAATCAAGTTCCAAAGCAATCAAACAAGTTCCAATCAATTTCAACAAGTTAAAAGGCCTAGTTCTAAGCATTCACAAGGCTCCCAAGGCATCTTTAGGCACTTTTAATCTACTTTTTTTCTTCTTCTCACTAACTTAAGATGAGAAATAGCTCAAAGAAGGAGAAAAAGTATGCATCTCATTTAGAGAAGACAAATACAAAGGCTACTTGGATGAAGTCTTCTTCCGTTGATTTTCTCACTTGGAAAGGGTTTTAGGTCATCCTGGAAGTTGTGAACAAACCATTTTAGGCTTTATTCTGTTCCTTAAAAGTTATAGGTTCAAAATGGCACAACTTTGGATCCATTTTTGCTTATTTGAGCACCCTTTTCAGATTTATACAAAAACAGTTCGTAACCAAAAGGTGATGATTATCAAAGGTTTAAGTTGATTCCACGGCCAAGTTAAGCACTCTTGGTGGTCATTCGACAGTCCAAAAATAAAATAAAATAAAAAGCTCCAGTACTCTGAAGGCGAAATAGAAATGAAATAGAGAGAAAACAGAACAAACAGTGGCCATTTCAGCCACTGTTTGTCAATGGCCCACTGTTACCACTCTTCTGCACTCTCTTTTTTGCATTTTTTTCTATTTTTCATGTGTTTTCTTGTAAAGTTCAAGTTTGGATCACATTTGAGACTAGAGGGAGTGGTTGTAAATTTTCAAAACTTGTAAACAACTTGCATCCCTTCAGTCAGAGTATTTGAACCCATGTAAACAAAGGGAAAATAATGACGAACTATTGTTATTTCTCATTATTATTAACGCTTGAAGTGTATGAATATTGGACTCAAATCCGTTGCATTTCACACCACTTTTTCGAGTGCGATCAACATGACATTGGAAACCATCCGGAAAAATCAAGAGAGAGTAAGTGACAGCTTTACACTCTTCCTCCTAAGTATTTTATTACCATTAGGCTAATTTGGTCGAGACAAAGGTACCAATTCTAAGGTCCTATTTAATTTTTAAATGTCCTTAATTTCCTAAATTCATTGTACTCTTATGGCTTAGCCGTGAATAGGCTACTGCTTAGCTGTGTGCATAAGATTTTTCCCGCAGTTATGGCTCAGTCGTGAATTAGCTTACGGCTTAATTATAGTGTAGCTTACAGTTGGGCCGCGGCTTGGCCGTAGTGCATTCTATGGATTAGCCATAGGGTTAGCCATAGAAGAAATGCCAGATTTTGATTCTCTAGATTTCTAGCCATAGAATATTTACGGCTTAGCCATAAGCTTCAAAATTTCTGAAGTTGTTTATGAAGTTCAGTACAGAACTTTTCCAGTTTAGCTCCATTATGGTTTACCCTACTCTATTCTATCATTTTACATTTGCAAGTCACATTTCATCACATTTGAATTCTCCTTCACCTTCTCCCATCATTTATTCTCAAATTACCTTTATTAACTCATAAACATCATACATCCTCATAATTAAGTGTAAAAGAGCTATAGCATAGCATGGATATGGAATTCTTCAAGAATCAACATAGAAAAATATGCATGCAACCAAATATACTCTCATACTTGCCTTGTCTCAGTATTTTATCCAAATCAAGCATTTCCCTTGGGTTTATGATGGAAAAAGCATTAATAGAAGATTATCTTACTACATGCAATGGGTGAAATGGGCATGAAATACATGCATATCATCAAATTGAGTCTCTTTGACCCCAAAAACTGAAATGAGAGTTGTCTCTTACCTTAGAGAGCTGTAGGTTATAAAGAGGAAGGAGGAGGAGATAGAATTGTGAATTCCAAAGGAAGAAGATTAACAAGAAGATGGTGGAGAAGACAATGAGAGCTTTGACTTAAACATGCAACAGCTCTAAACCTTGGATTTGTTGAGAAAGAGAGTTAAAGAGAAGAAGAAGTTAGAGCTCTAATAGAGATGTAGAGGAGATGCATAGAAGGAGCAGTAGAGTTGGTTTTAAATCCAGATTTACTGAAATTTACAAGTAGGTACCCTGCGTTTTATGGATTTTACAGGTTGAGTCAATTGGTATTCAAGTGAGCAAAAACGAATCCGAATTGGGCTGGGCCAAATATGAAAGACGACCCACAAGATGAAATACACATGATGCAACTAATATAGTGTCAAAATGATGCAATCCATACAACTCTAAATTACAAGAAGGTCCTTGACTACCTAGATAAAGTTCGAATCTGACCTAACTGCCTATCCATAACCCAAATCAAGGGGATTTGAGTTGAATTAGTCTAAATAAGTATTAATTAAGGTAAAACAAGATTAATTATTGTAAATTAGGATTAGTTCTGATTTAGACCTTAGAATTAATATTGTACTTTACATTATTACTTGCAAATATTTTTATAGATGAAGATAATTGGCATATACTTGAAATAATAAGAGATTTTTTAGAAGTCTTTTATGATGCAACCTTATTTTTTTCTATAGTCTATTATCCCACATCTTCTCAATCTTTAAACCACTTTTGTGAAATTAGTCTTGTTTTTAAAAAAAATATACCAAATTTTCAAGATATGTGTTTAGCAAATGAATTAAAGTTTTGACAACACTGGAGCAATGCTCTATTAGTATTTTTTTTAGCCTCTATATTAGATCCCAGGTTAAAATTAATATGTTTAGAAACTTTGCTTGAAGCAATAACTAATAATATGAATACTACTAATGTATATAATATATCTATAATTAAATCTCAGTTAGAACAACTTTCTATTGAATATTCCACTAAAATTGGTCGATTGGAAACACCCTCTACCCCTTTGGGCCCTCCCCAATAACAGAAACAGAAGAAGAAGGCTATAAGGGCCCTTTTTTAAAATAAAAAAAAAGTTGGAAATGGAGGTAGTTCCTCTTCCTTTAGTTTATCAATCAATGAATTATCAATGTATTTACAAATGCCGCCGGTTGAAGTCTTAGATGATAAGACCGATTTCAATCTTGTGGCCAAGTAGAAAGTAAGTGAATTAAGATTTTCTGTGTTTTCTGCCATGGCTCATGATCTACTAACAGATCCAGTGTTTGCAGTTGCCACAAAGCAAGCTTTTAGTGCACATGAAAAACTAATCGACAACAAAAGAATGACACTATAGGAGGAAACAGTGGAGACGTGCATATGCTTGAGAGATTAGTTTCAAGCGGAGAAGAGGAAGCAAAATTTGATGGCTAATGAAGAAATAGAAGATGACTTCTTAGCTTTAGAAATATCTTCATAGTTCATATTATTCATAAAATTGTTAAACTTGTTTTTTGTTCTAAGATTTTATTAAAACTAAAGTGTTAGAGATTTAGAGTGACACTTAGACATTTTTATACTTGTAAAAATTTTTATACATCTAATTTTTTTCTATACAGACTTTATAAAATTGAAATTATCAATAATTTGTAAATTTTAATTAAAGTTCTTGCACATTATCATCAAAGTCATTGTAAACTTCATTTGAGGAAATATAATATAATTCATTTTTTTTCCAAGTATTGTTCATTGGTTTGTTAATTTATTATATTTATTTTAATTTTATTATTAATTTTTTCCAATAGTTATTCACTTTTTCCAAGTATTTTTCTCTAAAAAATATTTAAAAATAAAAAAAGTAAAACGGGTTGGCCAGTATGTAGCACGGCCTACATAACACGACTGGGGCGTGCTGGGTAGGCTTCTCATGTGCCTGGGCACAACACAACATGGCCTATGATTTTCACGGGCTGGCACGGCACTACCTAGGCACATTTAAATGCCTACTTAGAAAAGTTAATAAAATTATCTAACTTCAGTTTCAATGGAAGGTGACCTACATCGACCCAAACTTGATGTGTTGCCATCAGCCCAATTATACTTTTATCCATATAAGTTTGTAGTGATTTTGTAATAGTGGTTTACTAGGTCCAAATGAAATTGACTCGGACCCAATCTATTGCAATTGGCCCGACTATATTTAAACTTTATTTATGTTTAATGTATTTATTACTACTTGATTGACCACACATAAATAATATCCCAATTTGCATAATCCTGATCTTCAAATTAATAAATTGACTTATTTATAAATCTGAATAATTTTAATCATTTCTTTCTTAACCACTATTGTGTTATATATTAAATTGTAAATTTATATTGTTACTATATATTTTTTCCAATTGTTCAATTATTTAAGAGCAATTTTAGCCATTTTTGTTTATTAAATATGGTTTAGATAACTACCTCATTTGTTTTCGAATCTCATTAATCAAAATGGATCGATGTAAAGTAAAAACTCCACTTTCTTAGTAAGAAAAGCCCACGTCTATTTCACTCAACAATTTAACATTATAATCAATATATTATCTATAATTATATAATTAAATTATTTTTAGCCAAAATAATCTTGAGAATAATGAACTTTTTCATATTTTCTTTTTGTTTGTAAATGGAGTCTACTTTTAGACCGATACCCAATAAATTCAATTATATTATTTCACTTTCAATTAGACCCATTTATAAGATTGATTATTCATTAAATATTTGATATAAAATAAAAGAAAAACCAACATACTTGACATGAGGTGAATTATATTCAATATGACATAAAAGTTTTATTAATTTCTCACTTCTCATAAAAATTTATATTTTTTATTTTCTAATTTTCAAACATTGTTGCTGAAAAAAATTTAATCATAATTAATTAATATGTCTAAAATTGAATCCCATCAAAACTATTATTATAAATTTTTTAATTTATTTACATATCTGTAATTTAAGCACGTGGTCAAGCTGGTTCGTATAAGCTTAGATTGGATTTAACTTGATTAGAGAAATATTGGAATGGCTCTCAAGATTGGGTCTAAGGAAATAAGTGCAGCCCCACTTGTAGAACGGATTTCTCGTGGCATGCTTTCTCACCAGGTACCTGGAGAATAGACATGTCCAAATACTCACATGGGATTGTCGGTAAGAAAGGCCTTAAAGAAGATTGTTATAAATGTATGTGGATGATGGCAATAAACCTGTTGCATTTGGCGGGCTAATGGTCACAAAAATGTGCCACATATCCTTGTGAAATTTTTAGGTGCTAACCACCTAGCACTTGAAAACTACTCCATATCCTTTATTAGAAGAAAAATGTATATATAAGGGCATGTTTGTGTAATGCCTTTCTGCATAAAAGTTAATGATTTTCTATATAAAACCCATTTTTCATACGTCTGATGCAACACATTTGCTGAGAACTACTTTTTTGCCATATCAGCACTATCCTTACATAGCATTTGGTTCACTTGAATGGGCATTTGAATGGAATGACTATTCCATGGAATGCTAATTCTTATATTTGGTTCATCCAATATGGACGACAAAATGCTCATTTCAAAAGGAATCACCATTTTCCTATATGAGGGAATGGTCATTCCATAGACAGGTAAGAAATGATCATTCCATTCCATTCCAACTCATTTTTTATTGAGACACAAATACCTCCACCCATTACCACTGCTACCTACCCACCACCACCGCCACCACTACTATCCAACCACCCCTACCACCACCACCCCCAACCATCGCTAAAGCCGCCGCCCATACCACCACCACCCCCAACGATAGCTAGAGCCGCCGCCCACCACCCAACGATCGCTGCGGCCACCGCCACCTGCTATCACCACAAAAAAATGAAGAGAAAATAGGGATTTTTAGTTAAAAATATTGAATTCATTCATGCTTTGACTTATGCATACAAAACATAAGAATAGGAATATAAATTCCATTCCGCCCACCATTTCAAAGACAAATCCAAACATCGGAATGGAATGACCATTTTTATCTCATTCCATTCTAGATCCATTCTAACCTCCATTTCATTTCAGCCTAAAATTATTCATGTGAACCAAACACTATCTTAGTAAAGCTAAAAATAGAGTTCATAGGGGGGGCCATCAGAATTCTATTTCCACAGAAAACTTGCTTCCTTTTATAATCTCATTTCTTATTTCATTTGCTTATATACAAGGTACAACCCTACTTTTCAATAAGGAATCCACATCCATACCAAATAACATTTGCATAATTTCATCAAAGAAAAACAAATCATATCAAACACGAATTTTACATTTCTGCAGAATTCCTTTTCTAAAGTATTAATTTATATGAAAATTGCTGATGTGATAATTTTTTCTTTCCACAAAAATGATATGTACCCAAGCATGCCCTAACAAAATCTAAAATCTTATCATTGTCATTGTAGCTTTAGCCTGTTAATATAGGATTGGCTCATCAATCTATCATCAGAGTGAAATTTGGCTTGAGAACAGTGATTTTACATCTTGAAAAGGTGAACTCCATCGATGGATTTATTGGTGGCTGGCCATGAATATTCCACACTGATTCTTTGGCTTAGGTTGTCAAAGGACCCTGATTAGTTGGTTGCCTCCAGAATCCACCCAGAAGATTCGAGGCATGAACCCTTGTCCGGTCCTGATTGATAATTGAGTGTGAGTCCACGTCAAACTTAGTCCTGATTGCAATGAATTATTTTAATACTTAATAATCATATGCATTTGGAGTTTCAGAGCAACAGGAACCATACATATCGAAGTTGGGACAAGCCGGATTGGGATCTGCAAGTCGAATATCCCCCTTGATGTGTGTGCCAAATTTGTAGCACTGGTGAATCCACTATTCGGTGATTATTACCACTTCATCTGTGAGATCCAGCGATGTGGCTCCTATGAAGGATCTGACTTTCATTCTAGTCCACGTTTACAGTGGGACCATACTGATTGGCCCTCTCACATTTCCTCCCTTCACAAATTTGCCTCTTGTGGACTCTAGTTGTGCCATTTGCCGACTTGTGTGGCATTAGAGAATGTTGCCAAATTTGACTGAGTGGGACCTTTCCTTTTGGTGGGTCTCCTATTATTATGATTTTTGTTTTGTGTTCCTTTACATATATAGTGATGTCCCATTAGCTTTCTTCTGTTTATTTATATTTATATTTATATGTATATGTACTTTTCTCAGGCGAAAGTGGGCGGCGGACTAGTCACGCCAGATTCATGGCTCTGCAAATGCACCCTTCATGTTCGTCTTCAGTCGTCTGAAGATACTCTTCGGATGATCTGAGCCGTCCAATGGTGCACCACAAACCATGGAGGCAGTTCAAAATTATTGTCTTTTACAACCTACTAAGTGGAATTGTGGGTCCGACTTAGCATAAAATAAATTTAAGGTTTAGGCCACAGTCCTGGAGACTCTCAACGCCAAGACAAATTTACGTTTTCGTCTACTTGATTAGTGAAAGAATGTAACCAAACTTGACTATGGTACCGGAATTGATCTCATAAATATTGACATAAATTTCAAAGGTCTATAGGCAGAGTCGGCGAGGAATACCCTAGATCATAAAAAATAATAATAATAAATAGTATGTGGACCTAAATTTTTATCCTAGTGTTTGCTTATGATCAATTTGAAAGTGAATTTGACCGAGAGCTGAAGCAAAATTCTCATAATCAGTATCCATAAATTTTAGTGATTTGAAACTCAAGTCAACAGATTGTATAACCCAGTGCACACAATATATTACAAAATTTAAGCTGGTCGTTAGTTCATAAAGGTTTTGGTCACTCAAATTCTTTTTGGAGTCGTTTCTTTCACTGCATTTGCATATGTAAACACTACCATGTGAAATGGTTTTACACCTTTTTTGTTTGTTTTCAAATTTTATACATGTAAAATTGCATAAGGTTTTAGTGTATAAATGACATGCAAAAGAGGCTTTTGTTTTCACACCTCAGCAAGCCATTTTTAACTAGGGGGTCAAATTTCAGGTGTTGATTCAACATAGATTTCTTCAAAAAATATATCAACCATTGGATGCATACACCATTATAACATTGTACTCCATTAGTTAAACAGGTAGTTCATTATTTTCAATTTTTTGAATCATCTAACCATCAAGTTCAACAGTTGAGTATCTTTACAAGGCCAAACGCGGCTAGTACATCAAATATCAACTGTTGATTTTTCAAAATTTGTAAAAAAAGCGTGAAAAACATGTGAACCATTAGGGGTAATTTGATTAACATTTAAAGAGATGTGAAAATAACAAATAACGAATTACGTTTTACATGTGAGTTATTTGCATAGGTAATGCATTTTTTCATCACATGTGAAATTAATAAACAGCCCGACAAAAAAATTATTTGAGGTTCCTAGAATTCTTTGATGGAATTCCCTTGAGTCCATATCATTTGAGTCCACAATTTATGCTGCCAAGAAGGTGCCAACGGGAGCTTTGCTTTTGGTATCACCATCTTTAACAATATGAGAGACTTATAACATATTTGAAAAAATAATAAGAGTCCTTTACAAAAATAAAAAATCTGTTCTCAGCTTTTTACTAAACCAATAACCCATTTAGTTTGTGAGTCTCTGAACTGGGGCACACCTTATTTAAATGTTGAATTACTTAAAATAAATGTCATTCTTGTATGAGAGGTGAAAAACATTTCACTCTACTATTCTTTGGGCCTATATTTCATATAAATAAAAAACTACAAAGAATTCATGTATTATCCATAGGTGGGCCCGCCTATATATAAAATTAAAAAACGTATAATAAATGCCTCCATTGTATTCAAAAAGTACAAAATTACATTTTAATATACCTTGAACCCATTATCCAATTGATTAAAAATAAATATTTGATTAAAATAGAATAAAAAATTCAAGTGTTTTATATATGATTGATTAGAAAATGGCCCCATCTTCTATTAAAGTGAAAATTAGTCGGCCCAAATATTATAGAGGCTCACGAAGGAAATTTTAAATGCAGTACTAACAATGTCCAACAAGGCTCATATATATATATATATATATAAATTAATGATCTAATAAAAGAGCCAATAATGTCAAGTCAAACCGCGAAGAATTCGCTAGGTAATATTAATCATTCAATCTAAGAAAAATTTGGCTAAATATTTCCAAACTGAAGAAAATTTTGCAAGGGCCTACAATAAGGCCTATTTATTAAAACTATTATTTTTTATTTTTTTATTTTTTTATGACTCAAGATATCCCGTGCCAGTCCGTCATTCGAATCTGTGGCCTCCAGCCCAGGAGTGACTCGACTACAACAAGCAAAAATTATTTTTTGGAGGGTACATACATATCCGCAGACATATTATTTAAATAACATGAGGGGTAAAAGTCGAACTCAATACGCTGAGAAACAAAATTCAAGGCTCAAACTAACTTAACTACCACTTTAACGACACTATTATTAAAAATGAAAATCATTCGAAATAAATTCCCCTCATCGGTGCTTTGTACAAAATTTTATTTTGATAAGATGTGGACCATGGTCAAATTGATTATGCAGGTAATGCATTAACTTTTCCTATATCTTATCTTATTCAAGAGTCTCATGCTAATTATATCCCATACATAATAAGCGTGGCCCTCAACCGCAGTTTCCTTATCATGGACGGCGGGACGATTTGGACCCTCCGATCGGTGATGTCAGCGCTGAGCGACACGCGCTCGCCTCTCCTCCAATAGGAAACGTGTAGACCACGAGCCATCCTCTGCCGCTCCTCATCCCAAATCCCGTCTACATTCAATGTATCTGGAATGCCCATCCAAGTTCCCTTCTTCCCACCCTTCTATTTATCCTCCACCCTTCCATTCTCCCTCCCAAAGAAACACACTCACAACATCTCCATTTCCAATTTTTCAATCCCAATCCCATTTCCAGTCCCATTCGATCTTCAATTATGGCTCTTGCAGCGTCTTCTTCAACGGCAGCTATGGCAGCAATTTCTTCCCAAGACCACATCAAAGGCAATTTTCCATCTTCTCTCTCTTCCTCTCTGCAGCTTTCTTTCTCTCTCTCTTTGTTTCCATCTTTTCGTCTCCTCTATTCTTGTTGATAATCGGAATGTGTTCTTCTTATTGTCTCTGTTCTTTCAGGTTCAAGTCTCTACATGTCTCAGCCGCTGGATCGATTTCTGGTTCCATCTGTGGCTTTGAAGGTCAAATACACCACAAGGCGGGGTTTGGTTAAGCCGATATCCGCGCAGTTGAAACGAAGCGACTCGGTCGTCCCCTCGGCGGCTGCAACCGCCGCTGCTCCTGGTATGCACTGCACGCAATAGTATCTTTCCTTCTAATGGGTGACGGCGTTCAAGGATATGGTTTCCGTGATTTCTTCTATCTGATGCATTTGCACTTAATCTTGATCGATTGATTGCAGAGACTGTTTTGGTGAGGGAGGAGGAAAGGGCAGTGGTGATTGGAGAGAAAGAGAGTGGGAAGGAGGATTATGAGAAGATGGCTGAGGATCTTGTCAGTGCCTCGCCTCTTGAAATCATGGACAGAGCTCTGGCGAGATTCGGAAATGACATAGCCATCGCTTTCAGGTTTCATTTCTTTACCATTTCTTTCAGAAGATTGGGTAGATTATCGTTGATCTCATGCTTGGGCCCACACAATATAACAACCAGTTTTTCGGGTGAGAACTAAATATGGTAAATATTTAGAGAGGAGAGCTAGACTGCGTGGGCATTTTTAAAAGTGAAAATGCCTTTTTTTTGCAATTAGCAGGAGATTTAGAGACGCGGAGAAAAAATTACTATTATTTTTAAAACCACAAATTTTTGTCCATCATTAGATTTCAGTAAGAGGGTAGAAATACCCTTGTTTTAAATGGAGTTTTAAATGGGGCTTCATTTAAGAACTTTAGGATATGTTTGAAAGTGGGATAAATTTTTGGTAGGCTTGGATAACTAATTCTATTCAAGCTCATCCGATGGTATTATTACATAGAATGAGATTCTATTTATTGCATAGATGAATCCAATTTCATGTTTGGTTGCGTGGCACAAGGGACAAAAGGACCTAAAAAATTTAATCTCACCCCTCACTGAAAGCCGAAAGTTATTTCAACTCTCACGTGGGATTATCTAAGCCCCGTACTAGGTATTAATTCATTATAGCGTCGAGACTAGGATAATATAATTTTAGGCATTAAAAATGCAAACAAAAGACGGGATAAGTGAGACATGATGCAAAAAGTTGCTTATCTCCTCACTTATCACCCTAAATCCTACTTTCAAACACATCCTATGCAAAAAGTTGCTTATTTCCCCACTTATCCCCCTCTAATCGTACTTTCAAACACATCCTATAAATTCTTGTCTTGATTATTATTTTGCAATTTTTTTACAGTTTTTAAAAGTTTAATTCGAGATGGCTGAATTAAAAGTTGTATAACCTCTCATCCCAGTTTGACAAATTTGATGTACTAATTCTGTTCATGCTATATAAGTCCCATCACTGGGATCCGTCCATGTCTAAATCCAAACCCCTCAAAACTGGTTGTTTTACATTTATACTACGTGATATCAATAGTTTGTGAATCTTACAGCCAATCGTTGGAAAACTAAACATAGATCGCTGGGTATGATAAAAACTTTTATCTAGTTTTGTGTGCTTGGTCTGATTCATTTTTATGAGGTAGAAACTTATTGATCATATAGTATGGTCAGTTTTTTCTTGATTCTCACAGCAATAGTGGCATTGGGGAAGTAGGATATACAAATTAACATCAGATGGAGAAATGGAAACTGAAGTGAATTTTTACTTGTGCAGCGGGGCAGAGGACGTGGCATTGATTGAGTATGCAAAGCTAACTGGCCGACCATTTAGGGTGTTCAGTTTGGACACTGGAAGGTTGAACCCGGAGACCTACAGGTTCTTTGATGCTGTTGAGAAGCATTACAACATTCGAATTGAGTACATGTTTCCGGACGCGGTTGAAGTTCAAGCCCTAGTAAGAAACAAGGGTCTGTTCTCTTTTTATGAGGATGGCCACCAGGAATGCTGCAGGGTGAGAAAAGTGAGGCCTTTGAGGAGAGCTCTTAAAGGGCTCAGGGCTTGGATTACAGGCCAGAGGAAGGACCAGTCCCCTGGGACCAGAGCCTCCATCCCTGTTGTTCAGGTACACAGACTTCGCCAGCAATAGAAAATCAGAAGATATATGAAATGTTTCTAAAATTTTAGCTAAACGTGGCCATTTTACATTGCAAAATAGGTGGACCCTTCATTTGAAGGGATTGAAGGCGGGAGCGGCAGCCTTATAAAGTGGAATCCATTGGCAAATGTGGAAGGCAAGGATGTATGGGATTTCCTTAGGACCATGAATGTTCCCGTCAACTCCTTGCATTTACAGGTGAGAAAGCCACTTATACATTTTACAAACCAAATCCTTTTTCTTTTTACAATTGTCAAATGAATTGAAGGAGAACCATGGATAAATGTTTTTATTGTACAAATGTGCTCATTTGTATTAATGGTTTGAACAGGGCTATGTGTCAATCGGGTGTGAGCCTTGCACGAGGCCCGTCTTACCTGGGCAACATGAGAGGGAAGGGAGATGGTGGTGGGAAGACGCCAAGGCCAAAGAGTGTGGACTACACAAGGGAAACATTGAACAGGAGAAGGCACCCCAACTTAATGGAAATGGGCTTGCACAAGCCACTGCCGAGGCCGAGGCCGCCGACATTTTCAACACGCAGAATATTGTGAGCCTCAGCAGGCCTGGGATAGAAAACCTGGCGAGGTTGGAGAGCAGGAAAGAAGCGTGGCTTGTGGTGCTTTATGCTCCATGGTGCCAATTTTGCCAGGTAAAAGAGTTGCTATGTCTGCATGTTTTAGCATCTGTGGTGTTCATAAGGCCTCTGCAATTTTAGGAAGAAGCACATTGTTGAACAAATGAAGTGATTTTAGTATCTTTTTTCTTTTGTTCAGGGGATGGAAGCTTCCTATGTGGAGTTAGCGGCAAGGCTTTCAGGTTCTGGCATTAAAGTAGGGAAATTCAGGGCAGACGGGGACCAAAAGGCGTTTGCCAAGAATGAGCTTCAGTTGGGGAGCTTCCCTACCATACTTTTCTTCCCCAAACATGGCTCTCAGCCAATCAAATATCCTTCTGAGAAACGTGATGTGGATTCATTGTTGGGATTTGTGAAGGCCTTCCATTGAAATTTGAAAGGGACATGCATCCCATGCATTTCAAATTTCAGCAGGAGACATATGCAATCATTCTTCCCTCATCTTGGAGATTCTTGGTCAAGGATTCTCATTCCCAGTCTGGGTGTGAAGGCTTTGGTTCTTCAATGAGGAAATGTATATGATGATTTCGGCAAGAGTTCCCCTTGGTCTTCATTTCTCCCTTTTGGAGGGAGTTTGTTTATTTCAAATTCATACATGTCATAGATTTTAGACAGGAGATTGTTTGAGAGATCCTCTCAACAGCCTGTCTTTTCTTCTTTTTTTCTTAACCCTTCTGTTTTGTATTTAGTTAGTGAAGAGAACTTGTTCCGTAAATGAATTGAGTTTTCTTCAATTGTGAATCTTGGATGCTGAGCTTTCTGAAATTTTCTTGGTAGTAGATATTGTATTCCAAATCGAAATTTTGAGAGATACATTTGAATTTTTGGTTTCTTTGCACAAAATAAGTTGAACATTGAATAATAAAAAAAGATTAAGCAAATGCAATTATAAAAATTGGAGCAATATTGTGTTGATGGTTTTGGAAAAACTTTAACTATGATTATTTGTCGAAAATACCACTATTGATAGGAAAACAATATTCTAAATAAAGATCAATCTGATATTTGGATGTTTAGAAAATGCCATTGAAGCAAAGCCTTCTTAATCAAGTATACTTAGATCATGGTTTTGCAAACTGTTCTCACCATATTTACTGAGTGAGTCCTAGTAAATATATAAGGGAAGCCCACCTTAAAAATCCAATTTTCTCAAAAGCACTGGAGCTTTAATTTTGTCAATTTTATGCAATTGATGTGCCACACCTACAGATTGATCACTTGTAAAACAGTCAGGCTTCCCCCACCCTCCTTCCTCGTTGAATGTATAGTGGAAACGATGATGGCGGTCTTCTCCGGCGATGGCAACCAGTGAGCGGCTGCCGCGCCGACGATGACGACATGTGCAGATTCTGGTGACGGAAATAAGCAGCCTCTTTCTCCTTCTTCTTAAGCGAGGGGATCAAACCCAAAATCCCTTTATGCAATGTGTTATGTAAAATGAAATTGAGCGACCTGTTCTCTATCTCGGTCTTCTACGACGTCGATTCAACTTCGAGAACCACGAGTACCCAATTCTGTAAATTAGAAGAAAAACAAGAACCGAATTCCCAAGCCTTTTCTTCCCTACCAGTGGTGACATGACATGGGTGGTGGATCTATCATGGTAAGAGAAGGAAGCAGAAGAGAATTGAGATACATGGATCCTCCTCTTTTAAAATGAGCATCACATTTGATACTCATTCCCATTAGGTTAAAAAAATGGAAGTACTTCTTTGGATCACTTTTGTGCCTATAAATATAATAGGAGCCTTTTTGGTTTAAGTGATCCATGTAATTTCTTAGGTAAAATCCTCTTCAATCATAGTTTACCTTTCCCGCTGAACCTAAATCTATTAACTAAGCCATGAAGCATGTCAATTGGTTCTCTTCCAAGAAAAAAGAAATTCAAAACTTTCATCTTAATGACACATGAGCATTATTTCCTCATTCATCACTTATGTCCTCATTCATCCAACATGAACACTGTAGCTTGTAAATGGGACTTTAAGATGAATTACATGGAAATGGATCCTATATGGTTGTAGGATGTGAAGTGCAACAAGGCAATTTATATACCTTTTTTTTTTTAATGTTTTGTAAGACTTTGTTTAACTTTTTATGATACAAAATGAATAAAGGAGAATTTTCATACGCATCTGTCCCTTACCATTTTTTTCGTGAGAACTCTAAGTGAGGTCTATCTATCACTCAATTTAAACGTTACAACACACATGGGACTCCATGATAGCAATTTGCCCCAAGTTTCGGTCGGATTCATATTTATTGGACCGTTGGATCGATTGTACAGCAATCCGAATAGAATGAATTTGTAAGTTATGGATGAAGGGGTTAGGGATATGTGATTCGGGCTAAATTTGATATGTGAGGTGCTTTCACATACATCTTTTCAACCCCCCTAGTCTCATCCCTTGGTGGGGCCATAGTGGGCCCCACCAAAGAGTGTATACGAAAAGTCCATGAGGGATGTATGCACAGAAAAATGCCCCATAAATAAATGTCTTGCTATAACTTTAAAAAAAGAATTTAAGTCTTTGGGTGTTTTTGGATTTGGGGTAGAGTAAATTTAAAATCAAGAAAGAATAATATATGATGGGGTTATGTGACTTTTTGTTTGTAGTTGCTTGATATTGAATCTTTTTGACTTTTTGTATAAAAAAGTAGAGATGTTATTGTAATTTAATGATGATTTTTTGACTTTTTTTGAAAAAGAATAAAGGAAATTTGTCAAAAATTTTATTTTACTCTAATCTATCTTACATCCAAATACACCTTTTAGAGTACTTAAGTGACACTAGGCTCTTGGTCAACCGAATAATCGTACCTCTTTAGCACACTCAATAAGTAATTTAACAGTTTGTGGGATCTCACTAAAGGTCTTCCGCTCTCACTAGAGGGTTTTCCAATCTCTTCAAAGGGCAAAGGTCCAACCCCCTAAAGCTGGAATACCATAAAAAAAAAAAAAAAAACACAGCAACTTCTCCACAAAAGGGATGTCTGCAAGGTCAAAGTCATCTGAAAAACTCGAAAAATGGGTTGGGCAGAGTGTAAAAATTGTTGGAAAAAGCGGCGCAACGGAAATTATTTGCAATCGACATATCAACCACGATGAACACTAGCAATCTCACCATCAAGTAATCATATACATGACACATCAACTTTACGTGTGTTCGACAACCAACCTTGCCTACGTTCATGGAGGAGAGAACTCATCTATCATGATCCCATCTCAATTCCCTCGGGATCTAGGGTTGTAGTATATTAATATATATAGTTTTCGCTTTTTGGCCAATAAAAAAACGTAAACGTAATGACTAAAATATTTATAACTTTGAACTCAGTTTTGACTAAACCAGACGACCAATCCGGCTAAACCGGAATACAAGACAAAATCCAACAAAAATGTCGACTCAGACACATCTATGACAAATCGAGTCTAAGTGCCTTAATTTTTTATGAAGGCTGAAGATGAGTTGGTCTTGATGGTGGCACCAAAAGTGGGTGGAGGAGAAATTGAAGATAAGTTCTAAGGTAGAGGTGAGATAAGGGCAATTTAGGAAGAAGAAAAGGAGAAATGGATTGGCGGGTATAGAAGACATGGCTGGAGAATCGAATTTTGGGTTTGGCTTTTTGAAGGGGGTAGCGTGGACAAGAAAGAAACTTAGGGCCTATTTCTTTTTCACGTTGTCACATGGATATGATAGATGTTCCTTTGTCATTTTGAGTACCACTTTTCTTTCCTAGGAATTCAAACCCTTTAAAATCACCTTAAATTGCTTTTGTGATGCCAAGAATTCTAACATTTCAAATGCTAAATGGACCATGTGAACATGGAATTTCATGTGAGGGATAGCACATGGATAATTTTAAATTAGCAATACTTAAATTTTAAAAATTCTATTAAAGAAATATGCCCTTTTACAGTTTTGATGAGTTCCGATGAATTTGATGTAAAACACTCAAAAGGTTAATTTAAACTCCCAATTAGAGCCTATTTCTTTGCTAGAATTTAGAGAATTCTTATCCCCAAAGCTTGTAAATGCCTCAACATAGTGGAATTTTAGAAATTTCTTTTGAACTTGAGCATCTAGGAATTCCACCTAAAAAAAAATAGACTGGAATTTTAAAATTCTCCTATAGCATTTGAAACCTTTTAGATGAATGGTATTTTAAAATTCTTGTAGAAAAAATGTAAAATTTAGAAATTCCAAGGAACACAAAGAAACAGGCCCTTTTATTCACTTGAGGTTCGATAATGATGGTGATTTGGAAAGCTATGAGCGAGAGAGAGAGAGAGAGAGAGAGAGAGAGGAATTTGTCACTCGGCCGAGTCTGACTCGACCCCACTCGGTCCGGCCGAGTCGACCGAGTTTTAAAGACTTCTTTGGGACAAAAGTCATGCTCCCCCTCTAGTCAATTTAAATGGCATCTTTCCTCCTCCTAAAGCGCTTTCTCTTCCTCCGATCGTCTTCCTCTCCCTTTTCTTTCTCCAATCGCACCAGCAGAAGAAAATTCTCTGGTTTTCTTCTCCATCCAATAACAAAACCCATGGCATCTTCCTCCTGGGAATGCTCCAAATGCACATTCCTCAACCCTCCCACCCAGAAATCACACTGCCAAATCTGCTTCTCTTCTTCTTCTTCCTCCTCCTCCTCCTCCTCTCGTTGGTCTTGCAATGCTTGCACCTTCTCCAACGCACTCAACAGCATCAGCTGCGAAATGTGCGGCACGAGGGCCTCACCCTTGAAGCCCCCTCCTTTGACCGCTTCACCAGCCTTCTCCCGTCTGGGTGAATTGGGCTCGATCTCGGACGAGGAGTTGGATGCCTCCATCGGATCCGTTTTCTTGCCTCTTCAACCCGGCAAGAGGAAAACCCAAGATGAGGATTCCTGCGACAACCATGTTGATGAGCCAAGTGACCATAGAGCGCCCAAGAAGGCGGCCCTCGCGCTCCCCGGTTAGTGTTTTGCTGTTGCTCTTGTGGGTTGGTGGTGTTTTGGGTGGGTGGGTTAGTTCACTTGTAAAGGGAGTTGAAGTGAAGGGCTAAGAGTCGTGAAAAAAAGAGGGGTATTATAAAAAAAAGTATAAAATTTCAAAATCGCAATTTTGACTTTTTGTCATTTTGCGGCATGGGGTGGTGATACATTTTTTACTTTTTTTTTTTTTTTTTGGATAAAGCGGAGAATCCCTTCTTGTATTTTAGTGGAATGAGAGTGTGACTTAAAATATATAACAAAGGGCGGATTTGAAAGTAAAATTAAAAAAAGGGCGGATTTCAAATTTTATACTTTTTTTTATCAAACCCCTCTTCTTTTCTTGTATCTTAAAGTTACCGTTCACTTAAATTCACTTCAAATGGGCACCAATCATATATATATATATATATATAAATATTTGCTCCATGCTTCTTATGGTAACCTGCATGATTATCAGATTTGATAATTGTAACCAGCCATGTCTTTTATTTCCAGATTGAGATTGTACAGTATATAGTAGCTCCAAAAATAAGTAACTTCTAGGGATACTTACAGTGAATGTAATGTTCTAGTGATAAATATAACTATGGTACACATGTCCCTACAGCGCAAAAGTTTTCCCTTAGCTCATGCAATCTTGATCTACTCAGTTAACAATTTAATGCAAAATTAATGGTAGAGAAGAAGCATAGCGAAGGTAGAGAGCAAATAAGAAGGGATCTGAAGATACATAGAGGATTAGAAATAGTTTACAATGGAATCTACCTACAAAATAGAGGAGAAAAGGCAAGAGGAGATGACACAAACAATCTTTGGCTTTACCGGCGAAAAAAAAAAAGAGATTAAAACGGCAGATGGAAAGAAGGTGAGGAGCAATACTCAAGAACAATTCATCTAGATATTTTTTCTCTACTAGAACTCTGACCTTAACTTACACCTAAAAAATCCATGAACCTTGTTTTGATGCTTAAAGTATCTTTTCTTATTAACTCTAGAATTTATGGGAACCTCCTCTCTATCTGTCCATATATGCTCTGTTCTTTTCGTTAAATTTGTGTTACTTCAAAATAGTGCTGCTAGTTGCAAATCTTTAAATGTAGTTCTGTGTATTGCAATTGGTAACTAATACAAATTTGGTCTGAGTACTTAAAGCTTATCTTAATTTTCTTAGTTTTACTTGGGCTTATTTTAGGTCCATTTCACTCATTGCATCCACTTTCTATATAATAAATTTGTGTTGCTTTGAAGAAAGGGCTGCTATTTACAAATCTTTAACTATAGTTACTGTATATTGCAGTGGCTAACAACTCAGAACATGGTTCGAGTACAGTAAAAATCTTGAGCTATAACATTTGGTTTCGGGAAGACATGGAAGTGCACAAGAGGATGAAAGCAGTTGGCGACCTTATTCAACAGCACTCACCGGATATCATCTGTTTTCAGGTAAACTCATTTTCTTTTCCACTTAAAGGGCCATGAGATTTCAATGAGAACTTGTTTAGTGACACCTAATTACCTAAACTATACATTTTATTGTGCAGGAGGTGACACCCAACATTTATGACATCTTAAGGCAATCTGGCTGGTGGGAAGAATATCGTTGTTCATTTTCAAATGACAAGGCATTTCCTGGACCATATTTTTGCATGCAGGTGCGTTTCTGATCATGCTCAGTTACTGCTTTTAGCAAAAGTGGGAGGGTTGAAAGAACAGGTGGCTCTTAGTGTATGGGGAAATCCAAAATGAGGTGCTTTTACTATAATGTGGAGTTGTCCCAAGAGTTTCGACTTTTCTAGCAGGGAATGGGTTGAACATTCTCTTTTGAGGGATGGTAGTTGGGTACTGTGTCTCTGGCTCTTGCCTGTACTTTTAAAAGTTATACTCATTAAAAACAATTCACTAAGGATTTCGTTTGGCGGCCTACTTCCTGAAGAAGTTTTACAGTTGGACATTGTTGTTGAAATCCATGCTAAAGTTTATTGGCTAAGTAGCCATCCTTTTGGTTTCTTTTGGAGCAAGTGCTTTTCTTGTTCTCTCATATCCCTAAATAGTAATGCCTTTTCCAAAGGAAAAAAATGGAAAAGAAAGAAAATGTGATGCTTTTTTCTTCCTTTTAAGGCCATTTGTAAACTCTTAGGCCCTTTTAGGGTGAAGGATTTTTTTTTTTGGGTGATAATGTCTTATAAATCTCTCCCGAGATCAAAACTCCTATAGTTTTGCTTTTCCAATTTTTTTGCATATGTTGGACGATTAAAAAATCCATCAATGTTGTCTTTATCTATTGCAATTTACTTTAGCTTCTGGTGCTAGTGTACCACTTTCAATCTCTTGGGCACTTCCATTTTTTGAAGATCCCTTTTGGGCAAGTGTTCCCTGGGTTTGATTAATTGTTGAGGGGAAATATTATGGATCATCTCCTCTCAAGATGACTTGGAGCCTGGGGGTGTTTGGGTACAAGCAAAATAAAATATTTATAGATTAAATATTGATAGGTTTTTTGTGCATATATTACAATATTGATATATTATAACTTTGCTGCTTTTGACATTTGACATGCTATAATTTGGAATGAAGGTTTATAAAATATTATTTTGTTTTTTAAATATAAAATCTCAAACATCTTAAGTTATATTTATTCTGGAAGATTGTTAATTGATGGCGATGATCTTTCCACATTTTATCTGCAATTTGTCTTCATAGTAAACCGTCAGTTATCGGTGAGTAAATCATTGGTCATCGGTTTTCCGCAATGTAGAATAATTTAATGAGGGCCCGTAGAAGTGAATGGCACTAATTTTGAGCCATTCAGATTTTTCAAACTGGGCTACACGTTTGTTGTACATTTCTTCTCTCATTGTCATCATCTTTTCCTATTTGGTTCCATCCTCATCTTCCAAACACCACCAAACCCATCATCTTCCCTGTTTAGAACTTCCTATTTGGGTCCAAATAGTGGACATGACAAAGATCATGATTAGAGGAGGAGGAGGAGATAGAGAGAGGAGAAGATTTCAAAGAGCTCGTCTTTGGGGTTCTTCCTTTTCTTTCTCAGCCTCTCCATCTCCGGAGCTTTTCTGCTTCCAAAGCCTGTTGCTCTCCTTACTTCAGATCGGCACTGTTGGGTAGGGAGAAGGTACATCAACATTGTCATCATTGAACATGTTGTTGACTTGGGCAAGTGGACCACCGCTGGACATCTCATCTACAAGGTTGGAGGCATTGACAAGCATGTGATTGAGAGGTTTGAAAAGGAGGCTATTAATATGAACAAGAATCATTCTAGTATGCCTAGGTTCTTGACAAGCTCGAGGCCAAGCTTGAGCATTATCATTAGTGATATTGACTTGTCAAAATTTGAGACCACAGTATTACTCCACCGTTATAGATGGCCCAGCCATCACCACTTCATGGAGAGCATGATCGCTAGAACTTTTCAGCCAGATTGAGCTATCCTAATCACTGGTGATTCTGACTCTGGTTTCCTGAAGGATAGGTTGGGTCTTCCTTGCTCGCCTTACACACTCTTGCAATTAAGCAAATCATCTGCAACAACCCAATATCTCTAACACTTACAGCCCATTTCATTAGTTCATTCATGGGCCCCACTAACAAGATCCGAATCGTTCATAATCTTTGTCCCACCATGTCATGGATGCATATCGAAAATCATTGGAATCTCTATTTCATCCACCTTGAGATTGATCACATAAGAAAAGAAGGCACAATCTATCATGTTTTGGAGCACATATGCGGCTAATAGTTTGGATTTATCCTATTGGAGTGAAAATCTGTTTGAAGCCTTTATAAGGTGGGATGGTAAAGATGAGCAGCTTGGAAGTTGTAGGTGGGACTTAGTTGCAGATTCACAACATTATGATCCATGACCAATTCGAGAAACTGAGTTATTCTCATTATGGTGTCCAACCAGTCATTTGGAGGAAGTGATGATGGAAGGTGGGCTGAAGATTTTCAATTGTTCGAATATCATAAGTGGGTCTCAGATGATCTAGCGTGGTGAGTTAAATCTCTTTTTGGATAGTAGCGTTTCAATCATAGGCAAAAGTTAGAATGCAAGCATACAAGTAGAGGAAAAAGAGGAACCAGATGAGGAGGAAGAGAGAGGTGGGCAGAGAGTTCAAAAAATAAAAAGAAGGAAAGAGGAAGAGGGAGTTGTGTACTGGAGAGTAGGAGAAACCGCAGGAGTCCTATGGAATGAAAGACAAAGAAGAATGTTTTGAGAGGAAGTTAAAATGAAACCTAGTATTTGGTTCTCCCTCCCATATTTCAAGATATTGCATTATTAAGGAATTTACGTTATTCGACTCTATCCTAAAGAAAGCAGTATCCTGTGTTTATAATGATACTCACATAATGTAAATTATAATATACTCTTTCCTAACATCTCAAAATTAAATGGAATATTATTATCTAACATATTATAAAAATCGATGGTTCCTCTGCCTTGGGCAATTTTTGAAAGGAAGAAATATGAGAATCTTCCCAGGGAAAGTCTCATCTTTCCTTAGGGGATACTTATGAAAATTAAATTCTTTATGCTCAAATTGGTGTTAAGAATTGAATGGTTTTCCGACGAATATTTAGTTGGGATCTCAAAATGTAAACAAAAACATAGTAATGAAGAATATATGCAGAGATCAAACAGTCTGTTGCCCTTGATGTCAGTCGAGTAATCGATGCAGTGCTGGAAAACTCAGTCAACACTACCATCAGGCCCTAAGTGCGGCTAATCAAGATAATTAAGACTACAAAAAACTATAATCTCCCACTATGTTTGGCTAATATCCCTAAGATCAAGAGTAATTGGTAATTGACATATATGCCTCATATACACAGTGGTAAAGTGGTAGCAAATAGGGCCTGAAATCTCTCAAAATTATCTATCAAGCCCCATCAGGCCATGACTCAGTTATGTCAATTCTCCCAACAAGGGTATCCTTAGCATGACACAGTAAGTGTTGAGATCATCCATTAGCCCCACTAGATTAGAACTATGTCATAATAATATCTGAAAAAATTGTCCTAAGCTTGATGTGAAAGTGTGAAAATCAAGATTACTTTATATATATTGTTGATTGGTAACATGAGTACATGGCTTGAACCCATGACCTCAAGGTTAGAATAATGAGCACCTTCCACTATTCTACAAGTTCTAGAGATGTTCAGGGGAATGCACTTGATGACAACAGTCCTTTGGTGTGGCATGATGAAAACCTAGTAAGCCCATTTAAGAAAGGAACAAAAGTTTTTCTTTTAAAAAATTTGAGTAACACAAGTAGCTAGTTATCTTAAAAGATGGAAGATGAAAGCAATAAGCCATAAAAATTCACTTAATTTATACTTCACATCAAATAAGCATGTACAGTAAACACAGTTGCCAATATAACTCTCTTCTATACTAATTGACATTATAATAGTCCATTAAAAGCCATTACAATAGACAATGCACAAAATAGAAATCTCATAAAAGTTTTAGAACGTAATTGTGGGATGCGTAAATTTATTATTACATCATACATCATTTGATACCATAGAGATTTGAAGCAAGAGATACCATTAAGAGATTCATTTCGTTGCCTTGGCTTGATAATTTGTAAAGATGGAGAGATGGAGGAAGATGTAGAACATATGATAAGAGGAGGATGGTTGAAGTAGAGACTTTGCTTTTAGACTGCTTCATGCTTAAGGGCACATACCATCAGGATTCATCGTCGTCATCATCATCATCATCAAAGCCTTATCCCAACCATGTTGGGGTTGGCTACATGAATTCTGTTTTTCCATTCCGTTCTATTTTGAGCCAAATTCTTCGATAAGTTAAACTTCTTCAAATTTGAATCAATGACCTCTATTAATTTTTTTTTCGGCCTACCCCTACCTCTTGATTGGCCATCCACCTGTATAGCCAAACTTTTTCTCACCGGTGCCATTACCGGCCTACGCTCAACATGCCTAAACCATCTTAAACGGATTTCTCTAATCTTATCCCCTATTGGTGCTACCTCTAAATGCTCTCGAAAGCACTCATTTCTAATTTTATCGTTTCTAGTTTTACTACACATATACCTAAGCATTCTCATTTCTGCTACATCCATCTTATGAATATGCGTCTTCTTAATTAGCCAGCATTTTGCTCCATATGTCATAGCTGGTCTAACCACTATCCTGTAAAATTTGCCCTTTAATTTCGTTGGCATTCGTTTGTCACAAAGCATTCCAGAAGCTGGTCTCCACTTTAGCCATCCAGCTTTATCCTATGGTCCACATCTTCATCAATTTCCCCATCCTTACTAATATCGAGCCTAGGTACCGAAAAGAATTTCTACGTGGTATCTCATGGGTTTCAATTTTGATAGTGGTTTCAACACTTTGTATATGTCCATTGAAATTGCAATCCACATACCATCAGGATTGCGAGGAAAATTTTATAGGACAACGATTAGACCGAATGGTGGTCAATCAAGATGCAACACAAGCACAAAGTCAATGAGAATGTCAAGATAGATATGTGGCAATACTAGGAAGGATAGAATTAGAAGTGAATGCTTTTGGGAGTATTTAGGGGTAGCATCAAAAGGAGAAGCGGCGGGGGGGGGGGGGGGGGGGGGTGTTAATCAAGAGATACTCATTTGAGTTGGTTCGGGTATATCTGAAGAAAAGTTTTTCAATGTAGGTTGGTAGTCCACCAAGGAAAATGGGCAAGCCAAAGAGGACATAGATGGAGGTAGTAAGGATAAGGATATATATAAAGAAGTGATATCGTGTTGGGACCTCAGTATCACACACATGCCCAAGATCGATCCTTGGGTTTTTAGGTAGGTAGTATCACTCCTGGATAGTAGGCCAACCTAGTAACAAAAAAAAAAAAAAGGAAGAAGAAGAAGAAGAAGCTTTTCCTTTTTGATAAGTTATGTAAACCCCCTGGGCCTGGGGAACTTGGCACAATTCTAACACTTTCTTGATGGGGGATGTAATGATCCTACACGAGAAGGAAGAACTGAAATAGTTATTGATGGGAGTCAAAACTCTCTCCAAGAAGAATTTTGATATGGTTGTATCCATGGAAAGAATTCAAAAGAAAAGCTCTAGAGAGAAATAGATTGATATTATTGGGAAACACTTTGTTCTTGCTCTTCCAAGTCATTGTTATCAGAATCTTACAAATTGTATCTTGAATCCTAAGGAAAACAATTCGTATCTATGCAACAAATCCCATTTACAGATGAATCTTAGGATTCAAGTGTGTATCTTATGATATGATATTCGTTTCATGGAAGCTTATACTTCAAGTGATTTGTCTAAGCTTACAACCAATGAGTTAATATTAATATATATATATTTACATTTTTCTTTCTTTGTTTTATTTTTAAAATGTTAGCAAAACTTTTTAAGAATTTTTGGGGCTTTGAGGAGGTATTAGAGATGAAAAAAGAACAAGCACATGATTAAAGTGTTTGATCGTAAATATAGGGCTTGTCTATATCTTTTTTTTTTTTTAAATTTTTTTTGGGTTTTTTTCTTCATGAACAATTTCTTAACTTAAATATCCTATTGTGTATGATTAATAGTTTGTATGTTATTTTACTTCTATATTTTGATTTAATGATATTAAAAATAAATTTATATTGATACCTTAAATTTCTTTGACCATTTTTACTTACCATTTATTGTATATTAATTTGTCATGATGTTCTTGATATGATTATACGATAGACTTATTTGACATTGTATTAATACAGTATTAATGAGTATTAATAACTACTCTTTTCTTTTTCTGTTTACTTTTTAAGTATTTTTCATTTTTATTAGAAAAAAAATCGTAGGACTCATGATGTGATTCACGATTCAGTCCGATTCATAGGTATGAACAATTTGAATAATGTTCCAAGTCATTAAATTTCCTCCTTTAACCTTAATTGACCTCCTATCTAGTAAACATCTAGCCCAATCAGCATCAGTAGCATCTAGCCCATAACCATTTGCTGGGTCCACCAAACTGTACATGCAGGCCCAGCTTTCGTTGATTTATATTGTTCATATTTGTGGGTGCAATAGTTGATCATAGACATCGTAAAGATCTCCCCCATGGATGACCCATTGATGGGCCTCTAATTTTCTTTTCCATTTCAATTGATGGATGTTAGGAGAGATATTGGTGTGTGGAATCCCATGATATCATGCACCAAATCATTGCATTAAATTTTCGGAAGGTGGGCTTCTCCTTGGCTTGAAATATTACTTCATATGTATTTACTGGGAATAATACATTCAAATTTCTCTGAGTACTTTCTTGTGTTTAGGACTTAGGATCATATGTTTTATGCTCATTCTTGCCTGTTTGCCTAAATTGTTATAGATTTCTAGAATATCATGGCAAAGTGGGCTTTGTCCAAGGGGTATTAAGGAAGTGAGGTGTAAAGGACCATCACTTTTCTAGGATTCAACTTGCTAAGGAGACGAGCAGGAAATCATTTCCTATAGAGAGGGGAGATTGTTTGATGGCATTTTCTGAATCCTCACCTTTAATCATTCAGTTTCAACCCCTTTGATAGTAAGGGGTTGCTTTGATATCCTAGGAACTGAATTCCTGTTAAAGACTCTTAATAGTTTCTTCTCACTCTGATATGGTACTTTGTCATTAACTATATGTATTATTGTCGTTCTTCACTGCCATAGACTACAACCATAAATAAATGCCATGAGAATGACATGCTGCCTGCAAACTGTTTACAGTTGAGTAAATTTCCTGTAAAAGCATTCAGCTCCATACCTTTCAGCAATTCCATAATGGGAAGAGAACTCTGTCTAGCTGACATCGAAGTCCAGGGGCCCAAGAAGTTGGTTGTAGCCACTAGCCACCTCGAGAGTCCATGCCCTGCCCCTCCCAAATGGGATCAGATGTTCAGTAAGGAACGCGTAGCTCAAGCAAAGGAAGCCATCAACCTTCTCAAGAATTCACCCAACACCATATTCTGTGGTGACATGAACTGGGATGACAAGCTGGATGGCGAGTTCCCTCTCCCTGATGGATGGGTTGATGCGTGGTTGGAACTAAGGCCCAAAGAGAATGGATGGACGTATGACACGAAGGCTAACAAGATGTTATCTGCCAACTGGCCCTTGCAAAAGCGACTTGACCGGTTTGTGTGTAAATTGAGTGACTTCAAATTAAGTGCGATTGAAATGATTGGCATGGAGCCACTGCCGGGTCTTTCATACTGCAAGGAGAAGAGAGTGAGAAAGGAGTTGCAGACGCTGGTGTTACCGATTTTGCCAAGCGATCATTTTGGGTTGCTTCTAACAGTTGAAAGCCAGTAAGAGTGGTCATGATTAGGTACATTAAGCTCGAAGATTTTGTGGTTAGGGTGTGAAGGTGTTTTGGGCTGTCTTTTTATTCCCAGTAGTAAGATGCAGTTGAATATGAGTTTTACTGCCAGAATGCTGAGACCAGTATATGTATCTGTCTCTTTCTATTTTTTTTGAGTAGCAGTTTATGGAAGATTTTTGAATGAACTTGTCCAGTGAAGATTGACATAAGTTCTTGTACTAATTCCACCTGTAATTCTCAGCTGTTGTGCCTTGTTACTTATCGGTATGCAATGCTTTCTGATACAGTGCTGTGTGACTAACTATAATTTATACAAATTAAAACATATTTCGTTTGTGTTTAATTATGTTCAGGAAGAAAGTGGTGTTCTCAATAGGTGAATTCACACATGGAAGAAACAAGTTCCACCAGGCACTTGACTTTGAGAAATGTGGGCACCCTGCAAGCCTCCTTTTTGTCTTTGGCTGGGCGATTTTTCTGCCACAAAAGTATATGAAATCTTTTCTTTCTAAAACTATAAATTTCTTTTGATGTTTATTTGTTCTATCTGTGAAAAGCAAAAAAAAAGTAATTTTAGGATCCATTTGATTGGGGAAACTGACAGTTTGTGTGGGAAGAATTTCAAAAGCAACGAATGCTGTCAACTAAATCCTTTCTGAATTTCCTCAGGTGCCTGTTTGTTTGCATGGCATTGAATTCCTAGGGTTCATGGTAAAATGGGTTTCAAGGAGTATTAAAGAGGTTAGGATTCCTCATTTTGTTGGTATAAGGTGGAGATGCTGACGGGTTCCTCATTTTACTAGGATTTGATTTACTGCAATGGCTGGATATACATTTTCCATTGAAGGTGGGATTATTTGATGGGAATTTGGGGACCTTCACCTTTATTTCTACAATTTATGCCCTAAATTCTTCTCTTGTGGATGCTGAAGAAAAAAAAAAAATTTTTTTTTTTGAAATGCTTGCTAATGCTGTCATTCCTCATTTCCTTGTTTCATTCATTGTTATATTTCTGCATCAGAATTTTATGCTTCCTAGATTTCATAAATTCCTTGATTCATAGCTACTAGAATTCCTAAATGGAATTTTATGCACTCTATAAATTTCTACATTACATCACTATCCCACTTAACATAAATTTATACATAACATCACTATCCCACTGAACATAAATCTATTAAATCAGCCATGAAGCATGCCAGTTGGCTCTCTTCCATGCGAGAAGAAATTCCAAACTTTCATCTTAATGACACACGGGACTTATTTCCTTGTCCATCACTTATTTCTGCATTTGTCCCACGTGAATGTTGTAGATTCTAAATGGGTCTTCAAGATGAATTACGTGCTAAGATGCGGATGTGTTGGACCAGGTTGCACTAGGAGTGCGCTGGGCAGAACTGATTTTGGTAACATCATGTTTGATTGTTCATTTGAGATGAGGGTCTACACGGCAGAACTTCTTTTGATAACATCATATTTGATTGTTCACTTGAGAAGAGTGTCCACAGAACTTTCTTGGTATTATCATAAGGGTGTTTTCATATTTTAGATTGAGTTGTGGTGAAAGCCCATACTATGCTCAATTCAATTAAACAACACAGAGAAGAGAAACTATTTCAATTAAAGAAGGAAAATCTAAGAGATCTTAAAGGAAATCGCTATTTTAATAAGCACAACTAAGAAATCAATTAATCAAGTACAAACCTAAAAATAAATAAATATTTTGGTGAAATATGTCATAGAGATGTATGAAATTATAGGAGAAGAACAAATCTGTGATAATTATAATGATTGATGTTAATGAGTTTTTTGTTTTTGATGAATTGAAAGCTGGAAAAATGCAATAAATTTAGTGGAGGCATTACTATGTGCCATCATCTACCTTTTGATTGGTATATGCTATATAGCTTCTTTTATTTACATCTATCTGCTTCAACTATTTTTGACAACACGTTATTCACAACCTCTAAGAACCAAAAACTACAGTATGGGGAAGGGTGAAGAGATAGCAATCGTGGATTGTTGGAGTTTGATGCAGGTGCAAACAATGCCAAGAGGATGACAATTTTTCCTTCTGCCAATGCCATCCCATTTTTCCATGGTGTATATGAACATGTGCGATGAGAAATGATGTCTATTCTTTGTAGAAAATGTTGGAACACATATGACTTGTATTCTCCTGCTGATCCGGAATGAGAATTTTTGCTAGAAGGACGAAATTTATTGAAAACTAAAGGATGGTTACATAAGATAGACTATAGGAGACCAATAGAAGTAGGTGCCAGTAAGCGTACCCCTCCACACAACAACAGAAGTGGAGAGGGAGACCCTAGTTTCACTGTTACCCTGGGGATGTAGATGTGGGGTGGCCGTGGTGATGAAGTTCGCCAAGTATGTAGTATTTTGCTGACCAACAGAGAGGTCATCGCCAGCAGAATACCAGTAGGAGTTTTTTAGCTTCCACAATCGGGCGTCTCCACAGATCTTGGAGGGAGCCCTAATGATGCTGAGGAGGTTAAGTACCCCCAGCTTGAACTTGTGAGGAGTCAGCATCATCCCAGAGTTGGGTGTTGGAGGAGGATTACCTTGAAGTTGGGGACACATGAGGGAAGTATGTTTTCTTATACTTTAGTGCCTGATGCCTGATAAAATGTTCCTGTGTGTGCATGGGTAGCTCAGTTCTGAAGGTGTGCACAGATGGTGAGTGAAGTTTTGCAAGGAGATCAGCTATGGTATTTGCCTTCCTGTTGCAGTGCCGAATCGTCCAAACATAAAAGCTGTTCAGGATTTCCATTATCATCTTCCACAGCAGCATCAGATCCCAAGCTAGATTGCCCGCTGATTCAATGGAAGAGACGAGGAGCAAGCTGTTCTCTTCAATGTGGAGATGGTCCTGTTTAAGGGATTTACAGACTTGCAGACCTTTGTAAAGAGCGAGCATTTCTGCTTTAAGGGCATGATTGGTTGGCGCAACACCTGCTTAGGTGGTCAGTAAGTTACCCTGGTAGTCCCTGATGAGCCTTCCAACTGCTTCGGTGGGAGTGTCCTCCTTGCAGGAGCCATCAAAGTTTAATTTATGTCATCCTGGAGGAGGAGGTGTCCATAGCTCAGAGGTGATCCCCATATCAAAACCTGGACTTGAGTAGAGATGAGTTAGATTCGATTCCAGAATTTGCTGTGTGGTTTATGATGGAAAATGGGTTAGAGGGAGTTGCTCAAGCAAGAGCTTATTCCTGGCTTTCCAAATAAACCAGGACACGAAGAGGCCTAGATAGCCATTCAATGGATGGAGCCTTTATAGACCAGGTTAAAACCGAGCTGAAGTCTATGGTTCTGTGGGCTGAAAGTGGAAGGGAGTCCCATATAGCAACTGCAAATGGGCAGGCACAGAAGAAATGGTTGGCCTTTTCCTGTGGTCCATGACAGAGGGAACAGGCTGGGCTAACATTGGATAGGAATTTTGCAATTCTATTTCTTGTGGGCAACTTATCATGTAGCGCTCGCTAGAGGAAGAATTGCAGCTTAGGTGGGACTTCGCATTTCCACACATTTGGCCATGGGATATGAGGTCCAATGTTCCAACCTTCTATTTCTTTTGCGATAGCTTTCAAAGAGAAAGAACCGCTGGTTGAGAGAGCCATCATCTAATGTCACTTCCCCCTAGAGGGATAATTAAAATGATGGTGACACCCTCTTCAGGCCAAAGAGATCGGAGCAGGGAATTATTCCAGAGAATTGTATTGTTGGTTGATATGGTAAGATCCTGCAGAGTCTTAATACGAGCAACCAAGGTCAGAGGGGCGTCGGTCCTCAGAAGATTCCTAAGAGGGGTATCATAAGATGTCCATTTATCATCCAAGGCTCGTATCTTACATCCATCCCCCACTACCCTATTCATGTTAGTGAGAACAAAGCTCGTGTTTCAACATGTCTCTACAATGTTGAATCCCCTAGTTTTGTTGTTGCCTCGTAAATGTCTTTTCTCTTCATGTGTCTCTGGGACAAGAGTTTACACCACCATTCATTTTGGTGGTTTAGGAATCGCCATGAGAGGCGTGCAGTTGCTTCCTTATTGTTAATCCTCGGATCCTTGATCCCCAGGCCCCCTTCTAAAATTGATCTGGCCACCTTACCCCATTTCAAGTGGTGGCCTGTATGCCGCATTGACCCATTACAGAGGAAGGCCGCAGAGATGCTTGCCAAGCATTTGATTTGCCTCACTTGGACTTGACCCGTCCCCAGCCAGAAGTTAGGTATAGCTGAGAGGACTGTTTTGACAATCGCCCTCTTACTTGCCGGGAAAAGGGCAGTACCTTTCCATCTGGAGATGTTGCCCATAACTCTAGTTTGTATCAGCGACAACCCATATGAATTAAACAATGGACAAAATATGAGAAATAATGGTGAATTCTATGATCCTCCTTTGGGGGTCTTGATCCTTAATATAGATGTTGTAATGCTACATTCTCTCTCAATTATAGTGACTACAACAATTACAATCCTAATTAAATCTCCTAATATGGAAAGATACTATATTACATAGTTGTATACTATTGGTTGTTTTGACCAAGTTTAGTTTTTCACATGGCTCTAATTGCTTGTGGGCTATGACCCAGTTAGCACACGCCCTCAAATTGATGCGTTAGAGTCAACCAACATCAATTTGCTAACTACTAATTGATTTCGTGGTCGTGGAAGCCCTTTGGTAAATACATCGGCCACTTGAAGTCTTGTAGAAATATGTGGAAGACTAACAGTCTCATAGACTTATTCATCTCATATGTAATGACAAGCCACTTTAATATGTTTTGTGCGTTCGTGGAAGATAGGATTTTCAGTAATCCGGATGGCACTAGTATTATCAGCACAAAGAGGCGTAGGATTGAATTATGGAAATTCAAGCTCAGAGAGGAGACTACGAAGCCAGACAATTTTAGATGATGCTGTAGACATAGCTCAATGTTCTACTTCCGTGGAGGATTTGAAAACTTTATCTTGTCTTGTTCACTTCCATGAGATCAAGGAATCTTTTAAGAACATGCACCAACCAGGTGTAGAGTGCCGAGTGTCAGGACAGTCGGCCCAATCAACATCTGAGTATGAAATGAGAAAAGTTGAATTACCCATAGGAAAGAAGAGACCTTGAGATAAGGTGCCAAGAATATTCCGAATAATGCGCCGAACAATAGCGAGATGAAGATGATGAGGTTGTGTCATGAATTGACTAACAAGATTCACTATAGACGAAATATCCGGCCGAGGGATGGTAAAATAGATCAAGCTCCCGACTAAGCATTGATATAGCTTGGCATCAGGAAGAAGATCACCAGTATTTTGGCTCAGATTGATATTAACCTCAAGAGGTGTATCGACGGGAGTGGAGTGCTGAAGACCTGTTATCTCAATAAGATCCATAGCATATTTGTGATGATCTAGTACTAGACCTTTCTCAGATTGATATACTTCAAGGCCTAAAAAATATGTGGGGGGCCTTAAATCTTTCATATGAAAGGACTCATGAAGTGAGGTTTGAAGATGCTTGATCATGTCAGAGTCTATGCCAGATATAATGATGTCATCAACTTAAACTAGGAGGACAGTAATCCTTTTCGATGAGTGATGCAGAAACATAAACAGAAGCACTTTGAGAGAATTTTAAGTGAAGTAGAGCATCCCTAAAATCTTTAAACTAGGCGTGAGGTGCCTGCTTAAGTCCATAAAGAGATCATCTTAAGCGAGCAACATTACTTGCCAAAGCACTGGTAATTCCTTGGGGAAGGCGCGTATAAACTTCTTCTTTGAGATTGCTATGAAGAAAAGCATTTTTAACATCAAATTGGTAAAGCGGCCATGAGTGAGAGGAAGCAATGGCAATAACAGTATGAACAGTTGTCCTCTTTGCAATGGGGGCAAAAGCCTCATCATAGTTGATGCTATATTCTTGTCAGTTGCCTAGTGCAACTAGTCATGCCTTATACAAATCCAATTGGCCATTTGCCTTAAGTTTGACTGAGAAGACCCATTTGTACCCAATGGGCTTTGTAGAAGTGGGACATGGAACTATATCCCATGAATGATTTTCCTGTAGTGTGTCTAATTCATCTTGCATGGCATGTTGCCAATAGTTATGCTTCACTGCTTGTGAATAAGAGTCAGGGATAGCAATGTAAAAGGCAGTGGCAACAAAAGAGGTGCGAGTGAAACCATATTTGTTTGGAGGCTAGGAGAGACAACTAGAACATCTAGGTTGACTTTGAGAAGAACTAATTGCAGCAGCAGTTGACAAAGCGGTAGCAAGATTAGGTACCAGTGATGGATCTGGAGGGGGAGGAAGTAGTGGAACATTCTTTTGATGACATTGTTCATAAACAATAAGTGGAGAAGGAATGTTATCATTAAAATCTTGCAAGTGAGTAAAAGAAGGCAAAGGCGCATGACGGGTAGAAAAAAAAAACTCAGGATCTTGAAAAAAATGACATTTCGAGAAACATGAATGAGGTTGAGCACGGGATCATAACAAAGATAGCTTTTTTGGTGGGAAGCATAGCCAATGAATGCACATTTTATAGATTGAGCAGTTAATTTTGTGTGTTTAGAGGAAGGAAGATGGACAAAACACACATATCCAAATATACGTATGTGAGTGTAAGTAGGTTGTGTGTTGAATAGCCTAAAATATGGAGTTTGATTAAAGAGGTGGGTGGATTGTAGGCGATTGATTAAGTGAACCGTAGTGGCTAATGCTTATGGCCAAAATTTTGCAGGAACAGAGGATTCTAGGAGAAGAGATAAAAAAGTGTTTAGAAGATGCTTGTTCTTACGTTGAGCAATCCCATTTTGTTGAGGAGTATATTGGCGTGATCTTTAAGATAAAATCTCATGTTTTTGTAGAAAAATTTGAAACTAATGTGACATGTATTCCCCCATAGAATCAGACCGTAGAATCTTAATGTGAGTGGAAAACTAATTTTCTACATAAGCCAAAAAGTTTGAAAAACATCAAAGACTTTTGATTTGTAATGCAAGAAATATACCCATGTGAATCGACTATGATCGTCAATAAATGTGACAAAACATTTATAATTTGTATGAGAAATTATAGGAGTAATTCTCCAGACATCGTTATGAATAATGTCAAAATATTTTGAAGTCATAGTAGATTTCAAAGGAAAATGAAGAACATGGCTATTTGCCTGTTTGTAAGCAGAATATTCATCAGAAATATTACGAGAAGAAATTTTGTTATCATTGATAAGTCCATTGCTCAATATCAAAGATAACATTTGTGAATGAAGATGGCCTAATCTATTATGCTAGAGCCTCCAAACATCTTGAGAAGAGAAACAAGAAAACACAGATGCATGTTTATTTTGAGAGGAGAGAAGCACAAGAAGAGGAAAAAGGCATCCACTCTTAGGCCCAGTTGCGATCACCTTCCCTGACACTTGATCCTACACAATATAACCAAAACGAGAAAAAGGAGATATTACAATTATCATGAATCAAGTGGCCAACAGAGAGAAGATTTGTAGTTAAAGATGAAGAGAGAAAAGCATTTTTCAGAGGTAATGGATGAACAACATCACCAAGAGTTGTAATGAGAAGCTTTTGACCATCAGCAGTGTGAACTTGTAAATTTCCACTATACTCTTGTACATTGGTTAGATGAGCAGAGGAGGAAGTCATGTAATTTGCAGCTCCAGAATCAAGGTACCAAATTGAGGCTGAGAGTTGATGGTTACCTGAAATGTCAAGTGCAGAGAAAGAATTTATGATCATTTGTTGAATGAGCTCAGGGGTGCTAGGAGGAGTGGAGCTGGAAGCAGGTGGTGGTGAAGATATGACTGAGGTTGAAGTAGTGTCACCATAAGAAGCATTAGCTGTAGTGTTGGCATGATAGGCTCGAGGAATGCGATTTTGTGGCCTCCTTCTATAATCGGTAATTACATGTCCATTGGCTTTACAATAATTGCAGAACTTCTGTTTGCATTGCGAGGCATAATGTCCATAATTTTTGCAGCCATAACATTGGATTTTACTCAATTTTTTGCCTAGAGAGTTTCCTTTTCAAGCATAAGCAGTATGATTGACCCCACTCATAAGTCCCAAAGAGGTAATAGGTACACGATTTCCAATTGCAACATAGGCTACATCAAGAGAATGGTCTGAAGGTTGTTGCTTCAATACATGGTGAGTTGTTTGACTTTGTTTTTCACGCAGAAGTTCATTAAGACATTCGTCTAAGGATTGAGATGGGACTTTACTCATAAGATTGGAATGAACAGTCTCATATTCGGGTCTCAATTTCATTAGAAACTGGTCCCTATGGCTAGTTTCCTGGAGTTTTTGTATCTCAGAGAGGGCTACTGTAGATACCTTGGAATACTTTATCTCGTTGTATTTTGCTCATAAGGTGAGAAAGCCCGAATAATAGTCTTGGATTGAAGAAGTTCCTTGATAATATTAAGCAATCTCAAACCCAAGTTGATATTGACAGGCAAAGTTTCCTCTATGATGCACCTTTTTCAAGTGGTCCCCCATATCCTTAGATGTTTTATAGAGCTTGAGATTAAGGATGTATTGAGGTTCAACAAATCTAAGACTCCAAGTTTTGATCTTGGCATCTTTTGTATTCCAAGATTGGACATCCTCTGTGGGTCTTGGGTCAGCTCCTGAGACAACCCCCACATTTCCTTCCCTTCAAGATATACTTGAAATTGGTATGATCAAGATGTGTAAATTTTATCATTAAATTTAATCAAAGCAATTTCAGTCCTCTCCATGGCAGCACAAAAAGATGCAAAACTCAAAAAATAGATTTCAGATGCACTCTAAGGAGCCCATCATCTATAATAGCAATTCCACAAATAGCTACACACAGCTTTGCCTAAAGGAAAGGAAGAAACTGCATGCAGCAGTTCATAAAAAACAAAAAAAAATTGTCAAGGATCGACAAGGACGAGATTGGCCTCCTCTAGGGCTTCCTCACGTACACATTGGAGCGCCGCCGCCAAGGTGGTTGCGGCGGATCCACCAATTACGATACTGGCCCCTTCTACGACCAGATCAGGACCCGTTTCCACCTCGACTTCAACAAGAACCTGCTTTGATATCATATCAGCAACGATCCATATGAATTAAACAATAGACAAAATATGAGAAATAATGATGAATTCAATGATCCTCCTTTGAGGGTCTTGATCCTTAATATGTATGTTGTAGTGCTACATTCTCTCTCAATTACAATGATTACAGCAATGACAATCCTAATTAAATCTCCTAATATGGAAAGACACTATATTACATAGCTTTACACTATTGGGTGCTTTGACCAAGTTTAGTTTTTTCACATGGGCCTAATTGCATGTGGGCTATGAGCCAGGTAACAGTTTGAAGGTGGCATATCACTCGGCTACCCCTTTGATTAAGGCCTATGTCATGACCAAGGTAGGTGAATCTACCATCAGCCCTAGAACATCGATAGTGTTCATGATATCACTGATGACTGAAGTTTCAGTACCTCTACTAGTGATCAAGGTGCACTTGTGAGGGTTTATAACTTGTCCAGCCTCTTGGCCATAGGAGGTTAGAATGGCTGACACTTTGGAAGCTGCCTGGTTAAAAAGTGGGAATGAGAATTTGATGCATTTAAAGAACTGGTTTTTAATAAAGGCCATTTTTTCATAGGTAGGAAATATTTTATATTTAGCTTGCAAAAAATTGTTATCCTAGTAAAATCGATTAAAATCGTTGATAAGTGTCACAAAACTTTTATGACCTAAATCAGAAATGGCAGGAGTAATTCCCCAAACATTACTATGAATAAAATCAAAAGAAAAAAGTTTAATTCATTGTGTATAGGAAAAAGGAGCACTTTACTTTTTCAATTGTACAACTAAAGCACTTAAAGACACATCATTTAGGATATGTTTGTGTAACCCTTTCTTATAGAAAAGGGGATAATTTTCTTCAAAAAAACTCATTTTTAATGTGTTTGGTGCAAAACAATTTCTTGGAACTATTTTTCTCTGACGTCATATTTTTCTTTGGGAAGATAGGAAATGGAATTTCCATGAATTTCCATGGGAGGCATCGGACCTCAATTTCTATGGTCATTTCCTATTTCACTTCATGTAAAAATCCTAGTCGTTTCCACTCCTCTTTCAACCTTCTACTACCCTCAAAAACTCTACCCAGCAATAGTAGCAAGTCTGGCCAGCAGGTAACCTTTTCTGCCTCTCTGTCTCTTATCTCTCCCCTTTCTCTAACTCTATTCTCTATCTCACGACCCCTACACCCTTGGATCCTCTCTGATTCAATAAGGAAGCCCACCTCATCCCACTCCCCCCACATCTCTCTGTCTCTCTTCTATCTCTCGCGACCCCCACGGTCCTACCCCCAGCCACCCTGTCCCTATCCATCTGAGCTGGCAAGCCTCCACTAACTCTTTCTATTTCTCAGAACTGGAAAGACCCCCCTTTTTATTTTTATTTTTTTTCCAGCCCCGCCTTTTTTATTTTCCTCATCCACCCTGCCTTTTTTTTTCCACAACTAAATCTCAATTATTGAGCTTCTTTTTTTATTTCTCAATGATCCATGCCTTCTCTGATGATCCATCCGATTCTTCAGCATTGGTAGGTCTAATTGTTGGAATTTTTTGGATGCAGTCTGCACTTAGAAATCAAATGCCTCGCCCTTTTACTGTAACGGCAGAATTTCTTCTTGCAATGATTCCTCACGTGTGCAAATTCTTTGCATGAGTAAAATTAAAATTTTACCCATGTCCTCGGATCGAGGTTTCCTTTGAGTTAAATAGGCAGCTTTAGATGGGCGTTCAAACGTCCAAAATTGCATGAAATTGACAGGGTTGTTTTTTGGTGCAGTCTTGGATCTCTGATTGAGTATAGAACAATATTCCGGAGGATTATTCGAATTCAAATATGTATTCAAGAGCAAAATAAAACTCACGATCAAAACTAGAGAGAAAAATCTCTTGAAAACTGAATTATTATTGAATAAAAGCATATTCTCTCCAATGCAATGCTCCTTCTTATATAGGAAGGGCTAATATTAAATTAGGAAATGCATATCCTAAACAACAATGATTTACTAATTTAAATTAAAGAAGTGTTAATCTCAACTCAACATAAAAATAGAAATAAATAATTAATTACTAATTTAACTAAGAATAGGGATTCTTGTAGAGCTCAAGGATCAATTGGGCCATCACTGTCTACGGGCCTGCAATTTGGGCTGAATTTGGGATTAGCCTGCATCATTCTTCCCTCAGCAACTCATTTTAGGCAGATGTGGAATGATGCGCTCATGAGTTTAGATTGAACTGGCTGATGTTCTTGCCCAAGGTTTGTAAGAAATTGATCTCTCTGATTCAATAGGTACTCTAGCATATCCATCAATCCACAAATTTATATATCCAGAATAATAATCTTGAATTGATTTGTCTTCCCTGTATTAGTTTTCTTGATTGTAGGCACGATCCAGATAGGTCTCACGTCTTTGGCTATTTAATATTGTCATAAATTGAGGACAATATGAGGTTTAATAGAGCTCAAGATCCAGCTAATAATTCAAATATCTTGTGCTTTGCATGGAGCAAGTTTAGTTGGGTCCTTTGGTTTTGCCACAGTCCCATCAATATGACCCCACGGAATTGAAATTCACCCCCACCCCCGGCAAAAAAAATTTTGATATTGCCTGTGGGCAGAGCCTCAGATTTCTCCAGGGCAGGCACTGAAATACCCAATTTTAAAAAAATCAGCAACAACTCAAAAAATTGAAAAATAGGGTCCTAGACTACCAAATCTTTTGCTAAAAGGGGTTAAAAATAGTCATCACCTTAACGCTCTCATTGGTCAGATGATACATATAGGTTCAATATTATTTTATCTGTCTCAGGAAACTGGCCTAATCAGATTTGATCAAGTAATAAAGAAATCAAACGATTATGATGAGATTTTGTCCAGAAAACTGTTAATTGTGAAGTATATGACCTACCTCCTAATGTCAAAAAAAAAAAAAAATAATAATAATAAAAATCCTACATATTTGGTGCAGCAACATTCCTCAATGAAAGTTGTCAGTTTACCACCTTTTCTGTGCTTGCAAGGATCTGGGATTCTCACCTCCCTACATTGGACTTTGATGCAGCCGAAGAGGAAACGCAATTTTTTTTTTCCGCAGCTCCTGTACAAATGTACCCTAAAAATATATGTGATCTTGTTGTCAGGAATCGGCTCACGGATCAATTTCCTGGTCGTGGGATCTATTAGTCAGTTGAGCAGCAAGGGAAACACCAGAAAATTGATAAATCCTCTAAAGACTTTTTATGAGATGCAAGAAGACAATGGAGTCCCTTTAAGTGGGCTGCACTAGATGTAGTCCTGATGCCGGTTAACGATGAATGAGAAAGTCAAACCTGTTTTCTGGTCATTCCTTGAGACCGCGGCCGAACAGGTTTATTTAAACTTACCTGAATGGATGCCTGCCATATCCAATATGCAATCATTTGTGGACACCACCACAGACTCGATCGCTCTCTTGATTGTCCTAAGCAGAAAAGAGTCTTTGCTCTAATACCATGTAAAAATCAGAAGTACAAGATTGAAGAGAAATTTTGGATTCAATTGAGTGATCGTCCATTGGGATTTGATCCTTCTTTCATGACCACGTACTTGTTTAGAAGGTGATTTCAATCAATACATTCCTAGTTATATATCGTAGTTGCAGTTGAATAGATGAGAATTAAATAAAATTTGTGCCTATTTGGATAATTCACTTGTAAAGTGAATTTAAGAGTTAAAGAAACGTGAAAAGAAAAAATAGTATAAAATTTTAAAATCCGCATTTTTGACTCTTTATCATATTGTAGCATGTGGTGAAACTTTTTGACCTTATCAGAACCCTCTTCTCTTTTTATCTCTTCAAATTATGCTTCACTTGAATTTACCTTATAAGTGAATTATCCAAATATAAACCAATTATACATAAAAATATATGTTCCCTACTTCTTACAGTAGTCTGCATGATTATCACTTTTGATAATTGTAACTAGCCATGCCTAATATTTCCACATTTAGATTGTAGTGGCGGGCCCAAGATTTATATTTGGGTGGGCGGACTTTATGCATTCTTCTATTATATTCTTTGCATTAACTCTCCCATATAAGGCTACTTGGGTTGCAAGCTATCCTATTGTGTAGTGGTGAAAACAATCCAACTCAAAAAAAAAAAAAATAAATAAATAAATAAAAAAAAAAGAAAAAAGACCCTTTCTTGACCTCACGCTTTTTTTTAAATCCTTTCTCTCTCATTCACCTCACCCTAGAAGAGGATAAATTTGGCATAGCTTTTCTTCCCATGTGATTTGACCTTTCACTTATCATATGTTATGGTAGGTAAGAAGTAAGCCTTTGGCCTCACATCAACTCTTTCTTCTTCCCCAAACTTTTTTTTTGTTTTCTTTTGGTAATTACTTCTTCCCTAGACATTAGTTATAGAAGGGGTCTCTGACTTTAAAGGTGGTGCGAATCATTCATTTTGAAGGTAAAGCATAGACCATGCTTTGAAAGCCCTTCATGGGCATTTTTCAAATCGATCTTGTGCGGCCGCACCCATATGGTACAATGTGGGTCCGCCCCTAGTACCATATATTAGTGTTGTAAACAACTGAAGGGAGTTAGGGGTGGTTATATTATAGTTAGAAGAGTCAGCAGGCTTTTATGTAAATATGGAAACCTAGAGGGATTGTTTTTGTAATTTACAAAATTAATGAAATAACCGTGAAATGAGGATCGACTGTTTGCATTATTCGATCTTCTGGTGTCTTCGTCAAAGTCTTTCTCTTTCTTCCTCTTTTTCTATTTTCTCCTCTATTTGCCTTTATTTGATATTTTAGCATAGACCTTTAGATCCAAGGAGATCCAAGCTTGTAACTGGGTATCAGAGCCTGCCAGACATTAGAAGACACCCGTTTGGAGGATACTAAAGGTGTTGATTTGGTGATACTCCTCCAGAACTCCTCTAGCTAGTACAGTCTTATGTGTGTCCAGCATCATGTGTTGTGGTGGTCTGATGTTGATCATGCAATCTGGGACAAACGGTAGTGGTCAGTGATGTACAGAATTTCCGATAGTGGTCTGGGAAGTCAATATCGGTGACAGTGGTGCAATTTGTGAAGGTCGACAGTGGTGACAGTTGAATTGCTTGGCTGGCTGGTAGTGTGTGTTCTGCATTCGTGACAGTGGTAAGGTCGATAGTGAGTTGGTGACCAATATTTGAGATTTTTTTACTTTTCTGGCGGTCTGTGCTTGAGATCTTCAATACCTCAATGGAGTCTAAAAGTGACAATGCTACGGCTAGTGCCTCTCAATTTCCGACTATTACAAATCTCAATGTTAAGATAACGCCAGAGCTCTTCAATGGAACCAACTATAAAGATTGGGCCTACTTAGCCAGAATGGCCATTGGAGGAGCAAGGAGACTTGGATACATTGATGGGAGTGTCAAAGAACCAAAGAAGGATGATCCAAAATATCCAGATTGGGTCTCAGAAAATATGTTGGTTATGAATTGGATCTTGAATTCAATGGAAGAAGGAATTGCAGAAAGCTTTAAATATTTAGGTACTGCAAAGGAATTGTGGGATTCCATCGAAGCTGCGTATGTTCAAAAGAGGAATAATGCCAGGGTTCTAGAGTTGAAAAAGGAAATTGCTGCATTCAAACAGGGTAGTTTATCGATTGGTGACTATTATTCTAAGTTTAGTGCTTTATGGAAAGAACTGGAGTTGTATATGAGTCCTGAACCTTGTTGTACCAAGAAGCTATGTTGTGCCCAGAAAGAAAGAAAATTGCTGGAGGACCAGCACATATTTGAATTACTAGGGGGTGTTAACCCAGAATTTCAGGCTGTTTGTGCATGGGTAACAAGTCAAGATCCTTTGCCTCCCATAGGCACAGTATTTTCTTTGTTACAAGGAGAAGGAAGTTGTCAAATGGTTATGGATGTCAGACAAGATATAGTACCTGACAAGGCGGCTCTTGCAAACAGCATTGTGGGCAACACAACAATGAATAAAGGATATGGTGGCGGTACAGGACAAGGTCGTGGAGGTTACCGAGGTGGCGGGCGTAGTAGTGGCCATGGTCGTGGCGTTCTTGGGGTTGGGCGTGGTTACGGTGGACAACTCAATAGTGATCGTGAGAAGCTTTATTGTACTCACTGTGGAACATATCGTCATACTAAAGAGACTTGTTGGGATTTGAATGGTAAGCCATCGAATGTGTCTGTGTCACCAGCTGAAGTAGAACATGCTAATGATACTGCAGCGCAAAAAAAAGGTAATCTGCATTGCAAGGATGAGCTCTTAGTTATTCGACAAAAGTTGGCAGCTTTAGAAGGTCTAACTCAAGACTCTTCCGCTAGTATGACTTCTTCATATAATCCTACCACATTTGCATCATCTGCTTCTTCATCCACGTGGGTTATTGATTCAGGGGCTACAGATCATGTGACAGGTATATGTTCTAATTTTTATCCTATACTGTACCACCTAAGGAAGGGTGAGAATTGCGGATGGCTCCTTTGCTGCAATTGCCTGGAAAGGGACTGTCCAAGTCTCACCTGTCCAAAAATAAATAACTTCTAGCAATACTTACAGTGAATGTGATGTTGTAGTGATAAATATAAGTATGGTACACATGTTTATACAAAACAAAAGTTTTCCCGTAGGTCATGCAATCTTAATATAGTCAGTTAACAATTTAGTGCAAAATAAATGGTAGAGAAGAAGTATAGCAAAGGTAGAGAGCAAACAAGAAGGGATCTGAAGGTACAGGGAGGATTAGAAATAGTATACAATGGAATGTACCTACCAAATAGAAGAGAAAACGATTTCTAATCCAATGGAATATACCTACCAAATAGAAGAGAAAAGGAAACAGGAGATGACACAAACAATCTTTGGCTTTACAGGAGAGAGAAAAAAAAAGGATTAGAACAACGGATGGAGAAAGTAAGGAGCAATAATCAAGAACAATTCATCTAAATCTTTTTTCTCTAATAGAACTCTGACCTTAACTTACATATAAAAAATCCACGAACCTTGTTTAGATGCTTAAAGTATCTTTTCTTATTAACTCTAGAATTTATGGGAACCTCCTCTTGAATAAAATCAGTTTCTATCTGTCCATATATGCACTGTTTTTTTCATTAAATTTGTGTTACTTCAAAATAGTGCTGCTAGTTGCAAATCTTTAAATGTAGTTCTGTGTATTGCAATTGGTAACTAATACAAATTTGGTCTGAGTACTTAAAGCTTATCTTAATTTTCTTAGTTTTACTTTGGCTTATTTTAGGTCCATTTCACTCATTGCATCCACTTTCTATATAATAAATTTGTGTTGCTTTGAAGAAAGGGCTGCTATTTACAAATCTTTAACTATAGTTACTGTATATTGCAGTGGCTAACAACTCAGAACATGGTTCGAGTACAGTAAAAATCTTGAGCTATAACATTTGGTTTCGGGAAGACATGGAAGTGCACAAGAGGATGAAAGCAGTTGGCGACCTTATTCAACAGCACTCACCGGATATCATCTGTTTTCAGGTAAACTCATTTTCTTTTCCACTTAAAGGGCCATGAGATTTCAATGAGAACTTGTTTAGTGACACCTAATTTCCTAAACTATATATTTGATTGTGCAGGAGGTGACTCCAGACATCTATGACATCTTAAGGCAATCTGGCTGGTGGGAAGAATATTGTTGTTCATTTTCAAATGACGAGGCATTTCCTGGACGATACTTTTGCATGCAGGTGCATTCCTGATCATGCTTAGTTTCTCTTTTGGGGGTCTATAGTGCGTAAGGACATCCAAAATGTGGTACTCTCAGTTTAAGGTGGAGAAGTTGTCTGAAGTGTTTTGACTTTTCTAGTAGAGAATGGGTTGAACATTTCTCTTTTGAGGGATGTTTGTTGGGTAATATATCTCTGGCTCTTACTTGTATTTTTAAAAGTTATACTCATAAAAAATAATTCACTATGGATTTCCTTTGGCGACCTACTTCCTGAAGAAGTTTTTGAGTTAGATATTGTTGTTGAAATCCATCCTGAAGTTTATTGGCAAAGTTTCCATCCCTTTGGTTTCTTTTGGAGCAAGTGCTCTTGTTGTTTCCTCATATCCCTAAATAGTAATGCCTTTTCCAAAGAAAAAAAAAAGGGTAAGAAAGAAAATGTAATGCCTTTTTCTCGCTTTTAAGGCCATTTGTAAACTCTTAGGCCCTTCTAGGGTGACTGGGTGACGGATTTTTGTTGGGTGAGAATGTCTTACCAGTCTTTCCCGAGATCAAGTTTTCCTCTTCCAAATATTTGCATATGTTTGACAATAAAACAATCCATCAATGATGTCTTTATCCATTGCAATTTATTGTGGCTTCTGGTGCTAGTGTGCTACTTTCAATCTCTTGGGCACCTCCCCCTTTTGAGGATCCCTTGTGGACAAGTGTTGCCTCGGTTTGATAAAAAATCGAGGCCAAATATTATGGATCGTCACCTCTCAAGATGACTTGGTGCCGGGGTGTTTGGGTACAAGCAAAATAACATATTTATAGGTTCAAATATTGATAGATTTTTTGTGCAAATATTACAATATTGATATATTATAACTTTGCTACGTTTGATGTTTGGCAAGCAATAATTTGAGATGAAACTTTATAAAATATTTATTTATTTATTTTTTTTATGACCCAAGATATCCCTCGCTAGCCTAACCTTCATACCTTTGGCCTTTGACCCATAGGTGATCCGATTTTGCCGACCCGATTTTGACGAACAAGGACTATTTCTTGGGGGATACGTACATGGCCGCACACATATTGCCCAGATAATACAAGGGGTGGGAGTCAAACTCAAGACCTTCGGGAGCAAACCCAAGGCCCAAACCAACTGAGCCACCGCCTTAACTGCATATTATTCTATTTTTTAAGTATAAAATCACATCTTGAAGATTGTTAATTGATGATGACGATCTTTCCACATTCTATCTGCAATTTGTGTTATTAGTAAACCATTGGTGGTTGGTTTTTTGCACTCTAGAATCATTTAATGAGGGCACCTAAAAGTGAATGGCACTAATTTTGAGCTGCTCAGATTTTTCAAATTGGGCTACATGTGTATTGTACATTTCTTCTCTCATTATCATCATCTTTTTCTATTTGGTTCCATCCTCATCTTGCATACACCACCATACTCATCATCTTCCCTGTCTAGAACTTCCTATTTGGGTCCAAATAGTGGGCATGACAATACCATGATTAGAGGAGGAGGAGATAGAGAGAGGAGAAGGTTTCAAAGGGCTCGTCTTTGGGGTTCTTCCTTTTCCTTCTCAGCCTCTCCGGCCATCTCCAGAGCTTTTTTGCTTCCAAAGCCTGTTGCTCTCCTGACTTCAGATCGGCACTCTTGGGTAGGGAGAAGGTACATCAACATTGTCATCATTGAACATGTTGTTGACTTTGGCAAGTGGACCACCACTAGACATCTCATCTACAAGGTTGGAGGCATTGACAAGCATGTGATTGAGAGGTTCGAAAAGGAGGCTACTACTATGAACAAGAAATCAATCAAGTATGCCTAGGTTCTTGACAAGCTCAAGGCCTAGCTTGAGCATGGTATCATTACTGATATTGCCTTGTGGAAGTTTGAGACCACAAAGTATTACTCCACTGTTATAGATGGGCCAGCCATCACGACTTCATGGAGAACATGATCACTAGAACTTTTTAGGCAGATTGTGCTATCCTAATCACTGGTCATTTTGAATTTTCCCCGAAGGATGGGTCGGGTCTTGCCTTTCTCGCCTCAAACACTCTCGCATTTAAGCAGATGATCTGCAACAGCCCAATATCTCTAACTCCCATAGCCCATTTCATTAATTAATGCATGGGCCCCACTAACAAGATCTGAAGTTCTGAACGCTTCATAATCTTTGCCCCACCATGTCATAGCTGCATATCGAAAATCATTGCAATCCCTGTTTCATCCACCTTGAGATTGATCACAAAAGAAAACAAGGCATAATCCATCGTGTTTTGGAGCACATACGCTTCTAATAGTCTGCATTTATCCTATTGGAATGAAAATTTGTGTGAAGCCTTTATAAGGTGGGATGGTATGATGTTGTAGGTGGGACCCACTTGCGGATTCACCACATTATGATCAATGAACAATTGGAGAAACTGAGTTATTCTCATTATGGTGGCCAAGCAGTCATTGGATGAAGTGATGACAGAAGGTGGGCTGGAGATTTTCAGTTGTTCTAATATCATAAGCAGGTCTCAAATGAGGTGAATTAAATCTCTTTTCAGAGAGTAACCTTTCAATCATAGGCAAAGGAGAAGAAGCCAAGCATACAAGCAGGGAAAAAAGAGGAACTAGATGAGGAGGAAGAGAGAGGTGGGCAAAGAGTTCAAAAAATAAGAAGAAGGAAAGAGGAGGAGGGAGTTGTGTACTACAGAGTTGAAGTCGCAGGAGTCCTATGGAATGAAAGACGAATAAGAATGTTTTGAGAGGAAGGTTAAAACCAAACCTTGTATTTCGTTCTCCCTCCCATGTTTAAAGATACTGCATTATTAAGGAATCTGCAGTATTCGACTCTATCCTAAAGATAGCAATATCCTATTTTTATAAGGATACCCATATAATTTAAGTTTTAAGATACTCTTTCCTAACATCTCAAAATTAAAATGGAATATTATTATCTAACATATTAGAGAATATATTAAAATCTTTAAAAATCTATGATTTCCAAACACCTCCGTAGGCAATTTTTGAAAGGAAGAAGTATGAGAATCTTCCTAAGGGAAGTCTCATCTTTCCTAAGGGATACTTGTGAAAATTAAATTCTTTATACTGAAATGGTGTTTAGAATTGAATGGGTTTTCAAGGAATATCTTAGTTGGGATCTCAAAATGTAAACAGAAACATAGTAATGAAGAATATATGCCGAGGTCAAACAGTTTGTTGCCCTTGATGTCACTCAAGTAATGAATGAAGAGCTGGAAAACTCAGTCAACACTACCATCAGGCCCTAATTGGGGCTAATGAAGATAATTAAGACTACAAAGAACTATAATCTTCCTCAATGTATAGTCAATATCCCAAAGATCAAGAGTAACTGGTAATTTACATATATGCCTATATACAGAGTGCGAAAGTGGTAGTATATAGGGCTTGAAATCTAAAAATCATCCATCAAGCCCCGTCAGGCCACGACTCAATTATGTCAGTTCTCCCAACAAAAGTGTCCTAAACATGGCACAGTAAGTGTTGAGATTATCCATTATCCCCACTGGACTAGAACTGTATCATACCAATATCTAAAAAAAAATGTCCTATGCATGATGTGGAACTGTGAAAATCAAGATTACTTTGTATATATTTTTTATTCGTAACATGAGTACATGAGTTGAACCCACAATCTCAAGGTTAGAATAATGAGCACCTTTCACTATTCTAGAAACTCTAGAGACGTTCAAGGGAATGCACTTGATGACAATAGTCCTTTGGTGTGGCATGATGAAAATTAAGTAAGCCTATTTAAGAAAGTAACACAAGTATATCATAAAATAAAAATAACACAAGTAGCCTGTTATCTTAAAAGATGCAAGATGAAAATTAGAAGCCATAAAAAATTCAGTTATTTTATACTTTACGTCAAATAAGCATCTGTAATAAACATTGTTGCCAATATAACTCATTTCTATACCAATTGACGTTATAATACTCCATGAAAAACCATTACAATAGACAATGCACAAAATAGAAGTCTGGTAAAAGTTTTACACTGTAATTGTGGGATGCATAAATTTATTATTGCACCATATATCATCTGATACCATAGAGATTTGAAGCAAGAAATACCATTAAGAAATTCATTTCATTGCCTTGGCTTGATAATTTGTAAAGATGGAGAGATAGACGAAGATGTAGAACATATGATCAGAGGAGGATGGTTAAAGTGGAGACTTGCTTGTAGATTGCTTTATGCTCGGGGGCAAATACTATAAAATTGAAGGAAAAATTTTATAGAACAACGATTAGACCTACCGTGATCTATGGAGTTGAATGGTGGCCAATCAAGATGCAACACAAGCACAAAGTGAGTGTAGCAGAGATGAGATTGTTAAGATAGATACATGGTAAAACTGGGAAAGATAGAATTAGAAATGAACGCTTTTGAGAACATTTCGGGTAGCATAAAAAAGGGGGATAAATCAAGGGAGACTCATTTGAATTGGTTCGGGCATATCTAGTGCAAGCCAACAACAACATTGTTGAAAAAATGTTTTTCTATGTAGGTTGATAGTTCACCAAGGAAAAGGGGTAGGCCAAAGAGGACATAAATGGAGGTAGTAAGGATATATATATATATATATATGAAGAAGTGATACCTATTCGAGGATTTGACTTAGAATGGATTATAATGGAGAAGTAAAAATTCATGTAGCCGACCCCAGTATAGTTGGGACAAGGCTTTGATGATGATGATCATACATAATCCATAATTTTATAATCATTTCATCATCATACATCATATTCATAAATTATCATGTTTAGTACTGCAATAAAAGCTTTTCTGCTCTGCTGGTTGCATGGTATTGGCACTAAGATATCACACATATGCCCACGATCGATCCTTGGTCTTTAGGTGGATAGTGTCACTCCTAACTAGTGTGCCAACCTATCAAAAGAAGAAGAAGAAGAAGAAGAAGAAGAAGAAGAACAACAACAACAACAACAACAACAACAAGAAGAAGCTTTTATGCTTTGATAAGTTATGTAAACCCTATGGGGCTTGGAGAACTTGGCACAATCTAATACTTTCTTGAAGGAGGACGTAATTTTTGGAAAATAATGGTGTGTATGGTATTTTATGTCATTCTTAGGGCTAGTTTATAATTTCATTAATATGAAGGATCATATATGTAATATTGAGATGAGAAAGTATTTTTGAATAACATAAAGAAGATACAATTGACCTACTCTGGGTATGACAGCATCATTCTCTTTCTTTTCCATTATCTATTTCTCTTTTTTTATCCTCTTTTTCTCTTCTTCTTCGCTAGATACAAATACACTCTATCAATAACTCTTAGAAAAAACACTTAGTATCAGAGTAAGAATCACCACAAGATCGCCAAACAAGAACTACAATAAGGATCTAACACAAGACTTGATTTTGAGGATCATCTACCCTAGCCGAATTTGTGTATAGGTTTGGCTGGGCCTTCCAAGTGCTGTAATAAGTTTGGAAATCTCTATTGGTGTTTGGTTGCCTGGCATGAGTGAAAATAAAGCCTAATTTTCACTGTTGATTTCAGCAGTAGTGCTAGTGTTCAACAGTGGTACTGGTTGTCTAGTATGAGTGCAGCCACGAATGCACGATCTAAAAATAAACCAATCTCCCGAATGATTGATCGAATCCAAGATGGATTTAGCCTCTAGGGTACCCTCACAAGAGGATAAAACACCATAACTAAAAGAAAACTCTCATAACTCAAATATTATTAATAATCAAAATTTGTCTTTACAATGAATCATAATCATCCTTATATAGGATAAGATTACTTAGACACCAAGACTCTCCTAAACAAGAAAGGAAACTAAATCACTAAACATTCCAAATTAAGTAAACTCCTAATTTAGAATAATCCTAAATATAAAAAGAAACTCAATAATATTAATTCTAATAAAAGCAAACTACTTAATAATATTCCTAAATAATTGGATGTCCTATTGAGCTTATGGACTAAGCCCAACGGGTTGTCCGACCTATAGTCTAGCCTGCATAAACTCTCTCCGGCTTGGAAAAACTAGATTCTGACGAGTTTGCCAACTTGAAAATGCTAAGAAGAGTTCAACTGCAAGGTGAGGGAAACTTCATCGAATCAGTCGCACAAACTTTTGTCTTTTCTTTAGATCTGCATTCTTATGACATTGCTTAAAACATTGACGTGGTTGTTTACTCCATGAAAAAAGGCATTGGATGTGTCGCTGCTTCTGATGAATGAATTTAGCTTGAATGTATGATTTGACTTGTAGATGTTGCAATTGTTGGCTGTCTATCATCCATGTTTGATCCTTGAAAATGAAGTTAATGTGGAGGCCATTGACCCATAAAAAATTACAAATGTTACAGTGAAGATATTACAAGAAAAGTCCAAACCAAGGGTACATAAACTCTAGGATTGTGGAATGACAACTCAAGTATTGCATCCAGATATTCGGAGCTAATATAATCTACTTAAAAGCCTTCAGATGAGCTCAGAGTGTAGTAGTTCAATTGTGAACTTTATTTGGTCCCTCGACTCATTAAACTTTAACTTTAAGGTTCATTGGCTCAAAGACTAAGGGTCATTGAACACACTCAAGCTTCTGGGTTGTCAAAGTGGCTAAAAATCACATCATCATCATCATCAAAACCTTATCCCAACCATATTGGGGTCGGCTACATGAATTCTGTTTTTCCATTCCGTTCTATTTTGAGCTAAATCTTTCGATAAGTGAAAATTCTTCAAATCTAAATTAATGACTTCCATCCATGTTTTCTTCGGCCCGCCCCTACCTCTTGATGGGCCTTCTACCTGTACAGCCAAATTTTTTCTCACTGGTGCTATTACTGGCCTACGCTCAATATGCCCAAACCATTTTAAACGGGTTTCTCTAATCTTATCCCCTATTGGTGCTACCCCTAAGTGTTCTTGAAAGCACTCATTTCTAATTTTATCTTTCCTAGTTTTACCACACATCCACCTAAGCATTCTCATTTCCACTACATCTATCTTATGAATATGCGTCTTCTTAATTGGCCAACATTCTACTTCATATATTATAACTGGTCTAACTACTGTCCTGTAAAATTTGCCCTTCAAATTCATTAGCATTCGTCTGTCACAAATCACTCTTGAAGCTAGTCTCCACTTCAGCCATCCGGCTTTTATCCTATACTCCACATCTTCGTCAATCTCCCCATCCTTACTAATTATCGAGCGTAGGTACCGAACAGAATCTCTATGTGGTATCTCATGGGTTTCAATTTTGACGTAGTTTCAACACTTTGTATATGTCCACTGAAGTTGCAATGCATATATTTTGTCTTTGTACGACTTATTTTAAAACCTCTAGATTCTAATGCCCCTCGCCATCTCTCAAGCTTTGCATTTACACCCTCTTTTAATTCATCCACCAATACTATATCATCTGTAAACAACATACACCATGGTACTTCTTCTTAAATATGCACAGTTAACTCATCTATAATTAATGCAAAGAGATAAGAGCTTAAGGTTGATCCCTGATGTAAACCTATAGTCACTGGGAATCTATCTATTTCTCCACATGTGGTTTTCACATTGGTTATTGCTCCTTCGTACATATCCTTAAAATTTTTAATATAACCTCTGGGGACATTCCTTTTCTTTAAAACCCACCAAATTAAATTCCTCAGTACTTTATCATAGGCTTTTTCCAAATCGCTAAAAACCATATGTAGATTTTTCCTTTGCTCGGTATTTTTCCATTAATTGCCTAAGTGAAAAGATAGCTTCCATAGTTGATCTCCCTGGTATAAAACCAAATTGATTTTCATAAATCTTGGTCTTCTTTCTCAGTCTTTGCTCCATTATTCTCTCTCATAACTTCATAGTATGATTAATAAGTTTAATCCCTCGATAGTTGCTACAATTTTGTATATCTCCTTTGTTCTTATATATAGGTACTACAATGCTTCTTCTCCATTCATCCGGCATTTTCTTTGTTATAAGTATCTTATTGAATAGTCTACATAACCAACTTACCCCAACCTCTTCTAAGCATTTCCATACCTCTATTGGAATACTATCTGGGCCTGTTACCTTTTTTGTTTTTATTCGCTTCAATGCTTCCTTCACTTCCACCCCTCTAATTCTACAGAGAAAAGTATGATCTTGTGATGAAGTATCTTCTTTAACTATTGTATCGCCCAAATGTTCATCATTTAGAAATTTGCTAAAATATTCTTTCCACCTTTCTTTAATATCATCGTCCTTTACCAAAATATTTTCCTCATTGTCCTTGATACATTTGGCATGATCTAAGTCCCTATTTTTCTTTTCTCTTATTTTTACGAGCTTTCAGAATTCATGTTTGGGTTGTGACAAAGTTTTACGCTGGCTGTCACCTACCTAACGCAACCTTCCTCTTTTACCCGGGCTTAGGATCGACAGAAAAAATCACATGGCAACTCCAAAACATGTTTGAGAATGATGTTTCAAAGTTTCAAAGCATTTGGACTTCATCTTAGCTCAAACTATGTTTCAATGGCTATTTATCAGCTCCTTGGGGGGTCACTGTGGAAATTGACACTTCTACATGTCGAAACAACTTGAAACACATAGGAATGCCTTCAAATACATTCAAAGACTATCCTTCAAAGTTTCAGAGCATTTAGACATCATTTGGATCCAAACTCAGTTCGGATGCTTGTTTACTAAGCTTTGGGGGGTCACTTTGCAAAGTGACACCTCATGAAGATTAAATTAACTGAAACTCTTATAAGAAGCTCCAATTATAGTCAAGGGGAGCTTTATAAAATTTTAGGTCAAACAGACATCATTTAACCCAAAGTCAACAAACATGTCAACTTTGGGTCAGTGACCCCCATGGCATGGGGTCACTGATTGAAGTCCTACTTTCAAGTGACCGAAATTGATGAAATTTGGACACAAATCTTTAGTCATGTTCAAAAGAGATTTTGCAAATTTTTAAGTCAAAAGGACTTCTTTTGAGCCTACTTCATTGATATGTCAGCTAGGAGTCTGTGACTTCCGAGTCATGGGGGTCACTAACCAAAGTCCTACTTCTAGGAGGCCAAAGCTGATGAAATTCGGAATAGAGATTCAAAATATATTCAAAGTCAATTCCCCAAAGTTTCAAGTCAATTGAACGTCATTCGGGTAGAAAATAAGCTAACTGCGAGCAGTATAAGGAGAATATTGACTTAGAACATACAACAAGTGGATCATTGTTTGAAATTCTGCTTCTACAAATTCAAACTGTATGAAATTTGGATGGAGACTTTAAGATGCACCTGACATCAGTCCCTCCAAGTTTCAAATCAAACCGAAGTCATCTGGACCTCAAACAACGGCAATAAGGGCCCATTTGTATGAAAAAAGTCAATTGGGGGAGGGGGGTTGACCAACTTCAAAACATCAAAACAGCTTAAAATTTCTATGACACACTCAAAATAGTGTCAAAAATCATCCCTCCAAGTTTCGTAAAGATCGGACATCGTTTGGGCCCCAAACAGGTGAAAGTGGGTCACATGCAAAAAACTCAAAATGGGAGTTGTCAGTGGCCGTGGCTGCGGTTACTGACACCTGTGATGCGGTTCCCGATGTTTTTCAGCAGTTTTATCCACTTCATTTCAAACTCCAACTTCCCATAACTCCCCAACCCACCTCTAGAGTCTATAAAATGAAGGTTTTCTCACTTGGGAAGGGTTCGAAGCAAGTTCCAATCAATTTCAACAAGTTAAAAAGGCCTAGTTCTAAGCATTCACAAGGCTCCCAAGGCACTTCAAGCAGTCGAAGTCTACTTCTTCTTTTGCTTCTCACTAACTTAAGTGTTCTCTGAAAAATAGTTCAGAGAAGGAGAAGAAGCATGCATCTCATTTAGAAAAGACGAATGCAAGGGCTACAAGCAAGAAGCCTATTTCCTTTGACTTTCTCACTTGGGAGGGGTTTTGGGCCATCTCGGAAGTTATGAACAAGCCTCTTTAGGCTTCATTCTATTCCTTGAAAATTATAAGTTCAGAATGACACAACTTTGGTTCCATTTTTGCTCATATAAGCACCTTTTTTCGATTTGTACAAAAATAGTCTATAACCAAAAGGTGATGATTATCAAAGGTTTTAGTTGATTCAATGGCCAAATTAAGAACTCTTGGTGGTCATTCAACACTTCAAAAATTCTAAAGGTGTCACAGAAGCGAAACAGAGAGAAAGAGGGAGCAAACAGTGGCCTTTTCAGCCACTGTCTGCCAGTGGCCGTGGGCCACGTCACAGCTCCACTGTGTTATGTTTTTTGCACATTGTTGCCATTTTTCATGTATTTTCTTATATTAACTGAATTTGGATCACATCTAAGATTAGAGGAAGGGGTTGTAATTTTTCAAAACTTATAAACAACCTACATTTCTGTGGCCAAAGCATTTAAACCCATGTAAATAGAGGGAAATAATAATGAACTGTAATTATTTCCCATTCTTCTTAACGCTTGAAGTGTCAATGTTGGATTCGAATATGTTGCATTTCACATCATGTTTCGAGTGCGATTGGGGGCCTTCAACAAATTGATCTGCTTGGGAAACTACTGGAGCAATTGATTTGATTTCTGGTGATTCAATTTGAGTTGCTGGAAGTGGAGTTACAATCAGATCTCCTGAATCAATGACCTCATTAACTCGATCAAGTTCTTTAATGATTGCTTGTTCTTGTTCTTCCTCTACTCTTTGAGGTTCATGGTTGACATTGCTTTGATCAATAGTGTTTATACCTACGAAAACAGTGTTGCCATTAATTTGCTTTTCGATGTCATCCTTGATGTTTTTTGTCTGCGCTTTTGGTGCAATCATTTCTTTTATTTCTTCTTTTTGCTCTTGTTGTGGTTCTTCAACTGGAGGTGATGATGTAGATGAATACATGGCTATTGATGGCAATGGAACAAGCGCAATCCGTTTTCGGTCCCACACAATTGTACGTGTTCATCATTTTATCATTGTGCATTTTTCGATAAAAAAAAACATGGTTTTCTAAAAATGATATGAGCAATATTCATACGGACCACATGACACCAAATTTTGTCTTCATAAGTGCCAATCTTGAATGATACCAAGCATCTATGAGTGACTGGGATGACATAACCATTAGATGATGTGACTTGGTAAGGCTTGCGAAGGGGCTTAATGGGCAACTGAAGCTTATCAATAACCATGTGACATAACCATTAGAATAATCCTAAATATAAAAGGAAACTCAATAATATTAATTTTAATAGATGCAAACTACTTAATAATATTCCTAAAGAATTGGATGTCCTATTGGGCTTCTGGACTAGGCCCAACAGGTTGGCCGACCTATGGTCTGGCCTGCATCAAGACAATGCTTGTTTTTTACTGTGGTATTTAGCAATAGTGTTGTTGGGCAATGGTGTTGGCTGCCTAGTATGAGTGAATAAGGGGCATGATTTTGCATTGTTGGTGTTTAGAACTAGTGCCAGTATTCTGGTGACTATTTTTTGTTCATAGTGTTGGGTTGGTGTTTTTGCACTTGTGTTCAAACTTCAAAGTGGTCTGTGATCAATTGTGGTATTTGCATGTATGGTGTTCGACAAAATGTTTGTTTGCAGTTGTGGTGTTCAAAGTGGTTTGTGATAAATTGTGGTATTTGCACTTGGGGTATTTGACAGAATGTGTGATTGGCGTTCAAGATTTGTGATTAAATGTTTAGCATATTGTGGTAAATATAGTTCTTTTCAATTGATTAAAAGTTGTTGCCATAGAGTTTGTTTGATTCAGTTTGTTAGATAAATTTGTATTGGAGGGTGGGGGTGGGGTGGGGTGGGGTAGGGGGTAAAGAAGGAAGTACCAATCCCTACTTTTAAAGGAAAAATTATGATTGGAACACAAAATTAGCAGTAAAGAAGGAAGAATCAATCCCAACTTTGAAAGGGAAAGTTCGGGTGGAACACAAAATGGGCCCAACCCTATTGGAAGCATTAACCTTAATGCTCGAAATACCATGAATTTCTTCAATGTAAAGAATTATAAAGAATGGTCACACTCATTGAGAATGGCCATTGGTGGCAGAGGTCGTGGTGGTGGTGGTTCTATGGGCAGTGGCTGTAGCGGTGGTTGTGATTGTGGTAGTCTATCAAGCATAGATAAAGAAAGACTACAATGTACTCACTGTGGGAGAGCTCATCATACTAGATATACATGTTGGGATCTCATTGGTTGACCACCTAGGTTCAACACCACATTTACGGAATGTTCTTTAGGTGAAAATTTTGGTTTTGGAGAGAATGTTGGGAGTAAGGGAGAGTTTAATGTTAATGGTGAAATCGAAGCACTAAGAAATGAACTTCAAGCATCCAGACAACGTTTGCAAGCACTAGAAGATATGGGCTCCTCACATGTGACTGATGTGGCATCGTGTTCTGTTATGGGTACATCACATATGGCTTCTACATCTCCATCTTCCACTCCTTTCTAGATTATTAACTCAGGTGCTACTAATCTTGTCATAGGTATACATCCCGAGTTAACCTCATACACATTAGCGCCCTCTCTTAGGACAATAAAGTTGCCAATCGTAACCACACTAAAGCCCATTGTGAGGGGACAGTTGATGTGCACAACACTTCATCCCTCAAATATGTTTTACATGTCCCTTAGTTTCCACATAACCTACTTTTTGTAAGCTCCATTGCCAAATGATATAATTGTAGTGTAACATTTTACCCCTCTTATTGTGTTTTCCATGATCTAGAGGTAGGGAAGATGATTGGTGGTGGTCGTGAGTATGGTGGCTTATATCTTTTAGAAGTCTCTCAAAGAAATCCAATGGCATTAGAGATTGTGAGTATCACTGATGCCACTTTGAAGTGCATCATTGTTTAGGTCATGCACCGGTTTAAGAGTCTTAAGTGTGCCTTTCCTTATTTGAATGTCAATAGTGATGTGTTAGAAATAAATTGCGACACATGCTCCTTTACCAAAACTTGTTGAAGCTCTTATCCAATTAGAAAGTAGCACCCATTTTTCCTTGGTTCATAGTGATGTGTAGTGTCCTCCTCTTGTTTTTATTAATGGCTATCGATATTTTATTTCTTTTATTGATGACGATACTAGGTGTACATGAGTGTATTTATTATAATCTCATGATGAAGTGTTATGTATGTTTGAGACCTTTCATAAAATGATTGTCGCAAAGTTCATGCCACAATTCAAACATTTCAGCCTGACAATGGGCGTGAATACATGTCACACAAACTATAGGCATACCTCGCTCATAATGGGATTGAGCCTCAAACTTCTTGTTTACACACACCAAAACAAAATGGTGTAGTAGAACGTAAAAATAAACATTTGTTAGAAGTAACCCGGGCATTACTCTTAGAAATAAATGTTCCCAAAACCTATTGGTTTGATGGTGTTCTTACTGCATATTTTCTTATAAATTGTATGCCTTAATTAGTGTTAAAGAGAAAATGCCCACTACAAGTTTTTCGTCTTGATTGTCCGTTATTTCATATCCCTCCATGAGTCTTTCAATGTGTTTGCTTTGTTCATATTCCAAAACACGAAAGGGACTAGTTAGATCCACAATCCGTTAAAGTTATTTTGGGTATTCCAGTACTCAAAAGGGTTTCAAGTGTTATGTTTCAGAAAAAGGGGGGAAAATATTTTGTAACCATGGATGTCACATTCTTTGAAGATGTACTCTTTTACTCATCGAAGGGAAAGGAAATATTGGAACCAGATAGATGCACTTGTTTTTGGATATTTCACCACCATCATATCCAATTTCTTATAGTCCAATTTCTCCCAGCCCAAAATTGGTTCCTAATGAGAAGAGCATGCGAATGTCAAAATTCTAGCAACACCTTTAGGGTCTGTTTGTCTAGAGGCAGTTGTCGCGGAAATGGCTGGAGGACCCAATGCTTTCCTTATCAGTTTGGTGCAGCCGTAAAAGTACCTCCGAGTTTCCTGGTGATGCTTGAAAAGTGGGCAAAATCTTCTCTATGCGAGGATCTAGTTTTCCCACCAAGATGGTAGGCAACAGAAACCGCGGCTCCTCTTCCGTGCCTCTACACAAACAGACCCTTACCATGAAAGTTTATTGTAGGAATAGAACCAGATTTGAGCCGCTACTTGCTCTCGGTACACTGCCATTTATAATCCTTATTGTACAGACTATAGTTACCTAATTCGGGATTTGAAAAATTCGAATTCAAATTTGTAATTTGAAGTTTGGCACTCACTCAAATTCGAAAATTCAATTGGTAGGTTATTTAATTTTTTTATTCACTTGATTTGAAATTCAAATTCAATTAGTTCGATATTCTAATTCGTAAGTCTAATTAAATATAAATGTAAATATTTTAATAAGATTTTAGATATTTAATAAATAATATTTTGCAAAAATGATACAAATGAGTATATAAAGACCATTATCATCATCATCATCATCATAATTATCGTCAAAGCCTTATCCTAACCTTGTTGGGGTCGGCTACATGAACTCTGTTTCTCTATTCCGTTCTATTTTAAGCCAAGTCCTTAGATAAGTTAAACTTCTTCAAATCTGATTTAATGAGCTCCATCAATGTTTTCTTTAGCTTACCCCTACCTCTTAATGGGGCATCCACCTGAATTGCCAAACTTTTTCTCACCGGTACCATTACCGGCCTACGCTCAACATGCCCAAACCATTTTAAATGGGTTTTTCTAATCTTATCCCTTATTGGTGCTACCCCTAAATGTTTTCGAGAGCGTTCATTTCTAATTTTTTATTTCCTAGTTTTACCACACATCTATCTAAGCATTCTCATCTCTGCCACATCCATCTTATGTATATGTGTCATCTTAATTGACCAACATTCTCCTCCTTATATCCTAGTTGGTCTAACCACTGTTCTGTAAAATTTGCCTTTCAATTTCGTTGGCATTTGTCTGTCACAAAACACTTCAGAAGTTAGGTTCCACTTTAGCCATCCAGCTTTTATCATATGCTCAATATCTTCATCAATCTCCTCATCCTTATTAATCATCGAGCCCAAATACCAAAAAGAATCCCTATATGGTATCTCATGGGTTTCAATTTTGACAGTAGTTTTAACACTTTGTTTATGTCCACTGAAATTGCAATCCATATATTCTGTCAAAGACTATTATCATCATTATCAATAGTCTTGTCACTACTACATTCAGTGAGTTTTTTGAGTTGTAATAACATATATGCTTTCCATTAATAAGCATGATGAAAATTTTGAATTGGATATGACAAGACCCCATCATCTTATTGATCAATATAATACAAGTTTATATAATCAAATGTTCTATATTTAATTACTCTCATGGTGGGCTTCAAAGTTAAAATTTGTTGAATAGTACAAAAGTTAAACACAATCATTTTCATCTACTTGGATTTGTAATAAGTGGACTGCTATGGGCTCCACAAATGTTTCATATGTTCAACTTTAAAACTCTAAATAGACTGGATCTTGAGAGATAATAGAGAAAAATAAAGCTCTATCTTAAGAAAGCTTTATCCATTTGAATTTCTAATAACCACAGTTTTTTTGCTTGGAAAGGAGGATTAAGATGAGAGAGAAAAAAAATGAAGTATGTTGGAAAGACTTTTGAGAAGAATGATAGGACTCTTACAAAGAGCCAATGGAAATAAGAAGGTTTCTTTTACTCCTTTACAAAAACCAATAGATATAAGAAAGCTTGTTTTCCTCTCTTACAAACGACCAATATATATATGTAATCAAGTTGTACTACCATGCATTAAATGCCCTATTTTGCCTCCCATGGCCATGGATACAGATATTTCCTTTCTCTCCCTACGATCCATACTATTAGCTTCTTCTCTCCCAGTTAAGATGAATTGGTGTGAACTCATTTTACTCAAGATCCATAACCCAACCGAATTGAATAGGGATTTTGATGCAACCTGGGCCCCACAAGTGACCCCATTCAAATCTAATTAGTTTAGGACTATGTTATTTTATTAGTAGCTTTCTAATTGCATTAGTAGGGAAGTTTCTATTAATATATTAGGGTTTGCTTAGGCTTTAAGTTTGTTTTTATTATTTATATGGTATTGTAGAGAATAAATTCTCAGACTTTGATTATTGAATAGATTTGTGAGTTTTATCCCTAGAGGTGTGTCCTTGTGCATTTGAAGTCTTCTATATGATTTGATGTGTCCTCGAACACATGCTTCGGCATCTTCTGCAGCCATAACCCTAGGGCCTGCATCAATTTAGTATTAGAGAGATGATCCACATCACTCTAATTACCCTCCGGTCGCTAATCGAAGCATATCCCATCCCCACTTTTGTTCAACCTTCATCATCCACATATCCACACAGCCAAAGTCACCCAACCCATCTCACCTTCCTAGACATTACAGAAATCCTCTTCACAACCGAACCCACCCATTCTCCTATCGGAATCATCCTAAGCCTCTTCCCCACCCTTCGCTAACCCCAACCAGCCCCCTTTCTCCTCCTTTTTGCCATCATCCATCGCAACCCGAGCCCTAACTCCTTAATCCCAGCCTGTCTCTTTTTTGCCCTAAAGCCACCCCAACTCCCAATCTCATATCTTCCTCCTCCATTGCCGAAATCCCTGCTACATGAGTCCTAAACCGGCACCCATCCCTCATCACCAAGGTTGCCCAAATCTATCCCAAGCCACTAAATCCTCATTGAACCCTTTTCCAAATCCCATCCACCCTACTACCAACTTCCAACCTTGACGCAACACCCCAAATTGCTTGACCGAAGCCTGCCCTCGCACCCCCCCCAAACCAAAAAAAAAAAAAAAAAAGAAGCTAGAAAAAGAATGAGATTTGAAGGAGAAATGTACCTGGATTACCATTGCCGCATGCTGCCTGCCTTGCCGCTATCGTACGCATCACCATCCTCATTCGACATCACCAGAATCAAAAGGGGTTGAAGCCTTTTTTTCTTTTCTATAACGAACGAGACAAATAATAAAGGTTTGGGCCTGGTTTAAGGTGTATGTTTGTCAGGTCCGACCCATTCCATTTGAAGCCTAACCTGTTCAAAATTTTTTTTTCCTAGCCAACAAACCAGGTCAGATCTGTTGACTTGCACACATTATCATTGCATTAGCTTATTCTTAGTCACTGCAGATTGACCAAATCAAGGGATAGAAATTGTTTTCGTGATTTCGAAACCATCTAACATCAGATTTCGGATCTGTCTTTGCCAACGTGTTCGTGGAGAGCAGATTTACACGTCAGGTTAGTTACTATTTAATTTGCATTAAAAGAAATGCCTTTTAAGAAGCAAGTTGAGGTGAAATCTTCATTTTCAATTAATGATTTGGTTGGTGCTATTAGAGATTTAACTGCCACAGTTGACAACATGCAAGCCACCTTGTAACAACCGGAAACTAGAGTGACATGTTGGGAAAATACTCAGTGTGGGAATCATAATCATGATGATGAAACTATTCAGAATCAACAAGATCCATCAATTAATAATGTTGATCGAGATTTAGGAATTAAACTCGCGATTCCCCAATATGATGAAAAATTGCAGCTCGCTTAATTCATGGATTGGTTAGTATGTGTAGAATATTTTTGCACACAAACCAATGAATCAACACCACAAAGTTGCATTGGTGGCCACTCGATTTCACAATTATACTGCAACTTGGTGGGTTGAATTGCAAAGAAAAATGAGGAATCAGATATGGACCCCTTTGAAACATGAAATGAGATGAAGAATATTTTGAAACAAAAATTCCTCCCTGTCAACTATGCCAGAGACTTGCATTCAAGCTTTCAAAACTTAAAACAATGATCTAAATAAGTTGTAGAATACTTTGAAGAATTCCTGACTCTACAAGCTCGTTGTGGCTTGAATGAAGATGATAATGTCATTGTTGATAGATTTTTCAATGGATTGAGGCTAAAGATTTAGCACATCCTTGCATTTCAATATTTTGACAATGTCGATGAGCTATGCCAACATGTCATCAAAGCCGAGGGTATTGCCAATCATCAAGCACAAAAAATTTAATACATCCAAATGGACTTCACAAAAGAATTCATCTTTTGAATAGTGGTTCATCAAGAAAAATTGTCTTCAAGACAATCACAATAAGGTCACATGTTTTCATTGCAAACAAAAGGGATATTACTCCGTTGAATGTCCTAAACGAGTGAATCTAATGGAAGGCGTACATGATGAACTAACCGCGCAGGATGATCTTTCGAACAAAGAAAAAGTAGAGAAAGCAATAGAATATGAAATAGATAAAGATGGTGAAACTCTCATGGTCATCAAAGAGTCTTCACCCATCGTTGAAAAGAAATAGTTGAGGAAAAATATCTTCCGTTCTATGGGTATGATTCTTGGACAGCATTGCACAGTTGCTGTTGATGGAGGAAGTTGCAAAAATCCTATCTCTTAAGCTCTTGTTGATCTATTCAAGTTGAAAGTTTATAGGCACAACCCATCTTTATTTTGTCAAATGGCTGATGACATGCAATCAAGTGCATGTTCGACATACTTGCAAAGTCACTTTTGCCATTGGTGAGAATTACAAAGATACAATTTGGTATGATGTGCTCCATATGGATAGTGGTGATATCTTATTGAGCCGCCCATGGATGTATGACAAAAATGGGACTCATGGAATGTGCCAAAATACATATACATTCATACATTGTGGAAAGCTAGTTACTCTTCATCCCGAGAAACCAGAGTCGCAAAAGAATAGTTTTCGGGCAGTTGCAATAATGGAAGTGTTTCATGTTCACCACATGTACAAAGGCAACCCAAAGATGACTCGAGTTCAAGGACAAATTCTTCTTTCAAGCTAAGGAGGATGATGCAGTCTGGGCTCCACAAGTGGTCCCATTCAATAATTAGATTAGGACTATGTTATTTATTAGTAGCTTTCTAATTGCATTATTAAAGAAGTTTCTATTAATACATTAGGGTTTACTTTGGCTTTAAGTTTGCTTTTATTATATATATGGTATTGTAAAAAAAAATTCTCGAACTTTGATTATTGAATATATTTGTGGGTTTTATCCTTGGAGGTGCGTCCTCGTGTGCTTGAAGTCTTTTAGACGATTTGAAGTGTCCTCGGACATGTGCTTCGGCATCCTATGCAGCCCTAAACCTAGGGTCTGGATTAGATTTGTTCGATTTGAATGGTATGAGATTCAATAGCTACCTGAACGAATCAGGTAATTATGGTATAGATAAAAACAGGTAACCAATCTCTAAACCACCCGACTTAAATCTTCCTATTGCATTGAGAAAAAGCCAATGCACCAGGTTCCCATCCACCAGATACCCATCCAAAATTTTGTATCTTATCACTTTTTTTCACGTGCCTATAAAGCCTTTATGTTACAGTTGTCTTCTGAACATATACCACAATCTGTTAGTGATGCATTGGGTGACCCAAAGTGGAAGGCAGCTATGTTTGAAGAAATAAAAGCTCTAGATAAGAATGGTACATGGGAAATAGTAGATCTTCCAAATGGGAAGCATACAACTGGTTGTAAGTGGGTCTACACCGTTAAATACAATCCAGATGGTATCATTTAACGGTATAAGGCATGACTAGTGGCAAAGGATTTTACACAATCTTATGGGGTAGGCTATTTTAAGGCTTTTTCATCAGTTGCTAAGTCGAATTTTGTAAGAGTCCTCTTATCTATTGCAGCAAATTTGAGTGGCTTATAGACCAATTAGATGTCAAAAATGCATTCCTACATGGTGATTTACAAGAAGAAGTATACATGAAATTACCTCCTGGCTTTCTTCCTGCAGGTCAAGCAAATAAGGTATGCCATTTGAAAAGGTTATTTATTTCAACAATCTCCAACTAGGAAGCACGGACACTTATATAGGGTCCCCGTGCTTGGATGCTTGTCCTTCTTTTTCCCTAATTTTTTAATTTTGAACATAGGGTGGACACGTCAGGAACACGTCACCATGTTGCTGTTTGTGTTGCTGTGTGTTTTTTTTCCCATAATTGCTATTTGTTGTTTCCTTGTTGTTGCTGTTTGTTTGTTTGTTTTTTTTTTCCTTGCTGCTGCTTGGGTTGTCTTTTTCACTTCTTGCTGTTTGTTTGCTTTTTTTCCTTGCTGCTGCTGTTTGCTTGCTTCTTTGTATGTCTGTGTGTGTTTTTTTTTCTGAACTGCTGCTACTATTTTTTTTTCCTTCATTGCTGCTGTGCTTCCATGTTGTTGTTGCTTTTTTTTTTTTAAATTCCGAATTGCTACTTCCCCCTAATTTGAATTGTTACATGTTCAGTATGCTTCTTAATTTGACTAAAAATATAACTATTCTTTAATTTTATGATTATATATAAAAATATATATTCAGTATTTCCCATATCCTAGCCGTGTTTGTATCCTACCTTTTTAGGATTTGTCTTATCGCCATGTCTGTGTCGTGTCGAATCCGTGTCCCATGTCCGTATCTGCGCTTCATAGATCTCCAATAGCTTGGTTTGAGATGTTTAACCATGCTATGATAATGATTTTGGATAAAAAAAAGATGTCCGATCATAACTTGTTTTATCAAAAGGAACAGTGAAAATGTCACAATTCTCATTGTTATGTTGATGATATTGCTTTGACAGGTAACAGTGACAAAGAAATAAAAGTCCTTAAACAGTATTTGAGCTCTGAGTTTGAAATTAAGGACCTTGGGGAGTTGAAATATCTCCTTGTCATTGAAGTGGCCAGCTCTAAAAAGGGTATTTTTGTATGTTAATGAAAATACACTTCTATTGGATGAATCCAGGATGATAGGTACTAAACCAGTTGAAACGCCCATGGTGCAAAATCATGGGTGTGTTGATAGTGGGGAGCTTCTGGATCAGCCAGGAGTGTATCAACGACTGGTTGGACGATTGATATATTTCACTATTACACAACCAAATAGGGTTTCTTTCAATGTTGTGAGTCAGTACATGCATGCACCTCACACAGAGCATTTGAAAGCAGTTTATTAAATATTGAAATATTTGAAAGAGGCTCCAGGTCAAGGAATAATGTATTCAAAGCAAGGAAATGTCGATATTGAGATCATTGAAGTTTTCATTGATGTAGATTGGACTTGGTCTAAGATAGATAGAATATTAACAACTGGATATTGTGTGTTGGTGGAAATCTAGTCTCTTGGAAAATTTAAAAAACAAAGTGTGGTGGCTCTATCAAGTTCTGAAGCAGAGTATTGTGCCGTGGCTCGTGGAACTTATGAACTTTTATGGTTAAAACATTGATGCAGGTGGAGTTGGGATTTGTGTGTAAACTACCTATGCTTCTCCATTGTGATAATAATTATGCTCGCCATATTGCCACAAATCTTGTCTACCATGAGAGGACACAACATATCAAAGTTTATTGTCATTTTATTCATGAAAAGGTGGCAAGAGAAGTAGTACTCTTGAAGCCCACACATACTAAAGATCAATTAGTTGATGTTTTAACAAGACCAGTCACAAGGAAGTAGCTGGCACATGTTTTTTCCAAGCTTGAGAAACTAGATATCTCTACTCACCAGCTTGAGGGGGAGTGTAGGAAAATAATGGTGTATATGGTATTTTATGTCATTCTTAAGGCCAGTTTATAATTTCATTAGTATGAAGGATCATATATATAATATTGAGATGGGAAAGCATTTTTGAATAATATAGAGAAGATACAATCGACCTACTCTAGGCATAATAGTATCCTTCTCTTTCTTTTCCATTCTCTATTTCTCTCTCTGTCTCCTCTTTTTCTCTTTTTCTTCTCCTTCTCTTCTTCTTCGCTAGATCCAAATCCTCTCAATCAATAACTCTTAGAAAAACTACTGTAATGATCCTACACAAGAAGGAAGAGCTAAAATAGTTATTGATGGAGTCAAAACACTCTCCAAGAATTTTGATAGGGTATCAATTCAAAATAAAAGCTCTAGAGAGAAATAGATAGGTATTATTGGGAAACACTTTGTTATTGCTCTTCCAAGTCAATGTTGTTAGAATCTTACAATTTGTATCCTAAATCCTATGGAAAATAATTTGTATCTATGCAATGAATCCCATTTACAGCTGAATTTTTGGCTGAGTGATAATAGCTGCAACCCATAAGTTAATATTAATATTTTTTTACCTTTTTTTTTATAGCTTTTTTACTTTTAAAATGTTAGCAAAACTTCTTAAGATTTTTGCAACTTTGGGGAGGTTTTAGAGATGAATAAAGAACAAGAACTTGATTAGTTTGATTGTACATATGGGGCTTGTCTATATCAATTTTTTAAATATTTTTTGGTTTTTTTCTTCATGAACACTTTCTTAACTTAAAGAGATATCCTATTGTGTATGATTAATGGTTTGGATGTTATTTTGCTTTTATATTTTGAGTTAATGATATTCAAAATAAATATATATTGATATCTTAAACTTATTTAACAATTTATACGTATCCTTTATTATATATTAAGTTGTCATGATGTTTTGGATATGATTATATGATAGGCTTATTTGTCATTCTATTTATACAACTATTAATGGCAAAATGGATGGATTATTAATAACTACTTTTTCTTTTTCCTTTTACTTTTTAAGTATTTTTTATTTTTATTAAAAAAATTTGAAGGATTCACGATATGATTCACCATTCAGTCCGATTCATAGGTATGAACGATTTGCAATACCATTCCAATTTTTAGAATAATGTTCCAAGTCATTAAATTTCCTCTTTAACCTTAACTGACCTCCTATATAGTAAACATCTAGCCCAATGAGCTTCAGTAGCATCTAGCCCACAACCATTTGCTGGGTCCACCAAACTGTACATGCAGGCCCAGCTTTTGTTGATCAGTATTGTTCATATATGTGGGTGCAATAGTTGATCATAGACATCATAAAGATCTCCCTCATGGATGACCCATTGGTGGGCCACTTGTATTTTTCCATTTCAATTGAATGAATGTTAGGAGAGATACTGGTGTGTGGAATCCCATGATATCGTGCACCAAATGGTTGCATTATATTATCGAAAGGTGGGCTCCTCCTTGGCTTGAAATATTACTCATATGTATTTACAGGGCAAAATACATTCAAAATACATTTCAAGTACTTTCTTGTGTTAGGATCATATGTTTTATTGTCGTTTTTGCCTGTTTGTATACATTGTTACAGATTTCTAGAATATCATGGCAAAGTGGGCTTTGTCAAAGGAGTATTAAGGAGGTGAGGTGTAAAGGACCATCACTTTTGTAGGATTCAACTTGCTAAGGAGACGAGCAGGAAATCATTTTTCCTATAGAGAGGGGAGATTGTTTGATGGCATTTTCTGAATCCTCACCTTTAATCATTCAGTTTCAACCCCTTTGATAGTAAGGGGTTGCTTTGATATCCTAGGAACTCAATTCCTGTTAAAGAAAAGACTCTTAATAGTTTCTTCTTACTCTGATATGATACTTTGTCATTAATTTACTCCCATTCCTTTCAAAAATTTCTAATTTCTTGACAAACTATATGTATTATTGTCGTTCTTCACTGCCATAGACTACAACTCTAAATAAATGCCACGAGAATGACATGCTGCCTGCAAACTGTTTACAGTTGAGTAAATTTCCTGTAAAAGCATTCAGCTCCATACCTTTCAGCAATTCCATAATGGGAAGAGAACTCTGTCTAGCTGACATCGAAGTCCAGGGGCCCAAGAAGTTGGTTGTTGCCACTAGCCATCTCGAGAGTCCATGCCCTGCCCCTCCCAAATGGGATCAGATGTTCAGCAAGGAACGCATAGCTCAAGCAAAGGAAGCCATCAACCTTCTCAAGAATTCGCCCAACACCATATTCTGTGGTGACATGAACTGGGATGACAAGCTGGATGGTGAGTTCCCTCTCCCTGATGGATGGGTTGATGCGTGGTTGGAACTAAGGCCCAAAGAGAATGGATGGACGTATGACACAAAGGCTAACAAGATGTTATCTGCCAACTGGCCCTTGCAGAAGCGACTTGACCGGTTTGTGTGTAAATTGAGCGACTTCAAATTAAGTGCGATTGAAATGATTGGCATGGAGCCACTGCCGGGTCTTTCATACTGCAAAGAGAAGAGAGTGAGAAAGGAGTTGCAGACGCTGGTGTTACCGATTTTGCCAAGCGATCATTTTGGGTTGCTTCTCACAGTTCAAAGCCAGTAAGAACGGTCGTGATTAGGTACATTAAACTCGAAGATTTTTTGGTTAGGGTGCGAAGGTGTTTTGGGCTGTCTTTTTATTCCCAGAAGTAAGGCGCAGTTGAAGATAGAGTTTTACTGCCAGAATGCTAAGACCAGTATATGTATCTGTCTCATTTTATTTTTTTGAGCAGCAGTTTATGGAAGATTTTTGAATGAATTTGTCCAGTGAAGGTTGACATGTAAGTTCTTGTAGTAATTCCATCTGTAATTCTCAGCTGTTGTGCCTCGTTACTTATCGTTATGCAATGCTTTCTGATACAGTGCTGTGCAACTAACTATAATTTATACAAATTAGAACATATTTTTATTTGTGTTTAATTATGTTCAGGAAGAAAGTGGTGTTCTCAGTAGGTGAATTCACAGATGGGAGAAACAACTTTTACCAGGCACTTGACTTTGAGAAATGTGGGCACCCTGCAAGCCTCCTTTTTGTCTTTGGATGGGCGATTTTTCTGCCCCAAAAGTCATGAAATCTTTTATTTTTAAAATTATAAATTACTTTTGATGTTTGTCAGTTTTATCTGTAAAAGCAAACAAAAGTAATTTTAGGATCCATTTGACTGGGAAACTCTGACAATTTGTGTGGGAAGAATTCCAAAAGCAATGAATGCTGTCAACTAAATCCTTTCTGAATTTCTTCAGTTGCCTGTTTGTTTGCATGATATTGAATTCCTAAGATTCCTGGTAAAATGGGTTTCAAGGAGTATTAAAGAGGTTGAAGCCATATAAGGTGGAGACGCATATGGGTTTCTCATTTTACTAGGATTTGATTCACTGCAGTGGCAGGATATACATTTTCCATTGAAGAAGGGGTTATTGGATGTCCAAGAATTTTGTTTTTCGAAATGCTGCTAATTCTGCTTAAATTCCTTGTTTCATTCATTGTTAAATTTCTGCTTGAGAATTTTATGCATCCTAGATTTCATGGAGTCCTTGATTCGTAGCCTTCTAGAATTCCTAAATGGAATTATGCATTCTATAAGTACGTAATCAAAATGTAGAGATACCATGAGGCATGAAATGTATCCATAGACACTAGAGTGTTCCATCAATGTATAAATACTTTATTGTACATACATGGGTTCCACTTAGTCACAAAATGCATCATGGAAACATAAGGCCGACCTTTGGTAATTAAGAAAATAATTGTGGCGCCACCTAGAATCATAGCGATGAGAATGCTCATGACTGTACAAATAATTTATTTCATATATATGTGTACTTCAGTTTCATTACATAAATCTAGCCCGTTGATATATGGTCCTAAAGTTTAATGGTTTTGGCAGCATTATTTTCTTAGGATTTCAATTTAATGGTTAGTAAAAATTGGATGAGTGTCAATTTGGATTTGTGATAATATAGCAGGTACTATGTGTAAAATTACTAGATAGGCTCAAGGTGGGCTTCATGGCAAAAAAAAAAAAAAAAGAACAAAAGTGGGGTTGGGGGGTTTTTACATTAAAGGGGGCATTTTTTAAATGGAGAGTTTGTAAGATTTATTCTCATACATACATATAGGAAAAACCTCTGCCGAGAACTGGTGCTTACCTTATCGTGAGCACCATGTGCTAAAACACCTAATGAGGCCCAACACATTATCCATCGAAGTGGACCATAAAATAGGGACCTCTCGTGATACTCATTGATCCCAAGTTTGGCACCTATCCAACTGGATTGGACCGTTGAATCGGCTTGCATTCATGTTTCATAGTAAAAACTTGTTGGCTATTGATCAAATGATTAGAATGATGATTTGAACCTCCCTCACCATACATGAGTAGGTATGGGGGAGATCTTTCGATCCTCCCCTGGTCTCATCGCCAAGTGGGCTCCGCTAGAAAGTGGTGCTTGGTATAAGGTGAGCATCTATGCTTAACAGAGGTGCTCCCCTATTATATATAGTAAAACAATAGGGAGGGAGGGAGAGATCTAAAGGGTGCAACGTCAACACCCTGATTTTTCTTTTTTTTTTTCAAAGTGCCATGTCAGCATTTTAAAAAAATTGCATGTGGCACCATACGATCCATATAGCTCACCCAGACATTCAAAGTTCAAACTACCGAATTTCAGCTAATGCTCATCTCTTCTAAGTCTAACTCCCTCCTTATCCCCAGCTCATCCACGTCTCATCATCATCTCAATCCTGGCCATCCAATCCCCTCCTAGCCATTCCGTCGAATTCAGAAAATTTTTCCTAAAATGTTGGTTAAATAAAAGTGGTCCCACTATCCAACTAATCAAGTCATATTACCCCATTTAAACTTCCATTTAAATTTGAATTTATTATGAATGAGATAAGATAAAGATCCACCCTCCTAAAATCTCTTTTTCTATTTCTTTAGTATATCTAATCCTGTATTCGCTATTTTATAGAGCATTCCATGTTTGACTTACAATTGGTTTTATCAGTTTCATTTTTATAACAGATAATCTAGATGGGGTGATGCTTTCATGATGATGATGAATGATTACCTAGATGGGGTGATGCTTTGATGATGATGAATGAATGAATGAAATTATGCTTGCTTAAACGATTAATATTAGATTAATTTTTTATTTTGATCTCTCATCTTTATCTTTGACAGGTGAGGACATTGTAAGATTCTCACTCCTAAGGCATGAATTCTAATGACATATGCTGCTTCTTACCACCACCACCACCACGACTACTATTCTTCTTTTTCTTTTATTTTTATGTGATTATCATTGTCCGCTTAATTACCTCCGGTTGTTAGACAATTATGGCCATGGATGACTTGTTGCTAATTGCACTGGTTTTCTTTTACCAATAGTATGTGAAAGCTGCATCCCACCTAAGAAAGCATGATCCTCCTATTAGAGTTACCCAAAACCTCAGGATCAAGATTTAATGTGATTATAATATGAATACTACTGAGGAAATGACAAATAATAAAAAAAAACATACCTCTAGGATTCATGGCTTTTACGGTTGAAAATGGGGTTAACTCTCTGCTACTTTCCTTTCTGCAAGTATCAATGATGACTTCCTTGCAAGGATTTGAAGTACAAAGAGTTACCCGTAGAGTTTTCTTTTATAGGCTTTCTCATACACATCCTTTCCATCAAAGGAGGCAAGCCTTAAATTCCTTAAATGGCAGTGAATTAAAAAACAAGAAAAATACGGCAAGAAAAGGCCCTGCATGCATGTGTTGATTCACATGGAGAACATAGAGAGCCCATTTGGCGGTCATGTTGACTATCTTAAATTGTATTCCAACAGTCTCCCACTTGGTCCACTTGACCACATGCATATATCCTCACCGGGACACTTCTTTTTTGAAAAGTATTAATGTGCAAAAGGATAAAACCATCACACCTCACACACCTTTTTGACCTTAATAAGTCTAAAAAGGGAAGTGTCCTTCATCAAAATAGTGAAGGACATATTTAAAATACTATATATATATATATCTATATATTAAAGGAGAATACAACTATGCATTTGTCCCTCACATTATGGTGAGGGACACATATATATATTTTTAAATAAATGACTAAAAAGGAAAATGACTTTGACCGGTGCACTACTTTGAAAAATAGTTGTCATTCAACTTGTATGTCATTCTTTAATCTATGATTAGTCAAAAATACTAATGTGAATCATGGTGATCACATATCATTATTGATACATTTCCGTCCGCAATCACAATATCAATATTCTAGCCTAATTATGTCTTTAATAAGGGTTAAAATCGGATCTTAGCATGAAGATCTTATTTCAACGGGTACTTTATTGCCATAACCTTACATCTTCACTTTATTCACATTAATCAAATGTGATGACAAACTATAAAGTAAGAAGAGGATTCTACCAAAAAAATCCTCTTAGTGTAACTTGTAACAAGAAAAGACCTCAAAGACATAATTCAATAACAGTAGTCTCCAGGGTCCTTTTTTATTTAAATTTTTGGAATTTGAGTTTGGCGGGGATATCCCCGCCCAGCCACGTACATGAGCGGGGATATCCCCCCTCGGGTTTTTTTTTTCTTTCTTTCTTTCTTTCCCCTACCTTTCCACTTTTGTTTCTTTTGAAAAGTGTTAACGAGTTTGGGCTCTCTAGCATGAGTGGGGATATCCCGCTCAACCACATACATGAGTGGGGATATCCCCGCTCTTTTTTCTTTCTTTTTTTTTTCCTCCTCTTCCTTCCTTTTTTGCTCATTTTATCTCTGAGTTTAGCTTATTTGACACAAGTGAGGATATTTCCGCTCGTTCTTTCTTTTTCTCCTTCTTCCTTTAACCCCAATATAGACCCCAAAGATTAAAAAAAAAAAATAGAGAATTACTAATCAAAAGCACCATTCCTAAAAGCCCTAGGTGGAGATAAGAGAAGGAGGTGTAAGTGATCTATTCAAAGAGGATGAAGAGATTTCGAGCTTTGAAGATTGAAGAAATAAGAGAGAAAAGAAGATAGTAGAGATAGATGATCGTGATGGGTTTTAGTGAGTTTAAGGGGAGGGGAAGAGGAAAATTAGACAAATAAAGAAGTCATGTTGGTTGGTTGGTGAGGGAGGGAAGACTTGGGTTTGGGTTTTGGTTTAATGGGTTTAATGGTTCTGGGTTTAATAAGTGAGTGTAGTAAATTGGAATTAGGTCGTTGGGTTTATGTATGACCTTGAGTTGAAATTGGATGAAGAAGAAGAAGAGGATGAAGAAGAAGAAAGAGAAAAAAAGAAAAAAAAAAGAGTGGGGATATCCCTGCTCATGTACGTGGTGGCGGGGATCTCTCTGCCCAAGTCAGATTCTAAAAAATTAAACTAAAAATGACCTGTAGGACTAATATTGTAGAATTATATCTTTAGGGTCCCTTTTGGTAAAAAATAACTTTAAGAGGATTTTTCCAGTAAAATCCTCAAGTAAGAATTACGAAATCATTTTATTGTAGCTATAAAGATCAATGTACCCAGTCTCAAACAAAGGATCTGCAAGCCCATATTTAATACATGTCCATTATAGGCCATTGATGGTAATGCCTTCATTAGTGGATCTGCAAGCATGAGGTTTGTCAGAGCCCCAATAACTGACACCAAAGGATCTTGTATTTTCTCTTTTAAGATAATATATTTGACTTCCAAGAACTTAGATTTACTGTAACATTTATCATTTTAAGCAAAACGCCTCTCTACATCATTAATCGCAATAAATTTTCAGATGCTCGGAAATTTGATCTATGATCCTAATTCTTGAAATGAAATTATGAAACCACATTGCGTGACCCGCGGCTTCAAAGCATATCACATACTCTGCATCAAATGTGGAAGGAATGACTAGCATTTACTTCGTACTTCTCCACGAAATTGCCCCACTAGATAATATGAAGATGTATCCCGAAGTTGATCTCTTAGTGTCGTGACATCTAGAAAAATCCGAGTCTTAGTATCTTATCACCTTCAAATAATTGAATCTATTATATGTGAGCATATATTTGCTGATACCACATAGATACCGTAGACCCTTTTTCACCCTTGTCCAATGTGCCATGCCTGGATCACTTTGGCATTTACTCAACATTCAGATTGCGAAGGTGATGTCTGGTTTGGCACAAGTTTGTGCGTACATCAGACTATCTATTATAGCTGCATATGGACATTTGTTCATCTATTCCCCTTCTATTTCATTCCTTGGACACTGTTCCTTACTACATTTGGCTCTCTTAATAATGGGTGTATTCTGTGCCCTACACCCTTCCATATGAAATCTATTGAGAATAGTATTGATGTAGGCTTCCTTAGAAAACCCAAGTAATCCTCGAGATCTATCTCAAAATATCTTAATTTCTATTACAAAGGTTGCTTTGCCCATATCCTTCATATCAAAATTATTCTCAAGATAACCTTTGGTCTCACAAATGATACCAAGGCCATTACTAGCCAATAAAATGTCGTCAACATACAGGACTAAAATCATAAACTTGCTCCCACTGATTTTAAGATAGATGCAATGGTCAACAACATTTTCGATGTAACCAAATGCAGTGATAATATTGTTGAACTTTAGATACCATTGTCTAAAAGCTTATTTAGGACCATATATTGATTTCTTTAATTTAGAAAAAAGTTTATTATTACTTTGTTCTACGAAACCTTTGGGTTGTTCTATGGACACTTCCTCTTTAAGATTCCCATTTAGAAATGCAGTTTTGATGTCCATTTGATGAAGCTCTAAGTTAAATGAGCTACAATGGACATAATAGTTCTGAATAAATCTTTCTTTGATACAAGTGAGTAGATTTCATTGTAATCAACACCTTCTCTCCAAGTAAAACCCTTGGCTACAAGTAGGTTTCTAAATCATTTGACTTTTCCTTTGGAATCTCTTTTGGTCTTAAAGACCCATTTATAGCAAACAGTTTTGGATCCCTTAGGTAGTTTAATAAGATCCCAAACTTGGTTTTCAACCATGGATTTTAATTCATCTTTCATGAATTTTATCTATTTATTAGAATTGTCACTCTTAATGGCTTCTTTGAACGTTTTAGGATCTTCTTTTATTTCAATATCTGCCTCTTCCAAATACACAATATAATCATCTATAACTACAGGTCTTCTCACCTGAGTTGACTTTCTCAATTATTCTGGATTTATTTCATTAATATTTGGTTGTATAATATTTGGAATTTGATCACCTTCAACAGTTTGTCCTAGGAGTGTTTTGGGTTGTTGTTCTTTTAGATTATCGATGTTCATATTATCAAAAAGAACATCTAAGTCAACCCGTTCATTCAGTGGCAGTTGTATTTTTTGAATACCAACATCAAATGGGACAACTATGTGATTGTTATCAAGTAATATTGAGTCCCTGATTTCTTCATAAGCAATTTTTCTTGTATCACTAATCGCATTATTTTAGTGGTTCTCCATAAATTTGGCATTATTGGATTCCACAATTCTAGTGGTATGAGTATGATAGTAAAACTTATACCCTTAGACCTTTTCGGATATCCGATAAAATATCCACTTACTGTTCTAAGGTCTAATTTTTTTTCTTGTGGGTTAAACACTTTCACTTCAGATGGACATCCCCGACTCGAAAATGGTTTTGACTGGGTTTTTGCCACTCCATAGCTCGAAAGGAGTTTTTGCAACTACTTTGCTAGGTATACGATTCAAAATGTACATAGCCATCTTTAGTGCTTCAACCCACATAGACTCGGGTAATGTGGTATTACTAACCATACTTTTAATCATATCCATCAACATCCTATTTCTTTTCTCAACATTATCATTCTGCTGAGGCATTCCAAGCAATGTACATTGGGCAAAAATGCCTTCTTGTTGAAGGAATCTTACGAATGGACCTGGGTTACGACTTGATTCGATGTATCTTCCATAATATTCCCGACTCCTATCAAGCCTGACAACTTTAATACTTTTATCTAATTACTTTTCTACTTCAACTTTGAATATTTTAAAATCATTCAAGGTTTTTGATTTTTCTTTAATTTGATAAACGTAACTATAACATGAGTAGTCGTCAATGAATGTGATGAAATGTGCTTCACCAGTTATATGCATTTTACCATAGATATCCGTATAGATTAATTCGAGTGGTCCAGAACTCCTTGTAGCAATTTTCTTGATTGTCCTAATTTGTTTACCTTTAATACAATCAATGCAACACCAAAATCGGTGAAGTCAAGGTTTGATAAAGTCTTATTCTTCACCAATATCACCATTTCCTCTCATGAGATGTGTCCCAATCTCTTATGCCACAAGTTAGAAGAGTTCTCATTTATGAACACTTTTCTCATGTTATGTTCATCCCATAATTAATGTACTAGGTATAAAGTGATTGTGAATATGCTGAATCTAACTTTTACCTATACAATTACTCACATAAAAAATCCATTCCCAACTAAAATAGCATTTTTATAAACTTTTAACAATCTATGTTCAAACATAAATACAAAACCATCATAATCTGATTTTGAAACTCAAACAAAGATACATGAAATGCATGGTGAGTAGCCGACCATAAGGTATGCAAGCTAGCTACCCTTAAGTGGAGATTCTGGGATCTTCCCCTCCTCTTGATGGTTATGTAACACTGATGCGTTGCTCTCCGATATCAAATGCCTGACTAATGCTCTTCTTTTCTAAATTGATCAAGTCGTGAAGCGACTTGATGTTGAAAGTCTGTAATTGTGGTGCAACGAGCATTTAATTGCCTAGCTTTAGCCCTTGGATAATGGAGTCCACATAACTTGGTTCAAGTTGGTTGTGCTAACATCTATTCCTTGAACCTCAACCAAATTAATGCTGAAAGTCTGGAATTGTGGTGCAGCGAGCATTTAATTGCCTACCTTTATCCCTTGGTTAATGGAGTCCACATAACTTCGTTCAAGTTGGTTGTGCTAACATCTATTCCTTGAACCTCAACCAAACTGAGTTGGACCCAACTCTTTCTCTTCCTAATTTGGGACCATCCCTTTCATATTTAAAACACGATTGGTTTGGAAACAAAGAAAAAAAGGTTGCGCTTCTCAAAGTTTGTCCTTGTGGCATAGCGAGCATTTAATTGCCCAACTTTAGCCCTTGGAAAGGACATAATCCACGTGATCTAGTTTAAGCTGGTTGTATTAGCATTTATGCCTGGCACTTCAACCAAACTGAGTTGAACTCAACTCTTTCCCTTCCCATTTAGGGTCATCACTTTAGTATCAAAATGTGATTAGTTTGGAAAAAAAAAAAGAAAAAGAGGTCATATTATGTAAACTCATTCAATGAACCTCTCTTGTAGTATAATCTATGGCTTTGCTTGTAATCATAGTCAACGCGACTAAGGAAAGATTGTTCAAGCTATCAGTCACTAAGTCCTTGGCCCCAAACAAGCCCATGTAGACAAATACTAAAGCAAACACAAGCTCAACTCAGGTCTCAGTCCTCTAGAGGCTCACGCCAACCAAGAATCCTACAAAACCGATAGTCACCTGTATGCCTAAAAGCAAGGTGGAACCACTTTGACCCTAGGTGTCCAAACGCCCAAAACCCTTTCAGAGTGCACCTAAAGTCTATAAGGTAGCTTGCGAAGAGCAAGATGCTTGCATCCACCCATGTTAGGAACTCGCCTTGAGGAAAACTTGGGGTAAATAAAGAAAACACATTAAGAGGTCGCCATCCTTAGATGTAACACCTAATCTCCCGAACCCCGAAGAACCAAAATAGCTTCTTCACAAAATGAGGTTCTCGGAGGGCTTGAAAACAATGCCTTCTATCCTCTTACTTGACGAAAAGAAAGGAAACTCATAGCCGATAGCAGATTTCAAACTCACCAGCTCGCCCCTAAATGGGCAAAACACTCGACTCATCTCAAAAACCAGCTACATCATAAGAGGGCTAGATGGAATCAAGAAGAGAATGCTGCAGTCTTATCACTGCCCATTCATAAGCCAGCATGTAGTAACCAAGCGGAGTCTAAGCCAATGGTGGGCCATTTCAAGGCCTAAACTTCAGCTACAAAAAGGGTCTCCCAACAAAAAAAAAAAAAAAAACACAGAAATGGATAGTTAAAGAGTCCAACCTGGATATTGCACCAGCCAATATGGTTCGACTAGGATCAGCTTGGCGGGTCACAAGAAGCATGGCCCAAAATAGGGCTAAAGAGCCTGAAACAAGATCAGATGACACCTCAGAAAGCTATGTACAAACTAACTATGGCTTAGAAGATAATGTCAATGATGGGAGAAGTTTAACCACTCAAATTGCCTCCTCAGCAGAACCGCACCAATACTCAATCTTTATGGTTGGGGGGAGTGAAACAAATCATGAGGATGATGGAGAAGAAAATGACTGGGCATCCGATAATGAAAAAGGTGAAAAAGTTGAAATCAATCGACTTATTAATCAACAAGGTGAGAGGATTGATTATATTACAGCTCAGTTGCAAATTCTAGTAGAAATAATGATGGCATTGGGAGATGCCAATCCTCAGCCCAAACATAGCTGCATCATGACCCACGAAAGAGAAAAGAAAATCGACCAACTCATGGCTAAGATCAGAGCTCTAGTAGAAAAGGTACCCGAGTCAGGACCGTGAAGCGATCACTCATTAAAGCCCTCTCCCCTCTCTCTCCCTCCCTCCCTCTCTCGGTCTTCCTCTCCCCCCTCTGTTTTCTCCCTCCCCCACCCTCCCTACCTTTCCGCCCCCTATCTCTCTTTCTCTCTCAATCTTTTTCTTTTTCTCTCCCTCCCCTTCTTTATTCTCTTTCTCCCCCCCCCCCCCCAACCTATCCCTTTGCCCTCTCTCTTCTCTCCATCTAGTGAACAGTCACTGATGGAGAGAACGGGAGGGAGAGAAGAGAGAGGGGCGAGGGATGGGGTTGGGGAGAGAGAGGGATGGAACAGCAGGGGAGGAGCGAGAGGTGGGGAAGGAGAGGAGAGCGGTGGGGAAGGGGAGAGAGGAAAGGAGAGGGTAGTCCTTCTTTACAGCCTCTACTGATCGTCGCCAGAACCGGAGGAGGAGGGAGAGGTGGGTAAGGGGAGAGAGAAGGGAGGAGGAGGGCAAAGGTGGAAGTGGGGAAGGGGAAGAGGGGGTGGGAAAGGAGAAGAGGGAGGAGGGGTATTTTGGTCAATTAAAAAAATTAAAAGGGTGGTGTCTGTGTATAGAAAAAATTGGTTTACAAATAGCGGAACTCATCTTTAAACTCAATGGGAAAAAGAAAGAAAAGGGACGGGTGTTTCTCCACAAAAACCTTCTTTTGCCATTTGTTTAAACTTCCTCATCTACATTTAAGCTGGATGACAGATGTCATAATTTGATAGGCTTAAAATAGGGGCATTTTTTGGTAAAAAAAAACTACTGAGGAGTTTTGTAGCCTTCCTCATACACACACACATATGGTAGTATTCAGGTGAGAACTGTTCTCATGTACCTACGGTGGGAACTTTTTATGGGCCCACTTTTGGGTCTCATTAGGGGATGGGACCAAGGGGATATAAAGATCCATGCAGGAACACTACAGATATCAAGTTTGGCCCTTAACCCCTTCATCTGTGACTTATAAATCCAGTTTATTCGGATTGGTGTACAGTCTATCCAACGGCTTAGTAAATTCAGATCTAACTGAAACTTGGGGTATGTGGTTATTAGGGGGAGGATTGGGTGATCGATGGGCCCCATCTAGAGTTCTCACGAAAAAATGGTGAAAACAATTATCCCTTGAAAATATTTGATATATCCTATATATATGTATGAATGTATGTATGAGGAGCGCTACATAGCACCTGAATATTTTTTTAAAAGAAAATGCCTTTCCTAGTTGGGTCCACTGGGATGCATGATAATCATGGAAGTCCATTAGATGAAAAGATCCATATGAGGCCCCACCTATGAGGCCCCACCTATATGCCAAATCTTGAGTCCATAAGATCATCCTAACGTTTTGATCCATGGCCTTAAAATTTAATGGTTTGGAAGCATCATTATATTATGATTTCAATTTAATGGGGAGTAAAAGTTGGATGAATGTCAAATTTAAACTTATAACCATATATGGATGATAATGTGTGTGTGAAAAGATTAGATTGACTCAACATGGGCCCTATAATAGGGGGGAGAAAAAGGATATTTTTAAAGTGGAGCATTTTTTGAGAAAATATATAAAGTCTAGATCATCTAAGTATTTGCCCCATGGTGCTCTTGGGTGGACCACTCACGGTTAGCCACATCATCGCGAGAAGCCTGCCATGCGCGTGCATAGCAGGCTTCCTGCGGTGATGTGGCTTATCGTGAGTGGTCCACCTAAGATCACCATAGGGCAAATACTCATAGGATCTCAATTCATATATATATCCTCACATATATATATGTGGGTCTCACTTAGATAGAACGGCACAAATTGTTACTCTTAGATATTGTCCCACCTTTAGAATTTAAGAAAAGAATTATGGTCCACTTTTATAAATTCTAAGATTTGGAATCTACTACAATCCATTGTAAAGACAAGCATATGTGGGTCCCACTTGGTTAAAAATGCAAAAATAAATAAATAAAATGCATGTGGGGCCTTGGCTACACTGATTGTTTGGGATGCCAGAGTTCCATCACAAAGACATGAAAATTTTAAAACTATGAAAATCACACATGGTAATTCGAAGTTGAAAATGCTTGATTTTGCGCATTTGGGATTTTGAGAATTCCTAAATTTTTGGATTCCTTCCAAAGAAATAACTCACTCTGATGCCAACTTTTAAGCTCCAATCCAAAGATGGGGATTGTTGTGAAATTAGCATCAATTAAAATTTTTCTCATACTTAAGTACACATAGCACCTAATCATGGTTCCATATAGGATTGAAGTTAGCTGTAAGGTCAAAGATTTCATCGGTTCACTGATAATAAGCACAAGCATCAATTAAAACAGATGATACAATGAAACATTTTAGAATAAACACCCCATAGATTAATAGCATAAAATTTTATGGAATAAACAAAAGCATTTTAATTTATATGGCCACCAAAACCTAGGCCAACAATATAAATAAAACATCTATCTCAAAATGTAAGGCACTCTTATATTGGTCATGACGAATTAGTAACTGTCATCTACAAATTACGCATACTCATTATCAGGCTCACTTGCCTGAAGCATCTCCGTCGCCACCTCCTTGGGATAGGTAAGCCCAATACCTATACAACAAGTGTAAAATCATCAGATTACAAGTCATTGGCAAGAAAATATGCATAAACAACAATAGATATGCAATATCAAATCGAAGTAAAAGACAATATGATCATATGAAGTACAATGATAGGAATCTAATAATAATCAATTATCAATAGAAGTAAATGCCCTATCATAATACTCTAACAATATAGGTAGTCCACATTTGCTAATCGCCATGGGATATTATGTCTCAACCCTCCCATCTCGAATCTAATAGCTAAATGGTATGTGACTCAAGAATCCTAAAATAAACAATAAAGGCTTGGCTTATTCTGCTCCAATAGGTTCGCTGAAACGAAACAAGAACTACCATTTAATCAATTATTCAATCAAATTCAGAGCCCCAAAGTTAAATTAAATTTCAACGTCCACTATAAGTAGTCCTCTTAAAGCCCTTACAACCAAGGCTGCCAAGCCTCAACACCTTGAACAATATAAAAAACAATAATAATATCAAATGGGATTTTAAGTCCAATCAATCCAAGTTCTTAATATAATCCTATCAATAGAAGACAATAACAGTCTATGGAACATGCTTTAAGCATATGAAGAACTCAATTTGGATTAATCAATAATCAAAGGAGAGTTACAATTCAATCCTAGGTCAATGATTGTCTTCTCCACACAAGGCACACCTACTCGGTCTAGGAAGAATTGAAGTTATGATATCCCATCAATAAACCTTGTTACATAATTAATTATTAAATATCCCATTGCCTCACTTTGTCCAAAATAGATATTGGTTGTACTTAGTACATGATCCAAATAATTTGTGAGGGTATGTTAGCTTACAACATTCTCCACTCATAGTCTACCAATTGGTCATCAAAGTAGGGTGCCAAGGTCTCAATACTAAACCTCAAAAGCCCTAAAGAAAATATCATTCAAAAAGAGACCTAGGTTTCCACGACTAGTCGTGGGGTATCCACGATTAGTTGTAGGATCACCATTAGCTTATCGTGAGTTCATTGAAACTGCACAATGCAAGAAATGTTAGGTTTTAGAAATGTAGCCACCAACCCCTAGTGAATAGCCATAATTACACTACTGTGGGCTTACGGCCAATCGCAAGCTCACTGCAGTGCAAAAACCCTTTCATTCAATGTTATAGGTGCCTATCCCAAAATAAGTTGCTTGGGGTCTTACAATTAACTGAATGCTTCTTACAGTTAACTGTTAGCTCTAATAACTTCAAATTGGAGCGTTATTTTAGTAATATTTTTGTGCAACAAAAGTTATTCCTCACAATAGCTGATATCAAAGAAGATATAGGGCCTTGTCATCTCCAATACAAGCATAAACAACTTCCAACTCCTCTAATTCATTTCCATCCAAATCCAAACCTATTCTAGCATGTTAGTTCAAAATAAACATTAATGAACTCAAAAGTTATCTAAGTAGTGAATAGATACTAGAATCAAATGATAGCCATGCATATCAAGCAGTAATTATGAGTATCCACTTGCCTTATGGTGTAAAACAGAGAAGGAGAAAACCCTAGCCAACCCAACTCAAATTTCCTATACAAAGCAAGTAAAAAAGAAGTTAATAAGTTAATCTATAGCATTTTAAGCTCACGATCCAAAACCCTAGCTAGAAAAACTAAAATAACTTAACTAGGGTTCAAAGAGAAAGGGGAAATCACTTAAAAGTTGGGGGAGGAAGATCATGGAGTCCTGGAGATCGTGGTGGCAATAATTGATGGTGGAAAAAGTTTGGTTCTTCCACCAACAACAAGGGAAGTGAAGGAGGAAAAGAGAAAACAAGAAAAAAATGAGAGAGTAGAGAGAGAAATAGAATGAATTGAACTGAAATGGGAGGTCAGTCTCTTATATTTGAGATGAGGTTTTTGGTAATCACAAGTTAAACCTTGATGGACTTTTTGTCAAAATTTGAAGAACTTACACTCGTTGGATCGAAATGCAGTAAATGTTGTAGGAATTAGGTCATCTAACCAACAAGCCCAAAATCTAAAAAATAAAAAACTATGAAAAAAGCCCTCTAAAGTTTTCTAAAATTCCAAACTTCCCCCTTTTTATACCCAATGGACTCGGATCTCAATGAAAGTTCGCACATACATTCCTACTAACAAATCACACTTGCTTAAAATCTAATCAGACTTAATTGAGTAACATACAAATAACTAACCTAGTGACATTATTAGGGTCTAGGACTTAACATAGAATTCCACAATTCTCTAAAGTCGAGGCCTCCATTAGGAGAAGAAAACCATCTTAACTTATCAGGCTGGGAGGTATTATGATGCACAGTGCTAATGGCTTGCAAAAGAACCTGATAGAGAGCTTGAGGAATATGGATAGGGAGATTCTAGGAGTTACTGTTGAAAACATCACGGGAGGAGCAAGGTAGGGGAGGGGGGGGGGGGGTGCAAACAAAGCCATGTATATGCAATGCCTATTCATGAACCATAGTACCTAAAGAGAGATGGTAGGAGAACACCTGCCAACATAATTGGACCACAACAACATCATTGATTCTACTTTCTTTGTAACTTTATTTATGTAGTTTCTACTTAAAACTTTCATCTATCAAGGTTATGAAAGGTAGCTAAAAAGTTATACAGAATTGTAAGGAAACCATGAATTACATGCTCACATATATAATATCAAATCATTCCCAAGAAGTGATATGTAACTTAGATGCAAACTTTACAAGATGCCTATAGATACTAAAAAACAACTATGTTTAGATGTGTTGTCCTATTAGGTACAGGAGTAATTTCCTAAAAAGTGTTAAGAAATTAGTCATCACCTCATCTACATTCTATACAGAATATATGGAGTGCTATGAAGCCACAAGACAAGCTTTATGCTTGCAAAACTTCGTTTTTGGTAACAACATAGCCATGAGATTTGTAAAACAATGACAAGTGTTGTCGCAAATCTTAGCATTTAAATGTTAAGTATCTTATCCTAAATGAGAAGATATAAGATTGTCTAGTATATATTTTGAAGAGATCTCCTTTGATTGTTCATCCTTTAACTAATCACCACAAGGATTTAAGAGATTTGTCATTGACATGAGGCTTATTGAATTACCTTGATATAGATTACTACATTCAAAAATACTTTTGAGATTGATCACTATAGTTCATATTATATTTTGATCATTCTGTCTCCTTGCTTTATTCATTTTTTGTGTATGTACATTGATAATGTTCAATAAAGAGAGATATTTGAGATAAAATATTTCAATATAACCAGTCAAATAATATGATAATCATACAAAAGATGCTGTTATTTATAGGTAGGTGGAATTGTTGAGTGTAATACATCTAAAGAAGTTTATTTTCATTTAGTCACATTATAAAATGTTTTTGTAAGAACCCAAATTTTTTTAATTTTGAAAATTTTAATCTAGACCATAGATTTGATTGTTGTGGACCTCACCCATTTCTTTTATTTCAACCATGTTATTACTACTATTGTTTTATCAAATTGTTTTGGCAATTCATTATTTTCATTTTGATCTGACTAGTGGGACCCATCATGGGATTATTAAACTTGAATAATGTTGATATTAGAGGAATTTGAAGGGTTGTGTTTAATTGGAAATTAAATTAGAGGAAGTTTTTTTTTCTTCTTAAAGGGATGAGTCCTTTCAAATCCCTTTTTAATGTTGGAAATCAATTGCAATTGTTAGTCTTATTGTGAACGTTAAGGGTCGTTTGTTTGTGGTCATTTACATATGTAAATGACTAGCATGTGTAATGATTACATAAATTTATGTTTGTCTCCGCCCATTTACACACCTCATGTGTAAATTGTATGTGAAAATGGTATGTAACTGAGCTCATTTTCACACCTATATTGACACATCTTAGTAGTGGTAAGTGAACCACATGTGTTTTTCATATGGAATGGAATCACATTAAAAAAACGGATGGTGCGTGAGCATTTTTTCCATCATTAATATAGCTTGGGTTTGAAATCCATCTCCCTCTTTTTATGATTCTTTTATCCCCAAATGAAACTTCATCTTTCTACTCCCAAAGCAAAGTACGTTGGAAACCCTTCCTTTACTTCTATACTGCTCCTGCTCTTCTTCTCTCATCCTTTAAGGTATGACATCTCCTCTCTTCTCTAGGTGCCTTTTCTCTTTTCTTAATCCTTCTCTTTATATAATGACAGGTTGATTTTGATTTTTCTTTCCTTTGTTTTTTTAATGGATGTTGATATGGTTGTAAATCTGACAAATGTATATATATATACCGGCATCGATTGTTTTTTTTTTCTTTTCGACGAAAGGGTTGAGATTACATTAGCTAAAACAAGGGAAAAAGTCCCAGAGCCCTATAGGGCATACAGAATCCATTGAAAAAAAGAGACATATATAGAAAGTAAAGATATAAGGAGACAAGCCCACCAACATAAACCCAGGGGGAACCACGTTCATTAGCTGCCTTTATCTTTTTTGGTGAGGAATGACCGAATCAGATTCTTAGGACTTGATGCTTGAAGGTGATAAAATTGAGAACTTATTTATTTTTATTATAATTATTATTTTGTTTTACAGTTAGAATGATGTTTGAATTAGTGAAATTTTGAGCATCGTTTTTTACCTCTCTTTTTCTTTTTCTTATTTTGTTTGGTAAGAAGAGATGAATTTTGGTTGTGGGTTTCTAAAGTTATGGTGAGGAAGGACCTATAGAGATCTTAATTATTATCTGCTGAGATTATTATTGTTGTTGGTGTCATCAGATCAGGAGTTTTGGGCACACAATTTATTTTTGAAATTGGATTTTGTTATTTAAAGTTTGTGTGTGCTCCAGTTTGTGGACTTCTTTTTGTTTTATAAATAATGATTGTCAATGTGGCCTTCATTTGTTTAGATTACCCCTCTAATTTATTTTGGTTAAATAATAATTTGTTACTTCTTTAGTTTGTGAACTCATTTAAACTTTTGATAAAGAATGGATTGCTTTTGTATATGCATGAGGTTAAATTGCACCAGAAATTTAAGTCTTTGTCTTTTCATTTTATTTTTTTTGGTCTTCTTTCCAATTGGTATGAATATGCACACATATATTGTCTACGTAAGAGGATAGTGGGCATTCGCTTTAGTTTGTTGCTTATTTTGAATATGGAAGCATGCTCTATAAAACAATCCATTTCATCAACTATTTTTTGCTCCATTCTATTTAACTAACTTAACTGCTTTGTTTTATAATCTATTGTTGATATCATGGATTTTAAATCTTATCAAATTTTTAGTAACTTCTTTATGTTATATAGAAATAGAGAATGAAATATATGATGGAGATGTTGAATGCATTCATATTGGTCCATCCTTTGAAAAAAGGCAGGGTAAGAGGGAAAAGAAAAACACCACTTGGATGGATGATACAGATGAGCAATTAGTTAATATATTGATAGAACAAATCCGTCTCAGGAGAAAGGATGAAACTAGCTAGACTACAGAAGGGTAAAGAGAGATTGAAAGAAAGATGAAAGAAAAATACAGAATAGAATATGATAAAGAAAAAATTAGAAATTGAATAAAAACAATAAAGAGTCATCACAATTATATCAAGACTTTCATGAGATTAAGTGGCTTTGGTTGGGATGATATTATAAAAAGGGTTACAGTAAGTGACTTAGTGTGGGAGGATTATATCAAGGTGAGTTATTATTAATGTATCTTAATACTATCTTTGTTAACTCAATAATTACTACTATATTTTGACATATTTGACTAATTTAGGCACACCCTAAATTTGGTTACTATCAAGGAAGAAGTGTGGTCAACTATAAAAAGTTTGCTATTATATATGAAGATTCAATTGTTGATGGAAGAGATGTGATGTAGACTAACCAACATCCAACACATTTGATGGAAGCCCCACAAGCAACTGTCCATGATGTGGCAGCAAAATCAAGTAGCTTTGATAAGGGGGATAAGGGTCCATCTTTGAAGGACCACGTGCCAAGAAACGCTCAACTGCTGGTTCTCAATGCAGTGTGCAAGATGAAACTAAAAATGAATATGAACTTACACATGCAATTAAGCAAATAAACACTACTTTGATCTACCTTGCTTATAAGATAGCCCTATCAGGGGCAGATAAACACTACTTTGGTCTACCTTGCTTATAAGATAGCCCTATCAAGGCCAAGGCAAGCTAATATAGTTATTGCTATTGAAGAGTTAGATTTAGACCTTACTTTAGAAGTGATAAATCTCAGACTATTGAAGGATCCACAAGTGGCAAGTCAATTTCTTGCATTTTCAACAAAGGATCAATATCATGCGTGGCTCATGGTGGAGTTAAGTGGTTCTATTTAAGACTGTTTATTATTAAAAAATACTTTTCTAAGATGGGATTGAGTTTGCTTTCTTATTATGTTTTATTTTGAAATGACATTTTATAAATTGTCATGTTATATGTTTAGAATCGACTTTATGTTATCTATGTGGCTAGTTTCATTATGAATGTGATACTGTAGTTATGTTTCTATTTTTCTTAATGTAATCTATGTATTATGTTGATGACTCATGTTGATATATCGTGTCCATTATTGTCTTATATTAGTTCCTTATTCTAATATTTGTCAATTATTTATCTAACAATGCAAAAATAATGGATATAAAGAAGAAAAAGATCGTACTTTTATATATAGTAGCAATGACAATGATTACAGTTTTGCCTTTATGGGGCCATTATTGTAAACAAAGGAGGGTAAAAAAGAGAAAGTGAGTACATGAGTTCTCTTTGTCTGGCCATGTGTTCACTCAGTACCTCATTAGGAGTAATCCCCTCATTCCTATGATTTACCATGCATTAGGACTGATATATTTTTAGAATTACGTGACTTATTAAAAAGAGAAAGGTTATTGTGTGGAGCTAAAAGAGTTTCTATAAAAGAACATGTGGTTATCATTCTAGCTACTCTAGGTAATAGTCAGAGAAATCGTGTAATACAAATTCAATTTTAGCATTTGGGCCAAATAATTAGCAAGTATTTCAATGTTATTCTAAATGTACTTCTATATTTTCTTCTAGATATTATTAAATTTCCTGGACCAGAAACGCCTACTCCAACTTAGACTGCAATGAACCCAATATTCTTTTTCAAGGTAAGTTAATAGCTTCTAATATAGTATTTTTTTTACTTTCTATGAAGTATGTTTAAATTGTTATTATTATTATTTTTGTAATATAATTGTTATTGATGTTGAATGTTTAAATTATTATTAGGATAGGACTGCATTGCTATCATTGATGGCACTTACATTCCAGCATAGGTACCAATTAAAGATCATCAACAATCTTGATGTAGAAAAGGTTTTATTGCACAACATCTAATGGCAATTGTAGATTTTGATATGATGTTCCAATTTGTATGTGTTAGTTTTGAAGGATCAACGAATGATCAAAAAGTTATGTCCAACGTTATACAATACAAGGGGAGTCTACAATTTTCAAGTTCCAGAAGGTAAATATTTATTTCAAAAAATAATTTTAATTTTTAAAAATTAGTTAAGGATATTACAATCTTATTGATACTTGTCATATTTATCATTATAGGAAAGTATTTTCTTGTTGATGCTAGTTGTGGTTATAGGCAATGTTTTACTGGACCATATCGTGGGACACGATATCATCTAAAGGAATTTGGACCTCAAGCATTGGCTCCTAGGACACCCAATGAGCTATTTAATCTTCAACATGTAAAGTTGAGGAATGTTATTGAAAGGATGTTTAGGTTGTGAAAAGGCCGGTTTTTAATTTTAGCACATATACCTCGTTATTATCCTATTGAGTCACAGGTCAAGATTGTAAATGCATGTAATGTATAACACCACTTTATCATGATGAGAAATCCTAGTTCGGATGAATTATATGAGCATCATTATCATGAAAGAATATATATTGATATGGAAGATGATAATCGTCAAAATGAAGAAATCAATAAAGAATTTGATAGTCAATATGCCTATCGCTTGTGAAATGCAATGGCATGGCATTAGAGGTGTGGGATGCTGATGCTAATGCTAATAGGAGAGGTCGATGAATTGACAAGTAGAAACTCTCTCCCTTGTCCATATTGAGTAATATTCATTTTGGATATATGGTGTGTATTTATTTTAATTTGTATAAGAATATTGAATTTTTTTCTGAAATATATATTTCAAATAGGTGCAGTGTATCATATTTTGAAATATATATTTTGTATAGATGGACATGTTTTTCTCCATGAATTTGGTAGACAAATGACTGCATTAATGGAAGATGAGCTACTTTATTTATATGAAATTGTTGTGCTATGAAACTAATGATTTGGGCATTTTAGTTTATATGCACTATGAAACTACATATTGATGGAGAATGAGAATATTTTTGTGTTTTGGAATTACAATTATAGGAATTCCTTTTCTCAACATATAATGTTTGTGGTCGTTTGTTCCTCTTCTCTAAATGGAATGACTTTTTTTTTTTTTTTTTGGAATTGAAATATATTGAGATTATGGAATTAGATTTATTTGTATTAAATCAAAATTCAATGAACTTCATGGGATGAGCTTGTTTATTTGCATAAAATTGAAATATGGAATGAATTTGTTCTTTATATATTGAAACAAGTTAAATTCACAGATGAGCACATTTGTTACTATGGAATAGGAACACAAGGGCCTTCATTGGGAATAGTAATAAACATCTATATATACATATAGATTTTATTATCAAAATGAGTTTATTACATTTTCAAATGTAGTTCAAACAAACATGGTAAAATGGATTGCATTGCGTAAATGATGTGAAAATAAAATCAATAGACAAACATTGCAAACTGAAACTTATGCATAAATGAAAGCATGTTCCTACATATTAAGAAATTTGTAGTTAAATGGTTTATGATTTCATGGTTGTATGTACAAATGATTTAATTTTGTGGTTAAGTGATTTCATGGTCACTTAATACATTATTGTATAAAACTAATCTTTCTCAATTAAATGTAAAATCTTGTAATGCACAGTCATAGATAAAGTTTCAATATAGTAGGGGTAAGTGAAGTTGTATGGAATTTCTTTCACTGGTGATCTGACAAAGTGACTATTCGATATCGCACAGAAAGCACCAAGTTAGACTCCCAAACTAGGGATGATCTCTGAACTGTTTCTTTTGAGGTCTTATTCCATGTTATTTAGCTATAAAAAAATAAAGAGTGTTTTTGCTGTGAAAAATTTGATAAATGTTATAGTTGTGGTCCTAAAAAAAATCAATGAAGTTTTTTAAAATTTCTTTTACTGGCAAACTGGCCCAGTGACTGTGTGATATAGCATAGAAAGCACCGAGTTAGACTCTCGAACTAGGGGTGACCTCTTACTTGTTTCTTATGAGGTCTTACTCCATGTTATTTAGCCAAAAAAAGGAGTATCTTCACTATGCAACAAATTGATTAATGTCACAACTATGGTCCCAAACTTTGAGTGGTCCCAAAAAATTTATTAACATCACAACTCACCAAGTGACTATGCAATATCGTACAGAAAGCACCGAGTTAAACTCCCAAACTTGGGGTGACCTCTGAGCTATTTCGTCTGAGGTCTTACTCCATGTTTTTCGGCTAAAAAAAAAAGAGCATCTTCGCTATGAAAAAAAATTGATTAACATCACAACTATGGTGCCAAAAAAATGCATTGAAGCTGCCTGAAATTTCTTTCATTGGTGATCTGGTCAAGTGACTATGCGATAGAAAGCACCAAATTTAACTCAAAAACTTGGGTTGACCTCGAAATTATTTCTTTCGAGGTCTTACTCCAAGTTTTTAGCTCTAAAAAAGAGTGTTTTTGTTTTGAAAATGTTTAACTAACGTCACATCTACGGTCCCAACAAATGCTGTGAAGCTATCTGGAGTTTCTTTCACCAACGATTGGCTAGGTGACTGTGTGATATCGCACATAAATCACTGAGTTAGATTTCCAAACTTAGGATGATCTCTGAGCTATTTCTTTTAAGGTCTTATTCTAAGATGGGTGAATATAGGTTGCATATATAAATTGAAACCATGAAAAACATAACTTAAAAAATTGACTAATATTTATATGGTGCAGACAATATAGATTCAGAAAGAGAATATCTCTTTCTATTTATTTAGAAACAAATGTTCTTTTAGGATGTTTGATATCATTTGTTCATCCAATTCATCTAAACAAAAGAAAAGGTTAAAATATCTACATGCCTAGCCATTTTTAAAATTATATTTGACATAGTATATAAAATTGGAATCTCCAAGAAGTTTATAAAATTGGAATCTCCAAGAAGTTACAATACAAAGACGTAAAGCAAATCGGAGAATACCAAGCCAAAAAAAATCTGTCAATAAAATATCTCACACATCATAAATTCTAAGCATCTATATGGCGAGCCATTGGACAAAGTATTTCACAATGTTGTGAAGAAACTATTTTATATACTCCACTGAGAACTATGAGTTCAAAATGTTTTACTGACCATAAGTTTCAAAGTCAATCGTGTATAGGTGGATTGCAACGCGTTTGCCGATTATGACCATTATATTTATATTTAGAGCAAGTGATTTTGTTCTTCCCTCGATCTGCTATACGTATTCTCTTCTTCTTGGGCCTACCGGCTTGTGTTTTTTCATGAGGAAACACATGTAAACCAGTTCGCTCCTCCCATTGGTTTATATCTCTCTTACCATATATAACATAACTATAAGTTCTTTTATACACCTTAGAGGTAAACCATTGGTCACAAAAATCACATGGATCAAGACCCCTCATCTTAATTGCCACTACAGCATGTGAGCAAGAAATTTCAAGCAATTCTCACCGACGACAAGTACAACAACGACTAGCCAAGTGAATGATATCCACATACTTACTGGAGTGGACCTTGATTTCAATTGAGCTGGTTGCACGAACATCGAACACCCATTCTATGAGCATATTCACTCTCTTTACTCAAAATAGATTCAGCATAACGTGTAAACCTGGAATTAAGGACAAGAGACTTTTGCCACCAAAACTCAAAAAACTCCTTGAGCTTAGAACAAATTGCCTCAATTATTTTAGTTATGGCCAGTTCTCTAGCCCCCTTCAACAAACTGTCCATGGCTTCGGCATAATTTAACCTGAGAATGTCATATTGCTGGCCCTAGATAAAAGCATTGGTTCAATGCTGCTTTCCAATATCTTCAATGTATTTATATACCTACACATGACTTGTTCTAATGTCAATCATATGGCTTTCATATTCACATGGTCTAAATGCATGAGCAGCATTCCAAAACTTACGACGAATACCATTAGCTTTGTATTTTTCATGAATGTTTTATGAAATATGATGCATATAGTAACAATACTTGGCATTTGGAAAGCATTCTACAACAACCCTTGGGAGTCCTTTCATTCAATTAGACACGATTGTCAAATTCTGAGGTGGCCGCACTGCTAGTGAAAGGCGGCCAAGAACTACTTCCAAGTTTTGAAATTCTTAATCTTCGCTATATCAAACTCGATTGAAAATATCTCATGATATCCATCTTAAGTCACAGCTATGAGTAGCACGCCAGGATATTTTCCACGAAGGTGTGTCTTATCAATTGTAATTAACAGCCTCAGCATAGAATGAAATGATTCTATACTTGAACCCAATGAAAAAAAAACTGCAGAATGATGAATCATCTTCCTGTATAACATACATCATAGTGCTAGGATTAGTCCTTCCCAATTCAAGGCAATAGTCTGATAATATGTTGAATGATTGCTTATATGAACCCTATATCTTATAAAAGGCTATCTCTCTTGCCTTCCATGCCTTCTTGTAGTCTAGTTGAATGCCAAACTCCTTCTAAAACTCAGTTACAATTTCTTTGGGCGTGTATGACTCATGGATACATAGTTTGTCTATGATCCACCCAGCAATAAATTTAGATGTTATTTGCCCATGTATAAGCCCCATCATTGGCTTCGAACAAATATGAGTACCGTTGTATGTCCTAACTTGAAATTCTGGACCAGAGTTAATTATTGTTACGTGAATGCACCAAGGACAGTTAGATTCATTGCACTGTGCGGGAACTTCTGTTGGAGATGTTCTCAAAAGTTTCAATGCAAAATTGCTGTACATTGCACATTTTGCAAGTGCTTCTCTAAAAGAATCATGGTTCTAAAATTTTCTCCCCTTCCATATCTCACTCATGGAGTTAACATTGTGATCATCTCCTACAACAATGGGATCAGGTACCAATGTGTTAACTACATTCAAATTTGGGGTTGCATTACATGGCTCTTCAATAATCTCTTGGCCTATATGAGCTATCTCTTATTGTTTAAGAAGATGCAAATTCATATCCAATTCCTTGTGACAATCTTGTTGAAAAAATTATTTGTGTTATAGCCATAAGAAAATGTTTGTACTCCATCTCGTATAGATGTGGTTTCAAATAGATGTTCATCAATTAGTGATGATCTATTCAAATCTATCTAAATTGATGGTGTCATTGGAAGATTAAACCTGCATAATTAATTAAGCAATAAGATCAGCTTCTTTATAAAATTATTTTTAAAAAGACGTCAAAAGTGCTAAGTATAACAAACCTGTTAGAAAAAATCATTGCTTCATGAGTAACTTTCTTGTCTTCAACTTCCTTAAATATTCTACAACTCATGCATGCCCCGAACTGGTGCAATTTGGATAGCTTCAAAATCAATAATAATAAAAAACCCTTAGATTAATAGAAAAAAGGATTCATGAATATGACTAGATTTAACGTTCATTAAGAGAAATATATAAAATAAAATTAACATATACTTTGGAATGGTCTACTTAGTTATTCTTACAATACTCAAACTTCTATAGATATATAATACTTTGATTGTGCACCTAATCTTTACAACTTTGATTAGCACTTTTCCTCAACATGTCTACAGTCTCTTTCAGCCAAATCTTTTATGCAATACTAAAGGATAACATATACCATGAAATTGGCCCAATTATAATAAATGAAGGTGTTCCATAAAAGGGCTAAAAAGAAATTATCAAGGAAAAATAAACACTGGATGTATAAAAATAATTAATTGCATGAATAGTGTCACACTGGTCAAACAAATCCAACGAGAAATTTCATAGATCAATACATAAATCCAAAATATTAGGAAAACAAATGGAAAAGGAAAAGAAAGAAGAGTAATGGAGATATCTTTAAATTCTTTTGGAAAAATGGAAGAGGTAAAGAAATCCTATTGAAAACCTCATTTAACGAGAGAGACTATCACAGGAACAAAAATGAAGAAACACACTTGAAAATATTATTAAACGATGCAGATTCTTGGAGAAACAGAAAAAGTCATGAGGAAAAAAAAGTGGAGAAATAGACAAAAATAGAAAACGTAAATGTTTTTTATTTTTTAGTTTGTGGGATATCGTACAAAAGAATGTGATGAAAAAAAAAAAAGGAACCCATGTAAGCAACCCACATTTTAGATATAGTTTTGGTCAACACGAGAAAATCAAAGTCTTTTAGTCAAATTCCTCAAAAAAATCTCAAAAGACAAAATAACAAACAGGGGCTCGAGCAGGACATGACATGCTTGCTAGGAAATAGGGTTTTTCCGCATATTTCTTCTATAAAAGGGCATCGTCTCTTTTCTCTCCCACCCGGAGTCGAGAAGAGAGGCGCTTTCCAAGCGAGACAATCGCAGTGAGGTCTGCAGCTCTTTTACTCTTCTTTCATTTCTTACGTTCTTTCTTAGATCTGATCAAGCCTTTGTAGTAGTCTTTGATTTCCTACATAGGTCTGCAAGCTTTGACTTTTTTTTTTCTTTTTTCACTTTCACGTTTCATGGTCTAACCCTTTTAGCTGATGGTGCTCATATTGTACAATATTGCATGTATCACCCCAGATCTGTTGTTTCTCGTTGTGATTGGTCTCAGAAAGTTATTGATGGTTGTTGTCTGTTCCTGTCTTAGATTTATATTTTAGTAAAGGTAAGGGTCCTGATGAAATGAGTTTGTGTGGATCTATTCTGAATGGATAGTTTCCACCTATCTGGCATGTCATCTAACTGGCTAAATTTGTGAATAGATGTTGAAGTCAGTGTTGTAACAAGTAAATTTGTGTGGATCTATTCAGTTGGGTTCTAACAAATAATGATTAACAATTACAAATGGTGATTATACCCATTGTTGTAAGAATTTGAAATCATGCAACCAATCATTCAAGGGGTTGGTTGGGGAAAGGAGAGAGGTGGTGATGTGTGATCTCTTCTTTACCATTAATGTATGTGTAAACTAGTAGTATATTCATTTGAGAGAGGTGTGTTTCCAACTTCTTGGTCTGCAGTCTGCACGTTGTTCATCCCTTGTTTGCCCTTCTAACCTAATTAGTCTTAAAAACTTAAAGATGCTTGGTGACTATTATATTTTGGAAGGCACAAAACATCATGTTGCATGATTTGTGTTCAACCACTGTAACTCACATTTGTTGTTAAACCATGGTTTAACAACTAAGCTGCATGTCATGATGAAGAGGTTTCACTTGCACCTTCGTTTTCAAAGCATGTAAGGACACTTGAAGCCCCTGAAATTATTTCAACCACTTCTGAAGAAAGAAGAATATGTGAAATGAGATAAAAAATAATTATAATAATTTCTTGGTCAATCAAGAAGTGACGTAAGTGGCAGCACAGTGGGCAACTTAGTATACTAATCAATTGATGATACTAACAGTTTTAAAAATATGACTAATCAAGGTCCCTCAAGTTGGACCTAAGGTCCATTAATGGATGCTTATGGCCCATGCCTAGCATGAGGGGCCCATTTAACATAACAGTGCATGAAGCCATTGATAAGGGCGAATCTATTAAAGGGTATATCGCACATCCAAGTTATTCTCTCTCTGGAACTGTTATTGTTTGAATAAGGGTCTCTCATCTATATGTAAACATGCAAACAAAGATGACTTTACATTGAATAAGACTATATGATGACTCCAACCCATTCTATCTTCCACTGCTCACAATTTTAAGATGATTGGGATGCAAACAAAACATTAATTAGGGATGCAAATGGATAACCGAATAACCAGTTACTTGGGGTACCCAATTTTGAAAAAACCTGTTCTGGAACCTGATTTCGGCCCTGATTGTTAATCAGGATTCAGGACTGGTTCTGGATCCATACAGGCTCTGAGCTTGGACCCAGACTGGGCCCGTTTGCAACACACTTAAACGCACCTAGTAGGGTTGCTTGGGTTTTATTCAGTTGCTCTTTCCCTCTCCTACCCCAATGTCCTTCTCCTCTTTTCCCTATTGGCATACAGCAAGGGCAAGGGTAGCTCTCTTTTCTCTTCTTTCTCTCGGCATCCAGCCAGGCACATCTGTCTCTCTCTCTCTCTCTATATATATATATTATATATAAGTTGGCATTCTGCAACCCATCTTAATCATCGTCATCGTCCCCACAAGCCATGGACCATGGTTTTACTTTCCTTGCGCTACATTATCATCATCCCCACAACTAGCACAATCCAATCACTAGTGGTCCACCCCTCATACATCACCAACAATCACGACAGTGCCCTTTAATTAAAGCTGAGGCATTCTTCATTTTTTACAACTCATGGAAATACAAGTACACAATATTCTACCTATTTGCTATGTCAATGCATTGAAGAAATGTATAAAAGAAAGAAATTGGAAGTAGAGAAGTAGAGTCAGAACTGGATCCTGTTTCTCTTGCTGGATTTGGAACCATGTGGCAGGTTCCCGACGAGGACATGATAGCATAACAATTGAAAACATATGAAAGGAGGAAGAAGAGGGTCCCTATCCAGTTATCTTTATGGTTTGATGATAGTTATTGGGGGCCACTTCGAGGATTCAGAGAGGATTGACTGCCAGATCTGGTTTGAAAGGGAATCCACTGTTGGATCATGGTTTCAGAGATATCATTAAAAAAAAGATCATCATGGTTTCAGAGATGATCCATCGTTGTATCATGATTCTATCATAGATCAACGGTCAGATCAAGTCAGTTCACATCCCCCCTCCCCCTCCCCCTCCCCCTTTTTTTATTCTCTTTTTCTAAATGATACTTCACATCCTTGTTATTAGTTGAAGACCTCATGCTAAGATGATTAGAGACAGAAGACCTCATATGCGTCAGGAAGGCCCCACCTTGGGAAGACGCAAATGGGTTGCTAATGGAGCAAGTTGGACCTATTGCCCCCAACTTAACTGGAATGTCCAGCCCATTGAAAAGGAGGGAGGGAGGGAGGGAGGGAGGGAAAGGGGGCTAATATAGGGACGACCACCTGGGGACTTACATTCGGTTTCTTTTTATATTTTTGGGTTATTTTGCATAGTTCAACAGTCAGTTAAGTTGTTATTATTTTAATCATAGCCATTGATTGTTTTAATGGTTGAGATAAGATTTAGGGTTAGTAGTTCATTATATATTCATTATAATGCCTCCTTTTACTGGTTTGTTGAATACAATAAAACCGATGCTTTTGAGATCTCTCCCATGAATAGAAATCTAGTGTGAATCGTCTTGGTGCAAATCCAAGCATCTCTATCATTCTTCATTCTTTTGTTGAGTTTAGTGGTAGATTTTCTTTCCCATGCGCTTGCCCACATATCCCATAATCATTCGAATCCTCGAGAACAAGGATCCAAATAGCATTTGCGGTGGGCGTAGTGGGCAGCGGCCAAAATACTACTTAGTGGGCAATACGTATCGATCGCAGCGATATGCAATAGTGTAATGGGGTGAATTTTTTAAGTCGTAAAAAAATTTGAATCTTATGTAGCAACCAATCTTGTGCTTTTTAAAGTGATTTGGAACCGTATAAGTGGGTAGAGAAAACTTCAGGAAAGGCTACGAAGGAGAAGACATAAGAAAAAAAAACAATATTTCAAACTACGATTGCTTGGCTCTACTAGATTTTAGACCGCAACGCGTCTATTTTCAAAATGGCATAGCAGCCTTAATAGCCGATAATGATGCCACTATGCTACATAGCAGGCGCTTTTTTGAACCATGCTCTAGAAAACCACCCTATAGCATCCAAATTATATCCAACTCATCATAGGACACCCCTGTGTTCACCAAACCCATCATATCATTGGCTAAACCTTCATATCCCCAAGCCCGATTGGTTGAACCTCCATATACTAAGATCCCACCTACGGATGTCCATATTCCAAAATCCCATCAACCAAACCCCATCTACCTAAACCGACCAGCTGAACCCTATCTACCAAAAAACCCATCAGCTGAACCCCTTCATCCCCATATACCAATAGCCAAAACCCCTCTCCCCTTCCCCAATTGGTCTAAACCTGATAATATCATTTAGGGCTATATTCCGGATTTCTGACTATACTTTATTGTTATTGAATCAAATTTCCTTGGGTTCTATCCATACACATTAATTGGGGTTCCTACAATTGAGCCTGGCCCATTCTTGAAATTCTCGATAGAATCAAGAAGCATATGCCTGTCTATACGGTGATCCCTAGGCTAGTGAAGATTGAGTCTTCCATTGGAAACCTCAATAAAAAAAATTACAACAAACCAGCAATTGTGGGATTGTGAAGAGGCCTAAAATTGTTCCGTAATTGATAACTAGGAATTCGTCATATCTTTAGGGTCAAATTATTTTTATTATATAAATTGATTTATAATTGTCAATTGTTATTTGATCTCAAGTGCTTCATTTTAGGCTGGTTTTCACATTCCTGCATCATTCCTGGCCAGAACCATATACACCCATTAGAAGATGGGTCTGGTCCGTCTGGATTTGTTTCCGACTTGCAACCCTAACAGACTAAGAGTCACTCACTAGTCTTTGTTGTTTGAGGGATTGTTTTAGCTAATTAACTCCTTGAAAGTGTAGTTTTTTAATTGTTCCAGAATTTGCATCCACTGCAGTAAAGTAATACTATTAATATAAAATGAGTGGGGTCACTCTTCAACGAACAGAAAAATTATTGTAAAATATATCTCACATTACTGACTTCATCATGTATTAAAATATTGTAGATGTTTTCCTTCCCAATTATAATTTGAACAGATAACTAAATATATGAGTATGTGAGATGATGATATGTGCAGTATTATGTATTACGCTAGACGAGTATTTGGGATGATTAGTGCATTATTACCTATGATACACGGACTCGCCTAAAACCAGAACACACCCGCACTAGATACTTGTGCCAATACTTCATTTCTAAGGTATTTGACATACTTTCTTGAGGCGCACCTGCACCCGATATGCACTCGCATCCGATACTGATGCCCAGTCCATGTAACATAGATTATTACAAATCTGCAATGATTATGCATGAAAGTGTGTTTTGTGGTCCATTAATTATGATGAGATTATGGTGTTGTTTGACCGATTATCAGTTTTTCTTTTTTTTAAAAGGTTTTCACTTGCCAACATTCATTCTTCTCAGTTTTGACTGAAGGTCATTCAGAGCATTCTCTAATGTTTGTGTCCAATGCCAACTTGAGATGCTTTTTGAAATTTTTATCATTCAGCTTCAACTAACAACCATCTATTTTAGACATTTAGGCTGATAACCTTTGATGCCCAGATACTTCAGAATGGGCAACATTTTGGACATTATCATATCTGAATTCTACAAAATACACACACACACACTCTGAAAGATTCTAGTTGTCACCATGTTTCCATGAGAATTATTGGTGTGGCCCACCTAGCAAACCCATCCAAACCGTGCACAAACAGTCCCTCCCTCCCACCCTCTTTCCCTCCTCTCTTCCTCACCTATAGTTACTGATCTCGAGGTCCGGCACCCATCTGAATGGACTGAACCATTGGATGGAGGGTTGAATTTTTTTTTTATAATATGAAAATAATAGACTTGTGGTTGACGGATGATGGGGTTGGGGGTATGGGATTGGGGTCAAACTTGATACATGGGTTGGTCTCACATAGATCTTTCCGTCGCCCTTGTCCCATCCCTAGATGGGACCCACTGTTGGGCCCCACAAAAATTTCTCATGGTGACTCCATGAGAACAGGTTTCACCTAAACAAAGCTTGTAAGATCCATTCCTTTTCCATATTATTGCATATCCCTGCTGTATCCATCATGTATATGGGCAGCGCATTTGATAACAACTGGTGTCATTCCAATTGTAGAAGTGGCTAAACCATCTCCCATACTATCTTCTATTACTGGAGTGCTGCTTCCTTTTTTCCCAAGTGGAGAAAAAAACATGTTTAATTTTGATAATGAAGGGGAAAACAAACAAGTTTAATTTTGATAATGGAGAGGGGAAGACTAAAGTTAACTGCTTGCCTGTGCCTCTTTGTTGCTTTAGGCATTAGAATTAGGCGCCAAGAGAAAAGTTTTTTTTTTTTTTTTGCATGCCGGTTTCTCACTTATAATGAATTTATGGATTAGATTAAGACCATTAGTAATGCATGCCTGATGGCTGCCTCACCAGTATTGATCCCTTTTACTCAAGCAGGTAACTGTGTTGTGGTAAAGATGGCAACGGATGGCTTACAACATCCGTCAATCATTCAAAAGATACATGGGCAATCTTACCTTTTCTCTAGGCCCTCTCCTTATTGTTATGGCAGGAATGCCAGCATCTACAGTCACTCTGGTGCATATGTAAAGAGATGCCTCCAAAGTCCTATTCTTCCTGCATACCAAGGGATTGGGACTCATGGCGTATCACTCATGCCTTCCCAGTCTCCTATATTTGTCCAAGCAGCCTCAGAAAAAGGTGCAATGGGTTTCTTGATTGATTTCCTTATGGGAGGGGTTTCTGCTGCTGTCTCCAAAACAGCAGCTGCTCCTATTGAGCGGGTTAAGCTTCTGATTCAGAACCAGGATGAGATGATCAAGGCTGGCCGGCTCTCTGAACCCTACAAGGGTATTGGAGACTGCTTTGGGAGAACAATCAAAGACGAGGGCTTCCTCTCACTGTGGAGAGGAAACACTGCGAATGTCATTCGTTACTTCCCCACCCAGGTCAGTTGAAAACTGTTCTGATTTTTTATTTTTCTTTTTTAAAAATTATGATTGCATGCTCTTCTAAGTTTCTTATTGTTTCCTCAATGGTGCTTTTATTTGTGCCATATCTAGGCCTTGAACTTTGCCTTCAAGGATTACTTCAAGCGACTGTTCAACTTTAAGAAAGATAAAGATGGCTACTGGAAATGGTTTGCTGGTAACTTGGCATCTGGAGGTGCAGCAGGCGCTTCGTCCCTCCTCTTTGTATACTCCCTTGATTATGGCCGAACCCGTTTGGCTAATGATGCTAAGGCTGCTAAGAAGGGAGGTGAGAGGCAGTTCAATGGACTGATTGATGTCTACAAAAAGACCCTGAAATCTGATGGTATTGCGGGGCTGTACCGTGGATTTAACATCTCATGCGTGGGGATTATTGTGTATCGTGGGCTATATTTTGGAATGTATGATTCTTTGAAGCCAGTGGTGCTGGTTGGTCAGTTGCAGGTTAGTAAAAACATGGAAAATTGGACAATGCTTGACTTTTGGGTTGGTTGACAGAAAGGGAATTGTTGCTAATGGTATTTGTGTTGGCAATTTCCAGGATAGTTTCTTGGCAAGCTTTCTCTTGGGATGGGGGATCACCATTGGTGCTGGGCTTGCATCCTACCCAATTGATACGGTGCGAAGAAGAATGATGATGACATCTGGTGAAGCTGTGAAGTATAACAGCTCCTTGGATGCCTTTAAACAGATCATCAAGAATGAGGGTTCCAAGTCCCTCTTTAAGGGGGCCGGTGCAAACATCCTGCGTGCAGTTGCCGGTGCTGGTGTGCTGGCTGGTTATGACAAGCTGCAAGTGCTCGTCTTTGGCAAGAAGTATGGATCTGGTGGTGGCGGCTAATGCCTTCATTGGAAGAGTGCTTCAGCTGATGGAATGATGATGATGAACAAGGATGATGATGGTAGTTGTGTCTTGCTATCTCTCTAGAGTCGGAATAATTTAAGCCACAGTTTTCTTCTTCAACTGAGGTTTCCTTTTTTCCTTTGTTATGGTGTTGTGTTTTGGTGTTCCTTGATTCTTGACAGCAAAGTAGTGATAGGGGCAGACACTAGTTTTACTGCAAAACTATTTGGTTTCCATGTTTTAGTTATATCTGGTGTGGGTAGATAAAGGTAATTGTTTATGGCTCTTGGATATGTGTTTTGTCTTGTCTAGTTTGCCGTTTTTTATGGCCGTCCCTGGGTCGCAATTTATCACTTGTTATCCCATCTGCCTCTGGATGATTTATAACTTATATTCAGATGATGATACTCCATTGGGGTGTGTTTTTTATCTGTAAAGTTGGATATCCTCCACAGCCCAGAAGCAACATGCACACAATCCAGCTACCGGTTATACAAAGGTACGTACGGACAATCTTTGTCTCCATTAGGGTGTTTGCTGAGCTGAAATGGCACCGAATGATACAATCAATTCTCAGGATTTCAGATCTGGATGACAAGTGGTTTTTGCGACTGTAATAGAGAGGCAGCAGGCTCACTAGCAGAGTAGGTGATTCCTGTAATGAATATAGTAAGGGCTGGAACCTACATCAATCTCTAGCCTCTCGCATTGTTGCATGCTTAAAATTTATCTGAATCTTTGCTTCTCTGGATTTCGTGGCGTTATCATGAGTATGGGTAGGCTCATTGTAGCGGAATTTACATGTGAACAAGAAAACAGAGCATAAAGAAATCAAATAACTATTTTTTCCACGAATATCCTGCTATTTTTTTTTCTACATTGTTATATGAAAAACATGATAAATCTTTAGTTAGCTTTTGCTAAGTACATCATCAATCTACACACATAGCATTTTGAGTTATTAACAGAAAAATATGATGAGAGCATTAGTCCATAAATCTAGCCATATAGATTGGATTTCTTGTTGATGTTCCAAGTCCTACAAAAGTAGGATATCCATTCATTAATGTTACAATTTGGAATCACAGTATCATCTGTCTAAGAGTTTCTCACATCTTATATTCATATGCTGTTTTCCTTCTACGGCCTTTGTCTAGGCAACAGTCTAGCCAGATTTCATTAGCTATATGAATTATGATGTTTGTGTATGCCCAATAAATTTGAATCAATGGATGGATGATGGTAAATCTATGATTATAAAGTTGATTGGACCCATAACAGTCTGTGCCTGTTTGTTTGCATTTTGATACATGTGATAGCAAAACATTTACTCCATATTAGATAAGGGACAATATTCAAGTGCATACAACCCTCACTAAAATGGTGAGGGACACCTTTTTTTTAGGAATGTATTAATATGCAAAAAGATAAAACCATCACGTATTTTTTTACCTTTTTTACCTTGTTAAGTCTAAAAAAGGAAGTGTTTCTCACAAAAATAGTAAGGGATGTATGCACATGAATATTCCTCTTAGATACGATATGATGATCTCTACAATGGATGTGTAGGCTTGTGCAGAAATCTCCACTATTATAGCCTAAAGAAAACGTACATCACACCCCCTGTATTTTAGTGAAAATCAAGATACCCCCTCAATTTTCTGAATTTACACTACATTTATTTTTAATTCACATGTGGTTTACATCCGTACCTCCTCCCGTGTTTGTCATTACAGACAGCTTAAAAAAGGGATGATGTTAGTCAAAAATTTATGTATAATACTCAATTTACCCCCACTCCCATCCTTCTCTACTGCCTTTTTTTCTCTTTCTCTCTCTCTTTCCTTTGTCCAACTTTGGGATCTAGGTAAAGACTAGAATTGGAGTGGTGAGGCAGGGGCGTGCACGGAGGTGACAGCGGTGGGGTGGGCTGTTCCGACGATGGCGCAGCAGTCTTACATCAAATGAGAAACTAGAAAATGCATCAAAATTAAACAGAGATGCCAAGTCCTAAACCCAATCAGCCGTGCACAGGCGCCCCAAACTGAGAGCAACCTTCTATGCCCTTTCCTCTCTTAGCTTTATAAAAACTGAGAAATTGGAACAGGAGAAAAGGAGAAATTGCAGGAGGTGGGGTTGTTGGGTGGTGGTTCTGCAGATGCTGAAAAGGGGAAACGGCCAATCTAACCGAAGAAGAAAAAGTTGTGGAAAGCTCAAGAGAAGCAGAGGAGAGATTGATTGGGGAGAGAGGAGAAATCTTGGTCAGCTTCAATGCTGCCTCTTTCTGCAAACCAGAGGAGACCTAGCCCTCGAATTGAAGTCCCTTCTTGCATTGATGGTGATCCCAACCAGTGCATGGCCCACCAGCAGATTGAATCATTGTCTCTATCGCAAATCTGGAAGACAGATCTGGGCAAAACTGTGCCGATCTTCTTCTGCCTCTTCAATCCGTGATAAAAAAAAAAGGTCGATTTCAGGTCGTCATTTTTTGTGTTTTGTCGAAGTTGGATGTAGGGCTCAGGTGGGCCATCCGATTGATAATCTGATCCATAGATCAGTTAGTTGATCCTGGATGACCCTAGTGGCCTTGGTCCTATGAGGTTTGGACCAGTGGGGCCCACCCATATGCTACCAAACCCTAACAGTCTTGTGGAGGGTCTTAATTGTTCGAATGGTGGAGCTTATCATTGATGTGAAATGCCACTAGAATCTTATTAGGGAGCTCATTGGGCTGATGGAATTTAATATAGAAAATGAAATTTTTAATTAAAGTTGACATTTCATCAGGGTTAAAAGGGTAAAATGGCTTTTTTCGTCATCTCGGTCAGGGACAATATCTGACAAGGGGTGTCAATGTGACTCAAAAAATCGATGGGGTGTCTTGTGTTTTCACTAAAATTCAGGGAGTGTGGATATAATTTGATATAATTTTCTCAAAAAAAAAAGAAAAAAGAAAATGCAGATTTTAACACAAATTGAATTTTCTCAACTCTAGAGATTTACTGTCCCTCCATGGGCCATGCACGGTGAGTGGCCCATACCATAGATGTAGTGGGGCCCACATTGGATTGGGCCGCAATACAGAGCACCCATCAGCCAAGCCCAGACGAAATGTAGCAACGGTCCCCAGTCAATTCAACTCAAAAGATTACTCCACCCCATGAACTGGTCGGCACTTTCCAATCGAGAAAAGAATTTTTTTTTTTTTTTTCCTTCTAGGAGTAGTTCCTCCCAGATGATTGATCAAAACTACTGACAGACCCTAGAGTCACCAACCTTAACAGTTAACATCAACAACTAGGAACAAGCCTTTTACCAAAATGGGTAGACAACAAAGAACTAACCCTTCATCAGCGAAAGAGAAAGGAAAATTAGAAGCAGACACTCAAATCCAACATCAAACATCTACCGGACCTCCACCCCAATCAACAGCCCATTTCAACCAAGCACCCCAAAAACAAGAGGAAATGTTATCTCCCATATTCCATGCTAATTACAAAACTGAAAGGAAGAAAACCAAACCAACCTGAGCAGAGGTTGAAGAAGCAGAAACGAGCACTATACCCTCAAAAACACACATGATTTTGAAGAGGATGGCATCAGATGACACACTGAACTAGAATGCGGACGATGTACGGAAACAGAAAAGGCAACCCCCACCGAAATAACAGAACTGAGTACCCTCACTGAAACACGGAAGTTAAGGTACCAGTATCCTACAATAGGACTAATTGCAGTTAGCATACACGAACCATCCAATCCTTCACTGTACCCAGTTTCAAATGGACTGAGCTATGTGGTCCCATTTTATGATAACAATGCATGTCACAAAGCTGGTGAAACCTCTGAAAATAGTAATGGGGAGACTTCCTTTGTAAACCCGTGTTAAACACGCTTTGCCCCGAGTAAGGGTGCCACCCAGACAAGTACTCACACATAACCCCAATACATGATGCAAATACTTGAAATGTGTAAAACAAGTCATTAACATGTCTGAAATACCTTCACATTATCAGTAAACAATAATGTGCATTTCAATGGTTATCAAATTGACATTACACATAAATAAACTGAATAACCCACGGAATGATCAAGTGTTGCTCATTGAGAAAATTTTGAAATTAAATCCAACTGATGCTAGTTCATCAAGAGGTTAATTAATGTTTTCCAAAAGTTTCATGGTCATTGGAAACCTCTAGGGTATCTCCTTAAGGCAAACAGTAAAAATCTAAGAACTTTCAAATTCTACTCACGGTCCACGGTTGACCACGGTCGACCCTAATAACTGGGTTTGAGAAAAAGTCCAAACCTTTCTCATCAAGCTGTGTCCGCAGTCGACCCTCAGTCAACCGAGAAAAGGGTGCGGTCGACTGCGAGACCTTTCACGGTTAATCGGAGTTCCGGATCTACGAGTTGCAGGTCCCATGTTTCAATTCGAAATTGAGTTTCTTCCATGCTTTTCACTTCCAACAAGTTCCAAACATTGTATAACAATGAAAGAAACATGTTTGCACCATTTTGGATCATCAAAAACCATCATGGATGCATTGAGTTAGGAAATTTCAAGTCTTTGTGAAATTCTCATAAAATCCTTGGAAATCCTTTGAGAAATCAAACCATATTTGCCTAGTTCCAAGCTTTCAACAGCTGTTCTCCTTCACTCCCAACACTAGCAAATCAACCCCTTGAAGTAAAACAACTACTATGGCACAAAGGAGAGGAACGAGAAAAAGAAGTGCAAATAGCAGCAACAACATCACATAACAAAGGAACAAAAGGATAAGAAGATCACAATGTAGTGTTACGTTCATGAATTTGCATTGTTTAGGTATCATTTTAGGATAAATTGTGGGCTTAATTAGGTTAGATGTAGGGAAAATGCATTTTACCCCCTTGTACTTAATCCGATTTCAAAGTGGCCCCTTGTAGTTTAAACTTTTGCACTAAACCTATTTAAATTCACAACAAAAGTGCAAAATGGATATTTGTTAAGGGAACTTGTAAAAGTACCAAATTACCTTCTTCTTTATTCGGTCTTTCCATCCCCTTCCTCCCTCTCACATCCATCTGAAACCTCTAAATCCACCTTAGAGAGACTGGACAATCCCTTACAACTGTCACGCCCCCAAAACTGGGCCGGATCCAAACCCGGTTCCAGGGGTGTGAGAATTGGGGCCAATAAAAATTTTTCTAAACATAAACAGCACGGGCCCCAATTCCGGGTGGATCGAAGTCCTTCGTGAGGCTATGCTTGGTGATCAAGCAACCATAATCACACGCGGAACTAAAATCCATGCTCATCGCAGACGGATATTACATCACAATAAGATAATCAATCTCATTAATAAATAAACCAGAGTCAAGCGCTTGGAAGCATCACAATTAGAGTTAAAATTTCAAAACAACCAAACTTAAATGAATAAAACTAATGGCCCAAACATGGCCTTATTACATAATCTAAAGTTTTCGAACTCAGCACCGCCCTAGGACACCTCAGATGATGTCATCGGTGCTCCATTCAACAACTCCGCCATCTGGCGGAATTTCCTGCGTCGCCTGACCCTCCGGTTCGGCACCGGCAACGGAACCTAGACACCCAAAAGTAGTGGGTCAGATTGACATAATCTGGTAAGAGGGTAAGCTGCAAATAATGGATTAGTCAACTGAATTAAATGATATATTCATTATTAACCAAAATAAATCAGATGCAAACCCCAATGACATGAATGCGCAGAAACGGGTATCCCCGCACATAAAAATACAGAAACGGGTAAATCCCGCATACAGATAACAGAAACGGGTAGTCCCGCAGATAATAACAGAAACGGGTAATCCCGTAGATAATAACAGAAACGGGTAATCCCGCAGATAATGACAGAAACGGGTAATCCCGCAGATAATGACAGAAGGCACAGCTGTATACTATTATCCACAGTATACGCTGACCCGATGGCGTACGTCCACCTCCGAACTGCAGTCGGTCAGATACATATATACAAATATACTTATTTACAAATACATACGTATATCGATGCAGAATGAACCATGATATGAAACCCTCAATCCCAACATTCGATCCAATACCATTTGAGTATTTAGAGTACTTAAATTTGAAAGCGTATTATGAACGTGTGTCAATTCAAATTCTTGAGGGTAAGCACTAATCCACCAACGGTCAAGTTAGATGAATATGCACATGAGAACTAACCCTCTATCATAATGGAAATATGAGTCCACGATGCCGATATACTACTTTTGGTGCCTATCATGTGGTGCATCCCGAACGTCACATTCCCATTCTGCATTTAGTCTAATTCTCGTGTGAACATTCAACTAACTTTCCTAAAAGTCATAATTCAACTAATCCAATTATATATAATTAGTATGTTTTACTAATTGGGTAAAAGATGTTTAAATTTTAAATTCAAATTTAAATCAAGTTATGATCAATGGGGAAAAGGGGGTAATTAATTCCTTAGTTATCATTGCTGTGTACAAATACACCTTATTAATTTATACAAAACTAAAGGTATAACTCCCGGGCCCCAGTTTGAAGTCAAACTCAAATTAAAACCCAAGTTAGACGCATAAATACAATCTACATAAGATTTTATTCATCCCCAATTGCATCTTAGTTAATTTCTAAGCAAACTAAATAAAGTATAAATCTTATATTTACTAACATAAAATTCTAATTACAATTATATAAATATATATATATATTTTTTAAAAAAACAAGTGGCCTAATTACATTAACCTGGCCCAGCCACAACTGGGCCCAACAGCACCCGGGCCAGGCGCTGCCAGGCCCAGCCGGGCTAGGCCTGACTGCATCAACCCAGCCCAGCCGCAGCTGGGCCCAGCAGCACCCGGGCTGGGCGCTGCCAGGCCCAGCCGGGCCTGGCAGGCACCCTGCCCGGGCAGCAGCATGCGCTGCTGCCTTAGGCAGGCAGCGCCTGCTGCTGCCGCCTGGGCAGCAGCGCCTTCTCTTTCCTTTTTTTTTTCTTTTTTTTTTTTAAAATCAAAACTAGACATATAATATTTTTATAAAACCGGAATCAAATCCATGAGTTATGCTCGTTGCAACAAAAGGAGTATAAACAAGTCTCCATTATTAATCTACAACCACAAAGATTTTACCCAAATCAAATAAATCATATAAACAACATGTGATTTAGGAAAACAATCAAGAAACATTATTTGCATTCATCCACTTGCCTGGATTTTGAAGCCAAAGTAGATCTGAAGATCAAAGCTTGGAAGAGCCCACCTTGATTTCCCCCTTAGAAAGCCTCTAGGGTTTTGGTTGAAGAAGAAGAAAAGAGGGTTGGAGAATGGGGGAAAACCCTAAGAGTATAATTTATATAAAAGAGGGGGTTTTTCTAAATTACAAAGAAGGGCCTCCTGCTTTTTAGTGGGTTTTTAAGAAATTTCAAAAAGAGTCTCTGGCCCAAAAAGGGTCCATTAACTCAGGCCCCACTTGTGTTAAATCAATATATCTGACCCTCTTAACCCAACTCAAACCCGACAAACGGTGTGACCCAATAAAAAAATTTGGGACTTGACAACAACCCCCAACTGCGGACCCGTTCTCCATCCTCTATTCAGTGGTGCCAACTTCATCTCCCAAAACCTAACCAATCACACACCACTGCACCATCACCGCACACCACCGCTTTAGATTATGTTCAAGCAAAAAGAAAAAAAAAACGTTTCAGAGCATGGAAACTCATGATCTCCCTACAATAGGAAGATCGTCCAATCTACTTTTCTGTAAATGAATTGGGTTTGGGGTTTAGGGTTTAGGGGTTTGTATATTTTCCATTTTTTTTCTTCTGCTGACATGGGTTTTCTGTTTGCCTCAATGGAAGCTAGGGTTTGCGATTGGGTTCTCTATCATAATGCCATTTTTTATGTATGCTCGATGAGGGTGCATCACTTTCTTGTTTGAAAATTTAGTTCTTCATTCACATGAGTAAAATTTATGATTTTTCCTTAAATTAGTGCCTTTCAGATCTTTAGTCAAACTATGAAATACTTTCTCCATATGGTTTTACATTCCATTTGTTTCGGGTTTTAATTTGGTTTGTTTAATAGTGCAGGATGATGCCCAAATTATTACTGCTTCTGGTGATCAAACTGTAAGTTGGAAATTAATTTTGGTTCTATTTCTTCGCATGTATCACTTTTAAAGTGAAACCTAGCTATTTTAATACTTGATGTATCTACTTACCTACAAGTCTATTAATTTACCTGTTCTGTTATGTTATAACAGTCACTGGACAATTCATTCCCTTTGAGTTTTATCAGACAAAGATCTGGGGATGCAGAGAAAAGGAAATGCATTTGTGTTATGATGGAACACACAGGCAATGTGAAGTCGCTTTCTTGTCATCCATAAAACTCTGATAGGCTTATGGATTTCATAGAGACTCCCAACAGCCTTAATTGAAGTCAAGGAACGAGAGAATATCCGAAGCTGAGCATTATTTATTTACTGGAACAGACCTTGTTATCTCTGGTTCAAGAGATGGATCTTTTGCTGTTTGGGACTTAAGATCCAAGTTTAGTTCAGCAACTCAAAATGGGGAGACTGGGGGGGGGGGGGTGGGGGGGGGGGGGGAGGTTGAGGGGGGTGTGGAGGGAGGAGAGAAGGAGGGAGAATAGAGAGGAGGGAGAGGGAGAGAAAGGAAGACCAAAAGGGAGGAAGGGGGTGGAGGTATTTTGAGACAGTTTTTTCTTTTTTTTCTAATAGGTGTGTAAACTAAGAAATTGTATTTGTTTACATAGAAGTTTCCGTCAAAATAAATGGATTCTATCACTTTTGCACTTCAGTTTTAAGTCTATGGTGGTTAAGTGCAAAAGTTTAAAGCTGATGGGGGCGCTTTGCGATTAAGTCAAAGTACAATGGAGTAATTTGCTTTTTTCCCTTAAATGTACCATTTAACATAGAAATTCATTATTTCATACATTTCCACCTTGACACTAGAATTTAAGTATTTTACACACATTTTCTGCATCATTTATTTAGTTTATGCAATTTGCTAATTTTTTTAAAGAATCTTACTTGGATTAGGACTCTTTTCAGAAGGGTCACAGTTCGATCGGGGCTCTTCAGTACTTCACTAGTTGAACTAGATTGTATAGGAAATGAAAGATAGTATGTCCCATAGAACCCTAGGAAGAATTTTGTGGAGAGTCCTAGTTAAACTAAAACACCTCTCATAGAGCCCACCATTTAAGTAGAAGAAGTGTCCCAAATAGTAGGGCCTATATTAGTTGTAAATTTGAATTACCTCTTTATTAATTCAAAAAAAAAATTTCTGGAGGAAGCTAAAAGCTAAGGAATTTGAATCAACCATAGTTAATCTCTTTTCAGATCTAGAAGTTGTATAGAGATAGAATCCAAACAAAAAGAAAAGCCTTTCCCATTTTCTCAGGACAACCTTATAACTCCCAAATTGAGAGTCGGATCAACACCATTGACCTACCATTGGCAAGCTTTTTCAGAGTAAAAGTCCATGGAGCCTAAGATCGCACAATTCAGAGTTAAATTGACAAAATAATGGGCCCCAGAAAGTTATATGTACATTTTTAGGCGGAATTGCAAACGGAATTTGCATCATTAAAGTATAACTGCTGCACATCTGCGAGGGACCCCATCTGAAGATCAATTAAGGTTTTCAGAAGTTTCCACCTCATCTCATATTATCTCCTAGATTTTTCTCATTTTAGAGATAAATCCAAGCAACAAATCTTATCTCTCAACCACCAATAAGAGGTCCAAATTCAATGAACCTAGAGGGGCTAGAAATTATAAAAGGAGGCCACCATGGAGGCTCCCCCTCATTCCCAGCCAAGGGTGGGTCGTCCCCTACTCTCTCTTCCTTTCTTCTCCACCACTCTTCCTCCCATATTTTCTTATTTTATTTTAAGTCATTCTGGAGTGTCGTTCTAGAAACTAGGATCTAGAAAAGAGATTTATTTCTAAGAGACCATTGTAAAAAGGGATGCTATCAATAAATTATTCTCAAGTTCTTTGCTACATCGGGCTGAGTTTCTGTTCAGAGCGAAAGATGAAGCTAAGTGATCTTTCTTTTTTAATTTATGCTTATTACTTTGCTCTTTTCTTGATTGTCTCTTTGATTTAGTTTTTAAAATAATAATAGGTTGGTTTGTATGGCAAAGGGGGCAACCTCTGTTTTATGTTCTTAATAAAATGATTTTGATCATCTATGCTTATTTTAATAGATTATGCTTAGTGTTATGTTTCCTTTGATAGTCTATGCTTAGTTTAATAGGTGATGCTTAGAAAACTTCATTCTTTTATGAGGTGATGGAGGCCATGGGTTTTGATATTTATTTTTGATAAAAACATGTTTTTGTGAAAGACAAACTTTCTGGATTAGAAGCTTTTTTTTTTGTTTCTGCAGGTTTGAGTTATATTTGAGACCAAAGATTGAATAATTGCATGGATTGAATCGTCTGATTTGATTAGTGGATTATGGATGCTTTTATTTATTTTCTCTTATTGATTTTTTTGCATTTTTAATTTGTTTCTAGTTTTGAGTACTACACCTCACTCTCTTAAATTTTTAAGTTACTTTTAAAGGTTTGGATTTTTAACCTTTAACTTAGAACTTAGAACAGATCTTTGTGGGATCGACCTGTATTTGCTATTGTCTCATGTAGACAACTGCGCAGTTCTAATCTTTAATAAATTGAGTTTCTCACATCAATCTTTTTGCGTCATTGCTAGGGAGCCAAATTTGAGTTTTATATTGAAAATTTGAATTTTTTTGTCAGCTTTTGAATCATTTAGTATAGATCTATCTTTGTTTTGTCATTTAGATTGCATTAGCCTTAATTTGCATTTTCTTATTTTAACTAGTATTTGTTTACATTTTTTTTTGGTGTTGGAAAAAAAAAAACCTTCATCTGTTCAAACAAGTGAAACTCTGCTTGAGCAAGTGTGCTGCATACTCGATTTACTAGACCTCATTCATTTGAACAATTGAAGTCTCGCTCGAACAACTATGTATATATATATGTTTGCATTTTTAGGATTTATTTTTTATTTTTGACAATAATTGAAAAAAAATTTAAATTTTAAGTTGTTTGGATAACTTTGGTAATTTTGGTTTGCTAGAATTTGAATTTTCTTTGCTAACTTGATAAGATAGAGTTTAATTGTTTAGATAGAATTTTAAAATTTTTAGGTTAGTGGTTAGATTGATTTTGCTAACTTTTAAATTTTGCATATATTAGATTGAAATCTTAAAATTGCTTTCTTTTGAATTGTTAAGTTTAGATAGAATTGCTAGAAAATCTTTTTGATTAGTTTTAGATAAAGTGTTTTTTAAAATTAGAATTTTGAACTTTGAGATTAGATAGGATTTCTACAAAATAAAAAATAAAAATAGTTAGGTAACTTTGAACTTTGATTTTATCTCTTAGTTGATTGGATTAGATTAAATAGAAGTTAAAATTTCTTTTGATAAGTTGATAGGATAGAACTTTAAATTAATTCGCTAAGATTAGATAATAAGATAGACTAATTAAAGATTTGATTTTGGATATGTGGCTTTGCTGGAGGAGATTTGAAAGGTTGCCTACAGGAACAGGAAACTGCATGGATTTGCCTTGTGCAAACAAGATTGCTCTTAGAATTTAAAATTTAAAATTGCATGCAAAAAATTGAAAATTAGATAAGATTGATGGGACCATTGTAAGATCTTATATCATTAACCCACAAATCTTTATTTGCAAGTGGGCCTGTGCGATTTAAATTATGCAAACTGTGATTGTTTGCTTAGCATACAATTTAAATTGGATCCATACGATTAGATAAGTGCAATCTACCTAAACAAGATAAGGATTGGATTTCATCACCAGATCCTTGCATGCCTAGATTTAATCATCTCTCACATAGCACCTATCCATTAATTAAAATCAAGTAGGAATGTGACCCTAGGATTCGAGCTTAGCAGGGGAAAGACCACTGACGGTTGCACCAATTGTGCTCTTTGGCTAAAGATGATGCCTAAGAAAAGCCTTGTCCAGAGTGTGGAGACGGTTTGATTGTGTTCGAGCAAAAGGTCCATCAAACGGGTTCATTAAGTAATCCTTCCCTTACCTGGGGGCTGCATTGGTCAACTTTGGTTTCATAAGACCAAATTGGAAGCCTACGTGTTCTCTTTAACCAATTAGGAATTGTCTAGAATTTTAGGCTAACCCAAAGACCATTTCTTGTACTCAATTTTTGTGCTTGACTACTTGTACATCATATTAGGACCATTAGGACCTTGTATAAAGGTTAGGTCAATTTGGTTTTCTTTTCTCATTTATTTTTTTCTTAATCTCAAAAAAAAAAAACCTTTTTCCAAAAATTGGCCAACCCTTCCTCTTTATTTCTTACTTGCATCTTGAACCAATGAAAATCCATGAACTAAAGGGAACTCAATAATTGTGATCATCCATGGAATAACATGGTTGAACTTTTTGAGAATAATGGCAATCCAATGGGAAAGAATTTGATAGTGATCAATTGATAAAGGTCCCATATGACTACTCATACCCCCCATAATCACTCGCTCCTAATATGGACATATGGGGAGAGCCCGTGAAATGGGTAACATGTATAAGTCAAATAGGGACAATCACTATCCCTATAATTGGCAAGACATGCCCGTTACGACAATCACAATCCCTACAATTGGCAAGACAGGCCTGTTGTGGATAATGAGTACCATCCCTACGAATTTACTCCTGGTGGATTGTATGAGTATTTCTCCCAAGATGTCATATGCACCCCCATCCTCCTAGTCATATGTACCACATAATCCCCTTCCACCTGAATGGCCATATGAACCACCACCACCACCACCACCACCACCACCATGTAAGGTTCCGAACCCCACTAACCTTGATTTACGTTAATTAAGTTCGTTTTATATTAATTAATTCGAAATTAGAGGGTTTGGGCTTCGGATAGGTGGTTGGGGCAGAGTGTGGACCCCACTTTAGTAGTTAAGGGCCTTTTCGTAATTTGTCCTTGTACCTCTTGGACACCTCGTCTATGTCCTTTCATGTTATTCTTCTCATAGGTCGTCTTTCATGTTAGGCCCGAGTTGATCCGGACTCATCCTGGGCCAGTTGAGGTCCTTTTGGTTTAAACTGTAAATTATCTAGAACTTATGGGCTTGCATGTAACTCAAGAGAAAAGTTATGTTAAAAAGAAAATCCAACGTACACTCTTCTCCTTCTCTCGTTCAACTGGTTCAACTGGCTGTAGCTCTCTTCCTTCTGGGTTCTTCTCCTCTTTTCCTTGCAATCGAAGTGTTTGGGGAGTTTGGGAAACGGCATGCACAGAGAGTGGCATCCTCCCAACTTCTTCTTGCTTGTTCTCCCTTTTTCCTTTATACCTTGGATAGATTGCTCTTCCCTCCAAGCTACAGCAAATAAGGTGAGGAATGGGCTCCTATTTCATCCTTTTGGGTTTATTAGGGTCTTAAGAACTCCATCATTGACATGCATGTGAATCCCTCTACATTTCATGTTTACTTGTAGAGGCTTGTAGAGGACCCATTTCATTACAGAGACTTTCCCTGAACACACAGCAAGATAAGGGGGTTGAAGCGTGAACATTGCTAGAAAAAGGCAAGTATTAAGTTATATGTATTGCATGCATGGTTGAGTGTGGATAATTTGAGCTAGTTATTGCATTTCCCAATTCCAGCCATTTCTCTGTTATTGTTTTAATTGATGCAAATGTGGTGTGAATCGAGATAGAATGATAAGAAGGGAATAGGAGGTGTGTGAGTATGGGATACTCTCATGGACACTTCAATTGAGTTTCAGAATTCCCTTACAAGTTAGTTCTGTGGCGATCCCGTACAGAAGATTGAGCTACAGAACTATGTTCAGATTTTCTGAAGCTTACGGCGAAACTACGGCTAAGCCATGAGCATTCACGGCTCAAAGTCCAGAGAGCAGCAAAACCTGATTTTGTACTACGGCTCACCTACGGCTAAACCGTGGATTTCACTACGGCTCAGCCGTATCCAGCCCGTAACCTAGCCGTAGGTCTCCCTACGGCGAGCTTCCCAGAGAGCTCGTAAAACCCAGTTTCTTCTACGGCTTGCAGACGGCTGCACTGTGGAACACGATATGGCTACGCCGTGACCTTCCCGTACCCTAGCCGTAGGCTTAGCTCGGTTAAGCCGTCGGCCAATATACGGTTGAACCGTAACTACGCCGAAAATGCGGATGGAATCCCGACCCACTCGGCTAAGCCGTAGCTTTGTATACGGCTAAGCCGTAAGAACCCAATGAATGTAGGCTGTTAGGAACCTCAACGATTTGTAGGACCTTGTATTGGCACCCTCTTATCTCTACACGGGCTCGATGGAAAGGACACAGTAAGAGGATAAATGAATTTCGGATGATTCCCCAAAGACAAGTCATGGATGTTGGCATAAGAAGGGGTGTTCCTTATGTACACAAGGCAATGCCAAGAAATGGCAACACATTGACACCGGATGTCTTATGAATACATCGTGTTGAATGTTCTTGGGGATTGGAAAATAATACTTCATTGGAATGCATTCATATTGTTACGCAATACTATCCTTGACATGAATTGTTATCGAGTTCACTTCCTCTAGCAAACCCCGCGACAATTCAGACCTGAGCTTCTAATGAGTGCGTGTCTGACAAGCCAGAGCTTCTATTGAGTGTGTGCTTGCTAGCCAGGGTATAGCCGAGGTTCGAGCCTTGCGGCTCAATTGTATATGCTTCGTTTCATTATGTATATGCTTCATTTCCTTACACATGATATGACTAGTATGATTGATTCCGAGTCGGCACCACTTAGCTTTGCTCTTTTGGGTATATGTATGTCACCACTACAGTAGGTTTACAGAGGGGTTGTCGACGCTCCTCGAGAAGCTAGCCCGATCCCCTAGCGACCCATACGATATGTATGCTCCCCATTGGGAGAATAGAGCATCGTGGTTGCCAATCAATATGTATGATGTTTCAATTATAATTCCTCACTCATGCATCATGTGTAGTGATTGTTCTTGTTATTATATTATGTTACATTGGTTCTTATGCCTAAGTACTTGCTTAACCGTCGTGTTAACAATGTTACCCTTGGTATTGCAGATTCAGAACCCGGCCCCGACGCGGTCACTGACGCGGCCCCGGAGGGTACCCCAACGGTACCTCGAGGTGTAGGCGACTAAATGGATGGCGACATCTACTACTGGTCATCCTACGGAGAGCGTCTATTTTGGGATATTGTGTTGGGAATTTTTGTATCACATCTTTAAGAACCTTTTGGGAATGTACTTAAAGACTTTCAAAGACTTTAACTCTACTGTATGTTTATATGTTTACTTATGAAAGCATGTGCTCTTGATAATTACTGAGTATTTCGCAGGATGTCGTTTATGATAAATTATGTATGTACGTGTGTCAACTTACTCACATGTTCTTGTGGAATCTCCCTTGTAGGAATTTATGCATAATTCTTCAGGGCACGGGTTTCTATGGGATTACGTATCCACGCCCTGGGGGCCCACTCAAATCCCCAAATTCCCGAGATCAGGGTGTGACACACCACCACCCCTAGAGGAATCTTTAGAGGATCTTTTGCAAACTAACGTGCAAATCCTAAAGACACAAGCCATAGAAAGACTAAACTCAATTAGTCAACCTCTAGAAAAGAATAAATGACATCCTTGGAAGTGAATTCGAATTTCAAAGTAAGGATCCAACATTTGTTGAATATTCTACATATATGGATCATACAAATAATCCTTGGACATCTAAGGTTGACAATGAGCATATAAATGATGGTGTGATGTATGAGTCGGGTTCTGACCCAAACGAGCCTGTGTGCCCCACGACTCCATAGTTTACCCAAATTAATTAAGAGAATTTGGATTTCTGCAATTGTTGACCAATAAAAAATTACAAACATTACAAGTGCTACAGTAAAGACATCATAAACAAAGAAATTCCAAGCCAATGGCACATAAACCCTAGGATTGTGGAATGCCAGGTCAAGTACTACATCCAGATGTTCAGAGTTGATGCAACTCACTTAGAAGACTTCAGATAGGCTCATAGTGCAGCAGTTCAAATTTCGGACTTCATTTGATGACTCAACTCACTAACCACCAAATTCAAGGTTCCTTGTCTCAAAACCATGGGTCATCAGGTCACTGAACACACTCAAGGTTCTTGATTGAAAATTACATGGTAACTCCAAAACATGCGTAGGAATGACACTTCAAAGTTTCAAAGCATTTAAACTTCACTTCAACTCAAACTCAAGCTTAAGTGGCCATCTACTAGCTCCTTGGGGTCAATGTGGCAACTGACATTTCTACATGTCAAAACTAGATAAAACTCATGGGAATGTCTTCAAATACATTTAAGGACTCTCCTTTAAAGTATCAAAACATTGGATATCACCTGGACCCAAACTTAGTTCAAATGGCTGTCTATCAAGCTCTTTCGGGTCATTGTGCAAAGTGACACCTTATGAAGATCAAATAACTTGAAACTCTTGGAGAAAGCTTAAATTATATTCAGGAGTGGCTCTGTAAAATTTCAAGTCAAATGGATGTCATTTAACCTAAGTTCAACAAAAATGTCAATTTTGGTTCAATGACCTCCGAACCTTCGAGTCATTAACCAAAGTCTAGCTTCCAGGTGGCCAAAGTTGATAAGACTTGGATGCAAAGCACAAGTCATATTCAGAAATGACTCTGCAAATCTTCAATCCAAAAGGACTTCATCTAACGCTACTCAGCTATATGTCAGCTTAGGGGTCAGTGACTCCTAAACCTTTGTCACTGACCAAATTCCTCCCAAACCTTTGTCACTGGCCAAATTCCTACTTTTATGAGGCCGGAACTAATGAAATTTGGATTAGAGACTCAAAATATACCGAAGGTCAACTTCTCAAACTTTCAAATCAACTGAACATTATTCAAGTAGAAAACAAACTGATTGCCTGCAATGCAAAGGATATTGACTTAGGACAAGCAACAAATGGGCCATTGATCAAATTCCTACTTCCAAAAATCCAAATCATATGAAATTTATATGGACACTTTAAGATTCCCCTAACATCAATCCCTCAAAGTTTCACCAAGGTCATTTGGGCCTCAAATAGTTGAAATAAGGGCCCATTTTTATAAAAAGTCAAAGGGTGGGTTGCTCAACTTCAAAAGGTCAAAACATGATGAAATTTCTACGTCAAATTCAAAATAATTCTAGGAAATATCCCTCCAAGTTTGTGAAGTTTGGACATTGTTCAGGCCCAAAACTAATGAAAACGGCCTACATAGGTAAAAAGGCCACAATGGGCGTGCTCGTGACCGTGGCTACCATCATTGACACCTGTAAAGGAGTTATGGATGGTTTTTGGAGGTTTTCTCACTTTATTTCGAAGTGTAACTCCTCTACAACTTCAAAAAACCATCCCAACTCCCTCTAAAGGCTATAAAAGCATAGGAAATGCCTCTGAACTAAGGCTCTTTCACTCTTTCAAGACTCTGGCATCCACTTTGAAGATATACAAGCAATCTTCTCAAGCACTTGGCCTGCAATTCCTTCCATTACCTGCAATTCCTTCCATTCTTCTTCCCCTCACAAATTTAAACTGAGAAATGGTTCAGGGCATGAAAATATTTCTTGCCAACACCTATGGAAACTAAACTTCGAGGCTACCAAGGGCCAAAAAAGTTCGACGGGATGAAATTGTCTTCTTTGGTTCTCCCACTTGAAGGGTTTTAGGCCATCTCAAAAGTTGTTAACAAACCTCTTTAGGTTTCATTCTGCTCCTTAAAAACCATCAGAATTATACAATTCTGGCCACAATTGCTTGCACAAAAGTAACCATTCCAAATTTGCACAAATGTGATTTGTAAAATCAAAGTGGTCACTACCAAAGATCATGGATGATTCTAAAATAGGGTTTGGCACTCTTGGTTGCCATTCATCACTCCCAAAAACCCAAAATACAAGCTTCAGCACTTCAAACGTACTCCAAAAGCAAACAGAGGCGAAAACAAGGACAAATAGTGTCCCAAACGGCCACTGCCCGTTAGTGACCATGGGCCATGGTCACTAGAAGGGGCTCAGTGACCATGAGCCACGGTCATCACCACCTACCTTCAATTTTCTGTATTTTCTTCTGTTTTTAATGTATTTTTTTTATTTTCTTAGTTTGGATCACATCTGAGACCAAAGGGAGATATTGTAATTTTCTAACACTTGTAACTAACTTGCAGCCCCGAGGTCAAAGCAATAAACCTATGTAAATAAAAGGGAATTTAATGATGATCTATAATTAATTTCTCATTCTTCTATGTGCTTGAATGTGTGAATGTTGGACTTAATTCCTTCACATTCATTTTCATTTCAAGCACTTTTAGCAATGAAAATAAAGTTTTCAATTCTTCTGAGGAATCAAACATTTTAGATTGCAGATACTACGAGGTCTCGCATGAGACTAGATGATCCAATTTTGTGTGTTCTTGAAAATTGAATACTTGTAATTGTAAAGAATGATGTGGCAATGAATGCACAATTAGATGAAATCATTCTTAAAGAAATTGCCCATCCAAGTCTTGAGTTCCATAAAGCACCCGAAGACAAGGAAACCCATTGTTCCTAAAAAAATTTTTGAATTTGAAGAACTTAGCATGATTTAGACCCCTAAGTCTGAGATTTTGGAAACATATGTGGCTATGTCTACACTTTCAAACCAACATGTTGCCACTGAAGTCTGTATACCCATGCCAATGGAAATTGAAAAAAATTTATTTTGAGGGAATAATGGCTCGGGAGGAGCACCACCTTATTTTTCATTGCTACCTCCTTTCATAAAATTCATTCTTAGAGAGGAGGAGGAATTTTTCACGGTGGTATTTTCTTTATCAAATCACAAAGAACATGTGGTCCTTATGTTCACTAGGCCTAAAGTTCCCATGGTTACATCCTTTTTAGTGCATATTGTGAATTGTGTGAAAGAAAATTTTATTTGGGATCTGGGTGAATTCCACGTTTTCAATCTTTTAGTGTACAATTTTCTTTTCTTTTTAGTATAGATTTTTCTTGTCATATTAATAGAATAGCTTCAATAGCTTCTTTTGTTTTCAATTAATGTTTGTGTTGTCTCTAATCATGTACACGGATCGAACAAGCTACATCATTAGGTCCCTTTTTTCACTAGAACCCTCCATCATTTAATTATTCGTCATGTTATTTCATTCATTTAGGTGTTACATTCCATGCATAACATTGAGGACGATGTTTAGTTTAGATTGGGGGGTGGGAACAAGCATGCTTGTCCATATTTAGATAAACATTTTAGTTTTTCTCTTTATTCTTAGTGTTTTTCTAGCAAAAACAAATTCAAATAAACAAATGGATTAGTTTGGACCTTAGAAAGAATGGAAATAGGATGCTATTGGTTAGGGAACCACTGAGTAAGACCAAAGAAATTTAGTTTGAGACTGGTTACATCAGTGGGCAAATGAATGATTTCTTGATAAGGTGATAAAATAGTTTGGGAATTTGACGTTAAAAGACCCTATGTCGGTCCGGGATGGACCAATTTTGGTTGGAATTTTCAAATTATTTTTTAAGCTTTTAGGAAAAGTTTTTAAATTTTTTGAAAAAGAAAGTTTTCAAGAAAATTGATATGATTCGATGATATTTAGAAATCCGGAATCTCAAAGTTTTTAGAAGGAAGTAAAATGATAGTTCATGTTTTCTAAGCGATGAGATATATTACAGGATTGCCAAAACTTGTTTTTCCCCGAAACACATATATATCTTTCAAGATTTTAGATCGGAAATCTTAATATCGTTTTTATAATTTCTTAGGAAAAATAGGATGACCTTTTGAAATTTAGACTTATAAGTTCTCCTGACACACATAGGCAAGCCTGATCCAGTGAACCTAGGTGTGTTAATTCGGGTGAAATGAGGAAGGCTACCTATTGTTTAGTTCTTAAAAAAGATGATGATAAGGAAAGATTTTGGCCCAAAGCCGAGTATCTATACAAAGTATGTGTATGGATGAATAATGACTAGGTTTGCTTCCTGGAGCATTACTTTTCCTATACCGTATGAATTTAGAAATTTCTGCATTGGAAAAAAGTGAGTGAGAGACGAGTGTTCGTAGGAGCTTTTTGAGGGATTATGTGCAGAAATGAATAATGATTAGGTTCGTTCCCTAGGTTCTGACTTTTCCTAGATCATATGAACTCGGGAACTTTTATGTTGGAAAAAGAAAGTGAGAGATTTGAATTAGGTAAGAGGAAAAAGCTGGTCGTGAGATCCAAGTGCAGAACCACGATATAGTAATAATACTGGTGAGACCAAGTCAATCTACAGAGAGCAATGTTTTTAAGATGTTTCCAACTTATACCTGTCCTAATTAAAAATCAAAAACTAGCCTGAAAGCTAAAAATTACAACCATCATTCCTACTTTCCAAAATTAAATTAATTATAATAAAAGAGACTTACTAAAACTAAAACTCCTAAATCTAAAACTTCCTTAAAAAAAAACTAAGTTACTACAAAATAATAAACAAGTTAGAACTTACAATAAAATAAAAACTAAAATTAGAAAGCTAAAAAAAAAAATAAAACAAATCAACAATGCAAAACAATGCTTGCCATGAAAACAACTAATGCAAACTTTCTTAATATGAGATGCAAAATTTAAATAAAATATGATCCTACTCTAATGCAATCCTATATTAGATTTAATGGCTAAAAATTATGCTCTACTGATGCAAGAACCTAAGAAAAAATAAATTTAAAAATATTCTAAACTGCAAAAAAAATATATACATGAATAATGGTTACCAAAAATAAAAATTCTAATATGCAGTTTGGCAGTTAGTCTTAGTTTAGGCTTCTGGAAATTAAACTTACCATAATCTTTTGAATATGAAACTCTGAGATTTTAAAGTTCACTCATCAAGGTTCAATTCATTCAATTTTTACAGAAAAATTCACTGATTTGATATGTTTATTAATTCCAAACTTTTGGACCAAAAATATGCCCTGTGCAGATTTTCTATGCACAGAATTTCTGATTGGCGAGTGTTTTAATGATTGAAAACCCAACCTTTCTTATTCTTTTTTCTCTTAAATTTTTATAGCACAAATTTAACTCATCCAAAAATAGTTTCTCCAAATTTCAAGGCAAAATAATCTTTCTATGTCATGTTTTAAATTGCCAATATTTGGACAAAAACAGTGATTGTTTGCTATTTAATTTTGCTGTCTTTTTAAATCCAAAATTTATCCCTTTAATTTCCAAAAAAAATCATGAATTCCAGATCTAAAATTCCAATTTCCAAAAACTAAACTAACACATGATATGAATGCATGCTTCTAAAAATTAATCCCAGCCATAAATCATGCAACATAACATAAAAATAAAACAAATAAAGCAAAAAGAGGAATGAAATTTAAATGTAGTCAATAATAAATATAAATGTAATTTGCTGAAAATTAAATGTAGAGATAACAAGAAAAGTAAATGCAGTAAACAAGAATTTAAATGTAGTAAAGGTAGTAAAGGCGATAAAGGTAGTAAAGGTAGTAAAGTTATCTTCTCAAAATTTTCTTTTAAACCGGGTTCATGATTTCTTCAAATATGATCCTAGTATCTTAAGTCGTATATCCAAGCACAAGAAGCATTAATAAAAATATCCACACAAACCATAAGAAAAGAAGAAAAATTTTAAGAAGAATAACATTATATTAACATGTAAAAAATCCTTACAAGAGATTGTCAAATAAAATCTAGAATAATACATGCTAGGATGGAAAAAAAGAAAACCTATTCTAGTTGAAATTCCCGAGGGTGTAGTGTGGCGTTAGGACTAAGCCTCCTTGAGGACTAGGATGAAAGAAAAGAGAGATGAAGAAGATGAAGTGTAGAGATCTAGAGAAGAAGCTCTTTTTCCATGAAGAATATAGGAGAGGGGTGGCCTATTTATATATTTTCAAGTCCTACTCCTTCTCAAACTTTAAAATGTTAAAAATAATAAAAAAAAATGAAAGAAAATGGGCTCCATACAATGCTTTGGGTGTGAGATCCCCTTTTGGGATTTTTTTTCTTTTTATTTTTCTTTTCTTTCCTTGCTTGCTTTGTTTGGAAGTCTCTCTTGGATGCTTCTTTCTTTTTTTGTCTTTGCCACCATGAATTGAGATCTTTGGAGAGATAATTTAGGGATAAGAATCCTCTCTTGGAATTAAACTTGGCCCACATGAGGTGTAAAACTTTCCCTTTTATCTCTTTGCATTGTCAACTTTCCTTTTTTGAAAAGTTCTCTTTGTTGGCTCCAAACTCAAAGAGATCTTCTAGATAATTCTCCCTTGATTTTTTCCTTCATTTTCTTCAGCCAAAATCTGATCCAAAACATGTGTTGGACGTCCATGCTTGCTTGGAGATTATTTTTTTATTTTTTTCAATTAAATCTTCTCCTTCTCCAAAAAAAAAACTCCTATGTGGCTTTCCTTGTCCATCTTTGATAAGATATTCTTCAAATTTTCTTCAAAATCTCTTGAAAATGTGCAACAAATAAATGGACCCCATCTTGGATATTTTACATGTGTACCCCACACATATGCATGTATGTGTGGGACCATAAAGCCAACTTTTGCATTTTTTCTTCCAATTTCCTTTTCTCTTCAATTCTTCTCTCCTTTATCTTGAAAATCAATTCTTTAAAAATGGGACCCATATCATCAATTTCCTACAAAACAAACATACATTTATGTGAAAAGATAATTTTACCCCTGAGATTACAAATGCATGAATGCGGGCCCATTTATCATGAAAAGATAATAAAACTCCACACCAGTTTTCTTAATTTTATATGTATGAACTAATGATGATTAAAATTCAATTTATTTTAGGATAAAAATTATTTTCACAAAACTTTCTAAAAATGGTAGGTTTCATGAATGTAAGCAAAAAGTGTAATTTTTAAGCAATTTATGCAGAAAAATATAAAAATGAATTTAAAATCCATGAAACCATTATATCACACTAAATAAGGCTTTTTCAAGTCAATAAGTCCTTAAAATGGTCCAAAATATATATGAAAATATGCATTTTTAAGGACTTATCAAAAGCTAACTGAGAGTATGTGTGAAAGTTACCTCTACATAAAGGGGAAGATTACCATACTCATTAGCATGAAAGCTACAAACGAAGGTTTGATTCAAAATAGAAAGAGGCCTTTCAAAACAAAAAAAAAAAAAAAAATAGAATGTCAACTCCTCATGCTAGCTTTGAGAAGAAGCTTATAGAGACCCCTAAGTTGAGGAGAGTCGGATTATTTGAGGGGAAATTCTACTTTCAACATAATTGTAGAACATTTGAAAAAACTGATTGGATGTATACACCTGCACAAGGCACACAAGTTGGATATGATTTTGAGAAGGTTTTTAAAATCAAGGATGTTAACCAAATTTTGAAAAGACTGCGATTCTGATTATTCCAGAGGTAAAAAATATCTGACATGACTTGATATTCTTTTGGAAAATTTCCCCAGCTTTGTTTTCTATAGGGTAAATGAATTTTGTGAATATATTCATTGCAAACCTTCACGAGGAACAACTCGTCCATTAGAGGAAACCTAGGGGTTCAAAAACTTGTTGCATAAGCTAAAAGTAGTCGAGAGCCAGCGAAAGTGGTTTGTTTTTATAATTTTCTTTTTTTTAATTAGAATTAATTTAGGTAAAAAAAACTTCTTTTTTCATGAATTCTGCTAAGGGACTCGAAAAATGCTGGTTGGGGGTGTTAAGTATATGATTTGCATTGTTTAGGCAACATTTTAGGACATATCATTGGCTTAATTAGGTTAAATGCACCAATTAACATTGGAATTTAAGCATTTTGCAATCATTTTCTACATCGTTTATTTATTTTATGTAATTTTCCAAAATTTCGAAGAATCCTACTTGGATTGGAACTCTTTTTGGAGGGGTCCCAGTTCAATCAAGGCTCCTCAGTACCTCACTAGTTGAACTAGAGTGTGCATGAGATGAAAGATTGTAGCTCTCGTAGAACCCTAAGGAGGGTTTTGTGGAGAGTCTTAGTTAAAGTAAAGCATCTATCGCGGAGCCCACCATTTAAGCAGAGGAAGTGTCCCAATAGCAAGGTCCACATTAGCTGTAGATTTGAATATCTCTTTATTAATTCAAAGAAGATAATCTTGGTGGGAGATAAAAGCTAAAGACTTTGAATTAGCCATAGTTAATCTCTTTCAAAATCTAGAAGTCATGCAGAGATAGTACTTAATTCAAATTAGAAAAGAAAAGCCTTTCCTAATTTTTTATTAAGACAACCTCTCTTAAACCGGTCATAACTCTCAATCTGAGTATCAAATCAATACAATTGTCCTACCGTTGGAAAGTTTTGTCAAAGTACATTGTTGACATGCAAAAAAGTTTGACAGAAATTCATAAGTAGTTCGGCAAATCAAAAGTTAGGACTCAAACATGATCCAAACCATAGCAAAATAAAGTATAAACAGCTCAAGGACAAATCTTAAAAAGACAACTTGAAGTTTGGAAAGAATGACAAGTCAAAAGACTTCAAAAAAGAAAAAAAAAAGAACCAAGTAAACACCGGCCTACTGAATAAGACAGTGGCCGATGGCATACTAGCCGATAAAGGAAAGTGACTGGCTAACAATTATAAACCTGACGACTCATCAAGTAGCTGATCCAGATCTGGTCAAATCATTCTGTGCAGATTTTAAATAGATTGTCATGATTCAAGTGATGGAGATTCAGCTACCACCTCACATGATTGACTATGGGAAGGAAGCCGACGATACAAATGAATGGTCAGCTACCCCCTTGCTAATCAAAATTTGCTTAATCTTCTACCTCCCACAAATGATTGGAGAAGACTCTTGAAGGCTATAAATACCCCACTTGGGCACCTATTCTAACACACAACACATAGTGCAAACAACATAACAACACAGCCACTAAGGCATTCAAGATTCTATAGATTCTCTTTGAGAAGACTCCGATGCTTCAACTTCTTCAAGTTCTAAGTTTCAACTTCAACAACAAGGTAATTGATCATTTGAAAATAATCAAAAGGATAGTACCTTGGTTCAAGGGGATCTCCAAAAAAGATAAGTCTTTCGAGACTTTCTTTGTTTCCATCACTTAAGAGTTGAAGGTAATGCAGGTGAAACTATGACCAACCGAATGGCATAACAAAATAAGCAATCTGTGAGGGCAACCATGACCGTAAAACCTTCGTTCTAAACTCCCCTTAGAATTCTATATCAAAGGAAAATGAGTAATAGGTTACAAAGATTGCTCAATCGACTTAAAATAGAAAAAGGTGGTATGCATTTAATACGTTCTAGATCAGTCTCCTATATTATATATATATATGGAATTCTCATGTATATTTGTTTTCTTAAGCATTGATCATCTGAGATTGGGCCCCCCGGGGGCTGCCGGGGGGGGGGGGGGGGGGGGGGGTGCGCTGAAAAAAATATACATATAAATAGCCTGCACCCGAGAGGTTAAAATGTAAAAGAACCCACGAAAAATAAACTCGGAATTAAAAAGGTCGAAAAACTCAGTATTCTTTTTCTTATTCCTCCATGTCTTTTCCTCGCCCTTTAAAAGGAGAGAGTAAGGATATGTTTCGTATGCCTCGATTTTCCCCCTTTTTTAGGCAAACAAAAACTATTGGCGCCATCTATGGAGAAAAATGCAAATTAAAGTTTCTGGTTTGATTAACACTTAAAAAACACTCAATGTAAAAATTCAGTATGGAGAGTAGCCAACCCATGTATGGATCAACTACCCTCCCAAAAAAATGGGATCTTTGATCACACTCAAAATGTAATGTGAATGCAACGGATCCAAGTCCAACATTCATATATTTCAAGCATTGAGAAGAATGGGAAAATAATTACAATTCATCATTAATTTCTCTTTGTTTACATGGGTTAAAACGCTCTAACTTCGGGAATGCAAATTGTTTACAAGTTTTGAAAATTTATAACTCCTCCCTCTGGTCTCAGATGTGATCCAAACTTGAAAATTATAAGAAAATACATGAAAATGGACCAAAATTCGAAAAAAAAGGAGGCAGACAAGCGTCACTGATAGACAATGGCCGAATGGCCACTGTTTGTTCGCCTTTTCGCTATGTTTCGTTTCTATGATACATTCAGAGTGTTGGAACTTGTGTTCTTTGACTTTTGGAGTATTGAATGACCACCAAGAGTGCTGAATTCAACCATAGAATCGCCTACAATCTTTGGTAATCACCATTTCTTTGTTACGAATCACATTTGTGTAAATCCAGAAAGGGTGCCTTTGTGAAAGCAACTGAAGCAAAGTTGTGTCATTCTGATCTGACGGTTTTCAAGGAGCAGAATGAAGCCTAAAAGTGTTGTTCACTACCTTAGGAATGGCCTGAAACCCCTTTAAGTTGGAGAACCAAAGAAAGTAGTTTCATCTATTTGTGCTAATGACCTTGAGATTCATCTTCTCTGAGGAACAAATGTGTGTATTTTCCTCGTCTGAACTATTTCTCACCTAAATTTTGGTGAGAGAAAGAAGACAAAAGGGGAAATTGGAAGTGTGATGCTTGAGAAGCCTTGTGATCTTGCTTGAAACTTTGAAATCCCTACTTTTGAACTTCCAATCTTGTTTTAACCCCTTTTTCAAAGCCCAAGTATGCCTTTTATAGGCTTTAGAGGAAGTTAGGACAATTCTCAGTAGTTGTAGGGGAGTTATACTTCAAAATAAAGTGAAAAAACTCTAAAAAACCATTCAGGACCGATTCACAAGTGTCCGTGACCCTGGCTGCGGTCACGGATAAAGGCCTAATTTCGGATTTTTGCATATGTGACCTGTTTTTATCAATTGGGGCCCGAATAATGTCCGATCTTCATAAAAGTTGGAGAGATGCTTTCTAACACTATTTTGAGTGTTGCGTGTTCTAAGTTATTGTCTTCTTACACTACAGGTAGTTAGCTTGTTTTCTACCGCAATGATGTTCAATTAATTTGAAACACCAGAGAATTGACTTTAAGCACATTTTGAGTCTCTGATCCAAATTTCATCAGCTTTGGCCTCCTAGAAGTGGGTTTTTTAATAGTGACTTCCATGACTTGGGGGTTATGGACTCTTAGTTGACATGTAGTTGAAGTAGAGTCAAACAAAGTCATCTTGGCTTAAGAATTTGCAGAACCACTTCTGAGTATGACTTAATCTTTGTGTCCTAGTTTAATCAACTTCGGTCACCTAGAAGCAAAACTTTAGGGGGTCATTGACCCAAAGTTAATATGTTTGTTGAGTTTGGGTCAAATGACATCCACTTGACTTGAAATTTTGCAAAGCCCCTCCTGAATATAATTTGAGCTTCCTGTAAGAGTTTCAGCTAGTTCTGACATGTGGAAGTGGTTGTTGTCACAATGACACTAAGGAGCTAGAAGATAGTCACTGAAACTTAAATTTGAACTGAAATGAAGTCCAAATGCTTTGAAATTTTAAAACATCATTTCTAAGCATAATTTGGAGCTGTCATGTGATTTTCAACCGCTTTGGTAACTTAGAAGCTTGAATGTGTTCGGTGACCCCTAGGTTTTGAGTCAATGAACATCAAATTTGAAGTTTGGTAAGTCAAGTGACCAAATGAAATCTATTAACTCTGAAACTGGAACTGCTGCATTTTGAGCTCATCTGAAATCTTTTGAGTAGATTGGATCAGCTCTGAACACCTAGATGCAGTACTCAACTTGGCATTTCTACAATTCCAGGGTTTATGTACTCTTGCTTTGGAATTTGCTTGTAATATCTTTACTGCAACATTTGTAATAATTTTTTTTATAGGTCAACAATCTTCCCTTAGGTTTGCAAATTTTGATTCAATCCACATAGGTGGCTATAAAACACCTTAAAGTATGAGCAAGCAGCATGGTAAACACTGATTAGATGTAGTCCTTATAGCAGACAAGGTCCATAGGGCTAATTGAAATTGGTTGCGCTAAATGTTGCGCTTCGATTAAACTATGCTTAATCTGACCCATCTCTCCCACTTAGGGACCAATCCCTTTACATCGAAAGGTGTGAAGAGGGTTAGGAAAGAAAAAGGAAGACATGATATTATAAGTCTATCTAAATGGCATGGTAAATACTAAATCACTGTAGTCCTTAGAATAGATGGGTCACAAAAACATGGCCTGAAACCAGTCCTCCTTGCCACCCTCTAGTTCAGATGAAACTTCAGAAGGTGTCACATCCAAATGGATTATAGTTCGAACAATGGTACTGATACAGATGAAAGCATCACTGCTCATACCTTTTCCTTAGCCGAACCCCACCAGTATTCGGTCTTCGTGGCTGAAGGAAATGGAACAAACCCATAAAGTGTGGAGAAAAAAAAAAGAGCCTCCGACAATGAGAGAGATGAAGATGTTGACCTCAATCACTTGATTAAACAGCAAGGAGGGCGGATTGATTAGATTGTCACCTAATTACAAGTCCTATTATTAAAAACAATGGCATCAGATGACTCCAGCCCTCAACGCAAGTCAACCAAAAGCAGAGCCCGCAAAGGAAAAGATCCAGTAGATCAAATCAAGGCTTTGGTAGAAAAAACACCAAAAGCAGGGACTTCAGGGGATAACTCCTTTAGCGCCAGTTGGAAAATAAATGCCAACAAACCAATGACATACAAAGAAGTCACCGACATGATGACCAAGTCAAAGGGAGAAAACCAGTTGAAGAAAAAGGGGTGTTGCCCAAGTGTCCCTCTGAGTTCAAACTGGTCCCATTTCTAAAAAATTACAAACAACCTACATTCCAACCCTATGCAAGTAAGTGATCTACGCATCAGCTGTCACGACCTGAGCCCGAGAATCACGGGCTTAGGATTAACCCCAAGGCATGACACACGTACTCCCGTGCAATTCACACTCGGACCAGAGTCTGAATGGAATTATACAAGGGATATTCACATACTACATGTGTGAAGTGCTTTAAACGGACATTAGTCAAAGCATTCAATATGCGGAAACCTATCAATTTTGCCTATAATTTTTCACTTTTCATTAAACAATTTACAAGTATCATTCCATCCATGAAACAGTATAAATCTTAATATTTAGGGAACATAAGATTATTAAATTAATTCTACTCATCACCTGTACAACCTAAACGTGATACGCACATATAAGCATTTATGCGAAGGATAAGCATTTTATGTAGAGAAGGTAGAATAATGAAGTACAAAGAACTAAAGGATATTCGTAGAAGGGTCAGACTATGCAGGTAACAATCTATATGGATGTAAATATATGCATATGCTAAAAGTCCCTAAATACCCAAAATACTCATCCCGAAGACAATAGTGTATCACTCTTGGCAATTGGATCAGTTGGTAAACTTCCGCTGTCCATTCGTTACAGCCTAAAGGAACCATTGCGGTCTCCTTTTTTGACTCCTAGTTTCTGCTAAATTGGGATCGGGATTTGGGCCTATAACACGATTAGACAACTTGTGAATAAGACTATTCAGCAAAGTATAAGCATAATTAAGGTAGTACCGTTGTGTCTAAAAGAGTTAATGACAAATGATTAATAGAGGTCTATTCAATACACTAGGCATGTTGTACATTTGAAATAAGCATGCTATAAGGATCAATAAGTGAAAATACATACTCTTTAGTTACTACATGTGTTATATCCTCCCTCTACAGATCTTTACGTTGAGAACACCATTGACCGAGCTAGGGTACGAATGGGTCTCTTCATACATGGAGTCTGGAAGCTCCAAAGGCACACTGCAACAGCACCGTTCATATACTACATCAAAGTCAACCCCGCCAAATATCATAAGGCTAAAGCTGGGTGAGCCAGAACATTCCGATTCATATGATTGAATTTGAGTAAGTCATACCATTCGTTTCATTGAGAACCATGCATACATTCATTAAAAACCATACATTATACATTCAATTCATCCTTACTCAATTCAACATTAACAATAGGGAAACGTATATCAATAAATATTTCAAATAGAATCAATTCATTCTATGAGCATTTCAATTCAAAATCATTCTAATAATAGAGGGCAGTAATGATAATTCAATATGCTATACAATTCAAATTAGTAGAAAAGTCAAAGTAATTTACAAACCAACCCTAATCTAGTCATTAATTGTTTCTAACCATGCATGATGATGTAGTTTAAAGTCGTCCGATACACTGTTGTCTCTTTTTTAGTGTCACATTGTGTAAAGAATGTGCATTGAAATCTCTTAAACCAACACCCATGGAGAGGTGCTAGCAAATAGAAACACCCCATGAAAGAATCTCAGCCCTCGAGACCCTTCATGGTATTTAATTGTTCCATTGGTCCCAAGAATAGGGTAAAGGGATCCAAGAGCTAAGGTCCTACAAGGTATTTAGAATACCCTTAATTTAACATAGAGTTTCAAGGTTTTTTCGGCTTAGCCATGTATGGCTTATAGCTTAGCTGTAGGTTGCCGACGGCTTAGCCATAGTTTCAGTCCAATTCACCCGCACCTACGACTGAACTTTAAAATAGCCTACAGCTTAGTCGTATACTATCTACAACTGAGTCACGGTTAGGCTATGGTTTAACCGTAACACATTTCATGATTTAGCCGTAGAATAAATCTGTAATTTTTAGCTTTCTAGAAAGCTAGCCGTAGTGCTCTTACGGTTTAGCCTTAAGCTTCAGGATTTCTGAAGCGGTTTCTATTCAGAACATTTTTCTTCTGATTGCTTATACATGTTACATGACATGGTCTCAAGTAATCATTTTCATTCAATTCTATTACTTTGCACTTCCAATTTCATCTTTCATTCCTTTACTAAAATACCTTAATTGTGCAGATAAAGCAAGAGTACAGGGCCAGAACATAACATTAGCATGCAGTAGAAGCACAGGAATTACAAACTACCAACATTCATTCAACCAAAATTAACTTATTCTTGCCTTGCTTCAAGATTCAAATCACTATCCCTATCTTAGCTTAACTAGAGAAGATGAATCCACTGTACTTGGCCCTAAAATGACATGCATGTAAGAAAACAACGGAGAAAAATGAGTGCATGCTTAAGTCTCCTTGACTTCATTAATTCTACTGAACAAGGGAACTCTGTGAATGAGTAAGAGATCTTACTAAAAGAACCACTAGGAAGCTGTAGGGAGAGGTGCAAGCCAACATCTTCTATTCCAAGAAGGAAGGAAAGAAGAAAAGGAATGGGATGAGGAAATGGGTGTTTGAGATCATACATGGAGGACCCATCTTGCTCACAGTGACAAAAAGGAAAAAGAATGGTGAGGGAGAAGTCTTGCTGGTATAGTTTAAGAAGAGAGGAGCTCGAATAACTGGGTGGCCTCTTTTATATAGAAAAACTTTTGAAGTTTATAAGAAAGCCCATCTAGCTTATTATATTTTCAATGAAAGTCAAATGAGGGTCCAACGAATTCCAAAGGAGTCAAATGCGTCCGAGTCATGTATGAAAGTTGATGAGCTCGACAAGACAAACATAATGGTATCGATATGATGCGTGTATGACATGAAACCATAAATTCTAAAATTACGAAAAAGGGCTCCTATATACCTAGGTGAGGTCAAACCTGACCTAACCTACCTATCCATGACTTGAACTTGACCCACTTGACTCCACAAGACTAAAATATATTTATTTAAGATAAAACCACATTAAATAGCTAATAATCACAATTAGTTACTTGATAATCAACTTAGCTTGGGTTGGAGTTTACATCAGCACTTGATGCACTTCAAGTCCCTACTCGAGAGTCTTCCAAACATAGACACCTTGAAGATTTGCTTATTCGTTGGCACCATCAAGGAAATTGCCTTTGATTAGTGCAGATAATTGCCAGATTATTCCCTCACTTCATTGGTTGTTCTGGAAAAAAAATCCATGCTATACTTCCGGGAGGAAGATCAAGTAATAACTCTAAGCTTCTCAGCAACATCAAACAAAAAGATGATGAGTTTGCCCAAGCCTTCATCAACAGATGGAGGGCACTTTTTATAACTGCATGGAACCCTCGTCATAAAGAGCTGCAGTGGAAATGTGCATGGACAACCATAGGTTAGAAATCTATTCGATGATGGGAGGCTTGAAAATCAAATCCCCATCCAGGGTCATTGAGGCAACTATCCGAGCCAAAAATGTCCACAAAGTATTGGACAAAAAGGAAGGAAAAAGAAGCAACACTATTGCTCCAAAGGCACTAAGGAGTAGGAAGAAGAAAGAAGAGGTATTCAACATTCAAACATCTAAAATGCCAAGTAAAGCTCAAAGCCCAACAAATGAATAAGCTCGTAAGGAGGACTATGAGAAAAGGAAAAATGTGAAGTACCTTTCAATGAGGATATCTAAATTATTTTTCGGTCCTTAGTTGAAAACGGTAAGATCAAACTTTCTCCTTCCAAGAGGCCAAATCAAGAAGGGTAAGTTGATGATCCCAACTATTGTGCATATCATAAATTTATCTTACATCCCTTGAAGAACTGTTTCATCCTCAAACAAAATACCAATGAGATGTGGAAAAATGGGATCATCACATTTGGTAAAAAAAAAATGATCCAACGCCCGTCAAACTCCAAAGATACAAGGAATGAAGAGGCCAATTTAGGACTACTAAAAACATAAGAGGTCTTCACTCCCCGAATGACCTCAAGAACGGAAGAAAGTCTAGCCCTAGAAGAAGGGACACAATCAGGAAGAAATTACAAGGCTAACTACAGTTAGCCTTCTGCTTCTTATGTAAACCCCACACAAAGAGGCACTAATGTAAATGTACTTGAAAACAATAATGAAAAGCCGCGAGGCACATTCAAGTATGATGTGGTTGAACATTTGATGCACATTCCAGCACGCCTGCATATCCTCGACTTATTGCAAATGTCAAAGGAAACCTATGACAACTTAATACAGGAACTGCATACTCTTAATGAGGGAAACCAAGCTCATGTGAAATTGGTTCACTGAATTGAGAAAGAATATCAAAGTCAAAAGACTGAAAACCCGAACGGGTGTCAAGAATGCGTTTCCATTCAAAATGTGGCTAAGGCAATGATCTCCTTTTCAAAAGAAAACTTATAGCTGGCTGAAACCAAGCACACTCGACCCTTTTACTTCACAGCACATGTGAAGGAAATACCAATGCCAAAAGTGAAAATTGATGCCGGACTAGCACTCAAACCCATCACCATAACAGCTTTACAAGAATTGGTTATCCCAACCAATAAGTTGTCCCACATAAACATATCATACTAGGATATAATGGGGAAGTGCAAAACCCAATTGGAAAAATTTGCATCAAGTTTCAATGATGGGACCTAAGCCACACTGCATGTCATCAAAACTAGATTCTGTTACAACAACTTGTTGGGAGGGCGATGGTTGCATGATTACACTATCATTCTGTCACAACTCAAGCCCAGGAGTTCAGGGGTTAGCAAAAGTCAAACCGATGACACATATACTCTCGTGCCTATACACGTAGACTTGGTCTAAATGCACACGCACAAGGGAAGGTTCACACGTGCCAAATCTGTACGTGGAAGCTATAGGTATCAAACATGACCCAACACAACAATTACGAGAACCAGGCATTTGGGCGAAAGATGACATATATCGCTGAAGGTTATACAAAATAAAGCAAAATAAACATGTACAATTCATGGTTGGATTCAATCGTATCTGGGCGAAAGATGACATATATCGCTGAAGGTTATACAAAATAAAGCAAAATAAACATGTACAATTCATGGCTGGATTCAATCGTGACAAATCTCAAAAAGTAGAAGACTCATATGCAACTATGTCCATGGCGCTCTCCGACAGAGTGACTACATCTACTCCTTTAGTCCTGATGGGACCTCGGGGGCCTCACTAGGAGTCTGGTTGACCGACAAGGGGTCGGCCTGGGTATCTAAGCCTGCAACACCAAAGATAACTTATGAATACGATGATTCAGCAAAGTATAAGCAATCACAAGTTAATACATGTTGTATCTAATAGAATAAAGAACATGATATAAATCATAGCATGTCAAGTTCGTATACTAGGCAATTATGTACTAATTAAAGCATGCCATTGAATCAAGAGATACGTGCCGTGTACATAACTATTTGGGTACTACATTGCCATATGCTCCCAAGATAGGGATCTTATATCCGTGCTAAGAACACCATTGACCGGGCCAAGTTACAAAGGGGTCTCGAGTTCCTGGGATCCGGATTCCCCAAGATGTATCCTCACTAGAGCAAGGCCATATAAACTACACCAAATTCACCTCGTCGGGATCCTGAGGTTGAGGCTAAGTAATGCCTGACTATACAGAGTCAATTATGTACTAAACCTTGAGTGGATCGTATATCGTGCATCTTGTGAAAAGCATACCATATATGCATACTCAAGAACATGTCGTATACGTGGGAGTTCAGTAACAGACGTGCTTACTCAAGGTGCTAAAACATAATCGAGTAATCAATAATAAGATGTGAACCAAACAAATCAATCATGGTAAAGAGTGGAGATCAATGCTTGGAATACAACATGTCATGCAAGCAAAGCTTATCATATCGAATCAAGTATATTTACTATCCAATTCTAAGCTAATTATCCAATGTTTCTAATCGTGCATGATGATGTGGTTTTAAGGTGTCCGATGCACCGTTGTCTAGTGTTGTAGTACCATAAGGAGTGCACCGAAGTCCTTTAAACCAACACCCATGGGGAGGTGCTTAACAACTGGATAACGAACATGAATGATTTACAGCCCTCGAGATCATTTACGCATAGTATCATGTTTCGTTGGGCAAGTAGAGGTTACCTACCTGTTACTTCAAAGGCCATACAAGTCTCATTTCTTTCCTCAGCTTTCTTACCATTCATGTCTTCCAACTCAGCCGTGGGTGACCTTACGGCGTAGCCGAAGGCACCTTACAGCTTAGCCGTAGAAGGCTTCACGGCTTAGCCGTGGCTGGGCAGTAGAAGAGTTGTTGATTTGCATACTCTCAGTTATTTTTCAGACACACCCTGTATTGATCTACAGCTGAGTTCACGGTTAGGTCGCGGCTTAGCTGTAGTGCACTTTACGGCTCAGCCATAGCACATTTCACGGCTTAGCCGTGCATGCGCTTGGCTGATTTCTGAATCACTTACAAAAAACCTGTAACGACATGAAATGAGTAAAATCGCAACAGAAAAAGAGAGAGTGAGCTCAACTTGGGCTGTAAACATATTGTCCCGGCAAACTCATGCGAATTAACCAAAATCAAATATATATCAATATGGGTTCATACATATTATGCTTATACTTGCCTCACTTAAGTTCTAACACACCAATTGTTGTCCTTGGGGCTCGATTCACGTTCAACCACAAACCTACTCCCCCATGCATGAAAGAAAACAAGTGACATAAGTGCAAGTCCAGGAAATTGACGTGAAGAAGGAGAGTAGAAGATAGAAATCACTTCGAAAACCAAAGCTCACCTCACTTTCACCCACAAAAGACAAATCAAAAATTAAGGGCCCAACGTCTTCTTCCTTAGCTTGATCGGGAAGGAGAAGAATCGAGAGGGAGAGAGAGAGTCTCCAACGTGAGGGAAAAGAAGAGAGTGAGAAAGAAGAGTCGGTGGAAATGGCCTTATATTAGATAAGGTTATGTTCCAAATTGCAAACAAGTCCAAGGGTTAAGGCTAATTACAGTTCGAGTCAATTCCGGGACCAACGGAACCATACGATATCTTTTGCAAATGACGTAGTTACAAAAGTTAACGAGCTCAACGAAAGACACGTGTTGACACAAAGATGATGTAAAAATGACCATGTCTTAGAAAAACAAATTACAAAAAGGGCTTAATCTACCTAAACCAAGTCAAATTCAACCTAACTACCTATCCATAACCCGCAACGAAATCAAAACAAAAGCAAAATTAACAACTAAAACAACCTTAATTAGTCGCTAACTGGATCAAGCTGGTTTGGAGTATTACAAATTCCTTCCACACTACATGAGTGCCTCAAGTAAATTTATGACAATGGCAAGATGCATTGCGTCTTTTCTAGCAAGCAACGTTTTAAAAGGAAGGATATTTACTTTATAGATGCGGCCATGTACAAAGAAGAGTCCGAAAACTTGAAATCTAAAAGGAATAAAGGTAAGCACCTTTAGTGGCAGAATCAATGGAGATTCCTCATAAAACCAAAAAAGCAAATCTCGAGGAGTCAGATTCGCAAGGATAGCCAACCATGATTGAAGACAAAGACAACCGCTGGTCATCCTAGTAAAAGCCTTTCGGAATCAAACTTCATGAACATGATAAATCACTCTTGGTGAAACATCGATCCATACAAAAGCACAAGGACTGGTCTCCATCACCTAATTAGCCAGAGCCAAGCAAGAAAATCATGAGCCGATGATTGATTTCATCAATAGATGGATAAATATGGTTGAAAGGTGTGAAGACCCCCTATCAAAACAAGTCAGTCATACTTGGTGCTGACATGGACTCCAAAGTCATATCCACTCTAGGACAATCAGAATGAAGATTGAAACCATTAATCAGCTAACCCAAATCGTTGTGAGGGTAAAAAAGAATCTCTTAAAACCAAGCTTGCCAAGTTATCACATCAGCCATGTGACAAGCAGGGTAGAAATAAGCTAGTTACTCATTTTGGGATTGATTTTCCGACCAAAACATGAAGAAAGGGAATCATCATAAAGATTCATTGATAGATGGAAAGACTTGGACAACAATTGTGCTGAGTTGCCATCACCGAAAATGTGCATAACCCCATGACAACATGGAATTCGCTATTACATTTGAAGAACCATGATGGAGGCACAATTCCGATCCTATGAAGAACTGTCTCAGGTGGCTACAAACATTGAAAGAAGTGCTACCCATCTAATTAGGAGGCTAAAAAGATGCTACTCTATGTTCTTTTATGTCTACTACATATGATTCCGACACTAAATCATAACAAAACAGAGACAAATCCATAAAAAAGGGACCACCAAATTAGCCTCCACTTCTGCATCCTTGGCCAGCCTCGACCCCCGTGTATAATGCTCAAGTTTTGTGGTTGGGCAAGCCCGACATAATCCAAACTCAATTGTTTTCTCTTGAGTGGATGACCACTTCTTTAGACATCCCTTCATGGAGATCCTAAATTGAGGATGAGTAATGTTCGACCTTTACAGTTGGCAATCCTGTCAAATAATGAAAAAAATGGGGTATGACTTCCAAAAGCTAGCCTGTCTGGGAAACGAAAAGGCCTCCTAGTCCCCTCTGATGGCTTGACTCCTAGTCAATGGGAGGAATATAGAAGGGAAGGTCATATGACACTCATATATATGGCCACGGATACATTCCTTACGCTAACATCCCCGAAGAAATTCCTGACTTCGGGGAAGAGGTTGTTGTGTCTCTAGATGAATATGAGACAGGTGGTTCTGAAGAAAGACTCTTGGCCTATAAACCAAATGACTAGGCTTCCTTTTAGCATAATGAAGAAGACAGTGAGGGTGATAGTACTCCTCGGCAAGCAACATGGCCCCTCAGGTGGAGGAACAAGCAACCAGAGTCAAGGGGTGGGATCATCCTATTTTAAATGTAAAAGTCAAAGGGCTAATAAAAATAAACCCTTGGAAATGGATAAAACCCTTGCTCAAACCAGAAAATGATTTCCAAAAGGGTTTACAGAGTTGGAAGCTTTCGAAAACAATGTGGAAGAACCTCATCCTAACCCTTCGACCAAGGATCAGGTCCAGGAAATCAATCTAAGAACCCTTGAAAATCCTCACACCACCTTTATAAGTTCTAAAATAAAAGGAAACAAGCTTGCAAAGTACATCAGTTTCTTACGTGAGTTTGTAGACTGTTTTACATGGACCTATGTAGAAATACATGGACTCAACCCAAAAATCGTAAACTATAAGCTAAACATCACTCCAAATACAGAGCTTGTAAAACAAAGTCAAAGGTGGACAAAACCTAACAAGATGGACAAAATTGAAAAAGAAATCCAAAAGCTCAAGGATGTTAACTTCATTCGTGAAGAACAACATCCAAATTAGCTAGTAAGCATAGTCCCAGTCACAAAGAAAAATGGTCATATCCGTATCTGTATCAATTTTAGAGACCTGAACAAAGCATGTCAAAAAGACGACTTCCCACCACCCATTCCAAAACTTATGATAGACAATACATCTGGATATGAGAGGATGTCATTCATGAACGGGTTTTCAAGGTATAATCAAATAAAGATGCAACCTAAAGATGGAAAGCATACTTCTTTTCAAACACCTTGCGGAATGTACTACTACATCGTCATACCCTTCGGACTAAAAAATGCAGGAGCCACTTACCAAAGGGCCATGATGAAAATCTCCAAAGATATGCAACATAAGACTATTGAATGCTACATTGACGACCTGGTTGTCAAAAGCAAGAAAGTAAACGATCATCTGATAGACCTTTGGAAGGTCTTTGAATGGCTATGAAAATTTAAACTCAATATGAATCCACTAAAATGCTTATTTGGAGTTTCCTCCAAAAATTCCCTAGGGTTCATTGTTCAGAAAGATGGAATCAAACTTGACCCTAGTAAAGTCAAGGCTATAATGGAAATGTCTCCACCTTAAACGCGAAAACAACTTAGAGGGTTGTAAGGAAGGTTAGCATATATCAAAAGGTTCATCTCGTATCTATTAAGAAAATGCCAACCATTCTCCAAACTGATGAAGAAAGGGGTCGAGTTCATATGGAATAAAGAATGTGATGATGCTTTCCAAAATATTAAAAGGTATCTCACTAACCCACCTGTTCTCATAGCCCCTGTGTCTGAGAAATATTTCATCCTCTATGCAAGGTCCCTAAACACTCATTAGAGGCATTGCTCGCCCAAGAAAACGATGAAGGAAAAGAAGTTGCTTTCTACTACCTTTCTCGAATGATGATAGGAGTGGAACACAAATATTCGCACATCGAGAAAGAATGATTGGCTCTCATGTTCGCTGTCCAAAAACTACGGCACTACCTACTATCTTACAGGATAAAACCTGATTTCTTTGGTAAATCTAAGAAAAGTACTAGTCTCAAAAGCCAGAGATTTAAATGACTATCTAGCAAAATGGTTCATCCTTTTAACACAGTATGACCTCAGATATGTTCTGGCAAAAGCTGTTACAGGGCAAGCTTTGGCCCGATTTTCTAGCAGAACACTTGCCATTAGAAGGCCTTGAATTTGAATAGGAACTACTTGATGAACTTGCATTCCTTGTAGAAAAACCTGTAACGGAAATTGATTAAGATATTCACTAAACCATGTACTTTGATGAGGCTTTAGGAAAGAATGAGCATTGTCAACCAGTAGCAGAAGTTGGAATAATCATCTACAATCCAGAAAAGACAGATATAACACACTCCTTCTCAATAACCAAGTGGTGTTCCAACAATGAAGCAGAATACACAGCCCTAATTATTGGACTGGAACTAGCTTTGGAATCCAGTTTCAACATCCTAGGAGTCAATGGAGATTCTCAACTCGTCATTAGACAAATGAATTCAAAATAACACCAATTTGCGACCATACCACAAATGGGCTGAACAGCTAAGGGAACAATTCACTTTAGGGAATTCAATTATGTTACGTGATATCAAAATGCCAAAGCAGATTCATTAGCTAGTTTAGTGGCATTGTTGGCTGTACCAGAAGGCAATCAAGTTAAATTTAATCATCCAATAGTGGTTTCTACCTCCATTGGAAGTTGTCCCACTCCAACATAATGCATTAGAGCAACTAGAAATCGAATCTCCTCTTTTGAGAATTCATTTTGGGACTAGCGGGAGGTTTTGATCGATTATATATTGTACAGAGTCCTACCAGAAAATCCTAAGGATAAAGCAAGCATTCAAAGCCGAGCTCTTAAATTTCACTTCGATATGTCATAAAAAACGTTGTACCGAAAATCCTATGACAGGATACTCCTTCGTTGTCTACCTCGAAAGGAGGCAAAGGAAACCCTAAAAGAGGTATACGTAGGCCTATGCGACGTAGATTTGTGGAGGCCAAATTTACATGATTAGGTCTGGAGACTAGGCTACTATTGGCCGACAATGGTCTCCGATGCCATAAAGTTCCCGAAAAGGTGCAGCGAATGCCAAATTCATAGAAACTGCATTTATATACCTCCTAAAAACTTGCACTTGACTTCCATTTCTTGGCCATTTGAAGCATGAAGAATGGACATTATCAGAAAAATCCACTCACCATCAGATCAGGGACATCATTTCAACTTAGCTGCTACGGATTACTTCTCTAAGTGGGCTGAAGCAGCACCCTTAATCGAATTCAAAGTAAGCACTATTATAGTTTTGTAAAAACAAACATCATCTACAGGTTCAGGGCACCGAAACAGCTATACCATGACAATGGACCACAGTTCAATAATGATAAATTCTATAGGTTTTGTGACAAATATGGGATTCAATGCTGTTCATCCATAGCCTATGACCTGTAGCAAACTGCTTGGTGAAAGCATTCAATAAGATGATTTGTAAAATACTAAAGAAAATGATCTCAGACAACAATAAGTTATGGAGCACAAAATTACCCAAGGCATTGTGGGCCTATTAGACCACCGTACGTGACCCTACTAAGTCTTCACCATACACCTTCATGTATAGTTGTGAAGTGCTGGTGCTTCCAGAAATACAACTCCCCTTTTTTCGCATAGCTCTTGGAGAAAAGCTTACACAAGATGAGAATGAAAAATTAAGCAAAGAACTAGAGAGTCATGATGAAAAACGACTAGTGGCCCAACAAACCATCGAGTTATAATAAGCTCAAATGGCCAAAGCTTTTGACAAAAAGGTGAAGGAAAGGTCATTCAAAAAGGGCGACTTAGTTCTAGCTATCAGAAGACTGATCACTCTAAAATTAAAGGAAAATTCTTCCTCAACAAGGTTTACTCCAGTGACGCCTACACTATCCTCACCATAGAAGGGGATCGGTGTATGATGCCAATCAATGGAAAATTCTTAAGCAGTATTACTCTTAAGGCCTTACTTCTTGATCGTGCTCAAAAAGTGATATGAAATGCAATAGATTCAAGTCCAACATTCACACATTTTAAGCGTAAAGAAGCATGGGAAAATAATTACAATTCATCATTAAATTCCCTTTGTTTAAATGGGTTCAACTCTTTGACCTTGGGAATGCAAATTGTTTACAAGTTTTGAAAAATGACAACCCCTCCCTCTAGTCTTAAGTGTGATCCAAACTCGGAAATTACAAGAAAATACTTGAAAAAAGGACCAAAATTCAAGAAAAATGAAGACAGTGGCCATTTTGGCCACTATTTGTCTTGGTTTTGCTTTGTTTCGCCTCTGTAATGCCTTCAGAATGCTGGAATTTGTGCTTTTTAACTTTTGGATTGTTGAATGACTAGCAAGGGTGTTTAATTCGGCCATGGAATCAACTACAACCTTTGGTAATCATCACTTTCTTTATTACGAATCACTTTTGTACAAATTCGAAAAAGATACTTTGTGCAAGCAAACTGAAGCCAAAGTTGTGTCATTCTAATCCTATGATTTTCAAGAAATAGAATGAAGCCTAAAAAAACTTGTTCACAACTTCGAAAATGGCCTAAAGCCCTTTTAAGCGAGAGGACCAAAGGAATGCGATCTTATTCGTTAATAGCCTTGACATTCGTATTCTCTAAGTGATATACATGCCTCTTTTCCTTCTCTGAACTATTTCTTATCTTAAGTTAGTGAGAAGGAGAAGAAAAGTGAACTTGAATGCTTATAGGGCTTGAGAAGACCAGTGATTTTGTTTTAAATCCTTGTTGAAACTCTTTGAACCTCGCCTTGATCTTCTTGGAACTTGCTTGAACCCTTCTTCAGAGCCCAAGTGTGCTTCTTACAAGTTTCAAAGTGAGTTAAGATGGTTTTTGACAGTTATGGGGAAGTTATACTTTGAAATAAAGTGAAATAACTCCCAGAAACCATCGGAAACCACCTTGTAGGTGTCTATGACCGTGCCAGGCCCAGTTTTAGGTTTTTTGCATGTGCGATTTATTTTCATCTGTTTTGGGCCCAAACGATGTCCAATATTCACGAAACTTGGACGGATGTTTTCAAACACTATCTTGAGTATGTCATAGAAATTTTAGCCTATTTTGACCTTCTAAAGTTAGTCAACCCCCTATTGATTTTTCATGAAAATAAGCCCTTGTTTTAGTTGTTTGAGACCCAAATGATATCGGATTGATTTGAGACTTGAAGGGATTGATGTCAAGAGTATCTTGAAGCATCCATCCAAATTTCATGTCATTTGGACTTATAGAAGTAGGATTTTGACCAATGATCCACTTGTTGCATGTTCTAAGCCAATGTCCTTTTATATTGCAAGCAGTCAATGTCACAACCCGATCCCAGGAGTCCGGGGGTTAGCAAAAGCCAAACTGATGACACATGTACTCCCGTGCTTGTACATGTAGACCTGGTCTAGATGCACACTCAGAAGGGAAGATTTACACGTGCCAAAACATGTACGCGGAAACTGTAGATATCAAAACATCATACTAAACAATACAAGAAGAGAGTCCGAAAATAGAGTTGACATATATAGGTAAAGGTTTTACAAAATGAAGCAAAATAAACATGTACAAATCATGATAGGATCTAATCGTGACAAATCTCAAAATGACGAAGACGCATATGCAATTATGTCCATGGCGCTATCCGATGGAGTGACTACATCCACTCCTCTAGTCCGGATGGGACCTCGGGGGCCTCACTTGGAGTCCGGTCGACCGACGAGGGGTCGGTCTGGGTATCTAAGCCTGTAACACTAAAGAAAACGCGTGAATACAACGATTCAGCAATGTATAAGCCATAACAAGTTAACTCATGTTGTGTCTAATAGAATAAAGAACATCATGTAAATCATAACAGGTCACATTCGTATAATAAACTGTTGTGCAGGAAAGAAATATGCCATGTGAATCAATGTATACATGCTATGTATATAACTAGTTAGCGACTACATTGCCATATGCTCCCAAAAGAGGGATCTTATATTCGTGCTGAGAACACCATTGACCAGGCCAAGGTATAAATGGGTCTCTGGTTCCTAGGGTCCGGATTCCTCAAGACGTGTCCTCACTGCAGCAAGGCCATATAAACTACACCAAATTCACCCCGTCAGGATCCTAAGGCTGAGGCTAAGTAGTGCCTGACTATACAGAGTCAATTATGAAAACGCTGAGTAGATCGTAACAAGCATATCATGCGTGAATATTCAAACATATGTCATATACGTGCAAGCTTTATAACATACGTACATACGTGCATTCTCAAGGTACTGAACACAGTGAGACATTCGATGTTACATGAAATAATCCTGCTAAAGAGTGGAGATCAATGAGATTAATACAACATGTTATCAAGTGAATCTTAGCATATCGAATCAAGTTTATTTACTAGCCAACTCTAATCTAATTATCCAGTGTTTTTAACCATGCATGATGATGTAGTTTTAAGTTATCCGTTGCACCGTTGTCTAATGTTGCATTATATCATATGGTGCACCGAAGTCCCTTAAACCAACACCCATGGGGAGGTGCTTAACAACTGGATAATGAACATGAATGATTCGCAGCCCTCGAGATCATTCACGCATAGTATCATGTTCCGTCGGGCAAGTGGAGGTTACCTACCTACTACTTCAAAGGCCATACAAGTCTCATTTCTTTCCTCAGCTTTCTTACCATTCATGTCTTCCAGCTCAGCCATGGGTGACCTTACGGCGTTGCCGAAGGCACCTTATGGCTTAGCCGTAAAAGGCTTCACGGCTTAGCCGTGGCTGGGCCATAGAAGAGTTGCTGATTTGCAGACTCTCAGTTATTTTCAGGTGTCACCCTGTATTGATCTACGACTGGGTTCACCGTTAGGCCACGACTTAGCCGTAGTGCACTTTACGGCTCAGCCGTAGCACATTTCACGGCTTAGCCGTGAATGCACTGGGTCGATTTCTGAAACTTCTATAGAAGAACGGGAAAGACACCAAAGTAGCAAAAACATAACTAAAAGAAGGAAATGAGCTCAAATTGGGATGTAACCATACTAGGCATGCAAGATCATGAGAATCATCCAAAAATCAAGCATATATCAACATGGGTTCATACAAATTATGCTTATACTTGCCTTAATGGAGTTCAAACCCACCAATTGTTGTCCTTGGGGCTCAATTCACATCCAAACACCACTCACAGATATCATGCATGAGAAAGAGAGAGGGAGTTCATGAGTACAGTAATGGAGAATGAGAATAGGAAAGGAGAGAAGAAACCAATACACATACATACCGTGAATCACATAAGAAAGGAGAGAGGACAAGAGGATCTCTAAATCTCCTTCTAGCTTGATTGAATGAAGGGAGAAAAGAAAGAGGAAAATCAAGAGAGAGAGAGAGAGAGAGAGGCGAACGTGAGAGAAGAGAAGAGAGTGAGAAGGAAGAGTCAGTGATGGCTTTATACAAGATAAGATTAAAGGCAAAATTGTAAGAAAGTCCAATTCATAAAACAATTTCCAATTCGAGTCAAATTTGGGTCCAATGGAATCATACGACATCTGTTACAAACAACGTAGTTACGAAAGTTAACGAGCTCAACGAAAGACAACGCCCTAGAAAAACTAAAATTATGAAAAAGAGCTTGGTCTACCTAAACTAGGTCAAACTCAACCCAACTATCTATCCATGATCCGCAACAAAATCAAAACAAAAGCAAAACACAATTAACAACTAAAGCAACATTAATTAGTCGCTAAACTGGGTCAAGCTAGGTAGGAGTGTTACAGTCAGCTTGTTTTCTACTCGAATGATGTCCAGTTAATTTGAAACTTTGGGGAGTTGACTTTGAGGACATTTTGAGTCTCTTATCCCAATTTCATCAACTTTGGCCTCTTGAAAGCAGAACTATGGTCAGTGACCCTATAGTTTGGGGGAAGGGAGGTTAATGACCTAAGCTGACATGTAGTTGAGTAAAGTCAGACGAAGTTCTCTTGGCTTAAAAATTTGTAAAACCGCTTCTGAACATAACTTAAGCTTTATTTCTAAATTTCATCGACTTCAATCACTTAGAAGCATGACTTTGGTTAGTGACCCCATGGCTTAGGGGTCACTGACCCAAAGTTGACATATTTGTTGACTTTAGGTCAAATGGAATCTACTTGACTTGAAATTTTGCAAAATTGCTCCTAATTATAATTTAAACTTCCTCCAAGAGTTTCAGTCGATTCTAATATGTAGAAGTATCAATTGCCACGGTGACCCCAAGGAGTTGGTAAACAGCTACTGAAGCTTGAGTTTGAGCCAAAATGAAGTTCAAATGCTCTAAAACTTCGAAGCATCACTCCTAAGCATATTTTGGAGCTACCATGTGATTTTCAACCACTTTGGTCACTCAAAAGTTTGAGTATGTTCAATGATTCCTAGGTTTTGAGCCACTGAACCTTGAATTTGATATTTGGTGGGTTGAGCGACCAAATGAAGGTTACTAGTTCTAAAATTCGAACTACTATACCTTGAGCTCATTTGAAGTTTTTTGAATGAGTTGCATCTGTTTTGAACATCTGGATGCAGTACTTGACCTGGCATTCCACAACCTTGGGGTTTATGTGCCCTTGGCTTAGAATTTGCTTATAATGTCTTCACTGTAACATTTGTGATTTTTTTATGAGTCATCACTTTTCTTATTCATAAGACAAATAGGAGGCCTTGCAACATAGCATCTAAGCCCTCTACAACAATCAAAGATGAATAAGTCAAGGACCCCGAACAAAGTTATACACGAAAACACCGCTCAACATTTACTCATTTGACCCCTCTCAACCGAAACAAAATGCATAGGCCACGGACCTTGGATAGAGCCATACATTAAAACTCCAGTCAAGGTCCATTTTACACGAATTTTGTCAAACTCAAGACATTTAACACCAAACAACTCAATAAAAAGAAGAATAGCGAACATCCAACAAAAAAAATAAAGTCTTTATTTTAAAAAAAATGTTCATTACAGTCTTTAAAGAAAAATTACACAAAAAATTGTTTAATCTGCCTCTAGGTCTCTTGAATGTCGGTTTTCCACTATTGGTCTAGATGAGCCATATAGGCATGAGCGGCAAGTTCAGTGGCAGCTTTATTAATCAACATTTCGAGGGCATTCTCCACATATTTGATCAAAGCATTTAGCCCTACCTCTTCGGCACCTAATCTATCAGTAATACCCTCCAACTTTTTGGTAAAAGTTGAGAGGGATGCATCATCACCTGCATAGATGGCCCAAAGATCAGACAATCTTTTCTCAACCTACTTAATCTGCTTCTTCTGGAACTTCAAGGATCTCTCATAATGACTGCGCTTCAGGGTGTGACTTACTTCCTCTTGTTCGAGCTTCAACATCTCTTGTTCAAAGGTCTCCTTATTGTAAAGCACTTCTCTTTGATAATAGCTTGAAGGTACTCGCCTGCCTACCTAAGCCATGCCTTTGCCACCTCAAAAAGCCTATAAAAAAGAATAATAAAAGGCCTCACGACCATCATAGCGCCTCAGATGCTCAATGAAAAGTCCACTGCATGATCGAGAGTGCCAACTGACCTTAATCTGGCAGAAGACAAGGCTTGGAGGCTACTGCTCAATGTAAGCCACAAGGTTTCCTTCGCCTAAGCCACAAGGTTTCCTTCGCCACCTCGATGGAATTCTGCTCCTCTTGAGTGGTATATTTCTTATAAGAAGGCTTACCCTCCGAAGAACGACTCCAGCCCACCACAGCAACTTTAGTAGGATTGTCAACACCTTCTAAAACTTACTTTAATCAAGCCACAAGGTTTGTTTCAACCTCAATAGTAGCCATACTAGGAGTTGGAATTTCACTTGGGCACTTCCTTTTCAAAGAAGTTCCCCCCTTGTTGCCCAAAGTTATAGAGGTCGGAGAAATACTGGTACCTCCTTCACCTTAAGCTATAGGAGAGCTTTCAACGTTCATGGCCTTAAGCTATTGCTAAACCCCAGCTATGCTGTCAGCTTTCATAGTGCCGGCATTAGAGACTTTCTAACTTGATCCAGCCGTCGACATTAGAGCATCCACACCTTGGCCAGAACCTTCTTCATGAGACATTTTAAGTACAACATTTGGGCTTGAGCCAATGGACCTCATAACCACTATGGGGTCCATGGTTCAAATTATCGGCCAATACCAATTTGTATCGGCCGATACATATCGGTATTGACCCATACCGGTCTGATATCGACCTGCGAATTGGTTGTGATCTCATATCGGTAAAAAAAACCCCTATATTATTGAGATTTATAGGCTGATATTTTAAAATATCAATAAAAACCGATATATAGGTGGACAATATTTAATGTTCATTTCCACTTATGTACAAATTTTCTCCTCCTTCCAAATATATTAGATGTTACCCTTCTTTTTCAACACCCATATCACTTTTAAGCAATCAAAAAGTTTTATTTTTTATGGATCTCATTTGGAAAAATAATATATAACTCTACTAATGGCAGTGCTTTGATTTTTTTCTTTTATAAATTTTCTAAATGCCTATTGTAATACTTCGATCCCTTCTGAGTCAGATTAGTGGCTCATTAGTGTGCTTTTGTATTGTTTATTTCTTTTGGACTTGGTTTTGGGTCATGGATAGGTAGTTGAGTAGCCTTTGACCAGGGATAGGTAATTCTAAGTCCTTTTTCGTAATTTTGCTTTTGCTTTGAGTGCATCATATTTGCATCACCTTGGTGTCAACACGTGTAATTTGTTAAGCTCGTTAAATTTCGTAACTGTCTCAGACTCATTCGGAGTCAATTGGAGAAGTTAGACCCTCGTGTGACTTGTCTTGTAATTAGCTTAAACTCAGCGGACCTTGTTTTAAACTCCAAAGCTATATAATGAGTCAACTTCCAGATGTCCTTATCCTGCTCATTTTCCTTCGACGATTGCATGCAACAACTCCACGCCTCCTTTCTCTTCTCTTCACTCCTCTTCTCTCTCTTTTAGTTGTCGTTGGATTACACTAAGTTCGATTTGAATTCTCTCCTCTCTGTGATAATTCTCTATCTTTGCTTTAGGTAAGTGGGTTCTTTGTTCTTCTTCTCCAAATTTGGATTTCTCCTCTCTCTTGGTGTGTTCTCATACTGGCATGTGTTGTATTTCTGATTTGCTTGGGTTTTAGTTGGATTGGAGCTTGATCTCAGTGGAATTGACAAAGCCTTGAGGCAAGTATAAGTACCGGAATTGATAACACATATGGATATCTTGTTTGATTACCTTGATTTCTTCCTTTTTGTCTATATGGGATGTTTTACAGCCATATGCTAAGGTATTGGGATCTATTGAGCTTGTTGTGTTAAGTTTCTGTATCAGATTCCAGTTTCTGTACTCAGCTCGAATTCGTTTTCTGTACTGTACGGCTAAACCGTAACTGCGTACGGCTTAAATTCCAGAGACTTGAATTTTTGAATTTTGTTCTACGGCTAGGATACGGCTGAACCGTACATTGTCCTACGGCTGAGCCGTAAGCTAGCCGTGGCCCAACCGTGAACCAGCCGTGAATTAAATCTCTGATCAGTTGAAACTTTCTAATTTCAGTACTCTTATGGTGAAGCTACGGCTAAGCTGTGGACTCCACCATAGCTCAGCCGTGAAATGTATCGATCAGAGGTAGAAGATGACAGGATTAGCCGTGTTTTGAAGGGAACCACGGTTAAGCCGTAGTGCATGTTACGGCTAGGCCGTAAGATGTCTACGGCTAAGCCATAGGTCACCCACGGCTAAGATGTGAGATCTGAAATTCCTGAACTTAAACTTAGGTTAATGGTATGACTTTGTAGGACTTATATACAGGTAACCACACATGTGAACCGGCCCAATGGACTCTTGAACCGCATGAATAGTCTGTTAGGCTGTGACTCATTCATGTGAGCATTGATTTACTGTTAAGCACCTCCCCATGGGTGTTAGTTTAAAGGACTTCGGTGCACGTGAGGATTACATTACAACACTTTGATGGCAACGGTACATTGAATAACTTAAAACTACACCAACATGCACGGTTAGTGACAGTGAACAACTAGAATAGAGTTGGCTCGTAATCAACCTTGATTCTGCGTTAATCTGGAATGCATTGCATATTGAGTACAGTTTTGCCCTCTGTTCTGCTGATCTATATCTATGCATTACGAGATCCTTTTTGCTTTCGTTCTGTATATCTGTTTTATTCTTCGCCCTGTATGATGCTTTGAGCTATGCTATGCTTTGACTTATTTCCGTTCTGCTCTGTATATCTCTGGCTTTGAAATCTCTGTTTCAGTGGGTATTCCCTGGTGGCTCTGCCCAGAGATTAATACGTAAGGATAAGATCCGGTTTTTGTCATCGGTGAGTCCAAAGCGGATAATCTCCCTTCTCCTTAGATTTGATTTGATTGGTATCAGTCTGGCTCTACTCAGCCTCAGCCCTAGGATACCCGACGGGGTTACCTCTGGCTTGGTTCTCTGTGCTTTGTATCGCTGAAGCGTAGCTTTGTCTTGGGACCCCGGAACCCAGGAAACCGAGACCCACTTGTACCCTTGGCCAGGTCGGTGGTGTTCTCATCTGTCTGCTCTGCTCACTAACTGAGAGAATATGGCCAACGTAGTAGCCACCTAGTTCAGTATTTCTATGCTTTGATTCGTTTATCATGTTTTAAATTCTATGCATGATTTGCTTAGCATACTAATCTGAAACTCTGTGTGTAACCTTTCTCATTATTCAATTTGATACTATGAGTGTTTCGTCCCTGTTACTTATATTTGTTGGATCGTTGTATTCACTGTGTTGTCTGTGGTGTTGCAGGCACAACTCCCTTGCCCAGCTCCCCAGCGGTCGAGGAGGCTGCAGGGCAGAGCTTAGAGACACCCTCAGGCCTAGCAGAGTGGGCTTGATCGCCTCTGCCTAGTGCGTACCTGCATATCATCATGGTTTTGGTTTTTGGAGATCATGTATTTTGTACTTGGGACTTTGTCACTCTTGTATATTATTTGTATATCTTTATTTTAGGTGTATTTTGGTGTGTACTTAGACTTGTATTTGGTTTTATCGTCATGTATGTTATCTTCGTCTTTTCTTATATCGCAGTTGGTTTTTCGCTCGTTTTCTTTGTTTTGGCTTCCGCTATTTCGTTTGTTTTGCCGGCTCTGATATCTACAGCTTCCGCGTACGCTTAATCCGCACGTGTTAGATCCCTTGTGTGTGTGCATCTGGATTGGGTTTGGATGCACGTGCACGGGAGTACATGTGTCACTGGTTTGGCTTTTCGTTAACCCCCGATTTCTGGGCTTGGGTTATGACACCTATTTAGAAATAGCTTAGAAATAAGGATTGCATGTTATTTTTGTTATTGATATATTTCATTCTCTTTTATTTATACATATTGAGGATAGATCTACTAATTGGGATTTTGAGAATTAAGGTTTTTTATGAAATTGTTTAGAGTGTGTTTAAAATGCTTATGGCCTAGATAATTCACAAGTCAAAATTATGATTGCATAGCTCATAAGTAATAATTATGATTGCATTTCATAAAACTTATGAGATTTCAATTTTAGTATAAATATGTAAATATATTCAATTATAAATATATTTATATAATTTTAATTAAGACAGCGATATCAGGTGTTATGACTTGTGGGGATCAATATTTTAATTTGTAGCTGTTACTAATGGAAAAAAATATTGTTTTCCAGCATTTTACAACATTTTAGATCTTTTGGAAATTTTTTCAAATTTTTTTGGGGTAGAAAGAATTTTCACACAGCAACAACTGCGACAGATCGCGAACCATGACCTATACCACAATTTTATTCCATGGTGGGGTTAGCCTCCTACTTTACAGCAATCTCATCCAAAATCATAAGCTTAACAATAGCTGATGCGACTCCTTTAACTTGTGCCACAACTAGCTCAACCTTGTCTTGTCAGCTTCCATATGGACCCTGAAATGAAGACACCTTTGAAATATCCTTTTCAAGATATTTAGTGAGATCTCTTACAAAATAACACATACTTGAAAGCATCTATTGAGAAAAACTTTCATCCAGGACAATTGGTTCAATTTGTGTGGCCCCATTCCCTACAGGAAGCAACTACTCGTGGGCTACAAGTGGCTTTGATCTTGGCTCAACTACTAGGCTCAACCAGATTAAGCTGTGTCTTTGATTGTTCTATAAACAAACAAAGAAAAGATAGTCAAAATCAAAAGAGGAAGAAAAAAAAGAAAGAAGCAAGCAAACAAAAGATGATCACCTTCAATAATGGGAATAGTCTCATAACCAGCCTCTTTTACGATTTTCTCACTTGAGGCCTTCGACAGCAAAGGAGCCTGTTGAATATGAGGAACGACTTCTATAGATCGTGGATAGCTAGTCCCTAATGTTTGACCCTCTCCTCCAGATTCTGAAACAAAAAGGACAATAACACCAAAACAAAAAAATGAAAAGACTAATAAAGATAAGAGAGAGAGAGAGGAAGGTAACACAACACCATAATCATCAATAGCCGTTATCACTGGGCTTGCCATTGTCTCCCCTTCTGAAACAGATGCTTCTATCTCTACAAAGGAAAAGATAAAAGTCGTCACAGAGGTTATACCAACAACAACTAAAAGAAACAAGAAAAAGAACAAACAAACTCACCCACAGCAAGCCGGGCAAACTTGCGAGTCTTCGGATGCTAAACCTTCCTAGGATCGACAACGTGAGGACTAGAACCATCCACCTTCTTCTTCCATGAATGCCTAAGGATTGACCGTCACTACTTTGGGAATAGACTTAGAAGAAGAACCGCCAATAACTTAAGCCGGCGAAGAAGAAACTAATGAAACAGTAGCACAAGGACACTCTACCGCTAGATCTACAAAGGCACCATAGGTATCCTCATCACGATGATATCCCAAAAGTAAGGGAGACTAGCCTCGAACGTATTGCTCATAAACTCTTTTTATGGGCTTCTTAGCATTAGCCTCCGCCTTCTTAAAGATACCCTACATGATGCTAGTTCTATGAACCTCACGAAGAGCTGAACAACTTTTTACAAACCATTGGGCAAAACCAGAAATCACCTTAGCATCCTCCTCCCGAGGGTAAAGGAACATAGCCCCTATCTCAGCAACATTGAAAAATTCCCATGTAGTATGGGCATCCAACAATGCACCTTGACTACACCTTAAGCTACCATGGCTCCCCACAATGCCTTGAGAGAACTTGAACTGTTGCCCAAACTGAGAGGCACATAGGGCTCAATCTTAACTACATTATTCCTTCTGCCAGCCAAATTAGCAGGTCAAATAGAAAACAACCATTCTCTCTTTACTTGAAAAAGTGAGTGTCATAATAGGGATGTTGGATCGGTCAATAAGGACTTGGCTCCTAACAATCCCTGTCCTCTGAATTTCCATGACCACCACTCACATCCTACAAATCCTGAAATTATGACGATCCCATAACCAGCGTCACGCCTCAGCAAGAGATAAGTTAATATCAAGTCTATTTGTAATGGACCAGTAAACTGGAAAGTCTTCACGGTCACCTAGCACATCCAAATTGATGCAATGGAGACAAACCAAGCATACAATAAGTGCTCTGAAAAGACTCTATTTGTTGAGCTTTTCTATCGAACTAGAAAGGACACAAGCTTTAAGTCAGCGTACAAATAACTAACCATTGCTGGTGTAAGAGCGAGCCATTCACTGTAAGCCATACAGCACGCAGGAAAAATATAGTTGTTCTAGACCTCCTTCCTAAGAGTTGCAAAAATGACCTCTAAAAGCCATGATGTGAGGTACATAGCCAACATTCGATGAGACTTCAAATCTTGATTGTTCTCCTTTGCTTCAAAAAGCTCAAGATAATTCGGACAATTGACCATAGTCACTATGTTGGCATCTTCCTCAACCTCCCCTAGGGTAACTTCTCCTTGCCTAAATACATCCTTGTTGGTAAAAAACGGAGCGACTTCATCAACATCATCATTAAAAGCATTAGCTACCCAAACAACAGTTTTCACCTTATTCCTGCTATCTCTTGATGTCTCATGCAAGGCAAACAACTGGAAATATTTCTCTCTAAATGCATAACTCCTTGCATGGAGAGACTTATTGTAAGGCACTATCTCCTCATATGATCCACCGAAGATCGGCAACCCAAAGACCTCTTGCAACTCTTGAAAAGAAAACCAATTCTGCATTAGGGGTAATGAAAGTATTGGTGGTCGGGCAGAAACTCTTGATGATTGCACATCACACTTCCTTATGGTCCTATGGAACCCAGATCCAAGTGACTAAAATGGCATCGTACATGATGATCCTCTTAAATAAATCCCCACATCTGCTAAGGACAACATCTGTCCACTTTTGCCAGGTGTCCGAAGGAACAAACCATCCTTGAAGAACATGATGGTTGTAACACTCCGACCCGATTTGATCCGGATTAGTGGGTAATTGCGTGCGATTTTGTCGTTAAGTGTGTTTTGATTTTTGTTTTTCTTTGACTTTGAGTTATGGAGAGATCGTTTGAGTTGAGTTGACTTGGTTTAGGTAGTTCGAACCCTTTTTCGTAATTTTGGCTTTTGATTGACCTTGTCAGTTTTGCGTCATTCTGACGTCATCGCGCGTCTTTCGTTGAGCTTGTCGATCTTCGTAACTGTCTTGGATCCGAATGATTTCGTTTGCTCTCGTTGGACCGTCAGTTGACTCAAACTGACAATTGTGTAAGCTGTTTGGACTTAAGTGTAAATTGGACTCATTTTAAGTTTAAATATCCTACCTACTCTCTTCTTTTCTCTCGATCCTCTCTGTCTCTCTTAGCCTGTCTCTCTCTCTCGTTCAGCTCTCTCTCTTCCCTTCTTCGTTTCTGATTCGTGAGGAAGGAGGAAAGGAGCCAAGTTTGTGTGTGTTTTCCAGCGGACTGAGCCAAGCAACGACCGTGTGTGCGTGATTTTCGTCTGTGAGGCAAGTATAAGCCCAAGTAGTAGGAACACCGATTGGTAATGCTTTGATTGTTTGTATCTTACTCCTTGTCGTATGTATCAGTGTTAGACAGCCCTATTGAGTCCATTTTTGCTGTTATTTTCCTGTTTTCGGTCGAAAGACTCGTTTTTTGTATGTCTGTAACTGTTACAGAAAAATGACTCCGTGCACTCACGGCTAACCCGTGAAATGTGCTACGGCTAAGCCGTGAAATGGCTTACAGCTAAGCCGAGACCCAGCCGTAACCCTAACTGTAGAACAGTACAGACTGACATCTGAAAATAACTGAGAGTTGGCAAAATGCTACTCTTCTACGACCCAGCCTGATCTAAGCCGTATATTGTCTTACGGCTAAGCCGTGGACCAGGATACGGCTGCGCCATAGAGTAAAATACGGTTGAGCCGTAAAACCGGATGGACATTTTGGGGAACCTCGGCTCCGCCGCAGTGCAGATTACGGCTAAGCCGTAAGATGCCTCGGCTAAGCCGTAAGGTCACCTACGGCTACACCGTAAGATGCCTGAGAAAGGATAAAAGGACTAGGTTTAAGAAAGAGACCGTATATGACTTTCATGTTAGAATATAGCTAACCTGGACATGCCCAATGGAATGTTTGAATGACATGAATGATCTCGAGGGCTGCGAATCATTCATGACCGTTATCCAGTTGTTTAGCACCTCTCCATGGGTGTTGGTTTAAGGGAATTCGGTGCACACTCCTGACACTGCAACACTAGACAATGGTGCATCGGACAACTTAAAACTACATCAACATGCACGGTTAGAAACACTGGATAACTATGTTAGGATTGGCTTGTAATTGACCTTGATTCGTAAAAGTACTCTGATTTGTATAGCATATTGATTTCGATTATGCCCTCTTATGTGTTCTGCGCTGGACCTCTCGATTCTGTGGGAAATGCAGCAACCCCAGAGCGAAGCCTGGGCGGGACCCTTCTAGTATTGTATTGTTACCGTTGCTCCACTGGAGTACTAAGTCAGTGCTTATTATCAGTACTTGAGTTCTGAGCCAGTGATTGTTATTGATACTCATTGTCAGTGTTTCTTTTATTTGTTTATGTGCATTCAGTATCAGTATCAGTATCAGTATCAGTATATGTGATGCACTTCCTATTGTTTGTTTAGTGTGGTATGTGAGACATGTATGTGATATGATTGATTGATTGAGGTGCATCATCCGATTTGATTGTGATTGGTATATGGCACTACTGAGCCTCAGCCTTAGGATACCTGACGGGGTTAACTTTGGTTTAGTTTATGTGTTTGCCTCTGCAGAGTGTTCTGTCCTGGGACTCAGGACCCCGGGAACTAGAGACCCATGCGTACCCTGGCCCGGTCGCTGGTGTTCTCATTCCGACTGCTCTCGAAAGGGAGAATATGGCCAATGTAGTAGCCACTTTGACTGTTATCTGTTTATGATTCTGATAGCATGTTTATTCATTTGCATAATTGCTTAGTATACGAACATGCTCACTATGGATCTTGCATTGTGACTATTGCTCAGTATTAGACACAATTCGTGTTATCTTCTTGTGGCTTATATTTTGCTAAGTCGTCGTACTTATGAGTTGTCTTTGGTGTTGCAGGCTCAGATCCCTCTCCCGATCTTGCGTCGGTCGACCCGACTCCAGGAGAGGCTCGTGAGGCCCCCTCCGGCCTAGAGGAGTGGACTTGATCCATCCTCCAGAGTACGGTTTGCATCATTTTGTTTTCCCCATTCATTTGAGTCTCGGTCTATTGAGGGGATTTTTCTGTACTTGTACTGTGGGCTTCGATTGTATCTGTATTTTGATTTTTGTAAGCCCGCTCTATTGTCATACGTTCTTGTAATTGTTCTTGTCATCAGTTTAATGTTTGGAATCTCTTATGTCATTTTGGTATGTTGTGGTATGCCTTGATACGTACAGCTTCCGTATACAGTTATTTGCACGTGTGAATGATCCCTTGTGTGTGTATGCTTGGACGGGGTCTAAGTGTACGTGCACGGGAATGCGTGTGTCATTGGTTAGACTTCCTCTGACCCCCGGTCCCTGGGCTCGGGTTGTGACAATGGTCTTTCCAACCATTGCCATTGTCAGAAAAAACTCCTAAGCTGATTAATAAAAGCTAAGAAATATGGCTCTATTTGGGCAGAGTTACACAATTAGGTGCCAAGAGTTCCATACTTCGCTCCTCGCCTTCAGCATAAAAATGATGCTTATTAAAAAATACTCTTGTCTTGTGTCGAGACAAGAGCTTCCCCCCATTACAGGTCACCACACCTCAAAGAAGTACAGGCACTCAATTCCACCAACTAAGGATTTCTTTTATGCTAGTACTCAGTTGAAAGGTCGATGCATGCATCATCTTTGTTAAGGTACCTATGAACTAAGAAATTGGCACTCTGGTAATAATGATTCTCGTCACTATCACCAAAGATATAGTCTGGCTTCATGAGGGTAGTGTGATGATCATCTTTCCCCAGAAAATCAATAAGAATGTCTTCATAAACCCGCATGCTACAAGTACTTAACAAACGGCTTCGCAGTGCAGCCACTATATAGACAGCATGAGCCTTGACATTCTCTCAATTCTCTTCAAACTGAGCCTGAGTCTGATGACCAACAGTCCAAGGCGAAGGAGATGTGTTTGAAGAAGAAGACCCATAGCCTTCCTTGGTGGAGGACGATGACTCTCTTGCCTTTGTCTGTGAAAATAAGATCAAATAAAAGAGGACATAGAAGCTAAGTACAAAGTTAGCATATAATCTATTGAAATTTTGACAGCATCTCCCCTTAGTAAAAGGGAAGGGACAAAGCCCCGAGAGAAAGGGTATACTTACCTCCAATCCTCGGCAATGCTCAAATGCATGCATAAATCCCAGAGATAAGGCTTCTAGGTCAAAGCAAAGTAAAACTTGTCAACGACCCTTTATGGAAGCAAATTAGGGTTTTGGTCGACATAGATATATACATTAAAAAACAAGGTAGCATTTAAAGTATTCAAGCACAAAGGGATTTAAAAAAAGTCCTTAGTGTACGATACAAAGTGACCAAATCATCCGTGGGCCATAAAAAAGGAAAACCTAGAAGTAGCCAAGACATCCAAAAGAGACCCATTAATCATCTAAGGAAAAGCTCAAATATAGCTGAGACATAGGAGCCTCTTGGCCACTGGAAGTCTACCCTTTGCCACTCAAGAGTTCGAAGAAACGCCTAAGGCAAAATGGTTCTTTTAGCTACTCAGAATAAATCATTGGCTACCAAAGGATGGGTATAAAAAGCCTAAGGAATGTAGACCTCTCCGCCAAGCAGCAAAGTACACTATTAGCCGCTTGAAAAAGAAGTCAAAAAATGCCCAAGGCAAGTGTTCTGTTGGCCACTCAAGGAAGCTCAAAAGATAGAACTAACGGCTACTTAGAAGGCCAACAATCAAATGAATTATCAGCTACCCAGAGGAGGCTAACAGTCAAGGAAGTTCAAAGGTCCTAGCAAAACAGTTGGCTATTGGAATTCAAACTATACAACAGAGCAGTCGGCTACCCTAAGGACGAAATTTCAAAACTTTTCAAAACTCATTGGAAATTCACCAAAGTTTGAGGAAAACCCTCATCCAAATCAAGTACATGCGACAGATTTTCAACAAAATCAAACCCAGAACCCCTAAAAATTCTCGAACTTTCTTTTTCCTGCTAAGTAGAGTAGCCGATTGTGACCCGTTTGAAAATCAAGGAGAAATCTCATGGGAGGTTGGTGATCTTTGGTCAAAATGGAGCAAACATTGAAAAGGAAACATGAAGAGGCATATTCAAACAAAAAGAAGCCATCAAAGCAATGAGAAAATAAAAGAAAAAGAGAAAGTATCTCGGCCTTGACAAACGAAGAAAAAGAAGAACATTCGAGCAACTATATGGCCGTTGATTTGCTTTAAGACCTCTTTTTTCATCATAAACAAATCAAAAAAAGAAAATAAAAAGAAAAAGAAATCAAGCATGCATCCAAATCTAAGAGGAAATCATCAGACAAAATTTCAAAAGAGCATGGTAAGGGCAGAGCCGATCATCTTTACAACACAACAAAAAACAAAATCATTGGAGAAAAAGCATACCGGCCATGGAAGCCTTGGATGTTGAAGAAGGCTTGGAGAAGAAGCAAAGAAACTCTAGAAAATTTGAAGAGAGACCTTTGGAAAACGCTAGTACGAACTCTCGGATGCAAGAAGATGAAATTCGCAAAGTGCGAAAGAATTGAAAATCGACTGCCTTTTATAAAGTTTCCAATCGGCTACGTCGGGTAACGCTTGCGGTAGCCGAGAGGCAATCTTTTAACCTTTTTTACCCCACTTTTTGGATTTTTTAAATTTCAAAACTCCAAAACCCTTCTTTCTTGATGTTTTCCTCCAAAATACCTTTAAAACAACTGGCTACATGATCAGTTTCGACTTCAATTGACCCCCTAAACTGGTCCTTAGAAATTTAAGGTGGATCCATAGCTCATGGAAAAGCAATTCACTTCCTAATTCCAACCTTTTGATAGTCAAGTATCTCTCTTCTTGGGCAATAAAAGTCCCCTGCATGCCCTTGATAAAATAAGAACCTTAAAAAGTTCGATTAAAAGAACCTTACCTCATTAAAAAACCCTTCAAATTCACCAAAAGCACCCTAAACTCAGTCAAACACCATTTTCAGGGAAAACAAAAGCATATAAATCAACTCAATTTCCATTTAGAAAAACCCTATAAACCTTCGAGTAAAACCCCAAACACTTTAAACCTAGGAAAAAACCCTTAATCCCTGTGGAACTAAGATATAGGAGATAAAATCTCCACAGACCAACCCATTTTCCATTCTCCAAAAAACAAGATTCCTCTAGGTTCTTCAAAACCTCAGGAACCATGACAAGCTAGTTCCCACAGATTTCAAATACATACAAAGCATTTGTAAAAATGAGGAAACAAGAAATAGGGAAGTCAGCCTTTCTAAATCAACATCTTTCGAAGCACAACGATTATGGGAAAAACCCTTTATCATTGCACCTCGATGGGAAATTTGTTGACATGCAAAAAGGTTAAGAAGAAATCCACAAGCAGTTCAGCAAATTAAAAGTCAGGTCAATATTCAAACATGATCCAAACCACAGTAAAACAAAGTATAAACAACTCAAGGATAAAGCCTAAAAAGAGACCTTGAAGTTTGATAAAAAAAAGACCAGTCAAAGACTTCAAAAAGTGAAAAAAAGTAGACACTGGCCGATTGAACAAGATAATGGCCGTATATATACTAGCGATTGAACAAATCAGTGGATGATGGCATATTAGCCAAAAGAGGAAAGTGAGTGGACGATGGCATATTAGCCAAAAGAGGAAAGTGACTGGCCAGCAGCTATAAATCCTGACAACTCATTAAGTAGATGATTCAGATTTAGTGAAATCATTCTGGGTAGATTTTAAGTTGATTGGCATGATTTAAGTGATGAAGATCTGGCTGCCACCACACATGATTAACTATGGGAAGGTAGCCGATGATTGATTGTGGGAAGGTAGGAGGCCATATAAATGTACGGTCGACTACCCCCTACGAATCAAATTGTGCTCAATCTTTTCCCTGCCACAAATGATTGGAGAAGACTCTTGGAGGCTATAAATACCCCCCTTAGGTGCCCATTCAAACACACAACACAGTTGAGACATTGCAACAAAACAGCCACCAAGGGAATGAAAACAGCAGTACCTAAATGACTCGGGACTTGAGCGTATGGAGCTAGCTAATTTTCACTGTTTGACTTTTTCATGCACTTCAAGTGATTTGAGAGTTTCTCATGTGTCTTCTTTTGTGTTGGATGAAGACTGTCGAGAATGAAATTCTTCATGCATCATCCCAATATGCCTTTGACTTGAAACCTACATTGTTAGCATAATGTGAAATCTAATGTGTCAATAGAGAGCAAGTGGGAAGAGTAACACAGCCTACCTGCTTAGGAAAGGACCCACACATGAGCGTGGATTTGTTGAAGTATATCTATCTTGCAAGTTAACAAGCATGTTACGTTCATACCTTGAGCGTAAGGTCCATGACTCCCCCGTCGAAGGGTAAGTGGTTAGAGTGAAACAGCATGCCTATGTAAAAAGGGGCTTGTAGATGGGCCTGGGTACTTGGAGTTATATCCTTGGCGCATCGTCTATGCATGTTATACCCACGCATATGCATAGTCTGATAGTCATGATTCATGTTTAGTCACTACTTTTGCATCATGCCTGTTGACATGCAAAAAATTCCTAAAAAAATCTGCAAGTATTTCAACAACTCAAAGTCAGAGTTAAGACTCAAAACACGGTTTAAGCTTAGCAAAACAGAGCCCAAAACAACTCAAGGACAAAGCCCAAAAGGACCCCTTGAGGTTTGGAAAGAAAAACAAGTCAAAAGACTTCAAAAAACGAAGAAAATGTGTATTGGCCAATTGAACAAGATAGTAGCTGAATATGACACTGGCCAACTAAACAAGTCAGTGGCCAAGAGTATAGTGGCCAACAGAGGAAAGTGAGTGGCCGACAATTATAAATTCTGATAGATCATCAAGTAGTTAATCTAGATCTGGTCAAATCATTCTGAGTAGATTTCAAGCTAAGTAGCATGAATCAAGTGATGAAGATTTGGCTGCCACTTCACAGAGTTGACCATGGGAGGGTAACCGACCATACAAGTGCATGGTTGGCTACTCCCCTTGCAAATAAGATTTTGCTCAATCTTCTCCTTGCCACAAATGACTAAAGGGGACTCTAGGAGACTATAAATAGCCCCAATGGATGCCCATTCCAAGACACAGAGATACAGATAGAGCACCAAACATCCATTAAGCATCTAGACTCTCTTCCAGAAGACTTTGACGCTTTAACTTATTCAACACCAAAGATAAGATACTTGATCTTTTGAAGATGATTAAAAGGATAACGCCTTGACTTGAACACAGATCTCCAAAGAGGATAAGTCCTTCGAGACTTTCTTCGTTTCTTTTAGTTAGGAGTAGAAGGAGATATGGGTAAACATATGGCCAACCTATTGGCACAATACGATAAGCGATCTATGGGGGCAAGCATGACCATGAATCCTTCATTTTAAGACTCCCTTAGGAACTCCATCTTTGAGGAAAACAAGTGATAGGTCACAAAGAGTGCTCGATCAACTTGCACGCAAAAAATGGCACGTACTCCATACATTCCGGATCAGCCACCTCCTTATACTCTTTGTTTCCTCCCTTTTATTTTGAGTTTTTCATGTATTTTGTACATCTTCTTATTGTTAATCATTCGAGATTGAGCGGAGGAGTTCGGTAAAAATACATATAAACAGCTTGCACCTGGGATATGAAAATGTAAAAGAACCCGCAAAAAATTAAATTCGGAATAAAAAAGTCAAAAAGATCGATATTCTTATTTTTTTTCCATGCCTTTTCTTGTTTGTAGGAAAAAGAGTTGGGACACTCTTTGTATACCTCAATTCCCCCTTTTTGGGCGAACAATGACACATGATTGGCTGTTATTGAGCATCAAATGTCCTGATATTCATCACAGCCTGTCCGTATGCATGTTTATGTTTCGATGACCTATCATTCCTGCTTATTATATTTGTGTTTTCTATTTGGAAGGACCATCGTTCTACTTGCTAAGACTATTTCAGTAGTTTGATAATGTTGCTCTTGGCGTTGTGGGTGAGCAAGAGGTTGCGAAGGTCGAAGAGACTCCGCAGGAGTTATGTAAGTGGACTGTAGATGACCTGATTTAAACGTCAGGTTTTGTACCAAGAGACAAGATAACACTTTTTTGGGAAAGTTATTGTGTATTGATATTTTTGTATTGGCCTTTATTTTGGGTTGTAAATAAAATACTTTCTGCCCGCACAACTTTAACATTTTGATAATTGAATATCTTGTTTTCTTGTCTCGCTCTACGATTCATGATTTATGTTGATTTATTTCTATTCTAATATTGTAACATGAGATCACAAGTACGTGTAAAATGCCATTGTGTTGCGATATGAAATCCAGTGCCTATGACTTCAGATTGCAACATGATGTAAGTTTCCCCCAAAGACATATGTAAGTGATGGAATTGGATATCCTCACTGACGAATCCTATGGAACATGAATTAATACTACCCAAAACCCCAATGCTTTTGTCATGAGATGCAAAACTTTAGGGTGCTCCAATTTGGGACCATGACAGCTATATTGCATGTAGACTCTGAGTGAATACCAAATCATATAGGCCATGAGAGCTCTTAACTAAGATTTCAAATTACGATTTCTTAGACTACCTTCATTGATTGGAAAAGCGATCCTCTTCCATGTAACAAAACTATAAAAATGATCCAAAGAGAATTAAAATGTTATTCTTCCCTTCCGCCAAAACCCAAGTCATGTTATCTTTGATGTTTGATCAACATTTTGCAGACAGCGACTCTTCTGTCTTACTAAATCAGTAATGCAGAGTGGAGTATTTTAGATATTACTGGAATAACAGCTTGACTCGTATCATTTATTCGGATTTTGAATAAATTGCTAAATTATATAGGCCATAAAAGCTCCTAATTGAGATTCCTCCTAATTGAGCGACAATGTTATGAATCCCTATACAACCCTAATTAATAAGTCATTCATTTGGAATGTCAGACAATTTTTCGAGAAATGAATTGGGATTATATAATTATTTATTGAGATCCCTTGCGGTCGACCACATCACCATCAGGTATTTCGTGACGCACACGGTACCATCATGCATTTCATTAGAAGATCCGGAGTCTCTAAAAATGCTTGTAACTAAAGTGACCCTACTTCTCTGTGGTACCATTATTGTCAAGCATTTCTTAAGACGATTCAGAGTTTATAGAAATGCTCGCAACCAAGGTGGCCCTACTTCTCCCTGTATCTTATTATTCGAAATTTAGAATGACTGTATTTTGGTGTTGTATGGGTTTGGCGACGGAGCTGGAGCTTGGCCCTAGTGTAGCCTCCTAATTGACCTGTCCTGTCCTCCTAATTCCTCCTAATTGAGCGACAATGTCATGAATCCCTTTACAACCATCATTAATAAGTCATTCATTTGGAATGTTGGACAAAATTCTTCTAGAAATGAATTGGGATTATATGAGTATTTGTGGGGATCACTTACGGTCTGTCATATCACTATTCGGCATTCCATCATGCATGCAGTATCATTAGATATTTCTTCAAAAGAAATGCTTGTAACCAAAACGGCCCTATTTTCCGGTGTATATCATTATTAGAAATTTAGAATAACTGCATTTTTGGTATGGTAGGGGTTTGGTGAGAGAGATCGAGCTTGGCCCTAGCGTTGCCTTCTCCTAATTGACCTGACCTGTTCTCTCCCATAAAAATATAAATCCTCAGAACAATCGAGCTGTGACGGAGAGACCGCGAAGAAGAGAGAGGGGTAAAAAAAAAAAAAAAAAAACCCCTTGGCGCTCTAACGAAACCCTTATCTTTATTTGGTTTTCTTCTTTCTTTGGAGCTGAGTAGGAGAAGAAGAGGAAGGAGGAGGAGAAAGGGAGAGAAAGGAAGGCATGGGGCAACCATCGGTCCCTCCGCAGGCCCCCTCGGCTGCTGCATCGGGTGCGCCGCTGGGCGGGAGCTGCCAGGTTCGATGCGCCGGGTGCCACTGGATTCTGACGGTGGCGGCAGGGATGACAGAATTCAGCTGCCCAAAGTGCCAGCTTCCTCAGATGCTCCCCCCGGAGATGATGCGCGTGCAGGCGCAGGGCATCGATCCCACCAAGATCCAACTCCCCTGCGTCCGCTGCAAGGCCATTCTCAATGTCCCCCACGGCCTCACCCGATTCTCCTGCCCCCAGTGCGGCGTTGACCTCGCCGTCGATCTCTCCAAGCTCCCCCACTACTCTCCCTCCCCTTCCATCAATCCTCTTCCTCCCCCTGAAGAAGTCAATGAGGTAACCTCCTCCAACATTTCAATTGAAATCAGCCCACCTTCATTTATAAAATCTGCGTCGTCCAAGACTATTTGTAGCTTGCAGCCAATGACCCTAGTCCATCCTGATTCGACATTAGAAGTGTATTGGTTGATTGTCTGTAGTGAATGAATACACCTAATTTTTGGAGCCGCTATGCACGAAAGAACTTTTATACGTACCATATATTAGAAGGCCTATTTTTCGGTGCTGCTATGCGTGAAAGAGCGTTTATACATACCATATATTAGAAGTGTATTGATTGATTGTCCATAGTGAATGAATACGCCTAATTTTCGGAGCTGCTATGTACGAAAGAGCATTTATACGTACCATATTGAGTGGGGCCTCCTGCCTTAAAAAGCAGGGCGTGAGTTTCGTTCACCGCCACTCGCACGACGCCTGCAGCAGAACATTGATCAGCTGAATACTTTGTTTTGTAAAGAAGGTGTATTTCTTACATTTTCTTTTTTTCTTTTTTTGTTTTGTGCTTCTTTTGGGGATGCTGTATGACTTAATTAGACTATTTCACAATGCCTAGGTTGAATGAGGACGTACTACCTTGTCCTATGTCATGTGATTAATGCATAGACTGTTTCACAGTACTTAAGGTAGAATGTGAAAGGTGTTTTTGCTGTTGCTCTCCTAGAAATGCTACTATAACAAATTTGATAATATGGAGATAATTGGCATTTGCTTGAACTGTGTTATTTATGCATTACCTCTGTATTTATGATATTCTGATACACGCACAATTTTGGTACAATCTCAGTCCTTGCGTTTTTGTAGTCGTCTCAATGAATCTATTAGCAAGCCTGCCAATTTGTTTGCTATCAATCTGTAGCAATCTTTGCTTGAGAAATGTTGTGTTAGACTTATGTTCAAACTGCATAAAATACTAAAAATAATTCCTTTTGAAATTGATCTTGCGACATTATCTCTCAATTACATTTCCTTTCTGTTTTGTGTTTCTTGTCAGGGGCACTTAGTGCTATTATTAGACAATTTCACAATACCTAAGGTTGTGTGGAAGTAATTTTGGTTGTTGTCACATATGCAATTATCATTTTTTTTTCTTTTTTTGTTCTGCTTTCATTTTTCTGAGTGTGCTCTTTGTATTGGTTGTTAACTATGAAGCACGGGTACCAGTATGGGCACTGATACGGGTACGGTATGGTTACGATAACATGGCAAAATAAAAAAAAAAGGATATGGGTACAGCTGGGGTTCTTCCATTAAAGAATTATATTTTTTAAAATTTTAATAATGCGATATGCTAATAATTAAAATAGTTTAGAATCTTTAGATGCAACATGCCAACAGTTACTTAATACCATTACAAATTCAGCCTAATGTAAAATAAAAAGAGCAATGTTAATCTTATTTTTTATATTTTATAATCTAGCATGCCTTCCTTCCTTCTTCTTCTTCCTCCTTTCCATTTTCTTTTTTTTCCGTTGGAAATGAGGGGATTGGAGATGGGTTAGAGCGAAAGCCTTTTTCCTTTTAAGGTCGTCGAGAAGGGTTAGGGTTAAAGTTAAAAATTATATTTTTAGCTTTTTTAAGCTTTTACAAAAGTTTCTACAAAAAAAAAGAAAAAAAATCCTCACAAAAGTTCCAGGAATGTACCCATTCCATATCTACAAACGTACTCATCCCGTACCCACAAAGTCAAAACATACCGGGTACGTTTGACCATACTCGATATGTTTTTTGCAGTACCCATACCCAGTACGTGTACGGTTAAGTACCCGGTATGGGTACGTGTACATTTTGGAAGTACCCGTGCTTCATAGGTTGTTAATTAATTTCATTTACAGTTTCAGTTCATTCCTTCTGTAATGAATGCCTTTTGGTCCATGATTGAGAAGTGTTGTATTAAAGTTATCTTCAAGCTACATATGGAAGTGATTTTGGTTATTGTCACGTGCTATTCTTCTTGTTCTACTTATTCTCTCTCTCTCCTTTTTTTTTTTTTTGTTCAAACCTTTTTTCTCCTTTGTGTTTGCCTTTTGGGGGATACTTGCTGAATTGGTTGTTAATGAATTGGATTTCACAATTTCAGTTTCTGCCGTTTGCAATGAATGCTCTTTCTTGTCCATGCTTGATAAATGTTGTTATAATCTTATATTCAACCAAACTACATAAAATACTGTGATTGTTCTTCTTTTGGAGTGGATCTGTCACTGTTAACCTCTGTGCACTCAATGTTGTGGATGAAAAAGCAGGTTCTTATTTATCTACTCAGTCAAATGAAAATTCATGTTCACTTTGGCTCATGGTTCTGAGCAGGTTAATTAAAGCACTTGATTTTGGTCAAAGGAGACTTTGTGTATAAAACTTGCATACAAGCAAAGTTACACATCACATTTTGAAAAGGGTAAAAGGGCGTCGTCATTGTTAGAAGTAATTTGAATTTTGAACTGATATATGGGGAAAATTCCCTATTTTAGAGGGTTTGCAGAGTATTTCGAAATTTCCATTGATGATATTTCTAGATGTACCTATGATTACTTCATCACCATCATCAAAGTCTTGTTCCAACGATCTTGGGGACCTACGGTTACTCGAGATAACACAAATATAGAGCTCTTCCATGTTTGATTAGGCGAACCTTAGAATGAAAATCAGCTTGAGATATTGTCAAAGATCACCAAAAATCTAAATGTCTGTTTCCACGATATCAAGCATAGTGCCAACTCATAAGTGGATCATCTAGCAAAAGAGGGAGCCTCGAGACCTTCTTTACTTAGTTCTTTTGCCTGTTAATTTGCTTTTACTCTTTTGGCGGTTGAGGCCTATTTTTTTGGGAATTCAGCCTCTATTACTTGGGTGGAATTCTCTTGCGCTGTGTTTTAGTTGGGCCGTTTTGTTTATAGTATAGATCTTTTATACAGTAAAGCCTTTTGTGAATGAATACAATCATGTTTTTCAAAAAAAAAAAAAAAACTTGAGATGAAATAATCAAAACCATAAGAAGTGGTAGAGGGGGCAAATATCCATTTAGAGAGATTGAAATAAGTCATCTAAATGAAAAGTGAAATCAAATGGTACATATGCCACTTCTAATGGTCAACACCGTAGGCTTGTTATTTGGTATGTTTCCAACAGCCTTGTTATTTATGATTCAATTTCACCAGTTGGCTTATACTTAAACACGTACACCTTACAACCAACAGTATGCTTCAAATGGTACATATGCCACTTCTAATAGTCAACACCGTAGGCTTGTTATTTGGTATGTTGCCAACAGCCTTGTTATTTATGATTCAATTTCACCAGTTGGCTTATACTTAAACACGTACACCTTACAACCAATAGTATGCTTCCTTTTCGGTAACTTCACAAAATTGCAAGTATTATTTGTTTTGAGAACCACATGCATTCATCTCTTCTACTGTAATCTTCTTCCACATTGAATGAGATAATGCCTTGCTGATTCTTGATGTTAAACAAACATATGCTAAGGATGACAAGAAAACTTGATATGAAGGTGATGGAGATCTTTATCCAGTAAAATTATACAATGGATGATCTGTGTATGAACTACCAACACTTCCTTTTCCAAAGGAAACAGGAAAATTGAGATCCTTTATTTTTGGGAAACAAGAACAGATTCAGATGAAACTATACCTAAGATTATGAACATTAGATGGTGATGGAACAATGATAGTAAGTGGATCATACTTTTCTTTCCAACATATGGTGTCATATCTGAAGGATATACGGAGAAATATTCTTGGCATTTGGGCTTTGCAGTTTGGAGATGCTTCTCACTTCTACACCAGTTTAAGTGGCTTGGAAGGCAAGAAACTTGAAATAGGAACAATCTGGTCAAACAAGGAAATCTGCCAAAAAAAGAAAATGAAAGGGGCTTTGTCTGGACATGGTACGCCATTCCCCTCTCGTCATGGGAAGGGGATGTGGGTTCCAGTCCCACTATTTTTTGTTCTTTGTCTTCCCTCCCTCCCTCAGATGAGGGTTTTTAAAAGTGTAGCTCAAACAGGTCCTGAATCCTGCTTTCAAGCTTGTGGATATAAAAAGAAAAAAATAATTAGTCATTTTGTATCCATCCTCCAATTGTGAAATGAGCCCATTTGCTGTTTGCTTCCAAGTAGAAGGTAGGGACTGTGATGTTAGAAATGGCCACCTTGACTGATCCTTAGGAATTGTAATGCCTACAATACCTAAGTAAACTGCATATATAAGCTACTCTTGTTCCCTTTCTGTACAGTGTCATATTTGAAAGTAGAAATTGGTACTTGAATGAGCCATTTGATCCATTTAACCTGGTCCAGCTTGTGACAAACTGTTTGAACTATGTGCTGAAGTATAAGTCGGACCTCTTGTCAGTGCATCAACTTGCTTCTATATGGAAGATGATAAGATAAATTGTGTTTCAATCCAATTCTACTGCCTTCAATTTATCCACTTTTTAAATCTTATTTGGTCCCAAAATTTGACATTATTCAGGTAGCCGTAGATGTGGAGCGGGAGGAAGATGAAGGGGGGACAGTAGAAACATTTACAGATTATGTAAGCACATTCACTATTAATCTTTTGTACTTGACTGGGGGCAGCTGTATTTTACTAGAGAGAGAGAGAGAGAGAGAGAGAGAGAGACGTACACACATATAGATGTGTGTGTATGCGTGCGTATGACCCTATTCATTATATTTGGATTTGATTTGCAGCGCCCTCTCAAAGTATCCATTGGGCCTCCCCATCCGGATGCTGTGGTGGAAACATCTTCCTTGTCGGCAGTGCAGCCTCCTGAACCTACTTATGATCTAAAAATTAAGGATGATCTTGAGAGATCCAAAGCTCTATCATGCTTGCAAATAGAAACTATAGTCTATTCTTGCCAGGTTTGCTATTCTTAAATTCTTTGAATTTTTCGCCTGGGCTTTCCAATGATCGCCACATGTTGTGTTCCAATGACAGAGACACCTTCAATACCTTCCAAATGGTGTGAGGGCAGGCTTCTTTATAGGTGATGGAGCTGGTGTAGGTAAAGGTCGAACCATTGCTGGATTAATATGGGAGAACTGGCACCATAGCAGGCACAAAACATTGTACGTCTTTTTTTTAGGAGAATAGGAGAACCATTTCACAGTGCAGCCCTACTTTCAGTTTATAGTGTATAGTTTTTTGGCCTTGGATTTGTGTGCTTTTCCCTCTGGCAGCTTTGTCTTTTAATATCTTTCCTTTGTTTTGAATGCTGTATTTATTTATTTATCTATGTGCAACGGTGTAATGCAGGTGGATTTCTGTTGGTTCAGATTTGAAGTTTGATGCTCGGAGAGATTTAGATGATGTGGGTGCCACATGTATTGAAGGTAGATTGATATATAAGATTTTATTAGATAGTGATCTGTTCTGTTGCCAATTGTTAAATGTGTAACGACCCAAAAATCTGGAGCTCTTCAGATTCTTAAGTCGTTATCATGATTATAATACAATAACATTCATTAAGTAAATTCCAAGAGCAAGTCCAAGCAAAGATAAAGATTTAAAATCTCAATATTAATGTCTTAATAAGTCTTTACAGATTCAGCTAGATAAAATATTAAATCTAAGAAAATATTTCAAAATAGGGTTGGCCTCATCTATTAAACTAGGAAGTGCTTCGATCTTTCGATCAGCGATGCATGTCAAAATCTATAGGCTGATCTCTATCGTTCCCAGATCCCGTTACGAATGCGTTACCTTTGGTGGGGTGAACCACTAGTTAGTAACACTGGTGAGTAGAATTTCTAAATTAACAAAAGAAACTAACATGATAATAAAATATAGTTATCAAAATACATCAAACAAATCTTCAAGTTTCATATGTTTCTTTGAAAAGAAATATTATAGATTTACCCTAAAGCAATGATGAAAATAGCGGTTGTGGCGGGCGTAGCGGCCTGCGCCGAATCGATACGTAGCGGGCGATACGTAGCAGTTGCGGTGATACGTAGCGGCATAGCGGTGTGATTTGAAAAAGTCTTCAAAAAAATCCAAAAAAATTCCAGAAAATCCAAAATATTGAAAAATAATGGAATATATGTTTGTTTTGCAAAAGTAACTAGTATATGAGTATGTAGTGGTCCCCTCATTGCATGAGGTTCTGTATCGTTGTATCAATATCAAAGAATAGGAATAATCAATGTTTTTCATATGGATTCATGTTGTGTAGTTATGTTAACTTAAATACTAACTTAAGGCTTATAAAAAAATGTTATAAACAAATTTCATCAAGATTTATTTAAGAATGAAAGATAAACTATGTTCAAATTTCATAGAAAAACAATATACTAATCTACTTAAAGAGCAAAGACTTTGTAATGGAGGAATACCTTGCTGATAGCTCTAATACCAAAAGGATTGATCTATGGGAAACATAGATCTAACATTTAGGGACCATTTTCAACCCATTTGATTGAGTTTACTTTTATAAAAAAAATATTTTTTTTAAATACAAAAATTCGAAAATAAAAAATATGAAAAAATTAGAAGAATACAAAAATATGTGGGATTGATTTATGGGAAACATAGATCTAACATTTTGGAACCATTTTCAACCCATTTGATTGAGTTTATTTTTATAAAAAAAATATTTTTTTTAAAAAATACAAAAATCTGAAAATAAAAAATATGAAAAAATTAGAAGAACACAAAACTATGTGGGATTGATCTATGAGAAACATAGATCTAACATTTAGGAATCATTTTCAACTCATTTTGTTGGTTTCCATGAATAAAATAGATTTCTTTTTTCAAATAATAAAATAATCTGAAAATAAAATTCAAAAAAAAAAAAAACTAAGAAAGTGATAAAAAAGAGGGGCTTGATCAAAGTGGAACATGGATTTAATAATAACAACTCATTTTCAAGTGATTCATGGAAGAAAAGAGAGAATAAACTCAAAGTAGAAAAAAATAAGCACCAAAACTCACCTTTTTTTGAGTTTGATGTTTGAATCTTGAATACCACCTTGATGTTTTGATGTTCTTAATGTTTTTAGTTATGATTCTAGTGTTTTTTTGAGAGGATTTGAAAAATGGAGGCAAGGAAAGGGATTTGGAGCAGTGAAAAGTGAAGAAGAGAAGGAGTAAAGATGAAAAAAGTGAGTGAAAAAGGTCAACTAGTGGGGTTTTTAACCCCAAACCCCACCCACTACGTAGCGGCCGTTACAGTTTGTAGCGGTCCGTAGCATGCATAGCAGCCGCTACGGGTCACTATATTTGTGAACCTCGCTATTTTAAAAATAGTGTAGCACCCATGGGCGCTACGGCCGATATTTACATCCATGCCTTAAAGAGTAAATTCATAATCCTATTCAACAAAATTGTTTAATGTATACCAAGATTGTCACATTGTATTATCATATGGGATTCATATTCATGTCGTGACAATACTGCCACCATCCTCATAGACATTGTTTGAATGAAGGAGTTCATATTCATGCCATGACAATACTGTCACTATCCTCATAGACATTGTTTGAATGAGGGAGTTCATATTCATGTCGTGACAATGCTGTCACCATTCTCATAGACATTGTTTGAATGAGGGAGTTCATATTCCTGTCGTGACAATACTGTCACCATCTTTATAGACATTGTTTGAATGAGGGAGTTCATATTCATGTCGTGACAAGACTGTCACCCATAGGAGTCCTTATGTTCCCACAAGAGGATTCATATTCTTGTTGTGACAAAACTATCACCCACAAAGGAATTTCATATTTGTGTTGTGATTAGATTGATACCCGTAGTAGATGTTTGATCAAAGGTATTCATATTCGTGTCATGATTAGCCTGTCACCATTTTAATTCATAAAGGTTCTTATATTCTCACAAGATGATTCATATTCTTGTCATGACAAAACTGTCACCCGCAAAGGATTTTCATATTCGTGTCGTGATCAGACTGACACCCATAGTAGATGTTTGATCAAAGGTATTCATATTCGTGTCGTGATCAGTCTGTCACCATTTTAATTCATAAAGGTTCTTATGTTCTCACAAGGGGATGTCACCTTTCATTATTCGAAGATTGATTCTTTACCTGCGTAAAAACAATCATAATTCTGATTGTAAATTTTAGTTCATGAGTTTTAAGCATCAACACATTTACCATTGGTCAATACCATATATTTCCTATTGAAATCTTGCCCCACTTTGAATCGTTAATGGTATTCACGTATGTGGCATTGTCCATATGTCCTTTGAGGTCCAAGTTAATCATAAATAAAACACATTGATCAACTTATAATGTGTCGTATTTATTTCAGACCATACTAAAGTGTTCTGTACATTTTCAGCCACATTTCTAATTCGTATATGACATCAAACTCTAAGTTATAGAATTCAGAATATATACATAATAACAGTGATCTCAAGTATTCTGTACAAGTCATTATTTTCAGTCACATTTCTAATTCGTATATGACATCAAAACTCTAAGTTATAGAATTCAGAATTTAGTACACAATAACAGTTATCTCAAATATTCTGTACAAGTCTTTATTTCAGTCACATTTCGAATTCGTATATGACATTAAAACTCTAAGTTATAAAATTCAGAATTTATAATAACAGTGATCTCAAGTGTTCTGTACAAGTCTTTATTTTCAGCCACATTTCTAATTCGTATTTGACATCAAAACTCTAAGTTACAGAATTCAGATTTTAATACATAATAACAGTTATCTTAAATGTTCTGTACAAGTCTTTATTTTCAGCCACATTTCTAATTCATATATGACATCAAAACTCTAAGTTACAGAATTCAGAATTTAGTACACAATAACAGTTATCTCAAATATTTTGTACAAGTCTTTATTTCAGTCATATTTTTAATTCGTATATGACATCAAAACTCTAAGTTACAGAATTCAGAATTTAGTACATAATAACGGTTGTCTCAAATATTCTGTACAAATCCTTATTTCCCATCACCGACATGTTGACAGTCTTACAATACAAAACTGGTTGATAATATAATGGATCAAACGAAATCATATCCCTGACATCCAGCTGAATTTATATCTTATTCTTTGGACACAAGATATCAATAGAAACTTGTACGTATATAATAGAATTGATATCAACCAGTAGAATAGATTATTAAGAACCATTCTTTTTCTTAACAACAAAAGAGAAGTTCTAATCACCTTGTGTAAGTGATGAGTGACTTCAAATCAGTCATTCAAAAAAAACTCCTTGCTGAAATTCTTTGGTTTCAAATTTCCAACTTCAAAACATTAGACCTCTTCTCTTCTTCCATGAGAGAATGATCAAAGAAGAGAAAGAGGCTCTATTTATAGAGTGTTGGATGCCCATGAAAGGTCACATAGAGAATCCAATAGTCATAGCTTTTGGTGAAAAACAAAGAGTCACATGGGGAAGCCCAACAGTCATGGCTATTGGTGAAAAACAAGGAGTCTCTTTGGAAAAATAAACAGTCACATCTTAAGTGGATTTGGGTCTTATATCAAGACCTGAAAGTTTGACCCAACAGCCCAGTCTAATTCATGAATTGGGCTGGTTGAATCTCGACCTTTTCTAAGCCCAGTTGACCTAGTAAAAAAAATTTCAGGGTTATTACAAAATGTCTTACTTTTGTTGTGGAGCTAGTTCTTTTAGTCAATTATATAGTTTTCTTTGTCCTATATTCTGTTATTGTAGAGCACGATTCTCAAGTTGAGAAGTTCATTTGTTCCACTGCTGATATCAGGTCATATTATGGATGGTAGGGATGTCAATGACTTAATGGACCTCATTATCCATTTACCTTAGGTTCTGACCAGAACAATCCTGGTATGGACCCCTGTTTTTGACCCAATTGGTAATCGGTTCTGGATCCAACCAAGTCCATAGTTGAATACGTGAGGTATATATAAACTAATTATAAATTAATATATAATTATAATATTATTTATTATATAAATTTCTCAAAAAACACTGACCAAGCACATCCTGACATCCATTTATATAAACATTTGGCCTTTTCACCAGTCAGGGTACCATTAGAAATTTGTTTAGAACTGGACCAAATGAGAATTGTGAGATGGCACAAAATTTCCTACTACCAATGTTCCATTCCTACCAACCACCATTGAATGATCTTCAAGAGGCAAATATCACTTGGCTTAATTTTTGTACCACTCATCCATTGCTCTTGCGAGGCATTTTCAGTCCCCTTCATTCACAAATCGTGATGGAAGGACCTACCATTGATGTTGGAATGATCTTCAAGAGGCAAATATCACTTGGCTTAATTTCTGTACCACTCATCCATTGCTCTTGCGAGACATTTTCATTTTCCAGTCCTGGTCATTCACGAATCCTGGTGGAAGGACAGCATACAACCAAGATCGTAAAAGCACTTGTATCCAATTTTGGATAAAACCTTTGTAGATGGAGAAGATGGTGAAAACATCTAATCTCACTAGAAAACTGGGCTATCACCATTTCTCAAGATAAGATCTTGCTTGCACAGCACTTAGACAGTACACCATTTATCAATTTGTAAAATGATGGTTTCTCTGTCTGCTCATGCCCCCAAAATTTCCTGGTTGACTAAAATCTATTTAAATCAATTCGGTCCGGTGGATGGCACCCGACCATAGTGGAAAAGCTGAGCAAAAAACCTGCAGATGCATGCTAAATCCGGGATCACACACTAACATTTATTTTTTTTCGATTTTCATGGAAACTGGTACTTCTCACCCTTAAAAAGATCCTAAAAATTCCTGCAATATCACCACAATCTCCAAAACTTTACCAGCAAGTCAATGGTGTTCATTTCAGGCCAACTGATCTGAACACTCCTTGCTTGATTACAGTAGTACAACTGCTGATATCAGTCCTAAACCTGCAGCAACGGAGAGGAATGCTTCTGGATGCTTTGACACCAGGTTTAATCATGTATTTGAAGTGAAAGAAGGGAATGTGATAGAATATCAGAAAGACAAAAATGAAGAGGAGGGAGGAAGAGAAGGGAAACAAGGGAAGAGAAAGGGGAAATCTTGCTTGACTCCACACATATGACCTCGCTAAACCTTTGTTAATTCTGATTGTAGAAGCAATTACACCAAAAAAAAAAAAAAATCTTTTAAGTGAAATAATTACAAGAACTCATCTGCTAAAATGTTTCTGCAATTGGATGCCTTGGTACCCTATCATAGCCCTTTTCCTAATCAATAAAGACGATAGGCAAATTCTTATTGATCAGTTGGACAATGTGCAAACTTTTCTGCTTTTTGCTAGCTGTTTCCATAAGTTTTCTCTAAAGGAAAATAGTTTCTCTATGAGACCACCTTGTATTAAACTCAAAATAGATTTTCTGAAATATTGATTCATGCTATATATGTATTACACCTTTTAATAGTTTCATGGTATTTTAATGAAAAAACTAGGCTTAAAATCTGATTATATGAATAACAGAATTAGTATACAAAAACATAAAAACAATGGCAGAGGGCGCTGTACTTCTTCTATGGTGAAAATGCCCCCACTGGCGATATCCCCACTCATTGGAGATAGTGCCACTGTTAATCTATTTTTCTTCAACCCCGTCACTTTCTTTTGTTCTGCGCTCCAAAACCTATCTTTGAGTCTCAAGCTCTCTTCAAAGAAGCTGTAAACCAAAGTAAAAAACTTTTTCATATGAATCCAAAATTTTGTAAATGTGACTCTCATTTGGATATTAAGAATGATTCATTTCTTCCATTTAAAAAAATGGTGACATAGAAGGGAAATATTATACATAATACAAAACAAGGGTAGGAAAAAAAAAAGAGCAGCATGAGGGCCAAACCTCTTAAAGAATTAAAGTACTTGGTTCAAGGGACTATGAATATAAGGTTTTTTTTTTTTTTTTTTAATCTATGGTTTGCAGCTTCTCTGAGAGCTTGAGACTCACAGAGAGGTTTTAGAGCATGAGCAGAAAGTGGCAGGGTTAAAAAAAAAAGGATGAACAGTGGTGCTATAGCCAGTTGAGTGGTATTTTGCTACCAGGGGTATTTTTGTCAAAAAAAGTTTGGTAGCCTCTGCCGTTGTTTTTTGTTTTGTATATTTGTCTAATTCGAGTTTAAGCTTAATTGTTTTTGCAAAAATCCCTAGGTTCTTTGTATGTTACTGATGTTCTGTTGTATATTGCAATGGTTGGATATTTGTTGCTTGCAAATTGTGCACATGCATGAATTGGAAGTCACCCCTATTTTCTGCCAACCTGATTGATACTGTTGGATTGGAATTCCAAAATATGGAAGCCCTTAAATCCACTAAACATTGACAGCCTAAATCAATGGGTAAGGATAATGTGACAGGGCTGGTTTTTGCCCAACCCTAGCTGCAATCTTTTCCCCTTTCCGTTCTGCCCCTTTCCCCATGCATACAGATGGGCCTGTCAACTGGGTGGGCCTGTCAACTGGGTTCACACCTAAGTGAGGTGTCAATGATGTGCAACTAATCATTACGAATATATTTAATATTTCTATATATATATAAAAACAACTTTGAGAAAAAATAAAAGACTTCTAAATCTATACATACAGAACCTTGGGTATAAAAGACTTCTAAATTAAAAGAGATGGATCTAAGTACTTGGGCTTTCCTCATCAGCAGACTCTGCTTGGACTCTTCAGTTTCAATCAGATCTTGATCCAGCGATCCACTCTATCTGGATCTAGTGATCCACTCGATCTGGATCCAAATGCATCGGATCTGGCCAGAATCTGGCCCTTTAATAGCTTGCTTTGCAAGACCACTAGTCTTTTTTAATATGCTGCTGCAACACTGGGGATTTTTTGTTTACATGCTGCTTCTCTTTATATATAAATAGATTTGGTTTCTGTTTGTTGATTTCACTGTTTCATATTTCAATTCTACTGTTTTTAAATTTTGTTGTAATATCTACATCCTTGGTTGTATTGTTGGTTTTATGCTTTAGATGGTCAACTTTAAGGAGCATCTTAATTTCATTGTAATGCAGTGCATGCTTTAAACAAGCTACCTTACTCTAAGCTTGATTCAAAGTCAGTAGGCGTCCGTGATGGAGTTCTGTTCTTAACATACAGTAGCCTTATTGCATCATCTGAGAAAGGTCGTTCTCGTTTGCAGCAGCTGGTGCAATGGTGTGGTTCAGAGTATGATGGTCTTGTTGTGTTTGATGAGGTAGATGTGTAAACATTATGTTTTCATTTTGAATTTGGTTAGTTGAACTGTGAATTTGAATTTGGACACCATATATATAATATGTATTGTAAATTGATAAGGACATTAGTTTTTTTTAATTAAATTATAGATTTCATGGCTTTATCTGTTTGCAGTGCCACAAAGCAAAAAATTTGATACCCGAACCAGGTGGACAAGCAACTCGCACGGGTGAAGCAGTACTTGAACTGCAGGTTGATGCTTTCAGCTGATCCATTTAGATAAGTTTAAAATTACTTGTTTTAAGTAGAATTGTTCCAATTTACTAACTACTATATAAATATCCCCGTTAAAGCTTTACTAACATTTGCCATTTAAATAAAAAAAGGCTTTCCTAACATTTTGCCTTGTGAAAAATGTATAATGTTCATTAACGATGATGCAATCTATCCATATTCATATTAGCAATGTTGGTAGTTTTAGGTAATTAGCTCTTATTCATGTATGCTCTTATGCTATCATTGATAACTGGGACAATAAAGAGGGATAGCTTTGAAGAATTTGTCGTACCACACTGTGTGGCAGACCATAATATGTATCAGGGTTGGACAATCCCACCGCTTCTCCAATCACGCTGCAATCATAGCCAATCATGGCTAATAAGGATTGTGATTAGAACTATACACTGTGGTAGACCATTCCATAGCATGGTCAACACAATTGGCTTTTGTGGTGACTTCTTGCAATTAGAGCTACACACTGTGGTTTATTCAGTCAACACTACTGGCTTGTGATGACTTCTTACAAAAGCAAGAAATGGAGGCAGCCGAGAGCAGTGCAGGCGATGGAGATCAAGGCTTCCAAATTGTTCAGAGAAGGCTAGGTAAGCAGATTGCCATAGAACACCACCCAGCAAAGCATTCTTCAGGTGAGCCTTTGAGGGGGGAGAAACTACAGACTTTACCTTAACAAATCCTGCAACTCAGGGAGAAATCCTTCTTTTTGTTCCAAACTTACCAGAGGAAATTTCCTAGGCCGAGTTGGAAACAAAGTTCTGTAGAGCAGGAAAGATCTTGGATTCTTTTGTCCGCATTGGTAAAAATAGTGGGAAGAAAAGAGGTTTTGGTTTCGTTAGATTTGGTTCTTTCCAAGAAGCAGGGAAGACGGTGGAGCAGGCAAGAGGCAGATCCTGGGGAGGAAGAAAGATTCAAGTTCAGTTATCTAGATTCAAACACGAAGAAAGATCTGGAGCAGAGCTCTGCAGTTAGGCCAGAAGAGAAGAAATGCATATGAACTCATGGCTGGCCAAATCAGGTTGGAATGGAAATACGGAGCTTTGTAGAGATTCTCAAAGGGAGATTTTCTATCCTGTGTCAAAGGCAGGATGGGTGTTGAAGGAAGGCGATAACTTAGTAGTTAGATTGGCCTCTGAAGTCGTCATTGAAGGCAAAGGGTTAGGCAACCCAGTTAGGCAACCCAGTTATTGCTCGCATCATGTTACAATCATAACCAATCATGGCTTTTGAGGATTGCAATTAGAGCTGTAATCATGTCTATGAAATTTTCCCCTAGGAGGCTAGGATTCTAATCTATCTATTACAAATACATGAGATACATGAAGGACTGCATATTGCAATATGTTCCTTAACTTGTCACACCCAGAAACCTGGGTTTCCTAGTAGTCCATATTTCATTACATGAAATGTAACTTCTTCAATGTGAGAATACATGAGACACATGGAGGACTACATATTAGAATTTGTTCCTTGAGTAGGGTTGTCCATGGGGACATTCTTCAATGATCTTGTCACAACCCAAAACCTAGGTTTCCTAAAAGTCTGAATTTCGTGGCATGAAATGTAACTTGCATAATGTGAGATATGTCAAATCAATTGCAGCTGAATATTTTTACTTTTCACATCAAACAATCACATGATAAACAAAGCACACGGAATTAATAATTTTAATTTATTAATTCAATCCAAATTTGTCCAACTAAATTAAACCAATTGATAAAATGAATAATGACTTTGACCAATTTGAGATTCTTATTACATTTCCAAAATAATCAAACTGAACAACGTTCTTAAAACTCTATCAGATGCCTAGTGACAGTCGTTGGCACTCCAAATTTGGTTCCTTTTAAGGCTCTTCCTCGTATGCTTATTAGGTTCTGGTCCTACCTCGATATCTGCAAAATGTACAATGTATTGCGATTAGTTCCAGGAAAGCTTACATCCAATCATGCAATAAGTGCAAAGACAAGCAAATGATTGTATGAGGTCAGGGTTGGGATAGCAATGCAGAATTAGTGCTAGAGTTGAATTTCAAGTCATCTAGAATTAAAGAACAAGAATAAAAGTTACAAACAATATAATACATAGTGGCAATCCAAATGAGGTGAAACGAGCAAATTATAGCCCCACTAGGTAGGACCATAGGACGAGCCTCACCAGAGAAGACAAACGAAATGGTACCCAAAATCCCTAACTAGGAATGACCTTCAAAATCTTAAAATGGTACCAATAGTGATCATTATCTCTAAATCTAGACTGCCAATTACTGAAATTTACTGTAGTTGGCAGATTTAACTTCTAACATTGTGTGGTTTATACCTCCCTTTTCCAATGTTGGAATGTAGTAAATGTTGATTTTGTACTTCTCGATGAGACGAAATGAACGAACTAAACAACACTAATTTTTTATATCATTTGACCTCGAAAATTGGAACAGTAGCTTGTTGCCTCATGTGGGAAATTCCAGATTTTGTCTGTTTTGGAAATCAATTATGCTAATTGTTCCGAAAACCCACATGGAATAATCCAAATCAGAATTATGGTTTCTAAGGCATATCTAATGTATTCAAAACAGACAAACTCAAAAGAATCACACACATACATGAATACCTAGTTAGAAAATCAATTCTAATATTAACAAATAGGGTTCCCAGCAAAATGCACTAGGGCAGTAAGTATACATGATTGAATGAGTTGAAGCTAGTAAATTTAATAATGAATCCATCGGGCCTGTTTGTTTGTAGGGAGGAGCAAAATGGGATAACATTAAATGTCAAATCAAGATAAAAAGTAAGTTTGAGGAGTTGGAGAGAAAATCACAAAATGACAAAAATGGTACCACAAAATTTCAAAACAAGTACTCTCCAAAAGCATAAAATGACAAGAAAGGTAGTCTTAAACAATAACAAATGACAAAAAGGTCCCTTCTTTTTGACTTCCTCCACTTTCTTTTTATATTGATTGTCAACTCCATTTCATTTCATTCTACTCCTCCCTACAAACAAGCAAGCCCTCTGAGGAATAGTTGAATAATAAAAGCCCTAATCTAATGCATTAATCACAAGTAGAAAAGCCCAATAACACAAACCCAAAGGTGTCAAAATCCTAATTTCATCATTAATCCTTGGTGGATGACCAACTTAGACCCTGTAATAGTTTACAGCCTGCCCTTAGATTCTTCTCTTCATATTTTGAAATTTTAGTGCAAGTTAACATCAACCCCTTTGGTTTCATGGTATTCTACACATTTATGTTAATGAAACTAGAAGAAATCAAAGCCCAAGTTGACACCAATTACTCTTTGGAGGGCCTACCTTTAGTTGGAAACCTTTAACAATGTCGTGGGACAAAAGGATGTTGTCCGAAATAGATCTTCTCAGAAAGAAAGCTGACTGTTTTGTGCCTACGAGAGAGCTCATAAGAGGCTTTAGTCTATTCCCCATAATTTTGCAGGTAATCTTGTAGAGCACATTGGTGAACGAAATTAGCCGGAAATGCTTAGGAGCACTAGTATTATCGATCTTTGGGATGGGAGCAATCGAGGTATCCCTACCCTTACAAAGCCTCTTGGCACGTCAAAGAAATTGGTGATTGCAAGAATATCCATACCTATGATGGGCCAACATAGCTTTAAAAATGAGATGAAAAACCATCAGGTCCTGGCATTTTTGGGGGATTTGCAAATTTAATAATGTCACCTCTTCAAGCATAATATCTTTGTGTAAGACATCAATATTTTCACAGGAAAACTTACTGTGAATACACTTGAGACAGGTCAACTTCTCTATGAACAATAGGAAGACCCATAATCTTGGAGAAATGGGCAAGAAAAATCTTTTCAATGGAAGAGGGATCACAGTGGCTGGTACCCGATGAGTCCACAAATTTAGAGATTCTATTCTAAGAAGCACGGACACTTCTAAGAAAGTGACGTATCCGTGTCGGACACGTGTCGGACACCGACACTCTTCGGACACTCTCGGACACGTGTCCGATAATATTTAGCCGTGTCCATAATTAAAAACTAAAAATTTTAATTTCGGACACTTGTTCGATACTCTTTTTGCAACGTGTCCCACAATTCCTAACCCGTGTCTATGACTAAAAAATAAATATGTGGTTGATATCTCTTAGACACTTTGTTAACATGTGGTTATTAAAACTTGTAAACTTGATATATGACAGTTTTGTACCATGAAAAAATATATGATTATAAATATTAATCATATCACAAGCAAAAGATAAATAAATATTTCAGTAAAGAATAGGCCTCAAGATTGGCTTCTTTTTTGCTTTTTGTTTTTTTCTTTTTTTAGGGAGGGGAAAGAGATGATCTGTCCTTTTCTTTATATGGATTTTATGGAACCATGGATATTTCATATTTAATGATTATAAATTATGTTTTAGTGTTGCATTGATATTTGATAATTTGATATGTTTGTTAGTTGGTACTTGAATTTTTATTTTTTGATTGCTAAATTAATTGGGATAAAGCTTTGATGATGATGATAATGATGATTGCTAAATTGATTAAAAAAGTTAAATTGATATTATTTTTTAGTAGATGATTATATATATAAATTAATATATATTATTAACGTGTCCCCCGACGTGTCCGTGTCCTACTTTTTTGAGAAATGCCGTGTCGGTGTGTCCGTGTCGTGTCGTATCTGTGTCCCGTGTCCGTGTCCGTGCTTCTTAGATTCTATTCATGCTCTGCCTTGCCTTAAGGAAGCACAAAAATATTTTGAGAAGAAATATCCAAGATTGTGGTCTAAATATCTGGTCTTTTGCCTTGCCATGTCCGTTCGAGCATGGAGAAGGCAATCGATCGGCTTTCTGTTCAGAAATCAGAGTGGCAGAATTATTGTTAAGAAGCTTTAGCTAAATGGCAGAAAGAACTTCTCTAGTATCTTTGATCCAAGTGTTGATTGGTGGTTGAGAGTGATTCCAAAGCTTTAGGGCCTGCATGAACTCTTTCAGCTTGCTGACAACCTTGAACATAGGGGAACCAAGACAACCTTGAACATAGGGGAACCAAGAAAAGAAGTGTACCGAGCTTGCTTGACTATCCTGAAAAACATTCGGTCTTTGGACCTGCTATTGAAAAATCTCAATGGGGGGCCGGGGCCGGTTTTCATCTAAAACCATGATAATAGGGCTGTGGTCAGAAAGGGATGGAAGACCTACTTCACCGTTAGCATTGTTGAAGTTATAGATGAAATCAATGTTGACAAGAACTCTGTCCAGCTTTGAATAGATCCTATTAATGCCAAAGCTACAATTTGACCAAGTAAATGGGAAGCCACTCATCTTGACAGAAAGAAGGCTAGTGCTATTAATGCAGTCATTAAAATCATGAATAGCCAATGAGCTGAAAGGGACCCCACCCTTTTTATCCTTTGGGTTACGGATATAGTTGATGTCTCCCCAATAATACAAGGGAAAATGGCTAATCCAGTAAAAGTGGTGATATCGTCATGCAGTATGGATGAGCCTTAAACTTTCTAATTGTTATTAGTTTCTTATTTTATTTTTGAGTTGTTCTTAAGTTTCCAATTTATTTAGCTTCCTAGTTTGAGTAGGAATCCTAGTCCCTAAGGTTCTTTTTCCTATTTATATGCATTGAGAGATTTCTATCTCAGACATTGAAAATTAATAGAATTTTTTGTGAGTTTTTATCCTTTGAGTTGCACCCTCGTTTGAAAGTCTTTGTGGAGATCTCTTATTGTGCTTAAGCCCTATCCCTAGGGCTTGCATCAGTTTGGTATCAAAACAAACAATCCCTATGATTTGTTTGATCAACCAAACCCATCACCATATCTAAAACCCTCCTTCATCAAAGCCACTTTCGTAAACCTCGAGGTCACAACTGAATCCCCGATCAGTTCCTAACCTTCCAAACCATAGTCCCATCACCATCAGTCCCTTCCAAAACCAGGCACAGTCAAAACCAGACCCCTTCTGGACCCTTCATCCTGCAATCACTAAACTCTAAAGTAAAACCCAATCTCATTCCAAAACCATCTGCAACTGTATCCCCATCCAGAAACCTAATTCTTAGGTGTAATCTCCTAAAATCTCAAGCCCCCTCCCACTATGATTCAATCCCCCACCAAACATGACCCACTTTGATCCAACCAACCAAATCCATCCTACCAACCATTCATACTTAGGAACCCGAATAGAAAAAAGGAGTTTATTTTGCTTGCAAAAACCAGGAGCAAGAAAAAGGGATAGACAACATGCTTGTTTATGTACAAAAAAGGCAGCCACTGCAACTAGCCTCTACATGTGTACATGATTGTAGTGCCTAAACAGCAGCCGAAGAGCCGTCCATTGAGGATGATCGTTACTACCAAAGATCTTTCTGTGGAGGTTTGAAGAAACAAAAAAATAGAGAAAAAAAAAGAACAAAGAAGAGGAGGAGTTGACCGCTGTAGCGAGTTGCAGCACCGTTGCTGGCCTAGCCCATCACCATTCTTGCCATATCTGGTATACCTCTCCTCTGAGAAAGCAATAACAACAGAGAGAGCAAACCACTCCTTGTCTTTGACCAAATTACCGACCAAACGAAAGAAAAATAAAAAAAGGCCCTTTCGCAGTCCTTATGTTTTCGTCACTACATACAACCCGAGGTAGAGTCGACCCTTGCACGTGTCTACATTGTGACACGTGTTTCAAATTTCCTGCAGTTTTTTAGGCCTAGTTTTGAGCAGTGTTTTGAAAGGCGCGCAAGGCGTAGCGAAGCCCACCTATTGCGCCTCGCCCCAAGGGCGAGGCAATTTTGTTGAGGCATGGCTTAGGCGCTCGAGGCCAGGTGAGAGGCGCACAGGCGAGGGCCTCTTTCATGTTGCCTTTAAGTGTTGAAACAAGAATTAAAAAAAAGCAGGGTTTAAAAGTGAAAGATGCATCCTATATTTAAAGGAGACCCTGCTGCCCTAATCGTTTTGAGTCTTGACAAAATAAGGAGAAGAAAAACGAACAGCAGCCGGTGAAGAAGAAGGAGAAGAAAAACGAAGAAGCAACAGCCGGTGACAAAGGAGAAGAAAAACTTAAATGGGAAGAAGAAAATCCGCAGCCGGCGAAGAAGGAGAACAAAAAAAAGAGGAGAAGAGAGCTCAAGTCCAGCTGGCGAAGGAGAAAAAAAATAAGAGGAGAGGAGAGCTCAAGTTTGGCTGGCGAAGGAGGAGGAGCTCAGCCACTTCCGGTGACCCAGCCAGCCCACTGCTTACGTCTGGCGAGGTATGTTTGTTGTTTTTTTTTTTCTTATCTATTTTGCTGCTACTTTATGTTTTTTCTTTTTTGTTTTTTTTTTCTGTTTTGCTGCTCCTCACATGTAGATGGACTGCTATCTGCGTTTTTTTTTTTTTGCTGCTGATTCTTCTTTTTTTTTTTTTGCTGCTGCAGCTTTGTCTTTTGCTTTTCTGTTTCTGTTTTTTTCTTTTCTTTTCTACTGCTGCATTTTTTTTCTGCTGCATTACTTTTTTTTTTCCTGTTTCGCTGCTGCTGTTTCACTTTTTTTTGGCTAACATCTGATTGTTTGTTTTTTTTTTTTTTTTTTTTTTTTGCTGCTTCTTTTGCTGCTGCCTTTTCTTTTGCTGCAACTTTTTTCTGTTGCATTTTTTTTCCCATGCTTTTTTTTTGTTGCTGCAGCTATCTGCCTTTTTTTTTTTTTTTTTTTTTTTTGCTGTCTGCTATCTGCTGTTGCTTTTCTATTTTTATTTATCTTTCTTTTCTACCGCTGCATTTTTTTTTCTGCTGCATTTTTTTTTCATGTTTGTTTTCTACTGCTGCTATCTGCATTTTTTTTTTCTGGTTTGCATGTTGTTTTTTCTGCTGCTCATGTTTTTTTCTTTACCACCTGCTGCCGTTTCTGTTTTTGCAGTTCTTTTTTTTTTTTTTTGCTGCTGCTGCTGATGCATTTTTTTTTCTGCTGCTGCTCTGGATTTCTGTTTTTTATGAATATTCTTTTTGTGTTGATAATGCATTCTCTTTTCTTCTTGCATTGTTTGTGCATACTGACTGCCATATTGATTATTGCCTTTATGGTATCAAAATGTGTCAGCTGGGCTGGAATGGATTAATTGTTTATCCCTTTTGTAATTTGTATGCTTGCTGTTTTTAATTTATTTATTTTTTCAATTGTATATTCTATATAGATGTTAACCGAAGGTATTCATAAAAAGGACCTAGCATGGCAATTTTCACACTTGGAAAATCCACAAAATATTAATGGGTTCAAATGCAACTTTTGTGGCAAAATATCAAATGGAGGTGTTTATCGGGTCAAGCAATAGCTTGCTGGGGGTTACAGGAATGTTACTGCTGCTCCAAAATGTCCACTTGAAGTTAGAGAAGAGATTAAAGAATACACGACGAAGAAAAATATAGACAAAGAACAAATGAATATGTTGCCCCATTTTGATGAGTTGGCTATTGAGTTGGAAGATGATGAAGATGATGTTGTAGAGGTCAATGAACGTGGTAAAAGACCTTTGGCTCATCATAGTCATGTTTCTAGTAATGTTTCCACTACCTCCAAACCTAAAAAGCCAAAGCAAAAAGGGCCTATTGATGTATTCTTCACTTCCAATCTGGATGATGTTGTGCAAAATTGAAAAGCCTAAGGAAAGCAGACAAGAATTGATAAAAATGACCCATATAGAAAAGAATTAAGAGAGCGGGCATATCAAAGATTTGCAAGGTAAATGTATGATGCTGGGATTCCTTTAAATGTTGTTAATTATGACAGTTCTGGACCAATGATTGAAGCTATAGGGCAATATGGTCTTGGTATAAAACCATCAACTTACCATGAAATGTGAGTTTCTTTCTTAAAAAAGAGATAGTGCATACAAATAATTTGATGAAGGATCACCGGGAGGAATGGGTAAAGAATGGATGTTCTATAATAGTTGAAGGCTGGACTGACAAGAAAGGGAGGACATTGCTTAAATTTTTAGTGAATTTTCCCAAAGGAACCATGCTTGTGGAGTCCATTGATGCTTCTAGCTACTCCAAGGACACAAAAACTGTTTCAGCTAGTAGACAAATTTGTGGAGCATGTTGGAAAAACTAATGTGGTCCGGGTTGTCATAGACAGTGCTGGAGCTAATGTATTAGCGGGTAAGAAACAAAGAATCTTCTCTATTAAAAAAAAATGTAATTAGCTATCTAAAACTCGTTTGTTTTTCCTCTTTCTTGGTTTGGTTCTAACAGGAAAGTTTTTGGAGGCAAAGTATCAAAACTTGTATTGGACACCACGTGCTGCCCATTGCTTGGACTTGATGTAGGAAGACATTTTTAAGATACCAACTCTCAAGAGAACATTTGAAATGGGTATTGCGGTACATGGGTTCATTTATAACCGCCCAACTTTGTTAAATATGATGAGGTGCTTTACACAATTAAAAGATTTAATCAAGCTTACAAAAACTCGATTTGCAATTTCCTTTTTCACTTTAGCGAGGATTCATCAACAAAAGAGCAACTTGAGGAAGATGTTTACTTCAAAGAGCTGGACAACAAGCAAATGGGCAAAGGAGCAATTGGGTAAAAGGGCTGTACAAATTATGTTAATGCCTTCATTTTGGAATAGTGTTGTCTATGCCCTTAAGGTCTCGGTTCCTTTTCTTTGCGTTCTTAGATTGGTTGATGGTGAGAAAAAGCCTTCCATGGGATACATTCTAAGAAGCATGGATACGGACGCGGGACACAGATACGACACGACACGATATGGACACGTTGACTCAGCATTTCTCAAAAAAGTAGGACACGGATACGTTGGGGGACACGTTAATAATATATATTAATATATATAATTATCTACTAAAAAAATAATATCATTTTAATTTTTATAATCAATTTAGCAATAAAAAAATAAACATTCAAGTACTAACTAACAAGCATGTTAAATTATCAAATATCAATACAACACTAAAACATAATTCATAATCATTAAACATCAAATATTCATAGTTTCATAAAATCCATATAAAGAAAAGGGCGGATCATCTCTTTTCCCTCCCTAAAAAAAAGGGAAAAGGAAAAAAGAAGCCAATCTTGAGGCCTATTCTTTAGTAAAATATTTATTTGTCTTTTGCTTGTGATATAATTAATATTTACAATCATACATTTTTCTATTGTACAAAATTGTCATATATTAAGTTTACAAGTTTTAATAACCACATGTTAACAAAGTGTCCAGGAGATATCAGCTACATGTTTATTTTTTAGTCATAGATACGGGCTAGGAATTGTGGGACACGTTGCAAAAAGAGTATTGAACAAGTATCCGAAATTAAGATTTTTAGTTCTTAATTATAGACACGGCTAAATAGTATCGGACACATGTCCGAGAGTGTCCGATGAGTGTCGGTGTCTGACATTGATACGTCACTTTCTTAGAAGTGTCCGTGCTTCTTAGGATACATTTATGAGGCTATGGATAGGGCTAAAGAAGCAATTGCAAATGCTTTTGGTGGAAAGGAAGAAATATATAATAATATCTTTGAAATTATTGACTGAAGGTGGGATTTTCAATTGCTTCATCCTTTGCATGTAGCTGGGTTTTTTTTCAACTCAGAGTTCTTTTATTCAAATTCAAATATTGAGCAAGATCACGAAGTCATGACTGGGTTGTATTGCATTGCAAAACTAGTCCTAAATATTGATATACAAGATAAGATTGGTCAAGAGTTGTCTATTAATATGAAAGCTGAAGGTTTATTTGGGATACCTATGGCAATCAAGCAAAGGAAGATAAGGTCACCAGGCAAACAATTTTATCACATAAGTTTATTCTATTATATTACAAAATTTGTTTTTTAAAATTATTAGTCAATACTTAGTAAAATTTATGCTAATTACTTATAATTAATGGCTTATTGGTGGAGTGCATATGGTTGCAAAACACCAAATTTGCAAAAATTTGCAATAAAAGTTTTTAGCCTAATGTGTAGTTCATCTGGTTGTAAGCGGCATTGGAGTGTATTTGAGCATGTGAGTATTTATCTCAAGTGTAGTAAGTTCAAAATATTTTTAATTTATAGATATAAATTTTAATATCTTTTTTAATTGTTGCAGATTTATAGTAGAAAAAGAAATAGGTTGGATAAAAAACATCTCAATGATTTGGTATTTGTTAAATACAATAGAGCACTGAAACGTCAATAGGGTATGCGTGACTTGCTTGATCCCATTTCTTTGAAGGATATTGATGAAAGCAATGAGTGGTTGCTTAGGAGGATTGATAGAGAATTGGATGAAGATGATGAGTTTGTGTTTAATGATGATATTTTGACTTGGGGTGATGTTGCTTCAGCTTTTGGAGTTGGAGAAAATAATCAAAGAACTAGAGCAACATCAACTTCAAGAGCAACACCAAGAGGTTCTAAATCTTCAAATGCTCTTCAATTTGTAGATGAGGAAGAGGCAAGTTCAGATGAGACTGGGTCTGACGAGGAAGATGTGGATGGATATAAATCCAATGATGAAGGAGAAGATTACGATTTACTTGGTGCAGATGTTGAGGATGACTATTACGTCCTCCTTAGGACCATATGTTGGTTTGACTTTGGCCTTTGGAGTTGTATTGGCTTTTGATGCTGGTTTTACACTAAGTGATGGATGCTTTTTTGACTTTCAAAATCTTCTCTAATATTTACTGCCTTTTTTGTTATAATTTGTGATTTAATTTCACTTTGCCATTGTTAATTTTAAATTATTTATCTTTAACAAAATATCTTTTTTTTAATCTATAATGTGCGCCTTGCTTCAATGAAGCCTGCACCTTGCCTTGCGCCTAGGCCCTAAGATACCCTTGTCCCCTTAATGTGCCTCGCGCCTTCAAAAACATTAGTTTCAAGTCTGGTCCTAGTCAATCTATTCTTGGAGTTTACTGGTCAGATTTGACCATTTGAAGTGGTAGCCCCGCTTAGGAACATAATAACTACAATTTGGACCAACTTTGTTCGGTTGAACTTCTTTATGTGATTTTGGAACTATCTGCAAGTCTGATGTTGGATTGCAAATCCGTTTTCGCCTACATGCTTGTGGAGATTAGATCTACACATCATATTAGTCAAATTTTAAAGTACATAAGAAAAAAATGACTCTTAAGCTATGATACTTGAATACAGCAAATGTACTATGTTACCTATACTGATACGGTACGATACAGATACGGTTACTTGATACAGCAAGATATGGATTGGATACGGCTCCCAATTTCAGGATAGGGCCTGGCATTATTTTTGCAGAAATTTTTGGCAGATTTTGTCCATTTCGACTTGTTTTTGTTGAAGTCCCTCAATGAGCCCTCTCTTAATTTGATTGAGAGGAAAACAAAAAAGACGAAGAGGAGCAGGAGGAGGAGAAGGGGGTGCTAGTGAGGAAGAAGAGAGCATACCTCACTGGGGCTATTGCTTTTGTTTCAATTGGGCTTCTTCAATTGGGTGTGGACGATTGTGTTCTTTTTTGCTACTATTGCTGCTTCTCCTCGTCTTCCACCTTTTCTTCTTTATTCTTTCTTATTGTTTCTTCTTCTTCTTCTTCTTCTTTTTCTTTTTTTCGTTTGATGATGCCCTCGAGCTGTAAACGAAAAGTGGGAAAAAGCCACCGCCTTTTATAAGAAGAGTATGGGCTTGTTGGGCTTTTTTAATTCTTTCTTTTTTTAACGTTGGACTATTGGGCCAACCAACCACTTGGCCCACTTTTGCTTTACTTTTTTTTTTCTTTTCTTTTCTTTTCTTTTATTTTAAGATATATTGTCTAGTGAGGCTCACCCTATTGAAAATTTGATCTACATAGCAGGCCTCATAATATTTGAGCCCTATGATAAGTATATACATATAAATGCTGTACTTGTATTTGTGTCGTAAAATTTTCAAGTTGCCATATGAAACCATCATTCCTTGTGTCTGTATCCGTACTTGTGTCCGTAGCTCGGCATCATAGCTCTTAAGAAGAATATAGATGTGGAGTCTTGATTAATTTCCATGGAGGAATTGACTAGACCTGTTGCTCCACAACGATCATTCAAGTCTAAGCAACTCTTGTAAGGATGAACACTAGATTAGCCCATTTGCTCTTTGGGCTTTGTCCTTGGTTGTTGTAGTTTTTCCCTTCCTATTAAATATATTTTTGTTACTTTAAAAAAAAAATAAAAAAAAATCAAACAACAAGCAATGTTGATTGAGATTTAGGAATTAAACTTTTTGATTTCTGAATGTCATGGTAAATTGAAATAGGATGAACTCATGTATTGGTTAGTGTTCGTCAAAAACATTTTCGCGCACAAGCAAATGACTGATGATGGCCATTAAGTTCCCCTGGTTGCAACCTGATTTCTAAAGTATGCTGTAATATGATTGGCTGAGTTGCAAAAGGAAAGGAGAAGACGAAACATAGACCCTGTTGAAATGTGGGTTGAAATGGATCCTTTATTGAAAAGTGGACCCCTAAACCACTCGAAAGATTTATTTACCAGTTTCCATGATTTAAAATAAGGATCTTGGTTAGTTGTTGAGTACTTTGAAGAGTTTATGGCAATGCGAGCTCGATGTGATTTAAATGAAACTGATGATGTTTCTGTTGATTGATATTCTCTTTGTTTGTGAGTCGATATCCAACATCTAATGGCATTCTAACATTTTGGTGAAGTTGATGAGGTGATCCAACACACTAGCAGGGCTGATAATATTGCAAATCATCAAGCCAAGAAATTTAATGCATCTAAATGGGCTGCTCGAAAGCCTCAATCGAAGATGGATCCCAATCCAAGTGGTAGTTCAATGGAAAAAGTTCTTTCCAAGCTTGAAGGTTAGAGTAGGATCACATGGTTTGAGTATCATCAACCGGGGCATTGATCATTTGAATGTCCAAAACGAATAAATTTGACAGAAGGTGAATGTGATGCATTGGATACACTAGATGATCCTAAGGGTAAAGAGACAGGGCCTGAGGATATTAAAAGTTTCAGGATGGTGAGGGCCTTGACAGTAATGGGCTTGAAACTCTCATGGTCCTCAAGGAGGCTAAACCTACTATTGAGAAGAAATGACTATGGAATAATATCTTTAGTTCAACAGGTGCTGTGAATGGACAAGCTTGTGCAATTTTGACTGATGGAGGTAGTTCTGACAATCCCAACCACTTGTGGATTAATTAAAGCTTAAGGTGCTTAAGCATTATTGCCCCTATTATGTCTGGTGGTTAATGACAGATGATGAAGTGCAAGTGCGACATACATGTCAAGTTGCTTTTGCCATTGGTGAGGATTACAAATATACAGTTTGGCGCGATGTGCTGCCGATGGGTATCGGAGTTATTTTACTTGGATGACCATAGCTGTACGACAAGAATGTAACTCATGGAATGCGAGATAATACATACACGTTTGTTCACATTGGAAATCGTGTCACACTCCATCTTAGGAAGCCAGAACTGCCACTTGTATGATCTAGATGAAAATCAGAAACCATATCAAACTAATTAGGGAAAAAATCGACCCCTAGGATGCATCAGAGAAAAATTTCCACATGTGCAAAATCTGAATGGTCACATTTGTAACTGTCTCAAATTCTTAGGAATCGGCAACAAAATGGGATTTTCCTTGGGGCTAATTCCATTGCCTGGATTAAAAACTGTCCTCAAATTTAACTGGACTTGAAAGGGGATACAGAACCTACCTCAGATCCAATAAAAAAATCTTAAAAAATTGCTGAATGAATACCCAGAGAATTAGTTTATCCCTTTCCAAAGAGGGAAAAATGGATTTTATTTGAAGTGGGCCCACAGTCAAGACTGTTAGTTCTGTTCTAAGAAACCTGATTTGGACTGCGTTGAATAGTGATAGCCCCAGGAGTTCTGCTGCACCAAGAGATCAAAATGGTTCAAGCAAGGAGATTCCACTGCAAAACTATCAATCAGTAACGATCAGCTAGAATGGCTGTTGTTGTAATCTCAGAGAGGATGAGCGGCTGGACAGAAGCGAACAGGACTCAGGGGGCTTTCGCTCCCCAGGAAGGGGGATTGAATTTCTTCATGGAAAGAAAAGGGAGATTGAAATCCCTCGTCTGCACAAAGGAGAACTGCTTGGGTCAAACTAAATTACTAAGCCTCAAATTAATGGGAAAGTTTCTTTGATACCATGAGAAAAGAAGTGAGTGAGGAAGATATGGGAGGGAGATTTCGTTATATGAGTGAAGATATGGGAGGGAGATTTCATTATATGAGTGAGGAAGATATGGGAGGGAGATTTCGTCATCTTTGGTTTCGCACAATTATCGTTTTATTGAAGAGGGTATCGTTACTATCATAGGTATCTATTTAAAGAAGTTATTCTTATCATTATGGACGACTGCTGTTACACTGCTTATTTTTAATTAACAACGGTTGAATGTGTCACCATGACCCAAAATCACTTGGCCCATGGCACAATTGAACCAGGCCCATTTTAGTCTAGTCACAGCTATGTTGCCTGTTGTATATTTAATACTAAAATGAACAATCAAGCACAATTCTTTGCCTCCAAAAGCCACTAGAAGAGAATGTGCATTGAAATGTCAATTTTGTTTGATGAGCTTGAATTTCCTTAGTTTTATTATTTTGTGGTCCTCAAGAGCCCATTTCCTATCCCTGAATAAATTTTATTAATTGGTTGTCATTTTTTTGATCCACAATTAACTTTCTTGTTTCCCATTGCTGTTTGAACTTGTTTTTGTTTTTAACAACCATATTCGCCAAAATTATGCTCTCTCTCTCTCTCTCTCTCTCTCTCTCTCTCTCTCTCTCAAAACGCACTCACTTGCCTTGATCTTTGTGGTGTGCTATACCGCTATAGGAACACACATACACTTGCCTACCTTGATCTTTATGTTGGGCTATCACATCTATTTTTCCCAGCTGAGGTATCTTTTGAAATATGATTTTGATTTGATCCATGCAAGATGTCAATCTTGTGCTTCCCCACCTTTGATTAGTTTGTCTTGTGAATTTTTGGTACTTGCAAATTTTCATTTGGATCTTTCTCTCTTACCTTGTTCAGTTCAGCCTTCGATGAAGTTCACTTTTATTTTTGGTGTGACCGCACTAGTTACATGAGGTTCCTTAATGAGAAAATTATGTGTACCTCTGATTTACTTCTAGCAACTCTGGATTGCTACTCTTTGTTACATTCAATATTTTATGTCACGACCAGGAACCCGGGCCCTTTGAATTTCGCGCCGCGACTACCATTGTATTACATTCCATTCACGAGTCAACTAACCAAGCAATTTGAAAAAGTAGGAAAATCCTATTAAAAAACTAGAATGTCAGTTAAAATCTGAAATCAAATTAACCAACCAAACAAGTCAGCTATCTTGGAATAAAATAAAACAACTACAATCTTAAAATGTCCAACTGCAATAATTTAATAAATAAAATTAACTGATTCTCTCCATCTTTGAGTCTATTGCTCAAGTGTGCATGCCAAAGCCTATCGCTTGGTCATCACGGTATTCTTTTGACTCTAAATCATGATAACTTGGAAGGGGCAATCCAGGAGCCAATGGAAACTAAGTGGTAACATTCAAATCTAATTGCATAAATGAACACCATATTAACTTTAAAACACAAGATAAACCCTAAAAACTTATGCAAGGCAATTAATGAAGTACCCTATGGTATCTTGACATGAAGCGGACCACTGATCATGTCACACCAATTTTCAACTTTCTAACCACTTGGTAGCACTGGCCAACATGGGATCAAGTACCATTAGTACGGGACCACACATGGCACCTCAAAATACTTAGGTGTTTACATCACAATGCCCATTGACCAACATCATGGCGGTATTAGAGGATCAAGTCCTCCCATGGCTGACCCATAGCCAGACAACCCATTAACAAGGCTAACACAAAGTCACTCAATAACCCACGACTGACATGAAGTCAGATAACTCATAATACACGGGCCGTTTGTAAGAAGGATGTCATCTCTATATAGTGCTAGTGATCTAGGAGTGTCCGGTGATTCCAGACTATAAGTCCTTGGATATTACGCAACATTCCAGATGAAAAATAATGCTTTGAGTCAGCTATGCACAATCATACTATAAAGAGCACACTGCACAATAAATCACTTAAACATCCATTGTTATACATGGGGTCGTACATTAATGCTTCAGTATCTTGTAGCAAAACTTCGCCAGTTTTGCTGCCGGTCCCAAGCCCGGGTAAAGGAAGAGGGTTGCGTTAGGTAGGTGACAGCCAGCGTAAAACTTTGTTACAACCCAAACATGAATTCTGAACAAATGATATTTTACGATAAGACTAGGGCGTTCCCCGCTTTAAGCGACGCATTGCAGCATCGCCCAGCTGCAGTGAAAAGTGTGCAAGGGCTACCGCATGCGTTTGGGCTAATGCAGTTAAAGAAGTTAGTCCATGAGAAGAAGAGGAGGAATAGGAAAATTAGACTTGCTACCTGGAATATAGGAACCTTGACAGGCAAGAGCATGGAGTTGGTTGAGGTAATGAAAAGAAGAAGAATTAGTGTGGCTTGTATACAGAAGACAAGGTGGAAAGGGAATAAAGCTAAGGAGCTCATGGATGGGTATAAGCTTTTCTATGCAGGAAAGAGTAATACAAGAAATTGAGTAGGTATAATTATAGATAAGGATTTAAAAAAGAAAATTGTGAGGGTAAAGAGGTTTGGTGATAGAATTATAGCAATTAAACTAGTACTAGAGGAAGACATAATTCATATCATTAGTGCATATGCTCACCAAGTAGGATTAGAAGAAAGTGTGAAAAGACAATTTTGGGAGGAGATAGATGATTTAATGCGAGAAATCCCAAATAGTGATAAAATTTTCCTTGGAGAGGATTTAAACGGGCATATAGGAAGAGATAATAGAGGATATGAGAAAGTGCATGGAGGGCATGGATTTGGAGAAAAGAATGAATTCAGAAACACTATATTGGACTTTGCAGTGGCATTTGATCTTATAGTAGCAAATACTTTAAAAAGAAAGATGAGCATTTAATTACATATAAAAGTGGGAGTAATAGGAGTCAAATAGACTTTTTTCTAGTTAGAAAACAAGACTGATTGGCTTGTAAAGATTGTAAGATTATCCCAGGAGAGAGTTTGACTACGCAACATAGGCTTGGAGTTTTAGATATTTGCATTAGAAGTAAAAAGAGAGCAATAGTAAACAAAATGGACCCTAAAACAAGGTAGAGAGATTTGAAGGGGGAAAGGGCAAATATATTTAAGGACAAAATGATTGAGAAAGGAGAATGGAATATTGAAGGAGAAACTACAGTAATGTGGAATCAAATGGCTAATTGCATTAGGAATGTTGCAAAGGAGGTACTTGGAGAATCAAAAGGGAAGAGACATATTAATAAAGAAACATGGTGGTGGAGTATGGAGGTTCAGGAAGTTATTCGACAAAAAAAACATTGCTACAAAGTTTGGCAGGGGACAAAGAGTATAGAAAATTTTGAGTTGTATAAGAAGGCAAAAAAAGAAGCTAAGAAAGTAGTAAGTAGTGCAAAGTTCAAAGCATACGATGACCTCTATAATAGGTTGGGAACAAGAGAAGGAGAAAAGGATATTTTTAAACTTGCAAAAATAAGAGAAAAGAAAAGTAGGGACTTAGATCATGTCAAATGTATCAAGGACAATGAGGAAAATATTTTGGTGAAGGACAACGATATTATAGAAAGGTGGAAAGAATATTTTAGTAAACTTTTAAATGAAGAATATTTGGGCGATACAAGAGTGGAGGAGGATACTTCATTACAAGAGTATACTTTTCTCCGTAGAATTAGAGGGGTGGAAGTGAAGGAAGCATTGAAACGAATGAAGACAGGAAAGGCAACAGGCCCAGATGGTATTTCGATAGAGTTATGGAAATGCTTAGGAGAGGTTGGAGTAAGTTGGTTATGTAGACTATTCAATAAGATACTTGTAACAAAGAAAATGCCGGATGAATGGAGAATAAGCATTGTAGTACCTATATATAAGAATAAAGGAGATATACAAAATTGTACTAACTATCGAGGGATTAAACTTATGAGTCACACTATGAAGTTATGGGAGAGAATAATAGAGCAAAAACTGAGAAAAAAGACTAAGATTTCGGAAAATCAATTTGGTTTTATGTCAGGGAGATCAACTATGGAAGCTATCTTTTCACTTAGGCAATTAATGGAAAAATACCGAGCAAAGAGGAAAAATCTACATATGGTCTTTATCGATTTGGAAAAAGCCTATGATAGGGTACCGAGGAATTTAATTTGGTGGGTCTTAAAGAAAAGGAATGTCCCAAGCGGTTACATTGAAATTTTAAAGGATATGTACGAAGGTGCAATAACAAATGTGAAAACCACATGTGGAGAAACGGGCGGATTTCCTGTGACTGTAGGCTTACATCAGGGATCATCCTTAAGCCCTTATCTCTTTGCATTAATTATGGATGAGTTAACTGTGCATATTCAAGAAGAAGTATCATGGTGTATGTTGTTCGCAGATGATATAGTATTGGTGGATGAATCAAGAGGGTGTAAATGCAAAGCTTAAGAGATAGCGGAGGGCATTAGAATTTAGAGGCTTTAAAATAAGTCGTAGAAAGACAGAATATATGGATTGCAATTTCAGTAGACATATACAAAGTGTTGAAACCACTGTCAAAATTGAAACCCATGAGATACCACGTAAAAATTCTTTTCGGTACCTAGGCTCGATGATTAGTAAGGATGGGGAGATTGACGAAGATGTGGAGCATAGGATAAGAGCTGGATGGCTGAAGTGGAGATTAGCTTCGGGAGTACTTTGTGATAGACAAATGCCAACAAAATTGAAGGGAAAATTTTACACGACAGTGGTTAGACCAGCTATGACATATGGAGCAGAATGTTGGCCAATTAAGAAGACACATATTCATAAGATGGATGTAGCGGAAATGAGAATGCTTAGGTGGATGTGTGGTAAAACTAGGAAAGATAAAATTAGAAATGAGCGCTTTCGAGAACATTTAGGGGTAACACCAATAGGAGATAAGATTAGAGAAACTCGTTTAAGATGGTTTGGGCATGTTGAGCGTAGGCCAGTAATGGCATCGGTGAGAAAAAGTTTGGATATACAGGTGGAGGGTCCATCAAGAAGTAGGGGTAGGCCGAAGAAAACATGGATGGAAGTCATTAATTCAGATTTGAAGAAGTTGCACTTATCGAAAGATTTAGCTCAAAATAGAACGGAATGGAGAAATAGAATTCATGTAGCCGACCCCAACATGGTTGGAATAAGGCTTTGATGATGATGATGATGATGATGATATCTTGTAGGAAGGACAATCACCACTGTCCATACTTCATAGAAAATGTAGAACCAAGTCATCATAATTTAGGGTCGTTTCATGTTCAAAACCCAAGACTCCAAGACTTGACTCACGAAGACCCTATTCTAGGGTTTGGCTGGTCCTCATATATACAATGGTTGTAGGCGGCCAACCCCAAGGTACTCAATTAGCATTCGGCAATAGCTTAACCCTGCTGATGTTCAATATTATATATCTTGTCTAATATTAAGAGATGATTACCTTTCAGTCATAGCTTCATACAATATATTCACTGTTCATTTCTATCTAATAGAATTGGACCATAACAATAAACTTGGAAGAAAGGACCGTCATTTGATCAAAGTCAAACTCCTAAATAGGGTTTGGCCATACCATAGAACCCATCTACTAGGGTCTAACTGAACCCTAGATCATTAATCTGAATGTGACTGGCCACAAAACCCTAGGTTTAGGGTTCAGTGAGTGTCACACCCCAGAACTCACTGCTCTTTGGATTCTGGAACGCAACTAATATTGTAGCACATTTCCATTCATGAGTTAAATCATCAAGCAAAATAAGGAATTAGACAATCTTAAATGAACGACTCGAACAGGCAGTCAAGTAAAAAAATCAACCTTTAATCATCTAAACAAATCAACTATCTTGGAATAAATTAAAACCATTACAATGTTTAAGCGTTCTAACTGAAAATAAACTAAATCAAGAAAAGAAAATTGTTTGTTTTCAATCTTCTAGATGATTCTGTCTTCTCAAGTACGCAAGCCGAAGTCTATCTCTTGATTGTCATGAAATTACTCATTCTCTAAACTCTGATTACCTGGAAGGGGCAATCCAGGAGGCGGTGGGTACTGAGTGATAAGCATTCAAGTAAAATTTAGTAGCACAGTAGAGATTGAATAAATTATGCAAGGTAATGAAAGTAGCATTTCACAATATCAACAGTATCACGGTTTCACGTTCATCATCTCTCACTACAACCACCTATCCCTCGATAGCACTGGCCAACACAGGTTCAAGTGCCACAAGTACAGGACCAAACACAGGTTTCGTAAGATTCACAAGTGCACACATCATGGTAACCTGTCAGTCAACATTACCAGAGGATCAAGTTCTCCCACAGCTGACCGCAGTCAGACAATCTATAAACATGGCTTGCATAAAGGCCAGACAACCATCCACAGCTGACACAACACTAGACAGCATAATCCACGGGTCGTTTTTATGGAGGACTTATCTCCGTACAGTTCTAGGGGCGTCCACAGAAATCCTGGGTATTACACAACTTCACACAGTCTTATAATTATTCTGCGAATTCAAATCTAAATTTTCATTCAAGTTCAACCTCTATAACTGAGTTGACTATGCAACCAGCCCCAACACGTGATTGATTTATTGTGCCTCCTTCCGATTTGGTATTGGTCTCCGATGTGCATGAAAATTGCATAGCAGCCCCTTATAGAAGTTAGGACACCTATATGTTAACATAGCATAACCCATGATAAATAACTTAATCAGTTATAAGGATATCATATAATCTCATCATTGGACAAGTGGTACACAAACCTGTTATAAAGATCATGTTGAATTGAGAATCAACACTTTCATTTTATCATTATTTGTTTTATACATTCATGAAATCAGAACTCATGGTGAGCATCACATACGCGATCACTATATTGACCATATGAAAAGGCATTGCAAAATATCAACACTTCATATGGACAATTTGCAAGCAGATCTCATATCATGGGATTCGACCATAACCAGCTACTTGATGCAACATGTGGATGGCTACAAATAAAACATGTGTATAGCAATATGCATGTAAACAGTCGTTGAATAAGACGTGTGAACAGCTCATTAATAAACCAAGTGGACAGTCACAGTTATGACACTAAAACTAGCCCACTGTCACTAAAACTAGCTCACTGACTGATGAACTCAGCTAAGGCAGGGTCTGTAATACAATTCCATAGTGTCTTCAATCCAACAAGACGTATCAAACACCGGGACCGAGAGAGCATTTTAGGGAGCTGGGTTTCTGGGCCCAACTGGGCCCTAACCCATTTAATACTAGTACCTACTAGGTCGCCCATGGGTTCCCTTTTTAGGTACAGGACCCGCCTTATCCAGTGGGCCATAATGGTCCAACGGACAGATTTGTCAGAGGGGTTCAGTTTGTCTCTATAATTCTGGAAACCACAGAAACCGTGATATGCTATTTGCATCACTCAAGGTAGGTCTCGTAGCATTAAGATTGAAGGTCGTCACTTGTCAGTGCTGCCACCTCTTTATCATCTCACTAATGCACCTTAAACTGGACTTTTGCATAGAAAACCATATATAAAATAATAGGGAATCAAGTAATATGCATAGGAACCCCATACCAATATCAATAGTGTAATCAGGTGAAGGAAGAAAACACTAGTCAACCAGAACAGCCCTTCAATAGGGGTTTGGACTTCGGCCAACATGAAAACCCCAAAGATGGGGATTGGCCTCTTTGGGAAAGCTACTGTATGGGGTCTTTAGAAATCCATAACCTAGGAAAATCTCAATTAGAACTATTAACTTTCAAGTGGAGATGAATGATTACTCACCTTGTATGAGAAATTGTGGCCCTATGGAGTTGGGGAAGTGAATAGGTCATCCAAGGAAGCACACCTCTGCCAGTCTTTCCTCTCCTTTCCTTCTAATTTTCTCTCCTTGAGCTAGGGTTAGGGTTTGAGAGAGAGGGAAACAAGAGAGGAAGAGGGGGTTGATGGGGGGCTAGGGTTTTCAAAATGAAGAAAATAAGGAGAGTCCAGATTCGTTGGTTTTTGAAAGGACCTCTGTCAGTCTTTCCTTTCCTTCTAATTTTCTCTCCTTGAGCTAGGGTTAGGGTTTGAGAGAGGGAAACAAGAGAGGAAGAGGGGTTTGATGGGGGGCTAGGGTTTTCAAAATGAAGACAATAAGGAGAGTCCAGATTCGTTGGTTTTTGAAAGGGTCTATGTCAGGCAGACTCCTTGAATCCTAACGAGATTCATGCGCATGAAAGGGATGGGGTGACGGTTGTGCACAAGTTCTCCATATTCGACAACTCTATTACTTTTTAATTCATGGGTCCCATCTATTTTAAGAAAGCTACACTTAAGTTATAGCAAGGAGGGTCCCATGACTTAATCTAGAGGTCTTTTATAATATAAAGGGGTCCTACCAAGCTCTCATAACCTTATTCATTAATAATTCTGGGTCCTACAATCTAATCCCACTAAGAAAAGACAATTTCGTAATATACAAAGGGTTCCGCCAGGAATAACTAACTGGTATATTAGCTTCAGTTCTGCGCCTTCAAACTTCTTTTTAAACTCTTTTTAATTAGTCAGGGGCCACTAAGTAAAATAAAAACAACACTTTCAAAACAATAATTGCCCTACACGAAATTGTGTCACACATTAATTTATATATCATATGCACCCATCATTCATAAGCTGATAAATATACCTGTAATATTCATGCCAAATCATAATTCCAAGAAATTATTATAAAAATTATAGATAAAAACTTCAAGCCCCTATGTCAGGGTCCAGGGTATTACAGCGAGCTTGGAAGCTCCAGGTCAGGGGAGATCATTTAAGGCTAATTCCATATTGGTATTCAATTACATCAATAGACACACACACAAACACAGTTATATTGTCATGGTTGAAACAACAATCAGCCATGATCTCCATGTTTCCATTCCATCAATAATCATCCTTTGAACTAAGATTCATAGACATAAGCACAAATACAAACCATCAACTACTAATGATCCTATAGTAGTAGACCATGATCCAAACTGTATATGGGAATTGGCCATGGTCAAATTCTTAGTTAGGCATTTGGCTATTGTCAAAAACCCAACATAGGGTTCAGTTGGTCCAAAATCCAAATAAAAAGGGTCTATTCGTGGTAACCCCTTGTATGAGATCTTTCATGGGTTTGGTTCCTTATGATTAACTTGACATCAAATCAATATAAGCCCTACTTGATTATGTATTCTTCACTGCACAACCATAGATCTAATAATAAGGTATTCGTCACCACACAACCATAGATCTAATAATAAGGTTTCTAACCGATTTAGAGAATCATGCATGCAGTAGATTTGAGTGTTTACCCCTTGAATATGTTAAAATCGCCTTGTTGATTTGAGGAAGGCTATATGTCATTCACAAAGCTTAATTCCTTGCTCGTCCTTCCTTCTTCCTCTTGATGCTTCTCTTTATCTTTGTAGTCTCTTTGCATGAGACTAGTGTTAAGGTTTTAGGATGAAGGAAGAGTTGATGGAAGAGAGAGCAACAGAGGAAACAAAGGTTTTAGGGCTGTTGATAATATGTAATGGGGTTCTAAGGTGTTGACCCCTTTAAATACCTCAAAAGGGTTGTGCGCACATCCCAAATCCCCTTAGGATGTGTGCGCACTTCCTAATCCCTGTAGAAGTTGTGCACATGGCACTCTCCTATTTCCTATTACATGAAAATTACTCATGGATACCCATTTCCTCTCTAATATACTAAACCCTATTGGGTCTGATCTCACTTAATCTAAAAGCTTCATATTACAACAAAGGGGGTCCTACCTTAGCCAAGGAACAATTTAAAAGACTATCTGATACGATACAACAAATGGGGGTCTCGCATATTAACTTATATACATTTAGAGGAAATCATCTTTCAAAATTTAAAATAAATAAAATAAAATAACCCAAAACTCGAACTAAATATGAGATCTGGGGTATTACATTATAGGATGATGAAAATTCTGGTTTTTGTTTTTCTTAGTTTCCATTTCTTTGTTTCAAATACAAATATAACCGTGGAGAACATAGTTGCAAGTTTCATAAATGAATCAGTGAAGATAAGTCTTCCCCTCTCTCAAATGCTTATAATTGACATCTCAACAATTTTAGGCAACAAAAGAGGTGATGGAGAAGAACCCTACAAAGGATTAAGAGAAGTTATTGAAGAGGAGAATTAGTCTTTCAGCGTATAGACTATTTTGTATGCATGCATGAGATTTCCATTAGTACTAATTTTCAATTTTAACAGGAACGACTGCCTCAAGCACGTGTTGTTTATTGCTCAGCCACTGGTGCATCAGAACCACGCAATTTGGGTTACATGGTTCGACTTGGACTCTGGGGTCCTGGAACATGTTTCTCTGACTTCCACAATTTACTAGGTTTGTTTTCTGTTAATATGATGGTCATCTTCATTCATGGTGTTCTTCCTTATTTCCATCTTGTTGCATTGCTAATCTGCATTTTAGTATCTGTCTTTTGTTTTGTCAGTAATACTCTCATTGTACTTCAAGCTAGAAAGTTACAACCAGTCAATATTTCATCATTATTTTCAAAAACTAATGACTAAAAATTGAATTGTTTCACTATGACTTGTACTAGCGACAATTTTTTTTTTTGATGGACTATAGTAATTGTGATCTAAACTGCATGATCTATATTTTGGTTCATATGATTCTTAATGATTTTAGTGATTCAGGCGAGAAAATAAAAGTCATGATATAGGGGAATCTATGACCGAGTTGGAGAGCTGAACGGAAGTTTGCTTTTGAATTTACTCAAAAACATAAGCCATAGATAAATATATATATATATCTGCATCTTTCTCACCGTCTGCCAGAATTTTTTTCTGTCTTTCGGATTAATTCATGAGTGAAAGGAATGATATTTTGGAAATGATTTATGTTAGCTTGGTTTTACTATTTACCCTTGTCATTCATTTGGGTTAATGGAACTTGCTAGTGGGTTTTATTCTCTGATATAATGTCATTTGTTACCTTTGCTGCTAATAGACACTTGGAATAATTACTTTTCCTGTGTTTCTAGAGAAATTTTAGGGTAAGCATTGCCTTGCTATTTGTGCCTTGCATGAGTAATCTGATCTTTTCTTGGTTCTGAAGGTCACCCACCTCCATAGTCGTTTTTGCCTATAACATAAATGCTATGCTGTAGTTGCTAGTGTCTTTTCCTTTAAATTGATACTTGAGAAATTCTTGATTCACTCCCCAGCAGATAGTAACCAATTTGATGGACAAAAGGACACAATATAAGTTGCTGATTGGTCTTGCATATTTTCATTGTAGCAATGATATTTGTGACAAGCTGTGCTCTAACTAATCAAGCTAATCCACCTTTTTACTGTGCGTGGGTTCACCCTAAATCTATTTCTAACCTTTATGATGGTTGGAAGTTCGGGGTTTTTCAACTAAAGGGAGACTTCTGTGTTCATCATTCTTGGCCTTCATCTGGGCTTTTTGGAAGAAGAGAAACTAGAGATGCTTTGAGGGAAAGTCTTCTTCTACGGCTGCTGTTCTTGCAAGTGCTAGATTTCTTGCATCTTCTTGGGTTTCTATTCTACCAGACTTTTGGGGTGTTCCTTTGGAGACCATTTTGTTTAGTTGTAGGGACCTGTTCTTTTCTTACTTGTTGAGGGCGGTTTCTTCTTCCTTTTTGTAGCCCATTGGGGTCCTTTATTCTCCCTTTCGATATTGTTTCTTGTTTTTTCTTTTTATCTTTTCTGTAGATCCCTTTTGTACTAGCCTTTTTTCAATGCAATTCACCATTCAAAAAAAAAAAAACAAAACAAAACAAAAAGCCAATGCACCTTCCCCCCCATCCCCAATTCGATTGGTGCATTATTCCTGTTTTTATTTGTGTCTGGCTTGTTACTTTTCAGTTTTTGTATACTGTGATAGCTATATATCTTGCTTGTTCCTATCGAGTTCTATCTTCATACTTTTGGGTGTTGATTTCATTGGATTTTGTTGGGGGCTCCAAACTTTTTTAGGGGCTCTTGAGAAAGGTGGTGTTGGAGCGCTGGAGCTTGTTGCCATGGACATGAAAGCAAGGTTAGAAGGTTTAAATGTCATTCTATGAAACGCTTGCAAATTATAAATACCTATTTTTATTTCCACTTCACCCTGTTCAGGGGAATGTATGTTTGCCGTACACTTAGCTATGAAGGGGCTGAGTTTGAAGTTATAGAGGCTCCACTAGAAGAAAAAATGAAGGTATGGCTCATATCTGTTGTCACTTCTTGAGTCATTAACTGATGTACTATTTTAACACCCTACTATATGAACATGTCAGACAATTTGAGATTGATTATGTTCTGCTATATCATAAAAAAAGATAACGAGGGAGACTGTCTTTTGCCAACTATTTACTTTAGTGTCTTTTTTTTTTTTGTAGTTTTTTTGTTTGTTTTGTTGTTGTTGTTTTTTTTTTTTTGGTTGTTGTTACTGTTGAATTACATAGAATTCTTGGTACTTTATTGGAAACTATTTTTTTTTCTGCTGCAGTTATATGACAGCTGAAGCTGTTTTTAGCCTTGGTCTTTAGTATTTCGGTAGTAGCAATTCAATAAACCATCTAAAGGTTATTTAAAATGGCTGAAGTGTAAAGAATGTCCTATTTGATTTCTTTCTATTCATCTGCAGGAGAGGTTATTGAGTTTTGACTTGAGAACTCTGACCTATATTAAGCGTGCTGTTCTTGTATGTTCTTTAGTTTTTATTTTCTATTATGGATGAGTTAATTGCTCACTATTCAAATGGAGGTCCCTTGGTGTATATGTTAATTGCTTATGATATAGTGTTGGTGAATGAATCAAGAGATGATGTACATGCAAAACTTGAGAGATGAAGGGAGACTTTAAATTCTGAAGTCTTTAAAATAAGTTGTATGAAGATAAAATATATGGATTACAATTTCAGTGGGTATACACAAAGAGCTCAAACTACTATGAAAATTAAAGGCTTGGAGACACTACAAAGATATTCTTTTTGTCATCTTGGCAAAATAATTAGTAAGGCTGGGGTGATTGATGAAGATGTTGAACATAGGATAATAGTGGGATGGTAAGATTGGAGACTTGCTTCTATAGTGCTTTGTGATCGGAGAATTTCAATAAGATTGGAGGAAAAATTTTATAGGACAGTGATTAGACCAGCAACATATGCATAAAATGGATGTAGCAGAGATGAGAATGTTGAGGTGGATATGTGGTAAAACTAAGAAAGCTAAAATTAGAAATGAGCATTGTCGAGAGTATTTAGGGGCAGCACAAATAGTGAATAAGATTAGAGAAACCCTTTTAAGATGGTTTTGGCATGTCAAATGTAGATTGGCAATGGCGCCAGTAAAAAAAGGTTTGACTATGTAGGTTGATGGCCCTCCAAGGGGAAGGGGTTGGCCAAAGAAGATGTGGATGGAGGTAGTAAAATTAGATTTGAAGAAGTTTAACTTATTTAAAGATTTGGTTTAGGCTAAATTGGAATGGAGAAACGAAATTTATGTAGTCGAACCTAACATAGTTGGGATAAGGCTTTGATGATGAGTGGTTAGACCAGCTATGACCTATAAGGCAAACTGTTGGCCAATTAAGAAGTAACATATGCATAAAGTGGATATAGCAAAGATAAGAATGACGAGGTGGATGTGTGGTAAAAGTAGAAAAGATAAAATTAGAAATGAATGTTTTTGAGAGCATTTAGTGATAGCATCAATAGGGGATAAGATTAGATAAACCTGTTTGATATGGTTTGAACATGTTGAACGCAGGCCGGTAACGGCACCGGTAAGAAAAAGTTTGGTTATGTAGGTTGATGACCCACCAAGGGGAAGGGGTGGGCCGGAGAAGACGTGGATGGAGGTAGTAAAATCAGATCTGAAGAAATTGAACTTATTTGAGGATTTGGCTCAAGATAGGTTGGAATGGAGAAACATAATTCATATAGCTGACTCCAACATAGTTGGGACAAGGCTTTGATGATAATGATATTCTTTCTTATTATTTCCTTTAGTATCTTTCATAAACAATCTTTTTTATTTTTTATTTTTTTGAAGTCTAGGTTAGTGTTGGAACTCGCAAGTTGTGAAACGTATTTAGCATCAAAGCAATCTCTTGGAATCTTTAAAATTCTAGACTGTTGTGTTAATTTCTACATAAGCTTAAATCCGGGTACTACCATACGCATGGTTGTTAAATTGTGAATTGTATTGTAAATCATTCAAGGGGTTGATTTGGATCAAATCATGAATTGAATCATGAATAGTAGGACATTTTTTTTTCTTAATATAGATGGAAAAGGATTAAAATATTGAATAAATGGAAGAAATTATAGATGTCCATAATCTATGTATTTTCCATCCATATCAATATCAACACCTGACACATGACCAAGATATCAAAAACGAAGTAACATGGATCCACTGTCCACACACATTAAAAGATAAAACAAGGTAGGAGAGGCTGACACGTGAATGCGGCAAATCCATGATGCATCATCCACCAGCGAGGCCCATGTGGCCACACTTGAAATATATTCACATGTGATACCCACCAATGCATCATCCACATATGTTAAAAAAAAAAGAAGGGAAGAGCAAAATAAACAGTTGGGCCACTGGTGTCTGTTGATATCTTAGGTGGGCCCCACCCATCAATGGGAATAGTCAGTATTCACCTACTGATGGATGAAAAAAAAGGACAAAAAAATAGCAGTCCATCAATGGGGCATACACATTGTGAAATCCGAATGATGTATCCAACACATTCAAAAATCATGCGTGGGCCCCATGTATGGACGAAATAGTTGATGCATTTGGGGACAACAGCTGATGTCAGCCCAACATTGATGGAAGAAGAATAAAAAATAGAGAGACATGAGTGAAACAGGTAGGCCCCACTGATGGATAAGGACATGAAGTTGTAGTGGGGCCCACCTGTGATGGATGAAAAATATAAAATAAAGAAAGAAGGGAGACAAGTGAACAGATAGGCCCCATTAGTGGATAAATAGTGTTGAGGAACAAGAAGCTGCTGTAATGGGGCCCACCACTGATGGATGTAAATTATATATATCTAGAGAGAGAGAGACGAGTGTACAGAAACTACATCAAAAAAAAAAAACAAAAACAAAAACAAAAGCATACCTGGAAATCGAGCAGCGTCTTCTTCTTCTTGCTGTAGTTATTCGCTGGAGCCTGGAAGAGCTTCACCAATGCTGTAACCTTGCGGCAGCAGTAAGAGCTTCACGGCCTTTGTCCTCCTCGCTAGGACACTCAGCTGGGCTTGGAAGAACTTGACCAAAGATGATAGCTTTCAGCAAAGGGAACAGGAAAGAACCATTCAAAAAACAAAAACAAAAAAAAAAAAAAAAATAGGGAACAGGAAAGAGAGCTGGACTCAGCATTTTCGTCCTTAAGGGTTTTAATTTTTTTTTGACTTCCTTCAATGGCCATTAAATCAAGTTGTCATAAAACCCCAAAAAAACCCAAAAATATAGTCCTGCCTCTACAATTTCCCTTCCAAACGGTATTGCTAATATCTCATGATTAGCTATGATTCAAATCGAATTGCATGATATCTGCTCAAATACGATTTAGTAGGTCACTATGAATTGGTTTCCTTACCATATGATTTGAATCATACGATTTGAATTGTGAATCGTCTGATTTTGACAACCATGACCACAAGATCAATCATGTTCCTTATTCAAATGATTCTAGAGACATCTGGCTATGATATTAGTTTCCTCATTCTTGCTGAGATCTTCAATCACCATTATTTGCTTGTCTATGGTTAGTTGGTTTGACCTAGTGAATCATCTTCTATTCTGGGTTTCTTTAATTTATTTGTTGCATTGTAGGGGGAAATTCATACAACTATCTTTGCTAATTAATTTAGTTTTAGTTTGGATTTGATCTTTTTCACTTTACAGGACATGTATAAAAAAGCAGCAGAATTCTGGGCAGAACTACGGGTTGAACTACTTGCTGCAAGTGCATGTATTCCTGAGGAGAAGCCAAATCCTCAAATGTGGCGGTTGTACTGGGCAAGCCATCAGGTGTGTGTGTGTGTGTGTGTAGGATCCTTTCCTACAGATGGTCAACTGTCCTGGCTGGGGGCCATATGATCCATGCAACCACTTCATATACAAACCCCCCCCCCCCCCCCCCCCCCCCCCCCCCCCCTCTCCTCCTTTTTCTCTTTGCTTCTTAATGTCACAGTATCTAGTTTATTGACACCCATCTGAATGAGATTGACTGTTATACTGAATCAATTCCCCACGATTACGTGGGCCTCACAAGGGAGGCCTCATGGAGCTCACACAATAAGGGTGTCCCGGAGAGACCTCTCTCTATACACACAAAACACACATTTATATGTTTATATAGAGGGCCTCTCTCTAGGCACACATGCATTTTCAGTTCCTAATGGTTTGTAGATGTTTTATGTTCTACCATGAACAGTTAGTTTTCTTTTCCTTAATTTTATTATTATTTCATGTTTTTTCAATGGCAGCGTTTCTTTCGACACATGTGCATGTCAGCAAAGGTTCCTGCTGTCGTGAAGCTGGCAAAGCAGGCATTAGCAGAAAATAAATGTGTTGTCATTGGTCTTCAGAGTACTGGAGAGGCTCGAACTGAGGAAGCTGTCACCAAATATGTAAGTTTCCTTTGTTTCATGTTTTATTTCAGTTCCATGTATTTTAGGATGTGTTTTAGGATGTGCTCATCTAAATGTTTGCGTTTCTCTATTTGTCTTGAGCAGGGTCTTGAACTGGATGACTTTGTTTCAGGTCCTCGGGAACTTCTGCTAAAACTGGTGGATGAATACTACCCTTTGCCGGATATGCCTGATACTGCACCAGGTCTATTAGAGTGCTACCTAAGGTTATTTTTGGGTTCTTCTCTTTTGCATGCTGTGAGTATAGTTCTCTTTGAAAATGGTTATAGCAGATGACCGTGTTAAGGAACTTCAGCGAAAGAGGCATGTAGCAACTCCTGGTGTTTCGTTTAAAGGGAGAGTAAGAAAAGTTGCAAAATGGAAAGTAGCTAGTGATGGTGACAGTGATGAGGAATCTGAAAGTAAGTTTCTCATAAGACTGATATAGGGATGTTACTATTCTGTTGTTTTATTTTAAACATTTACCTCTGTTCATTTATCAAAGCATATATTAGAGAAAATTATGTTTTGTTGATTGCTTCAAAATTGGAGTAACATTTGACAACCTTCACTTGAATCATAATTTTTAAATGACGAAGACCTTCATATTGCACTGGTTTAATGTAATTGCAGCAAATGTTTGCTTGAAGCTGATTTTAGTTGCAGTAATGTTAAAAGCATCATTCTCATTCCATGTTACTGGCCTGTATCTTTATTATAATGGATTCATTTCACTGATGCGTGTTGTATCATAATTAGGCTGATATTAGTGGAAGCGATTACTGGTGGTTAGTGTTCCCTTTTTCTCTTAATGCTTGAAAAGGAAAATAATTTTGCTGATATTAGTGGAAGTGTTTTACGTAATATCTTGAGAAGGAAAATAATTTTGTATTAAATTTCTTCTGAATGCTTGGACGAACTTGTTTCATCCTTCTAGTAGCTCAATTTCTACTCAAATCTGAAACTTATTATTTCCTTGTGACCATTAGTTGGATTGAAGATGGGCTAGGCATTTTTTGTTCTGATTAGTGACTGATTTTATTGAAGAGATAAAACCAAATTCCATGACGAAGTTATAGATGGACAAAAAAAATGAAGGTATTAGAGAATTTTACCATCAAACACAACCAAACAAGAATCCCAAGATCTACAAAAAAAGCATTACAACAAAAAGACAAGCCACTACAATCTACTTCGTGCAACCCTGTCAAATCAGCCATCTCATTCTCAGATCAAAGTTCCAGGTTCATAGATCAAGGAAAATGCTTGATTTCATTTCAAGAAAATTGGACTTTCCATGGTTCCCTAATTGCACCTGAGGTTCAACAGATTGAATTAGAAGAGTCTCTTTCAACAATCAAGATCTCATGGAATGAAGATGCATGCATGTCCAAATCTCCTAAAATAATCTGAAACTCAGTTTCATTAAAATCAATACTCCAATGAAGAGAAACTTGATATTCAAAATTTTGAAAACTGCAGCAATGCCAAGGGTCCTGGTTAACCTCTGCTTGCCCCTTCCACATTAATTTCAGCGAGCTAAATGGATGCAGGTACCACCTTTTGGACATTCTCTCTTTCATTGGGCCATTGTTTCAAACATCCTCCCAGTTGTGAAGGATACTATCCAGCTTAATGTTCTGAAATTCTCTACTTGATTTGGGACTTAGCAATCCTTAGGATTATTAGCCATAATTAGTGTGAAGATCCCACAGTGTAGTTGAAAATTCTTTTATTCTTTTCCTCCAAATGGACTGAAGAATGGCATGTGGATGAGTCTCCAAAGCACCAATCCACGTATGAAATGGACCCATCCTCCAAGATGCTACCATTTCACGTGGTGATTTTTGAGTGCACTAATCTGAGCAACTTATGAGGAAATGATTCCTATTACTAGGAAAAAAATCTCATTGAAGAAATAAATGATCAGTGGACTACCTTTCTTCCTTGCATAAAACACACTGGAGAAATACAAGACACGTTACTGCAAAGGTGTGGCTCATCTCATATGACCACCCAGGGACTGATCCCTGGGCAGGTAGGTTGTCCCACATGTACTGTACCACTGACCCAAATTAGCAGGAAAAAAATGTGCCCCTTCCTCAAATTATGCACTATCAATGCCTTCCTTGCTCATTTGCAGCTTGCTAGGACTAATGCACAGCTCTTTTGAGTAACACCTTTTAAGTGACATTTTTACATATCCAGTTCCCAGCTACACTATATAAGCATGAATCCTAAGTACTCATCTATGCATTACATAAACCAAACCCTAACCATTGGTGTAGCCCCATAACCCTGATCAAAATAGATCAACTCCTCAAGGGAATTGATTGAATCCTTCAAAGGATTCCGATCTCATCACACTTATGTAATTCAGATCTCACGACACTCGCATAAAAAGGCAACACAATTTCTTAAATATCAGAGAGAAGTTTTATTCAATTTCAATGGTGAAGTTTTATTCAATTTCAATGGTGTCTTTCTAGAATGTAGTGTTCTCTATTTGTAAAGTGGATGGATCGGTTGTTCCTTCCACCATTAGAAATTTTGACTTTCTCATAATGCAGGAAATTCTTGAATAAAGAAAGAAACTAAATATTATAGGATTCCTAAGAACATCGATGATATTATCAGCGGGGGGTGGATGGCAGGTAATGCAATGACTTGTTCTTCGGAGTCTTCATCGTTGTCATGCCCATGGTAGAGAGATCTTCTATGTTGAAGGTACAATTTATGCTTGGGATCTTCTACATTGAAGGTGGGATTTACGCATAGGTGCGGAGATAGATTTAAGACATGGGGCATTAAAGCTAATCATCTTCAATCCTCTGTAGGGCCTTGTATTGCTTGGATGCTATTTGTTGTTAGCTCTTGGATGTAGTTATGTTGGATGGATAAAAACCATAACCATGTCGCCTTAGGTGAGCTCGACAAAGCGGTGCTGCTTATCAGCATGTTGTTTGTTGCTTTCATTGCTGGCTGCTATATGGCATAGCATCGTCGCGCACTTGTTGCATGTGTCCGATGAAGTTATCTACTTGTGCACTTGGTCTTGCCTCTATAGGTAATGGAACTAAGTCAACAAGTTGTCACGAATGATTGCTGGTCACAAGTTCAAATTGTGACATCCTAGTGGACCTATTGACCAGACAGGATCCCATGTCATGATGTGATCATGAACAAGACATTGTAATAATTGTCCTAGATTAGGTTTAAGCACCTCTGTTTCACTATCAATTTGTGGGTTGTATCATCATCATCATTATCATCAAAGCCTTATCCAAGATTGGGTTTTACCACTCAGTTTATGGGTTTTACCACCCATGTTTGTGGGTTGTATGCAGTGGAAAATTGTAACTTTGTCTTTTCATCATCCACAAGGTCTTTAAGAAGTAGCTCATAAATTTGTTGCCGCAATGTGAAACTATGGTTTTTAGTGAATCATGCAAAAACATTACTTCTTTGAAGAATAATTCTACTTAAATACATTAGTTGTTGTTGCACAAGGACTGAAATGGCCATTTTGGAGAAGCGATCAACCACTGCAAATATTGAGTCAAACTTTCTTGATGTTTTCGGCAAGCCTCGCATGAAGTCCATGCGAAATTTCCCCCAAGGTGCATGAGGACACGGTAGTGGCTGATGCAGTCTTGTATTCTTCTTGTTCTTAGATAATTGACATGTGTGACATCTTTCACAATTTTTAACAGCATTCATCTTCACGGGAGGCTAATATGACTAAGGGTCTTTTCACAACCGAAGTGTCCTCTACAAGATCCTACTTGTAACTCTTGAATGGAATTTTCTTGGATGGTAAGCAAAGTTATTTGCCCCTAAATAAGAAGCCATCATGTTAGCTAAAATGTGGATGCTTGCCATGCACTCCATTAAGAAGATAGGTGTAGATGGGACCAAAATCTCTATCATTCTCATACTATTTTTTGATCTCTAGAAATCTTGGTGCAATGATAGTCATAGAGGTCAAAAGATGTTCTGATGGCTTATGGTGTCAGCTATCGGATTATCCTTTCCAGTTTTTTGTCAGATAGTAAACGTGAACTCTTGAAGATTATCACTCCACTTATAGCACGACACAGACTTATCTTTTGTTTGGATTGATCTAAAGACAAATTCCTTCTCGATCAAATAATATCGCCAATGTCAGAGTGCCGACACCACGACGTAGAATTCCAAGTCATGAGGAGAGGACTGTCGCTTTGCATTGAAAAAGGCTATAGGGTGGCCTCCTTGACTAAAAACTAGTCTAGTTCCAACGTTAGATGCGTCACAATCAACTTAAAAAATCTTTTTTGAAATTAGAGAGGTGCAAAAACCAAAGCAGCTGTCATCTTGCCCTTAACTCTTTCAAATGGCCGAGTTGTTGCACTAGGCCATTTAAGTTCTCATTCATGCATTCTATGATGGGAGCCATAATGCTACTTAAATCCCACAAAAAAGCTCTTGTAGCAGGTGGCAAGTCCATGAAAGGCTCAGATGTCAGAGATAGTGGTTGGAATATGCATCAATGATGGATTTTACTTCTATAGGATCTGCCTCTATGCCTTGCACAGTCACAACAAAACCTAGGAAAACCACAGTCGCTCATAAAGGCACACCTCTTCAGGTTGATATAGAAGCATTCTTAGCAAAGGATTATGAGGACTTGTCCCAATGTCAATATCTCCTCTTTTAATGCTATAGATAAGAATATCATCAAAGTAGACAATGGAAAATTTTACAGTAAGTGGCTTCCACAACTGAGACATTACTCGCATGAATATTCTGAAGGCATTGGCTAAATCGAATGGCATAACCAACCACTCATAGAGTCCATCTTTAATTTTGAAGGCCTTTTTCCATTCCTCACTCGGCAAAACATGTATTTGATGGTAACCGTTGCGACAGTCAACTTTTAAGAAGACATTTGATCAGGCCATTATATCATCGAGGCGAGGAATTGGGAAGTTTTATTTCACTGTGATCTTGTCAATTACGTGGCATCCATGCACATGCTCCCATAGTTTTGAATATTGGAATCACATTGCAAATCGTTCATACCCATGAATCAAATCAAATCGAATCGCGAATCATATTGCGAACTATAGAATTTTTTATTCATTTTAATAAGAATGAAAAAAATTAAAAATTAGAAAAGAAAGAAGAAAAAATAGTTATTCTTAATCCATCCATTTCCCCAGTCATAGCAATATAAATACAATGACAAGTAAGTCTATCATACAATCATATCAAGAACATCATGGCACGTCTTAATATATAATTAATGATATGTGTAAATAGTTAAATAAGTTTTAAATTTATTTTTTTATATCTTTAAATCGAAATATTAAAGTTTTTTTTTTGGTGCCCCAAAATATAAAATTAAAATAAAACTCATACCATCAATCTTACACATTAGGATATCGCTTAAAGTTAAGCACAACACAAGCCCCATATGCATCATCAAATGCTTTAATCAAATGCATATTCTTTATTCAGTTGTAAAACCTCCACAAGGCCGCAAAAATTCTTAAAGGGTTTCATTAACTACCAAGTTGCCTTTGAAAAGTCAAAATGCTAAAAGAGAGAGGGAATAAAGAAAGAAAAAAGGTGAAATATTATTAATATTAACTTATTAGTTGTAGCAATTCTCACTGTCCTCCTAAATTACTTGAATCAGAGGATTTGATGAAACAAGCTTCGAATCGTAAGATTCACACTTGAATTCCTAAGATTCATTTGTAAATGAGCTTTATTGGATGGATACGAGTCGTTTACCTTAGGATTTGGGTTTTGAATTGTAGGATTCTAATAACAATGCATGTGCCAACTACTGTCCTTCTTTGGTGTAACGAGAGTGGGCATGACACATGGCTTTCTTTGATATAAGCTTTCTTGAATAAATCATCCACCTAGCTATTTAAATTTGCATACTTAGGAAGACTCATTTAGTTAAAGGAAAATTAGGCGATGATTCTCTTGGAAATGGATTGATTGTGTGCTAGGTAGCTCATGGGGTAACTCATCAGGAGTCATATAGGAAAATTCATGAAGCAACGGCTTTACATTGTTAGGAATGGATGCGTTTGGATCTCCTTTAGATTCCATCACATGCTTTGTAACCAAGGCAAACATTACACCTTGTTCCATGCTGCTTCAAATTTTCGCATAGTAAGGATATGAGGAGCTGTTGAAGTTTAAGCTTAAGCTGTGGAAGAAGGTTGTGTCTTCTTTGTTACCATTTGAAACTTGGTCCCTTTCCGCATGAAGGTGTGCGTTGGCCCAATTGTTAGTTATGGCCTTACGATCATGGAGCAAGGTCGACCTGTAGTATAATATGTGTGATGTTCATTGGAATGACAGCACACCAAATACTTCTTTATAGATACTGATCTTGAAAGCTACTAAGCATTGGTGGTTGACGGTAATATAATAATCATCAACCCATGCAACCTTATGGGCTTTGGATGCTTCTCAGTTGGTAATTGGGATTTGTAAATTGCTTCTTTTGACATAAAATTCATTACATTACCACCATCTATGATTAAATTGTAGAGCTTACCTTTGCTTTTAATTCGTGTATGAAAAATGGTTGTCCGGCTCCACACTTCTTCCTTTGTTGTTTGTGACAAGGAGCTGGCATACAATGAGTAAAGCATACAATGAGTAAAGGTCTTTCCTCTGCATTGATTGTGTTGGGTGTGTCAGCAACAAAATCAAGTTGTGATTTTGTGTAAGGCTACTCCATCTCCATATACTCATCATAGTGCTCAAAGTCATTGTTGGGCCCTCCTTCATAGTACAGATTTCTCTGTGGACGTTCATTGGCATAATCTCCTCTTTGCTTGTAAGTGTGGCAAGCAACGTCTTACCATTCTGTTCTAGTAATACCGCAACCACTAGCGTTATTCTGGGTTACTTGAAATCTTTGAATTTGCTGTGGGAACAGCTGTTTCTGAGGCAGAAGGTGCTGTTTCTGAGGTGGCTTTTGTGGCTGTCTCGGAGGCGGTTGATTCTCTTTCTGCTTGGCCTAGTTGAAAGTAGAATCCGGACCCTTTCTAGTGGAAGACTTGGCTTGGGACCATAAGCGTCGGCTAGTCTACTGTTGCAACTGCTGTTTGATTTGTCGTACCTTGTGAGTGATCTTGCCAATTGTTTCAAAGTCAAACATTACAATTAGATGCCTTATTTCTAGGTGCAGATCTTGATAACAGTTGATCGTTCTGCAATCTGATTCATCAACATTGCATCAGACACAGTTCATGGAATTTATCAGTATTGTCATCCACTGACAATGGGCCCCATCTGAATAATATGAGCTTGTGCTGGAGTGCATCGATGTAATCAGATGGAAAATATTTGTTCTCCAGTTTTTCACGCATGAGAGCCCATCTAGTGATGGTGCAGGCTGGCAGCCCATAATAACATTGTGGTCATCAATATTTTGCCACCAATTCTTGCAAGACCTTTCAATTTCATGTTGATGAAAGCCGCATGTTGAAGATCTTCCATGTTGTATCAAATGAAATAATCCTTAAGTGAATTGGTCCATTCAACGAATGCTTTCCCATCAAATCATCTAGAAAAAATCAGCAGCCTCCATTTTGACCTTCTCAGCGAGTCATCTTATCTAGGGGTATGCAGTTTCATTATGGTCCCTTTTAGCGGGAGACATTGAATAAATTCTTGGATGGATTCACAAGGGCTGAAATGTAGTTGCTTTCCCTAATTTTGCAGGATGGAAACACTATATGACTCTTCGACGAGATTGGTAGATGATTGGTTCAATTTACCCTCATTGGTTTCTAGTGCATGGGCCCATGCATATAAATTGGCTATGCAGTTGTCTGTTGTTGATTGGTGAACTTTCCATGGTAGGATTGACCACTATGGGTGGTCATGTCGTTGGTACTTTTTTTCCTACTTTAAACTTGGGCAGGGCTTATACGAGGTCTAGTGGGCTTGCTCCGACACGTGAAAAAGCCCTGTAAGCTTCCTTCTTGCTTTTGCCTTGGGCTTTGTGCAGGAAAACAAAAGACGAAATCTCACTCACCTACTTGTATTGTGGTGGCAAATGAGAGGAAGGCAGGAGGGATGATGAGGGTTGAGCGACACTCAGAGACTGATGGTGAAGCGAGGTCAGATGGTGGTGCCACTTAGACTTGTTGGAGCGAAGAAGAGGAGGTTTAGCCTCCTCTGGGAGGCTGTGATCGAGGATCAAAATAGCGGTTGTGGCAAGTGTAGCGGTTAGTGACGAAAATGTTACGTGGCAGGTGATATGTAGCAGTGTAGCAGTGAATTTTTAAGTGGTCAAATTTTTTGAATCTTTTATAATAGCCAATTTTGTGTTTTTTTAGTGATTTGAAAAATTGAAACCATATAAGGTTAAAGACAACCTTAGGAAAGGCTATTGAGGAGAAGAAATAGGAAAATAATATTTAAAATTAAAATTACTAGGCTCCATTAGGTTTTAGATTGCAGCGGCCGTTATTTTCAAAATAGCATAGCGGCCTCAACCACTACGACCGCATTACATAGTGGCCGCTATTTTGAACCGTGGCTGTGATGATCAAGGATTAAAATAGCGGTAGCGGATAGCGTCGCGGCCAGTCGCCAAAACGCTACGTAGCGGACGCTACGTAGCGGTAGCGGGGCTACATAGCGGCGTAGCGGTGTGATTCAAGAAAATTATCAAAAAAATTTGAAAAAATTCCAGAAAATCCAGAAAATTGTAATGAGCTAGAATATGTATTTGTTTTGCAAAAAAGCCTAAAATAAGGGGGCGTAGCGGTCCCCTAAATGCATGATGTCCTGTATCGCTGTATAATTAAAAAATAATAGTATCATTCCTAATTTTCACATGGTATCATGAATCAAGATTCAAGACTCAAAGTCAAGACTCAAGAGTCATGAATTTAAGATTTAGAGAGATTAGTCACTAGAGTCAGTGACGCAACAATCAATATTCAACACAATAAATGACATAGTAAATAATAACTTTATAAATAACATTGTACTTAAAGAACTGAGACATGAGAGTTAATATAAAGTTGAGATTTGAGAAATGATTAGAGGAATACCTTTACCACCAAAAGTCATATTAATATGAACATAAAAAATTAAATAAGTTCAAATAAATAAGAAAGAAAGTGTAATTCATGCATGGGATTCATAGATCTAACACTTGGGAGTAATTTTCAAGTGATTTGGTTGGTGTTTTTTCAAGAAAATTTTTTTTTCAAAAAATAAAAAATTCTGAGAATAAAAAATAAATAATAAATAAATAAATCATAGAAAATGGGGGGTTTGATCTATGAGAAACAAAGATTTATCACTTACAAGCCATTTCCAAGAGATTCATGAAGGAGAAAAGAGGAATAGAGCCATAGATCTAAGAAAATCACATAAAAAATACCTTTTGAGAGATGCCTTTTGACTCCAAAGAAGCTGAATGATCTAGATTTATAAATCTTAATGTGTTTTTGGACTCTTGTTGCCTTTAATTTGAAGAAAGAGGGAGGTAGGACCAAAAAACAGTGGACAGGGAAAAGGAAAGATGGAGACAGGAGTGAAAAATGTAGAAGAATGGGCGTCAGGGCATTTAAATAGGCCCAGCAGGAAAATAGCGGCAAAATAGCGGCCGTAGCTGCAAAATAGCGGCCCAGCAGGAAAATAGCGGCAAAATAGCGGTCGTAGCAGCAAAATAGCGGCCGTAGCGGCGCTAACACCTCCGTAGCGTAGCTGTGCAGGCCGCTACGGCCGATATAGCGGCCGCTACGCTTTGTAGCGGCTGCTATTTTATTCTATGGTGATGATACCTTGTATGCTTCTTTCTTCTCAATCTCTTTCTTCTTCTTCTTGTTCTTCTTCTCTCTCTAGCTCGATGAGAGTAGAGGCTTGTGGAAAACCGAGGGCTACCGTGATTAGGGTACGGGGTTGGTTAGGGTTTGTATTTGGGCCTAAGAGGTTTTCAAGTCTTTGGTGATGTAGAGTGAATTGAGGATTTTTTGGGGTTGACACTTGGGTATGGAATTGGGGAAACAATGAGAGGAGATGATAGAATCCAAATAGTGACAGTCGACTTTTAGTGATTGGAGTTTGGCTCTGATGCGAATTTGGCACAGCCCTAGAACCTTGATTGAAATAGATCAATGCCTCAATGGAGTTTGATTGAATCCGTCACAGGATTCAGACACTTAGCACACTCACGTAATGAGGAAGCACAGCTTTGGAGGAAAAATTAGAGAAACTTTTTTCAATATCAATAGTGTCTTTCTACAATGGGGTGCTCTCTATTTATAGAGTGGTTTCATTGGTTCTCCCTTTCCCCATTTTAGAAATTTTCAGTTAGTCACAATCCAGAAAATTGTTAATGCAGATGGTAACTAAAGATTCTATAGATTCCTAAAATCTCTCAAACCAAGCTAAACTAGCTATGGCAATCCACACTAGCTGTTAGACTTCTTGGGCATCTGGACTGAATCCAATGGACATGATTGAACCCACGTGTCAATTGACTGGCCCAGTTGACCTGAGTCTCGCTTGCACCTCATCACTAATGGATGTCCTAACTTTAGTTAAACAGCAAATAAAATAAATAAATAACTTTTCTGCCGGTTGTCTCTGTTTGGATGTCTCAAAAAGAGTGTTTCGTGGGGCCCACTGGATCAAGTGGACCTACCAGCTTCAATACCAGACTTGGGCACCCTAATGGGTGGGTCAATGCTTTGGGTCCATTAATGGGCTTATTTTCTGACACCACTCTAATCTATCACTTTTTTCTGATTTTCTTTTTCATGAGTGCTGTCCCAGGAGTTCTTACTCCAACATGAACCATTTATACATCAATCTTACCCTTCGGGGCCCCAAACCCCAGTCCTTTTCAGACATCCGAAGAGTGACACCCTGAAGAATATTTATTATTATTATTTTATTTGTTGTTTAAATGAAGGTTGGACTTCTACTAGTTAGGTTTTGCATTGATGTAATGCTTAGATTAGTTGTTAGGATTGAACACAGGGTTGGGTTATATGAATAGCATGATGGGATTCTAGCCCCAGTTGTCCAGAGTTTCAATAAGATTTCATATTTTTTCTCTTGAGTTAGTCTTCTTCAGATTGAAGATGTAGAGCAGATTATCAACTATTTTGGGTGATCAGTCCTTCCTTTTCTCCTTGGTTTTCTGCAATGCTTTCCTGCTATTTGGGGTTACAGTTAGATTTTAATTTTGCAATCAAATGGGCCCTGCATTAGGACTCAGGAACTCAGTGGATTGACACATTTCGAGATTAAGCATGCAACTTTATTGAAAATGGTCAAGGGTAATCATACTGGAGAACAGGAATGGTCATAGTTCCAGCACTATCTATGCAATATTGAGAGACCAACTATCAGCAGCAATGTCTTCATTCCTAACGTTATGCTTATATATTGCTTAACTGAGGCACAATTAAGACCATTGAGAGCACGAAGATGTTTTGCTCTTGGCCTGCAAAGGCATAACAAATGATGGAAATATGTGCAAACATCTGCCCTTGAACAAACTAAACCAAAGCATGAAATAATAATGTCTATGAAAATGAAAAAGAGGTTGTACATCCCTCCATATGGGGTGTAGCTCAGCCTGTGGACTGTAGGTGTTCTTATCTGTCTAAATGGTGGCCCCAGTTCTGGTTTCCATATACTTCAAAATTGGTCTTTTCTCTAATCAATTTTTGCGGGAAAACTTCTAATGGGGGCTACTATTATTTTCATTTATGCTATTTGTATAATTAATCTTTTGATTTCATTTGGTACTAATAATTTGATGCACTAACCTTTAATGAATTCCTTCAATAGCTTTATTGAATTCTTTCACAAAGGTGGACACCCCCTGCTTATCATGCTTCCTAAGTCTATTTGAATTTGGTAATATCACAGCGGAGTCTGACCACGAGTCTACTGAATCTGATGAGGAGTTTCAAATATGTGAAATTTGTAGTGCAGAAGAGGTAATTGCCTTCAGACTATGGATTGAGTTCATTTTAATTATAGTCTTTGAACACTGATCCCTAACGCAGGATAAAAGAAAGCTGCTTCGATGTTCCTGTTGCGGCCAACTAGTACACCCTACTTGTTTAGTCCCACCTTTGGTAGATTTAGTTCCTGATTGGTCATGTCACTCATGCAAGGAAAAAACGGATGAGTATTTACAAGCTAGGCATGCGTACGTTGCTGAACTATTGAAAAGGTGCACTTCTAATGCCAAAATTTCAAAATTTTCTTTTGTGGAGTGTCATTTTTATTCTTAAATTAAAGAGAATAAATGATTCAGTTTACTACAAATGAATGATCAGGTATGAAGCAGCTAAAGAGCGTAAAGATAAAATTTTGGAAATAATTCGCTCTTTGGACCTGCCAAACAATCCTCTAGATGACATAATAGATCAGGTAGTTTCCATATTTCTTTTATTTCTGTTCTATCCCTGAATTGGCACATGATTTGATATTTTCTTCATCGCATATTTATTGTTTATCTCTAGTTTTTTCAAAGTTTTTTATTTCTTGTGAAAGAATTTTTATTATTGAATTATCTTTGATGGTGTTGAATTAGATAGCTAGCTGTATTTAATGCAGGTGGTAGACTCATATAGACTTTGTAGGAGTGTGTTCTTGACGTCCCTCTGAAAAAATGGCCAGGATTGGGAGGCAGTAATTGTGGGCACAGTTCGCACAGTAGTCATTTTGGTTATGGGAGCGAATGTTTCTATGTAGTCAATTCCATATTCCTACTTATAAGCCAGAGCCTCCAGCCAAACCTTATAGCGATCTAATGTGCCATTTGCCTTGAGTTTGATCATGCACACCCACTTGCAGCCATTTGGTGCAACAATGAGGGGACATGGTACAATGTCCCAGGTAAAGTTCTGGTTAAGTGCATTGAGTTCCTCAGTCATTGTCTACTGCCAACATTTATGCTTCATAGTCTGCATATAGGTTTTGGGGATTGACATGGTAGATGAAGAGGCACATGAAGAGGCTGGATAGAAACCATAGCAACCAGGAGGTATATGATGACACAATGAACGCCTAGGTTGGTGGTGTAGGCTGTAGATCTGGATCTGGAGAAGGGTCCTTGGAGCTATCTGTATCAATGGAGATGGGGTTACATGGGGAGGCGACGCAGGAGTGGATGGTAAAATTTTAAGGGATCATATCCTAGATCAATTACTATCATTTTTAGAGAAATTGGATCAATCCAAGAGAACTTTGATCAGTCATTCAAATTGTCTAACCAAATGGATTGAATCAAATCATAAACTATATAGTTTAGATAGTCCTATTCAGATTTACTTATTTTTAGAGGTTTCTCCATGCAACTTACCTTTAGTGATGACTTTCCCCTTCTTCCCCATACCTTCTCCATGTTAGTGGAAATGACAAAATTGCCCAAATTTGGGTTGCCTAGATTATGATTATTGGATATACATGGAATTGTTGACACAAAATTTTCAAATGCAACAAAGGGCAATTGGCTAGTCAAAGTTAGTCAAACACCTCAAGAAAGCATGAGCAAAAGCTCAAGGCAAGCTTAGGAGGCACCAAGAAAGCTCCTTTGAAGTTTGCAAGAAGAATGAAGAACAAAAAGGTAACAAAAATTCAAGATGCAGCTCACTACCTGCAAAAGCCGGGGGGTAGTATTATGAAATTCGCTTCAGACACCATTTCGGTTTGGCCTCCAAATGAAATGTTTTGGCTGATTCAGATATTTTGGTGAAATATTTCGGCAAAAAATGTTATATATTAAAATGTAAACGTAATATATGGTACATTTAATATATTCTACTAAATCAATGCAATATGTCAATTTATATTTGGTGGGCTATTTCATAGTAGAGTGAAACTTCGCTAGCTTATTCATATTAAAATGTTTTTCTATTGGAATAAAATTTGATTAGGGCCCATATAATTATTAAGATTTTTAATAATTGAACGGCTCCACAGTGGATCCCACTAATTTCTTTAAGCCAAAAGCCAAAAATGTATTTTTACTTTTACTTTAAGTTAAAAAAAATATATTTAGCTCCCTTAGTTTTCATTTTTAACAGCAACCTAAATGATGGGATGGATAATTGGACGAATCGTACCACTTGGAAGGAATTATGGGACAAATAATTTTAGGGGTCCTGTTCATTTTGGTAAAGCTAACAAATCGAAATTATTCAGAAATTTCAGCTGAAACAAACCAAATTTCGCAACACTAGGCCAAGGTCAAGCATTAATCGTTGCACGCATCAAGTGCCAGTAGGCCTGTGCCACGTGCACCTGCCGGCAGACAACACGTGCAACTGCCTGCACACCATTCAAAAGCAGTTTTTGCTCGTTGAGGTAGCTACGACCACTACAGAACATGCTGAACCAAGTCAACTAGGCAGTAAGCTTCTGCAAGCAACCGTCTGCTGGCCAGAGTAACTACTGGCGGTCCTCTAGGTAGTCCCTTTTGTCTCTCACTCAGTCTATAAAAAAGGGGCAGCTCAGTGCACGAGGCTCCTGCATGGTGGGGTTTGCGGAGGGCAAGATGTACGCATCCTTACCTTCATTTTGAAGAGGCTGTTTCCGTGACTTGAACCCATGTCCTCCATGACGTTACCGGTAAGCCTTTACCATTGGGCCAAGTCGCCATTCTCTCTCACTCAGTCTATAACAATCTGTAAATTCTTCTTGTTTTGAGTGTTCGAGACTGGATGATCGGGGCGGTTGTAATAAAAAAATGATGTGAACAACCTACGACTACGAGGTTATCTGGTAGAACCCACGTAAAACTAAACTCGGAAAAGGAATGAAAGTACAAAATTTATTTTTGTTTGGTTGCTTTCCTTTTCCGTGTCTTATTGTTTTGTTCATCTTTGTTGAGAGTTCACAATTCTTTTTGGGCACAATGGGAATTGAATTCTCAGGGTTTTAAAGAAACCCATTTTAACGTGAATTCATTGTTGTTAAATTATGATTGAGTCAGTCTATTAGTCATCATCATGAGAGCCTTGTCCTAACCATGTTGGGGTCGGTTACATGAATTCTGTTTCTCCAATCCTACTTATTCTATGTCAAATCCTCAGATAAGTTAAACTTCAGATTTGATTTTATTATCTTCATCCACGCCTTCTTCGGCTTACCCTTTCCTCGTGGTGGGTCATCCACCTGTATAGGGAAACTTTTTCTCCCTGGCACAATTATCAGCCTACATTCAACATGTTTAAACCATCTCAAATGGGTTTCTTTGTTATCCCCGATTGATGCTACCCCTAGATGCTCTAAAAAGTGCTCATTTGTAATTTTATCTTTTTCTTGTTTTACCACATACCATCTCAACATTCTTATCTCGTTTACCTCCATTTTATGGATATGTTACTTCTTGATTGGCCAACATTTTGCCCCATAGACATGGTTTAAAAAATCAGTTAAGTCTTGAGTTGAGTCGGACTTGGCCCATATTGAGTTGGGTCGCATGGACCTGGACTTAAATCATGCGACTCGGCTGACTTGGATGCAACTTGGCTGAGTCCCATGGGACTCCGGTCCTATAGGACTTAGCTGACTCGGCTAAGTCCCATGGGACTCTGGTCCGATGGGACTTAGCTGACTTGACTAAGTCCTGTAGGACTTGGCCATGGGACTTGGTTGAGTTGACTCAGGCTTGTTCATCACCAAGTCGTATCTTGAGTCCAATTTTTTAAACTTTGCCCACAGGTTGTGGCTGGTTTAATCATTGCCTTGTAAAAGTTCCACTCCAATTTTGTTGGCATTCGTCTATTATGAATCCGAATTTCTAAAAATTCAAAGGAATCCATTATGCTATGAAATATCAAACCTATTTGTTTGCATGAAGTTGAGTTCCTTCAAAGTCAAATGAACTCATTTTATCATGAATTCCTTTATGCTGAAAATTTGCAACATATTGGTTTGTATAATAGAATTCTTAGAAAATCAAAGGAACCTGCTTTACCATGAATTACTTATCTTGAAAATATAATTGATTTTTTTTGTTTTTTGGAATTGAATTCCTTTAAAATTGATGTAGTATGGGCCCACAAGTGGTCCCTCTTCAAGTTAGATTAGGAATATGTTATCTTTATTAGTAAATTTCTAATTATATTGTTATTAGGGAAGTTTTCGTTAATAGATTAGGGTTTTCTTAGGCAGTAAGCTTGCTTTCTTATTTATATTGCATTGTAGTGAATTATTACTTAGACTTGAATTTATTAATAGAATTGAGTTTTATCCTTGAGAGGTGCGTCGTAGTCTGTTTGAAGTCTTTTTACGATTCGAAGTGTCCTTAGACACGTGCTTCGGCACCCCTATGCAAGCCCTAACCCTTAGGGCCTGCACAAAAAATGTCTTGTTGTCATTAAAAAAAAAATTAAAACAAAATAAAAAAGTTACTGGCCATTTGGTTGATTTGAAAATTGGGTTCGATCTTGAATTTAGTGTATATCATAATATGGGATACTCACAACTTAGTTTTAGATCTAATGAAGTTTTAGAAACTGCCAAACTACATCAATACTGCAATATTATTGTAATATTATAGTATTTTATTTTGTAATAATTTATTTTGCTAGTATTTAAATCTAGAAATAATTTTTTATGTATATATCTAAACGGGCCCGAAGATCCAAAAGAATATAAGACAATGCATGTTAGATCACCACTCCTCAATTGAATTATAGTGCTATACATTTTCATCCAAATACCAATGTATTTTCAGCCTGCAACTGCAATGATACAAGTTTGAATGTTTTCATTGACCAAAATTCCAAATCCAGTCACAAGAACGCATTTTTCTTATGTTATAACCTCACTGTGGGCACATTAGTCCTAAAATGTTGTCATTGTATCCGCGGGGAAATATTATAATTCTAGAAAGGGGTGGGGAAAAACCTCTTATTTTTATTATGGAGTCAAACAGTTTCAAAATAAAAGGGGCGGCTTGGCTCAATGGTAAAGGCTTACCAGTATTGTCCTAGAGGACGCAAGTTTAAGTCACGGACTAAGAAGCACGGACACTTCTAAGAAAGTGACGTGTCCGTGTTGGACACGTGTCGGACACCGACACTCTTCGGACACTCTCGGACACGGGTCCGATACTATTTAGCCGTGTCTATAATAAAGAACTAAAAATCTTAATTTCGGACACTTATTCGACACTTTTTTTGCAGCGTGTCTCACAATTCTTAGCCTGTGTCTATGACTAAAAAATAAACATGTGGCTGATATCTCTTGGATACTTTGTTAACATATGGTTATTAAAACTTGGAAACTTGATATATGACAATTTTGTACGATGGAAAAATGTATAATTGTAAATATTAATCATATCACAAGCTAAAGACAAGTAAATATTTCACTAAAGAATAGGCCTCAAGATAGGCTTCTTTTTTGCTTTTTATTTATTTATTTTTTTTAGGGAGGGGAAAGAGATTATCTGCCCTTTTCTTTATATAGATTTTATGGAACTGTGGATATTTCATGTTTAATGATTATGAATTATGTTTTAGTGTTGTATTGATATTTGATAATTTGATATATTTATTAGTTGGTACTTGAATTTTTTTGATATATTTATTAGTTGGTACTTGAATTTTTATTTTTCGATTGCTAAATTGATTAAAAAAGTTAAAATGATATTATTTTTTTAGTAGATGATTATATATATTAATATATATTATTAACGTGTCCCCCGACGTGTCCGTGTCCTACTTTTTTGAGAAATGTCGTGTCGGCGTATCCGTGTCGTGTCGTATCTGTGTCCTGTGTCCGTGTCCATGCTTCTTAGGTCACGGAAACAGCTTCTTCAAAATAAAGGTAAGGCTGCGTACATCTTGCCCTCCCCAGACCCCGCTATGCGGGAGCCTCGTGCACTAGGTTGCCCTTTTTTTTTTAGTCAAACAGTTTCAAAATAGGCAAAGTGGACCAGGAGATGGTCCCGTAGTCCTTGGAAATCTAAACTTCAAAAAGTATGTGCAGATCCTACTTTCTCTCTAGTTGATTGTTCGAAATCTCTTCCTTCCTATTTTGAAGGTAGTCATGTCACGTCCCAAAATAGGAGGGCAATTAGATTCCGATTTCGAGATGTAATTAGTGTAGAGATTAGAAGTCATTTTGACTTTTAAATGAATATTTTATCTCCACGCCTATCCCACAGGATATCAAGAGTGAGTTTACCATTGAATCATTTTTACTTTCATGTGGAAGCCAAAAATTTGTAAACGCACTGGATATATTTATATCATGATTTACAAAGCATATGGAGTTTTAGAAATATTTACAGCTATAGAAGTCTTTAAGTTAATTTACAGACAATGTTTTATTTACATATCTACAACATTTGTCAGCTCAACTAACCACCATTAGAACTCTCCATGTGACTCCACCATCCACTTTACACTATCCTCGACAAGCTCTCATTTCCACTAAACAGCATCATCAGATATCCACTCACCTATTTCTGGTTTAACTTCCTAAAACACCCCGGTGTCTAGGTATTGATATAGTTGGGGTGATGCAACATAGACGTCATGGCCACATGTGTAGGGCTCACGTAGTTTTAGGAATTTATTTTTATGTCATTAGTTTCTTCTTATATTGTTATTAGGATTATATTATTTTTATTAGTAGATTTCTAATTGCATTGCTATTAGGGAAGTTTCCATTATTAGATTATGGTTGCTTGGGCACTAAGTTTTGTTTCTCTTATTTATATGGCATTTTAATAGGTTATTTGATAGATTTGATTATTGAATAGATTTGTGGGTTTATCCCGAAGAGGTGTGTCCTCATGTGTGAAGTCTTGTTGAAGACAATTTGAAGTATTCTCGGACACGTGCGTCAGCACTCCACGCAAGCCCAAACCCTAGCGCTTGCATCATGAGGTCTCCTGTAATGTCAATGAGACATCAATAAAGAGCAAGTAACCAGAAAACATAATGTGAATTGAAAACCCCTTTTAAAACAAATAAATAATGTATAAATCTGAAAATCAGAAATAACTGAAATAATCCGAAGTAAAATCCCATGATATACCATGTACTGAACTGAACTGAAACATAAATCATGTATTACAAATACATCATATGATGCACTAATCTAGGATGCCAATGATGTATGGAAACCAAAAAGGCAATCCCACCATGGCTGAATAGAGAAACTGAAATAACAGAACTGAGTACCAACTCTAGTAGAACGTGGGTAACGACCTGGAAGCCAGGGCCTTTCGGATTCCATGTCGCAACTAGAAGTATTCATTTTTCCACACATATAAATCAAATAAACAATTTAGTTTCATGGGCATAAATTAATAAATCTTGAAATTATAAAGAAAACTAATGTATAAGTATGAAAAACATTATGCATTCATTGTTCTTATGTTGTCTTTCGCCCTCACAATGCGCATGTCAAATGCCTACTTCATCTTGGTCATCATATACTCATCCATATTCTTGTTCCCTGAAGTGGGGCAAACCACTATATTATTGTTGAGCAAAATTTCTGAATCAAAAGAATCAACAAGCATAATGCATTTTAGACATCATTTGTACTGATACACATTAAATGATTGAATAGTGGTGTAAATTTAGTGATGTGAGTGTCCAATTAATTCTTTCTTGAGTACCTATCTGCATCAATGCACTGGTCGATTCAAATACCCCCACACGGGAGTTCAAAAGCTCATAGGCTCTCCCCAAAAGGAAAATTCATAAGCACTTCCCGAAGGGAAAGTTCATATTCCCATGAAGGGATTCAAAGGCTCTCTCTGAATGGAAAATTCATCTTCATATTTAACAACATGGCTTGTCGTACCAGGACTATTGTTGCCATATACTTCCATGAGGGAAGTTCATATTCTTATTTAACAATATGGCTTGTCTTACTACCATGATTGTTGTCTATATTCCCATGAGGAAAGTACTTATTCTTTGTTAGCAACATGGCTTGTTTGCCACCACGCTTGTTGACTCTCATCTTAACTTATTCTTCATCAACAACATGGCTTGTCTGCCACCATGCTTGTTGATTCTAATGATGACTAATCTGCCATCATGGTTCTTAATTTGAAAGTCTCAACCTAGTGTCGGTGGAGTCGGATACCCCATTTCAAATCGTAATTTAAAATTCAATTCACTTTCATAGCTTCAACATAATTTCATCATAACATGTAAGATCATCTCATTCTTTCACATGACTAGTCCCCCACACTCTGGGTTAAGTCCTCGCCCCACTATGAGTCAGAATTGGTTCCTAGGTATGTGGCATTGCCCGTGTTGAAGTTCTGGTGTATACATCTTAAGTTTAGAGATAAAGGTTATTTACAGCCTATAATTCAAAATTGTGCATGTCCATTGAGAATTCTAATTATTCATCATGAGTCCAATTATAGAAGCCAAGTCAAAAATAATAAATTCGAATTGAGTCATATTCAAAGTTCTATGTTAATTCCACATCATCTTCTAATGACACATTACATATAATTGACAAATATAAACCAGCATTTAAAAATCAGAATTCAATACTTGGTAAAAGAAAAATAACAACATTAAGAATTTGTCAATCAAAGGTTTATGTCAATGGCTACCATCCTTCTTTATATCCTAAAGGAATAATGTTAGAAAGGGGCTTATTTTAGTCGGTTTAGAATCAACAGGGGTTTTCTGAAATTTCTGAAGTTATAAAAAAAATTGTCAGAAACAGAACATATCGTCCAGGGCATGCTTCACGCCTGGCTCTTTGATCAACTGGATAGTGGGCCCTCACTGGTGGGACCCACTGAGGAACCTGTCCCCTGGGGTCACCCATCAGCCCTCCACGTGATGGTAGGTGTGGATCATTGATCAGGTGGGCCATGGGGTCCCACATCCCATGTCGACCAAGGCATGTTCTGACCGGCACCAGTTTGTAAAAAATCCCAATTCCTGGTTGGTTCCCTGCTGGATTTGATTTTTATGGCGTTGAAACAATAATTGAGATTCACCTTAACTAGAAGAGATCCATTCATTAATCTATAATCATCAAAAAATTGGGTTTTATATCAGCAAAAATGTACACATGGAGGGCGTCATAGCTTTCCATTCTATGGGCAGATTTTCAGGCCCCAAATCAATGGGCCCAACTGAGTTGGTTACATCTCAGAACAGGTGGGCTGGCGTCGCCCAGCAGTCTTCTATCTGATGAACAGACCTGATCTTTGATCCGGTGGGTCATGTGGTCCCACAAGTGTTGTCGACCACCACTACCCATCTTCATCGTGTGCTGGAAAATTCACAATTCAGGTCTGATTTTCACTTGCCCTCTTGTGATTTGTTCATCATGCCATGTGTCCCAGAATCCCTGCTCTCCCAGAAGACCAATTGATCAAGCTGTACTTTCAGATTTGTAGTTTCGGCCATCTGATTCTTATTCCAAGGTGTCATCAGTATTTCTTCATCTCATGGACAGATGTTCAGGGCTGATCTGGGGTACAACAGGGATGGGTTCCTGAACATATGAAGTTGAGTAGGGCCTGCCATGGGCCCCCTTCCTGAAGATTGGGTCTGATTGCTATTCTAACGGGACACAGGTGGGGCCCATAGTCCCAAACATGAAAGCTGACTGGGAAGACCTGTTTCCCTGACGATCCCAATTTTCTACAGGATTTGTTATTAATATCTGAAGAGTTGAGTAGGGCAAGCTTCCTAATCATCATACAAATATTACCACATAGTGTGCAAAATTTCTTGGTAATCAGAAAGGTGATTTCTTAACCAATCATGGGGTTTCCTATGGTTGGCAGTCACTGTAACTAAGTTCGGAGCATATAAAAATCAGTTAAATTATTCATATTCATTGAAATCTCTTCCTACCATTGTGTAGATAGAAATCCAAACACAAAGTTCTAAATTTTTAGGCATCATATTCAAGCAAATTGGGAAGTTCTACTCACCTTGTTTAGGAGACAATAGCTTTAGCGATATGGGGAAGACTAAAGGACATCATTCAAGGCTCTAGTTGCTAATTTACTTCTTCTCCTTCAAGTTCTCCTTGGGTTTAGGATTCCTTGGGTGAGATGTGTCTAGAGAATGGGAGAGGAGAGTGGAGAAAATAGATCAAGTGAAGGGTTCTTGAAGTGGGAACTTGTATTTATAAGTTGGGATTGATGCTCCACTTCCCTATTTGAACTCTACATGGAAGTCCTATTGATAAAATGGAAATGGTGCACCTCTTGTAATATTCATTGGTCCCATCCCTTTCTTAAGTACATAAGTCCAATGCTTATTTAAAAAGGGGTCCCACTAAGTTATATCCAAAACATGGTTCAGGCCACAACGGCCCAACTCGGTGTGGTACCATTGAAAAATCTTACTTTCATTGCTTGTATATAAACCCACTGTCATGGGATCACAGGAATAATATAATTCAATGACATAATTATAATATACTCACAAGTTAATAATTTTCTATATTACTATAATATATAAAAGAAAATTTTAATATTTCAAATTAAAATTCAAGAAAATCATGGAATAAATATATGAATTATTATTAGATATTGTAGCCTCTATATCAGGGTCTGGGATGTTACAGCCACCATAGTTATGGCCACCGTACCTATTGAAACACGGAAGTGAGGTACCAGTATCCTACAACCGGACCAAACTGCAGCTAGTATACATGAACCATCTAATTCCTTACTGTATCCAGTTCCATATGGAATGAGCTAAGTGGTGCCATTTTATGATAACAATGTATGACTTGAAAATTCTCTGAAAATAGTAATGTGGAGACTTCCGTTGCAAGCCCGTTTTAAACATGCTTTTGCCCCACATAAGGGTGCCGTCCAAACAAGTACTCACACATAACCCCATACACGATGCAAACACTTGAAATGTTTAAAACAAATCATTAACATGTGTGAAATGCATTAACATTATCAGTAAACCAGAATGTGCATCTCAAGGGTTAGCAAATTGATGTTACACATAAACATGCCGAATAACCCTCGGAATCAACAGAGTGTTGCTCATTGATAATAATTTGAAATTAAATCCAATCAATGATCAAACCATCTATAAACCGGTCAAATACTAATTTCTTTAAGTTTCATGGTCATTTGAAATGGAAATCTCTAGGGTATCTTCCCAAGTTCAATGGCCAAAATCTGGAAAATTCCTAATGTTATTTAGTGTCCATGGTTGACCTTGCAGTTGACCACGGTCAACCGAGATAATTGAGCTTGGGAAAAAGTTGAAACTTTTCTCATCAGTCTGTGTCCTTGGTCGACAACGTAGTCGACCACGAGACCTTTTTATGGTTGACCGGGGTTCCATATCGACAAGTTGCAGGTCCACTGTTTCAACTCGAATTTGAATTTCTCTCACCCAAATCACTTCTAATCAGTTCTAAACATTGTAAAACCTTGAAATATACTTGCTTGCATCATTTTGAATCATCAAAACCATCAAGAATTCTTGAAGATCTCAAAAACCTTGTTACAGTGAAATTCATGAAAAATCCTTGAAAGTTTCATTTAAATTCAAAACATTGGATAATTGCCTAATTTTAAGCTTTAAGAAGTTGCTTCTCTACTTCTCTCACTCCCAACACCAACAAATCTACACCTTGGAGCAAAATCAGGGCTATAGCAAGAAGAAGAAGAAGAAAACTGAACAACAGTACGAGCACAATATAACAGATGAAGAGAAGAAGGAGATGATAAAGATGAAGCAAAGGGATCATTGGTCTCAGCTCATCTCCCTCAATCTCGGCTCCCTTTCTTTCTCAGTTCAGATTCTCATTGGTTCCTCTCTTGGTATGAATAAGAAGCAAGAAAGAAGAAGAAGGAAGAAGAGGGAAGCGGTGTGAATTTTGAACAGTGTAATGGACAGAAAGTTTTATGTAATCTCGGATAATCCATTTTACAATTAGGCCCCTATCCTTCTTACCCATTACAAGAAGGTCCACTAATGGCTTGGCTTGAACTCCCACTAATCACTAAAGTAAATACATTCTGACGCCACAATCTAATTTAACATCTAATACACGTCATTAATAAATAAATAAGCACAGAAGAAATAAACCAGGATCTCACAAGTCAACAGTTAAGGAGATAAGAGGTTTGACTTTATCAGTTAGGAAAGTATTAATACAAAGAAGCATGATGTGCAAAAGGGGAAAGCTGGTACAACTAGTGGTCATTCATTCTTTGAGTGGAGCCATTTCCTTCCATTGCTGCAAATTGGACTCTTTAAGAATGAAATCTCTTTGATTAAGATGGTGTAAATGGTTGTTATCTACAAGACAGAAAGTGGGGTCCACATGCCCATGGAATTTCATCACACAAGTTTCTCCACCTCAAATTCCTATCTTTTTTTTTTATAATTTCTTTCCATGTTTTAATGTAATCAGGATCTTCTTTAATATGATTCCTATTAGATTGTGAGTACTGGTTGTGATTTAATCATGGGTTTAGGGATTCTTTTGTTAGCAATAGTATTTACACATATCCATTGCATGGAACGAAGGACGGAGTCTTGGTTATTATTTTTATGAAATTGATTTAAGTTACATATTTTCAATTTAGTTATTTCTTCTCGCTTGGTTGAGTATCTCCCATTGGATCGAAGACTTGTATGTGTAGATTTTCGTGATCAACAGTAAGTGATTCTACCTTTCTCCTTGTGTGTGGATTTTCTGTTTGATTGAAGACTGAGCACTGTTGGGTTCATCATCAATTGCAATTAGTGCTTCCCTGATTGCATCTAGAGGAACTCATATTAGGGAGGTCCTCTTTATGTTTTTTATGTGCTCACTGCTGGTGAACAAATTCCAGTTGGAATTGAGTTACAGATGGAGGAGTGCCAGAGAAATTAAGAGAATAAGTGATGGGTGAAGTGGGAATAGTAACTAAATTGTGTTGGAAGTATTGCTTTTTAATAAACATAACATTCTGAGAAATGCAAATACAGCTTAGGGAGGGGTCTTAACAAATATACCCCTTTTGACGTGAGGCATATCCTATCATGGATTGTGCAGTTATTTTGGTGTGTTCAATCACAGTAGCAGAACAAAACGTACATGCCGAAAATGCAGATATGATCATAATTGGGTTTTTAGCCATATAGACGAAGTTAAGGTTATTGACGCTGCGACTTTGAAGATGAAAGCCAATTGATAAGATGGACAGCTGTGGAAATGACTTCAACCCAGAATTGAGACACAACAGAGGAGTCCAGAAGTAAAGTACAAACCACATCAAGTAGATGACGGTGTTCTGCGACCCCATTTTCTTTTGTTGTGTATGGGCAGCTTTGTAGAGAAATAATACCCATTTCTTTTTAAGAAATGTTGGACCTCATTTCAGTACTATCTCATTGATACAATTTTCTCTTCCTCTTGCATCTGGTCAGATTTTATTGGTGATCATTTTGGTAGTTCATTGTTTTTAATACATAACTGCTACTTTTCCATGTTGACTTGCAGCTTGGAGGCCATGATAATGTTGCAGAAATAACAGGCAGAAGGGGTATGCTGGTGAGGGCTTCAAGTGGAAAAGGTGTTGTTTATCAGGCTCGAAACACGTGAGTCTGGGTGTCCTAGTAATTGTTTTCTAGCTTTTCTTTTGTCACAGTGGTATAATGCTATTCCTAATTTTTCTTTATCAGAAAGGATGTTGCCATGGAAATGGTCAATATGAATGAGAAGCAACTGTTCATGGATGGTAAGAAATTGGTTGCTATAATATCTGAGGCTGGATCTGCTGGTGTTTCTTTGCAAGCTGATAAAAGGGCTTTAAATCAGGTATTGCAATTGGGCATCTGTTCACCATAACTGTTTAGCTCTCTGATAACTAGTTTTCCTTTATGTTCTTATCACTTGCATATAATGAACCTTATCTTGTATAATACTGTTAAATAATGTTTTTAATACATTATATCCTTCTCCTGTGTTTTTCCTCGTTCCACTGAATATCTCGTGACTTTGGCATGCCAGAGAAGAAGGGTTCATTTAACACTAGAACTTCCTTGGAGTGCCGATCGTGCAATTCAGCAATTTGGAAGAACTCATCGATCAAATCAAGCCTGTGCTCCTGAGTATAGGTGTGTTTCTTACCTAGCTGCTCCGATACTCATGCTAACTATGTGCCAATGGCACTTCCACCCAGGTATAGCTTCTAAAGTTCACTGGAACCACATTTAGTTCCACCCTTAGTGATCACTTGCACAGAACATATGCATTAAGTTCTATCATGCAAAATTGAAGACAATTCAATCAATACTTCCATCGTCACAGTTGTTAGTAGTACCCAAGAAGCTGTTATGTGGTTTGAAGAACATGGAAGAAAATGAGAGGTTATATTTTGTCATAGATTTATTTATTTGTCATGGAAACCCATCAAGTGTTCTCCTCTGCTTCCTTTACTCTTACTGCACCTGAGAAAGGGCACATCATGTCTCCGAATGATTTGTCACCTGCCAGTCATAGCATACCCTTTGCTGCACCATAAGGCATCAACATTATTATGACTCTGTTATCTGTAGCATTTTTCATTTCTCTCAACTTTTCATTTTAAGTTACAGATGCTTTTACTGATAATTAAAATTATGGGTTTCTTCCTTAATTGTAGAAATGCTCAATGCCTATTACATGTCATTCAAGTTCTCAGAGAATGCAAAAGTCATAAATGATGCATCCTGATTAGATCATGTTCATGACCTCCTGAATGATCAAACTTCTCTTTTAAATATTCTAAGTTTCTGTAATATTACTATTTAACTATATATATGTATAATCATTAATTCAAATATGAATTTGAAAGACTTAAAGATATATATATATGTGGGGAAACTTCCTGTGCATATGTCCCTCACGGACGTATTGATTGAATTGGCTTCAATCAAGTAGGGTTTAAATTATTACCATAAGGTATGTTTTGCTTTGAGAAAATCTATGTTTCTTGCTCCTTATTATTGATGTTCGATGCTAGTTTTGGTAATTCTTAAAAATCTTCTTGTGAAAATGAAGCATTTCTTAACCATTTTAGTGCATCCCTGGAAATGATGACAAAACCATATTAAAACCAATTGTAATCTATTTTATCCTCATATGAGAAAATGCTACTCTTGTTATTGTAGTAAAGACGTGTTAACATGAAAATGCACTATCTTGTAAGCGCTAACATAACTAGATGTCTAGATTACTTTAACATAGTTTGGGCATAGCTTTTGTCTAAAAATGTAGAGCAAGGAACAATAAATTGTTTTTAACTCTTGCAACACGTGAAAGCATATCCAACAGAGAGGAAGAAGAAAGGTGGCTGAGAAGGAGTAGATTCTTCCTTATTTAGTAGAATGAATTAACTGACTAATGTTCGAGAATCAGTCCCCCTGAAAAGACCAAAACAGTGGCGATGCATTTGTTGCCATTGGGCATTTGTACAACAACAAGAGATATCTTGGTTGCTACTTAATTCATCCTAAATTCCTTCTGGAACAAAGTAACAATTGCATAAAGATGGTTTTCCATGGCAAAAGTGAGACAAAGTGGACTTTTTTATAATTTCAAAAAATTACAGATTGCAATATGTAAATATATTAAACAATTGGATCTTTTTGTGATTTGAAAATTTTAATTAATATTAATTCATAAGGATGGTTGCCAAACCTTTGGACAACCATCTTGATTTCCTTTCTCAGTTTCTTTTCTATATTTTTCCTTTCCCTTTCTTCATGATTTGGATTTTTTTACGGCACCGAGTGAACTCGAGTGGGACAACTCAGTGCCGGTTGATACTAGTATGAATCTAGGATGAAGGACCAAAAAAAAACTGATTGGCAGGAGATAAGCTCCAATCGGCATGGATTGCTATGTTCATGTCATTGATTGAGTTCCACAATAACTCAACTAAAAATTGAAAATGAAGTCTTTATTTTCTTTTTTCCTCTGAGGTTGAACTCTAAAGTGAAGAGACAGCTACGTGCTCTTGAGCAAATTTTTAACAATATGAATAATCTGGCCTACATGTATCGTAAGTATGGTGGTGGATAGTATGAGCGTTGTTCTAAAATATTGGAATCATATCACAAATCATTGATATCTATTAATTGACTTGAATCATTAATCATATCGCGAATCATACGATGCTTTTATTTTTCTAATAAAATTGAAAAATAATTAAAAAGTGGAAAAGAAATAGAAAATAAAGTAGTTATTCATAATCCATCCACTTTATCATTCATAGCATTATAAATACAATGACAAATATGTCTATCATGCAATCATATCAAGAATATCATGGCATATATTTGTATACAGTAAATGTTATCTATAAATAGTTAAATAAGTTTGATGTATCAATACATAGTTATTGTTGTTATCATTAAATCAAAATGTAAATGTAAAAATAAAATCCAAACCATCTATCTTACATAGTAGGATATCTCTTAAAGTTAAGAAAGTGTGCGTGACGTGAAAAAAAAACTTGAAAAAGATTAATAAAGAGCAAAGAAAAAGAAGAAGACAGACAGGCCACATACGCTCAATCCAATGCTTTAATGAAAGCATGTTCTTTATTTGTATCTAAAACCTCCCCAGAGCTCTAAAAATTCTTAAGATGTTTCCTGAACTGCTAGATAAACATTTAAAAGTAAACGAAAGGAAGAGAAAAATGATAAAAGATTATTAGTATTAATTTATTGGTTGTAACTATTCTTGCTCTGCTGAATCGCTTGAATCGTAAGGTTCAAAGAAATGAATATCAAATCATAAGATTCACACCTAAATCCTAAGATCCATTTGTATATGGGAAACGTTACATAGATACAAGTTCTTTTCCTTAGGATTCGGGATACGAATCGTAGGATTCTAATAATTATGACTATGAGATTGATTATCAATGCTACGTGGGATTTGCCAATATGATGGCAAAGCTAGAGTTTTTTTTTTTTTTTTTTTTTTTTTTTGTTAATTTTAGGTATTTTATCCATTGAGTTTTATAACTTTCCAATAAGGACGGGAGATTATGGTAGCGATAATGATGGCTTGAGCCCTCTTCCCTTTGGTTAATATTATGGTTTTGTAGTTAATTATTTTATGGATACTGAGTGTTAAGCTTATGCGCACGTGCTTCTATGGGGCTTGTACCCGGTCTTTCACCAAAGACGGGACCCACCACTACCCCTCATCCATTATCATATGTTGGTAATTAGGTTCTATATATGTGTTAAATAATCTTCCGATTAACTATCCAATAATTCCTTCATTACCCTAGAACTAGGCTATCTTTAAAGAGAAGAGGATTTTTTAGGGGAGGATTTATGGGATTCCGCATTTGGCAAAATGCTATGTAATTGTACCATTTACACTATGCCATCCAATGGTTTTACATGTTTTCCTTTTTTATCATGCATGTGTGTAGGGTGGGGTGTTACATTTGTTGGAATGTTTCTCATAATCCATGAAGAATCAAGAATTCCACTTTCACCCCTAGACATTTTAGGCTTTCTAGAGGTGATGAATTGTTTGGATCTATTATAAAAATAATAATAATAAATTGTTTGTATCTTGCACAAGAATTAAAAAAAATTGATTTTTAGGGTTCGGACTTTTTTGCAAATAACTCAAAACCCATGATGAATTTGCGGCTTAAATTTGACCCCCTAAATGTGTTTGGCCCTCTAGAGAACAGTTCAGCTTTTGCAAATGGGTCCCACACCAAGTGATGAATCAATAACTGATGTGTAACCTCCCAGCCATCTTGGGCATTTTAAACATGATGAATGATTTAGATCTTCATTGAAGGACCCACAAAAACCAAAAAATTAAAGAAACCGGTGGCCTCTAAACTACCACAGTACCACGTGGAGAATTGTATCTCTGCATTTCTTTAGTTGTGTAAAATTGCAAAATTAGGCAGGGGGAGGTCAGATCGCCAAAATAGTCGGAAGCAGAGAGTGATGACTTCCACTCTGTGGTTTTCCTTGGTATACCAAATGTGGTTTTTTCCTCGAAGCAGGGAAAGTTGCATGGAAATCTCAGCGAGGAAGGTTACCAAACATGGCCCTAGGGTTTTTCCGAATGAAGTCAAGGAAAACCTTGAAGTAAAAAACAAGAGAAATGGTGAAAGGAGAAATTGAGGGGAAAACGATATGATTGGTTGTTAGGTTCAGGTGATCTAGTTTATTGATCTTTTTATAATCATGGAAAACTGCTTTAATTTTCAAAATTGCATGCAAGTCTCTAAAATCTACTTATTTTCAAATAGGTTTACACTTTTTCTCATTACAAGAATAATTGGAGTAGATTGACCATCCAAGTTGGCTCTTGGAAAACTCATTAGAACACAACCCTTAAAAAACTTTTGCAGTTTCCTCAATTTCTTCTGGCTTCATGGTAAAACTATTGCCCCTTCTAATTTTCCCTATGAAATTACTCTTCTAACACCAGCCATGTTGTGAAGGAACCCCTTGTATTAAAGCACTAGATTTTTGCCTCCCAACTCCCTCTTCCTTTCGTCTAATTTGCCATGGATTATTTTAAATTCTCACATCTAGCTTTCTCTTTCTTAATCAACCCTCTTCCTTCACCTAGTACCAACACGTCCAAATCTTTAGTCAAGGTTATTCTAGAATGCTCAATTCTCTTTCCACTCCTTGAACTTACCTTAAAAGTTGTTGCAACTTGAGAACTACTTTGAATACCACATATCCTGACACTTCTGACTACAATCAACCCTCTCTACCCATGGGAAGAAAACCTTCATGCAAAAGCCAGTGCTTCTCAAATCTGAAAGGTTTCGGGCCCTAAGTTTCCTCCATGTTGTAAAGCTTGAAAGGCCTACCTCTGTGATGAGATAAACTTTTGGGTAATGGCATGTGAGTTGCTCCAACATAATGATCTTCTCACTCCTTGGGAATTAAAAAATGAACAATTCTCAAGCCAACTTGTCTTGATTATTTGATGCAATGAACTTCCTTCTAACTAATGGCATATCAATGAGCTCATTATTGTTAATGAAATGTGATAACCTCCATTATATGAATATTGCTTCTTCCACTTGTTTTCTCATGTGGAAAATGCACTGTATTGAAATTATCCGCTGAACACAATGGCATTTGGTCATTGGGAGAAAGATTTGGGAAAAGGAGTTTCTTGTTGAGATATAAAATCTAAGAGAGAGTAATGGAGCAAAGACTTAAATAGAAGATCAAGATATCTGAAAATTATATGAGGGAGCTTAACTATGGAAGTTATCTTATTGTCATGCCTATGGCCCCTTGACGAAGGGTGTTAGATCTGGTGAGCAACCGCCTAAAAGAGAAAGGGTGAGAGAAACTCTAAAGGACTGGGTTTGAAGTGGTGCATTAGTCTTACATCAGAAACAGTCAAGTCCTAACCCTAGGCATAGATGTGCAACTTGGCCTTAACCCTACATGACGCGGTATGACTAGGGACTTGTCTTGGCTTGGTCTTGCTTGCTTGCCTAGTAACACGAACATAACCATCATTGTGTACTCTGATCATAGTTAGGTAGGACAATATCAAACGAAGAGAAAAAATCTACATTTGTTCTTCATTGATATAGAAAAAGCTTATAATGTACCTATAGATTTAATTTTGTGGGCTTTAAAGAGAAGGAATCCTCTGATAGGTTGTATTGAAATTATTAAAAACATGCATGAATGAGCAGTAATGAGTATAAGAACTACTTGTGGTGAGACAGGTGTGTTCCTAGTGACCATAATTTTTGCATCAAGGGTCATCTCTACATCCTTATCTCTTTGCAGTAATTATGGATGAGTTAATTGCTTAAATTCTGGATGAGGTACCATGGTATATATTATTTGCAAATGATATATTATTAGTGGATGTATCAAGAAATAGTGCGAATGCAGAGCTTGAGAGATGGTGGGAGGCCTTAGACTCCATATGCTTTAAAATATACTATGCAAAGATAGAATATATAGATTGCAACTTCATTTGGCATGTACTATGAAACTTGAAGCCATGAGATCCACTTAGATTCATTTTGTTGCATTGACTCAATAATTAGTAAAGATTGAGAGAGTGATGAAGATGTCTAACATAGGATAGAAGTAGGATGGTTGATGTGGAGACTTGCTTTTGGAGTACTTTGTGACCAGCTCATGCTTAAGAAGTGTAATACTTAGGGTCCTATGAGACCCTTTGGTGTTAGGTTCATAATTAAGGAATTTTGGACATATGCTTAATGTTTAACTTAATTGATTTAGATTGGTGGGTCCTATGACCATTTGATTATTGCTAGATAGTATGAAAAGGGCCCACAAGTTCTATAGGTTTGTTTGAATTACAATCTGGGTGTGACTAAATCTCTATCTATAAGAGTGGTGGGGACCTTTTAAATTGCAAAGGGACACATGAATCCTTAGTGGAGTTCCCCCGTGTGTGAGCCTTCCAAAAATATGGGAGTCTAGTATTGGGAAGAACTCTAGTATTGGCTGACTATTACCCTTATAAACTCAAGGGATTATTCGTCAAACTCCATGGTATTCTTTTGGAGAGAGAAGAAACCCTAGAGCGAAATTTAAAAAGGGGGAACTTTGTCTCCTATGATTCAGGAGAAGATCAAGGTTTTCGTGAAGAGGAAGGAAGCATCCAGTGAGGGGACAAGTAACAAATGTCCAACCCTCAACCACACATTGCTAATGCCACGATAGTCTACAAAAGGTGAGTGGGTTTCCTACATCCTTTCAATTTATTTTAGGGCTGGGTGCTGTGTATAGATTGATTGAGTTGTTTTTTTTATGAGAGAGTAAACATCAACAGACGACCCTATATTGTTGTAATTAAGAAACATAAGTCATGTTTTAATGATTGAGATTTGCTAAGAAATCCTTGCATAATAACAGTGGTTTGTTAAGGAAGCTTACTCACTTCAGATTTTTCAGATTTGATTGGAGGATCTTGTTCAGAACTAGAAAATTGTATTTCCAGGACAACTAGGATGATTTTTATTGCAGGGAGTTGTGGGCCCAAGTGGGCCACTAGATGGGTGATCAACCCTATGGATCTAGAAGTAGACCCATGGGCAACCAAGGCAGTGTGAGACTCCTATGGAGTGGGCCCCATATGACCCACTATTTGATGGCTTAAAATATGGGTTGGCGAGGAAGACCCACAACCAAAGTGGTTCCGTTAGAACTTGTAATGTCCTTTGAGGAAATTCAATTTTGTCATCCACGTTCTTGCACATCACAAACAAGTCTCAACTGAACCCCATGGTCCAATATCTCATAACCACAATGGATCATACCGTGCTAGTAGTTCAGAGCATGTTCTATTCCCTATTCCCTAAAACAATCCTTTCACAAAATAAAATCATGCGCAATATTTAATTGTAATAACATTACATATAGTTTTACGTAACATTAATTTAAAGTGCAACCATCCCCATACACTGGACCCATTTGATCATCTTGCCCCACTTCTCATCATAACTGGTTGTTATCCGTGGAGGAGTGGGCCACATCTTTTTCATCATTATCACTCTTTATAAAATTCCCTTGTCACGTTTATCAAGGAAAAACAGAATCCATTACATAATCACAGTAACCAGTAACCACCATCCAATGGAACCACTTCTGTTGTGGGTCTTCCTCGCCAACCCTTATTTAAGCCATCAAATGGTGGGCCATATAGGGCCCACCCCATAGCCCACCCCATAGGAGTCTCACACTGCCTTGGTCTCCCACAGGTCTGTTTCTAGATCCATGGGGCTGATCAACCATCTAGTGACCCACCTGGGCCCATAACTCCCTGCAATAAAAATCATCCCAGTTGTCCTGGAAATACAAATTTCCAGTTTTGAACCAAATCCTCCAATCGAATCTAAAAAATTTGAAGTGGGTAAGCTCCCTTAACAAATCATTGCTATTATGCAAGGATTTCTTAGCAAATCTTAATCATTAAAACATGATTTATGTTTCCTAATTATAGAAATATAGGGTCGTCTGTTGCTGTATTACTCTCTCATAAAAAAAACAACTCAATCAAGCTGTACATAGCACCCATCAAAGATGATTAAAACCATGAGTTCTGATTTCCAAATCAGATTCCTAATTAATAACATGACTTCCTACCATCGTAGCCCTCAAATAAATTGAAAGGATGTGAGAAACCCACTCACCGTTTGTAGGCTATCGTGACATTGGCAATGTGTGGTTGAGGGTTGGACATCTGTTACTCATCCCCTGCTGGATGCTTCCTTCATCTTCGCAAAAACCTTGATCTTCTCCTGAATCGTAGAAGACAAAGTTCCCCCTTTTTTAATCTCTTTAGGGTTTATTCTCTCTCCCAAAGAATACCATGGAGTTTGACGAATAATCATTGAGTTTATAAGGGTAACAGTCGGCCAATACTAGAGCCCTTCCCAATACTAGACTCCCATATTTTTGGGAGTCTCACACACAGGGGAACTCTCCCAAGGATTCCTGTGTCCCTTTGCAATTTAAAGGGTCCCCACCACTCTTATGGATAGAGATCTAGTCATACCCAGATTGTAATTTAAAAAAACCTATAGAACTTCCGGGCCCTTTTCTTACTATCTAGCAATAATCAAATGGTCATAGGACCCCACCAATCTAAATCAATTAAGTTGAACATTAAGGATAGGTCTAGAATTCCTTAATTATGAACCTAATCACACCAAAGTGTCTAATAGGGCCTTGGATATTACAAGAAGACTGAAGGAAAAATTTTAAAGGACAGCAATTAGACTAGCTGACCTATAGAGTAGATTGTTGGCCAACCAAGAAGTGACACAAGCATAAAATGAATGTAGCAACGATGAGAATGTTGAGGTGGATATGTGGTAAAACTAGGAAAGACAAAATTAAAAATGAGCACTTTTTGAGTATTTAGAGGTAGCATCAATGGGGGGATAAAATTGTAGAAACCTATTTGAGATGGTTTGGGCATATCCAAATATAAGTCAGCAACAGCCCGGTAAGGAAAACTTTGGCTATGCAAGTTGATGGCCCACCAACGAGAAGGGCAAAGGCTTGGCCAAAGAGGACATATATCCGAAGAAATTGAGCTTATCTTAGGATTTGACTCGGGATAGATCAGAATGTAGAAACATGATCAGTCAAGAGCAGGCCCATTCAAATGAGGTCCAACCCAAACCAGTCCCATCCACATAATATCCTATGTGCCAAATCTAGATGAATATTGTGAGGGATGTAGTCAAACCTTGTACAATACATATTCCTTGTAATCAGATTGTATACTTACGGTTTTTCCTTTTCTGCTTTCAATTAGTGTAATATGCTCTAATCTTGGCCCATCATTGGGGATTTTAGCATTATATAATGGAATTGTTGTCCCTCTCGTGGGATATGACGAACTTCTCCAAAATCATCTTGTTCTCTAGCTTTGTCTCAAAGGATCTAGAGCAGCCACTCCAAGAAACTTCAAGATCCTGCTCTATATTCCCTTTAAGAGTTTTTGCAGCATAATCTGCATCTCAAACCAGTAACAAAATTGTAATGGAGGTCTGATCATGGTGGGCCCCATCTCTTGATTGCAGTCACACTAACAGAATATATCACAGAGTCGACCATTTTTTCTTGGATTTCTAAGCATTTTTCTAGGATTTATTAGCACAAAAAGTACCATTTCAATGAATCTCCCAGAAATCTTCTAGTGAAACCACCCTACAGAAATCTCTCCTCCATGCAATCTGCAAGAGGCAGATTCCTAAGAGGGTCGCACCTTCTGTGATCCGATTTGAAGGGAAGATATCCCTCTGGTCGCCCATTTATGCTTGAGTCTTTCATGATTTTTTCTGAGTTTTTTAGGACATCTAAAGTTGGTTTCTACTCACTCCTCTCTGTCGACGGTTGTCAAGAATAGTTCTGTTCCATCTTCTTAAACTATGCATTCAATGGTTGGACTTGCATAAAAATCTAAGAATAGTTGCATAATTATGTTCTTAATATAACCTGGAAGTTGGATTATCTATTCCTCTCATCATTTGAGTGCTTCAGCCATCCTGCCACTCAAAACAGTGGTCACGCAGCACTTATTTTTTTTCTGAATTATATTCTTGGTTAGTCAGTCACATCTAATTCATCATGGAAAAGGAAAAACTATTAGTATACAATCTGATATACAAGGAATTTGTATTGTACAAGGTTTGACTACATCCCTCATAATATTCATCTAGATTTGGCACGTGGGATATTATGTGGATGGGCCTGGTTTGGGTTGCACCTCATCTGAATGGGCCTACTCTTGACTCATGTTGAAACTTGTTTTAGTAAGAGCACTGTGCTTCCCTTTCAAGTTCACTATTCACATGCGACAACACCATTTGATATCACACACACTAATGTCTGGGGAATTGCTCAACGTCTGGTTAGAATGTGATATAAGTACTATGTTACATTTATTGATGATCATTATTGCTATACTTGGATATATTTTCTGAGATACAAATATGAAGTTTTCTCTACATTTCAAAAACTTTATAATATGGTTAACACGCAATTCCAAAAATCAATAAATAACTTTGCATTTTGATTTAGGGGCTGAATATACTTCCACTACATTTTCTGCCTTTTTAGCTAACAAAAGGAACCTCACACACCACTGTAAAATAAGTAAGCAGAAAGAAAGAATTGACATATTCTTCAGATAGTCAGAACCTTACTTATTGGATCTTTGGTTCCTCCTACATTCTAGTGTGAAGCTGTACATACTACAGTGCATATCATCGACAAGGTCCCGAGCTTTGTTCTTGGAAAAGTCTCCCCATACGAGTGTTTGTTTGGTCATCCACCTACATACCCACATTTGAGAGTATTTGGCTGTGTTTGACTGTTTGTTTTGTTCATTTACCATCTCTTGAGTGTAACAAGTTATCTCCTCAGGTTCAACATTATATGTTCGTAGGATATTGTGATGAACACAAAGGGTTTCTATGTTATGATCCAAATGAAAGGCAGATCCGAATCTCTTGGAATATTGTCTTCTTAGAACATGTTCCCCTTAATTCTCTTCTTCCTACTTGTAAAGATATTCAAGTCTCTTATTTTTCTAACTTTGTAACACCTAGTTCCTCTCCTCAAATAACACAAGTTTATGCTCGTCGTCCAAAACCAACACCTCTTGTCGCTCCTGCTCTTAATCAACTGCCTCTGCTACTTCTGGCCATTGATGGTAATGATCCCCCTGACCCCTCCTCCCTTACGACGAACTAGTTGTGCCAATTCGATATGGTTTTCCTACCTTATTTACCACTTCAAATTCCATTCCTATCTTAACTTCTTATTCACAAGTTGCTAATATCCTATGTTGGCAATATGCAATGACGGAGGAATTACATGCTCTTAAAGCAAATCAAACTTAGGATCTAGTGCCTCTTCCACTAAATGTGTCTATCGTCAGGAGCAAATGGGTCTATTCCACCAAGTTAAGATCTGATGACATTCTTGATTGCTACAAAGCTAGACTGGTTGCGCAGGGCTTCAAACAGGAACACAAAATTGACTATGAAGAAACTATTGCACCGGTTGCTAAAATGACTATTGTTTGATGCTTACTCAGTGTTCCAGCTGTGCGGTTGTAGCTTCCCTGGCAAATGGACGTAAAGAATGCCCTTTTGTATGGCCATCTCAATGCGAACCCCACTAGGCTATGTATGCCCCACATAAGCATGTCTGCAAGTTAAAGAAATCTTTATATGGCCTTAAGCGCTCTACGTGCATGGTTTGAAAATTTTCGATTAGCCATCCATCAAGTTGGGCTTTTGCAAAGTTCAAATGACAGCTCTCTATTTATTAGACGCACATCCGAAGGCTACACAATCCTATTAATCTGTGTTGATGACATGATCATCAATGGCAATGATACTGCAGTTATCTCTAATCTTAAATCACATTTAATGCATACCTTTCAAATTAAAGATCTTGGCTCGCTGAAGTACTTTCTTGGTCTAGAGGTTTCAAGAAATACAAAAGGCATTTGAGTTCATCAAACCAAATATACTAACGATTTAATTAAATCTGCTAGATTAAGTGATGCCATAACATTTGACACTACTTTTGAGCTCAATGTTAAACTTAGCAAAGATGATGGCTGTCTGCTTGATGATCCTACTATTTTTCAACGCTTGGTGGGTAGCCTACTATTTTTTACTATGACTAGGCCTGGCATCTCTCATGTGATACACAAACCCAATCTTCATGCAGTATATCGCATCCTCAGGTACATGATGTTTGGACAAGTCACTCCTTTATTGCGACTCAGTTCCTATATCTCTATAATTGTGCACGAAACTAAAATGCCAAAGTAAGGGATTTTCTTGACAGTAGTTCAAGCAACTCCATTTAGACCCCCATTTTCAAAAGAAACCTTTCGGAATAAAAAACCCTCCACCTCATCCACCTTTTCAACATCCTAAATGGAGTCCAAATTCCAAAAGAGGGACAAGATAGCAGACTTTGGGCTCGTACTGGAGATGGTGCCTTTTCATTGACCTTATTTTTCTTCCCCCTGTCATGCACCCGCTTCTTTGTATCATTGGTTATCCTTGTGGAAGCTCAAGGCTCGTTCGAGAGTGATAGCTTTTGCTTGGCTAGCTTTTCGAAAGAGAATTCTCACACTCGACAACCTTTGCAGTCAAAACATGATTGTAGTCAATGCCTACCCTCTTTGCCTAGTGGTGGAGGAATCGGTGGACCACCTTCTACTTTGATGCAACTTGGCTAATATGCTTTGGCTGGTGATCCTATATGTTTTTTCAACTGTAGTTGGGTCCTTCCTAGTTCTATCGATGATCTGTTTGACCAGTGGGCAAGTTCAACTCCGTCCTCGATCGGCAAGACTTTGTGGCTCCTATCCTTCTTGGCATGCCTATGTACTTTTTGGAAGGAGAGAAATGGAAGGTGTTTTGATGGAATAGCCTCATCCAAAGATGACATCATCTCCAAAATGAAATTCTAACTAGCCTCTTGGGTCTCCATTCTACCCGACTTTTGGGGCATTCCTATGGACTTTCTCATGTTCAACTAGAGTGATGTTATCTCCACACGACTTGGCCTTTTTTCTTTTTGACTCTTCTCTTTCTTGAGGCCTTTCTGTTTTCTTTCTCTTTTTGAGTGGTGGCTGTATTTTTGTAGATCGTCCCTTGCCTCTTCTCAGTATAGACATTTTATACTGTAAAGCTTTTGATTAACAAGTTATCATTAAAAAAAAAAAAGTTACATCAAGGCTACTAGAGATCATGGACTCTTCTACTCTTCTATGTCCTCCTTTTAATTAAAATGCTATGCTGATGCTAATTGGGCAGGCTGGCCTTATACCCGTCGCCCTACTACCGGTGGCGTATGTTTCTTGGCATATCACCCATCTCATGGAACTGCAAGAAACAAAACGCGGTGTCTAAATCATCGGCTGAGGCAAAATATCGCTCGGTCATCTTCAAGTGGTGAAATTCTATGGCTTCGGCAATTGTTGAGAGAGTTTGGTGTCTTCCTCACTAGTCCAACCCCTCTTTATGCTGACAACACCAGTACCATTCGAATTGCAAAGAATACTGTCTTTCATGTGCGTACTAAGCATATTGAGATCGACTATCATTTCATTCGCCAGCAAGTCGTCTGTGACATAATCCCTCTCCCTTATGTTTCTTCACACAACCAATTGGCGGACATTTTTTTACCAAAGCAATGCCTAAGGACTGTGATGACTTTCTGCTTTCCAAATTGCTACGTTGCTCCTCACCGCATCAATTTAAGGGGGAGTGTAGAAACATGATCAGTTAAGAGCATGCCCATTCAAATGAGGTCCAACCAGTTGAAAGCCTAGATTCGATTAGATCTAGGGTTTTTTCCAAACTTGTTGTGAGAATGAAAAAGAATATAAAAATAGAAAAGAGTGAGAAAGAGAAGGAATTAGAACGAATAGAAGGATGATCTAACCTCGTTGGTTAGTCGATCCCTCTTATGTTATTATTTTACTAATTTTTGAAATTACATAAATGTTCCTTAAAGTTATTATGTTTACATCAAAGTCCCTGAGTAATTCCAAAATTACAAATAACACCCACTAACTTGTAACACCCCCTCTCAAGCTGGTGCATAGATATTCACTATGCCCTGCTTGGGAAAAACATGATTCAGCGTAGGTTTATTTACTGCCTTAGTGAGAAAGTCTACTAACTAATTTGTCATACTAACTTGCACCAACAACACATCATCCTTTTCAATTTTTACCCTGATGAAATGACAATCAAATTCCACATTCTTTGTTTGTTCATCGCAAACTGGATTTTTTGCAAGATTGATTACAGAACTGTTATCAAAGTACACATTCATCGGACAATCTTGCTTGAAGCCTAACTCTTCCAACAATATTTGGAGCCATAGTCATTCACAATATCCATGAACCACGGCTCTATACTCAGCTTTTGCACTGGACTTGGCTGTAACAACTTGTTTCTTACTTTTCCATGAGACTAGATTTCCTTCAACTATGGTATAATACCTTGTGGTGGACTTTTGGTCTGTCAATGATTTTGCCTAGTCAGCGTCAGTGAAAGCAATGACATTTGCATGCCCATGGGATTTGTAAAGAATTCCTTGACCTGGAGATCTTTTTAAATATCTGAGGATACTATATATAGCAGTTAAATGATTAGTTCTGGGACCATGCATAAATTGACTAACCAGACTAACTACATAAGAGATATTAGGCCTTGTGATTGTGAGATAAATCAACACACATAACATCCAGCAGCCACGCTAGTGCTTTGAACATCAAACCAACATCAGAAAAACACATAACAGGCTTCTATGGCCCAAATCAAACCCGATCTACTCTTTCAAAAACGCCACACAGCACTGAACAGTGCATCGTTTTTTACAGAGGGCCTAGTTGAACCTATTTTATGGTTCAGCTAGATTGGAGGCCCTTATAACCTTGTCCTTCTCTTGGATCTGAACCAATAGGCTTGCTTAACTGCTTGTCTCCCCTTAGATATGAATCTTTGATACCAAGTTGAAAGCCTAGATTCGATTAGATCCAACGTTTTTTACAAACTTGCCGTGAGAATGAAAAAGAATATAAAAATAGAAAAAAGTGGGAAAAAGGAGGAATTAGAAGAACGAATTGAAGGATGATCTAACCCCATTGGTTAGTCGATCCCTCTTATGTTATTATTTTACTAATTTCTAAAATTACATAAAGGTCCCTAAAAGTTATTATGTTTACATCAAAGTCCCTAAGTAATTCCAAAATTACAAATAACACCCACTAACTTGCAACACAACCCAAACCAGGCCCATCTACATAATATCCCATGTGCTAAATCTAGACGAATATTATGAGGGATCTAGTCAAACCTTGTACAATACATATTCCTTGTATTTCAGATTGTATACTTATGGTTTTCCCTTTTTTGCTTTCAATTAGTGTAATATGCTGTAATCTTAGCCCTTCATTGGGCATTTTAACATTATATAATGGAACTGTCATCCCTCTTGTGGGATATGGCGAACTTCTCCAAAATCATCTTTTCCTCTAGCTTTGTCTCAAATGATCTCTAGATCCTCACACGTAACAGAGAAACAGAATTCATGTAGCCAACTCTACCATAATTGGACAATGCTTTGATGATGATAATGATAGGAAATCTAAGAGGAGAAAGCGGAGAAAGCTTTTACCGTGACCCTTGAGGGAATCTCCTCTTTCTTCTCCTTATCCTTCCCTTTCTCCTCCTCTCTCTTCCTTTTGAGGATGTCACAATGGACATAACTATTTTACCTTTTTGTAGAATGACACCATTGGTAGTAGTTATTACTTGATGAGAAGTGCTACCTGACCCCAGTTCAGGTTGTGGGTTTTCTAGTAAAATATTTTTATATTAAAGTCCATCTAATTTTGTGTGCCAAATTAGACTTCAAGTTGAGGCATTTCTCCTGTATTAGCTGACCAATTTAATTCTTGTCACAATTTTTACTTATGCTTAGCTACATAGTTTACTTAATTGACAAGTTTCATTGGTTTTCATTTCTTTCGAACAGGCTTCTCTTCACTAATCTTGGTGGTGAACGGCGATTTGCATCTATAGTGGCGAAGAGATTGGAGACTCTTGGAGCCCTAACACAAGGAGACCGTCGGTGAGATTGATTTTGTATTCTCTGTATAAACTATGGATGGAAATTTTGAACATCAGTGTCCTTGATTGAAATTTTAAATCATCCTAGTTATTACTTGCTAACTGTACAGCCACTTACTTTCCAGGGCGGGGCCATCATTAAGTGGTTATAATTATAATAGTAATTATGGGAAAAAGGCTTTGATGCAGATGTATAGAGGAATAATGGATCAGGTTTGCTTCTAAATTCCGCTTTCCACTATATTTATTGAAAAAGAAAAAAAAAGAATAAAAAAAGGGAGAGCAAAGGAGGGAGGAAAAAACTCTTGCCGGATTTCTGCTAGTATTCGTAAGTAGGTTTTGATCAAAAGATAAAAAGGAAAACAAAATATAATCGGTTTATGTGTTTCAGGCTCCTCTACCAGTTGTACCTCCTGGATGTTCTTCTGAAAAGCCAGATTCCATACAAGATTTTGTCATGAAAGCAAGAGCCGCTCTCATTTCTGTGGGAATTGTCAGGGATTCAATGCTGGGTAACCATGTGTTCATTTTTGTTTGTAGAATGGTTAAAAAATGGATCTTTGACAGTCATTTCTTGAATAGATCAATTATCAGCTTGTTTCTGTAATTTACATAGGCAATGGAAAGGATGCAGGGAAGGTCTCTGGCCGAATAATTGAGTCAGACATGCATGATGTTGGTCGTTTCCTTAATAGGCTCCTAGGGCTGCCTCCTGAGATACAAAATAGGTTCGTGTTTTATTGTTATATAACTTTTCATACTATGATGCAACGGGCTGGCTTTAGCATGGTCAGGGCGAATCCATACTTGCCCCAATCACACCTGCTCCAGTCCTGACGTGTGAAAGCTTTTAAATATGTGATACTATATCTGTCCCAATAGCAAAGCTCCGATTCCATCTCCACCCACTCTGCCCCATATTTGTTGGGTCGGGTTGAAATTGGTGTTTTTATTAGAGTACATTACTTGGATTCTAAATGCTAACCAGATTGTTAATTTCTAGGCTCTTTGAGTTTTTCATCAGCATCTTTGATCTCCTTGTTCGCAATGCACGCTATGAAGGAAATTTTGACTCGGGAATTGTTGATATCAAAGCTAACATTATTGAACGACAAGGACCCCCAAAGGTTAATTCCTGCAGCAAGATACCTTCTGACTTTACTTATTTCCCCTCAACCCCAACCCACCCACACCCCCCTGCCCTTTTTTTTATTTTTTTTATGTTTTTCGTTATACTTTTTTGACCAATGCATGAGCTTATTATGCTGCAGACTGTTCATGTGGATCAACTGTCTGGAGCATCAACTGTATTATTTACTTTCACAATTGATCGTGGGATTAATTGGGAGGTAACAGTTATAGTTTCATTTAGTCCATGAGTAGATTAAAAGGTCAATGAGATTTCTAGTTCAATGTCTCTCATGTTGACCTCTCCTTGAACTAACTATGGTCATTTTCCATAATAATGATATGTAGTTGGCTACAAAGCTGCTCGCTGATAAGCAAAAAGGTGGGCTCAGCAGTACCAATGATGGATTTTATGAATCTAAGAGAGAGTGGTTGGGCCATAGACATTTCCTATTAGCATTTGAAGGGTACGATGACGAACCCCTATACTAATTAAACTTCAGTTTGCATGGGATACTGTTTAAATGCCACCCTTTCTGTACTGGGGTCAAATTTACTCTGGAAGTTGATTTGGTTTAATATAATATGTTCTACTTACGTACACAAAATGCAGATTACTCAATGCACATATACTATACACATGCACACACACACGCACATGCACACATTGATGCACTCACAGGTAGAATACAACAAAACTCTATGAGAATAAATTTCTCGTTCTTAGGTGGCATTTGGCATGTCCAATTCTCACCTCTATTTCTCTTAAAACAGTTTCAAACAGACATGTGGACAAATCAGACTGTTTGGATAGTGCAAGGCATGTTTGTTTGAACCAAGCATCTGACATTTTATGTCTATTGGAGGAGGACCTGGATTTGCCACTTTTTGAGATAGATATATTCATCTATACTGGGCAAACCGCGATGCTACAGTGATCAAACACGGCAGTCCCTTTTTTTTATTCAAATTCTGGAGCAGTAATGAAGATCCAAAGCATTGGCTGTCTTCAGTAGCCTAAGAACGGCTATGAGGACAAATTTGAACTGTTGATGCTTCACGAGTCTAAATATATTTGTAAAAAAACCATGAACCATTAGAGCTGCATTTCTGAACTTCTATGGGATCTTAGATCAATATCCGAACCACTGATCCAGTAGCCTAAAAACAGCTATAGGGTCAAATTTCAGCTTTTGATTCCTTGTGAATCTCAAGAAGTACATAATAAATTTTGAACGGTTGATGCCAGTACCTTTAACCTGATTGGGTTTTCACTTGAAGAAAGCCAGTCCGGTTTTTTCTTTTTTTTTTCTTTTTTTGGATAGCAGATAAAATTATATTTCACCAAAACAATGAACCACTGCTTGAACAAAATAGAAAACAAAAAGCACAAGTAAGAAAAGACTAAAAGATTCTATGCATCAAAAGAAATAAAAGAGCGGAGAACTCCTTCCTTGTCAACACCATCCGCCATCAAATTAGCCTCAATTGTAAGGCCCTAATTGTCAATCCGAACCGTTGATCCTCTTTATGAGCTCAAATACGACCTTGGTATGAAATTTGAGGGGTTGATTGTTCTCAGATCTCTAGATATTTGTCAAAAAAAAAAATGTAGACCATTAGATCGGATTTTCTGGACTTGATGGTCCCCTATATCAAGACCCGAACTGTTAATTCTCTTTATGAGCCCAGGAGCAGCTTTGGGGTTAGATTTTTATGAGACGCCAATCCGACTGGGTAATCCCTTGAGGTAGGATCAAGTTAAGTGCTCTTGTGAGTCAAGATAATGGAATCTGCAAGGGTAAGAGTGAAGTGCTTGTGTCCTACATCGGAAATATCCAAGTCTTGATTGTGGGTATATAAGTGCAGCCTTGGCCTTAACCACCATGAGGCCTTTTAAAACCATGAGGCAAGATTGGGTTGAAATCCTATGAGCCTAAGCAGACAATATCATGTGGGTAGTGGTCTCGGGTCATTACAAATGGTATCAGAGCAAAGAATGGCTCTATTTCTGGTGTGGGAGAGTGTGAGACCCCGCCTAGATAATCCCTTGAGGCAGGACTGGGTCAAGTGCTCTTATGAGCCAAGAGAGGGGATTCCACGGGGTTAAGGGTGGAGTGCTTGTGTCCCACATCGGAAATATCCAAGTCATGATCCTGGATATAAGTGCGGTTTTGGCCTTGACCCCATATGAGGCCTTTTAAAACCGTGAGTCAAGATTGGATTGAAATCCCACAAGCCAAAGTGGACAATATCATGTGGATAGTGGGCTTGGGTCGTTACAAGAGAGTGAGATCCCCCCTGCCTGGGCTTGTCTATCTTGCTCGCTAGTGTGCTTGCTTGCTTGTCTCCTAGGGGGTATAGACTCCTCAAGTCCCACATCGGAAATATCGAAGTCCTGACCTTGGGCATATAAGTGCGGCCTAGCTTTAGCTCCATATGAGGCCTTTTAAAGCTATGAGGCGTGAGCCAAAGCGGACAATATCGTGTGGATAATGGGTCAGGTTGTTACAACTTCAGTCCTTGATTCCTCGTGGATCTCATGAAATTCATGAAAAGCATCTAGTCATAGGATTCTAAAAACATTTATTTTAAATAGTGAATTGGTGTTATGAAACGGCCTATTTGTAAAACATCTATTATCCACAAATCTATTTCATATAGATAAGATTTGCCAAATTGGATCTTAGTCATCTAGAACACTGTATTTTGTTATTGTTACTTATAATGTTGTTAATAAGAGTATGAAGCACTTGTGACCATGAGCACCTTCCATCTAAGGCACACCTATGATCAATGGCCTCTATGTATTGCACATCAAATGTAATCAAATGTATTTCAATAACATGATCCCACAAAGCTTTTGCTCTTGGTTTGCCTAGTTGGTGAAACAATATCCTGAATTGGAAGCCGCCCAATCAGTAATTGCAGGCCTCTCTTTGCAAATGACCTGCTGTTACACCTTCGTGTGGTTGTAATACTCTCAAAATCTGTATCCTATCTTCTCTTCTTCTTCTTCTTCTTTTATTGGATGTAATGGTATATCATTAATGGTGGTCTGACCACTGGATGGTTGTACTGAGGGTTCCTGTGCAATGCTTTTTTCTTGGTAGACTGCCAGAGCTGAATGGGGATGATATGATCAATGAGGGAGTTTACAACATGAGCCCTGTACCCCAATACATGCCTAACAAATGTCAAAAGGTGTTGGCTGTTGCATGTGCTTTTGTTTTCAATGTACTGTTAAGGATTTTCTTCATCTCTTGGGTCCAATATGCTTTAAATTTTAAATTTTCCTCATACTTTTATATGTTCTGAAATTCTGTAAAGTGACAATTTCACTTTTTCTTGAATTTATTTTTTTCCCAGATGACACCCTCTTTGATGTTGTTCCCTCTCATCATGTCTTTAGCTCTCTAATTATCCTTTTCGGTCATCTCATTATATTTTCTTTTTCATTCATCCAATATTTAGCTTACTTGCATTCTTCTTTTTTGTTTCCATTTTTTTATTTTTTATTTTTTTTATCTTTTTTCAGTTCAGATTTGGGATTGTTTAAGATATTTCGGCCTACCGTTGGAGAGGCATTAAGGTATTCTTTGCAAAATAGAATAGTAAATATCTTGTCTACAACAACCTGTTATCTTACCTTTTTTTTTATTATTATTTTTTCTATAGGGAGATGCCTTTGCCAGAACTGAAAAGTAAATACAGGAAAGTGTCCTCTCTTGAGAAGGCTCGTAATGGTTGGCAAGAAGAATATGAAGTCTCATCAAGACAGGTAGTTAGATTACTATGGTTGCAATCTATTGAACTTGTAATTATTCCTCATGAGTCACTTACCTACTTAGTACAAGATCAATAATATGCTTTTCTTCCTTTTAGTTCTTGTCAAAGATGAGTGTTGGAAAAGTTAGTAAGAGGACAACAATTTGGGAAATTTACTAAGGATGTCAAATATTTAGTACATGGACTTTCAACTGTGCTCTTCTTCTTTTATATTGGGCATGTTAATTTGGGACATCCTTGCATTTTTGAAGCTCTCAATCAATGCTTCTATTTTGATGGCTTTACACAATAATTATGGTGGTGTTAAAAGAGGATGAAGAGCAAGATGGTGATCTGTATATTCTATTTTGTTATTGTGGTCATCCAGCTTATTTGGTGTGCTCTTGCAAGATATGTAAGTTTTGACATCCTACTCTTTCTAAAGAATTATCTGAGAAGAAACTTAACACTCATTGGTCAGTTTACTATTGACACCTGATGGATTCCAGGAGAAGGCTCGTTATGCATCTTTTATGATATTTTTAGTTACATTACTATTGACTCTCTTGAAAAAGTTATGGAATATTAACTTAATGACAGCAAGGCTACTGTACTATCATAGTGGAGGAAAATCTTCTTCTAAGGGCTTTTTAATACTGAACCTGTTACTAGAAACGAAAAAAAAAAAAAAGCATTGAAAGGCGAGACTTCATCTGGGTAGAGTTTTTTTTTTTTTTTTTTTTTTTTTTTGCAAGGTAAGAGAATATATTGTAATATTAATTTTTATGATGTGATTATATCACCTGGGTAGACGAATAATCAGGTATGGACCTGACACGACCTGAACCCAATTATCAATGGGTCTAGAGGGAGGGTCCATACCAGTTTTTAGATTTGAGTCCTTTGGGTTATTAGGTAATTAGAGGTCCAAGAGATGCCAAGTCATCATGCGAGTTGGCTACCCGTGAATTATGTTACTAATAACCAAAGACTGCATAGCTTCTGCAGACATAATTATTACACACCCCTCAGATTTAAAATTCTTCAGTTTCTTAAGAATGAAGTGTCAATCTGTTTGATTAGTTCTGTTAAGAATGTTTCTGAGTCCAATTTATGGGTTGTCTACTGTTCTTTTGGGATCTGTTATTGTTTTAAATTCTGTATTTCATCTGACATAGCAAATCAATAAGACATTGTATATCTCTGTGATACGTTTGCTTTATATGCATACATTTCCTTTGACAGCATAAGAACTCAGGCTTTTAGCACAAGTATGAAATTATTTTTGCCTTTTCTCTACTTCGTTTCAGTGTCCCTTCAATTAATGGACAGCCTGAGTTAGTTTTTCCTCTACGTAAGTTATTGTTTTGTTTTCATATTTTCATTGCTTAACCTCCAATATGTATATAAACTGCAGTGTATGCATGGGCCCAAGTGCAAAGTTGGAAGCTTTTGTACAGTTGGCAGAAGATTACAAGAAGTAAACGTTTTGGGTGGCCTCATTCTTCCTGTTTGGGGAACTATTGAGAAAGCCCTCTCCAAGCAGGTTTTGATCTCAAACCTCTGCTATATATACCTGTTGCATTGGCAACATCTTTATATTCGTATTTCTGTTACTAGGATGATGATGATCTGTTTAAAGATGGACCCTGTATCACAACCTTTGTGCTTGCCTGTTCTAATGTTAGAAAGTAGCCAGGGAATCAGTATATGGTGTACTGAAAAAAGAAAGAGAAAGCAACTCCAGCATTTACACCTGTCGGGACCAAGAATGCTGTTCAAATAATCTGATCTGATGCTGTATTCTAATTTGGAAAGTTAATGATTACGATAGCATAAATAGGAATGGGTCAAAAGTATGTCTGGCAGCTCACCACCAACAACAGTCTGGCACCTAGTCAGCTCTTCCTCATAACACAATGGTCCATTGATAGATTGATTGAATATGAAGCTTTAGGACTTCAGACTCAACTGAATCTTGAGTCTTTACTGGACTGGGAGACACTAGATGGGGATGTCCTTACAGCTTTAAAACGCATCATGTTGAGTTAACAGGAGGTTTGACTTATAAGCTTAGAGATCTGGATGCTCCCTTGCCGATGTGGGACCTTGAGACCATAGTCCTTCAGGTGGAACCCGTGGTTGACATGTTATGCCCCTTTGAGACTGAAGTCTTGTAGGGTGACTTCTAGTCTGGGGCTCACATCATCCCCCACCGGGAGATAGAGTCATCTTTAGCTTTTATACCAATTGTCAGAGCCCCGCCCAACTTAGTATGATATTGTCCGCTTGGCCATGTGCACATGCAAGAATTTTCCAGGCAGTCATTCATCCTAGTACTGCTCCCACCTGAGCAGACTTAAATTTGCAGCTCTTATGGGATTCAGGGCCGCATAACTTTAAAACACATCATATTGAGTTAACATGAGATTTGACTTATAAGGCCAGAGATCTGGACGCTCCCTTGCCGATGTGGGACCTTGACCTTGAGACCATAGTCTAACAACTAGACCCCATGGTTGACACTCTACGCCCCCCTAGGACCAAACTCTTGTGAGGTGGCTTCTGATTCGAGGGCTCACACAAGGGTCGCACAGATGTCCCCTTTCCAATTATCAGTTTAGATCATATTCAGATGGCCCACCTGCTCCCCACATCCCAGAATGTGAAATAGTTACAAAACGACCTGCAATCTGGAAATTGCAATTCTTGTTTCGATTTCTTCTTTTTTTTATTTATTTATTGGTAACAGTAAAATTTTATAGAAGAAAGAACAAATATAAGAAAGATTCAAGCAAATAAAACTGCCCCCCTAAATGTAGCGGTGCAGGAGAAATGTACCAGCTACAAACTACAAGACAGAAGCACTTAGATTACAAGATCTAACTACCCCTTCTTGGCTACTAAACAATTTACAGATCTACTAATGTGCTGATTTCTTCCAAATTTTCAATGGATTTGAGTTGATAGCAAACACTAAGAATCCTATTCTACTGTAAGAAATTGGTTGCAATGGTTATTGAGACCAGAAATGAAGATTCAAACATGAATGTACAAGTCAAGTAATTGATTGTGATGAGTAATGAACATTGACCGATGAAGAGTTGCAAAATCCTGTAGAAACATCATTTATGATCTTTAACTACCCTAAAAAGGGCGGCCCAGTGCACGAAGCTTCCGCATAGCGGGGTCTGGGGAGGGCAACATGTACGCAGTCTTACCTTCATTTTGAAGAGGCTATTTTCATAACTTGAACCCGCGTCATCCAGGATATTGCTAGTAAGCCTTTACTGTTGGGCCAAGCTGCCCTTCATAATCCTTAACTACACTAGAAAAACTAAATAAAATGAATATAGATGCTGCTATGAAAAGTTAAACATCCAACTGTAAAAGGTATGATTGACTATGCACAGGAAATACGGTTGCCGTTGCGAAATCTCTGTTGAATTTAAACTCGAATAGAGCATATATGAAATTAGAATTTGAGATATGAGCAAAAGCAAAGAGAAACGATGGCTTATCACCTAATCCAAGTTCCAACATCATAAAATTCCACATTGGCAGATCACCTAATCCAAGTTCCAACATCTTAAAATTCCATACATTTGGTGTAGCCCCGGATCTTAGATCGAGTGTAGAACAATCTCCCGAAGGATTATTCGAATCCAAAAAAGTATTCAAACCTTAGGGCACAATAGAACTCACGATGAACACCATCAAGAAAGAGAAATCTCACTTAAAACTGAATTTAATTGAATAAAGCATGTCTACTACAATGGGATGCTCCTTCTTATATAGGAAGGGCTAATTCTAAATTAAAACATATATATCCTAAACAATCATGACTTACTAATTTAAATTAAGGAAGTCTTAATCTCAACTCATCATAAAAATAGAAATAACTCATTAGTAATTTAACTAAGGGTAGGGATCCTCGAGGAGATCAAGGATCAATTAGGCCTGCGGGCCTGTGATCTGGGCTGGATCTAGAATAAGCCTGCATTAGCTCTTCCCGGCTTGAAAAATTCAACTCCGGCGAGTTGAGCACTTAACATCTCTCATAAAGATCAGGACTGATGCGCCGGAAGTCAATAGCTGTAATCCACGTAGCGTCGAAGAGGACGATTCCACCAGCTAACATAAAACTTTTTGTAACCTTGTTGACGTGTAGAAACGATTTGATCATCAAGGACATCAACAATTTCATCAGTAGGTGAGAGATTAATTGGTAGGGAAATAAGCTGCTCTTTATTATCACCATCATTATCATGACCGCGGTAGAAAATAAGTTCCTATACATTGAATGAGGAATTGACGCCTAAATTAGGAGAAATGTCAAGAACATAGACGTTGGGGCTAATCTTTTGGAGAATCTTGAAAGGACCGGAGTTATGAGGGTGTAACTGTAACGACCTATAAATCTGGAGCTCTTCAGATTCTTAAGTCGTTATCATGATTATAATACAATAACATTCATAAAGTAAATTCCAAGAGCAAGTCCAAGCAAAGTTGAATATTTAAATCTCAATATTAATGTCTTAGCAAGTCATTACAGATTCAGCTAGCGAAGACAATTTCTTAATTAAATTCCAAGAAAATACTCCAAAAATAAGGCTGGCCCCATCTAATATTCTAAGATGTTCTTTGATCTCTCAATCAGCGATGCATGCCAAAATCTATAGGCTGATCTCCGTCATTACCAAATCCTGCTACGTAAGCGTTACCTGTAGTGGGGCGAACCACTAGTCAGTGACACTGGTAAGTAGAATTTCTAAATTAAGAGAATAAAAGAAATTGACACAATAACAATACAATTGTTCTATCATTTCATTTTTCGGTTATCCATCATCATCAATGTTTTGATAGAATCATATCCATCACACAAAGCTTCGAGATTCATATGTTTTCTTTAAAAAAATTCATAATTTTACCCCAAAGAGTAAGCTCATAATCTTATTCCACAACATGGCTTAATGTACACCATGATTAGTAATTCTTACTTTTATAAGGAATTCATATTCTTGTCGTGACAAGACTGCCACCATTCTTAATTCATAGTAGTTTTTTGAACAAAGGGATTCATGTCGTGACAAGGCTGCTACCATGTAATTTCTTATATTCAAACAAAGAAATTCGTATTCGTGTCATGATGTGACTGTCACTTATCTTAATTCATAGTAGTTGTTTGAACAAGGGGATTCGTGTCGTGATAAGATTGCCACCATGTAATTTCTTATGTTCAAACAGGGAATTCATATTCTTGTTGTGATAAAACTGTCACCCATCTTAATTCATAAAGGTCCATATGTTTCCACAAGGAATTTCATATTCTTGTCGTGAAAAAAATTTTCACCAATTATATTTCAAAATCAAACCTAGCACCAATGGAAAACAGATACTTCTTTGCAAGTCATAATATTATTTCTTATAGACTTCATAATAGATATCATCATATTACTTTTATTGGTTAGTCCACATACTTTGATCTAGAATTTTGCCCCACTCATAATCATAATTGGTGTCCCCAAATATGTGGCATTGACCTTGTCTTTGATATTCTTTTTAGTCTTAGAGTGAATACTATTATCATAAAATTTGAATTAATCACTTTGAGCAAGTACCACAGAGTCTCGTATTAATTATTCATTCTATACATAGGCTACTAAAGATAGTATTAAATCTAGATTATGAGTCAGAATTTGAGCGTCATCATTTGAGTAGTAAGAAATGAGACTGAAGCGATGAGAGTACCTACTGTTTGATTTGGAACTAGTTACATTATGGTAGCTCATCTTATTCACACGATCTTAATACTTTATTAAAAGAGGGGACTTCTTAATAATCACCTTACAACAGAGCTATAACTTATTAACACATTAACAGAATGTTTCACAGTTAATATCATTAGAAAGGAAGAGCAATCTCTACCATGCATATAAAATTACACAACAGTACTTGTATCCCCTTTTTCTCATAATATAGATCAATCTTAGGGATTAACATTTCTTTGGAACCCAGAGTCTTTATATAAATTCCTAAATTTCTTTGATATGAAAATGTATAACAGTAACATAGTTCAAAATAGCACTTGTGACTAGGTATAAAAATGTATAACAGTAACATAGTTCAAAAGAGCACTTGTGATTGGGTTTGGAAATGTATAACATTAACATAGTTCAAAAGAGCACTTGTGATTGGGTGTGAAAATGTATAACAGTAACATTCAAAAGAGCACCTGTGACTGAAAAAGGGTCTCACGCCTAAGCCCCTTTTGGATACTTAGGATGGAGGGGCCCAATGATTCAATCTTCATGGCCCCACCAGCCACATGGTCGCCTATCAGTCCCCTTTCAGATGTGGGGACTTGATCCTAGATCAGGTGGGCCACATGGGCTCACAACCCAGAAACAGTCAATCCTCTTTTTGGCCACCTGAATTGGTATTTCCTCAATTCTGAATTTCTTCACACAATAAAAATCATATTCTATGAAGAAAAAAAAAAACAGTCCATAAGAAGCATATCAATTCATAGGATTCAATAAACTAATCATCTTCATAGAAAAAAATGAGTTTGAGCCTTTATTCCCCATTACAGACATGTCAACAATTTTTATAATTACATCCATTCAGATCTGATGTTGTTATAATGGACTCTTCAATGGTTCAAATCAAAGAGGGACTTCATCCCTATGGTCACCTATCATCCTCAAAGATGGAAATGCATCTTATTCACCAAACACAGTCATGTTAACAGAATTTTAAATATCAAATTTGGCTCAAAAGTTAGAAGAATAGATCATGAAGGACTAATTATTTGACTGAATCGCATTCTATTGAAGTTCTGCTCACCTTTTATCTGTGATGAATGATCTCAAATCTGACATCCACTATGCTAGATGCTCCCTTGAAGTTCCTTGCTTTTAATTTCAAATTTCTTAGTATTAGATTTCAAAATAAACAAAGAATCCTATATATAGACTTAGTGTACATCCAAATGGAGCATTTCTTCTTGAATTTCTCTTTCTTGAAGAGTCATTTGAGGAATACTAAGAGTCACTTCTGTTGGTGAATGTCTCTTCTTTGAAGAGTCACATCTATTGGTGAGAAACGAAGGGCTTCCATTGGGAAACTATACAGTCAACACAAATGGATCTTGGGTCAAGTTCTATTATTAAATAAAGACCGGAAAGTTAGGCCTATCAGCCCAATCTAATTATGAGATGGGCTAGCCGAAAGTGGGCTTTTTCCAAGCTTAGTTGGCCTACTCAAAAATTCAAGGTTATTATAGTAACTTCTTATTAGCTCCAGGTAGCAACCACTCAGGTTGAATACGCACCATAACTATATCTCCTTCATTAAATTCAAAAAATCGATGATGTTGGTCAACTTGCTGTTTGTAAACATTGTTACTGGCAGATATATGGCAGCGTACCTCATTGTGCAATTGTCGCATGTATTGAAAGAAATGTTCAGCATCTACACTAACTCTTACATCAACTGGCAACGGCATAAAGTCAACAGGGAGTTGTGGACGAACTCCTGTAATAGCTTCAATTGGTGAAATTCCAGTTGATCGATTGATTAAGTTATTGTATGCAAATTTTGCCATAGGTAGCACTTGATCCTAGTTTGTGATACATTCACGCACAAGGTAGCGTAATAATTGTCCAAGACTTTTGTTTATCACTTCTTTTTGTCCATCAAATTGAGGATTATAAGCAACAGAGAAGTTAAGCTTGGTATTGGACAACATCCACAATGTCTTTTAGAAGTAGCTAATAAACTTCGTATCTCAGTCAGAAACAATAGTCCTTGGAAGTCCATGTAGCCGAACAACTTCTTTGAAAACAATTTAGTCACCTTATAAGCATCAGCAATTGCAGTACAAGGAATAAAGTGTGCTATGTTTGAAAAACGGTCAACAACGACGAAGATGGAATCTACCTTTCTGGTAATCGTTGGTAATCGTGGGTAAACCTGGCACAAAGTCCATACTAATGTCTTCCCAAGGAGTATGGGGAATAGGCAAAGGCTGATATAATCCAGTGTTCTTGTTTCCTTTAGTGAGCTGACATGTTCTACATCTCTCGCAAATGAGTCACACTGGTCTTCATGTGAGGCCAATAATATCTGTCGTTGACGAGAGCAAGTGTTTTGTTGCGACCAAAATGTTCGCTACATCCTCCTTCATGCAACTCTTGCACAACATAGTTATGAAAAGAAGTAGCTAGAAAACCGAGTTGCATACCTTTGAATAAAAAACTATCATGAAGACTATAATGAAGATACTGAATATGATTACCATTGAGGAGATTTGCACAAATAGAACCAAAGTCCTTGTCAATGGCATAATCCTGTTTGAAGTGCTCAAAACCAAGCACATTAATAGATATAGCTGTCAAAAGATGCTTCCGCCGGCTTAATGCATCCGCAATTATGTTATCCTTTCTTGCTTTATGTTGAATGCTGAATTTGAACTCCTGAATATATGCACTCCACTTAGCACAGTTGGCACTAATCTTCTGTTGGGAGTGTAGATGTTGCAAAGCATTGTTATCAGAATAGAGTACAAATTCATTAGCAATCAAATAATGCATCTAGTGACGAAGTGTTTGGACAAGAGCATAAAACTCCAAATCATATGCAGAAAATTTTCGCTTCGCATCAGAAAGTTTCTCACTGAAGAAAGTAACTGGATTTCCTTCCTTGCTAAGAACACCGCCAATGCTGACATTCGAGGCATCACAAGCAATTTCAAAGAGCTTGTTAAAATTAGGAACCTGTAGGACGGGTGCTTCAGTAATCTTTTGCTTGATATTTTCAAAAGCCCTGGTGGCTGTATTGGTCCATTTGCATTCATCTTTCCTCATACGGTCAGTAAGAGGAGCCATAATAGTACTGAAGTTTCTGATAAACCTTTTGTAAAAATTGGCAAGACCATGAAAACTATGAACTTTATTAAGGGTAGTAGGAATAGGCCAATCGAAAATTGCGCTCACCTTTTCAGGATCGATCTTTGGAGTGAGAAGTGCTGGAATGCCACAGGGACTGAGACTTTCTCTAATATAACCTTTCATAACCAGATCATCAACTTGCCTTTTTAACTCTGTATATTCTACTGGACTCATCTGATAAGCGGGTAAATTTGGTAAAGAAGCTCCTGGAACAAGATCAATGGCGTGCTGAATGTTTCTTAGTGGGAATAGTTCCTTGGGTAATTCATCAGGAACTAAATCAGTAAATTTTTTTAATAGTGGCTTCACTTCCTGTGGAATGGATATGACAGGAGAATTATCAGCAATTTATTTGGTAACTAAGGCATACATGACACCTTGCTCTTTGCTTTCATTTTTAAATCTCTTCATTGTTAAAATATGCGATGTAGGAGAAGAGGCGATAGGAGAAGAGGAAGGTGAGGACGGTGGAGTCTGCAAAGGATGCAACATGATTCTTCCACCTTTCCATTTGAAAGTATAGTATTGTTTTCATGATCTGTGATAACTTTAAGCTTTGTTGCCATGGTCGTCCAAAAAGGATATGCATAACGTTTATTGGGATGATGTTACATTGAAGAGTATTCTCGTATTTGCCAATCTTAAAAGGAACAAAGCATTGCTGATGAACAGGAATGGAATAATTGTCAACCCATGCAACTTTATATAGCCTTGGATGCTTCACCGTGAGAAGTTTACGCTTATCTACCGCTTCTTGAGAAACGACATTCATTGCACCACCACCATCAATAATCATATTGCATGATTTGCCCATACAATTGACACGGGACCAAAAAATAGAAGCATGATTTCAATCTTCTTCTTCCTCTTTTACATCCGCTACTAGCAAATGACAATCTAGAAAAAGAAGTTGAATGCTATAATCAGCGTCTGCATAATCTAACTGAACTGTTGGATTTTCATGAGGATCTGTGTCAACCTGCCCCGACTCGATAGGCCCATCATGTTGGACATCACTATCAGATTCATTGGAAGTGTATAGATTTCAATGAGGGCATTCAGTGGCATAATGTCCTCATTGCTTGCAGGCATGACAAACAATATTCCTTTTGTCTGTGCTTCCATGAGCACAATTATCATTCTGGTTTTGTGGAAACTACTGATTTTGTTGGGGAATAGCCTGTTTTTGTTATATACCTAGTCGAGGATTTTGAGAGGTTTGCTGAGTTGGTCGCTGAAGAGAAGGCCTATAAACTTATGCTTGATTGCAATTATAGATAAGGTCAGGGCCTCTTCTTGTAGATGGCTCCCCAGCTTGAAAAGTATTGCGTTTTCGCAACTAAATTTCATGTTGGGCTTTGCAGGCTTTATTGAAGATTTCATCCACTGTGATATAATCTCATATTGCTACCTCTCGTCTGATATCAGCATGCAGGTTATCTCTGTATTTGGTGATAGTCAGACGGTCATCTGTCTTAAAGTTATAGCAAACAATATATTCGCGAAACTTGTTGGTGTAGTCTTCCACTGTCATAGTGCTTTGTTGGAGACTTAGATACTCTTGGTGGAGTGTATCCATATAATCAAAAGGAAGAAATTTGCTTTTGAGCCTATCTTTCATGATCTTCCACCGGATAATAGGCTGGCCCACTATAAGCTTATTATTTTCAATGCCATACCACCAAATTCGAGTAGGACACTTGAGTTTAACCTTGGTAAAGGCTATCCGCTATGCATCATTCATATTATACCAAGCAAAATAGTCTTCTAGAGAATTAAGCCAGTCAACAAAAACTTTTGAGCTTGCATCACCACTAAAGTCAGCAATATCAATTTTAATTTTCCTTGTGATGTCATTAGGTGGGGGTGCAGCAGGGGGACTCTGGGGGTCTCGCTCAGCCAGAAGGCGCTGGATAAAATCACGAATGTCTTGATTCTCAGGTCTTTTTGGTTGGACGGGTGTGTACCCTAGAGACACATATGATGATCCTTCTTCACTAACAAATTGCTTATTTTGTAGCTCAGTGATGGCAGTTTCCTCAATTTTTAGACGTCCTGTGACATTTTCTAGTTCTTAACTTAATTTCAGTATGGTTTTATCTCTCTGTCTATCTGTCATCCATTGTTGGATATCATCATCTTTTCTAAGCATGGTGGTTGTCTCTTTTTTATTTTTTATTCTTTTTTTAAAAAAGAAGAAGGTGGATCAAGTCGGGTTAAACCCAGGGCCAAAGAAACAAGCCCAAGGCACAGATGACTCATGTGCAAGCAAAAACAAGGCTCGTCTTGGGATTTGTGTAGTGAATGAAATAAGAAAGGGGTTTGGGTTTTCAACCCTTGTTGTTTGACTGTAACAATGAGGGAAGAAGCCTTGCTTGCAGAAAAGGTGATGGCAATGATGGTGGGAGCTTTGACCACAGACACGAATGGATGAAAGAGGCTGGTGGCTGATGGAGGTGTGGACGGTGACAACGCTGGAGGGGGAGACCTAGCCAAGATCATTGACAACGAGCAAGGGAGGAGCCGACAACACTAGGTACTGCCGAACCCAATCTCCTCTCTTCTTCCTCTACTTCTTTCCTTTAACTGCTCTATATACCTTTTTCTTTTCTTTTTTGTTTTTTTTTTTCACTCTAGGGTGGGTATGGATGGTGTTGATCGGGAGTTTGACAGAGGTGGTGGTGTCAAGATGGGTGGCGATGGTTCGGTGGTAGGGTAGGGGTCGGGAATGTGTAGGGAAAAGTGGGAAGGGTTCTATTGGGGTCTGGGGTTGACAGATGGTGTCGGTGCAGGGTTTAAGGTTTGTATATGGAAAGGGGTTTGGGATTAGGGTTTGAAATTTCATTGGGTAGGGACGTGCGGACATGGGGCTAGGGTGTTGGTTATCAATCAGAGGGTGCGGATGGTGTGTTGGTGGTGTCGATAAAAAAGGAAGGTATTTTCGACAAGGAGGTCGTGGGGTGGACTCTGCAAAAGGCAGGGAAGGGATAATAGTAGCCGGCTAGGTGTTCTGGTGGAGTCAGGGATGGCCGATGGGCTCTAGGGGTCTGTTCGGTGGTTTTGGGGCTGCTAGGGTCGTTAGTGATGGGGTGTTGAGAGAGACGATGAAACAGGATGAGATAAAGGGTGGAACAAAGCCTAGGAAAGATGACGTTCACAGGTGACTGGATCTGAGCTTTGATACCAATCTAGCGTAGCCAGATCTTAAATCGGGTGTAGAACAATCTCCCGAAAGATTGTTTGAATTCAAAGAAGGATTCAAGCCTTAGGGCACAATAGAACTCAAGATGAACACCATCAAGAGAGAGAAATCTCACTAAAAACTGAATTTAATTGAATAAAGCATGTCTACTACAATGGGATGAAGCATGTCTACTACAATGGGATGCTTTCTTATATAGAAAGGGTGAATTCTAAATTAGGAAATACCTATCCTAAACAATCATGACTTACTAATTTAAATTAAGGAAGTCTTGATCTCAACTCATCATGAAAATAGAAATAACTAATTACTAATTTAACTAAGGATAGTGATCCTTGAGGAGATCAAGGATCAATTGGGCCTGCGAGCCTGTGATCTAGGCCGGATTTGGGATTGGCCTACATCAACATCCCATTTGTATCGGCCAAGAAGAAAATTCCACAGATGGTTTCAACAACTCACATACAAGCCACAATCCATTTTTATAATTGAATTAAAGAGAATTCAACACAAATCAACTGAAAATTACAATATAAGAAGAAATCGACACTAACTAGGGATCAAATAACATCCTAAACATGCTTAGCACTTGCCTTAGGGAAGAAGACTTCTAATGGCTTGGATTGGCTGGGAGAAGCTGTAATTTCCTTCTAAGATCCTCTCAAGCTCTGCCTCTTTCTCTCTTTGGAAATGGATACAATAGTGAAACGCTCATCTCTTAGTTTAAATAATGGACTGTTGGGGTTACTAAAATGTTAAGTCTTACACCATTATTAACATCCTAAGATTTAGTAGACTACCTAGGCCTAGGCCCAACCTTGCCATTAGGCTCTAAACATAAACCAACAACTGTCTTTAAGAAATTGCCTAAATACCCCTTGGTACTAACCGAGCAGAAATTAACCCTAAATCAAAAGAAATTATAAAACAAAACCATAGATCATTTAAATTAAATAAAATAGAAATTCTAGTTCCGAGTCCATACACATTTCTCCATTCACTTTTGATTGATTAACAGAAGGAAAATTACTCGTTTGAAATAATCATCAACTGATGTCGATCCTCTCATCCATAATGTATCAAACTCACTTCTAAGAGTTTGTTGTCTTACTATTTTTACTTGTTCTTCTTTGTATCATGTATATAGCATGACCAATGCTTTATGTAGCCAATGTAATTGAAGAGATCTCCCTAAATAGATTCATCAACCATTTGATATATGAAGAACAATGCCTTCTAGTCCTCCTTGCAATTTTCTTTGAACTTGTTGATGTGTTGTTGATTGGGAGTAGTGTTATCCACCGGTTCTTTAAACTAATTTCAATAATCTCCCATAAATCGTGATACCATACAACACCTTCATTTGAATATGTCAATAGAGGCTCAAGAATCCATATCCAGGCCCACTAGTGAAGTTGCTCACATGTGGAACTTGGTCAAACAGCTACTTGTACATTACTTTCTTTAGAGATGTGTTTGTATATTAGATCTTTCCTTTTTGGTTGATTGGCAAGGATGGTGGATCTAATTCATTGTAATTGCCCAATTATGGGCATGATTGTATCATATGATTGAGCTTATAGCTTCTATATAATGAATACTTTGACTATCCTTAGGAGATATGACACTTCATCCAAAATCTCTTTCATCTTCATCTCTTAACATCTATGCAAGTTGATATGGTATCAAAGCCAATAATCTGTTTAAAGGCTTTCATTCTCAACCGTCTTCATGTCATTTTCTTGAATCCTTCGATCATTTCCACACTTTCGGCTGTGTTTATTTTGTCCATCTTCCTCCTACTGAAAGGACAAAATTAACTGCCCAGTCCGCTAAGTGCCCCTTTCTAGGTTATCTACTCATCAAAGATGAAAATAGCAGTTGCGGCGGGCATAGCGGCCCGCTACCGAAACAATATGTAGCGGGCGATACGTAGCGGTAGCGGCTATACGTAACGGCGTAGCGGTGTGATTTAAAAAAGTCTTCAAAAAAATTCGAAAAAATTTCAGAAAATTCAGAATATTGGAAAATGATGGAATATATATTTGTTTTGCAAAAGTAACTAGTATATGAGTATGTAGCGGTCCCCTCATTGCATGAGGTCTTGTATCGTTATATCAATAGAAAAGAATAGGAACAATCAATGTTTTTCATATGGATCCATGTTGTTTAGTTATGTCAATTTAAATACTAACTTAAAGCTTATAAAAAAAATGTTATAAACAAATTTCATTAAGAGTCATTCAAGAATGAAAGATAAACTATGTTCAAACTTCATAAAAAAACAATATACTAATCTACTTAAAGAGCGAAGACTTTGTAATGGAGAAATACCTTGTTGATAGCTCTAATGCCAAAGGGATTAATATATGGGAAACATAGATTTAACATTTAGAGACCATTTTCAACCCATTTGATTGAGTTTACTTTTATAAAAAAATATTTTTTTAAAAAATACAAACATCCAAAAATAAAAAATATGAAAAAATTAGAAAAACACAAAAATGTGGGATTGATCTATGGGAAACATAGATCTAATATTTTGGAACTATTTTCAACCCATTTGATTGAGTTAACTTTTATAAAAAATATTTTTTAAAAAATATATAAAAATCAAAAAATAAAAGATATGAAAAAATTAGAACACCACAAAACTATGTGGGATTGATCTATGGGAAACATAGATCTAACAATTAGGAATCATTTTCAACTCATTTTATTGGTTTTCCATGAATAAAATAGATTTCTTTTTTCAAATAATAAAATAATTCGAAAATAAAATTCAAAATAAAAAAATCAAGAAAGTGATAAAAAAAAAAAGAGGGGGTTGATCAAAGCGGAACATGGATTTAACAATAACAACTCATTTGCAAGTGATTCATGGAAGAAAAAAGAAAAATAAACTCAAAGTAGAAAAAAATAAGCCTCAAAACTCACCTTTTTTTAAGTTTAATGCTTGAATCTTGAATACCACCTTGATGTTTTGATGTTCTTGATGTTTTTAGTTATGATTCTAGTGTTTTTTTGAGAGGATTTGAAAAATGGAGGCAAGGAAAGGGGTTTGGAACAGTGAAAAGTAGAGAAGAGTAAAAACGAAAAAAATGAATGAAAAAGGTCAACTGGTGGGGTTTTTAACCCCACCCGCTACGTAGCGGCCGCTATGGTTTGTAGCAGTCTATAGCAGCCGCTACAGGCCGCTACATTTTTTAACCCCGCTATTTTCAAAATAGCGTAGCACCCATGGGCGCTACGGCTGATATTTACATCCATGCTACTCATCAAAAGGGCTTTGTCTATTGTCATCATATTGCTTGACACACCAGGACATCACGGAACATTATTTTTTTTTTTTTTCTGAAAATCAGTATTTTTCCACAATCATCTTAGACCTCCTAACTCTCGTAGAGTTCTATTGCCTAATTTCTCTGATGAAACAACATTTTCTAGGTTTATACCTCATCATGTGTATCACCGACAGGTTAAGGCTCCCACTATAGGATAGCAACCGCAAGAAACTACACCAACAAATGGTCCCACTCAAAGCAATAATTTGCGTCGCTCTTCTCAAATCTCTTGCCCTTCTTACCGTTATGTCTTTACACATGCTTCCTTGATGGCTAAAATATCTTTGACCTCGATTCCTCGTTCTTGTTCACAGGCAGTGCATCATGACTATTGGAAACTAGAGACGCAAGAAGAATTAGGTGCATTAAAAGAGAATACACATGGGATATTGTGGATTGTCCTTACTCACTCCTCAGTCAAACCAATTGGGTGTAAGTGGATCTACTCGATCAAACTTAAGCCCGATGGGACCTTGGATAGGCACAAAGCTCGACTCGTGGCACTCGAAAACAAACGAGAATATGGCATTGATTGTGAGGAAACATTTGCTCCTGTCACCAAAATGACCATTGTTCAGCTGATTCTTGCCATTGCTGCTTTTCAATCTTTGTCATTGAACCAAATGGATGTGAAAAATGCCTTCTTCATAGTGATTTGAAGGAAGAAGTGTATATATGTGTGCCACAAGGTGTCTCCTATCCATCTAGTACATCTATTTGTTGACTGCGCCAATCTATCTATGGCCTAAAACAAGTGCCTAGGGCTTGGTTCAAAAATTCTAAGTCAACGCTACGTCGGATTAATCTCTTAGAGTCCTTATGATCCATCGTTTTTTCTTCCACACACATTTATCGATGTAACTGTTCTATCTGTTTATGTTGATGATATTATTATTATAGGTACTGATGCCCGCATGATTAAATATCTTCAGGCCTCACTCCATGATTCCTTCAATATGAAAGAGTTGGGCCCACTAAACTACATCTTGGGCTTAGAGGTTCATCAAACTCTAAATGGCTTGTTTATCAATCAAAACAAGTACACTTTGTACCTCATTGATCTTCAACACATGTTGATATACCATTCGAAGTCAATCTCAAATTATGAAAGGATGACGGCGATCTATCGCCTGATTCACACGTGTACTGGCGATTAGTAGGAAGTCTAATCTATCTCACAATTATTGGACTGGACATATCATATGCCATCAACCTTGTTAGCCAGTTCATGAATGCTCCTCGACACCTTCACTTGGCCACTATAAAACGGATTATTAGATATTTATTAGGAACTTCCACTCGGGGTCTCATTTTCATGAGGGCAATCATCCTATTTTGAGAGCCTATTCTGATGCTAATTGGGCTGGTTGTCTTAGCACTTGTCGCTTTACCAGCAAGTGGTGTATGTATCTCGGCAACACATTGATATCATGGAAATGCAGGAAACAAGAATGCATCTCTAAATCTTCAACTGAGGTTGAATATCGTGCAATGTCCTCTACTTGTTTTGAAATCTATAGCTTTGGGAACTTCTCTCTACTTTTGGTTGTGTGCAAACTTCTCCTATGCCTTTGAATGCAAATAATACTAGTGTTATCAAAATTATTGAAAATCCAGTATTTCATGAATGCACAATACGTGCACAATACGCATAGAAGTAGATTATCATTTTATTTGTGATGAATAGGAGCATGATGTCATCAACCTCCCTCATGTCCCCATTGAGCTTCAAGTTGCGGATATCTTCACATAGGGACTCCCTTGGCTTCACCATCAGTTTTTGGTTTCTAAATTGATGTTGTCTTACTCTCCAGAATCAATTTGAAAGTGGTGTCAATAGAGGCCCAAAAATCTAGTTCCAGGCCCCACTAGTGAATTTACCGTATGTGGGACTTGGTCAAACAGCTACCTATATATTACTTTGTTTAAAGATTTGTCCGTATATTAATTTTTTCCATTTTGGTAGATTGGCTAGGATGGTGGATCTAATTCATTGTAATTGCCTGATTATGGGCATGATTGTATCATCTGATTGAGCTTAAAGCTTCTATATAATGAATACTTTGACGATCCTTAGGAGATACGACGCTTCATCCAAAATCTCTTTCATCTTCATCTCTTAACATCTTTACAAGCTAATAGAATACTCTATTGATTTTAGCTTTTTCCCCATTAAACCAAGGAATTTGAGGATTCAACATGTTGTCGGAAGCCACATTCACCTTGAACAAGGCTCTAATACCAATTTCATAAATTTACTCTTTAACACAAAGGAGGAAGAAGTTGGAGTTTCTAGAGGAGGAACTTATTCTCTTGACCACAAAATCATCAAGAAATGAGGCTAATGGATAAATAATATAGTAGCATCAATATATGAGTGGAAGGAGACACATGGTCCACATGTTGGTTGGACCCAAGAAAGTTTGGATATTTTAGTCATTGTTATTTGGTTTTTTAATTAGTGAGTTGTAACTATAGTGGTTTCCAAGTTGTTTAGTTTCATAGTTTGAACAGGATTCTTAGCCCTTGTTTCTTTTCCCATTTATATGGCATCGCAAATATTGGTATCTCAAACTTTTGAGAATGGATTTTCTATCCCTTTGAGGTGTGTCCTCATGTGTGAAAGCCTATGTAGGGACCTCTTATCACACTTAGGCACTTTTCCGCGCAAGCTCTAACCCTAAAGCCTACATCAGTTTGATATTAGAGGTGAAGATCCATTGTTGGATTGCTCGAATTGTAATCCATTATGTTTTCACTTTTCACAACACCCGAATCCATCCCCTCTCCAGAGGCCCCACTTTCGATTCAATAAAACCCCCCCTCCAAATTCCCCAAACATCCCAATTCCCAAACCCAAATCCCTCAATTCCCACTAGCCGAAGCCCTAATGGAGGTATCAAAGCACTCATATCCACCAACCCTTGAAAACCAAAACCAGAGACTAACCAAATGCTGAAGCCTTCTTCCATACCCAAGGCGATATTTCCAATCTCAAGACACAACCCTTTGATTTCATAGACCCTACAAACTCTTAGACATCCGGGGACCTATTGCCCTAACCCCTTGCCAACCCCCCTAACCAACATCAGTCTACACCAGTCACATAGTCAACGAGGTTGACTAGTCCTTGGCCATGAGTCATCTTTTGTTGATATCTAGGTTGTCTAGGCTTGGGTTTCTTGTTCGTGTTAAGGGTTTGGAGTTTGGTGGAATGGCGGAATGACTGGTGGTCAGCAAGGGTGGATTGGGTTGTAGAGAGATAGATGATGGAACAAATGGATGGATCGGAGATTAGTCGCAACATGGATAAGGCTAAAGATAAGATCCAAAATTGATTGACGTCTTCTTTGGTATAAGTCAAAGCGGGACTTATTGGTAGTTTTGGAATTAGTTAGGGGCCTTGATGTAAATATAATAATATCCATGGACTTTTTTGTAATTTTAGAAATTAGTGGAATAACATTATAGGAGTGGTTGGCTAACCTGGTAGGCAGATCATTCTTCTATTCCATCACAAAATTGCTCCTCTCTTGTTTCTATTTTTTCCCTTATTTTTCTTTCTCACGACAAACCCTAGATCTAGTTGAATCTAGGGTTTCAACTTTCTTAGCGATCTTCGACTCTAAGACTAAAGTGATGCAGGGCCCTAGGGGTAGGCTTGTGTGGTAAAGTGTCAATGCATGATAAGAGGACTCCGCTGAGACTTTCAAAGGGATTGAAAACCCACAAATATTATTCTAATTTTCAAAAGTCCGAGTTACCAATCTCTACAATGCCATATGAGTAGGAAAAGAAACCTTAGCCCTAATAATCTTATTCAAACTAGGAAACTAAACAAATTGGAAATTACCATAATTACAATGTATTAATTAAAAACAAATAACAATTAATCATCATCATCAAAGCCTTATTCCAATTATGTTGGGGTTGATTACATGAATTCTGTTCTCCATTCCATTCTATTTTGAGCCAAATCCTTCGATAAGTTAAACTTTTTCAAATCTGATTTAATGACCTCCATCAATGTTTTCTTCGGCCTACCCTTACCTCTTGATGAGCCATCCACCTGTATAGCCAAACTTCTTCTCACCGGTGCCATTACCGGCCTACGCTCAACATGCTCAAACCATCTTAAACGGGTTTCTCTAATCTTATCCCCTATTGGTGCTACTCCTAAATGCTCTCAGAAGCTCTCATTTCTTATTTTATCTTTTCTAGTTTTACCACACATCCACCTAAGCATTCTTATTTCTGCTACATCCATCTTATATATATGCATCTTCTTAATTGGCCAACATTCTGCTCCATATGTCATAACTGGTCTAACCACTATCTTGTAAATTTTGCCATTCAATTTCATTGGCATTCGTCTATTACAAAACACTCCAGAAGTTAGTCTCTACTTCAACCATCCAGCTTTTATTCTAAGCTCCACATCTTCGTCAATCTCCCCATCCTTACTAATCATCGAGCAGAATCTCTACGTGGTATCTCATGGGTTTCAATTTTGACAGTGGTTTCAACACTTTGTATATGTCCACTGAAGTTGCAATCCATATATTCTGTCTTTTATATGACTAATTTTAAAGCCTCTAGATTCTAATGCCCCCCGCCATCTCTCAAGTTTTGCATTTACAGCATTTCTTGATTCATCCACCAATACTATATCATCTGCAAACATACACCATGGTACTTTTTCTTGAATATGCATAGTTAACGCATCTATAATTAATGCAAAGAGATAAGGGCTTAAAGTTGATCCCTGATGTAAACCTATAGTCACGGGGAATCCACTTGTTTCTCTACATGTAGTTCTCACATTTGTTACTGCTCCTTCATACATATCCTTAAAATTTTCAATGTAACCTCTGAGGACATTCCTTTTCTTCAAAACCCACCAAATTAAATTCCTCGGTACCCTATCATAGGCTTTTTCTAAATCGATAAAGACTGTGTGTGGATTTTTTTTTTCTTTACTCGATATTTTTCCATTAATTGCCTGAGTGAAAAAATAGCTTCCATAGTTGATCTCCCTAGCATAAAACCAAATTGATTTTCAGAGATCTTGGTCTTCCGTCTCAGTCTTTGCTTTCAGTCTTTGTTTCATTATTCGCTTCCACAACTTCATAATATGACTCATAAGTTTAATCCCTTGATAGTTGGTACAATTTTGTCTATCTCCATTATTTTTATATATAGATACTACAATGCTTCTTCTCTATTCATCAGGCATTTTCTTTGTCACAAGTATCTTATTGAATAGTCTATATAACTAACTCACCCCAACCTCTCCTAAGCATTTCCATAGTTCTATCGAAATACCATCTGGGCCTGTAGCCTTTCCTGTATTTATTCGCTTCAATGCTTCATTCACTTTCACCCCTCTAATTCTACGGAGAAAAGTATATGCCAATGATGAAGTATCCTCCTTAACTCTTGTATCCCCCAAATGTTTTTCATTTAAAAGTTTGTTAAAATATTTCTTTCACCTTTCTTTAATATCGTTGCCATTCACCAGAACATTTTCCTCATTGTCCTTGATACATTTGACATGATCTAAATCCCTACTTTTTTATTCTCTTATTTTTGCAAGCTTAAAAATATCACTTTCTCCTTCTCTTGTTCTCAACCTAATATAAAGGTCATCGTATACTTTGAACTTTGTACTACTTACTACTTTCTTAGCTTCTTTCTTTGCCTTTTTATACAGCTCAAAATTTTTCTTCATCTTAGTCCCCTGTTAAACTTTGTAGCAATGTCTTTTCTCTTGAATAACTTCCTGAACCTCCACACTTCACCACCATGTTTCTTTATTAATATGTCTCTTTCCTTTTAATTCTCCAAGTACCTCCTTTGCAACATTCTTAATGCAATTAGCTATTTGATTTCACATTACTGTAGTTTCTCCTTCAAGATTCCATTCTCCCTTCTCAATCATTTTGTCCTCAAATATATTTGCTCTTTCCCCCTTCAAATCTCTCCACCTTGTTTTAGGGTTCATTTTGTTTACTACCGCTCTTTTTCTACTTCTAATGCAAATATCTAAAATTTCAAGCCTATGTTGCGTGGTCAAACTCTCTCCTGGGATAACTTTACAATCTTTACAAGCAAATCGGCCATGTTTTCTAATTAGAAAAAAGTCTATCTGACCCCTATTACTCCCACTTTTATAGGTAATTAAATGTTCATCTCTCTTTTTAAAGTATTTGCTACTATAAGATCAAATGCCATTGCAAAGTCCAATATAGTGTTTTCGAATTCATTCTTTTCTCCAAATCCTTGCCCTCCAGGCACTCTCTTATATCCTCTATTATCTCTTCCTATATGCCCGTTTAAATCCCCTCCAAGGATAATCTTATCACTATTTGGGGTTTTTCACATTAAATCATCCATCTCCTCCCAAAATTGTCTTTTTACACTTTCCTCTAGTCCCACTTGGGGATCATATGCAGTGATGATATGAATTATGTCCTTTTTTAGTACTAGTTTAATTGTTTTAATTCTATTACCAAACCTCTTTATCCTCATAATTTTCTCTTTCAAACCCTTATCTACAACTATACCCACTCCATTTCTTGTATTACTTTTTCCTGCATAGAAAAGCTTATACCAATCCGTGAACTCTTTAGCTTTATTTCCTTTCAAAATCATCTTGTCTCCTATATACAAGCCACACTAATTCTTCTTCTTTTCATTACCTCAACTAACTCTATGCTCTTGCCTATCAAGGTTTCTATATCCCAAGTAGCAAGTCTAATTTTCCTATTCCTCCTCTTCTTCTCATGGATTAACTTCTTTAACCGCACTAGCGTAGAGTCATGCGGAAGCCCTTACACTTTTCACTGCAGCCAGGCGACGCTGCAATGTATTGCTTAAAACGGGGAACGCCCTAGCCTTATCGCGATATATTATTATCTCAGAATTCATATTTGGATTGTGACAAAGTTTTACGCTGGTTGTCAACCTACCAACGCAACCCTCCTCCTTTACCCGCCCTAGCAAAAACTGGCAGAGTTAAAAAAAAAACAATTAACAATTAATAAAATTAGAAAATATCTAAACTTTCTTGTATCCCACATGTGGCTGCACATTCCAACGATGTATTGGTGCTTCTACATCAATAACCATCTGCTTCAGTCCCTGCTCACACATAACCTTGTAGTGGAATGTTTTGGCTTTCCAATTAATTCTATCGTTACAATTCCAGAATGGATGATATCGAAAACTGGGAAAAAAATATATTACAGTACCAAAAATTGAAAGAACAAAAAGATATTAAAAAGTGAAAAAAAAAAGATATTGGAAGGTGAAAACATAATATATAAAACATTACAATTGCTTTGTAAATATAACAGAGTGAAACTTTGTTCGAATGATCCATAAGGTCATCCATAAAACTAACAAATTGTTCTTCTCATCCTTGGAGAAATCACAAGTCAAACCTCTCAAGCATAAAATATTAAAAACTAAAAAAAATGACACCAAAAGTCCCATAGTTATTAAAGAACTTAGTAACTACTTGCATCATCATCCTCCTCATCTCCATTGTTGTAAATTGGTGGAAGCTCGTAGTCACTTGTGGCTGACGCACTTTAAAGTTGTTACTGGCTTCAATAAAAGCAATATTTGGGAGAAGAAACAAGAAAAATGAGAAAAAAAAAAGGAATCTAAGTGGCTTTGTATGCTAACAGCAAAAGAAAGCCCTAACGAATGGGGTTTTCTCCTAATGCTTGAGGCTAAAAGGGCTAATGACCCATATGCCCCTCACTTTGCCCTTATAGAGGGGAATGATGGGAAATTAAAAAGGGAGGGGTGGCAACAGTTGCCAGCAACTGTTCACACCCCTTTCAATTCTGATTGAAACAACACAATTCCGTCTAACAAGTGGAATGGTCCAGAATTGGGCCCAAAAACTTTTGTTGGGCCATTCTATTCCGCCACATGCCAATTTCTTGCCCGAATGGCCAACACGGAACAAAATTGATGAGGGATTTCTTGGGGGTGATACATAGTTGTATTTATAGACTACATGGAAAATTTGAGATTAAAATAATGTGTTCCATTTAAATTTTTCTAAGCAAATACACTACATCAAAAAATGTTGGAAAGTCTGCATGAGTACAATGCAAACAAATACTCGCTTAACCAACTCGGAATGCAAAAATTCTAGAAAGAATTATAATGAGCATGCTTTATCTTCAATGAGGGCAACCATAATCATATCTATAAAGTATCCATGAAGTATCTTATAAGTACGCTCCTTGTGTCTTAGCATCAGGTGCAGTTTCAATACTGTCATTTTGAGCCTTACAGCAGGAATCTCAAATACTTGTTTGCTCATTACTCCTAATGTTATTAATTTTTCATGTTCTAGTAAAATGTGTTCCAGTTCTTTCCAAATCAGTATTGCAGAGAATCATTTCAAAGTTGTTTTGTTATAGAACTATCATTATAACTTGTGTAATCTTAATTAGAGAATCATATTCCTAGGTGTCTTTATCAAGTTCAAGGCATTTTATGTCTGAAAATTGAGTATTCTTTATTCTCCAAGTCTGCTAACACATATCATATGAAATAATGCTGGTTGCCATTTGTTGGCAACACATATCATATTAAAACCTTTGCTAAGCACCTGGTGCTCACGATAAGGTGAGCACCGTGTGTCAAAACAGTAGTAGGGCCCAGCTTATAATCCATCCAAGTGGACCATAAAAAAGTATCCCCCTTAATAGTCACCGATACCAAGTTTGGCACCCATTCAAATGAATTGGACCGTTGGATCAGCTTGCACTTATTTTGGATGGTGAAAATTTTTCGGTTATTGATCAAATGCTTAAGATGATGATTTGAGCCTCCATAGCCATAGAAGAGTTCGGGGTGGAGATCTTTCAATCCCCCCCCCCCCCCCCCCACAAATCATCCCATTCCCTAGTGGTGCTTAACCCTCAGCAGAGGAGCTCCCATATGTATATATTTAGCACCCCGGCTTTTTTTAGGAGAAAACGCCCCTCCTAGTTGGGCCCACTAAGCTACATGATGATCATGGAATTCTATTGGATGAAAAGATCCATATGAGGCCTACCTATATGCAAAATTTTGAGTCCATATAATCATCCTAGCCTTTTGATCCATGGCCCTAAAATTTAATGGTTTAGAGGCATTATTTTGTTATGATTTCAATCCAATTGTGAGAAAAAGTTGGATGAGTGTCAAATTTGGACATGTGACCATTTACAGGAGACTAGTGTGTGAAAATACTAGATTGACTCAACATGGGCCCCATGACCAAAAAATAGAGGGGCAGAAAAAGGCGCATTTTTAAAGTGGGGCATTATTTAGAATTTCCCTGTATATATATAGGGTAGTCCTCCAAGCTCAAGCAAATAGGGGTTTTTCATCCATCCACCCACGTGTGAGGCCCATCATTGGTCCATTCAGATGGACCACACATAAGGGCCCTTTGAATTGCACATGTCCACCAAATTTGGGCCCCATTTGATGTGACTTGACTATTAGATCGACTGGTACACATCTAAATGGACTATTGACCATTAAACTCTTGCAGCCCATATGGAGATAGAGATCAAAGATGGGGGCTAATTTTTTACAGAGAGGAGGACCCTAAGGAGTCCTTAAAATCCCATCTCAAAACCCCACCCCCACCACCCCCCCCCCCCCCCCCCCCCCTCTCTTCCCAAATCCCATCCCCATGCCGGTCCCCAAGTCGGCCCACAGTCTTGAGCTGACAAGCCTTATCCTCAACTTGAGCATGATATTTGTGTGTGTATGTGCGCATGCGTGCATGTGTGTATTTGAATAGATAGTTGAATGTTTCTTTTTCAATTATAATAAAACTAATTTAAAATTGTTTATGATGGCATCTTTATGCAAGAGCATTTCTTTTGTATTTTTTATTTTTTAGAAATAATCTTTCATAGTCTTGTTGGCAATCTTGACAGGCTCGGCTAAACCAAAGGCGGCTGCGTGTTGTTCGCATAGAGACCACAACAGATAATCAGCGAATAGTTGGGCTTCTTGTTCCAAATGCAGCAGTTGAATCAGTTCTTAGTGGTAATGGGTACTCCACTCCCAAATATATTTTCTTTCAAATATAATAAGCTCACATACAATATAACTTGACTTGTATATTGAAAACAAAGGTTTAATAACTTGGACTCAGGTGGTGACTCGGTCACCCTTGAGTTAATTTGAATTCCAATGGCATGGGACTCAACCAAGTCAGACCAAGCTGTACCCTGGAGCCAAGAACACTCCAATTTTTTTTATGTAAAAATGATAAATAAATCTCTAGAAAATATGAAATGGTGCCCCATAAATCTAAAATTTCAAGACACGTGTTTTAATGATTAAGAATGTATATAGTTATAGGTAGTAATAAGTGGTTGCATTTATTTTTCACCGAGTCAAATGTATAATTACCTTTGATTTTTGAATGATAATCTTACTAAAGAAATATGACACTAATCTTCCAAACTAAAAAGCACGGATACCTCTAAGAAAGTGACGTATCCGTGTCGGACACATGTTGGACATCGACACCCTCGGACACATGTCCGATATTATTTTAGCTGTGTCCATAATTAAAAACTAAAAATCTTAATTTCAGACACTTGTCTGACACTCTTTTTGCGATGTGTCCCACAATTTCTAGCTCGTGTTTATGACTAAAAAATAAATATGTTGCTGATATTTCTTAGACACTTGTTAACATGTGGTTACTAATACTTGTAAACTTGATATGTGATAATTTTATAGAGCGGCACAGTGCACGAGGCTCCCGCATAACGGGGTCTGGGGAGGGCAAGATGGACGCAGCCTTAACTTCATTTTGAAGAGGCTATTTCTGAAAAAATGTATGATTGTTAATCTTAATCATATCACAAGCAAAAAATAAATAAATCTTTTACTAAAAAATAAGCCTCAACATTGGCTTTGTTTTTGCTTCTTTTTTTTTTTTAGGGAGGGGGAAAAGATTATCCTCTTTGTATGGATTTTATGGAACTATAGATATTTCATATTTAATGATTATGGATTATGCTTTAGTATTGTATTGATGTTTAATAATTTTATATGTTTGTTAGTTGGTACTTAAATTTTTATTTTTTGATTTCTAAATTGATTCATCATTATCATCATCATCATCAAAGCCTTATCCCAACCATATTGTTGATTTCTAAATTGATTAAAAAGTAAAAATAATATTATTTTTTAGTATATGATTATATATAAATAAATATATATTATTAACATGTCCCCCAAAGTGTCCATGTCCTATTTTTTTGAGAAATGCCGTGTCGTGTCGTATCTGTATCCCATGTTTGTGTCTGTGCTTTTTTGCTTCCAAATGTAAATAGTGATTTAGGCCCATGTTCGTAAGTATTAGCTTGGGCCCACTTGGCCCACTACAAAAGAGCCCCATCCCCACATGGGTCCCACAGGAGAGGTCAGTGCTCACCCCCACATAGGGTATATCCCCATGCATGGTTGAGTTGGTCAATATACAGGTACAATAATTAGGAGATTTGATTACCTAGCAGATTACAATGATTTATTGTAATTTATTTTCTTACTTGACTGTAGCCATTGAAATGGTAACTTTCACATTATAAATACAGAATCGATCCCAAATGGGATGGTATAGCTATTACGCTGCAATCTTCCTCTTTCATTTTCTGATTTCACCTCTTTATATTCTGGTTTTGCCAAAATCCATAAGAAAGGATCTAGAAGCATTCACCATATGAAATTGGACAAGGGAACATCGCCTTTGTTGCAGGATTCAGGCAGTGGGGTCACTCAACTCGGTAGGCTGGCTCCAAGTTGACTCAAACGAGTCGACTTGATCTTTGCCTATTTGTAAAACCATGCTGCAAGCATTAAGACCTAGTCACTAATCAACAGTCATGGAACATTCCATTGAGGGGAACTGCATTTTTTTATCATTTGTTATGCAATAACTGTTAATATCCTGAAGCATTTAATTTTCTGTTTATCATTTGTTTTTGGGTATTATTGTTGCATTCCACAAAAAAAATTTCTAGATCTCAAATGTGTACTCCTTTTTCAGTGATCCTTCTTCTAGTAGCACTTATTTCTTTCACAATTTTTATTTATTTATTTATTTATTTTATTATTATTTTTTATAGGCAATGGAATCTTTCACTATTATTCAGTCCAAATTGTGACAGAAGCTTATGTTACCAATCAAAAAACAAATAAATAGATTGTGTTGACCCTACCTGGCTAGGCCCTACATATCCATTCTTCCGCACTACAATTATCTTGATGCATGCATCCTACATTTTCCATAGAACCCAAGCTTTTTGTATATATTATGAATTTGGCAGATATATTTTGGGTTCCAGAGTTTATATTTAGGATTGATATAAGAGTGGAGGCATTTTGGTTTACTTATTGCACGTGTTTTGAATGTGGCAGATTTATCATGGGTCCAAGAGATTGATGATTGAGACAATACGAGACCAGAGGAATTTTGCATTTTGCATTTTAATTGATTGTTGATGAAATTTTGTAAGGTATCCATCGGGTTGACAACCCCCTGTTCTTCTTGTACATTCAACTAACGAAGCTGAATCCTCCATGTTAAACCACCCCCCCATTATTATTGACAGTTCTTTTGAGTACATGTATATCAACAGTCAACTGAATAGTAATATGTGAAATATACCCCAGGAGATGGGAGAAATAAAGTGAGATTCAAATAGCAGCAATCATGCACACATTTAGAAATGAATGTAAATCATCCCTCTATGCAATTTTTTTGTACATACCTTTCTCCGCCTTAAATTATTTAAAAAATCATGTTTGTTTGGAAGCACCACTTTCACAAATGAATGGTATGGGAGTGGAAAGAGGCCAACAAGAAGGTATATTTTAGTGGGCCTCTGGATTCAAAATTTTTCTCGAAGGAAATTGTAGGTTTGAAACATAGTGTAACTGTAGGGATCATGAATTTAGGTTTTTTTGAGGCATTTAATCATATATATCTCAAAATATATGAAGATTTCAGATATGAAATTGACTCACTTACATGGAAATAGAAATCCATTATGGTTTTTTTTTTTATGCATTTGGTGCGGGAAAGGGTATAGCCCCAAATTCTTCTGATTAACTATTTTGTGCCACCATAAGTTCCCTGATGATTCCAATGTGTTCGGTGCAGCAATGGATTTCTCATTATTCTAAGGTAATACAAATTGTTCATCGTAGGTGTTGATTGCAGTACAACACATCCACAACTTGATTCCACTCATCAAGTGATACAGGCCTCATCAAACAATTTTAGATTACTCATTCGAGTAATATAATGAATTTTTTCATTCTATTTACTCCATTTTAAACATGAAGAAAACTCCATCAAGCCTGCAAAAAACATTCATCGAGCACCAATGAGAAACTCCTATATTTTACTAGGGAGATCAACACAAATTTAAGTAGGCGGTCATGACTTAACAACACCCAGATTGCATGTAGAAAAACAAAAATTAAGAAAACAAAACCATCCGGTCATATTGTTACAAAAATCATTGAAGGTTTGACAGATTTCTCAAGTTGATGATTTGCTTTTGCACAAGAACACCATGAAAAACCTTTTAAAGAAGTCGCATGGGAGATTATTTTAGATTGCAGTTCAAATAATACTATTTTTATGCAGCGGAAAATAAAAGCAATCAACAACATAAAGAATGTGACACAATATTTAATGTGAAAACTGTTTATTCAGGGGAAAATAAAAGCAATCAACCGCATAAAGAAGGCAATACAGTATTTAACGTGGAAATCCAAACGGGAACAAACCATGAGTTTGGAGTAGATTAATCAGACACTAACTTCTACAGTTACAAGATTTGCTCACAACAACGCCATAGTCAATTCTTCAACACAAGGTGTTGTACTTGTTCTTGTTAGATTCCCTCGACATGTAGTCCCTCAGTGTCCCATTATTAGTATTTTTATCATTACCTCAACCGTATTTCTTTAGCAAGATAGTAATCTCCTACGAAGATATAGAAGCCATATATCTAGAATTTGAGTTCAACACAACTCTCCAATAAAAGCTCTAGGTGGAATCTCTAATGTAAAATCTCAATTCAAATTGTGGAGATAGATGCCTTAAGATTGAGAGAAAGATCTTTTTCATAACCCCCAATTTGTATTTTAAGGTTAGAGTCCAAGTATGATCAAACATGAAACTCTAGCACAAACAGGAAACAATTCCGAATAGGAAAATGAGTTTTTGTTCACCATGCACTCGAGCAGGTATCCAATAGCGCTCGAGCGGCACCTATTCCAAGAGCGGGTACTTTTTTCGAATTTCTTCTATTTTCTACACTTTCTGCTCTTCAGCTTTTCTAGTAATACAAACCACGGTCCATTTTAAAATAAATATAAAATTACAACTTAATGGACTCAACTTTTGTCCAATCCATAAATTAGCAAACATACAAAAATCTTTACAAGTCCTATAGAAAAATAGTGTCTTATGATGATGTTAGGGACTTTGATACCATACAAGTTCTTTCTTATAGTTGTATGTAGTTTCAGTATGTATGTTATGACGCCAACAACAAGGTGTAGCTCCAAACAAGCTCAATAAGCTTATCTTGTTTCTTTTCTTTTTTTTTTTTTTTTTTATAACGTAGGGTATTTCTCGTCAACCCAGCCTTTGGACTTTTGGCCAGCTTAGGGATTACTAGACTCTAACAATAAGCTTAACTTCTTGTTGCGGTTGATTTAGTGTTAAGGCACAAACGCTTGTTGATTGACTTTATTTATATAATACTACTGTGCGTACTTCTCTCACCAATGCATATTTGAAAAGATTCATGCACAAAAAGGAAAAAGTTATTTATGGTATTATAAAAAGGAAGAATCTTCATATATAAAGAAGGAAAGCTACGTCATTGTTCCTCACCACATGAAGGATGCATAATAGCATTCCCCATATTTATATATATATGCATATATATATATATTAGTTAACATATTCATTCCTTGCCCTCCCCCTTGCATCTATTGGTCGCTATCCATTCTCCCTACATCTAGGACGAGTGTTAAGTTGTACAGATAAATTTTCTAAAATGAATCAGTCTTCTATTAAATCACACTTCCTATTTCGTTAGTTAGGCTTCTGATCGAGCACAAAAAGTGATGTGAAATGCAACGGGTTCAAGTCTAATATTCACATATGTCAAGCGTTAAGAAGAATGAGAAAGCAATTATAATTTATCATTAATTTTCCATTGTTTACATCGGTTCAACACTTTGATCTCGGGATGTTTTGCAAGTTTTAAAAATTTACAACCCCTCCCTCTCATCTCAGGTGTAATCCAAACTCAAAATTTACAAGAAAATACATGAAAAGGATGCCAAAATTTAAAGAAAATAATGAAGGCAGGGAAAGGTTTACTCTGGCCCATGGTCACTGACAGACAGTAGCCGAATTGGGCACTGTTTGTCTCCTTTTTTGCTCCGTTTCGCTTTTATGATGTCTTTAAAGTGCTGAAACTTGTGCTTTTCGACTTTTGAAGTATTGCGTGACCCCCAAGGATGCTTAATTCGACCGTAGAATCGACTACAACCTTTGGTAATATCACTTTTTATTTACAGATCATTTTTGTACAAATCTGGAAATAGTGCTTTATACAAGCAAACTTAAGTCAAAGTTGTGTCATTCTGAACCTATAATTTTCAAGGACCAGAATGAAGCCTAACGAGGCATGTTCACAACTTCTAAGATGGCCTAAAACCCTCTCAACTGAGAAAACAAAAGGAATGCGGTTTCATCCTTTGTATGCTTGATGGCCCTTGTATCCATCTTCTCTAAGTGATATGCATGCTTCTTCTCATTCTCTAAACCATTTCTCACTTTAAGTTAGTAAGAAGGAGAAGAAGAAGTAGACTTATAGTACTTTAAGTGCTTGAGAAGCTTTGTGAATTCCCTTGGAACTTGTGCTTAAGAAGCTTGAGCAAACATAAGCATTTGAGGAGGCATAATCATATTATTATTAATGGTTGTCCTATGTGCCTAAGGATGAGTAGATAGTTAACCATTTATTCATTCATTGTAAGTTTGAATATAATGTTTGGATGGCTTTTTTGGCTATGTTTGATATACAGTGGGTTATACCCTAGTCGGTTACAGAGCTTTTTCAACAATGCTCCTTTCGATGCCATTTTGTTTGTCGCGGAGTCTTATGAAAGCTTTTGTTGTATGTGGCTTGTTGGAAGATATGATTAGAAACAACTGAATATTTAATAATAAGACTTGATTAGCAAAAGATATTGTTGATAATATTATAGGGCTAGTTTCAAAATTGGCAAGTAAATGGACTGAGTTTGCTGGAATTCTTTTGGATGACCTTAATAGGTCCTAGGCAGCTACCATAGATGGGGGATGGAAGACTACTACTATTCATCAAAGTTTTTGGATGCCCCTCCTCAAGGCATTCTTAAACTTAATTTTGATGGTAGTTATCAGCAATCTCTTAGAAGGGGTGGTATAGGAGGTGTTATAAGAGATTCTTCAAATAATGTTCTTAGCAAGTTTTGCCACCCTGTGGAAGTTTTGAATGCCAATGAAGTGGAAATGTATGCCTTACTAGTTGTTTGTCGGGAATTACCTAAGTTGGGTGGTCTTTTGTCAATCATAGAAAGAGATTCTTTTCTAGCAATCTAGTGGGGTTCAAGAAAGACTTCTTTTCCTTGGACATTGGTTGATTGGGCGAAGGAGGTGCAAGATATTTCTTCTCAACTGTGTGTGTCTTTTCATCATATTCCCCAAGATGATAATGGAATTGCAGATGGGCGCGCCAAGGAGGGAGTGTCGCTTGCTTCTATTTCTTTTACTGTCTAATGTAGTTTGATTCTCTTGTTTTCATTGTCTTGCTGTTTTTTCTCCAAGTTGTTTGTTTTAGAGTTGGCCTGTGCTTTTTCAATCCTTCTCTTTTTTTAAAGTAATAAAATTTACTATTATCAAAAAAAAATATTTGTGACAGAATAGGTTCATCCGTTCCTTTTTCTCTTGTCCACGTTAGGAATGAGCCCAACAACGTTTTTTTTTTTCTCTCTTTGTCCTTGTCCATTAGACATAAAACTAGGAACTACAAAGAAAAGGGAAAAAATAATTATTGGGAAAGAAAAGGAAAAATTTACAAAGGTTTTTTTTAGTGGGCCCTAATGATATTGTTCTAGAGAAAAAGGGAAAGTCATTAAGAGGCTCTTCTTTTTCAATATGCCTTAACAATATCGTTCAAGGGTAAATTGGTCTTTTGGCCATGTACAACACCTTAATTCGATGTTTTAGTGTCTTTTTTATGATCAGAGTTAGTACTAATGTTTTTGTAAAAATCCTGCTTAATTTCATGATGGGGTAACTAGTGATCAAATAAACAGACCATTCATTAGAGTGGTTTTGTTTTTTACGCTAGCTATGGGGTTGGGACACCGAAGAGAGCCCACACATGTGTAAAAAGTAGCATTTCAAGGGTTCAATTGCTCTTTACCACTAGGGTAAGGAACCATTCTCGCATTAAAGTGGTCAAGTTTTCTAATAGGTGGGTCCATTGATAGAAGGTTTGGCAAGGGAGTATTAGGAATATTGTAGTTTTGTAGCAAGAGTAAGAGAAGGTCAACTTGCATTTATTTATCTTCAAAAAGATCTCCTCATTGTAATCTTGTCTCTAGGGAAAGAAGACTTTACAGCCAATAGCATTCTTTCGTCGCTTCGTTTCTAATTTTGTTCTTCCTACTATCATTTTAGTTTAAAAACATAGTATTTTACATGCTTTTTAGAAATTATCACAATACATTACCAAGAGGCCAGGACAAAGAGTAAATGTGGATGATTGTGAATATGTTCGACAACCTCAAGTGTAAGGTTGAGTAGTAGTAATATCATAATGAGTATGGGATTGATTCATAGTGAGTGATCAACATATGCAACTTGAACCTGTCCTAGAAACATTCTAAAACTAGCCTAAGAAAATGTATACAACCATTCAATACTATTTTGCTAAAAATTAAATTAAAGACACCAATTGCATCCAATTAAAAAGTTCCTAATCTAAAAATCCTATTCTATTAAGCTTAATCCAAAATACTGCATCCAAAGAAAATAACATCAAACAAACCAATCGAATGAAATAAATAGTAAAAAAAATATTATTAACTTGTTGGAAATTAAATGATAAAAATGCATTCTAGGAATTGGAGACTAGTCTTGACCTAAACATAGCAGGTGTGGATAGAGCAAGGCCCACTTCTCAAAATGGGGTTGTCAATCCAATTTTTTAAAAAGAACGAAGTTAATAAAAAATATCAATTAATCTCAGAATTACTTTTAACCATTCATTGGTCCAAAATTCATTCTTTTATTCACACTTGCATTGCCTCCAAGTATACAATGTATCTAGAGAAGTGAAAGCATAAAAAAAGGTTACTAAGCATAACAAATAGCAATAAAATTCTACATTAAAAGAAAGTTTTTATTAACTTCTTGTCACTTTTTACACATAAAATCAATTAAAGATTAAGAGAACTTCAACCCTTTTCCTAGAAAATAAAAGTACTATCCTACATAGTCATCTTCTTCAAAGAGCTCGAAAAATATGGCTCTTTGAAAAATACAGTAGTTGCAAGTCTTGAAAAAGAACCAAGAGAGGACTAGATGGTGGTGGAATGGTGGTGAAATGGGTTGCCAAGGGTGGTGGTTCAGCCCCTAAGGGTGGCTGCCCTTGGTGGAAAGGGATGCAAGAGAGAGAGGTGGAGAAAAGGAAGGTTGGACGCGTGGTGTTGTGGCCGGCTTAGTATGGGACGTCCCCCACTTGGTGCTCTATTTATACTTTTTTGAAGATATCTTTCTTCCTTTTGGTGAGCTTCTTTAACAATAAACTTGCTTAGGATCCAAGCTACAATTAGTGTAATGTGTGGGTGTAGTTTCAAAACATTTCTTCCTTTCTCTTTGGTTTTCTTCCTCGCCAAAAGCAAAATAGAACTTAGTGTATTTGCAAGAGTCCCACATTGGAAAAGTGCAAAACATTTGAGCAGTATATAAGTACTTCTTTGTGCCTTATACTTTAAGATATTTTGGGCTCTTTTGCTACAAGCCATATGTTCGGGCATGAGTCGTGATTGGCCCGAGGGGTTGGATCCGGAAATCATTTAACCGGGCACATGTCTACGATGGGCATCACACGTAGGGGCGTGTGTCGCTCCCCGATCCCGGGAAATGGGGATTAGAATGGGCTTTGTGAATACGTAATCACATAGTAATCCATACCATGTGAAGATATGCACGAATCACTACAAGGGAGATTTCACAGGAACGTGTGAGGTAAGACCAACAACACGGAAACCTGTGAAATACACTTGTAATGATCATAAGCAATGCATAGAGGAGAATATCATACCATCATATAATAAACTTAAGTCTTTTAATTAATCATTCCCATCATATACATACCCATAAACCTAAAACATATCTTATACACAATGTCTAGTTTAAACCATCTCCAAACATAGGACCCTAGTCACAATTGATTAATCTGACAAAATTACTTGAAGCTCTCCGTAGGATGACTAGTAGAAAGCATCGTCATCCTTCCATTCTTCTATACCCCGAGGTATCGTTGGAGCACCCTCCGGGGACGCATTGACATTCGAGTTGAGGTTTGAAGCTGTACTTGTAACACCAAGGGTAGCAGTATTAACACAACGGTTAAACAAATATAGAGATACATAAGATCAGTATACCGTATCAAATGAATTAAGATATATATAAATTAAAAGAAGGCAATAAACGTAAACTAGGCATGTTGTGCATGAGTAAACATGAGTAACGAATCATAAACGGAACATCATATACACTAGTTAGCATCCACGAGACTATATTCTCCCAAAAAAGAGCATGTCATTTAGAGAGAGCGTGCATATGGGTCATTAAGGGATCAGACTAGCTTTCCGAGGAGCACCAACAACTCCTCCATGGACTACTACAATAGCGACATATAGATACCTAAATTGGTCCCGTTGAACCTAATAAGGGCATAAGCGAAGTAGTGCCGACTCAACATATCAAACCCGACTCAAGTTCACATCTTTTATACATTCAGTCTTACTTATCATATCGTACGTAAGGAAGTTCCGATCTTAGGATCATATTCATTCGTAGAAATCAGAATCAGCAAAGTAACTGATAATTAAATATTGCATACTTAAATGAGCTAGAGAGCTCGAACCCTCTCAACCTTGGCTATACTCATTTTGGCAAACAAGCACGCACTCAGTAGAAGCTCCGACCCGATTCGTCTCAAGGTTTGCCAGGAAGAATGGGTACATGACCAGATCATGTTGAAAGTAAGGTTTCATACTATATGAATACATTTAAATCAAGAAGGTATCAAGGAAATTTACTGACCAACCCTATACTAGATAATCCGTAATCCCGAGGGCATTCAATATGATGTATTCATAAAACGTCCGGTGTCACTGTTTTACCAAATCTTGACATTACTTTGTGTATGCAAGGACACCTTTTCTTATGCCAACATCCATGACGTGACATCGAGAATTCATCCGGCAAATCGAAGGGGATAAGTGACAACTCTACACTCGTCCACCTTATCATTCGCTCACCATTGGGCTAGTTTAATTATGGAAAGAAAAAGGTGCTATATCTAAAGCCCTACATGGTCATTTAAATTCCCCAATATCTTAAGTTCCTAATGTTCTTACGGCTTAGCTGAGTGGATTAGTTTTTTCCTCAAGTTCCTTCGCATTTACGGTTTAACCGTATATTAACTTATGGCTTAGCCATTCTAAGCCTACAGCTAGGCTACGGCTGGTATACGGCTCAACCGTAGTACAATCCATGGCTTAGTCGTGGGTTAGCCGTAGAAGGAAAGTTGGATTTCAGGCTCTCAGGAAAGCTCTCCGTAAAATAGCTTACAGCTTGGTCACGGGATGGTTACCGCTTAGCCGTAGTTCATTCTACGGCTTAGTCAAGGGTTAGCCGTAGTACAACAATAGGTTTTGGTACTCTCCAGCTTTTGAGCCGTACACATTTACGGCTTAGCCGTGGTTTAGCTGTAAGCTTCAGAAATTTTGAAAGTGATTCTGAAGTTCGAACTCAATATAGAGTTTTAAATGAAAAGGTTACAGGGAGCTTCCTATGACCTCAAAATGCCACTAAGTATTATCCAATACTCACACAACACCCACATTACCTATTCATGCCCTAATTCATTCAATTAAACATATATATATACTTAAATCAAGAGAAATGAGTTGTAACTTGAAAATTAAAAGGATCATCTAAAAATAAAAAATTGTAAACACATATGCAGTATCATATATACTCTAATGCTTACCTTTTTCACAGTGCTTGACCTCACTAACTCCCCCTTGGTGTGTGGTTAGGGAAGACTTCAACAAAAGGATGGGTTCTCTACATGAAAGACATGCAAATAGTGAATCTAATTTGGAATGCATGCATGTTGCATGATTGAGTCTCCTTGACTCTATTGAACACAAAGAATTGAAATAGAGGTAGAGTTTTCACATTAGAGAGTTATAGCTTGAAGAAGAATGTGCCTCCAAGGAGAAAGATGCACAAGGGAAGAACAAGATGAAGAATAGAGGCTCTTACTAATGCATGCAAGGCTTCAAATCCTCATTTGCAGCTTCAAGTTGAGATGGAGGTGAAGAAGAATGGAGATGAGCAATGGTTCCGACGAAAACACAGAGGAAGAATGAGGAGAGACGTTGGGCTCTTCTTTTGGTCAATTTATTCTGCAGTTTTACATGCAAGCCCATTATTTGTGGAAAATTACGGTTTAGGTCAAATGGACCTCTATTGAGCCAAGATGAGTTCGGATCAAGTCGAGTCCAGCATGAAAGATGATCTACATGAAGAATTATACGAGATGCAACTAATGAAGGGTCAATATGATGCAAAAACAATTTACAAAAGGTTCCTTAACTACTTAGGTAAGGTTCGAACCCGGGCCAACGACCTATCTATGACTCAAGCCGCAAAGGGTTTGAGTTAAATTAGCCTAAATACATTTTAATTAATGTAAAATAAGATTAATTAATTTAAATCGAGGTTAGTTAGAATCAGGACCTTACAAGGTGCAAATCCCAGTTCTGCCTTAGGGGACCCATATTTTGATATAGAAATGGGGCAATTTTGTAAAAATTTCAAATTCAATTTTTTAAACTATTTTAAACGGTAAGTTTTTAAATTATAAAATTGATGGGGTTTTAAAAAATGAAATTAGAGCAAACTCTTCTTCTTCTCCTTCTCTTATTACCCTGTAGCTTCTGAGCATCCTTTGTCTACTGAAGTCCGATCTATCCTTGGTGTGCGACTAAGGTAGATCTACATTTGTGGGGCAGTTGTATTCTAGGGGCAGTTGCCGCTGAGTCCCTTCGCATCTGACTACGTGCCTCAGCCAATTGTTGAAGTCATTGATTCTTAATGATCTCTGAAAACAGCTTCGCCAATAGTCAATGCTGCTTTCCTGCACATCAATATAATTGTATTTTAACTCTGTTTTTACAGTAACCCTAAATTTTTGTGCTATATTTTCAACAGCTATGATACAAACTTAGTAGTTTTTTTTATAGAAAGTTGCTCAATAGATACAACTTTCCTCATTGGCATACTTGAGCTCCAAAACTTTCTAAATTGAGCAGTCTAGAAACTTCTTAAAATATTACACAATGGCCCCACACGAGCTTGAAAAAATCCTTAAAGATTTGAAATTCAAATTATTGCAATGCTGGTGGGAACCACATTAGACGTCCATAATGTGGCTGAAATCTCCCTTGTCTCTCTCCTCTTTCCTCCTTCTTTCCTTCTCTACTTGCTTGCTCCACAATCTTTCTATTTTCTTTGATCTTTTCTCTCCAATTCATATTTGAATTTAAATTTCATATTCTAAAAGATAATGCAGAATTTTAAACCTTTGCAACAAATTGGAGTGGGCTCCCTTGGGCTTCCACCTTGGGATTCATACCCAAGGTGGTGTGGGTCTCATGTGGTCTCTTTTTCTCTTGAATTTCTCTTTCGTCATTTCTTCTCTTCTCCAATTTCTCTTCAACTTCTCTTTTAATTCTCCTCAAAGTGGTTCTACAAAAAATAAAATAAAATTCAAAAATTAGCATTTTATGTAGAAAAGAATAATACACTGCATGGGATCCAATTCACAACATATGAATGCATACGAATATACCATGTTCATCGATTTTTCATGCTTTACATAGTGGTGTAAGAAATTAATCATTTTATGTGTGAATCTTAAGATATAAGTTATGATATTAGGATAACGCAAAAGAATAATTTCATGAAAACATGCAAATTTCCAAAATTTTTTGGACATTTTGACTAACATTCAACATTGAATGTTCAAATGCACAAAATCATGAAATCCAATAAAAAAATGATGCAATTTAACCTAAATATGTCCATATTTCTACATGAAATGATGATGAGATTATGCAATTATATGACCCTATCAGAATACAAGAACATAAAGAAAATAAAAAGAACTTTAATTTAAAGGAAGGGTATACACTAATCCATTAACTCATGCGTTTGAATATCTCCCACGATGGGAAAACAGTAATAATTGGAACAGCTCCATATGGTTTGTACATAAATGACTTGAACACATACAAGTCAAATATTTAAGGCATGAACATGATAAAATAAAACAAAAAAAAATAAAAATAAAAATAAAAAAGTACACTAGGCTTTTTCTTAAAAAAAAAATCATCAAACCTTGGTCTCTAATTCCTTTTTTGTCCCATCCATTTATTTAGTAGTCTTATCTTAAATGTGCATGCTCGTAGGCTTCTTATTCTAGTGTAGAAGTGCAACCCATTTCTCCATGCTTCATAAGCATCCCACTAAGGTCAGAGGTGGACTTTACAACTGCCAACTGCTTCTGCCATTGCATGGGCAAATACATATCGAAATTTTGGATCAAACCTGCTTCATAGGAGTGAAAAATTAATAGTGCAGCCTAAAGACCTGTTTGAAAAATATTTATCTATACAAAATAGATCAATATGATATATATCTCTTCCAAATTGAGCAGTTTGAAATAAAAGTTTTACAAATAGATTGCTTTGTAAGAGGAAAAAACTAATTGGAATAACCATTTTAAAAATTCAATAGTAATCAATTTTTATTAATATCTCAAGATTTACAAAGAGTCGGAGCTGATTTTTAACCTTGTAGCCTTTTAAAGCCTTCCAAAGAGGATCAACAATTCATATTGCAGTTTTGGGCTCAAATAAGCACGAAAATGCATTTATAATGTTTTGTCATTTTTCACAAATGTCAAAATCCATGACAAATCAACGGCTCAAATTTAACCCACTAGCGATGTTTGGGCCTAAAAATATTTTCAATGGTTTGGACCATAATTTGATTGTCCATAATTAAAAGCAAAAAGGAAAATACGGACAAGCTAAAAATCCTATGAAAGTGACTACTTTTGGCCTAAGCATATCTGGTGGTTCTCGGTTCTTCATCAATTTGTCATGACGTATAATGAATCACACGCTGAAGTTTGAACTCATAGTGACCTTCACCTTTCCAAAAGGAACAAACCATTCAGTTCATGATTCTGGGGCCAACGGAAGTCCATAAATGCATATATAAGGTTGTCCTAACTTTTTCACAAATATCATTGGATTTTTTATGATCAACAGCTCAAATTTAATGCACCGGCTGTGTTTGGGCCTATAAAGATTTCCAATGGTTTGAATGGTAATTTCTAGCCCACTACTTAAAAAAAAAAAAAGGAAAACATGCAAGCTAATAATCACATGGAAGTTGTTTTTTACCTGAACATATCTAGTGGTTAGCAGTTTTTCACTAATTTCTCAAGATTTATAATGTATTCGGGTGTAAATTTTGAATCCATTATGAAATTTACCCTTTTAAAGGATAAATGGTTTGAATCGTGATTTTGGAGCCCACAAAACTCTAGAAATGTAGATATCAAGCCCTACATTTTTTCACAAATGTCTCAATATCCATGAGAGATCAATGGCTCAAGTTTGACCCACTTGCCATGTTTGGGCCTATAACAATTGCCAATGGTTCTGATCATCATTTAGTGGTCAACAGTTCCACAAAAAAAAAGGTCATGCTAAACGCCACTTGTGTTCTCTTTAAAAAGGGGAAGTTCGAGGGGCGTGAAGTGCATCCCAACGCCCTTTTCTAACAAATGAGAAAGGACACGGGACAAAGAAACAAGAATGTCACTCTTTTCTACTTTTCAATTGCGAATTTATTTTTCGTGAGTTCTTTTGCATTCTAACCTCTTTGGTGCAAGCTGTTTACATATATTTTATTTGTATAGCTCCCCACTTGGCCTCGAATGATCAACACTTAGTAAAAAACAAATGGCATATAAAGTACATGAAAGTTTGCATAAGAAAAGGAAAACAAAGAAAGAGATGAAAACAAAGAAAGAGATGGCCGACTGCTCAAGAGAATAGCTGACTATCTAAGTGTGGTGGCCAATCCTGCATGTATGGAGTATGTGCCATTTTTTTGTTTTTCAAGTTAATCGAATAATCATCGTAAGCTATCAGTTGCTTTCCTTAGATATGAAATCCCAAGGGGAGTTAAAATGAAAGATCTACGGTCATGGTTGCTCTAATAGATCGCTTATCGTGTTATACCAATGGGTTGTCCATGGTTGTATCCACATCTCTTTCTACTCTTAAGTGAAGGAGATGAAAAAAAGTTTTGAAGGACTTGTCTTTTTCAGAGGTCATTCAAGTCAAGGCACTATCCTTCTGATCATTTTCAGAAAATCAAATACCTTGTCTTTGGTTTTCAGTGTAGAAGAAGTTGAAGAATTGAAGTCTTCTTGAGGGGAACTTGAAGATGCTAAGTGGATGCTTAGCTGTTGATTCCTCTAGGTTGTGTGGATTGTGTTTGCAATGGACGACCAAGGGGGTATTTATAACCCTCAGAGGTCTTCTCTGGGCATTTGTGGAAAGGACTAAATTGAGCAAAAATTTGTGTAGGAGGGTAGCCAACTGTGCATTTTGCATGGTCAACTATCCTCCTGTAGTCAGCTGTGTGAGGTGGCAATTAGATTTTTGTCTCTTGAATCATATCAATTAGTTTCAAATTAGCTAGGGAATAGTTTGATCTTGTCTGAATTGGCTACTTGATGAGCTATTAGAGATTGTGATGGTTGCTTACTAGTTTGCTTTAGTCGGCCATGCATTCTTCGCCCACTGGATTGTACCATCGGCCACTGTGCAGTCAGCCATTGTTTTTGTGTTAGTGTGTCACCGCACCACTTTTTCTTCTTTTTTTGAAGTTCTTTGACTTGTTTTCTTTTCTAAACTTCAAGGGATCTTTTTGTGCTTTGTCCTTGAGTTTGTTGTGGTTTTGTTTTGTTGTGTTTGAGCCATATTCGAGTCTTGACCTTACTTTTGCGTAGTTGATTTGCTTGTAGATTTCTTCTAAACATTTTTATATGTCAATGACATGAAGTGACTACTTTTTTTACCTAGCATATCCAATGGTTCCCAACTTTTTTTTTCCTTTTTTCAATATCTCAATATCTACAATGAGTCAGGGGTTGAGTTTTGAACTTTAATGATCTAAACCATTTAGGGGTCAAATTTTAACCGCTGATTCATCACATAATTTGAAAAAATTGCAAAAAAAAAAACCTCTAAATAATAAATTTGGTTCTCCATATTTTTTGTGGGCGCCTGAATCACAACTCAAATCATTCATCCTCTTTGAAAGGGTAAAAACAAGTAGGGGGAAGTCAAAAGTTTTGTCTTGATTGATTGTAGATTTTGAAATTTTTGATAAAAACATTGAACCATTGGATCCACTTAGATTGCAATGTGGAAATGACAATAGAATGGGTATTTATGGGACTCAATTGCATATGGAAAATGAATCAATTATGCATCGTGTGATTCATTTGCACATGTGAATCATATTCCTACCATGCGTTGAAGCCAAACCACCCCCAAGGAGACCTTTCCAGGCGCCTGCCCATCGGTAATTAGCATCTAAGTAGGCCCTACGAGCCATACTCCATATAATGATATCAGAAGTATACACTCTTTTTATAGAACATTCCATATAATATTTTCTAGGAAGAACTTGGTTTTTTAGGTCCTTACACAACTTGTTTGCCACCCGTAATTGCAGAGATGCCAAATAAAATTACCATTTCTCCTTACTGGCTTTAAGTAATTGTGGTAGAAGTTTGGCCTGTTTTGGCATAATTTTGGGAATATTAACGTTACCCTTACATGCTAAGAATGAATGACAAAAAACAATGTTTGGCTGACGGTTAATGAGAGAGATAATGTAGAGAATTAGAAAGAGGTGGAGATTAAAAGTGAGAGATTTTATAAATGTGTAAATGGGGGCATATTGTGTGAGAGATTGCAGACATTTTTTTTATTTTGTAATGAGGGAACCTGCCAACCCCCCTTACGGTTAATCATTGGAAAAACTCCAGATACACACAATCACCCACAAGCTATATTTATCGAGTAAGTCCTTACAAAGGTTCGACTAAGGACCTCCAAGTCACTCCAGGACTTTCCCACCACTCAAACATTTTAAGTGTAGGTTAAAATGTAGAAGAATTAAAGAGAGGTAGGAGATTAAAAAGGAAAGATTTTGTGGATGCTTAGAAGGGGGCATTTTGTGAGAGGATGTTTGTCAAACAAAATCTTTTTAATTCTTTCTTAGCCAAACAAGTTTTTCTTATTTCATTCTCAAAATCAAACTTTCCCAAATATTGAAAATATTACTATGTATTTATCCCTTACCATCGAGTGAGGCATACTTTTTTTTTGGAAAAGTATTAATATTCAAAAAGACAAAACCATTACACCTCATCATACTTTTTTGACCTTATTAGGTCAAAAAGTGAAGTGTTCCTCACTTTATAGTGAGGAATGAATACATAATAATCTTCCCCCCCAAATATAATGCCAAACAAGCGAGTTTTCCATCTTGTATCCAAAATTTTTTTTATTTGATTTATATATACATTAACTTTTTAATAAATAAATTATAAAGAACAAATAAACCCAAACACATAGACCCAATAAACCAGCTAAACTAGTGAAATGACACCACTTAAATCTTGCTTTCACAGGCAGTTCCTTATGTCCGGGCCCAATTCTTCACTCACCAATCACTAGTCGGTCCACTCCACATAGAGCGCGGTTCTCCAAAATTCAAATGCAGATGCAAGTGCTCAAACATTACACTGCGAGTCCTCCACTGTCTTCCTCGACATCCCCAGAAGAATCTGCTATCAAGCAAGCAAGGGAGAAAAAGAAGATGATGGATCCTGTCATCTGCAACAATATGCTTCCTTCACATCCTTCTTTCACCGTTCCAGATAACCAATTCTCCCAAGATCCCATCCTTCCATATCTCTGGTACTTGCTTCTTCTCTCTCTCTCTCTTCTTGCTCACATATTTCTACATGTCTCATCAATGCATTGATCGATTGTTTCTTTTTGCCCAGCGCCATCAAGACCGCTCTCCAAGATCTCCTCCAAAACCCCAACACGGCCCTGCATCTCAACTATCTCCTCGACAACTGCATTCGCAACTTCCAGGGCGAAGATCGCTACCGGAACGATATCAGATTTCTCAAAGTCTGGATTCTCCATGTATGCGATTGGAATCCCTTCCAACATTGGTTTTTTGTTTGGTTTTCTATCGATTCGCACTGACCCAGATTTTTTTCAGGCGGATGCAACCCAAGATTTTGAAAGGGTGTTTCGGGTGTTGGAGGAGAAGAAGATCTGTGTCGGTCATTCCCTGCTGTATGAGTCCTACGCCGCGTTCCTCGAAGCGAAAGGGAAATTGGTTGAGGCACATGAGGTCTATCAGTTGGGAATTTCCAGGTTGCATTTCAGGCTGTTAATCTACTTCAATCATGGTTTTAAAACTTGGGTTGATAGAGGATCGCTGATAAACGCCGCTACAGCGGATGTAATGGTTGTAATGGCCATCTCTTAACTACCATAAAATTAAAAATCTGACCAATTCTCAATGTTAATGGGTTTTAGGGAATTTTAGAGTTAGATTAACCCTTTGAACAATAAGCTAAAACCTGTGGTTTTGAATGGTTTCTTAATTCTATAGGTGACATCAACTGATTGTATCAAGTGGTTTTGGCCATTTGATAGAGCCATCGCCAATTTTAGATGGCCTGCTTATTCTCATCATTTGCTTAGATTTTTTACTATTTCCTTTTCTTGTTCCCCATTGGGGTGGTAGGAATGCGGTGCCGCTCGAAAGTCTAAAGAAATTGCATTCCTTGTTCCTAGGCCGAATGCAAAGGATTGTCAAAGCTTGTTCTCTTGATAAGGTATTATTATCTGGAATTAACTCAATATTATTGCTTGGTAAATGTATAAGCATTTTCACTCTTAATAATCATGTTGCATTTTTGTTGGAAAGTAATTACGTTGCCTGCTTTCTTTTTTTTTTTCCATGTAGCTAGTCATGTTGCCTATTTGCCAATTATAGAAAAGAAGGAGGTCCCTTTTTATGTAAATGAGGATGCTTGACGTTGGGGATTTCAGTTGATGTTTCAACTCATTAAAAGTGTGCAATATTGAATCTATTGATTGGTTTGACTCATATACATGTATTTTGTGTTCCTTTACGTATATTGGGTATTATTATGCTTAATGTATGAAACATTGTTACCTTAAATATTTCTCCAGCTGGATGAATAACTAGGTTCCTTTTTTCCTTAAGTAGTTTGTCCTTTCTATTCACACATGGGTATTAGGGCCTAATTGCTGGTGCAGTTGCAAATAAAATTGCAAGTAAACTTAATTTCAACCCCGGACCAGCTGAGGTCCTCCTAGGACTCGGGAACTTCTCATTTGCATCCAACAATATGTATATATTTGTGAGAAAGACCTCAAAATGGAAAAAAAGAGCTTTAGTTTTTCAACCAACGACCTGATTCTGGAATTTTTTTTTAATTTCAATTTGAAATCATAAATTTTCAACTATTTTATTAAAGGCAACTAAGTTGTTCGACTAAATAACCAAGTGTAGTTGCATTGCACCCAATATAGAATAATGTGATAAACTGACTCAGGTTCTTTAAAACGAGCAACATATCTTGTGTCGATATGTAAGGATTTGCATTATTACTTTTATTTTGGAAAAGTAACTGTAAAGTTTACTAAGTCAAGAATAGCAATATAGGAGGGTTGTACTTTTCTAAACAAAGCAAGCAAAGAAAAGAAAGCTATGGTTAAGAAAAAAGTTGCAAGGAAGGAAAACACACACACACACACACACATAGTGCCCAGAATATTCTAAGGTTTGTCAACAGTCTACTCCATCCTTACCCTATAAATCTTCTACCTCATTAGCCCCTCTTATTCTATGTTAGAAAACAACTCAAAGTGGCTACTTAGATCTCTAGTCTCATTGATTGTGATATAGAGCCTCTATCTTTAGCTCCTTCGACTCTGATTCAAAGTGGCATGCTCTAATACCACAACTGCCTTACAGATCTCAAGTAATTTTAATTTAAATACACAAAGGTCTGAGAATTTGTGGAAGAGAATAAAAGAAAGTTAAGGAAAAGAAGAATGGTTGTCAAAGTTTTGATTGTGTGACAATCCTTCTATATTTTTATCTTTGGAGAATTTTAAAATATAGAAAACCTTAACTTTTAAAATCACAATTCAGTACTAGACTTTCTAAAATTATAGAAAAGTTCCTGCTGCTTCACAGTAATTATGATGCACATACAATATTACGGAGTTCATATGCTGCCTTTCAGTAACTGTATCCCTTATTCCTTTGACAGAATGCTGAATCCTCATCACTCATTTTTAAGGGCATGTTTGGCAAAGGGGTAGGGTAAAGTGGAGTAAAGTTAAATTATGAAAATTCAAATTTCCCCCCTTCTTTTTTTTTCAAAAATTCAAATTTTCATCATCTTTTTTCAAAAAAAGTCAAAAAGTCATCACTAAACAACAAAACAATCAATACTTTTTATACAAAAAGTTAAAAAGGTTCCATATCAAACAACTAAGAACAAAAAGTCATCATAATCCAATCATATATTATTCTTTCTTGATTTTGGATTTACTTTACCTTACTTTAACCTATCCCTCTCCCAAACATGCCCTAAGGAAAAAACACTCAGTCTAGGGACCTGACTGGTCAAGGCCGAGTTTGAGTTGACTCGGCCAAGTCCCAATTTAAAAAAAAAAAAAATTTGTTGGCTGAGTAACATAGGACTCGGCCGAGTCCCATAATTCGAGTCTGAGTCCCACAGGATCCAACTTGTTTAGGGCCAAGTCCGAGTTGACTTGGTCCGATTTTTTAATCCATGCTTATATTACAATTTTCCATCCCTACCATGGAATTACTTGAGGTAGTGAGAGCACTATTTATTGACATAGTAGAATATGCAGTTGCATTCCAATTTGGTCTCGATACCAAATCCCGACAAGTTTCCTTGATATGCAACTACAAATAAGCCCACTTACAAAAGGGACTATTTTATCCAAGCAAAATGCATAGTTGAGACTGTTATGGGGCCATATTGATTATGGAACTCATAAACATATTTCACGATCATAGGCTTCTAGGAATTGCTGTGCTTGGTCCACCAAGCTATGATGCACTCATACTTCAAAATGGGCAACGTATTGTATTGTATCGTCTCTAATACTTCACTTTTTATGTGTAAAATTTGTGTTCTTGTCATGTCCATGGTGTGTCTTAGCCGTATTTGGACATCATAGTGACCAAGCAATCTTTTAGAATATAATTGCTTTCTGATTAGGATATGATTAAGTATTTTATTAAATTGCTGTGAAGAATATGCTAATTTAAGGATCACAAATTAAAAATCCATTTTATGTCTTTTTGGTCTTAGTTTACCACCATTAACATTAAGTGAGTTTTTTTTATAAACATTTTTAGTTTTCTAGACTTATTCTCTAACAATTGAAACTTTTAATAACCTAATTGAATTATTAGTTTATGCATTCACAAATTGTGTATATCATCCAAGATATCTTTCATGTGAATCTTTTATGGCTAGGGCTTTGTGCCCTTTTAGTTTGGAGAATGACTACACAGACAATGCCATACCCCAAAAATGATTTGGGGCCTTCTTCTTCTTCTTCTTTAAAGACATATAAACAAATAAAAAAATAAAAAATAAAACCACTTGTAGTAAAACCCACCACCCTGTGCATTGTCATTTGGCCAATTCATAATCCAATTAAAGCTGGTCCAACTGTTGGACTCTTCAGCTAAACAAGGAGTAGACCGATAATGTAATTTAAGTGCTTTGACATGTAGTTTTATCGGGGTTCAGATGGCTTGGTCTATATCTCTTGTACAGTCTCCCAATTGTTTTCTGCTTTGAGCATAGCTCTTGTACTATCTTTTTAAATCAATATATTAATGTTACCTTCTTAAAAAATGTGCTTTTACATATCAATCCAATGGTAGGGCCGTGCCCACTCTAAGAAATCTTGGCTAATGCTAATTTATGGATGGTAGTGTTTATGAGCAATTTAGATCCAAGAGCACAAGAAAAGAATTTTGGGTGGTAACGTGTACCCATTTCTCCATGTTTTTAGCCAAGAGATTTTCTAAAAAATTTCCTTCTTTCTTTATATAAAGAGGTACTTCAATTGAATTTATTTCAAATTCCCTTTGTAGGTCGATGCTGACAAATATCTTCTGCATGGAAAAATTATCATTAGCCCATGGTCCAGTTCCAACATTGATGAGCTAATGCAAAAGATACATACGCAGAGTCTCAAGAGCAAAGTGAGATAATTAGATAGTTTCATTGAGTTGCTATAGTTTGAAACTCTAAACAATTGAAACCTTTTCCTGGATATCTATTTTAGGGATACCACAAGAGTGCTAAAGCATATTCGGGGAAGATACCATTATCGTCTTTGAAAAAGTTTTCAAGGAATAAGCTTATTGAGCTAGGTACTATTTGTATACCATGCCTTTTGCTTTATTACTATCTTCATTTCATTTTGAAGATGATTTAAACTTATCATATGATGATGACATCCTTCAGTGTATTGGTATTGGCGTGTTGAGCTTATCTTGTCATACTTCAATAATTTTTTGTTTGATGTTGATTCATTTAGTCTGAAAACATTCATGATAATATGAGTCTATGTTTTGTGGCTAATGCATAAGACAACGTGTGTCTTATTAGCATTTGACTGTTATGTTACAATCATTCTATGTATTATGTTGATTGATTTTGTTTGAGTTAAACATTCATGGTGATATGAATTTGTATTTTGTGGCTAATGAACAAGACATGTATCTTATGAATGCTTGAATGTTCTTTTTCTCAACCAACTTTAGAAAAGTCTCCAAAAAATAAAAGTCATCATCATCCTCCTTAGGCTTTAATCTTTTGTAGAGTGAACCTGTTGGATCTTATTTTCTTTCTTAGAACACGTTTTTGAAAAGAGAATTAGGATTAAAGGGGAGAGGTTGAATGTATAAGTGAGAGATCTTCCTATAGCCTCTTGAAGAGATAATTAACTAATCCTATTGACTTGATGATGATGCTGTCAAATAGATAATGGCATGTTATGAGTTGATAGGGGCAGCAGAGAGCCATACCATGTTGAGGCCTCCATGAAATTCCATATGGATGTGATGGAATGAATCAAGTGACTTACTCTCAAGCTGAAGTCTTACAATTGGACCATGCCAAGGCCAAAAAGGTCAACACACTTTTAGCATCATTGCATTGATTTTTGTGTTTGTCTGTATTTCTTGGGTCAAATGATGTCCAAATGTTGTGATGAATGGATGCTTTGGATTTATTTTCAATTGCCTTTCTAACAAACACAAGTTTGCATGAATTATCTTGTATTTGTGTGTTTTGGTGGTTATATGCTATTTTCATGTGTATTGGGGAGCTATCTTTAATTCTCAGAAATTATGTGTCAAACTCAACCCACTTGTGAAAGCCTCCTAGCAAGATAAGTGGTTGCTTCCTGGTTTTTATTTCTCCTTTTCTTCTCTTTCTTCGTGTCTCCTTTTCTAATCTGCCTCATCCCAAACCTTGGCATCGGAGTGAGATCCAATGAAAGCAGTTGTTGGAAAACTAGGGTCAACTTCGTCCACAAGAAGATCATGGAACAACCAGTGAAGAAAACCATGCCACACACTTTTTTGAATTAACTGAGTTTTGGAGATAATTAACTTTTAGATTGTGTTTGGACTTTGGAGGGGGAAAAGATTGATTTTCCAAGATTATGTTTTTGAGTTTTGTAAGCGCTGCAATCAATTAGGAGGGATTGGATCCTCTTTTTTAAAGAAAAGGAAGTATTTAAATATTTGGATCAACCGAAAAAAGTGCCATTTCAGTTTGATAAGTACTTAGAAAGTAGTGATGTGATGAAATCAGTCTTTCATTTCAAAGCTAGTCATTTTTTTTTCCTTTTTTTGAATTTCCATGCACTCTACTTGGTTCAACATGTGGGGATTTGTGTTTTATTTATTTATTGAAGTGTTTAAAGGATGTTGATTAATAGAGCTAACCAAGGCGTCAAACTAGGTCCTCCGACCCCACAAGTCTCAGCTAAAATCTTCTAGAAGGAAGATCTACATGATTTAGTTGACAGTTGACTTTTGATTGATTGCCCAATTAGTGGGAACCTTTGACTGTAATTCTCAAGTTGCTTAACCAATACACCGAAAATATGTTGGCATTAAAGGTGTGATAAACTAACTACTTTAACACAACAGATGATTTTGTGGAAAATTTCACTGTCCTGAGGAGACAATCCTCCCTCCCTTGTATCAAGTTACTTAAAATACAGCTTTTGTCAAGCTAATTACAATCAGGTACAGCTAGGATAATCTAACATAGAAGGAAATAACAATATTTACAATTTATACTATGACTAAGTTCCCCCATGTGGGTTTTCATGGTATGTTGGGTCAAGACTCATTTATAATACTAGTGGGTCGACAAGAGGAATAAAATACATGGGCTAATGTTAACAGTAGGATGGCCAGAAATGGCACATGAAATGTGAGAATGTGAGTTGATGTGGCCTAAAGTCTTATTAGTTCTTTCAAGAGTGGGTTTTACACGTAAAGGCCTAATTGCGTTACATTGTATGCTGGCACAACATATAGCATTTGATCCAGTCTATCATGGCCGACTATAGCACATTGAAAATTGTCACTTCATTTGGGAGTATGTTAACAACAAAGAAACAAAAAGGGCATGGTAGATATCTATACACACAAATGACCAACAAGCAGATTTTCTCACTGTTGTGACCAAGAAACAATTGTTTGGTTTTATTTCAAGCCATGGTAGATATCTATGCACCACCTTTAGTGAGAGTGGTGAGAACCATAAGGACTTTTTTTTTTTTTTTTTGTAATTTCTCGAAATCAAGGACTGTTTTATGATCATGTAAGTCAATGGGTTGTTTTTAAATTTTAGAAGAACTTACTAAATTTAATGAAGTGGTTGCCTAACCCTAATTGGAACATTTTATTTTGTTACTTCCTCAAATCTTCTTCCATCTTCTCCAATTCTCCCTCAAGGCCTGTTTGTTTGCATTGAAATACATGGGAATTGAATACATAAGATTCATGCCATTCCATTCGTGGTTAAAAATTAAGGTCAAAGGTGAATTTTAAAAAATGAGCATAAAAAACCTTTCTTTTTAGAGAAATAGAAGCAAAAGGTTGGAAATGAACTACTAGGATTATGCTGGTTTTTCATTCCCCATCTTCTTTTAATTCTATTTCTCTATAAGGAAAGCTTATGTGATTTACATTTTTTTAAATCCATCTTTGGTCTTCATTTTTAACTATTTATGGTATGAATTCTATGTATTCAATGCAAACAAACAGGACCTCAGTTTTTGAATTTTTCAAACCTTTTTATTGAATCTCTAATTTCTCTCTAGGAAAATTAGTTCAAAATTCTTTCCTTCTTTGCACAGAAAGATGTCATCCTAAATGGTGGTAGGCAACATGGAAAATTTAAGTGACTTTCCTCTGTATCATGGAATCCTCACTTGCACAAACAAACCCTAAATAAGTTTAAACTTAATGGAAAGTAGACTTTGAAGGCACAGATTATTGGTTAAACATGTGCTCTAGATATTTCTTACATTAAACAATGGGAATGTGGTTATTTTTGTCTTTGGCTAGACTGGTGTAGGTGCTCATAGTCTCAGTTTATCTTTCGCTAGAAATTGTGTTAGCATGCTATTGTCCATCACTACTGCATTTTTTTTTTTTTTGAACTTTTATCTGATCAAATATTTTGAGTTCAAATGGATTTGTTAAAGGTTGAAATTTCTTTTATACCTGTAAGAGGTTTTGAACTTACTTTTTCTCTATAAATTGTGTTAGCATGCTTTTGTCCATCACTACTACAAATTTTTTTTTTCTTTTGAACTCTTATCTGATCAAATATTTTAAGTTCAAATGGATTTGTTAAAGGTTGAAATTTCTTTTATACCTCCTTTAGTACTTTGATATACCTGTGTGTGTCTCAAGTTGCACTCTATAAGAGGTTTTGGACTTACTTTCGTTGGTAGGAAAGCGGTCTTGAACATGTTATCCTTTTGCCATGGAATTTTATGGAAGAACTAGTTATTTCTAAGAAATTCCATTAGATAAATGATTATTTTAGTGGCACCAAACTCTATTTTCGTTCTTTTATGGGAAATCAACTAAGCAATTATCTGTGGCATAAATGTTGTTTTATTTGTAGGTGGGATTAAGTATCTGATCAAGGGTTGCTCAGGTCAAGGTGGATTTGCTCAAGTATTCAAAGCTTTTGTGGATAGTAACCCTGATGAAGTTGTTGCACTGAAGGTCACTGCAGTCTATCTTTTCTTTGTTCCTCCTTGACTAATTTTCCTTTTCAATTTAAAGTAGGCTATCATCTTCTTCAATATACTCACAGATACAAAAGCCTGCCTTCCCTTGGGAATTTTATATGTACCGACAACTTGATAAACGCATCTCAGATGAGGAAGTAAGCCATTTGCTTAGATTTGTTTTTCACTCAAGTCACCAATGAGATTTAATTTTGACTTACTCCTAACTGTGCATTGTCAGAGACCAAGTTTTGGGTTTGCTCATCGAGTGCATATCTATGCTGACTGCAGCATACTAGTTTGTGACTATGAAGCACACGGAACACTTCAAGTCAGTGCATTGATTTAAGCTAATTAGTCCCTGGGACACTTCGATGTGACTTACTCCATTGTTTTAATCCAGTTGTCAACTTTATTATACACATTTTCTGCAGGATGTTATAAATTCCTATCTGGTGATTGGCCAGTGGATGGATGAAGTGCTATGTATTTATTACTCCATAGAGATGCTGCGCATGCTAGAAACATTGCACAATGTTGGCATCATTCATGGTGATTTCAAGCCTGATAATTTGCTTGTTCGCTACGCAAGGTAATTTCATTTCTTGTTTTTGTTGATAGTGGGGTTGTAAGTTATTCTTTTTATAAGATATTTCATTCAAACGGCATAACATGAAAGAATTTATAACTTTGTTCCTTCATCATCCATTATAGAATATATGAAATTTCACTTCTTATTTGTCTGGATGCCACAATAGAAATACCTTGTAAAAATTGCCCAGGTTAAGGTTCCCATCTCTTGATTTTTGCTCCAACATGCTTTCCTCAATAAGAAGGAGCTTGCTTAGACAATCTTTAGCAGCCTTTTCATCTATCAGAAGAGCAGTACTACCTTGAGAGTCAGCAAGTTTTGATTGAATGCCCTCAAGAGATGTTCTCGCCTTCATGATGCATTGAGAAATCTGAAATCTGAAGTTAAGATTTATGCTAGTTTCTTAGAGCCTTTTTAACACAGTCAAGCTTTTTAACATCTGTGAACATCAGGGAACAATTGAATCTAGTAGGGCTTATGATAACTGGCAATAATCCCCCTTTTCTGGCAATATTTGTCTGTCTTCCTTGAAGATGATAACTGGCTTATGATCAGAAAGACTTCAATTAAGGAGGGTCCTCTTCAAGTTGTACATGCTTTGGAGGAAATGATGATCGAGTAGGTGCTTGGTAAAGTTTGCACTCTATTCGGTAGCTGCCTGTAGATGAGTTGGACCAGGAAAATTGGGAACACACCCCACCCCACCCACCCCCCCCCCCCCCCCCCCCCCCCCCCCCCCGCGCAAGAGGAAATTCAACCAAACCACAGTTGTCTATGCAGTTGTTAAAACATTGCATTTATGTAAGGTTTGGAGTGGTACCACCTACTTTCTCTGTGGCCCATCTTACAGCACTGAAATCACCCATCCCTAACCCTGCTTGAGAAATGGATTTAGCACATTTTGCTAGGAGTTACAAAAGTTGCTGCCTCTCAAGGTATGAGGTTTCTCCATAGCATAGATGATGACAGTTTCCTTAGAGAAAGTTGTTTTGCAGTGGACATGTTGAAGGGAATCTTAGAATTTTTTGGACTCCATCTTATCCATATTCTAGCAGTTTTGGACAGCTGAGAGTTGCAATCTAGCCAGCTTGGGGGAAGATAGAATCTCTAACATTAATGATATTATTCTCTTTGACCTTAAGTCTCAATCAGACTGGCAAAATTGAGATTGAGTTGAGCTTTATTGCACCTGATTTCTTGGTGCATGGAGGCCCTGTTTAGGCCCCTCACATTCCGTTTTAGGAAATTCATGAACAGTTTTCGTAGGTAGCTCTGCGGACTTCCTATCTAAATCTCCAAGGACATGGACTTCTGCTTTGTGTGTGTGTGTGTGTGTTTTTTTTTTTTTTTTTGGGTGATGTCTTGTAAGTAAACTGCACAACTGTGGCATGGTTCTGTTGCCTTCCTACTTTGAAGTCCTCATGAGCTTGGGTTTTCCAAGTTGATTTAATAACACCTCCATGTGATGTGCTGGCTGAATTTTTGTTTGCCCTCTGTTGTTTTTGCTCAGTTTTTGGGACCCAATTTTTTTGGTCATTGTAGGTTTTTTCTCCTGGACAGCACAGTTTATATCTGGTTGAAGTCTTGCAAAATGTACAAGCTCTTGGCTTCAATGGGTATTCAACCTTCTGTTCAAAAGACGTTCCTTTACAATCAATGACCAAGGAGTCTGGAAGTTCTTTTCAACTTCCTCAAATAGTACTCTAGCAAATGCTAGTCTCTTCCCTGTTGTTGTACAGTGATTTATATATGGCGGCCAATGCAGCTTGCAATTTTGGAAAGTCCTTAGATGACACGGCTGCTAAGTTTCGAGTTAGGAAACTTCACCCATATTGGAATGGGTTTTATTTCCTCCTTTTGTAGACTGTCATTAGCTCATTTTTTTAGAGCCAAGGGGTGTCCATTGGCAAACCAAGATTCCTTTTCCAGAAGCCTTCAGCTTTCCTCATAGGATTTGAATTTGAAAAGTAGAAGCCATTTTGTAAAGTATGAAATTCTACAGTTTCCTGTGTCTTCCTGGTTTTGTCCTCAACAATGATGGCTTTGGGATTACACACTATGTACGGCAAGGACATGCTATAGACACGACAGGGACACAATTTTACATATAAAAAGTGAAGTATCGGATGCGATACAACCATGGATGAAAATCACGGTATTGGTCGATACCAAAAACTGATACAATATTGATATCGGCCGTGGTTCACTATTCATTATGGTCGCCGCAGTGTGAATTTTTTTAATAAAAAATTAAAAAAATATCCAAAAAATACAAAATATTAGAAAAGGCTGGAAAACATTGTTTTTTTTTCATTAGTAACAAGTATAAATCAAATTATTGGTCCCCCTAAGTTATGACATCTTATATCGCTATCATGTCTGAAATTGTGATTTTTTGTTTTTTTGTAAGAACTTTAATTATGACTTATGAACTTTCTATTAATGTAAAATTTTAGAAAATACAGCTTATTTGTAATTTATATATAGTGTTGGTATCTTGTATAGTATATACCCTTACATGATTCATTAGTTATCACTCATCATCCATCAATAATCACTCAATTATCAAGCAAGTTGTGGAATTCAAGAACATGAACATTAATATAGCATATTACATAATTATAGTAAAGTAAATCATAAAGCAATTGGAGAGAATGAATGCACACCCTAATTTCAAGTGGAGTGTCGCCCAGGCTCGAGATCATTGTCATCATCATTTCTTCTTCTTTGGCATGGGTTATAACAATATGATCCAAACTATTTCATTGCACTCCCATACCCTTGGCCATATTGATATTATTACTGAGGAACGAAGATCCCTTCATAGTATGATGAGCTATCCCCTCATTAGATTGAGATGACTAGGGGCCAAATTTAATTCAAAAAATTGATGAGGAATAAAAATAGCTTGTTGGGGCTCACGTTGGATCATCCCTTGCTCATACCATAGTTGTAATATTGGAACTAGAGGCAGCTGAGGTGGCCAATTAGAGTTGTATCCATACATAGCCTGTTGTTAGCCAACATTGCCCCGCAGCAGTACCTTCCCTCCCTCCCTCTTTGATCCATCCATATTGATATTGTTGCTGAGGAACGAAGATCCCTTCATAGTACGATGAGCTATCCTCATTAGATTGAGATGACTAGGGGCCAAATTTAATTCAAAAAATTGATGAGGAATAAAAATAGCTTGTTGGGACTCACGTTGGATCATCCCTTGCTCATACCATAGTTGTGACGGTGGAACTAGAGGCAGCTAAGGTGGCCAATTAGGGTTGTATCCATACATAGCCTGTTGTTGGCCAACATTGCCCGCAGCAGTACCTTCCCTCCCTCCTTGACCCATGCTACTACCAATTCCTATCTCAGTTTGTGAGACATATCTTACATAACCAAGATGGGGATCTTAAGTCTGTAGCACCAAGAAAATGCTCAACTGTCACATACATTGCTGGCTTATCATCTCCACAGTGACCACCATCTCTAGCACCATTCTCAGGAGAGTCAGGAGGAATTCCTGCTGATGAGGTAAATGTAGAGATGCTCAATCACATAAATGATAGAACAATTGTAAAAAAAAAATAGCATATATGAAGTATACAATGATCATATGAAATTAAAAACCACAATTATAGTGAAAACCTAAATATATAATAGTTTAATATTAAATTATTAGAAAATCCAAAAATTAATTTAAAAATATAAAACTAATTACATAAAAGAACAATGAAGAAAGTATCTTACATGAAGTATACAATGATTATGCTTACTTAAAAAACAAATTTGTAGCGAAATCCTCAAAATATTCTATTTAGATATTAAATTATTAAAAAAATCAAGAAACAAGTGTTGAAAATGTAAAACTATTTACATAATAAAAGAGCAATGAAAACTTATCATACATGAAGTATACAATAATTATGCTTACTTCAAAAAATAAAATTTTGGTTAAATCCTCGAATTATCTTATTTTAATATTAAAATATTAAAAAATCCGAAAATAAATAAACTTAAAAAGTCCACATCTTGTAGATCTATGAATTCTACGTTTCTACTACTAATTCTATTAAACTTGCTTCATAAAATCATATATTTGCATACTAATAAAATAACAAATAACACTTAGCAGTATTTAACATTAAAAAAACTGTAAATCTCAGCAAAAGTTAAAAGCCTAAATTTTTGAAACACTGAATAATAGATCCACACTCACAAATCATAATGTGTAAATCCAAAACAAAAAATAAGTGGAATCATCATGGATCACTTCTAAGCTCTTACTAAACAAATATTTAAAAAAAAATACAAGAAATAGAATATACTTACCTTTGTAGAGTTGTTTTTGTGATTTTCTTAGACAAATCCACCAAAATAAATGATTTTTTGATGTGTTTGGAGGTGAATGGAAAAGAAGCAGCAGCTAGAGCGTGTTTGGAAAGGGGAAAAGATGAGTAAAGGAGAAAGAGGAGAAAAAACTAGGGTTTTAGTGCTTTTATGAAAATACGGTTGATGTTTTCAAAATATTGGCCGATATATCGGTTTGGCTGATATTTTGAAATATTGGCCGATATCTCGCGATATCTACACAATATTTTGAGGGGCCATTACTGATACTGTTCCACAATGGTATGTCGATACAGTATCGGCCAATATCGGTACGTATCAGCCGATATGTACCGGTATCAGCCATTTCTTTCATCCATGGATATGACACAATACATTGTCCATTTTAAAGTATCCATGCATCATAGATTACACATCTAATGTTATTCTACATTGTATTTGTAGTATTATTATTATTTTGACACTAGGTCCATTTGAACCTACTTAAGTTGCTTCTGCCCTACAATATTTTGATCAGTTTCTTAGTTCTCTTTATCGTCAGGGATGAACTCACCGAGGATGGGTTTTCTAAACGAACTGGACCTTGGCGTGATCAGGTTAATTTAATATTTTTGCACCCACATCCTGTTGAATTTATGTGATTCTGACAATGTTCAATTTATTGTCATGCAGGGGCTTTGCCTCATAGACTGGGGAAGGGGGATAGACTTGAGCCTCTATCCTGATGGAGTGCAGTTCAAAGGGGACTGTCGGACTTCTGGCTTCCGCTGTGTTGAGATGCAGGAAAATAGACCGTGGACGTATCAGGCCAGTCTTACAATAGTTAATCAATCTTTTTTTTTTCCATTTACAAAATTAGATACTCAATGTGATCACATTTTAATTTCACTCGTCTACCACTGATGCTTTTCTGATCACCAGGTAGACATTTTTGGCCTGTGTGTCACCGTGCATCTGATGCTTCATGGATCGTACATGTCCATCAAGAAGAAAGAATCTCCAGATGGGCGCTGTCTTTATCAGCCCAATTCATCTTTGAAAAGGTACTTTCACTTCATCTATCTACCCATGAGAATGTAGAGCTGTTGGAGAGCTCTAGAGTACTGGTTCCTCGGGTTGCCTCTGTTCACTCTCTGACTGCTCTGACTAATGTCTAAACCAATTCGTGATGCTCTCATCTCACTCACCATGCTTTATCTTACTGAACTCCTGTACCTCAAAAACACTAGTATTTTTCTACTTATGTGTTGCAAGGTCTGATGTCTCATGGTGCACTTCTGCTGTGCACTTGAATTTCAGGTACTGGAATATTGATCTGTGGAGTACTTTGTTTACAAAACTTCTCAATTTGACAAGTGAGGATGATAGCACTACGGTGTTGAAAAGTGTGAGAAAATCCCTTGAGGACTACTTGTGCAGCAGTCCTCAGTTGATAAAGAAATTAAAGATGTTACTGGTGAAGCAAAGAGATTCCCTTTGTTCTGCTTAGCAAGGTAGGGTATAGAGAATGGCTGCATGTATCTCCTATTTCAACGTGAAGTCACGTTCCCTGTGCCATTTCCTCATAGATCTTCCATTTTGTTGTAATTTTGTGTAAGGTGGTTGAGGCACAATGTATGGTAAGTGAAAATCAGTGCCTCGGGGATGTAACTTTGTCCACTAGTATGTCACGTCAAGAGAGCTAGTTTGTTTTTGATTTACCAGTCCAGGTTGGAGTATCTAACTCGGAAGTAGGGAAAACAGGGAGAGCTCGTAATGGTTGGACCCATAAGATTGTAAGATTTCAGAAAGTGGTGGTCCCAGGAATTTGTTGTTGAGTTTCTGTTGCAAGTTTGAGCAGTCTATTTGTTGTCTTTCAGTTATAATTTGAAACAACTGTATATTAAGAAACTGTTTGTTTCACGAGTATTGAATTCTTTGGGTTTCTAGGCCATGCCTTTCCACCAAAAGTGCAAAAAGTAAAGTATGAAAGGTTAATGTCTACAAGCGCCATCAAGTAATCTTTCTAATCCACTCATCTCTTGATAAATGAAATTTTAGCGATTCCATCTACATCGGAAACGTTAGACCCTTTAGTCCTCACTTTGTATACTCATTCTCCTAGTGCTCCCTTTGATGTTATCCCCCTTTTCAACCAATCCTAAATATTTTGCAGATTGCATTGGTGCTTTTATGAACTCTAGATTAACTTATGAAAATCAAAACATAATTTTACCATTGGAGGCCTTTCATACAATTGTATAAATGAGATCATCTTGTTCACCCCTTCAATATCTAAAATGGCCTTAACGGAAAAGGAAAATTATGGACTAAAGATGGCCTTCTTTTTCCTTCTCTTCTTCCTTTCTTCCTCTCTCTCTTCTTCCTTTCTGCTCTTTTCTCCTCTTCTTTCTCCTCTCTTCTTCCTTCTTCCTCTCTTTTTCTTCCTTTCTTCTCTGCTACCTAGAAACTCAAAAATTTTTTTTTGTTAAGTAGGGCTAAGCGCAAGTTTTTTTTCCACAATACCTTTCTCCTCTCTTCTCTTCTTCCTTTCTTTTCTCTTCTTCGCTTCTTTCTCCACTCTTCTTCTCTTCTTTCTTCTTCTTCCTTTTTCCTTTCTTCTTCTCTTCTTTCTTCACTCTTCTTCCTTTCTTCTTTCTCCTCTCTTCTTCTTCCTTTCTTCTCTGCTACACAGAAACTCAATTTTATTTTATTTTGTATGTGGGGAGCCCTACATACAGGTTTTTTTTTTTTTTTTTTTGTTGCACGAAATCAAGCCCAATGGACCTGATTAGTGCACAAAATTAATTAAGGGCTAATTGTGTTTAGTGAACATTTATGGAATCTAGGTTATGCCATTGATCTCTTTAGTTTGCACGCCCAAGGGACCTGATTAGTGCACAAAATTAATTAAGGGCTAATTGTGTTTGGTGAACATTTATGGAATCTAGTTTATGCCATTCATGTCTTTAGTTTGATTCTCAAAATGTGCTAGGTTCAAAAGTTCTGATAATTGATTTTATGATCCCATATTCTACATTAGTTCTAGTGCGTGATTTTAATCCTTACAAGTTGTGTGATTTGATTCATGTAATTGTTGCAAATCTGGTTGGTGAAATTTGTAAATAAATAAAAAAAATAAAATTTTAAGTTAGTAAGGAAAGAAATGACCTAACACATGGCAGTTGAAGCACATCACAAAGATGCTTTCTTTAGATAGATTTTGCCCCCACAATTGTGCAGCGGACTTGAAGGTGTTTGTCCTAGGATACGATGGCTTTCTAATTGAATAATTTCCACCACTCGTGTACTTGAATGGATGAAGAACTCGGACCCCAGTAAACCACTATTTCAAACTTTCTTGCAGCACCATAATAGAAGAGAAAGAAAATAGAGAGAAGAAAATAGGAGTTGGGTTATATGTATTGTGTGTGGATCCTGCAAACTCTCCTATATAGAGTCGTCCCAACGGCAATGCTGTTTATTACACATTTTAGCCCTTTATAGCTGTTGGTGGTAACGGTGATGTACCACTAATGTGGGCGGTTACACGTTAAGCGCTATAACTCCATTAAAGCTAATCTTATAATTCTATAATGGTCACACCTCATAACTCCACAATGGCTAGTATCACAACTCCACAACGGCTATAAGAATAACTCCATAATGGCTAATCTTTTAATTCTGTCACGGTCATGCCTCATAACTCTACAATGGCTAGTATCATACCTCCACAACGGCAACTAGAAAATGAGCTGGGTTAGATGGAAGGTAGTGTGCTTGAACCTACAGGAATCCAAGCATAAATAAATAAAAGTTAAGATACAAAACACCAACAGTTATGTGCTACATGATGCTAGACAAAAATGAGGTGTTTAGATTCAGATCTATGATGTCGGATATAATATGCAACCAATGAAGACTTTTTGGTAAATATGTTTTGTTTTGATGTTGTTAGTTTGAAAATTTGTAACGTTCAGCTGAGTTTGAAAAATAGTTATTCTAAAAAAATCTATAATTAGATTTCTTGAGTTCTGCATATGTGGATTGTATTTTAAGTCCTCTAAATGAGGTGAATAGAACCCATTCATTGCAAATTCTCAAATATGCCGGGGATGGAACCTATGTTCGGAAAAATCTGGGTTTCTCTGTAGAAATATGAAGCAGTGTATGGAAGAAGAATAGCCAACGGGCTAATTTTCAAGCCAAAAAGCTTAAGGATAAGATGTCTAATTGCTTCACCAAGACAAACAACAACTCTCTCAACTGAGAACCAAACTCATAAGTTTATTGATATCAATATTGTGTGTCCCATGAAGAGAGATTACATCTTTCTTTATAGCTAAGATACTTTCTAAGGAAATAAACAAATTCAAATCAAGTAAGGAATCTTAAACCAAACATAATAGGAATTTCTAAATATTAAAGAATCTTGGATAACTAAGAAAGCAGCTACTAATAATATTCCTAAATAACTAGATATCCTATTGGGCTAATGGATTGGGCCCAACGGGTTGGCCAATCATGGATTTGGCTTGCATTAAAATAGAAACTATGGAAATTGAGTTTATCTTTCAAACACAAATGCCCTTGCATTAACTGTTAGATAAGAAAAAATAATAAATGGATAGCTTTGATTGGATGGATTGCTTGAGTCGCAGGTCACGATCTTCTTAAAAAGGAATAAATAAATGCCACTACATTGGATTAGTAGTCTGACTTAATCGGATAAAGTATTGGGTCAAAATGGCCCAAAAATTAGCCCAACTTAGCCCAAAATGGGATGCGGTCAACCGAAGCTAGGCCCAATAAATTCCAAAATAAGGACCTTTTCAAAGATCCATGCCTAAGGGCATGTTTGTGTAACCATTTTCAGCGGAAAAAGAAATGGTTTCATTGAAAAACTCATTTTTAATGAATTTGGTGTAGCACTATTCCTCAAAACCACTTTTCTGCTACATCACTATCATGTTAGACTTTTCCTTAAGAAGATTGGAAACAAAATTCCCATGGGGGCCACCGGACTTCCATTTTTACGGAAAAGTTGATATCCCTTTATAATTTCATTTCTTAATTCATTTCCACACCTAAAAAAAGAAAAAAAACTAGTTTTTCATATGAAATCCACAACTGCACCAAATAACATTTGCATCATTTCATTAAGAAAAACAAATTCATACCAGACATGAGTTTCATATTTTCACATAACTCTTTTTTTGAGGTTTTCAATAACCATAGAAAGCAGAAATGTTGTGTACACAAACATGCCCTAAACATAGACTCAGAACAAGCTCAAACCCCTCATACCAAGAAAATAGAGTTATCCAAAGAAGCTGATGTAAATGGCAGACTCATTTCAACCATATCTCATGTGGGATTCAAGATATCAAGTTTTAAGGCTTTGATATTATTTTGAAAACTTCCAACATAAACTTGAGGTTTATTTTATTTTGTTTTATTTTATTTTTACACCATTAGAGGATCAAACTTATTTTTCTGCGGAAAATAATTTCCTATCAATCAATAATTCCGTATATACTCCAATTTTATGAAAACAAATAAACAAACAATTCCATGCAGACAAGAAGGCCTATTTTACAATAGCACCTATTTATTCCAATTGCATGCATAACAATTCCATGCAGACAACAAGGCCTATTTTACAATAGCACCTATTTATTCCAATTGCATGCAAACAAATTAGCTCAATGGACAATAAATTGACATGTATCCAATTCCATGTAAACAAATGGGCTTACTTACTAAGGTCCATTCAAATGCAAAGATGAAATTGGATGAATAAAATAATAATGTTATGCCTACGTGAGAGATGAATGAGCTCTGTACCGCTTGAGCCATGAACACTCAGAAGGGGTGTGTGACGAGCATGCATTTGACATGTATTAATCATTTTATTAGAGTATGAGGTGTGAAAATCTAAACAAGAAAGCAAATTATTTACATGCATAAAAATTACGCATGTGAACGATTTACATATGTAAATGTACGTAAATAATCTTAAAAAGTAAATCAGTTAGTCCAAAACCACCGTCGCTTCGGATTTCTGGCCTGTGTAGGATAGGCCGGTGGGGTGAGCGAGGGCCAACTTACCCCAGACCGTTTGATAGAGCTAGAGACTTTTTTGTTCTTTCATCCTCTCGTTCTCGATGGAGTTATCAGGGGTTGTTGAAATCCAGTCGTCGGGTCACTGCTCTGACCCGGCCCATCTGCATCCCTGGTAATCCTGATAGTAAACTCGTGGCCCACTATGATGAACGGATGTCATGCGTCCAATCAAACGCCTCACACACGTGTGCACCAACTTCATGTGCGTGTGGTTTCCCTCGGACGACTTTGGACACGCTCGCCAATTCCCGCTCTCTCGTACTAATCCATAAAAGCAAGATGATAACGTTCCCCAAGCTCCCTCCCATTCTCGCAGGCACGCCATGGCCTCTCTGGCATTTCCGCAAACACCAACGACGCACTCCATCGTCTTCAATCCCAAGGTTAGATAGTAAAATGCCTTTCCGTAATTTCATCAAACATGTACAACGCATGCTCCTTCTTGACAGGCGAATCTGCTATTGTTGTTGAAGGGCCTCCTCGATTATAGACAACAACATGGATTTTCACATCGGCCGCCACTTAGGAGACCTTTTTCTGACAAGGGAGCCATGAAGAAGAAGATTAGGTTCTCCTCTTCTGCCAAAGCTTCAATCGATGTACCGCCCTTTCCACTTTTCCAACCGCCCCAAAGGGAGGAAGATTCACCTTCCGAGGTATTATCATTGCCTATCATATTAAGAATCTTTGAATCAAGTCCTGTTTCTTCTTCTTCTTCTTTTTCTTTGTTGATTGTCATTAGTTTTGACGCTTTGTCTTGGCAGTTGCAACCGGCAGATCCTGACTTCTACAGGATAGGTTATGTGCGGATGGTTCGAGCATATGGGGTTGAGTTTAAGGAAGGGCCGGATGGATATGGAGTGTATGCAACCAAAGACGTGGAGCCGCTTCGCAGAGCGAGGGTCAGTTATCTTCTTCTTCTTCTTCTTCTTTTTTAACATGTTGTCATTGTTTAGGTCACTCAGTTTATGTTCATGGTGGGGTTGAATTTAAGGAAGGAACAGGTGGGAAGTATTGTAGCACTATAAATTGGTAAATCAAGGTGCCCACAATTCCATATGCTACATTGATGTCTTCTTGATTGAAGACACACCCTGTTGGCATCAGATTGCCCTTAGAAAGGACTTATGTAAATTAGGTGTTGAGTTTGATTAAAATTCTGAACTGTGGGGCATGTAGGTGAGGAAGGAACTGAACTCTTATTATATACTAGTGCTGGGTAGCAGTGGCAGGTTGGAACTGGGTGCAGGGGATTCCTTGTCTGGTTTCTTCACATACCAACCCAACTGATTTGGAAGCTTCTTAATCTTGACTGAGTGCCAGGTTCGCTTTTTAGGAGACAGTGGTTACTGGGCACTTTGTTTTGTTTTATTTTATTTTTCGGAGGGTGGGTAGGGGGTCAACAAGAACTCCTCTGGTAGGCTCCTGTATTGAAGATTGGCAGAACCAAGATGACTTGCAAAAGTTTTCTAGACATTACTTCTGTTTTGCATTATAACTGATGCAGAATTAGGTGATTGATGGTCCCATCTATCTCTAAGAGCACCATACTTGGATACTAGAATCTGCTTCCATAAGAGCCATTTGGGTCTTTCCTGACAATCCATGTCCATTTTACAAGAAGAGCTTTGTTCATTGATCTTAAAGGTCTGCAACCACGGCCTCTTTTGGGCATGCAAACAATTTTTCCAATGAAATCCTTTTCTGTTGTTTCTATCATGCCATAAAAAAATCCGTTCATGTTGGTCGAATCAATTCACAACTGCCGCTGGACAATTGAAGACTAACATGAAGTAAATAGGCAAGTTTGATAGTGCCAATCTGATGAGAGTAATATTCCTACTCTCTCGATGAGTTAACAAGTGATCTACTTTCCAAAGAGATATTCCTACTCTCTCGATGAGTGGATTCTGTGGTGATTTAGATGCACCTTCAAGGCATAATGGCAATCCCAAATTAATGAATCGACTTTACATTCATGATATCAGCAAGCTCTCGAAGTTGGCTCTTTGTAACTCAATGCATCCATTAATTCAATCTTGAAGAAATATACTTTTAGCCATGATACTGCTTCAGAACATAGGAGGATGGCCTATGAAGAGAGTATCAATTCTGGTACACTAGTGGAGCATGTTACCTCTGCCAAATGGAATGTGTTCTTCACGTAATTCGATATCTACATGAAATTTCAAGACACAGAATTTTCTTTTCAACAGATTCTTCTCTGCAACTCACTACATATGTTGGTGCTGATTGGGAAGGATGTCACGTCACTCATCAATGAAGAACTGGTTCATGTGCCTTTCGAGGAAATTCTTTGTTTCCCTGAAAATTTAAGAAACAGGATAGTGTCTCCTAGTCATCCACGAAAGCTGAATGTCTATCCATGTCTTATGCAAGCTCTGAAATGCTTTAAAATCATTTGGCTTTTACGTTTGCTTATGGAACTTAATGTTCCTGTTTCAACAGCCACTGCCCTCTATGTTGACAATAAAAGTGCTATAAGTTCATGAAAAATCCGGAATGGTACGAGTGGATTAAACATATTACCATTAATTTTCATTTCATTCATGAACTATCACAGTTCCCTATGTCTCATCTCAGTTGCAAATAGCTGATATATTTACTAAATCCAAGTCTCATGATTGTCATATTTCTTTTTAAAAAAATTGTTGCTAATTGATGATCCACTTCAATTTGGGCGGTAGTGTGAAGAGACTAGAGAGTACCGATTTTGGTGAAGTAGAGGAGCATAATATCTCAACCAGACTGACTCCCTCCAGATAACTACATGTATATTATTTTTACGATTGTACATTTGTACTGATTCTTCCTTAAAACCTTCCTAAAGGGTTTTCATCTAATTGTATGTTGTAAACATCAATTTTAAATGAAGGTCATTCCCACTGTGAGTGGGCGTAACAATTTTTCTGTGAGTTTGTCATGGCCTTCGCATATAAACTTGCTTTTCGTATGGATCACATAAAATCATAGTGTCATCTACGAATTGAAGGTGATTGACTGTGGGAGCTTTCCTTGCAATTACAAAAAACCTGTCTGCAAATTTTCTGTACTTGTAGCCTCAATCATTTGGTTAGTGCTTCTCCCACTAGAACAGACAGGAATCAACTGAGGAGATCTCCTTGCCTTGGCCCCCTTTAGGCCAGAAAGAACCTGTTCAGCAATCTTTTTATTAGAATGAAGGAGGCCAAGGAGACACCAGCCTTAATTCAACTATTCCATTTGATGACAAGCAAAGGGGAAGAAAAAAGACAAAAAAAAGGTACCACTCGGGGCATCATGCACTATAGAAAGTCCTAATTTACCTTGTCATAGGTGTTTTTTGGACCCAATTTACAAATCATTCCTGGACCTGTCTGTATATCTAGAGTGGAGACACATTAGCTACTAGCACTCCATCCACAATCTGCCACACACTCAAATCTGGCATCCCGAAAACAACTGCAACGCCCAATTTGGCGATGTGGACATCTGGATCTTTGTCCGCAGTGAGATCCAATTTAAAACTTTTGCAACATTCACATAATGATATTTTAGCTGAAGCATTTATAGAAGAATCAATGGAAGCTAAATGAAAACATAGATCCATGGAATGGAGTCATACACAACATCGAGCACATATATGAGTCATGCCTCAATACAAGGTTCAAGTTTAAAACCACAATATGTTTTAGTTACACCCCATATCCTCTAAACAACTCGTCACAAAATATCCCAATTCGAGTGGCGCTCTCCGAAAGCCATTGTGAGTAAAGTTACATTACTACTTCCCTCTCAAAGTCGGCTGTAGTTGGCGCCTTGGGGAATGACTCTTCCTTTTGGACAAAGGTCTTAGGCTTATTACGTACAACACCAAGGTAAAGCAAAGTCAATCTAAAAGGATCCACCATCCAGCAAGACAATGTATACAAAACATAGGATAAATGCTCCAGGATGGAATAAATACAATAACCATGATCAATAAAGTAGCAATGGTAAAGGAACTAGGCATTGTGCAATGAAATAGAATTCATGATGAATCAATATAGAGAAGAGTCCCACAATAGTCCATCCATATAGTAATAAGGCACATTTACATAGGCTAGTACCACAGGATATTATGACGCAACCCTCTTGTATTGTCTTCCGGTTGTGGCGGGATAACAAGCCCGGCCAAGAGTAAGTCAAGAATTGGTGCCGAGTGTCAAGATGGCCAACCAATGGCCTAGCCTACATCAGGTACCCAGTGGCGCACGTCCACGTCAAGCCATGGATTATTAGTCCAATCTATAGATGAAAAGAAAACAACGCCTACCATAGACTATCAGTCCATGGCCAAGTTAATCAGCCGAGTGGTGTATTGCCATGACTCGAGGGAATCACAAGGTAATATCTGGCTAGGTCTTTCTTGCATGAACAAGACTTCAATCATGATGAGGGAACTACTTCCATTCAATTCCAAGATGCAACCAACATATCCCAAATAACCGAGTCCCTTCCAAGATATCCATCCATACATAAGCCAATCCAAGAGGTAGTCCCTTATGATACCCTGATACCTTATTTGGCTTGAGGTATCCGTACCGATATGGTCCGATATGGATATGGGTATGGGATACGGTAAGATATGGCTGGGATATGGCGCACAATATTAGAATACGGCTCTCTTTTATTTTATGAAAAGAAAAAGGCAAAATTTGAGAAATTCATCCAAAATTGAGCTCAACAACGAATATCGTGTGAAATATTTGGTTATAACTTAAAAAGACTACTTTCATTTTTACATTCAGCCCCTTTGTTTTATTTTAATATTGCAAAACTCAAAACTCATTGTATATTCGATGGCTGTTTTCCCCCTTTCACTCTCATATTTATAGTTTTGTCATTTTATTTATATTTTTTATTGGATGGGGAAGTGGCCTTTCTTGTCATATCATTTAATATCCTTCTTTTCTCAATTTAAATTATATTTCTCTCTCCTTGAAAAGTTGAAACTTCTCTCCCTCCCTCCCTCCATTTTAATTTTGATGCTGTAATTTTTTAGGATTATAAGTTTGACCATATCATCCCACTTTAGACTGAGATTTCCGGGGATCCACTTCTAGTAGTTAGTCAAATATGATGTATCACATACTACCAAAATGTGATATTCATACTAATATCCGTGTTGTGTCCCGTGTTCGTATCATATTTTAAGTGATACTGTACCTATATTCGTGTCCTAAATTTCCGAAGTTGCCGTGTCGAATGTCCATTCCCTGTGCCGATATCCATATTCGTGTCCGTATCTGGGCTTCATAGGTAGTCCTTCATTCAAGGCCATTGAATAGCCAAACTAGCTCTAGACAAGGATGGAACCAACATCTCCATTCAGTCCACATCTAGGTAACCCTAGGTTCATCATCATTTATTCACAATAGTGGTCTTAAGCATATCCATATACATCAAGAGATAAGAGGTCAACAATAATGAGAATTTATAATTTATGTTACTAATGTGCATCAATGAACAAATGTAAACATTCAAACTTGTCCTAGGTCAATGGTTGTCCTTTAGGTATAAGCATCAAGTTCATCAACACGATGGACTAATTAGGCATCGGATGTCAATTAACTAGCTCTTGGTGCTCTAAAGGTCAGTGACATCCAAAAATCCCTAAAACACCATCGTTATGACATAACCTAGCCTTCCATACCCTACTTGATAAGTAGATGTTAAGCTCCAGTATCCATCCCTTCCAAATCATCCATTTACAGGCCAATAGATAGGTAGAATTAGGTTTAGGGGTCGAGATGCAAATTGTACACTTCGAAGACGCTCAGGTGATCTGTTAGTCGTAGCCCTGTTTCAGTTAGACGTGGGTGTACCGCGGTTGACTGACAGTTGGCTCAAGGTTGACCGTGAAAGGCTCTACATCTAATCGCTCTATATGCCTTTGGAATTTGAACTTATTGTAATTGTAACCATAAGCGCAACCCTATGGTTAGGGCTTGCTTGGAGTGCCAAAGTACATATCTAGGGACACTTCAGCTCGTCTCCATAGAGACTTCAACACGAGGACACACCTCTAAGGGATAGAAAACTTGTGATAATTTTATTCAATAATCAAAGTTTGAGTAATAAGGTTCTACAATGCAATATAAATAGGAAAAACAAACTTAGGGCCTAAGAAAACTTAAACCAATAATAGAAAAAACTTAATCCAATAATAGAAACTATCATAATTACAACTCTTCCAATAAGATTAAAAAGCCTAATAATTAAAAAAAAATATTCATAAACTATCTTTGGTGGGATCACTTGTGGGCCTATTTTACATAATTCCTCCCCAAGTTGAAAGAAGAGTAATCCTCTCCAATCAAGCCCTCCAAGGCCAAGAAACCCTAGAGCTCCTCAAAAAGCCCCAAAGCACAAGATCTACATTTCCTACACACCAATTCGAGAGGAAAGCATGCCTTAGAATTGGAATTCAAGGAAAGAACTGTAGAAAGAGCTATAGATGGAGTTAGAACTTGAAGCATACCTTGAAAGAAAGAGAGGTGAGATCTATCCAAGGAGAAGATGGGATTGAAGAGGAGAGGGTTGGAAACTACTGAAATCCTTGAAATCTTGATGTCCTTTGTTGCTAATCTGCTAGGGTTTGAAATCTTCTTGCCCTAGCTTGTGGAGGAAGGAAGAAAGAGAAATGAGAGGGACGAGGGAATGGGAGGGAAATGTCGTTGACCATGGGCTCGGACTAGTTATAAGGAGTTGCAATTGGAAAGAAAAAAAATTAAATGCCCTCACTTGAAATGTTTAAAAGAGAAGGGGTTTTAAGGGTATTTTTGGAAAAACTCAAGAATAGCACATTTTCCCCAAGGAGTCATTTTTCTTTTACGCATGGGATGGGAAAATGTCATTTTCATGTGTAAATGCTTCATGTAAATTTTATATATGTAACCGTTACACATGTGATACATTTTACCATGTTTATTTAAAAACGTCATGTTCACGCCTTTTACACGTGATTCAATTTACAACATTTATTTTGACTACGTAAGTGCATGAATTTAATATTTATATTTATATGTAAAATAAAATATTGATATTTAACCAATATCATAGTAAACAAAAAGAAAGATCTTTAAACTTTATACATTTTGTAATTGGAATGATATAAACTGATATTTTGATGAGAAAAATATTTATTTTTAAACCCTAAAACACAAAAGAAGATCAATAGCTATTCATATATGAAAGAAAAAACATTCTAATAAAGGAAACAAATACTTGAAAAGTATAGTTTCATCTATCCCACAAGCCAACAGAGTTGTTCAGTAGAAAAAAAAAGTTATTAATTAAACAACATTGTCATCATCATCATCATCATCAAAGCCTTATCCCAACCATGTTGGGGTCGGCTACATGAATTCTATTTCTCCATTCCGTTCTATTTTGAGCTAAATCTTTCGATAAGTGCAACTTCTTCAAATCTGAATTAATGACTTCCATCCATGTTTTCTTCGGCCTATCCCTACCTCTTGATGGACCCTCCACCTGTATATCCAAACTTTTTCTCACCGGTGCCATTACTGGCCTACGCTCAACATGCCCAAACCATTTTAAACGAGTTTCTCTAATCTTATCTCCTATTGGTGCTACCCCTAAATGTTCTCAAAAGCGCTCATTTCTAATTTTATCTTTCCTAGTTTTACAATTAAACAACATTGTATAAGACAATTAGCCTGAAAGGGTTGCCAAAAGAGAACTTCTATAGTAAAAAGTAATATATTTATATTTCTCAACTTCGCTTGTTGTTAGTAGCAGTACTCCACATTTCTTCTGCTATTGCATCTCAAAAGTGATAGGCATAGACAATATTGTCTGCACGATTATCAGCATTGTTGTTTTCATGATTTAGCAATTCTTTTCGATGACGCCTATATAATTTGTCATTGCCAGGGTTTCTCATCCTAATAAAGTTATGCAACGTAACACATGCATTCACCTGCTCTTGAATGGATAGTTACGTGGTATACCGATCAAAATAGGAAAATGTTCTTTCCATAGTCCGAATATCCTTTCAATGTCATTTCTTAATTTTGCATGTCGAAGACTAAAAAGCTCTTAGGGCATCCTAGGAGCCAAGGATTGGGCGCCATACTCCTTGAGATGGTAACGCATGCCACGATAAGGTACAATGAACCCTCGCCTATTTGCATAACCAGCATCCACAAGAAAGTTCTTTCCTACATGATTCAATATACAAGTATAATTAGTTTTAATATTATTATCATAACTTCATTGTATATTTAAAGAAATTATTTACCATATGGCATAGTAAGATTGTAGATTCCTCCACTGTGTAGAACGTCAGACAAAACCTTTTGATCATTAGTTGATCCTTCAAATCCGGCACATACAAATTGAAACGTCATGTTGAAACCCACAATAGACATAACATTCTAAGCAATGAATCCCTTCTTACAACGATATTGTTGGTGATCTTTATCTGAGACCCATGTCGGAATATAAGTGCCATCAAGGGCGCCAATGCAATCATACAACACCATCATTAATTTAAAAATTTTTTTGTACAAAGTTAAAGAAATTAAATATGAAAAGTTGTAGAATTACCTTGAAGAATGGATAGAATGTTGGATTTGAAGCAATCTAAGTAGGAGTGGATGTTTTAGGTCCTAGAACTTGAATATAATCAGGACATATATATAAAAGTTCACCTAAAACAACATTAAAATATTTGCTAATTGTTTGGCCTGAATGTTGAAAGTGAATTTGCATCACTCGATTCTACTGACTGTAAGCGACTAAAAAAATGGCAACTTGTTCTTCTATTGTTGCATTTTTTGTTGACCGTAATAGCCTATTTGTTTCAAATAATTTGCATAATTTGACAAAAACATCTGGCCTTACTCGGAGTAAATCATATGAATATTGGGCATGGCCGTGGATTATCTCTTTATGAACAAATTCATGACCAGACAAAATAGACTCATGAACTCGTCTTCTCTTTTTGGTTCTCTCCATTTTAGAGTGAAGTTGCTATAGCAATAAAAGAAGAACCATTGATGTTACTAAATGTAAAAATAATATGCTTCTCCAATCATCCATAGATTCTCTTCTATTTTAAACTGGATATATTTGCTGTATATCAAAACAAAAAATATAAAATATTTCATTCATCATGCTATCATTTATATAACAACATAATAAAAGATGAAATAAGAGCCTCATACAAGATAGCAAGTGACTATAAACCACTAGTAAATATAAACATATATAAAAACATATCCATCACTAAATCAATCAATGACATTTAACTTTAAAATCGAATATATCCATGAAAAGTTAATGCTTAAACATTGGAACATTTAAAGTGAATATATCCATGAAAAAAAAAATAAATCCATCATGTTGTAACTTTAAGCCTCAACATATCCATCAACATGCTTAAACATTTAAAAATTATTTTTTAAAACTTAAATGAACATTTATCTAGCCTAAATAGAATCATCCAACTCATCCAATAAACAGTCATGTCGATCATCTGCATTATTAAATGCAAGAAATTGGCTACATGCTTATTGATCTCTTAGTAGCCTAACTGCCATTCTTCTTATCGATCTATTTAAATTTAGCTCTTTAACAATGGTAGTGACATCACTTTGAATAGGTCCCTTTGGTGGTGGTATCATCCTTTCAGCGACTTGGGTCATAGTGCTCGTCAATTGCATAATCGCCTAAGTAAGGTTTTCCTTGTTTTTACTCACAACCGAGCTGCTCCTCTTAGGCGGCGCTTTTGAAGTACCCTCTCCTTCTTCTTAGAGCTACTTGACTCAGCTTCTATGTCAATGTCGTTTGCGTTGCGGGGCATCCATTGGATGGGGTGGGCGTTGATTAGTAAATAGCAAATCTCTTCCATCCGCTATTGAATCCCCATATATAATACTGAATTTTTGAAAGTCAACAGTATTTCTATGTTGATAAAATTCATAGTCCGGGTGTGCCTGAGGATGACAGAAGAAAAAAAAAAAAGGTAAAGAGAAGATTAACAAAATAATTAACAAAATCACATCAGAGTTTATTAAAGCACTCACCTTAATGAAGTCATCCCAAACTTCTTCGCTAGCAGTAACCCTCTTTATAACGTCATCCCATCCAAGACCACTTAATCCCACAAGAATCTTGATATGATTGTAGTGACCTTTCAGTGTTCTAAGCTGGTTCCTAATTTTACTTCTATCATAAGCATCTCCAAATTTGTCTTTCATTAGCTGTTCAAGTTCCTTCCAACCTTCTGAAGTAAATCCATTTTCATCCTTTCTCCCTAAATTTATTTAACTTGATATCTGTTAAATATGCATCAGCAACCTCCATCCATGTGATGTTTTTCTTCTCTCTTTTTTGACAATTGTTTCTCATGGATGGCCCAGCAATCACTCCAGAAGTAACTACATTTTTGCCATCTTTTCCACTATCCATTTCTAAATAACTCAAGAAACTTGCCTAATTAGATGGTATAATGAAAACTGCAACAATAAACATTGAGTCATTCATTAAACAACATCATCAAAGGGCTAGTTGAAATGGCCAATTCATGATCATCTGTCCTTCCATCAACTGGGGCCCCCATCCCAAAAGTTGTTAGCGGATGGTACCATGCCACACCCTGGCATGTAAATGACAGCACATGGGATAAATATACATGTGTCTTGATAACAGCATACGGCATGCACAAGTGCCTTTTGTTGCTCATACCATCTATTCCATGACAAAGTTTTTAATAGTATAAATAAAATGGGCATTTAGTAGGACCCAATTTTCAAGATTCTGCTATCATATGGGAAGGTAATAAACTTACTGCATGGGGAAATCCTTGATATAGTTTGTTAATTCAGATTTGACCCATCATTTTTCTCATGTTTCGATGTGAATTACATTGTTTTCATGAGTAGTATTCTGTATTAGAGACTAATACATCTAATGGATTGTGACTACGAACAGAATTTTATAAAAGAAAAAAAAAAGGATGGGTTGTGACTACATTGTTCTATCAACTTGTGCCATGAATTAATCAAATTTGGTATTAGTTTATTGAATATTCAGTGATTTCATTAGAAGCATGATAGACGCAAGGAAACTGATATTAGTATATTGAATTTGATTTAGAAAGTAGAATGCCCAAAAGATCTAATTCTCCAAAAAGATCCTATCTAGTATCTATACCAATGCTGAATTCATTCTCTACTTTCTACGCTCTATCTTAAAACATCAATTAGAAAAGATAGTAAAAGGGAAAAATAAGGCATTCCTATCACAGTCTTTAATCTGAGTGGGGCCCATCACATCAATGGTTCAGAATTCTCAATCATGTCTCCCATTCTTTGCATCACAAAACCAAGGATCAAAATAGCGGTAGCGGATAGCGTCGCGGCCGGTCGCCAAAACGCTACGTAGCGGGCGCTACGTAGCGGTAGCGGGGCTACGTAGCGGTTCGCGGTGTGATTCAAAAAAATTATCAAAAAATTTTGAAAAAATTCTAGAAAATCCAGAAAATTGTAAATAACTAGAATATGTGTTTGTTTTGCAAAAAAGCCTAAAATAAGGGGGTGTAGCGGTCCCCTAAATGCATAATGTCCTGTATCGCTGACTCGCTGTATAATTAAAAAATAATAGTATCAATCTGATTTTTCACATGGTATCAAGAATCAATATTCAACACTGAAAGTCAAGACTCAAGAGTCAAGAATTTAAGACTTAGAGAGATTAGTCACTAGAGTCAGTGACTTAACAATCAACATTCAACACAATAAATGACATAATAAATAATAACTTCATAAATAACATTGTATTTAAAGAGTTGAGACATTAGACTCTGAGAGTTAATATAAAGTTGAGATTTAAGAAATGATTAGAGGAATACCTCTACCACCAAAATGAATGTCTAGCAGGATATATGACACTGGCATCACTGTCTTCATCCCCATAGTTGTTATCATTGGCACCACTCCCACTTGTACCAACATAGTGCAACTCCCCTCCATATTGGTAGGCATTAGGATCCTCAAACATAAAGAAATGGGATGGACTTGGATTTGGATGAGGATATTGATCAAATGACCCTGATTCTGAATATTGTTGTGAGGATGATTCCGCTTGACCATGTGCGTAGTCTGGTGGGACATACGGTTGGTACCCAGAATATGGGTCATGGAAAATAGGGTACCACTTTGCTGTTTGTTGCCTTTCAACATTTGCACTCGTACCATCATTTCCTTGTCCATCACGGGGTCTTTGGCGTACATAAACATGACCTGACCTCATACGAGATGGATTTGGAAATTCATCTACAGTCTGAGCAGGAGCATTTAATTCGTCTTCATAGTAAGAATCACTTGGCTCGGCCCCGTTACCTCCTCCAGACGGAGAGTCACTACTTGGAGCAATGCTTGAACTCGAACTATCAGAGCTCACTGTAGATACTACATGAGAGGGCTCAGGTTCAATGCCCCTTGATGTTCTAGTTTCTGTAGGTGGCTGAGGCTCACTTTCCCCTTCTCTTTCGTCTTCGTCCATTATTCCTCGTATATCCTGGTGTAAATTCTCATCTCCATCTAACAATGGATCTTCTACATCAACTAACCATGGAAGTAAGGGATCATCTTCCTGAAAGATATTATCCAAATTTATAGGGCAATAATTCGGATCATCCCTTTGCTTCCTTTGTCTATTTCTGACTCTCAGCTTCAAATTGTAGTGACAATATACTAGCTTGTTCAGCTTCTGCATTGCTATCCGATTTCTCAATTTTGTGTGAATTAATGAGAAAGTACTCCAGTTTCTTTCACAATTCGATGAAGACGTTGTTTGGCTAAGGACCCGAATGGCAGCAATTCTCAAGTGTGGAGCACTTTCTCCAAAATTGATCCACCACTCGGCTGAAATTGGAAAAAAAAATGAACATAAACAATTAGTCATCCACAATCCCCATTCCACGGCAAATAATATATATAAACTTAAAACTAGTACATGACTAGGTTAAAACTATTTGTACCAGGATATAAGCTGGTTATTGATCTAATTGCCAATGAGTCTGCAAAACTCCCTTGTCTCATTGTGTATATAGAAATCTAACATATACAAAGTACAAATCATTTTAAATTTGTCACAACTCAAAACTTAGGTAAAAATCACAATACATTTAAACTATAATAAACGTTATATCATATATTCATATATGACATGTCACTTACTTCTTTTAAGGCTAAAACCTGGTCATTGTGATTAAGAATTACTTTCTTCAACACCTCCTTCAATCCTATTCGCAACTCGGTATCAATTGTTTTTGTATGTTGTTTCTCGTTCGAATAGTAGAATTGAGGGTTTAAAAAATATCCTACAATTCAAATGTCAAATTTGCATAAGTACATCTCTATACAATACAAAATAAAAGTAAAACTCTTGTAAAATCATAGGCCAATAGTGTAAAAGTTTATTTCACCTGCAGCATGCAATGGATGGTGCAATTGATCATTCCATCGAGCATCAATTATTTGCAAGAATTCTTGATAATACCTGCAATTTTCTTGTATTGCTAGTTTTGCTCGATCCATTGCCTCATAAATATAACCCATTGTCGGCTTATCATCATTATCTACAAGCCGCAACACTTTCACTAAGGGTTCAAAGACCTTCAAAATATTTCTAACTTTGGACCAAAATTTATTATCTCTAACAAGATTGGGGACATCAAAGCCAGGACCACTCGTTGCTGCTCCCCATTTTGAATTAAGCCATTGTTCTGATGCAAACATCTGAATCAACTCATTTCTATGTTGCACAAGGCTATCCATGGCAATGAAGTGGGTGGCAAACCTTGTTGCAGCTGGACGCACCAAGGCTCTTCCATTTGTGAATGTCTTCATTAATGCCAACAACCACGAGTGATCATAGATAAATCTTGTGATGCTTCTACAAGACATGATGACAGTTTTCACATTTTTCCTCTTTCCAATGTCCTCCAACATTAAATCTATACAATGTGCCGCACATGGGGTCCAAAACAAGTTATTTCTCTTTTCCATTAACAACTGCCCGGCTTTCTTGAAATTGGCACCATTATCTGTAACAATTTGCACAACATTTTCCTCACCAACACTTTCAACAACTTTATCCATAAGGCGGAAAATATATTTTGCAGTCCGTATATGTTCAGATGCATCAACGGACTTAACAAAGACGGTCCCAGCAGCAGAGTACACTAAAAAATTTATTAACTGTGTTTGTGTGCTGCTCGTCCATCCGTCACACATAATTGTGACTCCCCTTTCCTCCCATATACCTTTAAAAGTAGCTACCCAACTCTTTATATCTTCATACTCAATTTCTAAATACTTGGTCCCCACATCATAGACAGAAGGTGCTGTTATACCAGGACCAGCGGTAGCTGCAACATCTAGTATAGTTTGGAAGTAAGGAGAATCCACAGCTTGAGGGGGTATGTTCTTGTGAATTAACCACTTTGCTGTAGCTGATGCTAATCTGTCTCTTGCACTTTTCAAGGCCCCCTTAAACAACTTTGAGATTTTAGGCTGTTTAGCTGACTCATTTCTATGTGCTAGAGGATCAATTGGACCGGGTATAGCACTACTAGGAGTCCGTAATGCTTTACGAGAAGAAATAATCTCAATATCATCCTCCTGTTGTCGAGTGCTGAATGCTCGACGCATTGTTCTAGCTATACCTTTGCCCCTGGATGAGTCCCCTGGCCCCCCTCCCCTAGATGAGCCCCCAGATTCAAACTGTCTACCAGTACTTCTTCGCATTTCATCCATTTGTGCCGTCATAAGTGACTCTCTTCTTGCAGCTTCCATTTCTTGGTCATCACCTTCATCATCAAAATCCGAAGGAATTTGCTCTCCAAACACCTCATAGCGGGCATCATCAACTTCTTGGCTTCTTTTTTCTTTGATCTCTACTTTTCTTTCTTTTCCTTTATTTAGAAGCTTTTTCATCTCTTCTCTAACCTCTTTTGGTGCAACTGTACATCCCGCAACATTGCCTGAAACATGAGCCAAGTGCTGCTTGAATCTTGTAATACCCCCATTAGTGATTTTACCACACAAATTACATTTTATTTTTGACCTATTTCCATTAACTGCTTCATCGTGTGCCCATGCAGGATCTACATCGCGCACCATCTTAATTCTTAGCAAATCACAAATGGAAATGATGAGAGAAGTTGAACTTTGAGGCACACAATAAATACCTGCATAATGCATATATGACTTAGTTGACTACATTTAAATATTTTTTTTTCAAAAAATCCCATTAATATGGCGTATGAACTATGAACTATGAACATGAAAACTTAAATAAATTCAAAAAAAAGAAAAAAAGAATGTGTGAATGTGTGATTCATCCATGGGATTCATTGATCTAACACTTGGGAGTGATTTTCAAGCAATTTGGTTAGTGTTTCTTCAAGAAAAAAAATTTTTTTTTAAAAAAATTAAAAAATCCGAAAATAAAAAATAAAAAAAGAATAAATAACACATAAAAATGGGGGTTTGATCTATGAGAATTATAGATCTAGCTACTTGGGAGTGATTTTAAGTGATTTGATTGACCACATTTGAATAAAAATTATCTTTTTTCAAAAAATCCTATTAATATGATCATAAAAAATTAAATAAATTAAAATAACAAGAAAGAAAGTGTGATTCAATCTTGGGATTCATAGATTTAACACTTGTGAGTGATTTTCAAGCAATTTTGTTGGTGTTTCTTAAAGAAATTTTTTTTAAAATAAATAAATAAATAAAATCCGAGAATAATAAATAAAAAATAAATTATAAAACCCAAAAAATGGGGGTTTGATCTATGAGAATGATAGATCTAGGCTACTTGGGAGTGATTTTAAGCATTTTAGTTGGCCAAATTTAAATAAAATTTATTTTTTTCAAAAAGTCCTATTAAAATGAACATAAAAAATTAAATAAATTCAAATAAACAAGAAAAAAAGTGTGATTCATTCATGGGATTCATAGATCTAACACTTGAGAATAATTTTCAAGTGATTTGGTTGGTGTTTTTTCAAGAAAAAAATTTTTTTTTTCAAAAAATAAAAAAAATCCGAGAATAAAAAATAAATAATAAATAAATAAACTATAGAAATTGGGGATTTGATCTATGGGAAACATAGATCTATCACTTACAAGCCATTCCCAAGAGATTCATGAAGGAGAAAAGAAGAATAGAGCCATAGATCTAAAAAAATCACATAGAAAATACCTTTTGAAAAAAGCTTTTTGGCTCCAAAGAAGATGAATGCTCTAGATTTGTAGATCTTGATGTGTTTTTGGACTCTTGTTGCTTTTGATTTGAAGAAAGAGGGTGGTAGGACCAAAATACAGTGGAAAACGAAAATGAGAGATGGAGACAGCAGTGCAAAAGGTGAAAAATGGGGAAAGGAGTTCGTCTGGGCTTTAAATAGCCCAGACATGTTGCGGCCGCTACGGGCCGCTACGGGTGTTAGCGCCGCTAACACCCAAATAGCGTAGCGGGTAGTGCCGCTACGGCCGATATAGCGGCCGCTACGCTTCGTAGCGGCCGCTATTTTGATCTATGCACAAAACCCAACAATAACATCAGATTCCTCAATTGGACACTACCTATGGAGCACGGACACTTGTGTAGGGTCCCTGTGTCTGTGTCGGACATGGACACGGCCGGACACGTGTCCGACATGCCAAAAACGTGTCTTGTCTTTTTAAAAAATTTTTTAAGATGCAGACACGGCTCGGACACAGGATGGACACGGGATGGACAAGGGCCGGACATGTCGGGACACGGGGTGGACACGTAAGGATACGTCTTGGACACGGCGGGAAGAAGAAGAAGCTGCCGCTGGTGTCTTTTTTTTTTTTTTTTTTTGCTGCTGTTTTTTTCTTTTTTCAGAATTGCTGCTGTGGGTTTTTTTTTTTTTTTTGGCTGCTACTGTTTTTTTTGTAGTCTTTTCAGAATTGCTGCTGCTGTTTTTTTTTTTTTTCGTTTTTTTTGCAGCTACTATTTTTTCTACTTTGTTACTGCTTTTTTTTTTTGCAGTCTTTTTAGAATTGTTGTTGCTGTTTTTTTATAGAATTGTTGTGCTGTTGCTGCTGCTGATGTTTTCTTTCTTTCTTTCTTTTCCGAATTGCCGCTGCTGCTTTTTTTTTTTTCAAAACTACTGCTGCTGCTGCATTTTTTTCCCTAAAACTGCTGTATTTTTTTTTTCAGAGTTTATTTTTCAATTGATGTGCCAAAATTAGAGACTGTGTTATTTACTAATGATGGGAGTGTTGGTGGGGATGATGATACCATTAAAGTTGTATCAAATGATTAATCATGAATGAAGCAAGGATGTTTTTTATTTATGGAGTGGGGTAAGGAGGGATCTTTTTTATTGTTTTGATTATGATGTAATTGTGACATGTAATGTTGATGATTTACTATGGCCTACTATTACATTACATTATGTAGTATGGATTTTATTTTTGACTTTACTAGTATTATTTATGTTTCTTCTTTATTAATTGTGACATTATGTTTCTTAATTTGGTTAAAAATATAACTATTCTTTAATTTTATGATTATATGTATATTTATTATTTGCCGTGTCCTAGCCGTGTCCGTATCTTACTTTTTTAGGATTTGCCGTATCGCCGTGTCCGTGTCGTATCGTATCCGTGTCTCGTGTCCGTGTCCGTGTCCGTGCTTCTTAGGACACTACAAAACAAACGCACCCTATCAACATGATAACACAGTAATGTGTAAAATAAATTGATTATCAAGCATGACAAACACATTATGATTAAAAAGGTTCAAAATAGATAACAATAGAGAGAGAAAACTGAGATAGAGAAACAGATGGGTATTTATGTGGAGATGAGGGATTGATGTGATAGAGATAGAGACTGATTGAGAGTGAGCAAGAGATAGGATGAAGAGATGACGAGAGAGAGAGAGAGAGAGAGAGAGAGAGAGAGAGAGAGAGACATGATGAGAGAGAATGAGATTTGGATAGTTAGAGACCAATTGGGAGATAGATAGGGTGAGAGAGTGAGAGAGAGGATGAGGGATTGAGAGAAGCGAGGGTTTGGAGGGCATAGTTGGCTGGCTGGTTTGGCGGGTGAAACAGAGAGGGAGAGAGCGAAATAACAATTGAGTTTTTGACATATGTCTCTGGAAAGTATTGAATAAAAAGAGATATGATATTATTGAGACAAAAGTGGGTGGGAGTTTTTGATCCTGTGCCCCACTTTGACGAAACACACTGTTCGCCTCCACGGTTGTGTTTCCTTTTTGCACCCAAACTATGTCATTTGTTTAACCAGGGTAGGGTGTGCAAAAATTTTTATATGAAAATGAGGTTATTTACGCAGCATTTTCATAGCAGATTTACTTATCACATATGTATATTAGTGAAAACAAATGTGATGGTGCATAAATGTTACACATGTGATACGTTTATGCTAATAATTATGCATGCAAACAAACAACCCCTAAGGTTCCTAGAATTCTAGCAAATCTCAACCAAGGACCAAACTCTCTACACCCCCTAAAATCACAAAACACCCCCTACTGCGTATCGAAAATTACAAATAACCCCTGATCATCGAAAACTGGCCCAAATCACTAAGAACTCCAATGAAGCCTCTAACCTCTCTAATTACCCCCAAAAGTACACAAGTAAAATTAACATAAATAAAGGTGGAAAATGGCTGGGACTTTACACAATCACAATCTTCTTTCCATTGATAAGTGCTGCTTGAGCTTTTGAAATGATAGCCGGCAACAAACATTAAAGTCTGCTTACAAGGCTTTAGTTGCAATCTTGTAAGTACTAAGTACTTCCAATCAAGCTGATGGGATTGAATCCCTAATCCTTTTGGCTCCTTCCTTCTTGGGAGTTTGGGTAATGAATGAAGCACTCATATCCTTTGACAAGATATCTGCGTGAAACTTCTTCATGAAGTTCAAAATGTCCTCCTTAACATCCTCCCAAATGTCCTCTCAAGCAAAAAATGGCAACTCTGACCTTGTCTCCTTCAAAACCTCTTTCCAACTAGTCTACTTCCCTCGAATTTGTAGATTGGAACTCCAAATTTTATCTAAAGTAGAATGATACCAATCTTCTTTTGTGTACAGATTTTTGAAGAACTCTACTATGTTCTTGATAATCTCATCTTAATTTTCTATCCGAGTATTAGCATCCACCAGAACTGATATTTTATTCAAAAGGTTTCTTAATGACATAATGAGGTGGAGGAACTTTGTGTTCTTGTCTTCCTCCACTTAATCTTCTCCTCTTCCCTTATTTTCCTTTGGAGAGCATTGTTGATAGTTTGCCTTAGATTCCTATGACTATGATGCCTGGACACGGCATGGACACGCCATGGACATGGCAAGGACACGGATTTTACATTTAAAAAGTGAAGCATCGAATACGATACGGCACGATATGTTCCCCATTTTGTGGCATCCGTGCATCATAATCCTATCATCCAGAAGCATCTGACCACTAATTCCCCAATTTCCTGCATAATGCTAGAATTACCCTGCTTGGTGCTACCATGATGTTGTCTGACCCATCCTTTGATCTTGGCTTTCATGTGCTTCAACTTCATAGATATCCTAAATCCCTCCCACCCAATTACCCTTAAACCCCTCTACCAATGTGAAATCACAGTGGGGAAATGTTCTTTAAGACAACTTATCTAAAACCTAATAGGATCTTCTATTTTTTTTTTCAAATGTATGTCTATATTCTTACGGCACTTTCTTCATCGCCAATAGGAGTTAAACATTTCCCTTCTCAACCAATTTCTTTTTTCTCTTTGTTGTTACGATGGCTGTTTCCAATTTTACGGTTTTTTTTTTTGGTTCATTTCATGAAAAAAGTATTTCATTTGATTTTTAATTTAAGTTCCCTCTTTCTTCTTATTTTATTTTATTAGTTTTCACTTTCTTCACATTATCTTAACTATTTTGAATTCTCAATTTCTCATTACCACTTAATTTTTAATTTTCAATTGATTGTTTTTTAATCTTTTGCTGATTGGGCTCTTGACACTTTTCTTTACTTAAAAAGTTCATAAAATCTAGCTCTTGAACTTTCATTGTATGGAATGTTTTATTTTAAATGGGTTATTCTGTCATATTTTATCTTTCTCTACAGTTTCGTTTTACTTTTTCATAACTAATATGATTTTTATTTCCTTTCTCAACTAATTTCTTTTCCTCCTAATAGGATAATTACCCTTCTATTACTCCTTTGTTTGAGTCATCTAATGAAAACTCAATAAAACAATAAATTTCTTTCATTTCCAGCACCAAGTTGTTGCATCTGTCTGCTCCTCTTTGCTACTTCAAAACTCAAAATTTTTTTTCATTACAAAGAGTCAGTGCATGTCTGTGTGAGGGAGGGAGGGAGAGAACTGCCCCTTCAGGTAAATGCAATAAATGGAATAACCACTGTGCTTTCTTTATAACTATCATGCCTACTGTCATGTTTCTAGTTCTAAAATCAGTTGCAGGTTAGGATGGAGATTGATGTTCATGTAATAACCATTGTGCTTTGTGTGTAGCTATCACGCATAATACTAACTGATTCAAATTGTGACCTCAATTGCAGGTCATTATGGAGATTCCATTAGAATTAATGTTAACTATTAGTCAAAAGCTTCCCTGGATGTTTGAACCGGATATTATACCAATTGGCCATCCCATTTTTGATATTATCAACTCAACCAATCCACAGGTGAATGTCGTTCCGCTATTAATGGGGTGGATGAATTTTCATGTATTGTTTCATTTTTTGAGTAGATGTTTCGCAATCAGTCAAGCTTTTTGCCTTTTTTTTCTTTTTTCGTCCTCTTCAATAGAGATCATATAAAATCTTTGTTCTACATGAGGCCAAAAAAAAAAAAAAAAGAATTTTAGTTACTCTGGGTTTGGAATTTTTGTTTTTTAAACAGTTAATAGTGCAAACTTAGAGCAGCGGCAATGCTACAAATAACAAGAATCACTTTCTTTTTTTCTTGCTCTTATTTTAAGTAACATTGTACTTGCGGATACAAATAATTCCAACCAGGGTAAGTCCCAGGGAAAGAAGAAAGCAAGATAAAGCAGATAATGGAGGTTTGCTACATTGTTATTACCATCTTTGTTATTTGTTTCAAAGCAGGTTTAATTTTTGTGAAAAATGCCAAGTTGCAGTGTCTGCCATCATAATCTTTTATAAAAATCAAATATGGTTAAATCAATATATCTATATTTGAGACATTAAATGTAGAATATCTGAGTGAAGTAAATGATGATATGCACTTAATTAGTTAAAATAACACAATGCTTGAAATTTTTGCTCGCTAAGATGAAGAAAAATATAGTAATAAAACCAGAAAATAACTATATATACTGTTGAGTTGCGATGGGAGAAATTGGGATAGATTGGTTGACTAATTTTTTGTAATGCCCCACCTTATACGCATGCATGATATTGTCTGCTTTAGCCCATGGGCCTCATGATTTTGCTTCTGGTGGGCCTCAACCCACCAAAAGGCCTCATGCAATGGAAGGGTGCAAGCTCTATATATAAATCTATTCACTTTCCTCTCTATAGTCGATATGGGACTCGAGGATATTACAATCCACCCCCCTTAGGGTTGCACGTCCCTGTGTAGTAGTCTGCTAGTCCATGTAGCCTGCCAGCTCTCTTGGTCTTCCCACAAAAGAACTCGCCCACTTGCACCAGGCCATGGTAGGGACCTACACTCGAACTAGTTGAGAGTCGTCTCTGATACCATTTGTAACGCCCCACCTTATGTGCATGCATGATATTGTTCGCTTTGACCCATGGGCCTCACGGTTTTGCTTCTGGTTGGCCTCAACTCACAAAAAGGCCTCATGCAAGGTAAGGGTGAAAGCTCTATAGATAAACCTATTCACTTTCCTCTCTATAGTCGATGTGGGACTTGAGGATGTTACATTTTTTCAATAGAATTTTAAATACGGAAAAAATTCCTGATAAATGGAGAAAGAATACTCTGGCCTTTTTTACAATACTAAATGTGACATTTAGTATTGTGCAAGTTTTTGAGCTATCAAACTTATGAGTCATAGATGAAACTAATAGAGAAAAGTAGTAGATCTGGCTATGAGAGGAGTTGGGAAATCTTAGGGAACTATTTTAAGTTTTTCTTGGTTGATCTTCTTCAAACATTATTTTCCTACTAAGACAATTCATGAAATACTTCAGAGAAAAGTGGAAAAAGCTGCATTTATTTTTATTTACTTTGGGAATGCATTCAACAGGATGCCGAAGCAATTAATCTGGTGGAATTTAAAGGCAAAATGCATCCCAAATGGATATATTGACTATATCCAAGACATGTATGACGGGTTAATATCGGGATATCTGTTGACCCTTATCTATTCTCCTTGCACATGGGCATTTAATGACAGATGTTCCAGATAAAGTTCCATGGTGTGTGGCTTATGACAGTTTTGATGTGCAGTAAATTTATGTAGTTCTGTTTGGCATGACAACACAATTATAAAAAGCACGTCTGTTGTGTAGTTGCTGATTTTCTAAGATCTATTGCTTTTAGATTGCTAGTTGTTGCTGTGTGAAAGTCTGCTTTTGTTGTAGACAGTGAACATCATGACAATTATTTATTTGGGCCAATATTAAGAGACTGCTGGATTGCTCTTTTTTCTTATGGTCATTTGTTTGCACTCATTTACATATGTAAATGCTTCACATGCATAATAGTTACGCATTGTTATGTTTGTTTGCATTGATTTACGCATGTATTGCATGAATGAGTGTCAAAGTGGTGTAAATATGCGCATTTCAGCCTCAATTTGTGCACCTGAATAGGTGGTAAATGGTTACACACCTTCTTGTGTGAATTGGTTGCAAGAAGCGACCATACAAATCCCACACATCCTTGCATGTGGTCACTAGTTTGACACCATTGACTAGCTTTCATTTTCTTAAAAAGTCCCATGGGCCCCAAATTCCCTCTCTGTACCATCCATAATTTTTTTATTAAACTGATAAAGCTCAACATTTAATTTCATATCTTAAATCTTCATAGATTTTGAGTAATTTGTGAAAAATTCCAAAAAATCCCAAGCTATCGACCTAATTTTCGTCACTTTTGTGGGCCCCTACTTCTTGATTTGAACCTTCAAGTATTCTTATTTTAATGATAGCCATCAAGACATTTAGTTTTATATCTTAAATCTTCATGAATTTTTGAGAAATTTGTGAAAACAAAGAAAAACCTCCATTGCTAATTCTGTCAGGACGCTTGAGCCCCCTGGATGTTTCAGTCCATGGGTCCCACATGGCCCACTTATCTGATGTGGTTCCCACTAATTGGAAAGCTAACCCTTGCGTGACTCGGGGTCTTGGACCCAAATTGGTTTGAGCTGATTTTAGCCCATTAAACACTGCTCCAAAAACAGTGAACGAACTTCCTGTTCAATTCTTGATTCTGAACTTAACTCCAGAATTTCAAAATTCCCCCTGTATGTTATAATATTTTGGAACAGTCCCTAAGTGATGAACGTGATGAAAATTGTGTAGTCTTGAACTGTTTGGATAATTATTAGGATGTTTGTACTTGAGTGAGGACCCTAGGTGCTTGATGATATATGCCCTCTATTTATGCCATTGTCCTTTCAATCACATGATCTTCAATCTCATTTGGGCCATTTGCATCACCATGGCATATTGCAACAAATCTAGTCTTCCATGAACTTGCAAGTTTGAAAATAAAGAGATCAAAGTGAAAAGCATGTACACTGAACAATATGTGGATTTTCTTGCCAGGGCTGTTTCAAGAGGAAAGTTATCATTTGTGTTGTCTAAGCTGCATAGTAGATATTTATACACTAGCTTGAGAGGTAGCGTTAAGAGATGGTGAGGACTGGTATGTAATTTCCTGGGATGTTATGGACTGGTTTGTAAATAAGACAAAAGTTGGGGTGTTCTTGTGTAATATATTCAAAGTTGGTGGTGTTACCCAACCCTAAGGGCATGTTTGACTGAATGAGGGCTGAAATAAAATAAAATTAAGTGATCAAATAAGAAGTAAGAGAGAGTAGAGGGAGTTGAGAGTAAGCGCTAAAACACAAAAACAAATTCTTCCCCTTCTTGTCATTTAGTACCCTTTTAGAGTACTTTTTTTATTTTTTATTTTCATTTAATGCCTTTAAGGGTAGCTTTTTGTCATATTGTGCCTTTACTTTGAACCCCAAGTAACTTTCTTTTTATTCAAGTCTCTCATTTCTCTTAGTCTTTCTTCTTCTTTAGATTCCCATATTTTCTTGATAGCCAAAAAAGAAAAAAGAAAACCGGAGAGGATTTCAGATTAAATAATTTTACAGTTTGCATTTGTTTGTGAAAACCATTTCTGGCGATTGTATGGTGATTTTTTTTTCTGGCGATTGTATGGTGATTTTTTTATGGAAGGCAGATAAGTGTTAGGGAGGACCTTTATGTTGGATATACATTTCAATTGCATGTTTATTCTATTGTTTAAACTTCTTTATGGTGTTTAAATTGTAATTAATTGTCCATTGACATCAGAGAAAACAATTTACTTTGAAATACATGTCTTTTAAAACATGCAGTGAATAATGAAATTGATAGTATTCCTCTTCAGTTCTCATCTTCTCTCTGTTTTTTCTGCAGACAGATTGGGACCTGAGGTTGGCATGCCTTCTCTTGTTTGCATTTGATTGTGAAAAAAATTTCTGGCAGTTGTATGGTGATTTTTTACCAAGTGCAAATGAGTGCACCAGTTTGCTTCTGGCCAGTGAGGTGCGTGTAAATGCAACATCTTCAAACTGCTGTCATTTTTCTTCTAGTTCCATTCCATTTTGTTTATCTCCCTGCAGTGTCAGCTTATTTTCACTCCGTGAATCGTGAAGGTTTTAGTAGAAATTCTGTGTGTAAATGTTGGCTGTCTACTTGCTTTTTGCTATTTACCATTGGAGGGGGAAAAAAAAGATTACTGGCACATTCGCTGTTGCTGTCTGATGTATCAAATTATTTGGGCGTTAATTTTTGATCAGTGTGTTCAGGCTTTATTTTCTTCAATTGTTTGACCGGAAGAGGGTGCAAGAACATTGTTCCCATGAAAATACTTCTGGAATCCACTATATACATTTATTTCACCGAGGAACTAAAAATAAATTCTGTGACAAACATTTAAAGATTAATGCAGAATACTAGAGTTCAGTTTTCTTTTGTTGCAAGTTTCAGCAGCAGGATTTGAAGATATAAAGCAATAATATGGAATGAAATAGCGGCTACTATCTTGGCCGTAGCGGCCACTATCGCTACGCTGCAAGGGTGTTAGCGGCGCTAATACCAAAAGCTGGCTGTAGTGGTTGCTACGAGTAAATAGCGGCCACTACATACTCGTAGCTGCTGTTTTTTTTTTTTTTTGAACCTCTATCTCTCCATTGTGTCCGTTTTTGTCCCCTTCTCGCTGTCTCTACCTCCATTTTGTTGAAATCAAAGTCAAAGAAACACAAAAAACACAAAGAGATCAAGAAATCAAGATCATTCCTCTTCCTTTGAATGATTTTTCGAAAGGTATTTTTTATGTAATTTTTTTAGATCTATGGTTTTATTCCTCTTTTGTCCTTCATTAATCTCTTGGAAATGGCTTCTAAGTAGGGGTTATTTATTTATTTATTTATTATTCTTTGGTTTTTTAATTTTTGAAATAAAAATATTTTTTTTGAAGAAACACGGGCCAAATCACTTGAAATTCAGTCCCAAGTGTTAGATCTAAAATCCCATGGATGAATAACACTTTCTTTCTTGTATTTTTGAAATTATTTAATTTTTTATGTTCATATTATTAGGATTTTTTGAAAAATAATTTTTTTAAAATGTGGTCAACTAAATCACTTTATATTATTTCTCAACTTTATATTAACTCTCAAGTCTCAATTTCAACTTTTTAAGTATAATGTTATTTATGAAGTTATTATTTTTTATTTCATTTATTGTGTTGAATGTTGATTGTTAAGTCACTCTCTGTGTTAAACTCTTAAAACGTTATTCATTTGGATGATAACTTCATGGCAATATGGCATACATAGCTTTTTATTTGCATTTCATTTGTTCTTTTTATTTGCATTTCATTTGTTTATAAGTTACTGCAAGTAATCAACTCATACATGTGGAAAATAAGATTAATACTATTATTTTCTAATTATACAGTGATACAGGACAGAATGCATTGAGGGGACTACTACACCCCCTCAGCTTAGTTATTTTTGCAAACCAAACATATATTCTAGCTCTTTACAAATTTCTGGTTTTTTAGATTTTTTTTGAATTTTTTGGTTACTTTTTTGAATCACGCCAGTATGTAGCTCCGTGATGCAGGCCCCAGGGTTAGGGCTTGCATAGGGGTGCTGAAGCACGTGTCCAAGAATACTTCGAATCGTCAAGAAGACCTCAACACATATGAGGACACACTTATTAGGGATAAAACCCAATTCTATTAATCAATCAATTCTGAGAATCTCTTCTCTACAATACGATATATATAGTAAAAGCAAACTTAATGTCTAAGAAAACCCTAAGCTATTAATAGAAACTTCCCTAATAATAATGTAATTAGAAATCTACTAATAAAAATAAGATAATCCTAATCTAATTTGAAGAAGGATTGCTTTTGGGGCCTAGACTGCATCATCCTCCCTGGGTTGAAAGGAGAATTCTTCCTCAAAATTGAGTTTGCTTTGGATTGCCTTTATAAACGTGGTGAACATGAAGGACTTCTTTTGTGGCAGCATTCCAAGAATTTTTCCTTGGCGGTTGTGGTTTCTTGGGATAAAGAGTAACTTGCTGTCCACCATGCATGAATGTATAGGTATTGTCGCGCATGCCATGAGTTTCATTTTTATTATACATCCATGGACGGCCCAATTAGATATTACCACTATCCATAGATAGCACATCACACCAGATTGTATCTTTGTAAGTCTTACCAATGGCAAAAGTAACTTTGCAAGTATGTCGAACATGTGTGTGATCACCATGCATCAGCCACTTGACAAAATAAGGGCGTTGTGCTTATAAACTTTCAACTGGAGGCGATCAACAAGAGCTTGGGAGATGAGATTTTCACAAGTTCCGCCATCAATAAAAACTGTGCAATTTTGTCCCTGAACTATGGCCGCGAAAAAGAAAATATTTTTTCTCAACCATTTTTTCTCAACAGTTGGTGGAACTTCCTTGATGACAATAAAAGCTTCACCTGTGATATCTGCATATATTTCAGTAAATTCCTCATTGTCAATATCCTTGGGATTAGTGTCAGTACCCTTAGTATCATCTAGGATATTTTTATCAGGACCTTCAATCTCAATTAGATGTATTCGCTTTGGACAGTCTGCTGCGCGATGCCCGTGCTTGCAAAAGTCTGTCCTAATGAACCATTGGGTTCAGCTTCTTGTAAAGATGAATTCTTTGGTGAAACCCATTTGGATATTTGTATTTGATGATTTGCAATTCCCTCAGCTTTAATAGCATCTTAGATGAGTTCATCGACATTATCAAAATGTTGAAAGGCAAGGATATGCTGAATGTCTATTCTCAACCCATTGAAAATTCTATCAACTATCACATCATCATCTTCATTCAAGCTACAACGAGCTTGCAGAGTCAAATTTTTCAGAATAATCAACAATTGTCTTGGACCTTTGTTTTAAGTTTTAAAAGCTGGAATGTAAATCTCTTGCATAGTTGACAGGGAGGAATTTTTTGCTTCAAAATATTCTTCATCTCGGTCCATGTGTCAACAGGGTCTATGTTCTAATTCTTCCGTTTTTTTTTGCAATTCAGCTACTAAGTTGCAGCATAATTACGAAATCTAGTAGCAATCAGTGTGACTCTATGGTGCTTAATCATTGGCTTGTGTGCGAAAATATTCTCCACACACACTAACCAATCCATGATTTCAACGAGCTGCAATTTTCCATCATATTTGGGAATCATGATTTTAATCCCTAAATCTTGATCAGGATCATTGATTGGTGGATCACATGGATTTCGAATATTCATACCATCATCACGGTTGTGATTCACACGTTGATTATTTTTCAAATTTGTCACTCTAGTGTCCAATTGTTGAAGAGTGGTGTGTATGCCATCAATTTTTGTAGATAATTCTCTAATGGCACCAACCAAATCTTCAATAGAAGAAGATGAAGATTCTACCTCAACTTGCTTCTTAGGAGGCATTTTTTTATTTTTAAATCTGACAGACCTGATATGTAGATCTGTGCGCCACTAACATAATGGTGCAAACTGAGTGGAAACGGACCTCGAATGAGCCTAATATCAAGAAAATAAATTTTGAACCTTGAGGTCATAATATATTGATGGCCTGTCGAGTACAGATGGGTCCAACATTTGGCCGGATCCAAATCGGGCCTAGTAAGAGCAGTAGATCAGGGCCAACACAACCGCCTTGGACTTTGTTCCAGAAAAGAAACAAAAGGCTTGATTGTTTTCGACTGTGTCCGTTTCTCTTTTGGAAAGAGATGACGAGGTGGGAGAGTGGCGTCTCAGCTGGCGACGATGTCGAGCGGTAGCAGCTAGGGGTGGAGTCTAGGTGCAGGCGGTGGTCGTGCTGCGATTGGCGATAGCAGGCGGAAGAGGGTGGTTGCGATCGGCGATAGCAGCGGAAAGAGGGCACGGGCGGCGGCTGCTGGCAGCGGCGACAGTAGTGTGTGGCTGTGGCTGGCAACGGCGATAGCAGGCGACGACACTCTCAGTGCTAGGTATGCTCATCCTTTCACTTCTCCTTCTTTTCTTTGCCTTTTTTTGTTTTTTTTTATAAGAGTAGAGGATGGGTTTGGTGGACGAAGCCTTCGGCAAGGGTCTGGGGTTTGGGAATTGCGATGATGGGTAGGTCCTAGGGTTTGCAGTGGTGCGGTAGGATTGGGGTTAGGAACAGGGGTGGCGGGTGAGGTCTTCGGAGGCGAGGGATTTGACGGGATGGGGCTTTCGGTCTGTTAGGGAGGTGGTGGTCGTATGGGGTACAAGGATTCGATGACGAGGGTTTCTATTCGGGTAGTGGTTTCGATAGCTTGGGGTTCTGGGGAGGGATGGTGACAGCTGGGTGAGGGGAAGGGGTTGTTGGTGGAGATGATGACAATCGTACGTCGGGTGTCTAGGTTTCAGTCGATGGGGAGATGGGTTTTGTCTGAGATGGAGAAGGTTTCGGGTGGTATGGATTTGGGTTTGGGAAAGCCGGGTGATGAAGACGATGGGTTCGTTGTGGGAATATGGGTAACACGCCGGTCTATCAAGGGATCAGCTCTGATACCAAACTGATGCAAGCCCCAAGGTTAGGGCTTGCATAGGGGTGCCGAAGTACGTGTTCAAGGACACTTCGAATCGTCAAGAAGACCTCAACATACACAAGGACGCACCTCTCAGGGATAAAATCCAATTCTATTAATCAATCAAGTCTGAGAATCTCTTCTCTACAATATCATATATATAGTAAAAGCAAACTTAATGTCTAAGAAAATCCTAAGCTATTAATAAAAACTTCCCTAATAACAATGTAATTAGAAATCAACTAATAAAAATAAGATAATCCTAATCTAATTTGAAGAAGGACTGCTTTTGCGGCCTAGACTACATCACCCCGCTACCGCTATCTAGCATTTGCAACGTAGGGTTTTGGCTACCGGCCATGATGCCATTCGCTTTTGCTATTTTGATCCTCAATATATATCCTTAACAATTATTGCTTTTTCTTTTCCAGTTATACTTTGGAATTATTATAATTTTTAATTTTGTTTTATAGAAGTTGTGTTTGGAATGTGGTGTTTAATACTGTATTTAAGGTTTCCTTTGACAACTTTCTGTAGATGATGAAAACTTATTACACCACTAAAATAGCTGGACCTTATTGCAATACTTAGAACAACCATAATCTAATTTTTATACTCCCTCCATTTCTGATCTGACCAATCTAGAAGAATGCTACCATGGTGACTAAGTAATGCAATTGAGGTCAGAAATGAGCAATAAGCTGAATTGCCACACTAGTAGTGCTACTTTGGGCTGATCCTGCATCTTGACAGCAGTAGTATATTGCAGACAGGATTCACAAATTTACACACATTGGAATCCTTTTAGTAACCTTGTATTGGCATCTAGAAATTGACATCAGGCAACGGGGATTTAACTAGCTGAAGAGAAGTAACAAAATAACAAGCAATTATTGCACCAGCCAACTCATGCGAGCCAAATCCATTGGCTATCCCATTGGGCCCAAATCCAATAAGGCCCAGCAGTGAAGAGTTTACAACTGAGTTCATAACTACAATTATTTTTAGAATTTTAAGATTATTAAGATTATTTTATTTTTAGCAATTGATATTATGATTGAATTAGATTGCTTTTGCTTCCTTATTTAGAGAGTAACTTAGTTATAATTATAGATGTAATCCCGTCTCATGGGATAAATTACAATATTGAATAAGATTTTAGTTTTCTTCTCCAGAGTGAGTTGATTTTGTCTTTGGTGCGAGACCTAGACAGTTTATCTATAAGCTTTTTGGGTTAGAAAATAACCAGTTGGCTATTTTTCTTTTTTGTGCTACGGCAATTGGTGTTAGAGCAAAGATCCATCTCAGATTGTCATTCCGATCGTCGATCCGAGGTAACCTGAATCAAATCACCACGACCCGAAAACAACCCACCTGCTGCGGAAACCTAGACCGGCCTGTTGCCCAAACCCCACACACTCAAAACCAACCCAACACCCATGGGAGCTATCCACCTAGACCCCAACGACCATCAAGTCCTCACCCTTTCCTATAGAAGCTAACAGCTAGAACCCCCGTCAATCGAACCCTTTGTTAAAACCCCCCCATTCATCCAAAGCCATTACCCATTCCAAATCCTTCCCCCTGTGAATAAATCTAACACAAACAAGAACCAAACAAGAGCAGAATTGAAGAGAGAATTGCATGCTAGAGACGATCACAGCATGCCTATTAATAACATAGCACTTTCTAAATATGGTACAATTACAGTAGCTGTCTAAAGTTAAAATAGAAACATACAGGTTGTGAAAACTGTACAAAGGATGTGATTAATCTACAAAGGATCCCTCCAGATCTAGTTTAATTTAATGAGCCAGACTTGCCTTGGGCCCATTGGGCCGACCCAATGGGCTGGGCCCATCAACCGGGCCTAGTGACTTGTTTTGACACCTCCTTCCTTCGAAAACCCTAATCAAATTGCCACCCGTAATGGCCACTCCCCTTCACCACCCCACTGAACCCTTTCTCTAATACCCACGCCCATCCACAAAAACCCTAACCCTCATCGGACCAGTCTTCCCATTCCGCCAACCACCCAACTCCCTCTCACAAACTTCCGATCTCCACACCACTTAAAAAAAAAAAACACAATCCACCAAATTTTTTGATCTCATCCATTATTTCAAGAGAGAGAGAGAGAGAGAGAGAGAGAGAGAGAGAGAGAGAGAGAGAGAGAGAGAGAGATCTTGGCCCTCTCAACTTCGGCTCACGACCTGTCTTCACTTGCATATTTTTTTCATCAAGATCAAGCCATCAGGTCAGTCCATTTTTGAGAATTTAGAAAAGTTTCTTTTTTTGCAATAAGGACAATATGCACATCTTTGGGTCATCCGATGAAGTTCAAAGAATGTGGTATGAGCATACGTATGCCAATTGGTATTTTGAGAATTAGCTCTTATTCAAACAATTTCTCAATTTGAATCAAAATGATTTGACAATTGATGAATCTTTAGATCAATTTTCAAGACAGCATCAAGTATGCGAATTGAAACAGAATGAGCTGCATGATCTGATTCGCTTTATCAGAGGTTTGAAGCCAAACATTCTCGAGAAGATGAATCATTGCAACACCATTCACAAAGCATACAATGAAGTTATTTGTGTTAAGCAGTGAGCACATGCTTTGACGAACTTGCATGCGGCAAGTTAAGTCTTATGTAGAAAATTCTCAACAATGACCAAGAGCTCAAGTAGTGGAAATAGGAGAAGATAATCCCACACTTCTCATTTGCAGACTTTTCACTACCATTGAAATGGAAGAAGAAGAGTAGAAGCAAACTATGATATTTCGGACACGAGCAATGTATGAGGACAGGTTAGCCAATCTAGTTATTGATAATGACAGTGCTATAAAGTTTGCGGTGTAAGAGGTTATTGACAAACTCAATTGACCTATAGAGAAGCTCCCGAAACCTTACCAAGTCACATGGTCTAATGGTTTTGTTATTCCCATAACTCACAGATGTTTGGTATCTTTCAAGATTGGTAGATATAAAGATAAAATTTGGTGTGATATAATTCCTATGAATATAACTCATTCTTTCGGGAAAACCATGGATTTCTGATAGAAATGTGCACGATGACAATGAGGTAAAACACGTATACCTTCAGGTGGCAAGGACAATGGGCCACACTCCTTCTCTTGTTATTTCCATTATCCCCTTCAATTGAAAAGCCGAAGGAAGAACAACTGGAAGGAACAAAATCCAACGGTGATGTTGAGAAGCATGTTCAAGGAAAGAATGATCTCATGATAGCTTCGAGTGAAATAAGTTGCAGAACTTCCAAAATGGGTACTTCCAAAATGGGTCATGCTTCATCTAAACTTCAAGAGGTAGAAATTAGATATCGTTTTAGGGACAATGCTGATTTGCAGAAGCAAGAGGTAAAGCTAGGAGAAGTATAAGCGGACATTGGTCATCCAATGGATATGATTGCAACACTAATTTCAAAAAAGCCAATTGAATCCTTTGAAGACATCAATTGTTCCAGTGGTTTCACAAGAAGATTTTTCTGTTGAAGTTCCCCACATTCCCCACATTGATTTCATCTTTAGAGATCAACCTTTGTCAATAAAAAATTATGATCTACTGGTACAAAGTTTACAATTGAGGCATCTAATTGTCAAATGACACATTCAAGCTACATGCAGTCATCAGAAAAAGCAACACCTCCAATACACTTCTAAGTGGACGACAAGATCAAATCACGCTTTCAAGTTATATCCTTAAAATGAAGCTCAACAAGTGACTCGAAAGTTTGTTAGAATGATTTTCGACTTAGGTGGACATTTACTGAATTCGAGGATGAGTTCTTCCACAAGTGGAGGGGAAATAATATAGGCCAAATCCATTAGCCAGCCCATTGGGCCCAAATCCAATAGGCCCAGCAGTGAAGAGTTCATAACTACAGTTATTTTAGAATTTCAAGATTATTAAGATTCTTCTATTTTTAACAGTTGATAATATGATTTAATTAGGATTGTTTTTGCTTATTTAGAGAGTAACTTGGTTATAGATACAGATGTAATCCCTTCTCATGGGACATATTACAATATTGAATAAGATTTCAGTTTTCTTCTCCAGAGTGAGTTGATTTTGTCTTTGGTGTGAGACCTAAACAGTTTATCCCTAGGCCTTTTGACTTGAAGAATAGCCCGTTGGCTATTTTTCTTCCCCGTACTGCATTACCAACCCACCTATTCTGCACTATGGCTTCATTATATTGCTTTGGCATTTATTGACAAAAATATCACTAGATATCCCAAACTACAATGGGGTACTGATATTTAGAAGTTCACAGTAGAGCCTAATGCGGACTTTTTATTGTACGACTCAAGTGAGGCAAAAAGTTTGGAGAATGAACTCATGATCATGGGCATGTCTACAATGGGCATTTGACTTCCTTATAGGGGGTAAACCAAGGCTTGCAGGTATAGGGGGGGTGCTTTGCTATAGTGATGGTTTGATGTTAGTAATGTTTTCCAAGCAAGTCGGCATTTTGGAGTCCAATGAGGTGGGAATTTTTCCCAATTTGGAGGCTCTTAGTATTTCATGTCACGTTACAATGGCAAGGTGATTGTGCAAAGTGACCAGTTGAATGAGTCTCTTGGGTCTCTTCTTTGGTGGTTGCCCCATGGAGGTTCCAGTTTCATGTGGATGAGATTAAGTCTTTATCTTTGCTCATTCAGATGGGAGTTTCAACATGTAGGGATGTCAGCTAATGCATTTGCAGACCTTTGGCAGACCAAGGCGTTTCTAATTTGTGATTGTGGTTATGGTTATGCTTTTGTACCTTGTTTGCATTCCTTGAAGGCTTGTATTGTTTGTCTCCTCTTTTAATGGTATCTTTTGTTACCGACGAAAAGGACAACGAAAAAGAAAAAAACCCCCTTTCTCATGTCTTCATCCCTTTTCTCATTTGTGTTGGAGTCTACTGCCTCTAATCCTGCTGAACATTTCTCTCCTAATTTCCTACTCTTTATCGACTGCGTTTCCTAATATGACTCAAATAGGCATTTTACTTGGGTTTGGTATTAGAGTGGTACTGAGCACCACCATAGCTGTAATCTATCTTTAGGGATTAGGATGAGATCCAATTAAGGGAAATCACCCCCATCAAGGAGATATAAACTTGCTGTAAGTAGATTGAGAGAATTCTATAAAGGAGGGGAACTAATCACATTCAGAGGAGCCCAATTCATGCCAATCCGTCATTTTCTGTCTTAAATTATATTGTTAATTTAGTTGGTGCGATCTTGTGTGGTGGAAAAGTATGCCTAATCAAGTTCATATGGACACTGTCATTCCATGGATAATGGTATATGCGAGTTATTACTGCTGAAAATTCTACTATGATATGGGTTTCTCAAATAGTAGTTCTATGATACAACATTGTGGCAATACAGTGGATTTTCATCTTCCCTCAAACTTAGCTTATCTTGAGTGAAGTAATCATAGTGATTTTGATAGTTAACTTTATTTGTGAGTGAGTAGCATTGGAGGAAATGCAGCCTATGATGCTCAGGTACGGCATGGACACGGTGGGGACTCGCTATGGATATGGTAAGGACACGGATTTTACACATAAAAAATAAAGTATCGGATACAATACAACACGATACGTTCCCCATTTTGAAGTATTCGTGCATCATAGATTATGCAACTCTCCAATGAGCAATCAAGTATTAGACTTCCTTGCAGAAGTCGTCATAAGAAACAACTGTTGATTGATTCATCCAAGTTGGGCATAATATTTATGTCCTAACTCGCGGGGAGAGTTAGAAGAATCCATCCAGGGATTGTTTTGTAATATTCAGAAATATAGGAACTGTTCTATAAATAATTGAAACCTGATTGATTTATTTGGTTTTATTTTTGAAAACCTTATCAACAGTGAGGGCTGGTTGTCCACATGACCATGACTCTTTTTTTTCCTTCAATCTCTTATTCTTTGTACACCTCTCTTCTTCCATTCGGTAACCTCTCTTATTTAATTTAGTTTTTCTTTAAAGAAATAGTTCCTATTCTTACCTCCACACTGTGTCTGTGGAATAAAAGAAAATTCCTCATTTTAGTTACATTTATTTTCTCTTGTAAGTATAGTGGCACCCACCACTTTAGAAGTCTAAACTACTTTTATCCATCTATTAAAATCTAGATAGGCCACTTGCATCACTAAGCCTATGATGCACGGATACTTCAAAATAGGCAATGTATTGTGTTTGTATCTATCAGTCACTTCAATTTTTATGTGCAATATCCATGTCCTTGCCATGTCCACTGCATGTCCCTGCTGTAATCAGGCATCATAGCACTAAGCTGCTTGCCAGCCAGCCATGTTATTTTTTTAGAACATTTTGTTTTTGTCCTTTTTAAGTATATTTTGGTAACATTGTTGCTTTTAGAGAATCCTTCTGTTAAGTTGACCTTTTCAGACTGTTGTAAAGGTTAGCTTGTTACATAGTCTATTATTACTTTTATTGTAGGAAGATCTTTTGGGGCTGCAGGACCAAAATCTGGCAGCAACTATGAAGGAGCAGAAACATCGTGCATTGGAATTTTGGGAAAAGAATTGGGTGAGGAATGATCTATGCTCTTTCATTATTTACAAAGAGGGTTCTCATGGTCCATCTAACATGTTCTTGTATTCAACGTTGGTCAGCACTCCGCTGCTCCTCTTAAGATAAAGCGCCTCGCTCGTGATCTTGATAGGTTCATATGGGCAGTGAGTATTGCACAATCACGCTGTATTAACTTGCAATTGAGGATAGGTGCACTTATTCAGGATTCAAACATGCTTGTTCCTTATGCAGGTAACTTTTTTTCGCACAGATATTTGTAGGTGTATTCTTGAAATGAGTAGAAATGATTTATTGAGAGTAAACATTTTTTCTATAGTGTAATTACTCCATTGGCAGGTTCTGCCGTGCAACTTTGGTTTCTGTATAATGCTTTTAATACTTTTTTTTATTGTCGGTAGTCTTTGTACTTGTATGTGCCTTTTTCACTAATCAGTATTTGCCCATTACTGATCTAAGAAAAGCCTCTTTTTTTTTTTTTTCTTCTTCTGTTGACATTTACGTTAATCATATGTACTGATTGGGGATTTACAATGGTCAAAGAACTTGCTCAACGCATGGGTAAAGCACCGATCACCTTGTGGGAGAAGATTAAGAAGTATATGAAGTGGTGTTTTCTTCCTTCTATGTAACGACCCAAGAATTTAGAGCTTTTTAGATTCTTAATATGTACTCAAATTTATAGCAACACAACATAAATCAGATTCCAATGAGCAAAAAAGTCCAAAAGCATGCATATTTAATTTATATTTGAATCATAATGTATTAAAAGTCATAGTAAAATCCTACTGAATGAATGGGGAGTCTATAATTTAGAATGGAGAAAATCCAGTTATTTGGGGTAATCCCATTCGAAAATTTGGGAAATTCCTCTGTTTGTTTGGATCTCCTTGAAAGTGAATTATCTTGTTTATCCAAATCAATGGTTGAGAGGGACACTAACTACAAAAACTGAATTTCTCAAGTTCTCATCAAAGAAATTGGGTTTTCTATGATATCTTTCATTCATTTAGGGACGTTAGATTTTTATTAGACTTCAATCATGCATCTATGGGTCCCATTGGGTTGGGTTCCAACTTAGAATTGAACCATAAGGGTCGACCAAGGATTCTTCTTCTGGTCATCTAATCTGATTACCTATCAAGTGGGGCAGATGGCCCCCACAACCTATTTGCAAGTATACTGAACCAAGAAGAATCTCTGTTCAATACTGAATTTTCTCTTGATCAATAATCATCAATGCCTAGGTATCCTCCAATCCCTTGCAGAGATTGGAAACATTCAATCTGAAATCAAGCCTTAGAGTTCTAGGCCATACTCACGACCACTGCAATAGTTGTGTTTTGTAGAAACAATCCATCTGAAATCAGATTTCTCCAATACTCATTGTACACTGTTCATAGTAAGAATGATAAGGCAAAAACTCATCAAATTCAAGTCTTACACCTATAAATTAATCAGTTCTACTTACCTTGTATAGAAGTTCGTTGCTCAAGTAATGATCGGTCTCACGCCAAACATCCACTATTTGTCCCACTGTTGATCTTCCTCGTCCTCTTCGCAATCTTCTTCTTCTATAGATTTTACAACTTATATTGGACCATCCCTCTCTCTCTCTCTCTCTCTCTCTCTTGGTTCATATGATTGGTGAAGAAGGAATGAGAGACTGGCCCTCTATTTATGGTTGTGCTTGGTCTTCTGTGCTCTTGGAGTTCTAATAGGATACTATGCTGACTTGTTCTACTTGAATTAAACACTTAGAGAGGGAGTCCTGATGGGAGCTTATTAAATACTCAATGGTCTGGGCAGAATCCTAATAAGTCTTTGAGCCTCAAAGACTAATCCAAGTAATAATACAATTTATGAGTCTTAAAGAATTATAAAACAAATAAATCTCTAACTAAACTAGGACAACAATTTGACCAAAAATCCTAGTCTAACTCTTAGCATGTGTTGGTCGAGTATGGCCCACCTAGTCCAGGTGGGTCCATCAAGTTTAAGTTAGGTTATTACGTTCTACATACGAGCAAACACTTTTGATGTGGCTATGAAGTCTCCAATAAAGAAATAGATCCATAGATGACTGCACGGAGGAGTTTTAATACTTAGTAGGATGCAATGATGTTATGAAAGATGAAACTTTGTTAGTGGGGAGATATAAGGGCGGATTACGGCCATCCTTGTAGGAGGTGATGTCTTACCTGTAGAGATAAGCCTAATCTATCATGAAAGGCCCATGATCTGGGCCTAAAAACTCATGATCCAGGCGCATGATCCTGACCATATTAAATCCCATGTTTGAGATCTTGGAAAATTATGGTCAAAGTTCTGTATGGATGTAAATCTGGCATCACACATGATTCCATATTAGCTTGTAAATCACACACATTTAGTTGTACTTATGTTCTGTAAATTTGGCTATAGTGGATTATATGGTGAAGTGTCGATGCTCCTTTAGAGACATGACAATTAATTCCAAATCTCTTCTTCTTCCTCTTCTTATTATCTTCATAAATGGATCTTGAATCTTTAACATGGTATTAGAGCAGATGTCATTCTTGTGTTGCCCACGTAGCAAGCCCGTTCATGAAATCTGTTGAGCCTGCACGTGGGGGTGAGTGTTGGGAAAAAATCCCATGTCCCACATTGCCCAAGTAATGGGTTTGACATGGCTTCATATACCTGTGTGGGCCTTGTCCATTTATGAGTGGATAATTTGCAAAGGGAAGCAATTAAGCAAGGCAGGCTGTTTCTCTTGGAGTTGGAACAAAATCGCTTTTTGCTTCTTTTTGTTGAATCCCTAGTTTCACCTAAATTTTGGTGTGAAGCAGTGCATACAGCTATCCATATCATTAACAGACTTCCTATAGCTCTGTCCTTATGAAAGCCTCTCCCTTTGAGTGCCTATTCAGTCACATATCCTTCTGCTCACATTTGATGGTATTCAGTTGTTTATGCTTTGTTCATCTTTCATCCCTTGAGTGAAACAAGTTATCACCATAAGCCGCTCATTGCATGTTTCTTGGTTACGGTGATAAGCACAAAGGCTTTCTTTGTTATGATCACCATGAATGTCGATTACATGTCTCACAGAATATTGTTTTCTTGGAACATTCGTGGTTCTATTCATCTTCTCCTCATCCTAATATCTAGGTTTCTTACGTTCCTCAATTCAGAACACCTGACTCGTCTTCAGTGATTACTCAAGTTTATCAGCCGCGGACCATATAACCACCTCCAGCTACTTTGCCCACTGATACTCTCATTACTGATTCACCACCCATGTCAGATCCTCAAGGATATGACACTTCTAATGAAGGTAACCCGCGACACTCTAGTCGTATTTCAGTTCTCCTAGCTCGGTTTGGTTTTCCAATTAAAGCAGCGCATGGAAGAAAAATAGCCAACAGGCTAATCTCAAAGCCAAATGTTAAGGATAGGATGTCTAGGTGTCTCACCAAAGACAAACAATAACTCTTTCAATTGAGAACTAAACTCAAATTCTTATTCAATATCAATGTCTGTATCCCATGAAGGGTTTACATCTTTATTTATAACTAAGATATTATCTAATTAAGGAAACTACTAATTCAAATTAAATAAGAAATTCTAAACCAAACATGATTGGACTGTCAAAATACTAAAGAATCCTAGAGAATTAAGAAAGTAACTAAAGCGACTACTAATAATAGGATCTACTATACTCTATTGGGCCTTTTTTATCTTGGGCCTGCGGGTATAGACTTTCAGACGGAGCCCATTAGTATGGCCTGCATTACTAGTGTTGTTTACTTCTTCAGATCCCATCCCTATTCCAACTTATTCCAAAGCTACTAATATTCCATGTTGGCGAGATGCTATGACAGATGAATTGTAAGCTCTTGAGATGAACAACACTTGGGAGGTGGTGCTGCTTCAATCTAATACTTCTATCTAAGAAGCACGGACACTTCTAAGAAAGTGACGTGTCCGTGTCGGACACGTGTCGGACACCGACACTCCTCGGACACTCTCGGACACGTGTCCGATACTATTTAGCCGTGTCCATAATTAAGAACTAAAAATTTTAATTTCGGACACTTGTTTGACACTCCTTTTGCAACGTGTCTCACAATTCCTAGCCCGTGTCTATGACTAAAAAATAAACATGTGGCTAGTATCTCTTGGACACTTTGTTAACATGTAATTAAAACTCGTAAACTTGATATATGACAATTTTATACCATGGAAAAATATATGATTGTAAATATCAATCATATCACAAGCAAAAGACAAATAAATATTTCACTAAAGAATAGGCCTCAAGATTGGCTTCTTTTTTGCTTGTTGTTTTTTTGTTTTTCTTTTTTTTTTTTTAGGGAGGGGAAAGAGATGATTTGCCCTTTTCTTTATATGGATTTTATGGAACTATAGATATTTCATATTTAATGATTATGAATTATGTTTTAGTGTTGTATTGATATTTGATAATTTGATATGTTTGTTAGTTGGTACTTGAATTTTTATTTTTTGATTGCTAAATTGATTAAAAAAGTTAAAATGATATTATTTTTTTAGTAGATGATTATATATATTAATATATATTATTAACGTGTCCCCAACGTGTCCGTGTCCTACTTTTTTGAGAAATGCCGTATCGGCATGTCCGTGTCGTGTCGTATCTGTGTCCCGTGTCCGTGTCCATGCTTCTTAGACTTCTATCATTGGCAGAAAGTGGGTTTATTCATTCAAGTTTAAATCTGATGGTAGTATTGATTGCTACAAAGTACAATTGGTTGCCCAGGTTTATAAGCAAGAATATGGCATTGACTATGAAGAAACATTTGCCTTAATCACAAAAATAACTACAATACGATGTCTACTCTGCGTCATAGCTGGCCTCTATGGCAAATGGATGTCAAAAAGCCTTTTTGCATGGCGACCTCAAGGAGTTTGTATATAGACGTCCTTCACTAAGATATACATGTCCGCCAAGACATGTATGTAAACTGAAAAAGTCTTTATACAGGCTCAAACAGGCTCCAAGAGCATGGTTTGGTAAGTTATGCTCTGCCATCATTGTAACCAATTTTCATCAAAGCCCAGTGACAATTCTCTCTTCGTTCGAAGAACTTTGTGCGGGTGTACCATTCTCTTGATTTATATTGATGATATGATAATCAACGACAATGATGCAACAAGCATTTCTAATCCCAAAACTCATCTCATGAATTCTTTCAAGATGAAAGATCTGGTCCACTCATTTTTTAGGACTAGAAGTTCCACGGCTGTGACGGCACAAGAATGGTATTCGGGTGGTCCAAACCAAATATGTTGATGATTTACTCAAATCGGCAAGACTTGGTGATGCCAAAACATTTGCTACAACCATTGAACTCAATGTTAAGTTTGGCAATGATGATGGACCATTTCTTGAATAACCGACCTTATTCCGACGGTTGGTTGGCAAAGAAGAAAATAACGGGGATGGGATACCCTACCTCGAATCGGCGATCAGAACGGGCGTCGATCCGAGATCGAATCTTTTCTCTGATACTAATTGAAGCAGTGCAGGGAAAAAGAATAGCCAACGGGATAATCTACAAGCCAAAAGGCTTAACGACAGAATGTCTAGGTGCCTCACTAAAGATAAATAGCAACTCTCAATTGGGAACTAAACTCTAAATTTCATTAATATCAATAGTCTATCTCGTGAGAAGGGATTACAATGCTTTATAGAGACTCACAACCTATTCTATTAAGGGAAACAATCCTAACTAAGAGTCTAATTCAATCATAATATTAATTTCCATTATAAAAATGTAAGACTCCTACTAATAATAAAAACTAATCTTTACTATTGTGCCTTATTGGAAACCGTGATGTTTTTTTTTTTAAAACTAATTTCTGTCGTGTATTGGTGTCTTTCAGGTTACTTAAGTTGGCTACATTTTTTAGATTCAAGTTGTCTCTTTGAAACTATCATCGTCATTAGGATCCAATTAAAAACTGAAATAATATATATATATATTATAAAAACTGGTGCAATGAAAAATTAATTGAAATATTCAACTTAAGAATAAACTAAAATTTTGAAAATTTTGAAAGGGGAATATTTTATTAATAAAAATAATTTTTCAGAAGTTATAAGTAGTGAGATTATTTTTTATTTTACCACTATTGAGTTTTCCAAACAGGTAAAGTAAGGTTCGATTTCCTTTACCACAGCCATCCAAGCTCTTTTTTCATTTTGCAAAACGCCAACTCCACTTTCAAACCACCATTAATACCCATTGATGTGACCTTTTACTATTCTTCACTATACAAGTAAATTTACCAAAAAGCCTCTTGGAGAGCTCACATGTGTAGCCTAAACGAAGAGAGCCATGGCCATGATTTGTTATGGTCAATGTATACTGATTGCTTATAGAATCAGAGTAACTGGCAACATGAATTACTTTCAGTCAAACGGGAAAATTCCTATTTTTCATGTTATGGTTTGCAAATCAAACTTCTAATTCAACTTGAGCTAGTGACTGTTTGATGCAGAAATTGATGATGACGATATTATTGCATTAGCTGAATTGTGTATGGCATGTAGGGAGCATCCCAAGTGGCCCACAAGGGTCCCAACTAGTTTTGATGGAAAACCTGAAACCAAACAGTCCAGTTTTTTGTTAAATCTGAAATCAGGGGACTGTTTTGGCAATATAGAGAATTATAGGGGCCTTTTTGCAATTTTTTTCAGAAGTTCCAGACATGAATAAAACATCTCACGTGCTGGATTTTTGGGCCTTCAGTTACTGGGCCTAATGTGACCCAATCTAAGGAATCAAGGCATCCCCAGTGTCGGCCAAGTCTCTTCTACATGAATGTCAACTTTGATTGATCAAAGAATGGGCCATGTGGGGTTCACAGCCATTCTTGTGTGGAGAATCCCAGATGATCCAGATTTGAAAATCTTCATATTTCTTTTATTATTCTTGGGATTTTCTTGTTAAATTCTGTTTAGAAACTTGGTTTAATATTTCTATTAGTGGTAGGAATTAAAGATAGAATGTTTCTTAGGGATCCGGGGTGATTTTTATGCATATATACGCCTTATTACTGTCGACAGTAGCATATATGCTACAGTGCATGAGCAGTAACTTGAAGAGGAAGGTCTGATTTCGTGATCAGCAGTATGCTACTATGAATAAAGCACAAGTTATGCTGGTTTTTACCTTTTTTCTCTATATATGTGCATCTAGGGATTTAGGAAGGCTCATACTGGTCAGATTATTAGGGTTGCTGCATTGTTCCTTGATTTTATTTATTCTGGATTTCTGGTTTCTTCACTGCATAGTGATGTAGCATCGAAATATTTCTAGTTTTGGTTGCTTGGGCCCTAGCTAGTCTAGTTTTGTCAAATCGGGACTGCGTCATTGGTATACTCCCAAGTTCTTTCACAACAACTTAGCATCCAATTATTTCGGGATAATTTAATCGCTTACATAAGGAGAAAAAGAAAACTATCATCATGAATCATAATTTCTGAAGCCTTATCCGTTCTACTTGAGTTCACACTTGTGGGTTCTACTTTTCCTCACAACACTGATTGAGGCCTTTCTAACATTTATCAATATCGTACCATTTTGGCCGAAATGGGTGCTGTTTTTTGTTTCGGCCACGTGGCTGAAATGAAATGACATTCAAAACTTTTCGTTTTAAATACCAGTTAATCTCAGCCGAAATTTCAAAATTTGGCCAATTCCTAAATGATTTTTGACCGAATATATATATTTAGTTTTTCTACATTTATATACTTTGTATTTCTTATATTTCCTCAAAATGTAATTCTAAAAAGTTCTACTAGAATGGATTAAATCCATAATTATTTTTTATTTTTGTATTTTCTTACATATATACACATTATTATTATTTTTATATATTTTGCCGAAATGTAATTCCATGAAGTTTCACCAAAAATTCCGAATTGGCTGAAACTTTTCATTTTGGAGGCTAGACCGAAATGGGGTCCGAAACGATATTAATAACTAATCTCTCATATGTTTCCTCATTACTTAATCCATGGCTTTTAAGTCTTCACTTCCCCAAGTTGCCTATACTTCTAGAATAAACATGGGAAATGGAGGGGGATTTGTTCTGCTTTTTTAGTGGTGGCAGTTCCTGTTTAGATTAGTGCATTTTGTTTCTGTTTAAACTTTGTGTGTACTTTTTAATCTTGACTGCTGGAAAGTTATATAGTTTAAGGAAATTGAGCAATTGTTGCTCCTATTTTGTAGATATGCTTAACCATTCATTTCAACCAAACTGTTTCTTTCATTGGCGTTTCAAGGACCGTATGCTCGAGGTGATGATTAATGCTGGTCAACGGATTAAAAAGGGGGAAGAGGTAATTTGTTGTCTTTATTCATTCTTAAGTAGACAGTTTTCATCGATCAAGTGGCCCAATCAGTTTGTTCAGAGGACCCTCTTAAAGTTTTCCTCCAAGAAAATAGATTTAGTTGTTCAACAGATCTGCTCAGTGGAGTTAGCTCTATCAGTTTTTAGTTTCTCCTAGTGATGGATCTTGCCTGTGTTGTAGATAGGGAAACAATTCCTGATTGATTGTGAAATGTGAACCCGAAATCCTAAGATCTTCAATCAAACAAAAAATTCATGCAAACGCAAGTAGAAAACTGTAGATCTGCTTACTGCTGTTGCCAAGACTACTGTAGAAATCTGTTGGGAGACACTGAAACCAAGGAGAACACCAATTATGCAAACGGAACAACTTTTATTGAGAAATAATAAGCTTCCATAATAATAGTCTAGGACTGGATGACTTCTATACATGGCTAAAATAATGTTTAAAAATTAAAACAGCTTACATAGATTAAATCATCACCATTGATCTGATCTCTAAACTTTTAGTCATAATCACACATAAAAGAATTCAAAACAATGTTAGGGATGTATTGCTTGCTGTAATGTCCTCAACATCTTGGAGGAAATTGGCTGTGGGGCCACGTGATCCACCATCTGAGGAGAAGCAAACTGCCCTCATTTAGTACACTTCTGGGCTACCCTAAGGTTCACTTGTCCTTGGTCTAATTTTGTGCCAAAGCCCAGCAACTTGCTGTCCACAGTTATTGGACAACTGGGTTCTTAAGGGCCTGTTTTGGCTATATGGGCTGATCCAAATGGGCCGTTCAAGCTGTGATTTGTCATTTGATCCCTCTATTAGTTTCGAACATTTAAAGTTTATTTTGGAACTTAAATTTGGCCCATCTTGCATGTCCATTTCCAGATATAGCTCGATTTCTCTTGATTTGACCCTTACAATCATGGATCAAGACCCCTTTGATTGATCTGATCTTTCTAAATATGTAACTGCTTGATCTAATACACAATCTTGATTGATTGGGACACTTGAGCCTGCATCAGAATGTGAATTGTTGATTTTGAGTTTCATATGATTTATGAGCAAGGGATCATTTTTTCTCATAAGAACAATGAGAGAGTAGTAGTTGTTACATTAGGTACTGTGTTGTGTGGTGAGACAGCAGTCAGTTGTTTATAATGTTTTAAGTTAGATTTTTATAATTTAGTGCAACAACATGGTATTAGTAATCAGCATTGAGACCGCGCCGGGTCCCATGGACTTGGACTCGGCCTGGGTCATTGAGAAAAAATAAAGGAAAAAATGGGGGAGAGGATGGGAGGATTGAGGAAACAGACAAATTGAAATGGGAAAAAGTGGACAGCTGTTTGCACCCAGCAGAGAGAGAGAGAGAGAGAGAGAGAGAGAGAGAGAGAGAGAGAGAGAGTTTTTTTTTCTAGTTCACCAGTTTGGTGCAACCTTGGAGTGAGATTACAAGAAAAATTCAAGGGAGTTTTTTTTAGAGAGGGAACCTTAGATTTTTTTTCTCATATTATATATATATATATTAAAAATTTAGCACTGGAAAAGGACTAGACCCGACTTGGTCGAGTCCCAATGAGTTGGCCAAGTCTACTTGGACTCGTCCCTGGGCTAGTTAGGTTCCGAGTTTGGGTTTATAAACCTTGGTTATCAGAGTATGGTTCTCATTAGGAGATTTCATAAGGAAGTCCATGTGGCTTGGATTTGAGCAAACATCAAATATAAGGATTTACAAGCTTGCCAAATTTATACATGGTGGTTGACTATGCTGTTATTATTATTATTATTATTATTATTATTATTATTATTATTCCAAATTGTGGTTTTGATGCAGATGGTGATGATAAGCTAGAAAATCGTATAATTGGACATGTAATAGCCTACATGGAGGCTTGTGATTGAGCACTGGGCCTAACCTCGTGTTAAAGGCTTTAATGTGTTTAGGGACCCAAACGGTCCCCAATTGTACTAAAATTTGTTATTTCAGGGGCTGTTTTGACAATACAGCACACCAGACGAGGTTATGTCTAATATCCATTAAAAAATGGGCAGAAACTAACTGTGTTTTGGGCCTATATTTAGTGGGCCCAAACCCGAACCCTATTGGTCCATAACCACCTGAATCTCTCAAGGGTGGGCTTGCATCAGGCAGGGCCCACCTGTAGAGATACAAACAGGTCAATTGACCCATGACCCATCTTGAGAAGCCGAAAGCCCACCTTGCATATCTAAACATATCCTACGTGTGGGATATTTGTTTGGTCAAACATCTTCATAGACATAATTAATAGGAAGTTTGTAATCATAACTAAAGATTGTAATCATAACTAGAGATTCCATTGTAATCATAGCCCGTAAAGATATCATCTCAGTTGTAATTAAGCAACGTAAAGTCTATATAAACACAGTCAATCCCCATCTTGGGACCCGACAAATTCTCCAAATTTCTTCTTCTTCTTTTCTTTTTCTTATTGTTAATCCATGGATCATTAGATCCTTATATGGTATCAGAGCCAGTTTTGGATATATCAGAACATTAAAGCATTTGTGTCATGCTACAACAGAGACCTTCTTCTGTTTACTCCCTTTTCTCTTGCACTGCTTCAAAGCAACAAGAGAGATTGGACTCACTGCATCAGATCTCATCTCAGCCATCAAATCTTATTCTTTGAGCAAGGGAGACATTTCCGATATCTCGCCTAGCATCTACCAACTAATCTGGCCATCTGGTCAAGAAGTGGGGCCCACCTCAGATTGTGCAACTGTCAAGATTTTCACACTAGGCTGGTTGACTATTTCCTCTGGGATTCTCCATATTTTTCTGGAATTTTATCTCTTTAGAAGGTTAGTGGTCTAACTGATGCTGGGTTTGACAGTTTTCCACAAACAGATTTGAGTTTGATTCATCAGATCCACATCCAATTGTTAAAACAGAGAAATTCTTCCTCAGGAGTTGCGAAATTAGGCCTTTTGCCTAACCTAGAAGGCTGATTAGTAGGAAAATTCACCCACATCTTCCTCCAATGTTTTGGATGCCTAGCAGAGACTCTTTTTTCTGCATTTCTCTGTTTTCTGTGGAAAATTGTTTCTTTTGGCAAACAAGTAAACACTCATTGGGCAATTAATCTACTGTTTCAAATGGATGAGGTTGACATCATTCCTGTGAAATTTAATGGAACAAACTACATGTCCTGGTCCTTTCATTCGTAGAACTTTTGTTGAAGGACAAGGTATGTAAAGATATCTGGATGGGACAACTCCTAAACCTGTTACAGACACCACTGCCACATCTGTCGTGGATGACAGAACTATTGCTCCTTAGAATCAACGCAATGCCAAGGTTGTCACATGGATCCTCAACTCTATGGATCCCTCCTTTTGAATGGCACTTCAAGCCTTTACCAGGGCGACATGTGAAAACAGTGAAGAAAATTTATCATCAGCAAAACGAGGCCTACAGATTTCATCTAAGTACGGAATTGGCCAAATATTGCCAAAATGAAAAATCTATCTAGGAATCTACAATGGCTTTTAGCCTTGTCAATAGAAATGGATCAGATGCTTCTTCAATTTGTTTCGGCATAAATTTCTTCCCCAGCTCCTTAAACTACATGAAGAACTTCATGTTAGCTAGTTCCTTATGAACTTCCGTTTTGAATTTGAACTTGTGCGGGCTGCCCTTATGAATATAGTAATCTCTCCCGATCTGGATATGTGCATCCAGGAGTTTCTTTGGGAGGAAACCCGCCTTCTATCCACTCACACTCTCATTGAGGAACCAAGAGCAAAACTTGCACCACCTGCTCCATCATCAGCCGACAAGACAGCGCTTTTCATTAACCGTGGTTAGAAATCACAATGTTTTGAATGTAAGAACAATGGACATGTCGCTTGGGATTGCCGAATGAAGTTATTTTGTAACTACTGCAAGAGGAATGGTCATGTCATTTCCAATTGTACACGAAGGCCTGTTAAGAAAATAGATCATTTAAAAGCATGGGTCGACTACGCTTTAGGCTCAATATAGCACTCAGCATGACTGGCCTTCCTCAAATACAGGTTCCGTTACCCTGACTACTGCTTAGATTTGCGAGGTAAATTCTTCTGTGGCCTCTGCATTTACCTTCATGGGTATTAGTGGTCTTACTCCTCTATTGTTTTTCCTGCATTTCACCCACCTACTTCTCAATCTACACCTATAACACCCTCCACATGGTTTCGAGACTCTGGTCCATGACCTCTATAGCACAAAATTTGCACAACACTAAATCATATGTTGGCCATGATTCAATCACCACTGCCAATGGTCACCGATTGCCATTCTTAGGTCTAGGAATCATATCCATGGGAAACCTTACACTATCTGATGTTTATTTTGTTCCCAATTTGGTAGCTAATCTAATTTCCATTGGTCAACTTGTTGATTGTGCATATCTTGTTAATTTCTCTTCCGCTGGTTGTGTCATACAGGAATGGCAAACTGGGAGGGTGATTGGGAAGGGAAGTAAGCATGGCAGGCTATTTGTTTTGGATGTAGGACATGCTTCTTTATTTGCTTCTTCCATGGGTGCTGTCAATAATGTGTGGACCATTTGGGATAAATGCCTTGGTCATTCGAATAATGCCAATTTGATCTCCTTTTTTTAAACTTGGTAGTTTGGATAAATCTGTTATTGATACCATGCTTTCTACCTTTGCACAATCAAAATGTGAAACTTTTTTCTTGAATAAAAGTCATGTGTTGCCTTTTCCCATTCATCATTCACGTGCCACCGCTCCATTTGATATCATTCACACAGATGTTTGGGGCATTGCTCCTCAATTAAGTACACTTGGATATAAGTATTATGTTATGTTCATCGATGATCATTGTCGATACACATGGATCTATTTTTAAAATCCAACTCTTAAGTTTTTTCCATATTCCGCAAATTCTATAATATGGTAAGCATTCAACTTCAAAAGTCCATTAAAATTCTATGATCAGATTTAGGAGGAGAATAAACATTCAATGAATTTACCTCCTTCCTATTTGATAAAGGGTTTCTTCACAAAAAATCCTTCCCTCATACACCACAACAAAAATCATCACCTTTTGGAAACTGTAGGACCCTTATTGTTGAATCCATGGTTCCCCCTAAGTTTTTGTGTGAAGCTGCTCATACGGCTCTCCATATCATAAATAGACTTCCTCCCTCTATCCTAGGCAAAACGTCTCCCTATGAGTGTTTATTTGGTTACCTACCCTCCTACTTACATTTGAGGGTATTTGGGTGTCTATGCTTTGTTCATATCCCATCCTTTTAACATAACCAGTTGTCCCCACAAGCAGCTTGCTACATGTTCCTTGGATACAGTGAAGAACACAAAGGTTTCCTTTGTTATGATCCCAAGGAATGTCAGTTACGTATCTCACGGAATGTTGTTTTCTTGGAACATGTTCCATTTTATTCCTCTCCTCTTAATATCCAACTCTCTTATCTCCTTCAATTCCAAACTCTTGATTCCTCTCCAATAATAACTCAAGTTTATATACGGTGCACCAAACAAATGTCTCCAGCTGCACTCAATACTGATCCACCACCCATGCCGGCTCCTTAAGGACATGCCACTTCTAGTGAAGGTAATACCACTGCCCCTATGTTACGATGTTCTCGTTGTATTTCAGTTCCACCAGATAGATATAGCTTTCTAGTATTTACTTCTTCAATCCCATCCTTATCCCCACCACTTATTCCCAAGTTGGGAATATCCATAGTTATCAAAATCTTACGATTAATATCCTAAATGTTAAGGAAAACAAATCGTACCTATGCAACAAATCCCATTTATAGATGAATTTTAGGATTCAAGTGTGAATTTTACAATTCGATACTCGTTTGATCGAATCTTATGATTCGTGATTCAGATACTTGAGAATAGCTATAAGCCTATAACCAATAAGTTAATATTAATAATCTTTTACCTTTTTCATTTCTTTATTCTTTCTTTCTTTAGTGCTTTTGTTTTTAAAAGGTTATTTAGTAGTTAATGAAACCTCCTAATAATTCTTTGCAGCTTTGATGAGGTTTTGAAGATGAATAAAGAACACGTATTTAGTTAAAACATCAGACTGTGCGGTGCTTGTCCATATCTTCTTCTTTTTTATATCTATTTTTTTTTTTTCATGAACACTTCCTTAAAGAGATATCCTACCATGTAAGATTGATGGTTTGGATTTTAATTTTAATTTAAAAATAATAAAAAATATCTATTAATACCTTAAACTTATTTAACTATTTACACATCATTTACTATATATATGAATATTAATATATGTCATGATATTCTTGATATGACTATATGATGAACTTATTGTTTTTATACGGCTATAAATGGGAAAGTGGATGGTTATGAATAAAAAATAATTACTTTTTTTTAATTTTTAATTATTTTTCATTTTTATTAAAAAAATAAAAATCCTACTATTCACGATATGATCCACAATTCGATTCGATTTATAGGTATGAATAATTTGCAATGCAATTCCAATTTTAAAACTATGCTAATATCTCATGTTGGTAAGATGCTATGACAAATGAATTATTGGCTCTCAACAACTCATGGGATGTGGTGCCTCTACCATCCAATATATCCATCATTGGAAGCAAATGGATCTACTAGATTAAGATTTAGTATCGATTACTACAAAGCCCGACTAGTTGCCTAGGGTTAGAAATAGGAAGTTGGCATTGATTATGAAGAACCGATTGCCCCCATCGCTAAAATGACCACAATGCGCTATCTACGGGATGTTGCTGCAGCTCAAAATTGGCTTTTGTGGCAAATGGATGGAAAGAATACTTTCCTACATGGCGATCTCAAGGAGATTATATATATGCTTCCTTTACTGAGATATACATGTTTGCCACGACATATTTGCAAACTATGTTACATGGACTCGGCATTAGTATTGGATGTCGGTGTGGGTGCATCAAGAAATTATGTCAAATACCTTAGAAATGAAGTATCGGTACTAGTATTGGGTGCAGGTGTGTATGTGTCGGACGCGGGTGTGTCATGGTTTTAGGCGAATCCATGTATCATAGTCTGCAAACTGAAGAAGTCTTTATATGGGCTTAAACAGGCTGCACGTGCTTGGTTTGACAAGTTCTGCTCTGCTATCATTTAAGTAAAATTTCATCAAAGCTCAAATGACAATTCTCTCTTCCTTCGAAGAGCTTCACGCTGTTGTGCCATTCTCTTGATTTATATTGATGATATGATAATCAGTGACAACAATGTGGCAGGCATCTCATACCTTAAATCTCATCTCATGAAAACATTCAAGATGAAAGATGTGGGTCCCCTTAACTTTTATTTTTTTGGGCCTCGAAGTTTCCAGGAACAATGATGGTGTTCAGGTAGCACAAACAAAATATGTTGATAATTTAATTCAATCGGCTAGACTTGGTGATGCCAAAACCTTTGCAACACCCATTGAGCTTAATGTTAAAATCAGCAAAGATGATGGGCAACCACTTGAAAACCCAACCTTGTTCTGCCACTTGGTTGGCAGCCTACTATATTTGACTATGACGGGCTGGACATCTCACACGTGATTTAGATTGCTAGTCAGTTCATCAACAATCCTCGTAAAGCACGTCTTCTAGTTATTTTCTGGATTCTTAAGCATATGAAGGGCACTTGTGATCAAGGGCTATTCTATCCCTCCACTTCTTCCCTACGAGCCTATGCAGATGCAGATTGGGCAGGCTACCCTAATACTCGTTGATCAACAACCGGTTGGTGCATCTTCTTAGGAGCTTCTCTCATCTTGTGGAAGAGTAAGAAACAAAGCACAATTTCCAAATCAACCGCTGAAGTTGAATATCTGTCAATGTCATTTGCAAGTAGCGAGATTATTTGGCTTCGCCGTCTCCTTCGCGATTTTGGTATCTTTCTTAAAGACCCTACTCCACTTTATGCAGATAACATAAGTTTCATTTGAGTTGCAAAGAATGCCATCTTCCATGAGCGCACTAAGCACATAGAAATTGACTGCCGCTTCATTCATCGGTATTTTATCTCCAACACACTTTGTTTGCCTTATATCTCCTCGCATGAACAACTAGCAGATGTTTTCACCAAAGGCCTTCCTCGGGGTTGACATGAATATATTCTTTCCAAATTGATGCTTTGTTCTATTACAGATCAATTTGAGGGGTAGTTTAGAGATATAAATAGGTCAACTAACCCATGATGCATCTTGAGAAGCCCAAAGCCCACCTTGCATATCTAAACATACCCTACGTGTGGGATCTTGGGATTTGGTCAAACATCTCCATAGACATAATTAATAGGAAGATTGTAATCGTACCTTGAGATTCCATAATTACTTGTAATTAGATTATAATCATAGCCTGTAAAGATATCATCTCAGTTGTAATTAAGCAACAAGAAATGTATATAAACATAGTCGATCCCCATCTTGGGACACGACAGAATTCCTCCAAAATTCTTCTTCTTTTCTTCTTCTTATTGTTAATCCATGGATCAGTAAATCCTTATACCACCATCACAACAGGTGGGCTATGTGGGCTCTATGGACAGAAATGTCCGGAGTGCTCTGGACGTCCTGACAGCAATAATAGTGGGGGCGGACTTTTCTTCCCTTTTTGCTTTCCAATTGAATCGGTCAAGTAACAAATTATTAGCAAATAACATTATTGGATGATAGGATGGGAGATTTGATTGCAATCTCTAGAAAATGAAAGTTTTAAATTGTAAGAGTTGACTATGTCATTCCAACACATAGTCGACAGTTTCTTCCCATGAAACAAAAGGCTTTTAGCTTCCTTTTCTATCTTCTCCTTCTTAAATTCTCCTCTCCATCACTGTGATGTGATGTATTAGATTGGCGTTGGTGTTTTTGAGTTTAGCCAATTGAATCCTTGTAATTGTCAGCATAAGGAAGAACAGTGCCTTGTACTGTTTATTACAACAGTCTACAACAAGCAGCTCGTTCTCTATTGTGAGGCTGTGACTGCCTTAGGTGGTATCAGGGCCAACGGTTTTGTCAATTGGCAATGCCAGCAGTTGTAATCCTTGATCCAGAAATGAATCATAGAGGGAGTGGAAGAGGCTGTGTTGCCACTACAGGAGTCGGGCGAGAGGACTTACAGGGATCCATGGACACCATCGACACCAGTTTTGGGATGATGGTAGAGCAACTATGTGTGATTAAATCATAGTTTGCAAATCTATGGGCAAGGTCTCCTACTTATGAGTGAAGAGGACTGATTTAGATGGAAGTGATGTTAATCCTTGTATCATCGCCTTGGTTTGGGTCTTTGTAGGTATGAAATCTGCCATCCCCTATGTGAGGGTGTGCCTCATTTATATATTAATGTCCTCAATGTACAACTACATCCTAGTAGAATAGGCCGAAGAGGATATGAATGGAAGCATTGAGGATTGATCTGAAGAAGTGCAGCCTATCTATCGATTTGGGTCATATAGATAGTAATAGAGAAACATAATTCATGCAGCCCACCCTACCACTTGGGATACGGCTTTGATGATGATGAATTGTACAATTGCGTGAATCTTTAGAGAGGTTTAAATAGAGGATATGTGTAACGACAGATTAGGAAGAACTAATTTACAATAACTATCTCTAGGATTCCCTATGTTTGAATCAATCTTGTAGAAGTATCATGCTTTGTAAGTGTACCGGAATTGGTACTCTTCACAACTAGAACTTGACCAATACCGATTGCCCACTAACACTAACAGGAACCTCTCTTGCTTTGATGGAGGGTCTTTTTCTTTACCCCTAAATGATTCAATCACTTGGCATCCATTTTAAAAACCCAACCACATCTCTCCTTGATCCGTTCTTAGATGTCATCCAAACAAATGCAACTGCCTGCCTTAGTGCGTAAAAATTTACTACATATTTACTCTTCTAATTGCTCAAACATTTTATTACAGCTTGGCAAACCTGCGACTCTGCATCATGTCTAGCCAAGAACATCTCTCTTGGGCCCTAATCCTCACTCTGGTAGAAGCAATGAATTTCGACTCCTCAATTACGCGCATTCCTTGTCCCTTATCTCTCTTCTTTCATCTTTACTTCAGCTTATTAGAGGCTCATTATCTTTGTTTTTTGAACATCATCCCTCCCCAGTCTCCCTCTTTCTACTTGCAAATTTGATTGGGAATTACACTGCACAAAGCTTATACTGGGCTAGATCATGATTCATATGAGATAAAGCAATTAAGCAACACACAACATCCAACACCAACCAAGAGAGTTCATTTGCATATATATCTTGAGGCTGTTTCTCAATGAATATAGAGTTTGAATCAGGATGTGAATGATCCTCTTTTTGGATCAAGCATACTCCTTTCTTTTCTCATTCTCTTTCAACGAGAGTTCCCTAAACTGAAATGATATTTTGAGCATTGGCAGTCTTGCTCAATCTTTGCATTATGGCTGCTATGAAAGAATTTATCAATTATATCAACTGAAAGGGGAAATTTTCCATCCCCTTGAGAACTATACTTAGTAGAGTAATAAAAGCACGCATGTCAATTTTGTTTTTGTCTCCATTTCAGTTTGACCTCCAAAATGAAATATTTCAGCGTGTGGAATTTTGACAAAATTTTTCGGAGTAACTTTTTGGAAAAATAAAAATAAAAAATACATAATAAAATAATATAAAGTTAGTATTAAATTGGAATTCAACTAATATCCTATTGTACCCACAAACGTCCTATAAAAAGTCCCATATATTAACACTCCAATGAGGGATTGATCCATGAGGTGTTGTTAAAAAAGAAAAAAAAAAGGTAAAGGGGCAAAAAGGACTTATTTGAAAGAAAAAAGCAGTCAAAACAGGAAGTGCCCCTATAAGGGTTGCCCTTTCCAATTATTAAGTATCACTTTCTCGATAAGTTTTGATAAAGGAGAGAGTTTTTAATTATTCTATCCCAAGCGAGCGAGAGAGAGAGAGAGAACGGCGAACGGTGACACCGGCGAGGTTAGTGATTTCTGTCTCTTTTTCTTATTTCTGTCTTCCTCCCATTGCAATCATCTATCCCTTTACTTTTCTTCTTCTTCTTTTTCTTTTCTTTTCTTTTTTTTTTTTTTGGATATCCTACCCTTATTTATCTTTCTTTTCTTGCAATCAATTGCCTTCCTTTCAAATTTTTTTTTTCACTTTAAAAAAATCCAAAACCCTAGATTTTGGACATTTTGGAAAATATCCTTAAATTTGGACCAATATTTTGGATTTCGGCCGAAATGCACCAAAATCCAAGCCAAAAACTTTCATGATGCATTTCATTTTGATAGAATGGCTACAGTGAAATGGAAATGATGTCTGTGAATAAAAGTTTACTAGAATGCCATGTGATTGCATTTATGAATATAACGAAGGGGAGATTTAAAAAAAGCCCTAAGCTAAGTAGCACGGACATGGACATGGGACATGAATACAAGACGATGGACACACCGACACAATATTTCTCAAAAAATTAGAACACGGACACGTGGGAGACACGTTAATAATATATATTTATTTATATATATAATTATATACTAAAAAAATAATATCATTTTAACTTTTTAATCCATTTAGCAATCAAAAAATAAGAATTCAACTACCAACTAGCAAACATATCAAATAAAAAAAAGGACAATTTAAAAAAAATACTGAACACTTTTTTCATGTGTTCAAGTTGTGTCTGTGCGTGTCCGAAGTGTCCAAAATTTAAAAAAATAAAAAACAATACATGACACTTTTTTCAAGTGTCCGATACGTGTCTGAGCGTGTCTTGTGCGTGTCCATGTCCGTGTCCCAGACGTGTCGGGCACTTACACTTTGGCCCCAGACAGGTGTCCATGCTTCCTAGGCCCTAAGTTTTGAGCTTATTTCAAAAAGGGATATGAGAATTCAAAGTTTTCAAATTAGGATGTTTTGAAACATTCTTTCATTTAAGGACAATTTGCCAAAATAGGTGTTTTATCAACCCATTTTGTCACCTAATTTTCAGAAATGACAAGAATATCCTTTGTTTCTTTTCAATCAAATGGGTCTTGTTATTCTTCTCATCACTATTCGCCTTTTGCATCTTCTTCCGTCCTGTTTGCCTCCTTCCTCCACCGGCGAGGCCATAGTGAGTCCGTTCCCTCCCCATTTCTTCTTCTCTCACACCATTTCTTGTCTCATTCTCTCCTTTCTCATTTCCAAAATTTCCTAATTTGCTCTAAGGCTAACGTCGAGGAGGACGCTGCTCGCCTTCACGTAATCACGTGGGCTACCTTCCTTACTTAAAGAAAATAGAATGTTTCCACCACATTTTTTTAAGAGCTTAACTCGCCGATTCCACAGACGAACGCCCCTCACAATGACTTGTTGAAGCTCCCATTTTGCAAGTAGTCACACACAACGATCATTTCCCACTTCACGACACCACCCTTGTATCAACACAAGCTTCATAGGACATGGCTTGGCTCGCCAATCTCCTTCAAAACTCGGTGTCAATCCGTTTCAGGCGAGATGAGAAATTGAGTCAAGAGTTGCTTCACTGCCACGTGGGTCTCGTTGTGTAGCGACCCCCATAGAAAATGCCTCTTGCATTGCTCCCAGAGCCTCTGCCTCACTGAAGTAGTGGATGGCGGCGGAGATCTGGTACGGCTAATTTGGTGGCCCACCATGAATAGATGAAAAAAGATAAAAGAGCCGAGAGCTACTCCACTAAGAAGCAGAAATTTTAATGATTAACCTGCAAAAGGGTGATGGACCAACTAATGGGTTGAAACAAATTGATTTAGAGAGTGTCTTTTCATGTGGCTCATCTTGGCAAGTGGTGTTTGTGATCCGTAGATGGCTCTTGTAGATGAGTCCACGAGGAAGGGGATTAAGGGGGTGTTCTTGATAATTTTTCTTTATAGACGGAAGCAAATAAAAACAAAAGGAGAATCATTTGTTATATACATGGGAGCTATGAAGCACGAGTACTGGTACGGGTACCGATACGCGTATGGTACATGTACGCCGATATTACAAAATCTTAAAAAAAATAGGATATGGATACAGCTAGGGTACATCCATTAAAAAAAGATATTTTTTAAAATTTTAGGAATGCAATATGCTAATAATTAAAATAGGATAGTCCGTAGGTGCAACAAGCCAACAATTATTTAATACCATTACAAATTCAACCTATTACAAAAAGGCAAGGAATATTATAAGAATTTTAAAAGTTATAAAAAGATCCATCACTCAGTAGTACAAATGGGCCGACTGATCTAGTGGGTCACTTTGAAAATATCCAGATTTAGAGTCTTAGCCATGGAATCATTAATCTTAGCCATGGAATCATTAATCTAGAAATCGAACAGTTTCAATAAAACAAATTCACATCATTAGGGTAGTGAAACATTCCAAGCAGAGTGATGGGAATACATTAAATACGCATGACTAATTACACAGCTGCATCATGTGCTAACACATAACAAAGAATAGTTTTTCTAAAGCATCAACAGAAAGAGAACAACATAATAGCCAATAAAAAAACTAAAAAAGCAGCTAAGTAGCATCAATAAAAAAAAAAAAGAAATAGCAGCAGCATGGAGGCAGTAGTACAGTAATTCAAAAGAGCAAAAATAAAAAGAGCAGTAGAGTAGTTACAATGCAAAAAAAAAAAAAAAAAGTAGTAGTAAACGCATACTCATGTTGTACCCATGTATTACTTGGTACGGTACCAAATGTGTACCCATGCTATATCCAAAAGTCAAATTAAAAAAAAAGGTGCCAGGTACATTTGACCATACCCGGTATATATTTAGCCATACCCATGTAGGTACCCGGTATGGGTGCATACTCGATACAGGTACATGTACATTTTTGGAGTACATGTGCTTCATAGAATGGGAGGGACCAAATCAAATGATTGGAACACCTTGCCCTAGCAGCCGCCTCATTTTTATGCCAGTAGCATTCAATGTCGATTCCGCTGTTGGTTTATACTGTCCTTCTGGATGGGAAGATGAGCAGTGCCATCCTAGACGTAGGATTCATAGCGGGTCTGGACTGGAATGGGAAAGAGGAGAATGAGGGAAGAAGAAAGGAGAGGGGAAAAAGAAATGACTCCTATGGGGTTGTCGTTAAAGGAGGCTGCTCTCCAATGGCTGATTGTGGAGGATAACTAGGAGTTAAGGCAAGAGGGTGGATCGAAGAGGGAGAGAGAGATGATTAATTTTGAGAATAAAGGACCCTTTTGTTTGAAAAGCACTTAAGGGCATTTTTGTCATTTTGAAAATTTTGTGACAAAGTTTTCCAAAAAACACCCATTCTAACTAATTGTCCTTAATTGAAAGAAAGTTGCAAAATTTAAGTCCTAATTTGAAAACTTTGAATTATCATTTCCTTTTTTGAAATAAGCCTAAAACTTAAGCCTCTTATGAAATTCTCCCTCTAATAAATAAAAAACATTGTTGGGACATCGGATATGTCTCATTCCTTGAATTGTTTTGGGTGCTCCAGCATCATCATCATCAAACCATTGTTCTAACTATGTTAAGGTCGGCTACATGAGTTATGTTTCTCCATTCCAATCTTTCCTGAGCCAACTCCTTAGATAAGTTGCACATCTTTATATCTATTTTTTCTACCTCCATCCATGTCTTCTTCGGCCTACCCTTCCTTTGGTGGGTCCTCAACTTGCATAGTCAAAATTTTTCTTACCGGCATTGTTGCTGGCTTGCATTGGAGATTCCTAAACCAACTTAAATGAGTTTCTCTAATTTTATCCTCCTATTGATAGCACCCCTAAATGCTCTTCAAAGTGCTCATTTCTAATTTTTTACTTCATATCCGCCTCAACGTTCTCATCTTTGCTACATACATTTTATGCATATATTGCTCTTCTTGATTGGCCAACATTCTACTCCATAGGTTATAGTTGGTCTAATCGTTGTCCTGTAAAATCTTTCCTTTAATCTTCTTGGCATTTGTTGGTTAGAAAGCACTCCAAAAGCAAGTCTTTACTTCAATCATCCCCCTTTTATTCTATGTTCAACATTTACATCAATTTCCCCATCCTTAATATTTATCGAGCCAAGGGAATGGAAAGAATCTCTTGGTGGTATCTCATGGGCTTCACTTCTCACTGTAGTTTTTGCTTTTCTATATGCCCATTGAAGTTGCAATCCATGTATCCTATCTTTATATAGCGTATCCTTTGGATTTTAAAGCCTCCCGCCATTCTCAAGTATTGCACTCACACTGTTTGATTCTTCTGCCAACACTATATCATCTATAAACAACATACACCAAGGTACATCCTTAAGAGTTCTTAACTCATCTATAATCAATGCAAAGAGATGAGGGCTTAGAGCTGATCCCTAATGCAAACCCATGGTCACTGGGAACTCACTTGTTTCTCCAGAGGTAATTCTAACACTCGCTACTGTTCTTTCATAAATGTCTTTAATAATTTCAATATCACCTCTTGGAACATTCTTTTTATTTAAAATGACCAAATCAACTGTATAGGTACCCTGTCGTAAGCTTTTTCTAGATCGATGTAGACCATATGCAGGTTTTTCCTTTTCATTTGATATTTTCCATTCATTGCATCAATGAGAAGATAAGCTTCCAAAGTTGATCTCCTTGGCATAAAACCAAATTGATTTTCAGATGTTGTCTTTTGTCTAAATATTTACTCCATTACCCTCTCTATAGCTTCATAGTATATCTCATAAGTTTGATCTCATGATGGTTGGTATAGTTTTGTATATCTCCATTGTTCTTATATATAGGTACTGCAACACTTCTCCATTTATCTGGCATTTTCTTTATCATTAATATCTTATTAAAGAGTCTAGTTAACCAAATCTCCCCAACTTCTCTTAAGCATTTTCAAGCCTTAATCAGAATATCATCTTGACCCATATAGCCTTTCTTATTTTCATTTGTTTCACTGCTTTCCTCACTTCCACCACCCTATTTTTACGAAAAAAGCATGTTTTGCTAACAAAGTATTTTCCATTGTTCTTATGTTTCTTATATAGTCTTCATTTAAAAGTTTGCTAAAATATTTCCTCCACCTTTTTTTGAAATCATTGTCTTTTACTAGAACCTTTTCGTCATTGCTCTTAATACATTTCATATGATCTAAGTCTGCTTTCGCTTTCTCATATGTTTGCAATCTTAAAAATTTCCTTCTCACCTTTTCTTGTTCATGGCCTATTATATAGGTTCTTATATGCTTTGGACTTTACATCACTCACTACTTTCTTAGTTTCTTTCTTTGCTTTCTTATACATCTCATAGTTTTTCATATTCCTAGTCCCCTGCCAATCTTTGTAATGTCATTTCTCTCGAACAACTTTCTAAACCTCTACTACCAGGTTTCTTTTTTATTATGTCTTTTCCCATTTGACACTTGAATGACCTCTTTTGCAATCTTCCTAATATAGTTAGTCATTTGATTCCACATCGTTGTTGTTTCTTCCTCAAATTTTCAATCTCACTCCTCAATTTCTTTATTTTTAAATATTGTTTCTCTTTCTCCTTTCAAATCCCTCCACCTTGTTTTAGGGAACATTTTATTTATTGCCCCTCCTTTTCTTATTCTAATAAAATTATCAATTTTTACTGTCGGTGCCAAGCTCATGTAAATGAGGAGGGTTGTGTTAGGTAGGTTGACAACCAAAGTAAACTTTATGACAACCCAAACATGAGTCTGAAATAGCAACATTCAGAGATCATGCTAGAGTATTGCCCGCTTTAAGCAACGCATTGCAGTGCCGCCCAATTGCAATGGAAAATAGGTAAGGGTTACCACACCATTTTGGACGAGTGCTGCAAAAGAAATTAGTCTAGTGGCAGGAGAATAAGAGAAAGATTCGACTTGCTACTTAGAATATATGAACCTTGACAAGCAAGAGCATGAAGTTGGTCGAGGAATGAAAAGAAAAGTTAGTGCAGCCTGTCTACAGGAGATAAAGTGGAAAGGGGACAAAGTTAAGGAGCTCACTAATGGTTATGTATATATATATATTTTGCTAGTCTAGCTCAGTGGCCAGGGGAGGGGAATTTTATGGTGGATGTTATGGGAAACGGGTTGCCTACCACCAGGCTAACCCTCAAGTCCCGATTATAGATTTTTTTTTATGCAGGAAAGAACAATACACAAAATGGAGTGGGTTATAGCTATAGATAAGGATTAGAAAGAGAAAGTTGTGGGGATAAAGAAATTGGGTGATAAAATTATAGCGATTAAATTACTATTAGAGGAAGACATAATTTATATCACTAGTGCATATGCTCCTAGGTAGGATTAGAGGAAAGTATCAAGAGAATTTCGAGAGGAGATTGATGGTTTACTACGAGAAATTCCAACTAGTAAAGAGATTTTCCTTGAAGGGAACTTAAATGGGCATATAGGAAAGGATAATAGTGGATATGAGATAGTGCATGGAGAACAAAGATTTGGATAAAAGAATGAGTTAGGAGACACTATCTTAGGATTTGCATTAGCATTTGAACTTGTAATTGTTAACACCTACTTTAAAAAGAGAGAGGAGCATTTAATTATCTATAAAAGTGGAACTAGCACGAGTCGGATAGACTTTTTTCTAGTTAGAAAACATGACCAATTGGTTTATAAAGATTGTAAAGCTTTGGGTGCTTCTAATATTTAAATTGATAGATAGGTTATATATCTTTGCAGCATTACTCATTATTTTGTTTTTTATGTACTTGCAGATGACAATCAATTATTTGAGTGGCAAGACAAATAATGCCTTCATGGAAAGATACGGTTTTTCATCACCAGCGGTATTAGTTCCAATCTGTCCTTGTCTAGAATTGTTAAATGTATCTATTCTATGCATTTACGTGGATGTTTGGAACAAGAAGTATGCGTTATTTTCTCTATGAAAAATAGCTGAATTTGAAAATCAAGTGTATATATTCCAATCTTGCGTAGTAAATTGCAATGGTTCTAGGTTTTACCACTCCATTCATGTAGTTTTTGTGGGAAGATATTATATGCTTGGCATGGGGATATCTAGTCAGTTGATTCATGTTCTTCATCATCTTTATCAAACATTTATTCCATTTATTTGTGGTTTTCAAACATTTATACCCTTTTGTTACCTATCAATTGTGCAAATATTCTTCTAGCGTAGACTTGTTTGGTTTTTAAGTTGTCCTATGCAAGTGCCAGTAACTAATTATTTCTAGTTTATTTACTATTATTCCGTGCGGACATGAATTTAGAGGTGTAAACTGACACCAGAATGTCACATGTAGAGGTTTTTGGTTGAATGACTTCATTTAATAGGTTCTATGTAGAGGGCCATAAATTTAATAACAAGAACCACAAAGATGGTGATGATGATGACCACAATTAGAAGGTGCTTACTATCGCAAGCAAAAGGTTGTGGGTTCAGGTGATGTTTCCAATAAAAATATAATTATATTGTAGCAGTCATAACTACGGCTGCTAATTATTATTGTTTTTGTTATTGTTGTTGTTGTCATCACCACCACCATGATGTTGATGATGATTTCAGTTTCTTAGGAAGAGAAACTTCCATTTCTCTGTATGGACCAACTCCTCTCTGAAATTTATTTTGTTGAATGTTCATGTAATTTACTTATTTCCCGCTATTTGCAGAACCCTTGGGATGTAGTGCAATTCTCTGGTAATGCTCAGATACACTTGGATTCCTTCTTATCAACATTCAATATCTCTGGTCTGCCAGAGGAGTTCTATTACAATAGTAAGGCCACAATGATTCTCTCTCAAGTTATAGTTGCTTCTTGGAAGAATCCACATTTTAAAGAACCATGTGCTTTGTTCATTTTCAGGTCGGTTATCTGATGGAGAAGATGCATTCATTGATGGTGCGGTAATAGCAGCGGCACGAACATTACCTACATGGTCAGATGGGGATACACCTCCAATCCCAAGCATAGAACGAAAAGCTGCAAGGCAGTTACAGGAAGAATGCCAACAAATATTAGCAATGTTTCCTACAACTTCAGATGAAGATCAACGAATCCTAGGTACCATGCTCAACAGATTCATTATCCCTGTATCCCTATTCCTTTGTTTGAATGGAATTGCATTCCTGTATTATAAGAAATGTATCTCTCAAAATGGCTATAAAAAGAAAACTCCCTTCCATTAAAGGGGAGCCATTTATGGATGTTGAACTTTTTTTCTTCAGTTTTAACCACTTTGAGAAATACATTTCTTATAATTCAGAGGAACTGAATTCCATGCAAACAAATGGCCCCTAGTGTTTTTTTTCTATGGAACACCAATCACAGAAAACGATGTCTTACCAAGAATGCGGTGATTTGTGCTATTAATCAGATGACCTTGCTGTGGATATGCCATGAGCCTCATATTGGACAGGAGTGATCCAAGTTGAAATATCATGCATTGCTTGCCAATCCAGTATGAAGAGCTGATTCCATAGAAAATACCTTATTCCTTAACAATGAACAAGTACATTTGCATCCAGTTAATAATTTTTTTCCTCCCTTTTTTTGTTCTTACCCTGTGACAGATTCAAACCCACAAGCAAGTAGGACTCTTGAATCTGCAATCAAGTACATTTCCTGTTTCTTAGTGACCGTCTTTCCTTTCATTATTTCAGTAGTTCCAACTGATCAATTTCAATATATCATTAAATTTTGCACAATTTCCCCGCATTCATGTGATGCTTGCAGGTACCGCTTGCATCGGAAGTTATTTATTAAAAAAGTCATCCAGGCATTGGAGATTTATCAAGAGAGAATACTATTTTGATTGTTTTGTTCTTACTATCAGTTGGCCTTCTCTTTTCTCCCTTTCTCTGTGTGTGTGTGTGTGTGTGTGTGTGTGTGTGTGTAAAACTATCTGTTGGCTGTTGTAACATAAAAATGTTGCTTTTCATGTTTAATGTCAGTCTTTCTTAGGTTTCATTTTATTACCCCAGCCATCTAGCTTCATCTATCTAAAAAGTTATCAGAGGTGAGTCTCAAATGTCCACTGGCTTCAGCTTATAGCTCATGAATATATAAATTCAAGCAGACGGCAAAATTTTTATCCGCGTGAGCTGTAATCAAATTTGTCAAAGCAAAGTTTCGGTTTACTATGATTCTTTTGGCCATAAAACGTATTGTTTTTTTGGCTGGAGGATGACGGATGTTGGTGAGTATATCCATGTCAGTCGATGTATATATTAAAGCCATATCGGGAAAATACGTCTATTAGTAACTTGAAGTAATTAAAGATGCCATTTATTGCGACTCAAGACACCCAAATAACACCACCCACAATAGATTTTGTAAATATTTGTATAACAAATAGCTACAATGGAGAGACGGCTACAATGAGATATCCTCTAACCCTAACCCAGCCCACCAAGACAAGTCTGAACATTAGGCAAGAATGGTTTTGGTTTTTTTTTTTTTTTTTTTTTTTGGGTCCATAGAGACGTTAACCAGTAAAATTTCGTTTTGAAATAGAAAGAACATGGTCCACCACAAAAGTAAGCGACATAAGCATGAATATAACTTGCAATGAAAAAACCTAAACAATGGGAGCAAACTCCGTGAATAACGCCATCCGTTCTTTATTTAGCTAGAGTGTCAGCTGACCAAACCTCAAAAGGCAAAACTCCACCGAAATATGAGAGGATGATTCTTTGATCTCACTGGAACAAAACTGAAGGTTCCATGTCCTTCAATAGTGAGATATCCCCAAAACAATATTAGATGAATCACTCACCGCAACCAAGTCTTTCTCAAAGCAACCATAATAAGTAAATCCATAGATCTTCTAGAATTTTCAATACCTCTGTTTCATTGGGATCTTTGACTCCTACATGCTTAGAAAATATAAGATTTTTTCGTAATCATTGTGGAGGACTCCTTCAATACCCGGGGATCCACATGGGGATGGGGATGGGGATGGGGATGGGAGAGGACTTGAAGGACTCCTTATGACCCTTCTCTCTTTAAAAAAATCAGCCTCAACTGTCGTTTTTATCATATCTATCTGAACCTCAAAAATTTAATGGTCAACAATCTATTCGGATCAGTGCACAGTTGATTTAGCAGCTGAGTAAATTTGAAGTTGACAATGAAATTGGGGACTTGTGTAATTTAGGGAGGTTGTGTTTGGTCCATTTGGATGGACCAAAGGTGGGCCCTAAGGGCTCTAGCCTATAAAATCTCTCATATAAACTTGACATAGGAGAGGCTTGCCCGTATATATATATGTGAGAAACGGTCTAGTGAGATGGTGCAGTATATTAGCTAACGTTTTAGGGCCTACCTGGAATCGTGCCAACTATGAAGGGCATGAGGGATTGAAAGATCATAATGGGAATTAGGTGTGTGCAAAAAATTAGCCCCATTCAATCATCTTAGCCCTTTATCACTAGCTTTTAATCTCTCATGCCCTTTCATGGTTGATATGACTTCAAGCGGGCCCTAAAAAGTTAGCTAATATATTGCACAATCTCGTTAGACTGTTTATATGTGTGTGTGTGTGTGTGTGTGTGTGTGGAAATATTCAAGTGAGACCTAGTTCTCACCATGCTTTTGTGAGAACTATTGATCAGGCCCACATAGCAACCCATCCAAACTGTGTAAAAACAGGGATCTCCCTTGATAGTTCCTAATCTCAAGGTTTGGCACCCATCCAAATGGATTTAACCATTGGATAAAAGGTTGATATTTTTTTGAATATAAAGTCATTAAACTTGTAGGCCATGGATAAATGTATTAGGGGTAATGGGTTGAGTCAAACTTGATATTTATGGTGGTTTCACATAGATCTTTTCATCTCTCTACTCTCATTTCCAAATTGGACCCACAAGTTAGCCCCATAAAAAGTTCTTACAGTGACTCAGTAAAGACATTTCTCACTAAAACTAATTCGCTATGCACTGGATGATTGTGCACACCTCGACATGGGGCCCCACCTAGGACTAGGAGCAAGGGAATCAAAAGATTTCCCTGGACCCTTCTCCTTGCAAAAAAAAAAAAAAAAAAAAAAAAATCAATATATATATAACTATGGGAAAGACTACTATGCATGTCCCTCATACTATGATGAGAGATACTCTTTTTTTTTATTTTAAGTATTAATGTGCAAGAGACAAAACTATTACAGCTCATGACAGCTTTTTAATCCTATGAGAACTAGTTATCACAAATTTTTTTGTGAGAACTCTAGGTGGGGTCCATCATCACCCAATCCAAACCTTGCAATACACAGGAACTCCCTTGATAGGCACATGCCTCAAGTTTTGGTCAAATCTGAATTTATTGGGTTGGTGGATTCATTGTGCACCAGTCCGAATGAATTGGATTTGTAGGCTACGGATGAAAGGGGTTAGGTATATGTGATTTGGGCGAAACTTGATATTTGGGATGGTCCCATATAGATAATTCCATCCCCTCGATCCCATCCCCAAATGAGACCCATAAGTGGGTCCCATAAAAAGTTCTCACAATAGGTACGTAAGATAGTTCTCATAGAATCAAAGCCCTATATATAATTTTGGGTCGAATTGGTCTGTTGGGTGTGAGTCGAGTTGAGAGGGATTAGATGGATTGATTAAACACTCTTGGGCATTGGGCCTAAGTTATTTGAACCTCTTAAGTCAAAAGACATTTTTTGAAATTTTGAAAACTCACTATAAAGCAGGGAGCCCTTGCACATAATACAAAACCTAAGGCCTTCCCCATTCTTTCATCTTCTTCCTTTTCTCTACAACCAAGCCCTAGAAGTCTCCGAGGGAAACTAAGGTTGGATCTTCTAATGTTTGATCTTCAGATTCACTTTTGGCATTGAGATTCGGGTAAGTGGATAATTGTAAACAATGTCTTCTGATTACTTACAATGTCTTTTGGTTGCTTGTGGAATAACATGCGTTAGATATGCTTTTTTCGATTGGGTTTAATATCTTGAGTAGGGATTATCAATAAAGATTGGATTTTCTTTTTTATTTTAAATACGAATTTATGGGCAAAAAGAAAGATTAAAAAAAAAATTTAATAATATGCAGTGCCGCAGCGCTGCTATATATAAATATGGAAAATAATCCTATAGAAACTAGTTCTCATCATTTTTTTGTGAGAACTCTAGGTGTGCCCCATCTATCATCCAATCAAAGCCATATATATATAGGGCTTTGATCCTATGAGAACTATTTTCACGCACCTACCGTGAGAACTTTTTATGTGGCCCACTTGTGGATCCCATTTGAGGATAGGACTAAGAGGAATAGAAAGATCTATGTGGGACCACCCCACATATCAAGTTTAGACTTAATCATATGTCCCTAACCCCTTCATCCGTGGCCCACAAATTCAGTCAATTCGGATTGTTACACATTTGATCCAACGGTCTAGTAAATTCGAATTTGACCGAAACTTGAAGCATATGACCATCAGGGATGTCTCTATATATTGCAAGATTTGGATTATGTGATAGACAAACCCCACCTAGGGCTCTCACAAAAAAATGGTAAGAACTAGTTCTCATAGGATTATTTTCCAAATATATATATATATATAGAGCTTTGATCCTATGAGAACTGTTTTCACGCACCTACCCTATAAAAAGTTCTCATAGTAGGTGCGTGAAAACAGTTTTCATAGGATCAAAGCCCCATATATATATAAACCAGACCAAAGTGGTGGGTCTAACCGTGGTGCCCGGTCCACTAGTCACTAGTCATGGATGACATGATAAAATTTAAAATTGACTGCATTATGTATGAATCGGTTCCCTGTTTTTTTGTGATTACTAATAACAACAAATTTGAAGACAAATATAGAAGCATGTAATTCAGATCACACCGAAGGGGTTGGTGAAATCTTGATCCCGCCCACCCCCACGACTAACAATTGTAACGGTTGCATAAGCCAATTTTACCTTCCTAGAAGCCATTTGACACAAAGTCTTCAAAGCTTGAAGGTACCTTACCTGTTAATATGTGGCTTTATTATTATTATTATTATTATTTTTTCAGATCAATGACCCACATTCTGATGTAGTTGACAAATGAATAGCCAAATATGTAATTGTCCGGGCTAAAGCAACAGATCTGGATGACGACTCCACGTTAGATACCTGTTGGAGTAGAGCTTAAAAACCACCCTTTGAAGAGATTTGACTAGATACACATGAAGGTATAAACCTTACTGGACGCAGGATTTCACCGTATGCTTCTTAAATGATGACAATTTGTCATATCCAAAAAAAAGTCAACTGTGCGACTGCAACGACCACAATGAATGCGAAACCAGTCCCGTTGTCCTCTACAACGGCCATCACCTTCTCATCCACCTACACCAGCATCCATACCCTGTGGTCGTCCTATACCTCTAGCAGATCCAGAAGTAGAATCAATGCTGCCTTGGTCACACTTGGTTGAATTGCAACATAATCAGCCCTTCAAAAGGCACTGAAGACATCACTGAGGCTGTTTCTTGCACATATGAAACAGTGTATGTTCTAGCTTGGTTGAACAGCTATGCCCTTCAGCATCCTTTTAATGATGCAACTCTAATTTCCTTCAGTCCATCTTTCAAACTACCACAGCCTCATGCAATATATAGAAATAGCCTTCTATACATTGTCTACATCATCAGCTCATATATTCTGGCTGCCATGATAACATCAAACTCTACTGTTTAGCATCCACAAAATCCTCAGCTGTTACGTGCCTCCCACTCAGCATGCTTACCATTATCATCCCATTGTTCCTTTCACACTTCTATCAGTGCATCCAAACATAAGATTTCCCAACAGCCGATAATCAATACAATTTTGCAGTATACAATTGTATATTTGTGATTTTAATATTACTATTTTCATTTTTTTATCTGTGTTGTCAATGGTTACAATCCCGTACGACGGAAAGAGCCATTACTCAAGAAAAATCAAGGAACCCTAGAGTTTCATAATAGATTTTTAAATAAAAATAAACCCAGAAACACCAACTGGAAATTGCCACCAGACTAGAGTGTTCTCACTAGGTCATCTCAGTCCTTTTGAACACAGGTCTGATTGTGTCGGCAAAATAAAATAAATCCAGTAACTTCAATAAAAATAAAATCACCACCGGATGGTTTGGATCAAACATCTGTGCAACATGATCTAAGGGAAATTATGAATTAACCCACTGCTTATAGTTAATCCACTTTAATAAGACAATAACTTTATGGGAGAAATATTAAATGGACAAAAACAAAGCAAACTATATAATATACTGCAGGAGCACACAAAATCACTCCTTAACGGAAAGGAAAGTTCATACAGGTAACACGCCAATTACAACTCGAAGTTTCTACTAAATGTTTTTTCTAGGTGCAAAACTCAGCTAACAAATAAGAAGCAATATAAATACCATCCTCAAACCAAAAAGAGGAGGACCAAATCATATTACAAGGACGCCTGCATTGTGAGGGCAATCAATCACCAAAGTAGTACGTCTTCTTGTTCCTTACTTTCCATTATTTTGATCTGCCACCAGCATCCTGGAAACATCTGATGAACCCCGACCAGTGATATGTCAGAAAGGTTAAGGGGACAATATCTCAGATACCCTCTGCTCTGCATCAACGGGGATTTCTCTCCCTGGCACCTTGACCTTTAGGAGATTCAGATACCTGTCAAAACCAGAGCTCCACCATAAATTCTTCCTGAGTCTCCCAATGATAAAGAAGATTCCAAGTTTCATATCTACTTACTCTGCATCTGAGAACAAGTGCTCATGTTCTGTGATGAAGGCCAGTAAAGCCTGCAGGAAAGGATAATAATCTCTGAAGCAAACCGAAACAGAGGATGGTGCAAATAGAAAATTGAAGCATGATAAATTACCTCAAATGGCAAATTTAGAAGCTCATAGTAAGTCCTCACACGGTCTAGTCTCTGTTGGACAGCTTCATTGCTAATTGAAGGAATAGCTGCTAATGCCTGCAATATTGAAAGTAGTCAATGCAAATTAAGGGCCTGTTTGCATTAAATTACATAGGACTTCATGGCCAAATGAGCTCCATTGAAAGATTATTCAGAGGTGAGGGATCAAATGTATGAGGTGGAGATATAGATGGGACCTTGACTTTCCTAGATATTGAAAAACTAAGAAGGGTGATGGTTTTCCCTCTTCCATTGATTAAGTTTCCATATAGGGGAGGTTATTTGATGGTCGTTTACGTATATTCATTCACATTTTGGTCTTCATTTTTAACCACTTCCAACATGAATTCCCATGTACTGCAAACAAACAGGAACGAAATAGTTTTCTTTTTCTTATGTTAATTAATTTAGAGGTTTTTCAAAAAGGCCCCTGCATTTCCAGACCAAGGAGGTTTGAGTTCGTCAAATTCGATCAACTAACATCTATGCCAATGCTATTAAACTATCACTAGGGCCCACCTCTAAATCCGAACCGCTCAATACAACTAATTGTTACATTTAATCATATGCAAAATTATTCTTCAACTGGAGTAGGGCCCATGTTCAGATCAATTACATGTAAAACACTGGTTAAACTAAAATAAAAAATAAAAAAAATTATTTTATTAATGACCAATCTTAAGGTGGGGGGCAACTTTGGTTGGGGTTAGATATGGATTAGTGCTAATACGTAAGGGTCCAGTGCTTTTGAGTAGCTTGGACTTTTAGGTAGGCACCAATGGTGGATTTCTAGGACTGGACTGGGAGAACTACATGAGCTTAGTTTAATAATAGTTTTTGTGAATAGAATTGTGAATCATTCGAAAAGCAACTTGTCGCACTTCAAAAGCCTTCTGAGCGAACTAGGGAACTATAGGCATGGTGATGGAAAGGCTCCTAGTTTCAGTTTCATAAATTTTAATGGCTACACATTGTGTAAACCTCCTCTGATAAAAATCCAATAGTGAATAATGTCAAGAAGTGTGAAATGGGATCAGATTCAATCAAGGGGCTGGCTTGTGTGAAATGGGTGAGATTGATTAAAGGTGGGCCCCTATATGAAAGCCAAAAAGGAGGGTTTTTGAAATGAGGTATTTTGAAAATAATCATCATTAGTCATTTGAGTTTTCCTCAATGGTAAATTAGCCAAAAAAAAAAAAAAGGAACAGTATGGTTACTTTTTGACTGTTAGCAAAGGGAGGTTTTAGTACCAATACAAAATATAGGGAGAGGCTTTGTAAAAATGCATTGGTGACTTTTTTGTAAAAAAATAATAAATTTACAAATGAATGTAAATGATATTTGAAAAATGAATGGAAGTGAAGTTAATTTAAAAAAAGAGAAAAAGAAAAGAAACGGCATTCATTCGAAAAAAGTTGTATTGCAATGATACAAAATGCACAAATGTGATTGCAGGTCATGAAGTTAGAAGAAATTGAAATAACTGAATTTAGGTTTCTTGTGAAAATTTCTACAGAAAATCTCACCATCTTTTCATAATGTTCTTCACCATTAAAATCTATATTTTTCAAACCAAAGAAATGAAAATGAGTTGATAGCTCCTTTCATTCTCAAATTACAAGTTCATCACTACTATAAATTCTATAAACATCCCACAACTAGGAACTACATCTCCTAGAACCTGCCAGTGATCATGGACAATTTTAAAATGAGTTAGGTGAAAAGAGAGAGAAATGATTAAAAATGGGTGATGAAAATACAACTTCTTTCAACTGTATGCCCAAATTTGAAGCCGACACAAGAGCCGGTGGTGTATAATACTCAAAAGTGGAATAGCTGATTGCCTCCATCAGCAGTTAGCATCTCTGGAGGGAAATGAATGGTTGTGATGTTTTCATAATATAGGGAAATTTCCTACAAAAATACTCACCTGTTCCAATGCAATGGAGTTTCGGCATATCTGCTGAACACCAAAAAGGTTGATAGACTTCATATCAGCCAATGCCTGCTAGGACATTTGTATCTTAATGAGTAATGAATGACAAATATGATAGATTTCCTCTTGTGCAAAAATATGACCAATTTAATTTAAAACCAATAATCAGAGGTTTCCAACATTTTCCGTAACTGTAATCATATCTAGGCATACCTTGATTGATGCATTAGCTGCTATTCCACATATTCCACCAAAGATATAATTTCGCTTTACTTCTGCAACAAAAGGTGCCATCTCCTCGTCGCGGCGTGTTATCTGTGGCCACAAGAGAAGCAACTCATATTATTGGAATTTTTATCCATTTAGATAAATTATTATAACTTACTAGAATGAAGGATATAGAACTTATCATAGGATCTACAGTACAGAAACAAAATCTTGTAATATCCTAGACCCTGATATAGGGGCTAGAATATGTAGTAATAATACATATATTTATTCCATGATTTTCTTGAATATATATATTATGGTTATATAGAGAATTATTAATTTGTGAGAATATTGTAATTATGTCCTTGAATTATATTATTTAAGTAAATATTCCTGTGATCCCATGACAATTGGGTTATATACAGGTAATGAAAGTAAGATTTCTCCTGTGGCCTAACCTATATTTTACAATTTGGCTAGGAACTTAGTGGGATCCCTTTTCAAATAAGAACTTGGACTTATATAACTAAGAAAGACATGGGCCAATGAGTGAATCAAGACTTGAGGTGCACAACTTCCCTTGTACCAATGGCACTTGTGTAAGACTCCATTGACGATTCTAAGGCCCCGTCTCTTTGCTGGAATTCAGAGAATTCCGATCTAGGGAATTTATGAGCTCCCAGACATAGTGGAACTCTTAAATGCTCCTTTGTACTTGAGCATCCAGAAATTCTACCAAAAGGCAAAGAGGCTGGAATTTCAAAATTCTGGTAGAGTAAAAGAGACCTTTTAGTTAGCTAGAATTTTGAAATGCTTGTGAAGAAACATGGCATTTGCAAATGCCGGGGGACAAGATTTCATATCATGTCCAAGAAACCCCAACAACCCAAATTATCAACAGAAATTCCAGCAAAAGAACAGGGCCTAAGAAAAAAATTAGAAAGAGGGCTATTCCATGTAGAGTTCAAATAGGAAAGTGGAGCATCTATCCCAAATTATTAATACATGTTGCCACTTCAAGAACACTTCACTCGATTTAGTTTCTCTACTCTCCTCTCTCATTTTTTATGTAACGCCCCACCTCAAATGCATGCATGATATTGTCCTCTTTGGCCCATGGGCCTCATAGTTTTGCTCCTGGTGGGTCTCAACTCACCAAAAAGCCTCATGCAAGGTAAGGGTGCAAGCTCTATATATAAGTCCAATTACTTTCCTCTCTATAGTCAATGTGGGACTTGAGAACATCACAATCCACCCCTCTTAGGATTGCACATCCCTGTACAATAGCCTGCTAGCCCTCTTGGCTTGCCCATATGAAAATCCGCCCACTTGCACCAGACTACAGCAGGGACCCACACTCGAAAACCTTGTTCTGAGGGAGAAGAGCCACATGCTTAGGCTGTATTTGGGACACTTGGATGTGGGACCCATTGGTTTAATCCTCCTAGGACCACAACCAAGTGGTCGCCCATTAGTCCCCTACTAGATGTGGCAGACTGATCTTAGATCAGGTGGGCCACTTGGGCCCACAACTTCAAAACGGCCAGAGCTCCTTTTTGACAACCCAAACTGGAATTCCCAGTTTCTAATTTCCTTTTTGCTTTAATCCACCATAATCTATAATGAAAACAATCTTCAAGAAAGAATCCAATTAATAAAAAAAAATTGAGATTTGACCTTCATTTCCCATAACAGGGAGGTTGGCAGTGCATGTATTTTTAACAAATCAGTTTAGATGATGGACAGTGGATCATCAATGATCCAATTTAAATAGGAGCTTCATGGTTTATCATGTTGGCAGTAATATTCCTTACTGTCGCATGCTTATCTTATAGAGACACTAACTGAAGACATTATAAAACAGATTTTATACCATGTAAAGGGCCTTTATGATTGTCGATCACTTATATTCAAGAAGATTCACCGTTCATACAATCTAATAGGAAATTCCACTCAGCTTGTATGTAATGAGTGATCTCAAGTTGGACATCCACTAAGCTAGCTTGCTCCTCGTTGGCATTCTTAGCTTCTATTATCAAATGGCACGGATTAGATTTTTCTATTTCTTCTATTCTTCATCTATGAAAAGGTATCCAAGAAGGGAGGGGATCCTATTTATAGACTGATGGTCGTCTAGTGGAGGAATTCGAATTAGATTCCTCTTCTTTGAATCACATGGGAAGTCACAAAGTCGCATGGGAAGCCACGAAGTCACACCTATTGGTGTGCAACCAGAAGCCTCCTCTGGGAAACTATACAATCACTACAAATGGGTCTTGAGTCAAGTTTCTACCACCTAATAAAGACCTGAACGTCTTGGCCCAGGAGCCCAATCCAGCCTTGAACTGGGCTGGCCGAATGTAGCCTATCTATGCCAAATTGGCCCACGAGGCTGGTACAAGGTTATTACACTCTTAGACACATCTCACCCAAGAAATACTAAGCCTAAGAAAAACTTGAAGGAGAAGTGAATCAGCAACTAGAGGCTTGATTGATGTCCTTTAGTCTTCCCCATATTGCTAAAGCTATTGTCTTCTACACAAGGTGAGTAGATTTATGAATCTACAAGTGTTTTAGATTCTTCTCCTCGATTTAACATTTTTGGAACCCTATGTCGTTCTGCATGCTTGCTGTAATAATGTTCTATGGGTGACAACTGTTGTCATGGAGGTGACAGGGCTGGTCAATTGTTGTTCGGATGTTTTTCATTGGTTGAATGAGATTTGGGGTTTTATTTGACAGCTGGCTGACTGGTATTGATGTTTTGATATGGCCAACTAGTGTATGGTTTGAATTGGATGGCTGAATGGAACTATGATGTATTTAGAAGGGCTGTTACTGATTGGATGTTTAGGTACAAATCTTTGATGTCCTCCTTTGATGATACAACTAATAAAAGTCTGTAACAGGTTGTTAGTAACGCATCATGGGCCCTGGGCATCTTGTCCTTTAAGGTTTGATGTGTTCTTTTTGGTTTATCAAAACATGTAGTCCTCTAAGGTCCACAGTTTTGCTGAATTCAGTTTGATACAATGTTCACTATTAATCATAAATTGAGGAACATATGCTGCCCTTTAAGTGTTTGAGGAAATTCCTGTTAAAGAAATTGAAGTTTAGTTATTCCAGCATATTACTTAGTTTCCACTAACCCAATGCCAAAAAGAGGGTTCCATTGACATTTTTTTTTAAACCAAACAGATTGATTTACTACTTACCAGTTGGACCCAAACTGGGGACAGATAAATTGTAAGGGGGCCGTTTGAAGTAAATCATATCTTCAAACACCAATAAACTTAATTCGGTTGAGTGATTTAATGACAAGAATCACTAAAAGATATATGAAGGTGGACTGTTAAATATAAAAAGGACCCTGATAGGTGACATGCATAGGAAGGATAGTATGCAGGTCCTGACTAATTAGACCAGTTGAATAGTGTATCTAGTATAGGGGTGTGACTCTGGGTTTTGATTTCATCCTGGAGTTGATTGATTTTTAGTGGAATCTATTTGGTTAATACATTATTGGGAGTATAGATTGATGAACACATGGTGCATACAAGGTACACGATGAAATCCGTAGTGTAGAATTGGGTTCAACTTTTTATGAGTTGGCTGCTTTCAATTAGTAACAAAATAATCGTTTTGTTCACTGAAAAGGAGGTTTTCGGTTGAAAAGAATGACATCATAATCATCCATGACTGAATTAAGTTTTGTCATCGACTGCAATGCATGATTGACATTTTTTCTTTCATTATTAGATCATGATTCTTTCTTTTTATCTCATGGTTGCACTTGATCTATGAGGAATTGATTAATTAAGAAGTTATTATGATTTGTAAAATGAATAAGGGAACCCTAGCTTGTATTTGATATGAATTACCTTGAATCCTTGAGCATCAAATGATGAGAATGATATGGGGATGTGAAAAGAGAGATTTCAGGAATGATTTTCCTTGAGATAATGAATAGATGTGTTCACCAAATCCCCTTGGCTGAAACAATGAACTCAATAGATTCGGATGGGTTCCCCACCATATTGAAGTGGGCCTCGATAATGTAGACCAAGCAGGAAGGAACTCCTTATGGGTGAATATGAATAAGTTGAATCTCGGACCTGGAACATGCATAAAAGAGTAGCCTATGTGATGCCTTTGATGTGTTTGATGAATTGACACATATTAGAAAATCACTCCCATGATTACCCAATTAAGGGACTGCTATGATATAATTATGGACACATTGTTGAAACACTAAAATTGATTACGTGATTAAAAATTCGTAATCAACGGATATATGGGTTTGGTTCATCATGGCCGAACCCCATAGATGGGTTTAGGGCTGGCCAAACCCTAGGAGGGAGGACACTTGGGATTTTGCTGTGTTGATGTTGTGAAATTATGTGTTTTCTATTCTAGGAACCCTAGTGCTATCCTCAATCTGAATTAGGGTTTCAGTGATTGATTGGAAAGAGTGTTTGACTGAAGAAGATGAATTGACATCTATACATAATAACTGAATTTGGTTTTTACCATAAGTTTAATGCATTGATTGAAACTGTTTCATTATTCCTAGACCATGATTACTCTCTTTGATGCAAATGATTACATGATTAATGATGAATAGTTGAATCAAGATATAATTTCAGATTTTACTATGAATTTAAAAACCCTAGATTGGGTTGGTTACAATTAACAGTGAATGAATTCTGAATTTATTTGTTGTGATTGAACTCTAATGTCGAACCATGATGAAATCTGAATTTAATTGACATGGGAAATGCCACATGCTTGAGTACCAATTCCAAATTGGAGTGGGGTGTAGATTTAGTCAGTGTATGTGGGACACTGGACATGTGGGAAGGGTAGAATGATGGTATATGTTTTCTCACATGTCACGACAAGGACATAGTTTCTAATGAGCATTATGGAATCATCGAATCTGTAATTAACAAATTGAAATTGGGGAACTGATGCCGCTAGCACTGTATTGAGATTTTGAGATAAGAATCATGATAGATGACAAGTCATGATAAAGGCAACAATTGTGGTGGTAAGACAAGCCAGGCTGTTGATGAAGAACCAGAACTTTCCAAGTGGAAGTATGAGAATAGACGGGCATCACTCTCTCCTTCTAGGAGGGTCAGGTTGATTGAACTTTCCTTTTGGGGAAAGCTCTAAGAACCGTTAACTCCCATCTGGGGGTGTATGAATTGGCCAGTGCAATGATACGGGTAGAGAATTCCTAAAGAAAGAGATAATTAAGAATGACATAAGACACTCTCATAGCTAAACCCAATCAAGATAGGCCAATGATGATCAAGATGATGTAGGCATCTAGCTTGTGCATTCTGAGGGTGAAAGATAGTGTGAAAATAGAAGAACTAGATAATAATATTTTAATTGTTGGGAACAATAAAGGTTTTAATTTATGCACATGAAATTGAATTATTTATTTGACTTATGCATGTGGAAAATGAATACTTATAGTTGCAACACGGAATTCGAAGGGCCCCGGGTTCCGCGTTGTTACATGTCACACTTGCACCAATCAAGTGCATACGTCCCTCAGTGATGCACCTTGTGAAATGACAGTACACACACGCATAACTTGATAGATGAAAAGAGATTTTATTGTCCAAGGGATTTAAATAAGTTGTGAAAAGATAGAATATAGGAATTGAAACTTTAATAGGGATGTGCATAGAATATGGGAATTGAAACTTTAATAGAGATGTGCATACAGATAAAATGCTTGTGAAAATTAAACCACGAGTGTACCACAAAGAGATTTATTAAGATACCTTGGTTCAATAATTAGTAAGGATAGAAAGATTAAAGGAGATGTCGAACATAGGATAAGAGCGAGATGGTTGAAGTTGAGACCTACTTCTAAAGTTCTTTATGATTTGCATCAAGGATCAAAATCGTGGTTGCAACAGGCTTAGTGGCCAATGGCCAAAATGCTACATAGCAGGTGGTATGTAGCGGTGTAGTAGTGTGAATTCTTATTTGGTAAAAAAATTCAAATATTTTGTAGCAATCAATTTTGTTTTTTTAGTGATATGAAACCATAAAAGGGTAGAGGCAACTTTAGGAAAGGATATTGAGGGAAAAAAAATCAGATAAACAATGTTTTAAATTAAAATTGATTGGCTATACTAGGTTTTAAATTGTAGTGCCACTATTTTACGCAGCCTCAACTGCTACGGCTGATAATGCGGCCACTACACTATGTAGCAACCACTATTTTGAACCATATTGGCATGTACCAACAAGATTGAACTAAAAATTTTACAAGGTGAACTAAAAATTTTACAGGGTAATGATTAGACCAATTAGGACCCATTTAGCAGAATGTTGGTAAGTAAACACTTGTTAGGGAAAACATGCACAAAATGAGTAGAGAACTAGTGATATGAATATTGAGATGAATGTGTAGCAAAACAAGGATAGATAAAATTAGAAATTAGGGTACCTAGGAGCATTTAGTGGTAACATCAACAAGTGGTAAATTAAGTAGGCTCAATTCAAATAATTTGGTTATGTCCAACATAGGCTAGCAGTGGCGCCAGTGAAGAAAAGTGCTTAGATGTAAGTTGATGGCCCGCTGATGCAGGCCAGATCTATGATTGACCAGGCCATTAGACCCAAGATCAATACAGCCTAATAGATTGTAGTAGGATTATATTAATAGTAATTGTTTGATATTTGGCAAGTCCAGTTGGATTTGACTTAGGACTTCTTATTTGTTTAGAATTAGGTATTTCCTTTCTTAGAGAATGTTTTAGTTATAAATAAAGGTTGTAATCTTTTCAAGAGATATAGAATTTGATATTGAATAAAGCTTTGGGCATTGGTTCTCATTGAGAAAGTTATTTGTCTTTGGTGAGACACCTAGACAATTTATCCCTAAGTCTTTTGGCTTGGAGATTAGCCCATTGGCTAATCTTCTTCCCCTGCGCTGCTTCAATTGGTATCAGAGACGAAGATCCAAGTTCGGATCGCCGTCTGGTCGCCGATTCGAGGTTCCCGTGCGTGCGGGTGGTTCAGTTTTCGTTCGTCTCTTCCTCTCTTCCTCTGTCGTCAGTACCCCTCCTCCCGAACTCCCCAACACGTTCCATCCCTCCACCGCCATCCCGACATCCACAGACCTCTCCCGCCTCACTCCCGGCCTCCATACCCTCCACAAACCCCTCCTTACCCCACCGCACAACCGAAACCCTCACCCGAGCCCAACCCCTCCACGGACCTATCTTCCCTTCCTCATCTCCTCACCGATCTCCTCACCCAACCCCAACCCAGCCGAACCCTTTTCCCGCTAACCCCAACCCAGCCGACCCTTTTCCCCGACCCGATCCAACCCCGCCTCCACCGGATCCCCATTCTTTTTCGCTCCCTCGCAGCGCCGGCTCCCCATCCCTCGTCTGTTCCCCACCATCGGCCACCAACAAAAAAAAAAAAAAAAAACAGAAAGAGCATCAGACGACAACGAGACAGAGCCGCAGCAGACGCCCTCTCTTCTCCATCGCCGGCTGCAATCAACCACCAGCCGACAACAAAATAATTTTCCCTCACCGACCGAGCTTCCCTTCATCCTCATCATCGCCGATCCCCCATCCCCAACCCAGACCGCGACCTTCCTTCTCTCTCCCTCGCCGGCAGAACCCAACCCAGATTCAAATCTCTCCCTCGCCGGCAGAACCCAACCCAGACTCAAAAAAAAAAAAAAAAAAAAAAATCCAGTCTTTTTTTGGATTGATTGATCTCAGCCATTGCTTATCCAAGATGGTACTTTAGTCTGATGCACAATCCATCTTCACTTGCGTATTTTTGTCTACAAGATCAAGCCATCAGGTCAGTCAATTTTGTGCATTCAGAAGATTTTTTGAATTTCTTATAGTAAAATCAAAATGCAAATCTTTGGACCATCTGATGAAGTTCAAAGCATGTTATATGAGTATAAATATGGAGATTGGTATTTTACAAATAAGGTCTACTTTGAGCAGTTCCTCAATCTCAGACAGGCAAATTCGACAGTTTCTGAATATTTAAATCAATTTTCGAGACTGCACCAAGTTTGTGGCTTAGAACAAAATGAGCTGCATGATTTAACTCGCTTTATCAGAGGTTTGAAGTCAGAGATTCTTGAGAAGATGCAACCATGTCACAGTGTTCATGAAGCATACAAAGAAGCAATTCATATTGAGCACATGCTTCAATGGTCTCACCTGCAACAAGTCAAGCCTAAGCAAGAACATTCTCTACAACGAATGAAAGATCATCTGATGAGAACAAAATTTGAAGGTAAAGATACTCACACCCTTGTCATTCGCAAACTTCTCACCACCAATGAAAAGGAAGACAAAGAGTGGAAACAGACTATGATATTCCGGACGCGAGTAAGGTGTGAAGATCGATTAACTAATCTAGTTATTGATCATGACAGTACTATCAATTTTGTGGCACAATATGTAATTGACAAACTCAATTGGCCTACAGAGACTCTTCCAATGCCTTACGGAGTTACATGGTCTAATGCTTCTGTCATTACTGTAACTCACAGATGTTTAGTATCTTTCAAGATTGGTGTATATGAAGATAAAATTTGGTGTGATGTAATTCCCATGAATATCACTCATATTCTTTTGGGACAACCATGGCTTCTTAATCGGAAAGTGCAATATGACAAAGAGAAGAATATTTATTTTTTCTATTGGAAAGGACAATATGTTGACCTTGTTCCATTACAATCAACAACATCTTCATCTACCTCATCACCATCAATTGAAGAGTCACAAGATGAACACATGGAAGACACAAATTCCACCGACGATGTTGAAAAGCCCATTCATGGAAAGGAAGATCTTATTGTAACTTCAAATGAGAAGCAAGAGATAAAGCAAGATGATGTACAAGCAAACAGTAATCATCTAATGGATCTGATTGCCACATTGGGTGATAAATCAATTACCCCAGTGGTTTCCCAAGAAGATATGTCCACATTAATTGACGTGCACCATATTGATTTCATCTTCAAAGATCAACTAATGTCAATCAACAATTATGCTATCTTATTACAGAGTCTACTATTAAAGCATATAATGGTCAGATCACACTGTCAATGCAACCATCAACAGACACATCACCTCCAACCTACTTCTGAGTGGAATAGAAGATTTGATCCAGCTTTCAAGGTATATTATCAACTTGATGCTCAATCTGCAACACGGAAGTTTGTTCGAATGATTTTCGACCCAGGCGGATATTTACAGAACTCGAAGACGAGTTCTCTTCCAAGCGGGGGAGAACTGATGCAGGCCAGATCTATGATTGACTAGGCCATTAGACCCAAGATCAATACAGCCTAATAGATTGTAGTAGGATTATATTAATAGTAATTGTTTGATATTTGGCAAGTCCAGTTGGATTTGACTTAGGACTTCTTATTTGTTTAGAATTAGGTATTTCCTTTCTTAGAGAATGTTTTAGTTATAAATAAAGGTTGTAATCTCTTCAAGAGATATAGAATTTGATATTGAATAAAGCTTTGGGCATTGGTTCTCATTGAGAGAGTTATTTGTCTTTGGTGAGACACCTAGACAATTTATCCCTAAGCCTTTTGGCTTGGAGATTAGCTCATTGGCTAATCTTCTTCCCCTGCGCTGCTTCACCCGCCAAGGTACAGGAGTGGGCCGAAGAGGGCATGGATGGAAGTAGCAAGGTTGGATCTGAAGAAGTGCAATCTTCTAAAGATTTGGTGTAGGATAGACCAGGAAGGAAAAACATAATTCATGTAGCGTATCCCAATATAGTTAGGACAAGATTCTAATGATGATATGTATTTATAGGTCATGTTTTGCTAAGAGGTGCCTCTCATGGGTTTGCCTAATGTAATCTTTTACCACCACTTGAGACACCCCATAATAAATCACCCCATAATAAATCCAAACGCCTTACACTCACTAACCCCTCATGAATTAGAACTCACCCTATCTCAAGAAAAATATATAACCATTAAATTTTAAGGCCACTAACCCTACAATGAGAACTCGTTAGGATGAATGCTAATTCATAAGGGGCTAGTAAGTATAAAGGGGACGAATTTATCACATGGTGGTAAAAAGTTTACATCTACAGCAAATCTTGTTAGGTACACCATAGCAAAACATGACCCCTTGGGGCCTTTTTTTTTTTTTTTTGTTTGTGTTTTTGTGTTTTGGGGGGGGGGGGGGGGGGGGGGGGGGGGGCGGCTAGATATTAGAAAAGGGGTATGGACTAGGATACAAGGATAGGGGGATATGACTATGCACTTTTGGTAATCTAGGAGTCTAGGATATGGATATAGCTATCTTAATTTTCTTATTAAAATAATCAAATTGTCATTGTTTACATTCCTTTCTACCATTTTTTATGTTGAGAAATAAGAAAATTAAAAGGACTATATGAAATAATGCACTTGGTAAGTTAGATAGCTAAGCTTGTTCCCAAGACGGATTGGTATAGTATCGGATACCAATGTGAGCGCCATATCTATCTAATATGGATACGTTAGGCTTGTACAAGTATCTAGGTATCATAGGTTACAAGGATCAAGTTCGACTGTATGAAATTAAGGGCTATAGTGCTGTGTAAAAAAAGAGACCTAGTATTTCTTTCGTATCCACAGCAAGCAAAAGTAATGCAGGCCAGATTCATGATTGACCAACCCATTGGACTCAAGACCAATAAGGGCCAATAGAGGAGAGTAGATCCTATTAGTAGTTGCTTTAGTTGTTTTTTTAATTATCTAAGATTCTTTAATATTTAGAAAGTCCAATCATGTTTGGTTTAGAACTTCTTATTTGATTTTAATTAGTTCGACAATATCTTAGTTATAAATAAAGATGTAAACCCTTCATGGGATACATATATTGATATTGAATAATAATTTGAGTTTCGTTCTCAATTGAGAGAGTTGTTGTTTGTCTTTGATGAGGCACCTAGATATCCTATCCTTAATAAGCCTTTTGGCTTGAAGATTAGCCCGTTAACTATTCTTCTTCCCTGCGCTGCTTCAAAAAGAAGATGTCGTACATCTTAATTTCTTTTTCTTTCCTGCCTATGCAATACTCGCTAGGAAATGAGGAAGATGAATATGTACAAAACTTAAGGATAATAAGGAATAGAATAAATAGCTCTTCGTTAAAGAAGTATCAATAACTTTAGTCAAGTAAAGCTCCAAAGTAACCACAATAATAATCTGACCTGTGCTGTCAGTGAAATAATGAAATCATCTGGCTCTTCTGCATCTTGGTCCTCTACATATTCCTGATTGGCCATTTCCTGTAAAAGTAAAATGCATTTAAATGTTATTAACCTAATTCTAGAAATCATTTCTACGATTCCCAATTAAAAATAACAAACCTGCATATGGAAAATTGTTTCTAACAGCATCTCCACACGTAAAACCTTGAGGCAGTCAATTGCTAATCTTCTATATTCATCCGCAAGAGATGCAAGATTCTTTGTAAGTGCACTTTTAGTTCGTGTATGCTGATGATGTTGATGGATGTGGTTCTCCTCTTCCATATGATTTGGTACTTTTAGGGATGTTTGCCCAAACCTATGTTATTGTGTTATAGGATGGACACCATGTAAGCTGTTTCAGAACAATGCAGGTTCCTATGACATTTAACGGTAACATACTTGCCTGACAAACATATTTTACAAAAGATCTGATTTTGAAAAATACGAATAATAAAATAATGTTGAAAACCAAGAAATTGCATGATACAAACTATTCATATATTACAAAATGTAAAGCAGGGTGAACATGCCACAGTTATATTCAAATAGGCTGGTTGATCTATTTCACTTAGTTTTACTGATTCTTGGTTTGCCCCTATCAGTTAACCAGAATCAGGAGACAGGAGTTAGGCGACAAGATTTAACATATGCAGTTGAGCAGCACAAACTCAATAGTTTACTAGAGGAATGCAATTCTTCAATTATTAGAATCCATTTATTTGCTATTAAAGAATAAGACTGGTAGCTAAATGGTTATGGCTTTATTTAGTTTTTTTTTAACTTATTCAGTGTTTTTTTTTCGCTTGGCTGGCTCACTGGCCATCTGGGAGGGGAATTAAAGCACCCATCAGAGTTCGAACCCTGGTGGGTGGTATGGGAAACAGGATGCATACCACTAGGCCATCCCTCAAGTGCCACTAATTCAGTCCTTTTGAATTAGACATTTAATATAAGGATTTAGTTTCAATTTTATTGAATGCCTTGGAATTCTTTTCCGTCTATTTGATTTAGTTATGTAATGTGATACATTTTTACTCATGAAGCAGAATTCATGGGCTCTAGATTTTGGGTCGTGACAATGAACATGCCATAGTTATATGGGAGGCAAAGCCATGACTTAGAATATCAGCCATAGCGACCGAGGCTGCTATGCTATTTTGAAAATAGCGGTGTGAGATCCCGATTTTTCTTGCATTATTAATTATATTATTAATGTGTGCATTAGTTATTAATTAGTTTTTGGCGTTAGAAATTAATTTAGAGGGTGTTAAGTGGACTTTAATCTGAGAGGATCTACTTATAAATTATATGTGAGTGGAAGGGGTTTTATGCATAAAGGACTGTTTGAAAATTTCCCCAAAACCCACTGTTTGAAGTTCCCACCATTTCCGTCCTCTTCTCCTGCCTCCTTCTTTATTTCTTTATCCTTCATTCTTATCCACGGCTGAGAGAGATTAGTTTGAGAGCAGACAGAAACTATGAGACAGAGAGAGAGAGACTGAAAGAAATAGGGACTTCCTGTAACTTCATCTTCTACAACCATTCCTCCTTGTTACTTCTTCTTGGGTTTACTCTTCATCAACAGTTGAGGATTGGGATTGGGCTGCAATTGAGAAGTCTATGTGAGCTGAGGATTCAGCATGCTTCTTCTTTTCCATTTTCCTCTTCTAATTCTCCTCTTCCTTTCCTACATGCTACTCATCTTATTGTTCTTTCTTCTCCTTCTTGTCATTCTTCTTCTCTGCATAGTGTTGGTTTTGGTTCAAGGAGTAGAGTGGTTGGTAATAGGGGCTAAGGAAGTTGAGAAGCAACTGTTTAGAACTTGGAATTGAGGCAAGTGAACCATCATTTTGAATCTAAATGAATTTTCAAGGACTTTTCATGAATTTCACTGTAACAGAGATTTGGAGATCTTCAAGCATGTTTAATGGTTTTTAATGATTCCAATTGATGCAAACAGTTTTCTTTTAAGTTTTTAGAAAGCTTAGAATTGGTTTGGTGAAGAAAAACTCAAGCTCAAATTGAAGTAGAGGAACCTGCAACTCGTCTCTGTGGAATCTCTGCTTGACCATGAAGAGTCTTGCAGACGACCGCGCCTCTTTCCCAGTTGACCGCGGCGTCAACCATGGTGTCCATCGTGGAAGCAGTTTGCAGACAACTTTTGAACATTTTCTACCTAGTTCAGGTACCCCGGTCAACTGAGGTCAACCGCGGGGTACTGTTTTTTTCTTTTTTTCCTTGCTGCTGTTTGTTTTTTTTTTTCCTTGCTGGTTTTTTTTTTCCTTCAAAACTGCTGCTGCTGTTTTTTTTCCCTTCATTGCTGCTGTACTTCCATGTTGCTGCTGCTTTTGTTTTCCTTTTTTTTTCAAAACTGCTGTTATCCCCTTATTTGAATTGTTACATGTTCATTATGCTTCTTAATTTGGAAAAAAGTATAACTATTCTTTAATTTTATGATTATATATAAATATATATATATTCGTTATTTGCCATGTCTGTATCCTACTTTTAAAGATTTGTTGTATTGTTGTGTCCGTGTCGTATAATATCCGTGTCCCATATCCGTATCCGTGTTTCATAGCTCAATTCTATTTACTTCAATTTATTATTTATTCTGTATTCAGCTATACTGGGTCTCTAGTGGGTTGTCTCTTCTGTTATTGAACATCATTGTCATTTTATTTCCATGTATCATCTGTTTTATATGTAGTGTATCTTTTATGTTCAGTTCCATGTATCATTTATTGTGACTTGTGAGGGTTTCAGTATCTACATTCTGATTTTATTTCCTGCATACTCAGTTATTACTGATTTTCAGATTTATTTATAATTCACCTGTTTCCATATAGGTTTTCAAAATCAACACAACTTTAATGGTTCACTTGCTCTATATTGATATGTTGATTGACATGACAAGAGACCCAACCTTTAATAGTTCCCAGACACCAGAGGCGTGTGAGGAAGCGAAACCTGTGGTAGGTGAGTGGAGTTCTAGTGAAGTTGTTTAGTGAAGATATTAGTTAGGGATGTAAAAAAAAAAAAAAAACCGTCTAAACAACCAAACCAAACCGAACCGAACCAACGGTTAATAACCATGCCTCATGGGTTGGTTATGGTTACGGTTATTAAATTAGGAAAACCGTGCTTCATGGTTCAGTTTCGGCTTTCAGTCTTGACTCACAGTTATTAACCGAACCAAACCGGAAACTACACTTTATTATTTCATATGCCTATGTGAACATTTTCATGCTACTTTAATATTTTGGAATTATGTAATTAGTTATCTTGGATATTTGGTTTTGACTTTTGAAAATGTATTTTGCATTCTAACCAAAAAGAAAAAAAATATAAGTATCTTGCATTTTGGTATTACGGCAGACAGGTTTTTCTTAAGTGACAATTAACTGTAACTGAACCATATAATACAGTTAACCGCAGTTTAGTTGCTAACGGTTTTTGAGGTTATGGTTACGGTTGCAGTTTTTAAAAAATGAAAACCGTAATTTATGGTTTGGTTAACGGTTTTCCCAAAATACACGGTTAACCGAACCATTACACCCCTATTAGTCGTAAGTGCTCATCAAGGATGGCATCGGGTGGATGGTGGTATTTCATGGAGAGTTTTGGTGATGGTTAGATAACCTTGAAAATTATGTAGATATGTAAATAAAACACTGTTGTAATGTAACTTAAAGATTTCTGTAGTTGTAAATATTTATGAAACTTCATATGCTTTGTAATTTCAATGTTTAATATCACTAGTGTCTTTATGTAAACTTTGACTTCCGAAGTAAAGGTAAAGCATATTCAAATATTTCACCGTTAAACTCACCTGTGATATCTTGTGGGGTTGGTGTGGAGATAATTTCTTTATAAAAGTCAAAATGACTACTAATCTCTACACTAGTTATGTCTTGGAATTGGAATCAATTGACCTATTTTGGGATGTGACAAGCGGTGCTATGGTCAACATTCAAATAGAGCCAAGAAATTTTAATCTAAAACATTGTTTTTCCTATTTATTCTCCTTAATAGCCTCTCCTAAAGCTGTCTCTACCCTTATATGATTCCAAATCACCAAAAAACGAAAATAGATTGGCTGCTACACAAGATTTGAATTATTTTTTACCACTTAAAATATTCACACCATTATGCTGCTATGTATTGCCCACCGTGTAGAATCTTGGCCGCTAGTCACTCTCAGCGCAACTGCTATTTTGATCCTTGGTTGGAGCAATGTTTGAAAAATGGGACTCAAAGCAACTTTGTTATCCTTCAGACTAAGTTGAATCGTAGTTGCAAATAACTTTTCAAAATTATTAAAAAGAAAAAAGAAAAAAAAGGAAAATAGTGTTTAATTCATCTAGAATTTTAAGACATCGTATTTTAGTTAATAATAATGAATTTTAAGTAGCTATAGGCACTCACATTTACATTTCTTTGCGTCGGATGAATATTACCTCTAATCATGCTTAGATCTTTCAAAGAAAAACCATGGTTTTTTTATCTTCCATAATCAGTGCAAGACATCCCTAAGAGTCTCCAACAGCTTCTCATCATAGAAAAATTTGGGAAGTCGGCCAAGTTTTGTGCCAAAGGGCCCTAAGAGCACATAAATCAACTAACTAGAAGACTTGGAGTCATGCTTTAAAAAATCGGCCAAGCCCGAGTCAACTCGGACTCGGTGCTGTCTAGGTTGGGTCTCAAGCGAATCGGAGTTGACTCAATTGGGACTTGGTCGAGTCCCACATGACTCTGGCAGTTCAGACATGTTGGACTTGCCTCAACATTGAGAAAAAATAAAAAAGAAAAAAAAAGAAAAAAAAGGGAGAATAGGAGGAAGAAGAAAAAAACTGAAAAAGAAAAACGGTGGATGACAGCTGTGTTTGAGAGAGACAGAGCATAATTGAAAAGAAGGGAAAAAAATTGCTTTGTTGCTGTTTCTGCCTTTTTAGCAGTTGGCAGTGAACAAAGGAGAGGTAGTGTAGGTGCAGCTGTTTCTGGCTCTTGGATGCAGCTGCTTGAGGAGACTGTCAACAGCTTGACGCTGTTGTGCTTTGCTAGTGCTAGTGCTAGTGCTCGACAGGTGCTTGCTGGTGCTAGTGCTTGTTGGTGCTCAACTGGTGCTAAGAGACTGGTATGCTGCCGTTCTTCTTCTTCTTTCCTCTCTATTCTTAGACTCATCCGAGCCAACCCAACCTGCACACATCACTCTCTTCCTATCTTTTTTCCACCTCACCTACACTCGACTGCTTTCTCAGCTGGCTGGATTCTTTCTTTTCTTTTTCGTTTCTTTTTTTTTTTTTTTTTCCTTTTCCTACTTCACTAGTTGATTCGGTCCTAGGAGTGAGATAACAGGTCGGCTGGGGTTGGGCCTGGGAGTTGATTTTTTTTCTGTTTTCCCTATATTCTTCACAAGTTTCAAGGTAGGACAAAGGATTGAGCATGACTCAGACAAGGACATGGCCGAGTCGGGTCCTGATTCCGTTTTTTTAATCCATGCTCGGAGTTGACTCGACTCAGCATTGCTTGGAGTAAAGTTACAACACAAATGAACAGAAAAAAGAAACTATTCAAGCATATCCATAAAATAGATTGAGTGGGAAACATTCAACTCACAAGGTAGTCCTCAAAGAGATCAGGCAATACTCCAATGAGAAGTGATGATAATATGACAACGATGATAGATTTACTACGAAAAATAGTTCCATAAAGATTTGTTAGTTACATCTTCTGTACTAAAGTTATGATGCCAAGATTCAGATATGGATATGGACACGAGAAGTCAGGAGAAGACACCCAAGACTGTTGTTTCTCAAAGAATCACCGAGAATGATCATTGGGATCTTTATTATCTCTAAGGATGGATTCTCCATAGGTGTCTATAGAGCAAGACAGGAAGACCCTTTTGCTGCCGCTCATTCTCTCATCGTTGAAGCCCTCAAAGAATCTACTACTTCTTTTTCCATCCTAGCTTGATTTCAAACCCATCTGGGACTCCACTGTTGATCCAAATCTCTCTCCTTGGAGACAGCATTTTCAGGCCAGGAAGCTCATGTTGCTCTTCTCCAATGCTGGCTTAACAATGCCCCTTTTTTTTTATAAGAAGCCAACAACTGGTACAAAGCTGCCACTGTCTTTGTTTTCTCAATCCCACTGTTAGCAGCATATAGGTTGTGGGTTTTTTATGGCCCGGGTTTTTTTCATGGCCCAGCATGTGGGTTCCTTTTTTCTAGCACGGGATGTGGGTTTCTCTTTTCTCTTCTTTCTTTTTAATTCCTGTTTCCTCCTGATGTGGCATCTGTGCTGACAGTACCCTGCAACAGGAACTCCATACTTCACTCTATTTTTATTATGTTGTCAATAATAGATCAAATTTCTAAAATCCAGGACTTGGGATATTCTCATCCATAACATGAAATATCATATTTATAGTAAGATTTTAATGTTCCCTTCCTTCCTTAGAACATGTCTAAACTAAAGAAATTATCACTATTTTATTTCATTTCTAAAATTTCACAATGAAAGAGAAAAGGCAAAGAACTTTACAAAATCATGTACTTGCTACAATAGGATATGCTGACATAGTACCCGCAAGTATCTGCGCAAGATCTTACAGTAGGGTTATCGGTTGACAGCCAAAACGATTCATTGCAGTTGTAGCAATATGCATCAACATAATGGTGTTAAGTGAAAAAGAGGTAAAGATATTTAAAAAATCTAAAAAATTCAGAATAAGAGATGTTAAACTTTAATGTTTTTCTGATGAGTAACTAAGATGGGGGCATGTGGAACCCTCATTAAATAGAGATCTTGTATCGTTAAATGATCATAAAACAACATTGATCTATTTGTCCACATATATTCATATTGGTTATCTATCAAGTTAGAAACTAATTAAATGCTAATATTTAAACAGTGTCATCAAGATTACATCACTATTATCCATTTCTAAATTCTAATCAACTAATCAACCCAGCCAAAACAATTCATAGCAGTTGTAGCAATATGTATCAACATAGCAGTGTGAAGTGAAAATGAGGCAAAGATATTCAAAAAAATCTAAAAAATTCAGAATAATATATGTTAAAATTTAAACTTTTTCTTTTGAGTAACTAAGATGAAAGCATAGTGGAACCCTCATTAAATAGAGGTCTTGTATCATTATATGATTATAAAGAAGCAACATTGATCTATTTGTCCACATATATTCATGTTGGTTAGCTAGCAAGTTAGAAACTAATTAAATGCTAATATTTAAACAGTGTCATCAAGATTTCATCACTATTATCCATTTCTAAATTCTAATCAACCAATCAATCTAGCATAGCTACATGAAACACATCATATATAAAGTAGTGTTTAAATAAAGTAAATATAAAGTAGTGTTTAAATAAAGAACGTTTACAGTTCAAACGCATATGAAAACATCTTTTATAAATGAACCAATGTGTTTTTTGTAAAAACTTGGTAAACATAGATCTACTAGTTAGGCTGGATTTGGTAGGCCCACTTTAAGAAAAAAATTTTAAAAAAATTTCTCCAAAAATTTGAAAATAATTATAAGAAAAAAAAAGCTCAAAACCATTTGCCTAGGAATCCCCCTGGTGCCAACAATCTCCTATGGAGCATAGTTCTGAATTTCTTTTTGGACAGTATTTCAATTTAGCCTCCAAATGAAAACTTTCATCCGATTCGAACATTTCGGTGAAACTTTTCGGACATATGTTTCGGAAAAAATATAATTTTAAATATATATGTAGAAATTTGATTAGGTATTTATTATGAGTGGAAGTTTTATTTTAGATTAGGGCTCAAATATGGTGAGGCCCATTGAGTGGATCAAATTTCAATGAGCTGGGTGGTAGGTCACACTGGACCACTAGTTTAGCATAGAAAAAAAAGGCGACGACTAGACCATTAGCCCAACAATGGGAAAAAAAAAAGATGGGCTGTATTGGTTATTATAGGTGAAGGGACCTTTTGCCCCTTTCTTTTTATTCATTCGAAGAGGGCTTAGGACATGGTTGGGGCTTTTAAGGAAAAAAAATAAAATTGAAGCAACTACTGTTTTAAAAATACATATCTTGGCTGAAAATTTCTAAATCCATCAAAATTTCAGAAATTAGATGAAATTGGCCGAAATTGACCAAACAGTTGCATAGGGCTTTTTCGTTTTGGAATGTTGACTGAAACAACATTTCTCGTAAATTTCGTCCGAGATGAAACGAATTTCACTACTATGCTATGGACCATCAACATCTCCGCTCTGTCGCCAACTATCCCATCATCAGAGCCATCATCATCAAAAACTTGTCCATCACCATCTTTTGACATTGATGCCAAAGCGCTCTGCTGCTTAAGCTATCAAACAAGATGTGGCCAATCGTGTTGCACTTGAAGCAATGGACATTTCATTGCCCCATTTGGCTAGCTAGCTCGTGTCGCGACTCTTCGATTTGGGCTCTTAGATTGGGTGTTGGCATTGGAGAATGACATCCCATGTTGTTGCTGTTTCTTTAAGTTCTTTTTGCAAAGGCTCGCTTGTAGTCAATGCCTCGGGGACAGTGAAGATAGGTCCAAGGCCCATATGATTGGCAATGGTGGGCCCAAGACCGTCGGTGAAATGGGTCACCAACTACTCCTCCAACTCATTGAAGTCCTTATGCATGGCGAGTTGGTCAAACTTTTCCATGTATTCTTCAATTGTTCGGTTCCTCTATTAGATATGTCGTAGTCAATGGAATAAGGACTGCAGATAATTGACAAGAAGGAAAGCTTCACATATCAGGGACTTCATCTTTTCCCATGACATCAACTTGCGCTCCCTGCACCTCTCTCTTATCGCCTCAATCTTCACCAAGCTTGGCCCTGCAATCACACAATCACTAGCTTGACCTTGCATTCATCAGGGATCTATCGATATTTGAAGTCTGCTCCATGGCTTCAATCCACTCCATGAAGCCATCTCCATGGAGGCAATGTCGTACTGTAGGATCTTAATCATCAGGTTCTTGTCTCCTTCGCCTACAATGATCACAATGCGGGATTCGCCAATGACAGGGATTGATGTCACTTCCATCCGAAACCTCCTCTTCACTCAGATTCATAGTGGCCTACTTGCCCCTACATTTGCGAGCTGTCGCGTGATTGCACATAGATCTTCCATCACATCAAATCTGGTGTCAACAACTTTGAGGTACCCATACAAATTCTCTATCATACACGCGCACCATGGCGTATGGCCCCCCCGCCCGGCGATTCATCAATGGATCAACGACTCCCATGACTGTTGAAGGTGTTGGCATCAACTGTAATACCCAAGGTGGGAAATTTGGACCCTGTTATATATATATACTTAATTATTGATCCCAAGGTGGTGTTCTACTGATAATTAGTGGCTGTGACACAAGGTATTGAAATTAATATCATGTATTAAGTGATGGGATCCATTTTATTACTACATGAATTAGTCTTAATAGAGGGAGAAGATCTCACGACATCTTCACTCAATAAGAAACAAATCTTTGAATAGGATGAGGAATTCTGTGTATAGCTTTATTAGGAAGCAGGGATTAGATATGTATGTATATATATATGCATGGAGTCGTTAATAGTCCCATGTTTGTTCGTTCAATAGAAATAGAGAAAGAGAGAGAGACTTAAAGAGAAGGGAGATACCAAGAGGAAGAAGAGGGAGGCAAGCATCTAGGCAGTTGATGTCCCACCCTTGACCAAATACTACCAGAGTCTACAAAAGGTGAGTGATTTCCTACATCTGTTTCAGTTTGACGATGAAATTCTGAGAATTGGAATTTGGTAGAGGTAATCTAGTTGGATTTGATTAGTAACAGAGAAGAAATCATCCTTTAGATTTACTGTGAGTAAGGTCATATAATAATGGGAGGAGTTATGTATTGGGTGTTGCCCTGGATTCAGTTTTTAAACAAGGATCCATCAGTTAATATCGTGACAATCTGCAAGGGTGATAAAAAAGGCAATACAAATTTGTTTAAAAAAAGTTACCTAATCCTGTTGGGATGTTTCTAATCTCGGGCCGTTGGATTTCCCCTTCACACTTGACTGCTACAATGTCTGCCGACAGGTAAAGGGAAATAATCTGGGAAGTAATCTATAATTCCGGGGTATAATCTTGTGAAATATGATGGAGCACCATCGATGTGATGATGAAGAAGCTTTTTAATCCAAATCCCCTTCATCCTGATCAGAAATTTACACTCTACCTCTAATTTTCTGAAAAGGCATGCCGACTGGGAGCATTCTTGGCATGAGGTTGCAGGCCCAAATGGCCCAGCTGATGCTAGATCGGCACCATGGATCTTGAAGAAGACCCATGGGCGACCTTGGTGACGTTGGACCCTGATGGATTAGATGTGATATGGTCCACCAACTGATGATATCAACTTACCCGTGGCGAGGAGCACTCATATTAGGAAGACGTTCTGTCAAGACCCCCAAATTGAGATCTGTTAAGGGCAACAGTGACGGGAAAAGTTATGCCAGGCTTTATTACTTTTAAGGTTATAATAACAATAAAAAAAATCATATTTGTCCTTTATCAATGAAGTAGCATAAGAAATATAGTGTATGACTGGGGGTGCTAACTCTTATGCTACTGTTGTGGTTGCTTTAGTAATATTTTGAGAACTCTGTTATCTAATAAATTTTGATACCTAAATTAAGAAACATGAAAATGTATTATATGAATTATATTGTGAAAGAATTTTATGAAAAGGGTGGAACATAATCTGAACTACTAGCACTGTATGTGGTGGTGACTATGTGCTAAGGGTCACTGGCAGTGATGAGTTTTGGACTATTGGGTCCGATGTGAAATTTATTAAGATGTATATGTATGTGGATGATAAAGCCGAGTCCTTCTGACAGTGGGTCCTGTGGGACACTGGCTAAGAGGTGCGTGAGTGGTATCTCGAAGTCTGTAGTAAGCCAAAGTGGTGTGATGATGTGATCGGGTGCGAAGAGGTAGTTCAGAGATGTAACTTCAGAGGGGTTTACCCTTCAAGTGAAATACTTAGTACCTATTGTTGAATTATGTTCACTTTATTGCATTTATGTTACTTAAAAATGTATGCTAGATTAGGAATTTCATTCACCACTTTATACTGATATTAGTTACCCCTTCAAGTAATCAAGTTGCAGTGGGACCGGAGAATAGCGAAGATCGGCCCGTAGTGTTTAACATGCGTGGCTGAGGAGAGCGATGTTTTCATATTCAATAGTTTAGGGAAATTTTAGTCTCGGCATTTAATTACTATTTGATTGATTTTATTTGGAAATTTTAGACATTGAAAACTTCATTGGTTGATTTATATGAAAGGATTTATTTTAACAAGTGATACTTATGTCTTATGTGCTTATTTGATTTATGTGCATGAATTGTATGCCAACGTGTTATAACTCAGATTCCGACAGAGCCCCGGAATTTAGGTCGTGACATCAACAACGAGCGAAAGCAACAGCCCTAATACCATCTTACACAGTCAAGGGAATTAGTAGATCCCATAGGCAGCAACTAGTTGCTGTAGGATTGCTGTAATAAACAATATTAGGACTATTCTTCCCTATGGAGGCAAAATACAAGAACCTCAAATGGAATGAATGCTCCCATTACCAACTTCCATGCAGCATATTACATGCAATGGAGAAAAGAGAAGAAGATATATAGAGTCGGACAAAAGAAGCTTAAAAAGCCTTTTATTCTAAGACTATGAACATCAACTGTGAACCATTGTGACAAAGCACTGATACACATTACAGGTTGTGTTTGGTTTAGCTTGTTAAAATTCAAACATGCTTTTATGAAAATAGCTTATGAAAATCTACTTTTTCAAAGTACCTTTTTAAAATAAAATATCATTTGGTTGGATCAATTTTTGCATTTACTTTCTAGAAATAAAAGCATTATAAGGTTGTTTGGTTCAACATGCAGAAAGCAACTATTAAAATATAAAAAAATAAATTCATATGAAATTTTATTTAAAAAAATAAAGAGAGACAGTCCCTACAGATGATCCATAAGAGTATAAATTTTGGGCAATCCCTATATGCTTAGGTTATTGATTTCTCTTGGCCAATGTATTTGTACATCCATTCAGAGAAGGAGGATCTTCTCTAGCGTCTAGACGCATGGCATTCCACCATGGGGCCCACACCCTCTAGTGGTATATCCTTCAATTTCAGTTCAATAAAAGTGGGTCACACCTCAAATTGATTGCATGATGAAAACATGATTTAGCGCAATTTGATGGTGGAACCCACTCCTATTGAAGTAAAATATGTGGATATACCTTTTGAGGGAAACGATTCAAGATCAATGGTTTGTATTATCATTATGGCGGCCCCACGATAGAGTTCCAGTGATGTTGTATGTTTGAAGTTTTTGAACCCAAGCCAAAGAAGAACTAATCAATCTCAATCTAATGGTAGGACCACTCATTTAGGGCTTAAATTTGACCAGATGCCATTGGACGTGATGGGATTCAATATAAATAGTTCTAATTATCATCATGTGGACCCGGTGATGGAGTTCCATGCACCCAAACCTGCTATGGTGCAACCATCTTCACATCTCCCTTTCTTCCCCAGTCTTCAATAAGAGAAGAACAAAAAAAGGCATGAACACCATCCAGCGATTCATCACAAAATACATGCAAACAAATTAGTTGGAAGGAATCAATGCATCAAACTACAAGGGAATCCTATATTTGAGCCCTAATATTACATGAGAAATATTAATATGAGAACTCATAGCTAGAAACCCACAACATAGGTAATGAATAGGATCTCAAGAGAAAGGAAGGAAGAGAACAAGAGAGTTAGATAGAAAGTAAATAAACAATGGCAATTGTCGAATGAAAGAAGCCTTGATTTTTCTTTCTCCTGTATTGCATGAAAGGAAGAGAGTTGCTGATTTGTAAGGTAAAAAGAGAGAGAAGAAAATAAGAGGTGGGGGAGCATCATGCAAAACATAAAATTTTTTTTTCACACTAGCCGCAAGAGCTATCCGTTTCTTTCCATTGTGCTATCCGCTTAAGTGAAAAAGCCCTTTGGAAAAGCGAAGTGGGTCCTCAGTACTTCTTAGAAAGTGTCTTTTAACTTTTGCTTTCAGAAAAGTCTATTTAAAAATAAGATACCCAAACAAACTTCTAATAACTTTTAAGCTTTTTAAAAGCAAAAAGCCAAAAAAGCCCGGCTAATAATCTAAACCAAACACGCCCATAAATACTTAGGACATTGAAAATCAATCATCCTTGTCACACTAATGAATTCAAGCAAAATGGAGAGGACAAAAAAGTCAATTTCTAGAAAATTATACAGGCTGGAATGTCCAGACCAGTCTGGACATTTTCAGCTATGGGACCCAAATGGCCCACCTATTGTGATGGGGCTCACACTATTTGCATGCCAACCCCTGTGACCAACAGGTCTAGGACGAAAGTGGGTTTGCATCAATCGGGCCCACTAAGCAAGTCCCAAAAAACACCATATATCCTGCCTATTTGCTGATTTGATTTCAGAAATTTTAGAATTACAAGGACCACCTATTGTCTTTGGAAATATTAAAACTGCCCTTGAATGTTGTAATTTCAGCAATTCTTTGGCCTTTTGGGTTCCTTAATTCTAGGAAACTCCTCACATGTGGGCCTGGGACTCCAGAACCCATGTGCTTGATTGTGCGCCTCCAAATACGCTACGCTTGTTTGAAAACGTGATCTACAGTCATATTTGTGCCATCCATTTCACTACCAAGTTCAAGCACGAAAATGTAACTATGATGTAATGAAGGTAACAAATCGAAAGCGGATTGATTATTTTACATAATCACAAGGAGCAGTACAAACTGGTTGGAAATAAATGATGGTAAAATTAATGGGGCCATTGGAAAACTTTCAAAAGAACACATGGCTGATTTTAAGGGGCCCATTGGCCAACATTGGGTACTTAAAAGGCCACAAGGCCCCATGAAATACTTTGTGTCTAATTGTGAATTGCTTTCACAATTAATGATAGTAGTGGATCTGTATTCAACTCGAGAAAACCAAATACAAAAATTTTGGTAGCTGGGTCTGTATCATCTTTTAAGAAACAGTAGTTGGGTTCCATCAACACATCTAAGAAATAGTAGTGTTATAATGGTGATATGTAAAAAACCCAAAACTAGAGGTGGTTAGTCGTAAATCCTAGAGAAAGCAGCTGGTAGTATTCAATTTTCCCTAAATGATAGTTCCCTTAGATATAAATGCTTACCTTTCAATAGAATCTGCCACATATTCCAAAGAATCACTGATGGATGCAAGCAAAATGAGCTTGTGATCATCACGAATCAAATTCTCCTACACAAGAAACAATGAAACAAAATAAGTTCAAAGCCTAGTTCTCTAACAAGTCAGAATTTTATTTTTTTTTTGTATGTCGACAAACATTACAACACATAAATGTTGCAAAAAAATTGGTTAATAATTAGCACTCAAACCCACTTATGGAAAAGGTTGATGGCCTACAAACGGGAAGGGATAGGCAAAAGAGGACGTGGATGGAGGTGGTAAAAATAGATCTGAAGAAGTGCAACTAATCTGGGGATTTGGCACAGGATTGATCGAAATAGAGAAATAAATTTCATGTAGCTAACCCCAACATAGTTAGGCAAGGCTTTGATGATGATGATGAGCCACTTATGGAAGATTTATGAAAAATGGAAACTACTACCGGAATACTATTATTTGAGATTTAAAAATATATATATATATTATTTGATATAATATGGAATACATAATTAGATCGTCAGCTAAATAAATTGAAAACAGCTTTTACATAAAAAAGGTACCTGCTTGATAGGACGCAAATTCAGCAGTAGATCACTCATTTGTGTTTCCACCTCAACAGCTTTGGCATCCACATCACAACTTTCCAGATTTGGTAGGCCCAGCGAATTAGGTAAACAAGCACTAGCAGGATCATTTCGCATCAAGGTCTCAATATCATGCCTTCCAATAAGCATATAACTCTGCTTCTCCAGAACAGCCTAGGTAGACAAAATAATAATAATAATAAAATAATAAAACAATAAATTCATCACGTCACCTAATGATAACCCTTCATAAGAATACCAACTTCCTTTATACAAATTAGAAAATTAGAATGATGTCTAAGAATACATGCAAGAAAGGAAAACAATCCAGCTCCCTAACACTCACTCCCAACGATGAATTAGCACAAGCCCCTATTTGACACTGTTACTCATTGTTGGATTGAAATCCTAAAATAAATGATGCTTTCTAAAACCATTAAATTTAAGAGCTATGGACCAAGGGGTTATCAAACAAAGTTGAAATTTTGCACGTATAAGGTCCATTCAGATCTTTTGATCCCCTACGTTCGCCATGATTTGTGTGGCCCTAGATGGGCCCCACAAGGGAGTCCACACGGAGGGTATATGAGACACATCCACATCATACATACATACATATATTAAAATATAGACAATATAGCAAACAAGTGAGCCAACTGTGTGCACATCATTGTGGGACCCAATTAGGGATGGGGACAGTTGGAAATAAAGGTATTAATGTTTCCTACCACTTTGCAAAGTTTGAGGTTATCATTCTAACCGCTTGATTGAATAGTTCATATTAAAAATATATATATATATACTCCATCCAACGGTTGAATCCATTCAAATCAATGCAAAACCAAGGGAGGTCCATGTCGGTAGTCCACTTAGATGGATCACCATTTGGCCCCACTAGGGGATGCACAGGTATGCATGGGACAAGGGTTCACCATGTGCCCCATTTTTTGGGCACATGGGGTTGGGGCTGTGGGTGATTTGAAGATGGGCGGGGCTTAACTAGTTTATGGAGATATAATCATCCCAACCCCCTTCATCAACTGCTCACAAATTCCACTGTAAAAAATTGGTGCACAAGTGATCCAACAGTCCAGACAATTCGGATGGGTGCTAATACTCTAGTAACTTATCTCCAGTCTACCCACCCTGCTAGAATCATATTTGCTAAATCAAACTCAAAACCAGCATTTTGTTCTACAATTTCTCAAGAAAATGAAATCTACCACAATATGGTTACTAAGCCATTTTCTATTTCACCAACAGATTCTCTACTCACCGGTTCAGTAAACTCGCACTCAATATATTCTAACTGTGATATGCTTACTTTTCAGTCCATTGGTCTTGAATGCCATTCTACAAAGTTCTGCTGCTTCATTAGTACCACATCATCTTTGAAAATCATACATGATGGGACTTCATCTTGGATATCTGTTTTTATGTCTTCAACAATCAAGGCAAATAGACGTAAGTCTGAACAGGAACACTAATTGCAATCTAACTCCATCTATGAACATCATACACCGTGGGACTTCCTCGACACCCTATCAAATTGGCCAGTTCAAGACTCCGAATTCCTCAGCTTTGATGCCAATAACTCAGTCTCCATGATGTTAAATTTTCAACAGAGATTTCTTCAAAGCACCTCAACAATACCTTGACTTTCATAACTTTTTATTATTTTTTGATTAACAGTAAAATTTTATTGGGCAAAAAGCACCAAAAAGCTTTAACGGATGAGTGCTGTGAGATGAAGTATTTCCCAACAGTGTTTTTTCCCCTTTCTTCGTACAGTAGCTAATGATAACATCACTTTGCTGCAACATAGATAATTTAAATTAAAGAAAAAAGCTGACCTCCATGTATGATGTCCGACATCTTTCATAGGCACGTTCAAGAAATGTCTGCACATACTCCGCAAGGTCACCGGCATATTTGGGCATTGCTTGTGCCCAGCCAAGCACCTAAGGGTATATATAAACCGGCAATGAGGAAGTCTTCAAAAAATATATATATATAAGAATAGATATATATATATTCCCATATCGATATGCCATAGAACTTTTAATGCTTTGTCAAAAAAAATATATCCATGAAAATAAATTAAAGTTTACCTCCTTTGCCAAGAAGTCAATTGCCAGAAGGCCTTGCAACACAGGACGGCCTTTCTCGATTAATGGGGTATAAGCCGAAGTTGGGTTTGCACGAGGCCGAAAAGCAGCTGGACCTGGAAGAATATTTTCATGCAGTTGAAATTCGACAACATGAAAATTGACAACTAAGATTAAACAAAAACTTCAATGCCAGCATCTGCAGTATATGAATTTTGTAAATGAGACAAAATCACAGTATGTCCAGCAGTACCTTTTTTTTTTCTTTTTCTAGTAACATTAAGCAGTATTTTCTGGTCATACGGAAAAGAAATGTGAAACATTTATTTTTTCACATTATAACCTGAAGATGGTCTATAATTATCTTTTGAGGCTCTTGTACCTCCCTTTCCCTTTCTCTTTTTGTAATCCTCTCCTTTTTTTTAATGAAAGTTCATGTTCCCGTTTCTAAAAAAATAACAATAATAATTCTTATGAGGCTCTCAATACTATGTCCTCAGAGCAGCCAAGCTCATCATGATTCATTGGCACCTAGCAGATAGCAACCTAATGTTTTCTGGATATGGTACCAACTAAAACAAGTAACAAGCAAGTTGTGAATACTGTATACAATATAGTATTAAGAAAACTTAATTGAATTTTATTTCTTTAACTTAAGTGAATTTTATTTCAAAGAAATAGTAAGAAATAAATATGTCAATAGAAAAATAATGTACAAATCTTATACTGAATAAACAAGCAATATGCACTTCAATATTTGTCTTGGTGAGAGACAATAGAAATTAATACAACTTCCAAACAATATTACTGTCAAAGGACAAGTATAAGCACTTCAATATTTGTACTATATCTCAAAGTAAGAAAACATGCAATATTATTTTATCTACCACAACACATAATCTAAATTAGAAAGGGAAGATTCAAAAAAGTATAAAACTTTCAGCTCATTTTAAAAATAGTACAAGAACATTTGAATATACAAGTTTTCTACAATTCTTTCAATCAATTCCTCTCCATAATTTTTTTTTATAAATGACAAAAACACCCTTCCCTTATACAGGCGGATGGCCCATAAAGAGGTAGGAGTAGGCCAAAGAAAACATTGATGGAGGTCATTGAATCAGATTTGAAGAAGTTTAACTTATCTAAGTATTTGGATCAAAATAGAATGAAATGGAGAAACAGAATTCATGTAGCCGACCCCAACATGGTTAGGATAAGACTTTGATGATGATGATGATGACAAAAATACCCTTCCCTTATCACAAGTTTGTGTCTTTTCTGAACCTCTTTCCTCCCTAAAACTTCCCATTTTGATTTTGATGATCATAACCATTTAATAAAGCTAGTTTTTTAGTCATTAGGAAGCCTTTTTTTAAATCATCCTGCATAAAGGTAGTTGAAGTGGGCCCAGGTCATTTGAGTAGGACTTGGCCATTTCTTTTAAATGATTTATTAAAGGGAAATTTTAAAAAAATGACATAAGGGTGTTTTTTCATTTACCAAAAATTTTTTTATGAATGACATAAGGGTGTTTTTTCATTTACCAAAAATTTTTTTATGAAGAGCACTTGATTGAAAGAATTGTGGAAAATTTTTATACTTTTTTGATATATTCAAATCTTCATATACTTTTTTGAAAATGAGCCAAAAGTTTTATACCTTTTTGAAATTTTCACAATTAGAAATAACAATGCATGAAGAATCCAACACCCTGTCGGGCCTGACATGGGTACATAATCATTTGAATGAATCCATGCAACAAAGTATTAAGAAAACTTCACTGCCTCACTGATCATATATATATATATATTTGGGCAATATTTAGTAGAATCTTGACAAAAGAGGCTTGATATTATGGAAATAGCAGCTATGGCAGAGAAATTAATCTAAAACATCAGGAACTATTGAACAACTCAACTCATGAAATTTATTATGATCCAAAAATGGAAGTACCAAAGGACGACATGACTCATGAATAGGTAAGTGATTTACTTGCCACAAAGCAAGTGCCAAAGTCCCAATTACAAATCTTACTGTTGTGTGATACTGAAAACTCACAAATCCAGAGATTCTAGAAATTGCAGACAACAGAAAAAAAAGGACTCGATGAAATCAATGATCATTAACCGCAACTGCATGATTAATCCCTAAAAATTCTCAATTTCATTGGAGAAGATGAAAGACATGAGAAGAGAAACAAAGGAAAGTACGCTTTATTGCAAAAAAATCAGAAATTAAAAAATTACTGTAGCTGTTTCTGTGTACTGCAGCATTGACAACCCAATAAAGAGTGAAAAACAATCCTAAAAACCCTTAAATACCTAAACTACTCATCAATCTTCGATAACTAGTTTCCTAAGTTATGATACCCGGATACTTGTACAAGCCCAACGTATCTATATCGGACCGATACGATACTTGTATTGGTACCTGATACCGCACCGATACTTCTAGGACACAAGTTTAGCATATCCTACTTAGCAAGTCCATTATTTCATATAATTCTTTAAAATTTCTTGCTTCTCAACATAGAAAATGTTAGAAAGGAACAAAAACAATGATAATTTCATTAATTCAAACGTGATGTATAGGAGAAATTAGGACACCCGTATCCGTATTCGTATCCGTATATTAAATTTTCAAAAGTGCAGAGTTGTATCCCCGATCCCCGTATCCGTGTCTGTACCCATAACCGTATCTAGGCATCACAATTCCTAACCAATAATAGTTCTAATTACATCAAAACTACTTCAAATAAATCTGGAAAAAACAAAAACATATATGAAAACTCCAATGCGAACGTCCAGAGCCTTTCTGTATATTTAGATCTGTGGGCCAAATGTCCCACCATCTGATGAAGTGGACCCCACTAGTTTCTCATAATCTCATAGGTGACTAAGAGGGAACAGGCCCTTCACAAGTTTGGCTTGTTTTGGCCCATTTGAATGATGCCCCAAAAATCCCCCATTTGCTGCATTTTACAGCAATTTCCTTCTATTTAAAGAACACCCTGTGCAGTTATCTTTTTATTTCAAAACAGCCACACTGAATAAATTTCATCAAATATTTTGGGACCCATTTTATCTAAGTCCACTTAGAAAGGTGTCGGTTCCCACAGGTCCAATCATGAGTGCCAAATATTTGAAAGCTCAATCCATAATTGATCGATACAAAATCTTTATAATGTCTTAATTGATCAAACACAGCATGCACAATAAGTTGGCTTTATAATTCATTAAAACAGTGTTACAAGACCACTTAAAAATAATATAGCTCAATGCACATTTCAGGATTCTAAAATAGTTTTTACTTGATATAGCTTGCTGGACACATTTTCGATAGTCTACAAACATTGCCGGTAAGAAATGATCCTTCAGAAAGTTCTCCACAAAGGCTTGCAGTCCATCATTCCTGTAAATTCAGCGCCCACAATATAAAGTTAACAAGCAATCAAAGGCGCACACAAGGACTAATAAAAATCCATGTTTAATAGATTCACTGATTTGAATAGCGAGTGGAGCACAATCTTTTTGCAACTTGTACATCAAGCTTTAGAAAGTTTATATTATAGAATGTGAAAATATATGAAAATAATGCGAGTCACATGAAGTTACAAATTATATTTAAAAAATCAATTACTTAGTATGGTAGTTATGACTGTCTGGTACATGCACAAAAGATACGCATGTATCCAGAAAGTAGTTACCATTCTTTGAATAAAATAGAAATAGAAATGTAGTGAGACTACTCTCCATAGACAGCAAATACGAAGCACGGAAAGAAAAGAATGTTGGAGTGATAAAGAGGAAAGGGACTGAGTGGATATTCCTTCCACCACTGTAACCCAACAAGGGCCATATGGGACCCAATGCAAAATGGTGGAGATATGATCCTATGGCCAATATGTTTCATGAAAAGGAAACCCAGCAACCAAATATGCTTTCATGTGTTTTCACAGTTTCTCGTAGCAGAAATTTCATCCTAAAAATTTCTTTTTGACATTTCCTTTAAACGTTTGCCGCCATTCGGACACCCACAATTAAGGATGGATAGAAAAAGATAGGAGAAGGATTAGAAAAAAAAAAACCCTGGGAATGTTAAAATACATACTTCAAGAAAGATTATGTAAACCGAATGGGGGAAATTTGTTATGGTAGAGGGACCAAGCTTACCCAAACTGGGAATATTTTTGGGGCAACATAGACGCAACCTTATCTGTAAACTGCACAATTCATCAGATTAGAAGATGCCTACTAAACCATATACTTGGTAGATATTAAATTAAACACAAATCAAAAAGTTTGCCAATTAAACCTGAAGGACCGGCCGATAAACAGATGCTGCTAGATAGATTCCTTGTTCAGGAAGCACGGCCACAGTCCCATAGCCTTCCGGTTGTACATTTGGGCCTTTCCTGCCCCAGCCTCGAATTAAATCTACTCCTGCAGCAATGAAATAAGTCATAAATCTGGAAAATAAGTAATAAATCAGTAAAAAACCATTCTGTGAAAACATATATCCATCAAGTGGGGAAATAGAAAATAAAATCACAAGCATCTGCAGAGTGATCATGAAAAGACACAACTGATTGATCCCTTCTAAAGGAGACTGTGAGTATTTGAGAGATGAGAAGGCAGGATTAATTCTTTCTTATGAACAAAAGGCCAATCAAAGCAGTTCTCTGCAGCATTACCGCCTATATGTTTCATGACGACAATCATCATAAGACCATTAATTAAAAAGGAAAAAAAATGCTAGAAAACATCTGGGGGGAAAACACAAAGAGAAAAATTGAAAGGAAGAGTTTCAGTTCCAGGCCACTCATAGAAAGCAATAAAGGGACAAGCGTTCCAACAGGGATTTTGGAAAGAAAGTAGAGAAAAGGTAGGGTTTCAAAAGGTCAAGTTAATGATATTCATTGATTTTCTTAAACTCATTAAAATTTCTCTAATTTCAACTCAGCCATCTCAACTAGGACAAATCAAACAAGTTTCCTAGTTGTCTTGACATGTCCACTGAGTTTGGGGCAAAACTTACACACAAGGTCATACCTAACAAAGTTGCCCAGTTTACTCACAAGGTTACCCATCTGAGTTCGAATATAAATTGTTGGATTGAAAATGTATTGATGAATGAATGAGTGGAGAAGCTTCTCTTGATAAGTTGCCTTTCAGGATGCCACCCATAAGGGATATACAACATCAATTTGATTTTCATATATCTAAATCCATAATACTTAATAGACCTGCTTACCAAATCACTCGACTACAAAATAAAAAAGCTAATGAGCAAGATATGAGACTAATTCCAAAAGCGTATATTCTCGAGAGTGTGAGCCTGTGTTGTTTGAACAGTTCTGCACCAAAGAAGGATAGCTCAGGCACCTATGTATAGACACCATAGCCATCTAAAAAATCACCATTTTAGTACGTGTTACCAATTGCATTGCATGATATGCTAATAGGGTGATAGAGTTCTTTTAAGATTGATTTGGGGAATCCTTGCAATCAAATCTGGATCAAACTGGGTGATGAATGAAAAAACTGCCTTCAAGATTCATGAGTAAATGAATGAGTGGGGTGGTATCTCATTGGAGTTATCAAAATATCTAGTACATTTATGCAAGTGACAAAACAATTATTGAGACTGCTTATTAGGAAGTATCTATTGGTGCTTTTCAAATATATCAAGTTTAGTATACAAACCGGATGAGTATTCGGGTGATAGAATACTATGGATAAGAAAAAAGTTGAGGACTACACAGGAATGGATGCATACCATAAGATGTAATTTAAATGTCACTGCAAAATTGGAGGTTGAGAGATGTGCCTGTATCTGTGTTGATTATAGATTCATTTTCATGATATTTTCCTAGAGATTTGCTATATCCAGAGATGATAGTTGTCTAATCATTATGTGCTTCTCATGTCATACTTTCATTATGTGTTTCTTATTTCATACTTGTTATGCATGATGGCTACCTTATCGTGCACTTTGTAGAACTTCAATTTCTAAAATGACTTACTTGTTGTGACTAGGTTTTGTTTATTTGTGTAGATTTCAAGGCAGGAGACTCATCTATGAGTTTCGTTGAGGCACTGGGGATAGACGATTGAGCAGTTGGATCACACTTTAGAGGCTATCACACTTTGGAGATTCTGTTTAGTTGAAAACTGATGTTACATAGTTGAATATTGTCCTTCATAGTTGAATTTTGATCTAGTAATCTTTTATAGATAAATGGCAATGTAAAACCTGAATTCTAGTCTTATATGGTTGTGAATCAATGAAGGGTGCTTTCATTATGTTACCATCAAATTTGATATAAGTGCTATCCTGTCCTCCTAAACGTTATTGTATGGTCTAATTAACATAATAAATGGCACCATGATTCACAATCACGCCACGGAGGTTGGACCTCTGGGTTTTGGGGATGACAGTCATATGATACAAAAGTAAAAGATCCAGAAATTACAGAAAATTTCATATCAATTCAAAATTTGCACTAACGTGTAGACCCAATTAGAAGCAGGTAAACCCAATCTAAGAAATCTCCAATTGATCCAATGGAGAGAAGAGAATACATACTTTAATAAAGTATTGCATTATGAAGAGCGGTAATAGGGTACTGTTCACTGACACCGTCACACGTATATATAATGATCATAAAACCTGAAACAAAACCTACAATTACTTTGTATCTCTAAGAGAGCCACCAGACTCTGGTGATGGTTCAGGCACTATAAAGACTCCATTGTAATGTTATTGTATGTATCCTGTTGGTTCAGGTCCATAAAGGACCAGGCCCTATTGTAACTTTGTATGCATGTTAGGTTCATCCCCAAAGGGGATCGATTCAATGAAAATAAAATTTCATCAAATATTATGGTATCAGAGCCTTCAACTATTTTTTTTCTTTCGACCGAGAGGCATAGCATTTCAGACCTTTGACTATGAGCCTCATCTTCGTCTCCTTCGTGCGACTGTGAGCTTCATCTCCTTTGTGAGTTCCGGTCTTCACCATCAGGAAGCCTCATTCGATTAGTGCTTCAGTTTGACTGTTCAATATCACCATTGCAGTATTGGATGTCAGTCTTCACGAAGCCTGGTTTGCATCTGCACCAGCAGTTTGAGGTTCCTCATCGCCTGCTATTAGAGTTCAACTTCACCAAGCCCAAGGAGCTTGCGTTCTTCATTGTCATCATATTTCTTTGGGCTTCAGTTGGACCAAATTCCAGAGTAATTTTTCTTGTTCTTTCTTGGCAGTGTGGTTGCATCTACTTTGCCTACTGCTGCCTTCATCTCTGTTTGGCATACGAGTTCTCTTCAGCATACGAGCTCTGTTTTGGTATCATCTCTGCAAGATATAAATATATATATATATATATTCAGACTCTTGGTCCAGACTGCATCACCGTGCCTAGCTTGTTGCTTTCTCTTCTCTGTCACTTCATCAGTTCAGTTGCTATCGGAACAGCTCGGGACGACAGCAAAGTTAGCCTTTTCCAGTTTCATTTTTGTCAGGAATGTCACTGTGGTTTTTCCTTTTTTCTTTTTTTTTTCTCTTTTTTATTTTTTTATGGATAAACCTGATCATCCAAACTAAACTAATTGGGGCCAAAAATTATGCTGACTCATCATTTCAATTCACACATTTTGTCCAAGGACAAGGTCTGATGGGATTTCTAGGTGATTCAACTGTTGAACCAACTGAGGGCAAGGCTAAGGCCACTGGGATTCGAAATAACTCCGAAGTGGTCAACTAGATTCAAGGTTTACAAAATAGGACTTGGGACCCGACTTGGCCAAGGCCGCATCTCAGTTGAGTCGCCAGAGTCCAGCAATTTTATAAAAATAGAAAAAAAAAAATTTTAAGGAGAGCCCCAGCTCTTGTAACACTCCCAAGCCATAGCTGATTCAGTAAAAAAGAAGAAAAGGGGAAAAAAACTAACCAAGCAGAAAGAAAAGAAGGGGAAGGGGGAGATCAAGAGATAATGGGCGACTGTGAGGAGAAGAGCGTACATAGCAACAGCAACAGCTCTCTCTCTCTCTCTCTCTCAAACGACGTCCACCTTTTATTTTTTCAATTTTTTTCTTTTTGCTCCTATGCTCCGTTTGTTTTTCTTTTTCCTATTCAATGATGCAGGCCGAGTCAGTCAAGTCCCAGTCCCATAGGACCCGATAAGGCCAATTTTTTAAAACATGCCTAGATTCTAAATTCAATTGATCCTTCAATTATACCACAGCCCTTGACATTTGGTGGTCCCATTTGAAGAAAATCTATCATTAAACCAATGAAGCCCGAAACTACTACATTGACACCAAACTAGCTAAGTACTGTCAATGGGATAAAATGGATCAAGAATATTACAATAGATTTCTCACTCTATGGCATGAGAAAGATTCTATGGTCTTTGATAAAGTGTTTGTTGCCATGCACAGGGAATTGATGGTCAGGGACAAAGACCAATAGGTGGTGGACTAACAGGAAAGCAGTGACAGTCTTTAATCGGCGAAAAGAGGTGATGTTCATGTGAATCATCACTCTAATACCAATTAAAGCAGGCCCTTGGATTAGGGCTTGTGTGAAGGTGCCAAAGCACTATACGATGTCTTCGTAGAGACTATACTCAAGGACGCATCTCTCTCAAACATGGATGTAAATATCGGCCGTTACGCAATATATCAGCCGTAGCGCCCATGGGCACTACGCTATTTTAAAAATAGCAGGGTTCACAAATGTAGTAGCCCGTAGCGGCCGCTACGCATGCTACGGACCGCTACAAACCGTAGAGGCCGCTACGTAGCGGGTGGGGTTTTCGACCTTTTTCACTCACTTTTTTTTTATCTTTACTCCTTCTCTTCTCCACTTTTCACTGCTCCAAACCCCTTTCATTGCCTCCATTTTTCAAATCCTCTCAAAGAAACACTAGAATCATAATTAAAAACATCAAGAACATCAAAACATCAAGGTGGTATTCAAGATTCAAGCATCAAACTCAAAAAAAGGTGAGTTGTGGGGCTTATTTTTTTTCTACTTTGAGTTTATTTCTCTCTTTTCTTCCATGAATCACTTGAAAATGAGTTGTTATTGTTAAATCCATGTTCCCCTTTGATCAAGCCCCTCTTTTTTTTTATCACTTTTTAAAGTTTTTTATTTTGAATTTTATTTTCGGATTATTTTATTATTTGAAAAAAGAAATCTATTTTATTCATAGAAAACCAATAAAATGAGTTGAAAATTATTCCTAAATGTTAGATCTATGTTTCCCATAGATCAATCCCACATAGTTTTGTGTTCTTCTAATTTTTTCATATTTTTTATGTTCGGATTTTTGTATTTTTTAAAAAATATATTTTTTTATAAAAGTAAACTCAATTAAATGGGTTGAAAATGATCCCTAAATGTTAGACCTATATTTCCCATAGATCAATCCCTTTGGTATTAGAGCTATCAGCAAGGTATTCCTCCATTACAAAGTCTTTGCTCTTTAAGTATATTAGTATATTGTTTTTCTATGAAGTTTGAACATAGTTTATCTTTCATTCTTAAATGAATCTTGATGAAATTTGTTTATAACATTTTTCTTATAAGCCTTAAGTTAATATTTAAGTTGACATAACTAAACAACATGAATCCATATGAAAAACATTGATTATTCCTATTCTTTTCTATTGATACAGCGATACGGGACCTCATGCAATAAGGGGACCGCTATATACTCATATACTAGTTACTTTTGCAGAAAAAAAAATACATATTCCATCATTTTCCAATATTCTGGATTTTTTTGAATTTTTTCGAATTTTTTTGAAGACTTTTTTAAATCACACCGCTATGCCGCTACCGCTACGTATCGTTTCGGCGGCGGGCTACTACACCCGCCGTAACCGCTATCATCCTTGCTCTCAAAGCAACCAAAATCTCACCAGTATCATTAATCTTCAAAAGTCTTGAGATCGAAGTCTCACAGTGCATATATATGGGAAAAGAAACCTAAGGGGGCATAAGAATCCTACTCAAACTAGGAAACTAGTGCAAATTAGAAACTTTCCTAATTATACCTCTTTAAATATAATTAGAAATTTAATGACACATAATTAGAAATTAAAAATTCTAAAGTATCTTGGGTGGTCCCACACATGGGCTCATCCATTCTACATCATGCACCTTCATTCTAACATTTTTATTTGCAAGGATGATTTGGACTATTGCATGAGGAAACCAATCACTTCAAGTATGCCTTCCAAAAACCCAGTTTATCAAGGCGTGGCGGTGAAAGCCGGATGCTAGATTAGCTTGCTTGCTTTCTTGTTTGGTTGGGCTTGCCTCTACCTTGTTGTTTCAAGCAAGGTTTCAACGATAGATGCTCTTTGGTGGAGGAGTATTTCTTCCATCATGCTCTGTAGACCATCATGCTCTTCACTGTGAGTTTGCCTACTCTATCTACTGTCAATTCATGGCTAAGTGTGGCTTCCCAAAGGCTTTGTTGGGTTTGTTTGAGGCTTGGGTATCCTCTCTTTTTTTGGTTATGGAAATATTATTTGAATGCTTGTTCCCTTTGTTGTACTTTGTTCAGTTTGGAAGGAGAACGGAACAATATGATTTTTAGAGGAGCTCCATCATATATTGATAGCATCTAATCCTATTCCTATGTGATTCTTAGAATAGCTAAATGGGCTTCCTATAGTAGAAAAATTGATGGCATAAAAGTGGATAACATTTTGTAAAATTGGAAGGCTCCTTTGCTTTATAGGCCTTACAAGGTTAAAAGGCCCATGTTTTGGTCTCCCACTCTAACTGGTGCTTTGAAGTTCAATGTTAGTGGAGATGCTAAAGGTAAGCCAAGCCTGTAGGTAAAGGAGGGTACTTCGTAATAATGATGTTTTTTTGTTAGTAATGTTTTCCAAGCATGTGGGCATTTATGAGTCCAATGAGGCAGAACTCTTGGCCATTTTGGAGGCTCTTCACCTTTTCATGTTGCATTACAATGCAAGATGATCGTTAAGAGTGACTTGGTGGATGCAGTCCCATGGGTCTCTTCTTTGGACTATTCCCCTTGGAGGCTGATCCCTCCCATCCGGTAATGGTTTGATAGTCCATTTCATCCCCTACCAGCGAGCTTGGTTGATCCAAAGGCCTATCCGTCACGGTTGTGCTTTTCTTGGGCATCTAGTTCCGGTAAGTTCCATATGAACAAGATTGCCTTTATCTCCTCTCATTCATGTGGAGTATAGGCATGTCAAGATGTCAGCTAACGCTTTTGCGAACTCTTTGGCTAAGGGGAGGATAGAGCTTCTCCTTTCGTATTTTCCTCCTTCTATACCTATTTTGTCTTCCTTAGAGGCTTGTATTGGTCTTCTCTTTTCCTAAAGAAATCATTTCTTACAGACTGAAAAAACTGCAAGCAAAATAAAAGGATGATGGACATTGCTTTTATACTTCAAACCCCAAGGTCTTTTCGACCTTATCAAATAATAACTAAAACACATGTATTCTTGAATACCCATAGATGACTTTCTATCAATTAATCTAGACACTAGAGGATTTTCATCACAAGCACAAGTTATATTTACCTTGATTTGGAATGGATACTGCTGCATCAGTAAAGCGAAAAGCAAATGAAAGGCCTTCTTCTGAGCCATCCCTATAACACAAAAGCTCCTTAGTGAGATATTTAAAACTATTTAAGCAAGGACAAAGAATTTAAAGAGGTGCATATAGCACAAAAATGATCATTACAATAAGAGACCCAATTGCATATCAATACAAACACTTACATGCTAGATAAGCATTTACATGGTTGGGGTACCTAGGCATAATTCTATGGAAACCAAATAAACATTAGGCCACTGGTACTAGCTCATATATTTGAATTGCATTTGGATGCAATTCAAATGTAAGAGCTAATATTAGAAAAGAGACAAAATTCACGTAGCAGCTGACCCCAAAATAGTTGGGACAAGCCTTTAGTGAAAATGATGTTAATTGATAGACATAATAAATCTATTAAATGTCATAAATTCACAAACTTGGTCATATCAAGAATAATTTTCATGTGAAGTTAGTTGATGGGAATGCAAGCACAATTCAAAAAAATGGAGATGATTAGTTAAGTGATTGGGAGAAATGTTTTTCTTCTAAGGTCATCATAGAATAGGAAGTTGATGCTAATACTTCCATTAACTAAAAGAAGTGTAATATTTACTCAAGCTGTTTGCACATTTGATTGGAAATGATTGCGTTTTCGGAGTTCTGTTGGCATGAAAAAAATCAAACAATTGTTATGATGGACAGTTCGATTCATCCGGTTGAAAAGAAAGGCAGCATGTTATGATGAAGCCAAGACAAGTCCCAAATGGAAATTGTCTATGAAAGAAGAGATAATGGCTCCTGTAAGGAATGAAACATGGGGGATAGTACCAACGCCACGCAATGTTGTAACAGTTATTTACAAGTTAAAAAAGAAGCTGGATGGTTCAGTTGACATGTATAAAGCTCATTTGATAGCTCGTGGATTCTCATAGCAATATGGGCTGGATTATGAGACATTTAGTCTAGTCACAAAGATGGTGATGTTATTATCTCCTTGGCTGCTAACGAGGGTTGGACATTTTGGAAACGTGATCTGAAGAATCCCTTCCTTTATGGAGAGCTAGATCGAGAAGTACAAGTGTGCCAACTGCTGACTCAAGAAGGCATTATAAAGTCTTGAGCAAGCTCAACATGCATGGTATGGTCTGATTTCTGAGAATTTTATCATTTGTGGATTCAAAGTTTCAAATTCAGATTCCAGCGTGTTTGTGAAAGTGGATTCAGGTATACATGTGGCGGTACACTAGTACTTTTGTATGTAGATGACATGATCATCACTGGAGAAAATGTGCTTGAAATTACATATCTACAGGATGAATTGTCCATCTGGTTTGAAATGAAAATTTTGGGTGAAGTTGGATGCCTTCTTGGATTTCAAGTTGAGAAGGTAAAACATGGTCTTTTGTTATCTCAAAAGAGGCACGCTATAAGTTTGTTGGAGCATTTTGGTATGGGGGAGGCTAAGCCCAAGACTACTCCTATAAAGCCATATCTTAAGTTGAAGAGAGATTAAAGTAAAACATTTAAGGACGCAAAAATATTTTGACAACTTGTTGGTAGCTTAATTTACTCGACTATAACTAGACAGAATATTACATATTCGGTAGGTATTGCATCTCAATTTTTGCAAAGTCCATGGGTTCCTCATTTGGATGCAGAAAAAAGAATTCATAGTTATGTAAGAACATTATAAAAATAGTACTTTTGAATATCATTTTTATAAAATGGCTGAAAAGTTCTTCCTAAGCGGATTTACAGATTCAGATGTGGCAGGAGATATCAATGACAAGTAGTTTACCTCAGGTTATTGTTTTACTACTGGCTCACCTGCAGTTTCATGGTGCAGTAAAAAACAATCAAGTGTTGCTCATTTTAGCACAGAGGCAGAGTATATGGCTGCAACTAACACTGCGCAAGAATGAATTATGCAATGCCTATCCGATGTGACAATGAAAGTGCAATAAGGATGGCAGCAAATCTAGTGTTTCATGCCCGTACTAAGCACACTGAGGCTCAACATCATTTCATTCATGAAAAGGTGCTTGAACAGGCAATCTAGTTGAAAGATGTTTGAACAGGAGATCAAGTTATGGATATTTTTACCACGGAACTTGAAAAATCCAAGTTTGAGTTTTTTTCTTAGGGATGCACTTGGTGTGGTTGACTGCAAGCATGCACCAAGGGTGAGTGTCAAAAATTAGTGCATATTGCACATGCACAAGTTCCTATTATAGCCATTATAAGGCTAAACAAGGTGTTACTATTGTTTATTTTTACGTCAGTTTGTGTTCCCGTTATTTACAAGACCTTATTTATGTCTAGTTGTAGTAACTACTTTGTAGTTACTTCTGGAAAAGGCTATAAATCTGCATGTAATTTACTGAAATGAAATGATCAAATGAATCAGTGTTATCCAAGTTTTTGTCCTAACTTCACAAAAAGAGGAGTAGGCATGTCCACTTATGATCAGTTTTCAAGCTGATTCAATACTCAAATGGTTACAGATAAATAAGGATTCCCAAGTCCTCATGAATAGAGTAGGCATACAAGTAAGCAAATTGCAAAGGTATGAATAATTCACAATAAACCAACTACTGACACATTTCAATTGATTACAAAGGATGCAAAACATTCTACTGCATTTAGTCATTTGATATGTGCAGGAGGAAGTTGCATTGTTGCATTAATTTCAATATCTTTCTTCCACTGTACATAAGTTTACTATATGGAAGGGACTATATACTACTATTAGCAAAAATTCATATTGAAGAGAAGAAAAGTTTCTGGTAGGCAACAGATATACAGAATCTGATAGCCTAATGCTTCTTGTTACCTCTTATCTTTAGAAGGGACTTTACTTGCAAGCCTTGCCGTCTGAACGGCAGCATCTGCAGATGCAGCTTCTGGTGTTGCTCGCAGAATCTCACATATGAGTTGCTGGCATTCACTCTTCCCAACACCAATTAATGAAGCAAACAAGCAAGGGAAAGACTCAGGAACCACTTTGATATTAAAAAATAAAAAATAAAAAAAAACTAGTTTTGAAGGATAGTTTCAATCTCTAGCAGAAACCATGGACAACAGCCATTATTTATCAGAAAATGACACTAAAAAGCATGAAACCAAGCACATTTACCTGTACAACCATTAAGGAAAAACCCACACTATAGCCCCCAGTCACCTGAGATGCTTCAGAGTCAGGGTTCCAGTTTATGTCTCCAGTTACTAAATTCGGTGTGCTTATGTCACTCTGCTGTGAAGATTTTGACTCAATAAGTTCCCCAACAATGACATGGTTCTCTAGTCAGATCACAATTTCCAGGATTAGTAATCAACGAAACAGCAGCATGGGTTAAAAAAAAGAATGTTGTAGCTATTATGTATTAATGTCTCACCAAGGATGCGAACAATAGTATCCAAAATAACGCTAAGAAGTTCACAGCTTGACACCTGTGCCGCTCCCATGGGTGCCATCACCTGTGACACAGGACTAACAGCTAATAATGCTGCTGTCAAACTGGCCCCATTCTGTCGTTTCTGTTTCAGAACCTGATAACTTTCTAAAAGTCCTTTTGAATACTGCAAAAATGGACTAGCAGTTCTGCCAGCCTGGCCAATTCCAGGTCTCGATGAGTTTATAACTGCCGCATGAGATTTTATTTTGGATGTAATAATTTCATGAATAGTAGGTCGCAACCGTTGACTGTCAAACAATGAAATGGATAAAGCTCAAAATTAAACAAAGGAACTAAAAGAACCCATCCAATTTCAATAAGTTCCCATCCAATTTCAATAAGTTATTCTGAAAATGAAGAAACGATACAAAGTAACAAATTATGAAGTGAATATGATGAATTTAAGATAAAAAGTGCATCATTTTTTCTCTAAAACAAGACTGCTCCAAAACGCAATAAATTGATAACATGTTTTCAAATTCAGTAATATTTTTCTGTAAGAAAATGGTAAACCAATGAATATTATCAAAAACTGAAAATAAAAAGAAAGAAAAGAAAAGAGAAGCAAGCAACTGCCTAAAATAATTCAAGATTAGGATGAAGAAATGCCTAAAACAGTAGAATGAGCAATGCCACAGTTGAACAAACATTCTGCTGCTACCTTGCACTCATCAAACAAATCATCATATTAGACTCGAGCAATAACAAAAAATATGTTCACCTAAACATACCAAATAATAGCACCTGCAGCGGCAACCTTGCCAAGCATGCAGAGGCATTCCACCAGTGTCTGTAAATACTTCACATGAAGGGGAGCATCACTTTTTTTCATTGCTTCCTACAACCAATGAAAATAAATCAGAAAATAGAATATCCCTTCCAATATGTCATAAAGAATCTGCAAGCCGTACAACAAACTCATTTGGTGTGGAATTGGAAAGCCATCTTGGAAGTTGACGAGGAACCGTCTTGAGTTGCCCATCGCCACCATTGACCTTCAGTGATGATGGAAAACCATCAGAGGCAGCTCCATCAAGTAATTCAAAAGCACTCTCGTCATCCTGACCATCAAATGAACTGAAAACCCAATACATACCAGATCAAGCTCATATTAAAGGGGAAAAAAGAAAGAATTATGCATTTTCAAAACACAAGCAAGAGTAATACAAATGAGTAACTGAGTATGCTTGGTGACTATCCATACAAAATATGCAAGAAATAATAAAAGGCCAAAAGAACGAACCAATATAGAAATATATGCGAGAACAAAGGACTGCGTCTCTTCCATTCATTCCCACAAATGCTCAACTAGCAGAATTCTTCATAAAAAGTTTGAACAATTTTCAATTAAAACAATACTTAAGCAAACCCTGGCTCCATTCAGTCATTTAGCATGAGTCTAAAGGGATGAATGTGGGAGGTAAAAAAAAAGGGAACCCTATTTCACTTTTTTCATTGCAGACGACTATAACAAGTTGTACATTTTTTTAATCCAATTGCACCATAGGACTACCGTCATCACCTTGTCCCAACTATGCTGGGGTTGGCTACATGAATTATGTTTCTCCATTTGGATCTACCTTATCCAAATCCTAAGATAGGTTGCACTTCTTAAGACCCAACCTTACCACTTCCACGCCCTCTTCGGACTACCCATTCCCCATGGTGGGCCATCAACTTGCATACAAAAACTTTTCATCACTGGCACCATTGATGGCCAGCATTGGGCATATCCAAAACCATTTCAAATGGATTTCTCTTATTTTATCATCTATTGATGTTACCCCGAAATACTTCCGAATGCACTCATTTTTCTTCTATCTTTCTTACTTTTATGACCCATCCACGTCAACATTCTAATCCATACTCCACGCATTTTGTGCATATGTTGCTTTTTGATCAGCCAACTTTCTACTCCATAGGTCATAGTTGCTATAATTGTTGTTCTGTAAAATTTTTACTTCAATCTTGTTGACATGCACTGGTCACAAAGCATTCCATAAGCAAGTCTCCGCTTTAACCACCTACTTTTATCATATGCTCTACATCTCCCTTAATATCTCCATCCTTATTAATCATCAAGCCAAGGTATCATTAATAATCTCTTTGTGGTATCTCTTGAGCTTCAATTCTCATATTAGTTTCAGCCATGGTTTAAAAAATTGGCCGAGTCCGAGTTTTGAGCTTCAATTCTCATAGTAGTTTCAGCCATGGTTGACTCAGACTTGGCCCAAACCGAGTCAGGTCGGCCTGACTTAGCCATGGAACTCAGCCGAGTCTTAATGTGTGTCTTAGCCAAGTCGACTCGGACTCGATCATGACCGAGTTGGGTCCTGAGTTCGATACATGTCCAACAAAGTTGCACTCCATGTATTTCACCTTTGGGAGTGTCATAAAATAGCTAATCATTATCATGCACAAACAAATGTCCCTGCCTCGCATTATATGAAGTTTATCTGTAACACTATCCTCCCCTCAAAGGGCAATCATTCTCCCACAAAGATCATTCCTCCTATCTTAGCTTTCCATGCCCTCAAGATTCAGACATCATTTCTGAAATCTGACAATGAAGATGAGAGGTCTTGTATGAAGCCAATTTGGAAATTTGAAAGTGTAGCAATGGTAATGAATATCCATGACGATAGACCAAATGAGAAAAGCCAGAAGCATTCTCTAAACAGCCAGAAATTCAGAAAAGCAGTGCTGGAAGAAGACACTAACACTTCATCTTCTTCCTCTACAAGTGAATCGGCCCTAGACTTTGCCAGTAATTAAAAAAAATGTCTGGCCCCGACTGTATCAGGATTCAGTAGACAAAAGACTTGACAGTCAAATATAATGCAGCCAGGAAATGGAATTTTGAAAAAAAGTGAAGATCAGAAAGGAAACTTGATAATGATCCAATAGTGGATTTAGCAGAAGAGTACATGGAGAGATTTGATAGTCAAAAAGGGGGGAAGATGCAACCATGAGCAGCAAAAGGAGCCTGACGCTTGTTCGGCCAGGCCTATGGGCTAAATTACATGGTCAACTCTTGAATTTGGAATTTAGTTGTAAGTCTGTTAAGAATAATGGCAATTTTAGTCCAATTTTGTTTGAGCCAAATGAGTCAGTGTATTAACTACTCATGGAAGTCTAGGAATAGCATTCATTCCTAGCTGTGGAAGTGTAGGAGTTGCATTAACTACTGGTCTTGGAAGTCTAGTAGTTGTATTAACTACTAGTCTTGCAAGTCTAAGAGTTGCTTTGACTACTAGTTTTGGAAGTCGTATGGGTAGCACAGGGATTTTCATTTATTAATTGTGGGTCACGACTTTAGAGTCTACTTATAAGATTCCAAAATGTAAGTTGAAGAGCCACCATTTTGTAGTTGTCATTCGGTAGCAAAATATTCATAGTGAGACTCTCTCTTTCGAAACTATCTATCATATATCCTATCTTGCTACAGAGTTATTCCTCACCACGACATAGCTCGTCTTCAAGCCAATTAATTTGCACTAAAGTATTCAAGCAAAGATTCCTGTTTCACAATCAGCACATTTTCTGAAAGAAAAAACAAACATTCTCATCGCAGAGGTGCTTATGCTGGTGGTGAATACAAGCAGTTTGATCCTCAAGATGATGAAACCAAAAGGCAAGTCGAAATGTTAACCCAACATCTTGAACTCATGGAACCTCTTCAATGATGACCATTCAAATGATGTCAGAAGAAGAATTTCTCATGAAGCAGACCATGAACAGCTAGGAGTTTTGATGCCCAGAGACAATGAGTATGGCAAGGACAAGCCATAGACACAGTGGGTACATAGATTTTACTCATATAAAGTGAAGTATTGGATGGATACGACACGATATGTTTTCCATTATGAAGTATCCGTGCATCAGAGGCTAGGAGATATGTTCATGAGGATAGGGGAAGGGAACTAAATGTAAAGTGTGACAGTAGAGAGTATAGTGGAAGATCAAAAGGAAAGGAATTCTTGGATTAACTAAATTCCATGAAGAAAATCTTTGACTACAAGGATCTAGTCTCCATATGGGCACATAATGTTGGTCTCTATCAAGTTGAAGAGGTGTGCAGCCGCTTGGTGGGAGCAACTTAAAAAGTCTAGAGTCCGTATGGGCAGCAATCGAATTTCAACATGGGACAAGATGAAGCCTCACATCAGGAACTATTTCCTTCTACTGACTTAAAAGCAAACCATGTAGCAACAATTTTTTTTTTATGACAATAACTTCAATTTCTATGTCAAGGAGAGATTGATGTGTTAATGATTGCGAGGAAGAGTTCCACTACTTGTTGCACAGAATGATGCGAAAGAGAATGAAGAACACTTACTAGCGCATTATTTATATGGGTCAAAGGCCTGTATACAAAAAGCATTTGCTATCATCCATTACGGACCGTTCAGAAGCTTATCAACGTGCCTCACATATTGCAAAATACCAAAAGTAGTCTTTTGTAAAGATTGGATCCTCGTCTTTCCAAGTGATAAATGTCAGAGCCAAAACAAGGTGTTCAATAATGCACTAAAGTTGGCCAAGCTCATTCCGAGACCAAACATGTGACTCCAAGAGGACGTCAAGGCACCGATATATTGGGTAGACCATGGCAAGTTGAATGGTCTTATTCCCTTGTGAAGATTCTGAAATTGCATATTCTAGTTGGAATCTTCTAGCCGAGTTATCTTTGGTTGTAAACTCTTGAATGGTCACATTCCTTTTGCAGTCTCGTAGCACCTTCAATTGAAGACAATCTAAGCATCTACTAAGTGAGGATTGAACTGATGCTCTTAGAATAATTGGTCTCACACAATTGATGAAGATTTAATTTTTGTTATGGTTGAAGCTTATTTGCAACAGTTGGAGCATCCAAAGATGGCCATCAAGGGTCCTGACAAGTTTTAATTGAAAACTTGGGCCCAAACAGCTTGGTATTATGCTTAAACTGTAATATCCTGAACCTGGACCCAGGTAGGCCCATATTCGGCCAGCCTAGTTTAGGAATAGGCTGGGTCATTCTTAGTTTTAATAATAATCCATTTGGACCTGTATTAGTTTTATTATTTCTGCAAGGGCCTACACTATTTAATGGGTTAGTGAACAAGGCCCATAGATAGTTAAGGAACTCAGCCCAGGCCCCTTCTAGGAATTCTAATGAGGACTCCTTAAGGTGTAGTTTTCAATTAGGACTCTAATGGCCTGGATGTCCAAGTATATAAAGGACCATGTCCCTTATGTTGCTTCCATACCATCTATTGCAATTGAGAGAGAGGAGGACATAGACGATTCAAGCCCTAATCTAAGTTTTGTTGAGGTCAGCACGGTACAAAGGGAATTGCGAAGGAGAAGAACTGAATCAGCAATTAGAGCTATACTTGATGTCTCTTCCCCATACCACTAAAGCCATTGTCTTCTACATAAGGTGAGTAACAGAATATGGTAATACTAGTATAGTGGTGTCAACAGTCCCATCTTCAATAGTATGGCATAAAATTCAAATTTATGATGTTAGATTTAGATGATTTGATTTTCTGCATTTAGTTTGAGTACTAGGGGATGTTCCTATCAACAATTGATCAAAGGGCAGCAACCAGTTCTCATCAGAACTGGGTTTTCCAGATTCCTGCCGACATTGGACAGTTTGGGTCGTCAGCAGTAGTGGACCCACGCGGCCCACCTGATCAAAGATCAGGGCCACCCATCTCATAGAGGACAGAGAGGCAACCCTAGGGGTGGGGTCCCTTGGTGGATTGAACCATTGGGGCCAACCATCTAATTTCTCCAAACCAGGCCAGGCCTGAGACCCATTCTGATGCTGGGTTCTGTCTGAATTCCAGTCAAAATGTAGTGGTGCTTAGAAACTTTGGAAACTCTTCGCCTTTAAGACTAGAAATTCATGCTAATGGTGCTTAGAAAATTGTAAATATCTGTCTTTTAGACTAGAAAGTCACACTGTGGCATTCTGAATGATGGATAATACTGCTGTGATGTAACAGAAACTCCAATCACAGAAAATCTGGGGAGAAATCACGGCAGAAATTGGGAATTCCAGAATGAAGTTTGACTTTGTAAACTTTTCTGAATTGGGCTGTGGGGCCCAGATGGACCACCTGATGATAGATCTGGACCAGAGATCTGATGATAGACTGATGGGCGACCCTAGTGATCAGATATTTCCATGAATCTGACCAGTGGGCCCACTATCCAGGTCACCAAAGGAAAACGGGCATGAAGCATGCTCCGAGACGACCTTATTTGATTCTGCCGAGTAACTTTGGGTTCCAAATATTGCAGGGAGGTCCATAATGTTTTGAATTAGATTCCTTGCCCAAGTTATCCCTTGAGAACATGTAAAGAAGGGCAGTGATACAGAATAGACCTCATGGCCACATGTGTAGGGCCCATGCACATTATTGATTTAATTTTATGTATAAGTTTCTTTGTTTAAATATTGTAATTAGGTTTAGGTTTCCATTTTATTTAGTTTCCTACATTAATTAGGTTTCCAAGGCCCTAAGTTATCTTTCTTATTTATATGGCAATGTAGAAGATGAATATTCAGAATTATTAAATGAGTTTGGATTTTCCAATTGAGGTGCATCCTCGTTTATGATCTCCTTGGAGACATTCGACATGTCCTCAAACACATGCTCGGCACTTCCTACGAGCCCTAAACCTAGGGCCTACATCAATTGGTATCAGAGCCAATCCATCGATAGATTGGAGAAATTATTGCCACTATCCCTCCCATCTCCGATCATCTCCATCTCCCATCACCCTTGTGCACCCAACCACATAACAATCAAACGAGAACTCTAATTTTTTGTTTGAATTTTTTGTTCCTTCCAGGCATGGATCAAAATAGCGGCCGCTATGCTAAATTGAATTTAGCACCACTCACAACCATAGCAACCACTACGTACCGCTACAAGGCTGCTACGAAGTCTGATTGACAGCTACTTTTCAAAAAATTTTGAATGCATATTAAGGCAAGCTTACTTCTTCATTCTTTTCTCCAAATAGCATTTCCACGCAACTCTTCTACCCTTCTATACTTTAAAAAATGATAAAACACATAAGATATTACTGAATTAACAACAATGGAGACAATTCCTCTCAAGGGCTCTTCCCTTTGACAGCTATATTATTTTCTCTACTCTTAACCAAAATCCATTATTTGTTTTAATGAAACTTAATTTGTTATTTGGTTTGAACATCAAAGCTTTTTTCAAGCATTACTTCATAATTTATAAATCCCTTGTTATGTACAATTGTGCTAAATTAATTATTTGAATTATGAATTTAGAAATGCATAATAACTTAGTATAGCTAACCAACATAAATGTATGGGAAAAATTAAATCAATACTCTTATTTTATAATCATTCAGCGATACTAAACTTCTATGCACTAAATTAACTGCTAAATCCCCCTATCTTAGTTATTATTGGAAACGAGCATATTTTTTAACATTTTCCAATATTCTGGATTCTGTGGATGTTTTTTCAAAAATTTTTGACAACTTTTTCAATTCACACTGCTACACAGCTATGTAGCGCCGCTACCAGTACATAGCACCCACTATGTAGCATTTTAGCCACTGGCTACTACGCCAGCTACAACCACCATTTTGATCCTTGCTTCTAGGGATTTGACCCCTCCAATAAATAAAGTGACAATGCCTTCATCAAGGCTATACATCAGTGTCCCTCTCCCTTTACAATTATTCACTCTCCAAATATAACAAAAGAATATCTTTATACTGGGGAAGCTCTACACAGGTATTTTGAATAAATCCTATCTAAAGATTGAGTTCAATTTTAAAACTAGATCTGAGTCAGTCACAAAGGTGGGCCTTGGGCCTTTGTTGAGATGTTAACAGCCCCCCTTCTCTTTACAACTAGATCTGAGTCAGTCCAACTGTCCACACCCTTCTCTTTTTCTACTTTAGTTCTTCTGTCACTTTCTTCTTGTCCCCTCTTTCTTTCCTTCTTTTTTCCCCCACCAATGATGTAAGCAATTCTACTCTAATTTGCATCAGACTTGCAACCCAGTTGGTGCTAAGTCTGGCTTGACTCGAACTTAGCTGAATTTTTTAAACCATGCTCTGATCACTTATAAATTCGAAAATGGTCTTCTTAAATCCCTCTTCGCTTGGGTGACCTTGCTAATATGGATCTCAAAGATAATGATGATCAGTAGTGGGCCCCACAGGTGATCGGCTAATGAAAACTTCTTATGTCTAAACTGCACAACCTAATTTCACTAATCGAAAAATCAACAATTTCCTTGCTCTGATACAATAACATTTTGACAATAGAATGGAAGAAGACAACTAAAAATTGCATTAAACTATGTGTCCTTCCCTTGAGGTCATGCCACATTCTTGTAATCACATGTATAGCTAATTACAATAAGTGCATACCCTCAATTGGGGTGATTACAGTGATATCTCCACTTTCTCATTCTTTCTCCGAACCCTTCTACTAAGAAAGATATTCACTTCTCAAAATATTCTATATACGTAATGGGAATGGGGAAAGGGGTCAGATTTATCCCGATATGAGAAAAAGTAACAATACAGTCTATAATGCAATAGCAACAGGATAATAAGCAAAATAGTGAGTAAAGAAAAGGGGGGGTGGGGGGAAGGGGGGGGGGGGGGGGGGGGGGGTATGAAATAACCATAGAAAAGACAGCGGATGGACACGAAGTGGTTGATATTATACATCTAGGACCAAAACTTCTTGTTTCAGAGGGTGAGTCCATCAAGCTTGATCAGCCAGCCCAACCCATGGGGATGGGGTAATATATCTAAAAAATTATTCCATCTGACATACTGCATCCTTAATCTTGGAATATGACATGAAATAAATGCCCTGTCCAAGCAAATGAATAGACTCTGAACTCTAAAGAGTACTGACAAATGGCGATTGAGACAAGATTCGGCCTTTTTGAACCACGAAACGCTTGGTTTCCATTTGGATTGTACGTGTAACCAACCCACAATTAGAGCAAAGGCAGAAAAGAATAATAGAAAATGAGCTCCAGTATAAAGATCCTCATTAGTCAGTAAGCCAATAGTGTGCCGCAACTAATAAAGACCGGAGTAAGCAATATTCACTGTCTATGATACAGGGATGCTTCAAAATGGGCAATGTAACGTATCCGATACTTTAATTTTTACATGTAAAATCCATGTCCCTGCCATATTTATGGCGTGTCCCTGCCATATCCATGCCGTATCTGTGCATCATAGTTCACTAGGCTTAGAACCCCACCTCGAGTAAAGGCTTCTACATACAGTTGACCGAAATGAGGATCCCAAATTGCATGAGCAATAGGTCTTACATGTAAAGGGTCTTGTACCCATGACTCAAAATTTCCTTGCAAAGCTACATGAAACAGTGTTCCAAAAGTCCACAGAAAGATTATTGTTAAGTGCCCAAAGTGAGAAGCAAAAATGTTTAGATAAAGACGTTCCTCAGTAATATCATCATGACTCTCAAAAGTCAAAATCATGTGCGGTACCAAGTCCAATACCCAACCAAATATGATGAGTTGTGAGGTCCTGAACTAAGCCTTGAATAAACTATGGAAATCTTAATGCCATAAAGATTTTCAACTATGGATATCATAGACATGATGAATTACAAATAAATTGTCCCTAGTGGCCTTTGGTGATCCCCACTAGTACCATACGAACCACTTTAATAAAACTAGACATGCAATTATGTATTGCAAAAGCTAGTGAGTCAAACAGTACACTTGCACATTCGTTGACACCATGTTCCTTGACTATGATAACGAAAATGAATTATTCAAGTAGAGAAAATTAAGCTTGAAACTGTAAGTAACAAGAACAAACTGGAAAAAGATATTAAAATTTGGACATACCTTCCATCAGTAAAACCCTGCCTGCGAAAACCTTCCAGTGTTGGAGCACCGAACTGGTTATCAAACTTCAGTGATCTTGTTCTCCGAGACAGGGAGTGCGAAATGTTCATTGAAAATGCAGCAGCTGTAATAGTTGGAACATCATCATCTCTTCCATATGAGCTCAAGCTAGCTATGCTGCAGAAGTTAATCAGTTAAAGAGGAAAAAAATTTTCATGAACAATCAAATGAAAGAAATAGAAGAGACCAAATTGATATGATGTTGAACTCATTACAGCATGCACATACTCGGCACCATGGAATATAAGGAGGGGGCCATGGAGATATTGGGAAACAGTAAGGAACTTATTTACATTCTAGTAATTAAGGTCTCATTTGAATAAGTTTTTCTTAGACTAGGATTAGATTAAAGTTGTACTATTATGTTAGAGCAGTGATGTGAATATGTGATAAGGTTTCTCATTCTAAGTTTAATATCTTGTTTTACTTATAAATTGCCGTTGGCTAGTTTCAATGAAATGACACAGAGTTTTGGCAAGATGTAGTCCCTAAATTTATGTACTTGATATCAAAGCAAACGATCTAACAACTCTCCTCTTCTTTCTATTTAACAATCTGGTAATTCTTCTCTTCTTTTTTTCTTTTTATTGTTCTTCTCCTTACTTTGTTATATTGGTCCTTCAATTACACCACCCTTCAAGAACCCAACCATAACAGTCCCTAAAACCAACCAATAACCCTCAAAACCAAGTCCAAAATGTCCCCAACTTAAAACTTGATGAATCTTGCATCCTTTCCCATTAAATCTGCAACCTTTTTACCGTTTCTAAAAAACAACCCTAATTTTATACCCATTAAAGCTTCAAATCTCTCTTCAAAACCTCAATACCCAAGCTGATCCGAGCAATTAAACTGCTGACTACTGCAAGAAGTGCTGATTTGCTTCAGGGATTTCATTACAAAAGTATTATTGTTTTCATTGCATGCTGTGTAGCACATGAAAAACTCACAATCATAGAGAAAAGATTTCGAATTCTCTTGAGAATGTATTAATTTGTGTGTCCTTCTATTGAAATTATACATCAATATATATCTTTACATGCCTTTAATCTAGGCTCTAAGAAAGGAAAACTCAATAATTTACATCAATTAGGATTCTAAATTAAGAAGGAAGACTAATTACAGCTAATTACCTTTAATCTAGGCTCTAAGAAAGGAAAACTCACTAATTTACATCAATTAGGATTCTAAGTTAAGAAGGAAGACTAATTACAGCTAATTACCTTTAATCTAGACTCTAAGAAAGGAAAACTCACTAATTTATATCAATTAGGATTCAAAGTTAAGAAGAAAGACTAATTACAGCTAATTACAGCAATAGTATTCCAAGTAAAGAAGGCTCCTCTTTTCAGATGGGCTCTTTTCAGATGGGCTTTGGGCCTATGTAACACCCCCCCCCCCCCCTCAAATTGATGCGGGAGAATCGACAAGCATCAATTTGGAAACCAAGAACTGATAGCGCGGTTGTGGAAGGCCTTTGGTGAGAATATCAGCAAGTTGAAGTTCAGTGGAGGCATGTGGCAGGCTGATGACATCACGTTTAAGCTCATCACGGATGAAGTGACAATCAACCTCGATGTGTTTAGTACGTTCATGAAAAACCGGATTTTCAGTAATCCGAATAACACTGGTATTATCCGCATAGAGGGGGGTAGCTCCTGCTGCAGGAAAACCAATGTCAGAAAGCAAACCACGGAGCCAAAGAATTTCGGAGCATGCAGCAGACATGGCGCGGTACTCTGCCTCAGTAGAGGATTTGGAAACTTTGTCATGTTTCTTGCATTTCCAAGAAATGAGACTATCACCTAAAAACATGCACCATCCAGTTGTCGATCTGCGAGTATCCGGACAACCAGCCCAATCAGCATCTGAATAAGCTTTGAGAGTTAGAGGATTGTTGGATGGAAAAAACAACCCACGAGTCGGTGTGCGAATAAGGTACCGAATAATGCGGCGAACAGCAGCCAGATGAAGGTGACGAGGAGCAATCATGAACTGACTCATCAGGTTAACCGCATAAGAGATATCGGGTCGAGTGATCGTGAAGTAGATCAAGCTCCCAACCAATTGGCGATAGGCAGTAGGATCGGAAAGAAGATCACCTTCGTCGCGATTGAGTTTGACATTCAGTTTTACTGGCATATCAACGGGAGCAGAAGCAGTAAGACCAGCCAAGGCGATGCGATCAATAGTGTATTTGTGCTGATGGAGAACGATACCTTTAGGCGCTTGATGAACTTCAAGACCAAGGAAATAGTGGAGAGGGCTAAGATCCTTCATTTTAAATGACTCAGGAAGAGACGCTTGGAGCTTCTAAATCATTCCGGCATTAGGACCGGTGATGACGATGTCAACAACATAGACAAGGAGTATTGTGATCCCGGATGGAGCATGATGTAAAAACATAGAAGGATCATACGGGCTTGGATGAAAATCCAAGCGGAGAAGAACAGCTTGAAATTTCTCAAACCATGCGCGAGGAGCTTGTTTCAGACCATAGAGGGAGCGACGAAGTTTAGCAACCATACCGGGGCCGGAGGAGCATCCCTGAGGCAATCGCATATAAACATCTTCTTTGAGATCACCATGGAGAAACGCATTTTTGACATCCATTTGATAGAGAGGCCAAAATTGAGATGCAGCAACAACAAGAATAGTGCGGACGGTGGTCACCTTGGCAACCGGAGTAAAGGTCTCATCATAATCAATGCCATATTCCTGCCGATTGCCAAGTGCAACAAGACGCGCCTTGTAGCGATCTAAAGATCCATCAAATTTTAATTTGAGAGAAAAAACCCACTTATAGCCAATAGGTTTGACACCCACAGGAGATGGTACAATATCCCATGTATGATTTTGAACTAACGCATCCAATTCATCTTGCATAGCCTTTTTCCAACACGGAACCTGCACAACCTGAGAATATGATTGTGGAATGGAAGAAGAAGACAAAGTGGCCATTAAGGAAGTATGAGAGAAGCCATAACGGTCTGGCGGGACCGAAATCCGAGTGGAGCAACGCAGTGAAGTATGGCCTGAACCGGATGCCGGAGGAAGATCAGGAGGGGGATCACTAGTGTAACACTCCGACCCAGCTTGACCTCGTTTAGCGGTTAGTTAATCTGGTTTTCATGGCAAGTCGTGTTTTGTTTGTGTTTTAGTTTCGTTACGGGTCATGGATAGGTAGTTGGGTTGAGTTTGACCTGGATTAAGTAGACCAAGCCCTTTTTCGTAATTTTAGCTTTTCTTAGACATGGTCATTTTTGCATCATCTTGATGTCAACACGTGTCTTTCGTTGAGCCCGTTAACTTTCGTAACTACGTCATTTGCAACCGAGGTCGTGTGATTCGATTGGACCCGCGTTTGACTCAAACTGAAATTAGCACTTTTGACTTGGCCCTTCTTGGAATTTGATCAACCCACTAACTTATATAAACCCATTCCATCGACCAAAACACGTTCTCTCTCTCATTCATTTTCCTGCACTGCACGTGGAGTCTCTCCCTCCTTCACTTGAATTCTCTTCACTTGATTTCTCTCCATCGATCAAGCTTGTGGTGCTTGCATGTGAGGTGAGTTGGTGGAAATCCCTTCATCCTTCTCATCTCTCTTCTCTAGTTCTTCTCCTTCTTGTTCCATTGTTGCATGTTGTATCTGTGTTGTGGATTTCTTCCCATTTCTCATGCATGCATGTGGTTTGATTTGCATTAGGTTGTGTTTGGATCCAAGGGCTCCCATTGTGCAATTGATTTCCAAATTGAGGCAAGTATAACCATAACATTGAGAACCCATGTTGGTATGCATTGAATTTGGTTGAGCTTACATGTATTGATATGGAAATAAGTGTTTACAGCCCATTTGATACTCATTGCTTCAGTTCTTGTGTATTCCCATTGATGAATTGCATTTCTGATGCTTTCCCAGACATTCTATACAGGTTTCAGGAAATTGAACTCGTACAGGTACGGCTAAGCCGTATGCTTCTTACGGCTCACAATCCAGAGAGGAGAAAAACCCAGTTTTCCTCTACGGCTAGGGCACGGCTAAGCCGTGGAATGCCCTACGGCTAAGCCGAAGCTCAGCCGTGGCCCAGCCGTAGAACAATACAGGGTGCAATTTCTGGAATAACTGAGAGTCAGCAACTGACAGACCTTCTACGGCCCAGCCACGGCTAAGCCGAAGACCACACACGGCTAAGCCGTAGCACACACACGGCTAAGCCGTAACCACACATGAAGAATAAGGCTAGGTGTAAAGATAAGACCTATATGACCTTCATGATAGAATGTAGAGCACCTAGACTTGCCCAACGGAATGTGATACTACGCGTGAATGATCTCGAGGGCTGCGAATCATTCATGTTCGTTATCCGGATGTTAAGCACCTCCCCATGGGTGTTGGTTTAAGGGACTTCGTGCACCGCCCGATTCAAGGCAACACTAGACAACGGTGTATCGAATAACTTAAAACTACATCATCATGCACGGTTAGAAACACCGGATAATTAGATTAGAATTGGTTTGTAACTTAAGATGATTCGATTCACGTGATTTGTTGCATAACATATTGCATTCGATCATTAATCTCAACTCTCTAACATGATTACGTATGTTTCGTTACTTTCACACTGTGGTTTATTTACCCTGAGTATGCATGTATGATATGTTCACTCCCAGATATGCACGTACGATATGTTGTCACGATCTACTCAGGATTTTTTATGATCGACTCTGTATGGTCAGGCTCTACTTAGCCTCAGCCTTAGGATCCCGACGGGGTGAATTTGGTATAGTTTATATGGCCTGCTGCAGTATGGATTTTGTCTTGGGGAACCGGACCCCAGGAAACCGAGACCCATTGTACCCTGGCCCGGACAATGGTGTTCTTTGCATGTTACAAGATCCCTCTTTTGGGAGCATATGGTAATGTAGTAGCCACTAGTTATGTACACAGCATGTTATCCTTGATTCACGCAGCATATTTCTTTCTTGCATGATAGCCTAGTATATGAAAATGCCTTCTTTAACAACATGATGTTCTTTATTCTATTAGACACAGCGTGTGTTAACTTGCTATGGTTTATACTTTGCTGAATCTTCGTATTCACAGTTGTTTTTGGTGTTGCAGGCCCAGATCCCCCTGCCGAACCCTCGCAGGTCGGCCAGGCTCCAGTCGAGACCCCCGGGGCCCCATCAGGCCTAGAGGAGTGGATGTGATCACTCCACGGGAGAGCGCTTATGGCATGCATCATTGGAGTCTTGTTTTGTGTGGATTTGCAGACTAGTATTTGGCATGACATGTCGTGATTGTATATATCTTTTGTTCATTTTGTAAAACTTTCATATGTAATTATGTCAGTCCTTTCTTTGTATCCTCTTCTTGTACTATTAGTTTTATGTTTCTGATATTTACAGCTTCCGCGTACTTGCTTGGCACGTGTGCTTGTTCCCTTGTGCGTGTGCATTTAGACTCGGTCTACGTGTGCATGCACGGGAGTACGTGTGTCATTAGGTTTGGCCTTTGCTAACCCCCGAACCCTGGGCTCGGGTTGTGACATACGTAAGCACGGGCTGTCTGGCGAGACTGTCTCGAGCCTGGACGAGCTAACTGTGGCTTGCTCGGAGCTGTAGGTGCACTGGGTCTGCTAGGGACTGCACCGGAAGTAGGGCCAGATGGAGCTGCACCGGAGGCTCTCTGTCGAGGACAATTGGCTATCATATGCTCCCTCGAACCGCAAATAAAACAAGCACCGGCCTTCCTCCAACAAGCTTCGGTCGCGTGGTTCTTGCCACAATACCCACAAGTCACTCCACTGGAACTAGAAGTACTCTGCTGGCCTTTGGTCTTCTTCTGTACTTGTCCTCGTGCACTGAAAGGCGCCTCGACAGTTTAGGACGGATTATTACTTATATTCTTTCATTCACATGTACTTTTTGGGACTGGGTTGTTACAGGCCCACCAGCTTCCGCTGGATATGTCCCCATATCCACATATCTAGACTGTCGGACCGAAGACGGCCTCATAAGCAATGTGGGACTTCGTTCCTCCTCCTTCGTTCCCCCCTATTTGTGGAAGGCAGGATTCGAGAGGGAAGCAGGATTCGAGTGGTCCCCAAGGGGTCCGGCCTAACGGCCTCACCCTCCACCACTCAGAGGAGAGCCATCCCCTTCTCTGATACCATCTGTAACAACCCGCCCCGCACCATCGAGGTATTGTCCGCTTTGGACTTCCCAGGAGGTCACCCATCCTGAAATTGCTCTGACTTGAGCACGCTTAACTTTATAGTTTTTTAGGGAAGTCCTCACGGTTTTGTCCCCAAAAGGCGCCTCGACAGTTTAGGACGGATTATTACTTATATTCTTTCATTCACATGTACTTTTTGGGACTGGGTTGTTACAACTAGTATGCGCTGTGCTGTTCCGTCTGTGATACACAAAATTAGGATTAAAATGAACAACTGACGAGTCTTAAAAAAAACCAGGTAATGACACAAAAGAGGAGTCAGGGGGATCAATGTGTTTTTGAAAAAAATACTGATGTTCAAAGAAGACGACATTCCTAGAGATACGGAACCGACGAATGTGAGGATCATAGCAAAGGAACCCTTTCTGGAAGGGTGCATAACCTAAAAACACACACTGAGCTAATTATGCCGTGAGTTTTGTCCTTTCAGAGGGAGGCAAGTGCACAAAACAAATGGAGCCAAAAACATGAAGATCATCATAGGATGGAGCAGTCTTGTACAAACGGTAATATGGGCTTTGATTCTCAATGGAGGTTGATGGCATACGATTGATAAGATGAGCTGCTGTAGCCAGTGCCTCAACCCAAAAACGAGTAGGAACCGAGGATTCCAGATGAAAGGAACGAGTGACATCAAGAAGATGTCTATTTTTCCGTTCAGTGACTCCATTCTGCTGGGGAGTATAAGAACAAGATCTTTGAGAAATAATGCCTTTGGTTTGCAAAAACTGTTGAAAATCAGAGGACATATATTCCCCGCCAGAATCAGTTCGCAAGATTTTAATGCAGGCAGAAAATTGATTTTCAACATAAGCCAAAAAAATTTGAAAAACATGAAAAACATCAGATTTGGAATGCAGAAAGTAGACCCATGTGAACCGACTGAAATCATCAATAAAGGTCACAAAATATTTATAGTGAGCGTGGGAAAGAGCGGGAGCAATTCCCCATACATCACTATGAACTAAATCAAAACACTGAGAAGTGTGAGAAGTGGATTGAGGAAACGGAAGTGTTTTGCTCTTTCCCATTTTACAAGTAACACAATCAAAAGGTACATAAGAAGATAAACCAAGAGATTTATTTAATAAACCAGAATTGAACATAAAGGACAAAGCCTTGGAATTAAGATGTCCGAGTCTATTATGCCACAACCGGCAATTATCTCTAAGAGAAAAACAAAACACATTATTGGCAAATTGATTACTAGAAATTTGAGAAAGATCCAGCGGAAACAAGCGTCCACACTTAGGCCCCCTCACGATCTCCTTCCCGGACATTTGGTCCTGCACAACACAGCCAGAAGAAGAAAAAGAGATGTTACAATTATTTTCAACAAGTTGTCCGACTGACAATAGGTTGGAAGTTAAATTAGGACAAAGATAAACATTTCTCAATGGGATGGAACCAGGGATATCGCCAATGGCAATAATGGGAACATGTCCTCCATCAGCAGTTTGTATTTGAAGAGGGCCAGTGTAACTTGTCATATTGGAGAGAGGAGTGTGGGAATACGTCATATGATTAGACGCCCAGGAATCAAGAAACCAAGTGGAAGATGAAGAAGACTTACCTGATAGACCAAAAGCAGAGAGGGCATTGATAATCATTTGTTGAACCAATTCAGGAGTGAGAGATGAGGAGGACCCAGGCTGTGGGGTTGCAGATGTAGGAACAGGCATAACCGAGGAAGCCACATAAGCATGCGGAGTCTGAGACGGTAGAGTAGGATACTGCGATGCTGGAGACTATGGAGTCCGATATTGTGTCGACTAACGTGGAGGACGGCGATGACATTCAGAGATGATATGTCCCGACTTTTTACAGTAACTGCAGACTTCTTATTTGCATTAAGAGGCAACGTGCCCAAATTTCTGACAACCGTAGCATTGGGTTTTGCTCAAGTCTCGAGGCTGAGAAGTTTTATGTGCCGAAAACGCGACTGAATAGGTTTCAGTCTTTTGTTGAGCAATATGAGCCGAGGTCGTAAGGCGTTGTTCTTCGCGTAAGAGCTCATTCAAGCATACATCCAAGGAAGGTAGAGGCAACCGATTCATCAAAGCAGATCGGACACTTTCAAATTCATGCCGCAATTTCATCAAAAATTGATCTCGCTGACTAAATGCCTGAAGGTCTTGAATTACCACCAACACATTGTCAACCACATCCGCATATTTAATACTGTCGTATTCCGACCATAGTGTACGGAAACCTGAATTGTAATCTTGTACTGACAAAGTCCCTTGGGTATATTCAGCAATAGCACATTCAAGATGGAACTGTCGCGCAGAGTTATCTTGATGGTATACTTTCTTCAAATACCCCCACATGGCTTTAGACGTGGGGTGAAGCTTGAGATTCATTATCAGATGAGGCTCAACCGATCTCAGAATCCAGGATTTGATTTTGGCATCTTTTGTCTGCCAAGAGGAGATCTTTTTTTCATCCTCAGTGGGTTTAGGGTCAGCACCAGAAACAAAACCCCACAATTCCTTAGCTTCTAGGTAGGTTTGGAATTGAAAAGACCATGCAGGGTAATTTTGTCCAGTGAATTTGATCAAAGTAACCTCAGATTTGTCCATCTCAATGTTAGATTAAAATTGATTTTGGAGAGAACAACAGGAAAGTAGTACGTCCTTGATTTCAGGGGAAAAGGTAGCACGTGGACCCCACCAAGTGATCTCGAGACAGATCAAAGATTGGGGATGGAAGGGTAGTCAAATTTCGCTACTGCTGGAAGAGGTCTCACTCAAAACGGATCAAAATCCACAATTTTGAACGGCTAAGATGAAATCTGTTGGACAAAACTGAAATACTAAAAGAAATGAGATGGCCTACCTCTGATGATCGAAAAAATATGAAAAAATGTCCAAGAATTCCAGGATGAGTGGTCGACCAGGATGGGAGGGTCTGCTGATGTAACATGCACGAACAATCAACGACAGGATGCCAATGACTGTTATCACCAAGATTCTACAAACCAGTTGAAGAAGAAGATTAGAAGAGAAGAGGACTGTAGATCAGGGCTCTGATACCATGACAAACTCACGATCATAGAGAAGAGATTTTGAATTTTCTTGAGAATGTATTAATTTGTGTGTCCTTCTATTGAAATTATACATCAATATATATCTTTACATGCCTTTAATCTAGGCTCTAAGAAAGGAAAACTCACTAATTTACATCAATTAGAATTCTAAGTTAAGAAGGAAGACTAATTACAGCTAATTACCTTTAATCTAGGCTCTAAGAAAGGAAAACTCACTAATTTACATCAATTAGGATTCTAAGTTAAGAAGGAAGACTAATTACAGCTAATTACCTTTAATCTAGGCTCTAAGAAAGGAAAACTCACTAATTTATATCAATTAGGATTCTAAGTTAAGAAGGAAGACTAATTACAGCTAATTACAGCAATAGTATTCCAAGTAAAGAAGGCTCCTCTTTTCAGATGGGCTTTCATATGGGCTCTTTTCATATGGGCTTTGGGCCTATGTAACAGCACATTCTGTCTACCCAAATCACAACAACACAGTTGCTGTTTTGGAGAATGAAGAAGGCCATTTGATCTGTTATATGGTTGATGCTGCTTGTTTGCTTCCTGTGTCCGTGCTAACTTGAAGATTGAAACCAATCAAGAAAAGAAAAAAGATAAGATTAAAAAAAATGAAGAAGGCAGTTTGCCATCTGCTATATTTTGGGTAAGTTAAAAGGCAGTTGCCATCCTTGTAATTGCTATTTTGAAGTAAACATTATCATTTTCTCAAGCTCAAGTTTAGCTTTTGATTTTATTTGGTTCGGTCCAAGTTTGATTGTGACATCAACTGGTATGAGATTCTTAAAGCAAAGTCGAGCCTGCCACCAGATGAACTTGCACAATGATTCAGCTGGGCTAATCATCTCTGATCCATGTTTCTTTCTTCAATAAACTCTTCACTTGGCAATCTTCCACTAGACAGGATGCTCTTATACTTACTTGAAAGGTCTGATTGGATACAATCTAGGGTTTTTTGACATTAAATGATGAAAAATACTACGACGAAAATGGGGAGAAATAGAGAATAAGAGAAGGAATTGGGGAGAAAGCAGCATCTTTGTGGTTTCCAAGGTTGGGTGACCATAGACATGTATATACTCTATTATGTATTTGTATCTACAAAATAAAAAATTGTATTTCCAAAATTATGGATGTGTCCCTAGGTTCCTTTATTTTCACGTAAGTCCACTTTGTTTCATAACGCTTAGTGGCTGTATAGTGGTAAGATATTGCTTATTCCTCATGAAATTAATATTCTATGAGTGTGCCACGCATTAATTTTTCAATGTGTTGGATCCTGCCAGTTGCTCGGATATAAGGACAAATCAAGCCCACAAAGACCGAGTGTGTGTGTGTGTGTGTGTGAAAGAGAGAGAGAGAGAGAGAGAGAGAGAGAGAGAGAGAGAGAAAGAAAGAGAGAGCGGGGCCCGGGGGGGGGGGGGGGGGTGTGGTGGATGGGTTGTGGAATCCACAACTTAGAGAATTAATTACCTATATTCACCCTTGTTGTAAAGATGACTATGCAAATCTTCCACAACTTTAAAAAACAAAACTCCTCGTAGCTTTGTTAGTTCTGATCTGACATCTTGAAGAGCACCAACCTGGAAAACATTCCAGCACGTAGACATGTATGTTAGAAGAACAGTTTCAAAAAATAGATGAGAATAGACAAATAATGCATGAAGATATAAAGCTTAGTACAAATTGTTTTTTGGGGGGGGGGTTGTAGAAGCTTCATGGTTGACCACATCCCCTCGTGCAATTTGAATAAAAAATTAAAACTTAATTGAACAATATTAATATTCATCACAGAAAGGCGTAGTCCAAAAACATCTAATTAGAAAAATATCTTAAAACAAAAGAAACACCACCTTAAAAAGGCACCAAAAGAAAAAGAAAAGGAAAAAAAATCTTCAAGTTTTAAGCAATGGAATCTTCGTAAATGTATCCTTTTTTAACTTTTTTTTTCCTTTTCTTAAATGCTAACACATAATTTTAATGGAAAAAAAACTAGATTACAAAATATGTGATGCAGGAGCAAAATTGGAAAATTCTGAAGGAACCAACCAAACTACAGGCCCCAAAATATCCATGAGCCATTTGGATCAATCCATGGAACTTGTCCAAGCCCAATAAGTCCAACAGGTACCCTGCATGGCCCCCACTACTCAAAATGAAGATTGTTAAAACATGTGGGTATGGGAGAGAATTTGGGTTCGGTCCTCTTGAGTGAATCTCCCTCCAATTAATTAGTGAATTAATTTTCCATTTAAGGGTTGTAAATGGGCTTTTATTTAGTAAGTTTGTTAGGATGAGATCTGAAGAGAAAGTTTCTCCACAATAATATCAATTATGTCTATAGCCCCTTGAAACGAGCAATTATGGATTCCATGAGTTGTTTGAGTTTAATTCTTTCCTCTTGCAAATGTTAGGATTCTTTATAGATCAAGGATTGATATTATTACTGATTACATCAAGGGTTGAGACGTAATATTAGATATTTGTGTTTTATGAGTTTAAAAACCTATATATATATATATCATTGTAAGGAATGATTAAGTTAGCCTTGGAATATTTTATGAAAAATTAATTAAAGTTGCCTGTGTGCAGTTTATCATTTTTCCTTCTCCTTGGTTTGAGTTTCTCCCATTGGATTGAAGGTATTGAAGACGAATTTTCACAATCAATGGTAAGCGAATCTCAATCTTTCCCCTTGTGTGTCGATTTTCTGTTTGATTGAAGATCGAGTATTGTTGGGTACACAATCAATTGAGATTAGTGTTTCCTTGACTGTGTCAATATGCAACAGAAGAAACTACAACATCAAACATAAAATTGCAGGGATTTCCTATTAAAACCTCAGGAAACTAGGTATCACCCAAGGTAATGAAGAAACAACAGAGAGTCTTTTTTTCCAAGTTCGTAATGTCACCAAAAGATCCACAGATCTGACGGTACCCAAAATAGCCATGGGGCACCATTTAATTCAAGCAAAAGTACTTCTAGCTTCAGTCTTCTGTTCTTACTATATTTCTTAACCACACTTGAATGCTCAAAGTTTAACAACACAAACCAACAAAACGAAGACCCTCCGAGCAAATAGCCTAAGTATGAGAAGGCCCAATGTCAAACACTATCTATCATAAGCCAATACATCCACAACCTCCTGCATTATAGCACATGAAATGAGCTCTAACCTAGTTTTCAAAAGTGGACTTAGCGTAAGGACTAAGGACCCTATTCTAATTGTGTAATTAGTATTAATTGTATTTTAGTTAATTAAGCCCAATTAGATGCTAAGTGAGTACTGTTTACCGCTAGAATTGTGTGTGCATAGTTTTGTTGAGATCCAAATCTGTTTGAGAACAGTAGGGGGTAGTTTGCAATTTTAGGAAAGTTTGGAGGGCTTTTTTGTAATTTTTGATAAGTGAGATTTTGGGTCCGTTGGATAGATAACCTAATTTACCGAACTTTACTCTTCTACCCTTTTTTGATCCGTCACCCTGAAGGCCATCAAATTCCAGCCCTAGTTTCCAGGGACTACGCTATAATTTACCCCAAAACCTGAAGCCCTTTATTACCTAACCACCATGCACCTCATTTCACTTTTCTATTGTTGTTTTCCCCTCTTCTTTCCTTTTCTCTTGCTTTTCTCACTTGTTGCTCAAGTGAAGAATCAAGGTTCCCAACCCACTGTTCATCAACACCATCATCATCCTCGAGGCCCAGCAAGTTGCCCCATCTAATTTTCGTAGATTTCTGCTCTTTCTATCGACCCTAGATGAGTCCTTTTAATTGTAAAAGCTAATAAGCTTAGAAGTGGGCGTTTCTATCCCATTAGTTCCCTTTCTTTTGATGTGTGAGTCTTGAGCTAGGGTTTGGTGTTTGAATTGTTTGTATACCAAGGCAAGTGCATACAAATTTAACTGTGATATCAGATATGCATGTTCTATTGATCTAGCATCTCTTCCACTATTTAATGCACCATTGAGCACGATCATTGTAAAATGGAAATAACATGCTCGATTAGGTTTGAGTGGTTTCGACTTGAGATGGATGGAAAGGAAATTGTTTATTCTGTAAATGAAAAGGGCTTGGCTCTATGTAATTGAGCTTTATCAGGTATATGGAAGATGGGGATGGGGTGATTTCCCCTACTTCTAAACAAAAAAAGATTCCGTTTTTCATTTCTAAAGCCTCACGGTCGACCGTGAGAGGTTCCACGGTCGACATGGAACCCCAACACCTGAGCCTTCGATATTCTACTTCTGTTGTACGGCGAGACCACGGCTAACCCTGAAATCCAGCTTTAGCTTATCTTTAGGCAGACTCAAACAACTGAGCCCTAGTGAAATTCTGTTATTAGTCTACGGTGAATTCACGGCAAGCTGTGACTTGTCAGCTCACCGTAGTGTATCCTCATGGCAAGCCATGAAAGACCGCACGGTCGACCGTGGATATCCCACAACCAACCGTGGAAGTACAGCTTCCTTTTCAAGGGTGCTTTTCCCTTAGGTCCTTTAGGCATAGTTTTGGGACTTGGCACCCCACTTTAAGGACTAATTGAAAGGCTATGAGTGAGGGCTGTTATGAGCCAACAAACCCTTACGGATTGTATGGATTCCAGATGACAATACAACCTACGCTGAAACAGGATGAGTAAGGCAAAAGGATATCCAATAATTGATGATGCACTAAGGTATATTGACGGAATATCACGATCTCATCTCCACTTTGGACAGTGTAGTGATGTTTCGTACGGAGAAAGCAACCTTCGACCTAGGATCAGATCGTAACTCTTCCTTGACTATCAAATGATCAAAATTGAATTGTATCTAATTGGTATTGTTGTCCACATGCATTGGGCAAGTTATATAGATTTGTTATTGCTTTGTATTGTTGAGATCACATTGAGAACTATGATTGATTGGACCTAGGATCCCTTTTGTATTGTCATGTACGTTTTGTCTTTGGCATTGAATGAGGTGTTGAGGCTAGGCGGCTTTGATTGTAAAGGCTTTGGGAAGATTACTTGTATTGGTATTGGAATTGACATTTGGAATTGGAATTGATTGAATCTGTATTGATAGATTGAACGATTAATTGAAAATTTTCCTCTTTCATTTGACAAATCCTGCTTATGCGGGATAAGTCCAACCCTTCATTGATTGTCTTAGGATTCGTTAGTCACGCATCCCTCAGCAGTTAACGTCCAACACAATAGAGGCACCTCTATGGGAGTAAGCCAGAAAAGGCAACGTTTTAAAGCTTTGCCTCCTCGGGTGCCATTTTGGACTTTGAATATAGATTGGCCACGCTATTTTCCCATTGCACTTCCTCTACCACACTCAGTTCTAGACAGAAGGCCAACGACATAATATCCCGTGGTGATTTGCCAATGTGGACCATATATTGCTAGAGCACTATGATAGGATAGAACATTGTCTTTTATTGATCATTGTTTATGGTTATGCAAGATTTATGCTTAGATTCCTATCACTGCAATTCACATGATCACATTGTCTTTATATTGGTTTGATATTGCATATCTACTATTGTTTATGTAAATCTATCAGTCGGCTACTTGTAATTTGATGATGCTACGCTTGGTGCATAGGTATGAGGCCTGCCTACCTTGACAATGAGGTGCAAGAGGCGACGTTTCAAGCAGATTAGCTTGATGATGATCACAAGTGGTGTGCCGAGTCATCTTGACACACAAAGGAGTGCCTCCACATATTTTGGGATAGTGTTTTGCGTATCTTTTGTTGGCCTAGGTTTTTATAGAGGCCATGTAATGAAACTACATTTGTTATCTTTGTATAACTTTAAGTTTCGTATTCACATGATGTAACTGTTTTTAATTTGTACCTACTAAGACTAAAAAAAATTTGAAATTACTGAAAATTTAGTGTTTCCATCATTTTGCAGTGCGCCATATGTTTGTCCTCAAGCAAGTGCATCAAATCTAAAGATTAGGACCCCAATCAAGATGGTATTGATTATATATTATGAGATTATATATAGAGGCATCAACCACATCAAGAAGACACAAATTCATCCAGTCTCCTCCTCATTATTTTATCTATGGTCAACTTAGAAAACAAATTACCACATGGAACCACATAGAAGCTTCCTATTTCCTTCAGTTTCTATAAAACTTTCATATCTATTCCAGTTCTTGTTGCTGTTTTTTTTTTTTTTTTTTTGTTTTTTTAATTCCACTCTCATTTCTGTTGTCACTGAGCCCAAGCCATCATTAGATTCAACCCACATCAAACCTCAACCAGTCATCCAAACGCCATATGCCTACAACCTCTGCCAACTGGCCTAAAAACCAGCCCACTGCATTGTGCAGTTTGTCCAAGAGAACAACAAATTGCCAGTTCCAGACAGCACTCAAAACCTCCACAAACAGTCCTCCACCGAAGCCAAATGTACCTAGAAAGTATGTAGACATGTCCCCCAAAATTACAGAAATCCTATTTTTCTGTATCATCTGAATTGGGACTCAAAACAGCAGATGTCTGAGCCCAAACAGCAACACAATCTGTCTAGAATAGTCCCCATACAGTCCCTTAACCTATCTGCTGCTTTATTATATGAGTGTGGATCTCCCATCGCAGCTATTACATAGGAACCATGTAACAGATTCCAGGAACACCATCATGGGGCCTGCATGGTTGAAATCTGGACCATTCAATCCTCCTATTTCTCTTTAATAGGAACAGGCCCCACCATCCAGTTGCACACATAAGTGAAATTGTGGCTGGCCACTGACATAGCATCGTTGCTGACATGGCATTTATCACATTTTCATCATATGCTCAATTGGACAGTGAGGCCCACTCCTAAAGAAATGAAATTTGGGGACATATTCCCAGAGGGAATGTTTAATAGGAATGGGCCCCATTGTCTAGTTGAGCACATGATTGAAAACGTAGTTGAGCATCACTGCTAACATGGCATTAATCACATTTCCATCAAATGCTCAATCAGCCGGTGGGACCCACTCCTAAAGAACTAAAATTTGGGGAGATATCCTCAGAGGAGATGGGATATATCTTGAACAGTCCTTATTATAACTATGTAGGCCCCATGATGCAGTTCCAGGCATGAGTTACACAATTCCCGTGTATTACCCGTGACAGGGGATCCAGACTTATACCATGCAGAATTATACTCTTAATTGACCTTAAATAATACCTGCACAGCCCCAATACCAGCCTTAAATCTGTGCCTACCAATGCAGCAGATGCTGGCAGTCTTTTTTCTGACTGTTACAGCAACATACCACAATGTACTCAACCTTCACTCAGTCCCAATCCATACAGTGGTACTCTCTAAATTACAATCACATTTTGATGCTTGAGTATTGTAATGTCATCCCTTTTCAGTTCACTTTCTGATGGGGGCATCAAATCAAGAAGTAAAGTGCGTAACTTGGCCCCAATTTGGATGGATTATCCTTTTCTAGGGTTAATTCATCTTGGATTACAAGATCCACCGTTGGATCATAGCATCGATGAAGATCCATCGTTGGAGGGTTCCCAAGGCATGCAAGTAGAAGGCCCCACCTTGGGATGTGCCAAGGGAGAAGAGTTATTGCTGTTTTAATGATGTTTTAATTTTAACATGGGCCCCAAGTTGTTTCAGTTAAGTTATGTATTAAAAAGGGGTCCCAATATTTGTAGTTTTATTTCAATGCTTTGAGGGGGGGGGGCCACAACTTAAATTCCAGCATTGGAATTCGTGCAAGGGGGAGAAATCCTCCCATTCGGCCACTTTGTTTTTCTTTTTTGTTTTATTTATTTTATGTCTTTTGTCTTAAGTGAAGTTAGATCTTTAAATCTCAGCCATTGATTGATTAGGGCTGAGTTTTCTCTTCTTTTAATATGTAACTCCATCTTGGAGAAGCCATTATTGATGAATGAAAGAACCCTTCTCTTGCTGAAAGCTTCTCAAGTCTTCTTGAGAGATTTTGGATCTTCTTCGCCCTAGTTGGGGAGTTTGGCGTGAGGCCAAGTAAATCATCTTCTCTAAGGTATTCTTCCTCCTTCTTTTCTTTTGGTAAAGAACATCTAGCCTTTCAGTCCAAGAAACCCTTCTTCTCTTCTTCTAAAACCAGCCCAATCTTGGGTTAAGAAGAGAAGTCATCCTAACAGTCCCAGATCTGAATTCTGAACATCATAAACTTCACGACCAGATCTGAAACATAGAGCATGCAGCCAAATAGTCTGTGGATCTGAACACATATCATCTTGGACAGATCTGAAAAATACTTTTGAACCCAAAACCTGTGCTATTGGCAACCAACTGCTATATCTCCACATTCAGATCTGAATTTAAAACTTTCAGATCTGAACATTTGATTGATTTAAAATCCCTAGAAGGATTGGTAGTTCCACTTCCTCAAGATCCACCTCCTGATTTGGGGAAAACATTCGCGGGACCGATTTGTATGACGAATCAAACTAAATACTTATTGCTGAAATTAATATTGCTTTGTGCTGGTGCCAATCTATGTGACTTAGTGTGCGTATTATTTTGATTTGATCTCTCTCCTTGCATATCATTCATTAGTTGTTTAGGGTCCTGCATCAAATTGGTATCAGAGAACAGTTTCTCTAGGGATTTGCATCACGCATACATTACATCACATTGTGTCTCATTGAACATAAATAGTTGTTGCATGCCCACTAGAAGTGGTCGGGAACATCAGCCCCTAGTTTACAGAATGGCGGGTCCTTCTCAATCCAAACCCAGTTCTGACCAGTCCGGTACAGCCATAGACCAATTGCAAAAGATCGTAGAAAGTCTAGCAGCGCAAGTTCAAACCCTATATCAAGGACAAGCTGAACTAACTAATGGATTTAGGGAACTTGAGCGATCTATTCAGGAGGATGACGGGAGACGTCATCGACGTCATGAGAGAGATGACCATGAGGTGGACCCCGATGGCGAGTCCAATAATGGATTTGATCACAGGGGTCATGGGAGAGATCAAAATCCAGATGGATGGATTTTGAAGAGTGTTAAGGTTGATGCCCCTACTTTTGATGGTCGGATGGACCCACAGGTTTTCTCTGATTGGCTTTCTGATATGGACCATTACTTTAAATGGTATGAAATGTCAGAAGGAAGGAAGGTTAAGCTGGCCACCATGAAATTAGTAGGTCAAGCCCGGATATTTTGGGTCAGCTTGGAAACTAATGAGCAAAGATTATGCCTTCCTGCCATTAATACGTGGGAACGAATGAAGGAAAGATTGAAGGATAAATACCTTCCCCAATCCTACCATGAGAGACCCCTTGATCAAAGGAGTACTTTATGCCAGGGTAGTATGACTGTTCAAGATTACATCATGAAATTTGAGGAATTAAATTTGAGATGTGATGTAAAAGAGGAACAGTTATCACTCCTCTCACGGTTTAGGACAGGTCTACGATTTGAGATCCGAAGAGAGTTGCTTCACCATAGGATCACATCCCTTGCGGACATGTATGAAAAAGCCATGGATTTGGAGCAATATGTTAAACCGCAATTTCCTAAAAGGTTAGACTCGCGCAATTCTGATTCTCGAGTCCATGGCTCTAGCGCGAAGCCTACTTTTGGGAACCCTTCTTTTCAGAGGGGAACATCTAGTGATTCCTCATGGGAACAAAAGGGCAAAGGTTTTGATGTTGATAAGACAAAAAAACTCTCTCAAATCAAGTGCCGCAAGTGTCATGGATATGGATATTATGCTGTTACATGCCCTACAAGAAACTTGTTCATATCAGAGGCCCTTGATGATAGTGATCCGGATGTAGATAACTATGTTCCTGATTTCATTCCATCCGATGATGAATGTGAGGATCCCGAGGATCGTATGTCTTTTCTTCGATTTCTTCCTGCTTACCAAACGGATGAGGAAAAAACACGATCGGGAGTTCATGAGAGTGCCAAAATGTTAGTGGTTAGATGTGCCTTAACCCTACAGGAAGATGAAGATTGGCGCCGAACAGCCATCTTCCACACTTACCTAAAGTGTAATGAACGGAGTTGCAAACTCATAATTGACAGTAGCAGTTGTACCAATGCAGTTTCTTCTAGCACTGTCACTCGTTTAGGGTTAAAGGCTGAACCACATCCTAGGCCATATCGTGTCTCGTGGGTAGACTCCACGTCTATTTCAATCACCCAAAGATGCTTGGTCCCACTTCAACTCTCCTCTTATAAGGACCAATTATGGTGTGACGTTGTTCCCATGGATGTGGGCCACCTCATTTTGGGAAGACCCTGGTTGTACGATCTTGATGTTACCAATTTTGGTAAATCAAATATTTGTGTCTTCAACTTTGATGGGAGGAAAGTGAAACTTCACCCACTACCTCCTAAAGACAATCATGAGAAAAAGAAGACACCAACCACTGGGTCGAATGATAAGGTTAAGACCTCTAGCGTGGAGCCCAATGAAACAAATAAGGACCCAAAAGGGAAGAATGTTGTGTCTAAGGGTATTCACATTTTGAGCGCCTCCGACTTTGAACGTGAAATCCAGGACACCCTCACAAGTGTCCAAGAGTCTGAAACAGCCATGTTTGCTTTAGTGACTAAAGCAATCCCCACTGAAAAGGCTGTAGAGGCCCCATGTGAAGTAAACCCTATCTTGAAAGAATTTCATGATGTCTTCCCTGAGGATTTACCCAATGAGCTTCCACCTTTGCGTGATGTGCAACATGCCATTGACTTGGTCCCTGGATCATCATTACCAAACTTGCCCCACTATAGGATGAACCCAATGGAACATGCCGAGCTAAAAAGGCAGGTTGAGGACCTTCTTACTAAAGGGTTTATCCAAGAAAGTAAGAGCCCATGCGCAGTTCCTACACTCCTCACACCCAAGAAGGATGGCTCTTGGAGGATGTGTGTGGATAGTCGGGCAATTAATAGAATCACCGTTAAGTATCGGTTTCCCATACCGAGACTTGATGATATGCTAGACATGATGGTTGGTGCCAAAATCTTTTCAAAAATTGATCTTAAAAGTGGTTACCACCAAATTCATATCCGGCCCGGTGATGAGTGGAAAACAGCCTTCAAGACGAAGGATGGTTTGTATGAATGGTTGGTCATGCCCTTTGGCTTGACAAATGCGCCCAGCACATTTATGAGGGTTATGACACAAGTGCTACGACCATTCATAGGCAAGTTTTTGGTGGTCTACTTCGATGACATTCTCATCTATAGTAGCACCAGGGAACAACACATGGACCATTTGAGGGAGGTTTGTTTAACGTTAAGGGGGGAAAAATTGTTCGCGAACCTTAAGAAATGTGTTTTCTTGTCTTCACAAGTTGTCTTCTTTGGGTTTGTCGTTTCTGCAGACGGGATGTCTCCCGATCCCGAGAAAGTCAAGGCCATCGTAGAATGGCATGAACCCCGAAACATTCATGAGGTGCGCAGTTTCCATGGTCTTGCTACCTTCTACAGGCGATTCATCCGAAGCTTCAGTTCATTAATGGCTCCAATTACTGACTGCATGAAGAAGGGTGAATTTTCTTGGAGTTCCGCAGCCACCAAAGCTTTTCTAGAAATCAAGAAGAAAATGACGGAAGCTCCAGTTATGCGACTTCCTGATTTTTCTAAGGTTTTTGAGGTGGCATGCGATGCTTCAGGTGTCGGCATTGGAGGAGTCCTTAATCAAGAAGGGCACCCTGTCGCCTACTTCAGCGAGAAGCTGAATACGGATCGACAGAAATACTCCACTTAGTGCAAGCATTAAAACACTGGAGACATTATTTACTACCGAATGAATTCGTTCTGTACTCAAACCATGAGACTCTGAAGTACATTCAATCCCAGGCCAAGCTGAGATCCAAACATGCGCGGTGGATCGAAACATTACAATAATTTTCATTTGTTCTTAAACATAAGCCAAGGGTTGAAAACAAGGCCGCCAACGCCTTAAGTCGTAAGGTTGCATTGCTTCATTCCATGAGTGTTAGCGTCATTGGCTTTGAGCGCTTACCGGAAGCATACATTACCTGTCCTGATTTTGATGATCTTTATAAAATGCTTTCGGATAATCCTTTGCACAATGCTCAAGGATTTTTGCTCACGGATGGTTTCCTTTTCAAAGGAAACAAGTTGTGCATTCCCCGGACTTCACTTCGTGACTTTCTCGTTTGGGAACTGCACGCGGGAGGAATCGCAGGCCATTTCGGTCGCGATAAAACCATTGCCCTTGTGGAGGATCGATTTTATTGGCCCTCTCTTAAACGAGATGTTGCTAAGATTATTGGGCAATGTAGAACCTGCCAACTTGTGAAACATCGCAAGCAAAATACGGGGTTGTATACTCCGTTGCCCGTGCCACATGCACCATGGCAGGATATTAGTATGGATTTCGTGTTGGGTCTTCCGAACACTCTTCATAAGCACGATTCCATATTCGTTGTTGTGGACCGTTTTTCTAAGATGGCCCACTTCATACCCTGTGCGAAAACCTCTGATGCGTCTCATGTAGCACGCCTATTCTTTAATGAGGTTGTTCGACTTCATGGGCTTCCTTCTACCATTGTGTCTGACCGCGATGTGAAATTCACGAGCTACTTTTGGAAGACACTTTGGATGATCATGGGCACTAAGCTCCGTTTTTCGTCTGCCTATCATCCTCAGACCGATGGTCAAACTAAGGTTGTCAACCGGAGCTTAGGGAATCTTCTTCGGTGTTTGGTGGGTGAACATGTCAAAACGTGGGATGTAATGTTACCGACTGCTGAGTTTGCCTATAATAGTTCGGTCAATAGGTCCATTGGCATGAGTCCATTTGAGATTGTGTTGGGTTATAAACCTAGATTGCCCATAGATCTCATTCCTGTTAATTCACTGCATAGACCATCTGCATCCGCTGAGTCATTTGCACAGCATATCCATGCATTGCATGAAGAGATCAAACGTCGGATTAATATGCACAATGATTCTTATAAAATGGCTGCTAATGCACATCGACGCCATGTTGAGTTCAGCATAGGGGATTATGTTATGGTCCGTATGCGACCCGAACGGTTTCCTTCGGGGACTACAAAAAAAATTACAAGCCCGCAGTGCTGGACCTTTCAAGGTTGTCAGGAGATTGGGTCCCAATGCCTATGTTTTAGAATTGCCACCTGACTGAGGGATCAGTCCAATCTTTAATGTGGAAGACCTTGTTCTTTGCCATGATCCCATTAGTCCATCCCACTCTTCCCACACTTCTGTGCCCGTCATTCAATCAACCCATGACCCACAAGTCTCCATTGATGTCAACCCATATGATTCAACCCAGTTTGAACAGACTCTTCCCACTCCTCCTACACCTGTTCCTAGCCAACTGAAAGATGTTGTGGAGGATATACTTGATGATACCTTGGTCTCCACCAGACACGGGGGATATCAGAAATATCTTGTCAAATGGAAGGATAGACCTACTACAGATTGCACACGGGTGACTCGTTCTAAGCTACAACGACTCAATCCTGATCTACTGGAGCAGTATGACAGCTTTATTTCGCCAGTGGCGACTTCTTCGCAGCCCCGGGGAATTGATGGGGGCATCAAATCAAGAAGTAAAGCGCGTAACTTGGCCCCAATTTGGATGGATTATCCTTTTCTAGGGTTAATTCATCTTGGATTACAAGATCCACCGTTGGATCATAGCATCGATGAAGATCCATCGTTGGAGGGTTCCCAAGGCATGCAAGTAGAAGGCCCCACCTTGGGATGTGCCAAGGGAGAAGAGTTATTGCTGTTTTAATGATGTTTTAATTTTAACATGGGCCCCAAGTTGTTTCAGTTAAGTTATGTATTAAAAAGGGGTCCCAATATTTGTAGTTTTATTTCAATGCTTTGAGGGGGGGGGGGGGGGGGCCACAACTTAAATTCCAGCATTGGAATTCGTGCAAGGGGGAGAAATCCTCCCATTCGGCCACTGTGTTTTTCTTTTCTGTTTTATTTATTTTATGTCTTTTGTCTTAAGTGAAGTTAGATCTTTAAATCTCAGCCATTGATTGATTAGGGCTGAGTTTTCTCTTCTTTTAATATGTAACTCCATCTTGGAGAAGCCATTATTGATGAATGAAAGAACCCTTCTCTTGCTGAAAGCTTCTCAAGTCTTCTTGAGAGATTTTGGATCTTCTTCGCCCTAGTTGGGGAGTTTGGCGTGAGGCCAAGTAAATCATCTTCTCTAAGGTATTCTTCCTCATTCTTTTCTTTTGGTAAAGAACATCCAGCCTTTCAGTCCAAGAAACCCTTCTTCTCTTCTTCTAAAACCAGCCCAATCTTGGGTTAAGAAGAGAAGTCATCCTAACAGTCCCAGATCTGAATTCTGAACATCATAAACTTCACGACCAGATCTGAAACATAGAGCATGCAGCCAAATAGTCTGTGGATCTGAACACATATCATCTTGGACAGATCTGAAAAATACTTTTGAACCCAAAACCTGTGCTATTGGCAACCAACTGCTATATCTCCACATTCAGATCTGAATTTAAAACTTTCAGATCTGAACATTTGATTGATTTAAAATCCCTAGAAGGATTGGTAGTTCCACTTCCTCAAGATCCACCTCCTGATTTGGGGAAAACATTCGCGGGACCGATTTATATGACGAATCAAACTAAATACTTATTGCAGAAATTAATATTGTTTTGTGCTGGTGCCAATCTATGTGACTTAGTGTGCGTATTATTTTGATTTGATCTCTCTCCTTGCATATCATTCATTAGTTGTTTAGGGTCCTGCATCACTTTCCCTAGCCAATTTGTCTTACTTCAGCCCTTGTCACTGTACACACTATAAAAGTCCATAGAGGTTGATTTTATGAGTTTTTTTTTCCCTTAAATTTGCTGATGTCCACAGTTCCTCCTCTGGTCAAACTTTTCCAGTCACCATGCATTTCAAGAACCACCAATTTGTCTTCTTTCAGCCCTTGTGATTGTACAGACCAAAAAAGTCCCTAAAGGTTGATTTTAAGGTTTTTTTTTTCCTTAATTAGCGGCTGTCCACAGTTCCACCTCTGGTCACACTTTTCCAGTCACCATGTATTTCAAGAAGAACCACCAAATTTTACTAAAAGGATGGATCCAGGCATTTTCAATTGGTTGAATGCAACTGAGAACTAATTTTATGGAAGCTGACAGTTATTGATCAAGTTATGTAAAGAGAAAGCTTGAATGAGATGATCTAATATGGTGGTACAATATGGATCGTTTGAAACAACCATCAATATTACCACGGGAGTATACAAAGTCGCTATTGGTAGACGAGTATTTGCATGATGATGATCCATTTGCCAAAAAAAACCAGATTCGAGCCCATTAAAATGCACATATTACAAAGAGAATTCTCATCCCAGCTAGATGGCAGCCGTGCAGTACTCCTGAAGGAGAAAACATCCTTACAAACCTAGAGAACTGAATTCAAAGTTGGTAATGGATCAATAAAGACAGTCCCATTAACTTTAATGGGAATAAGAGGACCCTCTGCTAACTAACCCAAAAGAATCATCATAGCAACAAGAGGGGGAGAAAATGTAAAAGAAGGCATATACAAATAATGTTTATGCCTTACAAAAGAATAAACTTGTTGCAACTAGAAGTTATATAAAAATTGAAGAACATATTTTCCATCCATACAAAGCATAATAGCTCTCTTTTGAAAACAATATTACCTAGTAGATCCCATAAAGATATAACTTGATTATAAAAATAACATTGAATCAGTTGGTCATTTCCAAAAGGAAAAACAAACCGCTTGAAGGCCCTCTCTCTCAAGCATCAATGTAGATTGAACATGCAATTGAACTGCAGCATACAACTGCTTTTCAGAAATGAGCTTCTCAATACGTGCTGGAACCTGTGCAGGATAATGAATACGATGATATGGTTGCATATATTCAAATTTTTAGCACAGAACATGTAAATGATGAAGAACTAATCATAGAAGGAACTATCATTATGCAGTACTAGTTTATTTCTATCACATAGATAATCTAGGTGACACCTTGGAGAGAGCATGTTGGCTGAGGCACTACAATCAATGTGGAAACAAAAAATAGACCATGCACTTAGTTATTTGGAAATCAGAACTAACGTTTCATATATAAGAATGGAGTAAACCTGTTATTCAACACATTACCAATATAGCTTGAATATAGTAAGCTCTCAATATTGAAAATATGAAATACAAGCCGGCACAACAGAAATTCAGCAAGACCATGTTAATTAAACTCAATTCTATTTCCAATTTAAAACAAACAAAAAACCAGGAAAAAAAAAGGAAGGAGAAATTTATGGTTTTGTTCAAAAGGGTCTAAAAACCCTAGAGGAGAAGAGAGAGAAGAAAGAAAAATACAGTGAATTTAGAGAAAAGTAAGGAAAAGTCATATAGCCTAGACTGGGGTCGACTAATCTCATTTATGTATTTCTTAAACTTTTGAAATTACGAAAAAAAAACCTTTGAAGATAATTCTCTGACAAATATATCCTATGCTTAACTCATAAAAAATAAAAACAAAGCACTTAAATAGTAAATAATTTTATCAGAGGTGGAGCTGTGAATTTTTTGATGAAAATGAACTCACACATTTCCATGTGTAAATTACGATAAACAAACATATAAAATTAATATTATCAAATGTGTAACAATTACATATGTAAATGACTGCAAACAAAATGTGTAAATATAAATGGTTGCAAACAAACAACCCCTTAGGCAGTTTTCTAATCTAGTGGGTTTTCAAATGTTTAAAATCCTCTTATGTCTTCATGGCTTTCTATTTGTATGGATTGATGGCTGCGTACTTCGTTAATTCATTTTTAAATATGAATCTTTCTTTTCAATATCAGTTTAGAAGGACCATGGCAGTACACTAGCAGGTTAAGAGAGTATCACAAATTATCAGTCCTTTTTTTTAACCTTTTTTTAATGGAACTTTCAAATGTTCGAGTCTGTTCTAAAACTTCACCATAGAATTTGATATGAAACCTATACATTATTGCTCCACATCATTTTGCTAATTTGATCAAGATAGATAACTATTTTTCTTTTCTTTTTGTAATCTGATCACAGGTTGATTTGACCATCTACTGAAATCTTTAGCAACTTAGCAGCTGTTCAACAGTATAGTTCAGAATCTACTGTATCCTTTAGAAAAGGCAAACAGCACACCAAAGTGACATTTTCATTAATACATGATTTACTCAGAAAAGTAAAAAAATCTGATGAATTTTATACGCTAGTTCTCTGTTCTGCCAATATCCAAATGGCAATTTAACTTTAAAAACACTTAGGTTTGAAGGGGCTTTCCCAACCAAAAATTAAAATCAAACTTCATATTGCCTACTTTAAGAATGGTTAAAAAATCTCTCATGTTCAAATCATGGATATTTGAGTCGTGCTGACATTAGCTTCAGCCCGATACATGATGCTCTGTTTTCCTGGCCATATCACTTCTAGCATTTAATTCTATCTTGCCTCTTCTCTGCATTTGTCTGCCTGGTGCTTACCACATGTATTCTATAGTTCTCTATTGATTTTTTTTTCTTTCTTTTTTAGCTTGCCCTGCCTGTGGGAGCTGGTTTTCCGTATAACAGCCTTGGACTCCAGGGCAACCAAATCCCTCCTCAAGTCAAGTCGACTAGGCTGAGTTGCATGGATAGTTTAAAATATCACCTAATACCGAAACATACCAACCAATACGTACCGGTATCGTCCCTCATCATAACATTATTTTATAGGGAATCAGTTTCAGAATTGGATCACCAAAATATTGTGTAAATATCGGCTGATACGACCATTATTTTCTAAATATCAGTCAATCTCAGTATCAGCTCATAATTTTTAACAAGCCCTATTCCTCAATGACTTTTCCATTGTAGCAAGTTGCAAGGAAAAGAACGGGAAAAGAAAAAGGAAGGAAGAACTCATTGCACACACAGAAAGACATTGAGATGGGAGGAACAAAAATAGAAAAACAAAATAGAGAGAGATTCAGTGAAACTTCTAGCAGCAGTGAAGAAAAAAAAAGGCAAAACAAACAAAGAAAGAAAGAAAGAGGGAAAGAGATAGAGAGCACATAGCAGCATACCTGAACTTCAGCTACCTGCTGCATGCATTTCTGGTAGTCTGCTAGTGCCTCTTCTTCATCTTTCCTATTCTACTTCCCTTCTTTTCCTTCCCCTTCCTCTCCCTTTCCAACAGAGGTGGGAAATTTTTATTTTTTACCAAATTAGATTTTTAACAAGTGAGACCAACTATGGAGCTCATTAAGAACTGTTTTGTTCACTCTAATAGAAGGTGGAGGCCATCTTTTATTAAAGATCAATCCAACATTGGACTTATCTATTATTTGAGTGAAATTTCGTTAATTTACAGTGGGCCTATCTATTGGATGAGAACTTTAAGATCCATCCATTTGAAAGGAAAAAAAATGTCAATTCAATCTTTCGTACCCCATAAGTGCTTAAATGGAGCAGAAGTCATAGTTATTGTTGCATTTTATAAAAAAAATTATATTTTGAATTAATTTTGTATACACATGTAAATCTATTTATTTGTGAACAATATTTCAATATGGGGTTATCCATGACTAATGGTGGTCATATGGGAAAATCTCTATTATAGTTTAAATGTCTTCTAAAATATAAGAAAGATAGCCTTGTCATATTTAATATCCATTGACTCAGCAAGAGAAAGGAGAAGAGAGAATATAATATTATATCATCATCTCTGTTGTGTCTGATGCCATGTGTTAGAACGGGTTAGGCAATCAATCAATTCACACACCACACAAAGAAGAAGAAAAACATTGAGCCATGACACATATTTTACGTGCTTTAGCATAAAAGTTACATCCACATGCTATAAGCATCTACTCAATTTCACTATGAAGAAATTGGACAACTCGTTAAAAGGATTCCCACTAGGATACTCACTCTTTATATGTCTTAATTTTACTCTCACAACCCCATGCCACACATGGTGGGTCAAACTCCAAGCACCACGAGGGGAGAGAGCTCTCACCTCTTTCACAGAGAGTCTAGTGTTAGATTATATAAATATATAATCTCTGCTTTCTTGGCCCCCAAGAAAGCCCTAGCACAATTATCAAAAACCCATGACCCTGAACCTGGTCATTGGTCAATCCCAATGAACTAACCTAATCAAACTGGTTTTAAAGACATAAACCTAACAATCTCCACATTGGTTTGCATTTCACATAACTTAAACCACCTTGAAGATACCTAGTTATGTCTTCATCTTCTCGTACCTTGCTAAATTGTATGTCCTTGCATCAATCGCGTAAACTTCATTCTTCAACACTTCAACATGTTGAACCAGTTATCAAACATTTAGCAAAGTTCATTTTCCCGTCAAACTCCATCTCAAACTTGATATTCGAATCCATTGACGAGCCCGAGTGATGTTAATTTCTGCATCATTCACTATCCTTCCATTAAAGTACTTTAACTTCAATACTCATACAAAGATCTGATCACCAACGGATTTGAAAATCCGGCTTTGGATGGCTCCGATATCTGAAATTGAATTCGGGCACTTAATTTGGTCAAAACTAACCTTGACCCTATTGCTGACGTCAGCACTATTGCTCTTGGTCAAACTAGGCTTTAAGTATCCTAGGCTGAAAAAAACTAGACTAGGTTTGCTACAAGTCAGGTCCAACCTAATACTAACTTGTGCTGACCTCTCTCTGCTGGGCTGGGCTTCCAGTACTAGAGTCAGAATTGACCTAGACTTGACCTGACTAGGTCTACTGTGGGATGTGCTTCAATAAGAATTGGGTCAACTTGAGCCCAACCAAACCGGAATCAGCGCAAAACACTAGGTTGTCTTCCTTGTCATTCTGTTCTTGTTTCAGAACGAACTCCAACCAGAACTAATGCTCCTCTCTTCACTTCTCCAATAGTAGCAACTAAGTGTGGTGGCCAAGGAACAAAATAGTAACCACTATAAAGCGTAGCAGCTGTTATATCGGTCATAACTGCCGGCACTGCCGCGCTACGGAGGTGTTAGGGCTACTAACACCCGTAGTGAGGCATAGCGGCCGCTATGTAATAGCCGGCCTTTTAAAAGGCCAAAGACGACCCAGTTTCTTTTTTTTTTCACGAGAACCTTGTATCCCTTTCTTTCCCTTTCCCTTTCCACTGTTTTTCGATCCTACCTCCCTTTTTTTTTAAATTAAAGGCAAAAAGGGTCCAAAAACACATCAAAATCAACAAATCTAGATCGTTCATCTTCTTTGGAGTGAAAAGGCATTTCTCAAAAGGTATTTTTTATATGATCTTTTTAGATCTATGGCTCTATTCATCTTTTTTCCTTCACGAATCTCTTGGAAATGGCTTGTAAGTGATAAATCTATGTTTCTCATAGGTCAAACCCCCATTTTCTATGGTTTTTTTGTTTATTTAGTATTTATTATTCTCAAATTTTTTATTCTTAGAAAAAAAATTTTCTTGAAGAAACACCAACCAAATCAATTAAAAATTACTCCCAAATGTTAGATCTATGAATCCCATGGATGAATCACACTTTGTTTCTTGTATTTTTGAATTTATGTAATTTTTATGTTCATGTTAATAGTGGTTTTTGAAAAAAATAGTTTTTATTTAAATTTGGCCAACTAAATCAATTAAAATCACTCCTAATATATCATTCGCATAGATCAAACTCCCATTTTTATGGGTTTTAAACTATTTTTTATTTATTATTCTTGGATTTTTTAATTTTTTCAAAAAAAAAATTCTTGAAGGAACACCAACCAAATTGCTTGAAAATCTCTTCCAAGTGTTAGATCTATGAATCCCATAAATGAATCACACTTTCTTTCCTGTTTTTTTTTATTTATTTAATTTTTTATGTTCATATTAATAGGATTTTTGAAAATAAATAATTTTATTTAAATGTGGTCAACTAAATCACTTAAAATCACTCCCAAGTAGCTAGTCTATCATTCTCATAGATCAAACCCAATTTTTTATGGGTTATTTATTTATTTTTATTTTTTCTTCTAGGATTTTTTATTTTTTCCAAAAAAATTACTTTTTCTCGAAGAAACACAAACCAAATTGCTTAAAAATCACTCCCAAGTATTAGATCTATGAATCCCATAGATGAATCACACTTTTTTTCTTGTTTTTTTGAAATTTATTTAATTTTTTATGTTCATAGTTCATACTTTATATTAATAGGATTTTTTCAAAAAAATAATTTTTATTCAAATGTGGTCAACAAAATCATATATGCAAGTATTTATTGTGTGCCTCAAAGTTCAACTTCTCTCATCATTTGTGATTTGCTAAGAATTAAGATGGTGCACGATGTAGATCCTACGTGGGCACACAATGTAGCAGTTGATGGAAATAAATCAAGAATAAAATGTAATTTGTTTGGTAAAATCACAAATGAGGGTATTAGATTATTCAAGTAGTACTTGGCTCACGTTTCAGGCAATGTAGCACAATGTACAGTTGCACCAAAAGAGCTTAGAGAAGAGATGAAAAAGTTTTTGAATAAAGGAAAAGAAAAAAAAAGTAAAGATCAAAGAAAAGGAAGTCAAGAAGTTGATGATGCCCGCTTTGAGGTTTTTGGGGAGCAAATTCTTTCTGATTTTGATGATGAGGGTGTGATGACCCAAAAATGGAAGCTGCAAGAAGAGAGTCACTTATAACGGCACAAATGCATGAAATGCGAAAAGGTACCAGTAGACAATTTTGAGTCGGGAGGCTTATCTAGCGGCAAAGGTATGGCTGGAGTAATGCATTGAGCATTCAGCATTAGACAACGAGAGGATGATGTTGAAATTATTTCTTCTAGTAAAGCATCACGGACTCCTAGTACTGATATACCCGGTCCAATCTAGTATATAGAAACAAGTCAGCTAAACAACCTAAAATATCAAAGTTGTTTAAGGGGGCCTTGAAAAGTGCAAGAGACAAATTAGCCTCAACTACAGCAAAGTGGCTAATTCACAAGAACATATCCCCTCAAGCTGTGGATTCTCCTTCCAAATTATACTAGATGTTGCAGCTACCGCTGTTCCCGATAAAACAGCGCCTTCTCTCTATGATGTGGGGACCAAGTATTTAGAAATTGAGTATGAAGACATAAATAGTTGGGTAACTACTTTTAAAGGTATATGGAAAGAGAGAGGAGTCACAATTATGTGTGACGGATGAACGAGTAGCACACAAACACAGTTCATAAATTTTTTAGCATACTCTGCTGCTGGGACTGTCTTTGTTAAGTCCATTAATGCATCTGAACAGTCACAAACTACAAAATATATTTACCGCCTTATGAATAAAGTTGTTGAAAGTGTTGATGAGGAAAATGTTGTACAAATTGTTACAGATAATGGCGTCAATTTCAAGAAAGCCGGGAAGTTGTTAAAGGAAAAGAGAAATAACTTGTTTTGGACCCCATGTGTGGCATATTGTATAGATTTAACGTTGGAGGACAATGAAAATAGGAAAAATGTGAAAATTGTCATCATATCTTGTAAAAGCATCACGAGATTTATCTATGATCACCCGCAGTTGTTGCAATTAATGAAGACATTCACGAATGGAAGAGCCTTGGAGCGTCCAACTACAACAAGGTTTGCCACCCACTTCATTACCATGGATCACGTTGTGCAACATAAAAACGAGTCGATTCAGATGTCTGAATCAGAACAATGGCTTAATTCAAAATGAGGAACAGCAATGAGTGGTCTTGGCTTTGATGTCCCCAATCTTGTTAGAGATAATAAATTTTGGTCAAAAGTTAGAAATAATTTGAAGCTCTTTGAGCCCTTAGTGAAAGTTTCACGGCTTATAAATAATGATTATGAGACGACAATGGGCTATATTTATGAGACAATAGATCGAGTAGAGCTAGCAATACAAGAAAATTGAGTAATTATCAAGAATTCCTGTAAATAATCGATGCCCAATGGAATGATCAACTGCACCATCCATTGCAAGCTGCAAGAAAAATAAATTTTTACACGATTGACCTATAATTTTACAAGAGTTTCACTTTTATTTTGTATTGTATAGAGATGTACTTATGCAAATTTGACATTTGAATTGTAGGATATTTTTTAAATCCTCAATTCTACTATATCAACGAGAAACAACATATAAAAGCAATTGATGCCGAGTTACGAGTAGGCTTGAAGGAGGTGTTGAAGAAAGTAATTTCTAATCACAATGAATAAGTTTTAACTTTAAAAGAAGTGACATGTCATATATGATATGACGTTTATTATATTTTAATTGTATTGTGATTCGTACCTGAGTTGTCAGTTATGACTTATGAGTTGTGACAAATTTAAAATGATTTGTACTTTGCACATTGCAGGTTTCTATATATACAATGAGACAAGGGAGTTTTGCAGACCCGTTGGCAATTAGATCAATAACAGCTTATGTCCTAGTATAAATAGTTTTAATATAGTCACGTACTAGCTTTAAGTTTATCTATGCTATATGCTGTGTAATGGGGATTGGGGATGACTAATTTTTTATGTTCATTTTTCTTTTTCCAATTTCAACTGAGTGGTAAATCAATTTTGGAGAAAGTGCACACTTGAGAATTGCTACCATTCGGGTCCTTAGCCAAACAACGTCTTCATCAAATTGTGAAAGAAACTGAGTATTTTCTCATTAATTCACACAAAATTAAGAAATTGGATAGCAATGTAAAAACTAAACAAGTTAGTGTATTGCCACTGCAATTTGAAGTTGAAAGTCAGAAATAGACAAAGGAGGCAAGGGGATAATCCGAATTATTGCCCTATAAATGTGGATAATATCTTTAAGGAAGATGATCCCTTACTTCCATTGTTAGCTGATATAGAAGATCCATTGTTAGATGGAGATGGAAATTTACACCAGGATATATGATGAATAATGGAAGAAGACGAAAGAGAAGGAGAAAGTAAGCCACCTACAAAACTGGAACATCAAGAGGTATTGAACCCGAGCCCTCTCATGTAGTATCTACAGTGAGCTCTAATAGTTCGAGTTCAAGCATCGCCCCGAGTAGTGACTCTCTATCTGGAGGAGATAGCGGGGCCGAGCCAAGTGGTTCTTACCATAACGACGAAGTAAATGCTCATATCCAGACTGCGGATGAATTTCCAGATCCATCTCGTATGAGGCCGGTCATGTTTACGCATGCCAAAGACCCCGTGATGGACAAGGAAATGATGGTGAGAGTGCGAATGTTGATGGGCAACAAACAGCAAACTAGTACCCTATTTTCCATTACCCATATTTTGGATACCGACTGTATGTCCCACCGGACTACGCACATGATCAAGCAAAATCATCCTCACAACAATATTCACAATCAGGTCGTTTGATCAATATTCTCATCCAAATCCGGGGTGCACGCCATTTCTTTGTGTTTGTGGATCCTAATGCCCACCAATATGAAGGGGAGTTGCAGTATGCTGGTACCAGTGGGAGTGGAGCTAATAATAGCAACTATGGTGATGGAGACAACGATGCTAGTGCCACATATCCTGCCAAACATTCATTTTGGTGGTAGAGGTATTCATCTAATCATTTCCTTTCAAGTCTTAACACTTTAAGTACAATGTTATTTATGAAGTTGTTATTTATTATGTCATTTATTGTGTTGACAGTTGAATGTTAATTGTTAAGTCACTAACTCTAGTGACTAGTATCTGAGTCTTCAACTCTTGACTCTTGAGTCTTAACTTTAAGTCTTGAATCTTGATTCTTAGTACCATGTGAAAAATAAATTAATACTATTATTTTTTAATTATAGAGCAATACAGGACATCATGCATTTAGGGAACTACTACACCCCTTTATTTTAGGTATTCTTGCAAAACAAACACATATTCTGGCTCTTTACAATTTTCTGGATTTTTTGAAATGTTTTTAAATTTTTTTGATAAATTTTTTTAATCATACCCCTACGCCGTATGTAGCCCCGCTACTGCTATATAGCATTTTCGCAACAAGCCACGACGTTATCCACGACCGCTATTTTGATCCATGGTGGTGGCGGTTTGGGAAAACACAACAACGGCTATGGCTACGACTCCCTTTTTTTTTATTCATTCTTCTCTACAGGACAAACTCAGACCCCATGACTTGACCATCCTTTGTGCCCAACCCATCTATTTCTATTTTATTTAAAGTTTTTTTTAATAATTTAATTCGTTTTTAGGTGAATGTTTTAATCCTAGACATTGATGTATTTGGATGGTCTAGAATAGCTTTACGGTTTTACTTGCTTATAAAAAGATATGTCTGAGTGCTCTCTCTACACCCTCATGAAAAAGACTAGCACAAGGCCATGGGTGTGAGGCCCCTCCACTTCACAAGGCCATGGGTGTGAGGCCCCTCCACTTCAAGCATGAGGTCTGAACCTATCCCCCCATCTCTCATCTTCATCCCTACCCACCCCACATCCTACCTTGTTCCACATCAATAGTATTATATAAGATAACGATACAGGATATTATGACTAAGGGGGGCTGCTATTTTATTTTATAGATGTTACAAATGGGGAAAAAATTGTTTTCTAGCATTTTACAACATTCTGGATTTTTTGGATCTTTTTCCAAATTTTTTAGGAAAAAAGAAAATTCGTGTCAAGATGACCATGACGGACCGTGAACTGCAACCAATACTGAGGCGATATTGGTTTTTTGGGTCAGCCGATATCGCAATTTTCATCCATGGTCGCATGGGACTAGACCAAGTTGGATGAAATCAAACAGATCGCTGGTGATAAGTCGGAGGAAGGTGAAGATGATGTCAAGTCATTACGCCCCCATGTTGCAGGCCGTAGCTTGCGTACATGAAACAAAAATCGCTAATAATCGCCAATCAGCCATATGGCGTTGAATTCATTCCTAGGCCTTGTCACTTTTTGCAATAAAAATAAAATTAATTTAAAAATAGAAAATGTTATCTTCTAAGTTTAGAATTTTGAGCCAATTGATACAGGCCAGATCCAAGATCCGGCTCGGCATTAATGGGCCTCTTTTATTGGCCCCACTTGATCCATGATCTGCTCGAGATTAGGGATCCCTACCCTTAGTTATATAGTTTTTAATTAATTATCTATTTCTTATTTTATGTTGAGTAGAGATAAGAACTTACTTAATTTAATCTAGTAAACCATGCTTGTTTAAGATTACTCTTTCCTAGTTTAGCAATAGCCCTTCCGATATAAAAAAGAGCCCTTCATTGTAATAAACATGATTATTTTTAATCAATTAAAATTCTCTTTTGTGATTTATCTCTTATGGTGTTTTTCCTCTTGTGAGGGTGCCCTGAGGGCTAGAATCCATCTTTGGATTCGAACAATCCTTCGGGAGATTGTTTTATACTTAATCGAAGATCCGAGGCTGCGCTAATTTGGTATCAAAGACCAGATCCGATCGCCGGGAGACATCTATCTTTCTCGAAATTCATCTCTCCACCCACTGTTCCCCATCCACCCACCATCGCCAAGAGACATCTGTCCTTCCCGGAATTTATCTCTCCACTCACTGTTCGCCATCCACCCTCCCCACCATCACCAAAGACACCACAGTCGCACGTACCCACCACTAGCAACCCCATACCCTTCGTCAGTCCACCCTATCGGTCAAGCCCAAAAGCCGAACTGAAGCAACGCAGGGAAGAAGATTAGCCAATAGGCTAATTTCCAAGCCAAAAGGCTTAAGGAGATACTGTCTTCGTGCCTCACCAAAGGTAAACAAAACTCTCTCAATGGAGAACCAAACTCAAATTCTTATTCAATATCAATGTCTGTGTCCCATGAAAGGATTACATCTTTATTTATAACTAAGAAATTTTCTAACTAAGGAAACAACTAATTCAAATCAAATAAGAAGTCCTAAACCAAACATAACTGGACTTGCCAAATATTAAGAAAGCAACTAGAGCAACTACTAATAATAGGATCTACTCTAATCTACTGGGCCTTATTGATCTAAGGCCTGCGGGTATAGAGTTTCAAACAAGGCCCATTAGTATGGCTGCATCAGCTCTCCCCAGCTTGGAACAACTCGACTCCAACAAGTTGTTAGCTTAGTACTACTCATATAAATCTGGATTGATCCGTTGAAAATCTATAACTGTAATCCATGTAGCTTCAGAGAATGGTTTGTCTTTCCACTTGACAAAGAACTTGTGAAATCTGCCATTCTTGGTTGAAATGATCTTTTCATAAAAAACATCAACAATTTCGTCAAAGGGAAATTGATAGAGAGGGACGCGAAGAACTTGTTCCTCAAAGGATTCATCGATGTGATGCCCGTGATAAAGTGCCAAATCTTCAACATTAAAGGTGGAACTGATATTCATGTCTAAAGGAAGATCGAGAACATACGCATTTGAGCTGATTTTCTTCAGAATTTTGAAAGGACCTACACTTCGTGGATGTAATTTCTTGTATTTATCTGTAGGAAACCGTTTGGGCTTCAAACGAACCATTACCATATCACCTGCGGCAAACTCAACATGGCATTTGCGAGAATCCACATGCCTTTTATATACTTCATTACTTGTAGCGATTTGCCGACGGACTTCATCATGCACATCCTTCATATGTTGTGCAAACTGATCAGCTTCCTGACTAGACTTAGAGTCAACTGGTAACGGGCTTAAGTCAAGAAGAAGACGTGGCTTCACACCAATGACAACTTTAAATGGTGATCTCTCTGTTGTTCTATTGGCAGAATTATTGTAAGCAAACTCTACCATGGGTAAAAGAAGATCTCATGAAACAACATGTCCTCCGATAAAAAATCAAAGAAGATTTCCCAAACTACGATTGATAACCTCTATTTGGCCATCAGTTTGTGGATGATATGCACTTGAATATTGGAGTTTTGTGTGTATCATGTGCCATAAAGTCTTGCAAAAGAAACTCATGAACTTCGCATATCTATCATACACTATTGTCTTAGAAAGGCCATGCAAACGAACAACCTCTTTAAAGAAAAGAGTTGCAATCTTCTTGGCATCTACTATGTGAGAACAAGAAATAAAATGAGCCATTTTTGAGAAATGATTCACAACAACAAATACAGAATCTACCTTTCTTGCTGTTTTTGGTAAGCCCAAGATAAAGTCCATGTTCAAATCTTGCCAAGGCGCATGTGGAACAGGAAGGGGCTGACACAAACCTGTGTTCTTCTTTTGACCTTTTGCAAATTGGCATACTCTACATCATTCACAATTTGGGCAACATCTATTTTTAAGCGTGGCCAAAAGAAACGATCTTCCACAATGGCCAATGTTTTATCTTTCCCAAAATGTCCACTACATCCACTACCATCTAATTCATGTATCACAAACTCACGGATAGATGTAGCTCGCAGACATAACTGATTTCTACGAAAAGATATCAATCATGAAGGGAAAACTTTGGATGTTCTAAAAACTCACCCTTTTGAATATCTGTATAAATGCGACCAAAGTCATAATCAGCAGCGTATTCTCTGGAAATTTCTTCAAAGCCAGGAACATTGGCGGAAATTGTCGTAAGAATGTGAGTTCAACGACTCAAAGCATCTGTGACTTTATTTTCCGTGCCAAATTTATGATGCAAAACAAAAGTGAACTCCTATAAGTATGCACTCCATTTTACACGACTAGCACTCATCTTCTTTTAAAAATTCAGATGTTGCAAGGCTTCACAGTCAAAGTATAAAACAAACTCTTTTCCAATGAAATAATAACACCAATAACGAAGAGCTTGAACCATTGCATAATATTCCAAATCATAAACAAGATACTTCTTACAGGAGTTATTTAACTTCTCAACGAATTAAGCAACTGAATGACCATCTCGACTTAAGACGCCGCCAATACCAACATGGGAAGCATCACAACTTACTTCGAAGACTTTGTCAAAGTCTGGAAGTTTTAAAACCGGTGCTTCAGTCATTTTCCGCTTAATCTATTCAAATGCTCGAGAAGCAGCATTGGTCCAAGTGAACTCTTCTTTTTTCATGTAATCAGTTATAGGGGCCATGATGGTACTGAAATTACAAATGAACCTCCTACAAAAAGTAGCCAATCCATGAAAACTACGTACCTCATGTATAGAAATGGGAATGGGCCAATCACTGAGCGCTTTGATTTTATCTGGATCAGGTTCAACTCCTTGAGCCGAAACAACAAAGCCCCAAAAATACGACTTCAGAATTCAAAAATGTACATTTCTTCAAATTAATGTAAAACTTTTTTTTTCGAAATGCACGTATAACATACCTCAGATGGTCGAGATGAGCTTCTGTTGATTTGCTGAAGACCAAGATGCCATCAAAATAAACACAAAAATTTGCCAAGAAAAGGCCATAGAAGCTAAGTCATTACCCTTATAAAAGTGCTGGGAGCATTAGATAAGCCGAACGGCATGACCAACCATTTGTAGAATCCATCTTTGGTCTTGAATGCTATTTTCCATTCATCTCCGGGTCGAATACGGAGTTGATGATATCCGCTCCTGAAATCAATCTCGAAGAAAACAGAGGATCCGGACATCATATCAAGCATGTCGTCCACTCGGGGAATCAGAAACTGATATTTGATGGTTATCTTGTTAATTGCTCGGCTATCGACGCACATTCACCAAGAACCATCTATCTTTGGTGTTAATAGGTTGGAACTGCGCAAGGACTCATGCTTTCTCGAATATAACCTTTCTTGAGTAAGTCTTCAACCTGTCTTCGCAATTTGGCATGCTCAGCGGGGCTTATGCGATCAGCAGGCAAATTAGGAAGGGTAGACCCGGGGATGAAATCAATGGCATGCTGTATGTCCCACATAGGAGATAGTTCATTTGGAAGCTCTGCTGGAATCAAATCTTGAAAATCATGGAGCAATGACTTGATTTCTGGTGGTGTAGAATCCTGTTGTTTATCATCTGCCTCGTTGACTTCTTTTGGAACAAGAGCATAAACAACTTATTGGTCTTTGCTTTCCACTTCAAACTTCCTCATAGAGAGAACATGAAGGCTTGATGAAGTGGTAGAGACTGCCGACGAGAATGTTAATGGAGGCAATGGAAGGAGATCCCCACCACTTGTCCTTTCCATTTAAAAGAATGTATGTGCCTTTTCTAATCAGTATGTACCTCTCAATCATATAACCAAGGTCGGCCAAGTAGAATATGAGCAATATTCATGGGAATGATATCACACCATATATCTTCATATATGCCAATTTTAAAATGAACCAAGCAACGATGGGTCACAGGAATTGAATGATCATCTACCCAAGCAACCTTGTAAGGCTTTGGGTGCTTTTCAGTAGGCAAATTGAGTTTAGTGATTATTTCCTGTGAAACGACATTCATAGCACTTCCTCCATCAAAAATTAAATTGCATAACTCATCTCTACATCTCACACATGTCCTGAAGATTCAAGTACATCACCAATCGGCTTCTTCTTGCTCATTGGTGAGGAGAATTCTGCGTATAATAAAGACAAGACCACCTTCTTCTGCACTATTGGCGGCGTGAGACGGATCAGATTGAGCCTCTTGTTGTGGATCCAGCTGAGCTTATGATTGGACGTGGTCAGGACGAGGCTCCATCTCCAGATGCTCATCATATTCTTCTAATGAATATGGATCTTCATCACAATAATAAAGATTGCAAACCTAAGGGCATTCATTAGCAAAGTGCCCTTGTTGACTACATCAATAACAACCATCAGTCCGTTGATCCTGTCGAAGAGGTCCATGACTCCGCATATCTTGTTCCTGTGACACTATTCCCCTTTGATTTTGAGCAAAAGGATGCTGGTTGGGGTGGTTGTGCTGCTGTTTCAGAGGTGGACGATAACTCGCCGGTGGAGCACAGTTATATTGAAAATTACTCTAATTTGGTGGAGCACGACTATTATTCTGAAAGGCGGAGACTCGACGAGTCGTTGACTCCCCAGCTTGAGTACCAAAACGTCTCAAAGTAGATGACCGCAACTCTAGCTCAACCCGTTTTGCCTTGTTATAAATTTCATCAACAGTTTCAAAGTCATACATAAGGACCTCACGTCTAATTTCTTCTCGGAAATCAGTTCTGTACCGGTTGACTAGCATGAGTCAACATCTTGAATTTTACACCGAATAACATAATCATTGAATTTCTCTGTGTACTCATCCAATGATAATGTACCTTGCTTGAAAACAAAATATTCTTGCTGAAGGAAACTCAAATAATTAGAGGCCACGTATTTACTCTCAAACTTTTCATGCATATCATCCCACTTGATAATAGCAGGGCGTCCCCTGACAAGATTACTGTGCTCAACGTTGTGCCACCAAATGCGTGCTGAACCTTTAAGTTTGACCTTGACAAAAGCAATACGTTGTGCATCATCCATATGATACCAAGAGAAATAATCTTCAAGAGAATTGAGCAAGTCAATAAAAGCCTTTGGATTGGAACGACCAGAAAAATCGGCAATATTAATTTTGAATCGCTTTGTGATATCATCAAACTTAGGTGCAACAGGTGTCCGTAGAATCTTTCTCAATAAAAAGATGTTGAATAAAATCATGGATAGATTCTTAAGGACCTGTTTTTACTTGTCAGGCGGGATTTTGTTGGTTTCAAGAGCTAGATGAGGCTTCTGTAATAGGAGGCCTCTGCGAACTCCAAGACAAAGGGGGCTTGGGTTTTCGGTGAGGGACAGAGGGGGTTTGGGGTTCTGGTGAGGGACAGAGGGGGTTTGGGTGATTTGGGAAGAGATGGGGATCGACAAAAGTGGTCAAGGTGGTGGTAGAGAACTGCGGAATAGGTGTTAAGGTCTAGATGAGTGGGGCGATGTCGACAGAGGATTTGGAATGTGATTTTGGTGGTCGAGGATGGATCGGGTTTGGCTTCGGTAGGAATGGATGTGGTCGAAAGTGGGATTACAGAAGTGGGGTTAGGGTTCCGGGATGAATTGGAGAAGGATGGGCTCGGTTAGGAACTCGGAAGAGGACGATGGCATTAGAAAGGGTTTTGTCGGGAGGGCAGCGATCGGGAATGGTTGACGAAGATGGGTTTTGGAATCTAGGATGGCTTAAGGTTTGATAGGGTTCAGGGTGAGGTTCTGCCATAATGGGGTTGATAAGGATGAAGATGACTGACGATGATAGATGATGACTGGTAGATACCAAACGAATGGGGAAGAATACGTTACCTCAAATCGGCAAACAGATGGACGGTGATCCAAGATTGAAACCTGGCTCTGATACCAATTGAAGTAGCGCAGGGAAGAAGATTAGCCAACAGGCTAATCTCCAAGCCAAAAGGCTTAAGGATATACTACCTTCGTGCCCCACCAAAGACAAATAAAACTCTCTCAACTGAGAACCAAACTCAAGTCCTTATTCAATATCAATGTCTGTGTCCCATGAAGGGATTACATCTTTATTTATAAACAAGATATTTTCTAACTAAGAAAACAACTAATTCAAATCAAAAAAGTCATAAACCAAACATGACTGGACTTGCCAAATATTAAGAAAGCAACTAAAACAACTACTAATAAGAGAATCTACTCTAATCAACTAAGCCTTATTGATCTTGGGCCTGCAGGTATAAACTTTCAGACAGGGCCCATTAGTATGGCCTGCATCACGAACCCAACCAACCCATTCCCTCCTTATCTGAAGTCCCAAACTTACCAACACCAAAACCCAAGTAAACCCATCCCCACTCCACCACCCTCGCTCCATCTTCCTGGACCCCTTTTCCCTTCCATCCCCAAAACCCAAAAAATAAAAAATAAAAAATAACCAACCCATTCCTCCCTGTCGAGAATCCCATTAATCCACCAAAAACCTCAAACCCTAAATCCAAGCTCATCAATACTCCTTCAAAACAAAATCCATTTCGAAACCCTGCTGCTAAAACCCTACAACCCATCCCCACAACCAATGTTTGCATCTAAGACCCTCCAACACCACCGAATCACCCCTTGCCATCCTACCGAACCCACCAAGATTTGCCCCAAGCCTTCCCGAAAACCCAAAATCCACAAACCCCTTCTCTGAACCCATCATCCCAGCACCCAAACCCTATCTTCCGCCTCCACCTTCACCTTTCACCCAAAACATCCCCTTCAATTGCTGTCGCCAACCCCGATCCCAACAAAAAAAAAAGGAGAAAAAACAAGGAGAAGGAAAAGAAATCTGCGTTTGGGAACATACCTAGCACCAGACTTTCACCATAATCCCATCGACCGAGACCTTCACCACAGCATCGATTTTGTCTCCACCGCATCACCTGAGCTTCTTGCCAACAATAGCAGCAATAGAGACACTCGCCTCCTCCATTAAGCTCCAACCAATAAGCCTCTTCCATTTTTCTTTCATTTTGCACTGTTACCAACACCATGAAAAAAAAAAAAAAGGGGTTCTAAAGCACGTATTCCATCACACGTGACAATGGGCTCCTCTGCACACCTCCTTTTCTCCTATTTGGTCCTCCCCTATTTGGGCCTATAGCAGGTCGACTAGACCAAATCCATTTCTCTATTTCAAAAAAAAAAAAAAAACAGGGAAAAAAAATTCAAGATTAAATGGGCCTGCTTCCAATCCAACCCTTTCACAAGTCATCAATCCAACCATTTATCTTAACAATTTGTGCAACATTCAAGCAGCAATATTTCTATCATTCGGGTGGTGAGTTCAATCTTCAAAGGCAATTATATTTTGTTCTCCTTCCATCCCAATCACCATGAGAATTTTTGGGCATTCGATTGAAATTCAAAGAATTATGTATCAATACAAATATAGAGATTTGTATTTTGAGAATGAGTTATACTTTGAGCAATTTTTGAATTTGAAGCAAAAAGAATAAACAGTTGATAAATATACCTGCCAATTTCGAGAGTTGAAAGATTTCTGTGAACTAGAGGAGACTGAAATACATATTTTGGGTCATTAAATCAGAGGCTTGAGATCAAACGTCTTGGAGAATATGAATTGTTGCGACGCTGGTCAAGAGGCATACTTAAAAGCCTTTCGTGTTGAATATATGCTTCAACAGTCTCGCATACAACAATATGCATCTCAACAAAAACAAAGAGCACATGTTGTGGAAAGATTTTTTGCCGGAGAAGATAATCTCACACTTGTCATTCGTCGCCTCCTCAACACAAATGAGCAGGCAAAAGAAAAATGAAGACAGGCAAAAAATTCCACACACGGGTGAGAACCAAAGACAGAGCTGTTAATTTGATTATTGACGATGGTAGTGCAATCAATTTTGTTGCACAAAAGGTTATTGATAAGCTTCATTTGCCAATTAAAAGACTTTTGAAACCTTATCAAGTCACATGGTCTAATGGATATGTCATCCCTGTGATTCATAGATGCTTAGTATTATTCAAGGTTAAAAATTATGAAAACAAAATTTAGTGTGATGTGATCTATATGAATATTGCTCATATTATTTTTGGACAACCATAGATTTTTGACCAAAAAGTGCGCCATGATAAAGAGATGAACACATATACTTTTCTGTGGAAAAGAAAATGGATTAGACTCTATCCATTGCCATCATCAGCTCTGTCTTCATCTACATCATCACCTTCAACTGAAAAACCAAAGCAAGATCAAAAAGAAGAAATTGAAAATCATGACATCATGATTGTACTAAAGGAGGTGCCAGCCATGACAACTGACATGAAGGATGCAACAATTGAGCAAGGGCAATGCAAAGCTAATCTCATGAAAAATTCAGAGCAAGTGGAATCTAATCAAGGTAGTTTGACTCAAGAGCAACCAAAGGCAGGTAAAGAACAAATGCAAGAAGAGATTGAAGACTTTGAGCAAGTTTATGGTAACACTGACTTCATGGTTTCAAACAACATTGATCAAAACAATGTCATCCATGAGCCACAAAGAGTTAAGGAAAAAAAAGGACAAACAGATATTCAAGACTTTGAACAGGTTAATAAAAATATTAAACATCCGAAAGATCTAATTGTAACTCCGCTTCTAGCAAATACAATTGGGTCCTTGGAAATCAAATCAGTTGATTCAGTGGTTTCGCAAGCATATCAAATTGTTGAAATCCCCCACATTGACTTCATCTTCGGGGATCACCGATGGATATCTAAGGATTGTGACTTATTTGCATAGCTACAATCAAGGGATCTAATGGTGAGATTTTACATCCAAGTTAAATATAGACATTAGAAGATGCTACACCTCCAATCTACTTTTACACGGAGGACATGGACGTATAAAGCTTCAACGGCATGTAAAAAAAATGAAGATCAAAAGATACATCAAAAGTTTATGCGATTGATTTCGACCCAGGAGGACCTTTCCCCCAACTTGGAGTTGAATTCTTCCTGGCATTTCTTAAGTTGGCAAACTCATCAGAGTCCAATTTTTCCAAGCCAGGAAAAGCTAATACAGGCCGGATCCAAGATCCAGCTTGGCATTAATGGGCCACTTTAATAGGCCCCACTTGATCCATGATCTACTCAAGATCAGGGATCCCTATCCTTAGTTAGATAGTTTTTAATTAATTATCTACTTCCTATTTTATGTTGAGTTGAGATTAGGACTTACTTAATTTAATTTAGCAAGCCATGATTGTTTAAGATTACTCTTTCCTATTTTAGCAATAGCCCTTCCTATATAAGGAGAAGCCCTTCACTGTAATAAACATGATTATTTTCAATGAATTAAAGTTCTCTTTTGTGATTAATCTCTTCCATGTTGTTTTCCCTCTTGTGAGGGTGCCCTACGGGCTAGAATCCATATCTGGATTCGAACAATCCTTCGGGAGATTGTTCTACACTCGATCGGAGATCCGAGGCTGCACCACCAGTGTTTTAACCATTCATGGATGAAAATAGCAGCCGCTACACTACTATATCGGGCATAACGGTAGAGCGTAACGGCCACTATATCGGGCGTAATAGCTACTACGACCGTTACAATCCGCTACAAGATCGCTACAACTGCTACGAGGCCGCTACGGAGTGTAAATGATGACTACTTTTCAAAAAAAAAAAAAAAATGAAACACATTAATGCTTATTTTTTGACTTTTTCTCTTCAAATAACATTTGTATTCAACTCTTCTACCCTTCTTCTATATTTGAAAGAACACTAAAGCACATAGGATCTCCCTTCTATCCTTACAAGAACACCAAAGCACATAGATCTCACTGAATTGAAGTTGATGCAGAGAGTTCCTCTCACGTGAAGTGTTTTTATGGAGCTATTAATTATAATGTCATTGCACATTTGTTGTATTGACTGTTCATTGTTTAGTGTTTACTATTGCACTCCTAAGTTTCAACTTTTAAATCTTAAGTCTTGACTTTAAGTTCAATACATTATTTATTTTGTTGATATTACTTTATTATAGTTTTGTTAATAAGCCTTTCATCAGTTAAGTTTGCATAACAACATGAATACATGTGACAAAAATTATCATTACTATTATTTTCTATTAATACAGCGATACAGGACCTCATGCAATGAGGGGACCGCTACACCCCTTTATCTTAATTACTTTTGCAAGAAAATTATATATTCTATCATTTCTAATATTCTGGATTTTCTGAAATTTTTTTAGAATTTTTTGATGATTTTTTTAAATCACACTGCTACGCCGTTACCGCTACATAGCGTTTCGACCGCAAGCCGCTACGCCCGCCGCTACCCCTATTTTCATCCTTGTAACCATTAACAATGAATTTAAGTAACAATAAGTGGCTAAATTTGTCTTTACTTAAATGAATAGTACCTCCGATGCAAAAATCCAATTAAAAAAAAACATGGTTTTGAACTCCAAAAATAAGTGCAACAGTACCACAAAAACTCCCAAATCTTCAGTCATTAAATTGGGAAAAATGTAATAAGTTTAACCTTATTTCAAAGGAATAGGTGGGGTTGACGTGATTGGATTCAAATCGAACCAAGAATCAAACAGCATTTCAGATGTGCCCTACTCGACAGTGTCCAAAACAATGAATATAGATGCAGTTTTCAAGATAGAACCTCCCACATAATGACCTTGATTAATTCTCAAAGCACAGAAGCATAACAACCTTCATCTAAGAAAGCTTTACTGTGCCTACCCTGCAAGATCCATCTTTGAATCCAAACCCATTGTTTGGTGCATCATAGGCATATCTACACAAACAAACCAATTGCTAGGTAACTCAATGTAAAAGGGTGACCTTCATATGCAATTTATCAAGTACTTCCAACTAAATATCTCAGAAGTCATTCAGTGTCACTCCTTAACACAACCTTTTCTCCAACAGAACTCCTTTTTTACATTGCAAAGTTGAACAGTCACATACATTCAGCTCCTTCCCAACACAGATAAATGGTATTCAGATCCCGAATCCACAGATAACCCTAGCTAAATGTTTCGCTTAATCAGTGCATCTAGTAGGCTTTAGAGTGCCTGTCATAGTTGTCAAGTTTGTTTCAAAACCCATTTCGGCCGATTTCGGGCATTTTGTTTTTCAATTCAGAAATTTATTTTAGAAATTATAAATATCTATATATGTATTTTAAAAAAACCATTTAATTTTGTATAGAATAGTACTAGTTTACTCAAATTAAATGGCCCACTCAGATCGATAAGATGTAAAATAGTTTCATAAAAATTCTTATTAAATGAAATACTACCATTTAGAATATCTGAGGGTGGGCTAAGAACTTTCGTAACAGTGCTAACTGGACATCACATTTTTTAGTGGGCCCAATTATTAAAAACTAAAACCATTTAATTTTGCATAACATAGTGCTCATCTAACTTAAATAATTTACTCAAATTAAATGGCCCACCCCTGATTAATAACTTCTAATAAAATGAAAATGACCATACAGATCATATTAGGGTAGGCCTAGATCTATAGTAATAGTGCTCGCTTCCCCTATTGAATTCTAGTAGCAGAAGAATTCATCCGCATGATAATTAGTGGGCCTCACGAGCCACAAATCTTATTCAGCAGTAATCAATGGTTGAAAAACAGAGAGCACATCCGTATCTCTTCATGCCCTTTCTTGTATAAAGAAATGCACAATCAAAAGAAACAAACAAAAGGGAAAAAAAACGCAGAAGACGAACAAAAGGGAAAAAAAAGAAGAAGAAGAAGAAGACAAGCGAGGCATCTACGGAGGAGAGAATCGAGCTGATGCAGGCCAGATTCATGATTGGCCAGCCAATGAGGCCAAGCCCAATAGAAGCCCATAAAGAGAAAATCTTCAAAGCCAACAATAGCTTATATTTTAGTAATAGCTAAATTTTACAAATAGCATGAGAATTCTTAGAAAGTTTATGTCAAGAATCTTATTTGATTTAGACTTTTATTTTAATTAGACTTGTTTCCAAGAATACATTAAGGTATGGATCTATATAAAGGGACAGTTTACATTAATATTGAATAAGAATTCAGTTTTCTTCTCAAAAAAAAAAAAATCTCTTCGGTAGCAGCCAACAACGAGCATCTAACACCATATAAGCACACTCCAATTTTCCTATTTGGTCCATCTCAACCATTGCTTCTCAACAAGGTCAATCCATTTTTTAGTATTTTGAGAATTTAGAGGATTTGCCTTCTCACCTCAAAGCCAATACACATATATTTGGGTCCTCCAATGAAGTTCAAAGAACGCAGTATAAGCATAAATATGGAGACTAGCATTATGCGAACAAGGTCTACTTTGAGCAGTTCCTTAATCTTAGACAAGGAGATTCAACAATTGATGCATATTTAGATCAATTTTCAAGACTACATCAACTATGAGAATTAGAACAAAATGAGCTGCATGATTTGATTCACTTCATTAGAGGCTTGAGACCAAACATATTAGAGAAGATTGAATCACTGTTACACCATTTACGAATCATACAATGAAGCTACTCCCATTGATCACATGCTTCGACGGTCCCATGGGCAACAAGTCAAGCATCAGGAAGAAGATTTTCAACAAAAAGCTCGTATAGTAGAACCACATTTTGCAAGAGAGGATAATCACACACTTCTCATTCGTAGACTTCTCACCACCACTAAAATGGAAGATGAAGAGTGAAAACAGGCAATGATATTCCAGACTCTAGCAAAGTTTGAAGACAGGTTAGCCAATCTAGTTATTGATCAAGGCAGTGCTATCAATTTCGGGGCACAAGAGGTTATAGACAAACTCAATTGGAATACAAAGAAGCTCACATGCGAGCTGCGCCTGGGGAAAACAAATGAAAAAATTGCGTCTAGGGAAAAACAAAAGGTAAAGCACCATGCAAGGTGTTGCTGCTCGTCCCCCTATGCGAGCTACTGCTGCTCATCCTCCTGCTCTACTCATCTTACTCTGCTGCTAATGTAGGTACGAGAGAACAATGAGCCTAAGCCCAATAGAAGCCCATAAAGAGAAGATCTTCAAATCCAGTAGTAGTTTTTATTTTAATAGTAGCTAAATTTTAGGGATAACATGAGAACTCTTAGAAAGTTTATGTTAGGAATCTTATTTAATTTAGACTTTTATTTTAATTAGAATTGTTTCCAAGAATAGCTTAAGGTATGGATTTATATACAAGATTGTAATCCCTTCTTGTGGGACACATTACATTGATATTGAATAAGAATTCAATTTTTTTTGCTCCAGAGTGAGTAGACTTAGTCTTTTGGTGTGAGACCTGGACAACTTAACCTAAGCTTTTTGGATTGGAGAGTAGCGCGTTTACTATTCTTCTTCGTGCTACCTCACAAACATGCCCGGATCTCCGACTAGAGGTTTGGCAATTGGGTCTTGCTTTGGCAACAGCGACGACCTTAGACAAGGGAGGGATCTAAACTTTCTACCACGAGAAGTTTCCGGAAAGTGCAGAGATTTGATCTCCTTCTTCGGCAAGGAAGAATTTCACTCCTCAATGGAAAAAGGTATGTAAAATGAGTGCTTTCCCTAATCTCTTCTTCTTGGTTTTTCTTTTTTTTTCTTTCTTTCTTTCTTTTTTTTTTTAATCTTTTCATGATAGAACCTCAATTCGCCCAAATTGAAAGATTTGATTCTGGTTCATCTGAATTTGGGGATTTTGGACCAAAATGTATTACTTCACCCATGAAATCAGCCGAATCTGAAAGCATACACCTTTAAGGAGCATGTTCAGTTCGGATTCCTTGCTGTACCCAAAAAAAACAGAAATTTCATCTAAGCTGAACCAAATTTGACAACTATGGTGTCTGTCCCTCCACAATCCATCTTTGAATCCAAACCCATGGTTGGGTGCATCACAAGCATATAAATGCAAACTAACCAGTTGATAAATGAATCAATGTACACGCCACACGGACAAACTTCACGATTTTACAAGTAATTACCAGCTAAATATCTCATGAGTTATTTAGGTGTCACTCCTTAACATTTTTCTCTGGCAGAACTCTTTTTTAACTTTAGTGTCTTCAGTTGAACACAGCCACATGCATTAACCTTTTTCCCAACACAATGAAATGGTACTTGCACCAATCAAAAAGAAAAATTAAGAATGCTTATCAAATCTCAATATGATATCATGCATGAAATGTTTAGGTTAAGCTCTCACCTACTTCTTACAAACGAGAAGATGTATGCAACTATTCAATTCCAATTAGCAAGATAAATTAAACGCACAATCCATTATGCATTTTAGTTTAACCATTGTTTTATCTTTTCAGCACTAATATGGTATGCGGATTTATTACTCTATCAGAATCATAAAGATAAATATTTCAATGAGATTTTTGGAAACCGTAATGTAACCAATGAAACCAATCACATACACATAAAGCTCCATGAAAAGAGATAAAATATCATTCGAAATTTCATTTTTACTAAATCAATAGTAACATAAATGAATTCTTAGATGTAAGAACTAAAATCAAAATACAAACCTTAGCTATACTCTCAATTTGATCCAGAAGTGAGATTATGTGGCGCAATGTAACAGAGCGATACCAGAGGTGATGCAATTGCTTATTACGGGAGCCAAGAAGCTTCTTCGCCTCTGCCAAATCAACCTTTAGGACGGCAAGAATTTCTGCAGATTCACTAAAAAAACGCAAGATCTGCAGAAAAAAAGTGAAAATTAAATGAAAATATACAAAAATGTCATTTATTTCCTTTCCTTATATAGAATATTCTTGTAAAAGCTATAGAATATTCTTGTAAAAGCTGAGTCCTTCACAAGCTACAAAACTTGGATATAGTTGGCTGCCATTTATACATAGACACAAATGGGGAGGACTGAAGGGAAAAGTTGGTTTTAAAAATAATCCTATAGCAAGTATCAACAACAAACAGAAGATCACTCCACCAAAATAGCAGGCCCCACAATGTGTCGTTCATCAACTCAGGACAAACCCAACAGTAAGGACCAGAGTCAAATTGGAGACTTTAGGAGGCTCCATTAGTGAAGCCCACCTAAGAAATTGAAGCCACACAAACACACTGTGCCCGTATGTATTAATGCTAGTCCAGGTTGAACTGCAACCAGACTTGACCAACCTAAAGACTGATCGCTTGTAAAACACGGGAGATTTTTATTTTAGTCATGTGTACTATACATGATCAGTCTGATGTTGGACCATAACGACAGTTATTTTTTAGTGATTTGGATTTTAGACAAGGGACCCAGTGATGGACAAAGTAGCTCATTGTAGTCATGAAACATGAACTTTGAATAATTGGATCAAATAAGTCTTAAATTCAAACACAAATCGGTTGAACTGTAAACCAGATAAGCAGGGAGGTGGGTAATATGAGAGTAATGACTAATAAGTGCAGTGATAAAGGGGATTCTCTTTGTGATATCACAGGCTTTGGTAGGTTCTACCTACCCATAAAGAATTTGATGTAGACAGCATGGGTCCTCATGGACCATAACAGCGGCCTGCCTTCCACAAAATACACAGACGCTTATGAAAACCTCCAGTTACATCCCACATGAAAACAAAATCATCTTTAGTTTTACAGACTTCTTTTCCCCTACTTGTTTAGTTGTCCTAGTTTGCAAGACAGTTGGCATTACTTTCATGAGTTATTGGATGAATTTCAGCCTCTGTTACCATCAAATGTTAGCAGTAATTGGGTTTTCTTTGTAAACATTGTAGGGCAGTACGTCGAAATCAGCTTTGAATTAGAATGTGTTCAAATCATTTACCACAAAGAAGCTTTCAATTTTCTGCATTAAGACTTGAGCCACAGAGAACCTTTAGGACCTTAAGCCCAGCATGAATCCAATGTTCTGCTTGTAAAGTTATTGCCTTCAATATTTCAATTGTTACACTTGTCTGAATCACTTAATAATATTCAAATAAATTAGGATCTAAATACAGGAAAATTCTCACAAATGCCCCTTTCTTCTGATGGTTGGTTTTCATATGGGGGTTTACCCGTGATCAACCTAATTCCTTCACACATGCCTACCCCGCTTGAATTGGCAATGTTTTTGTACATTGGCTCAGATATTAATCAAATAACCACCATTGAATTTTATCACAATATATATGCACAATATAACCATTTAATATTGAGGATTAAGGACTCAGATCATTTGATCAAACTTGTACTACGCAAAATCCTAATCCAGGACTAAGTCTATCCATCTCCCCACATCTCTCTACCGTCCAATGACTGAATAAGCACTGCTGCTCTTTTATATTGATTCATTTGATCAAACTGATATTGCACACACCATTAAGTCAGGTACAACCCCAACATGGTTTGCATGCATCCAGGTGGACCCACAGCTGCAACCCCAGCTTTTGCACCCTGTTTGGCTCCAACCAAGCCTCTCTTCATTCTCTAATCATCTGTCCTTGAATATATTCAAACAAATCTCTCTCTTCCCAACTATTTGCCTTCGCTAATTCACCTAATGTAGGTGATATGTGGATGCCCCCCTTTCGTTGGACATCAAAATTAATTGTTCTTTTATGTTTTTCAGTTACTGTTCTTCTTCTTAGTTTTTCTTGCAACAGCTCCACATCAGTTTAAATTTGGCTTCGTATGCCACATGTCAAATGTGAACTCTTTCATAGATCTGGCAACTCATCGTTAAACTTCTCTGAATAACTATTGAACGGGTCAGACATCCATTAAAGCAAGCATGTTTGTGCTGTAAGTCATTTGGGACTTCATGAGCACACTCCTCTAATCTCATTAGGCTGAGCTACAAATACATGAGACTGTTGTGATAACTAATTTGATCCAACAGATCCCTCTTCAACGTCCTCGTCTGAATGACTGTTAGATTGGATGCTCATCTTTCTTCATTTTCTAAATGATCATTAGATTGGATTCTTTTTTTTCTTCATTAACTCGTTTCCTAATTCACCTAATGTAGGTCATACGCGGATGCCCCCTTCCTCTTGGGCATCAACATTCACTGTTTTCCGTCTGGCGTTTCTTGCAGTATCTCTGTAGTAGTTTAAATTTGGCTTTCTCTGCTAATGTCAAAAGTAAACTCATCTGTAGATCTGGTGATTCCTCATTAGACTTACATAAACAAATGTTAATCCACAGCTGTAATCTTTATGGCATCCTAATTCCTAACTCAGATAAGGTGCAAAGCTAGTTTTCTAAATCTTACTGTTTCTCCTGCATTATCTTTCCTTTGGGATATGCCAAACCCATCCTCCAAGGATGTAAGCTTGTCAAAGATGCTGCCAAGGAAAAGTGGCATCTCTTCTTATCAGTCCATGATGGTACAACTGTTGGGATGCATACAGATCAAAATAGTTCCCTAATTTGGTCTGAGGTGGTAGTCCAAGCGGATATTCTCAATGCCACAACCAAGATTCTCAGTCAAGCTGCTAGGGCATAACCATCCAGATGGATAGTAAAGCAATCAGAAGTGCTATTGCGGAGCCCCACTTATCAGCTTGGAAATTCAGGTTCAGCACAAGGAAGTTGTCTAGGCTAGTTTCTGAGATTGGGGCATCTATCTGCTGCCATCACTCCAGTGACTCCAGCAGATGGTTCCACAATGCAAAACAGTTACAGGTCATCAAATTAGAAGCAGCAGCAGCAGCATGCAGCTGGTTCACCTCTTTCATCATGTTCAGTCTAGCTCGGGCAGGGCTGTAGGCGTTTGTGTTGTTCTCTTGTCTTTGCTTTTGACCGTCAGTTGGGCCACTTTGGGTGTGGGAAGTACGCAAGTAGGAGCTTAATGTTTTTGTTTTCTTTCTTTGGAAATATATATTAAAAAAAAAGGGGTGGGGAGAGGGGGGGGGGGCAACCCAATGCACCAGGCTCCCGCATAGCGGGGTCTAAGGAGGGCAAGATATACATAGCCTTGCCTTCATTTGAAGAGGCTATTTCCGTGACTCAAACCCATGTTCTCCAGGATGCTACCGGTAAGCCTTTACCATTAGGCCAAGCCACCCTACTTCAAATATATATACTCGCAAAAAAAAATTGTTAATCGGGTCAGACATCTGTTACAGCCAGCATTTTTGTGCTCACTTACTCTTATCTCATTAGGCTGAGCTACAAACACGTGATACTGTTATAATCCCTAATTTGATCCAAGGGATTCCTTTTCAACCTCCTTACCTGAATGATCATTAGATCGGATGCTCATTGCTCAGAATGATCTTCAAATCAGATGCTTGTCTTTCTGTACTTTCTTTCCATTTTTATTGTCCATCTAAGGTTTATACAGCAGGTTCATAATAAAGATCTGATGCAATTGGTCCCTACAATAAATCAAATTTACAGAAGATTCCCGCAAATAAAGCAAACAATTTTATAAAGAAATCTAAAGGCTAACACATAAAAAGAACATTTAAATCACTAGCACCTCAGTGCTAGAAACTAGGAGGAGACTGAGGAAGGGAAATCCAAGGGAAGGAAAGGAAACAAACTTGGGAATAATTCTGAATTGCTTTATTGAAACCACCATGATATGCATGCACAACTTCATCCACAACTTCTTCAATGATTTCACTCTGCTCCTTCAAAATTTGGACTTCACCTTCACGATCCCTAGAAGTCAAAATGTGTACAACATGAGGCAAGGAATCAAAGCGTGCAGCTGTCCAGCTTTCATCTATTCTTAGGAGATCCTCCCTCAGAAACTGCAATAAACAAGAAAAAAACAAGGTGCATTAAAAACATTGGTACAGGAAAAAAAAATAGCTTCATTTTTTGAAGTAACTAGAGACTAAACATTTAAAATTAAAGTACTTAGAACGAACTGTTCCATAAAGTTTTCCAAATAGAGAATAGAAATTAAATATTTTACAACCTAGCATACAAACCACAATCACAATTGAAGCCAATGGGATTCAAAACAAGAGTCACTAAACGTAAACTACATGAATTGCAATTCAAACAAACACCTAGTGTAAAACGTGTCATTTTATGTTGGCAAAAAGTCACCGTCGTCGTCGTCGTCATCAAAGCCTTTGTTCCAACTATGTTGGGGCCGGCTAGATGAATTTAATTTCTCCATTCCAATTTATCATGGGCCAAACAGTTCATCAGATCTTTGATGATAATGACAGCGATTAAAAAACAGCACATCCAAGTAACACCCCAACCCAAAAGAAAAAAAAAGACAGAGAAAGAAAAAGACGATGAAATTTTTTTTTGCACCAGTAAAAATTTTATTTCACCAAGAGAAAAAACCAAACAAGATCCAGGAAAAGCAAAGCTCGACATAAACACGACAGCTTTTCTTTTTTGAGTGGTAACTTGAATTAAAAAGCTTAACAAGGACAGCAGAATCATTCCTAGAAGCAAAGGGCAAAAGGAAGCCCCAAAAACCAACAGCAAACACCCAAAGAAATGAAACAAAAACTGAACAGGAAACAGAGCAGAAAGCAAGAAAACTAATAGCCCGAGGCCCAAAAAGAATCAAATTAGGATAGAGCAACATCCCTCCAACTGCACAGGATGGTGTTGATAGACAGCCCCCAAAAATCCAGGAGAATAGAGGCCCATGAAGCTGCACAGAATTTGGCCCTGGCAACAATGGAATCATTAAAGGAGACTTTTCCCTCGAAGCAACTTTGGTCCTTTCTTTCCAAATGGAAGCAATGATGGACAGATGCCACAAAACCTTTCCTTTTGGAGAACCAACACCTTGCTTCCATGCTCAAACAAATCTGAAATGGTTGAGGGGAGCACTCAGCTGCAGTTAAACTCTAAAAGGATTGAGTTCCTTACAGTTCAAAAGGAGATAGTTCACAGATTCTTCAGCCGAAAGACACAAAGGGCAACTTCAAACTTCAAAGAAATAGAAGAACTAAAGACTCCTTCCCTTTAAGATGATCCCGCCCGCTCATTTGCCTCCCTCAATGTGATACACCACACCTAGCCTCCACGAACTCAACCCAATCCACCAACCTTAAAGGCTAAGAAACCTTCCCAAATCCCAATTGGGTTGCTCAAAGTGAATCACCTTCAAAAATAGCATCGAAGCCTCCCATTTTAAGTAGTTCACAACACCCTGTCAGAATAGCAAAAGTGCAATATCCCTAAACTTGGACTAGGGGTTTGAATTTTTGTGATTTATTTATTTGTTATTTCCCTTGGTTTTTTTTTTTTTTCTTTGAATGGGTACTAACATTAAAAGAAAAGTAACCAGTACAAGAGAAATATACCAACAATTTTCTCTTGGATTTTTTTAACTAATTGGATTTAGTGTTTATTTATTTATTTATTTAATGATGATAAATTATGTGGGCACCACTAATTTTTGACTAAAGCCTTTTCTCTCATTGGGTGAATAAGGTTAAGTAGAACTATAAGTACTAGGAGATGGGACCCAACTAATGTGGAAAGGAATAGATTCGCAGGGCGGGCAAGGTAGAAGATGGAGATTGAGGGGAAATTTGGGCTCTCACCAAACTCAAATCCAGGGGCGTTAAAAATTTCGAGGAGAACTCAAAAAAATTTGGGGAAGATTCCAAAACTTTTCATTAATCATCAATCATTAACTTAGCCAAAAAGGCTTTACAATGCTTAAATAGATAAAAGACTAACCCTAAAACTAATCTAGACCATCCAATCACATTGATGACCAAAATTAAAACATCTTATTAAAACAACTTAAAACAAAAATAACTAAATAAAAATCCTAAATAGACTAAGATAGGTGGGCTAGCCCAAAGATGAGTCAACCCATGGGGGACCATGGGCCTGTCCTGCATCAACTCTGCTTTTCTAGGAGAAAATTTGACCTCAAGTTTTATAGTTATCCCCCAGGATCAAATATCAATCGCACAAACTTTTAAGGCGCGGCTTGGTCTTCATCTTCTTGGCATGACTTGGAGGTTGGAATCCATATTTTCATCGAAGTAGATGGGGAATAGAGGCATGGCTTCTCCTGATGTTTGACCTCATCATTGATGCATGATATGACCATTAGATGCAGCAATTGTTGGCTTTGAAGTAGTAGATCGTAATCTTGTATTGTCAATAGTTTATCCCCAAAGATGAAATCAAAATGGGGAATATCAATGAATTGGCCATCATTTACAACCTTCGAAACAAAAACATGTTCTGCCGATAGTTTATTTTGCTCTTCAGGAAGTGGACTTGTGATCAGACCGATGAGATGACTAGACTCCTTGTTGTTTTCTTCACTGTTTACGTCTTCGTGTTCCAACTGTATTGGTTGATCAACACTGTCAAAAGGACGGGACTCAGGTTCATTTACTTCCAATGCATCTAAAGTAGAATTATTTGAGGGAGAGTTGTCTGTTCCTTTATCTAACTAGATGGTGGAATCACTTGTTTCCCGCTTTTGTCGTCGAAATCAGCCTTGACATCCTCCATAATGGGTTCAACAACATGAGCTTTAGTAGTTTGTGGAGATTTTTCTCTCTGCATTTTTGTTGTTTGAAGATGATAGTATTTTATCAAACGCTCGGCACAAATTGCTTCCCGAAATGCGTCATATATGGTTGTGTACGCTCTCATATTTTTCCAAATGCTTGGTTTCAAACCTCCAACAAAGATAGTGCCATAATGTTTATCACTTTCATCTAGTCTACATAATACGCGTAGCCTTTCAAATTTACCATTGCAATCAAGAACTGATAGCTTGCCTTGTCTCACATTTAGAAATTGATCAAAATAGGCTTTATTATCAGCATACCACTATCCATACTTAAGTGAAAATGTCACTTCAAGCACAGCACGGTGCAATTGCAATGATTGCTCTTCTTCCAATTCCATATGGGAGACTTCTAAAATAATGCAATTTTTTTTCTTTTTTTTTTCTTTTGAAAAAAATAAATTAATCTCACATGTTGTATAAATCTCTTCAAAACAAGCGCACAGGATCAAATAGATCTGAAATCGAAGTCCGAATTTTGGAGATCTCGCAATTTGAAGATGGATGCTTGAAATTGAATTGATGAAGGGCCCTTGATTGATGAAATTCACCTCAATACCTACACCACCGTGTAGATCTTGTCTCCACAAGCGCGCAGGATCAAATGGATCCCAAATCAGAACCCAGATGGTCTCAATATCGCAAAAATAAGATCCTAACATTGATTTTGGTCAAACCTCTTCGTTGACTGTTGCGACATCAGCACCTCCGCCACCTGTCGTTGCTGGAATGGGCTTCTTGCAAACCAGGCCAGGTTACACCAGACCCAAACTATATACTATTGAATGTTGCCTGAAGTGGACTAGGGACCATAAATTTTTTGTGGTGCTTTGAAGCACCATATACTCCACAGAACCTTTTTTTCTGTGTTCCGTTTTGCTTCTATAAATCAAAAAAAGAAAAACAGAGACACCATCTTTAGTGAAGGATAGATCTGATGGCATGTTTGGATTTGCTAGGCCCTCTTCGACTACAATCGGTGGGGGATCCTCTCCTTCCGGCGATGGCAAGCACATAGGCAACAACAATACTTGATGATGGGGCGATGGAGAAGAGCAAAAGGTTGCAGTTGGCAGTGGTGGTGTTGGCGAACGGCAACAACAGGTAGCGGAATCTCTGGTGCCAGGTACTCTTCTCGAACTCATTCTCTCCTTCCTCTTCTCTTCCCTTTCTTCTTCTTCTTCTCTTTCTCTTTTCTTCTTCTTCTTCTTCTTTTTAACAATGGAGGTTCTAAAAGTAGGGGGCCACTGTCAATGGATGGAGCACAGGTGGAGTGGGTGGGTTCTCGGGCTTGGGAATGTCAACAACAGGCAGAGGGTTGGGTTTCGGTGGATTTTGTGGATTTGGATTGGAATGGAATGTTGGGTTTTTTTTTTTTTTTTTTTGGCTTCTGTTTTGGAAGGAAAGGATGGGTTTTGAAGGTTCTGGGTGTCGTGGAGGAAGGGATTAGGTTGGGATACCAGATTTGGGTTTTGGCAGACTTGGGGTGGTTTTTTTTTTTTTCCTAGTCCTTCTATCCTTCCTTGCGTCTCCCTCTCTCTCTCTCTCTCTCTCTCTCTCTCTCTCTCTCTCTCTTCATTACTGAGTTGTGTTTCTAGGATCTAAAAGACACTAGGAACATTAGTTCATGTATGAGGAATTCGATTCAGTAGTTGGCATTTATACTACGATGTATAAATCTAATAGTGTTGTATGTTAGTATATAGGTAGTTCGATTAGAATTTTTTTTTCTCATAGGCATCCGTTCCTCTTAGTGGGAGATCATTTAATGTCTCATGACCCACTGTTCTAGGTCTTTGAACCTGCGGTTGTGTTCGCATAGGTTTTCTTAAAGCTAGTAGACTTTGTTTGCAGGTTTGTTCAAGGTTTTTCCTCCGTTTTGGGACTCTTCTAGCTCGCTGAGGTGTGTCTCGATACAAATCTTAGTGAAGGCCAGTGTTATTGTTGATAACAACCAAAAATCAATGTCAGATGTTAGTGGTTTTCTCCAGTTTGCAAGCATCAGTCGATTTGTGATATCTATAGATGTTTCGGGAGTTGACATGTGTAGTAGTGAAGAGTAGACAGATAATAGCTTATGAGTTCAGTCAGTGTGCTTTTTGTAAGGCAAAGGATGCAAATATCAGATGAGTAAAACCTTAGTTGTATGAGCAAGCAGTCCCTTGAGGAATAGTTCCGAATGCTATTTGGTGTTTATCACGGAGGATAAACAATCCAAGCGGTGGAGGATATGTCAGTACTTTGTGAGTTCCCGAATGTCTTTTCAAAGGAGATTCCAAGTTTGCCACTAATCAGAGTGATAGACTCCGTGATTTTGAGCTTATAGTAGCAATTCTAGCATTAGATTTGTGGAGACATTAATTGCACGGCGCAAAGTTTGAGATTCATTCAGCTTGCAAGAGCCTACAATATTTGTCCTCACAATAGTTGTCTTTCAAAGTTTAGCCACTCGCCAACAGAGCAATTTTATTTACCATGTCATTGGCCATATATTTGAAAAAGGTAAAAGATAGCCAGAGAGGCGATCCAAAGATTTTTGTGTAGAATTAAGGGAAGTCAGGTAAGGGATCCAAAGTTATTCAAAGTGATTGAGCAGATTGCGAGCGAGTCAGAATTCAGATTCATGAAGGGTGTGTAGTATTTTCAAGCCAGATTACAAGCATGTCAGATCTCAGATTTGTGAAAAGAGATAGTTATTGCAAGGTTTGTATCAATATGTTTGATTTGTTAGTGGCTGAGGCAGAGCAGTGCCAAAATGTGTGGTTGGCTCTGGAGTGTTTGGTTGATCAATAAGTGAAGGCAATGCTTGGTTTGTCAATGGGTAAGGCAGAACAACGTCAAGATGTTGGGTTAGTCAGCAAGTTAAGGCAAAGAGCAGAAATTGAAAAGATTGTCAGATTGTTTAGAGTACTATTTTCCATTTCCTTAGTCAGAATTGTGAGGTTTGTAGGAAGAATTTGGGTGCAGTTGCCAGAAGTCTAAGATCTGAGTTCAGTTTCAACAATGCAATTTCTCGATCCGCCGAGCAAATTGCAAGTTGTCAGATATTGTCAGTAAAGCTGCACAGATTTTAGGAGGTGAGTTTCATAGACTCCGTAGATAGGTTTAAGCATTTGGAGGACCAAATGTTCTAAAGGAGGGAGGAATGTAACTTCTCGAACTCCCAGGATGTAGTTAATTTTAATTAATTGCTTGTTAGCCAATTAAATGCGATTAAAAGCTAAATAGGTCCGAATTAGCATTAGAATCGTGTGTGCGAAGTCCCGTTAGGTTTTGAGTTCATTTGACCCCAATAGGGGGTGGTTGGCTATTTTAAGAAGCATAGAAGCCCTTTTTCATAGTTTTTCGAATTGAGGTTTTGGGTTCTTTGGGTAGCTCTCCTAATCCAAGATCACTATCTTATCCCTCCACCCATATCGGACCCATCTTGTCCACCAAATATCTTATTTTCCAAAATTAAGCCTTTTTTATCAAAAATACCCTAAAAACCCCTTAAATAATGTCAAAATTTCTCTCCCTCAAAACCATGCCAATAGTATACTCGTTGGAAAGCTCACTTAATTTCGTAAGCGTTGGCACTTATCGTGACTCTCTCCAACCTATGGTTTGCAAAATATGTTCAAAACAAGTTTTTAGCCAAACTTTAAGTCAATGGCATTTTGGTAATTTCTCCAAAATATTCATTCCATTTCTCTTTCCATATTTCCACACCAAGCGAACGTTTTTCTCACTCTTTTCTTTATTTAATTTTCATCTTCCTTATTAGTTTCTTTTCCTCTCTTTTATTCTCTCATTTTCTCTCCCTTTTTCCGATCTTTCACCCAGCAAAGACGAACAAGACCCATTCCCATCTCTGTTCTTGGGTTTTCTCTTCTCCCTCACCTTCTGGCCATATAACTGGCCATCATCAAAGGTCCAGATCGCCGCCATGTTCCCCAGCAACCGCCTCCTCCGGACTGCCATCACCCCACTATTCTCCCCTTCCTCTCTTTCTTTTCTTTTCTTTTTCTTTCTTTTTCCCTTGCTTTCTACCGACGAGATCTCGAGCCGCTAGAGTTTCAACTTCATCATCCACTCCAGTAATCTTCTTCCTCTTGCTCCATGCTTCCCAAAGATCTCTCTTTCAAGTTTTTCCTCTCCAAATCCACTATAGGTAAGCTCCCCTCTTCCCTGTAGTTAGATCTTTTTAATTTGTGGTTATAGATTAGAATAGATTGGCCCTTTAGCTTCTTATCCCCCAATTTATAGATCTGCTTTGGTTTGATTTGGGTTTTCAGTGGGTTTGAGCTTCGTGGGACCTGCCAGTGGGCTAGGGCATCACACCCAATTTTCATCAAAGGCAAGTGGATACTCATCTCTCACATTGATTTACATTGTTTTCATAGGTTTTATCATATTAGATGTGTTTTATGCAATGCCCATTTAAATTCTAAATAATGATGATAGGTTAGATGGATGTGGATCTTATGAATTATGTGTGGATGAATGTATGATGGAATGGAAGGTAAAGAATGGATGCAAAGTGGATTTTGTATGGATTGTATGCTGTTTCATTGTCGGAAAAAGTAAGGGAAGCAAACCCCATAGAACCTTTTAACAGGGCACCCGCTGGCACCTGCCTGCTGCCAACAGGTGGGTTCTTTATCTGTGGGGCCCGGGAGTGAGGGTGCTTGGGGTGCGAGGCATACCCTGAGATAGGCTGAGGTCCGAGGAAGTATTGTGATGTTGTGGATTCCCGTGGGACCCGGTTTTGGGATCTTTACCTTCCATTCTATCTAAGTAAGGAACGTGCTTTTGGGCAGTCGTATCCTTACAAACTTTATGGTTTGCACATGATGGTACAAACCACCCGCACTCAGATGAAGTAAAAAATTGGACTATGCATCACCAAAGTTTTTAAATAAAATTTCCAACCTTACATCATCTTGGTTCGTGTGGAGTTGTCGTATGTGTGAATTGTAGTCACAATGTTAGGAATGTTCGTGGAGTTATTTCTTGATCATTGAGTTGTGTTTCTTTACCTCGTTGCATACATATTAGAATTTATACCCGTTATTTTATGATAATTTGGACCATGTCATGGCTTGGACCAAGCATTGTTTATTTCAGGGGTATACATATTGTGTTGTGAATCATTTTAGCGAAATAACCCCTCACTATGTGGTACTTGGATACCAATTCTACCCAGCCGTTCACACTACTATAGGATGTGTCTGTCGAGCAATCACTAAGCCACGTTTATGAGTCTCGACACATGAAGGCGCAGGGCATTGTGAGATTATTATGCGGATCTAGTCATTGGACGACTGCAGTCAGTACACAGATATACACTGTGATGATTTTACCAGACTTAGGGCCGAAGACGAGCTTACTACTCGTACATGGTTGGTTTCACCGTGATCTTTTGGACAGGATGCTAGGCATCCGAAAATGGATTTGATCCACCGTTTTGAATAGAATGCGAGGCATCCAAAGACGGTATAAATCCCATAGAGACATTGGCTGATGCGATGCTCAACGAATGTGATGTTGTTCATTTGATGTAAAGTTGGATTTAGGATTCGTTTCTTCTATTATGCATGGCATTCTTTTATCCATATTGTTCATATATTCCTATGATCTCATCATTTTATTCTCACATTGATAGTGTATTGTATTATGAGTTATGTGTTTTCCATTTGCCGCCACTTTTGTAGTTGACCTTGTTTTCTAAATTGGTGCATAGGTACCGAGCCCGGCTATGACGAATATGCTTACTTTAGAGGTTATGCTAAACATACTTCAGGTGATTGAACCTAATGTTGTTGAGTACGCTAAACATACTTCAGGTGATTGAACCTGATATTGTTGAGTACGAATGATGTGCAAACGGCAACCTTTGATGCGCCGTGTCCAGCACATGAGTGACTTCATAACTGTAAGGTGGTAGTTTATATACTTTTGTTGACCTAGGTTTATAGTTGTGGCTATTTAATTAATATATCTTTTAATTGTTCACTTTGACTTTAGTAATGGATTTACATACTTACTTTGAAATGTTTATTGTACCCCTCTATTATGATAAAGTTTCCGCTGTATTAATTGGCGCATTAACCAATATAGAATCTCACCCGCGGACTACAATCCATAGTGGGACCATGATTGGGGACCACAATCGCAGGCGTAGGGGTGCTGTCAGTGAAGTCGGTGCTTCTAGATGGTGGAAGGCGATGCACAGAATTTTGAAGGAACGACAACGATGGAGTGGTTTGAATATGATGTCAGTGAAGGTGATGAGGTCCTGAGGCTGACGATGGGATTGAGTTTTCAGATCTCAAATTCAGGATAGGTATGGAATGGGTGTTAGATCTAGGTTTGGGTTTGGCAGAAGTTGGGAGTTTTCGGATCTAGTGATTTTGGAGTTTTGGCTGAGGGTTTAGTGGCCAAGGGAGGTTGTCAGTGATATTGGGGTTTCACATCTGGCAAATCTGGGGACTTTGGGGTTCCTTGTGGATGAGATCTAAGGCCTGTGGTGATGATCGGCCATTATGGGTTGGTCTTTGACAACGAAGACGAATGATGGCGAGGATCTGAGGGCGTGGAGATTGCCGAATCTCAAATCTGGGTGGATCGAACTTTGTCTCTAATACCAAATAATACGAAACGGAATAGATTCGCGGGGTGGGCAAGGTAGAAGATGGAGATAGAGGAGAAAATTGGGCTCTTACCAAACTCCGATCAGCAAACATTAGAGAAATTAAGCCCTCACCAAACTCTAATCTAGGAGGCATTAGGGATTTCGAGGAGAACTCGAAGAAACTTAAAGAAGATCCCAAAACTTTTCATTAATCATCAATCATCAACTTGGCCAAAAAGGCTTTACAATGCTTAAATAGATAAAAGACTAACCCCCTAAGACTAATCTAAACCATTCAATCACATTGACAGCCAAGGTTAAAACATATTATTAAAACAACTTAAAACAAAAATAATCAAATAAAAATCCTAAATAGACTAAGATAGGTGGGCTAGCCCAAAGATCGGTCGACCCATGGGGGACCATGGGCCCATCCTGCATCACCAACCCTTAGATCCAATTTTGTGCATAATAACCATGTCCCAAATAAATGACATGCGCAAGACTTCAGACCCATAAAACAAAATTGGAAAGATCACTTTTAACAAGAAAAGAATGGGAGGGCTCTCACTCAGTAGAAAAGGGAAGGAAACCAAGTCTTATATATGCATGTTGACACTTGAGATCCCTTCATTCGATCTCCTCTCAACTCTCCTCTACTCTTTAGCAATTCTCTCAATCAAGGAGCTAGAGCCACCAGTAAGGATCAGTAGAAATTAGCAAGTTATAAGGGAGATGTAAAGTAGAGAAGGAAGAACCAGCAGTAGAAGAGCTTTTCCCCATTGATAGAGCCATAATAGGACAATCGAGGTGAGTAGAATTCCCATCTCCTGGCATATGCTGCTGTTCCTTTTGTAGACAAACCCCACAATGCTTAAAATCTTGGTGATCGATGTCCAAAACCTTGGATCAGGCCTATAATCTTTGTTGTTTCAATTTTCCCTAACTATAATGTAGGTATTAGATGTTGTGGGTTGAGGTTCTCTTTACCAAGTGATTGCTACAGTACTATGGTCGCCCTGTCCACAATTAAGTCAATGGGTCTAATTGTACAAGTGGTTAGGAAGTCCAGCAATGAGCTGGAAGTCCCCACTTCGAAACCATTTGGGGCCTTACCCGATACACAATGCTTGTGGATGGTGTTGTGTATATGGAGTTTTTGGGCAGGTTCCCCATCATCAAATAAAAAAATTTTTAAAAAAAGTAAAAAAAAAAAAACAAAATAGTCGATGGGTCTGATGCTAAAACCTCAAATTCTGGAATTAGAATTTAATGAATTGATCTCCTCTGGCCATTATGTTTCTTACATATGACTTCGATCTCAAAATATCGAAATTCAACAGGGAAATTCAACACAGAAATTGATTTCCTCAGTTTTACATCCTCAATGCACCACTTGATTGACAAAGCTTGTGTGACCATCAGGCCCACCTGTTAGATCCATGGATCTGGTGGTAGACTCATGGGCTACCCTAGAGGTATAGCCATATCAGACCCATGTGGATTGGACCCTCATTGGCCCATCATTCCATTGACCCAAAAACCCTGCACAGGAACAGTATTCTGCGCATCTGAAAATTGTTCTGAAGTCGTAGACATTTTGGGAATTTGCACAACAGTCCCTCTTAGCTTTCTCGTGATGACCCAACTCCGCATATGGCTGCAGGAAATGACTGAACCTAGTTCGTGGCTTGGGTGATGGAATTGATCAGAGCATGAGGTGTTAAGGTTTCCTTTTATGGTTGATATATATATTATGAAAACAATTTTCACTTATCAGATTCACAAATAAATAATGGATCTTTCTCGTTAGATTTGATTAGTTAGCCTTGTGCGGATTAGGATTTCTTGTGGCCCCTTTTGATCTATTTTTTGTCAGTGATCCTAGTTCATTAGATTGTAATGCTGTAATTTGGTGTTTTTTTCTCATATCTTTAGTTGAATATTGAATCTGAAACATGATTTTGGTGGATGATCTGCATCTGTAGATGCATGTGGCATGAAGCTTATGATGTTTGTTTTAATCCAGTTATGCCGATGAACTGTGTGGATTAAGATAGCACTACAAACCTATAAGAGGCTAGTTACGTGATCACATTTGCACAACAAAATACCAGTAATGAAACGGTGCAGGGCATTAAAAAAATCCGGAATTTGTGCAGGGGCTCACATCAAGCTTCCTTGTTATAGGTGTTGAGAGTAACAAAGAAATATGTGCTAATCAGAATTATATTTATGCACTCTCCGAGAGGAGAATATCTTTGTATAAACCTTAGCAACCAGGACAGACCCATTGGACACCTCTAGACCACTGGCACAAACATTCCAAGAGAAAAACCCATTGGACACCTCTAGACCACTGGCACAAACATTCCAAGAGATAAACTTCATATTCCCAACAATTTCAAGCCAACTTGTTTATCACTAGATGGCCGCTCAATTTATTAAGAAGGCCAATTTGCCAAACTCCCTTTGGGCTTTCATTTTCTTCTTGCTTTGATTGCCTGACTTACTTTTATCTTTCTCCTACTCTTAACATCTCATGAATAAAATGCCTCAGCTCCCCCAATCGACCCTCCATAGAAATACCCAAAACACTATCAATTTCTAACATTTGCTCTTCTATAATCAAATTGGCTCCCATTTCACCACCATCAGACCCAGTCTACTCCATAGCAAGCACCTCAATAGCACCTCAATATTATTAACACCTTCTACCACCATGATGGCTTGGTGTTGAGAACTATCAGAATCATCTACAAATTCATCGGAACCCAAGCAATCAATGTCAATAGAGAAATTGTCTTCATTTGAGCAACTTTCCCCGTCATCCAATACTGTCCCTTGAGGTAGAGCCAAAACCATCTTTGTAGGTAGGAGAGTCCCTTTAAAAATTGGCTGACCATCATGTGTAGCTCCTGTCACTATAACTTCTCTTGATAGGTGATCATATCTTAAATTCAATGGGTCCACCTGTTGGATTTCATTGGGTGCCGACTCCTTGATTAAAGAGAAATCACACTCCCCACCAAAATCCAACCAAAAGTTTCATGTATTTTCTATAACTTTTTTATTAAAGTAGTGGATATTAAGATCTTTCCGTAATTTCCAAAAAATAACTCTTATAGAAGGGCAACTTGACAAACCTCCGTCGTCCCTAGCATTTGACAAAGCTGCATCTTCCCCTAATCATGCAACAATAGATTTGGGAGTTCTGTATTTTTGGTGAAATGATCATCATTTTCATTCACAACCACCCCAATCAAAGGGACAGTTACCAAATCTCTGACATTGACAACACCAGCCTAAGAGTTTTCAGATTTACATGTCCAAAGCCGTGGAATATCATATACAATCATCACATTTACCTCCGCTAACGGTGCACCATCTTTCTCCAAGATAACAAGCTTCCAACGGCACGTCCCAGCGACCTTCCCCCTTGTTACATATTGCATCTCCATCTACTTCCACCACTACACCCAAGCATTCACCCAAATGCTGGAAAACCCTCTCATCCCAAGCATGCAGAGGGATACCTGTGAGACGAACCCAACTAATGCAGGACTTAACACTTCCATCCACCGATTCAATCTTTGAATGAGAAAATTGCTAACTACAGAACCCATACTTGTCAGCTGTGAAAGATGATCATGTGAAAAAAGCCTAATCAAGAACAAAGAGAGAAGTTAATCCTTTTCATGTCGACTTGAAAACCACATTTCAAAATAAAAAATCTTGGATTTCAATTGTATGACATCTAGCCAACTCAGAGTAGCTACAATAGAATTTCTCACCTCTTTTTTTAATGAAAACGCTAAGGAATCTACTATTTTGACCACCCTGAGACCTCCCTCCCCTTCTATCCATACCTGAACACCTACTTCTCCACAAACCTTTTTCTAATGTTGTGATTCGATTCTCCTATTTTCTCAGGAAGATTAAAATCGAGATTTACATTCCTCCCACCCACAACTGACACATTCTGTCCATGTTTACTAATATTTCTATCAATAAACTTGGCTTTTTGGACTCCTATCCTCCTTCCATCAACAATTCTTCCATCTTATCTTCAGATAGCCCAACTAGCATCCCATTCAGCCTTGAAATGAACAAAGCCAAACCCTCTTCCTCGCCTTGATTTTTCTCTCTAGGCAAGAAAATGTCAAAGGCTGGACCAGCCTCCCTAAACACATCAAACAGATCCTTAGTAACAAACAGCAACCAACAATCCCTGATCCACCCTAGCTTTGAACCCATTGACTCAAACCAATATTACAGATCCATTGACAGAGAACAGACATTAGAACGTTAATCCTGTTGCTGTAACTCTTCCCACAACAAGTCAGTTCAAAGCAAAAGTCGCAATAGCTCAAAAAGCATAAGACCATTATACTTGTAAAATTGAAATACCAACCCCCCTCCCCCCCCCCCCCCGGCAGGTCATGCCTCTCCCAAAAGAAAAAGGAAAAGCAGAAAAGAAAAAGAAAAAGGAAAAGGAGAAAAGAAAAAGACAACAACACACGCCATAAAAAAATAAAAAAACAAAAAAAGAAGAAGAGGAAGAAGAAAAGTAAACGTAGAACATTAATCATATAATTGTCACTGGAGTGCACTCTATTCCCTTTTTTTTCTTTTTTTTTTTCGTTTTTTGATCGGTAACGAAAACTTTATTAATTAGACAAACAAAAGAACAAGGGTATAAGAGCAATATACACCAAGAACCGAAACAAAGAGAAACGCCAAACCTAAGAACCCAAAGATATCGCAAACTACATAGATAAACCCAACGAGTCACTACGGTCACACACACCTTTCAAGACAACCTGAAGAAAACGTTGCACAACCCTTGAACCTTTCACAAAGTCAACTTCTAACCTCCATAGAACATTGCTCTTTCTCGACACCCAATTTGATGCATTTCTAGAATCTCCTTCCACTATCAATTACCCCTGATAATTATCTTTAAAAATCTTGAGCACCTGCCTTCTGGCCAGAACGTCCACCTCACAGGTGTTCCTTGATATCCGCGAGCCTGAGAAGGTGAAAAAAAATTCCCCCGTCTCATTTCACAAATTTGGAGATGAGAAGCACGTTGAAAAATACTAGAGATTTCTTCTTGGTAAGGGGCAAAGGATAAAATTTTAAGAAATTTTTTGGTTAAGAGAATTGCACCTGAAGAAATTTAGAAAATCATTCTCTACCAAATTAGAGGGAGGCAAGATTAAAGAGCCGTCTATGTTTTGGGGAGGAAGGTTGGTACGGGGCATCACTTCTTTTGTGGGAATTTTAAAGATTATGCGATAAGCCTTTGGAGAGACTAACTGCAGAGTTGATGAGGTATCACTCATGGTTGATAAGTTAGAACACTTCCGATCCCTATCAGACCAGATGTCCCAACTACTACTACATCACATTAAACTTCTAGGCCACGCTTGCTGATGGTTCCCACTAAGCCATAATATTATCTATTACTTTGCCTCATAGCATTACTACTATTCAGTTCCTTAAAGCATCTAAAATGAAGAAATCCCTGTACTCCTTGGACTTCGATATCCACGTACCACTCTCATTCAACACTTCGCACAAACACATACAAGCTTTCGTTGTCGTAAAAATCCAATCATTAATTTGCAAACTTTTTTATTTATATATTTTTTTTCAATAGCTAAATACCATTACACATGGCTCATGATAGATTTGTCACAATCGCACCCCACTCAGCATAATATTATCTGCTTTGGCTCACGTGTGCGCAAAAAGACTTCTCAGGTGGTCACCCACCCTAGTACTACTCCCGCCCAAGCACGCTTAACTTCAGAATTCTTATGGGATCTAGGGTCCCATGGCTTTAAAATGCCTCATGTTGAGTTAAGACGGAGTTTGACTTATAAGCCCAAGGGACACGGATATTTCCGATGTGGAACAAGTAGAGTCCCTTTATCCCAAGTGTTCTTCGGCGGGTGATCAGCACACCAGATTTTAACTAAATCTGCCACCTTGGCCCAGTCCCGCTGGATCTCACACTCTTCCCCACCGGAAATAGAGTCATCATCGGCTCTAATAGTATTGTCATAGCCCCGCCCAACTCAACATGATATTGTCTGCTTTGACTCACGTACACACACGAGGACTTCCCAGGTGGTCACTCATCCTAGTACTGCTCCAGCCCAAGCACGCTTAACTTTAAAGTTCTTATGATATTCAGGCCGCCTTTAAAATGCATCATGTTGAGTTAAGACAGTGTTCGGCTTATAAGCTCAGTGTCAAGACATGGATATTTCCGATGTGGGACTGGTGAATTCCCTAATACTCTTATGTTCTTTGGCAAGTGATGGGAACACCGAATTTTAACAGGATCCTCCACCTTGGCCCAAGCCCGCCAAATCTTACAAGATTGGAATGGAGCAACAAAATTCATGTAGTCAACCCCAACATAGTTGGGACAAAGCTCGCATGATGTTGATGATGATGGTATACCATTGCCCAGGTTGTCAAATATAACTGCTCATGAAATAAGTACTTTCCAAAATAAGTAGTTAAGTACATACTAAAGTGCATTTCTAACACCAATACTATGGCATGATTTAATGTCAATCTTACACCATGGATCCACAAGGTTCCAGCCATGCATCAAAAATTTTGGACCACCAATTACATTCATTTTCAGGGAAATAATATTCAGTGATTGCAAGTATTGGTTCAAATATTTGAGCATATGATGAATAATAAAAAAAAAAATTGGTACCACTTCAAAGGGTTTGAGTGGGAACCAAATTTCCACTGACCTTGCATTCTGCAAGCTAACCAAACTACTTTCATTTTAGGAAACATCCAAACACAATCTATATAATTAGCCAAGTCAAGGGTACAACAATTAGGGTGGCAAACGGATTGGGTCAGGTCAGCAACGGGTTCGGGTGTTGGGCCCCCAACCCTCACTTGATCAACTTTCAAAATGAGTTGGGATTCTTGAACCCAGCCAGATAGGGCCAGGTCAGGTTGGCCGCATGAACCTACATTATGTTGTGGGTCAGTTTCGGTCAACCCAAACTAACCACTTCACTTGAATATTGCAGTTCTCTCTTCTTCTTCTTCTTCTTCTTCTTCTTCTTTTTCGTTTCAAAGTGGATTCATGGATTGTTTTATTATAAAGAAACAAGCCATCAAGTGAAACTACATAGTACATGCGCAAAACACAATCTATTACATGGAATTCTTACACTAAAGATTTAAATTGTCTTGTCTTCCCTTTCTTTTCTTCTATTTTTCTTTTTTTTTTCATCTCTCCTTCTTATTTCTTTTGTCCCCACAACTCATTGAACACCACTCACTCAAACCACACCATCTAGGTCATCAACCCTCTCTCTTAGCCAAAAATGGTTTGGGAGATTTATGGGTAACAATGGGAGATTGATGGAGATTAGCAAATCGATTAGTAAGTAAAACTGGAAGTTATTCCAAGATAAACGTGATCCCTCATTTGTGAAGAGAAACAAAATAGAAAATAACTTACAATGGAAAGTAAGTTCCCAAAAGTCATGTGTTGTTACACCTTAAAAGGTCTACATGTCAACCAAGTTAAGTAGTTCCACCCTAACCCGATCCGTTTTCATGTGGGCCAAGAACTTTTGACCTGCGACCAACCCGCATATATCGCGGGTGAGGTTTGACAGGTCAAAAGCGGGGCAGGTCTCACTTTGCTAGCTCTATGTAACAACACAACATGATATACTAGCTGAAATGGCCTGTATGTCCACTGCGCTAACTGGGCCCATCTTGGACAATCATTCAAGATTGAGGAGGACAACCGTCAGATATTCCATATGTGCCTTTTTCAGTTACGATCTGTTTCTGAATTTAAACTTAAAAGCTCAAACCCTTTGGCTCAAATTAAGGGAGATTGTATCTATCTAAATTGGCTGGAGAGCATGACCAGAGAGAGTAACAAACGGCATGTCATGTGAGTAGGAAGATTTGATAGTAAATCTCTATCCATTTATATAAAATGCAGTTGTTCCCACTATCCTCCCCGCAGTCAATCACATTCACGCCCAAGGAGAGCCTCATACCTCCAAATTCACATCCCCAGCGGGGCCATCATAACACTCGCGTGCCCGAAATGGCACCCCCATCAGCACTGTATCGCTTCGTCAGCTAGAGAGACGATGTATATACTTGATGTTGCGTCAAAGCTAAGGACAATTTGTAGGCCTTGTCCATCAATATTCATGGCTGCCGAGGCACACATCCATAGTCTTTATTGTTGCAAATGATTATAATATACTCTAAAGATTACTTCTAATTTCCGCATTATTCTTGTGAAAAAACACCCATAAACGCTCGTGAGGCGTACCGGAAAAACCGCCAAACACCTAAAAATAATGACAACTAACAGCAGCCATTGCTGAGAAAAGTATACTCACAGATTTCTCCTCGGAAACCGGCAGTCCATCAAAAATTCCCTTCCGCGACATCTTGAGCTGCTCACCTTACTAAAAAGTATACAACTGAAATCCATAAAACATAAATCACTACAAATTACAATCTATCGCTTTCTTATCAAGAAGAAGAGATCTTCAAATTAGAGAAGAGACGAATGACATAGAAGTGCAACCTAATTGAGCATTTGGCTCATGTAATCAATGAAGAAGAAGAAGAAGAAGAAGAAGAAGAAGATCTAGCCAATTCAAAGCTGAGAAAGAAGGAAGGGGTTCCGATTGGACCAATCACCATCACCATCTCTGGAAAGATGGGAGAGAACGTGAAGGGGATAAGTTAGGGTTTTGGGTGAGAGAGGAATCGATAGAGGGAGAGGAGGGGGGGTCGGTACAGAGAGACATCGTGAAAGAGAAGGCATCGATAGAGAGAGATCTAGAGAGAGAGAGGAGTTGATAGAGAGAGAAGAAGACCTGCTCGCGCCAATTGCCGAAGGGGATCATCCGTTGCAGGATTTCTAGAGAGAGAAAGAGGGGAGGAGAGAGAGAGAGAGACGATATACAGAGATCGCGAGAGAGACGGCTCGATCGAAGAGAGATCGAGAAAGAAGGAGGAATTGATAGAGAGAGAGTGATCGATCGAGAGAGAGAGAGAGAGAGAGAAGAAGAAGAATACCTGCGAGGCTGATGGAGAGAGCGCGCGCGATGCGCCAACGACGAAGGTGAGTGAGTACTCGTTGTAGCGTTTGTTGAAGAGAGAGGGGAGAGAGACCGGAGTAAGGAGGCCGGCTCACTGAGGATTTCTTTCGATAGGGCTGGGTCGGCCCAAGGGTTTCTCTCGATAGGGCCTGGAGCTGATGGTCGATATAGATGTGATCGGAAACAGAATCGGAGTGAGGATAATCAACTTTCTGCATCCTCTCCCACTTATTATTTATTTGTTTGCATTTTTAGTGCTTAAGATTATATCATCCTAGGCCTGATGCTACAGTAAATTAATAGCTAAAATGAGGGCTTTGGTAATCCCACCTCTTAGGTGGGATAACTTGGGTGGCTTTGAGCAGGGGGCTGAGGTTATATTTTTTAGGTTTTTTTTGTCTCTTGTCTCTTATTTATCTGGATACAGTCAAACATGAAATTGGATTCACCTTTAGCATAATTGAAATCTTATCCCATGCACTAATACTGTTGGATGGGCTTGGATGGCATTTACTATCTAATCCTACCACAATTTATCCTACTTCCAAATGCATTTTTTTTTGGGCCAACCCAGTCCATCCGGCCTCTTTTAGATAGGGCCCAGGGCCAAGGCCTACTACTGAAGTTCAGTTTCTCAACGGATTGTTAAGTCTCGCGCGCTGTAGTGCGGGGGGGGGGGGGGGGGGGGGGGGTGAGCAAAATCAGACGGGTTGGTTCCTATTCGGGGTTAGCCAGCAGCAGTCAGAAGTCTTGGCCCAAAATATTGCAATTGGAAGCTCAAGATGCAAAGCCTGCGGTCATAAATGGAGCAGAAGGGAGATGGGGAATCGCTAGTGGTTGTTTAAATTGGTCGAGTGTGTTGGGTTAATGTATTGTATCTGGGTTAGCCGGATTAGTCAATTTAGATTAATTTAGGTGTATCGGAGGGGTTAGGCAGGTGACGTTTACTTTGTTAGGTTTCCCTTAATAATTATTACAGTTACTTTCTATGGTGTGTTTCCTAACTTGTTTAGACTCTTTATTTGGTAGGTATGCTCAGGATTTTTCTTTTCTATCTATATTTGTGGATGTAATTCAGTTTAGCATAATGCAATAAACTAGTTTTTTATTATGTTATTAATTTCTCTCTCTTTCCTTCTCCCTCAACAGTGGTCAAAGGCAATGGAGATTATGCAGGCTCAAATTGCACTTGCTGTCAAATTTTGGGGGTTAGAGACAACTTATTTGGGCTTCTGCTAATGTCTATGGACTACATGAAGATGCACATTGGACCGTTTTTTTGGATTGTTTATCTAATGGTAAATCTCAATGGGCAGTCCATTAGTGTTTTATGGGACATTTTAATAGGATAAAGTTTCCTAGTGGAAAGAGGGGAAAAATTTTATTGATTTATCTCTACCTGGAAGGAGATGTACTTGGTCCAACAATATGGAGAGAGCAACAATGAGCAAAATCGACTATTTTCTCTTATCGAGAGAGTGTGATGAGAACTTTTCAGGAGATTAGTTTCGGATCATTGTCTAAAGTTCCTTGGGTTGGAGTCCAACTCCAAAGTCTTTTAGATTAAAGAATTGTTGGCTCTTCCACTGAGTTTTTAAGGAGTTTTAGGGGCTAAAAACCAAGATCAAAAGTTTAGAACAAGGAGGAGTTTGGCACAATTGAACTCTCTAGAGATGCCGTATCTAGAGATGAGGAGAACTGAGAGGGAGAAAGAAAGGAAGGCATTCTCTCAATGATAGGAATTAGCAAGACAACATATTTTGAGTCGTAAATGGTGGTTAATATTGTCACAACCCGAGCCCAGGGACCGGGGGTCAGAGAAAGTCTAACCAATGACACACGTACTCCCGTGCATGCACACCTAGACCCCGTCCAGGTATACACACACAACGGATCATTCACACGTGCAAACAACTGTACGCGGAAGCTGTACGTATCAAGGCATACCACAATATACCAAAAGACATAGGAGATTATAAACTATCATGAACTGATAACAATAACAAATACAGGAACGTATGGCAAATAAAGCGGGCTTACAACAGTCCAAAAATCAAAATACAGGTATCACTCAATGCCCACTTTACAAGTACAGAAAAATCCCCTCAAGAGACTCCAACACAAAGAATGGGGAAAACAAAATGATGCAAACCGTACTCTGGAGGATGGATCAAGTCCACTCCTCTAGGCCGGAGGGGGCCTCGCGAGCCTCCCCTGCAGTCGGGTCGACCGACGCATGATCGGAAGAGGGATCTGAGCCTGCAACACACAAAGACAACTAATAAGTACAACGACTTAGCAAAGTATAAGCCAACAAGAAGATAACACGAATCGTGTCTAATACTGAATAATACTGAACAATAATCATAATGCAATATCCATAGAAAACATGTTCGTATACTAAACAATTTATGCAATGAATAAGCATGCTGTACGAATCATAAACAGATAACAATCAAAGTGGCTACTACATTGGCCATTTTCTCCCTTACGAGAGCGGACGGAATGAGAACACCAGCGACCGGGCCAGGGCACGCATGGGTCTCTAGTTCCCGGGGTCCGGAGTCCCAGGACGGAAACACTCTGCAGAGGCAAACACATAGCTAAACCAAAGTTAACCCCGTCGGGTATCCTAAGGCTGAGGCTCAGTAGTGCCAATACCAATCACAATCAAGCGGATGATGCACCTCGATCACTTATCACTTAGCACTTATCACTTATCATGTCACTTATCATGTCACTTATCATGTCACTTATCATACTGAACGAACAATAGAGAGTGCATCACATAAACTGATACTGAATGCAAATACTGAATACATAATACGGATACTGATACGGATACTGATACGAAATGCAATACAGATACTGAAAGCAAATCATACGAATAACTGATACTGAATGCACATAAACTGATGCTGATACTCCAGTGGAGCAACGGTAAACACAATACACAATAATAGAATGGTTCCGCCCGGGCTTCGCTCTGGGGTTGCTGCATTTCCCACAGAATCGAGAGGTCCAGCGCAGAACACATAAGAGGGCATAACCGAAATCAATATGCTGTACAAATCAGAATGCTTATACGAATCAAGGTCAATTACAAGCCAATCCTACACTAATTATCCAGTGCTTCTAACCGTGCATGTTGATGTAGTTTTAAGTTGTCCGAATGCACCATTGTCTAGTGTTGCAGTGTCTGGAGTGTGCACCGAAGTCCCTTAAACCAACACCCATGGGGAGGTGCTAAACAACTGGATAACAAGCATGGATGATTCACAGCCCATGAGATCATTCATGTCACTCAACATTCCATTGGGCATGTCCAGGTTAACTACATTCTAACATGAAAGTCATATACGGTCTTTTACTTAAACCTAGTCCCTTTTCATTCAATTCTCAGGGTCTCACGGTGCAGCCGTAGGTAACCTTACGGCTTAGCCGTGGCATCTTACGGCTTAGCCGTACTATGCACTGCGGCTGAGCTGAGGTTCCCCAAATATCCCTTCGGATTCACGGCTTAACCGTATTTTGCTCTACGGCTCAGCCGTATCCTGGTCCACGGCTTAGCCGTAAGACACTGTACGGCTTAGATCAGGCTGGGCCGTAGAAGAATGTCAAATTGCCAACATCCAGTTATTTTCAGCTAACAGTCTGTACTGTTCTACGGTTTGGGTTACGGTTGGGTCTCGGCTTAGCCGTAAGCCATTTTACGGCTTAGCCGTAGCACATTTCACGGCTTAGCCGTGAGTGCACGGGCTCATTTTCCGGAAATCATTACAGTCATACAGAAAGTGTGCGAAATGGCTGGAAACAGCAAGATAACAGTGAAATGAGTTCAATAGGGCTGTCTAACACTGAGAAACACAATGAAGCATGAAAACACAACAATCAAATCCATATCAATTGGTGTTTATACAACTTGAGCTTATACTTGCCTCACAAATGGAATCACTTCGTGGTTGGCTCAGTCCACCGGAAAACACACGCGAACGAGCTCCTTTCTTCCTCCCTCAAGCAATCGAATCAGAGATGGGGGAAGAGAGAAAGAGAGCTGAACCGAGAGAGAGACGAGCTGGAGAGAGTGAGCTGAGAGACAGAGACGATCGAGAGAGAAAAGGGGTTTGGTAGGATATTTATAACTTAACTTGAGCCAAATTTACAAACAAGTCCGATTAGTTAACACTATTATCAGTTTAAGTCAAATGACGGTCCAACGAGAGCAAACGAACTCATTCGGATCCAAGACAGTTACAACAATCGACAAGCTCGACGAAATACACGCGCTGACGTCAAAATGACGCGAAACTGACAAGGTCAATCAAAAGCCAAAATTACGAAAAAGGGCTCGATCCACTTAGACCAAGTCAAACTCAACCCAACGATCTCTCTACGAGTCAAAACCCAAGGAAAACAAAATCTAAACACTCTTAGCGATAAAAACACACGCAATACGCACTAATCCGGATCAACTCGGGTCGGAGTGTTACAAATATACTTGGCTCTTGTTTGCATGAAATTGAGTTACTAGGATTTAAGAAATGTGTTCCCCTTGGGGTAGCTAAATTTAAAGAACGCTAAGCTAAGGATCTTCCTTCGATGCAAATGATTATATACAAACGTTAAATACTTTACCCTTTCTCTCTTTAGTATTCCTTTATTGGAATTCATTTTTCCATGCATTCATAGGAACTCAATTCGATACAAAGAAAGTATATTCCTTTTATCTATCATTGAAACTTTTGCCATGTTTATAATGTTGAGCACTGAACCATTTGTATAATTGAAGCAGAAGTCCTGTAAAAAAGTATTTCTAGTACTCATAGCCTAAAAAGACCTCCTAGGCACTGATATTAGATGAGCCAGTTCCAGCCCGCAACATAGAACAAATCTTACTGTGTCTGCTATATCTAATGCACAAGAATGCACGCAATTGGTTTTGGCCAATATGCTAAGCACTACCATAATTCCTCAAGAACTATATATAAATAAAGTTCAAGGCTCCCCATTGCATTCTTGGTTTTATTTTTGAATAAAGATATATAACTTTTCTCACATATTTGTGCACATAAAGTGGAGTCTTCCACGACTCAGAGTACATCAATTGGGAAAAACATGTTAGACTAAATATTGACATGTAACATCAAATGGAAAAGAAAAGCTCACAAAAGCAACCTTGAACAAATAGGATATATGTCACAAGTGCACTCACAATTAATTTTTAATTTCCATTGATTTTCTCTTGCACATGAACACGCCCCGAATTTCTTCATTCTCTTCATTTCATTACTTAGTAGTGAATCTCAACATGTCACTTTTTCCTTAGACTTGATAGAAGAATGGTTTGCCATTAGAGGCGGTTACAGGTCTGATATCCATAGATATACTCCACTAGCTAGGCCAGTTAGGATATTTGTAAACCAACTGCAACGAAAATAGTTGACGGCGGCGTAAATGACAGTTATATACTTGGATAATCTGAGTTAAATTTAATTGATAGGGTTTTTTTCCATAGAGATACTATTAAGAGAAGATTTTTCCAAGCCCTAACTAAAGAGCAACTATTTACCCACATGTTTTCGCACAACATCATTAGATGGTCAAATTTTTTTGTAAAATCGCAAAGCTACTTTATGTAAATCGCAAAGCTACTTTATGTGAAACCGCAAGAAATATTATTTTTTTTTCTTTGACACCGCCAAGCTTCGGTTGCTCTTATTTTCTCCTGGACTTGAATTCTAGACTTAATTTATTTTAGCAATCAAACATTTGTGGATGAATTACAAACAGTGGTTGAAATAGGAAAAATTCACTCCATCCTATATCTGTATAGCTTTAAGCATAGAGATTCATTCTATTTATAGTCCTTGATTTAAAAAAGAAAAAAAGTCACCTACCTCAAAGCAAAACAGCAGCAGCAGACATAAGATGACCCCAAAACAACCCATTTCTACAAATGGAACAATGGACCAAGAAGAGGGCAGTACTAGAAATGGTGGTGGCAAAGAAGCAGATATCTTGAGCTTCAGGCTTTCGTTTGTTTATTTCAATCTCCTTTGTAGGCAATGTAACTTAAAAAGAAAAAAATTCTTGCATTTGCATCATTTAATGAAAGAAATGTCATGAGTTTGATGTCCAGCAACTTCAATTTTGTTTCATAAGAAAATTTCAATACATTATGATTGCATGTCAAAATATATATTTGTTGTTTTCATTCATCATTTAACATAATTCGGAAATGATATTTGATTTCTCATAGTCCATAATACATTTGAGTGATAAAATCTAAAAACAGGTTAAGACTTTTTATGGCATAAATGGAAACCCATGGCATTCTTTTTTTCTCATAAGTAAGAGATAAGAAAGTAGAAAAGTTACTTGGTTTTTGAGGTTCTAGATTTTCTTTTCGTAAGCTGTAAGTCCAAAGAGAGACTAAACCCTAAATTTATTTGTGTGCACTACCATTTAGTTCCATAAATGCAATGCAAGGATAGTCTAGAGAACTTTTATTTCAGAAAGCAAATGGTTAGTTTGATGGTTACCTTTGACAAAGACGATGGAAAGGAAGATATAGATTAAAGCTTTGATGATTTTGGGTTATGCGAAATTATAATCTCCAATGAAAGTAAGACCCAAGAATCCCGGTAGAAGCTCCACCAAGGCCATTAATAGTAGATACTAGCAAACAAGTTGCCAAGAGGGGAAAGGAGGAAAAACGACAGAAAGAAGAAAACTTATAAACGAAAAGTAAATGAAAAGCGAAATCGCAAGTTCTTCGCATGACGTAACTTGCGATTTCACATAATGTAATCTTACAAGTTCACATAAAATAGATTTGCGATTTTGGAAAATCTTTGACTACCTGATAGAAGTTGTGGGAAAATATGTGGGTATATAGCTAGTCTTTGGTTAGGGCTGAAGAAAATCCTCTCCTAACGGTGTCCATACAGAAAAAATCCCATAATTCATTATTTATTTTTATTATTATGATTTGCATAGGAGATTATGTATTATTGAACAAAAAAAAAAGAGAAAATACATATAACTACGAACATCAGCAGTCTTGTAATTCCTAGGCTACACCTATACCCTCAACAGAAACCAAAACAGAACACGTCCAAAATACAGAAATCCTTCTAAAAAAGTCCAACTAACCTAACAGCCTTAGCATAATTATCCAACTTGACAATAAGGAGCCCATTTCCATGCTCCCAAGTAAGGACTCTCCAAAATATTCCTAAGTTGATATATAAATAGATATATATATATCAGAATGAAAAGGAAATTAATGCAGGGCAACCACCAAGGTGCCAAATTAGGTCTTTATAATCTATATTCGCACAATAACCCCTATTAAGTACTGGCATGACCCTTGTGGGAAGGGTCCACACTCCATATAATTAGTTTTTATAATTTTTGATATATATATGCTATGCTTGAGTGCTAGAGTGGCTAGGTTATTTCTCTAAAAAAGGTTGAGAGGTCTTGAGTTCAAATCAGTTGACCTAGGCATTTTTGCAAAATGCTCAATAAAAACTCAAAATTAAAGGAATTTGGTCAAAGTTGAATCCAGAATCCTTCTCTTTAATATATTATAATTAACCTATATTTTTTTTAGCATTTTTACAAATGCTCAATAAAACACCACAATTAATGGAATCTGGTCAAAATTGAATACAGACTCCTTCTCTTTAATATATTACAATTGACCTATACTTCTTTTTAGCATTTATACAAATGCTCAATAAAAAGACAAATTAAAGGAATTTGGTTAAAATTAAATCCAAAATCATTCTTTTTAATATATTAAAATTTGAACTTCTATTGTAAATACTGACCGAAGGAGTGTTTTGAAAACTAATCAATTAAAAAAAAAGATACTATTTTCGCCATCAAGGCGGTGACTATGTTGGTTTGAGCCATGGGTTTGCTACCCAAGATTTCGAGTTCAACTCGCACCCCTTGCGTTATCCGATTACTATGTGTGTGACTATACATGTTTTTGCTCGTGATAATCAATAACTCCTAAGTAAGAGGCCAAAGGTCTATAGGCTGAGCTTGCAAAATACATGTTGGGTCATAAAAAAAAAGATAAATGAAAGAAAAGATACTATTTCCAAACGAAACTAATTACAGAATAATAAAAAGCACTCTTTTAGTGAGGGCCCGTAGATGGAAATCAACTTCTATAAATTATCTTGAGTTTCCGAAAACCACTTTAAAGCCATACTAACCAGACAGACCTTTTCGGGATTCCAGGCTATTTCATAATCAAAATTCCAAAAAACCCTTTAAATGAGTTCTACCATATACACCCATTTACTTTTCAACAGTCAAAGGCAACACTTTTCAAACAGCACCCAAGTAAACACATTCTGAATCAAAGTAGAAATAAACTTTTATAGTTTTTTTTTTCTAGATCTAATTAGCTTGCCCGTAACAATATACTCAGGGACATACCAATATATACATGGATGTGGGGGCAGTCAACCCACCAAGCTTGGATCCACCTCCAAACCTCACACAAAAATTGGAGGCCATCCTCCAAAGCCCACATGCAGAATCTTGGCCCTTAAAACCCACAGACAAAAATCTTAAATTTCCTCACAAAATCCAACTACCCATTTAGGCTAGGTTTGCACTTTCTCCTCAAACAAAACAAGCATGGATCCACCACTGATTATCCTAAACTTTTCAAACAGGCCCCTGTCGTAAACCCATATCTGATCGAGTGAAACTTAGTGGAAGGCTTGAGAAACATTTATTTTTTTGACCCATTTGGAAGTAATTAAGATGTCCTAAAACCGCGTGGACGTCCTAGACCGCTATATGAGTCTCCTCCGTGCGCCTAGAAAACATAGAAAGTCCTAATTCAACAAAGGCGGCAGCAGCAGCAGAAGCAGAAGCACCAAATCGGCTGGACATTAAATTGGAGTGATCCTACGAACCACCCGCCCTCTTTATTTCTCTCTCAATATAAAAGTCAAGATTCCAATCAACTGGTCAAAATCAAACCAACAGCTTTGCATTTGTATTTTCGGTTTGACTCTTCTTCCCCTCTCTCTTTCTCGAAGCTCTCTCAGCCTCTCCGCCTGCAGGCCATCGCAAGTACCTCTCTCTTTCCTCTCTCTCTCCATCTTCTCCTCTTCGGAAAGTCATAGGACAGAAAGAGAAGATCTTTTCCCTTATATCTTCTCCCCTGTCCAACCAACATATCGAAGAAGATCTCTGTTTCACATCTGTCTAGATGAATTCCACTGCTGCATCTACGTCAGGAGCGGCCGGATCGGCCGATTCTACGGCCCCAAGGAGGAATTCGAAGCGACCCAACTGTAATCTTTCCTCAAGAATCTCAATTTCTTTCTCAATTTTGGTTTTCATCGAGAGATCAGGATTTTAGGCCTTGGGGTTGGTCTAGTTGGTACCAATAACATGATCTTGAATTATTTTTTTTTTTTTGAACTTTTGGTGATATGGGTTTATTTGGATTTGAGTGATTTTGGTTTTCTAGACCTTTTTTTGGGTAGATCCAGCTGCGGTTGGAATCAAAACAAGATGAGTTTGGTTGGATTTGATATGGGTTTATTTGGATTTGATATGAGTTTGTTTGATTTGCGTTTGGATGTTGGTAGGAATTGGAGAGGACCCATGAGACTATTGGTTTTGATTTAGGATGGGAAAAAGGGGGAAAGATGGTGGGTTGTTCTTGGTTTTGCTCTTGATTGTAACAGTTTTTGATGGAAAGGGTGATGTTTTAGTCTTTTAAAACTATGTTGTATTTAGTTTCTTATTGTTATTGTATCGATAGGTATTGTGGTTATAAGCTAGGTTGGAGATTGGAAGTGGCCCTACATTATTGATGGGATAAGGCGCTGATGTTGTTGATAATGAATTTTTTGTGATAAGAAAGTGTATCATGAGTAAAACCCAATTGGAAGTATGTTATATACGGGGGTGTGTGTGTGTGTGTGTTTGTGTAATGTTAATTCGCAGTTGTGTAGCTGTTTTGGCCTTGGCCTTTGTTTTGAGGTCTGAAACCACTCCACCTGATGCAGTGTCATGTATGATATATTCTACAAACTGTCCACGCTGCAAAAATAACTGTTCCTGACACCCGCTAAATTACCCAAAACAGATTTTGTGTTTTTTGGGTCGTTAGAAACCACTTCATTCATTGACCCAATTATTGGTGTTCTCAGATAACCTCAAATAATTTTGATTGTGTTTTTCAGACTCGAAGTTTACTCAACAGGAGCTTCCAGCCTGCAAGCCAATTCTCACACCAAAATGGGTAAGCTCCAATTGCACTCTTCCAAAGCATCCACTGTTTTTTTGTAGCCTTATGAATGTAACTGATGTTGTTCATTTATTTAGTAGCTTGCTTCTTAAGCTTGGAAATTGGATGACTTCTGAGATAAGTCAAGTCTTATGATTCGTGCAGGTTATATCCGCATTCACTCTCGTTAGCGTCATCTTCATTCCCATTGGTGTTGCTTCCTTGCTTGCTTCCCGGGATGTATGTTTGAGTTTGAAGCAATCACTTATTCTATTAGATTGTTGTTGCGATTTTGTCCTGTCTTGTATATTTGTAATTGAGATGTGGATTTCCTCCTTCTAGGTTGTTGAGATCGTCTATCGCTATGAAACTGATTGTATCCCCGAGAGATCGAGAGGTGAAAAGGCCACAAGACTTGCATACATACAGGACAATTCAACAGACAAAACTTGTGAGAGAAATTTAACAGTAAGGTTCCCATACAAAAATATCTGGTTTGCTTGAACTGGTTCCAGTGCTTATTACCCATTCTGACAATTTTGGTTTTGACTACTTTGTGTAGAATCAAGTTTTGATGTGTTGAGGATGAATTTTTTCGTTCTTTGTAATACATAGAAGCACTTTTATCCTATAAGGATCTTTTTTTTTTATCTGTGATTTTTGTTGATTATACTTTTTAATCTGCAATGCTTTCAATATCCTTTGTATTTGTAATAACTTACAGCAAGATGTGAGTTATAAATGAGAGATCTAGACGTTGTTGTGAATTTGTTCTATTTTGATGGGGGTTTTGAAGCAAAAATCTCTTCTAAATTATTTTGCTAGAATCTCAGATCATTTTAGCCAGAACAGATCAAAACAGTTTCAAGTTACCATTGAGGGGGGAAAAAAAGATTTGAAACTGTCAAAACAGACCAAAGCATATGTAAGGGGTTTGTTCTTATTCAATTCTTCTTCGTCTACCCCAGTTAATTCTCATATCAAGCTTGTATTAAAGATCTTTTTGCCTCTCCCCATGAAATGGGCAGCTTAAAAACAGGTGATTTGAAGTGTCTTCCAAAGATTATTTCCTTCTTCTAATCTTTCAAAAAACTTATTTCCTTTCTCTACTGGTATATGTTTCTATAATTTTATAGTTCTTACCAATGCATGTTTTCAAAAATGGAACGTCGAGTGTCAAAACGTTCCATTTTAAAGGCAAACCAAAATGGCATGCAAATCAAAATTGTCAACTATTGATCTATCACATAGGTAAATCATCTTAGCCTCTCTCTCTCTCTCTCTCTCCATTCTTTCTTTATTTTTATCTATCCATTGCTTTAGAGCTCTAGTCCTCTCAATAGTCTCGGTTTCCATCATCCTTTTTACGAGGGAAAAAAATCCCATGAACACGATTCATGATATGATTGGTTCCAAACCCTTGAATGATCTCTTTATACAAATTTGGTTTTTAGAATGGGTAAAATTTTACCTGTAGGAGTCTACACAGGGGGGGCAGTGTGGGATTTTCAATCCCCACAGTCCCAAACAGTGGGACCACTTTATTGAAGGCGTAAACCTAAAGTCCTGCACGGCTTCCTAGGAGAAAATCCCCCCTTCAGAAAAATATATCTTATAAAGGCTAGGATTTGGACAATTATTATGAGTGCCAATTATTGGTACATTAACATATAAGGATCTTAATCTCTTCTTATGTTTGTGTTTCTTATTGATTATTCTTTGTAAACTGAAATGCTATGTATTGCTTGTATACTTGGAACTATGTTTTTGAATTTAGACGTGAGTTATAAATGATGGATCCACCTAGGTAGATCATCTGTCTACTCATATGAATTTTTCTATCTTCTCTACATTATCTTTCTTCTTTCTCTGCACAACTAATTAGTACGGATACTTCTAAGGAAGTGACGTATCCGTGTAGGACACCGACACTCCTTGGACACTCTCGGACACGTGTCCGATACTATCTTAGCCGTATCTATTATTAAGAACTAAAAATCTTAATTTCGGATACTTGTCCAACACTCTTTTGCGATGTGTCCCATAATTCCTAACCCGTTTCGATGACTAAACAATAAACATGTAGCTGATAATTCTTGAACACTTTGTTAACATGTGGTTACTAAAACTAGTAAACTTGATATGTGACAATTTTATACTATGGAAAAGTGTATGATTGTTAATATTAATCATGTCATAAGTAAAGACAAATAAATCTTTCACTACATAATAGGCCTCGAGATTGGCTTTTTTTTTTGCTTTTTGTTCTTTTTTTTTTCCTTTTTTTCCTTGGAAGGAGAGGAAAGAGATGATCCTCCCTTTTCTTTGTATGGATTTTATGGAACTATGGATATTTCATGTTTAATGATTATGAATTATGGTTTAGTGTTGTATTGATATTTTATAATTTGATATGTTTGCTAGTTGGTACTTGAATTTTTATTTTTTGATTGCAAAATTGATGAAAAAGTTAAAACAATATTATTTTTTTAATATATGATTATATATATGAATTAATATATATTATTAACGTGTTCTCCAACGTGTTTGTGTCCTACTTTTTTTAAAAATGTGGTGTCGGCGTATCTGTGTCGTATCGTATCAGTGTCCCATGTCCGTGTCCATGCCTATTTGCTGTACAATAGATATTGATCTAATTCATAAGTAGAAAGAAACCTATATAGATAGTTTTCAAAATCGGAATCATATCGCAAATCGTTCATACCCATGATTCAAATCGAATCGCGAATCATAGGATTTTTTTTTTCTTATAAAAATACACAATAATTAAAATTTTTTAAAAAATAAAAAGTAATTATTCATAAGCATCCATTTTCGCATTATAGCAGTATAAATACAATGACAAATAAGTATTTCATACAATTACATCACGAACATCATGACATATATTAATATGTTTATATAATGATGCATAAATAATTAATACGTTTTAAGTTATCAATATATATGTTTTTATTATCTTTAAATCAAAAATAAAAATAAAAATAAAATCTAAACTATCAATCTTACACGGTAGGATATCTCTTGAAGTTAAGAAAGTATTTATGAAGGGAAAAAGCCCGAAATAGATTAAAAAAAGAAGATATAGATAAGCACCATAACCACAGTCGAATGCTTTAATTAAATGCATGTTCTTTATTCATTTTTAAAACCTCATCAAAGTTGCAAAAAATTCTTAGGAGGTTTCCTTAGCTACCGAATAACCTTTTAAAAATAAAATCTCTAAAAGAAAGAAATAATGAAGAAGAAAAAAAATGTAGAAGATTATTATTATTAACTTATTAGTTGTAGCTATTCTTGCTTAGCTGAATCACTGGAATCATAAGATTCGATGAAAAGAGTATCGAATCATAGGATTCAAACCTAAATCCTAAGATTCATTTGTACATGGGATTCGTTGCATAAATGTGAATGGTTTTTCTTAAGATTTGGGATACGAATTGGGAATCAAGATACAAATCATAGGATTTTGATAACTATGCTATACTCGATTAAGGAGAGACCTTCGCTAATCTTGATAATGATGCTATTGTTTGCAGGTGCCTAAGCAAATGAATCAACCTATTTATGTGTATTACCAGCTCGACAACTTCTACCAAAATCATCGCAGGTTTGCTTCTGCCTTTATCTAGTACAATTTAAGACATGCATCACAGATGTTGGGGTGAAACTGTTGGCACTCAAGGGTTGAAACTGTTGGCACTCATTTGATTTCAAGTTGCACATGTGTGCGTGTATATCTATTATGAGTGTGTGAGTGTGTTTGTGTGTGTCAAGGTTTAAAAAATCAGACGCAGGGCCCGACTCGGTCATGACCAAGTCGGAGTCGACTTGGCCAAGTCCCATGGCCAAGTCAACCATGTCGCATGTGACTCAGCCAAGTCCCATGATTTGAGTCTGAGTCCATGCAACCTGACTCAGTATGAGCTGAGTCTGATCAAGTCAACTCGGACTCGGCCAATTTTTTAAATGTGTGTGCACACATGGGAACACCCTTATTGTGGGGCTCAATTAGCAAGTAACAAAATTTAAGAAGACAGATGGAACTGACATATTGGAGGTAGGCAATGTTTAAGGAGAAAATTTCCTCTCGCCGCTATGTAGCCTTGTGTGTGTTGGTGGGTGGGAGGTAACCTAGCTTTAAAAAAAAAAAAGAGGATTTTACGTACTCATAGGTGAACATGAAATTTGAGTAGTTAATTTAAATGTGCAGACCTAGCCATTAGTTAAAGAAAACACCGTAGCAATTTGGTAAAGTCAGAAGTGCCAAAGAAATAAGTTGTGCCTTGACCACAACAGTAGGAGTCCCAAGTGGACATGATGTAGGGACATTGTACTATGAATTCATTTATAGCAGACTCATTGGGTGTTTTCTCGATGACAGCCAGGCTTTAGGTCCATTGCACCGGTGGGTTCATTTATAGAGACACATTGGGGTTCAACTTGTCCATTCTGAAGCAAGTCATGGTCTGGCCTGTGTGGCCTGCCTGAATCCGTCTAAATCATGGGGGGTGGGGGCCGTTGGTGTGATGGTGATATGAAAGGTGGTCTCAGATGAGCATCAAATTTCAGTGGGTACTAATTCAAATTGGGGAGCTGGCGTGGCTTGTGTATATTTGAGTAATTTGGATTAGGCATATGGGGTTTTGTTGGGTCTCATAGACCTGGCCAGAGTCCTCAAAATCTCTATGCATGCATATGCACATGCATGAAAATTTTCTTGGACAGCCATGCTATTCTGTATGATCCTGCTTGTGGCACTCTACCACAAATGAATTAGCACTCAGGCCAACTTGACACGTCCAAATTCTGCACCATTGGATTGATGGTGCCCATTGGAATGATTGTGCAAAATATACAACAGTTGCTTCATCCAACCGCGCAAAATATACAACAGTTGCTTCATCCAACAGCTAAAAGTTGACGAACTTTGACACTCTTAAAGAAAAGGTTACAAGTGATCAGAGTGTCTGCATTTTCTTGCACATACCTAGGCCATAGGTATTTCATTTACAATATCCCAGCTATTTCTGAATATAACTATTCTTCACCTTCATTGGTACAACAACGATTTTTAATATAGGTACGTCAAGAGCCGAAATGATGAGCAGTTGAGGAAAGCTAGTGAAGCAAACACCACCAGTGGTTGTGATCCTGAAGATACCACATCTGATGGATCTCCAATTGTTCCTTGCGGTCTCATTGCTTGGAGTCTTTTCAATGACACATACAACTTCACCCGCAACCAACAGTCCCTGAATGTTAACAAGAAGGGTATCTCCTGGAAGAGTGATAGGGACCGCAAATTTGGAGATAACGTCTACCCCAAAAATTTTCAGAATGGAACTTTGATAGGTGGTGGCACACTAGATCCGAACAAATCAGTATGCTATGCTAACTAACTTCTCATTTGTATGATTTGCCAAAGAACATCACAAAGGAAGACTTTGACTTATTTGGTTTTTAAACAGTTGAGTGAGCAGGAGAACCTTATTGTCTGGATGCGAACTGCAGCTCTCCCAACCTTTAGGAAGTTGTATGGAAAGATAGAAGTGGATCTTGAAGCGAACGATGTCATAACTGTGGTTCTGCAGAACAATTACAACACTTACAGTTTTGGAGGAAAGAAGAAGCTGGTGCTATCAACGACAAGCTGGTTGGGAGGGAAGAATGACTTCCTCGGTATTGCTTATCTCACAGTTGGCAGCTTGTGCTTCTTTCTCGCTGTGGCCTTCTTTGTCATATACCTGGTCAAGCCAAGGTCAGTCTCATTTATGATTACATCCAGTAAGACCTCAGTCAGTCACTATAGTCATTCATGATTTACCTCATATGCAGTTCTCTCATTTTTGTAATTCAGTGGCTTCTTACGAACCTTTTGCAGGGCCTCTTGTCAGCTCTAACCCATTGTTTTGTGTGGGCAATAGCCATTGGGGTTATCTGGGGTTTCTTAATAATCATGCTTGACAGTGTTTTTGACATGTTTAATGGGGCAACAAGAAAGCAGATTATAATCAAACGATTTTTGCTGTCTGAATGCAACCCATAATGGCCCATGCTTAACGACACAAGCATATCTAACAACAAGATGTTTAATGAAAAAAAAATAGAAATCAACACTATAAAAAAATTGTGGCAACAAATTATGTTCACACTATGAGAAACAAATCTCTGCATATGAATCTAATATACTATACACTTAACAGTAGTAGAGCCACCATCCTGGTCAATATGTTCCTTTAGTCTTTTGAAAGATACAATTTAACTCTAATGGTGATGTCATTGCAGAAAACCAACAAAAACTTTAGTGGAGGATCAAGACTATCCATATAACCTAAGGCAAAAAATTTCTTTGGATAGGAGTAATGCAGATGGTTGTGCTTAAAACGGGCATGTCCTGTGATTTCTGTTGCATAAATGTATTAAGGTCCTATTGTTTTCATAGAATATTTGGGAATTCATGGTCAAATGAGCTCCACCGAAGGATTATTAAAGAGGTGAAGGGTAGAAGGATATACGGCTGTGATGTGGATGGGACCTTAACTTTCCTAAGATCTGAATTACTAGGGTGATGGCCGGGTATTCATTTCCCATCTTCTTTTGATTCTATTCTTTTAAATGGCAGGTTATTTGATGGTTAGTTTTTGATATTCACCTTTGATTCTTCATTATTAACCACTTAAAAAAATAGCCTTAGAATTTATAGGAATTTAATGAATTGAAACAAATAGGAATTTAGGTTTTTGTTTATTATATAGTATGAAAGATAGTCCCTCCAGAGAGAATAAATAAACAGGCCCTAGGTTTTTATTGTAATATGTTCCATGCTTCTCAAGTACATGATGTGAGAGAGTACAACGAGAAAACATAATTAGTAGGAAAAATGAAAAACTTATGAGAGAGTTAAAAAGGAAGCAATGTAGTGGTTGAGAAAGCCAAGAAAAAAAAAAAAGAAAAAGAAAAAGAAGTCTCTTTTTGGTGTATTTCTACTGATTGGACGTGGTTTTTTTTGTTTTTTTTTTTTTAATTTTGTTGTTGTGAGTACAGTGCTATTATACCTTCATCCTTTTTGTTTCTTGTTGTTGGTTTAGTCTTTGTAGTTGTACTCCATCAATATAATTTTATGCTGCTGATAAATAAATAAAAAGAAAGCAAAAAAAAAAAAAAAAAGACTGTTGATAAAGTGATGTAAAATGTGAGTAGTTATAAATGAAGATATGTGATAGGAAGTTAATGTGTATATTTAAGTACCGGTGTACAACTTTAAAGAGAGACAATGGCTGGTTGAGAGTCAAACTTGGAACTAATTTAGTTGAAATAGAGCATTAAGGATCTGTTTGTGCTTACAATTGATTTTTTTTTTCATTTTTTTTTTGTAATTGTCAGACTTTCCTATGGATATTACTGCTAGATTCCTGCATATTTTAAACTTCTCTAGGCAATGCTATGCCTGAAACTCTCTTAAGTACACGCGATTCTGTCCCCAACAGCAATAAAAAGGCTGTCCGCACCATGATTTATTACATGCTTGGAATTCTGTGCTTTCCCAAGTTGGCAGTGCTTTATACTTCAAACTTACTACATTATTTAGGGGTTACATAATCAGTTAAAATAAAGCAGGACTGAAATCAGTACGAGGTCCCTCACGTTCATCAATTTATCTCAGTTAGCAGAGAATGCTTTGGATTGATCCATTGACTCTATCCATATCAATCAATCCACACCCCTTTAGGATTCAATTCAATTAGAAATGTATCGAATACAAGAACATAATAATAATAATAATAATAATAATAATAAAGTAACTTCTTTTCTCTTTTTTTTGAAAATGATAAACAAATAAAATGATGTGCATCCAAGGAATCAACCCCTGGTCAGTATGATAAAGTAACTTCTTTCTCGGATCGGTCAGTAAGTTTATGAAATATTTCTGCTTATTTATCTGTGTTTTTTTTAACACATAATTGATTTTACCTGAATTCATGTTATTCTTTTAGTATTTCTGGGGTCAGGTCATATATCATGTGGTCTGGGTTTGGTCGGTCTTACCAATCCAAGTTATTCTTGCTTTTTCATTGATATCGGTTCTTGTCTGTATATCTTCATGCTATATTCCATCTTACTCCTATTTTGTAGCTGCTGCACAGGTCCTTATGTAGGAACTGTAAATGTTGATATCACTGGTTGTATGTTGGATGGTTGCACTGAAATTGATATCGCCCTTTCTTTTGCAGGCGGCTTGGTGATCCTTCATATTTATCATGGAACAGAAACCCAGCAGGGCACTGAATGTTTTCAAGACTTACCTTATGTTGTGAATTATGATGGGTTTGCCCATTGTTTTGTGGATTTTAGTGAATGCAACAACTATTGCTTGTATTCTAAGATTTTTATCACACATGAATTTATTGTATTCCAAAAGCATTCAGGATCAAAATGCATGCATACACAAATTTTCTTCTCTGCTGCCCAGAAATTCTCATCTCATTAGTTCCCTCTGGTCATTACAATTTTGTGGTAACGGGGCAAGCTATATTATCAGCCATGCAAAAAATAGTTGCAGTGGAGGAAACTGCGCCTGATGCTGTGCAGTAGAAGATACATCATTTTCAAAACCACACCCCCCCCCCCCCCCCGGGCAGCGACGATTTACGTCACTCTAAGCAAGTAATTGGTAAGGTATGCTCCTTCTGGATATGATGGGTCGATAGGATGATCGCAAGCTGCCCCAGCTTGGCGTAGAACTGTTATATTCCTGCCTGCCATAGAAGCAGCACCCTGCATTTTGTATAATTGGCACAATAAACGATCATGGCTACAGATCTTATAGGAGAAAGCAAGAAGTTCCCAGTCATAAAATAGTTGATAAGAAATCCAGTTAGCGTATGAAGAGATTAAAGCAAATTATCATTTTTTAAATGGTAAAAAAGAAATTATCATTGCTCCACCGTTACGTGCATTCATATAATACAACCGCATAAAAGCCTTTTCTAATCCTTTAATCTGATGAAGCTCTTGTGTTTATAATAAACTGGTCTTACATGTCTGTCAATACCTAATTGAGGCTATTAAAGTAACCCCTTTGAAGATTTGTTCTCAGTTATTTCAAAATTAAAAAATTATTCAGGGCATTTGTTCTCATGAAATTGAATTCCTAGGAATTCTTAAGAATCTATTCCTATTAAATGGGGCAAAATTGAAGAACCAAAGGTGAAGATTCAAAAAATTGCCATCAAATAATCTCCCTTTATCAAGTAAAATGAATAAATAAACAGCCATCACTATAGCAAGATCTAAATCTCCAACTTGTCCTTCCTCACCTCTTTAATATTCTTAAGTTGAATTAATAATCACATGAGCTCCATGGCAGCAACATAGATGGGACCTTGACTTGGATTGAATTAGTGGGGAGATTGCTCACTTTTCATTTTTCATCTTCCCTTGATTAACTTTCTATTAAAGGGATAGTCATTCGATGGTTATTTCAGTAAATTCACTTGGATCTTCATTTTTAACCACATATGGCATGAATTTGTATGTATTCTATGTAAGCAAACAGGCCCCTAATGTGAATTTCTAGGAATTCAATTCTGTTCATTGCAGAGCAGTAAAATAAGAAAGTGGACAAGGCTCATGGGAATCAATATGTAGTTGCCATATTGAGCACCGAATTCAATTCAATTCATTGCAGAGCAGTAAAATAAGAAAACAGACAAGGCTCATGGGAATCAAAATATATTTGTCACACTGAGCACCGGTCTAGTTAAGTTACACAACAGTCCCGTCGCAGCTTCTCAAGATGGAGCATGGACATTAGTCATGCTTACATAAGGCCAAATAATTTGTTCGATTTTTTTAGAAATCTGCAAGTTGATCAACAGACCTCTGTAAATCACGAGAGAGAGAGAGAGAACCGTCTTGCCTTCCCTTCCCTTCCCTTCTCTCTTCACTAACTTTTTTTCATTTTCCCTCTTTTCCTTCAGATATCACATTACTACTATTTGGTGATTGCATTCATTTAAAAATCTCTAAACACAGGATGAAAAGTGCAAGCGCAAGTGTGGTTCCCAACAGTTGTTCATACATGTGATATTAGTCACCTTACCATAGTAGTAGAATCGGAAATCCCTCAAACAGCAATTTACCGATTTTTGCATAACCTGGATATGCATGGCCACTATACCTATTCAATTTGTTCCTTGAATGATTTCCACGGGGTGGGATGTGGCATTCATGCCCAAGAATGCTGTCTGTTATCCTGTTATCTCATCTATGTGTCTTTGGCAACCAATGAAAAATAACCTTTGGATGCTTTTGTGTACCATTCCGTCATGCATGTTAAGTAAATGAGAATCCACTGGTTGGTGGTTGTCTTCATGCTGCTAAAATCCACTATGCCCTCTAGCCATCAGAGATGAAAATAAGCTGGTATAGTCATAAGAGCAGAGACATGGAGGGACTCGTTGGATGATTGTCAGCAAAAAGCTGGGAATCCATTAATCCCTTGACTTTCAAACCATAGTAATTGATTTTAGACACACATCAATGTCTGTAACTCTCAGGCATGGTGAAGATAAAAACAAAATGGTAAAAATGTAAACTTAGGGTCAAAGGGGATAAGACAGATTTTGTGTACTTTCATCATTTTGGAAAAAAAAAAAAAAAAAAGCCATTCATGTCAATACAGGCCCATTAAGCTCTCTCCAGGGCCAAGTGACTGTGTCAACCACATAGTTGTAGATTAGATATGTTTGGAATAGATTTTGGATCTGATTCCAATGCATCAATTCCTGCCTAATTAAAGGCTTAATTGTAATCCTTGATTTGGCCAATAGCCCTTAAGGGCCTATTTCTTAATTTAACGGGTAGAGTGAAGTAAGGTGAATGGTAATTTTAAAAGATAAAAAATAAGAGGCGTTAAATCAATCCAATGATTGGATTTTATTTTTTAGTGAAAAGAGAATGTAATTTTTTGACTTTTTGTGTTAAAAGTAGTATTTTTTGTTAGTTAGTGGGATGAAAAAGTAACTTTTTGACTTTTTTGTGTAAAAAGGTAAAAGAATTTTTTTTGAAATGTGGTATTTTGATTTGACTTTTTTGGGTTGTTGTGTGGTGAAATGAAAGATGATTTTAACTTTACAATGAGAGGAAATTAACAAACGGGCCCTAAATAATATAACCTGTCAATCCCAAAGGGGCTTTCCATCTCCAATCCTTGACATCTCTTTGAGATGACATGGTATTAGAGCCAGTGACTTGATTAGAGAGAAATCAGCCTCTCCCATGGTAAAGAACAGATCAAGGATCTGTTTCAGACATCTTAGACTCTCATCAGCCAAAGTTCATAGCCAATCAACAGTGGCCCACCTGTGATCATCCAGTCACTGGCAACCACAACAGATATGGTCGCCCACTGCTCCAGAGTTTTTTTGTGATTTTTTGGAAAATTTTGACCATTTCGAGGTAGGTCTTTTGCTCCATCTAGTGATTTCTCAATTTTTGGCACTGTTTTTCATCACGACCTTCCAAAAGCTTGGATCTGAGGAATCTTCAGAAGAGATTTCATCACAAGGAAGCATCTCATTCCTGAAATCAGATCTAACTCTTGATCTGTATTTCCATCCATCTGTGGGCCCCACGTAGTGCACCAGACACCAGCTTGGTGGTCGCCCAAAGGGATTATTGTTCCCCTGGTTCATCTGAATCAACTTGCATCTTTGCTGTTTATTGTTTTCCATCGCTGCTGTTGCTGCATACTGTTGGTGCTTACCATTGATAACCGTTGTTTCTTAGTGATAACTGCTGTTAGTACCACTTGCTTGCTTATTGCTGTGTGTTGAATATGCAGTCATCTGTTTCTGATCTCATTATAAATCTGAGAAATCTGAGATTTCTATTGTTCGATTTAATGGAAAAAACTATACGTCTTGGGCATTTCAATTCCAATTATATCTGGAAGGAAAAGAACGTTGGGGCTATATTGACGGGTCAAAATGAATCCCTACTGATGATGCCAAAAAAAATCCTATCTTGGAAAATTAAAGATGCTAAAATCAAATCTTAGATCATTTCCTCTGTCGAACCAAATTTCATTTTGCATCTCAGGCCATGCAAAACCTCAAAAGAAATGTGGGAATACCTAAAAAAGGTATATTACCAAAACCATGCTGCTCGCCAATTTCAACTGGAATTTGAAATTGCAAATTACACCCAAGGGATGTTGGCCATACAAGATTATTACTCAGGATTTCTAACCCTCTGGTCTGAATATGATGAAATAAAATTTGCGGATGTGTCTGAGGAACTTCTTCTCGAACTACTAAAACTCCAACAGAATAGTCATTGAGATCAATTTTTTATGAAGCTTCACCCTGAGTATGAATCGGTTCGCTCTAGCTTGATGAATCAAGCTACTCTTCCTACAATAGATGACTATCTTCAAGAACTGCTTCGCGAGGAACAACGACAAATGACTAAGGCCATTCTTGAACAAAAGGCCCCTAAAAGCATTGTTCTAGTTGCATATGTGGCTAAAGGCCGGCCACCTCCTCGAGACATAAGTGATGTGAAATGTTACAGCTGCAATAACTATGGTCACTATGCTTCATAGTGTAAACATAAAACTTGTAACTAATGCAAAGCCTCTGGACATATCATTTCGGAATGTAGGAAACGTATAAAGAATAATGTCTCTCGTGCTTACACTACCACTATTGAACAAGGTAATTCTTCTTCGGCACTATCTGGTTCTTCTACGCAATATGTTGCCTCTGCACCGCCTTCTGTTACTATTGAGTTAGTACAGCAAATGATCATCAATGCATTTTCCGCCATTGGCCTTTCAGGTAAGACCACACCTCTCTCATCCACTTGGGACGTAGACTCAGGTGCCACCAATCTTATGACCCCATCACCTATATCCTTGACAAACATCGCTGAATATAAAGGTAACCTTAAAATTCAAACCGTTGATGGAGAAAATTTACCCATTACTACTATTGGTGACATCAATAGTTCCTTGCCATTAAAAGGAGTCTTTGTTTCCCCTAAATTAACCACAAACCTTGTCTCTATTGGGCAATTGGTTGACAATAATTGCAACATCTCGTTCTTTTCCTCTGGTTATGTTGTGTAGGACCAAGAGTCAGGGAAGGTAATCACGAGGGAGCCTAGAGAAGGACAACTATTTTCCCTTGATGTGCCCACAATTATGGAGAATAAAATTTCAAATACGTTGTTTTGTTTTTTTGTTTTGAATAATTGTCAATTATGGCACTATAAGTTAGGAAATCCACATATTAGAACTTTGTCAACATTATTCAATTTTGGCTCATTAAACAATTCTAGTGGTTGTATTCCATTTGATTGTAATACATGTAAGTTAGGAAAAAGTAAAGCTCTTCCTTTTCTGCAATCTACATCTCGTAGCAAGGAATGTTTCGATCTGATTCGTAGTGATGTATGGAGGATAGCTCCTCACCTATCCCATGGTAGTCATAAATATTTTGTCACATTCATTGATGACAACAATAGGTTCACTTGGAATTATTTATTGCTTGCAAAATCTGCTATCCTTAATGCCTTTTAAATTTTTGTTACCTATGTTACGAACCAATTTTCAAAAAGCGTTAAAATATTACGGTTGGATTCAGGGGGGGAGTATATGTCTACTAAATTTCAACTCTTTCTTCAAGAAAAAGGAATTATCTCCCAACGGACGTGCCCGTACACTCCACAACAAAATGGGGTTGCTAAGAGAAAGAATCGATATCTTCTTGATGTTACTTGGACTCTCCTTCTTGAATCCTCAGTACTACCCGTTTCTAGCTTGAAGCTCTCACAACGGCAGTACATCTAATAAATCAAATACCATCCCATTCCATTAACAATGAAAACCCTTATTTTCGACTGCACAAGACACAACCAACTTTTTATCATCTTCATCCTTTTGGTCGTGTATGCTTTGTTTTACTTCCTCCACATGAAAGAACTGAATTAACTGCTCAATCTACTAAGTGTTCCTTTTGAGGATATGCCTCTCATCAAAAAGGTTTTGTCTGCTATGATCCTATTGCTAAACGCACCAGGATCTCCCATAATGTTGTCTTCTTTGAAAATCAATATTTTTTTAAACACATCTTGAACCATTGGATTCCAACATCAAAGTTCTATTGCCTGATTTCTCTAACAAAACAACTATTTCAAGGTTTAAACCTGATTGTGTGTATCATAGATGGGAAAAAGTTATCCCTCTCGGCCAAGAAACTCGGGACCCTTTGCTGACAGATGATCCGTCTCTGCTGAGTACTTTGCATCGCTCTTCAAGAATTTCACATCCTTCTGATCGCTATGGTTTTACCCATGCATCATTAATGGCCACCCTCTCCTCTGCATCTATACCTAACTCCTATTTGTAGGCTATGCAACATGAATGCTAGCAACAGGCTAAGCAAGAAGAACTAAGTGCGCTAGAAAAGAATCACACTTGGGATATTGTGAATTGTCCCTCTACTGTCAAACCGATAGGTTGTAAGTGGATTTACTCAATCAAACTTAAACTTGATGGTTCCTTGGACCGGCACAAAGCTCGCCTTGTGGCCTTAGGAAACAAAGAAGAATATGGCATCGATTATGAAGAGACGTTTGCCACGGTTGCAAAAATGACTACTGTTCGAATACTTCTTGCCATTGCTACCTCCCAATCATGGCCATTGTATCAAATGGATGTGAAGAATGCATTTCTTCATGGTAATCTAAAAGAGGAAGTCTTTATGCGCATTCCTCAAGGTATTCTTTCTCCATCGAAGACTTTAGCTTGTCGATTGCGTAGATCTCTCTATGGCTTAAAACAAGCTCCCCAGGCTTAGTTCGACAAGTTTAAGATAACACTATGTCACCTCAAATTTGCTCAGAGTCCCTATGATCCTTCACTCATTCTTAGACACATATCTACAAGTGTCACTGTTCTATTGTTATTTGTTGATGTTATTATCATCACAGGTACAGATGCTACAAAGATCGAAACACTTCAAGCTTCTTTGAGCACTTTCTTTCATATGAAAGATTTGCGTCCATTGCACTGCTTCTTGGGCTTGGAAATCCAACAAAATTCCAATGGTCTCTTCATAAATCAACACAAATATACAATGGATCTTATTGATCTAGTTGATCTCCAAAACTCCTCTCCAGTTGATACTCCATTGGAAATTAATTTGAAATTAAGCAAGGATGATGGATCTTTGCTTCCTGATCCTCACATGTATCGGCGGTTAGTGGGCGGGCAGTCTTATTTACTTTACTATTACTCACCCCGATATATCTTATGTTGTGAACCTCATCAACCAATTTATGAGTGCTCCACAACATCTCCATCTCACGGCTGCCAAACGGATTATTCGATACCTATTAGGGACTCCGACTCGTGGCTTGTTTTTTCCCAAAGGGAATCCTATACTTCTCACTGCGTACGCTGATGTGGATTGGGCAGGTTGTCCTGATTCGTGACGATTTACGACTAGGTGGTGTATGTATCTTGGTAATTCTTTAATATCATGAAAATGTAAGAAACAAGAAAGAGTATCAAAATCTTCATCAAAAGCTAAATACCATGCCATGGCCTCAGCATACTCAGAAATATTATGGCTTCGTAGTCTTCTTTCACATCTCGTTTTTGCACAAACTACACCAACTCCCTTTCATGCAGATAATACCAGTGCCATTCGAATAATGGAGAACTCAATCCTTCATGAACGCACCAAATATATAAAGGTCGATTGTCACTTCATGCGTGATGAATATGTGTGTGATATGATCAATCTTCCCCATGTCCCTATAGAGCTTTAGCTTGCAAATATATTCACTAAGGGACTCCCGCGGCCTTACCATCAATTTCTTGTCTCCAAATTGATGTTGTTTGATCCTCTGGCATCAATTTGAGGGGAGGTGTCAATATAGGCCCATTAAGCTCTTTCCAGGCCTAATTGACTGGGTCAACCACATAGCTGTAGATTAGTTATGTTTAGCATAGATTTTGGATCTAATTCCAATGTATCAATTCTTGCCTAATTAAAGGCTTAATTGTAATCCTTGATTGGGCCAACAACCCTTATATGATATAACCTGTTGATCCCAAAGTGGGATAGAGAAATCTCCCAGCCTTTCATCTCCAATCCCTAACGTCTCTTTGAGATGACAATTCATGCCAACATAAACATATAGGACCTAATTGAAATCATAACAAAAAAAGACAATTGTCTTTTTGACGTTATCAGTCCATAGGGATTCTGTCTGAAAAAAAAAAAAGTGAGAACTTAGGGCCTTATACTACTGGGGCCTATTTGTAAATATGAAAAATTATACATCGATATAAAGTACTGCATTGGTCCCCCAACCTTAGCACCAAGACTTTACAGCAAGGTCTTTGAAATCTTCTGTGACTCTAAGCTACTTCCTCTCCTTATTCTCCTAAAACTCAATTATCTCTTTTTATTGTTGACTCTAGATCAAATCAGCCCTTTCAACTCAAATTACCCAATAGGCCATATCTATATATTGGCACTTGGCCCAGTGGATTCCTTCATGCCTGTTTACTGTTTAGAGTTCAGATATGAACTCCAATTCAGGCTCTACTGGGCCCAATCAAATTTGAGCTGAACTTGAGATTCAAATTTTGAATTGACCCAAATGGACTTAAATTTTTTTTATTTTAAATCCATAGTCAAATGTCAGCATTAGCATCCTAATTGGATTGCGACCTGGATACAATCATGCATGTGAATCCTGAAAAATAAAACAGGTCAGAGACTGCACCCATGTCGATTCCACTTGGGTGACAGCACTAAACAAAAGCATTCATTACTTACCTTCAAAATGTTGCTGGTAAAGCAAATAGCAGTAAGTGGTGTTGCTAACTATTTCCTGGCCACAGTACTTGGTACTTCCTGACAAAGTAAACCAGAGTCTCCATCTGTTATTTTTCTGTCTCTACATGATTCAAGGAATACTGTGACAACAAAACCTTCATATGCGTCCGCTATGATTGCGGATGGAAAGAACATATGAAATAGAAAAATCTAAGTGGAAATACCAAGATAACAGTCATTTTAATTTTCAATTTTTTTAAAAAGTTTTTGAATGATAACTCAATTTTATTAAAAGAACATAAACAGCCAAGAGATTTCATGAAAAGCTACCACAAAACCACCAAACAAAAAGGAAACCAAGCACCCCCAAGAAGATGCAAAGAATTCAATCCCAAAGTATAAATAAAGTCAAACAATTCATGCCCTTTTTCATCAAAGCATCACGCCTCAGAGTTACCAATTCTATCAACATGAGCTAAGGAAGCAGCTACAGATTTAGCTAGGTCAACCCCCTACACCACAATTGCAATGGCCCAGGGAGCTCCACACAAACCACTAGCCAATCATCACCTTCCAGCACCAAGTGCTGAAGATTCAAACACTGACCTTTGCGAAGGTCAATACCATAGCATCCATTTTAACCTTATTGAGTATATACCTGCCAGGCACCTAGGCCTAAAAGGAAGAGAGATCACTTTATCACTAACTCAAATGATCCCTCCCAAACCAACCGCACCTGGGTTGTCTTTTGCGCTCCCATGCACTCCCATCAAAATTAAGCCTATGAGGGTTTTGGTGGGGGGCAGGCGGGGGTGGGTTTGTGTCGGTGTTACCAAACAGAATCACAATGATGCTTGAAGACCAAAGGACAGACAAACCAATGCCAATTCCTAATCATAGAAGATATGAAGAATTTTTTAAATGAGGCAAGAAAGATACCCAAAATGCTACACCACAAAAGATCGTCCATAGTGATGATGCCACCTAGCAAGCAACCAACTAGAGGCCAGACTCTAGGTGATGCAGGCCAGATCTATGATTGACCAGGCCATTAGACCCAAGATCAATACAGCCTAATAGATTAAAGTAGATTATATTATTAGTAGTTGTTTAGTTGTTTTATTAATATTTGGCAAGTCCAGTTGTATTTGATTTAGGACTTCTTATTTGTTTAGAATTAGTTCTTTCCTTTTTTAGAGAATGTTTTAGTTATAAATAAGATTGTAATCTCTTCAAGAGAGATAGACTTTCATATTGAATAAAGCTTTGGGTATTGGTTATCAGTTGAGAGAATTATTTGTATTTGGTGAGACACCAAGACAATTTATCCATAAGCCTTTTGGCTTGGAGATTAGCCCGTTGGCTAATCTTCTTCCCCCGCGCTGCTTCACTAGGGAGGGCTTAAAAGACCAAAGGGGAGCCACCGAAGCTGGGGAAGAACTCCACTATAGCAAATGTCAAAAAGAAGAAACTAAAAATTCGGTATCCATTGTACGCATCCATACCCTCTTATCTAAACCTTGGCAGAAAAATAATCATTACTCAACATACTAAGCAGGTTCCAAAATTGGATTTCTTCCACTTACAGGAAGATTCCTTCTAAAACTAGGCCCCCAAACCAACTTGATCACCAATCCTAGCCATGTAAGTCCGCAGAGAAGTGTGAGGATCCCTAGCACAAGGGAAAAGATCAGGAAACTGGAAAGCAAGGGGTCTATTTCCAACCTGTATATCCAGCCAGAAGTGTGGTCGCCTGGACCCTCACAGACATTACCCATTAACTACTCTCCAATGGACAAACAACCTCTCCAAACAACAGAATTACAGACGTTAGGAGGCGGAACAATCCATCCATTCCTGCACACTATATTTTTTCACAATTCTCTGATACCATAAACCATCTGACCCATTGCCAATCTTCCAAATCCATTTGAGCAACAAAGCCTGATACATCTCCCATAATGACCTAAAACCCAGCCCCCGTCAATCTTATGTATGCATGGACAATTCACCAAATGACATTTCTTCTTTACCACTCTGCCTTGCCAAAGAAATTCACATTGCAACAGTCCAAAACGATTGATGACCGACATTGGGCATTTATAAAATAAAAATAAAAAATGAAATAAACAGGAAAACTGGAAAGAGCCTATTTTATTATGGTGATACACCCCAAGGATAAATATTTGGCCTTACACATTGCCAATTTTGCACCACCCACTCGAACACTGAATTCCACAAAGCTTTGATGCTCCACTCAAACACAGAGGGAAACCTAGGTAAGATGCTACAAGAGAGCCACCTTTGAAACTCATGACATCAATAACACCTGAACTCAAGCCAGATTAGTTTGGACACCAATCAGCTTTTAAAAAAATTCAAAAAAATTCACCTTCAGACCTGAAACTTCTTCAGAACAAATCAAAATAGCTTCGATATTTTTCAGTTGCTCCTCCACACTCGAAATCTTTTAAGTGTCAACAGCAAATTGGATATGACTATTGGAGCAGCTGACACTAGCTAAAACCCCTTGACCAAAATTGATATTTCGCAGCTACTATCAAAATTGTCCACTTTGGCCTATGGGATTTCAATTCAATCTTGCCAGACGGTTTTAAAAGGCTACATGTGGGGTTAAGATCAGATCACACATATATATATGCAGGATTAGGACTTGCATGTTTCCGATGTGAGACATATGCGCCATTGCATACCCAGTCCTTAACATTTTCCCCCGCCCTCTCTCTCTAGGCGGATACTTACTAGGCCCAACACCTTTTTGCAAGAGAGCGACAGGTGTGACATACTCCCTCACTAGAAAAAAGATCTGTCCTTGACTCTGTTGCCATTTGTAATGACCCGAGCCCACTACCCATATGGTATTATCCACTTTCGCTCATGGGATTTCAACCCAATCTTGCCGCATGGTTTTAAAAGGCCTCATGTAGGGTTTAGATAAGGTCACACATATATATACCCAGGATCAAGACTTGCATGTTTTCCATGTGGACATATGCATCACTGCATACCCAGTCCTTAATAGTTTCCCCCACCCTCTCTCTAGGCGGATGCTCACTCTACCCAATACCCTTCTATAGAGAAGCCACAAGAGTGACATACATCCTCACCGGAAAACAGAGCCGTCCTCGGCTCTATTTCCATTTGTCACAACCTGAGCCCACTACCCACACAATATTATACACTTTGGCTCATAGGAGTTCAACCCAATCTTGCCTCATAGTTTTAAAAGGCCTTATGTAGGGTTAAGACCAAGTCAAACACACACATATATATACACCCAGGATCAGAACTTGCATGTTCATGATATGGGACGTATGCACCATCGCATACCCAATCCTTAAGAGTTTTCCCCCACCCTCTTTCTCTAGGTGTATGCTCACCAGACCCAATGCCCTTTTATAGGGGATCTACAAGAGTGACAATCCCCTGGTTTGAGGCCTCTAAAATCAAGAGAGGAAATCAAGAGAGGAACTCCTTAGGAGAGCCATTGATCATCACCAAAAACATAATGGAGGAAACGTACTCCTTGATCCACCTAAACCATTTAATGCCAAAGCCCATACAACACTTTGCTTGTTTTCATTTGATAAGACAAAGGCATTTGGGTATGTGTCACTGTGGTTGCCTAGTAAATCTTGTTACTTGAAACTCAATTGCATACAACAAGACTTACAATGTACATATCAGAGTGTTCTAAATTGGATCCTTGAAAATCTGATTAACTGGAGAGTCCCTGATTTTCCCCTATGAGTTCCTAGCTTTTGAGAGGGTATTTAAATTACCATCATTTTGTTGCAAGCAAGTTACTGCAGTAATGCATAACTTGGAATATCCAAATACTTGGACTCTGGACTTGTGCCAAACTGAATGCATGCATTCGGTTTACATAGGTCCAAGCGGAGCCCTAGAAATATTTATCCAGTTCAGGATCTAACATTATTCAGCAATGACAATCAAAATTCCATCAAACAATTGTGGAGCTGTGATGACTTCCATAAGCTAGACCCTTTAAGAACAATTAATTTCTGAAGATTCAGGATATAGATCATGTTTAGCTGATTTCTCATATATTTATTTAAGGATTTTATGCACAACAATAAGTTGCTGGAGGTAGACATGTGAGAAAAATGACTTGCCTGAAGAGTACGCAGGAACATTCCACTTTGAGTCATGGCTCCTGAACATGAGCAAGTCATAAGAAGACCACCCTTCTTTGTTATTTGCATTGCTAGAGCGTTCAAATTTCTATACATTCCAGACGCACTTTGTAGGACCTGAAAATCACATTCCACATGTTAATAGGAAGCACCACCAATATCTCCTTCACCATGAATTAACCAATTATTTCTTTTTTATTTTTTTTATATTTTTTTTATAAGAATAGAGTTTTAGATTGGAGAGAGATTGGATCAAAGGTCTCTTGAACCTCGAACTCTATGTGCCTGCTAGTATTATATAATGTATATGATAAACACACCGTTTCTATGTACATACATCCTCCGTTCTATGCAAGGGCGTATATCAAATTTTGACTCATTTAGTTGTCATTATTATTTCCATAAACTGAAGCCACACTCCTGTGTTGATTCTCTCTGAGAGAACAATTTAGTAACACATGGCACCATACATATCATCAATCCAGTTTAGTTGTTATCATTATTATTTACCTTCAACTGAGGTCACACGCCTGCTATGACTGTCTTTGAGGTAGGGATGGAGGGAACTCAATTTCGCTGTTGGGGTCGTCCTTATTTTCCATCAACTGAGGCCACAAACCTATTTTGATTCTCTCTCTCTCTCTCTCTCTCTCTCTCTCTCTCTCTCTCTCTCTCTCTCACACACACACACACACACACATAATAACAAATTTTGCAACACATGGACCCCACCTTTCATCAATCCAACCCTCTAATAGTTATTAACCCCTCATGAAATTGCACTCACTTTATCTAGCCTGTTTGGGAAAGTTGACTTGAATGTTTAATTATATGAGCTTTAAGACCTTTTGCCTCTTTTTCAAAAAGCAAAAAAGGAAACTTTTTTCAAACAACATGAATGCCTAAAGCAATCCGACATTTTTTTTAAAACAAGTTCACAATTTAACTTTTACCACATGACAAGTTTTACTAGTTCCCATATAACTTTTGTTGTATAATAAGTTTGCTTTTATTATTATTTTTTTTATTGGATTAGACATACCAAATGATCTATATGTAAAAGGTTCTAATTGAAACAACTCTACTTCAAACAAATCTGTTTGAATCAGCTCTATTTCAAACAGATTAAGAATCGCCAAACAAGACCTAAATCTATTTGTGGGGCCTCCTTTCAAAGATCAAAGCCATTCACATGATATATTAATCTATTCTAAAACTAATATACCCAACCCAAATTCAACTTTCAGCAGAGCGACAGTGACAATCATGTTGACCAAAATGTGACAGCACTAGCGAATTATTGTTTTCAGCAAAATCACAATGTTTCAAATAATAGGGCCACCTTTTAGGGATCCAAATATTCCAGTTGATGTGTAGTTGGTTTATTATAAATCACCAAAGTTTAATTATCTTTTATTTATTTTATGCTTCCGATAAAACAGTCGATGTTTATCATAATGGGAAAAAATAACCTTGCACATTCATCAAACCAATAATGATAAGAATGGATGGCTTGGGTGTGCATAAGGTAGCTCCTCATTGTGCACAAAGGTTGAGCCTTTCAAAAGAAAGTGACAAACTGAGAGTGAACTTGTCAGATTGCACTACAGTGGCAGAGTATCAACCATTAAGCAATTTATCAGTCCTTCCCTCACAATATGCAGCCAAATTTCATTGTAATTATGTAAAATATAAAATAAATCTCTCTATAATAATTAATCAATAAGAACCAATGCAGGAAAAACATAAATTTAGAGGTGGTTCCATCCATTATATGTTGGAATGCAGCCCTAGACTACCGAAGTTTAGTCAAAACTCGAAATAGAAACAGTGGTCTTTTATCTTGCAATTAAATTAATGAGTTAATCCCCTGAAAGCCCTACCAGTCAACCAGCAAATATAATGTTTTCTACCTCAAAATAACACCAAGTAATCTTGAGTTTACATCTCTATCTTACTCCTAACAAATAGATCTAACTACTGATAACAGATTTTCTGGAAATGGCACCTGCACACTTAAGCAAGCAACAAAGAAAAAGCAGAAGTATGATGCAGGCCAGACTACTGTGCCCCGTCTGAAGGTTTATACCTTAAGGCCCTAGTCCAACAGGACCCAGTAAAAAGGGATCTCCAGCGAGAATATCTTCCTATTTTGCAGATTTCCTGATTTTTCTAGGTTTCACAATTTTTAGTAATAGCTATATTTAGAGCTAATTGTAGGGAAGTTTTATTATCCTGAAGTTGTTTCCGAAATGTGTTGGTTTTTATCGTCTTATAAGGGTTGTAATGCCTTTCAATAGAGAACACAGATGAATGAAATTGATTTTTTCCCTATTGATAGTGCTTCTTGTCTTTGGTGTGAGACCTAGACATTCTAACTCTAAGCCATTTGGCTTGGAGATCCTACAGGCACATGGACATGAAGGTCTTCATTGACTGGATTACAACACTAGATGATTATTTTGACTAGTACAATATGGATGGAGGCAAGTGCGTTTCCTTCATAAAGATGAAGATGAAGGGCGCAACACTCATTTGGTGCCAAAGCGTTGATGAAATAATGCCAATCACAGGGGACTTCCTATTGACACATGGGAAGAGATGAAGGAAAATCTTGAAGACAAATACTTGCCAATTTACTATGTCGATTCCCTCTTTGATCAACTAGTTGATTATAGGCAAGGGACCTCTATGTGGATGACTACACAGAAAGGTTCCATGATCTCATGGTACGAACCAAAGTGTCAGAGACAGATTGTTAAGCTATTACCAAGTACAAGCGAGAACTACATCAATGGATCCAAAGTGAATTGACTACCCTTAAGTTTCACAGCATTGATGAAGTCCATCGCATGGCACTCTGCGTCGAAAATCAATTTTGGCATCTGCATCCACGGAGTTTCGAAGAGCCTTTTCATAGGCGAAACTCTACTATGGCCTATCAGCGGGTTGCACCTTCACAAAACTCCAGCTGGCAAGCTCCACAACAAAATTTCAATAGGCAAGCCCCACCTCAAATGCAAGCAAGGACTCCTCCAAATTATGCCAACAAACAAAAGAATGTTGTCAATCCTTTGTGACAAAGGCAGGACATTGACTACAAAGGCAAAGGACATTATGCTTCTGAGTGCCCAGGTACGAAGAACCTTCGTTATGCACAACATATAAAGATGCCTATGAATTGGAGCATGTTGACGAATTGAAACTCCGTATGAATAGCCTAAATCTCAACCTGAGTAAGAATATCATTCTTTCTATCAAGCTGAAACAGAAGGACAAACATTATTCATTCACCGCCTCTTCATCACCATTGGAAAGGAAGCCAAAGATTGGAGGCAAACCACTATGTTTTGCTCCATGGAAAAATGTTGCGACAAATTGTGCAATCTCTTCATTGATGGCGGATGCGAGATGAACGTGGTATCCCAAGTGGTAATTGACAAAATGAAGCTGGCAACAGAGAAACATTCGAAGCCTTACAACATCTCTTGGATGAATGAAGCAACAATACTGGTAACTAAATGGTGTAAGTAACATTTAAAATTGGTGGTTATGAAAATTCTATTTTGGTGTGATATTATTCCCATGAATGTTACTCATATTTTGTTAGGAAGGCCTTGCTTCTTCCATAACAAGGTCCACAGTGGAGAAGCTAATACTCACATTTCAAGTATAGGGCTGAAAAGTTACTCTTCTCCCACTCAAACCACCAACCGTCCTAGAAAAGCAAACATTATCAATCCCAACAAAGAAAGTTGTCCAAAAGTTAGATTCTTACATTCTCTCTATGTGGAAATTTGAAATAGAAAGCAAAGAACAAGGAGTCATCTATGCTCTTGTCCCAAAAGAATTCAAAGAGGCAGACAATAAGAAATAAGTTCGTACATCAGTAAAGATCAACCCTTTGCTCCATGAATTTAAAGACCCGATTTCAACAGAACTTCCTAAGAGGTACTGCCTATGAGGGGCATCCAACATGCTACTGATTCAATCCTTGGTTCCTCACTTCCTAATTTACATGCTTATCACATGTGACCTACTGATCATGCAGAATTGAGAAGACATGTCGAAGAACTCCTCCAAAAGGGTTATATTCGAGAAAACATGAGTCCTTGTGTAGTTCCAATGCTCCTAATGCCCAAGAAAGATGGCTCTTGGCGAATGTGTGTCGACAGCCGAGCAATCAACAAGATCACCATTAAATATCGATTTCCGATATCTCAGGTGAACAACATGGTTGATATGATGGCCGGATCATCAGTCTTCTCCAACATTGATCTCAGGAGAGGATATCATCAAATCCGTATTCGGCAAGGAGATGAATGGAAGACAACATTCAAAACTAAGAATGGATTGTACGAATAGTTGGTCGTGCCATTCAATTTATCCAATGCTCCTAGCACTATTATGAAAGTGATGGCATAGCTTCTACTGCCTTTCCTCGACAAATTGTTGTGGTGTACTTCGATGATATATTGATCCAAGTACAAATCAAAGAAGGCACATCTTGATCATCTAAGGTATGCCATGAGAGAACTTCAAAATAAAATTTTTTACATTTAATTTAAATAAGTGTACATTTTTGAGTTCCAAGGTTATTTGCTAGGGATTTGCTGTATTAGCAAGGGGTAGAAGTTGATCCAAAGAAAAACAAAGTAATCATAGATTGGCCCCTTCCTAAAACTACCTACGAAGTACGGAGTTATCATGAATTGGCCACTTTTTATAGAAGGTTGATTCGTAATTTCAACACTATTATGACTCTTATAACAGATTGCGTGAAAAAAGAAGATTATATTTGGACCTAGGTAGCCACTTGAGCATTTGAATAGATTAAGCAACAAATGACCATGGCACCTATTTTAAAGCTTTTAAACTTTGACAAGGACTTCAAAGTCAGTTGTGATACTTCACAAGTAGGTATATGGCAAAGTATTGAGTCATGACATACATCTAGTTGCCTACTTTAGTGAAAAGTTGAATGACTCTCGCAAGAAGTATCTGCCTTATGATCTGGAATTTTATGTAGTAGTACAAGCTCTTCATAATTAGCATCACTATTTGATCAGAAAGAATCTGTGCTATATTCCAACCATGAAGCTTTGCAACATATGAATTTACAAAAGAAGACGAACTCTAATTGTGTCAAATGGAGTGCATATTTACAATAGATCACATTTGTCTTGTGTCATAAGTCAGGCACGGAACTTTAGATGTATGTACAAAGATCTACTCAATGGTGAGCTTTCTGAACATCCAAAGTAATCTATTCATAATGGCTTTCTCTTTCGTGGATATTAGCTACACTTACCAGTTGCATCTATACACGAACATATCCTACGATAGTTACATGGAGGCAGATGAAGTGGACATCTAGGGCATGACAAGACATTGGCACTTGTTGAAGATTGCTTTTTTGGCCCCACTTGAAAATATGTGTTGCTAGAATTTGTGAACTATGCAGAGTATGCTAGCTTGCAAAGGGTGCATTTGATTATATCAGCCCATTCCTATTCCACATTAGCCTTTGCAAGATCTAAACATTGATTTTGTCTTGAGCCTACCAAAAGCAACATAGAAGGTAGATTCTATTTTTGTTTTGTGGATAGATTTTCCAAGATGGCACATTTGATACCATGTTCTAACACAAGATATGCAAGGACGGTTTCCACTTTTTTCTTCAAAGAGATTGTTCGTTTGCATTATCTTCCTACAATTATAGTGTTTGATAGAGATACTAAGTTCATGACTTTATTTTGTTTTTTTTTTTTTTTGGAAGACTTTATGGCATATGATGCACATAAAGCTTCAGTATTCAACAGCCTACCATCAGCAAACCGATGGTTAAAAAGTGGTCATCAACTGGAGCTTGAGAAATCTTCTTCGATGTCTCAAAGGAGAACACATCCCTTCATCGGATCTTATTTTGCCCATGGTGGAGTTTGCCTAGAACTCCGTCAATAGAGCAGCAGGAAGAGTTCCATTTGAGGTTGTCACAGGAGTCAAGCACCATCTTCCCATTGATCTGTCCCCTTACCAATTGAAGCCATGGTTAGTCAAGAAGCTGAAAAATTTGCAAGGCACATGAAGGACATTCATGATGAGGTCCACCAACTGATTGCCATTAAGTAATGAGAACTATATATAGCATGCAAACACTCGAAGACGCCAAGTCAAATTTGATGAAGGAGATATGATCATGGTTCATTTGAAACCCAAACGGTTCCCCACAGGTACTCACAAGAAGCTACATCCAAGAAGCACAGGTCCGTTCAAGATGCTTTAAAAAAATCAGCCCCAATGCTTATGTGCTCGATCTTCCTCCAAACATGCATATCAGTTTCATATTCAATGTCGAAGATATCATGATTTATCATGGACCTTATCAAGATGAATCCTGATGTAGGACAAGGATGATTACCCAAAATGATGTGATTTGAAGATAAAGGAAATAATTAACAATTATGAATAAATCACTTAAATTAATGCGAAGCACACCATTCCATTCAAATTCAATGTAGGTAATTATGAAATGATCCACGCCTTTCCAAGTCTTGCAATTAGGCCTCTCAAAGATTGAGAGAAGGATCAAATGGATGGTTAAAACATCCACTTGTCTAGGGAATCACCAATTTTATTGAGAAAACTGCAGCCATTGAGGATTTGAATAAAGGATTTGGCTCAACAAGTTGCCAATTGATTATGTAGCAGGGCAATGGGCAATAATATAAAATTCAGATTTGAAACATCAATTACCACAACATAATTGGCTCAAATAAAACTCAGAATTATAATTTTAAAGAAATCTAGGGCTGACGGAACAACTGGGGCAATAAAATGGGAATAATTTGGGTAAATAATGGCTACCGGCCAATGGTGAGAGAGGTGGGAGATGGATGGCAAGGATGGATGATTAGGGATGTTGTCGGCTAATAGTTTTGTGGCTGGATCTGAGTTTAGGAAAGGGTAATAAGAGTGGATGATCATTTGGATGGTGGATCGGGTGTAGATCTAGGATTCTAGTTGTGTACTAGATCTAGATCTAGGGTTATGGTGTTACTGCAGTAAATAATGGAAAAGAAGAAACATGTGGGAGAAATTCCTTGTTGAAGATGAAAATAACCTTGGCCTCATGCCAAACTCCCCATCGAAAGCGAGGAAGAAGTACTTGCGAGAGTTCTCACAAAGGCTTTCAAGAATAAAGGTTTCATTCATTCAATATGGAATAATGGCTTCTCCCACAGGAGTCACAATCTTACAAGAGAAGAGAATAACAACCTAACCTTTGATGGTTTAGATTCAAACATCTAATAAGAGATCTCATCTAAGATATGAGATAAAATAAAATAAAACAAAATAAATGTCGACAAAGAGGAGGAGAAACAAAGCTGCCATAGGCTTGGGGCTTTGCGTGCATGGGCTTGCCCACAAATCCCAAAGCATGGGTTTAAGTTGCAGGCCCACTCTCTTGGACCCCCTTTTATATTTCTTCAATTGTAACTCTTTTAGCCCCTCAAATCCTTTTAAATCCTGTAAATTTGTAACAATTCTTCCCTAATGGACATCTCAGTGTGGAGCTGATTGCTGCAAGAGGCCTTTCACTAGCTGTTCATCGAATCCAATGGTAGATCCTTACTTAAATTTAGATTCAACGGTGGATCTTCTTGATTTTGATGGATTACGCCCAAGAAAGGCTAATCCATTCGAAATTGGCTCCATTTGGTTTGTTCTTCTTATGCCATTGCATTCGATAAACTTTAAATATTTTGGATTGATGTCCCCATCAAATCCTTTGAAGAACAAACTCTAAGGCTTCCCATCAACCCACCTCCTCAAGAAGAAATCGAAGATGTCTATGATGAGCAATTAGTTTCCGCAAAGAATGACGAGTTTCACAAGTTTTTGGTCAAGTGGAAAGTAAAACCTTTCTCAGAGAATGCATAGATCGCCACCGCAGACTTTCAAAGGCTCAACCTGGATTAGTAGTACCAAGGTTTATAAAATCTGATTCAAGACCTGACCCAGTTAGAGCTAAGTTCGAGTCAACACGGCTGAGTCCTATAGAACTCGGCCAAGACGCATGATTCGAGTTCAAGTCCATGTAACTCAACTCAATATAGTCGACTCGGACTTGGTCGATATTTTAAATAATTTGTAAGAGAGTTACCAAGCTGACAACTCACCATAATCGAGTTTCTCCAAGCTGAGGAGAGCTGATGCAGGCCAAACCATTGGGCCCTGTCTGAACGTATATGCCCTAAGGCACAAGTCCAACAAGGCCCAATAATGAAGGATTGGATCTATGGGTTCACAACAACCCGTTGGGATTGGATTGTTGTATGGAGGGTTATATATCTATAGATAATAAATAGATAGATAAAGCCATTAAACTTGTGGACTACGGATCAAGGGGTTCAGGGCATCAGATTGACTTGAAATCTGATATTTGGGATGGTGCCACATGGATTTCCATCCCCCAACCCCATGAGTAGAATCCACCTTGCATGTTACCACGTGCGGTGGATGTATAAATAGTTCGTGCTCTCCTGTGGATGGTGAATGTGGATAGTGTTATTGGGCCACAACAATCATGAGGAGGTGGGAGACCAAAAGATCCTAACGAGACCTACGCATGCGCAAAATTTCAAGACCATTTGCCCATCCTAACCCCTTGATCCATGGACCTTAAGTTTAATGATTTTAAAAGGCAACAATTTTTCAAAGATGAGTGCCAAACCCACCTTATGGAAATTCAAGAGATAGGGAGAGGTAGTGAGGGCGAGGTTTTGGATTGATTATAGGGGGCTCCAAATGCCTAAAAAAGAGGGGTCCACACAATTACTCCCTTGGGGACTATCTATAGAGATTAGGCCTCTCAAGAGAAGGCCCAAATCAGTTAGGCTTAGAAAAGGCCCAAACCAGTCTTAAAGGATATCACATGATATCCTCTAACATAAATGAACTGTCGGTGCATATACCTATACATACTAATTTTGTAGCCCATTAGATCTTTTACATTTATTCTTAGAATGTAATCAAGCTATGACAGATTATGAATGATTGTAATCAGCCCTAAATTGGGTCATCTATATCTTATAAAAAGAGGGTCGATTCCCACATTGGGTATCACCAATATTCTGCAATTCTTCTTCTTCACATTTCATACTATCAAGCTTATGTGAGATGAGCCTACATGGTATCAGAGCTGGGCTTCTGCATCAAGGAGAATTATCTCTAGATGGCTTTAGTCGATTTATATTGAAGTTTCTGCATCTCAGAACATCCCAGCATAGGAATGTCTTTGCAGTATCCAACCAAACATCAATGGGCCCCATCTGCACGACTGCAACTGCACCCAAAGAATACATAACAAAGGTCGCCCATTTATCTTTGGATTTATAAGCATTTTTTCAAAATTTTTCAGCCTCAATGGGTCTATCTTCTAACCATTTTTCTAGTTCAACAGTTTCTTGGAACAGTTTTCTGCCTCCTCATCAGAACCACATCCAACCATTGGATGCTCCTGGTTCTTTGCTATATTGGAGCAAAATTACGTCAACTTCATAACCTGAAAGGCTGATCAACCTACCAGATCCATTTGTGGACAGATCTGGTCATTCTATCCTAAAATTTTGGACGCCAGGCACTGTATTTTGCTATTTTTTTCTAGGTTGCAACAGTAACCTGTTCTTTTCCATTACTTCTTTGCTGCTTCTCTGAACTTGTTTTCACAATTGTTTGTTCTAAATCATATAAACAAAATAGACATAATTCCTGTTAAACTAGATGGTACCAATTATATGAGTTGGTCCTTCCATCTCAAAAACTTCGTGGAAGGACAAGGGTTGCTTGGATACCTTGATGGCACCAATCTTAGCACCAACAGCAGCAATAGGTAAGGATGCCTCTGGCTCAGATGCAAGAATCCTTGCTTCTTGGAACCAACACAATGCGAAAGTTGTCACTTTGATCCTCAATTCAGTGAATTCATCAATCTCTTTGGCACTTCAGGCCTACACAAAGGCCTCTGACATGTGGATTCATTATCTCTACCAACAAGCCAACAAAGCAAGACGATTCCACTTGGACACTGATGTGGCCAAATACAGTCAGGCTGATAAGACAGTCCATCAATACTACAGTGGATTCCTTACCCTCTGAATTGAGAAAGATCAAATATTGCTTCATTCAGTCTCCGCAGAATTTCTTCCACGGGCTCTTAAACTGCAAGAGGAACTACACGTTAGCCAATTTCTCATGAACCTACGCCCAGACTTTGAACCCGTTCGTGCTACTCTAATGAGCCAGGAGACATTCCTGGATCTAAACACTTGTGTTCAGGAGGTTCTCAGGGAAGAGATCAGGCTTAAGTCTACACAGTCACTGACTCATCATCATCATCAAAGCTTTATCCCAACCATGTTAGGGTTGGCTACATGAATTCTATTTATCCATTCCGTTCTATTTTGAGCTAAATCTTTCGATAAGTGCAACTTCTTCAAATCTGAATTAATGACTTCCATCCATGTTTTCTTCGGCCTACCCCCACCTCTTGATGGACCCTCTACCTGTATATCCAAACTTTTTCTCACCGGTGCCATTACTGGCCTACGCTCAACATGCTCAAACCATCTTAAACGAGTTTCTCTAATATTATCTCCTATTGGTGCTACCCCTAAATGTTCTCGAAAGCGCTCATTTCTAATTTTATCTTTCCTAGTTTTACCACACATCCACCTAAGCATTCTCATTTCCGCTACATCCATCTTATGAATATGTGTCTTCTTAATTGGCCAACATTCTACTCCATATGTCATAGCTGGTCTAACCACTGTCCTGTAAAATTTTCCCTTCAATTTTGTTGGTATTTGTCTATCACAAAGTACTCCCGAAGCTAGTCTCCACTTCAGCCATCCAGCTCTTATCCTATGCTCCACATCTTCGTCAATCTCCCCATCCTTACTAATCATCGAGCCTAGGTACCGAAAAGAATCTTTACGTGGTATCTCATGAGTTTCAATTTTGACAGTGGTTTCAACACTTTGTATATGTCCACTGAAATTGCAATCCATATATTCTGTCTTTGTATGACTTATTTTAAAACCTCTAGATTCTAATGCCCTCCGCTACATCCTCTACACAGTCACTGACTAATGAACCAAAAGTTTTTTTTTTCACAAATCAAGAACCAACCTTGGTTGATGAGGCTGCCTCCTTACTGCAAAAGGTCAGAAACCTCAATGTCATGAATGCAAGAAATATGGACACAACTCGGGATTGTCGCCATAAATTATTTTGCAATTATTGCAAGCAAAATGGGCATGTCATCTTAGATTGTACGTGGCAACCTCAGAAGAAACTAGAACAAACTCCTAAACGTGGCCCAACTAGCACTCAGCATACTGCTCTAGCCTTGACAATGAACAAGTCACCATGACAAATTCTCAGCTTCGAGAACTGATAAATTCTTTAGTCACCTCAGTGTTTGCATCTATGGGTATTAATGGTCTATGTTCTTCTAATACTGCTTTTCATGCATTTCATTCTACCTTTTCTGTATCTTCAAACTCATCTAATTGGTTCATAAACTCAGGAGCTTCCAACCATATGACATCTGTGAAAAAAAGTCTACAAGAAGCTCAGTCTTATGTCGGAAATGACACTATAACCATGATAAATGGTAACCAACTAGCCATTTCTAGCATAGGCTCCTTGCAATTTCCAACATCATCTGATAAATCCTTTGTCCTTAATAATGTTTACTTTGTTCCACACCTTCTACAAACTTAATTTCAATTGGACAACTTATTGATTGTGGCTATCTTGTTAACTTCTCTCCCATTAGTTCTGTGATTTAGGAATGGCAAACTGGAAAAGTGATTAGGACGGGGAGTAAGCATGGTAGACTGCTTCTTCTGGACACTAGACATAGTACCCTTTTTGTTTCCTCCATGAATGCTTTGAATAATGTGTGGACCAATGATCGTTTGATTTCTTTGTTTAGACTTGGGTGATTGGACAAATCTATTAATAATAAAATTATTTCTATTTTTGCAAATTCTAAATTTGAATCATGCTATTTGAGCAAAAGTCATGTGTTTACTTTTCCTATTCATTACTCCAGTGCTACTTAGACTTTTGATATGGTTCATATAGATGTTTGGGGAATTCTTCCTCACTTGAGTCTGAATGGGTACAAATACTATGTTAGCTTTATTGATGTTCATTGTAGGTATACTTGGATTTATTTTTTAAAATCTAAAGCCGATGTATTTTCCACCTATACAAAATTTTATCATATCGTAGACACCCAATTTCAAACTCAAATCAAAGTGATTTGCTCTAGCTCTAGTGGTGAATACACAACTTTGGCATTCTCATCATTTTTATCTGAAAAAGGCATAATTCATCAAAAATTGCGTCCACACATACCACAACAGAATAGCATCGCTGAAAGGAAATATAGGCACATTCTAGAGACTGTTTGTACCTTACTTGTAGAAGCATTAGTGCCTCCACAGTTTTGGTGTGAAATAGCCCACACGGCGGAACACATCATCAACCGCTTACCATCCTCCATCCTAAATAAAACTTCTCCATATAAATGTCTCTTTGGTTCACCATCCTATGATCGGATTTTTGGTTGCCTTCGCTTTATTCATCTTCCTTCCATTGAAAGAAACAAACTCTCTCCACGAGCCCCCAAATGCATGTTCTTGGGATATAGTGATGAGAATAAGAGATTCATATGCTATGACCCTAAAGAAAAAAGAATTCTCATATCACGTAATGTTGTGTTCTTAGAACACATCCCCTTCTATTCCCTTCATGCTGAAAAACATCAAGTACAGGTCTCCTACCTTCCAAAATTTCTGGAAGCATTACCCCTTCCCCCACCTATTACACAAGTCTATGCAAGGCGTCCAAAACCCACACCAATATTTTCAGCTCTTGCATCCCCAAGTATCAATTCTTCCTCTACTTCGAAATTACGACACTCTAGTTGCCTACCTGTGCCACCTGACAAATGTGGTTATCCTGCTCTTCTCACTTCCTTAGATCCTATTCTAGTTCCCACTTCCTATTCACATGCCTCAAAAATACCCAACTGGTGTGATGCAATGAATAAAGAATTATTAGCTATTGAATCTAATTCTACATGAGATCTTGTTCCCATTTCGCCAAATGCCTCCATTATTGGTAGTAAATGGTTTTATTCTCTCAAGGTTCGTTTTGACGGGAGCCTGGATAGGTAGAAAGCACAACTTGTTGCACAAAGATACAAGTAAGAATATGGGATTGACTATGAGGAAATCTTTGCGCCAGTTGCAAAAATGACAATTGCACGTTGTTTGCTCAGTATTGTTGTTGTCCAAAATTGGCTACTCTAGCAAATAAACGTAACGAATGCCTTCTTACATGGGGACCTTCAAGAAACAGTATTTATGAGACTACCACCAGGATATGCTTGTGCTCCGAAACATGTCCGCAAATTGAAGAAATCACTATATGGTCTCAAACAGGCCCCTCATGATTGGTCTGAGAAATTTCAATCAACTATTCTTCAAGCAAAATTCCACCAAAGTCCAAATGATAAGCTCTTTATTCTTTGAATGTACCTTTCATGGCTGTACTATTCCGCTGATATATGTGGATGACTTGATTATTGGTGGAAAATGTGTGACTAGAATATCGAAACTTGAGACTTCTCTTATGAGATCCTTCAAAATGAAAGATCTTGGGTGCTTAACTTACTTCCTTGGCTTGGAAATCTCTTGAATGAAGGCATTCATGTGAGTCAATCAAAATTTACTGCAGATTTAGTTAAATCCGCTCATCTTGAAAATGCAAAGCCATTTGACACAATTCTAGAGCTCAATGTCAAAATTGGGAAAGATGATGAAATCCCCTGAAGGATCCAATACTCTTTCAACGTCCCGTAGGGACCCTGCTTCACCTTACAATTACTCAGCTGGAAATATCTCACGTTGCACACACAGTCAGTCAGTTCATAAGTAATCCTCATAAGCCACATCTACATGTAGTATATCGTACCCTACGGTACACAAAAGGCACTCTTAATCGTGGTCTATTCTACTCTACCACCAATTCATTCAATTACAGGCCTACACTAATACTGATTGGACTAATTGTCCAAATACCTTCCATTCCACTACAGGGTGGTACATGTTTATGGGAAACTCTCTCATATTATGGAAATGTAAGATACAACTTACTCCTTCCAAATCATCCGCACAGGCTGAGTATCGATCTATGTCTTCAGCAAGCACTGAAATTGTATGGCTTCGTCGATTATTTACAGAATTTGGTGCATTTCCTTTTAATCCAACTCCACTTTATGTGGACAATACTAGCACTATTCGCATTGCCAAGCATACCGTCTTTCATGAAAGGACTAAGCATATTGAGATTGATTGTCATTTCATTCGGCAACAAGTTGTCTTTGATATCGTCCATTTGCCTTATGTCTCCTCTCATGATCAATTGGCGGATGGCTTCACCAAAGCACTCCCTCGTGATCGTCACAACTATCTCTGTTCCAAATTGTTGCTCTATTCTAACCTGCATCAATTTGAGAAGGAGTATAGAGATCAAGCCTCTCACGAAAAGGCCCAAATTAGTTAGGCCCAGAGAAGGCCCAAACCAGTCTCAAACGATATCACTCACGTGATATCCTTTATGATAACAATCAACATGGACTGTCTGTGAATATATGTAACGCCCCACCCTTCACACATGCATGATATTGTCCGCTTTGGCCCATGGGCCTCACGGTTTTGTTTCTGGTGGGCCTCAACCCACCAAAAGGCCTCATGCAAGGTAAAGGTGCAAGCTCTATATATAAACCCATTCACTTTCCTCTCTATAGTCGATGTGGAATTCCAGGATGTCACAATCCACCCCCCTTAGGGCTGCACGTCCTGTGCAGTAGCCTACCAGTTCTTGTAGCCTGCCAGCCCTCTTGGCCCACCCACATGGAAACCCGCCCACTTGCACCAAGCCACGGCAGCAGCCCACACTCGAACTAGTCGAGAGTCGGCTCTGATACCATTTGTAACACCCCACCCTTCACACATGTGTGAAGGGTGGGGCGTGACAAATGGTATCAGAGCAGGGGATGACTCTCCTCTGAGTGGTGGGAGAGGACTGCTCGACTCCTGCCCTCCACAAATAGGGGGGAACGAAGGAGGAGGAACGAAGTCCCACATCACTAATGAGGCCATCTTCGGTCCGACATTGTTCGAGATATGTGGATATGGGGACATATCCGGTGGAAGCTGGTGGGCCTGTAATGACCCAGTTCTAAAGTACATTTGAATGAAAGAATATAAGTAATAATCTGTTCTAAACTATTAAGGTGCCTTTTGGGGACAAAACCGTGAGGACTTTCATAAAAACTATAAAGTTAAGCGTGCTCGAGTCAGAGCAATTTCAGGATGGGTGACCTCCTGGGAAGTCCAAAGCGGACAATACCTCGATGGTGCGGGGCGGGTTGTTACAAATGGTATCAGAGCCAACTCTCGACTAGTTCGAGTGTGGGCCCCCGCCCATGTGGGCGGGCCAAGAGGGCTGGCAGGCTACAGGAACTGGCAGGCTACTGCACAGGACGTGCAGCCCTAAGGGGGGTGGATTGTGACATCCTGGAATTCCACATCGACCATAGAGAGGAAAGTGAATGGGTTTATATATAGAGCTTGCACCCTTACTTTGCATGAGGCCTTTTAATGGGTTGAGGCCCACCAGAAACAAAACCGTGAGGCCCATGGGCCAAAGCGGACAATATTATGCATGTATGAAGGGTGGGGCGTGACAATATACCTATACATACTAATTTTGTAGCCTGTTAGATCTTTTACAATTATTCTTAGAATGTAATTAAACAATGATAGATTATGATTGATTGTAATCAGCCCTAAATTGGGTCATCTATATCTTACAAAAGGAAGGTTGATTCCCACATTGGGTATCACCAATATTCTGCAATTTTTCTTCTTCTTCTTCATGTTTCATACTATCAAGCTTATGTGAGATAAGCTTACATCATCTCCATTAGAGTTGTGTGTGTGTTTAATGGACAATGATTTGCTAAGAAACATGCTCAATATTACTCGATCATGCCTCCTTTGGGACCCACCTAGATGCATCAGAAACCTTTTTTTTTTTTTTTGTGGGTGGGTTAGTTGGGGGGCATTGGGAAAGTTCTAATCTCTCCCCACATTTAAAAAAAAAGTGTACTAGTTAGTAAATATTTTAATATTATGTGAAACTTATGCAAATGTCATTAATAAAAAAAAAGCATGGACATCAAATCAGTTCATCATGATCTCCTTCCTTTACTTCTTTTCTTTGTTTTACTCCTTTTTTCTTTAATGTACTTCAGATCCCTAACCATGCTTTACGATAACTGCTGTAGCGGTACGTATTAGGTGATATGTACCAATATTTTGATATCTCTCAATCTAAGTAGAAGCAGCCACCCGGTGGTTATCCCTAAAATATAGGTTGAGATATTTTTTAAATATTAATACAGACCGATATCATTTTCAAAATATTGATGAACACTAAACCCTTTCTTTCCCTCTTTTCTTCCATTCTTTTTCACTCCAAGCCTAAGACTAAGCAACAAGAGACCCCATTTCATCTTCTCTAACCTTCTTTTTAACCATTTCTCATCGAAATCTCAAAATTTGAGTGGATTTCATTATGGCAAAATTGAAGAACTCAACCAAGTGACTTTAGGTAAGCATTTTGAGCTTTTTTTAAAGTTATTTTTCCAAGTTTCTTTCCCAAAATGGCTTAGTTTATGGAAATATGTTTTACATAAAGTTTTGGAGCAAATCATCAATATTTTGAGCACTTTTTCCCTTTTTCTAAATTTTTAATTATTTTTACAAAATTTTTTATGTTTTCAGAGAAAAAGAAATAAATGCAATCAAGGCCTCACAATGACCTAGAGTTGGTTGTAGACCCTTAGTTTCTCTTAGATCTAAGGACTGGGAGCCTAAATCTAAAAATTTTGTTTTTGTATATTTGGAGCATTTTTTTTTATAGATCTACTGAATTTGAGCCTAAATCATAGTTTCTCTTAGATCTAGTTTTTCTCATTGCTCCTTAATTTCATGAAAATTTTCTCATCTGCACATGCTCGTGGGCGAGCATGCATCTTGGACCGTCATAAAAGGTGGGAACCCCTAACCCAATTTCACCAGCCCCGCATGATGAACAACACCGATGTATGGTGCGCAGGAGCAAATCATCCCTCATTGTTAATATTATTTAATTTTTCATTAAGTAAATTGTTATAACTTGTAAGCTCTAACATGTTTGTAAGCTACAAGTTACTTGCTACTTTGGTACTTAACTAAAGTTTAATATTACTAGTATCTGACCATTCTAGTGCTTTTTAACATATACAAGCAAATCTATCATTAAATTTGACCAAACTTTGAATAATTTCTGACAAAACAGTAATACAAGATCTTATGACTTATATTTTGGTTTTGTAGAACATTGTTGTCTTCTAGTTTTCAATATTCTGATTTTTTTTGGATAATTTTTAAATTTTTTTGGGTCAAAAAAAGTTCACAATGTCAATGTGACGTGATGCTAGATGCAACCATGACTTTGAACCATGACCACCCAAATGGATCCTTCAATAGTGAATATATGATTTTTAGCTCATTCACACAAAGAAAAGTACTCCAATTTATAACAATATGTGCCATTTTTATATATTATAAAACTATATTTTCTAGGATGATATACCAATGGGTGATATGTTCAGCAGAATTTGATGGTGTTTTGTTGGATGGGCCAAATAGATCTTGGGTGGCTCATTTTCAAGGTGGGGGCATCTCCAAAGATGTGCGAAAAATTCCTCGGAATCCTCCTCCTAGCCTTATGAAACTGAATTTTGATGGCAGTTTTTTTTGGCATCTTAATTTGGGAGGTATAGGGGGTATTATTTATGACTCTTCAGGGTTGATTCTCAAAATTTTTTGGGGACCAGTGAGTTGTTTGGACTCAAATGAGGCGGAGGTAGATGCTCTGTTAATTGGTTGCCGCAAATTAAAGAAGTTGGGAGGTCCTAATGCTATCATAGAAGGAGATTCCTTTTCAGCAATTCAAGGGGGCTCGGATCGGTCTTCATATCCTTGGCTCTTGGAAGGCTTGATTGAGGAAATTATAGATATATTGGATCAGCTAAGACTGTCTTTTCATCATTTTCTTTGCGAGACAAATTATGATGCAGATGGGCTATCAGAGAAGAGAATGCACTGCCTTTCTATTTCTTTTGTTGGTTAGATTTTTGTTGTTGTATGTTATTTTCTACTTTTTCTTTGTATCTCTTTTCTTTTTGTTATGAAATAAAATTTACCATTATAAATAAAAAATAAAAAAAATCTAGGATGATGAGAATTGGAGAAATAATCCTCTTAACCAGGAAATTTCAAATCTCAATTTGGGGAGTTGTAATGTAAACACATTTTGGGAATAGAGCGCTAGCCTTGTGGATAAGGCGCCCGCTCCCATAGCTCCCACCAAGTTTCGAACCTTGATGAGAGCCCTTTACTTCCTATTTCCTGGCCATTGGGCCAGCCAAGCAAAAAAAAGTAAACACATTTTTAGTGCTTACCATTAAATTTTGGAACTAAATGAAACTACGACAAGTGGGAGTTGCAAACATGGCATAGTACATGTATAGACCTCCAATCAATTTTCTCTAAATAAGAACTTAAAAAATAAGTAGGTACCTTTCTTCGAGGTGCTAATTTTGGAGGGTCTAGTATAACTAAATCCCATGACTCATTCCTTGAAACGGCATCTTTCATAAACTCAGTTGCATCTTCTCTTGAAAACGATATTTTTCTTGGATCCAAGTTGTTAAGAAGGATATTTTCTTTTGCAAGCTCCAAAGCACGCACTGAGGTATCAATGCCTAGAAAATAATGATTTCAATTATTAAATGTATTCTATAAACTGAAAAAAGCCTACAATCATAGAGGGAGGAATCAATGAGAATTACTTGTTCATCCCATTGGACCCAAGATTATGTATAAATATCACCAAAACTACAAAAAATAGAAGAAATAAGAAATGGATTTAAGAAATTAGCAATAGTTCCAATTACTTCTATGCAAGTATTTTGGTTTCAAGGTGGGATATGGCCTTGACAGAAATAGGGCTGTCTAAGCTAATCCAAGTCATACAATTCTATTTAATTAGCCCTAAAAATGTAAAAAATAATAAATAGATTGAATAGAAAGGTCAAAGAAAACACTTTTCGAAAGGAAAATTGAAGAAAAAAAATTTCTTAGAATTGATACTAGGAGAAAACAAATAATTAAACATTTCATATAAATTTTCATCATTGCAGTCATCAATAGGGTTGGGGTTGTTAATATTAAATCTCTCTCCTCGTAACAGGTCAAAGAAGGAAAAATGAACTGTCAAAAGTAGAAAGAAACCCTTTTCTCAGCATCAAATAAGTCACACTGTCCAAACCAGCCAAAAAATGAGACTTCCCTGAGTTGGGCCAAGTCAAATCAAGTTAGAACTTAGGACTACAACAAGTTGACTCATTTTCAGACATTCTTTGGTTTTACATAGACAAACTTGCTACCACTGTATCACAGTTTTTCATAACATAATTTATTCATATGATTTCTCATCATTCATTTAGGTTAAAGAACAAGAAGTTCTAAGACAAAGACAGCACAAAAGAAAATCTTATTATCTTCAATACTATACCAATCAAATGTAAAAACAGAATTCATATAGCCGACCCCAACATAATTGGGATAAGGCTTTGATGATGATGATGACTATACCAATGACATCTAAAGCACCACCATATGCTGCATTTAGAGCAAATCCACCACTGTAGCAACAAATATCAAGCACTCTCCGACCTTCTGAAATTGATGATATAAAGTAACGGTTTTCACGTTGATCTGCATAAAATCCTGTTTTCTGGCCCTCCAACGAGATTGTATAGGAAATCCCATTTTCCTTAACCTGGAAAGAATCCCTAATGTATTAAGAACATTTAAGCATTTATAATATAAACAAGTACAATAATATTTTTTTTAAAATTGCATCAATAATCTGGCAATGACAGTTTTGGGGCTCTCTTATATAAACATACATAGAACTTCAGTTGACAGATATATCATAAATGGCTTCTACTCAATGTGCTTAATTTTGGTCCTCATTTGTAATTACAATAATTTTCTGGAGTGCTTTTTGATTGGCACATACAAACAAGAAATGAATGAGGGGTAAAATGGCACATACAAACAATAGATGGATGTGTGGTAAAATGGCACATACAAATGATAGATGGCTGTGTGGTAAACCTAGGAAAGAAGGAATAAAAAATGACCTCATTTTGGAGCCTTTAGGGGTAGGAACAATAAGCTAAGAGAGACTCCTTTGAGATGGTTTGAAGATGTTCAATAATGGCCATCAATAATACCAACGAGAAGTTTCTCATGGAGAGGGTTCGCTAAAGAGGAAATGTATGGAAGTAGTAAGGATAGATGTGAAGATGCAAAACCTATCCAAGGATTTGGCCTCAAATAGGCTGCAATGGGAATTCATGTAAGTGACCCCCAACATAGTTGGGACAAGGCTTTGATGATGATGATCAAGGATCAAAATCACAGATGCGGCGGGTGTAGCAACCAGTGGTTGAAAAGCTACGCAACAATTGCGCCGATATGTAGAGGTACAGCAGTGTGAATTTTAAAAGCAGTCAAAAGAATCCAAATCTCATGCAGCAGTCAATCTTGTGTTTTCATAGTGATTTGGAATAAAGACAAGTTTAGAAAAGATTATTATGGAGAACAAGAAGGAAAAAATAGTGTTTTAAAATTAAAAGTGCTTGGCTTTGATAGGTTTTAAACTTTTAATTTTCAAAATAGAATAGTGGCCTCAACTGCTACAGTTGATAATGCGGCTGCTAAGCAATGTAGTGACGACTAATTTGCGCCATGAATTGATTATGATTTGTAATGAGGATAATTTGTGGCAACTTAGTAAATATTGCAAAAACCTCATATTAATAAAATACGTTTGCACAATCTCTTCCAAAAACCTCTTCATTTCTCGTACTCCCTTATTCTTCTTCCTTCTTCCATTCAACTGGTAACCCAAAAAGCTCTCTCTCTAGTTTCTTTTTCCCTTTCCTTCTTTCTCTCGCCTTTTCTTCCTTCCTTTCGTTTCCTCCGTTTAAATTTTAGGGCTACATCTTGACTGGATTATTTAATCTTTTATCAACTAAATTGATTGATTTACTTTATTGCGAATAACCAATGGCTATTTATAGATTAGAACCAAAGACATCAACTCAAATTAGGAAACCTAATCCTAATCATACTAGAAAACCTAATTACATCATAATAGGAAATCCCAATTCACAAGCTGGTACACAGATACTAATGTATCAACTTGAATTAAACACTTTATATCTGCTTTCCGGTGCAACAAATATGATGAGGGACTGTTGGAATTTTCTCCAAACATAACTTTTGATTAACTGATGAAGGAGATTACAACTTCAAGTGCTCCACAAACTCATACCCAACAACAATGTTGATTAAACTGACCTATAGTATGCTGGACAGCATTTATGATGAGCCTAAATGCTACACAACCTTCTAGATGAACACTCACACATATCTTAAATGAGTACATGGCTTTACATTTTTAACTAACTATGGAGTCTTAGAATTTTCTCTTCTTTGACTTAAGAGCTTTTACTAATGAAAAGAAAACACTGGATATTGCAGATCTGAAGCATTGAATAATCTTCCACAGCACCACTCTGATTTGTTCAGAATTAGCATAACTTCTTTTTATTTCGGTTGATGTCTTGCCAAAATGTCCATAATGCTTTGCTGGTTGGTCACTGTCTATCTGTGGGTCCATCTCTGTAGCTTCCAAACTATTGAATTGTGCTAATTGTCGTTTTGATGCATAGTTTTTATCTTCACAAGCAGGTAGGCAAAAACAGATTAACAGTTGAAATCCAAATGAGTCCAGAATCTTGGAAGACTATGTTGAGTGTCGATTTTGGTCAAAGTCTGACTGGTTGACCTACAGACATGGCATTGTTAACTCCTGTGATTACTATTGGATAGGCTGTAAGTCAGATTGACCTGAGACTAACTAAGGCATAACCCAAGAAAAACTTTTATTAAGTTGGATGGGTCAGTCTCTCTCTCTCTCTCTCTCTCTCTCTCTCTCTCTCTCTCTCTCTCTCTCTCTCTCTCTCCACTTTCTTTTTCCTTTCCGTCTTCTTTCTCTCCATTTGTCTTCCCTCCTTCCGTTCCTTCCTCACCCAACAACTTTCTTTATTCCCTTACAACTAGAGCTGATGTCATTCACTACATGGCTGATTTTGCACATTAAAAGTATTGTAAAGAAGGTTGGATACGGAAAGGACGAGTTCATGTTAGGATTAGATTTGATTTGGGTTATATTACGCTAATGCTTTTTTTGTGAATAGGCTTCCTATTATGGATGTGATTGGGCTCGCTCTTGTGATTAGATTTCCTATTATTACTTGATTAGGTTTCTTATTATGGATGTGATCAAATTTCCTATTTTGAGTAATTATATTCTTATAAGTGGCCGTTGGCTTATTCCTAAAAAAACCACCACAGACTTTAATGCCTATAGCGTGGCTATCATGTTCATGTGGGCTCCAATGATGGTTACGGATTGTTAGATTTTTAAATGACAACAGCTTATATTTCCTAGAAACCCTAAATCTTCTAATTTCCACTAGATGTGTGGATTTGCATGATATACAAGATTTGGTTTATACTTCCAGTTACTTTGATCAAATGACTATTTGGGAAACATATTGTTGATTTTAAGAAGATGCAATTAATTGGTTCCACAAGGAGAAATATTTTGTTGGTGCTTCTATCGTTTTGCGTGTTACTATGTGTAAAGAAAATGGTTGATTGGGCCCAATGGGCCTGGCCCAATGGGACGGGCCCAATGGGACGGGCCCAATAAGCTAGGCCCAAATTGACTCATTCTGGGAGTCAAACCTTGTAGATTACATTGTATCTTTGTGCACCTATTAGAGAGATTTTATTGTTATTTATTTCTGTATTTAGACTGTAGTACAACATATACAGTGTAACAAAGTTAGCAACTTTTGTATATATATTCAGTGCTCGAGGATCCCCTCGGTGAGCATTTTGATTTTCTCCTCAAGTTCTTGTAGATCTCCTGCAAATTGTATGGTTTTGTCATGGTATCAAAGCCACTCCCTGATGCTTAAAGATTGAGGGTCGAGCGTCTGGAACGTGTGTATGCCAGGCCTCAACCGTCTGATTTCTTTGTGGGGCCCATAAGCGACTGATGACTCTGGAGATCACTTCTTCTGGTTCGACCATCTGAGAAGACCCTCTGGTATTTTTGTTTGCATTTTTTTACCTTATTTCTCGTTCGAACGAAAGGATTTTGCAAACGGTTGTATTTTGACGTCTATTTTCATCAGCACAGTTGCTTTTCTCATCCTGTCGTTCGTTTGATTTGGGACTTGTTCTATTGGGTACGAAATACTATTTGTTAGACTCTGCTGTTGCCTGATCTGGTGTTTTGATCGATCTGATTTCATTCATCTTCATTCTCATTCTGAAGTCTGCTCGCCCAGACTGGTCTCTCTCTGCTTTGTTTCTGAATACAGTTTCTGTTGAGTTGTTCATGGCTGAAAAATTGTCAGGAATCAATGTGATCTTCGATGGGATCAACTATGGTTATTGGTCTCATCTCATGACAAATTTTTTGAAGGGGCAAAAACTCTGGAAGTTTATTTCTGTAAAAAAATCATCTCCTGACATCAAAGATACTGCATATGACAAATGGGAGGCCTCAATTGGGAAAATCAACTCATGGATTGCAAATTCAGTTGTCCCATCTATAGGAAATCAATTATCAAAAGTTTCACACCCAAAAGATGCTTGGGATTACTTGGCCCGTCTGCATATACAAACTAATTCTGCTCGTAGATATCAATTAGAATGGGAAATCAAGAATGCTGATCAAGGATCAGATTCTATCCATGACTTCTATATCAAGATGACTGCTTTATGGGATCAGCTGGCATTAATGGAGCCACAGTTTTCATGTACAAATGACTCTGTAACGTTTGAAACATATAGACAGGAGACTAGACTAGTTCAATTCCTCTTGGCCCTCAGACCAGAATATGAGCATGTCAGGGGATTACTACTACATCGATCACCCTTACCACGGGTTGATACTGCCCTATCTGAACTATTAGCAGAGGAACAGACACAAAAAACTCTTGCCAACATGAAAGTTCGAGACACTGATCATGTTCTGAAAGCAACAAAGAGTTAAGCGGCTACCAAAACCACTGTTTCTGCTAATAACCTTTGCAACTATTGTAAAGAACCAGGCCACTGGAAAAAGGAGTGTCCATTGTAGAAAAAGAAAATTCCGAAAAATCAGCGTATGAATCATAAATCAGGACAGTGTCGTCAAACAGCTAGCATGGTACTGACTTTACCTCCTCCACTCTGGATCTATATGATTGATGAAAGGCTTCAACAATTATTGTTGACTACTTCTGGCACGTCGGGTTTGAATTCTGCTGAAACGGCCGCTTCCGCCATGGCTCCACTCACAGGTAAGCTTCAAAATTGGATTTTTGATTCTGGTGCATCCTCTCACATGACTGCAGATACTTCACTTTTTCATACTCGTTGGCCTCCTTCTGCTCCTATGCATATTCACACTGCAAATGGATCCACTTTACCAGTACAATCCATAGGTTCCATTACTTCCACCTCTTCTTCAGGCCTGTTATCCTTACCCAATGTGTTGTGCATACCTGGTCTCTCTCTTAACTTGATCTCCATTAGTCAACTTACAAACTTGGGATATATTGTTATTTTTTATTCTCATGGGTGCATTGTGCAGGATCCTCGCTCAGGGAGCCGGATTGGGACAGGCCGTAGAAATGGGGGCTTGTATCATTTGACGAGTCTTCATGTCCCTTCGATGACCTCTCATGTTGCTTCTGCTGCTTTACAAAATTCTGCCAGTCTATGGCACCTTCGGTTAAGGCATTCATCTAAGAATAAATTAGATATTTTAAGTTTAAATAATTGTCTTGGTAAAGGCAGCATTGGTACTTTTTCTGATTGCATTGATTGTAGGATTTCCAGGCAAACTGTGTTACCTTTTAATAAAAGTGTTCCTATTTCTCATTCACCTTTTGATTTAGTTCATTCTGATTTGTGGGGACCAGCTTCTCAACCTACTAAAGGAGGCTCTCATTATTATGTGTTGTTTGTGGATGATTTCTCTCGATATACCTGGTTATATTTGTTAAAACACAAATCTGATTTTTATGATGCTTATGTTAATTTTGCCAATATGGTGTCCAACCAATTCTCTGCCCAAATTAAAATTCTTCGCGCCGATTCAGGAGGAGAATACCGATCTCACAGATTTCAACAACTTCTTGCTACACATGGAACTCTTGCACAGCTGTCTTGTCCTGACATCCCCCAACAAAATGGCGTTGCAAAGCGAAAACATCGCCATATCATAGAAACTACGCGCTCCATGTTATGTTCCTCATCAATTCCTACTTCCTTTTGGGGGGAATGTGTTCTCACTTCTATATACCTCATTAATCGCATGCCATCTACTGTCCTGTCTGGGGAGACCGTTTTTCCGATTGTTTGGTACTATACCAGACTACTCACATCTGCGGGTTTTTGGTTCCACATGCTTTGTCCTTCTTTCGTCTCAAGAACGACATAAATTATCCCCAAAATCAGCCATTTGTGTTTTTTTAGGATATGGGATTGAACACAAGGGATATCGTTGCTATGATCCTCAAACTAACAAGTTAACGAATATCGCGGAATGTAACATTTTTTGAACATGTGCCTTATTTTTCTTTGCCACGTGCCCAGCAATCTGCAATAGCTCCCACTGTTCATTCTCTTGATCCTTTTCCAGATCTGTTTCCTTCAGAATCAATACCAACTGAACCCAAGCCACTTCAAGTTTACCAAAGAAGATCCAAAAGTGCTCCAACCTCCATTGAAGCGGATTCTGTTCCATTAGCTCCCGAAGCGTTGGATTTAGCACCTACACGAAGGTATCCTTTGCGTACTCGGACTCCTGTTCAATGATATGGTTTTGTCACCACTGATCAGTTTTCTCCACAGTATAGCTCTTTTCTTGCCACAGTCCATTCATATTTTGAACCTCAATCCTATCACGAAGCTTCCAAATACCCGGAGTGGAGAAAAGCCATGGATGAAGAAATTGCTGCTCTTCAGCGGAATCAAACTTGGGATCTTGTTCCTCTTCCTCCTGATCGGAAAACTATTGGTTGTAAATTGATTTATAGAGTTAAAACTCATGCTGATGGTTCCGTAGAGCGATACAAAGCTCGACTTGTGGCTAAAGGATATTCACATGATTATGGGATTGATTATGACGAAAAGTTTGCCCCTGTAGCAAAGATGACAACAGTTCGGATTCTAATCTCCATTGCTGCTGTCAAACATTGGCCTCTCTATCAACTTGATGTCAAAAATGCCTTTCTCAATGGGCATATCACTGAGGACATTTATATGACTCCACCACCAGGCATTTCACATCCTTCCTCACATGTCTGTCATCTCCGGAGAGCTTTATATGGCCTGAAACAAGCCCCAAGGGCTTGGTCTGAACGTTTTGCTACAGCAGTGACATCCATTGGATATCATTAGAGTTCACATGATAGTGCTTTGTTTTGTCATCAATCGTCCAAGGACATGGTTGTTCTCTTTTGTATGTTGATGACATGATTATTTCTGGAGATGATTTTGATGGTATTGTTGCGCTCAAACAGTTCCTTCATACTCAGTTTGAAATGAAGGATTTAGGACATCTGTGGTACTTTCTTGGCATTGAAGTAGGATACTCTAAGCATAGCTATGTTCTTTCTCAACTCAAATATTGCACTGATATTATCAAGCGTGCTGGACTCACAGATCTTACTTCTGTTTCTACTCCGCTCGAAGTAAATGCCCGACTTCGCAAAGCAGATGGTGTCCCTTTGCCAAATCCTACTCGACATTGCGAAGTAGTGGGGAGCCTTATCTACCTCACTATCACTCGCCTTGATATTGCCTTTGCAGTTCATGGAGTTAGCCAATTTTTAGCTCAACCCACTTCAGTTCATTGGGGTGCTGTTCTTCGCATACTCCGATATCTTCAAGGAACTCAACGTCATGCTCTTCTTCTATCTTCGGATAGCTCCCTTTGCCTTCGTGCTTTCTCAGACTCTGACTGGGCAGGAGATCCTGATGATCGTCGGTCCACTACTAGATTCTGCATCTTTCTCGGTCACTCCTTGATCTCTTGGAAGAGCAAGAAACAAGCCTTGGCCACTCGCTCTTCTGCTGAAGCTGAATATAAAGCTCTTGCTGATACTACATTTGAGATTGTTTGGCTTCGCTAGCTTTTGCATGATTTTGGTATTCATCTCAAGACACCTACACCTCTGTATTGTGACAATTAGAGTGCTCTCAAAATTACCCACAATGAAGTCTTTCATGAAAGGACGAAGCATATCGAGATTGACTATCATATTGTTCGCCAACAATACAAACTGGGCACGCTCTTCCTTCATTCTGTTCCTTCAAAAGACAATGCGGCTGATCTCTTCACTAAACCTCAAACGTTCTCTCATTTTAACACTATTCTAAGCAATCTCTTGCTGCTTCCGCATCATGAGCTTAAAGGGGAGTGTAAAGAAAATGGGTGATTGGGCCCAATGGGCCGACCCAAGGACTGGCCCAAGAAGCTGGGCCCAATTGACTCATTCTGGGAGTCAAACCTTGTAGATTACATTGTATCTTTGTGCACCTATTAGAGAGATTTTATTGTTATTTCTTTCTGTATTTAGACTGTAGTACAGCATATACAGTGTAACAAAGTTAGCAACTTTTGTATATATATTCAGTGCTCGAGGATCCCCTCAGTGAGCATTTTGATTTTCTCCTCAAGTTCTTGTAGATCTCCTCCAAATTGTATGGTTTTGTCAATATGCTAATAAGAAAAACAACCTCATTTTCATAAAAAATTACACTGCTAATGATGTTGTTCAAGCAGGGACTGGTTCTAATAGGAAGAACTTAGTATTTACATTAATTCCTCCAAATCAAAGTATTTTTCTTTATTAGTCTAAGGCAATGCAAATGCTTATAACATGCAAACTATAGCTATGAAACACAATTCGTTTTGGACAAACTCCTGAATATTTTCGGTTTGGATAAGAAAAACAGAACCAAACGGCCCACCTGAAGTTGTGGTTATGCTCTGGAGTAGTTCACAATTTGTTGAGAATTTGACAGAGTCCCGACTGGATGCAATTGAACTATTTAGGGCCTAGATAACCAAAACCAGAAAGATTCCACAACCACACCAATATGCAGTAGAGAAAACAGAAATCTAAATCAGACTGTCCAGGGCCCAGATAACCAAAACCAGAAAGATTCCACAACTACACCAAAATGCGGTAGAGAAAACAGAAATCTATAAACTTAATTTAATGGTGAAGGAACAATGTTGATAAATCACCAAACTCACCCTTCTCAATCTCCTAGCATCCACGTGATATGAGAGAGGAAAAATAAAGCCAAAACAATGCTATATTAAAAATATAGAAAAACTGTAATGTAGTGTGCTACAGTAATGACGACCCTGTCATGATTAAATAGCATTCTAAACATCAAAAAACCCTACAATCTCTTATTGATTAGACTCCTATCACTAATAGAAGTCTTTCCATACAATTTTTAAACCAAAAGAGGAATCAAATCTAAAAATAAATAAAGAAAATCAGTGCTGAAATCATATCTGGGCGTCCTTGTAGAGTTTTGGAAATCAGTCTTTGGGGCTCACATGGTCCACTATTTCATTAAGCACCTCCAACAATATGAAAGGGTGCTCATGGGCGGCTTCTTTCAAGTTGATTTCAAGTGAGTTGGCTGGATTTGGCCCACCAAACACTGCTCCCAAAATACTGCACAAATTTTGGGTTAGAGAATTTTTTTTTCATCTTTTCTGAATTTTACATATAGCTCCCTGTCCCTGTTTGCTTCCAAAAGCCCCTATAATCATGATTCTTTAAATATTTGAGACTACTCAAGGCCTACTTGGTCTGTGGACCTTTTTAAGTGTGCATCCGGCTTCCTTATGCTCGATCAAAAGCATCCAATCATCATTTTATTGATCCTTGTCAATTTATGGAAATTGATCTGCATCATTCTCCCCACCTTGAAAAGAATTCGTCCTCGAATTCCAATGACGTGTCTATCGAGAAAGATGATATGTAGTTCCATAAATCTTGTATAAGATATCTGCTGTTGGATAGTATACTTGCACCATCCATGTGTCACATCCATCCAATCTGACCAATGAGTTTCTATCAAATAATGCACAATCAAATCACAAAGGAGAGTATGTTGACATCTACTTGGATAGACTTCCATGAATGATCTTCGAAGTGGTGCATCTCGGGGTATCCATCTTTCGCGAACAAAAGCTTTCCATACCCTTTCATGCTCTTAGTGCTTGATTCATGATTATTGCAATAGGACATTGACTTGTAGTGCGCATCAAAAGTTCCATCCTTGGGCTACTCGGCGAAGATCAATATATCCTCAATATCGACATCTTCACATTCGTCAAAGATTGCACAATCAAAGACATCAGTGTCTTAATTTACATCAATGATAAATGATAATCATATCATCAACACAAATGTCATCTAAGTAGTCATCAAATAACGGAGGCTTAGACCAATCGACTTCCACTGATGTCAATGATTGGCCACCGTTTCAATAGAACTCATCATCGGATTTACCACCATAAATCGACTCAACTTCATCACCATCATATTTTTTTTCATCTGATTCGTCTTCATGGTGTTCCATACGCCATCATCTTCTCACCGGAGACCGGTTATAGAATGGACTAATAAATTATTCGGCTTCTGACTCATTGTTAAGACCGTAGTGATGATTCAGATGTTTGAGACGCTCAAAGCATTGGATTTGGTTTGATTGCTATCCTGTAAAATGTTTCTTTCAATCTAATTAGCATCCTTCAATCACAAAGCACTCAAGAAGCAAATCTCCACTTCAACCATCCTGCACCAATCTTATGTTCAACATCTTCCTCAATCTCTCCATCATTACTGATTATCGAGCCAACGTATTGGAATGAATCCCTTTGTGATATTGGAATCTTTTTAGCTACAGTTCTCATAGGCATTTCATCTCTTTAGACATCCGTACTAAAGTTACAGTTCATGTGTTTTACCCTTACATAACTTATTTTAAAGTCATTGGGTTTTAAAGGCTCCCGTCATCTCTCAAGTTTCGCATTCACACCATCTCTTGATTGATTCACTAACACAATATGTTTGCAAACAGCATACACAATGGTAGCTCCTCTTGAATATAAGCAGTTAACTCATCTATAATCAATGCAAGGAGATAAGGACTTATAGCTGACCCTTGATGCAAACTTGTGGTTAGTGGAAACTCGCCTATCTCTCCAAAGGTAGTTCTCACACTGGTTACTGCTTCCTCATATAACCTCTTAGGATACTCCTATCTAAAACCCACTAAATCAAATCTCTAAGTACCCTATCATAGGCTTCCTCTAAGTCAATGGAGACCATATAAAGACTTTTCCTTTTCTATTTGTATTTTTCCATTAATTGCTTAAGTGAAAAGATCACCTCCATAGTTAACTTCCCTAACACCTACACAGTATAGATGAACTTTAATTGTTAGTCTTCCTTAGAGACCAAAGGAAACACAGCCCATACACGAGAACCAAAGAGGAAAAATGTAATGGGAGAAGAAGAAGAAGAAGAAAGGATAAGAAGGCCCTTGATAGATTAAGTGGAGGATAAAGAGCACTTGATAGATTTAGTAGAGAATAAGAGCTCTTGTTAGACCTAGTAGAGGTTATAGATCACATAGAATATAGCAATGAACAATCTAATATCAGTCAACAAGCCAACAGTTGGAGGTGGTCTTGTCTTGAGAGGCTCAACATGCTTTGTTGTTCTAACTTTTCAAAGAACCCTTGGCAAGAGTCTGTAGCATAGGGTGAAGACCCTCAGTATCACAAATACAAGGTCATAGTTTGAGTCATGTCAGTGACAAAAAAAAATCAAGACGTTCCTACCTTCACTTTCTCAAGAGAAGGGATTGCATTGGAGTATCCCGGATCTGATAAATCTACCCCTTCTTCTTTCAAGATGTCAACAGATGGTCTCCATTTTATATGATTTATTTCAGCAATTCTACTAACGTAGAACTGTATTTCTGATCTATACTTCTCAACCCAAGCTGCAGATGATGCTATTACGGCCAAATTCCCAAAAACATCAACAATTAAGCCTGATAACCTGTAATAGGAAAACAAGTCCAGAGTTATAAATAAGACAGGGATGCCCAAATAAATTGAATGTACATACATAAGGACTAGGCCAGGATGAAGTGAAAGGAAGGATACACTCAAGTTCAATGAAAATGGGTGCCATTTCATTTTCTATTACTTCTTAGTAGGTTTGGAAAACTAAGGATATATGTAAGTTACATTTTTCTCTCAGAAACATTAAAGATTTTTTTTTTTCAGAAAACCTTATTGACAATTTTAACAGAGGAGATCACGAAATTCTGGAACAAAAAATAATATATAATTTAAATGACATTGTTTACTTGTACTTTAGAAAAAAAATGCTGCACTCAGTCTCCCTTCAGCTGAATTAAGTGCTATTACAGTCTAGTTGTTGGTTGGGTTGGGTTGGGTTGGGGTTGGGGTTGCTTGGTATATGTCTCTGATATATATATAAATATATATATATATATATTTGGCTTTGAACATAATTGCTGTTCTATCTTTCTTAATATATTTCTTCTACCTTCATCAAAAAAAAAAAAAAAAAAGAAGAAGAAGAAGAAGAAGAAGAAGAAAAAAGAAAAAGAAACAAAAACAAAAAGATGCTGCACTCAGCTGAATGATTTTTATGGAGTACGAAAGAAATTAAAATTTTTGTCGGTGCACCTGATAAGTACCGCTCTTTGTGGTCTATTGCAATCGACCACCATTTCTCTTCCTTTTTACAGCAACAAACTTGGGTTGCTCACTTCATCGATTAGACATCTAGAATGCACTTATACATGATCTGCATGAGGAAGTTGACATCTCACCTTATCAGGGAATTGTTCATCCAGGGAAGTAACATTAAGTCTGTTAAAGTTGAACACCAACCCAAACTGAAGAGACACTCATCTAGATTTACCCATTAGATGCAGAAAGTCGGTTTATGGATGCTTTATAATTTTATCATCTGGATGCAGTCCACTGGATACTACGATATTTGCAAGAAATCCAGGGAAAGGGTTGTTGCGATAGCAATCGTGGGAAACTTGATATGGCCGCTGGATATTGTGATGTCGATTGGACAAGATCTAAAGTAGACAAACACACCATTAAAGGGTAGTAAATTAATCAGTGGCAGCTTAGTAATGTCAAAAAGGGAAGAGACAAAACATAGTAGCACACTCAAATAATGAAGCTGAGAACCATGTGATGGCCCATATGCCTCCTGTGAGATGATACAGCTGTGCGAATTGATTTAGGAAATGGATTTTACTGTTCCATCCCCTGTTCATCTAGACTGTGACATTCAAGTTCCTATCTTTATCACCTCCAATTTAGTTTTCCTGGAACAGACAATGCATAATAAAATTGACTGCCATATGCTCAGTAAGTTGGTTCAAAAGTCAAAACTCCTTGCCAAACTTCTGTTCTATCTAACAGTCAGCAAACATCACAAAAGCCTCACAATGTCTTGCCTTCAGGACACATTGGTAAAGCCAGGATATGTGATATCTATACTCCAGTTTGAGCAATGGGGGAAAATGTCATCTGTATTTGATGTAGCCAGATTGAAGGATCTGCCCAAGCATAGGCACCTTCAAGCACAAAAGTAATTTCAGGTTCTACCCAAAGGGGAGAGGATGGCTGAATCTTATTGATGAATGATTTTTAGAATACAGTCCATATATGCCTCTTAGAAATCCAAAAAACGTAATTTCATTACTAAAAAAGATATTAACTCGATCTAGACTTCAATAAAATAAGAAAACTAAATCAAGGGGAGATAGTTATCTTAATAGATATATTAAAGAACACATTGATTTATGGCCTTATTGGGCCCTGCTGACTACTGCATATAGCTGGAATAGGCCTATTAGGCCAGCCATGGGCTTGGACTTGGATCCAATGGATCAGGGACTAATACAGGTGTTGTGTCGAATCTAGTCCATTATAAAACCTATTTTGTGGTACTTCTTTTGGGTTGCATCAATTCTCCCTGACTTGGAGAAAAATTGCCCTCGAGTTCATAGATCTCCTCTTGGGTCGAAGACCCACCATACAATCTTCTAATTTTCTTCCTCTAACTAGAAGTAGATTGGATGTGTTGCTGCTTTTGAAGGTCAAATTTTGCTTGGATGTGAGATCAAACTATTTGATGCTTTAATTTTGAATTTGTACCATCAAATCACAATCTGCACAAATCCATCATTGATCTCTGAAGAAGTTAGTATGAGGGGCTTCAATGGCACGATCTTCTTGTGAAATCAATGGAATAATAGATTTCTCCTATGATGATCCATACGTCTTCTGGAATTGTCAAAATAAGCAGATCTGTTGGATGATCAGGCTTATTGCTAACTAGGTCCAATTCTTCAATATCCCCATTTTCCTCTTTCTTCCTATGCCTCTTGTATCTTCGCATCAACATTGTCCACAAAAAGAAATTTGATTTGGCTTTTCTTCAAGTTCTTCTGAAGCATAATCCATTGTAGAAGCTTTGGATGTTCCTTCATCTAATTTTATCTAATATGGAGGTTCACACCATTCCTCTAGTTCTTCTAAAGTATGAACCACCGTAGAAGCTTTTGATGTTGCTTCATCTAATTTCATCATCCAGGGTCATGCTTCTCTATGCCATCCTTGGTTTCTCCTATGATGGATCTCAGCACTTTTGGTGCAGTCATGACTTCTTTTGGCTCTTTTTACTATTGCTTCTTCGGTTTTTCTTCCACATGATCCATAATTTTCATGGGATTAACATTTTGAGGATATTGTTGGCATCTTGCTTTAATAAGACACGTTGGTGGTTCTTGTGAAGAGCCGCTTTGGAGAAGATTCTCTTGATTGAACGGTGATGCAATAGATGATACATGTGAACTAGCTCTTCTTTACTCCTAGCTAGAGACTGAGACTCTCTCATGTGACATCGTTTAAGTTTGTCCTAACCCCAAAAGCTTTATAATATGCTTCTTGAATGCTTTGGCAAAAACTCATTCGCCGATACATTCCATACATCAGATCTGAGACCTTTGATAAAGCGAGCTAAGTTATATGTCTTGCTCTCCTGGGTGCACATAAATAATATATAGTACTTGGAATTTTATTTTGCTACATTGGGATTCTAACTCACTCACTCTTGGAATTGATCAACGAATTCGTTAACTGTCATTTTCTCTTGCTTGAAACTAAGGAACAGCTCACTAGAATGCATTCTCCTAAAACCAATCCCCATTTTTGTACCCATACAGTAGTATTCTTTGACAAGTCTCCGAAGCTCCAAAGCTTCTCATATTGCTTTAATTGTTTTTAGGACATCTAGTTTCATCATGTTTTTAGGAATGGACCAAATAAAGGGGCAAAATTTTGAGATAGGAGTGGTGGGAGACGTTGATTTTCCTTCTATCATAGAATTTCTGTGAAGACAAAAGTTGTTGGGAATTTCAAAAAATTCTCTGCGAGGCTTTGGAATGGATATGGGCGGGAATATGTGTAGGATGTTCTGATAAAGGTTGGTCCAAGTATGAAAAGATTTGGGTAAGCTTTAAGAGTTGCTTGGGGGATGGTTTTGAAATGGACCAATGCTATTTGGCGACTGCTACAAATTGGCAACAGGGTCTAGAAAATTGAAGAGTTGCTTCGGGGAAAATCAAGGCTAGGGTTTGATTGAATAGGTTGGGCATTGATGGGAACAGATTAGGGTTTCAATTAGAGTCTAAATTGGGGTACATTGAGGCCTTTCAGGGATTGAAATGGGACTGATATGAATCTGCAGGTATACCATTGTAGAAATTAGGCAAATGAGATTTCAGCCAAGGGTTTGCGTAGGGTTAGGATATGGTTAGTTAGGCTTGTGATAGGTAGATGTTTGGATTTTGGATTGGATCAGATTTTAGTGTTTACTAGGTCTGAAATTAATGGAAAACAAATTTTGAAGAATTCTTGGATTTTAGGGTTACAACTAGAATTAGGGCTGATTTGGAACTCAATTTGAAGGGAATTTGTAGAGAAAATATAGGGTATTTTAGGGATATGAGATATGGATGAATTATGATGGAAAGTTAAGGATTTGTAAAGGATAAGAATTTGATGATGATCAGCTGATATATCAGACATAGGCTATTTACCATCGATAGAGTGTGTATCCACCCATGATGGCAGCTACAACTCAGCATGTATAAACCCTAACCAACCTGTTTTCTTTTGAAACTCTCTTTTCTCACCTTCCTCTCCCCAAGAGCCTTTTCTAGAGCCGTCTTCCACCATAATATGGTTACAAATTACTAGAAAAACAAAAGATTTAACAAAACCAAAGCAGTTATGAGGCATTGAACTCAAGGCTTTTCTCTAGATATGTTTTATGCATTTTTGTTCATCTTTTTGTGTTTGTTCCTCTACTTTTTTCCATGAATCACTTGAAAAATGCATTCGAGCACATAGATCTATGTTTCCCATAGATCAAGCCCACATTTTTATAATCATATAGAGATACAGCCATAGGACCTCCGTGCAATGAGAAGACCACTATGGCCGTCATCTCAGTTACTATTTAAAAAAATATTAAATTTTAACATATTCCAATATTCTGAACTTTTTTATATTTTTCAAATTTTTACCACTTGCTCGATTCACGCTGCTACGCCACTATGTATCGTCATAACCGCTATTTTGATCTTTGAGAAGAGGATCAACTCATGAATTTGTTATCCAAAAGCACAAAGCACTAAGGATTTGGCTCTGATACCAAGTTGATGCATCCATATTGGTGGAAGGATACACCTAACCATAGGCACCTTTAAACATAAAAGTATTAAATGGTTTTACCCAGAGAGGAGAATCTCTGAATTTTATTGATTTATGATTTTCATAAAACATGTGAGGTCCTTAAATAGGTCCCTTAGGAAACCCTAATAAAATAGGAAAACTAAATCAAAGGGAGATTAAGATAATTATTCTCATGGACATATCAAAGAACACATTGATTTATTGCCTTATTGGGCCCCATTGAATGCTACACCTATACACAGCTAGACTGGGCCTGTTAGGCTAGCATGGGCTTAGACTTACACCCAATGGATCAGGGCTTGACCCATGAGTCTTGGAAGAGTCTGGTTTGCCATCCGAGCCTTTTCCCAATAAAGCTAATGGAATTCCCTGATTTGTAAATCTCCTCAATGAGGGTTGCAGTGTGTTAGACTTTAGAAGATACCAACACAGGTAAATTTAATATAAAAAGGGGATCTCTCCCTTCTACTCTAAAACCTTCTAGTCAAATAAAGTTTCCTTTTACTTTTGCCTCATTTGAAAAAATAACAGTCCTAATCACATTTTACTGAATTTGCAAGTTTTCAACTAGTCCACGCTGGCTTTTCTTGTGGAGTTAATTTGACTTTGTATAATCTTTGATTTAACAATTTGTAAATCAATCAAATCAATACTCGAGATATATGTTAGAAGCACAAACCATTAGTGTCAGATCAAGGAGAACGATGAATGGAGGCATCTTCAGTTGGAGGCTTTCATGGGCTGGGTTAGGCCACATTGAAGCTATCCAAGCTGAGCCTGTTTAGCTATCAGCCTAATATTCAAACCGAAATCCAACCCATGGCACAATTGCAGAATTTTCAGGCTTGGTGCACCTGATTATCAGCCAGAAAACTAGGTCCACATTGAGTCCATGACCTAAAAACACAGCCCAAACTGAGGCCATGGCACAATTGCAAAATCTTCAGGCTCAGCCCACTTAATTATCAGCCAGAAAACCAGGCCTGCATTGAGTCCGTAGGCCAATAAACACAGCCCAAATCTAGCACAACAGAGACAGGTTTGGGTTGGGCTCAGGCCCTGCCAGTCAAGCCCAGCCCATAGTACCTCTACTTGTAGATAGGCTATTTTTCAATTTATGCTTTGCCCTTTCTGTTTTAGGTGAACAAATAATTTAGTTGGCAAGATCAAGCACCCTGGAAAAATCCTGATGTTAAGGACATTTATGTTGTGGTTTGACCAAGGAGACAAGAGTATCTTTTGTCTGGCATTGGAGCATACACCGAGCTAGTGCCAAGAACCTTTTGATTCTCTTTCTTTATACAGTAGCATCATCACTTTCTTTCCTCACCAATTGGAGCAGTAGTATTCTTAGGCTTCTTGTCCAAGCGACATCTATGGATAAGTTGTGAGTGAATGGTTCATATTAGAATCTTTGTTTAAGGTGTTACATCTAGATTGACCAAACCAGTCAGTATGTAAATATGAGAAACCATCATTCATAGAATTTGGTGGCAATTAAGGGAAAAAAAAAGAACATTGATTGGAAATTTGGAATTCTGACAAACTAAACTGACTAGAAAATAAGTTAATAACCAAAGACGATAAGTCTATAAACAAGAACTGCAGGCAAAGCCCTCTGTGAAGATATCCTTACTTTCTAATCCATGTTTTGCCTATCTGTCTACTACTGAATGTCTGAATTTGAAAACTAATGCACACAAGAGGTTTCATAATATGTAAGTATTTTTTTTTCTTCTTATCCAGTTGAAAATTATTAAAAGAAATAGAGCTAATAGATATTTCCAAGTCAGGATGCATGCCTGTCCCCTTCACTATTTACAAGCCGGTATGCATTGGTGTCTGACGAGGGAAGCCCCACATTCTTACGTAACTCTATAGCAGCATCAATTCTTGACTCAAGAAGCTTATTCATATCCAATGCACAAGAAGGATCTCTGCAACCAAAAATGCAAGGGTGGCATTCATAATTCAAACGGTAACAACATTTTCAAATAAAGACCGAAACCAGGACATTTTAATAGAAATGTACCTTGCAGCTTCTGCTTCTAGTTGCATGAGTCGGACACAGAACATAGATACTGAATTGTACAAGCCCCATCCAATGGGTCTTCCTGATCCATCTGCAACCAGCACAACATCCCCAGTCTTTGGTGGAGGCCTACCAATAATTCTATCGACTGCACCACTATAGACCATTGGACTCCCATCCCGGAAGAGTTGTGTTTTACCCTTCTTCAAGACAACCTTTGCAACTCCTAGGAAACTAAACAATATTAGAACCATCAAATATAGAATCCCTCTGATATATGAAAAATACTGGCTGCTAAGGTTTGTCAGTTTGTAACTGGTCATACAATCTGAGATGAAAATAAGGTACATGTGTTAAAAAACTACAGTGTCTATCTGGCATAAATTACAAATAGCCAATGTTACAGCTTGATTTATATGCCAATCTAAGAGCTGATAGCTTATTCTGTTTGGAAGAAAAAGTTATGAAATCCCAAAAATCTCGATAGAAATTATAAGGGTCATACATGATAACAACACACCATAGACTACTGATTTTGATTGTTATAAATTAGAGCAAAATAGCTAATAAAAAAAGAGTGAATTACGGATGAATAAGATGGTGAGAGAAAATAAGCAACATTCAGAGAGAGCTTCGAGGCAAAGAACTTGGACATGGGCCATGAAGTCCAGTGATATGGGGATCAAATGGCGGTTTAATAATAAAAAAAGGTTGCTCAAGACATGCTTGGAGAGTTAAAAGGAAAACAAGAGTTAGACACGTAGTAAGACTTGGTGATGGAATGCAGAAGTTCAAAATGATGTGGATGACAAAAAGAATTTTCATTTGGGAATTGGCAAAGACACAGTTCCGAGGGCTTAAAAAGGTAGAAGTCAGCAAAAAATGGAACTAGGAAGGCTGTAATTTAAGAAACAAAGAAACTTGAAAGAAAAGGTCGCCGTTTGAATGAGGAACTGTATCATTCCTTATATTAAGTCTCACTATTTATAATGCGTGCCTTCTATACAAAGGATGCAGTTACAGTAAATGAGGATCTAATCTAATAATCACAGAAAGAAAGTGTGGCCTGCCTCAATAATCTAAGAAGATACTATACAATAACAGTACACAGTTGAGTGGACCCATTCAGCTAGGGCTAGGGCTTGCAAGAAATACTTCCTGCCATTTACAGAAGGAGCCCTATATACTTCTTTGATAGTTTAGAGCTTCAATGTAATATGTTTCTCAAGGCCTGAATAAGAAAATAACCAAGTCATTACTTATAGAAAGAGTTGACTACTGCCAGACTTCTTTAGATTGAAATTGCCTTCAAATGAGCCTCAAATATACACTTACTGAAGCTTCAATCCCTTATATTCTCTTGTTAAATAATCATCAAAAGACCAAAGATTGTAGAGAACTGATCTCAGAGACTCACAGAGATCATTATCTACTCCCTGTAATCTAGATAACTTCTGGATAATATTCGGCTAGGGATGGATCGACATATTTCTTGATTTATTCTCCAACCTAATCCACGAGATTCCATTGTATGATAGCCTTCTAATTATTGGGAAGCTTTGATACCAAATTGAAATCGTAGATTTGTTGAACTCTAGGGTTTTATCCAAGGTGATCTAAACAGCACTTGTGGAGGAAGCGGTAACGAGTATAAAAACTACTTGTGGAGGGTCTTCCAATAACCATAAGTTTACACCAAGGGTCAGTCTTAAGCCCTTACCTCCTTACACTGATTATGGGCTAGTTAACTACTTATATTCAAGAGAGAATATCTTGGTATATGTTGTTTACAGATGATAGAGTGTTATCGGATGAATCAAGAGATGGCCTAAATGCAAAACTTGAGAGATGTCAGCAAACTTTAGAATCCAAGGGCATTAAAATAAGTTGTACTTAGTCAAAATATATGCATTGCAACTTTAGTGACAATGGGGATATACAAGAGCTAAAACAATTGTGAGAATGAAGCTCAAGAAATACCACAAAGACATTCATTAGGATACCTTGGCTCAATGATTGGTGAGGATGGTGGAGAGATTAATGAAGTCAAACATTGGATTAGAGCAAGATGGTTGAAGTGGAGACTTGCTTCTGTGGTGCTTTATGACCAACGTATACCAACAAGATTGAAAGAAAAATTTTACAAGATAGCAATTAGACCATAACTAACCTATGGAGCATAATGTTGGTTAATCAAGAAGCAACAGATGCACAAAATTAGTGTAGAAGAAATGAAAATATTGAGGTGGTTGAGTGATAAAACTAGGAAAGATAGAATAAAAAATGAGTGCTATCGAGAGAATTTAGGGATAGCACCAATAGGTTACAGAATAAGAGAAACATGTTTGAGATGGTTTGAACATGTCGAACACAAGCCTACAATGGCACCAGTTTCGAAAAGTTTTCTAAGTACCTTAATGGCCCATCAAGGGGAAGAGGTAGGCAAAAGAGAACGTGAATGAAGAAATAACAATAGATCTAGAGAAGTGCAACCTAACCGGGGATTTAGCTTAGGATAGATTGGGGGGAGGAGGGGAGTTCATGTAGCATACTCCAACATGGTTGGGACTTGGGACAAGGTTTAGATGATGGTGGTGATGATGGTGGTGGTGGTGATCATGATCGAAACACTATCCCATCAATTTGAGGTTGGCTCAACATGAGTTGTATATTATGGAATTAGTAACGCCTATCTGACGATTTGGCTTTGGGGGGGGTGGAGAGAGAGAGAGAGAGAGAGAGAGAGAGAGTTCATATAGCCGGACAAGGCTCTAATGATGATGACGACGACGACGGTGATGATTGAAACCTTGTCTTATCAATTTGAGGTTGGCTCAACATGAGTCGTATATTAATGGAATTATTAATGTCTCCATGAGTAATGTCTTCATGGAAATTAATTCACATTGTTGGATAACCCAAATTCCCAATATCTTGATTTCAAGGTACAACACAGCCCACATGACACACTTGCACTCCATTTCAACGGCTCAAGAAAACGCCTCTGGTTGCACCAGTCCATGTTCCATGCAAAACAGAGTATGAACCACTTCAACAAGCCAACGATATGCATTGTTCCGGTCACCCCATTTCAAGAAATCGTGGAAATGCCTTGGGGAGTGCCACAATCTGTTCTAAAGAACAACGTGTAAAGTGTTTCAACCAGACCACATAAAAGCCAACTTTCACCTCTTTAAGGAAAAAAGGGTGCGTGTGTGGGACTCTTCGAAATTCAACTGCTCTGGTAGGGCCTTGTAAAGATGAAAGATAGCCAAAAAAAAAAAAAAATCAACTTTCATAGAGAAGGAACCTTCATCAGCTAAAATGATGCCCACTGTCATGAATGGCAAGCATGACTAATGTGAAAACTGGAATCATGGGTCAGCACCAAAGCTGTTAATGTTTGTGAGATGGGTTTTGGTAATTTTTAGTCCTGAAACGATTAGATAGATTTTTGTCAAGCAAACCCCAATTCCATTACACTTTGAAAGTGGATAGTAGAAGATTCTCAAATCAATTGAAAAGCCCATTTCACAAGCAGAAAGAGAGAGAGAGATAAAGAGAGATAAAAAGGAATACCTTTGCGGTCAGCAGCGATTTCTTGGAGGGTAGTGGAAGCAGAAGAAGAAGAGGGAAGAGAGAAGGATTTTATGAGACGGGCGGGAAGCTGCTGCATTTTGAGACCAGGTCCGGACCAGGCCATTTTGCCTCAAAACTTAAAAGATTGGATTTGGTGGAGACGGCATTTTATGTGGGGGTGTGCTCAAATGAAAACGCCGGGTTTGCAATTGATCCGAGGAGATGTTTTCGTGTGTTTTTACTTTTTCTCTAGGATTGCTATATGGGCCCACATAGCCCACCTTTGAGAGTCCGGATCCTCTGAGTGAATTCCTGTAACGACCTAAGAATCTGGAGCTCTTCAGATTCTTAAGTCGTTCTCAAATTTTTTATAATAACACCACATAAATCAAATTCTCATGAGCATCAAGATCTAAAACATTCAATTTCCATTGTATTTAAATCATAAAGTATATTAAAATTCATGACAAAAACTACTGAGTAAAAGACAAATCTCTATATGCAATATAATTATCAACTAAGTGTTCGGCTAATCACATCTACGAACTTATTCTTTGCTTTTCGCGCTCTGAGTCAGCCACGCATGTCAAAATCCATTGGCTGATCTCCATCACTCCCCGCAACCTCCATGACTATATTACCTGAAGTGTAGCGAACCACTGGTCAGTAACACTGGTGAGTAGAATAAGAAACATTCGTGTATAGCATATTTTCAATCATCCATAGCATATTTATATATATTCAATAATGGTGTCAAGGTAACATCCTAATCAATTTATTTCTTGAGTAATTTCCCATTACAGCATCAAATGGTTCCGATACCCCATACGGGTGTATCTATATTTCTGTTAACAACATGGCTTATCATCCACCATGAATGTTGAGCCTATTCTGATACTCCTACACTGGAGCATCTATATTTCTATCAACAACATGGCCTGTCTTACTACCATGATTGTTGAACCTACTTTCCTTGACCAACATCTACAAGAGAAGTTTTATACTTAATGCCAGCAGTTGGTATTACTCTATTTCAATCACCAATGGCAAATTTGTTTCAATAAAATTTATTATAGATTCATCTCCGTCATAATAAGTAAAATTACCTTACTCAACCCCTTGGCCAATACCACATCACTAGTTAGTCCCCGCCCCTCTCCGAATCGGAATTGGTACCAGGTTGTGGCATCGCCCATATCTTATTGAGGGAAAATCATTTATCCATTATGAAAATTAACCACGTATATCAAGTCATAATTACAATTACTGGATTTGAATCATACACATATTGAGCATCTTATATCAGTGGTTATTCCAAACAATTTTCCAGTTCTAGATTTAGTCATTCATAATAAATTCCTAATTTCTTCACCAAAATTCCTTTTCTTTATCTATATATATACATGTATTAGGTCCTACTTAGATGTGAAGATAAAAATTCAGCACTTATATAGTAAATACCATAGTCATTAGATTCTAGTAACAGACCATGTTTACTGTTCCCTACATGTCCTTATAGGAATAAAAAGAAAAGGATCATGTGACAAATAAATATAAACATCAGGGACCTATATGTAATTCTGTGTATCTATTTTAGTTAGGTTATGTTGATAGAGCCCAGATGATCCTTTACAGAACCAACTTCATATTCGTCAAGATGGAGAGCTCACCTTGCTTGCCTTGGAGCAGTTCGTCTGTGGAATTTAATGGTCCAAATCGCATGGGTCCTTCACCCTTGGGGTCACCCTAGGGTCCACTAGCAGATGTGTGGGTTTGATCTTCGATCAGGTAGGCCACGGGAGCTTCGTATCCTCCAACGTAAATCTATCCCAAAACGTCCCGATCTGCAACAAACTCCTCTCCGGGTATAATTTCTTCCAGGTTTGGGACTTGATGTGCAAGGAAGACTAGTTAGGGGTCTTATCTATCTTAGGATCTCCATTGGCATCTCATCAGGGTTCTGTCAAAGGGTTTTTCTATAGATCCATTGATCGGGGCATGTCGACAGTGAAGAAATGGTTTTGCATCCATAACATGGTTAGTCAAAATCATCATTCTGGGTGATTAATTCCATCACGGTTGCATTATATCACAAAATCTCAAGACCACGAATTCTTCAAATTTTGATTTTCATTAAGCAGTGATGAATTCTACTCACCTGGTATAGACGTGTATTGCTCGATCAGGGATTGGCCTCGAACTGGACATCCGTTACGCGTCCCACCATCAATCTTCCTCGTTTCCTTTGTGATCTTCTTTTTCTACAAATTTTCCAACTCATGTCAGTCTCTCCTTCCCTCTCTCTCTCTCTCGCTCTTAGAACTGCTTCCGTTTCTGTGCGTTTTCATAATGAAAGCCTCTTGACTGATATATATATATACATATTATTGTTGGGAGCAGAGTCTTGTTTGGAAATTACAGGGAAACTTTATTAGCAACAGTATTCTTAGAGAGAGAGGTCTATTGAAACTCCTCTGTCCCCTAATAACTTTATCCCTACTTACTTTGGACTTACGAAGAGTCCTAATCCATGACTTTTGTTAATATTCTGATCAAACATGGCCCACCTTGCAATGTTGGCCCACTAAGGTAGGTTAGGTTATTACAATTCCTTATGGTGAGCAATCACGTCACCTCTGGCCAGCTTGCCTACGGTGGAACTATGAGTGATCCACCTACAGTCATTATGGGCATACCCTCGTGCAATCTCAATTCCACCTTTGACTATTGCAAGCTCTTCTCATGGTCTTATTTTCATGTGATCCGGCATCTCGTCCACTTTTATGCTCATTCAACTTTTATCTTTGGAATTTTTTTTAAATGGTAAAATAATAAAGATTAAGAAAATAAATATCACAAAAACACTGCAAGGGATGAGGAATTACCTAATGCTTTCTTGAGGACAACATTTTCACCACATGCAAGTGATTTACAATGAAAATTTATCCCCACCATACCACGTCCAATTCTATCTCAAGTCTACAAAGAAGAGATAGAAAAATGGATTTGCCAAAAATGAAATATACGAGAGAGATGCAAATGAGAAATAGTATGTGTGCATTGTCTTGAAAACCTTGATTACGAGAGTGGGGTTCCGGTCATCAATTCTCTCTTTATTTCTCTTTCCAAGCACCAATCGCGCATTATAACTTTCTCGTCCACCGTTTACTCTCCTTCATCATTTTCTAATGGGGCGGGCTTGTGTGCAGCGTCCCTGCACCATAATGTTGTGCAGTAACCAGATGCACCCAATCACAAATTGCCACATATGCCTGGAGATTAAGAGCATGTTTGATAATTTTACCTCAAAGTTAAGTTCAATCTATCTTTCACTTCAAAACATAATAAACTAAAATAGTCAAATCAAAATACTATATGTCAAAAAAAATTATACTATGTTTTTACACCAAAAAATTAAAAAGTTATTTTCTCATCCCACTAACAAACAAAAATTATTTACTTTTAACACAAAAAGTCAAAAGGTTATATTCTCTCTTCACTAAAAGATAAATCTTATCATTGGATTGATTTAACCGCTCTCATTTTTCTACTCTTTGAAATAATAACTTACCTCACTTTACTCACCTAAGTAAATTAACAAACAACCCCTAATGGTTGCTTCACATTTACCCAAGCACACAATGTCTCACACAATTTGGCATCAAAGACTTTCTATTCCAATATGGCCCTTTTTCACATCTCACGCCTTTTAGAATAAAGACTTTATATTTTAATATTGCTCTTTTCCTCAATTTCTCACTCCCTCTCTTCCCCTGTCATTTTTACCAAAAAAATCTTTCATGGGGCAGCTTTCAGTTATTCGTGTGGGGCCACCTTTCTTCCCATTTATCACTTCTATACGTCCCTTTTTTATTCTACATCCAAGGTGAATCTAAATTCCTACTTATAAGGACATCACATTTATAGTTCTCAATTCTCTAACATAGGTCAAGGCATTCATCAAATTATTGAAGCCTCGTCCCATTTATTTGAGGACAGTTCATCTGAAAACTAATGTTAGAGAAAAATATAAGTGCCATCACAAGAAAATATGCATCATGTTTTCAATATGTACAAGTATGGCCAAAGTTTAAATAGTCTTATAGTTGATTACTATGGGCATGGGCTCTACCAAGGACAAAGAAAATGAATCTTCAATTGGTAGCCCACACATACAAATGGTCTCAAAAATTGAAACAATGATCCACATTCAACAATTAGAAAAAAAGAATACCTGAATGTAAGATCATAAAATCTCCAAAAATAGAGATACTTCCTAAAAAAATTAGCAAGATAAAGTTTTAACACATCCTATTCTAAAGCAAGGATCATTTAGAGTTTGGTTGCAATAAAAAAAAGTAAAACAAAATGAAAAAGTTAGATCAATCTAGTTTGTCAATTTTCATGACGTGCTATAAAGTCAAAAAAGTTTGCCTAATATTATCTTCAAACTACATCATTATTTCCATTGCCCATTTGACAAAAGAACTATTCAGATAATATTTTGTCTCTTGGTCTCTTCTAAAGCCGTTAATCCCTGCAAATCATAAGTAAGAGTAAAATTCATTTAAGTATAAAATATATAAAAAATATATCATATTGCTCCTATACTTAACATGAATTATACCTATGGCAGGTGGCAAAGCTTGGAAATAAGATTTTGACTGTTAAAATCACTATCTTTATTGAATCTAATCCATAAAGAAAATAAAAAAAAATATTAAATGGAAGAAAAGTCACCACCATTATATACAAAATATATATATATATATATGAATTTTCAAATACAAAAGTTCAATGAAAAAGTCTTCGTCTAGGGAACCTAAATTGCATGTGACACTTGGATCACTTAGCCCTACAAAAACATAAAGATTAAAATGCAAGATAAAAAAGTAACTCATTAATTATAAATGGAAAAAATATATACTACATGACAAAAGTCTTACCAATTAGTTGATCATTTGCACATCCTGTAATGGTATGGACATTGTCCAAAAATAGATTTTCATGAGACCGCAAAGAACATCTGCATAAAAAATAACATAAAAATGAAAGAATTCACAAAAGAAAAGCACACAAACAAAAATAAAAAAAGAAAAGAAAATGGAGAAAACTTAAAGAAAATAAGAAAACTCACTGAATTTCCTGAATTTGCACTTGCTCACGCAAATTATCTACATTTGATGTCCCTATTAACAAAAGGGAAAATAAAAATTCTAACTCTGAAAATAAATCTAAACTCCCAAATTCATTAAATTGTATTAAATTCTATACATGCACCATTGGCGTGTTGTGGTAAAATTTCTTGCAGTGACTACATCTCTTTTTCTTCTTTTGGTTAATTTCCAATCCACACATGTATCAAGCAGATGGTTACCCCTTAGTTTTACTTCCGTTGGGATCATAGAAAGTCTTCCCTTCTTTTGAGTGATCAACTTCAACATCAACTACATTTTCCTCTATACCTTGTGCCTCAAAAGCATCCAACTCTTTAATGGTTTCTCTCAATCTTTTTAAAGCCAAACTACATGATCTATTAGATTTCGATGCTCTTTTAAATGGCTCTTAGGCTTCATAATAAAGGTTGTTCAGTTGACAACTTCTAGTTTATTGCCTATGAACTTCTATTGTAGCTCATTCTTCATTACAAACAATGACGGATTTGGCATTTCTTGACCATCTTTTTAATAAGTAGCATCATGGGAGAATTATGATATTATTTCTTCTAAATACAGTGATCATGTATCTACTAAAAAGTATCCTATAATCTTCTTCATTTTCGAACTCAAGTTGACTAATAAGTGCTCTTTCGTACTGTTTAACAAACTTATTAAGAGTTGTCTTCGAATTTACAAAACCATCAATTAATGAATTTATACTTTCACGGGGTTGAGTTGTCTGCATTTTTTCAAAAAATGTGCCTTGCAACTATACTAGCACCCATTTTTGGCGTTTGATGAACATTGACTTTAGCCAAGCATTACCTTTCAAATCATATTTTTAAGTGCAACTCCTAGCTTCTTTCAAACTCATCCACTGTGCCTTTTAGAAAAATGCACCTAGAGAATTCTATCGCAAATTCACTTCTTTTTTTGTAGACGTGTTAAATTCTTTGCTGCATTCTTGTTTATATGCCATAAACAAAATTGATGACTAGTATTTGGAAATACTTTTGCAATTGCTCTTTTAATAGCCACATCTTGATATGTAATAATCAAAATTGGATGCTGTCCAACCATTGCATTTAGCCATGTATCAAATAACCACTCAAATATCTTCTTTGTTTCATTTTCTACTAATGCACAACCTGACAACACTGTCTGACCACAATGATTAACTTCAACAAAAAGAGCAATTGGCATTGAATATTTATTTGTTTTATATATAATGTCAAAACGAACTGTTAGGTTTATGTCTTGTATTCCGGTTTAGCCGGATGAGTCCACTGGATTAGCCAGGGACTAGTTTAAGGTCAAGGGTATTTTGGTAATTGCACCGGGGCTTTCTTGGTGGCCAAGAAAGCAGAGATTATATATATGTATAGTCTGTAACCCTAGACCTTGCAGCGGCGGCAGTAGTTGCCCGTGGTGCTCCCACACCACGTAGGAGAGATGAGGTGAGAGTGTGGGAATCTCTTGTATGCTTTACTGGTCATAGTAAAGATGTTCGTCCTCCTGTGCCCGTGGATGTAGCCCGGTTTGGGTGAACCACGTAAATCTCTGTGTCCCTTCTTCTTGTGTGGTTGATTGTTGATCTTGTGTTCCGTGAATGCGTACAACGGGTGATTGCTCAAAAAAATCACAACAATTGGTATCAGAGAGTGAGGTTGGTATTCCTTGGGTTTCTGAGCGAGGTGGAGATCGCTCAGTGGCTTGGTGGTTGTTGTGCATGGAAGATTAACGGATCGGATCTTCTTTGAGGATCCGGAGTTCTGCGATTCTCGTTGTAGAAAAATCAGAGATCACGGGTGATCTTTAGGTGGGCCATGGATCCAAGGAGAAGAGACCTGGGGACGACGAGATGAGAGATTTGATCGCTGTGCAGTACTGCTCATTGCTGCGAAGAACGGAAGAGATCCGGAAGCAGAGAGAAGCACAGGATTTCTCGGTCCAGAGAAAAACCAGGAAGAAAAAAAGAAAAAATTTCTCGGTCCAGAGAAAAACCAGGAAGAAAAACAGAAAAAAAAAGAGAAAGAAACTCACCGAGATCTACGCCGGGAATCCCGCCCGCCTCCGTCGCCGTCGCAGTCGCTGCCGTTCCCATCGCCGCTGCAATCGCCGGAGTCGCCGCTGCCAGCCGGCGCTGAAGCCGGAGCCGAAGCAGATCGCGACCGTCCGCAACCGGGTTGCCGAGGAGGTTGCAGAACCAGATCGCCATGAGCCCCGCCGCTGTTCGCCATCGCCGTACGCTGCCGCCTCGCCGTCGCCGCGCCCTGCCGCTGGTCACCGGAGGCGTCTGCCATCGCCGCGGAAGAGGGGATCGTTTTCCCCGTTGCAGAGTTGCAGAGGACGTTGAAGAGCTGACGTTTGTTGAGGACGACCCAGGCTCCGGGTCAGTTGGGTCGTGTTCAGGGTCAGTCCGGGTCGGGTTGCACCTGATCCGGCTGTGCAGAAAGCCCAGCGCTTCTTGTCAGGTCAGTTCAGGTCCGGGTTGGGTCAGTTTGACCTGACTCGTGGAGTAAAAGCCCAGGCAGCACAGCAGGTTCCGGGCCGGGTCCGGTTAGGTTCGACCCGACCCGCTAGCATCAAAGCCCAGCAGTTCAAAGCAAGTTCGGGTCCGGGTCAGGTCAGGTCCGACCCGACCCGTTAGCAGGCGGTTCAGCCCACCCAGCAGAACAGATTCAGTTCAGTTCAGTTCAGTTCCGGGTCAGGTGAACCCGACCCGGGTCCGCTCCAGAAGCCCAGCAGACAGCGCAGAGTGACGTCAGCGGTGACGTCAGCAACGGTCAAAGACCAGATTTGACCAGTTTTAACGGCTGAAATTGTTTCTGCGATATCTTGATCGTCCGATGTCCGATCGGAGATCCGTTTGAGCCTACGGACTCGTTTCGAGCAGATCTACGCAGTGGAAGAGGTTGATTGGCTGTTGGACAGTCAAGGAGGAGGTTTGATCGATTGAAGCGTAGAAACTTGTTTCTGCGTTATCGGAGCCATCCTGAGGCGGATTTCAGATCCGTTTCTTCCAGCGTGCTCGTGGTGACGAGATCTATAACTTGATGCAGAAATTTGGAGGAGATTTGAACAGATGTGGATTGAGGCTTGAATCGGGTCTACTCGACCTGGTTGTTGTTGCAAACCCAATAATAGGAGTCGCCGGCCTAGTTGCAAAGGGTTTGCTGATTCAAACGAAGTTGTTCGTTTGGGGTTCACATGATCGCATGTGATGTTATTCATCTTGCCAGAGCCAAGCCGGAAAAGCAGCAAGGAGGAGCTGATGTATCAGCAGTTGATCGGAGGCCCGGTCAAATGGAGTTTTTTGACCGTTCGGAGGCAGAGGTTGTTCTGCAATGGAGTCATCTGGACTTGTATTCCCGATCTGTTTGCTTGCATGCTTGTGGTGATTGGATCTTCACAGTGATGTTGAAGATGGGGTAAGATGGTGAGTGATTCAGATATCACTCAGATTCGTCAATGGTTTCGAGCTTTTAGTTCGAGGTGGAATTTGACGAGGGTATGAACTTTGCTCAAAGTTCATGTGCTGGTTCAACATGTCAAAGTGTTGAAGAAGACTGCATCCCTGGTGCAGTGACGTGCCATTCAGCAGGGTACGTGAAGACATTACCGGTTTTATCTCCTAGTAGCTCGAGTTGTACGGAATTCAAGCGAAGGTGGAGATTGTTAGGTTTATGTCTTGTATTCCGGTTTAGCCGGATGAGTCCACTGGATTAGCCAGGGACTGGTTTAAGGTCAAGGGTATTTTGGTAATTGCACCGGGGCTTTCTTGGTGGCCAAGAAAGCAGAGATTATATATATGTATAGTCTGTAACCCTAGACCTTGCAGCGGCGGCAGTAGTTGCCTGTGGTGCTCCCACACCACGTAGGAGAGATGAGGTGAGAGTGTGGGAATCTCTTGTATGCTTTACTGGTCATAGTAAAGATGTTCGTCCTCCTGTGCCCGTGGATGTAGCCCGGTTTGGGTGAACCACGTAAATCTCTGTGTCCCTTCTTCTTGTGTGGTTGATTGTTGATCTTGTGTTTCGTGAATGCGTACAACGGGTGATTGCTCAGAAAAATCACAACACGAACAACATTACCAAAATATAAATAATCCATCCTTGACTTAGCACCGGCCCAAAAAATATTTGCTAATTGACTTTCACCATCAACTTGAATGGAATTGAAGAAACGACAGTCTTGCATTTGCATTCTTGTGAAATAATTATAAACAGACTGAGCATCACGAAGTTTAGTTTCAGATTATCGAATACAAGCCACTTTATTTTTAACATATTTTCTAGTGCAATAAAGGTTAGACAAACCTCCTGCTTCTTCACTTAATATTTTTCTAATAACTGATGGTTTTAAACCTACTTTAGCTATGTTTGCAATTTTTTTCCCATATAGTTCACTTACTCTTCATGTGATCTCAAATATTACACCTTTGATGGGCTTACAAGTTCATGGTTATGATGATCTTCACATTTTACAATAATCAGCTTCTCAGCCTAATTTCTCACTACAATCAATGCCTTCCATTCAGCTCTAGTCAATGCCCGTTCTTTCCTTTTTCTATTCTCTGCATCATTACATTTTTGTTGACGAAAGTCTTCTTTCCAACATACATAAGTAACCTTTTGAATCATTTCATTTATTTGGATTTACGCACTTATCCTCTTTGTACACTAAATTTTCTAATCATAGCAAAAGCATTATAAAACTCTAGTGTTTTAGTGGTAGATTCAAAGACCATGCTGACAAATGGGTTTTTTTTAAGGACGTTGGGCTTCCCAAAATTTTTGCTTCCATTGCTCCCTCAACTTCTTCACAACCTTCAACAATGACATTTTCATTGATGTCAAATTTGTATAGTATATTTGGAGAGCTTGTGCCTTCCATTTTTGTAAGGTCTAAACCCAAGTGAATTATAATTTACTATAATTAATCTTGTATTACTCTAATTAATACTTATTTAGACTAATTCAACTAAAATCCCATGGGTTTGGGTCATGGATAGGTTGTCCGGTCGGGTTTGAATATTACTTAGGTAGTCAAGGACCTCCTTGTAATTTGGAGTTACATGGTTTTGCATTTTCTTGGCATCATACTAATTACATCATGTGTATTTATTCATGTAGGTCACTTTTCATATTTGGCCCAGTCCAATTTGAATTCAACTTGGCCCAACTAGAGTCCACTTGACTCTATATGTAAATTCCATAAACAATCTAGACTTGTTTGTAATTCCCAGAAGTTTTTATTTAAAAACAACTTAAGCCCTTTATTCCCTCTTCATTCTTTAAACAATTCCCGCTGGAGCTTCCTCTTCTCTCATCTTCTTTTAAAGCTTAGAGCTGAAATTGGGGCATTGAGGCTATGCATGTAAGAGCCAAGGCTCACATCTTCTTCCTCATCACCTCCATGCTCATTTTCTTTCCTTGGAATCTCCAATTCTTCTTCTTCTCTACAGCTATCTAAGGTAAAGAGAAACTTCCTTCTCACCTCCATGGATTTCTTTGGGTTCAATGGGGTCAAGAAAACTCAATTTTGTGACATACATGCACCTTATTCTCATTTCATCAATTGCATGTCTTGGGTTGTCTTCTATTGAGGATTTCTCTACCATTGAACCAAAGGAGAGGCTTGATTTGGATAAAGCACTGACTTAAGGCAAGTATAAGTGTGTATATGTACTACAAGTATGATTTATCATATTGATTCTTGATAAACCCCCTACAATTGTCAATCTACAATTCTCTTACCCTTTCATTTAAGAATTTAAGATGGTTTAGGTGTTAATGAATATGATTATGGTTGGATGATGGAAATAGATAGTAGGATATTCAATTGTGTGGTAAAAAGGGACTACTTGATATAAAGTACAAAGAAGGCCAAGAGCGTAAGAGAGGAATCGGTTTAAAACTGATCCTACCTGAGCCCAATGGCTACAAAGCCGTTCAATCGGGCATCTCTAGAAGGTGTTCGATCAATCGAGTACCTGTTTTCAATTTCAAAACTTTATTTTATTTCTTTTAAATAGGGATTAATTGAGGGTTGTCATTGCCTTCTATGAAGACCCTAGAGATATGTTTAAAGCCATTCTTACCCTTAGGGCTTTAAGTGCATTCAAAGGTCATGTAGGGCTTTAGAAGTAGTACCTTTACCTCAAAGGAATTAGCCCAATGGTAATTAAATACTAAGAAGGAATAGTGTAGAGCTATCACTCATGGAATAGTGTAGAGCTATCACTCATTCCCTTTTGATTTTCTTATTATTTTTCCTAACGTCACGTCATGAGTGTTGGCATAAGAAATGGTACCCATCACTTATATAATATAACACTAAGATTTTGGTAACACATTGACAATGGATGTTTTATGAATATGCCGTATTGAATGATTACGAATTATCTTAGCTACAGTTGGCTAGTAGATATCCTCGTTAACCACTCAATCTAAATGCATTCATATTATTTGAATAAACTTTGTCCTCAACATCATTGAATCATGTACCTATTCCTCTTGGTGAACTTTGAGGTAAAATTGGAGATGAAACTTTTACTGAGCGTGGGCCACCACTTAGCTTGTACTTATAAAAAGTTAGACAGAACCGAATGAGGGTACTCAATATATTACCTACTACAGTAGTTGTATGAAGCGTTGGTCGGTACTCTTATGGTAGCTAGACGGATCTTGGCCCAAGCGGTAGTGATTTTCCACTATACGATATACTCTTTTTAGAGAGAAGATAGCCATGTGGATGCCAACTAGTATGTTATTGTATTTCCATATATAATTGTCTATTTATACTTAGTCCAATGCACAACATACCTAGCTTCCATTATTGCTTTATTTTAATTCACATGTTTCTAAATTTGATTGATACATCATGATAGTCTAATGTACTATTATATTTGCTAACACATTGTCACAACCCGAGCCCAGGGAACGGGGGTCAGAGGAACTCTAACCAATGACACACGTACTCCCGTGCATGTACACCTAGACCCCATCCAGGAATACACACACAAGGGATCAATCACACGTGCAAACCACTGTACGCGGAAGCTGTACGTATCAAGGCATACCACAAAATACCAAAAGACAATGGGAGATCACAAACTATCATGAACTGATAACAATAACAATTACAATTACAGGAACGTATGACAACTAAAGCGGGCTTACAACAATCCAAAAATCAAAATACAGGTATCACTCAATGCCCACTTTACAAGTACAGAAAATCCCCTCAAGAGACTCCAACACAAAGAATGGGGAAAACAAAATGATGCAAACCGTACTCTGGAGGATGGATCAAGTCCACTCCTCTAGGCCGGAGGGGGCCTCGCAAGCCTCTCCTGGAGTCGGGTCGACCGACGCAGGATCGGAAGAGGGATCTGAGCCTGCAACACACAAAGACAACTAATAAGTACAACGACTTAGCAAAGTATAAGCAACAAGACGATAACACGAATTGCATCTAAAGTGAGCAATAGTCATGATGCAGGATCTACAGAAATCATGTTCGTATACGAAACAAATATGCAAATGAATAAGCATGCTGTAAGAATCATAAACAGATAACATTCAAAGTGGCTACTACATTGGCCATTTTCTCCCTTACGAGAGCGGACGGAATGAGAACACCAGCGACCGGGCCAGGGCACGCGTGGGTCTCTAGTTCCCGGGGTCCGGAGTCCCAGGACGGAAACACTCTGCAGAGGCAAACACATAACTAAACCAAAGTTAACCCCGTCGGGTATCCTAAGGCTGAGGCTCAGTAGTGCCAATACCAATCACAATCAAGCGGATGATGCACCTCGATCACTTATCACTTATCACTTATCACTTATCACTTATCATGTCACTTATCATACTGAACGAACAATAGGAAGTGCATCACATAAACTGATACTGAATGCAAATACTGAATGCATAATACGGATACTGATACGGATACGAAATGCAATACAGATACTGAATGTACATAAACTGATACTGATACTGATACTGATACTGATACTGATACTGATACTGATACTGATACTGATACTGATACTGATACTCCAGTGGAGCAACGGAAACGCAATACACAATAATAGAATGGTTCCGCCCGGGCTTCGCTCTGGGGTTGCTGCATTTCCCACAGAATCGAGAGGTCCAGCGCAGAACACATAAGAGGGCATAACCGAAATCAATATGCTGTACAAATCAGAATGCTTATGCGAATCAAGGTCCATTACAAACCAATCCTACACTAGTTATCCAGTGTCTCTAACCGTGCATGTTGATGTAGTTTTAAGTTGTCCGATGCACCATTGTCTAGTGTTGCAGTGTCTGGAGTGTGCACCGAAGTCCCTTAAACCAACACCCATGGGGAGGTGCTAAACAACTGGATAACAAGCATGAATGATTCACAGCCCTTGAGATCATTCATGTCATTCAGACATTCCATTGGGCATATTCAGGTTCGCTACATTCTAATGTGAAAGTCATATACGGTCTTTTGCTTAAACCTAATCCTTTTCATTCACTTCTCAGGGTTCACGGTGTAGCCGTAGGTGACCTTACGGCTTAGCCGAGGCATATTACGGCTTAGCCGTAATATACACTGCGGCTGAGCTGAGGTTTCCCAAATATCCACCCGGATTTACGGCTCAACCGTATTTTGCTCTACGGCTCAGCCGTATCCTGGTCCACGGCTTAGCCGTAAGACAATGTACGGCTTAGATCAGGCTGGGCCGTAGAAGAATGGCAAATTGCCAACATCCAGTTATTTTCAGCTAACAGTCTGTACTGTGCTACGGTTTGGTTTACGGTTGGGTCTCGGCTTAGCCGTAAGCCATTTTACGGCTTAGCCGTAGCACATTTCACGGCTTAGCCGTGAGTGCGCGGACTCATTTTCCTGAAATTGTCACAGTCATACAGAAACTGAAGGAAACGACTGAAAAATAGCAAATAACAGTGAAATGAACTCAATGGGGCTGTCCAATACTGAGAAACACAATGAAGCATAAAAACACAACAATCAAATCACTATCAATCGGTGTTCACACATCTTGGGCTTATACTTGCCTCACGGACGAAATCCACACGCTGATTGGTTCAGTCCACCGGAATCACACACACTGACGAGCTCCTTTCTTCCTCCCTCAAGCAGAGAAACAGAAATGGAGAAGGAGAGAAAGAGAGCTGACGAGAGAGAGACGAGCTGGAGCGTGAGAGAGAACGATCGAGAGAAAGATGGAGTTGGTGGGGATATTTATACTTAATTTGAGTCCAAATTACGGATAAGTCCAAGTCACTTACACAAATGTCAGTTTGAGTCAAATGACAGTCCAACGAGAGCAAACGAACTCATTCGGATCCAAGACTATTACGACAATCGACAAGCTCGACGAAATACACGCGCTGACGTCAAAACGACGCGAAACTGACAAGGTCAATCAAAGGCCAAATTTACGAAAAAGGGCTCGATCTACTTAGACCAAGTCAAACTCACCCCAAACACTCTCTCTAAGGCTCAAAACTACATAAAACAAAAGCCAAAACACTCTTAGCGATAAAAACACACGCAATACGCACTAATCCGGATCAACTCGGGTCGGAGCGTTACACACATCATGTTAACAGTACCACCTTTGGTGTTACAAGTACAAAAATTGATGCCAACACAGTTGTTGACTTGACCCCAGTGGGAACCACAGTGGTACCTCGGGGTATAGATGGATGGAATGGGGATGATGTCTTTTACTAGTCATCTTACGTCGCGCTTCAAAGGGTTTTTTTTGTCACTTAGGGAGTAGCCATGGCTTGGCTTGGGAATAGTTCAAGCCATCGTTATTATGTCTGTTTAGAGTTACCATTTGATGGGCATGTCATTTGTATTTATGTATATTAGTATCATCTGCATGTGGATGGTTTAATCAATAGAATTTGGTTTATAGTAATAAATGAATGAATGCTTTTGTTAGTGTCTATGAAAGTACAAGTGAATTCTCTAGATTTCCGCTTAATTATTAAAACAATTGTTACGTGTTTACGGATATTCCTCACATGTACTTATAGAATCACCCTTACGGGAGTTCGTATATATCTTAACATAACATAGATTGCTATGGGTTACATGTGTTGTGCCTCAAAATCCACCCAAATCCCCAATTCTCGGTTTGGGACGTGACAATTTTCTTAATGCTTTCTAGAAAATCAACAAACTATAATATACACCAATAATTGTCAGCAAGTTAAAAAAATCAATTTAAACATATAAATGAATTACTTTTCTAATAAAAAATTAAGCTATTAATTACTTCAAATTATCTAGTACAAATACTTTCATCATAGTATATTAATAATTGATTTAATAACCTCAAAGTTTACTCTTTATTACTACTACTACAACAACTACTACTATTATTATTTTGAAGTTTAGTGGGAAACAGAGATTTAGTTGAGATGAGTAGAACTGCTGGATCATGACAGAGTAGTGAGAGTAAAATGGGTACCCTAACTAAAGGTGCACCTAAGACCCAAGTGGTCCTCATTGCTGGACACAGCTGCATTTGGCTTGGAAGAGCAAAATTCTATTGTCATAGGATAATGGGCTATACAAAGTTCCAACCAAAGTCCACATTGATGGAAAATCAATGCCACTTATGAGAAAGAAGATGACATTAGGCACTCCACTTTTTATTTATTTATGTATTTTTGAAGTTCTTTTCACCTTCACCAAAAGAAGATAGGCCATGTGGACAAGTTGATGATCAGAGTGATTTGACTATGTAGCTATCCAATCAATTTCATGAATCACCTACTCAATCATCCACGATGAAATGGGCTAGTACATTCGTTGAAACAGTATAAAAATATATAAAAAAAATAAAAATCTACAAAGCATCTGTTTGGTATGTTGCTAGTTATATTCATGTGCATGGTGGACAACAAAGGAGTAAAAAAAAAAATAGTATTCAAAGAGCCATAACTTTTAACCTTAACCCTTATACACATTATCAAATCAATATAACACATGGATACTATAAACCCAACCAAGCAACTACATTTTATATTGGTTTTGGCTGCCAGAATGCACAACAAATGTGAGAAAAATTTACATATAATGTGTTAATTTTGGAGAACGTACTCTTATTTTGTCTCAAAATTTTAAGACTCGGTAGTTGCAAGAGACGCCCAGGTTTGAGAAAATGATGGTGAGAAGAAGATGAAATGGGTAATGTCTTCATGTGAAAAAGGGCAACGTTGGATTAAAAAGTCTATATTCCAAAAGGTGAGAGCCGTTGTGTGCATGGGTAACTATGAAACAACTGTTGGTACCACAACGTCAAAATTCATAAAAAATAAGTGTTCTGAGCTGTTATTTAATTGAAAAAATGATGATCCAAACTGTTATGTTGCTCGTCGTTAATATTGGTGTAGCTTTTCAAAAACAAGTGTCCGTAGCCGCCACGTAAGTCTTAGCTTAACAAGTATTTTAAGCTATTGTTTTTTTAAATATCAGTAGTTCTTGTTTTTTTATAGTATAAACTATCATTTTTTAATCAATTATTAATTTGAAAAGAGTTTTTCAAAAAATTATCAAGTTGTAAGAGCCGTTGTTTTTAAAAACATCTAGAGTTTTCTTCAAATTATCAAGTGTTAGTAGATGTCATTTTTATCTAATTTTTTTAAAAATAAAAAGGTAACTACATGTAGAATTTATATAATTATTCATTTAATAAATGGTATTGGTAATCCATCCATAAATACAAACAATAACACATTAGATAAGAACAAACATCATTAGCTTAATTAAAATCTTCTGAATTAAAATTCAATCTAAGACATAAAATCAAAGCTTCAATGCAAGTGAAGTTATTCTAGGACAATAAATTAAACTAAAGTTAAAATTGCAACAAAGTAAAATAAAACTAATCTAAAGCCTTATACATGGGCCAATCAATCATATCACCCAAGGTGATATATCCAAAAGTTTTATCTTTGCTAAGTAACTGGATCGAATAATCAAGAATCTTATCCACAACAATCCTATAGCATCCTGAATAGTCAAGCGACGAATCAATCACAGTCTTGTAAGCAACACAAATGTCCTTCCACACCAAATGCATCAACCTACGCTGAGTCAATCTTGTTCGTAGACTTGCTTGTTCTGTCTGTGTCTCTTGAGGGGTGATTCATTCCAAGCCTACAATATTATTAGAAATAAATAGTGTTAACATACTTCATCAATTAAAATATTATTTATTTATTTATAGAAATCTAGAATATATGAAAAATAAACATTGTACCTGAGAATACTTCCCATGATGGGTGGATGACTGCATCACTGTCCCACCTTGGGATTGAGTTTGTTTTAACTCATCCATATCCTTTCGTTAGACACCCGTCTCCTCCATTAACTTTATCATTTTTCTTTTAATCTTTTCGTTTGATAACTTTTCATCTGCTAATGCTTTCATAAATGGAGCCGAATAACGGATACTTGTCATAGAAACACTCATGCCTAGGCCGCGCATACGTCCTCGAGAATCAAGACCAATGATCTACGCAAGAATAAAAGAAAATAATTTCAATATTTAAACAAATACTAAATTGGCACTTGTCAGACTTTATCATCAACAAGAAAAAAAAGAATAATACCTTTGCAACTAGGTCATTTTTTAGATTTTTTGTGCAAGAAATCTATCAGCCTCATGAAGACTTTTAACAGCATCCTACAAAATGTTTGATAAATAATAAGTAAAAGAAAAAATATAAAATAAAAAATATTTTAACTGGAGGGCATTTAAATTTTTTTAACAACCTATTGGGTACTTATAAATACATAAAACACCTTATAAGAGTACTCTATTGCCCATATAAACTATAAATTTAATTTATATTCAACTATAGCATTTCCAAAGCTAAGCTTTATACATGATATGAAAAAAAAAAAAATGAGTGTAACACTAAGATGTTCATATCCATAAAAATAAAATATCATCCACAACATATTAAATCATATAAAATACATTTAAATAAAAAAATTTCCCACTGCTTTTGGGCTAGTAACTGATCCATCCTTCTTAGTATGAGTTCTTAAAAAGAGATCCGTACGAGTGATCTCCTCGCCCAGATTTTCTTGTTCTTGTAAATAATTCAAGATATAAATTTTGACTATTTATAAAAATCATACATAAATTAAACATGATATAAACATTACACTTACTATATCATCTGCCACCCTAACTTGTCCCTTTCGTCCAGAAGTATGAGGACAAATCATCTTGGACCTAGCAATTTTACCTTTCTCCCTTAAGGGCTAGGCCTCTTCCATTAATTCTATGTCCACAAATGACTTCCATTCTTCCTCTCTAACATGTGAGGAGACATGAGCTTTCCTCTCTGCATTTGTGGCATCTTTGTTATAGACTTTGCAACGAAGAAATGATTTCCAATCCCTCCAACAGTCAGTTGCTCTCTTCAATACATATTGTTTATGGCATGCTGAAACTTCATATGAGGACTGTGTAAAATAAGAAATATAATTTAATTCTTGCATGTACCAAATTAAATTACTATCTATAAATAATAGTGATAATTGTACAAAAACACTCACGCATATGAGATCCCAAACTTGATCTTTGAAAGTATTTGATACTTTTTTCTAGGTGGTATAGTTGGGTGGGACATTTGACCTTGTTATATATCCTATATCCGTGCTTAACTTCGCTGAGTTAGGCCCTATAGGTCGACTATTAGCGCTAAAAGCAACATAGGAAGAGTACCTGTTGTAAATATGTAACAGTCATTAAAATTATAATGAGAACTTTCCTATTACCACAGATTTAAAAATGTACTATTATGTATGGATACATTGTGCATTTAAAAAAATAAAAGACATAAAATATGAACAATCTATGATATGCACAATAGGAACAATACATGAAAATAATATAATTTTTAACATGAAATGATCACCTGTAACCCAACTTAATCTTCAGCATCACTGATATCATTGGCCTTTAAGATATCATCTTGCAATGCTACAGTTTGATCATTTTCATTCATTCTTCCCATGAAGACTAATGGATTTTCATAACAATCCACATCCTTATTCAATCTTTTTGGAACATCTAAAACCACATGTCACTCATCCTTAGGGCAACTTTGATCTTTGCAATAGAAGACTTGAGTGGCTTGAGATGTAAGGATAAAAGGTTTATCCACTTCTTTTGTATTTCTCATTAACCGATTCAAATTAACACATACTAAATTTGTTTCTGGATCAACCATATGACTGTTTGCAACTTCTATATGAACGCAATTAGAATTGAATACTACTACTTTGAAATTATAATAATCCAATTCTAGAATTTATTTCATGATACCATAGTAAGTAACCTCCTCAGATACAAGGTTCTTGTCTCGAGCACTTGATCTGAATTTAGTTAGAGTAGTAATGGATACCCCACTGTTCTGTGTCATTTTGTTCATTTCTGTATCAACTGTTTAAAAAATATAACCATTTATTACATAATGTATTGTATGAAATAGATTCAAAGTTAGGCCCATCAGCAAGCCTTTTCATTACATTATTTTTTTTCTTTTTCTAATTGTTGTCTAAGCCAAAGAATGTAATCGATCGCCTTTTTAGCTCTTATAGTACTTCTCCGATTTTGAACGTTAGATAGATGACTCTGTATGTATATATCATAATTCCTATATATGAAGATACATTGTCAATACGCAATACAATAACTAAATTATTGCACAGAAAATATAAAGTTTGGGTTTTTCATACTTTTGCCACTTTTCATTCTCAATAGATATACTCAATACCCATTTGCATGCTTGTTGGTACTGCACATGACCAAGTTTGTAGATCTTCCCTCTTTTATTAATAGGGTATCCAGATTGACAATCATCATCCATCCACCTCCCCCGTCCTTGCTTATGACTCCCTTTTGTACTATCAGGCATATAATTTATAGCATACATCATAGCTTCATTTAAAAGGAAGCACTTTGTAATACAACCCTCTAGGTATATTTGATTCACCACATATCTTTTGTAGTTTCATCATCCTGACACACAATTTGTAAATTAACTTTCACAAGTTAATAATAAAAAAATAAAATTAGAAGAAATAATTATATTTACCGTTCAAATGGATACATCCAACGGTACCTAATAGGTCCACAAATATGCACTTCTTCTGCCAGGTGCACGATAAGGTGTATCATAGATACAAAAAATAAAGGAGGGAAGTACTTTTCAAACACACATAATGTTTCGGCAATACATTCTCTCATCTTGCTTATTTTTTAACATTCGATGGTCTTCAAACATCCAACATTAAAATATATTGATAATTGTCGAATGGCAACACGTAGTGGCTTGTGAGTTTTAAATGCATGCATCAACAACACTAGTAGTAGTTGTTGCATTAAAATGTGATAGTTATGAGATTTTAGATTTTTTAGTTGATTGTTTTTCAAGTTCACATCATGTTTCCAATACCCACTGTACCCTATGGGAACTTTCAAATTGTATAAGGTTTTACAAACCAATTTTCTCTCTATTCGGGACAAGTTGTAAGGACCTTCAGGATATGTTTCATTCCCATTTACTTCCATAGGCCACAACTTCCTCTTAACTTGCATCTCTTTTAGGTCTTTCCGAGCCTCAAGATTATCTTTTGTCTTATCCTTTGTATTCATAATTGTTCAATCAAGATTTCTGCCACGTTCTTTTCCACATGCATTATATCTAGATTATGACGGATAGGCAAATCCTACATAAAAGATAAATATTTGTGTTAGTAATTGATAAGTCTATTATACAACATTAATATAATTGTAAACATGAATTAGCATAATGCACCTTCCAATATGGCAAGTTAAAAAGGATTGATCTCTTTGACCATAGAGTGGAATCATTCTCTTCTACGCTCTTTCTCTTTTTGCCTCTCTTTCCAAATTGTGTCTCATTCACTTCCATTTTACTTAGTACTTCAGAACCACTCAAATGCTTGGGAGGATTCATATACTCTTCATACCCATTAAATTGTGATTTTTGATACCTGAAATGATGAGTCATACCTGGTAAAAATTTTCTATGCCCTATGAAACACAGTTTCTTTCCATTTGTTAGCCACTTGGACTCTGTTCCTTCACTATTTACAGGAAAAGCATACTTACTTGTAGTCTTACAACCTGACAAATGGTCATATGCTGGGAAATCATGTATAATTCATAACAAAATTGCTTTCATTGTGAACATAGTATTTCTGTACGAATCGTATGTTTTGATTCCAGTGGACCACAATTTATTCAACTTTTTAATCAATGGTTGTAGATAGACATCAATGTTATGCCTTGGACCTTTCTTTCCGGGAATCAACAATGTTAACATCGTGAACTCTTTGCGCATGCAAAGGGATAAAGGAAGATTATATGGAATAATCATAACCGGCCAAAAACTATAGGCATTGTTATTGTTTCCAAAAGGATTAAATCCATCTGTTGCGAGCCCCAACCGAACATTACGTGCCTCAGAAGCAAAATTAGACCATTTCCGATTGACTTGTTTCCAACATGAAGAATCCACTGGATGGGGCATGATTGATTGGTTTGGTGGAGCGCTTGCATTTGCATGCCATATCATACTTTTTGTAATCCATGGCATACTATACAATCTTTGCAACCTTAGTGCTAATGAAAAGTATCTTAACTTCTTCTGGGGCTTACGCTCACCATTCAGCTTTGATTTATTGTCCAGCTGCCATATACTTTTGCCACAAGTAGGACAATTATCTTGATGTTCATGCTCTTTCCAATATAGTATGCAATCATTAAGGCCTGTATGGACAATATTACAATCCATACGCAATGAATCAACTATCTTCTTGGCAGTATATGTATTTTCCGGTAAAGTGTTATCTCTTGGAAGATCCCTTTTAAACAATTTGAGTAACTCATTGAAACTCACATTAGACTATCGATGTCTGGCCTTCATGCTTAGTAATTCAACTGTCACTGATAATTTTGTATCCTCAACTTGCAAAGGTTGTATCGCATCCTCCATCAATTCTTCATATCGAATATTATTTGGTGTATACTCTTGAGCATCATCATCTTCTTCATTATTAACTTTATTAATCCTTTCAGATAGGATACCACCCATTTGAGATAGTGTCTTACCTTTGTCATAAATAAGCCCAAATACCTTTGTCATAAATAAGCCCAAATAAGTTATTCACTATATCAACCATTCCAATGTATTCATCATCATTTTTGCTACTGGCTCCAACTTCTTTATGTCTTTGGAGATGGATTTTCCCATGATGGATCCATATTGTGTACGACTTATCTATCCCATTACATATTAAATGTGTACGAATATCATTTATTGTTTTCTTTGAATATCATTTATTGTTTTCTTTCCCTTCATTACATTACGACATTTCACACAAGGGCAACAATACCAATCCTCCCCCGTTAATGTAGGTGCATTAGCTTTAATGAACTCAATGAATTCCCCAACTCCTTTTATATATTCAGAAGATGACCTTGATGCCTTCATCCACTCCTTACTTGGAGTTATATTTTGAAAATTATTTTGCAGCCTTTTCAATTGAACCCTTTATTGTCAAAAGCATTCAGAGATCAAATTTCATTTATAGTATTATTTTTGCACAAGAATGCACCTTTTTTTCAAATAGAATCTCCCCATCAATGAAAAAAGTATTTCAAATATAAAATACTTGGTCCTACAAGCTCGTACGACAATTGGTTACAGGTGATTATTGTAATAATATAAAATTTTCTCGAGAGACTAAATTATGTATACATGAGGTGGATAACATGCATAAAAAGGTGAAGATATAGACTAAAAAAAAGCAATTGGAGCTAGTAAAAGTAATTATACACCGAATATAATTCCAATGATAAATCTAAATGAAATAAGTTACAAACTATTAGCATAGATGAGGGGAAGTATAGTACCAGTGTTGCTTAAAAGTTCTCCTCTACTTGAAGGAGATCTGCTCCTCTGTCTTTTACCTTGCATTCTATTGGAGATGGATGGTGCTGAAAACATCATGCTAATATTTATGTTAGATCTAAATATATTTGCCAAAGGAAAGGAAGTTTATTACTATTTCTTTTCATTTTTTTTTGTCGTAGTAGATAAGAAATATAGGCAAATACATCATAAATTTGATGCTTAATTGTATAATAGTTCAACATTGTATCATTCTTTTCTAACTGGTTCACTTAATTCTCTTAATGTCCTTTTAGCTGTAAAATGCTTATATTTAGAGGGCTTAAGGGTGGTGTAAAAATCAAATTTTTATAAGGATTTAAACCCTTTTGAAGGATTTATTCATATTGAAGGTTTTTTTAGGAGGGCTCTCCTTTTCTTGGATTTATTTTACCTTGTTCTTTATTTTTTTTATGCTTATCTTTCTTCATAAAGTTTTTACTTTGGGTTGGCTTCGAATTTGTTTTTGCTGGATTTGGGTTCTTACCCTCTCAATTAGAATTGTTTGCATAACTTACATAAAAAAAAAAAAGAGAATCTTCAATTTTCTAGTAAAAAATGGAAGATTTTGCTCTTCACCCTAACCCTATAGGAAGAAATCTTTAAGATTAAATTCTTGTGATTTTGGGTGCCTCTAATTATCATCAGTACAAAAAAAAAAAGGGAACTTGAAATACTTATTTTTTTTTATTAATCATCACAAATTTATTAATCAGAATATTTTTTTATAAGCTAAAAAGTTCTTCATATGAAATATTAATTCTAAATTTAAAGGAATTTGAAATACTTATTTAATTACATTTACTAATAAACTGTTTGAAGGGGTTATATACATATTTATATTAAAGGATTTTTAGGAGGGCTCTCTTTTTCTTGGATTTTTTTTGGCTTGGTTATTTTTTTTCTTCATAGTGTTTTTACTTTGGCTTGGCACATTAATCTGTGAACTTTTTTCCATCATGTTTTTTGTTTCAAAAAAATATACCTTCATAAGGGGAGCTAACTCTTTATTTTAAAACAATGAACTTTTATAGAAGGCAGAAACCACTCATAAGTCCAAACTCTATGGGCACCAATTCCTTCATCATTGGATTGGCACTTGCTCTAATTTGATTTTCATCAAAATAATCTCCACAGTTGGATTAGATCTCAAAATGATTTGCCTTATCTTATACTTAAATATTTGAGGTCCATATATCAAGGGTTAGGGATTTGATTTCTATTTACTCCTCAACGAGTAGACAAGATGGTGTCCCCTCACGATTTTTAGCATACATGTAGGAAAGTTTCCTGTTTTTAAAAGTAAGCAGTTTCATAATGCATACATACAAAGATACATAATGTGTACTCGGATATGTACATATCCATGAGAGAGAGTTTTCATCATTTTCATTCCTATAGTAATCAAATAACAATGGTAGAGATATGGGAAAATCATTATCTTAGTTTACACTTGTCACATGAATAATAATACAATCTATATTTATGCATATATTTTTCATGGGATTTGAATCATATTGGAAAAAAAAATGTGTAAAAAAACAAAGATTACAATGCCTATGTCTCTTCACTAATAAAATACAAGGCACATGATAACCCGGATTTCAACTTCCCACAGGGGAAAACTACATCATACCCCTCTAAGAGCACAATATGATCATTGATTCCAAATCTTTCAAATTTGATAAGGCCACAAATGGGTTCTTAGAAATCAATTGCTCTCCACTTAGGTTGCCAATTACTCCAATTACATTGGTTTTTTGCTATTGGCCCAAGAAGAAGTACAAAAGAATTGTAAACTCACATGTAACTCATTCAAGCATAGGCACAAAAATAAAAAAATTCGTAGGCAAACAGGCCCAAAATTAAAAAATTCGTGTTCACTATTTGGGTGCTATTTTTTCACAAATTCTTTATATATGATACCATTTCTACGTTGACATATCTAGAAGTTCTAGGCTAAAACCACACAAGAAGGAATGAATCATTTTGATTGTTGGACCTAGGCACATTAGATTCAGCATTGTAGCCAATATAGACTGTATCTACCCGAATTCAACTTGTTATTAACAGGGTTGAGAATCATGTAGACTCTTAACTAAATTCAAGAGTTGAGTCTAGTTATAAAAATATACAAAGAAATCATATGATGGGATCTCATCTCTTAAATATTATTATAAAAGAGAAGGGCGTTTTTTCAATTATGCACAGTTTCCATCTCTGGATTCCAAATCTAGACTAAAATCGGCTATCTGAAGCTTCTTCATGCTAAGGAAATTGCACCATTAGATGGCAGGTCAAACAAGGGGCACTCATCATGGGTCCCTCAGATCCTTGGTCGCCCATGGATCCCCTTTAAGGTCCGTGTTGCTGATAGTCCATTAGGTAGCCCACCCTGGCCCACGTCCCTGTCACAAGCTTTTTCATCTTCATGCCTAATGATATTGCAGTGATCAGATCGTGGGCCAAATAGCGTTCACTCATCATATGTCCCTCACATCCTTGGTCACCCATGGATCCCCTTCAAGATCCACAGTGCTGATTGTCCATCAGCTGGCCCACACGAGCTCACAATCCCACACACGACAATAGCCTGAGAATGGATATGGGTTTTGATTCTGTTGCAGAGAAACGATTGAGATGCAAACTTTAACTTATTGCAGAGAAACGATTGAGATACAGGGACTTCAAGAAGGAATGCAAGAATCCATATACGGGTCCTCTGATTACCCATTCTATTCTATGAATGCAACCAAGGAATTTGATTTTCACAATCGCTGCACACAAATAGAGAGATAAGAGATACAATAAGAGAGAAATAAGAAAAAATAGGAGGAGAAACTGTGATATCATTTTTCTTTGGAGACTCTGGCTCGGGGGCTATGTGTTAAGAGAGGAGGAAGAGATGGTAGGGTTTGTGGTGATGAGGGAGACGCAAAGTTTTGTTGTTTTTTTTTGTAAAAAAGTGCGAAAGGAAAGAGGGAAGGAAATAATCAATTTTGGGTTTCCTTTTTCTTATTAAAAAAAAGAGTCAAAAGCTGTGACATTTAATAAATCAAATCAGTGTTTTAAATTGTTGTTTTTATTAATAACTTTTCCCACATAAGGGCATGTCGTTTTTCTCTTAACGAGAGTTGAAAACTGTGGAATATAATCAAGTGTTTAAACCTGTGATTTGTCACACTGAACTAGTGTGGGATTTAACCCCTTTTGATGTAGATATATGTGGCAATTTGTAATTGGATGCAGCTGGTCATTACACAGCATTATGGTACAACAAAGTTGCACCCAAGCGCAGCCCTTTTCTGATATCATTTTTTAAGAAAACATATAGCAATACTAGCCATTGGATCGAATCTCAAAACAATCTTTGGTTAATAGATTGTGAAGTTTGAGACGGTTAAATTAAGGCCTAGTATAATTTGATGGATTGACTTTTTATATGATGATTATCTAAAAAGAGACATTCATATCCGTATTACACTTTAAGTGGGTCCCATGAGTTGGATTAGACTGCTTATTTATAGCAAATGCAAAATGTTTAGAGTCAACACACTCATGTTTGTGTTTTTGAGAAGAACACACTCTTGAGTGGTGTCAACTTACTATCACATGGTTGCCCAAGTATGTAAATGTTTTATTGTACTAGTAGTTCAATTCAACGAAAACAAAAATAAAAGAAAAATGAAAATATTGCTCTTAGGAAAATATTTTTCCAACACTTGAAGCCTATGATTTTAGTTACAAAATTCGGAAGGCAAAACTGGCCGTACAGGAAACTTAGTGCACGTAAGATTGCATTGCGATGGGTAATCAATATTGCTTGGCCCATTTTTGTTGCGAAAGACAACACTCTGACCCCACTGGCAACACCACTCTGATCCCACGGTCTGTTATAATATATCAGAAGGAGATGAGTAGCCCCATTGGCAAAACCAAGAAATTTGCATCACCCCTAGCTTTACCCTTACTAGGCCCACGCCAATCCATTTGTGCATTGCTATGGATTTCGGTTTTATCATTTTCTCTCAGAAAAAGGCCAGCACACTCATAATTGAGTGGTATTGGCTCCTGAATTCCACACGCATGTTGAGGGATCAATTACTGGGTCCTCAAGTTAAATTACCGATACATGACTAGTATAGCCTAAATTTAAATAATAAAAAAATAACTTTTAAGAAAAAGTAGGCAAATTTCCAATCTTTTAAAGTTTTAAATAAATAAGTATAGACTAATCTCTCTCCCTATATACATAGTGTTTTTTTTTAAGTAATTGTATTCCAAAACAGAGTTGCAAAAAGGTAACTAAATAGAGTTAACCTGAGAAAAAAATTGGCTAATGTCTAGTGTTGACATAAAAAAAAAAAAATCAAAAGTAGCTCTCCAAACAACAACTTCGTTATAAAAGGGAAGCAATGGTACTTGAATCCAAGGCAATCTAATATGATAGATATCCAATCCCAAGGCGCTAAAATGTCATTCAAGCAAAATACAAGAGTTTTGAGCTCAAGAAATCAATAAATTTAGACCAACACTTTTAACTGTTGATCATTCAAATATTGGAGCAAAATAACAATTTTAGGACTCTTGAATCTTTTAAAATGGAGGTCATAAGCCATTTTCCATATTCAACAAGACCCCAAAGCTACAAGACCATCCATCATAAGTGCAAGATACTATAAAAAGAAGCAAATAGGCCATTTAGTATAATTGTCTAATTGGTGCACCGTAGTCAAGGTTGTGGACCATCAATCAATTTTTGTTAACTTCAGGGACCAAAACGTGACAAAACCTTCTTTAGAGTCCTGGCATAGATTAAAGAAGGATTTTCCATAATCTTATAGTAAGTGAAAGTCATTTAGACTAAAATTATCATGTGGAGGTAACACTTTTATGACAAAGGGGATTTAGAACTTGAAATAGGAAAGACAAGCTAGAAATCTATGTTGGAGGTGTTAATAGAATTTAGTCTATTTTCTTGTGAACTTAGCATTGACTTTATCTGTCACCATTACTACAGTTGAAAGAAGCTTTTTGGCAATGAAGTATATAAAGAGCAATCGGCACAGCTGAATTGGAGATCAATGAAAGAATGATTGCTTGGTTACATATATCGAAACGGATATATTTAATAGCATTGATAATGAAGCTATTATGCAACGATTTCAAAATGTGAAAACTAATTGAGGGCAATTGTAATTTTTTATCTATACATTTGAATGCTTTTGTTAAGACATCAAGGGTATGTTTGGATACCATCCTCATGTAAGAATCCTCTTTAATTTTTCTTGATTGTAAAAAAATTCAAATTTGGTTGAAGAGAGTAAAACTTAGAGAAGATTGTCACAATCCTCTTAACCCACAAAAAATCTTCTATTCTATTAATTCCTCTATCTCCACCTCCCCACATCAAAATTTGCAATTCCAGGGAAGCAAAGAAGTAATTGAGAGTGAATCGTATATGTTTTCCATACTCAGAATGTGGTGGTATCTCTTATAAAAATTCATGAGAAAGGATAACATTGTTCCAATGGAATGAAGGAATCCTTTAGACATAGGATTCCCCTTGATTTACCAAACGTGCCCTAATATGAATATGCTAGAATTCCTTTTGTATGTCTTTTAATAGAACTTACAGAATTTATGTTTCCTTTTTCTTGCCCCGATAAATATTCCTAGAGCCGCCATTGACTAAAATCCTAGTAAAAGTTAGCTAATGTCTAAATGGTGGGTTATGATAGGACAAAGCGTTCAAAATCAACATTGTCTCAACTTGCAATTTCCAAAACTTGGTGGGAAGCTTCCACAAAGCCAAAGAATATATTTTTGAGAAATTTCAATCAAATGAAAACCATTTAGACCAAAACCCAAGTTAGAATTTATTGGAGACACCAAATATGCACGCAATGGCTAAAATCCCATGTCAGCGCCCTATTTCAAACCATATTTATGCCCATTAGATGAGATTTGTCTCTTGGGCCCATTTGAGTGGATGTGACTAAGAGGTGCTTTCAACCTATAATAAAGGAATTTTCTTTTCAGAATTTAAATATGACATTAAAAAATACAGAAATTATAGAGTTTTATCTTTTATATATATATATATATTTATTTTTAAGGACAATTCCATATTTCTAATCTTAGTGTGCAACTTTGAATCAAACTAGTGTATTGTATCATGGGGGTAAAATTTTATCAAAACCATCTATGTAGAAATTTACTGTCTTCAAAAAAACATCTTAATTGGTGTGCCTTGCCCATTTTTTTTTCTTTCTTAGATTAATTTCTCACATTCACAATCACTCACTAAATATTTATTCTAATCATTTTATTTATTTTTTTGATTGCACATTCTTCGTAAATAATTTTAATGTGAATTTAATTAATCTACTTAAAACTGCAAGTGCACAGTTGTCTTGTTTAAACAATGGCAAATAGGTTGATCCCATAGGGAGCACCTTTAAACTTTTAATTAAAAAATTTGAAATTTCATTTAGAAACAATCATAAAATGAGAGATGAATAATATGTAAATAAGAAACTAAATAAAAACTTAAGTGCAAAAGATTAATGACAGTGATGACGAAAATAGATCAGAATATCAAGATTCCATTAAGCAAACAAATTAATCAATTTTTATGCAATCAATCTAATACTTTATCTCAATTTATCTCAAATCAGAGACAAATCAATGTTTTGATCCCGGTGATTTGACTATCAAAAGAACAATTTTTCATATTTAATTAATAAGCCAAAATCTCCTAAACCTAATAAAAGACTGAGAACATTCAAGCATTATTAGCAAGAAACATAAACTATAAAAAAAAATTTAAATCCTGAGCATAATTTATTGAACAAGTATGCATGATCAAAGTGCAATCAATAGAAATTCAAGTAGAGGCTCATGATGAACATAAAGGCAAATTTATTTTTATGCCTACGCTTGCAAATTATATAGACCATCAATAAAATAAATTAACTCCATAAAGATGGTAAACTAGCTACTTAACTTTATCAAGGAAATCTGGTCAGATGTACTATCGATCTACTAGAGGGTATGTTGAAATATTCCTCCCACTGTCTTTTATTTGGAATTAGTAGGGTGATTTTTGTGTTCCAAATTTGTCTATCTCTGAGATTCGTGCACTGTTTAGCTTTCACCTATATTAAGATGGATGTTTTATTCCTTTATAGATTCATGGCTTAATGGGAAGTGAGCAAAAACACTCCTGATAGGATTGCTTTTGCGGATGTGGAGGTCATGGTTGCCTATAAGACTATAGAACATTCGCTAAGATCAAGACTAGGGCGGCTTAGAGAATATAGATGCCCGACCGTATTGTATATTGTGAATATGGATTGTGAGCATCATTGAGGTATTTCACTCATACTAAAGTTTTTGATACATATTCTACCTTTAGGTTCAAGGGTCATCCACCAGTAGAGATGCATTGTATAGTTTTTAGTTATTTTCTTATTACTATTGTTATTATTATAATTATTTTTCTTAAAAAGTGTCTTTAGAAAATAGGGGAAACTTGTTGGATATTTTCCAAAAACCAACATTTTTGGAAAATGCAATTAATTAATTTCAAGAGACACTTGCATGTGTCTTGTCAAATTATTTTAAATATTTTAAAGTTTGTGTCTATTCAAGCCAGATTTGTGTACATTGGATGAGATATGTCTCTTAGGCTCAATTGAGTTGATGTGAGCCAATTCTAAAAGGTGCTTCCAACTCTATAAATTAAGGATTTTTTTTTCATAATTCAAATATGACATTAAAAAATACAGAGATTATAGAGTTTTATCTTTGATCTTTTATTTTCTACACTGAAGGAAAATTCCAATTATTCTAGTGTGCAAACTTTGAGTTCGACTTGGGCATTGTATCATGGAAACAGAATTTTATCAAAACCATCTACATGTGGGAAATTGTTGTCTTTAAAAAAACATCTTAATTGGTGTGCATTGCTCATTTTTATTGTTTTCTTAAATTAATTTCTTACTTTCATAATGACTCACAAATTATTTTTCTAATCAATTTATTTACTTTTCTGATTGCACATTCTTTGTAAGTAATTTCCCCAACATCCTCCACATGAAGGCCAAAGCCTCTCCTAATTTTATATAACTATCTTCTTCAATAAGTGAGATTTTGCCCAAAACTTTACAAGACTTGTAAGGCTCTAGGCCTTAATTTCGTGGGTCTAGTTGGGTAGTCGAGCTCGGGTTGGGTTAGATAAACCCCCACTACAACTTAACCCTAAACATTCCCATTTTTTGCTCTTTCACATCTCAAGAAACCCTTTTCCTTCCGTTCCTCTTCCTTGCAACCACAATCGTAGAAGACAACCTGCAAGGCCTCCCACGAGCAAAAACTCACTACCATCATCTCTTCCATCTTCCGTTTCTTCTACAACCATTGTAGGTAAGCTTTTCTTCTCATCTTTCATATAGGTTTTTGTTTAATGATTTGATCATGCATTCATTAGGTATTTGGGTGATGTTCTTCTATTAGTATGAAGGGGCTCCGATTGGTAGGACCAATTAGCGTTTTAGGATGAGGATTGAAGGCATTGTGTGCAAGGTTAAATGCAAGTAGACAATTATAGTTGGTGTCCTTGGTATTTGAAATGGGATTTATTATTCATTATGAATTGTTAATGAATTGATCATAATGGATTATATGATTATTAATTTGTAATAGAATGTTAGGGTTAAATGATTATTGACAATGGTTGCATAAGAATGGATGCCTAAAATTACCTTAGGTGAGGGTTGAAAACCTTGTTGAGATTGGGGAAGAACACACCTTTACTAACTAAAGCAAATCCGTACAGATTCCTAATCTGTTAGGCGCACTTAAGCTCTGTTGAGCGCACATGTCATTACTTGGCATCGGGAAGCCATGGATTAGGGGTAAATACTGATTTGGGACATGCATACTCTCGTGAAATTTACACCTGGATCATTGTTAAGGTGGATGTCCAGAAGGGACATTCATAATCCAACATGTGTGAGGTGCATTTGTTGGAAGTAGGTGGGTCTCGTGGATAAATTTTCAAAACTTTTGACCCACTTGACACAGGGATCAACTATCTATAAGACCAAAAACCCAATCCATGATGCATTACCCTCAATCTCGTGACCATGTACAGTAAATATTCTATCTAAAAAACAGAATCAAACAACACTAAACATCCATAATAATCTATGATATGCAAGAAGTAGATCATACTTTTGGAGATTTGTAGTGCTTTAATGGAGAAGTTGCGACTCTACTGATGATGAGAATCTTCAACACCTCTTAGCCTTCTACGCTATGACCCGAATTGGATTTCTTTTCTCAAGAAGATTGGTGGAATCTCCAGGAGAAATCCCAACTTGAAACTCTAAGGAATTAGAAGAGAGAAGGAGAGAGAAACTCTGCAACTCTTGCACACATAGGGTTTTGGGCGTGAGAGAGACTCTTATTGGACGTCCAAGAGATTTTAAATACTTTTAAATCTCTTCCTTGCTTAATTGAAATAGAAGTCTTACTTCCAAAGCAATTAGCCACTTTCTCCTTTCTTAACTCTTCTTTCTAGAGTTCAAGTCGGATTAGTATTTTCCAATAACTTGGGCTAGAGTGGGGACCACTAGAGATTCCTTAGAAAGCTGGCTCCAACTGGAACACCGCGACCCCACATCTCATGTGCAATCCGGGCCCACAGTTAATTGCAAATAACACCACTATATAAATGCAATTGCATTCCAATCTTAGGAATAAATTACAATGAAGACCCTAAACTTCCCAATTACCACAAGTAGGCCACTCTATCAATATCCGTGGATCAATTGGAATAAATTTGTCTCTTCCAATATTAGTTCTACATCTTGTTATCCTTGAACCCTAATTAATCATAGTAATTATCAGTACCATTCAATTAACTTTTAATTGAGATGGGTGCGCACTTACTGATGACAAATCCATTAATTGGCACAAGGGGATAATAGAGATAGATTCCATCTTGATCATTCAACGTTCCCACAGTTCTACTACCACATACCCAAGACACCGAGGTGTTAACCTACAGTCGGCTTCACTCATTGGTGACTCAAAGCAAATGAATAGATAGAAACTTGAGTTCATCAATGTCTCAGGATAGAGAGTCTATTGCCAGGGAATTATGAAAGCATACCTTATTATTGAGACAGAATTCCATAAAGTGCATCTCATGGTCCTTCAATACATCCAATGTATCAGCACCATGATCCAGAATCTTACATTTTGATGATCGAGACAAATCACACTATCTCATAGTGATCAAAGTGCTGCAACCTTATCAAATGAGATGCCCAGTCTCATTATTGGTTGTGAAGCTATTTAAGTATGAGATTTGTGACATATGTCTCCCGCGTGTAAATCTCATCCATGCACATATATCACATCTAATATACTAATGGGACCCGGTTCAACTCATGAACCATTATGTCATATGTATTAGTCATGTGCATGAAGTAGTAAAATAACATTTATCTTATGAAAGTAAAGCATGATTTTATTGATAAATAAAGAAATTAATCAATTTATTACATCAACTGATGGATTGAGTCCATAAAATCTAACAGCATTATCGGACATTTGTTTGAGTATATGAGACGTGAAAGCCTGTCAATATCACCTATAGTCTTCAATGTTTATAACATTTAACGGTACCAAGCATCACATGAATCAATCCACAACTAAAAGATAAGATACAAAAAGAGATGTATATTATATCCACCATTGACCAGTATATAATTAGATATAGAGGTGGATAACTATAAACATGTTTAACAAAAGTAGAATAACACTATGAATAGGAATATACAAGTCTAAGTTTAGTTGTACAATATAAACAAACCCGAAAAGTCAAAATAAGATCCCTAAATGTGTTCATGTTGCTCTCCAAGTGGGTTGGGCAGTTAAAGAGCCTCTTCCGCCCACTTGCTGTGCTTGAAGGAACCAGTGTGGTCTACTTTGATGCCTCCTTAGTCTCTATATGACCAGAGTCGGGATCTCATACTATAGCACCGAACAGATAAATGTGAATCAGACTATTCAGCAAAATGTAGGCATGATTAAGGTAACACAAGTCCTATCCAATATAATTAAGAAACATGATAATTAAAAGCGATCAAGTATGGTCTACTAGGTAATATTGTGCATAGAATAATCATACTATGTGAATCAATAACGAAAACAGTCAATTCGGCTATTACATGTTACTATATCCTCCCAATAGAGATCCTGTGGTTGGGTATACCACTGCCTGTGCCCGATACACTTGGGTCCCTAGTTTATGGGTTCCGGTGTCCCAGATCCAACTACAGTGGCAATTAATCAATCTCTCTTTATTCGACTCCCGTCGAATCTCATAAGTGCAAACCTAAGTAGAACCAAAAAATTCGAATCAATTGATTAAGGTTTCAATCTAATTCAATCATAATTCATTCCAGTCAAATTCAGTCAATCTTGCTCAATGTGAGATACAAATTCGATATCAATGAATAACTGCAAACAAATCAATTTAATATCATTAAAATAGTGATTCAATATCAATTAAACAATAGTGAAATCAATCAATTCAATATCATTAAAATAGTGATTCAATTTAATTTAAGAGGTCAATGTTCGAACTTACAATATGCAGTGCAGAATAACTTAGGGAGTCAATAAAGTTTACTAACCAACCCTAAACTAACCTCACATGGCCTCTAACCGTCTATTTTAAAGTAGTTTTAGGTTATTTGATACACTGCTATCATTGCTTGGTGTTGTCGTGTATAAAACATGTATCAAAGTCCCCCAAACAAGCACTCATGGTTAAGTGCTCGACGTACGAAGGCTAATGCATGAATAAATCCCAGCCAAGACTATTCATACATTTTTAATTACCGTTGGACCATTTGTCAAGGTTTGAAGGTTCCAAACTAGGGCATCATTAGGTCTTCTATTACCCTATAGTACTAAATTTGTAGTTTAAATCATCATTAATCCCTAGGTTAATATTAAGAAGCATTAGGGTTCTGTGGAATAGCATAAGACCCTAATTAACCATCCATTCTAATTTTTGAGCAATAAAGATGTAAGAGAATACCTAAGGTACTCGATCAATTGGGCATGGGTCTGATTGATCAGTACATAAGGTACCCAATTGATTGGGCATGGGTTTGATCGATTGGACACCATCCAGTAGTAGAATTCGATCGATGAGCCCTTGTCATATTGATCAACCTTGAAGCAAAATTCCTCCAAGCCAACTCAATTTTAAATTAATTTTTCTTATCTCCTTTGGCTTTCCTTACATCAAATCATTACGCTAATCCCTTTTTATACTCCACCCATTCCATTGAATTTCTTCAAAACCATTGCATTCATTCCATTCATAGTTCAGTCGATTTCTACAAATTTAAGCAAGTAAATGAGGCTGTGAATCCAAAGGAATGGCATTTAATTCATGGAAGCACAAAATTACCAACATGCATTCATCCATAATATGCTTATATCTTTGGTCTTCAGTGTTCCTACAAAAGAAATTGAAATGTTGAACTCTTCTTGTAGAGAACTTAAAGGACTTGTGAGCTCTAGAGAGAATTTTTGCCTTGGTGGCTAATGATTCAATGTTTTCTTAGAACGGGCACCCAAGGGGTATTTATAGTCCTACAAGTCTTCTCCAACCATTTGTGGAAGGGAGAAGATTGAGAAAAAAATATGATTTGTAGGGGGTAGTCAACTGTGCATTTGTATGGTCGGCTACCCTCATGTAGTTGGTTATGTGGGGTGTCAACGATCTCACTGAATATCTTGAAGAAGGCATCTTGAAAGGACAATCAGCTTTCTAAGATCTGACCCCTGTGAAGGTAGATAAAGATGAAGTGGCAACTGTGGCTACCGGGGGGTTGTGCTTTGTGAGATAGCTTCGAATGTTGAAATTCCGCTAGATGTCACTGCCGTGCATAATGAGGAGGTTCCCACAGTAACTGCTAAACTTGTTTAAGTGGTGTTGGAGGAAATTGTTGTGAAGTAGAACTATGATTGTGGTTGGGCCAACTAGTTTAAGCCCGAATGCTGTTCCCAAGGGATCCCATGAAGAGGGTTTGGGCCCATGAAATCTGATAATGGTCCATTATGTAGGTGTCCAAATGCTTTCTGTTGAGTCAGGAAGTTTCGAATGCCGGGACCATGAAGGCAGGCAGTGTGGAAGGGGTCCAATAACAACCTCAAATGACAAAAATTGAGCACTTCCCTAAGGTTCAAGGTGAAGAGGTTTTGAAAATTTGAAGAAGTTGAAAAGTGGGGAAAAAGGCAAATCACTGCCTCTTGAATACCGCCTAAGTTACTCTACGTAACCGAGCCAAACAGTTATAAAATGATGGTGAATCTTTCAAACTTCTCGCTTTGAAAAACTTGATTTTCTTGCATCCAAAGGCTTGTGCTAGGGTTTCCAGTTGTTTCCCCAAGTTCCATTTGCTTCTTCCTTGGATTTTCTCCATCAATCAAGGCGACCAAATGTCTGGTATGCTTCTTTTTATTCTTCTTATTTTGGACCTTAGTTGGATAAAAATATCTTTATTCTTAATAATTCTAGCAACTAAGAGGTTGTGGAGCTCCTTTGGGTGTGCGCCTCAATGTATGCGTGGCCATGTGGGTCTCTCTCTTTTGCATAATTGTCATCCCGAGTAGAAATTTCTACACTAACTTCCAAAGGCCATGTCTCCTTCATTTCAGCTTTGATTGATGCGATCTTATGTTCTATGGATATTTACTCGAAACAAGCTTTCCATAGTGTATAGATTGCCCCAGATCCAACATCCAGTTAAAAAGTTATGGCCTCTTCAGTCGAGCTGTCTTCAGAAAGATGGGAATAACTTGAAATTGTTTCCTCACTTCGAACTCTAGGTTCGATAAGAATCATAAGAAATGTTAGAGATCTTTGCTCTCTAAAGATAGGATCCTTGTACAATAATAATTGCTTACAAAATCTTCTAAATTTATTCCTTTGCAATCTTCTATGGTGGCCCACATGTGATGAGCAACAATCTTCTTAACTTGGAGAATACTTTCATGAAATTGCTTGGATAATGCATGAATTGATTGGGCCCCACCTTGGTTGTGCAAGGCTTGTGTGGGACATCCCACAGATGCTTGGTTTCTTCCTTTTTATGATCTCCTTCACAGTCTTATTTCCATCTTGGATTTATCTATCCAACTTGGATTAAATCTCCAAAGATAATGATATCTTTACATCTTTGCAAATAACATGAACTTAAATCTCCTACGGGGAGTGGACATCCAACATGATTATGCTTTTAAATTTTTTTCATTTTGTTCTCTTTCACAAAGACTTCAACAATTATCTCCATTCTCTTTTGCATTTATCTTCCACCACATGCATCATCTTGGACCCTTCCTTGAATTATCTAAAAGATAATTGCTTTTAATCCAATTTATGCTTGCAAGAAGTGTGGATCCCTTTGGACGGCACATTGCTTGAATAGTGGGCCCCAAGTGGTCTGCTACTTCAACTAGGATTCTTCATCAAATTATTTTTCTGAGCATGCCGGTCCTAGTTTTAGGATACCTATACAAAAATAAAAGACTTCTAATATAACTAGGATTCCTCACAAAAGAGTCCGAATGGCACTAGAATTCCCCATAATTTTGGAATTTGAGAAAAGAAACCAGGAAAAATCCATCAAATCATAGTTTTCATGAAATCAAGCTGAAAAATGTATTAAAATGGATTATTGAACTTTAAATTTTGAATTTTAGTGCTCAATTGTATAAAATCATGAACCTATATTAAAACAATGTATTTTACTTAATTGATTCCGTAAATCCATATGAAATAATACTGAATATGTGCAGCTTTATAGACTCATCACAATGCCCAACCAATATTTTGCCAATCGCTAGCAAAAACTATGAATAAAATGAAGCATAAACCTAATCTAAAAAAAAATAATGTAGAGAAATGAAAACAAATAAAAGCAAAAACAATGCCATTTTCGCTGCCACTTTTAACTACATTTAGCGTATGCAGCAAGCCTTTAAACCCTTAGGGTCCCCCTACTGGCCGAGATATGCTTCGAGAGGGTTTAGTGTATCAAAAGTGTATACATATATATATATCTCTAAAGTATTGAATGGTCAACCAAGATATATATATATATATATATCTATATATATTTTTGCTTAACTGCCTCACTAGCAGATGACTAGGTCTATGAACGAGGGGGTGTGGATTCGAACTCAAACTGCCCCTGGACGGTAGGATACCTATGCCACTGGGATTGGTAAAGATATGTTTTTGAAAAGTCACCATAAACACTCAGTTTAACTTCCACTTAAATGGAACCAAAGTTTCCTCTCGAATCTACCTTGATGGCTTTCGCACTATTGTTTGTCCAAAGGCTTGAATCTTCTTAATTGGGAACCCGGGTTTTAATGATGGAAAATATAAGACACAGGGAACAAACTTATATCCTATTCAATTCAGCAATTGCCAAAAACTATAAGTAACCTAATATAATAATATGTCTCTATTTTGTTCAAGGGTGTTTGGAAACCAATGATTACTAAAGATTTTAAAATATTTTTTTGATGTAGTAGATAAAAAATATTCATGTTTTTTTTTTTTTGCACTGTATGGAAAGTATAGATTATAAAAGTTAAAATGTTCTTTAGAAATATTGGATATTGCTTCCTTCAGGGAGAAGTGAATATTGTAAATTACAATATGGCGTTTTCTCTAAGAATAGTGGATATCGCATTGTTTTGGGATAAATAGAAATATTCTAAAATTCCCAAACACTAAAAAAATAAATATGTTAAAATCTACAAAAGCTGCCAAATGCCAAAAATAACGAAGTATTATAATATATTGATTTACAATATATGATAAAAGAATCTATTAATATTTAAATTCATTTTATTTTGCTTGTACTCAAATACCTCATGATAATGAAATGATCTAATATTTAAATATATTACATTTATCCAAATATCCCCTAAAAATTAGATTTCCTTCTTCCTTATAAATTTTCAACTCGAATTTTGTAACACCAAAAATATCTCTTTACTGCTTTTGTAAATACCTGTGAAGCATCGCATACACTTGGAACAATACAGGCATGCATAGGGACCATTGTCACAAATATCAAATTTTGAGTATATCATAGTTGTTTCAAAAACAATATTCAATACATCATTTGTACTATGACAATTGTATTCTCAAAAGAGATCAAGTCGTGTGAGGACTCACCTCACGGTCTTCGTAATGAGGAACGCCTAGTAAGACCCACATTATGACCCATGCAAATAGTAAATGAATTAGACCGTTGGATTGAGGGTCAATTTTTATTTTTGATATAAAGCTATTAAATTTATAGACATGGATGCAAGGGTTAGAGCTATTCGATTGACTTCAAGGTTGAAACCTCATCTCTCCCCTCTTTGCATATGTGAGTTTTATCACCACATATGTGTGAGTTTTGTTTTGTTTTCTGTCACATGCAAGTATCAGTAGTGGTATCGGTCAACCCAAAAAGCCAATACTGTCGCGGTATCGATCGCGGTTTGCTATTTGTCGCAGTGTGAATTTTTTTCTATCCCAAAGAATTTTGAAAAAAATATTCAAAAAATTCAGAATATTGTAAAATGCAAGAAAACAATATTTCTTTCCATTAGTGACAAATATAAATCAAAATATCGGTCCCCTAAGTGACTACATTTTGTGTTGCTATTTATTCATTTCCAGTGTTAAGTTTTAGTGTTTAATCTTGGGCCCATCATGACTAATTTATTTATTATTTACCCTTTTGGTTAACCACTATCTAACACTAATTTTTTAATAGCTTATTGATATGTATTATAAATTATAGTATAATAGTAGTAGTGGCACAATTCCTATTTTGAATAAATTTTATTGAGAACCCATTTGGGGTGGCATTTATTTTGAATGGTGTGTGTGTGTGTGTATATATATAAGCGCTAGATAGTACTTAAGCATTTTTAAAAGTAAACATACCCTTTTTGCAACAAATTGGAGATCAAGAATGTGAAGAAGCAACTAATGTTATTTTTAAGAAGGAGAGAAAGTCACAGCATGACTTGTCCGTCATTGGAGGATAGAAAGAGGGTAGAAATACTTCTTTTTAAATGGGAATTCCTAAGAATTATATATATATATATATTGTAAGTGGGTCATAATAGAATGGTACAAGTCAAAATAAGTAGGGCATTTAGATTAAATGTATAGAATGTCGGACTCATTTTGGAGCCCACAAATTTATCTTAAATCACAAGTATGACATTTAATTTTGCATATCAGATCTATAGAATATGGGCCTGCAGTGGAGCCCATAAAATTATGGCAAATCTAAACCTTATTTTGAATCAAAGCCATTGAAGTTGATTCTCACATGGATCGAGAAAAAGCCATTTGCCTAATAGGACATGCGTTACACTGTGTAACTTACACAACACAGCATGCTTAAGAGCATTAAGTGCTACATATTTACATTTAGTATAGAATAAAGTCCGAATAAAGTCCAACATTTTTTTCTTTCTTGGGGAATGTTGGGGAAAAGGAAATGGAGAAGAAGAAAGAGGGGAGAGCAGGGAAAAGAAGATCAACAGCCAAGCCCGCACACACACAGTAGGTACGTCTCCTCCAATCCTTCCTTCTCTCTCTTTTTCTTTTTTATTTTTCCACTGTAACCAAAGATTGTTGGTCTTGCTCCCAGCCCCTTAGCTGGGTTGAAACAAAAAGGTTTGATATCTAGGTTGGCCCCACTTGGATCTTTCAATCTCCCTCTATCCCATAATTAGTGGGGTCCCAAGGTCAGTCAGAACCAATTCAGTTTTCAAAATACGACCAATATTGAAGTAGTGTGATAAAATGGGATAAAATCATAATAAACTTTTTTACGCTAATATATTTCCAAATTCAAATATTCCTTTGACATTACCATAATCTTTGTAATCTTTTAAATTTGAGTTTTTGGTATATACCATGCTAAGGTTTTGAAGATTGTAAGTAGGCCCTCGTGGTTTCAGGATTTGTAAATAGGCCCCTATTTTTTATTTTAATAATTGTCATGCCCCCAACATTAGTATTCCTAGCGAGAATGGTTTATGATGTCTTAAATTTTTATCAAAATGAAAACTTCTCCCTTATATCAGGTAAGCAAAATGAGTACATTATTAGTTGTGAAAATAGTATTATTTAATCACAAGTCCCAACAACTACTCTCTCAATAACTCTTTTATGAATATGAAGTCTAATCATGTATTTTGAAACTTTCATCAATCTAATGGTGGGTTGTGATAAAATCGATCAATAATAACTCCTTATTTTGGATTTAATGAAATGGGCCTACATTGAGAAAATTGGATTTATGTAAAGTTATTCACTACTACTAAATATAATTGTTAATGTTATAGGATTTTGAAAAATGAGCCTAAGCATTTGAAATTATGCATATATGGATAAAAGAGTTAGGCAAAGTGTTATTTCACTCTAAAAAATAATGGTGGTTTAGAGGCTACTGATTTAGGGGACATGGAGATATTAAAATGAAAAGGAAGGGCCTTATTTACAAATACTAAAACTATAGGTCCTATTTGCAAATCCTAAAAATTTAAGGGGGTATATACAAAAATCTCTTTAATTTTTTTTTGAAACTTAAAAATATTATAACCTCGACATTCATATCTTACGATAAAAGATGGTTTTTTTTTATTTCGTTGTGGGTGATGAAATCATTGAGAGAGAGAGAGAGAGAGAGAGAGAGAGAGAGAGAGAGAGAGATCTTATCATTGATAGAATTTTAGTTTTTTTTTTTTTGGGACCCATTTCAAAAGATACTCAAGCTCCTGTGGGCTGCCCACATATAGATGGGTTATACCTTTAGAAGGTAGAACCCAATGCTCAGTCACACTAGTCACACCTACAATGGTGCGTATCCGACGAATTATACATAATACCAATTATTAAGGATAAGTGATATTTCTTTTTGAAAGAATCATATGCGTTGATTTTTTAAAAATAGGCCTAAAAGAAATGAAAGTATTTTGAAATATTAATAATTCAACACCAATTAATTTAATGTTAAGGTATTAATGAAGATATTTGAAAAGACTTAAAGAATTTGTGGCTCACTGTTAATGTCAACATGAGAAACAAAGCATTTTAAAAAATATACAATGATTTTATCATTATCAATGCCGAACAATATAGCGGCTTGCTACATAAATTATATTTCTCCATTTTGATTTGTTGCCAAATCTTTAGTTAAGTTGTACTTTTTTTTAGATCCAACTTTTTTACTTCCATCCACACCATTGTTATTGATTGGGTAGGCTTCTATGAGAAATTTGAATGGATAAATCTGGCATCCATGGGAGAGAGAAACCATGGAGTACTTTACATTGGAAGATCTTTGGCGTTGTTATGATGAATGGAGCGCGTATGGAGCAGGAACTCCAACGTCTTGAACAATGATGAAACGGTCATTCAGTACTATGTTCCATATCTCTCTGCAATCCAGATCTACACCAGCAGTAGATCACTGCCTATTTTCAGGTAATCCTTTCATTTTCCTTATCTGTACCTTCTGTAATTTAGTATTGAGATATTGACAATATAAGATTGCAATTGATTAGACCAGTATGATCTTTCACCAAAGCATTGCATTCATTGAATTTGTTTTGGAAACAATACCTATGGAGGTAATTAGGTCGCATTTGGCTCCTTATGGGTTTAGAGCTTGGGGATTTTTCTTCTGATGGTCATGAAATTCAACCTGAAATGACCCATAAACTCACCCTTACTGATATCTCAAATGGCTCAAATTTATGGATTCTCTGTTTAGGAACCTTCTCTGTGTGACTCTCCCGTGGCATTTATTGAGTGAAATATATCTTGATTTTGCTGATTAAACTACTCATCTGATTTTGGCAAGCGCTTGTGTGTCATGTTTCGTTAACCAGCAATTATTATATCCCTTTATAAAGAAATTCATTTCTTCTTAATGTCTCTGGCAATCCATTTTATGGACTAGTTTTAGGATGTGGTTACTTGATTTTGTTGACAAATGCCACTCTGGTGGGAAAACAAAATCACATCTGTTCTAATTAATTGCAAGAAGTTTTCATGTGATAGGAGCTTCAGGGAAGAGAGTGAGGCGGGTGATTATGAGACAAGGGATTCATTCAGTGATTCCTACAGCGATAAGAGTGAGAGTGAGAAATTTTGGAGATGGGATGGTGGTTCTTTTGAGGATGGTGGTTTGGAGCAAGAGAGCCTGTTTCATTGGAGTGATCAACTCGGATCTCTTTGCTTTCAGTACATTGAGAAAGCAGCTCCATGTGGAAGGGCCCCTGATCTCATGGATAAGGTAGATTTACGGCTTTATGTATCTTTGATGCCGACAGTCATGTTTTCTTCTTTCCCTACACCTTGTTTGCACTAGCACTACAAATAACTCACCAGATTCCCTGGTTTTTCTGTTTGGGAGTTTCAGCTTTAGAACATTCCTTCTATAATGAAAATTAATGCTGGTAGTATCTGGGTATTGATTAATTTCATTTGGTTCCATTTCACTTTGTTTAGGAATATTATGAAATCATGTGGAAAAAAGAGTGTTATTCTTCGCATCCATTTTCCTACAACTTTTTGACTTTGAAGAGAACCATCATTCCTTACTTTTCTCTCTTTTTAGTGTCCTATGTGCTGGGGAATTTATCATTGAAAAACTTTATTCTATGGTTATAGAGTCGGTTTGCAGCAAAAGTTTGTGAACTTTATTGAAGAATAACTGTTGATGGAGTTCAATCTGATGGATATCTTTCTTGGAATTATTGTTTGCTTGTGTTGTGCTGTTTTCTCACCTTATAATTGTTACTTTATGTTTCACTGAATATCCTTTTGCCAAGTAAGAATATTATTTGGTTCATCTTTCCCACAAAAATTAGGTATGGGTTTGAGAGTTTGAACTGTAAATTTGCATGCTTACCGAAAACAAAACTGTGAATTTGTATGTTATTTCTAACCATCATTCACTCTCTACTTCAGATAAATGATTTAGCCCAAAGATTTCCAGGATTAATGACACTGAAGAGTGTTGATCTTTCACCAGCTAGCTGGATGGCAGTTTCCTGGTATGATATCTCTGCCCCTTTTATCTAATAAATGGCAATTTATTTAATCAAATTGAGGAAATGGAAAGTAGTCGCAGATGTGGCCACGTGCAACTGAATGAAATTTATGTTTCTGAAAACCAAAGCAATGGACAAATTACATGTGGAAAGTAGTAAAGAGTAGTTGTTGAAAACATGCCATTTTGGATTAAGACATTTTCTTTAAAGGAAAATATTCTAGTGCATACATCCCTCACCAAAATGGTGAGGGTCACTCCTTTTTGGATAAGTATTAATGTACAAAAAGTAAAAAAAGTACACCTTTTTGGCCTTTGATAAGTCAACACCATTTTAGTGAGGGATGTATGTGCTTAAATATCCTCCTTCTTTAAAAGTCATTAGAAGGGTATTAACATTGCAAGAAAAAGTGAGAGTTATTCTTGGAAACCTTTTTATAAATCGAAAGCGACCTGATTTTTTCAGGCACCCAATCTACCACATTCCCATGGGGAGAAAAGTCATGGATTTATCCATGTGCTTCCTTACTTACCACACCCTCTCGTCGTCATTCCTCGGTAATTTACATTGCCTTTTCTCTGTCTATTTGATTTTTTTTTTTTTTTTGTGTTCGTGAATTGTATGTTAATTTGGATTTGGACTTGACGCAATGCAATCAATGTGCGCATTGCACCGGTTTGAACAGAAGCTGGGCCTGAAGAAGAGACTGAAAGCACTGGAAGAAAGCAAAAGGAAGAAGTCCTGACACTTTTCCCTTTTGGTTTGGCCACTTACAAGATGCATGGGGGTGTGTGGGTTTCAAAAAATGGCGGGAGGGACCAGAAAAGATTGATACCAATGTTGAGCGCTGCAGATTCATGGCTAAAGCAGCTCAGGGTCCAACAGCATGACTTCAACTACTTTACAGGAATTTTTTATGGCTAGAGCAAAGAAACTATTCATTTATTCTTTCTCTCCTTTTTGGTTATCTCGCTCCACGACTTCAACTAATTTACAGGAACTCTCCATGCCTGGAGCAAAGAAACTCTTCATTTATGCTTTCTTTCCTTTCTGGTTATCTTCCTATCTGGGGTTGGGGTGGTGGGGGGGGGGGGGGGGGCGGTGGGGCGCGTGGGGATGTGAAACAAGTGAAGGCTTTGAAGTTATTTTGGTGAGACTCTGGTTTGAGGGAATGTAGTTCGTGAATTCTCTTTGGAGATTGGTGGGTAGGGATGGCAGGCCTGGGCCAGTAGAGGCCCCATTTGTAGCGAGCTTTTGGTGCATGCACAGAGAGCGAGCAGCGTCTTTTGTGGGCTTTTTTAGGCCTGAGCTTTTTCGTGAATATGAATACCAAGAATTCAATTTGACCAATATCTTTCCAACCCCCTTCAATAAAGCCGTCATAATTTGAAATGAAAAAAAACAAAAAACAAACAAATAACCTTTAGGAAAAGAAATGTTATGGGAGAACAAATCTCAATCTGCACTTGATTTAATTGTGTGTCCTTGATTCAACTCATGCAGATTTTTGATGGATAATCGAATTTAAACACTACAAATCCAACTGCGGCAACAATGGATTGGAATTATATCGCATTCCTAGAGAAATCCAACTGCGGCAACAATTTCTTTTAAAGTTGTGCCTTGTGAGGATTCACAATGAATATACCCACCAAATTTATTAATCTAAAAATGAAAACAAAATGAAACAACTTTAAAAGAAATTTTCCAAAAGAACATCAAGTCAAATCAGATATCTTCGTCATCGAGAATAATAAAAAATCTCAGACTTTTCAAAATCAGGTAATTTCAAGATGTTTTCTCAAAAACCATACCAAACTATTGCAAGTGTCTCAGTGGATCGAGCAATTTCAACTACACTTACAATCAACTAATGCAAAAAATAATTTAGACACATTTATAAACTTTTGAAGCAAGATGCATATAGAATTAGGGAATGCTAGGACTTCAGTACAAACACACCTTCTCTAGACTGGGCAAAGTGTTTTTTGTACAACCAATAAATTTGAGCTTTAAGCTTGAAGACGCTATTATTGTAGGCCAGTAACTTAGACTTCACCGAAGTGATCTTCATCCACAAATGCCTAAAGTGATCAAACTGCATCTTCCCCATCCATTTGATTATCCATAACTTTTGAGATTCCAGGAAATAATGTTCATCATGAATTATAATCCAAAGAAAAAAAAATGAAGTGAATTGTAATCAGATACCGCTAGAGTTTTTTCAAACCATTTGAATGGTTTGAAAAAACTTGCACAAACCTTCTTTATATAATATACGGGACTGTGTTTATATGTATTCTTCGGGTCTTATCTTTTCTTCAATTAGTTGTTAATGTCAATGAACCATAACTATGTAGTCCTATTCCTAATAGATTGACCCCAAAATAGCATATCCAAATTAAAAGAAATCCTATAGAAGCCACAATTGCCAAATCCACGCCCTGAAAGTTCTGATTTGTTCTACTATGTAAATAAATCACGAATATGGTCCAAGCAATAAATGCCCAAGTTTCCTTGGGGTCCTATTATTCATGATATTGGAAATTATGTTCTTTATCATTTCATATATGCTGCAAAAATGACTTTCAATTTCTTTTTTGAATTTTTACCTAAAGAAAGTAATGTAATGTATCCAATATATATTTTTCAATTAAAAAAAAAACCAACTTCAAAAAAGACCAAGACCAAACCCAACTAGCAAAAATTGCTCTTGTATATTAGAATTGCCAAATCCTAGAAACTCTTCCACTGATAGAAATTGGTAAACCGAAATTGATATACACACAGACATGATCTGTCCTATGTGTAAAGTACCATCATCTCTTTGTCGTGTCCCCAAACCCATCACCAACTTGAACCCGTAGGGACTGAAAACAAGAGATGCAGAGAGAGAATAGAGGAAAATGGAAAGAATGAAGAAAAGGGGAAAATGTAGAGATGCAAAGAGAGAGAGAGAGAGTACCGTAGCGATAGAGGGAGACCGCACCAAGAGAGAGATTGTAGCTAGCGAAGGAGTGCAACGTAGGAGAGAGAATGGAGTCATTCATGTTGTAAGAAGGAAGAGAGAGATATGGAATCATTTTTGAGGGTTTTCCATGTACGATTATGAAAAGTTAAGAGGGCAAAAAGAATATGAAAGATTGCATTTTGGAGTTTCCTATTCAAAAGTTAAGGAGGCTCAGGTTATCAAAAAGAGAACGCTAGTGGGAAAGAGGAAAGTGGGTAGAAGTTATTGCGGCACAAGCATTTCTTGTGGATTTAATGGGATGTCATAGTGATTTTAATACAGTCAAAATCAGTTAGATTCAATTGTTTGATTTTGCAATTGGAATCAATTGGCTTAATATATTATAATTGGACAGTTGGAATTTTCTAATTGTCGTGGTTATCTCATTTTTGTGGGTCCATCAAGTAGAGTATTTAAATTCAAATTCACCGCATGAGAGTTTTGGATGATTGGGGCTCCTGCCTTCTTAACGGGTGTATCTTTACATGCAAATCCTCATTCATTATTATCTTCGAGTTAACACCTATAGGGGTTGAATATGCACTTAAGAGGCTGTTTGTTAATTTAACTAGTAGAGTAAAGTGAGAAGAATGGTCGTTTCAAAAGATTAAAAATAAAAGAATTAAATTAATCCTATGATGAGATTTTATCTATTAGTGGAAAGGGAATGTAACTTTTTTATTTTTTATATTAAAATTAGATATGTTTTGTCAGTTAATAAGATGAAAAAATAGCTTTTTGACTTTTTGGTATAAAAAAGTTAGAAGAATTATTTTGACATGTGGTATTTTGATTTGAGTCTTTTATTTTATTGTATCTTGAAATGATAAATGACTTTAACTTTAATTAGAAGTGAATTTATCAAAAAGGCCCTAAATGGTTACTTATTCGTGTTTGGCACTTCACAGGAGATAGAGTGAAGTGGAGCTACATGAAAAGATGTGTGGTCATCTCAATTGTACAAAAATTTTTTAAAAATTAGTTCTCCTTTTTTAAAAAAAAGGGTAAAAAAGCAATAATTTCAAGCCACTAAATGATAATAAAAAACCATTACTTTTAACACTAAAGGTCAAAAAGATTTCTTCTCAACCATTAAAACAAAAAGTCATCATATTATAATTAGACTATTATATTTTATTCTCTCTTGATTTAAGACTTCACTGCACCACACTTCACTACACCAAATATCCAAAGGGACCCAATGATCAACTATAAATAGACCCGCGGGTTCCCTAGTCATGAAAAAAAAAAAAAAAAACACACACACACACACTCTTTTGAGTTTCTCATATCATCCTATATTCCCCCATATGCCAAATGTCTTTTTTTTTTCTATATCCCTTTTTGTTAGCCATTGCTCCTATAATGTATGTGGTAAATTTAGTTAAGTAGTAAATTGAAGTGAAATTTCATTTCAAGACACAATAACCTAAAAGGAATCAAATCAAAAGAACCACAGTTTAAAAAATTCTTTTACCTTTTGCATTAAGAAGTTAAAAAGCTACTTTTTGATATCACTAACTGACAAAAATTATCTACTTTTAACAACAATTGTAAAAAAGTTACATTTCCTTTTCACATAATGAGAAAATGCCATCAATTTTTTTATTTTACCCCTCATATTTTTTTATCTTTTAAAATTACCCTTCACCTTACTTCATTCTATAAGTAAAATTACCAAAACAGACCCAATTCTTCCATCATTTCCAAGTTTCAACTTACTTTTTATTATTTTTCTTTTAATTGGGCCCCATTAAAAAATCCATGTTATATGCCATCATCAAGTTCCCATTAATAGAAAGTTCCCATCATGTGTTAAAAAAATTCATCATTGTTTTAGATATGAAGCAAAAGGAAAAAGAGTTATTAAGTAGTTGAGGAGCTAGTGGCATCACAAGGAAAGAAGATAATTGGAGTGAAGGTGAATGGTATAGTTAGATGAAAATAAAGTCTTTAAAAAATGCAAAATCTAAAAAGAAAAGTGGAGAATATATGATTGGTTTTGATAAAGAGATAAAGTAGGTAGTTGGATGAGATAACAAGCTTGTAGAGAACAATTAAGATTTAAAAAAAAGTAATATAACTTTCGGTCAAACAAAATTTTAGCAGATAATCAAAATTGAACCCTCCTCTTTAATATATTATAATGAAAACCCCGTTTATAGTAGGATAAATCTTATACAGTACAGTTGATGTTGCCCTCTAAAATTTCTCTCATATCTTAACTAGCAACCAAACCCCGTGCTAAGCCTAGGTCAAAATTGAAAATATATTAACACTTAAGACTTTTTAAAATAATATTAACAAAATATAAAACTAAAAATATATTATCTATCATTATCATATTTATTTTATATGTCAAACTATAAAGAAAAAATAGCAAATTATTAAAAACCCAAATGCAGAGAGAGGTGTACCTATACATAAAGAAATAGGTCCAAGGCACCAACTCAACAACAGAAGAAAATGAGCTTTTTTAGTAGGTACCACCCTTGTGTTAGGAGCCTAATGTTCCGACCCATAGTTTATAGATTTAGATAAGAATCTTGTGGTACCCGTGTCATTAATATTTTTCTTAAATAAAGAGTTTTAAAAGGATTTTGAGTAGGGATCAATGGCTTAACTCATATTTTATAGATATGGGGAGGAGCCAGGGGGACTCCTTTTAATAAAAAATTAATTGAGATAGAGAATGGTAGGACCCACTATTTGTGAACTTATGAGATTTAATTGATTTGTATATGGGATGGAACCCATTCTTAAGGAAGAAACAAAGAGAAGTATTCATAAGCGGGGCTTCATTCTTGCTAATGAGAGAGGGAGAGATTTCAGAAAAATCTCTTATTAGAGGTGGTGTAGATCCATCACTACCATAAATATAGGATTATTTGAATTCAAAGTTAAAATAGAAAATCTTAGCTCATTAATATGGAATTTAAATGGAGAGATTTAAGGAGTAGATTTGGGAGGTGTAGTGTGGCCTACAGCGAAGCCAAATCTTATATATATATATAGAAACGTCAAAGCCAAATCTTGTATGAATTTTCTAAGCTTTTTTTTTTTTTTTAAAGGGGAACTCCTAAGAGCTGTCATGAAGCCCTCTCTAGCCTCCATTTTCTTTTTTAATATGGAAATGCTAGTATCCTTCCCTCGCTATAGGGTGAGGGATGCTTACATGGCTTTTCTTTTGTGTACATGAGCATTCCTCATTTTCATTTACCTTTTTGTCTTTTGCACATAAATATTTTTAATTGTGTAAATGTTCCTCACCCTATGGTAAGGGAAGAATGCATACTAGAGGGATAGATCCATACTAATATTCTATATATATATATATATATATACTTCGAGTCCTCCAACAAATAGGATTTGCATGCCTTTATATAAAGGGAGAAGTTGTCTTTTGTCTTTCCATATTAGAAATTTAATCACCCACTTGCCTCCCCATAAGTACACAGAATTCCATTTTAAGTGTCAAATGAAAATTCCTACGTGCATGGGTTACTAAGGTTGTTACATTTTTGTCTCTCCATTGGTGTAGCAGCTATGTGGTGGGTCCTTGCTAAGAAAATCTCCTTTGGATTCACAGGATCCTATATTTTGCAACAAAGCAGCTGTGCCATATCATCTTTAAATCTCCTTTGGATTGCTCATTAACTCTCATTATGCCACCGAAAAGATATAAAAGAAATAAAAAAAAATTATATACTGGCCCGCTCAATAACATTGTCAAACATAGAGCCCTAAACCATTTTCACGAAAGTCTTACTTCGAAGATTATCATATGTGAATACAACAAATTATGTAAGAATGTAGTTTGCTTTTTTCTAATTATTATTTTTTCATAATTCTTTTCAAGGTTTTTGCCTTCCATCTAAAAAATTAATTATTTTTGTGATCAAGGCTTGGGCTGGGCGCGAGCCTATTTGACTAGCAGCGTAAATGATGTGATTCCACTGCTTTAACCAAACATGTGATCATTCTTCTAAAAAAATCCACACTGAAGTTAGCCTCTTCTAAGGGAATCAAGGAATCCTCTCTCTGGATACAAAATGTGTCTCGACAAAACTTTCTAAAAGAATCAAAAGAAAAAACATTTATATTATTTAAAAGAATATATATTTAATAGACATTTTCTTCAAAAAAATTAACCAAGGGTTTATACTGCTCTACAACTTTATCTCATCATCCAAATCCCATATGGTTGAAACTGAAAATAAAAAGAAAAAAAGCCACTACCATAAGGGACCCTAACAAGAGAGGGTTCACCCCACACTTGTAACTGAACCCACCTCAAAAAATTCTCTTCCCACCGCATCTATCTCTTTATGTAACGTATCTCCACATTTAAGATAAATGAAACGAGAAGAAGCAGATAAAGCCAATAGAGATCGATTCGCATAACCTGCCACGAGCAGTCATCAAGTTCAACTGTTTCCAAAAGAAGAAAGAATAAAAAAAGTGACAGGAGTGGCTGTGTTTGTCGAATCTAAGCCAGGGATGCCTACGTCAAATTTCGATTTTCCTTGGCGTGAAGCTCGTGGGCATAGCAGAGAAGAGAGCTCGCTAGCTCAATATTTGGCAAGCGAGTTGCTGAAGACAGCTTGGAGATGGCGTTCTCTGTTTTGAGTTCAATCTTTGGCAGCAGTAATCCAACCGAACCCACTGCCACAGTTTCCTCAATCTTCATCTACCCCATCAAATCATGCCGCGGAATCTCTGTTCCTCAAGCTTGTATCAGTTCCACTGGTAAACTTAAAAAAAAAAAAGCTCAATCACCCACGTCTCAGATTAGTTTCGTCGTTTTTAAAACCGTTTTATCAATCGTTTGAGTTTGCATGAATGACCAATCAGTTGTTGTTCATGGGTTTAGTGGCTGCTTCTTTGATTTTTTCTTTTTTTTTTTTTTTTTTTGGGTGTCTTGGGGTTGTATCGATATAGTCGCATGTGACATGGTTTGAGAATTTCTTTAGAAAAATTTATTATTTATTTATATACTTTGCTATTCTACATGTTAACCCATAATCCATTTTGTGAATGTTATGACCAAAATTTGGTTTTTTTTTTTTGGTCCAGAATTTTAATCCTGTTTACTGTGTTCATTCCCCTGATGCTTGTAAGTTAAATTTGTTTCTTGAATTTTGTTATGTCAAAGTGTTTGTGGTTTTTTTTTTAAAAATTATACAGTCATTGAATTGAGTGTTCTCCTTTCTGTCTTCCATAGATATAGCTAAGACTTATCCTATTGACTTGGTTTAAGAAATTTTTTTTTTCATGTGAAACTCAAAACATTTTTTAGTGGTCAAGTGTGGGACATGATCAATGCCTGAGATAGGAAAGCTTCCAGCTTTGGCTGTGTACTTGGAAAGGTCTCCCAAAAGGTTAAATATTTTCAAGGTTACCCAGGGACCATGTCATAGGATTGGTTCCTCTAGAATCAAGATACCATGTAGATGATTTTGGTTTTTGCTTATCAAAGAAACCCAGAGTGAAAAAGGCTGGTAGAATCCTTTGCTACAAGTTCGGGGGGTGAGGGCAGGGGATGAGGTGGGAATAGAGGCTGATGAGTCATGTGGCACTTAGAAAGCTGATGTTGCAGCTTGGTAAGCTGATTGCTGTTCAAGGATGACATTCGAATATCATATGGCCCGGTCCTTTGCAGTAATTCCTTTTCTTACATTGATTGGATGAATGTATTAAATTTCCTGAGCTAACCATTACTATCAAAACCTCAAGGTTTTGGCAGAAGCAGTGGAAATACTTTTCAATATTCTCCATCGGGTGGAGCCTACTCCTGAATACTCCCCCTTAGGTGGAACCCAGTAGGCGCACTTTTGGCGGCATGCATTTTTTTTTTTTTTTGCGCCGAGTCGTTCCTCCTGGGATTTGAACTCATGACCGGTTGGCTTTGATATCATATTAAATTTCCCTAGCTAACCATTGCTATCAAAACCTCGAGGTGTTGGTAGAGGCAGCAGTAATACTTTTCAATATTCTCCATTGGGTGGAGCCCACTCCTCAATAGCATGATCATGACTTTTTCATGAATCGCATTGTACCTTACTCACGTCTTGGATACATGGGTGCTCTTGGGCAACATAGGCATGTATCCAATGTAAACTGGAGAGTCTGCTTTGTTTTATAACCGCTTTTGGTGATGAACTTTATCAGCTTGATTTTTATCACCTGTGTGAATCTTAAATCTTTCCTGTAACCTGATGAAGAAGGAGATGAAAAACTTTATTCGCTCCACAATGTAAACTATACACTTAACATCAATGCTGATTTGTTCTGTACCTGTTTGCTACATACATATCTGAAGCGGCTGAATGCTATGCAACATTCACATACAAAACTAAGAATGGAGACTCACCCATAACATACTGATTACTTGGATTCACACTTTCCAAGTAACTGTGGAGTCTTCATAAAGCTTTTTCCCCCAGACTTAAATAACCTCATAGGCTCTAATATCTGCAAAAACCACACATGAACAGATCTGAAGTCCTGAACAGAACTGGTACTGAATGGATCCACTGTGCTTCCCTTGTGCCATTTTGATTTGCTCACAAAATTTTCGTGTGAATTAGATAATACTCCTGTGTGAGTGGCCACACCACTAGATGATAATAAAAATGCACCTTTAAGTACTTTTAGCTTCTGATGTAGTGCTAAGGTTAGGCTGAAGAGGTCATGGATATTTGGGCATTAGGATTTGTATTGCCAATGCTTGGTCTCCAATGGAACCTTCTCCAACTAGTTTTGATTTCCCAGTATTCACATGCTCTGATAACTTCCTTTTGAGAAAAAAAAAAAAAGAGTCGCTTTTAACACTAGTTTTATGGATGTACACACATCCAATAACATCAGGAGATATCTTTTGGATGATCACACATGCATTCAATTCAAGCAGGACTGATTTTGCTTGAAAAATCTGAATCCAAACTATGGAAAAGCTTCAAGTTATCATCAACCAATGACCTAATTTGCTGCTGAAACAAGCTAGAAACTATCATGGGAGCTATGATCTAAACTTGGAGAAGTCTGATACTGGGTTGCTTGTGGAAGGAGATTGCAGCAATCAGAACTTATCGCGTTCCATGGATTGAGGAGGAGACAAGATCTAGAAATCTGGACAACTTGCACACACAATACTGTGTGAAGGACCAAATTTGAACCTGTGATGGTTGATGAGTAGTTCAGATCGAGCAGATGAGATTTCTCATTGGTAGGCAATCAGATCTGAAAAGATGGGAGCGCTATTCCTTGGAAAAACAATTTAGTTGCTATTGTCCACCAAAAATCTACTTTGTTCCTTGCATGACAGATTCTGAAAATCTGCCTGAAAAGTTTCTTCTGCCTCCAACACAAATCGCACCAAAACAGAGAAATTCCTGTTTGATGTAGCACAGGCCTTGCATGCACACCTGGAAAACCCGTCGAAAACTAAAAAACAGTGTAAACCCTCTTTTGTTTGCCTTCCTCTGTGAGACCTCTGCAAATTAAATGGCTCTGATTATACAAGTCCTCTCTTTCTCAACCCTAACCTGATTATTTCAGTAATTTCCGGGTATAAAATTAGTATTGGGTTAGAGGCAACTTACATTTTAGTGTTCAAAAATTACAGTTTAATGAGAAAATATGGGGTTTTAATGGAATTATAAGTTGGAGATGTGTTGGACTTGGTTTAGGAGGGGTTGGATGTGTTCTAGGGACTGATATGTGTGGGTTTTAAAGGTGATGAAATTGAAGGTAAAATAGAATGAGGGAAACAGAAGAAACCTATGCCTAAACCAAGCTTTGATATCAAGTTGAAATTTTGCGGCTACATCCTGACTAAACTCCTTGATCTATATTATTGTGAAAAATGATTGGCTATTTATATGGTACAATCAACCAAGTGAACCCCAACTAGGAAACCTAATCACAACCATACTAGGAAACCTAATCTTATAATGATAAGAAACAGAAGTGACCTCAGAATTGTAATAACCTAACCTGTCTTGGTGGGCCAACCTTACAAGGTGGGCCATATTAGTTTACCACAGTTGAAAACGGAATAAGAATCATGGGTTGGGACACTTTGAAAATTCAAAATAGGTAAGAACAAGGAGTCCACCGATCTTTCTCTAAGAATTTTATTGCCAAAAGACTTCCTTGTAGTTTCTAAATTGGACTTTCCTCTAAACTGGACTTCCCTCTAAGTACTATATATGTATATGTTGAGAGTCCCTGTTGTTTCACACACATCAACGAGAGAAGAGAGAGGGAAACAGAGAAACAGAGGGACTGACTTAGTTGAAATCTGTAGAAGAAGAACTCGAAGAAGGCAAGGAAGATCACAGCGGGACAACGGTGGATGTCTGACACAAGGCCAATCACCGCCGGAGCAATACACTACTATACCAGGTGAGTAGAATCTAACTTGATTATCTGAATAGAGTAGGAGATTAGACCTATTTGATCCTCTGTTAAATTGTGGTCATTATATATTGTAGTGTTACAGTGATTGTCGGCCAGATTTGATTTAGAGCCCAAACCGATCATCAAAACAATAATCAGACCTGTTGATATGCAGTATGATGCCTAATCGACACTCTTTAGTCTTGTATGGGTCGGAAATCAACTCACTTGGAACTTTGATTACAAGATGAAGCCCTTTCGGTAGTTGTCGACCCAGCACAGATTGAAACAGTGTCGAAAAATCCCATTCTTCAGATGAAAACTTGCTGTGACAACATCCTCTAAATAGCACAAAGGAAAGAGGACTGATTGCATTGGAATCTCAGATCTGAACTGCGATTTGAAAATCCCAGACCGTCGGAGATGGTCTTGGTCGTCGGAGGTTGTGGCTCCACCTGGGTTCCCTGATCAAAGATCACATCCAGGCATCTTTGAGTAGACCCTTGGGCGACCACTGTGGTGAAGGTTCCATGCGCATCGAACCGTTTGGCCCCACCCTGCTGTTTCCTCCAGTTGAGCTTGGCGGTGCCACTCTCTGACGGACGAAACAGGCAACAGACGAAAGAAACAAATTTTGTGAAGGAATAGGTGGGACGAGCATATATTTATAAACTTATTAAAGTTTTACGAATTGCCCCCTGCTATTTTCATTATATCCTAAAATCCCTTTTTAAGGCTTATGATAAATTATGGCATGCTAAGTTACAAATCACATATTTGTCTACTACCTAAACTAACATGTGTTCAATTAATTGAATGTTATGTGGGCCCCTTTCATAACAATTAACTATTCTTTATGACTTAATTTTCCATAGTAAATTTTATAATAGCTAGTACCTTCAATGTGATATTTTCACTTGGATTTATTAATTGTGTCTTGATTCCCATGAATAACTTTATGATAAATAATTAATTACCTCAATAAGACATGGGTAATACCATCGCCTTATACCAACTCCGATTTGGAGTGGGGCGGGGATTAACCATTGTTGTGTGGTACTGACCAAAGAAAAGAGTAAGATGATGTAGCCAATTATGGTGGAGATGAATCTATACTAAAGTTATTGAAATGAATTTACCATTGATGATCGAAATAAGCGTAATACCAACTGCTGGCACTGAGTATAGAACTTCCCTCGTGGATGTTGGTCGAGGGGAAGAGGTTCAGCAATCATGGTGGCACGATAGGCCATGTTGTTGATAGAAATGTAGATACTCTAGTTAGGAGCATCGGAACATGCTCAACATTCATGGTGGATGACAAGTCATGTTGTTGACAGAAATGTAGATATACCGTATGGGGTATCGAAACTATTTGATGCCGCAGAGGGGAAATTACTCAAGAAAGAAATTGATTAGAATGTTATTATAATTATATTATTGAATATATATATTCTCTGAATGATTGAAATATGCTTTATCTTAATGTTTCTTATTCTACTCACCAGTGTTACTGATCAGTGGTTCGCCCCACTTCAGGTAATGAAGTCGTGGAGGTTGCGGGGAGTGACGGGGATCAACCGGTAGATTTTGGCATGCGTGGCTGATCCAGAGCGCGGAAAGCAAAGAATAGATTTGTAGTTGGGATTAGCCCAAGACTTAGATATTTTTCTTCTATAATAGAGATTGTCTTATTCAATAGTGTTATCAGAACTCTTAATATTTACATAATAGTTGAAATACAATGAAATTTGATTGTTTATGACCTTGATGCTCATGAAAATTTGATTTATGTGGTGTTGTTATAAAAAATTTGAGTGCGGCTTAAGAATCTGAAGAGCTACAGATTCTTGGGTCGTTACAAGAATACTAGCCTAATATAACTTAAATTTATTCTAATCTTAATTTGGGAGAAATAAACTTTTGTAATTACAGATTGACCCGTTAACCAAAAATTATAAATAAATCCCAATTGTTTCTCAAGAAAACTAAAATCTGATGTTGCACTTGTTTCTAAGAATAAGCTGACTAATGTCCTCACTGTTATTGCTGTCGCAGCCACTTCAACATGGCCTATTCTTCTGATGAATATCAAAAACTTCGTACCGGGTAATGTTGAAGAGACTTTTGATAGGCATCCACCTACAGGCCTTGATATGCCCAAATCCTGTCTGTCAGCTTCTCTGATCTGTTTATTACTCAAACAGCCCCTCTTTTTTGGTTTGAGAAATTTTGCATTCCTCTCAACACCTCTAAGTTCAAAACAAAATCATTTCTCCTCCTTTTGAAGGCATATAAAGATATTACTGTTCTTTTGGTGCATGTCAATGACATCATTACCTTTTGTAATAATTTTATTGGAATTCAACGGCTGCAACAAACACTATGGTTATTTTCATATGAAGGATCTTAGTCTAATGATCTATTTTCTTGGCCTTGAGGTCACACATTCCAAGTCTGGGATTTTGCCCACTCAAACCAACTACACCAATGGATTGATTGATCTTGCTCGTTTCACTGATTCTAACAGCGTGGACACTCCTATGGAAGTGGATGTTAAAGATTATGGCGATTCGATTCTCGATCCTACATTATATAAAAAACTGATTGGTAGTCTTATATACTTGACTCCAGCAGGCCATGATATTTCCCATGTAATGAAATATTGTCAGCGAGTCCATGAATGATCCATGACATCGTCATTTGGTTCCGATCATTCACATTATCAATTTTTGGGGCACTCTAGGATGCGATTTTTCCTTCATATCATCCTCACTGCTTCAACTGGCTAGTTATGTTGATGCTGATTAAGCCAGTGTTCTGACATGTGTTCCACTACTTGTTGGCCATGGTTGGTGCATGTTTCTGGGAGATCCTATTATATCATGAAGAAAGAGGATGGGTACATGAAGAAAGAGGATGGGTATCAAAATCTTCAATATAGAGACTGAGTATTGTGCACTGTCTTCTGCTTGAGAATCATCTGGATTTCTTGATTCCATGAAACTGGCATCATAGTTCCAGCTCTTATTCCTCTCTATGTTGATTGCTGATAATACCCATGCAATTCAGATAACACTGCCACTCAATCCTGTCTATAATGAGTGCACTGAACATATTGAGGCCAACTGTCCTTTTACCGCTTCCTATATCCTAGAACAGTTGCAATACAAGCTTTTGTCACTTCTTCTTGTATTATCGACTTATCATCACTTTAGCTAGCAGATACATTTATGAAGGCTATGGTTTGTGACATGCATTATTTTCTTGTGTCCAAATTAATTCCTTTTGGTCTACATCAATTTGAGGACTGTAACATAATTTCTAGTGTTTTATGGATTACCATGTTGTATACGGTGTATAATATCTTAAATACTCCTTAGGAATCCCATAACTGTAACTATCCTAAGATATTTGTCTAGATTTTTTATTTTCTGAAATTAGGTGATTTGTTCATTGTAATTCACTGATTAAGGAATTTTAATTACAATATACAATTGAATGAAGGATTATAAATAGAGAATCCCGAGTTAAAAACGTGTTACTCCAATTTTTCATCTTCTGCTGTTTCATTTTGTCATATACGACAAGATCAACAAGCATATAGTTTATGTTAGTTATTAACGTAGAATATCTTGAGTCTTTTGAAAATGTTACCTTGTGTGTTATACATGCTACAAAGATTTCATAGAATAATTGTTTGAAAATTGTCTTTGGTGATGAAAAATGTTGACAAGCTGAGAAATGTATTGCCTTACAGTTGGACTGATGTTACTCTGCTCGACATGTAGGATTCCGGTGGGACAGGCAATGGTTGGTTGTGAACTCCAAGAGAAGAGCATATACCCAAAGGGTGGAACCAAAACTTGCTCTAATTGAGGTAGAGTTGCCAAAGGAGGCATTTTTTGATGGTTGGGAACCTACATATGATTCATATCTAGGTATGAGATTATTTCTATGGAATATTGCACTTTAGGAAGCTTTTTTTAATTGAGATTATTTAATATTATACTGGTTTCCTTTCTCCTTATGCAATGCATTCCAACACGGAGATTTAAAACAGCAAGGATGCAGTTTGATTACTGATAGAGAGCAGAGACCTTTTCATGCTCTATACCTGGTGTTCGTGTTGCTCTTTAATTACTAAAGATAAATGAAAATTTGAATCTCATTTGAATATTTCTCAATTAACTTAATTTTCTATTGGAATCGTTTAGCTTTTATGCCTGCATTTTCCTTCTGGTACTGTTGGCCTCTGCAGTAGATGGCAAAAACAGCACAAAAGGGAGTATACATCTAACTAATGCAAATACCTGTTTGTTGTTGTTGGATCAATCTTCTTTTTGAAGACAATCTATTTACCCACATAGAAGTTGGCCTTAAATTGAGGGGCTTTTGAACTAGAAAGTGAATTTAATTTAAAATGTACATTGCTTTGGCCTGTAAGTTAAGGGTATCTTTAAAGCATTTCCCCATCGTCAACTTCACTCCAGGGCTTGTCAAGGTGGAGCTCCTTCCCCAGACTCTTGCATTATTCCTTCTCTCTTCACATGTTGGGCCAACTTTGGCAATATGACCACTATCTTCCATCCAAGCACAATCAGCCCATCAAGAATTTGTATGGGTACTGAAGCACCCTTTTCCTTCCACCGTCTCAATTAACCGGAAACCCTTATGCCTCTATCTTTCTTGGCTTTTGAGTTGCAAATGTCGGTCAATCTCCTATACATACCCCAGATTGAGGATCTCAAGGATACTCAAGCAAGGTTGTGCTGGTATTGAATTTTCCTTTTAAGGCCATTGTCTCTTGAAACCCTTTCCTAACCCTAGGGCTCTCAAAGGGCTTGGTTTCAGTAGGGTCAGGGTAAGCCCTTACCTAGCTACCACATATGCAGGCCAGACCAGGGTTGATATATGCCCTTGGCGTGCCTACAAAACCTCAACCCTTATCCTACCCTCGAGGGCTAGGGTCAAGCTAGGGCATGGCTAAGGCCAAAAGAAGAAAATTCTTTTTTTGAGTTAATCCAAAAGTACCCTTGGTTAGATATTGAAACTTGATCCAAAAACAAGGGAAAAAAGATTATGTAGTAGAATGTAATGGGAAGGGGAATGTTAAGTGCCAACAATAAACAATCAAAATTTCTATCCCGCTTTCTCTTTTTTCTTCTTTTTCTTTTTCTCATTAACCACATAAATGTTGAAAAAAGATGCACAATTGTGTAAAATTATATTGCCCAGAGGAAAATTATCTAGTTTCATCTAGTAAATGTTCTCTACAGTCAAGTTACTTTTTTTTTGGAAAATGATCTGTTGGAACTGTAATTTAATTAAAGTTTCTATGGATGTCTAGTCATCAATGTTGTGTGAATGGAGTGCAACATCACCATTCATCACCAGTCCAGGACCCACTCTGAAAGTTAGAAATGGAGACAATCTAGGTGTCAATGTTACGAATAGGGCACAAGATGGCATCACCACTGATTAGTATAGGCATTTATACATAAATTTTGGATACACACAACAAGCCGGGCTGCACCAGGCCAAGCCCTAACCTAGCACTCAAGGTTGGAGACATTTCAAAATGGGGCACTAGATGGCGCTCAAGGTTTAGGAAAAGGAGAAAAGCCCTCACCTTTGTTGGGTTTAATGGGCGGTTGGGCCTCCTTGTGAAAGGGCCGGATTGATAGCCCTACCTAACCCTCTCCTGTTAGTCCTTTCTTATAGTTTGATTCCTAGGTGGAGGGTGGCTTCTTGACGCAGCCATTTGGTGTGGAAGGATTTGCCTGATCATAGGTATCTTCAACCTAAGCTTAGCACAATCACTTCTAGTTTTATCCTAAAGAGTGAAGACAATCTGAATTATACTGATGATTATTTAAGAATACACATGAAAGGGCCTTAAAGAAGCCTCTTGGACACTCAAAAGGGAGATGTTTCCTTTGTACACATGGAGCTCCTTGCTTAAGTGGTGTGTTCGTAAGCCCCAAGGGTTGTGATGTAGTGATAAATCCGGTGAGTATGGGATTGATCCACAGGGAGCGGAAAAAGAATAACTACTACCTGTCCTAGAAAAACATAAGAATCCTATGCAAAGTCTATACAATTCAGAAATAAAACTAAAATTTAAAATTTATTAGAAGTGTTACAAACCTTTAAAAATCCTAATCTAAAAAGACCTATGCTACAGATCTTGATCTAACCCTATGATCCTGCATCCACCATTAGAAAAATCAGAAAACCAATTGGAGAAAGAAAAATTCAGAAATAAAGAATGGAAATTGCAACCTAAGGATAAGTATCTGTTGCTTTCTAACCACTAAAAATACGTATGGCTTTGTTCAATTTCTCCCATAACAATGAGCCAAGATGTGATTTCAAAATTGTTAATATATGAGAGATGTCATACTCATCAAGGCTTCAAAATATGTTTTTTCATTACTAGTGGTTCCTAAGCATTCAAAATATCTGGAAAAATGAAAGAATCAAAAGAACATAGATAATGAAAATAAATCAACAATCAAAGAAAATCACACCTTTTAATGAACATGTCCATCAATTGAGTTAGTCAAAGGATAGTCAACATCTTCATCTCCTTGGATTCCAACGAGAACTATCCCCGTCCATCTTCATCTTCAATTCACAAAATTACAAAATTTTTGCTTCAAGAAGAAAACGAAAAGAGTGGAGAGAGTGTGGAAGTAAGAGAAAGAGAAAGAAAAAGAGAGGAAAAAGATAGGTGGGGTGTCCCTCTTGAGGTGAATGTCCAACCCCTCTTTGTATTTATAGTTTTGCAATGACCTGGCTTAGGGTCCTAGTTTGATGAGAATTAGGAAGTTCCTTTGCTTTGGCTTCAAGTTTGAAAGGAATTAGGGAGTTTTGGGAGAGAATTGGGATTTGTAGGAAGTCTTTTTGACTTGGGAACCTTGGTGTTCAAGACTTTCTAAAATTGGTCCCTTCTCTTGATTGCTTGAAAGCTTCCATCATGGACCCCATCTTGACTTGAAATTTCTTTAAAAGGGAGATATTTTGAATTTCTTAAACACGGTTGGGCACTTAGGGCATCTATGGGGCTGGGGGGGTCTCCCCTTTGGCATCCAAGCTTCCTTGAAACTTCTTCTTTCCTTCCTTCTCTCTCTTTCCTTCCTTGCATGTCTTGACCTCCAAGTCTTCCATCTTTCTTTTCTTTTTTGGCCTCTTCAATTCAAATTTGAATTTGAGATTTGAAATTTGAGTTTCCTAAAAATTAGGAAGTCTTATTGAGTTTCTTCAAAAGTGGGCCCTCTCCATTGGGCGTCACACCCAGGGATTCACGCCCAAGGTGGACCCCACATGGGTCTTCTTCAATTTATTCTTTTTTTTCTTCTCTCTTCTTATCTTTTGGATTTCCTCTTGAATTTCTCCTCACATGGGTCCCCTCTTGAAATTATTTCCCTACAAAAATAAATTAATTATATTAAAAGAATAATTTTATGTAGAAAACTATCATGCAATGCATGAGACCCAATTCAACACATATGCATACATGTAAATATACCATTTGACTTAGAATTTCATGTACAACACAAAGGTGCAAAATATGTGACTTAACATGCCAATTGAAAGTTATTCAAAATGATAGTCCACTAACCCAAAAGAATAATTTCAATAAAAACATGCAATTTTCTGAATTTGACTGATTGTGACTTGTATTCAACTTTGAAAGCACAAACGCATGAAATTATGAAAATCAATGAAATTAATGTAATTTACCTAAATAAGTCCATAATTCTCCATGAAATTATGAATTAGAAGTGCAATTACATGGACTTATCATGGTGTTTGATTAATGTACCTAGAAAGTAAAATAAAGTACATGTCAAATTAGTAGAAAAGGTAGTGGTTACGGAGGGAGAAGTATATTTTCTCGGAAACTACTTTTTGCACTTATCTTCATGGGGGTAAAGTTATTTAAGAGAGGAGGAAAATGAAGGATTGGAACAAGAGGAATGAGATGAGAAGTTAGCAACCGGTTAATTAAACAATTTTTGTGATTTATGAAGTGCAATTTTTGGCAACTGGAAAAATAAAATTAAAGTTTTGAACTTTTCTCACTTGTTGTGACCAACAAAAAATGGGTAACGTACAAGAACTTGATTATTGGGATTACATTTCCAATGTTTTCACTTTACCTCTTGAAAATCAAACATGCCTGCGTTCAATAGGGTTCTTTGATTATATTACCTATTTGGGGCTTGGCCTTCTTGCTTTATATGGATGGGCTTGTTAGGCTAGCCATGGTACTTGTGCTTAGGCCAATGGTGATGCAGTATGGGCCCACAAGTGGTCTCCCTTTAAGTAGATAAGGATTTTATTATTTTTATTAGTAGATTTCTAATTAAATTGTTATTAGGTGTCATTCATGATGCAGAGAAAATATGAAAAAGAGAGAAGTATTGAGTGCAGAGAAAAATCTGACTTTTGGGAGTCGACTGATGCTCCCTTTATATTTCCTCATTGCCTTAATCAAGGCTCAAATCAATGCAATTACAATCCTATACATAGCTAGCATATCATACAAAAGAGGAAAGAAAGGATATATACAATTATCTCTTGGAGATGTAGAATAAATTGAGAGTCAACAGACACTAGAATCCAACTCATGATCTATGCATCTTTGAACTCCCAGTTGGCCAAGTCTTTTTTGTCAGTTGGGCTGGCATTGGTCCCATCAATATGTCCCCATAAGTCTTTACCCTTAAGGTAAATTTGTAATTGGAAGGCCCAAGAAGTATAGTTTTTGCCATGAAACTTGACAAGAGCAATTTCGGATTTATCCATGATAACACAATGTAAATAGTAAGACACAGACACCAAAATGCAAAAACAGAGAAGAAATTAGTGCCCAAAAGACTAGGAAATCACCTAAATGGATGTAGATGAAACAGCCAGAATACAATTTATAGCTAGAAATTGACACCAGAAGAACGAATAATCACAGGCTTGTGTAGAATATCGAAATCAGATCATGAACTTGGCAGATCTGTGAACTGATCATAGAATTGAGCAAAAAAAAAATCCCAGGCGAGCAGGATCTTTTGAAAAAACTGAGCATGTGGGCCCTACAGCAAGAGAAAAAATATGATCAAATCAAAAGAGCAAGATGCAATTGTAGTTACTATCCTCTCAACAAAATTTCAGTATAAACAAATATGCAACCAAAAAATTGGATGGATGTGATGAAACAATGTGCAGAAAATCCTCACAACAAAATCAGGGTAGATGGCCTACCTCAGATGATAAAAAAAATTCCAAAAAAATCTTCAGAAATCTCAGCACCCTTGGTCGACCAACATGGTGTTGTCTGTTTGGAGAGATCTGATCAATGGGTGGGCCACACTTGGAAGAGTACTACTTACAGTTGTTGGAACTGTAGTTTTACAAAGAAGAAGGGATTGCAGATATGATTGCCAAGATTCCTTGATCTTTTAACATGAAATAGCCTGTAGAGAAGACCCTTCATACATAAGCTCTGATACCATGTCACTCATGATGTAGAGAAAATAGAAAAAGAGAGAAGTATTGAGTGTAGAGAAAAATCTGTCTTTTGGGAGTTGACTGATGCTCCCTTTATAATTTCTCATTGCCTTAATCAAGGCACAAATCAATGCAATTACAATCCTATACACAGCTAGCATATCATACAAAAAAGGAAAGAAAGGATATATACACTCATCTCTTTGACTGTGTCGATCTTATCATTATAATGGGTCAAGACCCATTTGATGTACATCGGCTACTATACATGGGCCAATGTTAACATTAGGGAAGTTTTCATTATTAGATTAGGATTGGTTAGGCACTAAGATTTGTTTTTCTTATTCATATGGCATTGTAATAGGTTATTTTTCAGACTTGAGAATTGAATAAAATTTTGGGGTTTTATTCCTGGAGAGGTGCATCCCCATGTTGAAGTCTTGTTGAAGACAATTCAAAGTGTCCTCAGATATGTGCTTTGGCACTCTACGCAAGCCCTAACCCTAGGGCCTGCATCCATTGGTAGTCGAGATGAACGATCCTCGCGGTCGTCGGCGTGTTTACCCATATCCCTTACATTCTGTTCATCTCCATCAATCATTTGATAGCCACCAATCCTAGCCATCACCAGCCCCATCAATCCCATTTTTGCCCTTTTCCTTAAACCCAAACCACATGTCCGCAATAATGAACCCAGTCCTTGTCTTTTCACCTGACCATATACCAATCCCCAAACCCCAACACCGAGATCTCCTACCATGACCCATTCCATGAGCCCCAAACCAGCACCTAGACCCCAGACCCCCGTCCCCTCTTCCATTTGCCATATCCACTAAACCCAGAACTTGAAACCAGAGAAAAAAAAAAGGGAAGAAGAAGAGAGAAGAGAATGAAAGGAGAGGAAAAGGGGAGACAAAAGTTTGGATGCATACATGGCTTCATCGTGTGTGGCCTAGTGCTGCCTCACTGCAGCCACGCCAAGCCGCTGAAGCTATTCGCAGCCACCTTCCTTTCCCATCTTCTTTGTCAAAGGCGAACAGGAACTCCTGGGTTTTCTTTTGCCTCCTACACAGCACTCGAAATAGCAAGCAAAAGAAAAAAAAATCCACACATGTTTTGTTTGTACATATGGTTGGGCCTATTGTTCAAATCTGATTCAATTCGGGTTAGATCCTACCCAAAAGCTAGTAACAAAAAAATCAGGAGTATTATTGTCACACTCAAGGCCCAGTCAAAGTTAGATTGGGTCAAAATCATTAGATGTGATTTGTTATTTTTGCGATATCGAGTTCATTTAATGTCGGATTTCAGATCTTTCTTCGCCTACGTGTTTGTGGAGTACACATTTACACATCAGGTTAGTTAGATTTTTACATTTGCTTTAAGTAAAATGGTTCAAAAGAAGAAGGCAGAGGGGGAATCTTCCACCTCATCCATCGAGGAATTGGCTGGCAATGTTGCAGATTTATCGCAAAATTTTGTTCTCTGATCCGCAGCAATTGGTGAACTCCAAGGAACTCTTTTATAGATGAATACTAGGTTCACAAATTTGGTAAATAATCAACTTGAGGATAATCACATATTTGATGGTGAAAATATTCGAAATCAACGAGATCCATCAATCAATAATTCTGATCAATCTTTAGGGATTAAACTCATGATTCCTGAATATGATGGCAAATTGAAGCCTACTAAATTCATGGATCAGTTAATGTGTGGTGAATATTTTTGCATACAAACCAATGACTAAGCGCCATAAAGTTATTGGTTGCCACTCGGTTCTGTAATTATGCCGCAACATGGTGGGCTGATTTGCGAAGAAAAGCTAAAATTAGAACATGAACCCTGTTAAAACATGGATTGAGATAAAAAAATATTTTGAAGAAAAAATTTCTCCCTGTCAATTCCTCAAGATATATGCGTTCAAGCTTTTAAGACTTGAAGCAAGGATCCAAGGCGGTTGTTGAATACTTTGAAGAATTTATGACACTACAAGCTCGTTGTGGTTTGAATGAAGATGATAATGTGTTGGTTGACAAATTTTTTAATGGGTTAAAAATAGACATTCAACACATCCTTGTCTTCCAAAATTTTGAAAATGTAGATCAAATCATCAAATATGCCGTCAAAGCCAAGGGTATTGCAAATCATTAGGCGCAAAAATTTAGTGTATTTAAATAGGCTCTACAAAAGAATTCATCACTGCAAGATGCTAACCAAGTGGTTCTTTGGGAAATTTTTTTGCAAAAACTAAAGGTTAGAATAAGATGCTTTGCTTTCATTGTAAACAACTGGAGAATCACACAATGGAATAATCTAAATGCATCCATTTGAAGAGTGAAGGTAATGTTAAAGATGAAGAGGAAGTGGTGGACACAGAACTAGACACCATAGGTGAAGCCCTCATGGTCATCAAAGAGGCTCTTCCAGCTGTTGAAAACAAATGGTTGATGAAAAATATTTTCCATTCCACGCATACAGTACATAGGCATAATTGCACAGTTGTAATTGATGGCAGAAGTGGTGAAAACATTATTTCTCATGCTTGGTTGATCTCCTCAAGTTGAAAGTTTACAAGCATGATCGCCCTTATTTTGTCAAATGGATGATGATAGGTGATCAAGCGCATGTTTGACATACTTGCAAAGTTACTTTTGCCTTTAGAAAAGATTACTAGGATACAGTTTGGTGTGATGTGTTGCTGCCTATGGGTAGTGATGATATCTTGTTGGGTCGCCCATGGATGTATGATAAAGATGACACTCATGGTATGCGCGACAACACATACACGTTCCTGCATGGTGGAAAATAAGTTACAATTCATCCCAAGAAACTAGAACCGCCCAATAAGAATTCCCGGGCAGCTGCACAAAGAAAGTCCTTCTTGTTCACTATATTTACAGAGGTAATCAGAAGTAGACTCGAGTTCAAGGACAAACTCTTCTTTCAACCTGGGGGAATGATGCAGTATAGGCCCGCAAGTGGTCCCCCTTCAAGTAGATTAGGATTATATTATTTTTTATTAGTAGATTTCTTATTGAATTGTTACTAGGAAAGTTTTCATTATTAGATTAGGGTTGCTTAAGACTAAGTTTTCTTTCTGTTATTTATATGGCATTGTAATAGGTTATTTTTCAAACTTGAGAATTGAATAGAATTTTGAGGTTTTATCCCTGGAGAGCTGCATCTTCATGTTGAAGTCTTATTGAAGACAATTCGAAGTGTCTTCGAACACATGCTTCGGCACTCCACGCAAGCCTTAACCCTAGGGCCTTCATAAAATGGGTCCTTGGCTGGACCTTACCCATTATCAAAAAGCCCATTCTGGGATGATCATCCCTCTTGTAATAACATCCATCGCCTGTACACAATTGCTTCTTTGCTTTGATGTGAATTGTGAACTTGCAGCAGAATTTCAAACTCACACTTGCGAAGGCATGAGAACTCTGTGTTTTTGCTTGCACCACATCTAAGATTCAATTTTTTTCCATTAGTCAGTTCAACATAAAAGGATCAACTTGTAAACTGTGTTCCACAGGTAATGAAGATTGAGTAGACTACACTCATTGTCAAAAAATCTTCTTCATAATATATTCTTCATGCTAATTGATACATTCATATTCTCTCGTTTTGGGAGAATCTGCTGATTTTCATCTAACGGCAGGAAAACCCATTTCATGTCACTATCTTAAACTTCTAAAAGTCACCACTAGGAGACTACATGTTATTGGCTATCCATACATTTGATGTTATTTAATGTTGTGTTATATAAATTTTTGTTTGTGCTATATCATTTTCAATAGAAAAAAAAAATAATCATCTTTTCTTTCTTTTTGTTGTTCCAATCAATCATAATCTTATTTTTCAGTGATTTATCTTTCTTCTTCGACAGTGATAAGAGCCCCTGGGATGGATACACTAAAGATTCCTTTGAGGGGAAGCTGTGAAGTAATTAGTGGAGTTTCTGTATGGGAGTGGTCTGGTTCTGCCCTAGACGAGGGTGCTAAAGCATCTGAGTGGTTTTCAAAATATATTGGGAAGCCCAGTCGCTTGGTGCGCTTCAATGCAGGTAGAACTTCATTGCTGTCTGATTGAAGTGAATAAATGTGCTCCCATTAATCTAACATTAAGTGAGCAAGCACTTTGTTCATCTTATCCATTTCTTAGTGATTTGAATAATTCATTCAATGAAAAACATTTTCTCAGTTTCTGAAACCTTTTCAAGTAGTGTATGTGCAACACAAGAGACAACCCTTTTAATTTTTAGCATCCTTAGTTTGTAAGTATATCTTGTAAGATCTGTGGGAATTCTTTTGTTCATGTGCCTGCAGTATAGCATATTCATAATTATCTCTAGAGAGTAGTTGGCTTACTGCAGTCATCCCTAGAGTTAACTGTCCATTTTCCACTTTTGTGCCTCATATCTACTTCATAATTTCAACGTATAAAAGCAACTCAGGGCTGGATGTGGTGACACAGGTCATTATTATTCCGAACTCCTTGATCATGTGTAAAGTTTCGTGGTATCAGAACAGATACACTGGGCACTCCAGAGTTGGTCCAGAATTCATCTCTTCTGGTCGGTTGACTTCCAGTTCCAGTGGCAGTGTGGCACCAACTTCTATTGGTGACCAAACATTTTTTCCCTTCTTCAGATCTCTTATCAAATCTGCATTTGGAGGGTCTTGTTTTTCCCAGAGACAGATTGCATTCCAGACCATTCAATCTTTGGGTGGGCTCATGGTTAAGAAAATCTGCAAAGTTTAAGTTTACTCAGACTTGAAGATGAGTCAACTCAACTCCAGATCTTCTTTCTCACAGATTCCAAGAAGGCCTTTAACAATCATTTTCTGCTTCATCATCATCATCGTCATCAAAGCGTTGCGTTGTCCCAACTATCTTTTCTCCTTAATTCCTATTGGAAGATCTTAGGGAGGCATTGTTTTTTTATACACTGATTAGAACATGAAAATCAGATTGTGGAATGTCTAAGGGCCTCTTTGTTTTCATAGAATGCATGGGAACTCATGGTCAATTGAGCTCCACCCAAGGATTATTAGGGAGGTGAGGTCTAAAAGATTTGAGGTGAGGGGTGAAGGATATAGGATATCAATGCATATGGCACCTTGACTTCCCTAGGATTTGAGTTACTAGTGTGATGGCTCGGTATTGATTTCCCATCTTCCCTTGATCCAGTCTCCATTAAAGGGGAGGCTATTTGATAGTCATTTTTGGATATTCACCTTTGATTCTTCATTTTTAACCACTTATAGAAATACAATCCTAGGAATTCAATTACATGAAACAAATAGGTCCTAAGCATTCAAAGATCATATGAACCATTCACTCAATTGAATGGAAAACAAATCACACCACCCAATACCCGTTTATACTTAATTTGTTCATACTAAATAATAAATAGAACATTATGAGTCTTGATATAGCTGCTTGAAGAAGGGTGTTTCTGCCCCCTTATAATTTCCAATGAAAGAAAGACATGTGTTGTCTTGCTTTGAAATGGGGTTGCTTTGGGGTTTTGAGTGAATTTGAAACATCACAGTTGTTAAGCCTTACCAGAAATGGGCATTTCCACGTAGATATCCCAAACTTCTGAACACCTCCATGAGGCTCACTTATGAAAAATCCAAAGCAATCAAATTAAATGGTCTTATCCTTTTATTTTTATCTGATTGGATTTTTCCAAAAGTGGATGCCACTAATAAATTTTCCAAATTGCCTGTTCATAACATCTAACCATAACCAAAAGCAACTGTGCCACTTTTTTCTGATCCCCTCTGAAGGTTAGGGGTGAAGGGAATTTTTTCAGAGTACCCAAAATGCCTCTACTATGTCCTTCCCATATGAAATGAAGCATACATGCAGATGCTTTCTATTGAATGAGAAAAGGGGCATTTTTAACCGAAAAACGCGGGGGCATTTTGTAACGGGCCTCTATATATATCCATGATTATCGTGTGGATTAGTTAGCTTATTGTTATCATTCCTAGACAATCTCTCTTTTATTTTTGGATTTTCTGTATATATCGTACAATTATAATTTATGAAAAAAAAATATGGGTGGTCGCAATGTCAAACCACATTTATTCTGTAACTCTTTAATATTGTTAAGTTTCTTGTCCGGTGGGGTGCACCACTTGGCATTGTATCTCCAGTACTTCTGATCAGATTAGCCCGGACAAGTATAAGATGACAATGACAAGGGAAAGATATTGGTGAAAATATAGTAGTGCTGTTGGAAGATGGTTTCTTCCCCTTACATAATATAATCATCTTTACAGTCCTTAATTCCCTTCATCAGGGTATTCCAATTGATCAAAAATCAATCACATATCTAATTAGTATGGTGCTCCTAAGGTATATATTTTAAAGAAGACACCATTTTACAATATGGCGCTTTTGAGATCACTATTTTCTATGGTCCTTCATTTCCCCTCAAATTGATATATGAGAAAGTGAAGGTGAACTTGGGTCATAGCTTTAGTTGGCATAGGAGAGCGTATGGTTTAGATCCAATGGATCAGGAGATTGATGAAGCTATCAAGTCTTTAGGTCGATTTGATCAATCTAATCAGTACTTTGGATCCTTTTCAATTGAGGCTTTCTAAGGCAAACAGGGATCAACCCAGATGGAGAAGAAAAGGAGAAGGTGCCTATCCTTTTGCTTCGAATTGCTCTATAGGTATTACTGCCCTGGTACTAGAAGTGAAATATTAAAAGAAGAAGAATTGGAGTATAGGTTGTACCCCTGTCTTGGGTCGACTGTTCATTATATGGGACTGGAAATCCAGTCATTGGTATTTGGTACAATTTAGCCTTAATTGAGGCTAATCAGAAGTGCAGTGACTCATCTCCTTGCTATGCATGTAAAGTTAATCCCTAGCTAATTAATCTATTTGATATAAATCCCTAGATGATCAGTCTGCTTGATATGTCACAGGTATTCCTAATATGAACATACATGGGCCCTTTGGTACACAAGTGGGGCTACTACTTTAATTTTGAATTGTTTTGGTGGTCCGTGTCTCTTAAAAAAAAAACAAAACACTCATGATAATCGATAGTCTTAAATTCGAGATGATCACGCCAGTATGATGTTCTGCCGTGGTATTCCTTTCTCATCTCCTATCCATTTGGTGCTTGGATTGCTACACAACTCTCAGCAGTAAGATTCAAATTAAGTTCAACTTTGCGGGTGGCACAAACATTTCTTGATAGTCCACACCATTCGTCTAGATAAAAACCTTCAATATTGAAACCCACTAAACTAATTCTGATTATTTGCCTGCCCTTGATCCACATTCAGACCAACCCATCCTGACTTCTCCAGTGGTTAGGGTAGAGCCCCTACTAATTTTTTTTTTTTTGAAGGTCCTATCTTTTTCAAGGCATTAGTCCCTCTAGAAAATTGCTCTATAGAATATTAGGTGTTATTCCAACTTAGGTCTTGGTCATTGGATCCTATTAGGTAGGGTTTAGGTCTAGCCCATGGGTCATAACCCTATGAATATTGATATTTTTGCCTTTTTCTTTGATTTAGATCATGGGGTCTGAAATAGATCCAACCATTGCACATTTTTTATCCCTGTTCTTGAAATGTAATTTCTCAGGTTTTGACTGAGACATTCTCAGGCATGTTCTTATTTGATTCATTTTTCTCCTGTAAGTCAAAAAAGAAGTAAAGAAAAACGGTTCATTTCATAAAATCCTGGAAGATGATCAATTGATTTTAACTGGCCAAATTAAATCTCAAACACTATCCTGTCTTAGTCCTGCACCAACTGTAACAACTTGAGCCCACTACCCACATAATATTGTCACCCACAGATCTTAAGTGAATAGCTACGATAAACACGTTTCAACAATTAATGTTTCTATAGAGTGTAAAATTTCATAATAACATCTATCGAGTTTTTCTTCTTGTGTTTTGTGTCACAAGCCATCCATAATCACTAAATAGTCTTGGTAAATTATCACTGTTGCAGCATCTGAAACCAGGATTGTGGATCCCAATTATGCTCAGGGATACAAAACCATGTTCTCTGATGAATATCCTTTCATGTTGATATCCCAGGTTAGTACTTGTTCTCTGATGAGATCCATTTTGCTCATGAGACAATCTCCATTACCATGAATAGAATTATGCAAATTTACCTTTTGTAGGGATCATTGAATGCATTAAATGATCTTCTTGAAGAGCCGCTACCAATCAATCGCTTCAGACCCAAGTATGTAATCCTTCTTTTTTTTTTTTAAGTGTAGTAGGCCTATGGAAACAATCTGTTATTGTATAAGAGTTATATATTTTCACCTATGATAGGACTGAATCACACCAATCAGGCATTTGCAATAATGTATTAGAATCATCTAACTTATACTTTTTGACTGTTTCAGCATCCTTGTTGCTGGATGTGAACCATTTTCGGAGGACCTGTGGACAGTAATGAAAATAAACACCTTAACTTTTAATGGAGTCAAGCTGTGCGCACGCTGCAAGGTAGTAGACTTATCTGCTTCTTGTTGTTGATATAAATTGTTATGCCATTCACTAACTGCTCGAGCTTTTGGTTTTAGTAGTTATTAACATAGTATCAAAGCCCTAGGAGGCATGTTACCTCCCTCCCTCTCTCTGTTTCATCTAACATCTCGAGCTCTTGGCGTTACTGGTGATTAAAAGTTGTAATCATTTCATAGATGGTACTGTTCACTTTGTAGTAGGTGAACTAAATATTAACATTTAGCAGTACTAGTATAGAATAAAGGTCCTGATTTTTAGCCGCGGACCCAAATACAAGAGTTTCGGCACTTCAGCCTCCACCCAGGCCTGAAAAATGTCAAAAATTCTTTGAGAACTCCCCGAAAATTCTAAAAATTAAAACTTTTTTTTAACTTTCCCCATCCCCCAATATTTTTTTAAGTAGAGCAGCACCCTCCCCCCCACCCACCACAACAAAAGGAGAATTTCTTGGGTGTTTGATTAAAAAGGGACATAGTCCACCAATTTTTTTCTAAAAAACTAATTTGCCCTCACATGCAATGTCCATCCCGTACATTCTCACATAACAATCCTTTCCAACTTCCACATTATAACCTTTTTACTGCTCTTTTTAAATAGGATGCATTTGAGTCATGGGGCCCACTGGCCTGACTAGCTAGTAGAGTACTTAGGGATCTAGCCACTAGAGTAGATCAAGTTCACTGGATGTTCCCAACTCTCTGATAGAAGGTTATGAGAAGGATAATCAGCAGATCAAGGCAAAGTTTCAGTATTGAACATCCATTTGTGACTTTAGATCGAATGGTATCAATGTCCATTCAACCTGACTTTTGGATGATTAATCTAGAAAGCCTTTTGTATCTGGTGGGTCTATGGGCCCAAAAAATGTCACACCTCAAGACCTAGATTTCCATAGAATTCTGAATTTTGCTGTGCGAAATGTAAATCTGCAAATAAACATAAGTCAAATCTTATGTGCAGCGGAATTTTTTTCCAATGATCATAATGATAAACCGACAGCCATTTCATGATAACTAGAGCATAATAATTGTCGAAATTAAATTTAACCATCCAAAATCAATAAAACATAGGTCAATCCAACCCAAAATAGACTAACAGTTTTATACAATCCTGACATGATCAAAAGTTAGCTCAAACAAAAACTAATACTAAATAGCTCTGTGGAACTCTCTATAACTGTTTTAGCATCCTCTGGTGCATATATCGAATCCTACAGCTCTATCCCCATCTGAGTCATCATCATTATTAGGTATTCCAGTTTCTATCCCATTACCAGAGAAAGGTCCCATGCAAGGTTGGTTACAGTAAGCTTAGTGAATAGACAAGCCTACCTTATTTCATCATACAACTATGCAAGACAAGTAATTGATTGTATGAGGTCAAGGTCTACATAAACAATGCAGATTTAAAGTGCAGGAATAGAATTAATATTTGCCTGGAATATAACATACAAAGTCATACCATAATGAACATAGGATCAAAAGATCATCAATATCAAGTTTACAAATGCAAGCTCATCAACATCAAGTTCAACAACAAGAAGTTCATAAATAAAAAACAATAAGATAACTAGTTGGCAACTACATGAGCTAAACTAGCTTATCAATGCTTCATTAGAAGGTTCTTCAAGTTCAAGCGGTTACCCAAGTTTTCTCAGTTCAAGTTAATCCCTGGTAGGAAAAGGGCCATCTAAGGCGTACCAAGTGATAAAGATCACAACTAGGACTAGACTGCAGCCAGTAAAAATTAACAAGTTCAAAGTCCCCTAGAGGTGTCCCAACTCCCAACCATGCTAGGCTAGAACAGCTTAGTGGTGCAGAATATTTATAAAAAGTCATCAATTAGGGTTTCAGCAAGTTCTTTTGCCAGTTCTAATTCAATTTCCAAGATCAAGTTCTTACAATGTTCAGAAGAGATTAGCGGATCACTTGAACTATAAGAGGTCTCATTGAATCTAATTTTAGAATTATAAAGTCCGGATTATTCTTCAAAATTAGAATATGGCAGCATGGTTGCAGATTCAGCATGAGTTGAATTGGGTCAATTTAATCTGGAATTCAAAGTAAATTATGGAATAAAACTAGATAAAATTCTAAACCTTAACAAGTACTCTTAAGGTATTCGAAGCAAACATGAAAGATCATAAAATTAGATTAAAATTCATAAAAAATAAAACACTAACTAGAGCATATGATCAATATTAAACAGCAATGAGGATCATGAAAAGTAAATCAAACCCTAGCTAGAACATAGAAACAATATGGAACAATAAGGAGGAGGATCATTGATAAGAGATCAAAGCGTGAAAACTTCTAAGGAATCAACATGCCAAAACCAAAAATCGTCACCAATTACATGTTTCAAATTTGCATGAATTATACCATTAAAATTGGAATGTCAACGTGAATTGAATAAAATCATTCAAATAATTGAAGCCATGGGATACTCATGTGAAGAAATCGAACAAAAACCCACACCCGGATGGGAGAAGACTCTGCAACCATGAATCCATGGTTTACATGGTTGGCCATATGGGAAATCCCCATGCGACCCCTCGGCCACATTATGTTGGGTGAGATTGACATTATTTGATGGCTACCTCTGATCATGTATTCCAGCTTTTGCGTATGTTTTTCCATATTGTATCAAGACCAATTCTGACAACAAGGTTTCTAGGTTAGATTTAAGGTATCGAAGGGGAATCATGTATGCATCAATAAATTTTGGATTGTCTACTCACCCTTGGCATGTCTTTGTGGCTTTTCCCACTCGAGGGAGAGTGTAAAACATGGGCTAAATCCAATACTAGGTATTCCCCTTTCTATTTCGTAGCTTCTTCAACCCTTCTCTTATAGTTGAGGACTCTAATTGTGGGATGTGAGAGCGACCAGGAGAAGCTCTATGGTTGTTTTGGTGAATGCAAGTGGGAGAGAAAGAGAGGGTTGTGGTACATATTTAGTCTCATTTATGAGACTTTTCTTCATTCCTAAGCAACCTAATTTAATTATTATAAATGTCATGGGACTTTACTTCATCCCTAGGCAACTTTATTAAAATTTATAAATATCATATATCTTTGCTTCATTCCTATGCAACTCTATTTAAATATTATAAATGTCATGAGCCTTTGCTTTGTCCTTAGGAAACCTTATTTAAATACTATGAGCATCATGATTTTTATCGAATAAATAGGCAAAATTTCATAAAGTTGGTCATTATTAATAATAATATTATTATTGGAATTTTATGGGTTTTGATTGTTACAAAAACACTCCACATATACAGTTTTTTGGGTAAAGCCATCCATGAGTCATGCTGCAAAAGCTGTCGAGAATCCAAATCCAAAAGGAATGCTAGGTTTATAGTAAAGGAAGCTAAATATTGGACCTAGGGTTGGTGGATATCTATCTACCAAAGATCGGTCTCATCCATGTTGCGTATTCTATCAAAGGCTACCGCTTACAAATTTCCTACCTATCATACAATGTCATTTCCTTTAATAAAAACAACTATTAACTTTTATGAGTGTTATTCTCATATATGTAGCTAGCATAACACTCTCTTTTTATGGAGGGTTCGTTGGCGGGCCACACCTTTATGCCACATGTCCTACAATCAACTGTAGTCATGGTAACAATAGGAGTACCATTGTTACCCCATGACTCCACATGATATGGAAAACTTTGTGATAATATATAAGATGGGGCCATTGAATTGGAATGGTTTAGATCTTTCTTCATTGACTGCAATGTAGATTCTCTTGAGCCTGGGTCACAATTCATATGAAATTTCCCCATGTATGGTCTCTCTCTCTCTCTCTCTCTCTCTCTCTCTCTCTCTCTCTCTCTCACACACACACACACACACACAAATGAAAAACTGGATACATGTAAGTGTTAGGATTATAAGTGTTGGCTAATTCATGGGATCGGATAGGACTCTGCGTCCATTGAGTTGTAATTTTATATTTATTTTAGAATGGATTGTGGTTCGTCTCCAGAAGAACTAAAGTGAACATTAAAGTTTTCTGGAGGGGCTTGAGTGGACACTCACATGCGCATGAGTGAATCCGTCTGGATTTTCAAGCTCAAGCGGGCTTGACAGAAGTTACGCTGAATTGCAAATAACTGGATGTTTTATTCACATACTTGAGTGGATACTTACAGGTGCTCAAGCGGACGACATAAAAAACCCACTTTCTTATTTGCGAAATATTTCCTATTTGTTCTAGGACTACTATTTTGTGTTCTACAAAAATCCTAACTCTAAGGCACGAATTGTGGGTTATTTAAAAGTGTTTCTCTCAACCCTAAGTTACCTCTCTCATTATTTTGAAGAAAGAAAACTTAATTGAGAGATCATAACTTCTCTAGAGCATCCATTGGATAGACAGTGTTGAGTTTGTGTGCTAGAGAATATTGCTTCTATTCTCTAGTAGAAGATCATCTTCTCTTGTAGAAGATTGAGCGCCTTGTAGTTTCAAGGTGATTGGACTAAGCGCAGAGAGCAGTGAACGGTGTGGAGCCATTGCAACGCGGGGTTGTGCAGGAACAACTACAGTCCTTAAATTGCGGATCCAAGGAAAGGGATTGTGAGTATATCTTGTAATTGCTCGATTGATTGTGCTTGGTGTTTAGTCCGTGTAGGAATTGTGGTTTTTTCCTGCATAGGACTCATGGTTTTTTCCCGCGGAAGGTTTTCCATGTAAAAAACCTTCATGCCTTCTTCTAATGGTGTATAATTGATTTGCTTTGCTAGTTCTCTTATTCTTCCGCTGTATATTGTTTGAATTGCAATTTAGAAATCAGATTTGGGACTGATCTTTCAATAAGCCTATAGCTTCCTAATTGACAATGAATGCTAAAGGACAGTGCCACATGTGTGGATGAGAGTGGAATCTTGAGATTGTGAAAATCCTTCTTCGTACTTTTATGTTTTGACTAGACGGTTGTCAATTGTGATGTGAAATGGAGAAGCGTACTTTGCACTTTAATCAACTCATCACGCCTTTTGTATCTATTTCAATGAGCATCCATGGAAGTTTCATGGAGAGTGATGGTTTGTTTTCTGTGAAGCAACTCTTCCTTCATTTCCTTCTTTTGTTGATTTCCCCACCATTTTAGAGCTTTGCTTTAGGCCCAAGGTCATTTGTTTTTTCCTTCTCTTCCTATTTCTTCTTCTTTTTCTTTTCATTAATGTTGCAGATATATGAGTCAAATCAGGTTAGCCAAATAGGATGCAAGTTATGTGGGTTAAGTCAAGTTGGCCCACATCAGGTGGGGGTTGACCCGTTTGTATGGGCCCACCTATCCACCCGACCCATTTGCCACCTCTGGCTGGTAGGGAGGTTGAGTTGATTGCATGGGTTTGGGTCCCTTGTGTACAAAAAAGAAAAGGCTTTTGCTTTTTATTTTGGGCTACGTGGGGATTTGAATTCTAAAAGGTCAAAATCTCAGGCCCATGCAATTCATTATCCTAAAAGATCAGCTCATATAAAGCTTGAAACAAGCTGGGCTCTTGTTTGGTCTATACTGGGCTAGTCCATGTGTAACCATAATTGTATTTTATAACCCCTCAAACTACTTACAAGCAGAAACCTATTAGAAAATTGTGTCGCCTGATTGCCATGGGCCCTATGCTAGATCAAGCCAGATGGTGTGCTGTGAATGAACTTTGATAAGTGTTCATTTGGTAGAGTCGGATAGGGATCAAACTCTTAGTTGTAGAGTTGGATTGGTATTAGAATCCCGACTTGGTAGGAGATATGGGATTCCAAGAGAGGTTCGCGATGGTCGTGACTCCTAGCTATTGCTCAGTCACCATGGAGATGGCCGACGTACTGTCAACACTCATCGGATAGGCTGATCCTCTTTGATTAAATCCAAATTGAACAAAGTACTTCTTAACCAGCCAGCCTTTTGAACTACAGTCTATGACAGGCTGCGCGTTATCTTCTAGTGGCATCTGATTAAACCAGTCAACTGATAGTTATTGAAAAACTAGACAGGTATTTGAACTCACATTGTCACACACATACTCACGTGTCGTTAATTAGTTGAGCTGCAGCTAGGGACGAAATGCCTTTGCTTTTATTATGCTGTACTTTTAATTTTTTACCAGCCACCAAGAAGATCTTGGAGATTTAATCTTTTTCTTTTAAGTAAATCTGATCACAAGTGGGCTTTAATGTGCTGAGTAAATGAGTGTCATGGCAAGTACTCACTTTGGGTATTTTTTATTGTCATTACCTCTTGGACATTGAAGTTTCCCCAAAGAAGAGTAGTTTTTCAACATTATTTTTGCCCTAGCCATCATTTTACATATGTTTAATTAATGCATGGCTAGAGTTATGCTTTCAAGTCAATACATAAAAATGAGCTAATTTTGTGCTCTAAGTGATTCAAAAGCAATTGCATGAAGTCACGAGCATCTAGTCAGTGACTCAATGCTCAAAAACGGTACACATCACTATATTTGAGATAGGATACTCCTGAAATATCTTGACTTTCACATTTTTACAAGTTTCCTATTATTTTCATTTTTTTTTTCTTTCTTTTTACACGTTTTAGGACTTGCCGGCCATACAGGTCGGGGATGGATGGTACAAACCACTGTGCACTTGTCCGGGTCCATACGGCACGTAAGCCGACATTGAAATTAACATCATGCTTCCGAGCATACATGGCAGCATGTTTCACGTGCTACGGATGTAAAGTTTGCGTCTGTAAATCCCATTTTCATACGACGTGTTAAGGCAATTTTCATACGACGTGTAAATTGCCTTACGTGTTGTTTGCTAGAGCGGGGGCGTGGGGGAGTAGCTACCGGGAGTTTGTAAAATCTCTCACTTTTGGTGAGTAGCTACCGGGAGTTTGTAAAATCTCTCACTCTTGGTGAGTTGGACTTTGTCATAAGTGCAAATAGATAGCTCCTCAAACAGCTGCTACTTTTTCTCTCTCTTTAATCTCTTCTTTATCACCTTTCTGCATGGTCTTTCTTACATTTTCCACCTTTTTCTCTCTCTAGCGTCTTCGGTTGGAAAAGAGAGAGAGAGAGAGAGAGAGAGAGAGAGAGAGGGGGGGGGGGGGGGGGGTGCATTTTTATTCCAAAACTCACGGCCACTTCTTCTATTTCTCGTCCTATTCTCTCCTCTTATATGCTCAAAGAGCCTTAAGAAGTTGAATGGTGAGTTTTATTTTGAATTGAGCATTGCTATTTCTTCTTCTATTTTCCCTCTTCTCATTATCTTGCCTTGGAACTAGAAGTGGTATTTATTTCTTGGCATGTGGCTCATACAGCTGATGGGGGGTTCATTGTATCTATGTGATGTGGCAGTTTACTAGTGGACCATCCAAAGGGGCAAAAATACTCCCTTTCTAAGGGACACTTTTTAGAATTTCTCATATACATGCACTATAGCTTCTAGGCATTTTTTTTTTAAAAAAAAATGCCCCTCTTTAATTGGGCCTACTAGGATTCATAATTATTATAGAAGTCCATTGGATGGAAAGATCAATATAAGGACTACCTATATATAAAATTTTGAGTTCATAAGATTATCATAACTTTTTAATCCATGACCCTAAAATTTAATGGTTGAAAAGACTAAATTACTGAAAGTGGGGCCCATGATAAAAATATAGGAGCGGAAAATGGGGAACTTTTGACAATTTTCATATATATATTGAAACCGGGCCTATGAGGATGGTCTCTACGTTCTGCATGGTGAGGAACACCTAGTGGGACCCACCTTGCAACCCATTCAAATGGACCATAAATACACCAAATCCCATGAATTTATACAGATTTGAATAGATTGCAATGTTGGATCGGATCAGACTTTGTCTTTAATATCAAGTTGTTAATTATATATATATATATATAAACTCAGGATCCGATTGTGTGATGGATTTTTTGTTTTCAATCAGGTGCCTACAATCAATCAAGAAACAGGAATTGCAGGCTCTGAGCCAACTGATACACTAAAGAAGTTTCGATCAGACCAAGTCTTGCGCCCAACCAACAAACATAGTGGAAAAGTGAGTCCCAATTTAATGGCTGCCACTTGTTTTTTCTTCTTTTTATGCTTACATAAAAACTGCAAATAATTTTACAGGTTTATTTTGGTCAAAATTTAGTTTGCAAGGAGTCCCACTCGGCTTCAGGGAAAGGGAGGTTTATTAAAGTGGGGGATCCTGTTTATGTCCTGAAAAAGGTCTCTTCTGCTGCAGAGGCAGCAGCTTAAGAACTGAGACGGCGGCAACTAGTACGAAAATCAAGCCATTTTCAAGCTTCATCATCTTTGTCCAATCCTTCCCCTTTCGTAGTAGGACACACTACGTTGTTACTGTTGACTACTATGCATCCTCAAACTTATCATATGTTCTGTAAAACTAATATAATATAAATTTCTTGAATATATTGTCATATATTCTCGAATTATATTTCAGTCATTTTTTCTTTGCTATCGAGGAGTGGGCTCCATCCGATGGGGAATATTAAAAAGTATTTCCACTGTTTCTACCAACACCTCAAAATTTTAGTAGCAGTGGTTAGTTAAGTATATTTAATATGATATCAAACTCAACTGATCGTAAGTTCGAATCTTAAAAAGAATGACTCGATGCTATAAAAAAAACACGTGTCACCGAAAGTACGCCGACCGAGTATCACCCGTGGGAGAGTATTGAGAAGTGAGTTTCACCTGATGAAGAATATTAAAAAGTATTTTTGCTGTTTTTATTAACACCTTGAGGTTTTGGTATCAAGTCTTCGTATTTATCCTTCAACTTGCTCCTTTTTTTTAATTTTAATATTTATATAGTCTTGTGAGGCGTATCCTTATGGTCTTCATAATGAGGGTTGCTTAGTGAGACCCATGTTATGATCTATCCAAATAGACCATACATACACAAACCCTTATATGGTCATTGAATTTCATGAATTTGCATGGATTTGAATGAATTAGACTGTTAGATTGAGGGTCAATTTTTATTTTTGATAAAAATTTATTAAATTTATAGACTATGGATGAAGGGGCTAAAGATATTAGGTTGACTTTAAGTTTGATATCCAAGTTGGCCCCTTCTTGGATCTTTCGATCCCCCTCTGTAGTCATGCTCAGTGGAGTCTCAAGGTGGCCCCCAATGGGTGGGGTACCAATTCCTTTTTCAAATTACCACCAATATTAAAATAGTGCAATAAAATGGGATAAATTCATAATAAACTTTTTTACTCTAATATATTTCCAAATTCAAATATTCGATCCTTTGATATTACCAAAATCTCTATAATCTTGAAAATCTTTTCTAAACCCTATATTTTAACTTTGACATTCATGTCTTACGATGGAAGATGGTTTTTTATTTCCTTGTGGGTGGTAGAATGATTGAGTGAGAGAGATTTGATATTACCATAATCTCTATAATCTTTAAAATTTTTTCTAAACCCTATATTTTAACTTTGACATTCATATCTTACGATGGGAGATGGTTTTTCGTTTCGTCGTGGGTGGTAGAATGATTTTGAGAGAGAGAGAGAGCGAGAGAGATATGATCTAATCATTGACAGAATTTTATTTTATTTTATTTTATTATTATTATTATTTTTTTTAACGACCCGTTTCAAACGTGACGATGTTTCTGTCGGCTGCTCCACTTTTACATGGGGTATACACCTTTAGACCACATGCCCAGTCATAGTAGTCAAACCTACAATGGTGCGTATGTGACGAATATTTTGATTGGACAGTTGGGATTTTGTAATTGTTATGTTTTTGTCGTTTTCTGTGGGTCATGCCTGATCAAGTAGAGTATTTATGTTCAAATTCACCGCATGAGCGTTTTGGAAATCGGTGCTCTTGCCTTCTTTAACAGGTATCTCTCTTTAAATGCAATTCGGATTTGTTATTTGAAAAGAATTTTTGTATTAGTAAATTTATGGATTGGACAAAATTTCAGTCAATTAGTATTATATTTGATTTATCTTTTAGTAAAGACTGTTGTACGAATTATTGGGTATACTGAAGTAAAGAAATCGAAGAAAAAACGATAAATTAAAGTGTTTTTCCTGAGGATAACAAAGTTTAAAAAAAGGTCATATCTTACAAATTGAGCGATTTTCTGAGCGACAAATTGCTGTTGGAAAGCTTGTTTCGAGTAGATATCTGTAGAGCCCAATATTATATCAATCGGAATAAAACGATAAAATTATGGCTTTGGGAAGTTTGAAAAAATTTGTGCTGAATTTTATCCGATCAATCGGGCAGACATCCAATTGATTCAATCTGAGACAGTATCTTAATCTGATTGATTCGACCTATGACAGATTGATCATGCACTGTGTAGAAACCCACAAACTTGCACAAAACATTTCATGTTTGTATCAGATTTGCATGTTTTGTTCCTATTTAGACTCTAATCCTAAGGTAGAAATTGTGGGTTACAAAAAGGGGCTTTCTCTCAACCCTAAACACATATTTATATTTTAAGTTGAGAATACACTTTGGAGATCACATTTTTTCTCTAGAGCTCCCATTGGAGAATTTGCTGAAGGCTTCTAATTCTAGAGTTTTGTTACTTCTACTTCCTAGTAAAAGAGTTTTGTGAAGACAAAGTGTTGTGGATCAAACACGGAGAGAAGGGCACGCAAAGTCGAGTTGTGTCGTGGATTCTTGCAAGAAGAACTATATCTTAAGGTCGAGGGATTGACTATGTAAGGTTGTGAGTATATCTTATAACTACTTGAAATTAGTGCTTGATTTTTAGCATATATGGCTCGTGGTTTTTTCCCATAGGGGCTTTCACGTAAAAGGCTATATGTCTTCTTCTTATGTGGTTGATTACTTTTTGTTTGCAAATTTACTTTATTTATTCCGATATATATTGTTTGACTTCCAATCTAGAAATCTGGAATCCTATAAAACTTTCAACTGGTATCAAAGCAAGTTATACTAATCTACTGTGTTAGATCCTTTGAGATTTCTTAAATGAAATTCAACTAGGAAGACACATGCAAACCAAGCCTTATGTTATGAAAGGTAATAAATCCGATTCGAAGAAGATGCTCAAATTTGAATCTGAGAAGAAAAAACTTAGATCTATTCAATGCTTTAAATGCAAAGGGTCTGTTCATAGAGCATCTGAATGTGCAAATAAAAAAAAAGATGTGGTAAAGTTGATGATTTTGAAGGTTTAGAAAATTCACTTCCTAATGCCATCCGTGCCAAGTATGTTGCTTTCATGGCTAGATCTCACGTGTTTCCTCTAAAACTGATTCTGATGATAAAACTAATAAGTTAGAAGAAGAATCGAATTGGAAGGAAGAATATCAGATTCTATTTCACAAATCTATGAAGATGGGAAAGATAAATCAGAAAGTTGCAATCAGTTGGTAAGTTAATGAAGACCAAATTACTTCACTGAAGGCTAAATTGGCTAAAGTTCATGATAAGGTAAAACTCTTTGATAATTAGAAGAACAGTTTGGCTGACAAGTTGACTGATATATCACAAAAGTATGAGTTGCTGATTGTTGATCATGAGAATTCTACTTAAGAGTTGGAAGAATTGAAAAAAAAGCTTCACACTTGTCAAACTAAGAATGTTGACTTGAAAGACAAGTTGAAAATGACACTGTCAAAGTTGAATGCTACGAAGGAATTGCTTGACAAGATGAATGTCGAGTCTGCAACACTTGATAACATATTGTGCAATTAGATTGGGCTAATGACAAACGTGGTCTTAGATATGATCAAGGTGCATCAACTTCAACGACAAAAAGTAAAACTATTTTTGTTAAAAGTTTTCCTTTGAATTCTTTTGCATCATCTGTTTCACACATTGTTAGCACAAATCATATGAGGAGTAATCAAAGAAGAAGAATGTGTCAAGTTCAAAAGCTATACCCACATATCATCATTGTGGATTCAAAGGACACATTAGGCCCCATTGCAATAAGTTGAGAGCTTTACTAAACAATACGTAATTAAGGAAACGATTATCTGAGCCAATGATCAAGACAAAAGCCATCTGAGTTAAGAAAGATGATTCGGCTAATGTATTGGTACACACTGTGTTGAAACTCTTAAATTCGTAAGTGTGGGTACCAGCATCCAAAAAACCATGATCATAACGATCAAGCTCCCACCCCTAGTTGTTATGAGGATATTATTAAAGGAGAGTCAAAATTGAAGGGGTACTATTACTGAATCCTAATTGATAGATCTGCTATATGCTGACACTATTTAGTTTGTCAATTTTGGACAAAAAGGAGGAGAATGAGGATTTCAAGATACTAAAGATGGTTCTATTATGTATTTATTTATTTATTTTTGCAATTAATGTAGAGCTGATGGTTTTTTTTTTTTTGTAATTCAATATACTCAATGTTATTTTGGCTTTATTTTTGGGTAAATTGATTGTATAAAAAGTTTTGTCCATGAATTATCAAAGGGGGAGATTGTAAGGATTTTTGTATTTGGCTAATTCATGGGTTGGACAAAACTTGGGAACATTGGTGTTGTATTTTATATAGCTTCTAGTATGGACTGTGGAATGAGTCGCCGGATGCACTGAAGTGAAGAACTCAAAGAAAGAGTAATAAATTGAAGTGTTTTTCTGAGAATAACATGGTTTAAAAAAGACAATATCTCACAAACCGAGCATTTGATACAGACAAGCTACATACCGTTGGAAATCTTGTTTCGAGTAAATATCCATAGAGCCTAAGATTACGTCAATTGAAATAAAACAACAAAGTTATGGCCTCGGGAAGTTTGCGAAAATTTGTGCTAGATTTCATCCAATCAATCGGGTAGACATGCAATTGATCTGACTTGAGACAGTAGCTTAGTCCGATAAATCGGGCGCTATGAAAAAACTCACTGACTTGCACAAAAACTTTTCATATTTTTGCCAAAGTTGCCTATTTCCTACTTGGACTTTAACCATAAGATATGAATTGTGGGTTATAAAAAGGGATTTTCACTTAACCTTATATATAGATATCATATTCTAAGTTGAGAATAAACTTTGGAGATCACCTTTCTTCTCTAGAGCTCCCATTAGAAAGTTTGCTGAAAGCTTCTAATTCTAGAGTTTTGCTGCTTTTACTTCCCAGTAGGAGTTTGTTCATCTTATGAAAACAGGTGTTGTGGATCAAGCATGGAGAGCAGGGCACGCAAAGTCGAGTTGTGTCGTGGATTCTTGCAAGAAGAACTACATCCTGTGGTCGATGGACTGTATAAGGTTATAAGTATATCTTGTAACTGGTCAAAATTAGTGCTTGGTTTTTAGCCTGTGTGGCTCGTAGTTTTTTCCAATAGGGGTTTCTACGTAAAAGTGTGCGTGTCTTCTTCTTATATGGTTGATTGCTTTTTGCTTGCATGTTTACTTTATTAATTCCACTACATATTGTTTGACTTGCAATCTAAAAATTCAGAACCCTATAAAACTTTCAGTAGACTCAGCAATTTAAAAAAAAATAAAAAATGCCTAAACTACCCCCACCTTTTCTCTCCCTACTCACCTTCCCGCCTTCCCCCTCCTCTCTCCTCCCCTATCCCACCTCCCCTTTTGGCTACTGTCGGCAACTCCAGCTGAGGGAGTTACCGGATCTCCCTCTCTCTTCATTTCTCTCACTCTCCCTCCTCCTAACCCTTTTTCTTTTTTTCCCTTTCCCTCTTCCTTTCTCTCCTTTTCCTTTCTCTCCTTCTTCCTCTTCCTTTTTCTCTTTTTTCATCATGCTCCCTCTCCCTCTTCCTTTCTCCTCTTCTCCCTCCCCTCCCTCTTCCTCTTCTCTCCTCTCCTCCCCACTCACCTTCATCTCCTTTCCTCTCCTCTCCTCATTCCAAATTTCTACCATGTTCGGCCTATGAGGCTAAGCATTATACTACTGTTTGGCTTCACAGGACTGAACAAAACGAAGATTGTTTGGGCAAGACTGGCCGAACAAAAGAGGATTGTTCAACCAGTCTTGGCTGAATGGGGGTGGGGATAGGTCGCTGTGCAAAAGGGAAGGAAAAACGGTGGATCTATTGCCGAGAGAAAGGGGGTTGCTATGGAAAGGGGAAGGGTGGGGGCATCTATTGCAGGGAGAAGGGGGCATGTTGTGGAAAGGGGAGGGGGGATTTGCTGTAGGGAGATTAAGGTCTCCCTACAGGTAAAAAGGGAGAGTATAGGGGGGAAAAGGGGGCAGAGGGAAAGAAAGGAGGAGAGAGAGGAAGAGGGAGTAAGAGGGAGGGGAGGAAAAGGGAGAAGAGGAAGAGGAAGAGTACGGTGGTTGTCGGCGATTGTGGCGGGAGGGGGAGGGGAAGGTGAGTGGAGGAGAGAAGGGGGCATTTGGGTCATTTTACATTTTTTAAAAAAGGTGAGTGTACTGAGACCTTTTTGGAGTTCATATAGCAGGTCCCAATACAAATCATCATTCATTATTATGTTCTTGAGTTGGCACCTTAGATAGGGTTGAACATGCACTTAAATGGTTGCCTACTTTTGTTTAGCACTTCACTAAAGTAAAGTAGAGTGAAGTAGAACAAACATAAAAAGATGTGTAGGTCAAATTAAAAGTATAAAAATTTAAAAAATTTTCATTCTATTTTAAAAAATAAAAATAAAAATGCAATATTCTCAAGCCATTAAATGATAAAAAATTATCTATTTTTTACATAAAAAGTCAAAAAAAATTTCTCAAATCTCTAAAAACAAATGTCATCACATTAGATATATCATATTTTATTCTCTCTTGATTTGAGATTTCACCTCACCACAATTCATTATATCACATATCCAAACAACAATAATCAATTGTGAAGGGGTCGACGGTGGTTCTTCAATCATTAAAAAAAAAAAGAAAGAAAAATGCTCTTTTGAATTTCTCATATCATCCTATACAACTTTAAATCCTCCCTCATATGCCAAATGTCCTTTTTTTCAAGATAATTTAGATGGAGGTCCGGTTCTTCAAACTTAATTAGGCAGAAGTCCATCTCTTAAGAACTTAGTTACAAGAGTTCATTAATGTTATAAGATTTAACTGCTTTAAGTCCATTCTATTTTACATATTTTGTGACAATGATAATTCTACCCTTACGATTTTCCTATTTCATTTTAAGATCTAAACCCTAAACCATTGTTGGCTAGCGACCGCCACTTGTCGGTGACTTTTCAGGCATGCAACCACCGGCAGCTGGCAATTGGTGTTTTTTCTTTTTCTTTTTCTTTTTCTTTTTTTGTTGTCTCTCAATCTACTCCAAGGAGCCCTTTCCATGGCTTGAACTCGAGACATGGAGGTTGGCTCTGATACCAAATAATATGGACTTAACCAATGCTCCAAAAGTCCCAAGACTGATGGAACACGCCAAATTAAATCTTATAACTATTTAGTATTGTAAACTATTGGTGGCCGGCGGGGCGTGATGGAAATTGGAGCATGTGATATAGGAACATAAAGAATTCTAAATTTTTCAGTGCTCAAATTGAAGAATCAGGAACATTAAGAATTCTAAATTTTTCAATACTCAAATTGAAAAATTAGGAACATCAAGAATTTTAAAATTTTCAATGCCGAAATTGAAAAATCAGGAATATGAGATACAAGGACATTAAGAACTTTAAAATTTTAGTGCACAAATTAGAGAAACTGGATCATGATTAGTGCACATGATTAACAAGAACGTCATTCAGATGTGTAAAAAACAAGAACATGCTTAAAAATAGTAGTGTTGAAGCAGGAACATGAGAGAAAAAGATGAACAACATGACAAACAGGAATATGAAAGAGAAATAGGAACAACATGACAAACAGGAACATGACAAATGGAAACATAAACAGCGGGGACATGTTTCATATATTAGTGTATGTGAAAAACAGGAACATGTTTCATATATTAGTTGTGTTAGAAACAGGAAAATGTTTAAACACGAACATGAAAAACAGTAACATGAGAAACAAGAACCTAAAAAGTAAAATATGAGAAACAGGAGCATGCATGAAAATAAGACTATGTATTAGTGTGAAATGAGAACATCTAAGCAGGAATATGAAAACATGACTATGTATTAGTATGAAATAGAAGCATGAAAATAGCATCATGTATTAGTGTAAAACAGGAACATACATAAAAATAGGACCATGTGTTAATGTGAAACAGGAACATGCATGAAAACATGATCATGTATTAGTGTGAAACAAGAACATGTAAATATGAATATAAAAACAAGACCATGTGTTAGTGTGAAATAGAAACATGTTGTATGTAAGCAGGAACATGTTTCATATGTTAGTGTGAAACAGAAACATGCATGAAAATAAGGCCATGTGTTAGTGTAAAACAGGTACATAAAAACATAACCATGTGTTAGTGTGAAACAGAAGCATGTAAACAATAACATGTTCCTTGTGTTAGTGTGAAATAAGAACATGAAAACAGGACCATGTGTTAGTATGAAACAGAACATATAAATAGGAACATATGTTAAGCAAATAGGAACATATTTCATGTGTTGTGTGAAACAAGAACATACATGAAAATAGGACCATGTGTTCGTATGAAATAGGAATATGCATGAAAATAAGATCATGTGTTAATGTAAAATAGGAACATGAAAAGATGAGTATGTATTAGTGTAAAATAGGAACATGAAAACAAAACCATGTGTTGATGTGAAACAGGAACATGCATGAAAAATGACTATGTATTAGTGTGGAATAAGAATATGTAAACAGAAATATGAAAATAGGACTATGTGTTAGTGTAAAACAAGAAAATGTGATATATAAATAGGAACATATTCTATGTGTTCATGTGAAATAGGACCAGGTAGTATGTAAACAGGAACATATTCCATGCGTTAGTGTGAAACAAGAACATGTGATATGTAAAGAAGAACATGTGTTAATATGAAATAAGAACATATGGTATGTGAACATGAATATATTCCATGTGTTAATGTAAAACAGGAACATAAAAAATAAAACCATATGTTAGTATAAAACATAAACATGAAAACGGGAACATGGTGTAAAAAAAAATCCCTGAAAGTCCACTGGAAAATTCACGGTTGCCTGTTGCCAGCCGGAAAGGTCACCAGTCGTCGGCCAAACTGTAATAGTGTTGCCACATAGAAATCTATTTTTTAAGAGGGGCAAAATGGTAATATTTTAGTGTTTTAAGGGAAAAAATGTCTTAGTAGATTTAAAGCTGTAAAAACTCTGGAGCTGAATTTAAAGCTACATGAGTTTTAAAAAATGGACTTGAGCCAAAAGCCTCCTTTTTTTTTAATCCATTTTTGTTAGCTCGTGCTTCAATCACTAACGAGTCTTCCATCATTCCCAAGTTCCAACTTACTTTTTATTATTTTCTTTAATTGGCCCCATTAAAAATCCATTTTATGTGCCATCAACAAGTTCCCATTAATAGAAGTTCCCGTCATGCATTGAAAAAACGAATCATTGTTTTTAAAATATAAAGCAAAAGGGCAAAGAGTTATGAAGTAGTCCAGGAGCTAGTGGTGTAGAAATGAAAAAAGATAATTGGAGTAGAAAGTGAATGGTATAGTTTGGATGAAAATAAAGTCTTTGAAAAAAGAAAAAATAAAAAGAAAAGTGGAGAATATACGAGTGGTTTTAATAAAGAGACAAAATAGGTAGTTGGATGAGATAAGGAGAGGGGAGAGAGAAAAACAAAAACAATAAAACTTTATATCAAACAAAATCTTAACCAGTAATCAAAATTGAATCCAAAACCATCCACTTTAACATATTGTAATGAAAACCACTTTTATAACAGGATGTATCTTATATAGTATGGTTATTGTTGGCCTCTAAATTTTCTCTTATGTCTTAACTAGCTATCGAACCCCATGCTAAGCCTAGGTCAAAACTGAAAATATATTAAGATTTAAGTCTTTTTAAAATATTATTAACAAAATATAAAACTAAAAAATATATGATCTATCATTATCATATTTATTTTATGTATCAAAATATAAAGGAAATATAGCAAATTATTAACAAAAACCATAATGCAGAGAGAGGTGTCCCTATAAATAAAAAAAAATAGGCCCAATGCACCAACTCAACATTGAAAGAAAATGAGTTTTTTAGTAGGTACCACCCTTGCGTTAGGAGCCTAATGGCCTGACCCATACTTTATAGATTTAGATAAGAATCTTGTGGTGCATTTGTCATTAATATTCTTTTAGATTTAAATAAAGAGTTCTAAAAGGATTTTGAGTAGGGGGGAGAAGCCCGAGTAACTCCTTTTAATAAAAAAAATTGATTGAGAAAGAGAATGGTAGGATACAATATATGTGAACTTATGAGATTTAATTGATTTAAATATGGGATGGGACCCCATTCTTAAAGAAGAAACAAAGAGAAGTATTCATAAGAGGGGCTTCATGCTTTCTAATGAGAGAGGGAGAGATTTTAGAAAAATGTCTAATTAGATGTGGTGTAGATTGTTGGAGAACATCACTACCATAAATGTAGGATAATTTGAATTCAAAGTTAAAATAGAAAAGCTTAGCTCGTTAATAGGGAATTTAAATGGAGAGATTTAGAGAGTAGATTTGGAAGGTGTAGTGGGGCCTACATCAAAGCCAAGTCTTTTATTTTTTTTTTCTTTATTTTCTTATAGAAACATCAATGCCTAATCTCGTATGAAAAAATATTTTTTCTTTGAAAGGTGAGATAGTAATTTCATTTCCAAAGAAGAAAACAAAGTGTAAAAGAATGAGGAGAAAGATCTCACTCACTAGCTTTTCAAAAGATGTGAGAGATAAAATACAAGAGAATGGGATGAACCCAATAGAATCCGACAACCCGGGAGAAAGCCCACATCTTGGATGAAGCAGTAAAAGAACCAGGTCATGCCATGCAGGGGCAAACCGACAAAAAAGCTATTGGGGGCGGCTACACTCGTTCGGTTTGGGTCCTCTTTCAAGACCCATACAAACTTCTTGGGTCAACTTACAAAATCTAGATGAAAATTTTGAGTTTTACGTTAAAACTTATATAAAATCTTGGATATGCCCCCCAAAACCTAACTACTTGTTTGATTCTCCACCCTTTAAATGAAAATCCTGACGCCATCCAGATTGGATTAATATTTCTCATGAGTGTAGCAGCCGGTATCCAATGATCGATTTCCTCAAAGCAATTCGCACTAATGCAGAGCTTCAAGTCAGCTATCAAAGCAGCCAATTTTTTTAGTTTGGAATCTCTGCTTCATGGAAAAAGACTGGCTCAAGGAATACTTCTCTCAGATTCTTGTTGTAGGCATGAATTGCAGGGGAATCTCGTCTTTGTGGGCTTCTGTGATGAGCTAGAACTGATTTCAATAACCGAGCACAGTTCCTAAAGACGCGGTGGTCCCACTCTTTCCAAATTGTCCATATGAAGTTGAGAAACTGATTTTTGCTAAAGTCAACTTCTCTTCTTTGCTATGGTCAACACCGTCGATAAAATTACACAAACAGGCCCAATATCATTGACTATTAAATTTTGAGAGAATGGTGTTCCAGATTTGACAAGTATAATGATAGTATATGAACAGATCACATAATATCTCGTATGAATTTTCTAAACATTCTGTTTTTAATGAGAACTCATAGGTGTAGACGTGGCCCTCTGTAGCTTCCATTTTCATCTTTAATGTATAAGGACCTCGGGGCCTCCAAAGAAATACGATTTGGGTGCCTTTAAAAAGGGAGTTGTCTATTGTCTATCCATATTAGAAATTTAATCACCAATTTGCCTCTCTACGAGTACACAAAATTCTATTTTAAGGGCACATTTGATAAATATCTTTTGAGATGACGGGGTTTTATAGTTTCAAAAAATCCCTCCTAAAGATTCAAGTCAATTCATCATATTTTAAAAAAATCAGGTTTGACAAAAGAGGAAATTTTCATAGAAGAGACTTTAAAAAAATTAACAGCTGAGAATGTTTTGGCCAATATATCATGATCTACAAAACTCCATATCATGAAAGTTGATCCCATAGCTGTTCTTGGCTTCTAAATCAGATCTAATGGTCTAATTTCTTAAAAGGGGTCCACTGAAGTTCAAATCTATGCTTGAAACATTGATCATCTTTTTTAAAATATCATCACATCTAAGAAAAATCAACGGCTGAAAATCTGTCTCGTAGCCATTTTGAGGGTGTTGCTTACATCTAATGGTGAAGATCATCCATGGAGGCTCACCCATTGATCAGGTGAATGAAAGGTGGAAAGGCGGGAGTTGACTCGGGGGTATTTTTGCCAAACATAGGTAACCTACGAAACCCAAATTTTGGGCTAGAAATCCACGGCAAGGATAGTTGCCAAACTTGCCCTAAGTGTCAAATGGAAATTCTAACGTGCATTGGTTACTACGGTGGTTACATTTTTGTCTCTCCATCCGTATACGTCCTATATGGTGGGTCCTTGCTAAGAAAATTCATGCACAGGATCTTATATTAGGCACCAAAGTAGCTGTGCCATATCATCTTTAAATCTCCTTTGGATTGCTATTTTATTTTGTCATTAACTCTCATTATGGCACAGTAAAGATATAAAAAGAAATATTATATACTGGCCCGCTCAATAACATTGTCAAACAGAGAGCCCAAAGCCATTTTCACAAACGTTGTTCTTTGAAGATTATCATATCACATGAATACAACAAATTATGTAATGAATGTATCGTAAATTGGAATTGATTAAAAATATTAATTTAGCCAATTTAAGGTATTTGTAAAGATTTATAAATAATGTTTCCTTTTTTATTATTAATATTTTTTCATAAGGCTTTTCAAGGGTTTCGCCTTTCATCTAAAAATTTAATTATTTTTGTTATCAATGCCCAGGCATGGCATGGGCCTACTTGACCGGCAACGTAAATAATGTGATTCCACTACTTTAACCATACATGGAATTCGAGGATCATTCTCCTAAATAAAGTCCATATGGAAGATCGCCTCTTCTAGGGGTTTCAAGGAATCCTCCCCCCCGTTAGAAAATGTGTCTCAACTCTCAACAAAACTTCTTGAAAGAATCCGAGAAAAAAACATTTATAGTATTTAAAAATATATATTTAGTAGACATTTTCTTCAAAAAAATTGACCAAGAGTTTTATACTGCATTACAACTTTATCTCATCATCCAAATCCCATAAGGTTGAAAGTGAAAAAAGGAAAAAAAAAAAAAGAAAAAGAGCCACTACCATATGGGACCCTAACAAGAGTAGGTTCACCCCACCCTTCCAACCGGACGGAACCACCTTAAAAATCTCTTACCACGGTATCTATCTCTTTATACCGTATCTCTACATTAAAGAGAAACGATAAGAAGCAGAAAAAGTCAACAGCGATAGATTTGCATCACCTGCTGCGAGCAGCTGTCATGTTCAGATGTTTCCAAATGCAGAAAGAAAGAAAAAAAAACGGAAAGAGTGGCTGTGTTCAACCAATCTGAGACTGACATGCCTACTACAAATTTCGGTCTTCACTGGCAGGAAGCAGCTCAAGATTTCGCAAGCAAGTTTCTGAAGACAGCTTGGAGATGGTCTTGTCTTTTTTCAGTTCAATCTTCGGCAGCGGCAATCCAACCGAGCCCACTGCCACAGTCTCCTCAATCTTCATCTACCCCATCAAATCATGCCGCGGAATCTCTCTTCCTCAAGCTTGTATCACTTCCACTGGTAAAAACATATGAAAAAAGCTCAATCACCCACGTCTCAGATTCTGATGCCAAGATTAGTTTCGTCGTTTTTAGAACCGTTTTATCATCCATTTGAGTTTGCACGGATGACCAATCGGTTGTTGTTCATGGGTTTAGTGGCTGCTTCTTTGTTTTTTTTTTCTGTTGGGTGTTGGGCTTGGAACAGATGTTGGAGTTAAAAAGTTGGTTTTTGGGATTTGTGTTGGTTTTGTGGGTGTTTGTTTTTGTATCGAAATGTTATTGAACTGGGTGTTTACCAATTGGGGTTAAGTTGATATAGTTGACTGATCATATGACATGGTTTGAGAATTTCTTTAGAAAATTTTATTATTTATTTATATATTTTGCTATTCTACTTGTTAACCCATAATCCATTTTGTGAATGTCATGACTAATTTTTGTTTATTATTATTATTATTATTATTATTATTATTAATTTTTTTGTCTAGAATTTTAATCCTGTTTACTGTGTTCATTCCTCTGATGCTTGTAAGTAAAATTTGTTTCTTGAATTTTGTTACGTCAAAGTGTTTTTTTTTTTTTTTAAATTATACAGTGATTGAATTGGTGTTATCCTTTCTGTCTTCCATAGATATAGCTAAGACTGATCCTAGTGACACTTGGTTTAAGATTTTTTTTTTTCATGTGAAACTCAGAACATTTTGTAGTGGTCAAGTGTGGGACATGATCAATGCCTGAGATAGGAAAGCTTCCAGCTTTGGCTGTGTACTTGGAAAGGTCTCCCAAAAGGTTAAATATTTTCAAGGTTACCCAGGGACCATGTCATAGGATTGGTTGCTCTAGAATCAAGATACCATGTAGACGATTTTGGTTTTTGCTTATCAAAGAAACCCATAGTGAAAAAGGCTGGTAGAATCCTTTGCTACAAGTTTGGGGGGGTGAGGGCAGGGGATGAGGTGGAAATAGAGGCCGATGAGTCATGTGGCACTTAGAAAGCTGATGTTGCAGCTTGATAAGCCGATTGCTGTTCAAGGACGACATTCAAATATCATATGGCCGGGTCCTTTGCAGTAATTGCCTTTTTTACATTGATTGGATGCATGATCATGACTTTTTCATGAAAAGCATCGTTCCTTACTCATGTCTTGGATATGTCGGTGCTCTTGGGCAACATAGGTATATATCCGATGTAAACTGGCGAGTCTGCTTCCATTTATAACTGCTTTAGTGAAAAACTTTATCCACTTGATTTTTATCACCTGTGTGGATCTTCAATCTGTCCTGTAACCTGATCAAGAAGGAGATGAAAAACTTTATATGCTCCACAATGTAAACTATACGCTTAACATCAATGCTGAATTGTTCTGTACCTTTGTTTGCTACATACATATCTGAAGAGGGTGAGTGCTATGCAACATTCTCACACAAAACTAAGAATGGAGACTCACCCATAACACACTGATTACTTGGATTCACACTTTCCAAGCAACTGTGGACTGTTCATAAAGTTTTTTCCCGAACTTAAACAACCTCATAGGCTCTTATATCTGCAAAAACCACACATGGACAGATCTGAAGTCCTGAACCGAACTGGTACTGAATGGATCTACTGTGCTTCCATTGTGCCATTTTGATTTGCTCACAAAATTTTTGTGTGAATTAGATAATTCTCCAGTGTGAGTGGCCGCACCAGTAGATGATAATAAAACTGCACCTTGAAGTACTTTTAGCTTCTGATGTAGTGATAAAGTCACACTGAAGGGGTCATGGATATTTGGGCATTAGGAATTGTATTGCCAATGCTTGGTTTCCAGTGGAGCCTTCTTCCACTACTTTTGATTTCCGAGTGTTCACATGCTCTGATAACTTCTTTTTGAGAGAAAAAAATGGTCCCTTTTAACACAAGTTTTATGGATGTACACACATCCAATAACTTCAGGAAATATATTTTGGATGATCACACAAGCAAACAATTCAAGTAGGACTGATTTTACTTGAAAAATCCTAATCCAAACTATGGAAAAACGTTCAAGTTATCATCAACCAATGACCGAATTTGTTGCTGAAACGAGCTAGAAATCATCATGGGATCTATGATCTAAACTTGGAGAAGTCTGATACTGGGTTGCTTGTGGAAGGAGATTGCAGCAATCAAAACTTTATTGGGTTCCATGGAAAAGATCTTGTTGAGATATCTCCAATAATATGGATTGAGGAGGAGTCAAGATCTAGAAGTCTGGACAACTTGCGGACACAATACTGCATGAAGGAGCAAATTTGAACCTATGATGGTTGACAAGTAGTTCAGATCTAGCAGATGAGATTACTCATAGGTAGGCAATCAGATCTGAAAAGATGTGAGCGCTATTCCTTGGAAAAACAATTTAGTTGCTATTGTACACCAAAACCCTACTTTGTTCCTTACATGACAAATTCTGAAAATCTGCCTGAAAAGTGTCTTCTGCCTCCAACACAAATCACACCAAAAACAGAGAAATCCCTGTTTGATGTAACACAGGCCTTGAATGCACACCTGGAAAACCTGTCAAAAACTGAAAAACAGCATAAACCCTCTTTTGTTTGCCTTCCTCTGTGAGACTTCTGTAAATTAATAGGCTCTGATTATACAAGTCCTCTCTTTCTCAACCCTAACCTGATTATTTCTGTAATTTCTGGGTATAAAGTTAGTATTGGGTTAGAGGCGATTTATATTTTAGGGTTCAGAAAGTACAGCTTAGTGAGAAAATATGGGGGATTAATGGAGTTATAAGTTGGAGATGTGTTGACTTGGTTTTGGAAGGGTTGGATGTGTTCTAGGGACTGATATGAGTGGGTTTTGAAGGTGATGAAATTGAAGGTAAAATAGAACGAGGGAAACAGAAGAAATCTATGCCTAAACCAAGCTCTGATATCAAGCTGAAATTTTAGGGCTACATCTTGACTAAACTCCTTGATCTATATTATTGTGAAAAATGATTGGCTATTTAGTTAGTACAATCAAACAGGTGAATCCCAACTAGGAAACCTAGTCACAACCATACTAGGAAACCTAATCTTATAATGATAGGAAACAGTAGTTACATCAGAACATCAGAATACTAGCCTAATATAATTCACTTTTATCTAATATTAATTTAGGAGAAACAAACTTTGGTAATTACAGATTAACCCATTGAACAAAAACTAGAAATAAACCCCAATTGTTTCTCAAGAAAACTAAAATTTGATGTTGCACTTGTAGCTAAGAATAAGCTGACTACTGTCCTTACGTTATTGCTGTGGCAGCCACTTCAACATGGGCCATTCTTCTGATGAATGTCAAAGACTTCGTACTTGGTAATGTTAAGGAGACTTTTTATATGCATCCGCCTATAGGCCTTGATATCCCCAAATCCTGTCTGTCAACTTTGCTGATCTGTTTAATGACTCAAACAAGCCCCTCTTCACTCTTGTTTGGTTTGAGAAATTTTGCATTACTCTCATCACCTCTACGTTCAAAAAAAAAAATCATTTTTCCTCCTTTGGAAGATAAAGATATTACTGTTCTTTTGGTCTAAGTTAATGGCCTTATTGCCTTTTGTAATAATTTTATTGGAATTCAATGTCTGCAACAAATACTATGGTTATTTTCCTATGATAAATCTTACTCTAATGGCCTATTTTCTTGGGCTTGAGGTCACAAATTCCAAGTCTGGGATTTTACTTACTCAAACCAACTACACCAATGGATTGATTGATCTTGCTCGTTTCACTGATTCTAACAGCGTGGACACTCCTATGGAAGTGAATGTTAAAGAGTATGGCGATTCGATTCTTGATCCTACATTATATATAAAATTGGTTGGCAGTCTTATATCCTTGACTCCAGAGGCCTTGATATTTCCCATGTAATGAATATTGTCAGCCAGTTCATGAATGATCCATGGCATCATCATTTGGTTCCTATCATTCACATTATCAATTTTTGGTGCACTCTTGAATGCATTTTTTCCTTCTTGTCATCCTCATTGCTTCAGCTGCCTACTTATGTTGATACTGATTAAGCCAGTGTTCTGACATGTGTTCCACTACTTGTTGGCTGTGGTTGGTGCATGTTTTTGGGAAATCCAATTATTTCATGAAGAAAGAGGATGGGTATCAAAATCTCCAATGGAGAGCCCAAGTATTGTGCATTGTCATCTGCTTGCTTGACTGCTTGGATTTCTTGATTCCACGAGATTGGCATCATAGTTCCAACTGTTATTCCTCTATATGCTGATTGCTGATGATACCCATGCAATTCAGATAGAACTGCCACTTAATCCTGTCTATAATGAGTGCACTGAACATATTGAGGCCAACTGTCGTTTTATCACTTCATATATCCAAGAACAGTTACAATACAAGCTTTTGTCACTTCTTCATGTATTATCGACTTATCATCACTTCAGCTAGCAGATTCATTTATGAAGGCTATGGTTTGTGACATGCATTATTTCCTTGTGTCCAAATTAATTCCTTTTGGTCTATGCCAATTTGAGGAGTGTAACATAATTTCTAGTGTCTTTTGGATTACCATATTGTATGCGGTGTATAATAATCTTAAATTCTCCTTAGGAATACCATGACTGTAATTATCCTAAGAGATTTGTCTAGATTTTTAATTTTCTGAAATTAGGTGATTGGTTTATTGTAATTCGCTGTTTTAGGAATTTTAATTACAATATACAATCGAGTGAAGGCTTATAGAAAGGGAATCTTGAATTTAAAAAGTGTCACTCCAATTTCTCATCTTCTGCTGTTTCATATTGTTATATATGACAAGAACCACGAGCATATAGTTTATGTTAGTTATCAACATAGAATATCTTGAGTCTTTTGAAAATGTTAACATGTGTGTTATGCATGCTAAAAAGATTTCATAGAATAATTGATTGAAATTGTCTTTGGTGATGAAAAATGATGACAAGCTGAGAAATGTATTGCCCTACAGTTGGCCTGTCTCATGTTACTCTGCTCTAAATGTAGGATTCCAGTGGGACAGGGAGTGGTTGGTTGTGAACTCCAAGGGAAGAGCATATACCCAAAGAGTGGAACCAAAACTTGCTCTAATTGAGGTAGAGTTGCCAAAGGAGGCATTTTTTGATGGTTGGGAACCTACATACAATTCCTATCTAGGTATGAGATTCTTTCTATGGAATACTACACTTCAGGAAGCATTTTTTAATTGAGATTATTTATACTATACTATTTTCCTTTCTCCTTATGCAATCCATTCCAACATGGCATTTGTAGTCATTGGTGAAGTGATTTAAAAACAGTAAGGAGACAATTTGATTACTGTAAGGAGCAGAGACCTTTTCATGCTCTATACTTGGTGTTCATGTTGCATTTTAATTACTAAAGATTAATGAAATTTTGCTTCTCAGTTGAATATTTCTCAATTTAACTTTATGTTGGAATCGAGTTATCTTTTATGCCTGCATTTTCCTTCTGGTACTGCAGGCCTCTGCAGTAGCTGGCAAAAACAGCACAAAAGGGAGGATACATCTAACTAATGCAAACACCTGTTTGTTGTTGTCAGATCTTCCTTCTTTTTGAAGACAATCCATATGCCTGCATAGAAGTTGCCCTTGAATTGATGGATTTTGAACTAGAAAGTGACATAAACGTTAATTTAAAATGTAGATTGCTGTGGTCTGTAAGTTAAGGGTATATTTAAAACATTTCCCCATTGTTGACTTCACTCCAGGGGTTTTCAAGGTGGAGCTCTTTCCCCAGACTCGTTCATTATTCCTTCTCGCTTCACATGTTGGGCCAACTTTGGCGATATGACCCCTATCTTCTGTCCAAGCACGATCAGCCCAACAAGAATTTGTTTTGGTACTGAAGCACCGTTTTCCTTCCACTGTCCCAATTACCTAGAAACCTTACACCTCTTATCTTTCTTTGCTTTTGAGTTGTAAATGTCAGTCAATCCCCCATACATACCATAGATAGGGGATCTTAATGATACTCAAAAAAGGTTGTGCTAGCACTGAATTTTCCTGTAAGACCATTGTCTATTGAAACCATTTCCTAACCCTAGGGCTCTCAAAGGGCTTGTACCAGGCAGGGTGAGGGTAAGTACTTACCCAACCACTACATATGTGGGCCGGACCTTGGTGCAGGCCTGCAAAACCTCGGCCCTTATCCTACCCTCGAGGGCTAGGGTTATGCTTAGCCAAAAGAAAAAAAATTCTTTTATTCGAGTGAGTCCAATAAACAAACAACATTTCTATCCCTCTTTCTTTTTTTCTTCTTTTTCTTTTTCTCATTAACCACACAAATGTTGAAAAATGATGCACAATTTTGTAAAATTATATTGCCTGAAGGAAAATTATCTAGTTTCATCTAGTAAATGTTGTCTATTGACAAGTCACCTTTTTTTTTTTTGGGACAAATGGCACTCTACTATTACTGGCACATATTGAGTCTATTGGATTTGTAAGTTAATTAAAGTTGGTTTATAGGTGTCTAGTCACCAATGTTGTGAATGGGGCACAACATCACCACTCATCACTATTCCAAGACCCACTGTGAAAGTTAGAAATGGAGACAATCCAGATGTCAATGTTGTGAATAGAGCACAATACGAAATCACCATTGACTTGTATAGGCATTTATACTTTAATTTTGTATACACACAACAAGCCAGGCCAACCCAGGCCAAGCACTAACATAGCATTCAAGATTGCAGATATTTCAAAATTGGTCACTAGACAATGCTTGGGCTTTTGGAAAAGAAGACAACCCCTTACTTTTGTGGGCTTTAATAGGCGGTTGAGCCTCCTTGTCAAAGGGCCTGATTGATAGCCCAACCTAACCATTTCCTATTAATCCTCTCCTATTGTTAGATTCCTAGGTGGAGGGTGGCTTCTTGACGCAATCATTTGGTGTAGAAGGATCTGCCTGATTGTAGGTACCTTCAACCTAAGCTTAGAGTAATCACTTCTAGGTTCTATCCTAAAGAGAGGAGACAATCTGGATTATATTGAAGATTATTTAAGAATACGCATGAAAGGGCCTTAAATAAGCATCTTGGGCACTCAAGGAGAGATGTTTCCTTTGTACACATGGATCTCCTTTCTTAGGTGGCGTGTTCTCTCACCCCAACAGTTGTGATGTAGTAATAAACTCAGTGCGTATGGGATTGATCCACAGGGAGCAGAAAAATAATAACTTTTACCTGTCCTAGAAAAACCTAAGAATCCTAGGCAAAATCTATACAAACCAGCAATAAAACTAAAATTTAAAATTAATTAGAAGCATCACAAACCTTTAAAAAATCCTAATCTAAAAAGACCTATATTGAAGATTCTGATCTAACACTATGATGTTGCATTCACCATAGGAAAAATCAGAGAACCAAATGGAGAAAGAAAAAAATCAGAAATAATGAATGGAAATCGCAACCAAAGGATGATGATCCGTTGCTTTCTAACCACTAAACATAAGTATGGCTTAGTTCAATTTCTCCCATGAGGATGAGCCAAGATGTGATTTCAAAATTGTTAATGTATGAGAGATATCACACTCATCAAGGCTCAAAATATGTATTTTCATTGCTAGTGGTTCCTAAACATTCAATATATATGGAAAAAAATGAAGAATCCAAAGAACATAGATAATGAGAATAAATCAACAATTAAAGCAAATCACACCTTTAAATGAACATATCCATCCATAGAATTAGTCAAAGAATAGTCAACATCTTCTTTTCCTTAGATTACAATGAGAACTCTTCCCCTCTATCTTCATCTTCAATTCACAAAATTACAAAATTGTTGATTCAAGAAAAAGAAGAAGAAAAGAGCGGCGAGAGGCGGGAAGAGAGAGAAAGAAAAATAAAAAGAGAGGAAAAAGATAGGTGGGGGACGACCCCCCTGGGGAATGCAAGCATGCCGTGGATGTCCAACCCTTCCTTATATTTATAGTTTTGCAATGACTTGGCTTAGGATCCAAGTTTGATGAGAATTAGGAAGTTCATTTGCTTTTGCTCCAAGTTTGAATGGAATTAGAAAGTTTTCGGAGAGAATTTTTTTATTGTAGGAAGACTTCTAACTTGGAAACCTTGGTGTGCAAGTCTTTCTCAAATTGGTCCCATCTCTTGATTTCTTGGAAGCTTCCACCATGGACCCCACCTTGACTTGAAATTTCTTCAAAAAGAGATATTTTGAATTTTAACATGATTTGGCCCCACTTGGGGCGTGCATGGGGATTGGGGGTCTCCCTTTGGCTTCAAGCTTCCTTGAAACTTCTTCTTTCCTTCTTTTTTTCTCTCTTTCCTTCCTTGCATTTCTTTACCTCTGAGTCTTCTATCTTTCTTTCATATTTTCAATTCAAATTTGAATTAGAGACTTGAAATTTGAATTTCCTAGATATTAGGAAGTCTGCTTAAGTTGCAAAAAAACCGGGCCTTCCCCATGGGTTGTCACACCTTGGGTTTCACGCCCAAGGTGGACCCCATATGGGTTTCCTTCAATTTCTTCTTTCTCTTCTTCTCTCTTTTTTTCTTTTGGATTTCCTCTTGAATTTCTCCTCATGTGGGTCCCCTCTGGAAATTATTTTCCTACAAAAAGAAATTAATTCTATTAAAAAGAATAATTTATGTAGAAAATTATCATGCAATGCATGTGACCCAATTCAACTCATATGCATACATGCAAATACACCATTTGACTTAGAATTTTCTGTACAATACAATGGTGCAAAGAAAATCTGGGACTTAACGTGTCAATTGAAAGTTATTCAAAATGATAGTCCAATAACCCAAAAGAATAATTTTGATAAAAACATGCAATTTTCTGAATTTTGACTGATTGTGACTTGAATTCAACTTTGAAAGCACAAATGCATGAAATTATGAAAATCAATGAAATTAATGCACTTTACCCTAAATAAGTCCGTAAGTCTACATGACATTATGACTTAAAAGTGCAATTACATGGACTTATCATGGTGTTTGATTAATGTACCAAGAAAGTAAAATAAAGTAAATGTCAAAATAGTGAAAAGGTAATAGTTATTGGAGGAGTTCTCAGAAACTATTTTGCGCTTATTTTCATGGGGGTAAAGTAATTTAAGTGAGGAGGAAGATGAAGGACTGGAACGAGAGGAATGACATGAGAAGTTAGCAATCGGTTGAGTAATCAATTTTCTTGTGATTCATGAAGTACAATTTTTGGCATCTGGAAAAATAAAAGTAAAGTTTTGGACTTTCCTCACTTGTTGTGACCAATAAAAAATGGGTAAAGTAGAAAAACTTGATTATTGGGAGTACTTTTCCTATGTTTTCACTTTACCTCTTGAAAATCAAACACAACCGCATTCGGTGAACTTAGACTCTAACAGAATTTGATAGTCTAAAATAAGAAAGATATTAAAGGGAAAAAACTTAAATAAGAATATTACTAAAGAAAATAATAATCAATAAGGTTCTTTGATTAGATTACCTATTTGGGGCTTGGGCCTCTTGCTTGATACTGATGGGCCTGTTAGGCTAGCCATGGTACCTGGGCTTGGGCCAACGCGTCCTTTGCTGGACTTTATCATTATCTGAAAGCCCATTCTGGGATGATCACTTTTTGTAATAACATCCATCGCCTGTACACACTTGCATGTTTACTTTTATGTGAATTGTGAACTTCCAGCAGAATCACAAACTCACACTTGTGAAGGCACGAGAACTCTGTGTTTTTGCTTGCACCACATCTAAGATTCAATTTTTTTTCCATCAGTCAGTCCAACATAAAAGGATCAACTTGTAAAATGTGTTCCACTGGTAATGAAGATTGAGTAGACAACACTTGTCAAAAATATTTCTTCGTAATATATTCTTCATGCTAATTGATACATTCATCTTCTCTCTTTTTGAGAGAATCTGCTGATTTTCATCTAATAAGAAGAGCCTGGCAGGAAAACCCATGTCATGTCACTATCTTAAACTTCTAATTATTCGCTATCCATAAATGTGATGTTATTTAATGTTGAGTTATATAAATTTTTGTTTGTGCTATATCATTTTCAATAGAAAAAAAATCATTTTTTCTTTCTTTTTGTTGCTCCAATCAATCATAATCTTATTTTTCAGTGATTTATCTTTCTTCTTTGGCAGTGATAAGAGCCCCTGGAATGGATACACTTAAGATTCCTTTGAGTAGAAGCTGTGAAGTAATTAGTGGAGTTTCTGTATGGGAGTGGTCTGGTTCTGCCCTAGACGAGGGTGCTGAAGCATCCGAGTGGTTTTCAAAATATATTGGGAAGCCCAGTCGCTTGGTGCGCTTCAATGCAGGTAGAACTTCATTGCTGTCTGATTGAAGTGAATAAATGTGCTCCCATTAATCTAACATTGAGTAAGCAAGTACTTTGTTCATGTTATGCATTCCTTGGTGATTTGAATAAGTCAGTCAATGGCAAACATTTTCTCCGTTTCTGAAATCTTTTCAAGTAGCGTATGTGCAACACAAGAGACAACCCTTTATTTTTCAGCTTCCTCTGTTTGTAAGTATATCTTGTAGGAGCTGAGGGAAATCTTTTGTTCATGTACCTACAGTAGCAACTCATGGCTGGACGTGATGACACCGGCCATATATATTCCGAACTCCTTCATCATGTGTAAAGGTTCTTCATGGTATCAGAACAGACACTCTGAGCATTCCAGAATTGTCCAGAATTCATCTATTTGGGTCAGTTGACTTCCAGTTCCAGTGGCACTGGGGCCCCAACTTCTATTGGTGACCTAACATTTTTTCCCTTCTTCATATCACTTATCAAATCTGCATTTGGAGGGTCCTGTTTATCCCAGACACAGATTGCATTCCAGACCATGCGGGCCGGGGTGTTTGGGGGGTGGGTGGGTTGGGAGAGGAAGGTTTTGAAATGGTTACAAATCTGTGAAGTTTGAGTTGATTCAGACTTGAAGATGAGTCAACTCACCTCCAAGTCTTCTTTCTCACTGATTCCAATACGGCCTTTAACAATCCTTTTCTCCATCATCATCATTGTCGTCAAAGCATTGCCCCAATTATCTTTTATCCTTAATTCCTATTGGAAGATCTTAGGGAAGCATTGGTTGTTTTTTTTTTAGAAGATGAAAAGCAGATTGTGGAATGTCTAAGGGCCTGTTTGTTTGCATAGAATGCATGGGAACTCATGGTCAATTGAGCTCCACTCAAGGATTATTGGGGAGGTTAGGTCTAAAACATATGAGGTGAGGGGTGAAGATATAAGGTAGCAGCGTAGATGGCACCTTCACTTCCATAGAATTTGAATTACTAGTGTGATGGCTGGGCATTCATTTCCGATCTTCCGTTGATTCGGTCCCCATTAAAAGGGTGGTTATTTGATGGTCATTTTTGGATGTTCACCTTTGATTCTTCAGTTTTAACCACTTTTAGAATTACAATCCTAGGAATTCTGTTATTCAAAGATCACATGAACCATTCATTTGATTGAGTGGCAAACAGATCACACGACTCAATACCCATTTGTACTTAAATTCGTTCATACTAAATACTAAATAGAACATGATGATTCTTAATAGAGCTACTTGAAGAAGGGTGTTTCTGCCCCCTCATAATATCCAATGAAAGAAAGACGTGTGTTGTCTTGCTTCGAAATGGGGTTGCTTTTGGGTTTTGAGTGAATTTGAAACATCACAGCTGTTAAGTCTTATTAGAAATGGGCGTTGCCACATAGGTATCCCAAACGTCTGAACACCTCTATAAGGCCCACTTATGAAAGATCCAAACCAACAAAATTAAATGGCCTTTTTTATTGTCTCTTGCCAAATCTCACTTAAAAAAGAGGAGGGTCCACCATCCGATTATGAAAATCTCAGGATTTCTATGGTGCATTGTCACGCCCCCAAGCCATAAACCAGGATTATGCATGAAATTGGGGGCCAATTTAAAATTTTCTTAATTGAACATACATGTAGTCTAAGGATTTGGCTCAAAATAGAATGGAATGAAAAAATAGAATTCATGTAGCCAACCCCAACATGGTTGGGATAAGGCTTTAATGATGATGATGATGTTGATGATGATGATGACCATACATGTGGTCCCCAATTAGGATCCCACACTGGATCGTAGTCCATGGTGAGATTGAATATTTGAGATTCATCATGATAATTGCGGAATCATTAAATAACAAATGGTTCAATAAACATTTCACAGCACACATATCAAATGATCTATCATTATAGTTTATCAAAAAATAAACAAAGTGTTTTAATTACAAAGCCCTTGAAAACTGGGCCACAAAAAAATAAAACTATCTCCAAGAGTATGAAAGTCATTCCTATGTTGGTCTAGATGATTCATATGATATCATCAACACACCACTCATGCTCATCATTTGACTTAAGCACCTGAAACATATGTGGCACCTCCTCTTTGGGATGTGCAGGACCGATACCTATGCACCAAGCGTTGCATCTGTTAAGTAGTTAGTTTGCTGCGCCTTTAACGCTTAGGCATTTTGGGTGTATTGGTTAGCAACTTGATATGGTATCCGAGCCAACACGTCCTGAGTTCGAACTTGAATCGGGAAAATAAGGCCCCATATTGCGTTTTGTGTGCGAGCGCATGTGCGCAGGGCAAAGTGGCCTCATGCCACATCTTGAACGGGAGTATGATTTGAGTCTGGGTAGTGTCCTACTCGGAAGGAGGGGGGGGGGGGGGGGGGGTGTGCTACGTAGTTAGGTTGCTGCACCTTTAATGATTAGGCATTTTGGGTGTATTGATTAGCAACTTGAGAGCATCATTAGACTACAAGTATTCAGCAAATAGATAGACATAAACCATAACGAAATATACGATATCAAAGAAATAAAGACAATGCAATGATATTGAGTATAATGATAGGATTCTATGCATAAAGCATGAATACCAATGACAATGAATCGAAGTTAGACGATGTCTTGTCACAGTACTCTAATCAATACCAACATTCCACATTTGCTAATACATCAGGCGGACAACTTGGTCCAAAGTCATCGGTGGATCAAACCGGCATCGAGTGTATAACATTCTATCCAAAGTCATCAGGCATAAAGCCCCATCCAAAGCAATGGATGGTCAATCTGGTCATATCATCGGGATAACTCAACCTCGGGTCGCAGAAGTGCCTCTACTATGTTAAACTTAAACAGCTTAGTGGAGCCTGCCTCAAAGAATCCTAAGTCCAAAACAATGATGGGATGGCTTTCTTGTACGAACAGGTCCACACGGAAGAGGAACTACCTTTCCATTTAATATTTCAATCCAAATTTGCATTCCAAATTTGAATTCATTATAACTAGTCCTCTCTGAGGTATTTACCATAACCTCCAAGCCACAACACTTTAGTCATAATCAAACGGGATCCTAAGTACAATCATTCTAAGTCCTCAATGTGATCCCTCCAATACAAAATGATACAAAGCTATAAAGCATGCACGAAGCTTGTGAATATCAATCATGAAACAATATAGAGTGATCAAAAGTCAAGGAGTGGTTACAAGCTAACTCCTAAGTCAATGATTGTCTTTCTTGTACCCAACATACCTATTCAAACCATGGATGAGGTAAGGTTGAGACACCCCCATCAAATCCATTGGTGCATAGTCAATTATTGAATGTCTTTGTGCCTCATGGCATCCAAGTTTGGGATAGGCTGTACAACGTAAGCAAACCGACAACCCGAAGCTTACAACATCCCTTACTCATAGTCCAACAATATCCTCAAAAGGGTAGGCCAATGGGTCCCAGAACATGCCTAAAGGTCCTAGGCAATAAGGATCTCCCCATGAGAAATCCAGTTCCCGCGGTTGACCGAGACCTTGACTGACCGTGAGGTTGACCGAGGTACCCAAGGTTGAAAATAAAATTGGGACACCCCAGGTTACTGTCACAAACAAAATCTAGCCCAAAAATTACCCTTTATTCGCAGTTGAGCCATGATCAACAGGGATATCCACCAGGCTCTAAAAGTTGAAACTTTAATTAGGACACCCCAGAGAAGTGTCCCAGGCAAAGCCAAATCTAGGGTTTTGCTGTTGAGTACAAAAGCTTTCACGGTCGATTGCGGTCCTTCAGAATGCAGGAACAGAATCTTAGTTTCACTTGGAAACTAAGCATTCCAGGCCCCATTTTTTTCCACCTGATACAAGAAGTATCTTTGGTCGTAGCCCTCTCCAATTCACTTTAAAACACCCTTGAATTCCATCCATTTCAAGCCATTCCAAATTACAATCTTATTCTACAATATTATTGAAAATTCATAAAACAAATGAGCAAAGGTCATCTGAGGAAAATTCAGATGTTAGAATCAAAACCAAACATGCATTCATCAATGAATTCCTTATGGTATCTACTTGCCTTTGATGAGAAAAGCTAGAAATGGGGGAAGCCCTAGTCCACTAATAGTTCATGGAAGCTCACAAATGGAGGGAGAAACCAAACCCAACTCAAATAACCTATAGAAATAAGTAGACGCTAAGGGGTAGCATAACATATTTCTAAGCTAAAATCTCACAAACCCCAGCTTCTACAAGAAGAAACACTCACCTAAGGGTGAAGACAGTGACAAAAAATTTGGAAACGGGTTGCCGGAGTCGTTGAGAAGAAGAAGATGGTGCTCGACAGGTGGTGGGCTGCTTGGGCTGTTCACTGGCAGGGGGAAGTGAGGAGGAAGAGAGGGAAGAAGGAAATAAAAGAGAAAGAGAGAAAGAAATACAAGCAATAAAGTGAAGGGAATGGTCATTTGGTCAATGGGGGTTAAAGGAGAATCAGGATTTCTAGTAATTTAGTGTGGTCCCTTCCTTGGTTCGACTGGGTAGGATTTTTGAAGCCTTTCGAGGGTTCAGTTTGAGTCGAAGTAGAAGGACTAGGTTAATGAAATTAGGCTATCTATGCAATGAACCCAAATCTCACAAATATAAAATTACAAAAAAGCCCTCCAAAACTTCCTAAAATTGCAAAATACCGCTATTACACCCAAACAGACTGGAAACCTAACGAAACTTCACAATCACGATCCTAATAATAATTCATACTTTCTTAGACTCTAAACCTGCTTAATTGACTAACAGGCAATTAACTAATGCTAATTACCATAGAATAAAATAGCAGCCGCTACAAAGCGTAGCGGCCGCTATATTGGCCGTAGCGGCCGGCACCGCTACGCTACGGAGGTGTTAGCGCCGCTAACACCCGTAGCGGCCGCTATTTTCCTGCTGGGCCACTATTTTGCCGCTATTTTTCTGCTGGGCCTATTTAAATGCCCTGACGCCCATTCTTTTACATTTTTCACTCCTGTCTCTATCTTTCCTTTTCCCTGTCCATTGTTTTTTGGTCCTACCTCCCTCTTTCTTCAAATTAAGGGCAACAAGGGTCCAAAAACACATTAAGATCTATAAATCTAGATCATTCAGCTTCTTTGAAGTCAAAAGACATCTCTCAAAATGTATTTTTTATGTGATTTTCTTAGATCTATGGCTCTATTCCTCTTTTCTCCTTCATGAATCTCTTGGAAATGGCTTGTAAGTGATAAATCTTTGTTTCTCATAGATCAAACCCCCCATTTTCTATGATTTATTTATTTATTACTTATTTTTTATTCTCGGATTTTTTTATTTTTTGAAAAAAAAAATTTTCTTTAAGAAACACTAACCAAATCACTTGAAAATTAGTCCCAAGTGTTAGATCTATGAATCCCATGCATGAATTACACTTTCTTTGTTGTTTATTTGAATTTATTTAATTTTTTATGTTCATATTAATATGACTTTTGGTAGTAGAGGTATTCCTCTAATCATTTCTCAAATCTCAACTTTATATTAACTCTCATGTCTCAGTTCTTTAAGTGCAATGTTATTTATAAAGTTATTATTTACTATGTCATTTATTGTGTTGAATGTTGATTGTTGAGTCACTGACTCTAGTGATTAATCTCTCTAAATCTTAAATTTTTGACTCTTGAGTCTTGACTTTGAGTCTTGAATCTTGATTCATGATACCATGTGAAAATTAGGAATGATACTATTATTTTTTAATTATACAGCGATAGAGGACATCATGCATTTAGGGGACCGCTATGCCCCCTTATTTTAGGCTTTTTTGCAAAACAAACACATATTCTAGCTCATTACAATTTTCTGGATTTTCTGAAATTTTTTCAAATTTTTTTGATAATTTTCTTGAATCACACCGCTACGCCGCTATGTAGCCCCGCTACCGCTACGTAGCGCCCGCTACGTAGCGTTTTGGCAACTGGCCGCGACGCTATCTGCTATCGCTATTTTGATCCTTGCTAATTACAGTATTAGGATATGGGATCTTACATACTCAATCAGATTATGTGCCCAAGTCCCCTTGAAGTGAAATTTGGCAAGGGCGAATAAAAGATAAGGCTTTTTATTTTGATATGATTAGATTGTTCCAAAAGTGGATCCCACTAATAAATTTCCCAAATTGCCTATTTATAACATGTAACCATAACCAAAAGCAGCTGTGCCACTCTTTTCTTATCCCCTCTCAACATTAGGGGTGAAGAGGATTTTTTCCAAAATAACCAAAATGCGCCTACTATGTCCCTTCCCATATTAAATGAAAGCATACATGCTGATATTCTCTATTGAATTTGAAAAGGGGCATTTTTAACCCAAAAATGCCCAGGCATTTTGTAGTGGGCCTATATATATCTGTATATATATATCCATTGTCGTTGTATGGATTAGTTAGCTTATTGTTATCATTCCTAGACAGTTTCTCTTCTATTTTTGGATTTTCTGTGCATATCGTACAATTTCAATTTATAAAAAGCTATGAGTGGTCACAATGTCAAACCTCATTTATTACGTAACTCTACAATACTGTGAAGTTTCTTGTCCTAGTGGGGTGCACCGTTTGGCCTCGAATCTCCAGTATTTCTGATTAGATTAGCCCTTGACAAGTATAAGATGACAATGAAAAGGGAAAGATATTGGTGAAAATATAGTAGTGCTGGTGGAAGATGGTTTTTCCCCTTTAAAAAATATAATCATCTTTACAGTCCTTAATTCCCTTGATCAGGGTATTCCAATTGATCAAAAACCAATCACGTATCTAATTAGTATGGTGCTCCTAAGATACATATTTTAATGTATACACGATTTTACAAGATGGTGCTCTTTGAGATCATTATTTTCTATGTTCTTTCATTTCCCCTCAAATTGATGCAAATCAATATGAGAAAGTGAAGCTAGTCTTGGGTCATAGCTTTAGTTGGCATGGGAGCGTATGATCTAGATCCAATGGATCATGAGACCAATCAAGCCATCAAGTCTTTAGATCGATTTGATCAATCTAATTGGTACTTTGGATCCTTTTCAATTGAGGCTCTATAAGGAAAACAGGGATCAACTTAGATGAAGATGAAAAGGAGAACGTATCGATCCTTTTCCTTGGAACTTGCTCTGTAGGTATTACTGCTTTGGTACTATATTAGAAGTGAAATAGTAAAAGAAGAAGAAATGGAATATAGGTTGTACCCTTGTCTTGCGTCGACTGTTCATTACATAGGACTAGAAGTCCAGTCATTGGTATTTGATACAATTTATCCTTAATTGAGGCTAATCCGAATTATAGTGAATCGTATCCTTGCTATGCATGTAAAGTTAATCCATAGCTAATCAATCTACTTGATTTGTCTCAGACTCTCAGGTATTCCTAATATGAACATACATGGGCTCTTTGGTATACAAGTGGGGCCATTGCTTTAATGTTGAATTGTTTTGGTGGTTCCTGTTTGTAACGACCCAAAAATCTGGAGCTCTTCAGATTCTTAAGTCGTTATCTTGGTTATAATACAATAACATTCATTAAGTAAATTCCAAGAGCAGGTCCAAGCAAAGATGAAAATTTAAAATCTCAATATTAATGTCTTAACAAGTCTTTACAGGATCAGGTAGAAAAGACAATAAATCTAAGAAAGTATTTCAAAATAGGGTTGGCCTCATCTAATAATCTAGGAAGCGCTTTGATCTCTCAATTAGGAATGCATGCCAAATTCAATAGGCTGATCTCCATCATTCCAAAATTCCCCTATGAATGTGTTATCTCTAATGGGGCTAACCACTAATCAGTATTACTGGTGATTAGAATTTCAAAGTCAAGAGGACAATATAAACTATGACAATTACAAAGTTAAAATATTACAATTGCTCTCTCATATCATTCTTGGTCATACATTCTCATCAATATATCGATAAAAATCAAATAAATCACACAGCTTCAAGATTCATATATTTCTATAAAAAAATTCATAGGTTCACCCAAAGGAGTAAGTTCATCTGGTGCACCAACATGGCTTAATGTACAACATTCTTAAGTTCATCTAGTGCACAAACATGGCTTAATGTACAACATTCTCATTATTTGTGCTTTCATAGGGAATTCATATTCTTGTTGTGACAAGATTGTCATCATTCTTAATTCATAGTAGCTGTTTAATCATAGAGATTCATATTCGTGTCTTGACAGGACAGTCACCCATGTGATCCAAGGGAATTCATATTCGTGTTGTGACAAAAATGTCACCTATGTAATTCTTGTAATTAAACAAGGGAATTCATATTCGCGTCGTGACAAGATTGTTACCTATCATAATTCATAGGAGTTGTTTGAACAAGGGGATTCGTGTCGTGACAAGACTGTCACCCATCTTATTTCATAAGAATTATTTGAACAAGGGGATTCGTGTTGTGACAAAACTGCCACCATGCAATTTCTTATGTTCAAACAAGGGGTTTCGTATTCGTGTCGTGACAAGACTGTCACCCATTTTAATTCATAGTAGTTGTTTGAACAAAAGGATTCGTGTTGTGACAAAACTGCCACCATGTAATTTCTTATGTTCAAACAAGGGGTCTCGTATTCTTGTCGTGACAAGACTGTTACCTATCTTAATTCATAGGAGTTGTTTGAACAAGGGGATTCGTGTCGTGATAAGACTTTCACCCATCTTATTTCAGAAGGGTTCTTATGTTTCCACAAAGAATTTCATATTCTTGTCTTGAAAAAATCGTCACTGATTATATTTCCAAAAATCAAACCCATCACTGAGGTGAAACATATATTTCCTTGTAATTCGTAATATTATTCCTTATATACTTCATAGGAGAAATTCATATTATTTTTATTGGTCAATCCCACATACTTTGAGCTAGAATCTTGTCCCACTCATAATCATAATTGGTGTTTATGTGGCATTGACCTTGACTTTGGAATTCTTTTTAGTCATAGAGAGAATACAATACTCATATAATTGGAATTAATCACTTTGAACAAGTACCACATAGTCTCATATTAATTATTCATTCCATACATAGGCTACTAAGGATAGTATTAAATCTAAATTGAGATTCAGAATTTGAACGTCATCATTTGTATAGTAAGAAATGAGACTATAGTGATGGGAGTTCCCACTGTTTAATTTGGGACTAGTTATATTATGGTAGCTCATCTTATTCACACGATCTTATTTAATACAAGAGAGAACTTCTTAACAATCCCTTACAACAGTGCAATATCAATAGAATGTTTTACAGCCAAATATCCTTAGAAAAGAAAAACAGTCACTGCTATACATGCTATACAACAGTACTTGTAATTCCATTTTCTCATAATATAGATCAATCCTAGGGATTCTTTGGAACCCAAAGTTCTTTATAAAAATTCTTAAGTTTCTTTGATATGAAAATGTGTAACAGTAACATAGTTCAAAGGAGCACATGTGACTCGATTAGGTAACATAGTTCAAAGGAGCACTTGTGACTGATTAAGAAAATAACAGTAGCTTCGTTCAAAAGAGTACTTGTAACTGATTAAGAAAATAACTGTAGCTTAGGTCAAAGAGTACTTGTGACTAATTAAGAAAATGTATGACAGTAGTTTAGTTCAAAGAGCACTTGTGATTGGGTAAGAAAACGTATAATAGTAGCTTAGTGAAAAAAAAAAACACTTGTGACTGATATATAACAGTATCTTAGTTCTGAATTTCTTCACATAGTAAAACATTATATTCTATAAAAGAAACAGTCCATAGGAAGTGTATCAATCATAAGATTCAATTGGCTAATCATCTTTGCTGAAGAAAATGAATTTGAGCCTTTATTCCCCATTACAGATATGTTGACAGTTTTATAAATTCATTCATCCAATTCTGATGTTGTTATGATGTACTTTTCAATGGTTCAAATCAAAGTTCAAATCAAAGAGGGACTTCATCCTTGTCGTTACTCATATTGGAAATGCATCTTATTCACTGAACACAGTCATATTAACAGGATTTTGGATATCAAATTTGGCTCAAACTTAGAAGAATAGATTATGAAAAACTAATTTCTTGACAGAATCACATTCAATTGAATTTCTACTCACTTTGTATATGTGATGAGTGACCTCAAATCTGTCATCCACTATGCTAGTTGCTCCTAGTTGAAGTTCCTTGCTTCTAAATTTCAAATTTCTCAGTATTAGATTTCAAAATAACCAAAAACCCCTATATATACACCAAGTGGACATCCAAATAGGGCTTTGCTTCTTGAATTTCTCTTCTTTGAAGAGTCATTTGGGAATTCTAAGAGTCACATCTGTTGATGAATGTCTCTTCTTTGAAGAGTCACATCTATTGGTGAGAATGTCTCTTCTTTAAAGAGTCACATCTATTGGTGAGAAACGAAGGGTTTCCATTGGGAAACTATACAGTCAACACAAATGGATCTTGGGTCAAGTTCTATTATTAAATAAAGACCTAAAAGTTAGGCCTAGCAGCCCAATCTAATCATGAGTTGGGCTAGCTGAAAGTGGGCTTTTTCTAAGCCCAGTTGGCCCACTTAAAAATTCAGGGTTATTACACTGTCTCTACAAAAAACACTAATGATAATCAGTGATAGTCATAAATTCTAGATAATCACGCCACTATTATGCTCTGCCATGGTATTCCTTTTTCATCTCCTACCCATGTGGTGCTTGTTTGACTACACAACTCTTGGCAGTAAGACTCAAATTAAGTTCAACTTGGTGAGTGGCACAAACATTTCTTGATCATCCAGGCCATAGGTCTAGGTAAAAACCTTAAATGTTGGAACCACTAAACCAATTCCGGTAATTTGTCCGCCCTTGATCCACATTTGGACCTGCCCATTCCGCCTTTTCCAATGGTTATGGTAGAGCCCCTACTAAATTTTCTTGAAAGTTCTATCTTTTTTCAAGGCATTATTCCCTCTAGGAAATTGCTCTCTATATAATATTAGGTCTCATTCCAACTTAGGTCCTGTCATTGGATCCTATTATGTAGGGTTTAGGTCTAGCCCATGGGTCATAACCCTATGAATATTGATATTTTTTTCTTTTTATTTGATCAAGATAATGCGGTCTGAAATAGGTCCATTCATTGCAGTATTTATGCCTGTTCTTGAAATGCCATTTCTCAGGTTTTAAATGAGACATTCTCAGGTATGTTCTTATTTGAGTTCATTTTCTCCTGTAAGTAAAAAAGAAGTAAAGAAAACAGTGCATTTCATCAAGTCCTGGAAGATTCAGTTGATTTTTACTGGCCAAATTAAATCACAAACACCATCCTGACTTAGTCCTGCACCAACTGTAACGACCTGAGCCCACAACCCACATGATATTGTCACCAGTGGATCTTGAGTGAATAGCTACAATAATGGCTTTTCAACAATTAATTTTTCAATAGACTGTATACTAGTATAATAACATCTATCGAGCTTTTCTTCTCGTGTTTTGTGTCACAAGCCATCAATAGTCACTAAGTAGTCTTGGTAAATTTATCAATGTTGCAGCATCTGAAACCAGGATTGTGGATCCCAATTATGCTCAGGGATACAAAACCATGTTCTCTGATGGATATCCTTTCATGTTGATATCTCAGGTTAGTACATGTTCTCTGATGAGATCTGTTTTGCTCATGAGATAATCTCCATTACCATGGATAGAATTATGCAAATTTACCCTTTGTAGGGATCACTAAATGCATTAAATAATCTTCTTGAAGAGCCGCTACCAATCAACCGCTTCAGACCCAAGTATGTAATCTTTTTTTTTTTTTTTTACGCTTAGTAGGCATATGGAAATAATCTGTTATTGTATAAGAGTTCTATATTTTCATTTATGATAGGACTGAATAACACCAATCAGGCATTTACAATAATGTATTAGAATATTCTAAATTTTACTTTATGAATGTTTCAGCATCCTTGTTGATGGATGTGAACCATTTTCGGAGGACCTGTGGACAGTAATGAAAATAAACGACTTTACTTTCAATGGAGTCAAGCTGTGCTCACGCTGCAAGGTAATAGATCTATCTGCTTCTTCCTGTTGATATAAATTGTTTTGCTACTCACTAATATAGTTTGAGCTTTTGGTGTTAGTAGTTATTAACATGGTATCAAAGTCAGATGTTAGGAGTTTGAAACCCCTAGGAGGCCTGTTGCCCCCATTTGTCTATTGAGTTTTGCATTAGAACGGCTTTCGATTTGAGTGGGGGTGTTGATATAAATTGTTTTGTTGTTCACTAACAGCTTGAGCTTTTGGTGTTACTGGTGAGTAACATTTGTAATCATTTCATAGATTACCATGTGAAGGTTGGCACTGCTCACTCTGTAGTAGGTGAACTAAATATTAGCATTTAGGAGTACTGGTATAGAATAAAGGTCTTGAATTGCTGCGGCGGACCCAAGTATAAGGGTCACGGAGGCTTTAGCCACTACCAAGATCTGAAAAATGTCAAAAGTTCTTTGCGAACCCCCTGCAAATTCTGAAGATTATTATTATTATTATTATTATTATTATTCATTTTCCCATTCCCCAAGATTTTTTTTATATAGATCTCAACCCCCCCACCCCCCTCAAAGGAGAATTTCCTAGGTCGTCCATTGCTGATTTGCATACGGCCAGTCTTTGATTAAAACGGGACATATTCCACCAAAGCTTTCTAAAGAACCAATTTGCCCACGCATGCAGTGTCCTTTCTGTGCTCTCTCATGTAACAATCCTTTCCAACTTCTGCATTATGACCTTTTTGCTCCTCTTTTAAAATAGGACGTATTTGAGTTGTGGGACCTACTAACCTGACCAGATAGTAGAACACTTAGGGATCTAGCCACTAGAGTAGATCAAGTTCACTAGATGTTGCTGACTCTCTGATAGAAGGTTATGCGAAGGATAGTTAGCAGATCAGGGTGAAGTTTCAGTATTGAACATCCATTTGTGACTTTAGGTTGAATGGTGTCAATGTCCATTCAACCTGACTCTTTTGGATGGTTAGTCCAGAAAGCCTTTCGCATCTGGTGGGTCTATGGGCCCAAAAAAGGTCACGCCTCGAGACCCAGTTTTCCTTGGAAGTCCAAGTTTTCCAATGTGAAATGTAAATCCACAAATAAATATAAGTCAAATCTTATGCGCAGCATAATTTTTTTCAACTATCATTTGATGTGCCAACAGCCATCTCATGATAACTAGAGCATGATAATTGTCTAAATTAAATTTTAACCATCCAAAATCAATAATTAAATTTTAACCATCCAAATCCTAAAGCTCCATCCCCATCTAAGTCGTCATCATTATTAGGTATTCCAGTTTCTATCCCACTACCTGAGAAAGGTCCCATGCAAGGGTAGTTACAGTAAGCTTAGTCAATGGACAAGCGTACCTTATTTCATCATACAACTATGCAACAGAGAATAAAGACATGTAATTGATTCTAGGAGGTCAAGGTCTACATAAACAATGTAGATAAAGTTCTGGAGTAGAATTAATATTTGTCAGGAATATAACATAGAAGGTCATACTATAATGAACATAGGATCGAAAGATCATCAATATCAAGTTTACTAATGACGAGCTCATCGACATCAAGTTCATCAACAAGAAATTTATAAATAACAATAAGAGACAAGATGGCAACCACATGAGCTAAACTAGGTTATCAATGCTTCATTAGAGGGTTCTTCAAGTTCAAGCGGGTGCCCAAGTTTTCTAAGTTCAAGTTAATCCCTCATAGGGAAAAGGGCCATCCTGGGGGTACCAAGTGATAAAGATCACAAATAGGACTAGGCTACTGCTAATAAAAGTTAACAAGTTCAAAGGCCCCTACACAGAGGCGTCCCAACCGTGCTAGGTTAAAAAAGTTAAGTGGCGGCAAGGTCATATACCGGTTCTAATTCAATTTCCAAGATCAAGTTCTTATAATGTTCAGAAGAGATTAGCAGATCACTTGAACTACAAGAGGTCTCATTGAATCTAATTTTAGAAATATGAAGTCTGGATTATTCCTCATGATTAGAATATGGAAGCATGGTTGCAGATTCAACATGAGTTGAATTGGGTCAATTTAATCTGGAATTTAAAGTAAATTATGGAGTAAAATTAGATCAAATTCTAAACCTTAACAAGGACTCTTAAGCTATTCAAAGGAAACATGAAAGACCATAAAATTAGATTGAAATTTATGAAAACTAAAACCCTACCTAGTGCATATGATCAATATTAAACAGCAATGCAGATCATCGAATGTAACTCAAACCCTAGCTAGAACACAGAAACAAAATGGAACAATAAGGAGAAGAGCCATTAATAAGAGATAAAAACAAGAAAATTTCTAAAGAATCAAGACGCCAAATATTAAAATCATCACCAATTACATGTTTCGAATTTGCATGAATCATATCATTAAAATTGGAATGTCAAAAGTAATTGAATCAAATCATTCGAATAATAGAAGCCATGGGATACCCATGTGAAGAAACCTTAAAAAAATCCAAACCCATGATGGAAGAAGACCATTTGACCACAATGGAGGGTTTACATGGTTGGCCATGGGGAGAATCTTCATGGGATCCCTCTGCCACCTTATGTTGGGTGAAATTGACATTATTTGATGGTTATGAACTTCTCTGATCATGCATTCTGGGCTTTTGAGTTTGTTTTTCCATATTGTATGAAGACCAATTCTGGCATCAAGGTCTCTAAGGTTAGATTTAAGGAATCAAATGAGAATCATGTATGCATCCATAAATTTTGGATTGTCTACGCACCCTTGGCATGTCTTTGTGGCTTTTCCTAGTTGAGGGAGTGTGTAAAACATGGGCTAAATCCAATCCTAGGTATTCCCCTTTCTTTTTTTTTTTTTTAATCTTTCTTTTAACTCTTCTCTTATAATTGATGACACCTAGGGTTATGGTTCTAATTGTGCAAAAGATGTGGGATGTGAGAATGAGCAGGAGAGGCTCTATGGTTTTTCGGTGAATGCAAGTGGGAGAGAGAGAGAGAGGGTTGTGGTCTATATAGTCTCATTTATGAGACTTTTCTTCATTCCTAAGCAACCTTATTTAGAAGGGCGGCTTGGCCCAATGGTAAACGCTTACCGGTAGCGTCCTTGATGGTGTGGGTTCAAGTCACGGAAACAGCCTCTTCAAAATAAAATTAAAGTTTTGTACATCTTGCCCTCCCTAGACCTCGCTATGCCGGAGCCTCATGTGCTAGGCTGCCTTTTTTTTTTAGCAACCCTATTTAATTATTATAAATGTCATGGGACTTTACTTCATCCCTAAGCAACTTTATTTAAAATTTATAAATATCATATACCTTCACTTTATTCATAAGCAATCTTATTTAAATATATAAAAATATTGTGGACTATCCTTATGGTCCTTACTGTCCTTATGGACCATTTTGTAGCATTTTGGATAGTGAGGCCCATGTTACAAGCTATCCAAATTAATTACAGACATTACCCTCGTGAATTGTACAATTCCACTAATTTTCGATCCCATCTGAATTGATTGGACCTTTGCATCGACTGTGCGTATGTCTATCAATTTTGGGTCTCATCATTTAGATTCTCTCTAAAGATGTACCATTTTTTATAAAACTGAATCTGCTAAGCATATTGAACTTCAATAAAGAAAGGAATTAACTGATTGAAAAAAAAACCCTAATCCTACGCCTAGAGCACAAGTATGGTTGGTGTCCACTCGATGGTTTAGTATTGATGGTTAAAACTTAAAAAGTCACTGAAAAGAGAATTAAGGCATGAAATTGACCAACAAAGATTAGCTGGGGGTAGAAAGGGTGAGAATCTTGCTTCATTTTCTCCAGTAGCTCCAAAAGAACTGGGGCCTAAAACAATTCAACTATTTGAATTCATCAAAAACAGCACATCATTGACAAATAAACTTTCTACCACACCATTGATGTGTACCCACGATAGCTAGCCCTAAGCATACAAGGGTGGAGGAATAGCTATTGTTGGCATCTATGTACACATTCCCCGCAGTACAATTTACGACCTGTTCAGCTCCTGGGGGATGGAGCAGTCATCAATGGAATTTGTTTGGAATAGTATGCACATAGTAGCAAGGGTATGCAGTTCACATGAAAAACAATAAATAACACACCTTCAAGTTGGATTTCCATGACAGAAATTAGCTGACAGATATAATGGTTAATCCCTAACTTTTGCTCAATCGAATGAACATCTGCCATATGAGCATATTGCAGAATCCAAACTGGGGTGTCAACGAACAAACAGGGGCACAAGCATGTACATTGATAAAACTCACATCTGTTTATGGCTAGATCTATATTGAAATCTCTTGGAAGATTCACATCTGTTTTTTACATGCCTTTTAACTTCACGATCTCTTAGGATGAGCAGATGTATTGCATCCATGTATGGGACATCTTCAAGGATTTCTTTAAATGATCTCCATGCTATTTATGCTTCTTACATAAAAAAAAAGTAAAATAAAAAAAATAAAAATACCAAAACAAAACACTCGGAAAAAGTTATAATAATCAGCGAGAAACTGTCGGGAGCCCATTTGGAGATAAAAGATGAATGAATCATCAGCAATAATAGATAAATAAAAGCACCAAAGTCACACCTTCCATTTGAAGTTGGGATGAGATATCAACAACAGATTTCATTCAGGGATTATATTTATATTATATTTAATGTGAGCAATCACAGGCAGGGGAAGGGGAGGGGGGGGGGGGGGGGGGGTGGTGAAAGGGTTTGCAATTCAGGGGGGTTGTGTGTGTGGTCTATTTGGATGGACCATTAGGTGGGTCCTAGCGAGAGTTCTCACGAAAAAAATGGTGAGGTCAGTATTTTTTTATGAGAACTCGAGGTGGGACTCATATATCACCCAATCCAAACTTAGCAATACACAGGGGACTCCCTAATGGGCACACGCCCCTAGGTTTAGTCTAATCCAGTATGCACAAAATGTCTATGAGGGATGTATACATAAGATGACTCTGAATATAGGCACGGTGAGGAACACCTAGTGTAACGACCTAAGAATCTGGAGCTTTTCAAATTCTTAAGACGTTCTCAAATTCATAACAACACAACATAAATCAATTTTCCATGAGCATAAAGGTCTAAAAACATTCAAATTCCATTGCATTTAAATGATTAAGTATGTTAGAAGTCATGATAAATTATTGAATAAAAGACAAGTCTCTAATAGCAATGAGGAAATATCTAAATGTTAGGATAATCCAATCTACGAATCTATCATTGTTCCTTGCACTCTAGATCAGCCACGCATGTTAAAATCTACCGACTGATTTCCGTTATTTTCCGCAATCTCTACGAATGTATTACCTGAAGTTGGGCGAATCACTGGTCAATAACACTGGTGAATAGAATAATTAAGCATTAAGGTATAACACATCTTCAATCATTCATGTGAATATTTATAAATTCAATAATGGTGTTAAACAAAATATTTTAATCAATTCTTTCCTGAGTATTTTTCTACCGTAAGCATCAAAAGGTTCCTATACCCTACACGGGGGTATTTACGTTTCTGTCAACAACATGGCTTATCATCCACCATGATTGTTAAGCCGGTTCTAATACTCTCACAACGGAGTATCTATATTTTTGTCAACAACATGGCCTGTCTTACCACCATGATTGTTGCACCTACTTCCCTCGACCAACATCCATGAGATAAGTTCTATACTCAGTATTAGCGGCTTGTGTTACTTTATTTTTTAAACATCATGTTCAAATTCAATAAGTTTATTAGAGTTTCATCTTCATCATGAATGGCAACATCATCTTATTCTTTTTCTTGGCCAGTACCACATAACATTGGTTAGTCTTCGCCCCACTCCAAGTTGGAGTTGGTATCAGGCCGTGGCATTGCCCATATCTTATTGAGGAAGCTAATTAATCCTCATAAAATCAACCACATAAATCAAGATGTAATTTATAAATTCATATGGAATCATGATCCATCATATTTGAATATCCAATAAAATTACCATATTAATTTACACCATATTCAAGGTTACACCATGTATGTGGTTATTCCAATTGAAAAGAGTTGGAACTAATAGATGGTAAGGAAAGGCTCACTTTTGTCCCATGGGATCATTTGGATATTGGTTCCACTAGTTCGGTATTTAGGTAATGTTGGGTTCATAATATACCATGCTGTATATACATCATAAGGTCTTAGTGGGGTTCTTAAAAATATAACTAGAACATCAGGGGCCACTTTGTAATTTTTATAAGTTTATAATCTTATATGCAACTCGATAGAAACCCATTTGCTTTTTCCGTTAGGGATGGTTCACGCCATGCCTATCTTGGAGTAATCACGTGATGAGTCCCAATGGTCCAAATCACATGGGACCATCACCTGTGGGGTCGCCCTACGGTCCATTAGCAGATGTAGGGACATGATCTTTGATCAAGGGACCTATGTGGGCTAACAACCACTGGTGACCGAAACCCCTCTTTAGGGTTTGGAAACTGAAAATCTCAATTTAGATATGAGACTTCAAGTTAATTAGTCATCTTCCCAGCCTAAATCAAAGTTCCAAAAGTGTGTTAATCATAGGATTTTAATTCGCCAAGTTTCCATCTAAGAAATAGGATTTTTGATGATATTTTCCATTGTTACAGGGTCAACAATTTTAGAATGGGACTGCAACCTTTATTCAAAGGTTCAGATGAGTTAATTTCCAACCCAAACAAGGCTAAAGGGTGTCGACTAGGAGTCCTATTGTATATCATCAAGTCTGATTGCTGCTTTGATGATTCTCCTGAGCACATAAATCAATTCCAGCTTATACATATTGCCAACTAATACTGTAGCACATGTGTGTAATAACAGCAGTTCTTTGAATGATTCGGTACCTCAAATTCTCTATTCATATCAGATAATCCAAAATTGATTTTAGGAGTTCTACTCACCTGGTATAGAACTTCATTGCTCGCGCAGTGAGTGGTCTTGAACCGGATATCCGTTACGCATCTTGTGGTCTATCTTCCTCATCCTTTTCGCAATCTTCGTCTTCTTCTACAGATTTTGCAAAAGAGATCAGTCTCTCTCTCTCTCTCTCTCTCTCTTTGATGGGTAGAACAAAAATAGGCTTCCATATACATATATATACTAGTGTTTTAAACAATTTTGTACTAGGAGTCCTGTTTGGAACTACAAGGGAGTCTTTCTAAGAGAGTATTTTTGAGAAAGAGTCCTATGGAAATTCTTAACCTTCTAATGACCTTAATTTAGTTTGATTCTACCAAGAGTCCTATTAGGGATATTACACCTAGTGGGCCCTCCTTATGACCCATCCAAATGGACCACACATACACAACCCCCCTAGAATCCCATGGATTTTGACGGATTCAAATCGATTGGACTACTAAGGAACACGTAGTGGGCCCTCCTTATGACCCATCCAAATGGATCACACAAACACAACCCCACTAGAATCCCATGGATTTTCATGGATTCAAATAGATTGGACTACTTTAATATAAACTCATTAAAATTTTTTCTATATATATACAAAACTCAAGATCCAATTGTGTGATGGGTTTTTTGTTTTCTTTCAGGTACCCACAATCAATCAAGAAACTGCAATTGCAGGCTCTGAGCCAACTGAAACGCTAAAGAAGTTTCGATCAGACCAAGTCTTGCGCCCAACCAGCAAACAATCTGGAAAAGTGAGTCCCAATTTAATGGCTGCCACTTTTTGTATTTTTTTTTTCCATCTTTTTTATGCTTACATGGAGACTGCAAATAATTTTACAGGTTTATTTTGGTCAAAATTTAGTTTGCAAGGAGTCCTGCTCGGCGTCTGGGAAAGGGAAGTTTCTTAAAGTAGGGGATCCTGTTTATGCCCTGAAAAAAGTCTCTTCTGCTGCAGAGGCAGGAGCTTAAGAACGGAGGGGCCGATGCCTATTGACTAGTATGAAAATTAAGCGATTTTCAAGCTTCATCAACTTTGTCCAATCCCTCTCCTGTCCTGGGAAAATGCTCGTTCCAAACCTCCCCTAAAGTGCAATTAATATTATGCAATAAGCAGTGCAATATGCACCATACATTGTTAATATCTACAACTATGTATCCTCAACTTATCATATATTCCATAAAACTAATGTAATATTAATTTCTTGAATATATTATCATATATTCTTGAATTACATTTCAGTAGATTTTTCATTACAGATCGTATTGCCCCTGGATAGGTCTTCAAATCTATCATTTAATTTGCCCATTTGTTGGCCAAGTGGGTCCAAACCAAGTGGGTTAGTAGTTTCCCTAATTATATTAGGAATTTCCTGTTAGTAATGTCTTAATAGGATTAGGGGACTTTCCTTTGTTTAATAATAGAGTTTTTGGGGGATAAGTGAGTAATATTATATATATATTAATGTAATTTGTAACCCTAGACATGTGCTGAGATTCCAAGGCTGTGGTGGATTCACAAATTGGAGAATTTAGCGGAAATTAGTTTTTTGTGGATGCAGGCATATTTGCTGAACTAGGTAAATCTCATCTTTTTGTGTGGTTGATTGTTGATCTTAATTGCTTACACACACACGTGCACAATGGTAGTGTCATATCCTAATACCATTTTCCTTATGGGGGACTATCAACTTGTGTAGAGAAAGTTTTTTGTGTCTTTTGGTTGTTTTCCGGTAGAAGAGAGTTTTCTTTGTTGGCTCTGTTGTTTGCTGCATTGGATATTTTCCCGACCATATTGTTTTACAGATCTTATATTGCATAATATAAGGTTTATATATGGGCTAGATTCATATAAATTCCATGGTGGACCCACTTGAATGCAATTTAAACGTGGGAGTAGGTAAGCATGGGAAGGGCCTGTGGATTGGTTGTGGCCTTGTCGGTCAACAATCACCTGGAGTAGAGAGCCTAGAAAATTCAAGGGTACTGTCTGGACAACATTTCATGCGATGCAAACAATGGCTGGACGACAGTCGAAGTTGGTATTAGTTGGGTTGAGCTCCAATTTTCAGGGTAGTAGGTTTGATGGTATCCATTTGATCATAGGTGGGCTGCATTCTTTAGATAATGAATGTGGTTTTTTAAATTGGGGTTGATAGTGCGTTATTATTTAACAATTTGCCACCACCAAAGGTGGCCCTAAAACCTAAATTGAAAGCTATTAAATGGTACATTTTTAGTGTTCTGTTTTTGTGTGTGTGTGTGTGTGTGTGTGTGTGTGTTTTTTTTTTTTTTTTGGAGAATCCCGGCTTTCAAACCTTTTCTTCGTATTGTTAGACGCTAATGCTATGGTGACATATAGTGTTGACACAAAGCATTTATATGCTAATGTGTATACATTAGCATATAGTGAGTTCCACCTAAAGTTCTTACGAAAAAAATGGTGAAGGACATATGCACATGAATATTCCCCTTATATAAATACTTTTGTGTCAACATTTTTTGTTGCCATGGCACTCCTGGTTATATGAGAGTTTTGAAAATTGACATGGATTGACACAACTCGGGCCGAGTGGACTCATGATAGATGCATGAAGACCCACCAAACAAATAAGATGTAAAACCCTGGACCAAGTGCCAAAAGAAGATCTAGACATCAGGACCCACCATATATATGATGTAGCAGGATCCACCAAAAAAACATGATGGGAAAATAGTAAAGGCAGCCTCGCCCATCGAAGACCAAACAATGTCACCATGGTCTCAGTCCAGTGCCCAAGCAAAATTCCAATTCTTCAGCGCCACATCCACAATGTCACGGCTCGCCCATCGAAAACTATTGAGACCAACGTGCGCGGGGCTGCGCATTATAGTAACCTGCGCCTGGGCCTGCCTGGCTGCCTCTCTGTGTTCATAGTCAGCGGGAGTTGCAGGCCAGGGAGGCGACATGCATTAAAACACAAACAAAACTGGCACCGTGTGTGCATCCGGATGTTTTGAATTTTAGGCTTTTAGAGAAATGCCAAACTTAAACAATGGCCCCTCAAGGCATCGGCTCACGTATTGAAAATCTGAAACCACTAAGAATGATCGGCATTTGAGTATGACTAGAGGAGATGATCCAATTAACAGATTTTGAATTCTTTTTTTATTTTTATTTTTTTTATTTTTTTAATATAATAATATTGTTCAACTTATAACATTGTATCAAGTCTACTACTTTCAAGAATAAATAGAACAGTGACCAATCAAAGTTGATTTTGAAATACAATTTAAAATATTAAAGACGTATATATATATATTGAAAGATTCTTTTTAAAGACTAGTTTGTTGGGTTCTAAGTCAATGGGTTCTGCATGAATCTAAAATCTAATTTGTTTTATCAATTAAAATCTATTACTCATATTTTTATTTATAGTGACCGTAAGTGAAACAATTATTATCTGCTACGTCACTATCGAAAGGGCCTACTTTGGATGGAACACCACTATCCACGTAAATGCAATGCTTTCTAGCTCTGTGTCCAGATCTTGATTTGGTCGTCCGCTCACAGGCACTATGGGAAAAGGCCTAACTTTTGAGCTATGGAGCTGTTGATGGGGCGTTGTTGCTGATGTGCCACGTTGTAAATGTTCCACTCACGCTCACCATACAAGAGATGCGATGTAGGATTCGGAATTGGGTTTTAAGACAGTGGGCACTCCAAAGCAAAATATTTTGGTTCCAACCGCCGTACGTGCTCTTTCGCTGATACCAGGGGCAGAAGGGAATATTTTCAACATTTTTGTCAAATCCATTTATCTCTTCTTACACCACTTCTCTTTATACACAATGAAGTAAGTGAGGGGGTTTAGTTTTCCTCTCTTTATACACACTACATTTCCATATTATACCCCCACCCAAATTCCTCTTTCTCTACACCAAAATCTCTACACCAAAAATTCCCCTTTCTTCCCCAAGGGATCTCTATTCTTCCTCCATTCCCTTTTTTTCCCCAAGGGTTCCTCTCCAATCTTGAAGGTAAGCTTTCATCTCTTCTCTACCATTGCCACAGTTACTTAAGGTATTCTACATTCTCTTCTCTCCAATCTACATTCTCTTCTCCACCATTCTCAAAGGCATTATCTTCTTTAAGGTATTCTCTTCTCTTCTCTACATATTATTCATTACAATGGGTTCTTGCATGTTTAGATTGTGATAGTAGAATACATTTTTCGGTTCATTTCGCTGTGTGCTCATGCATCCCGTCGCCATCCCGTCGCCATGTTCGGCCCTGCATGGCCGAACACAGTGCACATTGTTCGGCCTGGTATGGCCGAACAACAACATAGTGTTCGGCCATACAGGGCCGAACATATATCATATGTTCGGCCCCAGTTGGCCGAACATATCTAGGTTGTTCGGCCATTCAGGACCGAACCACATTAAAAAAGTTCGGACCTGTATGGCCGAACACATTCAGTGTGTTCGATCATACAGGGCCGAACACAATGAGTACACTGTACCCCCACTCAACTAACAACTGATTGAATTACTTGCAGATATGGCTAGTAGTTCTAGAGCTCGTCCAACAGCTTCTGAAAGAAGGCGTCGTCAACGCGTTGAAGAGCCAATTATTGAAGAGCCAGAACAATCGGAAGTCCCGGAGAATGAAGATGAGGAGGTGGAAGAGGATGAAGAAGAAATCGTTGGGCCGACTGACCCTTCGATCTTGAAGAGCTTTCAAACACATGTTGCAAAATTTATTTGGAATGAAGAGGTATGTTTTATATATTTTCAATATAAATGTGATCTCTTCTTTCATCTTTAATGTATATGTATATTTTCAGGTCCGTCTTCCGCTCAAGTGTTTGAGTCATGGGCAAAAAGTAAGGATGTGGAATTTGAACGAGTCTGATTTATTTAGACAGAAGATTGATAGATCTGGTCTAGCACCGTTGATCAGGACTTCTTACAAATCTGTTGATAAGAGCCTTGTGTCAGCGTTTGTAGAAAGGTGGCATCCAGAGACAAATACGTTCCACATGCCTTTTGGAGAGATGACCATCACGTTAGATGATGTTGCCACCATTCTTGGGATCCCAGTGACGGGAATAACTGTTTCGTATAATGATGATTTTGGATTTTCTGAAGCTAAAGAGCTATTACACCGAGCATTAGGAGTTCGACGCTCGGAGGCTCATGATGAGCTTGCACAGGTGCGGGGTCATTTAGTAAGGTTAGAGTGGCTAAAGAATAAGTTTGATGCAGTGACAGATTCTGATGGAGAAGTAGCCATTGATCGGGCAGTGAGAGCTTATTTGCTATATATATTTGGGTGTACACTGTTTAATGACAAAAGTGGCACACGCGTTTCGGTCATTTATCTTCACTTCCTCATGGATGTTGATGCGGTGGCTTCATATGCATGGGGTGCTGCTACTTTGGCCTATCTTTATCGGCATTTGGGGTTAGCTACTTGGTATGAAGTGAAACAAATAGCCGGGTATCTATCACTCCTGGAAGCATGGATATATGAGCATTTTCCATGTTTTGCTCCTAACTCAAATCTCATGTACATTCAACATGACCCTAGAGCATTATTGTGGCAACCGAGCAGAGAGTCAAATAAAGATGGTCGCCTTCAGTCATTACGAGAAATTATTGACGAAATGGGCAATGAAAAGGTATTGCGTTTCTCACTAGTAGTAATTTCAAATTAATCTGCATTCTTGTATTTATGTGCTACTAAAGATCTATGTAAATTGACGCAGGTTACTTGGGATCCATATCGTAATTCAAGGCAACAACATCCATTATATGATTTTGCATTCTACTCTGGATGTATTAGGTGTTTGGAGGTTGTGGAACCGTACCACCCAGAGAGAGTGTTGAGGCAATTTGGAAGACTGCAATCGGTTCCTCCAGCACCATTGACTCCAGACCGGGCACATCGAGGTCTTAGTGCTCAGCAATATCAAATTGCACATCAATGGGTCGATCAGCAATGGCAAAGATGGGAGAACCATGTATTGTCACCCGCAAACCGGAGTCGGCCTGTCAGATTTCCATCTGATTGTGTTCCCGATTATATGAGCTGGTACACACAGATATCATGGAGGACAGTACAAAACCCAAGGTATCGATCCAGGTGGGGGCAAAGAAATGAGGCAAGTGGGGCGAGCATGTCTGCAAGTTACGAACAACGTTGTCAAGAAGCACTAAGTATCGCTGAGCCACTGACAGAAGCTGACTTCTATCGTGACCCGCAGGGGATGTATGCTAATGTTGATCGCATGCGCCATGTCTTAAGGGGACTTTCACTTCAAGAGGCGCAACGAATTGTGAGGGATCCCAATATGACTTCCAGTACTTACACACGCCGGAGTAGGAGTGACAGAGGTTGATGTGTCCATGCTGTTGTTTTTTGTTTAAGATGGGGTTCTTTATTTTTTGTACATGGAAGTAAGTCTGTAAGCAGTTGACAAATTTCATGTATGAAATTAACAACTGTACTGCTACTAATCAAAGTTGCATGTTATCTTCTAAATGAGTACATTTAGTTACATTCAATATTGATTACATCCCAAATGTGTTATGTGCTACAATAAGTTCACCCAATCTCTATCGTTTCACTTGCTGCTATATTTGAACCGACAATCTCTTTGAAATGCTCAATGCGACCATTGTATGCAGTTGCCCATTCACTTGCACATGGAAGATGAAATTCACGCCACTTGTTCGCAATCGGTGGAATTGGATGGCCTGGTTCCAAGAACAGCTGCAACATAACAGAAGTTAGAAGATTCATATGGAAATAATAAAATGTTTTTTTAAAAAAATTGATTGTGGAATAATAACCTGAACAAAGTGATTGTTGTTTACAAAACCAATCGCTATCTCCTTGCGAGATACTCTGGACGGTGGCACAGACCAAAGAGGCAGAAAGGTAAGACATTGTTGCATGCTAAAGTGGAATAATACCACATTATAATGAGAAGCGATAATATGCCCCATGTCTGGCATAGTCATCCAATGGGAATAACTGGGATAATTATCATAATATGACAATGCCTCAATCAATTCCTGAACTCCGTTTTCAATCCCATAAAGTTGTTGATACTCTTTTGAATGGGCAAGTAATTCATTTACTAAATCTCTCCTAACCCGTGACCAATCATCTTCGGTTAGCCCAAGTAGCCCTGCAATGGCTCTGAAGCCACAGTTGCCATCAGCTGCAACGTCTTTTATGACGCGTATGTAGTCTTGAATCCCATCTGGAAATTGCTCACGGTAAGAAATAGTAGGCTGTGATCTTGTGTGATGCACCTTTGCCTTTCCTTTTTTTTTAACTATACCATGTACAGTTGCCTTGCTGTGAACAGCCTTCGCTTCGTTAAGTACAGGAGAGTAACTATCATGTGCAGATTGCGTTATCTCAAAGGCACTTGGATCACGCCGGGTCGATGTATTAGCCTTAACAGATGGGCGACCTCGAGCTTTTAATTTCACTTCTGGTTCTATTAAGAAAGTACTATCCGGTTCATATAACTCTCTCAACTTCCTTAACATTTGCAATTGCCTTGTATGATCACCCTCATTAAAAGCCCTTTCAACTAACACCAACTCCGCTTTAACATCCAAAGTAGGCCTCTTCAGTGCACTGTTAGGCAACATATCAAGCTTACACCAATGAGGATGTACGCAACTGAGAGGAATTGGGTGTTGTTGATAAACATATTCTCCAATCTCATGGGCACAAGGTAAACCATGTGTACGACGAAGGATGCACATGCATGAGACCGGATCAGTTCCAACTTGTTCGGCTCTTTTTCTTTCTGACAAAATTTTATCCAATGCATTTTTTGAGATGTTGCCGCGAAGGTCATTGAAATCAGAAGGCTTGAAATTATGTTGCACAACTGTTTTACTTTTTTCAAATGATGCTTTTATACTAGTATGTTGCAGTTGGAGCAGATTATGGATTTTTGTCCAGTTTGATTCAAGATCTCCTTGACATGATCCAAGTTGTCTTTTTAATTGTGCATGTGAACTCTCGGCCCTGTAAGAAAAATAAACATTATTAATTCATATGGATATATTACATAATAAATGTAACTCAATCAATAACAAACATTCACATTACCTATTCGATGTAGTATTCCCCAAATGTAAACAATTATCTGCCCATGCAGACACAAATTTTTCCTTGTATGGATCTAACCATGTGCTCTTCACATACTGCAGTGCTTCGGGATAAGTACAAAAATCCTTACGTAGCCTACCAAAAAGTTCATTATACTCTTCTTCTGTGGAAGCAGACATCACCATATTCCAACTTATATTAAACTTGTCCCACATTTTCTTGGTTTCAAACAACTTTTTACATTTACTTAAGACATTCTTATTAATGTGCCAAGTACATAATAAATGAGTACTCTCCGGAAATACACTGTCGATGGCCTTCATGAGTCCCAACTCTCTGTCGATGACAATGACTCCAGGAAGAACACAATTAGCGTCAACAATGATAGAACGCAAGACTCTCAACACCCATGCATAATTATCTTCACATTCAGCTTGGAGATAAGCAAAGCATACGGAAAATGTCATTTCTGTGGACGTAACTCCAACAATCTCCAAGAGAGGAAGCAGATACCGGTTCGTCTTGTACGTGCAATCCATTATCAAGACATGTGGAAATGCACGCAACAATTCTAAGCTGGTTGGGTGTGTCCAACAAATGTCCCTGAGGGTGTCAGTATTATCACAGTTCCTATGCCATTCAATGTACTTATGCTCTGCCAATTTACATAGGAGTTGTTGCATTTGACTTCTCCCACCATGTTCAGTGATTTTCTGCCTATAGCGTGCATTGTAGATAGTCTTCATTGTTGTTACATTTAGTTCACTTCTTTGTTTTAATGTAACCAAAATATCTTTTGGCCTAACCATACTCTTTGACAAATCAATTAACAACTCCGTCTCTTCCTTTGATAGTCTCCCTGCAAATGAGTGCCCTTCTAGGTACTGGGCAGCCGAGTGATTATGAACACCACACACAACTTCCAACATCCAATCATCACCTGTAGCCAACTTCTTGCCCTTTAATGTGAACGGGCATCCACATTTCTTTGATCCTGTTTGCTTGATCTTCTTTTTAGGAGTCCCTTTGTTATTGGACTCGCACGCATTATTATAATATCCAAATCTCTCACATGCAAGGGTAATTCTTGGTTTTACACCAACCCCACCTGCATTTGAAGCCCTAATCACAACAACAATACCATTTCTCTTGCCAACATCACGAGCCCACTTGGTTAAAGCATCCCGGCTCTTGAATATCTACACAAAAAAACATTTACTCTTATATATTAACGGATGCAATTAAATTACAAAATTATTCAACTATGCGCCTTACCTCATGAGTGGTAAATTCACTTGTATAATCCATTACACATTCATCAGTCACTCGGCTGCACTGTGTAGACGGACCATCCTACAGATGAAAATAAAATGGAATGTTAACACATATACTATGTTCAGCCCTGAATGGCCGAACAAATAGGTATTGTTCGGCCATATTTTGCCGAACATATCTATCATGTTCGGTTATTAATGGCCGAACATAATAGATATGTTCGGCTAATAATGGCCGAACATACCTAATATGTTCGGCCATTTTTGGCCGAACATATCTATTATGTTCGGTCATTGCAGGCCGAACATATCAAAAGTGTTCGGATTTCCGGGACCGAACAGAGCACGAGCATGCAGAGAATTTAAAAAAAAGAAACAGAAAAGGAATGTATAAATTTCAAAAAAACTCACCTTGTCACTGCCATTTTCATTGAAAACAACTATTTGAGTGTTAATCTCCTCCTCCATTACACTATTTAAGTGTTGATTGATGTTTGCTATGACAGAGAGTAATGAGAAAGGAAGATAATGCCAACTTGTAGTCTATTTGAAGGAAGGTGGAAGAGGGAAGGAGAGGGTCTTAGGGATGCTCTCTTGCATGGAAGAGGTAAGAGGGAAGAGGGAAGAAAGAAGAGGAAGGATGCTCTTGGAGGAAAAAAGGGAAGAAGGATGGAAGGGAAGATGATGGAAGAGTGTGTATGAAAAGAAATTTTGGGCTAATGTTAGAAGAGACAAGGGCATTTTAGTCCTTTCATGCATGGGCAAAACTGTAAAAAAAATTAAAGAAATTTCTGGTGTAAGAAGAGAGAAAAACTGTTTATATTTAGAAGCTCCCTATCTTTTAGGATGGAACCTACCTCATGATCTTACCCCGACCCATGCATATTGCCAATGTGATATGTTTAGGGTTGGGGCCACATCTTGTTATGATTTTGACATCACATGTTGTACGCATACATGAATTACAAGATTGACAAAGAAGCAACCACATAAGAAGAGATATAGAGATTTACGTAGTTCACTCAAATAGGGCTACATCCACAGCACAGAGACGATCATCTTCATTGTGACAAGTAAATCATATAGAGATTCTCACTCTGAAACTCTTTAAACCCTAACACAGGTTTAGGTTCCAACCGGATTTAACTATGAAGATAACAAAAATAATGAATATAAGAAAACTATCAATCACCACAATGAAGATAGACACAAGATTTTTTACGTGAAAGACCCAAACGGGAAAAAATCACAGGACCAACCACCGGTCCACCAGGATCAAGTACTATGCAAGAAAGATTACAAGAACTACTTACTACTCTTTCCTAGTTGAACAAAACCTAAAGGACTTTAAGCTCTTCTTGTCGGCGCACACCCCGTTCACCTCCTTCAAGCTTGACCTTCACGCCTTGATGCCTCTCAAGGCGAATTACCAAAGAAGAAAAAGAAGACAAATCTCAGAAACTAATATTACAGCACATGAAAGACAGAGGAGCTTTAGAAAAGAAGAAATCTCTCAATCGAATTTCTAGGGTTTGAATTTGGAGAGACTTATTGCTTTATAAAAAGAATTGATCCATATATACACAAAAACGTGGTGTCCTTTCCGCTTTGAATTCCAAGAGAATAAGGAAAGACTTGAGTGCACAAAAGAGTAGATCTAAAAAATCAGTGATTTTGATTTGTGCCCAGCCAACCAACCTAACTGATCGGAGGGGCTATCCGACCGATGGGGCATGGGGTCCGATCAATTGGGCACAACAGTCAACTAGTCAGTCTTCCACTCTACCTGCAGACGTTGGATGCATGTAATTCGACTGATCTGCCAATTATCCAACCAGTCCAACAAAGAAGACACGCGCTTTCCACCTTTAAAATAGAAGACCATCATTTGTAACTCTGGTAGAGACTTCGGTCCATCTAGAAAAGAAAATTACAATATATTTAACCCCAAGTTTTATCCAGCCAATGAATTTGCCAACATTACATTCCTTACACACTCTCTTACATCGTCTCTCTTATTTGGTGTGAGAACACTACGTGCAAGACAGTTCTTACCTCTCTTCAATGCAAGATTTAGGATTATAGATTATGCACAAATATAATCGTCGCTTTTTTGGCCACCAAGAAAGCTTCGGTACAATTATTAAAATACCATTGCCCTTAAACCAGTCCATGGCTAACCCAGTAGACCTATCTGGCTAAACCGGAACACAGGACATAAATACAACAATCTCCACATTGGCTTTGATTCCACACAACTAAAGTCACTAGGAGATAAAATTAGCAATGTCTTCACGCACCTTGTTGAATGGTACGTCACTGCATCGACGGTGTAATCTTCTTCATTTAACACTCTAACATGTTAAACTAGCGCATGAACTTTGAGCAAAGTTCATCTTTTGTCAAACTCCATCTCGAACTTAAAGCTCGAATCCATTAACGAATCTGAGTGATATCAATATCTAAATTACTTACTATCCTAGCCCATCTTCAACATTATTATGAAGATCAAATCACCACAAGCATGTAAGCAAAATAGATTGGGAATACGAGTCTAGATGACTCCACAATTGCAGAACAACCTCTGTCTCTGAGCGGTCAAAAGCTCTATTTAACTTAACCTCCAATCAATCAAACACATCTTTGATAACTGCTAATGCAAGCATACATCAGCTCCTCCTTGTTGCTTTTGCATTGGCTTAGCTTTGGAATGATGAACGACATCACATGAGATCCAAAAATATGTGAATCTCAAACGAACTACTTCGTTTGAATCTGCAAACCCTTTACAACTAGGCTAGCGACACCTACTATTTGGTTTGCAACTAGAACCAGGTCGAGTTAACCCAATTCTGACCTCAACCCACATTTGTTCAACTCTTCTCCACAAGAGAAGTTGGTGCTGCATGCAACTCCTCCTTTCTTCTGTAATCAAGAAAGGACATCTCCTAACAAGGTCTGCAGATCTAGATTTCTTCGTTTTAGGTGAGTGGGGAGCAATAATCTTCTCTTTCCAAGATTTCTGCACCAAGCTATATATCTCGTCACAACGAGCATGCTGGAAGAAATGGATCTGAAAACCGACTACGGATAGCTTTGATATCGCAAAAACAGTTTTCATGCTCCAACTGGTCAAACTCCTTCGTTAACCTTCAAACAACCAATTGTTTTCCACAAACGTGTAGATCTGCTTGAAACGATTCCATAGGTACAAACAGATCTCTGATTGGACGTTGAATGATCAAGATGCCATGACGAGAAGTTTCTATCGCCAATCTGTAGTCAAACTGCTTTGACTATAGACTGCTGACGCTATGTTGATGTCAGCGCTGCTTCTGGCGGCTAAATTGGGCTCTATATACTGGTGCAGGTTGACCTGACCCGACTCGAGACCAAAACCTCTTCTATCGCTGGCTTTGAATTGGCCTCATGGGTTGGGTGTAACCCAACTCGAATCGACCTGACCTGGGTGAAAAATCCCAAGTCATCTTCCTCTTCCTCTTTCGATTCTGTTTGCATCAGAACCGATGAAGGGCTCTGCCCTCCTTCTTCTGCTCTTCCTTGGCAAGAGCGATCAGGGGGTTGCAACGGCTAGACAAACCAACCAGCGAATGACGAGGGCAGTGCACGACAGCGGTGAGGACAACGGTGGTCCAACAGCAGCAAGCCCGACTGCAACAGCACAGACAGCGATTGCTTTGGTGGGGAATGGGGGGCGCGTAGTTCAAACTGTCAATAAAATTTTAGGTTGTTAAAACAAAAGCTAGAATAAGCTGATGAGGCCAAATATTTTGCTTACCCATATTTACACGGAGACCTTTCCATTTACGTTTCTCTTCTTAACAAACATGCATCTAAGTGGTTCATATTAGTTGAACTGTAAGTAAATAATATGCAGTTTGCTCATAGAACATCTTGTACTAAAAGAAAATGCATAATTAGAAATTTAGTACAATTAGAGAAACGGGACCCTGGCTGTCATGCAATATTTAAGTTGGATTTAGCCTTCGGGCCTAATAGCTAGGCCCATACACACATGTAAAATATCATGTCCCTTTGTGATGAACACGATGAGCCTTTGATGCATTTTAAGCGTCACAGGATCAGACCCACCGTTTCAGCTGCCGCGCCTGAGAAGAGGTTTCGAGCTCAGTCCATGTTCTCAAATACACAATACTTCAAATGGCACCTAATGCGGCCTCCTATTGGGTTGCCCATAGGCTCACTAATTTTCAGGGAGAGTTCTAACGCTTTGTGTTTAATTTTTTAAGCTAATGGTTCGGCTTGTTTAGAGTCAAGGTTTTTTTTTTTTTTTTTTTTTTCTCTTAGTACCTTTGAAAGAACTACTTTTTTAAAGCATTTTTGTAAGGGAAAGGCCGTTTGGTTAGCGTAATTTTTATGCCCACTTTTTTAATAGCAAAAGCATGTTACATTGTTGGGTTAGATAGATAGAAAGCACATTTAGTATATAATAATCAAATAAACTATATAACTATGTATAAAAAAATTATATAAGAGGTAGGTTCCAAGTAAGTAAACAAAATGGCCTAACATATAAAATCATAGATGCATCATCTGCGGCCCCAACTCAAAACCACTTGGTATTACTATCTCTATAAAATAAATTTTAAGAAGAACTAGTAAAATTTAATAATGTAGTTTTGAATTCGCCTGAAAAAATAGCAACATTTGCATAACCGAAAGTATAAGAATGAAGCATTAACCTTTTGCATACCAGGGTGCAATGATAAAAGATTAAAGAATATCCTACTACAGACAACGACAGAAAGAATAAAAAAATAAAAACATACCTTAGAATATGTGAAAAAGAAAGCACAGACAGATGACAAATACATTGGGCATACTTTGATTAGAGTCATTGAAAATAGATACCCTAGTTTTGAACCAATTTTCAAACACATGGCTGGATTGTTCGAATGTGAAGTCCAGACAAGCCCACATGATTGCCCATTAGTCTCAACACATTGTTATCCCCGTAAGCTCGCACGGGTAAACCAAAATTTGGAGAGCCGTTTTTCCGGCCTTTTATGGAGAAATCAGTCTATGTACATCTTCGGAAAAAACTAAAGAGGTCCAGAATATGTAAAACTAATACATTGATTAAGATATATAGAAAAACTAGGCAGCTTTTAAATGTACTCTAATTTGGTCTCTTCATACACTCCCAAAATAATAATAATAATAATAATAATAATAATAATAATAATTTTCAAAATACCCTCACCCCCTTTTCTCCCTGTACACTCTCTTTCCCTCTCTCATCCCCTTCCCCACCTCCCCTCCGGCCGGTGAGGAGCTCCGATGGAGGGGAACTCCCCTCTCCCTCCTACTTCCTCTCCTCTCCTCCCTCTTCTTCTCTCCCTTTCTTTTCCTCTCCTCTCCTCTCCTCCCTCTTCCTCTCCCCCTCTCCGCCTTGGTCGGAACGACCAGTTTGGCCCGACCAGGGTGAAGAGGGGGAGAGGAAGAGGGAGGAGAGGAGAGGAGAGGACATGAAGAAGGAGGGAGAGAAGAGGAGGGAGGAAGGAGAGTTCCCTTCCGCCATTGAAGCTCCTTGTCAGCCGGAGGGGAGGTGGGGAAAGGGAGGGAGGGAGGGAGGGAGAGAGTGTATAGGGAGAGTTGGGGTGTTTTGGGAAATTTTAATTAAATTTTTTTTTTTTTGATTGTATAAGAAGAGACCAAATTGAAGTGAATTTAGAAGCTCCAAAAAACTATAAATGCTAGGCATTCTCTCTCCCATCTTGTATTCACTAGATCTTTCTTGGATCTAGTTTCATAGATCCAAATTTGAGTCCTTGTTGGAGAACCTATGTGTTATATTTGGACCCAACATCAACTTAGAAGAATGATATCGTTCTAGATTTGAATCCAAAATAAGATATGGAGTGCATTTGTATCATTGCATCAAAAGATTTTAAAACAAGCTTTTTAAACATACCAATAGGGCAATTTAATGAGGTATGCTTAAAACTAAGTAGACTCCTTATATGAATATAGCTAAAAGCTATATAGGCTCGTAAAAGTATACATACATGCTAATACATACATACATATATATATACAATAATGCTAACCATACTCTCCATTTTACAACTTATCTTGATCAGTGCTCTCAATGTGCATCTTGAGCACCAGATGAGGGACCTACTTGATAGTTCATCCACTGGACAAACCTGCCCACCCAAATTTCACACATCCTATGTCGTTTGCACCCATTTGAATGAACTTGGCCGTTGGATTGGTTGCACACCCATCCGAATGGATTATACACTGTGAAATTTGTGGGAGCTTGGATAGAGATTATAGGATTTAGGGTTAGGATAGATTCTTTTTGCAAAGATTAAAGACCTAAGGAGATCTTTTGATACCCCAGGTTCTAGTCCCATGTGAGGCTCCACATTGAGGTGCACACACTAATCCAATGTGTGAGTCATGCACTAAATTCGTACTATATATATTTATATAATAAATTTTCAAAAACTCCTCATTTAAAAAGGGTTATTTTTCCCCTCTTTTAATACCTAAAGAAAGTCTGACACATCATCATGTGTTGAAATTCTGTTTGGTCTAATAAATCCCGAGCCTTGAAGCTGATTATGTTTGAAAGTCTATGAAGATTCAACATAATCCACTTCAAGGGTTGGGAACAATTTATTAGTTCAATAAACAAATTGAATGGTTTAGAATACAAATATGAGGGCTGCGGATGAAAAATAATAAAGGTATTTGATGGGGCCCATAAGAGAAAAAATAACCATGTAGATAATATACTAGTGTCTTTTGCAAGAGATGTGTGTAAATGGTTTTACCATCTATTCAAGTGAGTAAATTTTTGTGTGTAAATGAGCTTTGCTTATATAAAAACTCCACACCTCATTTATACATCATGTGTGAATGAGCTCGAATAAATGTGATGATATAATAAATAACTAGAAACAAACAACCCCTTATTTATGGATCTATATTTGAATTTGATTTTCTCATAATCCAAATACAGGTCTCATACTTAGGGGAGTAAATGGTTTGGATTGAGCCTCATTTGCCACCAAACCATCATTGACGGTTTTTAAATTTTGTAATCCCTAATTGAACTATTTACTATTTAAAACCAAACCAAACCGAATCGTAAATAAATGGATTCGATCAGTTAAAAACCGGATATACCACATTTTGTTTGAAAAAAAAAAATAAAAAATCTTGGACTTGAGATCATTGCAAAGGTCAATACAAAAAACTAACACAATAAAGCCTCATTGCAAAGCTTTGCACTTAGCACATTGCAAGGAGGGGATTAACTCTATAGAATATGAAAGAAACATATTTTCTATCATTAACCGATATAAGATAAAGTCTCTTCCTCTTTATAATTTAGCAACATGTCAGGCATTTCACCAATCCCACATCGAGTGTAAAAACTTCTCCCAACCTCCTTTATATTTTACCATACCATATCAAATACAAAAATTACATTACATGTAATGATTAACCAACCAATAATATATGTTTATTTAAATATATTATTTGTCAACGGTTGGATTTTGTTTAAATTTGTAGATGAGGGGTAAAATCCATTACCAAACCATTACTAATAGATTATGGTTTTTTCAATCCATGACCAAACCACATTAATCATCAATTCGGTTAAAAATTTGCAGAACAAATTGGTTCGATTTGATTTTATAGATTGACGGATTTTTTGTACACCCCTACTTATATTCTCTTTATTCAAAATGGAGACTTTGGGTACTTGAATAACTGGATATTCATTATGCCAACCCTAGATTGGATTCTCAACCTCACTTGTTATCTTCTATATATAGTCACGTAAAGGTTGTCCAAAAACCTGATCTAATAATAGGTGGGCAAGAGATTCATCCTACACTATTTAATCTCTAACCTACCAAATATCACTCTGTCACGCTTTGTATCCCTCCATCTAATGGGTCTAGCTGGAAACTGCATGCTTGTTCTATTATTTTTCCTATGCTTGCTGTATTTGTTTCTTTCTCTCTCCTTCCTTGTTCATGCCAAATAGAAAAGGAGTTTTCCAAGGGAATCATCTGCAAAAAAACAAAAAGCAATTTTGCTAGCATTGGTAACCATCTAGTCTAATGAAAGACAAATGTACAGTCAAAACACTAAAAAATGAATAGCTGAAAGTCATCACCATAGACCAAACTGCTAGCAAAGTTCACTGGACCCCCATTTTTTTTATTACATGGCTGTATAACTCTCTCTCTCTCTCTCTCTCTCTCTCTCTCTCTCTCTCTTACAGGGGTCTTCATGGGTAATGTCGGGCCCGGTAGTGTCAAAGCTTCTCCAAAAGTTTAACATTCTCAATTATTTGGCATTGCATTTACAAGTTCAGAATTTCCACCACCCTATAGGAAATTCCCCACATTAAGCTAAGAAGGGGCCACACGATATGAAGGTGGAGTCCTTTGGCCAACCAAGTAGCTAGATAGGTTGTGGACCAGTCGTTTGACATTTGACATAATTTCCAATCAACCTCATTTGTTATTTCAGCCCACTGATCTATGACAATTAAACAAACATCTAACAATATTCAATCCACAAAACCGTATAGCATGTCCATTTTACTATCCCGGAGTTGGTAGATACCAACTAACCAAAATATATATTCCCAATCAGATCATTTGGCGTGGCTGGACGTCCACTTCAGTGACATTTTTCCCATCAGACAGAGAACAAAAGAAGGGCAAAAAAGAAAAAAAAAAAGGCATTGCCCACTTTTTATCACTTCAGAGAAAGGCCCAGCGCAATCCATGGGTCACATCTAGTCATGAAAACTGTGGGTCCTAGGAGGGTCCGCTCAGTGGAATGTTTTCCAGGATTGGACTGTTTTTTTGGGTATCCAGCTGTAGGGATTTGGGACATGCACTCGGGTGAGGGTAATAGACTTGGCCCACTTGGGTGAGGAGATAGAGCACCCGGTTGAGGAGAAGTGGGCATGCACAGGACAGCCAGGTGAAAACCGCAAAGCAGCATTGGTCTTGACCCATGGCCCGTTTGTGAGTCCTCCGTCTCACCATTTATTCAAAGTTGTCTCACTTATTAAAAATTCCAGTGGGTCAAAATGTGCCTCGTGCAATGTATGGAATGTACCTAATTTTATTCCAACTAATGCCAATCCTACCATAAAATTTAGCATATAATGAATAAAATCATCTTAATTAATTTATTAATTATAGGCTCAATCCAATGCGACTAACTAGTTTATTAAAGTAAAATTTTGAGACATTAATTATAATATGCACGGAATAAAAAAACAGAATTCATATAGCCGACCCCAATATGGTTTGGATAAGGCTTTGATGATGATAATGATGATGAATTATATGCATGAAAATAGATAATTTTGAATTGCTCTAATTCTTAATTAAGTGGGGTAGGCCTAGAGTGTTTTTTCTTGTGCTCTTGCACTTTCCTAGGATAGATGTCATCATCATGGTGGAACCTGCCTTCAAAGATGGTTTGGATATGCCCCTTTGCAAAAGTGCTTTGACTTTTCCTGCACTTTTGTGCTCTGGGGTCTAGTGGGATCGATGGTGTAATCATGGCAATACCTTGTGAAATGCAAGGAGTATCAACTTGGGCCAAATAAAAATTTTCTATACATAAATTATATTATAGTTTTGCGTTTAATTTGAGAATGGCTCCAGTGGTAAGCAGTGATCGTTTTCACCTACGTATAGGGTTTCAACATCGGTTTTCTTATGTTCAAGCTTCCTTTTGTGTGAAACCCAAGGGGTAGCTCATTGACCTAGGATCATGGTTTGCTCTAGAAGCTTGTGGGTTTAAGCTGCACTAACACATTGAGGCCACAAGGGATTTACTCAGCTCCGCTTGGCCCCGAAAGTATTAGACATGCCCAATGGGCCGGAACACCCTCTGATAGCGAAAAATAAAAATAAGCTTCCTTTTGTGTATGTGGGTCCTTTGACCCAGCCCCTTAGGGAAAAAATAAATAATAAATGGGTTTTTTTTCGTACGAACATCATTATAGTAGGATTTTTTAAAGCCCTAGCTAAAGACCAGCAATTTACCCATACGTTTTCCCACAACTTTTGTACCGGGAGTACCTAGGTGATCAGAAATGTTGCGAAATTGCAATGTTACTTTATGCGAAACCACAAGTTACTGTATACGAAATTACAATAACTTGCGATTTCACATGCTAGTTTTTTACTTTAACATTGCCCAAACCTATTTGCTAATGCGCTACATGTAATAATTAAAAGTTCAAAATCTATAGGTTAGCATTTAGATCAACATAAATCTACATATTTCTATAATATTGACAATCAAATAATAATGCATTTATACCTAGATATTCTTATGACTTTAATCTACATCTCATAGGTAGTAATTTTTTATATTTAGGAAGAGAAAAATATACCATAACATGCATATTTAAATTAAAGAAAGAGTGATAATATGGGGTTGCTTAGTTGCTTTATAATCCAACATATTTGCTCTCCTCTTCCCACACATGTGTATTATCTTATGTCCCCGCTACCTTAGCTAATATTTAAAAAGAAAGAAGGAAAAAAAAAGGAGTAGTAAGAGAAGCATACCGTAGTGGAGGGAGGAACAAAATGGTGAAAAACCAGAAACTAAGGTGAAAACAGAATGAAATATGAGCAAGAAGGCCATGGTTAACTTTTTAGGAAATCATTTTGCGATATCGCAAGAAGTTAACTGGTTTTAACAGTCAATAGTACTATGAAAAGTGCAAAATTGCAAGTTCGTATGATTTCGCATTAAGTAGTATTGCGATTTCGCAAAATCTCTAATCACATGAATACTCCTAGTACGAAAGTTGTAGGAAAACATGTAGGTCAATAGTTGTTCTTTGGTTAGGACTTAGAAAAATCCAAGAGGTTTTTTTTCATACAGATACCATTAGAGGAGGATATTTCCAAGCCTTAACTAAAGACTAGTTGTTTACCCACACGTTTTTCTACAACTTCTGTTAGGTGTAAGAGATTTTGCGACATCACAAAGCTACTTTATGTTAATTCGCAAGTTTACGTTATGTGAAATCACAAGTTATTTATGCGAAATCAAAAGAACTTGCTATTTCGTTTGTTAGTTTTTTACTTAAACACTACTTAGCCCCATTTTCTCTCTTCCTCTGCTTTTCATTTGTAAGTCTTCTTCTTCTCATTGTTTTCTCTCCGTTCCCCTCTAGCCAACTTGTTTGCTAATAGTCAACATTGATTGCCTTGGTGGAGCTTCCACTGTGATTCTTGGGTCTTACTTCCATTGGAGATTGTGATTTTGTAGAACTCTAAATTGTTAAAGCCCTAATCTCTATCTTTCTCTTCATCGTCTTTGTCAAAGGTAACCACCAAACTGACCATTTGCTTTCTTAAATGGAAGTTTTTTGGACTATCCTTGCATTGCATCTATAGAACTGAATGGTAGTATGCACAAATAAATGTAGGAAGTAATGTAGGGTTTAGTCTCTTTTTAGACTTACTGCTTACAAAAAGAAAATTTAGAACCTAAGAAACTAAGTTACTTTTGTAGTTTCTCACCTCTTATTTCATCATCATCATCATCAAAGCCTTATCCCAACTATATTGGGGTCGTTTACATGAATTCTGTTTATCCATTCCGTTCTATTTTGAGCCAAATCTTTCGATAAGTTAAACTTCTTCAAATCTGAATTAATGACTTCCATCCATGTTTTCCTCGGCTTGCCCCTACCTCTTGATGGGCCATCCACCTGTATATCCAAACTTTTCTCAACGGTGCCATTAATTGCCTACGCTCAACATGCCCAAACCATTTTAAACGGGTTTCTCTAATCTTATCCCCTATTGGTGCTACCCCTAAATGCTCTCGAAAGCGCTCATTTCTAATTTTATCTTTCCTAGTTTTACCACACATCCACCTAAGCATTTTCATTTCCGCTTCATTCATCTTATGAATATGCGCCTTCTTAATTGGCCAACATTCTGCTCCATATGTCATAGCTGGTCTAACCACTGTCCTGTAAAATTTGCCCTTTAATTTCGGTGGCATTCATCTATCACAAAGCACTCCTGAAGTTAGTTTCCACTTCAGTCATCTAGCTTTTATCCTATGCTCCATATCTTCGTCAATCTCCCCATCTTTACTAATCATCGTGCTTAGATACCGAAAAGAATCTCTACGTGGTATCTCATGGGCTTCAATTTTGATAGTGGTTTTAATACTTTGTATATGTCCACTGAAGTTGCAATCCATATATTCTGTCTTTGTATGACTTATTTTAAAGCCTCTAGATTCTAATGCCCCCTGCCATCTCTCAAGCTTTGCATTTACACAATCTCTTGATTCATCCACCAATACTATATCATCTGCAAATAACATACACCATGATACTTCTTCTTGAATATGCATAGTTAACTCATTCATAATTAATGTAAAGAGATAAGGGTTAAGGTTGATCCCTGATGTACACCTATAGTCACGGGGAATTCACCTATTTCTCCACATGTGGTTCTCACATTTGTTACTGCTCATTCGTACATATCCTTAAAATTTTCAATGTAACCTCTGAGGACATTGCTTTTCTTTAAAACCCATCAAATTAAATTTCTCGGTACCCTATCATAGGCTTTTTCCAAATTGATAAAGACCATATGTAGATTTTTCCTCTTTGTTCGGTATTTTTCCATTAATTGCCTAAGTGAAAAGATAGCTTCCATAGTTGATCTCCCTTGGCATAAAACCAAATTGATTTTTTGAGATCTTGGTCATCTTTCTCAGTCTTTGCTCCATTGTTCTCTCCCATAACTTTATAGTATGACTGATAAGTTTAATCCCTCGATAGTTGGTACAATTTTGTATATCTCCTTTATTCTTATATATAGGTATTACAATGCTTCTTCTCCATTCATCCGGCATTTTCTTTATCACAAGTATCTTATTGAATAATCTACATAACCAACTTACCCCAACCTCTCCTAAGCATTTCCATACCTCAATCGGAATACTATTTGGGCTTGTTGCCTTTCCTGTCTTCATTTGCTTCAATGCTTCATTCACTTCCACCCTTCTAATTCTACAGAGAAAAGTATGCTCTAGTGATGAAGTATCCTCCTTAACTCTTGTATCGCCCAAATGTTCTTCATTTAGTAGTTTGCTAAAATATTCCTCCCACCTTTCTTTAATATCGTTGTCCTTCACCAAAATATTTTTCTCATTGTCTTTAATACATTCGATATGATTTAAGTCCCTACTTTTCTTTTTTCTTATTTTTGCGAGCTTGAAAATATCATTTTCTCCTTTTCTTGTTCCCAACCTATTATAGAGGTCATTCTCATTTCTTACGTATGAGAAAAAAATGCCAAGGGTTTTCGTTTATGCCAAAAAGAGACTTAACCTATTTTTAGATTTCATTAGTCAAATATGTTATGGACCTTGAGAAATCAAATATCATTTCCCTATTATGTTAAATGATAAACGAAACAATAAATATTTTGACATGCAATGATAATGTATTGAAATTTTCTTACGAAACAAAATTGAAGTTGCTGGACATCAAACTCATGACATTCATTTCATTAACTAATGCAAATGCAAGAATTTTTCTTTACGTTAGATTGCCTATAAAGGAATTGAAGTAAATAAATGAAAACCTAAAGCTCAAGGTATTTGCCTCTTTGCAACCACCATTTCTAGTATTGCTCTCTTTTTGACCCATTGCTCTATTTGTGGAAATGGATTGATTTGGGGTCATCTCATATCTGCTGTTGCTGTTGTGCCTTGAGGGATATTGCTTTTTTCTCAAAGATTATAGATAAAATAAATCTTTATGCTCAAAGCTATATAGCTATAAGATTGAGATAATTTGTTTTATTTCAACCATTGTTTGTCATCGAACGACAAATATTTTGATTGCTGAAATAAATTAAGCTTAGAACTCAAGTACAAAAGAAAAGGAGGAAAACAAGGTTGGGCAGTTAAATTAAAAAAAAACTAACATGCAAAATCGCAAGGGCTTGAGATTTCGTATAAAGTAGTTTTATGATTTCACAAAAAAAAAAGAAAGACCACATGAGAGAAGTTGCGGGAAAATATATGGGTAAATAGCTTGTATTTAGTTGGGACTCGAAAAAATTCTCTCCAACAGTGTCCCCGCATAAAAGACCCCAAAATAAATCGTATGCTCAATTTTAAGGTGCAGCCAAGTCGTGGGGAATCCGGACTCATAAGTGGGATCCACCGCAGAGTGCCACAGCTTCCACTAGGGAATGTCTGTGAGCGTGACGTGACAGAGTATCTGGCTGGGGCTCGCCGGCTGCATATGCTGAAGCTGAAGAGTTGTCACTGCCTTCGGTCTGAGTCCATTCTCATTCTCTAAAACTCAGTTTCCTATTTGAGACCTCTTCCCACCATTTCCCCTCAGAGTCCAATTTCATCCTCTCTCTTCCCATCCATTTCGAAAACGTCACAGATTCATTTCAACCAAAATCTCTATCATGTTTCTTGGGCACCCAAACAATGTCCTCTTCAAACCCAAAAGATTGTGGATTCTGTCTGATTCAGGTTTCTCTCTCTTTCTCTCTGACTCACTTTTACTGGGTCTCTTAGTCTTTGTTTTGTGGTATTTATCTCTGCTTTCTTGATCAGCCTGCCATTTTCCAGACCTTTTTAAGCAGTTGGGTGTTCTTTTTCACACCATTTTTGTTGTTGGATTTTCTTCTCTTGTCTGTTATGATGAGTACTGGCATTGGGTATTTGTTGCTTGATAGCAGTTCCTTGGCTGGTACCAACTTATTGGATTTAGCTTTTACTTTCTTTTAGCATCTCAGTGTAGTTCTCTTTGATGGTGTTGGGAATTTTCTTGTTGTTTTTATTAGTTCTCTTTGATGTTTTGGTGTTGGGGGTTTTTCTTATGTTTTTAATGGCCCACTTCTTCATTACCATTACTCTGATTGGCCTTCCCTTTGTGGGGTTGGTTTTTGTTAATTGATGATGATTTTGGTGTTTGGATTTTTCTTATGATTTTAATGCGCCCCCCTTGGTGTTTGGATTTCTTTTATGTTTTTAATGCGCCCCCCATTGTTTTTTGGTTATCTTCATCTGTTCACTACATGTTAGGATTGTCAATCAGCTTGTTTTTAGTGTGTGTGTGTGTGCCACCTTTGGTTGTTCAGTTATGTCACTTAATGTTGATCTTGGTCTTTTGTTCCCTTGTTCTGGATGGATTATATGCCTCAGGGTCGATTGTGAATCACACTGTTCTGGCATCTACCTTTATTTGGCATTTGTACACGTGGATACATGCTGTTCAAATTTCATATATGGAGCATAGGCAAAAAGTCACTTTGATTAGAATTAAACGGGCAGGAAGCAAAGATTTTAACTGTCTGAAGGAGAAGGAAGAAAAGTTCCTCTAGTCAGATGGTTAACATATCAAATCAAAGTGAATTTTGGTCTATTCCTGGCAGGAAATGCTTTAGGTTCATTAACAATCTGGAGAGTCAGGACGGGGCCGTGTATATGCCTTGTGTAAGGTGGATGATGTTTGAGTGTGTTACTGTCTCTGCCAGATGGTCATGTAGTTCCTTCTTTTGGAGTGTCGGAGTGCTTTGGCTTTTAAGGGCTTGTTTTCGTACTTGGTTTGAATTCCTAGGAATTTATTGTAAAAGAGGTTTCACTAAATTTGTATTAAAGAGGAGAGCGGTGAAAGGTTAAGGTGGAGGAGATGGGACTATCACTTTCCTGTGATATTATTAAACATGGTGTTGAGAGAGTAATCATTTGATATCAAAGAGGAAATCATTTGATAGCCATTTGTGGATTTCACCTTTAATCCTTCTTTTTTAGCTCCTTTGATAGAATAATTGTGTTGAATTCCTACAAACTCAATATCAAGTTCACAAATGGACCTTACTCTTCGCAGTCATAGCTAAGTTTGTGTGGTTATTCAGTTTGATAATTATGGCATTGTATGATTTTTCACTATTGAAATTGTTTTCTTAGACTGTGTACTTTGTTTATGCAAAGTTGCCAAGTTCATCAAATCGTGTCATATACCTTGCACTCAATTTTTTTTTTTTTTTTTAGGTTCATAGTTCACAATTCTTAGATTATTTAGGATTTGCTAGTTAATTTTAATCTTCTATGACTGGAAATTGTTATTCCTAAGTGACGCAGCATGAGGAAGAAGAATAGCCAATGGCTTATTCTCCAAGCCAAAAGGCTTAAGATAAACTTTCTAAGCCTCACACTAAAGACGGGAATTCAACCCACAGGGAGAAGAAAACTGAAATCTCAATTCAATAATAATGTAGTCTATCTCATGAGAAGGGATTACATTTATTTATAACTAAACTACTCTCCAAATAAAGAAACAACTAGTTCAATCCAAATAAGGAGTTCTAAGTAAAATATAAAAGCACTTTCTAAAACTTAGGGAAGCAACTACTATTAATAAAGCACTATCATTAATTAATCTTCACTACTGGGCTTTGGACTTGGGCCTGTGGGTATAGATTTTCAAACGAAGCCCATTAGTTTGGCCTGCATCAATAAGACATGCTGAAAGTTTATAGTTGAGGAGACTATGATCAAAGACATTATGCTAGATTTAAATGGTTATGTAACAAAATTATATTTATCATCATCATCATCATCATCAAAGCCTTGGCCCAACTATGTTGGGGTTGGCTATACGAATTCTGTTTTTCCATTCGAATCTAATTAAATTATATTTATGAATTGAAATCATTATCCTATGACATGGTTAATTGAGTTGACTGTTAATCAGTTATACACATCGAATATACTCACTAGGCACCATGTGATTCATTAAAGGTAAACTGAACCATCCTTTTCATATAATAAAATCCTCTAAAGAAATGTAAATTGAATCCATCTGTATCTCAGCCTCAAGATGTCACCATCTGATTCCCTGCTGATGTTGGACTTCATGTTTCAGCTGCTCTTTGTGTTTCACAATTTCTTTCTTTTCTATTTTCATTGAAATGTGCTTTCGCAATGCAATTGTTTGTATTTGTTTTCCATTTAGAATTATCTTATTTTTGTGCTGTACAAGCATTTTTCCTTCCTCAAGCAGTCACAAGGAGACCTGGATCACAGATGGTTGAAGGCGCCAGCAGTGTTGCAATGGTATGCCAACTCTGGCTTTCTGTCTGTCTCTCTCACGTGTACTTATATTTCCATAATGATGTATTTATGTTTAAAGAATGAGTGAAACCAACATGCAGTGCTCCATAGGACTCAGTGAAAGAATAAGGGAGATGTTCTTAAAGGTTGAATTCACGGCTTCTTCCTACGACACTGCTTGGGTAGCCATGGTCCCTTCTTCAAAATCTCCGCAACTTCCATGTTTCCCTCAGTGCGTGGATTGGTTACTAGAGAATCAGCTTCCCAATGGCTCATGGGGCCTTCCTCATCATCATCCATTGTTAATTAAAGATGCTCTGTCCTCCACATTAGCTTGTGTACTTGCACTGAAACGGTGGGGTGTTGGAAAAGAACATGTTGAAAAGGGTAGTCAATTCATGATCTTCTTCATGCTTCTTGTTTTTATTTGTAAGGTTGTGATGCGATTTTCTTTTTCCTTGTGGACAGGTCTCCACTTTATTGGATCTAACTTTGTGGCCACCTTTGATGAGAGGCAGTATACTCCGATTGGGTTTGATGTCATATTCGCTGGTATGATTGAATATGCTGAAAATATGGGCTTGAATCTCCCCTTAAATCCAGTTTCTGTAGATGCCATGCTTCATAAGCGAGCTTTAGAATTTCAAAGGTACAAAATTTACTCATTCTTCTTCTCACCCTCCCCTACATGATCTTCATTTTTATATTTGTAAAATTTTGATTTCCTAAATGTATACACGAATAAACTAAAATAGAGTACTGTAACTCATTTCCTGCAATTTCTAATTCCTCTTGTTATTTCTCTTTCTATGGTTCAGTCTTATTCCCGACATTTCAATTTGCTTTAAGATATTTTCAGTCTTTAAGGTTGCATAAAATATTTTTTTTTGTCAATTAATTTGGAGGTGGCTACTAGCTTAGGCGGGCAAGGGGGCAAATCTTAATACAAAATGCCACTTTTTCTAATTTATATGCGTAAATTTTTTTTACATCAATCATAATTAATAGGCTTGGCTAAGTTTTCTAGCAAAATTGCTTTTGGCTTAAATTTGAACATGGATCAAGTTTTCCATTATTTCCATGGATTAGCTAATCATTGTTTTTTTTTCCTTTTTATTTTTTCCTTTAAAATGCTTGCTCATGGAAATCCTAGATTGGAATATTCTATATATTGACGACAATATAGGAGATACAGGAAAAAGAGAGGTTACTTTGTTACTTGAATGTACTTTTTTCCATAGGATTAAGGTGGTGGAAGTGAGTGAAGCGATGAAGCGAATGAAGATAGGAAAGGTTATAGGTCAAGATGGCATTCTAATAGAGGTTTGGAAATGCTTGAGAGAGGTTGGGGTGATTTGGTTAACTGGACTCTTGGTGCAGCCACGAATCTATGATCGAGAAAATAGATCAATCTCTTAAAGGTTGATTGAATGCAGAAGGATTTAGCCACTAGGGCACCCCCACAAGACGAGCAAACACCATAAGAGATAACACATCAAAAGAGAATTTTATTGATTGAAACTGAGCATGCATAATAGTGAGGCCTAATATCCTTATATTAGAGGAGTTGGCTTGATCCCTAAACAACAATACTTTCTAATATTAGAATAATCCTAAACAAGATAAGAAACTTACTAATATTAATCAAACTACTAATAATATTCCTAAATAACTAGATGTCTGATTGGGCTTATGGACTTGCCCAACGGGTTAGCCGACCTATGGTCTGGCCTACATAAATTCAATAAGATATTAATGATAAAGAAAATGCCGTGTGAATGGAGGAGCAATGTTGTAGTACTTTGTATACATATATATGGAAAATATTACTATGCATCTATCTCTCACTATAGGGTGAGGGACAGTTCCGTTTTTTGGAAAGTATTAATGTGGAAGAAGACAAAACCATCACACCTTATAGACTTTGTTAGGTCAAAAAAGGGTGTGTCCCTAACCCTATGGTGAGGGAAGGATGCATAGTAATCTTCCTCTCTCTCTTTCTATATATATATGAATAAGGGAGATATACAAAATTGTACCAATTATTGGGGGATTAAACTAATGAGTCATACTATAAAGCTATGGGAGAGAGTAGTGGAGCAATGACTTGGATAGAAGACCTAGGTATAGTTGAAACCTTAGATTGACTTAAAGGCCCAGACCCATGCTTAGTTGAAACCTTAGATTGACTTAAAGGCCCAGAGCCATGCTTTACGATGTGGGTGTGGTTGCATCGGGTAGATTTTGGTTTCTCCCTAAACAGCCATGGTCCGCATGGGCCTCGCCTCATTTCAAACCTAATCATGCCCTACCCTATATATATATGCTCCATGCCCCATGCTATATATTTTAAATATTTTTGTTGTTCTGTAATATTTTATTTATTCCTATGATGACTGAATTAAATAGTGAAAAAACCTACTAGATTGTGAATTATTTATTTTATTGTGGTTGCTAAAATGCTCATGTTAATTTTGGACCTCTTCAAAATGATTGCTATTTAAGTTATCTTGATATTCCATTTGGTCTTTTTCCTACGAGTACTTTGTTTGTCCAACTGTTGTTTACTATTAGTATACATGGATATCTTTAAAATGATTATCATTCAGTTATGGTTTGATAAACACCTATGATGCTTGGATGCATGATACGGACATGGATATGGGGAACGAGGACTCGGCACGCCAACTTCAAAATTTTAGGCCATGGAGATGGGTATGGTTTCACCTAAGATATTATACGGATATAGGGATACAACGTGGATATGAACACAGACATAATATGACAATAATTACTTTGAATTAGTATATTGAAACATGATTCAAATTTATAAGCCTAGAAATTCCTTAGCATAAGCACAAATATATTAAATAAAAAAAGTAAAGATGAAATAAAAGTTGATGTTACATACCTTGATTTTCAGTAAGTCTCGATTTGTGAAGAAATCTTGGAGCTTACTTGCTTGATTAGTGATGACTTATATGAGTATATATGTGTTACAGTTATATGCCTATTATATTTAAAGAACAGTGGTTAAGCATAAAGTATTCTATCTATAAATGCAGTATTGAGTGTTTGCATCATAATTCATAATTCATGAATTGAAAACACAACACAAACTCAAAAAACATCCACAAATTCCATTGTTCAATATGTTAACAAAATATGTCAGCATTCAACAAAGACGAACGAGTAGCATCTTAAAGAAAGTCATGTAAAAAAAGTCTTAACAAGGAACAATTATAACTTAAATACTTATCATCCAAATTCAAGATCACTATTAATAATCGTCATCATAATCAAATGCTTGTTCAAATTTAGCACCCTCCTTCTCCTATCCCCGCATATGAGAGGATGATGTGCCAATATTTGTTTCTTCTGCATCTTGTTCTTCAATCTTCAAAATTATTTCCTCTTTATTATCCAATGTTAAGCAACCATTGCCTGGTTTTTGATGAAATTCATCCCCAACTCCAATATCCCAATATTGGGATGGTCCTTTTCTAAAATTCAAAATAGTAAACCAAGTTATAGTCATTTATGAATTGTGCAATCATAAGAACTAAATGTCTTGAGCATTATTATAAAATAAAAAATTACTTATTTGTATTCTTCCTTCCTTTTTGAAAGTAAACAGAGATTACTATGCACATAAACCAAATCTTCTGCCCTTCCAGTGGTAAGTTTGTTTCTTTTGATGGTATGGCTTTGAGAATATGTACTCCAATTTCTTTCGCAACAAGATGACGAAGCGGGTTGTGAAAGATATGAACACTTCTGATCCTGTTGTAAGGTGCGGGATGCATGGCTTACTAGAGGAGGTACATGAGTGAAACGTGTTGCTCCAAACAAGGATGTAGAAGTATCATGTCTCCAAGTTACATGTTTTGGTCGTCTATTTCCACTGAAGAGAGTTAGAGAGGTGAATGTGGAGTTTGAAAAGTTTTGCACACCTTCTAGTTATTTTAGTAACCTATATGTGATGGAAGATATGAACAGTTCTAATCCTATTGTATGGTGGGGGATGCATGGATTTTGTATTCCAATGTTGTCAAAGTTAACATCAAAGCTTCTTTCTCAACCCGCTTTGTCATTTTATTGTGAAAGAAATTGGAGTACCTATTCTCAAAGCCATACCATCAAAAGAAACGAGCTTACCATTGGAAGGCAGAAGATTTGGTTTATGTGCATAATATCTATTTACTTTTAAAAAGGAAGGAATAATACAAATAAGTAATTTTTTATTTTATAATAATGCTCGAGACAATTTAGTTCTTATGATTGCACAATTCATAAATGACTATAACTTGGTTTACGATTTTCAATTTTAGAAAGGGACCATCCCAATATTGGGATGTTGGTGTTGGGGATGAATTTCATCAAGAACCAGGCAATGGTGCTTCAACATTGGATAATGAAGAAGAAATAATTTTGAAGATGGAAGAACAAGACGCAGAAGAGACAAATATTGGCATATCATCCTCTCATATACTTGGAAAGGAAAAGGAGGGATCTCAATTTGAACAAGTATTTAATTATGATGATGATTTTTAATAGTGGACTTGAATTTGAATGATAACTATTCAAGTTATAATTGTTGCTGGCATGATTTTCTTTAAGATGTTACTTGTTAGTCTTTTTTGATATATTTTGCTAACATATTGAATGGTGAACTTTGTTGATGTTATATAATTTTGTGTTGTGTTTTCAATTCATGAATTATGAATTATGATGCAAATACTCAATCTTGTGTTTATAGATAGAATATTTAATGTTAACTATTCTTTTTTAAAAAGAGTAGACTTTAGAACTGTAGTGCAGGTATACTCATATAAGTCATCACTAATCAAGCAAGTAAGCTCAAAGATTTCTTCATGGATTGAGACTTGTTGAAAATCAATGTATGTAACATCAACTTTTATTTCATCTTTACTTTGTTTATTTAATAAATGTGTGCTTATACTAATTAATTTCTAGGCTGATTCATGTTTCAATATACTAATTCTAAGTAATTATTGTCATATTATGTTCGTGTCCGTATCTGTGTCGTATATCCGTATCGTATCTTAGGTGATACCATACCTGTATCCATGTCCTAAAATTTTGATGTTGGCGTTTCGAGTCCCCGTTCCCTATGTCCGTATCCGTATCTGTATTCGTATTTTGGCATGATAGGTGTTTATGAATATGTATGTGTGTGTGTATTGGAAGGTAAGATTGGTATACTATAAACAATTATATTTAAATACGATAAAAATGAGCACCCGTTTAAAAATGTTGTTAGCTTGTGTTCACAACAGAGGGAAGCAAGAAGCAGAACTGGGAACGTATAGGTTTATAAGAAAAAAACCCCACAGACCAGTGTGAGCAAAAAAATAATAGAAGGGGAGGAAAAGCCAGACGCTACTGCTGACATCCACATCAATCAGTAGTAGCCCAATTTCTTTTGGCAATCTTGGACCATAACAGAGCTTCTTTGTCAAAGACACTACAAAAGGAACATTTGATAGAGGATAAGAGATGTAAAACTTTTTTGGCTTGAAACCTTTGTCTCCATGGTGAAAGGTTTGGGTCAATTAAAGAGCAAAGTTCTTCTCAGCAAGGATACTTAGATGATCCCCACCCATGTCTTTGCAAATTTCACTCATAAGGATGTAGGCCGCTTCGACGTCATTGTCTTCTGATACAGATTTGATTACCTGCTTTTGGGAAGGCCTCAGATTGCCAACAGACTTCCCTTTTTGAGAGGAAATGAAGGAATTCCACCAATCAAGGTGCAATCCTTAGGAGCAGGAAGTGTGTTAGTAGGTGGCAAATCCCAGGTTTTAGCATAGGAGGCAAAGAGGTCCAGGTTTAGACAAATCACCCTCGCACGAACCTGTTGAAAAATATTGTGAAGAGTGGGTTGCAGAGGGTGAGAAAAGCTCCTGAAGATGTGAAATTTCCTCTCCTTCCACACATTCAAAATGAAGGAAGTGAGGCAGAGCTTATTATATAACATAGGATCATTTGGGAAACGCCCAAGATAGTTTTTGAATCATCATTTCTCCATCTCTCAATTTTATGATGGAACTAGAGCCCAGCTGTTGATCCATGGCGTTGTGCCATCTCAATTCTTGAACACATCCCTTTATTTGATTCCTTAGCCTCATTTTATAATTAGAGATAAGATCTGAAAGGCAAAATTTTTTCCGCATCACTGGTTTGGATTGTTTGATTATCCAATTGTATTGTAATAGAAGCTTGGTCAGATGCTTCTTTGACTGTCCACATCTAGATATGAGGTGTTTCGTTTCTTCTAAGTTCTGTTTCGTCTAACAGTCATGAACATCATCAGTTCTTGTGAGCCTTAGGCCCACGGTTGTAGTCCAGTGTGCCAGATCTTAACACGATCTAGGACGTCTAGGTCCTATCATATTTCAAGAAAATTATCAAAATTTCAAACTTCATTTGAGTGGTTTTGTGGGGAATCTGTCATGTCCCCACAATTGGGTGCGTGAGATAAAGGGCAATTAAGCTTTTTTCTGTCATAACTAGAATCCACGTGGCCCCCGGTTGGTGTCCCTAAGGATCAAACTTCATGGTGGGGTGTAAACATTTCCCCGATTCACAAATAATTATAGCGGAAGCTTCATTATCGCATAACTAATAGGTGATAACAATAATTGAAACAATTAAGAGCAAATTGTAGATTTCAATTACATAGATCAAGTTTAAACAAAATATGACATAAGGATTTTAATTATAGGCCTCTAAAAGGATCTAGGCCCAACCAATTGACCAAATGATATACTAAAGATCTATCCATTGGTCGTGAAGGCTTGTGGTTGTGGGGTCAAATGAGCAGGGTTTAAAAAAAATGTTGTTACCGTGTAACGACCCAAGATTCTGGAGCTCCAGATTCTTAAGTCGTTAATATGTTCAACATTCATAAAGTAAATTCAAGAGCAAGTCCAAGCGAAGATGTAGGTTAAATCACAACATTAATATCTTAGCAAAGTCTTTACAATTACTGCTAGGAAATGACAATAAATCTAAAATATCCTAAAATAGAGCTGACTCCATCTAATGGTCTAAGTAGTTTCCGAACTCTCTATCAGCATTGCATGCCAAAATCTATATGTTGATCTCCGCCGCTCCCAGATCCTGCTACAAATACGTTACCTGTAGTGGGACGAACCACTAGTCAGTAACATTGGTAAGTAGAATTTCTAAAATCAAAAGAGCAGTGTAATTATCATGATATCAATAGAAGTTCATAGGTTGGTTGTGACCAAAACTGCCACCATTCTCGTTTATAGTAGTGGCATGAACAAGGGGATTCATATTCGTGTCGTGACAAGATTGTCACCCTTCTTAATTGTATGAACAAGGGGATTCATATTCGTGTCGTGAAAAGATTGTCACCATTCTTAGTTGTAAAGGGATTCATATTCATGTTGTGACAAGACTGTCACCATTCTTAATTGTAGAGGGATTTATATTCATGTCGTGACAAGACTGTCACCATTCTTAATTGTAGAGGGATTTATATTCATGTTATGACAAGACTGTCACCATTCTTAATTGTAGAGGGATTTATATTCATGTCGTGACAAGACTGTCACCATTCTTAATTGCATAGGTCGAATCCAATACCAATGGAAAATAGACACTTCTAAATAATTCTTAATTTAAAATTTTAACTCAGCTTACTGTTTCCATAATAAGTATCATTATATCTTTCATTGGCCAGTTCCACATACTTGAGGTTAAAATCTTGCCCCACTCTGATTCGTAATTGGTGCTCCAAATGTGTGGCATTGGCCATATTATATATATATTTTGGCGTTCCAATTAGTTATATCGTGAAAACCAGCAATATAATCAAAGGCAATAATGATATAAATCCCATAGAGTGAAAACCAAGCACATATCGCACCTATTAGCAATATATATATTCAAGTTCAATAAGAATATAAAACCTGAATTATAAAATCAAAGTTAAAAAGTACTAGCAGTGAATGATAGAATATTGAACTGTAACATAATGGTAGATAATGTTTGGGTTGCAACTAATTACAGTATTGCCACCTATCTTGACTATATATTCATAATACATTAGTGGGAAAAGGTTTTCTTAAATATTATCCTGCAACGCTATATGGTTACAGAACTTTTCCCAATTAATTATCATAGGAGAAACTATCCATTCTGATTTACTTCTTATAGAAGAATTAATTAATCCCGTTGACTCCTTTAACTGCGTAATAATCTTTTAAGGAAGGAATTAGTAATTCTTATGACCTTGAGGCTTCTATGTAATTAATTGGTGATGTATAAATGTAAACAGTTTCCTCAAAACAGCAACAGGTAATGTTCAGCAGAATCTGAGACTAAAGAGGGGTCTCACACCTAGCCCGATTTGAACCTTTTGAATTGAAGGCCTCAATGGTTCAATCCTAAAGGGGTCCACCATAATTATGGTCGCCCACTAGCCCCTTTCAGATGTGGAGACCTGATCCTAGATCAGGTGGCTACATGGTTCCATAGCCCTCAACAGTTAAGTTTCATTTTTGACGACCTGTATTTACTTTTATTTCAGTTCTAGATTAGTGCACACATTAAATCATCATACTGCATGATAAAAATAACAGTCCTTAGGAAGCACATTCATCATAAGATTTGAATAACAAATCTTTTATACAGAAAGGATAAGTTTCAGTCCATATTTCCTTCACAGTCATGTCTACAGTTTGTATTTCTATCAATTCAAATCTGAATGTCATCATAAGGAACCATAACAAATCCTTTATACAGGAAAAATAAGTTTCAGCCCATATTTTCCTTCTCAGTCATGTCTACAGTTTGTATTTCTATCAAATTCAGATCTGAATGTCATCATAATGAACCATAACAAATCCTTTATACAGGAAAAATAAGTTTCAGTCCATATTCCTTCTCAGTCATGTCTACAGTTTGTATTTCTATCAATTTAGATCTAAATGTTATCATAATGAACCGTAACAATTCCTTTATACAGGAAAAATAAGTTTCAGTCCATATTTTCCTTCTCAGTCATGTCTACAGTTTGTATTTCTATCAAATTCAAATCCGGATGTTATCATAATGAACCCCTATTTAACCAAATCAAGGAATGACATCCCTGGTGTCAAGCTGAACTTGTATCTTGTTACAAAGAAATCAACAGAAACTGACTGATATTTGTAAATAGATACCAAACAGCCGAATATAAGGAACACAATATTTAAATGAGTATAAGAGAAGTCCTACTCACTTGGTAAAGTAATAAGTGACCTCAAATCAGACATCCACTATGTTAGGTGTTCCTTGGAATCTCCTTGCTTCTATTTTCAAATATCACTATATTGGATTCCTACTCTTCTTCCATGAGAACTATGAGAAAGTAACCAAAGATGAGAGGAGATCTCTTCTTATATAGTGCTGGAATCCTGAAGGATTTCCTTTGAAAGGTCACCTAAGAAGACTAAAAGTCACAATTTAAGGTCATTATTTTGGGAATCTCCTTGCTTCTATTTTCAAATATCACTATATTGGATTCCTACTCTTCTTCCATGAGAACTATGAGAAAGTAACCAAAGATGAGAGGAGATCTTTTCTTATAGAGTGCTGGAATCCTGAAGGATTTCCCTTGAAAGGTCACCTAAGAAGACTAAAAGTCACAATTTAAGGTCATTATTTTGGGAGTTACACAGTTATAATTTTGGAGAATTTAAGTTTGGGGAATTTAAGTGTGGGAGTTACACAGTCATAATTTTGGGAAGCTATAGAGTCACAATTAAGTGAGTTTGGATCATTTATGGACCTGAAAAATTTGAACCAATAGCCCAATCCAGTCATGAATTGGATTGATCGAAACTGGGCCTTTCTAAGCCCATTTGGCCCATTTAATAATTCAAGGTTGGCCCATTTAATTCAGGGTTGGCCCATTAATAATTCAGGGTTCTTACATACCGTTTCGTAGCGATCCTCTTTCTCTCTCTCTCTCTCTTTCATTTCCCGTTTTCATTTGTCAGTGTCGAAATGAAAGGGCTACAGTCCTTTCAACTTCTTTTTATTCTTTTTTTATCTTTCTGGTCCATGCAACATTTTTTGATTTTTGAGTAGAAATCTATGGGCTTCACGGTGGGGCTCACCTATTAAAAATCTAGACCGCTAAGAATAAATGACCCTTTTTTTTTTGGGGCCTAGCCAAATCTTATCCAAATTGGAGATGGGTTAATGACAAATATTGATTATGTACACTCCTTATTCATTAGGGTTACTCCGTCTTGATATGGGTTCTTAATAGATTTTAATGAAATTAAATTTGGGCCCATATAAGGAAACGGCACTTATAAGTCATGTGAATAAATATTGCAAAGTTAAATATTTTTTTTAATAATCACTCTAAGGACGGCCCAGTTCCTTTGAGCATGTGAACTTCCTTTTTCTCCCTTTCTTCTTTTTATCTTCTTTTTTACTTGCATTCCTCTAATAGGGCCTCACTTATGCTAAATCTCTCAAAACAAATGTCCTTTATTGCGGGCCCTTAATAGAATTTATTCCAATAGGAGTTGGCCCTGCACTATATTGATCGCTTATAAAATATGAGGATAAAATATTAAAAAAAAAATCAAGTGTTCTATAGTGGTCAATTAAGCCTACATTAATGGATCTATAATTTATGAAGATGGGCAACAAAATTAAACACTAGAACTTTATCATAATTAACAATTAATAATTAATAATTTAAAAGTGGTACAAGATGTTTTACTTAGCTGAGAATTTGACTCAACATAGATCAGAATGGAGAAATAAAATTTATGTAGCCGAACCCAACATAATTGGGATAAGGCTTTGATGATGACAAGATGTTATAACTTAGGGGGAACGATATTATTTTTTTTTTTATAGTTGTTACTATCATAAAAAAAATGTTTTCTAGCTTTTTTAATATCTTGGAGTTTTGGATATTTTTTTATATTTTTCTGGGGTAAAAAGAAAATTTGCACTACGATAGACTGCGAACCGTGATGCTATACTGCGTCATGACAGTTTTCGGGGTTGGCTATGATGATTTCCATGACTACAATTTTGAACCATGTAAATGACTCAAACTATGTTGTCCACACACCACTCATGGACGTCTACATGTTGTTCCTCCTGAAACGTCTCAATCTCCTCCTTGAGATTGGTGGGCTCGGTACCTATGCACCAAGGGTAGTATCATTTGACTATGAATAGCTGACAGGTGGATATTCATAATTAACAATAGATATATAGCGTCAAATAGAAGTAAAGACAATGTGATCATTTGGTATCTCAATAGCAGATGTACTAAGTAATAATGCGTGAATCTTAATAAACAAAGGATCAGATAAGAAAAAGATCTAAACAACACTTCCTGATAAATAGGCGGTTCAGATAGGTTAATCACCATGAGAAATTATTGCTACGCTCCCTACTTGAACTGAGTTGTGGTGGATGATAGACACTGGAGAATAGCCCTTTCAGTAATGATATGCAGGGTAACAAACTTCAAAACCCTCTCTTTTGTGGTATCTAATAGTTTACATACATCTTAAAATTGATCTGCAGTCACAATACAATAGTCTTATCATAGAGGTGCCCTAGCTGTGTTAGACATTAACAACTAAGTGGTGCTTGACTCGAAGAATCCTATCGGTATAATTAGTGAGAGGCTAGGCTCATCTTGCATGAAGAAAATTTGTCGAACGAAAGAGAAACTATTCTAACGTTGTTTGTACCCTGTAGGTTATCTAGATAGTCTGAAAGGGTATATTAGTTCAAACATCCCTCACTAATGGTCTTCCATTTAGTTCTCATTGTAGAGTGCCAGGGTCCCCAAACTAAGTCTAAAAGATCTATGTTGAGGTCCCCTTTCAAAAAGAGAACTAGGATTCTATAGTTAGTTGTGAGGTCTCTGTTAATAATCTATAACACCAAAAGCTCGAGCTTTTAGTGAACGATAAAACAATGTAAATCAAAGGGTCTTGTTAGGCCCCCTCACATGTAGGGCTCCGCACATGGACAAAAACATGCCAAATGACCAAGATGAACAGAAACACTTCCTTGGGGATTCAAACACATGACCCCTAACTTTGATATTATATTAATAACTAGAAATACCAAAAGCTCGAGCTGTTAGTGAATGGTATAGCAATTTATATCAACACCTAAAGGTCATTAATTCAAGAGCCCTAGGAAGCTTGTTATCTCCATCTGCTTATTTGGTCTGTTTGTCTATTGGATTTCAAATTCAAACGGCTTCCTATGCTAGGGGGGTGTTGATATAAATTGTTATGCTGCTCACTAATAGCTCGAGCTTTTGGTGTTATTGGTTATTAACAATCTTTACAGCTAGCCGTAGGGTTAGCCTATAGTGAGCCATGGTTAGTTGTAGTACAAAAGGGTGAAAACCAAGGGTAATGTCTTTACATACATAGTGAATCATGGTTAGCCGCCACGGCTAGCCGTGAGCTAACCATGTATCAACTTGTCAGTTAGGTCAACTAGGTTGCTCTGAGAGCCTCATCCTAGAAATGAAGTACGGGTTTTATGGCTAGCCATAAGGGTCTTACGGTTAGTCATAAGCTCCCATAAATGAATTTCTTAAGCTTGTTCATTTAGAATTTGGGTTTTGCACTCCTTTTCAGAATTTCAACTTTGTAGCTTACTTCCACCAGGTCCTAGTTCTCTCCATTTGACATAAACTACCTCCAACCAACCCACATTCAATGTTATAAAAGGAAGAATTACAATTAAGCAAGCCATTTCCACAGCTTACCATAAATGAACTTCAAAAGGGTAGCTAGATGAAATCAATGGTACAATCAACAATAATTATATACATATGAATGGAAACTACATATATTCACTTGCCTTGGTTAAAAGAACACTTAAGGAGCAAACCCTAGCTAGAAAAAACCATCTTGTCAACCCAACTCTTGGAAAACCAATCTCAGAACCCACAACCTAACATAAAAAAATCCAATGAAGGCTAGTGAGCTAGTAAATCGCATTTCTAACTAGAATAGCATGAAACACTAGCTTCTAGCATCAAAACAACTCACCTAGGGTTGAAGGAAAAGGGGAAAAGCTTGGAAAATGGTATGGATATGCTACTGGGACTTGGAGAAGATGATGATGTTGATGATTGAGCTTGGAAGGGCCTTTTGCCTTTTGATCTTCAAGGGAGCAAGAAAGTGAAAGGGGAATGGGAGAGAGAGAAGGAATGAGAAAGAAGAAAGTGAATGAATTCAAGGGAAGGGTCACCATCTCATATTTGGTGTAAAAGTTGGAAAATATGGTTTGGTCCTTAGCCAAGTAAAGCTTGGAATTTGGAGGGCTTAAGTAAGTTTGATCGAATTGCGCCTTTGGGGGAAAGTTATGGAAATTAGGAAATTTACCTAATGCAACTAAAATCACAAAAATCTGAAATTATGGAAAAATCCCTCAAAAGTTCCCGAAATTGCAAACTACCCCCTACCAGGACTAAACTAACTCATCACATGACCAGACTTCACACACACTATTCTAACACTAAACTGGACTCGCTTAGCCAGTAATCCCACTTGGTTAACTATAAATGCAATCAATTAATATTAATATGCTATTAAGGACTGAGACCTTACAGATTCTTTGGTTGGCAGTTTTATAGACCATATCTAATTGCAACCATCCAATTTCTCCATATCTTGCCGATCTCTGAAATCAACACTGAGGTACGTCATTGGCAGCTTAGTAACTCCTTATTTTCTCATTGGACCAATTTCTAGGTCCCCTTTTGGTATTCCAAAGGCTAATCGGTTGTCCGCCCAACAGTCTCCATCTCATATTCTGATAGAATCTCGTATTAATCAGTTTCTTATGAATCTCTCCCTAGCATTTAAATTTGCCTAAGAAGAGATTATGAATTGAGAAACTGCTTTGGATCTTCACACCTGTATCCAGGAAGTATTACAAGAGGAATTGAGGTTGTAGTCCCAATTCTCTCTCAATCAAGATCTATCACTACTACTTTCTATTATGAAAGATAACATTTTCCCTTATCAACTAGTCATATGATGCAGTACGGACCAGGCCCAAGAAATCAACTAGGTTGATTTCTCGGGCCTGGTCCACACTGTATCACCATATCTTCTCTGAATGCACTTGTTGCCTACTGTGCTTGAAGAAACTTTAGATGTGCTTCCCATGAGTTTGAGTGGCTTGGGAGGCAAGATAATAGGGGTGCTCATGGGTTGAGGTAGCTCGAGCTGACCAGAGTCTGGCCTGAGCTGGGTTTGTGCCTTAGGTTTAGTACTCACATCAAGCCTAGATCTAAATATACTTGAATTTAAGTTCTCTTTTTTCAATTGTTAGTATTAATAAAGCTTGGGCCCAATTGTCTAAATTGGTGGGCTTGTACCTGACATGTTTGAGGTGGGCAGGGCTCAGGCTAATCACTTAAGGCTTGTGCTGAGCTTGGGCTGAATATGACCCTCTATTTCTAAACTTAGATTGGGCCTAGACATGCATTAGTTCAGCAAGTTTTCCCTCTGTCATTGTTATAACTTGCAAAACCCTTGTATTTTTCATATAGATAGACACATTGGAAACTCTTCCTAGGGATGGCAAACTGGTTGGCTCGCGTCAAAATTGGTCGGGTTGACAAGGCGTGTCTATGGGTTCACGTTCAACTCATATCTGACCCATTTTTAATAGAGATCAAGTAACTGCAAGCTGCGCCTGATGTGGGTCAACCTGAACCTACCTGCATAACCCTTATTCAATGTGTGCCAACCCATTTAACTCGACCTGACTTGTAGAATGTACCCAATCCATTTGTTTAGTGATTCTTTTTGTTCCTTATTTGTTGTTTTTTATTTGCATTATCAAGTTAATTTCATTATTTAAATCATGGATTTGGTATTAGCCATGCTATACTAAGTTTTGAGTTGGGTATAAGAAAGTAGTTCCATAATAGTTTTTAATGGCTGGGCCAGTTTTATCATAGAAGACTGCCATAATGAGGTATAACTTGCTTGAAATTGAAATCCTGTGTCTACAATGAATGCCAAATAGCTGGCATATTGAGGGTATCCCTAAAAGACTGCCTTTAGTGATGATCATTTTTAGAACATAAACATGCAGTTTGTTTTGTTTTATTGTTTTAGGGCCATTTTTTCATCTTAGTGATTAATCAGTGTCAACAGTAGCTATTGCTATCTTTTCCTCTAGTAAGTATTTAATAGGAAGTCTTGAAGGTATCACTTCGCACATTAGGAAGTGATATCCATGAGATGCTACTTCAATTGTTCATTTTGAAAAATTTTAAAAGAAGACCTGGGATACATGAGATACATGGAAATTTTATTATATGTTGTTGGTTCTTCCATGATGTATTTCAGGAAACCTTTTGCTGATTAAGGATTTTGATTTGATTGCATGTTATACTGTTGGTGAGATGCTTGTCACCCCTCTTGAACTCCTAAAATTCACCCTTGCAAAATTACTAATCTGTGCAACATGATGCTTGGTTTGCTTTCATTCAGAAATTCTGGGAGCAAGGGAGGAAAAGTCTATCTTGCATATGTTGCAGAGGGACTGGGAAAATTACAGGACTGGAAAGAGGTGATGAAATATCAGAGGAAGAATGGATCTTTGTTCAATTCACCATCCACGACTGCAGCTGCTCTGACCCAGCTTAAGGATGCTCAATGTCTAGAGTACTTGCTTTCACTCTTAAATTTTTTTGGCAATGCAGGTAAACTAGTGCTCTATAGTTGATGCAGTTCATTAAGTTCGCCATAATCTTACGTGAGACCCATGGCTTGGTGATCCAGACAGCTGATTTGATAGGTCCTACCTTTGATGGAGATTACAAAAAATCTATGTCTAGAAAGTCTTATATCTGCAATTAGTGAACTATAAATAGATGGAGGATGTAGTGGAGATCCATAAAGCCAGAAGTTGAAGTTTGAAATTAGTCTTTGGACCTGCTTTATTCACTCTGGCTCAGCAATGCACAAACTTGCTAAGTTATAGGGTGCTACACTTGCTTTTTGTCAAGTCGAAGGATGAAGGATGAAATTAGTCTTTGGACCTGCTTTGGGGTATAAGATATGCATTGGAGGGCCATTAGATCATTGTTTTGGATACACAATGCCTCAATAATGAGCCGAGTTAACCAAGGCCTGGGGTGTTATACTTTTTTTTATTTTTATTTTTATGATCTTCTAATTCCAGTTGACTCTGACTGTGTCCATTTCAGTTCCCAGCACTTATCCTCTAGATAAATATACCAAACTTCATATGATCGACAATCTTGAGAAGTTAGGAATTGCTCGATACTTTAGCAAAGAAATAAAGGGCACATTGGATGAAACATATAGGTGAGTTCCAAGAATTGATTCGTAAACTACTTCTGAATTTCCATTTGTTAAAAAAATAAACTATTAATCTTGATACAAGGAACAGGTGCTGGTTGCAGCATGATGAAGAAATATATTTAGACATTTCCACATTTGCTATGGCATTCCGGCTTTTACGTATGAATGGATACGACATTTCTTCAGGTACTACCTTACTGAAAATTCATGGCTTGTGAAATTTTGGTACATGGCTATGTAATTGCTTTACTTATGTATTTGTTGAGTCACATTAACATGACAAATCTTTGTGGTGATGACCCAGCATTCAAGTTAAGTGGGCTACATGGCATCTTGGTGGGTGTTCGCTTGGCTACAGCCTTTACCAAAGAAGAGGGGTTAGTAGATTAGACATCTACCAAAGTCAGCTTTGATTTGCATTGCTAGCCACCCAGTCCAAGGCATAGAAATGTGCAGTAGAAAAAAATTTTATTTAATGAGATAGCTACCTAGTTCAGCTGACCTTGGGTTGATGCTTAATCCATAAGCCTCTCTTTTATTTGGAGTGGCAAGTGGACTGCGGAAGAGTGTATTGGTAGCTCTTTTTAAAGTTTAAACTGATCCATATTAATGGGATAGGCCTTGGATAGTGATAATGATGATGATGAGTTGATAGTGGACCCATCCAGCCAACAAGCTAAATGTTCCCCTTTAAAATGTTTGTCAAATTGTTACACGCAAAGAGTTGGCATTTTTTTCTTTTTATATAATTTTTTTATGATTATTAGTGGGATAGAAGATCAATGAATTCAATATGCATTGTAGATGCCTTAGCTCAGTTTGCTGAAGAAGAGTTTTTCTTCGATTCATTGGCATGTCATATTAAGGACTTGAGTACAGTTCTAGAGCTTTACAAAGCTTCACATATCATGACATGCTCAGAAGAAATAGTTTTGGAGAAACTGAATTCCTGGTCTAGTCATTTTTTGCAACAAGAATTATCCAAGGATGCAATGCATGTAGATGGATATCAAAATTACAACAAGAAAGAGGTAATTTCTATTATATGCCAATGAAATTCTTGTCCTTTCAAATTTCAATATTGCAAAATTCTGTTGCTTACTAGTTGGATCACTTTTTCTTTAGGTGAGGATTTTCGGGGTTTAGAGCTTTAGCCAAGTATTGGATGTACATTAGCACTAGGTTGTGATCCATACTGTGATCAAGGACTTCCATGGGTGATGATGGAAAGTATTTCCAGATTTGAATAGGAAATAATAGACGTGTTAGGGGAGAAAGGAGTAACTTGGGTCAAAAGTCAGGTATTTTTAAATTTGAGCATCCTTCAATTGAAGAGGCCACCTCTTTATATGGTTATTTACACTGAAATTAGTATCTCAACCCCATATATAACCAAAATTAGTAATCCCAGCCCTCATATAGATACAATAAAGAATATCTATTTTTCTATACTGTAGATCTTGTATACGTACATTATAGTGATTGCTATTTCAGTATAGTGCTCTGTTGGACTATTTCATATTCTTCAATTTGTGAATGAGAAAAAAAATTTGATGATGATCACCTCTCATAATTTTTGTAAGTATGATTGGTTTTGTAAGTCAGAGGGTGCATGTGGAGTAGTCTGCATATTCTTGCTGATAGATGGCAGTCCACTTCTATATGCTTGTTCTTTTGTGATAGATTGGGTTGGCTACAATATTCAATTCCGCTTTTTTTTGCACGGAGTCGGCTTATGAAGTTTTATTTTTACTTCATCCTATCAATTATCATTTCCCCTTTTTGAATTTAATCATTCTGTAACCTGGCAAATTAGTGCTACCTATCCATTCTAGTTGCTAGGAGCTTCACCTTCTTTTGATCTAGAATAACTTTGTAGTGGAACTCTTTCTCGACATGGCTAAGGTAGTTGAGGAATTTCTTGGTGTTAATTCTACCATGAGATTCAAGAATTTCTTCTTCGATTATGAAGATTGACTATTGACTTGACAAATATGGTGATCAATTAGGGTATCCACAGTCTAGATATCTTTGCCACTAATAGTTGCATCCCTTCTTTGATAATAGTTATCGTGGTTAGGATTAATGCGAAACGGAATGGAGATGTGGGCGGGCAAGGTAGAAGTGGAAACGGAGGGGAAAATTGGGCTCTCACCAAACTCCAGTCGTAGGAGGCATTAGAAAAATTAGGCTCTCACCAAACTTCAATCCAGGATGTGTTAAGGATTTCAATAAGAACTCGAAGAAACTTGGAGAAGATCCCAACACTTTTTATTAGTGTTCAATAGCTAACTAAGCCAAAGAGGCTTTACAATGCTTACATAGATAAAAGACTAACCATAAGACTAATCTAGACCATCCAATCACATTGATGGTTGTGATTAAAACATCTTTAAAACATCTTATTAAAACAACTTAAAGCAAATAAAACTCTAAATAAACTAGGATAGGTGGGTTGGGCCCAAAGACGTGTCGACCTACGGGGGACTATGGGTTTGTCCTGCGTCAGTTCTCCTCTTCTTGGAGAAAAGTTGACCTCGAGTTTTGTAAAAGTCCTCCAAGATCAAATATCAAGCGTACAAATCCTCGATGTGCTTTGTGGGCTTCAACCTCTTGGCATGACCTGGAAACTAGAATAAATCTGTTCAACCAATTAGAAGGGAAATGGTGGCATGGCTTCTTTTGATATTTAACTTTAGCATTGCTTTGCAATTTTACCGTTAGATGCATCAGTAGTTGGCTTTGAAGCAGTAGATCACAATTTTCTATTGTCAATAGTTTATCCCCAAAGATGAAATCAATGTGAGGGACAGCAATGAGTGACACAACTTTTTCAACACTAGCCTTTCCTTCGGTGGGGACAGGCATATCTGAACGTGGTTCTACATTTATATCTATTGGATCTTTAGGTTGATAGCTAACCGTATTCAAGTTTTCAATTTTACTTGTTGACATCTGTTGATCATCATTTTCAACTTTCAAAACAACAACATGTTCTGCTGATAATGTAATTTGCTCTTTAGGAAGTGGACTTATGGTCGGATCCATGAGATGATTAGATGCTTTGTTGTTTTCTTTACTGTGTATTTCTTTTTGTTCTACCTGCATTGCTTGATCTATACTGTCTGAATTGATCATGGAATCATTTCTTTCATGTTTTTGTTTCTCAATATCAGCCTAAATATTCTCCATAGGTGGTTCCACAACATTGGATTTTCCCTCTTGCAACTTAGCTTTATGTAGGCGATAGCATTTTATCAAACGTTCAACATGAATCACTTTCCAAAACGCTTCATACATATCTTTACACTCCTTTTGCATATTTTTCCGTATGCTTGGTTTCAAACCTCCAACAAAGATAATAATGTAATGTTCATCACTCTCATGTAGTCCACATAATTCTTGTAGTCTTGAAAATTCATCAGCGTATTCAAGAATTGATAGCTCCTTACCTTGTCTCAAATTTAGTAATTGATTGAAGTAGGTTTTATTATCAACATACCATTGTCCATACTTAATTGAATGTGTCACTCTAAGCATAGCACGGTGAATTATCAACATTAGCTCTTTTTCTAATTCCATTTGGAAGACTTTCTAGAATAATGCACTTTTTTTTCTTTTGAAAAAAATAAATCAATTTGACCTGTTGTGTAGATTTCTTTAAAACAAGTGCACAGGATCAAACAGATCTGAAATCGAGGTCCGGATGGAGGAGATCTTGCGATTTGAAGATGAATGGTTGAAATTGAATTGATGACGGGCCCTTGATTGATGACATTTGCCTCAATATCTGCTGTTGGACCTTGCTGCTGGTGTCAGGTTGATGTCACATGCTACTGCAGGCTGCTGAAATGGGTTTTTCAAACAGTTCAGGTCAAAAATGACCTTAAACTGAACTGCTAGGTTTTTGAAAGGACCCAACCTGGATTGCAACTAGAACTGGAACTAATCCAAATTGACATAGAGGCCCACTTTTTTTTTTTTTCCTTTTTTCTTCTTCCACTTGGCTTTTTGCAAGAGGATGATGTCCCTAATAATGGACTGCTGGTGTTAGCAACTCCACAATTGAGATGAATTGGACTTGACTGAAATTATGCCCACAAACTGGGCCCATTGACTCGGGTGGGTTCACCTAACCTAGCTTTGTAGCCTTTCCTCTTGTTTTTTGTGCAAGAACAAATGAGAGGAAAAAAAAAAGAAGAAAATTGGGGGTGGGGGTGCGCGATAGGTTTCAACTTTTTTTTCTTTTTCAGTTGCTGCTCTTCAACGACTTGCTCTTTAATGAAAGGAGATGGGTGATGGAGGTGAAGAGCCGGAGATGGCCACGGATGTCTGAGCTCGCTGACGATGAAGATGATGATGGTGGCGGTGCGCAATGATAGTGGCAATGACGAGGCGTGATGCCTAATGGTGGCAACAACTGGAGACGGTGGTGGAAGTGGTAGAATGGGATGGTACTGCTGTTGCTGCTTGCAGTGGACAACGAAGCACACGGCGAATGGTGATGATGATGGTTGAAGGAGATGGCTGCAGACGGTGCATGGATGCCGTTCTCTTTCTTTCTCTCTATGATTCTTTCTTTTTTTTTTCCTCTTTTTTTTTTTTTTTTTTTTTTTTTTTTTTTTTTTTTTTTTTTTTTTTTTGCTGGGTTTGGGTTTTGAGAAGATTGGCAACGTGCTGGGAAGAGGGCTTTGGGTTTGGCAGGGGTGGGTTCGACGGGAGGATGGGAGGATGATGGGAGAGGTTGACGGGATTAGGGTGAAGGGGTTTTGTAGGGGTTTTAGGTGTTTTGCCGGAAACTAAGCGGTGCGTAGGGTGTTAGTTTTGAGTTTTTGGGGTTCTCGAGTGGTGGGAAGTGATGGCTGGTTTGAGGGGTATGGTTTGGATTCCGGTGGTTTGGGGATTTGACGAGGATGAGGGTGGCATCAGGTGTAGAGGAGGTGTTTTTTTTTTTTTTTAATAATAGATTTTGCTAATCAGGGATGGTCTGGGGTAGGACGTAAGTGGGTTCCGGATAGGGTAGGGTTGCCAAAGTTTCAGATTTGGTAGATCTGGGTTGGGATGGGGTGGTGATGAATTTTGGGGTGTTGAATGGTGATGACGAATGAATTGGCGATGATGATGAATTCCGAGAATCCGATTTGGGTTGGATTGCTCTTCGGCTTTGATACCAATTAATGCGAAACGGAATGGAGACGTGAGCAGGCAAGGTAGAAGATGGAGATAGAGGGGAAAATTTGGCTCTCACCAAACTCTAGTCGCATGAGGCGTTAGAAAAATTGGGCTTTCACCGAACTCCAATCCAGGAGGCATTAGGGATTTTGAGGAGAATTCGAAGAAACTTGGGGAAGATCCCAACTCTTTTTATTAATTTTCAATCACTAAGCCAAATAGGCTTTACAATCCTTAAATAGATAAAAGACTAACACAAAGACTAATCTAGACCATCCAATTACATTGATGGCCGAGAGTAAAACATCATTAAAACAACTTAAAGCAAATAAAACCCTAAATAAACTGGGATAGGTGGGCTGGGCCCAAAGACGGGTCAACCCATGGGGGCCCATGGATCTATCTTGCATCAAGGATTCCATCACAAGCCACCATTATACACATGATAATTATATCCTCGACCAGGATCAATTGGTTGACTGGAGCCCTCTTCTAATCTTAATCAATATATCACTGGCATAGTTCAAAATATCGGCTAATACCGGTTCGTATTGGCCGATACGCACCAGTATCGGCCCATCTAGTCTGATATCGGCCTGTGAATCAGTTGCGGTCTCATATTGGCAAAAAATCTCCATATTATCAGGATTTATCGGTCGATATTTAAAAATATTGGTCTTTACCGATATATCGGCTGGTATTTTCAAAATATTGGCTGACAATATTTAAAATTTTTTCATTTTCTCTTTTGTACTAAGTTTCTCCTCCTTCCAAACATATTAGATGCTACTCTTTTTTTTCAACAACTATTTCACTTTTAAGCAATCAAAACGTCTTATTTTTTGTGGATTGCATTGAAAAAAAGATATATAACTCTACCAATGTCAATTTTATAATTTTTTTCTTTTGTAACTTTTCTAAAGGTCTATTTAGAAATAGCTTAGAAATCAGGATTGCATGCTATTTTTATTATCGATGCATTTCATTCTTTTTTGTTTACACATATTGAGGATAGATCTATAATTGGGATTTTGAGAATTCGTGTTTTTGATGAAATTTTATAGATATTTACAAAATAGTTATTGAAATTTGTTTGGAGTATGTTTAAAATGCTTGTGGCCTTTTAGTTTGGCATATATGTATTAAGTAATGAGTAAAAACTTTAATTTCTTATATTTGACACTAATAGATAACTCATAAGTCAAAATTATGATTGCATAGCTCATAAGTTATAATTATGATTTCATGTCAGAAAACTTGTGAGATTTTAATTTATTTTAATATAAACATGTAAGTATATTTAATTATAAATAAATTTATATAATTTTAAATGAACAGCGATATCAGGTGTTATGACTTAGGGGGACCTATATTTTGATTTGTAGTGTTACTAATGGAGAAAATTATTGTTTTCCACCATTTTACAATATTTTAGACTTTTTGAAAATTTTTCAAATTTTTTTGGGGCAAAAAAAAATTTTTACACTGTGACAACCGCAAACCGCGACCGATACCCATACCTTATCGGTTTTTTTGGGTCAACAGATACCGCAACCGATACCACGATTTTTAATCATGTTCATTGGTCTTGATATCCTCTTGGAGGGCCCTGTGATACCATTGTTCATGACACCCTTCCTTTCATGAAAATTTTATGCAATTTCTGATTGGCCATCTGTTTTAGAGTCCAGATTTTCAACTGAGTGTGCTAGGGCCAGAATATATAACCACATCTGTATTTGTAAGTTCAAAACTTCTCGAGTGGCAGATTTCAGTGGCATTGCAGTATCTCCTGTTATGTTCAGTTTTTACTTCTTTGTTTGTCAAAAATGAGACCCACCAGAGAGGACTTACACTGATACTAGTTTGATACACCTTATGACATTAGATTGTGACATGTATGACCGCAGAACTAGTATTGGATGACTTGAATTAATGGAAACCAAGAGACAAATCAATAACTGCCTTGTTTAAGATCAGCCAACTGAATCATAGACAAACACATGTTTAGACAGCATTTGAGTGATCAAATTGATGCAACTTAGGAGGTTGTGCACGTCTCAAAATAAATGCCTCGCTTTGTTGTTTACCTTCAATCACCAGGCAGGATAATAGTAGAGTACTTGTATACAGGATTCTCACTTACGTGGGATTAGACCCAGAATATTAGCCAATACTATCTATCCCCTATAGGATCAAAGTCATGCAAATTCCGTTGGATTCGAGGAATATGTTTTTTAATTAAGAGAATTATAATAAAAACTAAACATGGCTTCATTGTCCATGTTCAACCATGGTAAAACACAAGCCGTATAGCTATTATTCTCATACTCTTCCTTTTGTCTCTTTTCTTCTCTGTTTTATTCTATGGGTTTTCAGACCTTGCGGAAAATTACACATGATCAAACCAGCCAGCAGTATTAAGACTCTAGTGATAGCAGATGCCTTTGACCATCACATAGTTGCGAGCAAGGCACCATCATCCTATTTCAGTAGAGTGATCTGCAGTATGCTATGCAGGACTATTTCACGTGGAGGACCTACCTCTTCAATTGATATATATATTTTGATAGTCCTAATATACCCTCCAAGTTGCCCTGTTAAAACCTATTTTTCTTCAGGCAACTGGCCGTTACTTTCCATTCCAACTGGGCCTTGGTACGTTGCCTCTCCTTAGAGTACACTTATGTCCCTTATCAGCTGAGCTAGCTGCTCGAGACTTCAATTGACGTTCATTTATGGACCATTGTGGTATTTATCTTGACTAATTTATGGACCATTGTGGTATTTATCTTGACTATGTAGTCCAATCAAGTGTCAAGAGTCTTCCTGTATGGGACATTCTCTATGCACAACCCATTCTTGGTCCATTAGGTTCAGAGGTCTTGAATCTGGATGTGTGGTTTGCCTTTGGAACATTAACATGGTGTAGCAGTTAATTACCTATTCAGTGGCTCCAAATATATGTAATTGAGCACTTTAGTACAGAACAGGCCTTTTGTCCTCTGCAGAGGCAAGACACAAAAATTGAGATTCCTTTATTTGGAAATATTTTCAGGTGGATTATGCTCTGAAGTTTCCCTTCTATGCCAATTTAGAGCGCCTCTATCACAGGAGATATATTGAGCATTACGATGTACAGGAACTTAAGATTTTGAAAACATCTTATAGGTATGTTTCTCTAAGCTCACATTAGATAAAAATTTCAGTTCTCTCCAGACATCTCTGTAATACTAGTCATTACTGATGCAATGATCTCTGCTATACATTTCAGGTCCTGCAACATTGGCAGCAAAGATATCCTAGAATTAGCGGTGAAAGATTTTAATTTGTGTCAGGTCATGCACCGAGAAGAAGTTGAACATCTTGACAGGTACGATTGTGTCATGCATACACTATAACTGATGAAAAGTAGTGAGCATACTATGTGTTAATTTATTCCTTCCTCTTTCCACTGTACACAGATGGGTCAAAGAAAATCGGTTGGATCAGCTCAAATTTGCTAGGCAGAGGCAGACCTACTGCTATTTCTCGGCTGCAGCCACCCTTTTCTCTCCTGAACTCTCAGATGCTCGCATGTCATGGGCAAAAAATGGTGTGCTCACCACTGTTGTTGATGATTTTTACGACATTGGAGGCTCTAGAGACGAACTAGTAAACCTTATTCAGTTGGTTGAAAAGTAAGTTTCTATGTTTCTTTGGGTTTTTCTGGGTTTCACCCCCATGGTACATGATTTCTTCAATTTCTCTTAAATTTCATGAATGATTGGGAGCAAGCTGACCCGCAGGTGGGATGGAAATTCAGTGACTGCTTCATGCTCCGATCAAGTTAAGATCATATTCTCTGCAATCTACAACACTGTTAACGAGTTTGGGGTGAAGGCATATGCATGGCAAGGGCGTAATGTCACCCACCACATAATTGAAATAGTGAGATCTATTTTTTGCATTATCACCTTCCAGAAAAACAGAAAAACATCATCACCTTTCAAAAAAAAAAAACATCATCATCATCCTCATCGTCAAAGCCCTATCCCAACTAAGTTGGGGTTGGCTACATGAATTATGTTTTTTCATTTCAGTCTATCATGACTCATGAGATCTATCTTTTGCATCCTCTCCCAATTATATGTTTGAGAGTGTGACATGACCTGTGTGTTTCTGGTGGCAGTGGCTCAATTTGCTAAAATCAATGATGAAAGAGGCAGAATGGCAGCTGAACAAGTCAGTTCCAACAGTTGATGAGTACATGGAAAATGCGTACGTTTCAATTGCCTTGGGGCCTATTGTTCTCCCGGCTCTCTATTTCTTTGGGCCTAAGCTGCCAGAGGAGCTTGTTAGTTGTTCAGAGTACCATACTCTATTCAAGCTTATGAGTACTTGTGGCCGGCTTCTCAATGACATGCAAACCTTCCGGGTAGGCATTCTCTGACATTCATTTTCAGCTGTGTTTTCTACATGAAAACATAGGAACAAATCTCTTGGTGTCAATGCAAGAAGCATACTTCAACTGGGACCATTACGCAAGCCCTATTGTGTATATTGAGAAGCCCGGTGATTCATACCCATAGAGAATTCTCACCAAATGATGGTGGCAGTTGAATGGATGGTAAAATGAGAAGGCATATGGTCACATGTTGAATTCATTAATTAAGATGGGTTAGACTCCACTGCCATCCATCAGTAACTTTCAACTCTTTGGCTGCTCATATACTATACATACTCGAAGACCATGCTTGCCAATTCAGGCCAACCTAATTGTGGGCCCATTACATATGGAACATTGGTGCAGCCCCGGATCTCCAATTGAATGTAGAACAATCTTTTGAAGGATTGTTCGAATCCAAAGATGGATTCCAGCCTCTAGGGCACAACCTTACTCACAATAAGAACCATAATGAGAAAAATATCTGAAATTATAATTAAATAAGCATGTCTAATACAGTGAAAGGCTCCTTTTTATATAGGAGGGGCTGTTGCGAAACTACAAAACACTGATTTTAAACAATCATGGCTTGCTAGATTGAATTAAGTCAGTCCTAATCTCACTCAAACATAAAATAAAAATAAATAATTAATTACTATCTAACTAAGGATAGGGATTTTTGAGGAGATTAAGGATTAAGTGGGGCTCATCACTGTCTATGGGCCTGTGACTTAGGCCGGATTTGGGATCGGCCTACATCAAACATATCCTGGAAGTATATTGATCAGATGATCCTAAAATGATTGAGAATTTCTTGCTGCCCAAATCCAATGCGAGGAATTAATAAATCATGCAATTTAGTTTGGGCATTGCCCAAACTGCCAAAACTTTCAGGAGATATACCTAAGCACAACAGGGCCCATGATTGGCACCAGGTGTATAGTGTATGAGTTACAGCTAAGTTGTTAGTTGTTGAAAGCTATGATGCACGGATACTAAAAAATGGACAACGTATCGTGTCGTGTCGTATCATATCCGATACTTCATTTTTTATATGTAAAATCAGTGTCCTTGACGTGTCTGTGACGTGTCCCTGCCGTATTCATGCTGTATCTAGGCATCATAGGTTGAAAGCTAACATTGGCATCTTAAGAAGAAAGACTGGCTCTGTTCACAATGGGTCCTATAATTGTAATCTACTTTAATGCGTGTGCCACATGTAGTGAACTTACACTTCTGCATGGCTTATACCATAGTTGTTCTTGTGCTCTTGTTACAATTATGTTAAAGAGGGAAGGCAAGGAGGGTACAGTGAATGGTGTGGCATTGCGAATGTTTCATGGACATGGTGGCTTCACTGAGGAAGAGGCTATGAGGGAGATGAGGGGTCTCATTGACAGTACTAGGAGAAAGCTGCTGGGGATGGTTCTGCAGACAAAGGGCAGTCTGGTTCCAAGAGAATGCAAGGATTTGTTTTGGAGGATGAGCAGCATATTACACCTCTTCTATATGAGAAATGATGGGTTTACTTCCCCCGAGGAAATGGTTAGTGCTGTGAATGCAGTCATCCATGAACCACTCAACCTACACTATATTGACAGTTAGATGTAAACAGAAGAAGTATTCATGTAGCCAATCCCAACATGGTTGGGATAAGGCTTTGACGACGACGATGATGATGATGTAAGCAAAAGAAGTACGTATCAAATGTAGCATGGATTCTGGTTTGGGGTCTATGAAAGGTATAGATTTAATTGAGAGAGCTTATCTAATAACTCGCTAGGGTAGTAAATCTTCATGATTTATGTATGCATACTAAGTGTGTTACTTTTTCAGTAATGGAGTAATTGCTGTATCTGAAAGAGTCCCATCATCCAAAGCTGTTGTGTGTTTTTATTATTTTATTTTATTTTATTTTTTTGTAGTATTTCTATTGTTTTAACAATGCGATCAGTGTTTGAAACCCGGACAGCTTGTCCAAGTTCAGCCCTCAATGTAAAAATTGAGACTATAAACTGCCCTCAAGCCACAGATGAAGAATGCTTTGTAAATATGTGTAGGGATATAATTGGGAGATATGTGTAGGGATATTAGTAGGGCATTGTAATTTATGTTTATGAGGGAAAGCTGGTTGCTATTATCTAAAAACCTTAAATGATTAATGGTGATAATTAATTTGATCTCATTTTTCCCATAAAGTCGCCTAATTTACTACTTGGTATTAGAGTGAAGTCCAGTGGTCAGTACACACCCTAATCTGGAAGATACCTGCCCTGTCTGATGTGTGGTGGATTTGTAGGATATAATAATCATTTTAATGGATCTTTAGGAGTCATTTGCAGGTTTTTTTTTTTTTTTTCGGTTACTGATCTACTCTGTAAATCAGGAAAATTCAGATCTCCTGTTTGATGGGTTTTTCTTTTCCTCTCCTTTTAGTTCTATTGGTAGGAATTGAAACTTTTTACAGTTATCTTCCAGCCAAAATGTTCAGGAAGTTTGGAGATGGGTAGGATCTTAACTTGATTACCCTTTATGGTATTCAGCTAACTTGGCTTTTTGTCACTGGTAGGCTTCGTTTCGTTTCCCTGATTCAACATTTGGCTTGGGGTTGTTTGTTTTTATATAGTTGAGTTCCTAGAATTCTAGGACGTGTATCTCTGAAGTCTTAAATGGCTCTAGAGAAGATGAGAGGTCTCTCCGATGGATTTCTAGGGTTTAGAATGGAAGAAAAAGGTATTGGGGCTGAGAGATAACATGTATATATAGGCTCTAATTTGTGGTAGGAAGGTAGGGGTTTGAGGAACTCAAATCAGGACTTTTAAAGTAATTGGAAAGTGAAGTTCGTAAGTGAGCTTGGAATTTTCCATGGTTCGCTCGAACGGGGTTCAGGGTCGTTCGAATGAATGTGGTCTTGATTAAAAAGTTTATTCAGTGCATGCCAGGTTTGTTCGAATGGGGTTGAAGTTCGTTCGAACTACCTTGCTCTTGGGTTTTTGGCTCTGAGAAACTGTTCAGATCCGTTCGAATGCGCATGACATTGTGTAGACTCTAGCTTTTCAAAATTTGACCTTCGATGATGCATACTGCAGTCTGATTTAAAAATATAACCTTCGATGATGCATGCTGCAGTTTGAATCTAAAAATATAATAATTACACACAACATCAAACCCAAGTTTTGTCCATTCCCATGAATATGCCAACAGTCTTATCCATACAATCTCCCCCTTTGACAAGTCATGGACAAAACTCCTTAATACATTATACCTAGCAAATATAAAATCCCACAAAAGAACTTGCTTTGACTTTCCAAAATGAAGTGTGTACCTGCAAAACTTGTTCACAAAACCTTTTAACAAAGATCGTGTCAGATATACTCCCTCTTTTTGTTCTGAATTGACAAGGTTAGCACAATTGAATAAATGGAGAGCATAAACAATATCCTAAGCATGAAATCAAAACTTAAGGCATTCAACAGAAAGAGATAAAGTTCAGAACTAGTGCCTAAACATCAGAAATCAAATAACATCTATATTGAAAACCATCTAAACAAGTTCAAAGACCATCAAACTAAACAAATGGAAAAATAACATAAAACAAGAAGCATGATAATGAGGCATGTGATGTGAATTTTAATTCCAATCCAATAATAATTGCAAGTGCACAATTGTCTACTTGAGACCATGGCAAATACAGGTTGATCCCATAGGAAGTTCCACTTTAAAATAAAAGAAATTTGAACTTTTCTAATTAAGCAATAAAAATTGGAGAGATTGATTTTGAAGTGAGAACAATATCAGAAACATTCACTAAGTAAAGTGTATAACAATCAATAATAAAACATAGATTAGAAGAACGAGGAATTCATTAAGTGAATTAATCAACCAGTTCATGCAATTTAATCTATTCTTTTTTCCCAAAATTAACTTATGGAGGATTTTTCTTGGTAAAAATCATTTTTTTAAAACAAAATCAAGATCTCTTTCACCTCATAAATGAAAAAAGAATTATACTGTGCATCATTTATCAGATTAAGCATAAGCTATCATAGGTACACAAACGTAAGCATAATTTATCGAAATGTGCATGTCAAAAGTAATTTATGAAGAACATAAATCAGAGGTTTGCCTAAAGCATGAAGACAGATCTATTATTCTAAGCATGCAATCAAAGAGACTCTTCCATTGAAGAGAACTTCAGCAATTTCTTCATAAACAATAGTTCTTCAAAAGTTATCTTTTCTACTCCTAACTTCTGGAATAGGACTCCAAAATACCTAGAATATATCTCAAATAACTCTGTCTAGGAAGAAAAGAAAAGAGAGGAGAGAGATGAATTTCTTAATTGGATGGGAGATGGGATGATTTGTAGAAGAGGTGAAGATGCCCTCTGCACGTTCACTTATGGCTCTTTTTATAATAATGGCTGCCCTTATCTCCTTATCATCACTCACCTTTAAGATGGGCCATCAAATTGGAGGGATAAGTATCAAAGGATTTCTCTTGAAAAAACTTGTGCTCATTGGACTTCTTTTAAACAAAAGATGTTATGCATGCATGCTTGCTCAACGTGTCACACCCATTCCATGTAGGCCCAAGTGATCAATCTTTGCCTTAGATCTATCCATAATGGACCCACTTCGTATGAGGTTCAAGTGGTTTGATTTTTCTTTTGAAGTGGAAACACCAAATCATGGTTGGTCGTGAGATGCTTTGGGTGCCTGGGCAAATGGCATGCATGGCAAATGAGCTGCTGGGCCCACCTTTGATAAACCTTCAATTTCCCTCAATCTTGGAGAATTGTGGTCCACCAAGAGGGTTGGCGGTACAACGTTGAGAGGAGGAAATCAAGGACAACCATGTGTCCTTATCTACTCATGCTTTATCTTTAGTGCCTTTCAACTATTTTGAAAAATGATTGAGGAGGTGGTCTCTCAACAATTTGGATAAAGTTGCATTCAAGGGCATCATCAATTCTTCTTATCTTCAAATAATCTTCTTGGGATTAGAATCTTGAGAGAATCTTCTATCTTTTCGTCGTAATTTAGGATGATGAGACAACAGTATCTCAAAATTTTCCAACAAAATACAATTCAAATCCAAATAGTGAGGGACGTGCAAGACTATGTGTGGGACCCATCAGTCATTGCCAGACACAATTTCATGAAGATTCCTTGAAATTTCTTCAGTTATCCAAAGGGATAATTTGAGATGTGTAAGATGAGTGGACCCCTCGTCTAAAGGCATTTTGCATGTGTGAGCCTTGAGGTGGGTCCCATAACCAACTGTTCTCCAAGTCCATTCTACGGGTCCTACATTTCTTGCACATTCTAATTAAACTAATGAATTGTTGAAGAGCCCACATTGAAGCGGGACCCGTTAAGACATAGTTTTACTTCAAATGAGACTCTTCGGAGAAAAATTGCAAAAATTCTTAAATAATGTAGGAAATGTGTAAAAATTGTTCAAATTCCAATTTCCAAGTGAAATTCCATGAATTTGAATGAATAATATGCAATTCACCTAATTAAGTTCCAAATCCAATCTGAAATGATGCATAATGTGCAAATTTATGAACATAACAGCATGGAAAGATCAGCAAGGAGCAATGCTATAGCCTACGAGAAACTTAGTGGTGGTGCATGTAGTCCATGAAGTGTCATCTTCGCTTCAATACTTACAACACTTGCCTAGTTGAACTCAACCTAAGGAACTGCAGTTCTTCTAGCCGATGCCTCACTGTTCACCATCAATTGCGCTTGAACCAATTGTCTCAAAGCCCGTTCAAGACGAATCTACTACAGGAGAGTAAATGAAGGGATCTCATGAACTTGAAACTTCAACACAACAAAATTATTGGCTCTAGAGAAGATGAGAGGTTTCTCCAATGAATTTCTAGGGTTTAAAATGGGAGAGAGAGGTATTAGGGCTAAGAGTAACATATATAGGCCCTAATTCGTGGGAGGAAGGTAGGGTTTTTAGGAACTCAAATAAGGACTTTTAAAGGAATTGGAAAGTTAAGTTCGCAAGTCGGCTGGGAATTTCTCATGGTTTGTCCAAACGAATGTGGTCTTAGTTATGGAGTTTGTTTAGTGCACGAGAGGTTAGTTCGAACGACGATGAAGTTTGTTCGAATGACCTTGATCTTGGGTTTCTGGCTCTAACTTGGCTCTAAGAAGCTCCAAGTCCACTAGAATGAGCATGACCTTTATTAGAACGAACGTGCTTTCTATATCATTGGCTTGCAGAACATGCCAGTTCCATTCGAATGGGTGCTCCTTCATTCAAATGAGCTTGATCACTATGTAGACTTTAGATCTTCACGAATTTGACCTTCGATGATGCATACTGCGGTTCGAATCTAAAAAATATAAAATTACATAGAACATCAGACCGAAGTTTGGTCTATTCCCATGAATATGCCAACACACTCATATCCTTACACTCTTTATTGTAGATCTTACAAAGAATGGGGTTTATCTTGTCTTGCTTTAGAGAGAGAGAGAGAGAGAGAGAGAGAGAGAGAGAGAGAGAGTGGGGGGGGGGGATATGTAGGAGGGTGAGTTATAATTAGTGGAAATAGAGATGCAAGGAGGTTGGTTAGAAGGAGACACAGAAAAGTGGAGAGGGACCCAAACAACTTGGAAAAGAGAGAGAGGAGAATGGAGGGAGAGGGAGAGGAAGGAGATGATGCAGGGTGTGGGAAAGATTGGTTTATTTTTGAAAGGACATTAGGGCGGCGGGGGAGGGGGGGGGGGGGTCAGTGTCTGTTTGTCCACTTGGCCATGTCATGATTGATCCTTCTGCTTTACGAACCACTAAAAGGCTAGGCTGCCAAAGTACTAACAAATAGATGAATCATTGGTGTCATTATATGCGATATTAGTAGTAAGTGATTATGCTTGAGCTCATGGGATTGAAGCCCATCCCTATAGACCATGATGAGCTTAGTCCTCTTCATTCTTCTTTTGGAGCATATCCCTTTCATCCTTCCTAGCAAGCACTTTGTAAGGTCCTGATGCTTAATTGTATAATTGGTATTAGTTAATTGAGCTTGATTAAAGGCTAAGTGGGTCTTGTTTATTGAAAGGATCGTGTGTGCGAAGTTTTGTTGAGTTTCAAGTTCATTTGGGTATAGAGGGGTTAGTTTGAAAATTTGAGGGCTTCCATAATTTTCAGTTTTTGCTATTTTGGGTCTATTGGGAAGATGACCTAATTTTCCAAACTTTACCCTTTTATTGCATTTCGATCTAATTTCTCTAAACAGTTAAAAATCCAGTCTGAAGATTCTAGTGACTAAATTGAAATTTTGTAAAACTTTACCCCAACACTGATAAAACAATGACCCTTGACTTGAATTCCACTTTTCTATGCACTTGTTTCCCCTTTATCTTTCTTGTCTAATCGTTTCTATTTCCTTTGTGCAAAGTGAATACTCAAGGCTTCCATCTTACTTTTCATCATCTTCTTCACCACCACCACTAAGTCTTCCTCATCTCAAGCATACTTTTTCCAAGGGGTTTCCCATTTCCTTTAATCCTAGGTGAGCTCTTCCCCTTATAGAAACTAAGATTTCTAGTGTATTAGGTTAGAAATGTAATTTGCTAGCTCCTTACTTTCTTTTCTTTTGTTTTATTTCTTCAATTAGGTTTGACTTGTTGGTTTTCCAATAGATTGATCCTAGAGTGGGTTTTTGGAGCTAGGGTTTGCTTCTTTTGAGCTTTTCTTTCTTGCTAAGAAAGGAAAACATTATAAAGAAGACAACAACTACCACCCCCCAAAAAGTTTGAACTCTCAAGAATGCGGGGCTCTTTTATCTGGGTAGCTTCCAGTTTGTAGTTGGGTTGGGTTCTTTTCGTCTCTTCCGTTGTGTGGATCTTCTTGGTTGTTTTTTGTTCTCTTCTTCTTTTTCTTGGCCTAGGGCCCTTTTGTAAAGTTTCTTTCTTTCTTGGCCCAGGGCCCTTTTGTAAATTTCTTTCTTTCTTTAATGGAAATCTAATCTTTCAAAAAAAAAAAAAAAAAGAAGATAATATTATAAAGAAAAGAAAGGGTTATAGAAAATGGTAGAAGTTAGGGTCAACCCTTAGCTTGGGATGGCCCATTTTCAAGGTGATAAGAAGGTACTACATTAGCAACAACCCATTTTTACCCCAATGACCACTATATTCTTGAACAAACATGTCTAGTATAGAGGGTGGCAGGTATGATTTGTACATCATGAATGTGGAATAATTCAATAGTGAAAGATTATGAGGCATTCGATTTCCAAATTATCATCCAAATCGAATTTCCCACCATAGAATATTTGGCAAGGCTTGCAAAAGCTATTTAGCAAAGGCTTTACATGAGTTGTTCTCTCTCGTTCTGGTCTTAAGCAAGACTAGCACTTGTGGTTATGAAGCTTTTCCTTTTCTCCTATATGACGAATATATCACTATCCATGATGGCTCTTTTATTAGGTGCATGGGTATCCATCGCAATTTCTTCCTGAGGTATAAGTAGGCCTTGTTCTCATTTTGAGAAGGGGCATAACTGGGTATGGTGTTGTTTCTCCTGCTCCATGATTTGTTCCTTCTTTTGAGTTTCTCAAACCAAGCAAGTGAAATATTTGTTGAGATATGCATGAGGGGTTATTGTTAATCGAAGCGTCAAGCTGATCTTAGATACCCTACTGTTCATTTCTAGTAAATTTGATTAATGATCTTGTTTATTATAGTTTTAATTTAATTGAATGAATGAAGATGGACTGGAAGAATGTTTTTGGAGAGGGCTTGGCCATGTAATATTGATTGATATAGGTGTTTGAAAGATGGGCTTGGAGAGGTCTCACAGTTTTTGAAACAGAGTCTCGGATTATAGTTTTTGAAGCCTCACGGTTAACTGTGGAACTTGGAACCTGAGGCCCTAGGACTTGCTTGAGACACTGACTGATAGGATTTGCATTGTGGTTAGCTTCATGGCCAGTCATGAGCTAACCATAATGTAATCATAGCTAATCCTGATTGTTCATATTTACAAAGGCAAAAATGAATGAAAATTTTGGCGGTCGAGCTACGATTAGCCCACGGCTAATTGTAGAGGCCCTGGGCTAACAGTGAAGACCCCCATGCTAATCGTGGAAACCCAGTCTCCTTTTAAAGGGGAGTTTTGCCTAGATATTTTAGGCCTAGTTTTGGGACCTTTGACACCACATTTTGAATACCAATTGAGAGATTAAGAGTGAAGGATGCTTAAACATATATACCCTTACGAATTGCTTGAACAACGTATGAGGTACAAACCAAGATGAGGTGAGGCAATGGGACATCCAATAATAGATTATGCACCGCCGTAAAGTGATGAGCTTTCAACGACCTTATTTCCTCCGTAGATGGAGTAATGATGTCTTGTACAACGAAGACAATCATTGATATAGGATTGGATTGTAATTCTTCCTTGACTATCGAATAAACGAAAATGAATTATGTACTTCGATATTGATGACCACATGTCTCATGCATGTTCTATAGCATTGTTTTGTCTTTATATTATTGGGATCGCATTGAAAACCTAAATGATTGGACCTAGGATCCCCTCTTTAGTATTGATATTGTGATTATCGTATACATTATTGTCATTGGTATCGATCTAGGTGCTGATGCTAGGTGTCTTGATTGTAAAGACTTCAGAGGACTAGTTTTATTGGTTGCATTGGGAAATGATTGATCGTTTGATTGAAAGATAGTTTTGCTTTCATTTAATGAATCTTGATCATGTAAGATAATCTTAGCCCCTCATTGATTGTCATAGTATTCTTGAGTTAGACACCACTCAGCTGTTAATGTCCAACGTAATTGGGGCACCTTTGTGGGATGACTATTGATTGATTGATTGATTGCGATGACTAATTGATTTTGAGATGGATGGACACCATTGGGAACCCACAAAAGAAGAGGTTCTGATTATTTGCTACCTTAGGTACCACATTGATTGACTGGCTAGGATATTCTCCTATTGCATATTCTCTATCACACTAGGTTCAAGATGCGAGAGTAGCAACGATATCCCATGGTGATTAGCTTCTATGGACCGCCTTATTGTTAGAGTATTGTGATTAGGATATAATCTTGTTTGATTTGTTGTTTATTTATAGTTCAGTTTTTTACACTTAGCTTCCATTATTGAACTTCACATGATCACATTGTTTTTACATAGCTTTGATATTGCATATCTATTATCATTATGTGTCTCCACCTGGAGATCACTCGTAGTCTCCTGATGCTACTTTTGGTATATAGGTGCTACTTTTGGTATATAGGTGCTGAGCCCACCTAACTCGAGGAAGAGGAGATGAGACATTTTAAGCGGATCAACCTAATGACCACGAGTGGTACACAGATGGCATCATTTGAGTCATTGTGACCCACACATGAGTGCCTCCATATTTTTTTGGATAGATCCTTTGTTTATGAATTTTTTTGGCTTAGGTTTTTTTTATAGAGGCCATATAATTAAACTACTTTGTTACATATATATTTTTAAATTTAACTTTAGTAATTATATGATGTGCTGTGCTTTTAAGTGTTTATTATTGTTACCATCTGTTTATTATGAAGCTTCTACTATGTTTATCAATGAACTAATAAAATATTCTTACCCCATTGTGGACTTCAATCATTTTGGACCATGATTGGGGACACGTAGTGTAGTTTATTAAGCAAAAAAAAAAAAATCCCATGATCTCATGCATATTCTCGGTCTATAATCTCAACAACTTGAGCTCAGGTTTCCCTTACTTAAGGTAATATTCAAGATGTGACATACGTATTTTTGTGAAATTCCTTTCCGACACTGTGCTAGGGTAGAATCCACAAGGGATACTTACAATCTTCACGCGTATAAGGTTACTCAATGACATCTGTCAAGAGTGTTTAATGCGGAAGTCTATACTAATCTCCTGTACAATTCACACTCTATGTTGTATCATAGTGTGAACAGTCATAAATTAAAACATTTCCATTTATATACACGATATAAGATTTCCATTTATTATATTGTAGAGACCTAAAACCCTTTACATGATGTTATAATTAATATGCCATGTCTATACAATGTGTACAAATTTAAGTTCTGAAGACATTAGCTATGACATCCATATATAGCATCTGTACAAGTCTATAATATGCAAGGCAATACCATTCTTAATTGAGAATCAAGTAAAGTGTGCGTATGGTGGTATGATGCAAGTTTATTAGCAAAATAAACCCTCATTAGAACTTAAGTGATGTGCTTCGAGACCGAGGACTGAAAGATGTCCTCCACTGTCCTTTCATCTAAATCTGGAGGAACCTTTGGAGTTCCCTCCAACTTTGAGGTCTCTACAAGGCCATGATCAGCCTCTGTACCTATAATAGACACACAATGTTCATTAGGAGTATGCATCTAATTCCCCACCAAATCTAATTCAACAATTTATAAATCCATATGCTGGATTTCTATTCATCTTATCAAATCCTCACCACAATTTCTTGGATTTCTAAATCTCTTAAGAAGACCTTTTCAATCTTTGATACCATATGAACAACTTGCCCTTAGGCTTCCCTTAATTTAGGTAATATTTGATATGTGACACACATACTCCCATGAAATTTCTTCTCGACATCATGCCAGGGTAAAATCCAGAAGGGATACTTATAATTTTCACGCGTGTGAGGTTACTCAATGACATTTGTCAAGAGTATTCAATGCAGAAGTTTGTACTTATCCTTTGTACAATTCACACTCTATTTGGTATCACAGTGTGAATAGATCATAAATTAAAACATTTCCATTTATATATAAGATATAAGATTTCCATTTAATTCATTTTGTACTCAATTCAAGTGTGCTTCCAATTTAATTCAATATATATATATATATATATATAGAAAATAAAGGAGAAGGGTGGCTTGGCTCAATGGTAAAGGTTTACCGGTAGCATTTTGGAGGATGCGGGTTCAAGTCACGGAAACAGCCTCTTCAAAATGAAGGTAAGGTTGCATACATCTTGCCTCTCCAAACCCCGCTATGCTGGAGCAATATGCTAATGCAATTAGTTTTGTAAAAGTCAAGGAGATTTACTGGCCAACCCCATTCTAACTACTCGTCATCTCTAACCATCCATTTCAATAGAGATTTACTGGCCAACCCTATTCCAATTACTCGTCGTCTCTAACCATCCATTTTGACATAGCTTTAGGTTATCTAATATACATGTATCCTTAATTGATGCTACATTGTATAAGAATTTGCACATCAGAGTCCCCTTAACCAATACCCATGGTAAAGTGCTAGACAAATCAGCTAACACATATAAGATGCCTCATCCCAAACTTCTTATGTGTTTTTAATTCAATTAGGCAGTGTTAATTGGTCTTAGGTACCATTTCTACGGCCCTAAAATTCTTTAACATCTAATAGTCCTAATGTTCCAAGGTTACACTATAATTAACCACTGGGTTGATCATAAGAAGGTTTTAAAATAAAGAAAAGGGTTAAGAAACTTCTAGGCTCACAATAGAACCTTGGATTAGAAGGTCCACACAATCAATTGGGTTCATGCCTGATCGATTGGACATGAACCAAAGGGCTTATTTGATTGACCAGATGTCAGGACCAATCGATTGGACCAGACACTAATTCACTTTAGAATTTCTAAAGTTTTTCACTATTCTTCCCTTTTGTACCTGCAAGAACCCTCCTTTTCTAACCATTATTTTCACACTTCTAATCAATTAAATCATTTAATACCACTACTATTACCATTCTCATCATTCCATCAAGAAAAAGATCCAATCATTTACTAAATAAATCAGAAAAAGGCTGAATTCAAACCTTCTTGAATTCAATTATAGAATCAACTAATACCAGCATGCATTATACAAATCACTTGCTATACTTGCCTTAATAATAGTGTTCCATCCAAATCAATCTCTTTGGCTCAATTGGAAAAGAACCTAATAATTGTAAAACCCTACATGAACAATTAAATGAAAATGAAGATGAAATGCAGTAGCCTAAAGTCCCCTTGACTCTTCTAAACTCAAAGAAATGTAATGAAAGATGAGACCCTTACCTGATCAGCTAATAAAGAAATGGAGAAGATGATTCCTCACAAGCCAATATTCCCTACAAGCCAAGACTATGAGAAATTGAAGAAGATGAGGAGAGCCTCAAATCTCACATGCATGGCTAGGTTCCCATTCCAAGAGAGCTACTCTACCACAAATGGGAAGATGGAAATGAAGTCTCACCTCTAATGTCCCTGATCACACATAAATCCTCCAAACTTAGGGCTGCCAATATGGGTTGGAAATGGTTCTTACCTCTAGAAAACTAAGAAAATGAAAGGAAGACAAAGGTGGGTTTTGCTTCTCAATTTGATAGGGTTTAATGGTGGGTTTGGTTGGGGTTGGGGGGGTGGGGTGGTGGGGGCCCACGGGCGGTGTGGGGTGGTGAAGAAATGAAAGGAGAAAGGACCAGCTAAAGGTTTGGTTTGTTGGGAGTGACTGCCCGAGATTAAGAGGAGGATGAGGGAGGAGGGTGCTGATGAACTGCACAAAGATCACCTATGTCCAATTAAGGTCAGGTATAGAAATTCTAGGCTTTGGAAGTCGTGTAGGATTTTGTCACTGATTGTAGGAGTTTCTAAAATTCCAACTCCATTTTATTGAATTTACTTAGAGGATGTCCCTTTTATCCGGCAAGTGAATATGAGTTAAGTTTTTAGGTTTAGTGACTCATTTCAATGTTTGGAGAATTGTTTTGGTTTGGATATTAGCACATAAATTTAAAGTTGTAGAGCACTTTAATTGACTAAAATTGTGATTGTATCTAGGAGAAATATGGTTTAGATTGGATATTCATGATTATGTGATTTGAAGACAAATTGAGTATTCTAATGTTGGAGACTTGAAAAAGTTGATCGATGATCGTGTTGAAGGTTTATTTCATAAGAGTTTTTTTTTTGTTATCAAGGAGCATTTAAATATATCAATTCTTAGGGTAGGATTTGGCGAAGAACTATGATTCGAAAATTGATAGATTCGCCTCTAAATGTGTAATCTGCCACCCATCAATGATCTAGCAATGGAGAAAGATTCTATCCACCAAAGACCATAAATGTCTCCAAGGTATATTTGAGAATTTGTAAAGACTAACAAAGATTCCATATACCCATATATGGTCCTTAAACTTCCTTGAACTTTCATTATTCTATTGCAATGACGATGATCGATGGTCTCAAGAAGCTCCGATCCTAGATGCACTTTGATTGGTTATCCGACTATGATGAGTATGTTGTATCAAAGTTGAGTCACTTTCTTATCGACCACTGCAACATCAATTAGAATGTAAGGCAACCTACTCACGCTTAGACATTAATGACAGGAATCCTGACTGACTAATCGCCTTAAGAAAGAAGCCCTCTTCTAGATCACCCAAATAATTCTCTTACAAAACTCTAGAAGTCTGATGTGTCTATCGATAAATGTTCACTTAATTTATAATAATACATTAACTCACCATACAACCTTGATAAAAGAATTCACATAATAAAATTCATTTTCACTTAGGGTTTACAAAAGATATCATAAATTGGAAAGCATTCAGAGACCATCGATTATCACCGTTGCAATAGAATAATGCAAGTGCAAGGAAGATTAAGGACTAGATATGGGTATCTGGAATCTTTGGTTAGTCTTTACAGATTGTCAAATACCTTCGAGATATTTATGGTCTTTGGTGGATAGATTCTTTCTTCATTGCTAGATCGTTGATGGGTTGTGACGTACGTATAGACGTATAGTATGGTATCGGAGCTCTCCACTTTAAGGGTAATGGTCTTCCTAGTAAGGGTTTTCACAAAAATCTACATCCTTTTCCTAGATCTTGGCCTTAACATTATCCATTGTAGAGGGGGGGGGGGGGGGGGGGGGGGGGGGTGTTGGCGTGTGGTTTTCTCTTCTTCTGGTTTGCAAATTCATTTTCATGGCCGTCATGCAGCCCATATGTCCACCTTATCAACAGTCCCAATTGAATTAAGTGATAGCAGGGTTCAAGATAGCCACGATTTAAGGGTGTATTTTTCAATTTTATTCTATTATGTTTAGATGGAAAGATTGAGCCTCTTCTTTTTAACTATTTAGATTGAATATTATATTTTAAAACTTATAAAAAAAAACTTATAGAAGATATGTAAAGAATATTAGGGAAGAGAGAAATAAAAAAGAGATTGGAAAAAAGAATTTTCTTTTTTCTTTTTTAAATGAGATTGCTTCGAGAATTGTATTCAGTTGCTATTGTGCAAGGTTAAGACCTTCAAACCTTTTCTTCATTAGTTTGGGAACATTATGTGGAGATCTTGAAGATTTTAATAATCTCTTCAATTTCTACACTAGTGCCTGTATAATGGACTTTCTTTTCCTTTTCTTTTTTCTGCCAAGATGATGAGAGATTAGAATATAAGAAAGACGTGAGCTGGAAAACAAAAACATAGTGGCCCTTGAATGATGCTAGCCAATAACAACTCAAGCATAGGCAAACCTACATACATCTACGTAAGGGCGGACGCATCCGTTAAACCTCGATCCACTTCTAAAATCATAGTGAAAGTTCTAGTTCTGCTATGAAAGTTTGCATATAAATCCCATGTCTGCCCACAAAATCTATATGAAAATTTCGTATTTACTTCTGAAACACAATTCCCTATTTGGGTATGCACCCCTCAAACAAAGACTCCATAGATTACCCAAGGCCCTATTCAAACAGGGGGGCCATATTTGGGAGCCATCCATTAGTGGAGTGTCCCTACATGAGAGCGTGGTCCATTATAGATATGAGTGGGATTTCATTCTAGTATTGAATTGATTGTTTCATCTTTACTCTTATTTCAATAGAGCCATCAAAAATAGAGTGATAAAAGATTACTCTTATTCCAAAGCCACCCAAAATAGTGTCATGAGAGAGAGAGAGAGAGAGAGAGAGAGAGAGAGAGAGCTCTTCACAGGCTTAGAAATAGGGGCTTTTATGTTAGTTACTAGGATTTGCGTCAGCTTCTCTAAAGTGGGTGGAGGGTAGAATCACATACATAGCACTATATTTTTCAAATCTCTATCTGCTTTTGAAATGATGAATAGAGATTGAAAATAGAGATGTAAAACATAGCCGTAGTCTAACTTAAATGCCGTTGTAGTTGAGAATGGCTCTTTACCCTATTCGTAAGGAGTGGCAGTTCTCACTTGGATGTACAGGGTTCAAACTTGATATGCCACCTTTTTCGCTTGTGTGGGCTTTTGCTCTTGTGTGTAGGACCTAGATCCCTGGCTGGAATTAAAAAAAAAATGGCTTGGTGGGTTGGTCCAAAAATGTAAACTCTAATTTTTTTTTAATTGTTTCCATATATTTTTTAAGTTTTCGTCTTTCCACCGTTTATCTTGATCCTAAAATCTCTCATTAAGAATCAACTAAAACAACCAAAAACCAATCTAAGATTTTCTTTTTCTTTTTCTTTTAGCAACTAAAAATTAATGCTAGGTTTTTGTCTTTTCTTTCTGTTGAATATAGAATCAATTCTAAGGCTTTCTTATTTTTTTTAAAATTTCACATCTAATGATGTTAAAAAAAACTAATGACGTGAGAATTAATATAGGAAAAGGGTTTTCCCCTTACTCTTCTTCTTTGTCTCACTAATTTTTATTTCGCAGATTTGATATTGACATGGATAGGTGGTTCAATTCGCCAGCCGGAGTTTGGCTCACAACACTATTCTATCTAATCAACCGCACAGTTGTTTCTAAAAGAAGGTGCCATTTTACATGGAATTGAGGTCAATTCTCTACCCTCTGCAATTGTAGCGGTGTTCTCAATTTGTTCTTTGTGATTTTTTTATTACAAGTGTTTGCTTGCCAATTGCATGTTTTTTTATTTATATGCTTTTTTTCTTTTCACATCCGTATTGGTCTCTGACAAATCTGTCATGCACCTTTACTCTTCATTAGTCTTATATTTCTAAACAAACGATAATTAATTTATATCTGCTTTTTGTCTTTACTTTTCCTCTATGTTAAAGATTGCAAGGGTTCTATGCATTTTTTTCATTGACATAACAATTGATCACATGATAAAGACTGAATAAAGACTGAATAAGCCTCGGGCATGTGCAGATAGCATGACCTTCAACTCCTGCACTTAGAGCAGACCCTTGATGATTAATCATATATTTATCCTTTAATTTATCTTTATCAATAATATTCCCCCGAAAAAAAATAAATTTAAATATATTTATTTTTTTAGCTCAGGCTTACCATGGGCCTTTGTTACTATTTTTTTATATGAATAATACTTTGAATATTTTTATTTTAATTTTTTAGCCCAACCTTAATACGGGCCTTTATTGCTAGTGTATAAATATTTGAGTTCGTAGCTTGTACCCTAGACCACATAGCCCTCAAAACCTTGTCCACACATGTACTTCTATTTCAGAAGTTTAACCCATTTTACTTTTGGCTGGATTAAGAATCTCGAGGTCAAGTAGGAAAAGGATGCATTAATTTGGACTTGAAGGCTAATGCTAAAGTCCTCCATTGACAACGTCTTTGTAACGTGCTTTTGTCCTTTCCCTTGCCAAAAGATGAATTAAGAGATGATTGTGGAGACATGGGATTTGGTTATTGACTGTAGGCCTACCGAATATTAAGGGATTGTGTTGACAACCGGCTGAAGCATGACCTTTTAACTTTCAGTCCTTTCCATCTCATCACACTTTTGTTGATCCATTTAGAGTGAACCATTTAGAGAGAGCTATAAAGTTCCTTCGCTTGGTTTTGCCCTTTTTCAAGCTGTAGTCTTCATATTGTTCATGCCCACATAACGTCAGTTTGGTAATACTAAACTAGTGAAGTGAAGTGAATGATCTAAAAAGAAAAAGACTGTAAAAACATGTGATGAGGCTTTCCGCTTTTCTGTTTTCACAGCCTACAGCAATGCACTGCTTCCCCGTGCCTGCTGCACTGTGTGCCTTTGCCAGGCTTTCATGCCTTGGCCTTCTGGCATTCTGCCCTGTCTATGTTCCCGCCAGTGTTACACCTTCTTTACCATTTTTCACAATTTTGTGGTTTGTCCTAAAAATTTTGTAGACAGAACTCATTTAAACACGTAATCCTATGTATTCTATGCAAACTAACAGCCCTAATTGTTCACTTAATGTCTTGCCCTTGCTTGCACCTGTATATTTTTCTTCCTTGTGGCTTGCACGTTGGCTGAGCTTTTAGGGTTCTAGTTGTCTGTGATTCTGCTCCATCCCAATTTGCCTAAGGAGCTGTCCATCCCACCAAAAGGAGGCCATAACAAGATGACCACTCGTTGACTGCGCGTCAAGGGGTCCATCCCGTCTAAATGTTTTCAATTGCTCTATCATTCCTTCAATATTTGATGTCACAATGGACACAAAGGGAGAGAACTCTCTCTGTCATGCCAAGTCCATTTCGCCTACTCTCCACCATCTGATGAAAACTGCAGCCATCATTGTAATGAAGTAGATGCATAAAACTAAGGCCTGGCCTGCAATCATACCATCTAAAAACTGGGGTTTGAGATGAAAACTTTTTGCCCGATGAATTCAAAAGACCAACCAGGGAGTTGTGCTGTGATGTAACTGTAAGGTCTTCAGACCAGCCCTAACTCATTGTCTATCTAAACTCAACCAGACGATTACATGACTACTCATTTCACAATTTCAGAATTTTGCAAGTACATAAACTGCCCAACTCTGTGAACAAGATGATGTAAAAATCACTGGCTTTGATAATTTAAATAACAATAGGAGTGCTGGTAGTGTGAAATCACTACTTCGAGCAGAGCCTTCAAAGAAAGTTTACCTCCTGATGCGAAAAAAGGGGGCCTTTTTTGCATTGTATGTCGAGTTTTTCTTGTTTACAAACAGCATTAGTTAAGCCCATCCATCTCTCTGATGGTCTCCTGGTTTGGAACATCTTCAGCAGAGAGCCAAGCCTGTGCAGCCACCAGGTCAGGAAGAACAGGTGCACCGGATTTCCTCCAATTTTCTGCATCCGGTGTTTTGAACCTGTCCAACAGTAGCGCATGCATGCCCACAGCCCTTGCAGGCAGGTAGTCTTTCCTCATGCTATCCCCAATGTGCAGAACTTCATGAGGCGCTATATTGCCAGCCTTCTCCAATGCAATTTCATAGATTCTTGGGTTTGGCTTCTCGACTCCTTCAAGCCCTGAGAAAACACCAAAATCCCATTCCGATCCCTGGCTTGCCAAACACCATGTAAGAGAAAAATCTCTAAAAAATCAAACGAATGTATGTTAATGTATGGACAATGAATAGTTCTTATTACCTGGTTCAATCCTAAGGCAGGAAGAATGACATCCTGATACCGGTATTCTGCATTGCTAACAAGCCCAACAAGGAGACCTTTCTGGCGTACCCATCTCAGGAATGGTTGGGAATCTGGAAAAATAGTGTATGGTGCAGAAGAACCAAAGGCAGAGTATATGCGCCTGAATACCTTCTCAAATGTCTCCTCATCATAGTCATAGCCTGCCTGTCCCAAAATGTAATCTATTTACTAGAATGAAGGCAAAAGCAAATAGTGAAAGGATAAATCACTGACCCTCAAAGGATAAGCATAGGTGGATCAAACCCTACAATAAGCAGATTGGAATATCCTAGCTCTGTAATACTTGGTATTTCTACAAAAATATGTACTGTAGCTGTATTTCTTTCTGATTTTTCTTTCTGGCCTTCAATTGAAGTGTATTTCTTTCTGATTTTCTTTCTGGCCTTCAACTGAAGGGTTACAACAGTTCCATTCAGTGGAATTTGGAAAATTGATCCAAAATGGGGCCCTCAAATTAAAAGCTAGGACCATTCAATAAAAGGTCCCATACTCCCATTACACAACAATCATGGACAAAGGAGACAATATAGTTCGAATGAAAATTGTGGTTAAACACAGATGAAGAGAAATGTCATAATTACCCTGACAAATGAGTCCTTCACACACTGTTTCCACCACTTGATATTGGGCATTTTCGCAGCATAACCGAAACATGGATACTGTTTTGCCATGTCAGTATATGCGCTCTTGAAGCCTTCATGCATACGTTTGTAATCAGGACAGGGCAATCCTACAGACTTTGCTGCCATGCAGTAGTAGTCACCAAGTTCCCCTTTGTAAGCAATCAGTGTACCAGTGACATCAATAGTTATGCAGCGCAACTTCGAAATGATCGACATCTGTGGGGACATTAATTCACTGCTGCCCCTAGGATATCAATATTTTACTTTGGTAGGCAAGGTAACTGTTCTATGTCTCACAAGAATGTTACATACAGATATTATAGTTGTCACCTGATCATCTTGCTAGCTCAGCTACAATTTAATATAACCAACTGTCCTTGTGCATGGGCATGTGAATGATCTGCATTTTACAAACAATTGAATGATTCTTGATCATAAAGTCCATGGATTGGGAGAATAGCAATCAGCATGAATGAGTCCAAGGAAGAATGGTGTTGACTTCTTGTTAAGATGATGGATATGTCTGTTAGGCATAAGCATTTTTCTCAAGGGCCTGTCTGTTTCATGTAATTGAATTCATTGGAATTCTTAGATGTATTTTTAATAGTCAAAATGGAGAACAAAGTTGAATATCCAAAAGAGGGCATCAAACATGCACCTCTTTAATGGAAGATGAATCAAAGGGAGATGGAAAATGAATACCCAGCCATCACCCCAGTAATTCAAATCTTAGGAATGGATGCTTATGCTCCATCTACATCTCTACATTATATCCTTTGCCCGTCACCTCTTTAATATTTCTGAGCAAATTTACCATGAATTCATATGTACTAAATTCAATGCAAACAATGAGTCCCAAGCAACAAAGCATAACAATTTATAGTACAGGTTTATATATTAAGAAAAAGAAATGTTCAAGCACCATAAAAGCAAAAGAGAATCTGCAACTCTCTGAAGACAACTGAAGTGCCCATTTGATAACATAATGGTTATCGCCTTCCACATCCCTAGGAAGGCCTCGTTAAATCTTTGATTAAAAAATTAAATAATAATAAATAAACCCTGGTGAAAGGCATCTTAACAATGTGTCAATGACATTCTTATCTCACCAAGTTATATTCCCAAGGCTAGGAGGAGAAAACCATCTAGCATTAAGCCTAATATTGTTATTATGGGAATAATTACCATGCTTTATCCCATGGAACTCAGTCTGCACAAGTCCACTAACATAGAATGTTATGATTACATCTAACATCCTGCATTTGCCTCAGCGCATTACAAAAGACTGCCTTAGGGGTTGTTTGTTTGCACTTTGTAGACATTAATGTATGTAAATGATTCACATGCATAATGGTTAAACATCATTACATCCTTTTGCATTGATTTAAGCATGGAATGTGTAAATGATGTATGAAAATGGTATGCAAATAAGGGCATTTTCACATGAAAATTTACGCACCTGGACAAGTGGTAAACTGGTTTTCAAATGACATGGTAGCCTGGCGTGGATATAGATGGGACGCTGGGTAGGTTAAGCGTTCGAACCCCACAAACAACATTACATTTTTGAGTCTTTTGTGGGCCCAGAATTCATTATCTGAGCTGTCAATCTTCTTCACACGGCTCAAAGTGGTCTGTAGTTAAAATTTATTGTCTTGACTCTCCATGGGTTTTGAGAAATTTGTAAAAAACATCTGAGAATTTCCATGTGTAAACATCTAATTTTCTATGCTTCTATGGGTCCCCCAATAACAATCCGAAACATTCTTCTTCTTGATGTGGCTAAAAAAACTAGTAGGTAAATTTTATTTTCTTAGTTTTTCATCAGCTTCAAGAAATTTGTGAAAAAAAATCCAAAAAGGCCATGGTAGATTAAAAACTGTTGGATATACTTATTTACATGAGAAAATGGTGATTTGGACAAGCATGGTAATGTGTATCACATGTTTAACACTTGCATATGTAATATTTATACATGTAAATGTAACATACTTAAACCCCATTTTCATATCTCATGTACAAGGCAAACGACCCCTCAATTGTTTGAGCATGCTAGGATTTCTTAGGATAAGATTGTAAAAAGATACAGATAAGCTTTTAGGAATAGGTTAACCGTTAACCTTAACTGACTTTTGTACTCTATGTAGTTGCTATCTTAATGCTAAAAAAAATTTGGTCAAATATGTTAAAACTAATTTGGGTTTGGAGACATCTCATTGAACCCATTTGCCAATGGCTGCTCCATCTCAATCCAACAGAAAATGTGATCTGAGAGCCACCCCAAACTTGATTTGTTCGTTGGCTGCAGCCCTTTTCCGTTGAATCCACTGCTAGTTTCTGCACGATCTGATCTCTGTCCCAACAACCCAGCCACCCTAAGTTCCCTAGGAGCTGACCGCAGCACCCATACTTTTAATGCCATGCAGCCACCCTGCTGTCACCGTCCATTAAGTCTCCTGTTCTCATGTTTTGTTATCACCCCATCCCTCCCTGCAATGGCCGAACCAACCCATCTTCCAGACCTCTCTTTCTGTCTCCGGTGCAGCCCAACAGTAATTGATGTATACTGCAGTCCAGCCCAGTCACCTAGTTCCCTAATAAGGCCTTCAAATCAGGAATAGTTCATTTCAAATATTCGCAATTCAATTCTCAAACTACTTGTGAACCATTCTCTAAGCTGAGTCCTAAAACTGCATCAGTGGAGCCTACCTAAAAATCCCAAGCCACTCAAAATAAGTACACCTCCATCTATTAATACTAGTCCATATCTAACTCCAACTAGAGTTGGCCCCACCTTACAATTAATCACTGGTAAAACATTGAATTTTACTTCGGTTTTCATTATAACCATGTGCTTTACATGTGTTTGATCTGATGGTGGGCCCAACTCTGTTGGAAGTAAAACTCAGATGAAAGCAATGTAAACAAGAATAGTTACTTTGAATCCTCACTGATGGACTTAATAGCATGGGCACAGTCATGTTAGTTCAATAAACCTGTCCAACTTGAACTCCAAAGCTGCCAAATTATAAAGTGAATTAAACAAAACAACTCCATTGAAATTTCTGATCAAGCTATCTCAAATTTCAAATTGCCAACCTGTATGGAAATCAATCCAATGGCGAACCAGCTAAGCATGGTCCAGCCTACTTCTCAATATTGAAAACAAAATCCATCAACATTACCATCTTAGTCATAAGCAAACTAAACTAGAAATGAGACTGACCTCGAAGCTAGCAGAGATAGTCCTCTAGACTACTATGTACGGGGAAAGCATTTTCCAGTGTACTAAAGGTGTAACATATGTACAGTAGACTAGTAGAAATCATTAGAAGATTATATCTTCCTAAAGATGGAGAAATTGCATGGATTGTAAGTTTGCGATGATTACCTATATTGTATTATGAATACAAGGGACCGATCCTGAAGACCCAATTTGATTCTCTCCATCCGTTGAACATCTTTATCTTCAATTGCCGTAATTGTCATGGTAACAATGCTGTGAAGGTATTTCTGCAACTTTTTCTGAAGACGAATAGGATGTCATTGTTTGTGTAATCAAGGGTTATTGTGAAGCCCACCAAGAGATCTCAAGCATTGTTTGATCCTCTTGGAGGGTTTTCTAGTGTTGAAGGAGCTTTAGACAATTTTTGGGAATTTCTCAGAGCACAGAGGTAGGTCTCTTTGCTTCTTTTTGGCTGGGTGGAATTTCTGCACAATCTTTTTATCTGGGTAGTCCAGATTTGTAGATACAGGGAGGGAAGGATGGAGGGAGGGAGGAAGGAAAGGGAAGAATAAGATGAAGGAGACCTGCAGATGTGCTTGGTGTTGGTGCTGAGTGAGATGAGTAAGAAAAGAATGGTGCCCAAGAAAGATATCTATCCTTTTCTTTTCTTATTTTTTAATGGGGTTGTCGCGAAATTAAATCATTCCCATGACTGATTTCTGAGAAACTCCGCAAAAACAAAATTTTTTTGATTTTAATGTTATTATTGTTATTGTTGTTTTGTGTGTGTGTGTGTGTGTGTGTGTGTGTGTGTGTGAAATAGTCAACCAAACATTGTTCCATAGTTTTTGTCCCAGAGGAAAGCGAGAACACAAAACCCAAATTTTGCCTAACACACCCTTACTGAGTACAAGCAGAAAATATCATGCAAGAACGCAAGTGGAGTTGTCAACCAACGCATATAGGATTTTATGTACAGTTCCTATGTTATTTATTTAAGTGATGTGCTCGTAAAGGCTTTTTATTATCAGGTTTCTTTCCCTCGTCTTCTAGGAAATAAGTTGGGATGATTTTAGAAAGTAGTTAAAGCCTTTACTTTGTTAGAAGCATTATAAATACCTATGCATGTTAGACATCCAGCAGTAGTTTCGTTTTTCTGATATTTTCTCAACAATATTTGCATGGTTTGCAAATTATCTCTTCAGTGTTGGTTTGAGATAGATTTCTCCTAAGGATTGAGGATTGAAAATCATTTCAAGTGGTGGATCGCGTTGGAGTAAGCTTTCTACTACTTTTCTCCTTGTGTTTGATTGAGTTACTGTAGATTTGACTAGGCAACTGGAATTGGTTTTTCCAGTCAAGTGGGCTCACCCTTTTATGGCTGTATCAACTCACAAGTCACAGCCTCAAGGTTGCAATAGTGAGGATCTTCCTCTGTGCAACATGCTCGACACCACAACCAAGATGTTTCAAACTCAATTTTCATCCGAATGCCATTGGAAATGCAAGACTAGTGAGTCTGCGACGCGTGATTCATGATTACATATGCTTTCCCATGTCTCGTGGAAGTGAGATAGGTGGATGAAGCAGAAACTTTGGCTTTGATAATAGGGTATGGAAAGGACAAAGCATAGGGGATTCATAATCTTATATTTATGGATAAATCCTCATATTTGAGGAGGATTCAAAATGTGGATAACCTTGGACCAGGGATGCTTCACAAACCCCACATAGGGTTAGTCAATTTAGTGTATAACATAGAAGATTGAAGATATAAAGAGCCTAAAGGAGCTATTTCTCCAACACATACTAAGAGGAGCGAAGAGGAAGGCATACTACCTGGCAAAACAGGTTGTTTCCACCGATGCTCTAATGTATTGGGCCTTTCAATTTTCATTTATTTGGGGTTGGGTATCTTGTAGCCCATGCTGGAGAATCAGCATTGGGATTGAGTTCTTTGAAGGGGCCTCTTCTTTCAATGAACAGAACAGATTGATGTTCAGGTGTCCAATAATCAACTTCTAATTGATTTTAAGGTAGCTCTAACATTATCTAAGAGCCCTCTGCATTAGCAACTTTTGCACCATTTACCAACTGTTGCTTGCAAAACAACACAAACTTAAACAAGGAATCAAAAAAGATCCAAAAGAAAAAAAAAAAAAAGACCCATTGCAGAAATCAGAAAAAAAAAGAGGACCCACATCAGAAATGAACCATACAACCAAATAGGCTCCATTTGATTCCACTCTAAACACACAAAGAGAAAGAACCCACAAACCAATGCAGATTCCATAAACATCTCCAAGCTCCATTTGGTATATACATGGCAGAAATAAGTGAAAACAAGAACTACCTGCAACAATCAGAGAACAGAAGAAATTAATTCGAGAAACTGCAACATACCCAGAGGACTAAAACCTCAGATTTCTGAACTCTCTGATGGCTTTGGGTTTGTTTTGAGAGAAGAAGACAGTGGGTGGATTAGTCAGATTCATGGTGGGGGGCAAGAAAGAGAAAGGAGGACAAGTTGAGTAAGGAAGGTGGTTTGCAGTTTGCTTGCTTAAGTCATATAATTCATAGGTCTTCTTGGGCATCCCACCTTGTCCCCCTATTTTTACATATTAAAGTTGTAAACCCGCGGACGTTTGCAGCGGTATTAAAGAAAACTGGCGAAGCATGTTAGGCTGCAGACTATTTTATTTTGTAGTCCTCCGGTAGAGGTGATTTGGGCAGGAAATGAGGCTCAAGGACTATCTTAGCCCAGCCCACCTTCCAAACTGCAAGCCCAAGACTGCTTTAGAAAACTGCAAGCCGAATCCCAATCCGAGTTTGATATGTAATTTAAAAAGAGAGTAGAATTACATAGCGGCAAGTGTGGCTCTACTGGTTTGGTCTTGTCTACCTTTGTGCAAGGGCATTTCCCCATTAGGCATTTTCAATTGGCTGCCATTTCGGCTCTTTACAACTGAGTCCAACCCCACCATATCGTTTAAATGGGCCCAAATAAAATATATGAGCCCAGAACAAGTACTGAAACCTAATGCCCAACCCCGGACGAAATTGGGCTGGGCCTAGATCGTCTCGAGCAGGGCCACTCCATGAGCACCTCTAGTAGGAATCTCTTACTAGAGACGATGGGTGAAACTGGGTGAGGTTTAAGGTTCGGGTCTACCAAACCTATCCTAAATTAGGATCTATGGACCTCTTTCCATAAAAAACAATGTTAAATTTTTTATAAGAAAAATAAAGATATTATTGATGAGAGATCAATATGGAATCAATGATTACATATAATTGAATCAGATCTGGAAATGAAAACCACCAAACCGACATCTCTTCCACAAACTGAGCGTGTCTTATAAGTAAATGGGCCATTGCATTCCCATCCTTACCCACATGTAGAACTTCGAAACATTTGAAAGAATTCATTAAAACTTTTATCTTATCAATTAAAGGGCCTTATCTAGATAGAATTGGAGAAAATTGTTTTAAAGCATCTACCATACGAAAAGAATCACTTTCAAGAATAATATCACTTGTCCCAATATAATAAATCATTTGAAGACCCCTTAGGGTTGCCAAAGCTTCAATATCCTCAGTTTCCTCAACTTCATTTTCTATCTTACTCACAGCTATCAACACCTTACCCCTTTCATTTCCAAGCACCTCACCCACATCCATCTTTTGAATCTTCTCGAATACTGCTCTATCCACATTGTTGACCCATAAAAAAATTGCAAAACATTACAAGTTTTGCAGTGAAAACTTTACAAGCAAATTCCAAGCTCAATGGCACATAAACCCTAGGATTGTGGAATGTTATGTCAACTACTGCATTCAAATGTTTTGAGCTGATGCAACTCCTTCAGAAAACTTCAGATGAGCCTATAGTATAGCAGTTCAAATCTCAAAATTAGTGGACTTCATTTAGTCATTCAACTCACCAAACACCAAATCAAGGTTCATTGACTTAAAACTTAGGGGTCGCTGAACACACCCAAGCTTCTGGGCTACCAAAATAGCTGAAAATTAGATGAAAACTCCAAAACATGCTTATAAATAATGCTTCAAAGTTTCAAAGTATTTGGTCTTCATTTCAGCTCAAACTTAAACTTCAGTGACTATTTGCCAGCTTTTTTGGGTCACTATGACAATTGACACTTTCACCTGTCAAACTCAGTTGAAACTCTTAAAAAAAGCTCAAATTATATTTAAAAATAACCTTGCAAAATGTTAAGTTAAATATATGTCATTGACCTAAAGTCCAACAAACATGTCAACTTTGGGTCAATGACCTCATGACCCCCCAAGTCATGGGGTCATTAACAAAAATCCTACTTCCAAGAGGCTAAAGCAGTTGAAATTTGGATGAGAGACTTAAAATGTGATTAAAGTAAACTTCTCAAAGTTTGAAATCAATTAAATATCATTTGGGTAGAAAATAAGCTAACTGCATGCAATGGAAGAGCACATTGAAATAGAACATGTAACAAGCGGGCTACTGGTCAAAATCCTACTAACACAAATCCAAACCATATAAAATTTATATAGATAGTCCAAGATTCTCTTGACATCAATCCCTCTAAGTTTTAAGTCAATCTGAGATCATTTGGGCCTCAAATAGCTGATACAAGAGCCCATTTTCATGAAAAGTTAAAGGGATGGTTGACTAACTTCAAAAAGTCAAAACATGCTGAAATTTCTATGGCATACTCAAAATGGTGTTAGATAATATCCCTCCAAGTTTTGTGAAGATCGGACATCGTTCGGGGCCCAAATTGATGAAAATGGCCACATATGTGAAAAACTACATAAAATTTATAGAGACACTCCAAGATTCACAAATCCAAACCACATAAAATTTATATAGACACTACAAGATTCTCTTGACATCAATCCCTCTAAGTTCTAAGTCAATCTAAGATCATTTGGGCCTCAAATAGCTGATACAAGAGCCCATTTTTATGAAAAGTTAAAGGGATGGTTGACCAACTTAAAAAAGTCAAAACATGCTGAAATTTCTATGAAACACTCAAAATGATGTTAGAAAATATCCCTCCAAGTTTCGTAAATATCAGACATCGTTCGGGGCCCAAATTGATGAAAACGGTCACATATGCAAAAAACCTGAAATTGGGCTTGTCCGTGGCTACGAATACCTATAAAGTGGTTTCTGATAGTTTTCAACCATTTTTATCATTTTATTTCGAACTATAACTTCCCACAACTCCTCCAACTGCTTTAGAAGTTTATAAAAGGCAAGTTTGAACGCTTAGGAAGGGGTTCGGAAGGTTCAGGAGGTTTTAATTAAATTCCAGCAAATACCTCTAAGATCCCAAGGCTCCACAAGCATCCAAGTGTTGTGATTTTCTGAACAATCACTCGTTGTGCGCACCTATCAATTACAAGATCAACACGAACAAGCCACACACAAGAAGAGACACCGAGATTTACGTGGTTCACCCAAACAGGGCTACATCCACGGGCACAGGAGGACGAACATCTTCACTATAACAAGTAAAGCATACAAGAGCTTCCCACTCTCTCACTTCATCTCTCCTACGTGGTGTGGGAACACCACGGGCAACTGCCGCCACCGCCGCAAGGTCTAGGGTTACAGACTATACATATATATAATCTCCGCTTACTTGGCCACCAAGCAAGCTCGGTACAATTACCAAAATACCCTTGACCTTAAACCAGTCCCTGGCTAACCCAGTGACTCATCCGGCTAAACCGGAATACAAGACATAAACCCAACAATCTCCACATTGGCTTGAATTCCATACAACTCCGTACAACTCGAGCTACTAGGAGATAAAACCGGCAATGTCTTTACATACCTTGCTGAATGGTACGTCACTGCACCAACGATACAGTCTTCTTTAACACTTTGACATGTTGAACCAGCACATGAACTTTGAACAAAGTTCATCTCGTCAAACTCCACCTCGAACTAAAAGCTCGAAACCATTGACGAATCTGAGTGACCTCTGAATCACTCACCATCTTGCCCCATCTTCAACATCACCATGAAGATCCAATCACCACAAGCATGCAAGCAAAACATATCGGGAATACAAGTCCAGATGACTCCATTGCAGAACAACCTCTGCCTCCGAACGGTCAAAAACTCCATTTGACTGGGCCTCCGATCAATCAAACAAACAAATGTTTGACAACTGCTGACGCATTAGCTCCTCCTTGCTGCTCTTCCGGCTTGGCTCTGGCAAGATGAATAACATCACATGCGATCATGTGAACCCCAAACGAACAACTTCGTTTGAATCAGCAAACCCTTTGCAACTACGCCGGCGACTCCTATTATTGGGTTTGCAACAACAACCAGGTCGAGTAGACCCGATTCAAGCCTGAATCCACATCTGTTCAGATCTCCTCCAAATTTCTGCATTAAACTATATATCTCGTCACCACGAGCACGCTGGAAGAAACGGATCTGAAATCCGACTCAGGATGGCTCCGATAACGTAGAAACAAGTTTCTACGCTCCAATCGATCAAACCTCCTCCTTGACTGTCCAACAACCAATCAACCTCTCCACTGCGTAGATCTGCTCGAAACAAGTCCGTAGGCGCAAACGGATCTCCGATCGGACATCGGACGATCAAGATATCGCAGAAACAATTTCAGAAGCAAATCTGGTCAAACTTGCCTATTGACCGAGGCTGACATCACTGCTGACGTCACTGCACTGTCTGCTGGGCTTCTGGAGCGGACCCGGGTCGGGTTCACCTGACCCGGAACTAAACTGCAATATGCGCTGGGCTGGACCGTCTGCAAACAGGTCGGGTCAGACCTGAACTGACCCGGAACTTGAAACGGCGGACTGGGCTGGACTGAAATCGGGTCGGGTCGCACCTGACCGGACCCGGCCCGGAACCCTTCATCTTCTTCCTCTTTCCTATGTCTGGTTCTGCAACAGGGATGTCCGAGATCGTCCTCTGTGACGGTCAGGTGATCAGCGGTGGCGGGCCCGGCGGCGGGGTACAGCGGCGGCAGACGGCGTCCTCTCCGGCGACAAAGAAGGCGAGAATCTCGGCGGAGATCTCGGTGGCAAGTTCACTGTTCTCCTTCTTCTCACTAACTAAAGGTTAGAAATGGTTCGAAGGAGGAAAATATGCATGCTTATAACTTAGAGAATATGAGTGCCAAGGTCATCAAGCACACCAATGGATGAGACTGCGTTCCTTTGGTTCTCTCACCTGAAGGGGCTTTAGGCTATCTTCAAGGTTGTAAACAAGCCTCTTTAGGCTTCATTCTTTTCTTTGAAACTCATAGGATCATAATGACACAACTTTAGCCTCAGTTGTAGAAAAGTAGCCTTTCTAGATTTGCACAGAAGTGATCCGTAACAAAGAAATGATTATTACCAAAGATTGTAGGCGATTCTACGACTCAATTCAACACCTTTGGCGATCATTCAACGCTCCTAAAGTTGAAAATTACAAATTCTAGCACTTGAAGGCACTAGAGAAGCAAATAAAGGCGAAAATAGGGACAAATAGTGGCCCAAATGGCCACTACTTGTCAGTGATCATGAGCCACAGTCACCACCCCTAGTTTTCTTATTTTTTGCGTTTTCTCTATTTTTTTCATGTAATTTTCTTAATTTTCCCAGTTTGGATCACATTTGAGTCCAGAGGGAGGGGTTATGATTTTTCAAAACTTATAAACAACTTGCATCCCATGGTCAGAGTATTGAGCACATATAATTAACGGGAAAATAACAATGATCTATAGTCATTTTCCCATTCTTCTTTGTGCTTAAATGTGTGAATGTTGGGCACGATCCTGCTACATTTCACATCATTTTCGAGCCCGATCACACATTAAACTTTAAAACACCTGTAGATGGAGGTATCCACCTTAAGGCTTTCTTTTTGATGAAGGTCTTGATAAGCAATTAACTATTTAAACTCTTGAATTAAAGACACAACTCCATCAATGACGAACCACGGATCAAGTAGCTTTTTCTTATATATAAAGAGGTTCCTTCTATACCAAATACCCCAAGCCAAAGAGAAAAAAATTTCTAAGTCAACTTTGGGCTTCTTTTCTGACAAATCCCAAACTAACACACCAAAGTTATGACAGTAGGAAAAATTCACTCTCGAAAAACAAGCCCTCCACACCAAGAGAACATTAGGTTACAAACATACAGCATGCATACAATCTTTGGACTCACATTTGCACAAATCACATGTAGTGATAGAAAGGGCCTTTTTTTGTTTTGTTCCACAAGATTCATCTTTGTTGGCAATATCTCCTTGAAGCTCTCTTGGCAAAGGTCTTAATTTTATTTGGAACCTTTATATTCCATATCCTCAACCAAAACTTCCTCCGAGCACCGGAGTTTGGGCTCTCACCCAAATTATAATTCTTCCACAAATTAAGCGCGACCTCATAAGCACTCTTGACCTAAAACTCACCTAATTTGTTTTTAACCCATATCAGTACATTACCCGACATACCAGGACCCACAGGGGTTTTCAGAATCACATCAGCTTCATAAGGGAGGAAAATATCCCGAACCTTCTGCACATCCCACCATCCAGTTTCCTGGTTAATAATGTCTTTTACTACTACATTCTCTGGTGATACTCGTCTAGGAGAGGTAATCTTATAACTTAGGGAAGTTGGTGGCCATTTGTCCTCCTAAATTTGAATAGATTAACCATCACCCACCCTCCATCTACATCCCTCCAAAAGAACTTTTTCGCTTAAAAAATTCCTTTCCATGCAAAAGATGGAATTTTGCCAACAGAAGATTGGAGAAAATGAAAATTTGGAAAATACTTTACCTTGAACACCTTGTAAAAAATGGATTGTTGATTGTGCATGAGCCTCGAGCGTTGTTTAGCGAGGCGAGCTAAGTTGAAATCTTCTAAACTGTGAAACCCCATACCCCCCACATGTTTTGATTCACAAAGCTTCTCCCAGTTGGCCCGATGGATTTTCCTTTCATCAGTAAGTTGACCCCACTAGAATTTGGCCATCATTCTTTCTAGCTTTTTACAAAAGCCCATTGGTAATTTAAAATAGCTCATAGTATAAGTATTGCTTGTGCAATTGCTTTAACCAAAATCTGTCTATCAGCTTGAGAAAATAACTTTTCCTTTTCCCCTTTGCTTCATCCAGTGAAAAAGAGAGTACAAACTTTCTATACAAACAACACGGATTCCAAATCTCAACCACACACAAGCTATGGATTCCAATGTATCCAAATGCATACTAAAATCGCCCAACAATCGTAAATCTAGTCAATTACTGTGTGCATTACTAAAAGGTGTAGGACATGCCAAGAACATAGATATTACAAGTAAGGACTTGAATCTAACATAAACATGGCCGTAGAGACTCAAATTACTAGCATAGATTGATAGGTTACAAAATCCAAAACATCTATTACATAATTACCCATGTCCAAGCCTTGGGTGTGGGGGAGCACTTCCGCAAACGTGTGAATAAGTTTTGGGCAAGTAAATTAATTTTTTTTTTGTGTAGAAATGTAGTAGTCAACTTCTAAAAGATGTCTCTCCCTCAATACAATCCAAATCGGGAGTAATTTTGAGCTCCGTGGATATTTATTTGAGAAGAACTTTCTAATGGTGTATTGAATGTCCAATCTGATAGTTAGATTGGTAGTTATAGCCATTAAAATTTGGCTTTTATGAAAAACCCAGGAAACAACTTAAGCATGAAGGACTTTCTCCACACAACTGACCTCCATGTGTGAGAGATATAGTCCAGCGCTTACCACAAAGCGGGCTCGTACATGCACAGGGATTCAGTGTACTGTCTTCTTCCCTTGAGAGATCTCTTGCATTAGTTTTGGGGCTCCTTGGGACAGGTTGACTTAACCCATTTGATTTTATCTTAGGATTTGTAGATCCATTGGTTTTCAAGACTATCCCCTCTATATAGTCCCCTTGGACGTGCTGGGTGCATATGCCTTTGCCACTTATGAACTCTACAAATATAGCAGCCTTATGGGAGAACTTGCCCCATCCACCACAGTTCTTGCCTTAGGCTATGTAGATCATTGACATTTCAAGAGCTATCCAACTCTACACAATCCCATTATATGTGTTCTAGGTGCGCCTTTCTCTCCCCTTGGTGAACTCTATCACTGGTATAGCAACCCCCTAGATGGCTTTCCCCTTCTATAGAGGAAAATCATCATATTAGAGGTTTCTTTGAGGAATTGTAAACTAAGAACTTGAGACCTGAGAAACACTGTGATCTGGATGGTTCGTACCAAGGATATTGGTAGTCATTGAGCTAATCAAGTGCTTAGTTTGACATAACTTCACTACTATGTACATTGTCCTGAAATCAATAAAGAGACCTAATTTTTTAAACTGCTATTCTGCTTCTTTTTAGCTTTCTTTCTCATTTTCTTTTTCAAATTGGGTACCTTGTACTCGTGCAACTCCATCAAAACCATCTTCCCCATTCCATATATTTTTGTGATGTATTTTCCTCGCTCACATGTACCTCTCTATGGGGCTTGCCTAGGGATGGGATAGGGTAGATTAATTCATGGGTGGGCCCTATAGGTGTATGATGGCAGGGGCTCATGTGATTATCCTAATCCCTCATAAGTCAATGGCCCAAAAGTCTCACTACTTTAAAAAAGTTCACTCATCCATCCAATGATGTAATGATGTAGTCCATTTATATGAATGTAAACGAAAAAAAAAAAAAGGGGATTTGTGCCTAGAAAGGGGTATATGATCTATTTAGATGGATCATCAAGTGGGGCCCACTATGAGCTGTGTAGTATAGGAACTATCCAATGCACACCTTTTTTCCATGCACACCTCATAGTGGGGCTCACTTGATGATCTATACAAATGGACCACACACATGTGGCCCTCTTGAATAACACTGCGCCCTTTTTCTTACACCAATTCAAATGGATTGTACCATTCGATCAACAAATCAATTTTTAAAATGGTGAAAATTGTTAGCCATTGATGAAGGCCTTAGAATGATTGGATGGGGCTACGGATTTTGTGAGAGGTAACTTTTTTACCAGCATGTGAGACACTCCTCGACAAATCTAACTCTCACACTCTCATAACCCCTAGTGAATTACCACTCACCCAAATTTGGTACTAATTAATCTAAATAAAAATCATTGTTAGATTAAATCTTATTAAAAATGTTACTTAAGAAATAATAAAATTGTCAAACATACCATATATTGGGCAAGCACCTATGTTGTCTCGAAGCTAAAGATCATTTAATAAGCAAGACTTCGACTTGTTTAATAAAATGAAATAGTAGGTTAGTCTTTCCTTGTTTTTCCATTTCCATATAGAGGCTGGGAAAGTGGATGTAGGAGATTTTAGACTTTTCAAATTATGGTTAGTCTGATAACCAATAAATTAATGAATTAATTAAATTTAAGTTCAAGTAAAATCTCTAGCAAGGCCCTTCTAGTCCAATTTTAAAAAATCCATAAAAACCACAAAATACACAGAATCAATTGCAAAAAAAATATCTTCACTTTTTCCTCCACCTCTTTGGCCAAATAATTGTAATCACTTAATGATTGAAGAGAATAAAGATTAATTCTAAAATTAGATTTATGAAAATAATTAGACTAAATGTTTGGTTTCAAAAACTTTCATAATCAAATAAAAAAAATTAATCCAAAGTGGTTGTCCTCATAGGCACTTGTGCTAGGATGGGAAGTTTCTTTATGGTAACATCAACTTAACATTTTATCCATTTTCATAAGAATTCAATGATAGACTTGTACTAAAATCTGGGTATGTGTATGTGCAAGGATAGAATTTCATATCTAGAAAATTTTCATTTCTACACGAGAGAGAATCCTGTATTTCTACCACTCTCAAAGGAAACCAAAACACCCTCTAGTGAGGAAACAATTTAGTTTTTTTTTTTCCACCCAAGGATGGAAACGTAAACTGCACAAAAACTCTCCCCCTCTGTCATATAGTCTTCTTTTACACAAACAAACTCTTATTGCATAGAGTGCATGTTATAGATGAAATTCAATCAAAGGGACACAAATTAAGAGTGACACATAGATAGAGATTCTTGCACAACCTTATAGGGCCTGTTTCTTTAGAGGAGTTTTAAATACAAATTATGCTTATAAATTATGGAATTTCTATTAAAGATTTCATGCTCCTTTAGCAAATTAAGAGAATTTCATAACTTCGAAACTTTCAAATGCTCAAAACAAGGTATCTCCCAACTCTAGCTCAACGTCTAGCATTTTATGAATGGGATTTAATCAGTGAGAAGCATTCTCACAGACATACTGTAAGAACTTTTTATGGAGCCCAATTGTGCATCTCATTTGGGGATGGGACCAGGAGGAATGGAAAGATCTATGTGGAACCACCCTAAAATAAAGTTTGGCCCCCAATCACATGTCCCAAATACGTTCATTCATGGCCCATAAATCCAATCCATTCGGATTTGTGCACAGTCGATCCAACGGTCTAGTAAATTCAGATTTGATTGAAACTTATGGGGTGTGACTATGGTGGTTTGGTGGGGGGGGGGGGGGGGGGTGTCCTTGTATATTGTAAGATTTAGATGGAGTGATAGATGGGCGCTACCTAGACTTCTCATAAAAGAGTGGTGAGAACTAGTTTTCATGGGCTTATTTCCCTTTCTGAATTATTATGGAGTTTTGATAATTTTATGGTAACATTTAAGCACGCATAATTTCTGTAGGTGGGCTAACTTCTCATTATTTCTAAAGGTGGGCTCCACATTATAATTACACAAAGGTGGGTTCCACATTGTATTTGTAAAAGGGTAGGCGCCAATTAACATAATTTCTAAAAGGGTGGGTTCAATTTTGCAATCTTTAAATGTGGGCCCCACATCTTGATTTCTAAGGATGGGCCCTATGGTCTTAAATGGTGGGACCCATATTCTTAAATTTCTAAAGGTGTGCCCCATGTACTACAATTCTCAAAAGTTGGACCCCCATTCTAATACGTAAATGTGTCTAATATTCACAATCACATAGGTGGACCTACAACGTAATTTATAAAAAGGTGGTGTAAAATGCGAACTTTGATTCCCTCAAAATCCAAATTTTATGGAGAGAGATGGCTACTCATCTATTTGGTATTTAAAATTCAAATGTCAAAACTGAGATTCCGACTACCTCATGATCAATGAATTGCGATCACTAGTCATGATAACTTCTATGCTTCCATTCTTTAATCATTGGCAAAGAAATAAAGGGCGAATTTTAGAGTGGATTCCCTTACTGGTAACACATGATAGTTGGCGATTTACATTTTATAGGTCTTCACAATATAGGTCAAATTAATAAGGGTAAATAAGTAAATATGGATAATGAGGTAATTAAATGGAAACTCAAATGAATAAAGTAAGTAAAAAGGAGCCGGCGACAAATATTTTGAAAAGAGGATCGGCCTTGATCCCAAATACACCCTTCAAATCCCTTGACAATATAAGGTTTAAAGGCTTATTTTTCAAATAAAAGAAATGATGCAAAAAGTATAGTTTTTTATTTTGGTTTTAACACATGTAAAAGGAATGTGGCCACTTTTGACCGATTTGATTGATTAATGGATATTTTAGTTAATAAATGTTCAATTGAGCTTTTCCTCTAATAATAATGACAATCCAGCTCGTGGCCCTCACTTAGATGCAAGCTTATCAATGAAAGAATGGCAGATGGAAAGGTCTCCTAAGAACAATAGGGGCCCAAAATGAGTTATATTCTATGAAGAGGTATTTTTAAGCCATGAGAGGTAAAATCTAAGCCCCTTGTTGAACCCACTTGGTTGCATTCTGTAAGGTTTTTGAAAGTTGGCTAATTCATGAGTTGGATAAAACTTAAGTCCATTGAGCTGTATTTTATATTTATTTTAGATGGACTGAGGTTTGCGTTGCTAGAAGAGTTGAAGTGAAGAAATTAGGAAAAAACTGGGTTGCCCTATTGATCTAATCTTGCCTTATCTATCAAATTTGAGGTAAAAGCGATAATCGATCGATCAAGTATCTAGCCCATTGATTGGATGGCGAAAAAAATCCCATTGACCTTATGTAGAATTATTTTCAAATTGTGTTAGGATTAGTAAGTTAAGTTCTACAAGAAGTATACTTATGAGGCACGAATTGTGGATTATAAAAAGGGATTCTCTCTCAACTTTAGGGTATCTATTTCCATAATCTGAGTTGTGATTTTACATTGGAGATTCCTTCATTTTTCTAGAGTTTTTATTGAGAGGTTGTGCTAAAGCTTTGGGCTGGAGAACATCGCTTATACATTTCTTGTAGAAGATTGAGGTCATTTTGTATATTCAAGGTGTGATTTAATCAAGCGGAAAGTAGTGCACGCAAATAAGTGTCGTGACAGAAGGAGTTACTCAAGAAGAACTCGGTCCTTAGGTCGAATAAGTGATTGGATAAGGGCTGTGAGTATATCTTGTAATTATTTACTATTGCTTGATAGTTGATCTTTGTTGGATTCATTTTTTTTTAACCGAGTTGAGGTATTCTACATTAAAAAATCTGTGTGCCTTCTTATTACGTGGTTGATTGTTTGTTTACTAGTTTGTTTTATTTCTTCCGCTACATATTACTTCACTTACAATATAGACATCCGGGCCCCCAAAAAACCATCACATTCTAATTATTGTGGATAGTGTGATGGAAAGGTATCACATAAATGTTATTTTGGGCAGACATTATCCTAGTAAAATGACCGAAGCCATTGATTTATAGGCCTTAAAATTCCAATGATATCGTAAGTTACATGTTTTTATGAAATTCAATCAATGACGAGTGTAATTCAAATTATTGTCAACTTAGAGTAAGTGCCAATTCATCGGGTAATTAGTGTGAGAATCTTAAAATGTAAAAGCTAAACCCACTTGGATGCATTCTAATTATTGGGGATATTGTGATGCAAAAGCATCACATGAATGTTAGTTTTGCAGACAATATCCCAGTAAAATGACCGAAGCCATTGATTTATAGGCCTTAAATTCCAAAGATATCTTAAGTTATATGGTTTTATTAAATTCAATCAAAGTTGAATGTAATCAAATTATTGCCAAAGTAGGGTAAGCGCCAATTCATTGGATTTAATTAGTGTGAGGAGGTTGAATTGATCATGAGATGTCCTACATAATGATAAAAAAGTTACCTTTAAAGTAGGCAATGAGAGCTACCTTTAGCAGGAAATAGCTTGTAATATCTTATATATATCCCCAAATTTTATGAAGCTACCGCTCAAATTCTTAACATGCATTTTTACTTATAAATTTTGTTCAATATATAGAGTTTGGCCCCTATGTAGTGAGGGTCGATTATATATGAACACTTTAGGTCTAGTTTTCCCCTAGTTTCACCTAACCTATGTTAGACATTGGTCCATTAAGTCTTCCATGTTGTTGGCTAATAACTTCAAGAACTGCCAACAAATCTTTATAAAGCAGATGTGGTCGTTGGCCTATCGAATTCCTAGAATTTATAATATGGTGGGGGTCCGAGAGAGGACTTTAAAGTGGTGAAGAATTAAGAATGCAAGCTACATATCTAGATCATACCTTTAATGGGGTGTTCTAAGAATAAGGTTTTATTTTGTAATTTAGAGATTATTTACATATTAGGGCATTTGGCAAACCTTTAACTGTATGGATGGAGGTGGAAAATGAAAACTTATAAAGTGTTTTGGACAATAATGAGCTCCTACAACTTCTAAAATACTACAAATGATAGATTCTACATTGTAATTCTTAGAAGGTGGGCCTTAGTTACCACAATTCTTAAGGTGGGTCCCAATTACCTCATGAGATTGATAAGAGCTTTTTTTTAATTATCTTTCTATAACTTTACGTAATACACAAAGTATAAATTACAACTTAAAATTAAAGCTTTTGTTTTAGACTTTTATCTAAGTAGCTCTTATTAATTAGATTAGAGATTAGAGTTTTCAAATGGCCTCACAGCTTACTTAGAATGTGATTTAGTGGAGTGATGGCTAGGCAATAATTTCCTATGAAGTCATTTGTCCATTTTTAAATACTTTACTCTTATTTCTTCAAGTTTGATCTCAGCCAAAAGGCCGAGAAAAGTATTATATCAAGGTCAATCCCTCATCACTTAGAATCGGGAATTTAATACTGAGCAAACAAACTTGCCCATAATGTTTATAACAATTAAAAGATAATGTAAATGAGAATAAATCCACCCATGGACCTTCGTGGAGTCATGTTTCAATTACCTTCCCTACCTTCTTGAGTTGTGAAAACTACAATCTGCTTTTGAAAGGTTAAAATTCATTGAGATCGAACTGCAGGCGTTGATGATAAATGACAACTATGTAAATAATACAGAACCACTATCCATGCAATTCTCCCGAGTCCTTATAATGAAAGATTATATTATTGGGTGTCACACTCACGCTATGATCTACGTGAACAAAGTATTCATTGCATTCCAATTAACAGTGACAAATAACATATTAAGAGCTTTTAATTAGATATCTACCAGATTTTTCAAAAGGTTGTGTACAAGTCTAGCATGGGCTAACCTTGCAAAAGCCGGCTAGGAATGGGTACCTAGACCTAGATAACCAGCGCTAAGGCATCTATCATTTTATAAATGTTTGGATTGGTGGGGCAAGTGGTTGCTGCACATGTGGCGTGTGCAAAGGGTGCTGATTTAGAAACATCTGCAAATTTTAGTCCAGACCCTACAAGGTTGGGTCTTAGGAACAACAGAAAATTCGGAGTCATGCAAGCCACACTTCTTATCTCACAACTCATCTCACAACTGTCTTATGTGTCACTTCCCCTCACCCTCATCTCTACAATCTTAAAATAAAACAAATGAAGTTAGGCCTGCCACATAGGACAGTTATAAGATGAGTTGTGAGATGGAAAGTGTGGCTAGTATTATTTGAAAATTCGATATCAATACAGCATGCAGTTGGGGTTTGTCACTCTCTTTGATGATGATTCTTTGCAACATCCATAACAGGAAATTCCCTGCTTCTTTTAAATTAGGACACATGGTAAGATTTGTAGGCTTATGCTTTGGTGATATAAGATGACTGATATTAGATGACTGTGCACTTGCTATTGGACTAATCTAAGGTACTGAATTTTGATTGTCTACTTTATGACCTTAAATTTGGCAGCCGAAAACATCCAAAGAACTAAAATTTTTGTAAATGGCAAATCACGAAACCCATATATATATATATATAATTTTCGGGTTATAATATGAAGTGTTCAAAATAAATGTCAATCCATCCAATGATAGATACTTAATTTTGTCATACTTAGTTTTATCTCATTTCAATAGATGTAGATCCCACAGTTTCATAGAACTTATTGATACCTCAATTTGGCAATTGATTACTCAATTGAACTCCCAATTATCTTGAATCAATTTTGAATTTATCCTATAAAAAAAAGAAGCATCCTATACAATTTTGGATTCCACAAGGGGGCTGCTATTTGAACTCAAAAAGGGACTCATTAGACTCACCTTCTTTCTACACTCACCATATTAAATTTAAAATTTTGATTTTAACTCTCTACACTTACCAATAAACCCAAATTACCCTTTAACTCTCTACACTTACCAATATACCCAAATTACCCTTTCTTCGATTCCCTCTATACACTTAACTCCTTTTCCCCTATTCACTTCATCCTCTTTTTGATCAGCTGTTCCATGTGGACTCTCCTCCAAGGCATTCCACTATTCCATCTCTCTTCTCTTTTGTTTTCAAAGGTAACAACTTCTTCTCTTCTCTACCATTTTCATATCTTATATTCACCACCATTTTCATATCTTCAAGCATTCAAATGGGTCATGTTGTGTTTGGATTCCTTTAGATGTATGTATTTGCATCAATCACTATGATTGAGGATAGCTTTTCATTCATAGTGATCAAAGAAAGATGAATGAAGATGGATTTTTTCGCATTTTTCCATTTTTTTCTGCCTTGTTTTGCCGTGCATGGCCGAACATTACAAGTAATGTTCGACACTTACAGGCCAAACATAACTGTAATGTTCGGCCAATATTGAAATGTTCAATCTTTCCAGGCTGAACAAAGACTATATTGTTTGGCTTGGAATGGCCGAACAATTTAATTATGTTCAGTCAAATCTGGCCAAACGAAATTTTTTTTCCCTTTTTTTTTCATGTATACTAAACTAGTTTTACATTGACAGATATAACTAGTAGTTCTAGAGTTTTACCGATTGCTTCCAATTGGAGGCATCATGAATGAGTTGAAGAAGTTCTTGAAGAACCTGAAGTCCCCAACGTAGAATTTGAAGATGATATTGAGGATGAAAATGCTGATATAGAAGAAACACATGTAGGGCCAGTAGATTGGTCATTATTTAGTAGTTTTTAAACACATATTGCGAAATTCATTTTGGAAGGAGAGGTTTGTTTATTTATTATATTCAAAGATTATTCTACTCTTAGTGTCTTCAATAATATATAATTCATGTATGCAGGATCATGGTTCATTGAAATGCTTGAGTCATGGCTAGAAAGTAACTTTGTGGCCATTGAATGAGTCAAATAGGTTTAGACAGAGCATATGTACATCTGCGTTAGGGTCACTAATCAGTGCATCTTACCGGTTTATAAAAAAGGGTCTTTTGTGGAAAGGTGACAACCCGAGACTAACACTTTACACATGCCATTCGGTGAGATGACCATCACATTGGACAATGTTCGGTTCCCACCAGCCAAACAGTCTTAGTATGTGTGGCCTTGTAACTCTGAACAAAAGATGGATTGACCCATGAATTTCTTTTTTTGAAAAACATGAAAAAAATGGCGAGAAGAGATCGAAATACATATAGTACTAACCATCTCGCTGTGTTGATCTCCTCCTCCATTGTACTATTTCATTTGAGAGTTCTACCAATCTTAATGGGACAAAGACGAAGGACGATGAATGACAAATGAAGAAGATGAATGACAAGGGTAGAAGATGAGTTGCACAACGAAGAAGATGAGTAGCATAATGTAGAAAGAGAAGAAGGAAAATGGAAGAAAATAAAAGAGAATGAGGGAAAGGGAGGAAGGAATATGGTGCTTGTGTGTGGAAAGAAATTTGGGTTAGGTTTTGGTGGAAGAATGGGCTTTTGGGTCATTTTATGAATGTATAAAATTGTAAATAAAAAAATTATATCCATGAGTGTACTGAGTCTCTTTTTGCTTTCAAATAGCAAGCCCCTTCCCTAATCGTTAGAAAGGTTGGTGATCATGGATTGGATGGGCCAGAGTCCGACCTGGGGTGGCCCACTTGTGGTCGTCCTTCAGTCTTAGAGTTTGGCAAGCGAGCTAGGCTTAGATTTATTGGTTGAGAGCCTGAAACAAGGCCTGGCTTGAATAAGATTATACTCAATAGTCTTACTATTGTTGGATTTGACTTAATACCTTGGGTTTGTGAATAGAAAAAAATTTGACCTTACCTGCAATCGTGAGCAATGTCTATGATTGCGCTCGAAAGATGTAAAATGTGTAAAGGATTCGAGTTTGACATTCACGCACTTCAAGCATTAAAAAGAATGAGAATTAATTACGGTTCATCATTAATTTTCCTTTTTTTACATGGGTTCAAATGCTCTGACCGTAGAATGCAGGTTGTTTACAAGCTTTGATAGTTTACAACTCCTCTCTCAAGTCTCAGATGTGATCCAAATTCAGAAAGTACAAGAAAATACATTAAAAGTGTGAAAAAAATGCAAAAAAAAAAAAAAAGAAACTGGGGGAGTGACCGTGGGTCACGGTCACTGGCCCCCCTGCCAGTGGCAAAAAAAAAGCCACTATTTGCTCTCTTTTTTTGTTTCATTTCTCCTCTATGAATCTTCTAAGGTGCTGAAACTTATTTCTTTTGATTTTTGAAGTGTTGAGTGACCATCAAAAGGGTTAAATTTCGCTGTGGAATTGATCAAAACCTGTGGTAATCATCACTTTTGGTTACAGACTATTTTTGTACAAGTCCGAAAAGTTGTGTCATTCTGAATCTATAATTTTCAAGGAACAGAATGAAACCTAAAGAAGCTTGTTCATAACTTTTACAATAGCTAGAACCCTCCACTAAGTGAGAAAAACAAAGGAATAGATGGTCATCATTTGAAGGCCTGCTAGTGTTTGAACATAATCCTTTTTAAGTGATACCCATACTCCCCTTCTTTCTTTGAACCATCTCTCACCTTGAGTGACTGAAAAGAAGAAGAAAAAGTGGGTTGGAGTGCTTGAAGTGCTTTGTGAATGGCTTCAAATCTGTGGAAGTTGCTCTTGGAACTTAGAAAAATTATTTTTTGTCTCTTTATCCTCTCTGTATGTTAAACCTCCCTTTTTATAGACTTCAACAGTGGTTTGGGGAGTTATGGGGAGTTAAAAGGAGTTACGGGAAGTTAAGGTTTGAAATAAAGTGGAGGTAACCACTGAAAACCATAGGAACTACTCCACAGGTGTCAGTGACCACAGCTGTAGTCACTCCCAAGGCCCATTTTTGGACTTTTGCATATGTGATCCGTTTCCGCCTGTTTGGGGCTCAAACGATATCCAATCTTCATGAAACTTTGAGGGATGCTTCTTGACACTATTTTGAGTATTTCATAGATATTTTAGCTTGTTTTGACCTTCTGAAGTTGGTTAACTCTCCCATTAACTTGTCATGAAAATGGGCCCTTATTTCAGCTGCTTGAGGCCCAAATGACCTCAGTTAATTTGAAACTTGGAGGGATTGATGTCATGAGTATCTTGGAGTGTCCATCCAAATTCGATGCAGTTTGGATTTGTGGAAGTAAGATTTCAAACAGTGACCCATTTACTGTATGTTTTAAGTCACTATTCAATTCGCACTGTAGGTAGTTAGCATTTTCTCTACCCAAACGGTATTTAATTGATTTGAAACTTTGGTAAGTTTATTTTGAATATATTTTAAATACTCTGTTCCAAGTTTCATTAGCTTTGGCCCCCTGGAAATAGGATTTTGGCCAGTGACCTCCATGGCTCGGGGGTCATTGACTTCTAAGCTAACATGCAGTGGAAGTAGAGCCAAACGAAGTCCTCTTGACTAAAAATTTATAGAATCTCCCTTAAGCATCAGTGAAGGTTTGTTCCCAAATTTCATCAATTTTGAATGTTAGGAAGCAAGACTTTGGTCAGTGACCCCATGACTTGGGGGTCATTGACCCAAAGTTGATATGTTTGTAGACTTTGGGTCAAATGATGTCCGTTTGACTTGAAATTTTGCAGAGCCTCCCTTGAGTATAATTTGAGCTTCCTTCAAGAGTTTGAGCTAATTTGATTTTCATGAGGTATCACTTTGCACAGTGACCCCACAGAGCTTAGTAGACGACCATCTGAACTGAATTTGGGTCCAAATGATGTTCAAATGCTCTGAAATTTTAAGGGATAATCTTTGAATGTACTTGAAGGCATTCCCTTAAATTTGAGCTTGTTTTGACATGTAGAAGTGTCAATTTCCATAATGACCTCCAAGGAAATAGCGAATAGCCACCGAAGCTTGGTTTTGAGCTGAGATGAAGTCCAAATGTTTTGAAACTTCGAAACATCATTCTCAAGTACTTTTTAGAGTTGCCATGAAAGTTTCATCCACTTTGGTACCCAAAACCTTGAGTATGCTCAGTGACCCCTAGTTTTTGAGCCAATGGACCTTGAATTTGGTCTTTGGTAGTTGAGTGACGAAATGAAGTCTAGTAACTCTGAAATGCTGCATTCTGAGCTCATCTGAAGTCTTCTGATTGGATTGCACTAGCTCTGAACATCTAAATATATTACTTGATTTGCCATTCCATAATCCCATGGTTTATGTATCCTTGGTTTGGAATTTGCTTGTAATATCTTTGCTGCAACATTTGTAATTTTTTATGGGTTGACAATTTAACCTGCATTTTTCAAACCAAAGCCAACCCCTATTCTATTAGAGAGTGATATATAGAGAAAAATTGAGATATTTGATCAAAATAACAAAATACTATGTGTTTAGCACAAGCAAGTCCTTTAAAAAGAAGGGATGTGTTGGGTTCAAAACCCCGCAAATCTCACCCAATTTCATAGAACTCTTAACATTTTCCCATGTTGACTCTTAAGTTCCATTTCTCTATTTTTCAGTTTTGATACTATTCATTATGCCAAAGCAAAGTAGGTAGATATAGTTCAACGTTACTGTTCTAAAATAATTTATAGACTTATAGAAAAAAGGCAGTAGTTATTTAAATACCTAATTAATAAATAAGTTCAATAAATTGAGATGATTAATGATTAGTTTTTAATTTTTAAAAATTTAATTTGACATGAATATTTTTTTCTTTAATTAATAATATGGATGTATAAAGCTTCTTCTATAAGGATTTTGTATGTTGGCTAATTCATGGGTTGAACAAAACTTTGGATCTATTAAATTGTAATTTGATATTTCTTTTAGATAGATTGTGGTTCATATCACAGGAATAATTAAACGAAGAAAATAGAAGAAATTCATAATTAGTACCAACTCTTGGAATTTGTACTTGCTTAAACGCATTTGAATACCTATTCGAGCGCACAACGAACATGAACCCACTTTCTTATTCAGATTTATTTCCTATTTGTGCCATGATTAGTAATTTGAGTTCTACATTGACTATCCTTATGAGGCACAAATTGTGAGTTATTTAAAGGGTTACTCTCTCAACCTTGAGACAGAGATCTCATTATTCTAAGTGGAGATTACACTTTGGAAATCATCCTTTTTCTTTAGAGCTTCTATTCGAGAGATTGTGTTGAAACTTCAAGTTATAGAGTTTGTTGCTTTTACTTCTTCATAGAAGTTGTACATCTTATAAATTCACCATGATTGGATCAAGCACAGAGAGCAATGTGCGAAGGGATCGCTATGGTAAGGATTTATGCAAGAAGAACTACATTCTTAGGTTGAGGAAATGATTGTAAAGGGTTGTGAGTATATCTTGTAACTATTCGAAATTTGTGCTTGGTTTTGCTAGTTCAGAAGGACTCGTGGTTTTTCTTGTTTAGGTTTTCCATGTTAAAATATTCATGTATTCTCTTGTGTGGTTGATTGTTTCTTTGCAAGTTCGGTTTATTTACTCTACTTCATATTATTTGACTTACAATCTAGAAATCTAAGACTCTAAAAGCATTAAATTGGTATTAAAGCGGGTTACACTAATTTACTGTATTGATCCTTTGAGATTTCTAAAATAGAATTCAACATGGAAGGCACATCATAACCAAGCCTTGTGCTTCGAAAGATAATAAATCTGGCTTAAAGAATATGATTAAATCCGAGTTTGAGAAAAAAAAAACCCTAGATCTATTCAATGCTTTAAATGCAAAGGGTTAGGTCATAGAGCATCTGAGTGTGCAAATGAAAAAAAAAAAGAGATATGGTAAAGTTTTGAATGCAGCAGGGGATGATTCTGAAGTTGAAGTTGAATTTGCTATCCCTGACAATGGTAGTGCAAAGTATGTTTCGTTCTTGGCTAGGTCTTCACAGATTGTTTCTTCTGACAATGGTTTTGATAGTGAAGATAATGAAAAACATGATTGGAAGGAAGAATATCAATTTTGTTTGACAGAACTATAAATATGGTCAAATGAATTAGAAGGTTGCAATTAATTGGCAAGTGGCATAGGAACAAATTTCTTCACTGAAAGCTGAATTAGTTGAAGTGCATGACAAGGTATAACTCTTCGATAATCATAAAAATAATTTGGCAAACAAGTTGACTGTTGTAGAACAAAAGTATGAGTTATTGATTGCTAATCACGAGAAGTCTATGCAAGAGATGGAAGAGTCGAAGAAAAAACTTCAAACGTGTCAAACTGAGAATATTGACCTAAATGGTACGTTAAAGATCATAATGTTGAGCTGATTGCATCAAAAAACTTGTTTGACAAGATGAATGCTGGTTCTATAACATTAAATGACATTATACACGTTCACAAAAAGCCTAATGACACACGTGGTCTCAATTATGATCAAAGTGCATTTACTTCAAAATTTAAAGGTAAAATTACTTTTTTTTAAAGTTTTGCCTTAAATTCTTTGGTGCTAACTACTCCACATAGTTCACACACAAATAATATTGGAAGTATTACAACGAAGAAGAATGTGCCAAGTTCTAAAGTTACACCCATGTGTCATCATTGTGGAATTAAATAATACATTCGTCCCCACCAGCTGAGAGCTTTACCAAAGAATACATAATGGAGGAATCAATTGTTAAAGCCAATTGTCAAAACTAAAGCCATTTGAGTCAAGAAAGTTGATTTGCCTATTGTGTTGGTACACACTATGTTGAAATATCTAAATTTACAAGTGTGGTACCAAATTTCAAAAGCCCATGATCAAGAAGATCAAGCTCCACCCGTAGCTACTATGAGGATATCATTAAGGGAGAGTCAAAATGAAGGGGAGCTATTGCTGGATCCTCTTTGACAATTATGTTGAATGCTCAAATCATAAGTTTGTTAGTTAAGGATAAAATTGGAGAGATATGTAGGATCAAGGGGGGGAAGATTTAGAAATTTAGGGGAAGTCAGAATTGAAGACAGACAGAGCTGAAGATTAATGTATTCAATTGATAATTGGTATAGATTATTTTTTACAACTTAATCTCAATGTAATTTTGGTTTTTATTTTTTTTATTGTGGGAGAATGTATGTTTAGGGAGTTTTGTCCATGAATTGCTAAATGGGACATTGTAAGGATTTTTTTATATTAGTTAATTCATGGGTTGGACAAACTCTGGGTCCATTAAATTGTAATTTGATATTTCTTTGGATGGATTGTGGTTCGTATCGCTGGAATAGTTGAACAAATAAAATAGAAGAAATTCGTAATTGGTAGTCACTCAAACGCACAACATACAAAAACCCACTTTCCTATTTGGATTTATTTTCTATTTCTGCCAGAATTAGTAAATTGAGTTCTACAAGAACTATCCTTATGAGACATGAATTGTGGGTTATTTGAAGAGTTTCTTTCTCAACCCTAAGACAGAGATCTCATTATTTTAAGTGGAAGATTTGACTTTCGAGATCATCCTTTTTCCCTAAAGTTTCCATTGGAGAAATTATACTGAATCTTTGAGTTCTAGAGTTTGTTGCTTCTACTTCTTAGTAGAAGATTACATAACTTGTGGATTACAGGTGATTGGATCAAGCTTGTAGAACAGTGCACGACAAGGTATTGCTATGGCAAGGATTTGTACATGAAGAGCTACATTCTTAGGTCAAGGGAATAATTGGAAAGGGTTGTGAGTATATCTTGTAACTGTTCTAAATTAGCGCTTGGTTTTATTAGTTGGAAGGGCTTGTGGTTTTTCTCATTTGGGTTTCCTCGTTAAAAATCTGTGTCTTCTCTTGTTTGGTTGCTTGTTCACTTGCAAGTTTGTTTTATTTATTCTGCTGCATATTATTTTACTTGCAATCTAGAAATCCAGAACCCCAAAACCTTTCATCTTCAAAACTATTCAAATTCAAGAATGATATCAAACATTATTTTTCTATTTTTGCTAATTGAGAATAATTTTGAAAAGAAACTTTACCAAACAACTTTGTCACAACTCATTCTCAAAAAGAGAAAATTCTTGGCACATTTCATTTTTAGTTAAGCATAGTTGTCCACATTGGAATGATCCCAAATGTGCCATTGTTATTTGAAATCATGAGTAGCATATAAATCCACTATTCCAAAAGAAAAAAAAGAAATAAAAAAGAATCAATAACTTACTATGGTTGGATCTATAGATGGAAAAAATAAAAAATATTTTACTTGACTTTACTTATATTCTCGACACAGGGCCAACCTACATTTTAATTATACACCTCAACCCATATTCTATTGGATAGAGAAATGAGGTGGAATTTAAATGTAGGGAAGTTTACCAAATTTTTGGTGGTATGTTTTCATGAGATTTGATTTAGATAAAGAAAGTTACGAGGGAGAAAACCATTGAACAGACTACTATATTTGAAAAAAGGAGAATGATTATTAATTACTTTAATATTATCTCTTACAATAAAAGAGATAAAATCTAAATTCCTATTGCATATGACTATGTTCATCACACCACTCATACTAAGAAATCATACTGGTATATTAAATCTTGTCTTTTTCGAGCAATGCAAGTACTTAACATAAATATAAATAAGCTACTTCACTCCTATCAAGTGTAAGGATTAATTAATCTTTTCCTTTTAGCATTTACTTATTGCATCTGTTCATTTTGTTGGTATTTATTTTGTTGATATTAACTTTTCTTCTTTTTTTTTTTTTCTAAATAGGCACTACAAGAAAAAGCTTTATTTGCGATGAAATTTGGTGACGCCTTCATATATCGTTGCTATTGATTGATAATCGGCGACGAAATAGTATTTCATTGCTAAAAGGTAAACATGATAATGACAACTGTAGATTTTATCGCTATATAGTGAAAATGTCGTCGTTGAATGTGCATCATAAAGTGACCCAGCATTGTCAATCTTGATTTAGATTCGGTGATGAGAGTTATCATCGCCATTGAGTGTTTAGGCCTTTGGCAATGAAAGTAGTTTTGTCGCCAAAACTCTTTAGTATCTAAGCCCCATACTTTTAAGAAACCTCTTTAGCAAAAACCCTATTTGTGCATTATTCCCTCTCTCTCTCTTTCTCTCTCTCACATTCTTGTGGGCTATTGCAGCGGTGAGCAGTAGCAACTAGAGGTCAGCGAGGAGCAGTGGCAGCAATTGGCAGCAGCAACAGCAATAGCAACCGGTGGCCAATGAGGAGTGGCATCGGCAGTAGCAATAATAGCAACTAATAGTATTCCCTCTCTCTCTCTCTCTCATTCTTTCGGCAAACCCTACCAGTTGTTTCTTTTTTTTTTCATTTTTTTCTGAAAATACATGAATTTGGATTTTGATCAAAGGATTGTTTGTGCTCAGAATTTGGTGTTTTGGTTTTGATTTTGCTGAGGAATGCAGTATGGATTTGGGGGTTTTGGGGTCTTGTAAGTGTAGAGTGAGGTGGAGCTCCGCCGAAGTCATGGGAGTCGATCGAGAAACCTCTGAATTGTTTGGAGTATTTTATCTTTTTGTAGTCTGAGGCTTTGGGGGAAATTTATTTTTCCTGAGGAAAATGAGATCCCAGGAATTTTCACGAAGTATACAGTTTTTTACTACAACATCAAAATATACAGAGTTTTACTACAAAATCCAGATTCAAGGTTTGTTATTGTCGTGTTAGTGTTAAGTTCGAATTACTTTGCCGATACACCATTTTCTAGGAATTGTTACTCTTTGTCATAGAATTTGAGGTCTACTATATTTGCATAGCAAAGCAGGAATATGCCATGTCAACTAAAATGCTCCAATTTTACATGCTTGGATTTATTTTATTTTATTTTTACTTAATCTTATTGTTTTAGAGAATTTTATAGGAAAAATCATGCTAGATAGTAGATACCCACTACACCAAAAAGCCCTTTTCTAATTTCTTTTTAAAACCTTAAAACTCTATCTTCCTTGGAGATTTTTTGTTGGATTGTATTCATTGGAGCAATCGAATAGTTGATTCGAATTGCATGTAAGTAGTCTTTTTTTTCCTTTGTTTTTTATTTGGTTTCATCTCAATTGTTCTATGCTATTTCTTATGGAATTTTAAACATTACCCATTTTTATTTTTGCAAGAATGGAATCACTTGGGTTGTGTTAAGGTTGATACCAGATTTGTTTCTACACCTTGTTTATGTATTGCCTTAATAAAATTATGTTATGTTGCTAATGAGGATTTGATTGTTGTATTTATTTATTTATTTATTTATGATTAATGAGCTTTGTAGAAATTAGAATGAAACCACGTTGGATTGGGTTAGTTATGTTCTTAAGTTATTATGGTTTTCTTACATGAAGAGGTTTCTTGTTTATTGAGAAGTGGATTTTAGATCCTCTAATTGGTTGTGGCTTTTGTATCATTGGAAGATGAGAACCTACAAGTGAAAAATTGGAGGTGAGGATACGATGGAGATTGTATTTGCATAGCTCTTGTGTGCCCCTTTTCCCCCTCTTTTCAAAATCGTTGAATGTATTTATTTACTCTTACAAATAAATATAGGGCATTTCCATCGAATTTCATTTCCCTCACATGTAATTTGATTTCATTACAAATAAGCATATTAAATATCAGGAGGTAGGTTTTCTAATAAGGACCTTGAGTTTTTTTTTTATATTCCCAATCCCTTGAAATGACCCTTGCTTTTGTGAAAGCGACCAAATGTTATATATATATATAGATATATTTGTTTTTCCTATATATTGGTCATGGATTGGATGATGGATTATAGATATCACAAAAGGAAGAAACAAGAAGGTTTTTCTTTCGTATTACAAATTGGCAATGATTATCTATGCTATACGTTTTAATGCCAACTAGAGAGATCAGTGGAATAAGGTTGAAATGGTGATGGTGATATTTATATATTATTATGAGATTTATGTATTTGTTGCTCACTTTACTTTTTTTGGTGTTTTTGCAATAATGAGGGCATGGTGGATCACAGGTTTCCACGGCATCATCGAATGAAAATTATTAAGGAAAACTTACAACTGATCATATGATAATTCCCAATATCCAAACAAAGCTCAAAAAGGTTGTTATAAAGTTATATGATAATTTGGCAGATGATGACTATTTGTATGGCCAATGTGCTTAAAGGCATATTTGTAATCTTCCTTATCACAACCTGAGCCCAAGAATCACGGGTTTAGGGTTAATCTAGAGGCAAGACATATGTACTTTCGTGCAATTCACATTTGGACCGGAGTCTGAATGGAATTACACAAGAGATATTCACATACTTATACGTGTGAACTGTTTAATGGACATTTGTCCAAGTATTCAATACGTAGAAGCCTGTTAATATCGCATGGAATTTTTCACTTTCCATTGGACAGATCAAAATATCATTACAACCATGAAACAGCCCAAATCTTAACATTTAGAGAACATAAGATTATTATATTATACAACCCAAACATAATATACACATTTATGCATTTATGTGGACGATAAGCATTCTAAGTAGAGAAAGTAGGACAATGAAGTACAAAGGATTAAAGGACATTTGTAAAAGGATCAGACTATGAAGGTAACAATCTATATGGATGCAAATTTATGCATATGTTAAAAATTCCAAAATATCCAAAATACACATTCCTAAGATAATAATGTGTAGCTCTTGGTATGTGGATCAATCAGTAAGCTTCTGCTGTCTACTCGTTAAATTTGAAGGAAATGCTGTAGTCTCCGTTTTTTTTTACTTTTGGGTCTCTGCCGGACTGAGATTGGGATCTGGGCCTATAATATCATTAGACAACTGTGAATAAGACTGTTCAGCAAAGTATAAGCATAATTAAGGTAATATGCTTTGTATCTAAAAGATTTAATAAAAAGTGATCAATAGAGGTCAATTTAGTACACTAGGCATATTGTGCATTTGGAATAAGTATGCTATAAGAATCAATCAGTGAAAATACATACTATTTAGCTACTATATTTGCTATATCCTCCCTTTAGGGATCTTAAAGTTGAGAACCATCGACTGGGCCAAGGTACAAATGGGTTTGCTCATACATGGAGTCCGAAAGTTGCAAAGGCATACTACAGCGGCACCGTTTGTATACTATATCAAAGTCAACCCCGCCGGGTATCATAAAGCTGAGGCTAAGTAGAGACAGACCATTTCGATTCATATAATTGAACTTAAATAATGTGTACAATTCATTCATTGAGAACAATACTATTCAGTATACGATCAATTCATTCGTTCAATTCGTTCTTACTCAATTCAATATCAGTGTCAATATAAAACGTATATCAAAAAACATTTCAAATAGATTCAATGCATAATATGATCATTTCAATTCAAATCATTATTGGTATAATAGAAGGCAATAACGGTAATTGAACATGCTATACAATTCAATTTCATAGATTCAAGGTAGTTTTACAAACCAACCATAATCTAGTCATCCATTGTTTCTAACCATGCATGGTAATGTAGTTTTAAGTTATTCAATATATGTCGTCTCCTTTTGGTCTCACATTGTGTCAAAAAAGTGTATCGAAGTCCCTTAAACTGATACCCATGGGTAGGTGTTTAACAAATGGACAATACTACATAAGTAAGTCTTAGCCCTCAAGACTTCTCATGGTATTTAATTATTCCATTGGCCCAATTAATAGGGTAGAAGGATCCAGGAGCTAACGCTACGCCTAATAGGGTAGAAGGATCCAGGAGCTAATGCCTTGCAAGGTCTTGTAACATCCCTTACTTAACTCTAATTTTCAATGGCTTTACGGCTTAGTCATGGGTGACCTACAGCTTAGCCATAAAATGCACTATGGTTTAATCGTGGTTACTTAGATTTTTTCTTTGCATTTACGTTTTAATTGTATTTTGTTCTACGTCTTAGCCGTACTTCATCTACAGCTGAGCCACGGCTTGGCTAAGGCTTGGCCATAGCACATTTTGCGGCTTAGCCATAGAACAATGTGTCAAATTTGGTTTTCTGAATTTTGAGCCGTAACATGTCTACCGCTTAGCCGTAAACTTCAAGGTTGTTGAAGCTATTTTTGTATTGGCATATAGTTCGGTACAAAATCCTCATAGTTCCATGCTATTATGGTTTCAATCATTCTCATTCATTTTTCATTCTTAAGCTTACACTTTGATTTATAATCCATCATCTATGAATGGACTTCATTTTACAGTAGAAGATTACAATAACAAGGGGATGTGGGCTAAATGCACTTTATAGATGAAATATACTTATTAGATTCATGAAATGCCAACATGTATTTAATCAAAATTAGCTTATACTTGCCTTATTTTTAAATTCAAATCACTAATCCTCCTCTTAGCTCAGTTTGAGAAGGAACACCGGATTCTTAACCCTAAAATGACATGCATGTCAGGAATAATTAAAAAGTTGAGTGCATGCTTGAGGCTAAGAGTCTCTTGATTCTATTAATTCTACTAAACCAAAGAACTCTTTGAATGAGTAAGAGATCTTACCAAGAGAACAACTAGGACGCTGTAGGGAGAGCGCAAGCCACCATTTTCTATTTCAATAAGGAAAGAAAGAAGAAGAGGGAAGGGATGAAAAAATGGGTGCTTAAGATCATGCATGCAGGACCCTTCTTGCTCACAGTGACAAAAAGTAAAAAGAAGGGTGAGGGAGAAGCTTGTTGCTACAATTGAAAAGGAGAGGACTCGAAAAGCTTGCTGGCCTCTTTTATACAGAAAAACTTCTGAAGTTTATAAGAAAGCCCATCTAATTTATTATATTTTTAATGGAAGTCAAATGAGGGTCCAACTAATTTAAACGAAGTCGAACGCATTCAAGTCAAGTACAAAGGTTGACGAGTTCAACAAGAAAAATGCGATGATATCAATATGGTACATGTATGACGTAAAACCATAAAATCTAAAATTACGAAAAAGGGCTTTATCTACCTAATTAAGGTTAAACCCGATTCAACTACCTATCCATGACCTGAACTTGACCCACTAGACTCTACAGGACTAGAATGGACTTATTTAAATTAAAACCATATTAATTAACTGGTAATCACAATTAATTACTCGCTAATCAAGCTAAGCTTAGGTCGGAGTGTTACATTCTTCTTCTTCTTCTTCTTCTTTTAAACATTAACTGCTTTTTTAAAGCTTTTTGCTTTGGGGGTCTTTTACCTTCAATGTCATTAGTTCAATTTGATATGGATTGGGAGACGGTATTATGCTATTACATATCGCCACTCTTGTGCATGCTAAAGGTTTATTATTATTATTTTTTCCTTTCTTTATTCTTTTTAAAAGGTATTCCAATCACCTATTCATTTATCCTTGAAGTGTTTTAAAACTATGTTGAAATAAGTTTTTCATTATACATTCGAGATATGGCATGAATGATCTATGGCTTAGGAATGAAGATTCTGCAATGGGCATCTGTTTGATTATGTAAACTCTGGAGTGATTCAAAACACAATTGCTTGTTTTGAAAATGGAAAAGACTTGCTTTTATCACAAATGTATATTATTTAGTTACTTATACTATTTGTCTTGTGTAAGTGTTGTGGAGAGCATGCAAAACTTCCTTTCAAATTTGCAAGGGTTCTATACTTATTTTTTATTCCATTTTCCATGTGAAGAGTTGATCAATTACTCCTGCACTTATACATTTTTATCGTGATATTTCTATTTATCATTATAATTATATAATGTAAGTATAAACTAGGGGCATATGTGTATGTTTATAAATTCCAAACTTTTCTACATTATTATTGTAGATGAAACAATCGCATACAAGATTCAACATTTTCTCTGATGGAGTTTCATTTTTCATTTCAAGATTCTAAGGAAAAGAAAAGGTTGGAAACAATCATATCCTATTATAAGGATTAGCCAAATAAACTATGCCACTTGATTAAAATGTTTGCTATCATTAATTCATTCTTCTCAAGTAGTACAATAAATCTTTAGTATAAAAAATTAGAACATTTTCTTTTCAAAGGTAAAAAACTTTCGAATGGTAAAAAAAATTTGGGACTTTTATGAAAACATTAATACTAACTCCAATTATAAGAAATGATTAAACAAGCACTAGAACATTGAATTAGGGCATTGTACAAGCTAAAAAGCCAATTTCCCCTAGAGCGTTATTGTTAGGTTTAAGAAAAAAAAAAGAATTTTGATTTTTCATTCTTCTTCTCCAGAATGATATTGTTAAGGCATATTTTTTTTAGAAAAAAGAATTTTCAATTTTTCATTCTTCTTCTCCAGAATGATATCATTAGGACCCATTCAAAAAAGAAAAAAAAAAAATTCCTCCGTTGCAATTTTTCCTTTTTCTTACTTGGTGTTTGTTTACTCCCTTTTCTTTGTAGTTCCTAGTTTTATAGCCGATGGAAGAGAGAGAGAGAGAGAGAGAGAGAGAGAGAGAGAGAGAGATGGCTCGTTCCTAACTATGAACAAGAGAAATAAGAATAGATGAACCTATTCTGTTATAAATATCAAAATGCATACAAATAATGTATTTAAAAGTCCTTGTAAGTTGTGCCTGCAACTCCAACAATAAGCAATAATTCTTTACCCATGGGAGTGTATTCTAAATGTAGATCTCTTTTTATAATTGGTGGTGAAAATTGTACATTCCTTTTGGAGCTTGAATATGACCTTGAGAGCAATAATGTATTTGTTATACTTAGAGATTGTAGATTTTGAAAATAAAATGATAAATGAAAATGGAAAAGAGAGAGAGAGAGTGGGAGGATTTGACTGATAGAGAGTAAAAGAGGAGAGCGAAACAAAAATCAGTCTGAAGAAGAAGAGGAAAAAACTTTGAAAAATGAACCCAAATAATATCGTTTGGGGAATGAGATGTTTCTCGTGAAATGAGCCTAATGATATTGAGGGAAAATTGGTCTTTTGATGCGACACTCTAATTCGATGTTTTATAGTTTTCTTAATCAATTTGTGTAATCACGGTTTAGGACTATTTTTTTTTTTTTTGTAAAAATCCCCAAAAACTTTGAAAGGAAAACAAAGGATATTAAAAATTATATATGATATCATTTTATTATTTATTAATTAAGTACATTTTTCAAGTATTTGATTTATATTTTAATATATGATTCCCTAGTTTGTAGCTATAATTAACTAAACTTTTTTCTCTATTTCTTAATCAAATGAGTATGTAATTTTTAATTAATGATCTTCATTGTTTCAATATATAAATTTTAAAATGAAAATGCAAAAAAAAAAAAAAAAAGTGACATCTCTGTACAAGTTGCAATGCTAGTTATACTAAATGAAAGAGGCTGGTTTTAATTGAGAAATCAACCCTTGTTGATTTTGAGTACTATTGATTTTGGGTATGACCCTCTTCACATGAAGAGTCGCTCTTTTTCTCTCTTCTCTTCCCCTGACCAATTTATTTTGAGTCTTTGACTAGTCTGGAAACCGTTTTCTACTTTCATCACTTTCCACCTTAAAAACTGTTTTTAGTACTCTGCATGTTTCCCATGCCTTCCTCTCAATCCTTTTTCAAGAGTAACTTCTGCACACCACTATCTAATAGCTTAAGAAATTCTGTTTTACTTTTATCAATTACATAAATGTTTGTCAATTGTGAATGAAAATCAGTGAACATTTTTTTTATTTTTTATTTTTTTAAAATTTCATTTTTAATGCAATATTTTAAGAATACAATCAATCATGGGATCTATCAAATAGTAGGCCCTCATCATATTGATATTAAATCTCAGGATATATCATTAGAGGGGATGATATTCAATTTTGAACGGTTTGGATTATATTTATCTTCGTCCTACGATGGATTCCTACCATTGGTGGAATTGGGGGAGAGGAGGGGTGAGGTCCTAAAAAGAATTTTCAATAATCGCCCTAAAGTTTTAGGAAATTTTATGGTTATTTATATATGCCCCCCAAAATTTTCAAAATAGTCCCTATACATTTTGAAAACTACATGCACTTTTTTATGTGTCTCTCCCAAGATTTTGTTTTTACATAATGCGCCCCACCCCCCCCAAGAAAAAAAAAAAGAGGAAAAATTCTTGAGTCACCCCTCATTCTTGAATACCTGTAAGTCAATATATAGTAGTGAAATTTGGATATGCAAAATAATCAAAAGGTAGGTAATTCACTCATTGTATTCTTTTATTGACAATTCTAACATATAATAAGACGGATAGCTATTAGAAGTAAATAATGGAACTTATAAATAATAAAATTGGGGGTTTCATAAAGATTGCCTTCATTTGCCCTTATTGTCAATTTAATCTATTCATTTACATAGTCCTAGCTTTTAAATTGAATCTAATCCAAATGAATAATCTAAAGCATTGTACTCAAATAGAAAAGAAAAGAAAAAAATGGCAAATGGATTAAAGAATTCCCCATATCGCTATATTTGAGAATGAAATCAAATGATTTCAAAGAGGAGAAGAAAGAGGAGATAAACTTGCCTTGTAAGGAGAGCCAACGTCTTGTCTAAAGATAACTTGCTATTTTTTTATATATTTATTTTAATTGAAAGATTGTCAAAATATATTAAAGAGATGTTAACTTTGAATCAACAAGTACATATTGTTTAATAACATTCGGTGTAGAATGCCACCAAACCACCATATCAGCTGCATACTTAGCATACATATCTAACTTATGAGCTACAACATTCCCTTTTCTTCCCATATGATGCACTTCAAAGCTGTTAAAATGATTTAATAAGACTTTAATCTCCTCGAACAAAGGGCTTGTTTAGACAAATTAGGAGCAAAAGAATTCAAAGCCTTAACTGTCTATATAGAATCTCCTTCAAGAATAACACAGTTCACCCCGATATGAAAGACCATTTGCCTTCCAATCCTTATTAAAAATTAAATCATCTACATTTATCTTTAACATACCTACCTACCAGCAGAGGTGACCAATGGAAGATCTTCTCCTTTCAAAAATCTCTTGTATGAGAACAAGTAGTTCTAAAGTTCCAAAGCAATGTCATTGCCCCCATCAATAGCTAGCCATGGCTCTAAGATTTCTCCATTATGGATAAATGTATTTCTTTTATACCATAGCCCCCATGCCATCTTGGAGAAAAGCTCCAAATTTTTATTTAGATATCATTCAATTAGATCCCAAAAATATAAGTCAAAACTTTGATGTATAAGTTGATCATAATCTATGCCCCAAAAAGTAATCCCTCCATATATGATACACTTGAGAACAAGAAAGCAAGGCATGCATACAATCTTCAATCTCTGATATACAAAAATCGCACAAGGTAGCAGCAATGATGCGATGCTTAGCAAAATTAGCTTTTGTGGGCAAGATGTCCATACAAGCTCACCATGCAAAAGTCTTAATCTTCTTTGGAACGTGCATATTCCACAACCATATCCAAAATTGTCGCCAAGCCCTTGAATTTGAACTTTCCCCCATGCTCATATTTTTCCGAAGCTGCTGTGCACCACATAGGCATTATTTTGAAAAAATTCTTTGGACTTCTGTTTAGCCCAAATCATATCATCACTCAACATTTGAGGCTCAAAGGGATCTTAAGGATTGCATCGACTTCTTGTGGGAGGAAAACACCTTAACCTTTTGGACAACCCACCACTTTGTGCCCTTGTTAAGGAGCTTTGTCACTACAGCATCTTTATGGAGAATCCTTCTTGGTGGAGTTACTTTATAGGTCATAGGAGTAGTTAACCATTTATCATTCCAAACCTTTATGGACCAGCCATCTCCCACTCTCCATTTACATCCTTCTAATAATTTTTTTTATCTTTAAAAATCCATCTTCAAGCAAAGGATGGATTTCTATGACTAGTTGAAAGAAGCCTCAGGAAGGTATTTTGCCTTAACAACATCAAGATAACTTTCTTTCGAAGAAATAAAAAGACAGTTATATCCCAGGTTTTATTTTAATTTTATTATTTGGTTGTAGCAAAATGTGACAAGGGCTAAAAGTAGAAAAAAGACAAAACTACCTACAAAAAATTTATAAAACCTCATCACATGTGAAATTTTTAAAAAGTTGAGAGTGGTTATCGCCCCTACTTACTCCCATATAGATCCATCCCTACTCCTCAAATATTATTAACCATGATTAAAAGTAAAAGTAGGCATTCAAATAGTTCAAAATCAAGTTCATTTTCACATAATGGCAAATATCTAATGGTTGGACAATTTTTTTCCATGAGAATTTCGTGCTGGATTTCGGATGGCTGCCTTTAATTAGGTCTCGTTTTTGTAGATGGTGGGAATTAAAAATCCTACACTATCCGCTCATTGGGTTGGTGCAAGTGAAAACATTTTAGATGTATAGCATTTGTTCGTTTACATTCAATTACTTAAGAGTTGAATTCATAGAAATTCATGTTCAAATGAGCTCTGCCAAATGATTATTAAAGGGAAATGGAATGAAGGATTTGAAAAGAGTGGTAAAGGACATAAGGTAGCGATGTAGATGAGACCTTGGCTATCGTAGAATTTGAATTACTAAGGTAATGAGTCACTATTCATTTTCATCTTCTTAAAATTCAATTTCCATTTATTTGATTGTCAACTTTTACATTTAACTTTGTTCTTCATTTTAAACCACTTGTGGCTGAATTTATATGTATTCTATTCAAATGAATAGGCCCTTTTTGAAAGGATGAACACTAGCTAGTAGGTGTTCTCCTTCTTCTCTTCTTAACGGTTAGTTTGAGAAAAGAATATCTCAAGACTCATCACAACCATGGAATACAAACACAAGTGAATGAACATAAAACCTTATTGATCATAGTATCAACATGCATTACAAGATTCTTCTTAAATAGCAAGATCCACATACCATGTAAATGCCCACTACTCCGTTGTAGCAAATATTGTAAATGGCCACTTACCTAAGTTTCCAATACATAAAATGCAATAAATGGCCACTATAATGACCACTGCCTATTGTAACTTTAATCCACTAAAGTGAGGTGATTGCCCAATTTAAAGATGCAATTACATGCATGGGAAAACAAACGGTCACACACTAACTAGACTTACTAAAATGCATTTTATGAGAAAATATTATGCAATTTATTTTTTGCATTACTCCAACACACCACCGTAATGGAAAATCTTTTACTCCAATAATTCTCTAAAATATGTAGACTTTGCAAACAGTGGTGGCTTTATGAAAATTTTGGTAACTTGCTCATCAGTGTCGTAATATGACATTTGAATGCATCCTTTTGCCACCTAACATTGAATGAAATGATATTGGGACTCTATCTATCTTGTACGACTGTGATTCATTGGATTCTTTGTCATTGCAATTGTTGACTGATTATCACAATATTGAATTGTTGTTGCATGTTTTTTACTTGTTGCATGTGTTCCAAAATCCTTCTTACCCAAATAGCTTGGCAAATTGCAGTTGTAGCTGCAATGTATTCCGGTTTTGAAAATGACAAGCCTACGGACTGTTTTTTCTTTGAACACCATAAAATTTCTCCAGATCAAAAAGTGAAGACGTAGCCTGAAGTGCTTTTAATAATCATCAATAGAACCTATCCAATCACTATCAGGAAAACCACATAATTCATGATTTTTAGTATTAGTGTAGCAAATACCATAGGATCTAGTTCCCTTTAGGTATCTTAACACTCTTTTAGCAGCACCATAATAAATCCTACTTAGGCTTTCCATAACCTTGGTAACAAACTTGTTGCTTGCATGATGTCAGGTTTGGTGTGTGTGAGATATAACATCTTCCAACCGAACTTTGATAAACATGATAGTCAACCCTTTTTGCCCCATCATTGAGATTGAATCATTGGGTTATATTCATCAGAGTTCTCATCACATTACAATTTGACATTCAAAATTTTTCAAGAAGATCAATCATATATTTTTGAGGATTTTACCAAAAACATCATATAAAAGGATCTTCAAACCAAAAAACTCACCTTAGGTGTGGGTGCTTCAGAGTGGTCACGTGTGACCACTTTGGCGATTTTTTTTCATTTAATTGGGAAGCATCGAACTCGCCACTGGTGTAACATCGAACTCGCCACTGGTGTAAGATAGTTCGATGCTCCCTTGTTACCCTTAAACTTTAAAAAGCCCCACGTCTTTCTTGAGATAGGGGTAAAAACCTATAGCGAGTTTGATGTTGCCCTCTTTCTTAAAAACTCAAAAGTTCTATGTTCTTCTTTGCAAGGACTTTAGCTACCCTTTCCGTGTGTTTTTTTTTTTTTTGGCTCTTCAATTCCGGCGACGGAAAGGTCATTGATCAACCTAGAAACTCTCGACCACAAGTTCCATCATCATCTTCTTCATAGCCCAGACACCACCTCCTTTGCAACACCTTTTCAACTGGACTATGTACCAAATCAAACCACATGCCCCGTGTGCTCATCAGCCATCACCCATCTTCTTTGGTCTTTATGTCATGGATTCGAGACTGCAACATCCATCTTCAAAACCCAGTGCCCTTCATCACCATGCATGTAACTCATGACCGTGTCCCACTCTCATGAAGTCAGCATTTGGTTTTGATATTTTTGAATGCACCTAGGTTCATCTTTGCACATACATGCCTCACATGCCATCACCTTCATCCATGTAATCTCATCATGCCCTGATCACCACACCAGACATAGCCCATCACATAGCCACATAATGAGACCACTTTGATCCATTATCATCTTGAGGTCAAAACTGAAATGGACCCCATCATTAGACTCGAAGATCTTCACCCATTAGCAGACACCATCGACTATCCGAACCCATCTGTTGATCATCGTTGTCTTCCCCATTGCAATGCAATCCATGAAAGGGTTTGTTTGTTGTAGGGATTGAAGAAAAAAAAACTCACTAAAAAGGTTGTTGAAGTCATTGCCATCACCACCTTGCAAGTCGTCATCGCCGGAGAATCTCTCGAGGTCGCTGCCTTTTTTGTCACCATCAGCCATCGCTTCCAGACCCGGATAGGTGAAGAAAAAGGAGAACCAGTGCAAGGCTTGAAGCCAAAACCCAACTAATTATTGACTCGCTCGTGTTGAATTCGACCCTTATCCATTTTAATGAGAGTCAAATTCGATGCTCACCTTTAGATGTAAAAAAAAAAAAATACTAGAGTAGTCACCAGGTGACCACTTCAATGCACCCACACCTAGTTGAACTTTTTTGTTTTGTGGTCCCCTTAAATGATTTGTTTGGTAAAATCCTTTATGTTTTTTATGTTAGATAATTAAAATTTCCTTCATCACTTTGCTTCATTTTCAATCCAAGAAAATAATTCATCTTTCCAAAATCATTCATCTCAAATTCTTTAACCATACTTTCTTTAAACTCATCCATCAATGATACATTATTTTCGGTAGATATCAAATCATCAACATACAAATAAACAATGGGTACCTCCGCTTGGTTTGATTTATAAGGTCGGCTCACTTGCACTTCTTGGAAACCCATTTTGAGTAAAGTGCCTATCAATTTTGTCATACGAAGCCCCTGGATCTTGTTTGAGGCTGTAAAGAGCTTTATACAATGTAAACCTTCTTTGCTTTATCAACAATCTCATAACCTTGTGGCTGCTGTGCATACTTTTACTCATCCAAAAAACATTTAAAAATGTAAAGTTAACATTAAATTAGGAAACACCCCACTTATGATGAGCGGTTGTGGCTAACACAATTCTAATTGTGTCAAATTGAGCAACAGGAGCATTAGTTTCTGAAAAATCAATACCTTCTCTTTGCATGTATCACTTAGTTACAATTCTTACCCTGAATTTTTGCATTGAGCCATCATAGTTAAATTTTGTTTTATAAATACATTTCAAATGAACAACTTCCTTCCCCTTAGGTAAATCAACAATATCCCAAGTTTGATTTTTCTCTAGTGCCATAATTTCATTATCCATGGCGCCACACCACTTGTTATATTGCACAGCTTCTTCAAATCGACTTGGTCCAACAAATTGGGCTAATTGACACCTTTCATATGTTTCTTGTAATAGTTTCACCTTTCTTAGTGGGGATTTCAAAGAAAATGAAGAACTTGTAGGTGTCGAAAATGTACTTGGTGCATGATTGTCCTCCAATGAACTCTCTTCCTCTTCAAATAAAAAATGGAATTTGATATGACTCATTCCATTTCCATGCATCTTGCTCATCAAATATCACATCACGACTAATAATAAGCTTTTTTTTTCTTTAAGAGGATGAAATAATCAATACCCCTTAGACTCAACAGTATAGCCCAAAAAAACACATTTAGCATTATTATTATCAAGTTTCCACCTTTTTTCTGTTGTAACATGTGCAAAAGCAGTTGAACCAACATATGTTGAGATGCTTTACTTGGACTTCCAACAAATCCTGGCTTCGTTATGAGTTACGTATTTTGAGGATGAGGATGTACTCCAATTAAGTATGTAGGTTGTTGTATCTACTGTTTCAACCCAAAAATAAAGAGGTAGTCATTTTCTTTAAGCATGCTTTTCGCATTTTCCACAAGACTCCTATTTTTCTCCTCTGCCACCCCATTCTATTGGTAGTCAATTGCGTACCGATACCATTTTCTTCACAAAAGGCATTGCGAGATAAATTCACGGACACTTTCAGTATGCAGAGGTTTCTAAAATACCCACTTTGTTTTTCAACGTAATTCTTAAAATTCTTAAAAACATAGAATGCATGAGAATTTTTCTTGACAAAGTACACCAATGTCATCCTTGTGTAGTCATCAACAAAAATAACAAAAATATTTATTGTTAAGTGAGAGAGTTTGCATTGGACCACACACATTTGTATGCACCAACTCAATAGGATTACAAGACAAAACTCCATCCATTGTTTTAATAATAGAGTACCTGTAAAAAGCAGAGTGTCCTCATCTAACTAAGGATCGAGATCTTCAACCAAATGGACCATGAAGTCCCAATTTGGAGAACAAGACTGAAGAAGCATCTGCCGCACCATACCCATATGATATGGGGTGACTAAGAACCCTTCTGGGAAACTCAGCCACAAATTGAATGGCAGAGGGGTTATTCCACTTGGTGAAAAGGTGTTCATGAACTTTTCTTTGGAAATGCATCCCGATAATGTTATCCAAGTATGTAGCTTTCACAAATTTTGTCCACATGCAAATAAAAGGCAAACCATTCACCATTTTTTGTTTAGACTAAAGCTTCAAAAATTTAGACTAAAACTCCAAAATTTTGAAGCTGTGATGCCAAAGCCAGTTTTCATCCAACAAGGATTCTTCCAAAGCATGTTTCTTATTATCATTAAGACTAAGAGAAAAAAATTTATTTTTCACCATAGGAATTTCAACAGATAAAATTTTCTTAATCCTATCTTCAAATACATAGCATTTCAAATCTTCAAAATGAGAGAATACCAATCTACCCTATATTATCTCATACGCACTAAGCAAGCTTGTATCCAAATCAGGAACATAAAATACTTTTTTTATTGACCCAAACCAGAGGAATTTACCTTCACAATACATTTGCCATGTGCTTCATGAATACTTTCACCTGCCATTTTCACCTTGCTCCTATCAGATTTATCCAGACTAATAAAAGCAACCAAATTCCCTGTCATATGGTTATTGCAGCCACCATCCATCTAGCAAACATGTTTAGGACATTCATGGGTTGAATAGCATGCAAGAAATCATGTTATTTTCATCTTTTCCTTTTTTTTAACAAAATTTGTATGTCTTTCTTTGAGCCAGAAAAACCTCTCAATTTGACCCTTTTTTTTCAGTAGTAGCATTGGGGGGACTTTCTATTTTCATTTTTCTCATTTGACTCATTATTTTACCTTCACAACTTCTTTAAGTGTTGCTAATAGATCTACTATCCCTTCCTCTTCTTGTCTTAGAATGTCCACCATGTCCTATAGGGGTTGAATTTGTACTACTTGATTCACTCTTACTTCCATTGTCTTTCGTTTTAGACAAATTCATCTTAGTATGAAATGCACTTTCTACAAAATTTTCTTAGGATCTATTCAATCTTTCCTCATGCATTGAAAAAATCCCATAATTCATCAACAAAAAGAAGGGTAAAATCCTTAGACTCTTCAATTGTAGCAACACATTGGTTAAATTTTGTTGGAAAAGTCCGTAGGATTTTTTCTACCACCCATTGATCAAATAAGTTTCCACCATAGGCTCTTATCTGAATCACAATTTCTAAAACACTAGAAAAATAATTATGCACAGTCTCACTTTCTTTCGTATACCGTAATTCAAATTTTCCAGCGAAGTATTTAGAGTTTGATTGTCAATACCTTGGCACTACCTTGATATGTGTAACACACCGGCTCAGCTTAATCCGGTTTAACGATTAATTAATGAGGTGTCAGTACTATTTATAGTGACTTTACGTTAAGCTTGTGGTTTTATTCTTTTGAGATTCATTTTTGGTCATAGAAAAGGAGTTGAGTTGAGTTAACCTTGGTTTGAGTAGTTTTGAGCCCTTTTTCGTAATTTTTGATTTTGTACGAGTTCTTCATGCATGCATCATCTTGATGTCAACACACGTATTTCGTTGAGCTCGTCAACTTCCGTAACTGGCTCGAATGCAAACAAGGTCGTTTGTTTCCGTTGGACCATTAATTGACTTGAACTGTAATTCTCCCGAAGCACTGGACTTTTATATAAAAGTGGCAATCCTTATCTTATATAAGGAGTCCACCGACTTTTCCTCTCTCATTTTCTTCTCCTCTTCACGCCAGGTCTCTCTCTCTCTCTCTCGTTCTCTTCTCTTGTTCTCCCTGCTCTCCATCTTTTTTTCTTGTCCTTCTTCTTCCTTGTGATCAACGTAGAGCAAAAAGGGAAAAAGTCTTATACACTGATCGTGTGCCTTCTCGTTGGGTTCGCTGGTATCTTTTCTACCCGATGTCTCTCTCTCGTCTTCGCTTTCTTCTTTCTTGTGTCCTCGCCATGGACGAGACCCTCGCCCATTTTCACGATTCATTTAAGGTGAGTAGTTGACTCACGATCTCCGTTCTTTGTGTAGACTATGATTGCACCACCTGCATCGGTTTTCTTTTGCTTATTCTTGACATGCATGGTTTTAGGATTGCATCTCCGGGATCGTTTGGGCCTAAGAACAGCTAAATTAAGGAAAGAGCATGTTTAAGGCAAGTATAAGCACAGTACGGATGAACACAAGTTGATACACATTGATTGTTCTGTTCTTCTATTCTTTCTTGTAAGTGTGTGGTGATTGATAGCCCTTTTGTCTTGTATGACCTTAATACATGTCGTTTTCGTCAATGGAAATCATAGTAATACAATGATTCTGTTCTGTACAGAACTCTGTAGTTCGACCGATCGGGACTGGGGCCCGACTGATCGAACACCCCCAGAACCGAAATTCGACCGATCGGCCTTCAGAGCTGATCGGTCGGCTCTGATGCATTTCTGCTCCGAGAGAATTAGGGTTCAACTGAATCCTATGCTTACTCATTTTCCTTCTTTTGTTCCTGTAACACCATAGGACTTTTTATGCCAGCTCTAGGTTCATGATGAGATCATATAAGGCCTCCCCCATGGACTGCTTAATCATATACCTTGTCCAACGGATTATCTTAAATGCATGAATGGTTTTGTGGGCTGTGACGCTTTCATGTGAGTTGTCCAATTGTTAAGTACCTCCCCATGGGTGTTGGTTTAAGAGACTTCAATACACGTTTATTGATACAGTGCAACACTCCCAAATGAACAACTGTGTATCGAATAATTTAAAACTACATCATCATGCACGGTCAGTAATAATAGATAACTAAGATAAGGTTGGTAGTAAAAGATCAGGATTCCTGCAATAATCCGAATTGCACTGCATATTGACTTCAGGTTTGCCCTCTTATTCATATGGTACGTGTTTTGCGCTGGGGCAACGATTGAATAATCCATGAGGGCTCTGTTCATGGTAAATCCTGAGCGGAAACAATTGCCTTCCATGCCTTTTGTCTTGTTCCTCGTTCGACTTATAATTGTTTAATTGTGACTTGTAATGGTATTAATCCAAAGTGATGCATGTACTGTATTGCTTGACCGTGCCTTGACCTGTACTGTATTGAATTGCACAAAATTACATTGGTTGATTGATTGATTGATATTGATTGACGTGCATCATACCACATGACTAATTTATTAGTCTGGCTCTACTCAGCCTCAGCCTCAGGATACCTGACGGGGTTGACTTTAGCATAGACTGTTATTGCCTCTGCAGAGTGTTACTGTCCTGGGATTCCGGACCCCGAGAACCAGAGACCCATTCGTACTCTGCACCGATTGTAAGGCCTCGAATCCCACTAACCTTAATTTACGTTAACTAAGCTCGATTTATACTGATTGAACTTTATTAAGGCTAATTTAATTCAGAATTATTGGGTTTGGGTCTTGGATAAGTAGTTGGACAGAGTCGGACCTTACTTCGGTAGTTGAGGGCCTTTTTGTAAATTTTCCTTATTTCTTATGGACACCGCGTCCATTGCCTTGCGTGTAATTCTTCACGTAGACCGTCTCTCGTGTTGGGTTCGACTCGATCTGGACTCATTTTGGGCCAACTTTTGGCCACGTGACCTATTTCGTAAATATCCCTAAAACTATAGGTTTGCATGCAAGGGAAGAAAATCTTTTTAAACGAAAAGAACCCAACGTTCTTTCTCCTTTCTTCCTCTTCATCTTCACGTAGCTGTTGTAGTGCTCTTCCTCTCTTTCCACTACTTCCTCCATCTTTCAGATTTGAGGAGCTATTAGGCTAAGGAGAGCTTGCATGTAATGGTGGGGAGTCTTCTCCTTCCTCTTCCCCTTCCTTGTGCGTTTTCTTCTCTTTGAGTGCTCCGTTCTTCAAGACACAACTCACTAAGGTGAGGGCTTTAATTCCTTTCCATGTATTGAGGTTTGTTAGAGCCTAGGAGACTCAACTACAGAACATGCATGTGAATCTAAACCCCATGTTCAACGTTTCATGTTACTTGTAGAGAACCCATCTCAGTTGGAGGCCTTTCCCTAACCACACAGTAAGAGAGAGAGTTGGAAAGGGGTTAACACTGTTAAGAGGCAAGTATTGAGTTGTGTGTACTGCATGCATGATTAAGTATGGATGATTGAGCTAGTTACCTGCATTTTCTCAATTTCAGTCATCTTCATTGTTTTAATTGATGTAAATGTGGCCCGGAATGAATTGCAAGGTAAACATGCATTAGAAGGGTGTATAGGTATTAAACACCTTCAAGACAATGTTATTGAGCCATAGAAGTACCTCACTTATTCATGTTCTGTGTTGAATTGCATGGAAACCGAGCTACAGAAATGATTTAGATTTTCTAAAGTTTAGGCGAAGCTACGGCTAAGCCGTGAGCATGTATGGCTCAAAGTTCAGAGAGCAACAAAACTGGTTTTTGTGCTACGGCTCACCCACGGCTGCACCATACAATGATCTATGGCTAAGCCGTGGCCAGCCCGTGCCCAAGCCGTAAGCTTTCCTACGGCGAGCTTTCCAGAGAGCTCCAGAAACCTATTCTCTTCTACGATTTGCATACGGTTGCACTGTGTAATGCCTTACGGCTAAGCCGTAACTCGACCGTAACCCAGCTGTAGGCTTAGCATGGCTAAGCCGTAGGCTAATATACGGCTAAGCCGTAAATGCGTATGTACTGTTGGAGGAAATCTGAGTTACTCGGTTAAGCCGTAGCATTGCATACGGCTAAGTCGTATGAACACAGTGAATTTAAGATGTTAAGAATTCTTCATTGATTTGGTAGGGCCTTAGTATTGGCACCTTCTTACCTCTACATGGGCCCAACTGTAAGGACACATTAAGAGGATAAATGAATTCCGGATGATTCCCCAAGGTCAAGTCATGGATGTTGCCATAAGAAGGGGTGTTCTTTACGCACACAAGGCAATACCAAGAAGTGGTAACACAATGACACCGGACGTTTTATGAGTACATCGTGTTGAATGCCCTTGGGGATCATGGGATACTTACTCAATCTAAGTGCATTCATATTGTTCTGATATATTACCTTCGACATGATTTGTTATCGGATTTACTTCCTCTAGTAAACCCTGAGGCAATTCAGACCTGAGCTTCTAATGAGTGCGTGTCTGACAAGCCAGAGCTTCTACTGAGTATGTGCTTGCTTGCTAAGGGTATAGCCGAGGTTCGGGCCCTTGTAGCCCATGTACATGTGTTTCGTTGGTTATTCATTTCTCCCATGATTAACTACTCCTTATGTATGTTATGACTAGAATGATTGATTCCGAGTCGGCACCACTTAGCTTGTGCCTTTTGGTTATATGTATGACACCACTGCAGTAGGTTTACGGAGGAGTAGTCGGCGCTCCTCGGGAAGCTAGCTTGATCCCCTAGCGACCCATATAAGATATGTATGCTCCTTTTTGGGAGAATAGAGCCCCGTGGCTGCCAATCAGTATGTATGATGTTTTAATCATAATTCCTCGTTCCTTGCCACTCATGCATTATATGTTTAGCACGTCATCATTGTTCTCTTAAATCAGTGCATACTGTTAAGTACTTTTGATATATATTATGTTATACTTGTTCCATATGCCTCAGTACTTGCTTAACCGTTGTGTTAACAGTGTTACCCTTGGTATTGCAAGTGCCGAACCCGATCCCAACGCTAGTGTTGACGCGGCCCTGGAGAGTACCCCAACGGTACTTCGGGGTATAGAGGACTGGAAGGATGGCGATGTCTTTTATTAGCCATCCTACGGAGTGCGTGACTTTGGGAGATACTACAGTCACCTTTGGTCTGTGTTAGGGAAACACAAATGGGACTTTATGTAACTAACTCCTCTAAGTAAATGTTAAATGGCATGAAATGTAATTGGACTTAAGCACTGTTATATATATATACTTATGATTGATAAAAGATATGTGCATTAACTTGCTCCTGATAATTACTGAGCATTTCGCAGGATTTCGCTTATGATAAGTTATGTTTGTATGTGTGCCAGCCTACATCACATGTTCCTGTGGAATCTCCCTTGTAGGAGTTCGTGCATAATTCTTTAAGGCGCAAATTTCTACTGGATTACGTATCCACGCCCTGGGGGCCCACTCAAATCCCCAAATTCCCAGGATCGGGGCGTGACACCGGTCGATGGTATTCTCGTACTGATTTCTCTCAATTGGGAGAATATGGCAAATGTAGTGCCACCTAGCCAGTTTATCTATTTTATGATTCTTACAGCATGTTTCTTGATATGCACGACTTGCCTAGTATATGAACATGATCTCTATGCATTATTAATTGTTAACTGTTAATTGTTTTGCTAGACACAACGCGTGTTAACTTATTGGAGCTTATGCTTTGCTGAGTCGTCGTACTCATTGGTTGTTCTTGATGTTGCATGCCCAGATTCCTCTACCGACCCCTCGTCGGTCAACCAGACTTCAGTAGAGATCCGGGAGACCCAGTCAGGGCTAGAGGAGTGGTCTTGATCACTCCCACGGAGAGCAGCTTGTTATTGCATCCATCTATTACCTTTCCTTTTGTTTTGTTTCTTGTACATCTCATCTTGTAGTGGTCTCTAAGGAGCTATCTCTTCATTTTGTATTGTACATTTTGTAATTATTGTTCTCTTGTTGATCCTATGTTGGTATGTCTCCTATTTATTTTCCTTGCTTGCTATGATACGTACAGCTTCCGCGTACACTTAGTTTGCACGTGTGAACATCTCTTGTGTGCGTTTACTTAGACCAGGTCGAAGTATACGTGTACGGGAGTACGTGTGTCATTGGTTAGGTCTTAACTAACCCCCGATTTCTGGGGTTGGGTTGTGACGATATGCTTGTCGCAATATACCTCATGCCTCTTTTGATTTTGTGGCTACTGAAATTCGCAGAAAAATTGACTCATCCGTGGCTTGTTGAATGAAAAGGAGAGCCTTGGAATCTCTCTTGATGGTGTCCTTGAGGTTTTTAGTAGAAGTCCCAGCTTCATCATAGTCTTTCTATACCAATTCCCATAGATCTTGAGATCTAAACAGAGTCTTCATCTTTGTGCTCCAAGAATCATAATCAACACCTTTGAAGAAAGGAATGCATGTTTGTGATAGACTCACTGCTCCACTATTATTAGCCATTGTGGGTTGGGCCATGGTGCTAGATTCTCCAACCGGGCTCTAATACCACTTTGAAAGGATGAACACTAGTTGGTGGGTGTTCTCTTTCTTTTCTTCTCAACGGTTAGTTTGAGAAAATGATATCTCAAAACTCATCATAACTGCATAACACAAACACAAGTGGATGAACATGAAATCTTATTGATCACACTATCAACATGCATTACAAGATTCTTCTTAAATGCCCACTACTCCATTGTAGTAAATATTGTTAATGCCCACTTACCCGTGTGTAAGTTTCATATACATAAAATGCTCTAAATGACCACTACAATGACCACTACCTACTATAACTTCAGTCCACTAAAGTGAGGTGATTGCCCACTATAAATATACAATTAAATACATGAAAAAACAAAGGATCACACACTAACTAGACCTCTTATTATTATGCATTTTATTATTGTTTGCATTACATTTGCTCATATATCAGCCACAGTTTCTCTAACGATCCCCCATTCAAATTAATGGGCAGTGGAGTCAGAACTTCCTCGCCACGTCTTGTGAGAGAAGATTTACACAGGCAAGTGGCAGTTCTCGTTTTAAAAGCTTCGCATTCTAACCTCTCTAGCTGCTTCTCCTGACGTGTCCCGTACGTTCTATTGGGCATTTGAGTTCCCTAAGCCCCACTCGACTCCATACAACTGATAGATGCAAAATCTAGCCCTACATTCCTCAAGCCATTATAAATTATATAATTCATAGTAAGTTGGACTAAGCCCTTGAAGCATATATACAACAACATTACAAGGTATCCAAGAGATATGGCATTGAATATGAAATTCGTCAGTCTTATTATCCTTAAACTCCAAAATAATACAAAAGTTAGAGAGAGAGAGAGAGAGAGAGAGAGAGAGAGAGAGAGAGCGCTATAAGAAGATCCTTCTTTTGAGTAGAACACAAGCAAAATAAAAGGCAGCAAATCCACCTTTATTTTTCTCCCCTCTCAAGCAAGAACATATGCAAAACACACAACAGGCTCCCAAGGAAATGTTTAACCAGTCACACTAAAAAAAAACTGCCAATGTTAAAATAAATGTCTAGATGTCACACCCACATGATCACATCTTTATGAACTGCAACAATAGGATAAAGGGATTATGATGGAATCATGTGTAAAGCAGAGCTGCCTCTTGATGTTTTTCACTTTATTGCCGGCCTTCTTTGGTCCCTTTTCTCTTTTAGGACTTCTCAAGATGTTGAAGCTGGCTATATCAATCCCAACTCCATGCTGGTGGTTTTGGGTTGATTTATCCTCTTCAAGCGTTTGTAGAGGAGAGGTTTGGGCTCTGTACCTAAGAGAAAGCCAGTACATGCCATGAAGCACAGAAAAAACTGCATGAAGTTATTGGCTGTTGTGGTATATGTTTCTATTGCAGCATCTCTATTCATCCATTGTGGTAAGTTTATATGGTAGGACCCTTTCGTTTCTATCAGCTTTGTTTGTAGAGATTTCTGAAAACTACTGACAACATTCTGAGATTTACACTTCAATTTTTGGTTCATTCACTTGTTATTTACATAGTTTCTATGTACAAGAATCATGTATACTACATATTTGCAAGGAATTTGTTTTCTCATGTAAATTGAGAGAGAGAGAGAGAGAGAGAGAGAGAGAGAGAGAGAGATGCACTAAAAGGTTTTTTTTTTTTTTTTGTTTAAGTTTACTGATATACAATTGCATGGTTGCACTAAGAGTACCTTTGTAATTCTATTGACCGGACCATCGGATACATCAATGGGGCAGCAAGTGGTCAATTGCCCTGGTCCAGACCTCTTTTGGATGGATTTAGACTGGGTTTTGGGACAGGGTTCGGTTATCGGGAATGTATACTGGTTAGATATCAAAATATATTGTGCTGGACCAATTTATACTCAAAAGGCTCAAATATTGTGTCGGGAAAGAAGAATAACCAACGAGCTACTCTTCAAGGCAAAAGGCTGAGGATAGGATGTTTAAGTTTCACATTAAAAGACAAAAAAATCATTCACCACTAACAGTGGGGAATAAAATTGGAATTATTATTCACTCTCAATGTAATGTGTCCCATGACAAGGGATTCTATCTTTATATATAGCTAATTTATTTTGTAACTAGGGAAACAATTCTAATTTAATCCTAATGAAGACTTCTGACTCAATTATAATAACAATTTCTAAAAGTAAGAGAATTCTAGTAATCTTGAAATCCTAGAAAACTAAAATCATAGAATAATTGTAACCGTGAACTCTTCACTAAGTTGGGCCTTATTGGATTAGGCCTGTGGGTATAAACATTCAGTCAACGCACATTATTTTCGCCTACATCTCCCACTTAGAAGGATTGCCTAGTAATCTAACAAAAGTATTTTAACCTTATTACCAAAGATCTAGCCTGAGTGAACTTCTAGGTCCTACATCTGGTTTTGGCTAACTGCATGGCCATGTTTCTAGTAACTTAGTTAAGGGGCTGGGACCCGTATATAAATACGGGTACACACCAACACTAACTCATACATGCAAGATAATGAAGATTCGCATATATGAGGAAACATATACAACTTGCACATGCGAGAGACACACACACACGAGATAAAGGTACCACACATATGAGGGATTCACCCAACTTACACATGCAAGGAAATGAAGATTCGCATGTGTAAGAAAAAACCACAAAACTCACATATATGAAGTGATAAAACTCACATATGAGCCCCCCGCTAAGAACCAATACTCCTTACTATTATGATAAGGAGCTGTTCTTGCATGACATGGTTAGTAAAACATCTGGAATTGAATATTCCTTCACGCACCCAGATGGGTCTCACATATCTACAAATATAACTGGGCCTTATCTATTGGTTGGAAACTGGGCTGGAGACACAGACTCGCGGACAGTGTCTTGGCCTCATAAGCCCAAAAAGTAAATGGACTGGGCTTAGGCCACCATCTGAATGGCCCGGCCTGGCCCAATTGCAATCTTGGATAAACAATCTTGTTTTTATATATTTTCTTTCAAGCAAAAGACCATTTCAATATATTTACCAAGTATTTCAAATTCTCCATCTTCTGTACTGAGCATAACAGTGTCTTTTGAACAGATGCTAGAATACCAAGGTATTCTAAGGTCAAACACCACCATCGAGACACCAGACTAGCAACGAGTTTAACCATCATAGTCCCAAACAAGTTGAAAGCTTTTAAGCATTTGGACCTCAATAATCCCTCCTTAGATGACTACAATGCAAATGCCCCAAAATCATTGCCTTCTTTTGATGATGCCATGGGGTCTCTCCCTCCATCTTACTTGTCCCAAAATACACCTCCCTATTGTGTATATCCTCCCTTTACTCCATTGCCACCTTCCACTACTGTACCAACTCCTATAGTCTATGCGCAACCTCCACCTCCATCCTCAGTTTTAACTCCCTCTTTGCCATTCCAAAGCCCACCTCCAGGCATCATTCCTAATCCACCCGTATATTCCCCAACCCCACCAGTATATGTACCTAGCCCACCAACTTTTGAGCCCACCCCACCAGGCTTTGAGCCCACACCACCAGGATTCGAGCCCAGTCCACCAGGTTTTGGGCCCAGTCCACCAGGTTTTGAACCAAGCCCACCAGAGTACATACCTGGCCCACCTCAATTTGAGCCAAGTCCACCCGAGTATATACCTAGCCCACCAGAGTTCATTCCTACTCCATCAGTGTTTCTACCACCAATAGTGTTTCCCCCACCGGCAGTGCCGCCGCCTCGATACTCAGGGCCGGGAATTCCACTGTGGTGTGTGGCAAAGCCCACCGTTCCGGATCCTATCATTCAAGAAGCTATGAATTATGCATGTGGGTCTGGGGCTGATTGCGAGTCGATTCAACCAGATGGGTCATGTTACAACCCTGATAAGTTGATCTCGCATGCATCGTATGCTTTCAATAGCTACTGGCAGAGGACAAAAGCTGCCGGTGCGACGTGTGATTTCGGAGGGACGGCCATTTTGATCACCAAAGATCCAAGTAAGTTCAATGTTCACATAACTAATTGGCATTTTACGTGGGTTGTTTCCATCTGATGTGATTGGGTGTGACCTATAGATGATTCAAGGCCAAATTCTTTGCTGAAAATCAATGTCATATTTGACAAGCAAATCCTAAGAGAAGTTACTCGCTTTTCAAGATATCATGAAAAAACCTACATTTGACAATTGTAAGTTCATTAGGATGTGGGCCACATGAGATCCTCATTTGTGAGGATTTCATGTGAGGCGGCTATTGTGAAATTTTATTTTCACATGGGGGGCGATAAAAAAAAGCATTTATCGTCAAAAGTGGGAAAACTGAATCGTCCTGTGCTTTGGTCTTTGTACATCATCTTCTCCCTTCCTTCAGGATCTCTAACCCTCATTGCATCCAGATGCAAATGTCAGATGCCCAGGGAGGAGATAGTTCTCTGGTAGTCTGATCTACTTAATGAGTAAAATTGAAATCAAAATTCACTTGTTCTGTTTGGATTCTCGAAAAAAAACCAATCTTACAACCTTTCAACCCGTACTCAATCATGCACCAGGTTGAGTATAAAGCAAAATCACAGATCACATGAAAGTTGCGAAGGCTTTAACTTTACGTGATAAAAGTTAGATAAGCTGCAAAGTTGACGCACTAATCTCGACGAAGAAAAAATATATACCAGATTTTCGTTTCTTTACATATTTTTAGGTAATTAACGAATAAACCTAATTTATCTAATTTTTTTAATAAAAGGATTAGCGGGTGTGGATTTGCTCCCTACATCTTATGTTTGAAATCACCCCAGATTTGCTTGGTGTCATGGCCTGAACTACATAGAATCTAAGGGGGAACATGGCCCCCCCAAAAATTTCAAAAACCCCGCTACTATTATGTGAAATTTTAATCTTTCAATATAGACCTCCAAAAAATTTAGAAAAGACATCCTATTTCTATGGAAAATTTTAATTCTTTTCCTATATTGGTCCCCCAAGAATATCTATTTTATAGCAGGCCCCCCAAGCCAATTTTTTAGTTCCGCCCGTGCTCGGTGCACATTTGTTTGGGTGTTTAGCGGGTACCGTTCAATGGATTAATCCTATTCAATCAAAGATCTCGGGCATGCTCACGTCATTAAAAAATGAAAAAAAAAACTATCTAAAATAAGATAACACAAAAATGATATCTACTTGTAACTCTGCTCTCCTAGGCACTACTAGAAAGTTTAAGGTCATTCCGATATTAGAAACATGAAATTGGACATCATTAGAAAGACGAAAATGAAATTACAACTAGACCAACGTGGGCCCTGGCTTCCTATCACTTGATTAGAGTTGGGCTCCAGCGGGCCCCATCTATAAGGGGCTGCATCATGTGCCCTGTTTCCATTAGATGAATGGAAGATAGTGCGAGTCTCACATTGAAATTTGATGAACTCTCATGGGGACCTTCCTTTTGTACCAAGAAAAGTATAGATGGGACCAAATGATTGGATACAAGGCCTAAAAGACAACAGAGCAAAACTTTTACGATGATGGACCCAACTCAGATCTGAATCATTGTACTTGTAGTAATATTATATTCCATGAACAAGAATATTATTCTAAATCTAGGGTTTATTGAAATTATGTATTAGGAAAATGACACATACATATACATATATTTATATATAAGAGTTATTAAAGTAAACATTCGATAGAATACATAGTAAATATGAGCTAAATCCTTCAATAAATTAAACTTCTTCAAATATACTTTATAAAACTCAATTTTGAATAATTCTCTTCTTCCACAAACTTTTTCTTTCTTTTTTTAATCTGAATAATTTTGAATAATTTACTTCTTCCAGGCTAGTTTTTATTTATATTTATTTTTTTCTTTTTACTTTTCTTTAAATTAAGGATTAGAAAATGTCAAAACTTCATTTTATTTATCATTCCTCATCAATCTCACAAAAATTTAGATAAATTCTTATATTCCAAAATACATATATGTGCCTCCATCCCTTTATTGATGTCACTTATTTTTATTATTTTAATTTTATTATTATTGATTCTTTTTGTTCTCCGTAAAATACTCATATACAAACCCTACCAAAGTCCCTAATCACTATTAGCAATGCTACCAAAGATTGATCTCTAGTTATCTTTGTGGAAGGAAGGTGCCTCACCATTGAGACACCGCTTATTTTAACAAAATCATGTTTTTATTATTACAGATTATTCAAATAGCTTATTTTATTTACATTTATGAAGTTTTATTAGCATATAGTTTTAGATCTTTGATCTTTATACTTATCTGTTAATTATTCTTAGTGCATAGTTTATACAAATTTGGAAAAAGCTAAAAATAGTACAAAACTTTTAGTCAATTTTCAGAAAAGTATATGAAGATTTGAATATATAAAAAATGTATAAAGTTTTCCATGTTTCTTTTAACCCTCACCATAAAAAATTGGTAAATAAAAAATACCCTTTTGTCAGTTTAAAGATTTTTCCCTTAATAAATCATTGACATTAAAAGAAGGTATCCCACCATCAACATTTGATTAGTAAGGTCCATAAAATGATTTTTGGATTGTTTTGTAGATGGAACAAGGTTAAGACAAAAAACTTGATATAATGGTTTTCTTGTCAATTTTCAAAATTCTTTTATGGAGAGGACTTGATTGAAAGAAATTGGAAACCTTTTATACTTTTAAAATTTTTCCCTAAAAATTTTCTATATATATCTACCAGATGTTTCACTTTTAATTATTTCTTATAAATTAAATTTCTTTATATCCATTTATCTAAAAATTAAAAAATGTTGACATATTTCTCTCTAACAAAAATCAGCATTTAATTATTTATTTTATTTTATTTTATAATCCCTCTTTAACATTTGGTTCTGTTAATTTCATGGGCTTTGCTGTTGATATCATAACAAGTAGTTTCAAACAAACTATAATAATATAAAGATATTTTTAAAATATTAACAACAGTGACAGTATAACACAAAGACTGCCTGAGACTCTCTAGTCTTTTGGGTAGTGAAATCTTTTGCTGAATATGACGCCTGAATCCACTCCACCACCAAATTAGATGCATCCAATAATGGACACATCTATCCTTACAACCTGTTTAGCGCAATCCCGCTTATCATTATTATTTTTAGCTTGATGGGGGGACGCTTTCTCATTCTCATTTATTATTCTGATTTTCTCCCATATCATTTGCTCTTTTGCAGGCTTTGATGGGTGTCATTTTCTCCTGAACTGAGATAGAGAAAAAGAGATGTTGGGTCATTGTATTCATACCAGACCCATAAGCGTCCTTTGAAGATCTCATTTTTGAGGACAACTATACTTTCATCACTGTGAATTCTATGATCAGGCTAGGTTTTAGGGAAGTGGTATCCTTGAGATCTATAACTTTGTAACACATCCATAATTCTTCGTTAAGAAATAAGTCTTGTAAAACTGCATTCCAGTGGCTCTCTTAAATTGTTTTTTGGAACAAAAGTGGAGGTAAGAGTATTTTCTACTAGAATAACTCTGTAGTTTATGTAGAAATTATATGGTTTGAAGCAGTATATCAAACCTATGGATCTACATTCATTTATAAAATAATAGATAATCTGCAATACTAGATTCATACCTTCTGCCATGATTTTAAAGATTAATGGAGTGGATTTGAGATTTAGCATGGCCTACCTTATGATCAATGGTGTAGATGTTTCCCAACCAAAGAGTTATTTCTGCTCAAAGAAATCATATTGATAATAATTCCCTTAATTCCCTCCATCCATTAGCCAAACAAAGAATACTCTTTACTTCACATGTCCCGGCCACTGGGCCAACCAAGCGAAAAAGGACAAAGAAGAATATATGTAACTACGTTATCTAAAGTGGCTTAAGTACATTTACTTAAGGGCAAGTTTTGCAATGAAATCATGGGGGTGAAGACTCCTATTTTTCAAAGGTTGAGAAAGACGCTTGGGCTTAAATTCTCCAGTATATTGGTCATGAGAGATCATCGTTTGAGTGGATTTAGCCGTCCGAAACCCCACCTAATAAGATCCTGCAAATCCAAGGGTCAAAAGCATTGGGTATAAAAGATGAAAGCCATAAGGTCGGATTTATAATTCGTAATCCAATCTTTGCGTGATAAAAAATCAAAATGGGAAACACTCAAAGCCAAGTAATCAAGTGGGGCCCAAAATGTGTTAGACATGTGGCCATGATAGGCCACCTTTTGTCTAACGGTTTAGCAACTTAGATCACAATCATTGATATGCGCTATTCTATGTAGTTTGGGACACTAGAACATGGCCAATGAAGATCATGATCATAGCCTTCTTATTAGATAATAGCGCTCCAGGGCCCGTGCCCAATGCAGGCTTTATTCAAAAAATTATTATATTTGTATATAGAAATATTTATAAACACTTGAAGAAATTATAAATTAATATCAAAATAAAATTCATTAAACAATTATAATTTAAACAGATGGCCAAAAACACAAAAGAAAGAGTATAAAAAGTAATTTTATTTCATTTTAAAAATAAGATAAAATTATCCATATCAAGATCTATTAAAAAAGAAAAAAAACTGATAAAATAATCCATATCAAGATCTATTAAAAAAGAAAAAAAAAATTGCAATGAGTTTGCAACATAGGCTTATTGAGTGTAAATCCCATATATCTTGGTTGGGTCCATCGGAAACTCAGGTTTGGGGTAACCTATTGATAGTGCTACCGAAAATGCATATTGATTTATTCAATCAAATAAGTCATTCAATCGCCAAAAAAAAAAAGGGAGGAGAATAAGAACCTTCATGGTTTTCTTAAAACCATCTCTAGGTAAGTTAAATAGATTTTAGAAGTTATGATTAAGTGGGTCGTATAGTAAAGGCCCCCCCTTTTAATGACATGAAGTTCATGAGTTTTAGCCCCATTGCAAGTGCCAGGGTAACCCAATTAGTATGAAAATAATAGTTATAATATAAAAGATTTGGATTCATATGGAGAAGTCATCTGCTCTATCAATTTGGAAAAAAGAGTAGCGCATTGTTAGAAATATCTACTGTGGGTATTAGTGGTTACACACTGTATCTAGAAATTTCTTTCATAAAGCTAATATCTACCTAATATTTTGTTAAAATATAATTAATATTAATTTGAATATATGTTATAAAGATTTACATAAGTTGGAAAATGCATATGTATGAGCAACAATATTAATCTGATATATTATTAGCTTAATTCTAATATATTTACTTTAATATTTTTAGTTTAGTAATATTACATAAGTAGCTTAATATTTATAAATTGTGATCAAAATTGAAAAAAATAAAGATCAAATTGCATATGTCCCATACTTTGGACGATGACCTAGAGTGCATCTCGTAGCACATCAATCGTGAGCAGCTAACAACTGCAATAATCCAAAGAGGCTGATCATTGAAAATGTAAATGGAGAAATAAATAAAAAAAACTTTCTAGCAAATCGGTGAGAGGGAGAGAAAACATTAGTATATACTTTGTAGTGATTTAGGCATGTGTAAATTTTAGTGATAAGAGGGAAAGTTTAAAATTGAATGAGAGTTATTTTGGGGAGACATTTGTAGAAGATTTAGAACTTTGCTTTAAGGGAAAGTAAAAAATTTTGAACTTTAATGAGAGTGTGCTACTTGTCGCTCTCTCTCTGTGACAAAGGGGAAAGTTTTTTTTATATATACTAGCACTTTAGGGCCCACGCCCAAGTGGGCCTTATTAAATATTATATTATTTGTAAATAAGAATATTTATAAATATTTAAATGATTTTTAATTTAATATTAACATTAAATTCATTTTACAGTCATAATCTTAAATATTTTAGTGCACTTTTAAAAAGAAAATATCATATTAGTAAAACTAAATAAAAATGAAAATAATGTAATTGTGGAATTTCATTAGAATATTAATAAGAAATAATTTTTTCTTTAATATGTAAAATCAACTTAAGAGAAAAAAAATATTATATGGTAATATAAATTAGATGGAATACTCCACTATGCAAAGAATCATCAGTTCAACCAATCCTATTACTATATATGAAAATTTTCAATTAAGTGGAAAAAATCTGGTAATCAAGATTTTCACAAAATTTAAGCATCTTACTTATTCATTTGTGCATAACTCAAAGAAAGAAAAAGAAATAAAAATAGAAAGAGAAATTTCGAGTAAATGTAACAAAACCTAAGATGATCTTCAATTGAGTGGTGGACATTAAAATATGGAATACACTTTCAATCTCTACATTGGTAAAAAAAATTGTATTAGTCCTACACTAAGCATAAAATACCATTTGCATTACTATAGACATTCTAACATGAAAGATACACTTAGTTAATATGTATTAGCATATTAAAATTGATATCTATAAAAAATATAATGATCCTAGCCTCGAGAGATATAGAGAGAAAAGAGAAATTAAATAATTAATGGGAAAAAAATAACATAACTATCTTTTTAACATTTAAAATAAAAAATATCTATATATATAAACCATTAGAACTTTTGGTGTTTAAAGAGAGCAAACTGTACTTATTCTTAGTAGTGAATTGTTTGATGGTGTCTCCATGTATATATCATATTTCATATTATCATATAAAACCTATAGCCCGATGAACTGATCATTTTCCTTTGTTTTTTTTCCTCCTCCCATTGTTATATGGAAAAACTGAATTTCAGCACCCACCCATTTATGGCAAGTGGAATCAAAATAAAAATGAATATGCTTGTCCACCTTCCAAAGGTTTTATCAATCTAACCACAAGAGATGCTGTGTATAAACTTGAAAGATTTTATGATAAGAGATAAAAATTGATTAGTTTATGTAAAATTTAAAATTAAGTGAGAGTATTAATCCAAATTTAAAATTGTTATGCTACGGCTAATTTAAATTATTATTTGTTCTGGGTTTTAAGAGACATAATTTAGAATGAGAGAGATTTTAGAAATCTTGCCTTCTGGTAGTGTCATTCTAATTGATTAATATAGGGAAGATCTTGCAATTTTAGGGCTTGAGCATTAATTTAATTGAGCAGGGCTCAGATATAAACTTTGAATTGAGTTGAGATTTAGTAGTAGAAAGCTCAAGCCTCATCGATCTAAGTGAGAGACACTGAGAAATCTCTCACATAGAAACAAACATCATAACCAACAAATATTTTCATTTTTAAATAGAATACAGTATGGCTCAAGTTTAAACTTTCTAGGTGGGTTGAGCTCAAGGTAGGTATTTATGGCCCGAGTTAGGCTTTCTCCGGGCTCGGGCTTGTTGTTCGAAATCTAAGTTAGGCTTAGACATTACTTGGCTTGGCCTAGCTTGGCCTATCCTGCCCCATGAACACTCATGACCAATTTAAACTCTATTTGTGATTTTAATAGGAAACCATGTAGACCCACAAATTGCAACTTTGATAGTGGGATTTAATGGCATGTAAAATGAGATAAAGGTAATTTACCTAATTAATATGATTAGTGATATGAAAATTTGTTTGAGATGTATGAGAACCCCTCCTTTTGACTATATGGTATTCTTTAAGATTAAATATAGTATGAATATCAATAGTAGATTAGGATAAGATTGCATGCAAGGGATTACATTGAAAAATTTAAGGTATCATATTCTTTAAATAAGAAAGACTTAGTTTGCTTTTAAAAATAGGGAGATAATGACAGGGATAAGGATTGTGTTAATTTTTAGGAGATTAAATAGTAAAGAAGAAATTTCAGGACAGGAAAATGGGAGAGAATTTTAGGACTTTAATTGGAGTGTATCACATGTCGCTCTCTCGTGAAGAAAAAATGCCACGTGTTACTCTCCTGCAATAGGAGGCATTGTTATAATATATATAATTACTTGGCTTGGCTCAACCTGGCCTATCCTGCCCCATGAACACCCGTGACCAATTTAGACTCTATTTGTGATTTTAATAGGAAACCATGTGGACCCACAAATTGCAACTTTGATAGTGGGATTTAATGGCATGTGAAATAAGATAAAAGTAATTTACCTAATTAATATGATGAGTGGTATGAAAATTCGTTTTAGATATATGAGAACCCCTCCTTTTGACTATATGGCATTCTTTAATATTAAATATAATATAGATATTAATAGTAGATTATAATAAGATTGCATGCAAGGGATAACATTAAAAATTTTAAAGTATCATATTCTTTAAATAAGAAATATTTCTATTGATTTTAAAAAGAGAGAAATAATGATAGGGATAAGGATTATGCTAATTTTTTTGAGATTAAATAGTAAAAAGAGAAATTTCAGTGGAGAAAAATGAGAGAGAATTTTAGGACTTTAATTAGAGTGTGCCACATGTCGCTCTCCTATAAAAAAGAAGCGCAACATGTCACTCTTCCGCGAAATGGGGTATTGTTATGATATATATAATAATTTAAAGTATCGTATTCTTTAAATAAGAAAGATTTAGATTGATTTTAGAAAAAGAGAGATAATAATAGGGATAAGGATTATGCTAATTTTTTGTAGATTAAATAGTAAAGAGAGAAATTTCAGGAGAGGAAAATGAGAGAGAATTTTAGGATTTGAATTAGAGTATGCCACATGTCGCTCTCCTGTAAAGAAAAAGCGCCATGTGTCACTCTCCGGCGAAAGGGGGTATTGTTATAATATATATAATAATAATAATAATACTCATGATTTCTCATCTTGAATTTTTGTCAACAACAATCATTCTCTCTCCTTCAATATCTCTCATTGTTAGCCATCTTCTTCTCTGTATATTTAATCGAAGGCACTATTATTTCTCAGTCAAATATCCTAGAGATTCTGACTGTTTTGTATCAAAATAATCTATAAATGGAGAAGAACACCTACCAATCTAGTGTGGGAAAATCTTACCGTGAATATAAGCAAAACGTTGAACACGTTAATACTTGTGTTATTTCTCTTTTATGATATCAGAGCTTCTCTGGCTCACATCGCCAATCCAACCATCTGTTCAGTCTCTCTTGAAATAGTTTCTCACCACTGCAACCCATCCAGCTCTCCAATATGACGACTATTGTGATTCAATGCTGTCAGATCTCTGTTGTCATATCACTCCTCAAAGTTGCAGACTTCAGATGTGGTCGACACTCTCAGATCTGTACTCCATACGTGGTGAGTATTCTCAAATTTGTGCTTTCAAACTTGCATTACCCTTCAATCCTTAGATGGCTTCTTTCATCCCATCATCATCATCTTCCTCGTTTTCTTCTTCTCCATCACCTAATGTGCAACACTTTCTCACCACAAAACTAAATCAAAATAACTATTTATTGTGGAAGTCACAGTTGGTGCTCAACCTAAGAGGTTATAACCTGATTGGGTATATTGATGAAGCAAATCCATGCCCACCAAAGATGATTTCAGATTCTGAAGCTTCTGACAAAACTAAGCCAAATCCCACCTGCAGCATTTGGGAAAAAGAGGATCAGCTTCTCATTAGTTGGTTGATTGCCTCTCTCACCAAAAGCGTTCACATCAAAGTTGTTGGTCTGTCCACTCTAACGGATGTTCGCACTACACTCAAACAACACTTCTCATCTCAATTAAGAACTTGGTAGTTGTAGCTGAGGTTGCAACTTCAAATAGTTAAAAAAAAGGCACCCTTTCAATCAATGATTATCTACAAAAAGTGAAAATTATTACTGACCAGCTTGCTGCTGCTAGTCAGTGTTCCTGCTGATAAGATCTTACTCTATATTCTGGGACGTTTGTGCCCTAATATTATGTCCCGGTGACCTCTCTCACCACTCGCACTGGACTAATTGATCTAAATGAACTTGATGGATACCTCCTTAGTCATGAACTGCACATCAAGAATAATAACACACAACATCTTGAAGCCCCCTCAACGAACAATGAATGCTGCCCAACGAGGCAGAGGTCGTGGACCTCATCATGGTTGTGGGTGAGAAGTATGAACCCAAGGCCATGGGAGAGGAGCATTCCATTCAATATGGTCTACTTTTCAAACCTTTTACTAATGTCACCATTCATGCATTCACTGATATTGAATGGGCAAGATGCATTGATGATTTGTCGATCAACTTCTGGTTATGGAGTCTACGTTGGCCCAAATCTGATTTTCTGGAGTTCAAAGAAACAACCAACAGTGGCCCATTCAAGCACTAAAGCTGAATACAAAGGACTAGCAAATGCCACTGTTGAAGTCATATGGATCTTCTCCCTTCCTCACGAACTGAAGTGTCAAGTACTAAGGCACGAAGCTTGTGGTGTGACAATCTAAGTTTTATATATCTCATTACAAATCCAATTTTCCATTCACAAATGAAGCAAGTTGCGATTGATTTTCACTTTTTCGAAGAGCTTATTACTAGAATATCTATCCATGTCAAGCATCTATCTACAGTGGACAGTGGATCAAATTGCAGATATTTTTACTAAAGGGCTCCCATCTTAGAGAAATTCTCAGCTACAACCAATCTATAGGTCCTCAATCGACCATAATCTTGAGGGGGTTTTGGGGTTTTGTGTGTGTGTGTTGGGGTAGTAGAGGGGGGGGGGGGGGGGGGGGGGTGGGGGGCGGCGCGGCGGGGCGGGGTGTGGGTAATACATATTATAGGTCATGAGTTCTCATTTTGGAGTTTAGTCAAGGGCAATTAATATTCTCTCTACTTCAAGCTCTCTCACTGATTAGTATTCTTCTCTATCTCTCCAATCAAAGGCACTATTATTTCTCAGTGAAAGATCGTAGAGATTCTGACTGTTTTGTATCAAAGCAGTCTTTAAATGGAGAAGAACACCCAGCAATCCAGTGTGAGAAAATTGTGTTGTGGCTGTAGGCAAAATGCCGAACCATGTTAATACTTGTGTTATTTCTCTTTTACTTTTGTTGTGATATTCATTTTTAGACCATCAAAATCATGTTGAAAAGTTCAAGAGGAAGGCCAAAATCATATCAGACCATTTGAAGACCTAGCTAAATAGGAGCATCAACCTCTAGCACAATGTGAAGCACACTGGTTGTTACTTCCTCTAGAAAAATGGTTATATGCTTCCAAGAGATTTTGTATAGTAATAGTAATCAAAAGCTAAAAGAAACCTAAGACACCTTGCTGGCAAAGGGGTGTTATCTCACTTAGTTGCTAAGGGATCAATCATTGGGCAAGCAGATTGTCTCATAGGTTGTGTACCATAACTATTTAGCAAAAAAAGAAAATAATTGAAGCTAAACATTGCACTGGAGCTTCCAAAACCTTAATTAGTTAAAGAACTTCAAAGATAAAAAGATTCATGTCCCAATGTAAGAAAGCAATTGGTGAACCCCCTATGTGGGTTACTTTAAACATGAGGAATGGTCTTGAAGACCTCTAAAGGGGGACTATAAGTGTTTCGTCGAAGAAGTCTAAATCCTTAGGCCCATTTGTTTCATGTAATTGAGTTCCTAGAAATTTTGAGACAATGTATCTCTATAATTGGTTAAAAATGAATGATGAAAGGTGAATATTATTAAAAAAATAACCTTCAAACAACCTCCATTATAATGGAATTGAATAAAGGGAAGAGGGGCAAACAATACCTAGAAATTATCCATTCGAATCCAAGGAAAGTCAATGTCCCATCTATATCTCTGCCTTATGTCCTTCACCGCCACCTCTCTAATAATTCTTTGGTGGAGCTCAGTTGACTATGAATCCCTATGTATCCTACCCAAACAAATATCTATGTACATGTGTGGACAAGAGGTGGATGTTAAATTGTGGAAGTAGTAAAGGTAAGTAAGGTGTGACAAAATGTTTATTTGGATGGTATAAGGTTAAAGTGAGAGAGAGAGAGAGATTAAAATTTTATCTTAAACTTAACTTACTACACTTTATCACAGTTTTTGTGGTGAAAAACGGTCTTGTGGAAGACTAAAGGTTAGAAATGTTTCATCATAAGTTTACTTCATCACTCACCTTTTCTCACCTAAACAAGGTAAAGGTAAAAAAAAGAATTATATATCAATAAACATTAACTTCACCATTACTCCTCCGCTAGCTAAAATGGAAAGTAAGATCCCAATTCCTCCAAACATTTATAAAACTTCAAAAGCCATCCACAAAAATAGGATTCATTTTGGGAAGAAAATTAAAAGTAAAAGCACCCATAAGATGAGTGCATGTTGTGCTGATGCTTTGTATTTTGGGTAAAGAAGATTGGTCCATGGATGAGTTAAGGACTAGGGTCATTTTATCGGTCTTCCTTAGGGCTTAAGAAAGACACGTTATAGATAGATACAGAGAGAGAGAGAGAGAGATCATGATGTGACTTACAAACCCAACACCTAAAAGATAGAAAGAGCAAAAAGAAAAACAGGTTTCTCTTTGTCCATTGACGTAGGCATACAACCAAATTACGTAATCTCTTGTGTTATTTTTCTTTGTGTATTTTCTTTTGTGGTTGATTATCAATCATTAGTTTTTCTACTGTTGTGGTGCCATCAAGTGTCATTCCTCTGAATTTCTTCATCCTAAGCTTCTTTAAAAAATCCTATCAACCCTATTCGGGGCTTGTCTTGTTTGCTAAATTCATGTTACTAGTGAAGCGAAGTGAATGGTAGTTTTAAGAGGCAATAGAAGAAAAGGGGTTAGATAAAAGTATAATATTTCAAAAAAAAAAAATCTACCCTTGACCTAAAAAAAAATCAAAAAGTTACTTTTCCATGCCACAAAGCGACGAAAGGCCATCTTCTTTTTTAAAGAAAAGTCAAAATGCACATTCTCATTTCACTAATTAAAAAAATCCATCACCTTTTTTTTATTTTTTTATTTTACCCATCTTCCTTTCTTATCTCTTAATTTGGCCTTGACCTTACTTCACTTTACTAGTGAACTTACCAAATAGAGAAGTAGTAACACTGAGCATTCCAAATCACAACCAAAGTTGGTGTAATGCGTTGTCATAGATGGTTCCTTGATTCATAGTTTTTAAACTTTATTTTGATATATTTTTCTAGAATCTTTTTGTTTCTAAATTTTTTTTATAGTGTTAAACAGAATCCTTATAGTATGTTCTTTCACTCCTATGGATTTAATTTTGCTTTTCATGGATAGCTTTTTTATATTTTTTGCTTTAATATGACCTGAGATACAATTAGACTAGTAGAAATAAAACATCATTAAAAGAAACAAAAAAAAAATAAAATAAAAGAAAAGACAATAAAACATCAAAGAACCAATCAAAGAATGTATCCCTATCCAACTAAGCACCCTACAAACCGAAGCCTTAACATCCTTGCGAGAAGCACATGACCTAGCATATTCATGAGCTATCCAATTACAGTTCCTAGGGATATGAGAAAATGTTATGGAGTACAAACTATTTGAAAGATGCTTAATGTCTTGCAAAATAAGATCAATTGATGAATCAAAACTTTCATTGATTGCTTGCACCACCTGAAGCATATCTGGCATTATGTGGGCTTTGGATAAGCCTGTATCGTTCAAGCTTTGTATGGAAAAAGAATTGCTCTCACCTATGCTCTTTAGAGGAAGAAACATTGAGGCATTCCATCGATCCTACATGCACAAAAGCCTCCCCAAATGCTCTTGCCCCATCAAAGACACTTTTAGCATCATTTAGTGTTTTGATGGGGTTAATTATATAACCTTTAAAAAATAAAATCATTTATGGCCTTCCAGATGGCCCACCATAATGCAAAAACCCAGGCTCTAGAATCTTGATAGTCTAAAAGAGAAATACTGCATGTACTATAGACTCGTCATGAGTTTCACGTACAAGACAAAAAGAATTATTACTTTGAGAGTTATTATACAGTAGTTTGCATACTTGAATTGCATGCTTTAGACATTTCCATCAGAACAAAATGACTCTTGATGGAAGGCAAATGTGCCAAAAGGATTTTCACTTAAAACAGTGGGCATAATTGTGGAATGTTCACCATTTTTAGTGAAAAGTCAAACTTTATGATCTTCCTTGCCTTATCTACGGATATAGACTTTTAGGATACTTTCTAAATCCCTAATATTGTTAATGATGTTTTTGATTAGTGATTCATTCCATTCTTTTTTTTTTTAATCCCAAAGCCTTCGACAAAAAGGCAAAAATTTACACTTCCCAAAGACGGTCTTCGAAGTCCCTTTTCATAAGGAATCAAGTTACATTCCAAATGGATATACAATCTTTATTCCCTATAATCCAGCTACCTCTTCTTTGATGAAATTTAGGGCATTAGTTACAACTTGAACCATAAATTGCCTTTCCTAAAATTAGTCCCTCATAAGGTTTTAATTGGGCAACACTTTACTTTATGGATCCTAGAGCAAAGAAGTTCATTCTTGGACAAACATCTCAACCAAGTGTTGGCTCAAAAAGGGGAGATCGAGAGCGGCACAAAGCGCATCTAGACTCCTTTTCTAACAAATGAGAAAGGACATGCAATAGAAAACAAGAATGTCGTTCTCTTTGACTTTTCAATCCTAAGTTTATTTTTGCGAGTTCTTTTACATCTAACTCCCAGGTGCAAGCTCTTTACATATATTTTTAATATAGCTCCCCCATTTAGTCTCGGATATCAAAACTTAATAAAAAAATATAAAGTACATGAAAATTTTGCATAAGAAAGAAAAATGAAGAGATGGCTGACTGCTCAAGAGAACAATTGACTATCTAAGTGTGGTGGCCGCTCCTGCATGTATGGATTGCACTTCATTTTTTTTCCAAGTCAATTGAGTAGTCTTTGTAGCATATTACTTATTTTCCCTGGATATGGAATCACAAGGGGAGTTAGAACAAAAGATCTACGGTCATAATTGCCCCCATGGATCGCTTTATGCCAATGGGTTGGCCATGGTTGTCTCTGTATGTCTTTCTACTCCTAAGTGAAAGAGAAGAAGAAAGTGATCACGCTCGAACCATGATGTGAAATGCAAAGGATTCAAGTCCAACATTCACACACTTTAAGCGTTAAGAAGAATAGAAAATAATTATAGTTCGTCATTAATTTTCCTTTGTTGACATGGGTTCAAACGCTTCGACTGTGGGGATATAGGTTGTTTATAAGTTTTGAAAAATCACAACCCCTCCCTCTAGTCTCAAATGTGATCCAAACTTGAAAGTCATAAGAAAATACAAGAAAAAGGGGGTTAAAATGAAAAAAAAAAAGGTGTAGGAAAGGGGTGATCGTGGCCCACACAGTCACTGGCCCCTGCCAGTGACTGTGGCCCACTGTTAATGACAAACAATGTCTGAAATGGCCATCGTTTGTCCCTGTTTCTGCTCTATTTCGCTTTTCTGATGCCTTCAGAGTATTGGAACTTGTGTCTTTGACTTTTGGAGTATTAAATGACCACTAAGAGTGCTTATTTTGGATGTAGAATAGACAAAAACCTTTAATAATTATCACTTTTTTGTTACGGATTGTTTTTGTATTAATCCAAAAAGGGTGCTTTATACAAGAAAAATGAAGTCAAAGTTGTGTCATTCCAAAATTATAATTTTCAAGGGACAGAATGAAGCCTAAAGAGGCTTGTTCATAATATCCGAGATGGCCCAAAACCCTCCCAAGTAGGAAAACCAAAGGAAATAGGTTTCATCCTTTTTTATGCTTTATGGCCGTTGCACCCATCTTCTTTAAGTGATATGCATGCTTCTTGTCCTTCTTTGAACCATTTCTCACCTTAAGTTAGTGAGAAGGAAAAGAAGAGGTAGACTTGGAGTGCTTGAAGTGCCTTAGAAGCCTTGTGAATTCTTGAAACTTGCTTGTTAATGTGCTTTGAATCTTGTTGAACTTGGATTGCTTGAAGTGCCTTAGAAGCCTTGTGAATTCTTGGAACTTACCTGTTAATGTGCTTTGAATCTTGTTGAACTTGTTGGAATTTGAGTGAAATTTCTTTGAATTTGCTTGGAATCTTCTCCCAAGTACCAACACTTTCTTTTATAGACTCCAGAGGTAGTTTAGGAAGTTATGGGAGGTTGGAGTTCGAAATAAAGTGGAGAAAACCATTGAAAATTGGCTGGAACCACTTCATAGGAGTCAGTGATTATGGCTGTAGTCACTGACAAGTCTAATTTTGGGGTTTTGGCATATGTGACCCGTTTTCACCTGTTTGGGGATCCGAATGATGTTCGGCCTTTACAAAACTTGGAGGGATGCTTTCTAACACTATTTTGAGTGTGTCATAGAAATTTCTATTCATTTTGACCTTATGAAATTGGTCAACCCCCTATTGACTTTTCATGAAAGTGGGTAATTGTTTCAGCTATTTGGGGCTCAAATCAACTCAATTTAATTTGAAACTTAGAGGAATTGATGTCCGCAAAATCTTAAAGTATCCATCTGAATTTCATGCAGTTTGGATTTGTGGAGGCAGAATTTCGAATAGTGACTTGCTTGTTGTATGTTCTAAGTCAATGTTATCTTGTGTTGCAAGCAGTTTGCTTGTTTTCTGCCCGAATGATCTTCAATTGATTTGAAGCTTTAAAGAATTGACTTTGAACATATTTTGAATCTATGATTTGAATCTCATCAACTTTGGCCTCCCAGAAGTAGGATTTTTGGTTAGTGACCCCTATGACTTGGAGGTCACAGACTCCTAGCTACTATGTAATGGAAGTAGTGTCAGACGAAGTCCTCTTGACTCAAAAATTTGCAAAACCACTTCTGAGTATAACTTAAACCTTGTGTTCGAATTTCATCAACTTTGGTTTCCTGGAAGCAAGACTTTGGCCAGTGACCCCATGCCTTGGGGGTCACTGATCCAAAGTTGACATTTTTATTGACCTTGCTTAAATGACATCCACTTGACCTGAAATTTTGCGGAGTCCTCTTTAATATAATTTGAGCTTTTTCTAGGAGTTTCAACTAATTTTGACATGTAGAAATGTCTGTTGTCACAGTGATTCCAAGGAGCTGGAAAACAGTCACTGAAACTTGAATTTGAATTGAATCAAGTCCGAATGCTTTGAAATTTTGAAGCATCATTCTTAAGCATAATTTAGAGCTAGCATGTGATTTTTAGCCACTTTGGTAACTCAAAAAAAGGTTGAGTGTGTTCGATGACCTCCAGACTTTGAGCCAATGAACCTTGAATTTGAAGTTTAGTGGGTTGAGTAACCAAATGAGATCTGTCACCTCTGAATTTTGAACTATTACACCTGGAACTCATCTAAAATCTTTTAAATAAGTTATATCAATTCTAAACATCATGATGCAGTACTTGACTTGGCACTCGACAATTCTAGAGTTTATGTGCCCTTGGTTTGGAATTTGCTTGTAGTGTCTTCACTATAATATTTGTAATTTTTATGGGTCAAAAGAAAGAATTGAAGGACTTGCCTTCTTCATAGGATCATTTACACTCTCATTTTAATAGTTTTCAGAAGATCAAGTACCTTGACTTTGGTGTTGCTACGGAAGAAGTTAAAGTATTGAAGTCTTCTTGAGGGAACTTGAAGAGGCTTGGTGCATACTAGGCTATTGATTCTTCCTGGTTGTGTGTATTGTGATGATTTTGGGCTATGTCTATGCCGAAATAGGCACCTAAGGGGCGTATTTATAGCCCTCGGAAGTCTTCTCTAGCCATTTGTGGAAGGGAGAAGTTGAGCAAAAATTTGATTTCAAGGGGGTAGCCGACTGTGTATTTGTATGGTCAGCTACCCTCCTGTGGTTAGCTACGTGAGATTGTAGCCAGATTTTGTCCCTCGAATCATGCCAATCAACTTCAAATCAACTAGGAAATTATTTAACTAGATCAAAATTGGCTACTTGTTGAGTTGTTAGAGATTTGCAATGGCCGGTTGTTGGTTTCCTTTAGTCGGCCATGCATTCATCGACCACTGCATTTGTTCCATTGGCCACTGTGCAGTAAGCCACTGATTTTGTTTAGTCGGCCAACACACCCCTTTTATCCTTATTTTTGAAGTCCTTTAATTTGTTTTCTTTTCCAAACTTGAAGGGATCTTTTTGTACTTTGTCCTTGAGTTTGTTTGGGCTTTAGTTTGTTGAATTGGAGCCATGTTTGAATCTTGACTTTGACTTTACATAATTGATTTGCTTGTGGATTTCTTCTGAACTTTTTGCATGGCAATAAATGCCCCCTCGAGGTGCAATGATAAATGGTTTTTTTCTGGCAGTCATTGTGCCTCAAGAGATGATTATTTGAAAAGGAAGACTATCTTGCTCTTGCTTCCTTATGTTCATAGTCACTTTCTATGTTCTTGAATTCTGTGTGAACCAGTTTTTCATGCTTCCTAAGGTTTGAAGATGCTAGGGAGTATTGTTTTGGATAGTGGAAATGGGTTGGACTATGGAAAACATCTTTCCTTACTCCTATTTTCCACGAAATTTGTTTGTTTTTCCATGTGAGTGAGGGTTTTTGCCCATGGTTTGTTTGTTTTTCCATGTGAGTGAGTGTTTTTGCCCATGGTTTAAGGTATTTGGTGATTTATTCGAGAGTTTATGTGGTTTTTTAATGGAAATTGAGTTGCTTTATGTGCTTTTGTTTTCCCTCAAAATGGTGTTTGACCAAGTTTAGAGTGCTTTTAGTGAGGATGAATAAGCTTTGAATGAATGAAGGTGCTTTTGACTGGAGTTTTTGAGGTTTTCTTTATATCAAAGTTATGGAGAAGGCCTTTATTGCCCCAAAAGAGAGATGCTTGACCATTAAAAGGATGAAATTAGCAAGCAAATTGTTTTTTCATGAGCTATGAATCCACCTTAATGTCCTAAGTTTCTAATTTTCACTTGATCAAGGGTTTGGAGGGTCAAATGAAGTCGAAATTGATCATGTAACCACTTGTTTCAAGGGTATTTTAGAGGAAAATATTAGAGTGAAGGGGTTTCAGAATTTTAAAATTTTTAAAAAGATGAAAAGTGGAGAAAAAAAGCAAACCACTAACTCTTGGCTACCGCAGGCATTACCCTAGGTAGCCAACTGGCTCTGTTTATAAAAGGTAGTGGTACTTTGGAATTCCCCACTTTGTGAATCTTGCTCCTTGCCTTCGAGATTTTCATGCTAGGCTTTTAAAGAGCTTTCCTAGAGTTTCTTGCTTTTTTCCTCAACTTTCCTTCACCAATCAAGGGTTTGCATAGTTGTTAAAATTCCTTCTTCCCTGCGGTTCTCTTACTTTGTTGCAAAGGCAATCGACTATGTCACCTTGCATGTTTTTTTCAAACCCAAATGTTGTATTATACTATTCTTGTGTTTTTCTTCTCTTTTTGCTTGATGATGATGAGAATGAGGGTTTTGAGGCTTGATTTATGCCCAAAGAAGAGAAGGAACCAGCCGTTGTCTTCTTCCTCTTCCTTGTCTGGCTGAGGAAAGCCTTGCATTCCCCTTGTATTGTTTTGTATTTGATTGCATCTTTTTTCATTTACTCATGCCTTTTATGATTTTGCTCACCTTTTTTTTATTTTTTGTTGAAAATCACAAGCTTTTTACGAAATCTTCTCGAATTCCAAAATTGTGTAACAGTCAACTACTCTACGCGCAGGAGAACAAAAGTTTAGGAATTTCTAGGCTTTTAGACTTGGATTTTTCATAAAACAGTGGGGTAGGCTTGATTTAGGCATGGGTTTGGGATTTTTTTTTCAAACTTTCATGGATTTTCATAAATTTTTGAGAAGTTTTAAAATTCGACTTTGGAGTAGCCAACAATTCTGCTATGTAGATTTGAATTGCAATGGTCGATAGCTTTGTAGTGACCTTTGGTCTGCCAGGGTATCCAATGGTTCTATCCCTTAAAACTTCCCTGACTATTGTCCTTCTTAGTAGAAGACAGTGTATTTTGCTTAGGCATTCTCTGGACCCTTTTCTTGATGGCTGATGGTACACTTTGACTGTTGGCCTCTTTTAAATAACCGATAGTTTTAGTGACTTGAGTGGCCGATGGCTTTCCATCCCTTAGTCAATGTTTTTGGGATTTTGTCTCAAATGGCCAAGGGTTTTTCTTCTAAGTAGCCAACAAGCGTCCATGCCATGGGCATTTCATGAACCTTTTCATGAATGGCTAGGGGTCCTCGAGAGTTTTCATGCCTTAGACATCTTTTAGTTTTTCCCTTTCTTGGGCTAAGGGATGACTTGGCCCCTTTGCCTCACATACATGGAATTTTCCTTGAATTTCTTTTATGTTTGGATGTTTTTTTTTTTGATATTTTTGCATGTTGCTTTCTACTATTATATGTGCTTGTGTAGACCAAAACCCTAACTTTGCTTCCGTAAGGGCTTTGGCGAGCTTTGCATTGCTCTAACTTGGAAGCCTTATCTCCAGTCTTTATGCATGCACCTGAGCATTGCCAGGTCTTAGCGGTAAGTATACCCTTCTCTTTAGGGCTTTGTTCACTCCCTTTTACTTAGGGGAGATGTTGCCAAAATTGCGGCAGAATCTAACTAACATTCGATACTTAGCCTTTCTTATATGCTTTGTTTGGCTGTGTTTTTCACAGACAAGGTAAGAAGATCGCTTCCTCATCATCTGTTGGCAGAAGGGCTAGGGCTCATTTTGAAGAAATAAAGGCACATGCTCTTGAAACTCAGGCAAAATTAAGGCTCGCTTGCTAGTTACTTGTAATTTGTGAGTTTACAAAGACATCTTGGTTTTCCTTAGAAGGATGACCAATAAGTCACTTAAGGAAACCGGTTTACATTTTTTGTGTGATGGCGACGAATGTCAATATGATCAAAGTGCCAACTTCCTGGTCTACTGGTATTTTTACAAGGACGGTGTGTGAGTCGACCTTTCTACTGAGCGTTCGTATAAGATCTTCAGCCGTTGGATTTGCTTGCCTCTATCCCTTTAAGGTGTGACAACCTAAAGTGGGGGAAGTTTATGCCCCACTACAAGACGGGAGTGTTTTTTAGCAAGTCCTCTTATTATGCTAGGGAGGTGCATTGAGATGTTGGCGCCCAACCATGCAACTTTGCTTGTGCAAAGGTAAATCTTCCAGTTCCATACTGTATTCTTGGGAGTTCTTGCCAATGATGGCAGTAGCTAAATAAAGCAGCATGTTCCATGAGGGTGGTTTGTTCCCTCAAAGGCCTCATGAATCGTTCCCTCATAGGCTTGGTGAACATTGACTGATGTGGTCCTTAAGGAATGCGAAAGTTTGCTACGAAGGGTTGGAATTTACAAAGCTGTATTGGTCACCAGGGCTTGGGTCCTTGATGATAAAAAGCGGGTGTGCCGTGCCATCAAGGAGAGCTTCTGCCCAACCACCAACACCTTCATCACAAAAGGGATGCAAGAAGTTTTTGGGTTAAAGATTTTGGGTGCCTTTTATGAAACACTTGTGTCTTACAACAATTCTCTTTGGGCTAGGAGTGGTGAGTTCAAAGTCATGTACTTTCAGCTCTTCGCCTTATATGAGATGTTGTTGGACAACCGCTCGAAGGTGAAGACTATTGTTTGGGTGGCGGATGCCTATAAAGAAGATGCCCATTTCTTTGTAAAGAATGACGTATTTAGGCAGCAAGTAGTCATTCCTGGTGGGAACCCCGAGGACCCAAAGATAATGGACATTGTCAACAGACCGGACTTCTTAGAAATGATGGAGTAGAAGTTCTTTGAAGGCATGAAGCGCCAGAGTCTCTTAGCCATGTATCTTACGGCATGACTTTTGGAAGTGATTTTCTCAGCTATCGAGAAAGAAGCCCAGAATAGCTGCATCCTTCATGCATGCCCTTTTGGCAAGGGATTGGCTTTGGTGCCTACCTTATCCAACTATTTATGTGCTAAGTTGAATCTTGTATCGTTCTTGGTGCGGCAAAGGAAAACTTACCACAGAGTCTTCTCGGAGCATCTTTTGTGGACTTGGTTTGTCTATTACTGTGCAACCATACACAGGTTGGGTGATTGTGAAGACCTTCCTTTTTACAGGGCTGTGACCGGCAATAAAGGAGTTAACTTATCTCTTATTGAAGCATGATGCCGGTTGTAGGACCATCTTAACTTCACGATTTGCAGGATGCTGGCGGTGGTCCTAGAGGCGAAGAAGCTGGGTATAGTTGGATCCCAAGCCCTTATTTATTACTCAACAAGACTAGCTAGAGCCTTTCCCTCTTGTTGCTCAAAAGAGAATGATTAAGTTTCCATTAGGCCCAGAGACCTTGTCTACAGAAGTGGCAATTTTACTAAGATTTAGCCTCACGTGTCTTTAAGATTTAGGTGGAAGTTCAGCTTTTCCTAGGGCATTGTGGGAGGCCCGTGTAGTTAAAAGGTGGCCAAGGCACTATGTTGGATGCCAGAAACACCTAGAAGTTCTTCGATGCCGCTGGGATCGATGCCACATTCCTTTAGCCCTAAGAGGCCGATGCCAAGTTGACCTCTGGCTTTGCTCAATGATATGTGAAGAGCTGTCTACTTTTCATGAGCTTCAAAGAGTAAGCAAGGTTAGTGGGACATTCCCCAAGGCAAGGGCTAATCAAGACGATCCCGAGAAGGGAAGTTTTCAGCTTTTTATCGATGGCCGATCCAAGTGGTTGATCGGGCATCGACGACACGATGATACTTTCAATACATTTGATGACTTAGTAATGGAGCCTCCTCGCATCGAAATCTCATCGATAACTTATGCGCTTGCTTAGGATGTTGGAGGTTCTTCTTCCAAGTCTACCCCTCTTGTTTCTGAAGTTGTGATGAAGTGAATTCCTGGGCAATCATGGAAGAAGAAGGCAAGTCATCTTTGTAGGTGCGTTGCTGAACCCAATAGGATAGATAAGAAGAAAGAGAGACCCTCCCGCTCTGGGACTCATACGTCTGCCCAACTTGCGGCAAGTAAGTCTTCTATTTATTCTTTCAGTCATCTTTTATTGTATACTTATTTGCATTTCATGTTATCTTTCCTACTCCCTTTTGTAGAGGCAGCGGTTGCTGTTGATGAAGAAGAAGTAACAACGGACCAAACTTCTGAAGAATAGATGACAGCGGATCCAGTCATAGAGGCCGTTGGGAGTTATGGTAGCTTACAACATATTTCTTTTTGTTCATTTTTACCTTCTTCTCTTTTTGTCTAACGCCCTTCTCTTTTTCAGATTCTGGTGGTGAAGGCTGGATGGTTGCTGTTAAGTCCTCTAACATCTACAGAGATTATTCCTCCAGTTCCTCAAACTCCACCGTCCAGTTCCTCAAGCTCCACCTATGACGAAGTCATGAATTGAGAGGATTGTTGTTGAGGTGGTTCAAATGATATTTGACGAGCCTGCCCCATAACCGAAGGTAATTATTGTTCTTTCATTTTCGTATTTATTCATTCTTCTTCTTTCTTTGATTTTGATTCTCTTCATGTTTTTCTCGTTTGTTTGTATGACAATGAAGACCACAGCCTGACCAAGCTGAGCCAATTGCACAAGTGACGAATCCGGTCATCGAGCCAAGATCAGAGCCGTCTGCAGATCATGAGTTGCCTCCTATGGGGAATGGGGCTACACAATCAGAGGTAACTGTCCTAGATGGAAGCTCTTCTTAGTATGAGCTTTCCAGTGCAAGCAATTTTACAAAAAACCTTGCTAAATATCTTGAACAAGATATTCTGAAAGGACAATCAATACTTCAAGATCCGATCCCCATGAAGATTGACGGAGATAAAGCAGCTGCTGTGGCCACCAAGGCTGTGTTTAAAGAGGTTATTCCTCATGTTGAAACTATGCCAAAGGTTACTGCTATGAAAAATAAAGAAGCCCCCATTGTTGTCGCAGAACCTATTTAAGCAACATTGGAAAAGATCGTTGCGAAATAGAAGGTTGACCTCGTTGTGGCAATAGGGTCCACCGGCTCAAGCCTGGATGTCGTACCCAAAAGGTCTTCTGAAGAAGGCTCGGGCCAAGGTGATCTTATCGTGGCTCACGATGTGGATGTCCAGGCGCCATTAGCTAGATCGGGTTAGGAGATTTTTTATGCTGAGAGCATGAAGGCAAATTGCGTGGAAAGGGTCCAACAATAGCCTCAAGCTAAAATTGTTAAATATCCCCCTTCTAGCTTGAGATGAAGGAAGTAACGTTATTTCAGCGGCCTCCATAGCCTCAAGTAACAAGGGAGTGAATTTTGAGCGTCATATGCTCATGACGAAATAGCCCATATTGATGTCACTGAGATTTACAGGGTACGAACAGCAAATTAAGAGCCGAAGAAGCAAAGCTGAACACTCTTGTTCGACCCGTGGAGGAGATCTTTAGCATGGGAATTGACGAAGCCGCTTCAGACATAGCTTCTCAAGCTTATATGGCCCAGTTAGACAAATAATTTACTGCCAGGCTTTAGGAGATCTTTGGGCAGATTGAACGACCTCGAATGTAATGGGGGGTGGACACCATTGTAATGACGTTTTTTTTTTTTTTTTTTTTTTTTGGGATAAATGAAGACCTCTTGGGAATGTCTCCACTTCTCTCACTTTTTTTTGTGGTTTTGCTATGTGTTTTTGAATGATTTGGCCAGGCATGACCAAAGTTCATAGACACAGGTGATGGGTGTGGGAGCAAGTGTGGTCATGTAGGTGGACATTAGTTGGGGTCTAAGTGTATGACTTTATCCAGGGTTTGTGACTTGTGTATTTTGCTCTATCGAAAGGGGTTAAATGAGTAGATGTTAGCCGGTGTCTTGGTTTATGACTTCATTTGGGGTCCTCGACTTAATCCTTTCAATACATTAGGAAGGGTTGACTCTATGGACGTTTGCTGGTGCCTTCTTGTATGACTTTCTCCAGGGTCCTTAACGTTGTCCCTTATTGACTACAGAGGACTTCACTATCTAGGCACAAGACATCATATCTCATTTCTTCTTTTTATTTTTTCCATTTTTTTTTTTGAAATTGAAGGAAACAGTGTCCTCTTATGGGTAATACTGCTTCAGGTATTTGCCATTGACAGGCAGCTTACACCGATCTCCTTTCATGGTGATGACAATAAAGTGTCATTAGAGTAGACTGTATCAACGATGAATGGTTCTTCCCACTTTGATTTGAACTTTCCCTTTGACTTGTGAGTACGGGTGATTGGCCTTTTGACGGCTAACACCAATTGCCTGTTTTGAAATCTTTTCTTTCATTTTTTGGTCAAAGGCTCTAGCTATCCAAGCTTGATATAACTCGATGCTTTGCCAAGCTTCCAATTTCTTTTCATCAAGCCTCTCTAGTTTTGAAATCTCAACTTTGCATTTTCCTATTGTGAGTTTTTCTACAAGAGCCACATGAATGGAAGGGAGTTGTATCTTAAGAGCCATGACTACTTAACAGCCATGCATGAATGACTAGGGAGTAGACTTAGTGGGACCACGAACAGTAGTACGATATGCCCACAGTGCCTTAAGCAATTTTGAGCCCCATGACTTGCACTGTCGAGACCAGTTTTTTCAATATTTTGCAAATTGTGCTGTAGAGTTATAGACCATGGACGGGCAACATTGAATCTCAAACTTGTCGCAGAACCTATAGAATTTATCATTTTTAAATTTCAGTATGTTGTCACAGTGTAACCGTTTTGGTATCCCTAACCTGCAAATAAGGGTCTTTATCGAGCCTCGTTGGGTTGGGCTTTTTTAAAATTTTTTATCATTTAATAACATCATTTTTACTTTTCATTTTTAAGGAAAATGAAAAATTAAACACACATTTTGTTTAGTTTGCATCGCTGGAGAAATCTGAATACATTGTAGAACAAAAATAAATAAATAAATAGAGTCACAACACTTTGTTAACTGAAAACCCAATAATAATATCTTTACTAGTCAGATAATTATTCATAACCATTATACAAAGGGTGCACTTGTTCACTACTCATAGTGTCTCTCTAGCCTTTACATGGATTGATGGACAAGAGTACAAATAGCTAGAAGCCTAGACCCTTACCCATTGCTACATTAATAAATACATGAGTACAAAGTACAAACAACTAGCTAGTTTGCTACATAAACAACCTTTACATGGACATGAGTACAAATAGCTAGACCCTTCATGGTACAAACAGCCGAACCCTTACCCATTGCTACATGAATGTAGGAGTACAAATAGCTAACGAGAGGGCTGGTAAGCCGGGCTAGCGGGCAGTCTGTCAGGCTAGGCCGGGCTTTAAACTTGAAGCCCAAGCATAGCCCAAACATTATTCGGCCTAGGCCAGCCCGCCCACCGATCAAGCGTGGGCCGGGCTAAAACTTATTGAGTCGAGCTGGCTTGAACCAGGTAATGGGCCCATGGGCCAATTGATGACCCTTACTTGCAAATGATGTTTGTTTTTACAGAGCTAATAACTGCACTCACTTTGACCTCAGTTAAGGCTGCTACTTAGAACCATTTAGAGAAGTACTTTGGAACAACCAAGATGTAGTAATGTCCCTTATATGATGGTGGGTGAATTTTTCCAATGATATCCATTCTCCAGGCCTTAAATAGCCAAGAAACGGAAGTTGGGTGTAAATTTTCTAGAGGCACATGGATGTAGTCTCCATGAATCTAGCACTCCCTTTAACTTTTTGCAAATTTCATAGCATCGGAGACCATTGTTAGCCAGTAGTAACCTCGGCTCTAGATTTGATCATGTAATTTTGGCCCAGGCAGATATGCTCTGCAAAAGCCAGCGTGTACCTCCTTTAGGGTATCTTCTACTTTCTTTTGAGATAGGCAGCGAAGAACAACTTCATCATAGGATTTCCGATACAACAACTTTGATGGCATGTCAAAGTAGAACTTAAGAGCTAATTTTGAATCTTGCTTTATCTTTAGGGCTTTTTGGTAGGACTCCATACAATATGTAATCAATGAAGAGTTCCCACTAGTCTCAAAAGGAGTTCTCAAAGGAGGAAATTAGGCTTCCCGCTATTCTAAAACATTCTATAGGGATCAAAAGAGTTTTTGGAAGTGGGAGACACCACCGTTTGACAATTGATATGTTTTTTTGGTCGCAATCTGGCACAGCTAATGATGTTGCTAGATTGGCTAGTGAACCTACCTTGGCATTTTGATGCCTTCGGACATGGTTAAATTTAACAAGGTGAATTGTTTACTTAATTGTTGGGCTCAATTGTGATTTGGTAATAGACTTTGTGTCTTTACATCATATTATGAGTTCATCTATTTCATTATGAACTGAGAGTCCCCGTAGACCCCTAGAATATCGATACTGGATTCCAAAGTGAGTTCTTGACCGATGATTAGGGCTGTGTATTTTGCTTTATTGTTGGAGCATCATTTAGTTAAGGAGAAGGAGTATGGTATGTATGTCTTTTTTGGGCTATAGAAGATCATCCTTGCCTCTGCTACCATCTGGCGATGCTCATTGGCTCTTGAAGCTCCATCAAAGTACATAGTCCAGTGTATATTCAAATTCACATTCATTGTAGGTTCTACCACGAGGAATACTAGTTCATCCAAGAGTTCCTCTTCAAGTTTAGAGCCCTTGGTTAGCAGATGCTTTGCCAAGAAATTGGCCAAGGCTTGTCCTTTGATGACCATTGTAGGTATGTATCTGAGATCATACTGTGTCAACAAGATGGACCATTTTGCTAACTGATCACTTAGATCCTCGGCTTTCCAGATTAGTACTTTTATTGGATTTACCCAAGAGATCAAGTATATCATGTGAGAGAGAAAGTAGTGCCGCAACTTTTGGACCACAAACACAATAGCTAAGCATTCCTTTTCAATTGGGGAATACTTATGTTGGGAGGCAGCCCCAGGACTCCTAGATATTGCACACAGATCGCTACAGAAATAACTTTAGATGATAATCATTCAAGAATCATACATATGAAATCTCTTTAATTTGATCTTAGTCTTACAGCAACCCGAAAATCCTAGGACCTTCTACTGTATTTCTCTATGCTCGAACTCGCACCGAGGTGTGGGCCTCTTCTCCGAATTCTCTTTGCTTTAAAAAACGAGATTTCTCTTATGTGCTTTTCCTATAGAGCAATAGCGTATATTTATAGGCTATAATAGCAACCTTAAGAAGGAAAAAAGAAATAGGTTTCTTATGGAAACAGGAAACCTTAATTTGACCAAAATTAGAATCCTAGTTCCATAAATTATAATTCAGTCTACTAGAGTTTTATAATTGCACTCCTATCCATATTCTCAAAATAATTTTTTGAGCTTCTTGTTATTAAATGCTTTTTAATCTCCTCATGTTAAGATTTCAGACATTCATTGATTAAGTAATTACTGGCACCTATATTTAATTAATACCTTTATAATTCCTTGAGACCGTACACTTAACTTATTTGATATATCAAATACAAAGTCCACCTGCAGAGTTTGACATAATCAAAACTTATAAGCTTTATCAAGGGGATATCATCAATCCCAATTGCAAGATGTGGATTTCATCAATAAACTAATATGCACTATACACGTAGTGTAGTCATCTAATTTACTGAGATTATTAACCCATAAAAGGTCGTACTCCTTTGTAAATCAAAATACCAAACATTAAATATATGTGTCTATTATTTATATTGGAATTAAGAGTATAAGCACTGATAATAACTATTTGGATGTTAATCGTCTTATATAGTTAGTATAAAGACAATAAACCCAAAAGCGGTCATGTTCAATACACACAAAGTGCACTAGTATAATGAGTCGAAACTATATCATTTCCCGCAGCCAAGATAAGCATACTAAAACATCATGCTATAATCATACCGATGGTATGTCCAACTCCATCTAGATTGTGAACAACAATAACTTATACTCTATAACAACCGACAAATAAGTCTTCCGTGTATAAGCTGAACTCTACATACCAACTTGTCTACTTTATAGAATAAAAAACAGACACACGCATAATAAATCACAATGCAACCATCTGCCCATACAAATTCTCATTAAGATGAAAAGACAAACTTTACTGATAAATAAATCAATCAAAGATAAATACATTAAAATATGCTTTTAGTATAAATTTCCAACACCGCTCTTATCATCAGTTAGGAAAGGTAGTAGAGTGACTTCCTTTCCTTCATCATTCTCTTGAGCTAGTAATGCTCCCAGTGAATGATCTAAGGCCTTTGTCTAAAGGATGAAAGGCTTTCCAAACATAATGGCTGTAAGAATGGGTGGATTGGTGAGAAACCTTTTATTGTGTTCAAAGGCGTCTCGCATTCTTTGTCTCATATGAATTCCACTCCTTTCTTCATTAATTTGGAGAATGGTTGACATTTCCCAAACAGATTTAAGATAAACCTCTAAAGTATGCCAACTTTCTTTGCAATCTCTAAGCTGTTTCAATATTCGAGGCGGGGATATCTCTAGTATAACTTTGAATTTACTAGAGTCAATCTCGATCTCTTCTTTTTGAATGATAAACCCTACAAATTTTCTCAAAAAACTTTGAAAAGACATTTTAATGGATTCATCTGAAGCTTGAATTTTCATAATCGCTCGAAGACCTTGCGAAGGATTATCAAGTGATAGCCAAATTTTTGCTCTTGACAACTAAATCAACAAAATAACACTCAATGGTCTTATATTGCATATCTTTAAAGATTTTTATCATTTCCTTTTGATAAGTGGATCCAGCATTTTTTAGTCAAAAGGCATGATTGTGTAGCAATAAATTTCGAAGAGGGTCAGAACTGCAGTGTGTTTTTCGTTTTCAGGGTATATTTTAATTTGATTTTACCTTAAGAATTTGTCCATAAATGGCATCCTTTCGTACCCAGATGTATTGTTTATCATGAGTTGTGGGATAGGAAGTAGGAAGTCATCTTTTGGGCATGCTTTATTCTGGTCTTTGAAGTCGATGTAGACCTTGATCTAGTCATTCTTCTTTCTGACTGGAACTATGCTTTTCAGCCAAACTGGATGTTGTTCTTCACGGATGAACTTAACATCCTTGAGCTTTTGGACTTTTTTTTCAAAACTTTTCATCCTGTGGGGTTTTGTTTGTCTTTCGCTTTGTTTCACTGGCTCTATATTTGAGGTAATATTTAGCCTCTAAACTGCAACTTATAGGTCGAGCCTGGGTATTTTTACATAAATCCGAGGAAATCAATCTACAAACTCACATAAGAATCCAACATACTCTCCAAGCTTTTTTCCTTTTAATTTTGGAACCTAAAAAGGTAAGGCGAGGATTTTCCAAGGTCCCCAAGTTTACTTCCTAGACCTAGACCTTTGTTAGAGGGTTAAGAGAAGGATCTTCCACATTGTTCTCGAAAGCTTCGAACTCTGTAATCCCTCTACAGTATCATTTTCAAGTTTGAGCTAGGGCCTCATCCTTTTCCAAGATTTATTTGTATTCGTCTCGGTTTTTTCATTTAATATAAAGTGATCCACCACTTCTGGTTTTGGCCGCTCGTTCCTTTACCCAGAGGCCATGTAACTTGCTGAAAGGTATTGTCATTATCGCCACCTTCTTCATTCCATTAGAAGGTAGCCCAGTCATCGGGTTCATGGGCTAAGACTTTTTCTTTAGAATCATTAGTTTAATACACATTTGAAGAAATGGTAGCTTTTTCCTCAAAGTGAAAGATTTCTTTAAGGATGTTGCTACGGGAAATGTATCCAAGGCCATACATATAAGTGTTTATATGGCCTTCACTTATGAACTCTTCTCAATGTTCAGGGGTGATGCTATTGTAGGGGAGTAGGATGCCCATTCTGTTTCCTCGTCTAGTTGGTTTTCTGAGATCATATCTCATTTTCTTCATTATCTAACAAGACTGCCAACTATAAAAGTCAAAAATCACCCGTCCTTAGTTTGTAATTTCTTTGGTGGGATGTGCAAAGGAATGATCATGTGCTTGGGGGAAGATAATTGAATGTTGGCTATACTGGGCTAGTGCAACCACAGAGATTGACCCTTCAGTATTATACATCAGTGCTGAAGCTGGCCAAGGGAACAGAGGTGGAAGATGCCTTAAAGGTCCCTCCTATGAGGACTCATATGTGTTTTGCTTTGATTTAGTGTTGGAATCATATGCAATGGACATAGCGAACATGGAATAGCATCTCTTCAACCTTCTGATTGGATGACTAGTACTTAGTTCGATGTTCGAAGCCGTCTAGGATAGTTCTTCGTATGACTAGAATTGCATGTGCATCATAATCCTTCGGATGTAATAGCGAAGTCCATGTTGGCATAGGGTCATGCAAGTCTTTTGTGATGGTAGCTTGATGCATAGGTTGGCCAAGTTTCTCCATTTGCTAATGAACCTTTGAGATGATTCCCATTCTTGTTTTGTTCGAAGAATAATTCTTAGGCTAATAGACTAGCCTATCTGCATCCTGCTTGTTTCATAGTCAACAATGATGAATTTATTGTGAGCTTGACCCAGGGTGTAAGAGATTTCTTTCTACTCTTACTAGCTAATCAAGGGTTTTGATCTCCATGTTGATCTCCTAAAGAGAATGTGACTTTGGAGCCTATGCCCGCACCAACTATGATTGACTTGTTTTGACAAAGGATCGTCAAACCTTTCAGCAATTTCTATCGATCTGTTAATGAAGTCAAGCATTGGCTCATTATTTTCTTGCTTGGCACTTGTCAGTTGGATAATGGAGACCAGTTTTTTATGGATCGATGACATTATCATCACTGACTTATCTTGCATCTTAGTTTGGATCATAAAAACCTAATCTCGAAATGTTTTTACTAAGATGACTAGAGGGGTGCTCTCATTGATCATAGTAGCTGTTCTCTGAATCTGACAACCAGAGTTTTGCCTTTTTTTTTGCTTTTGAGGCGTCTCTCTTTGGTTTCATGTCATTGGCGTCTTACCCTTATCCTTCTTGGACTTTGGGCTTTTTGATTGTACATTGCCATGTCTGTAAAGTATATTGCCCTTCTTTTAAAAGGCTACTTATCTACAAAGACACGCTGAACTTTGCCATCGTCATTGATGTTCTTAAGGCACTGGTGTAATGTGGAAAGTACAATGGCATAATCGTGTAGCCATCATTTTCTAAGTAAGATGTTGTAGCATGCCCTAGTTTTAATGACATGAAAGGTGGCTTCTAACTTCAAGCTTTCTAACTAGAATTTGATGCGGATTTTTTAGATTGGCTCTTGTATTTCTCTGTCATAGTCTTGTATTGATATATTTATAGCCGAACCCAACATGGTTAGGATAAGGCTTTTATGAAGATGATGATGATGATGATAATGAAGTCTTGTATTGATATATTTATATTGGATAGCTTCCTAGTTAGGACGCTAAGTTCCTGTAAAGCTATCTTGGTGATGAGATTGAGTGCCAACCTGGGATCAACTTGTACCCTCGGCATTGGTCTTTATTTCACATGGGCTATGAAATAGAGGGGCCAAGAATGTTTGGTTTCACTTAGCAATAGGTCCTTTTTTAAGAAAAACATTGTTGCCTCAGACGTATTTTGAATCGAAAGACATTCTTGGCACCCTTTTGGTTTCTCAATCTTTTTATTTTGATATTCTTGCTAAATCTAGTGGACTTGTTCCACATGAGCTTAGTCATCCTAATTAAGTGCTTGTAGCTCCCATATCAGGTTATCACAGGTTTCTTTTAACATTTGCAGGATGTCTAAGATGTGCAGCATGCTTGTATGTGTTTTAGGTGTTCTACAACATCATACTTAAATGTGCTTGAGGGTTTTTCACTTTTATTCTTTGGATTATTTACATTTGCTCCCTTTGTATGGGGTTAACATAAGAAGAAGAAGGTGTCACAACCCGAGCCTAAGAATTCAGGCATTAGGATTAGCCCCAGTTAGTAACACACATACTCGCATGTAATGCACACTTGAACTCGAGTCTAAGCAAAATTACACAAGGGAGAGTTACATTACTTACACAGGTGAAATGCTTATAACAGACATCTGTTCAAGTATTCAAATGCAGAAGCCCATTAATGTTATTCATGAAACAAGATAATTACAACCAAACTAATAAACATTTATATGAACCAGAATTGAAATGGTATATATCTTTATAACAAGGATAACCAGGAAAGAAAGTTTACTGGAACAGTAAGAAATAGTTACACAATATCAAAATAAAAAGGATCATGAACCATACAGGATAAAAGAAAACTAATGCAAGCCATGATACCTTAAATGCAATTACATCCCAAAATAAGACCTAGTATGCTCTTTGCACACTCCGTGATGGATCAATCAGAGATGATTCGCTATCCACTCATCTAGGTCGGAGGGGTTCCCGAATGTCTCCTCTAGAGTCTTCTCAATCTTTGCAAGATCGGAACCGAGAGTTGAGCCTATACGTAACACCATAGATAATTAATGAATAAGATTATTTAGCAAAGTATAATCACAATCAACACTACACCAAAAATGTCCATTTCGAACGGTTTGAAACTGTTCCTTAATGAATCTGGAATGGTTTCAAATTGTTCCAAAAATGGGTGTTGCAGAAATTTTGAAACGGTTTAAAACCGTTCCAGATTTCCAAATCTAGAACTGTTGTAAACCGTTCCAAAATTTTAAAACCATTCCAAATTATTCCTTAATATTTTCTTACCATTTTTTTTTTGAATTTTTTTAAAACAGTTTTAATAATATTTTTTTAAATCATAAGTTTTTGAAACCACTACTAATCACATATTTAAAAATAAAATAGAATAATTGTAGTATTCACATTCATACAAATGCAATCATTAAAATTCTTTAACACAATAATTAAAAATTTATGTTACATTCAATAATTTCAGGGCACAAGTTGCTATTATGGTGACAAGAAAAGCCAGCTCTTCTTCTTGCAAACACTTAAGCCTATCTAGCATCATATCAATAAGCCTTGTTGATAATTTGGAGCTTGTAGCAACATTATTTATTGCAAGCAACCTGTTTTTCCACTTTCTCAGTCCAATTTCTCTGTCTACTATGTCACTGTTAGAAGAACTAAAACCAGCAGCATTTAATTCTGAATGCATCTTCGATATTTCTTGATTTGTTTCGCTTGTATTTGGGTTCTGACTTATCTTCCAAAGCAGATCACGGAAGTGCTCTTTGTTTGAGGAATTGTGGCAATTTGCAAGTTATATGAATGTTGTTTTAACAGCTACTGCAACTTCCTTGTCAACTTCAAATGCAATTTCAAAAGATGCAGCAACTATGTGAGTGGATCCCCCTTCAGTAATTGAAGAAGTTTCTAATCAATACAAACTCAGCAAAATGCAGATGATGTAAACAAAATTAAAGAATGCTCATCAAATAATATAAATCTATAACACAAGATCCAAAATCCCACAAATATGAAAGTTACAGCCAACTATCTAGAAACTATGTACAGAAGAATATATTAAGATTCATGTCTATTAATACCTCTCTTCCTCTCTCTAGTTTCCTAATAAAGTGAACATATGTTAATTCCCACAGTTCCATCTTGATGTCTTCACACAGCTAAGGTAATGGCACCAGTGGCAGTGCTTGTTCACATCTTCTCCGCGGAACAACATCACCAGGCCAACCACAAATTTGCAAAAATGAAAATTATATGGACAGATGACTATCAACTCTGAAGATAGGAATGCAACAAAACATTGGATGACATCAATGTCAACCGGTTTTTTTCCCTTCTACATCCTCTCTCTCCTTTAGATAAATTTTTACTTTTACCTCTTTTTCAGCAAGTTGAAAAAAGAGAGATTAGAAAACATTTTTTTTCCTTCTACCTCTTTCAACAAGTTGAAAACAGAGAATGATTTTTGGGAAAACCACAGTTGATTTAAACAATGAGAATCTTCCACCTATTGGCTCATGTCAGAAGTAATATCAACCTCTGGAAGTTCTGATTCTATCAGCCATCTTCATTTTTTTTTTCAAATGGTCAGGAGATGCTTAAAACATGTTAATTAAGCAATGTATCCAATTGATGCCATTGACTTGGAAAATTCCCAAAATTCAAATGGTTTAAATATTTTGGTAGAATGTACGTTCAATGTTCCTCTATGTATCTGGGCAGCACAAGATTTCAGGAAAGAAATGCTCAGTAGGGTACTCAAACTCTGACTATACTGTAAAAATAATCACTAGCTATCTTCTTTGATTTTGCTTGGATCACAAAGAAAGAAAAAGTATCTCATGCCCTTCAACGCATCTAATATCCGTGCCACCCCCAAAACCCAGAGGAAGAGCAATCCATTTTACCAAAATATTTAATCTGAATGTGACTATGAGTGCACATCCAAGCAGTGTGTTAAAACTTAAGATAGAATAAAATTAACCCAAATGAGTGAACGTGGAAAATAAATGTCAGAAAAGGGAATTGTGACTACTATGGATCCTAGCATGTTCAATGGTGCTTACCCAACAATCAACAAGACCACAGCAATTATCCACAATATGTATTGATAGACCTTGTGCTTGGACTGGACTTGGCTTGCAGTAGGGAGATTGTGGCGTACTATCCAACCAAACTGGGGCCGGACCAACAAAACAAAGCCTAGGAGATACTCCGTCAGGAATCCCCCAATATGGGCAAAATTATCAACATGAGGTAGGATACCGACAGCCAAATTTATGACAATAATAACCACAAGCGTTGTGAGGGCTGCAGCCTAGAAAAGCAAAACAATATTGATAGTTAGTAATAACACACACAAGCCAAGTATAGTTGAAACTAAGAACACATTTGTAAATGAAATAACTGGTTGCCACAATATGTCATTTGACCATTCACCTTGTTGGAATAGATAGTCCAGTTGGTGATAAGCTCCGAAAGCATAGCAACTAGTAGTCCAAAAACTATACTAGATGCCCCAACAGAAATACTCTTTCTAATGAAAAGGGAAGAAAGGATACTGCCACCAAGTCCCGATAGGAGGTAAATTATCCCAATCCGCACTGCAAGACCATGACAAATTTAGGGATATCACGAAGATAGGACCAGATTTGGCTTCCAAATTACATTGGAAAAACACAAAGGATATCAATGATGATAATACAACTTACCAAATCCAAATTGTTGTTCAAGGCGAATTCCAAAAAAAACCAGGCTTAACATATTTGCAAGCAGATGAATGACACATGCATGCAACCATATACAAGTTACAAGCCTATGAAATATGTGTTTGAGACCATTTTGATATCCTATCCAATAATCAATGAATAACATATGGTTCCTGAAATCCTGATTAGTTTTTTTTTTTTTGGGTAGTAAAAACCCAAAATACTTGATACTTACTTTTGGTCTATAACCATGGAAGAAGCAAATCCTCCCCGAGTGGGCTTTCCATCAACATAGACATCATTGTAAGACCAGATCCTCTTATTAAAGGATCTGGTCTTACAATACAGAAGTTTTCAATTAATTTTGAACTTTGAGAAATTATTAAAGGTAATAGATAGCAACCCAAGGCACCAACTGGTGTGCATTTGTAAGCTTGGGAATTGGGATTTAGCAAATTTATTGGTGTGCACTGCCGATGAGAGGTGACTCAAGCACACTGGTTCTTCTAGACTCCATCTAAGATAACTTTGCATATTATCCATAAAAGAAAGAATCCTTGTAATGGCACTAAATCCACAAGCATAAATAAGAGCATTGGACCACTAAGGGCTTTCAATGGAAGGCCTAAGCAGGCTACAACTCATCAGAACATAGTTTATTGCATGTGTAAATGAAAAGCGGTCCTCTTTTGGATATTAAGATCGATGCAACCATATCTCTGGATAAATTGTTTTAAGAACGTAATCAGCTTATCTGAGTGCCAAGGCATGATAATGGACTAAAGTAAAATGCATGTAACTACTAATCACATGAATCCAATCAACTAAAAGAACAGCAATGCAACTTCTGAGCATTTCTTTATTCTACTGAGGTTAAAATAAGGAATAAGAACCAATAAGATCGGATCATCAATTAGAACATATAATTGTCAATTAGATTTGCTTACATCATCAACACCAGGGACTCCTGGAGGTGCAAACTTTGTGTCATAGGTACGGCCACTAGACGGGTGGATCCAACAACCAGTAACTTTCTCCTCCAAGGTGGCATCATCAATTGCAAAGTTGAGGACGTTATCAATTTTACTGCCCTGCTTTTCCCGCATTTCATCAAGCTGCATCAAGAAATAATAAATCATGAGCAGAAGCTGACTATAATTATTCCTTTTTTAATAGATGTCACTTGAACGTCAATAAAAAAAATCTCTATCACTTCATGCTAACATAAGATATTAGAGGAAAAAGGAATGCCATTTCTGGTTGGACTACTGTCCTGGGGAACCCATCAAGTATAAAACCTTTCTGGCATGATGGCTTCCTAATTGCTTAATCGATTATCCCAACCACCAAGTCATCCGAGACAAGATCACCCTGCAGAATAATGAGACAAAAATTGAAACATCTCATTAATCTAACTCTTAAAATAGAAATCAAGAAAAAAAATTACTCCTAAAACAAAATGATTGATCAAATAATTATAAGAAAGCATAACACATACATGATGACTAAATATTGTTTAAACATCACATCATACAAATAGTACCTTGTCCATTGCTTCTTTTGCTTTTACTCCAAGAGGGGTTTTAGCAGCTACAGCAGCTCTCAGCATATCACCAGTGGTCAAATGACATAGGCAATATTCATCCTTATAATAGGTGACTGAGTGCCTTTTCCTAATCCAAGTGGACCTGCCAGTCACTTGAACTTCATGATTACACTCAATGTAACCCCTCTCCTTTTTTTTCTCTCTCTTTTTTGAATGGTAAATGTAATCATTCTTTGAGGGCATGTTTGAGAAACATTCTATGGAAATTGGAAAAGCTGCAAAAAGGTTTCAACTTTTACTCGCTCCTCAGTTTCAATGTTTTGGTGCGGCATGACTTCCACAAGAAAACATTGCAAAAGGCAACTAATTTTCCTGGTTATCATAGAAACTTTTTTTTTTCTTTTTGGTTCTTTTTTCTCATTCATGGGTTTAGAATTGGTTTTTCATTCTACCAAAAAGCAGAAGTCAGCAGAAGCACCTTTCTGCAAATGTCACACAAACATGCCTAAAAAGTATCATTTGTTTTATTTTGTGCAGCAAAATGCTCCATATGTAAGTAAATAGCCAACCACAGATGAACCTTTAATTTCAGCGGAAAGGATAACAAAATGTTCCACATGTAATACATGTATCTAACTAAACCAAGGCCAACTTTAACTAATTTGATCCCTAAATTTACCTCTTATCGTAAAAACCACGGTAAGGTAAATGTAGGATCTAAATGAATATTCTTGTGGAAAATTGTGTTGACAAATCCAACTTTAACTACTTAAAGTTAGTTTTACTTGAAGGGAAAAAATAGCGAAGAACGATATTAGAAATTTACAATTCCCTCTTGTTTCAGTCTAAGTAGGAAAGTGACCATTGATCTTAATCTCACACCAACTTGGGAACTCTCATAGATTTAACGGATCCAAATGAGCCGCACAACACTGCTAGGAATTCTGGAATAGATAAGTCCAGAAGTTTTTCATTCATTTTATTTCATTAGTGAGTCCAAGGGTCATTGTGTTGGTGCAATGGTAAAAGTCTTAGGTGCCATGTGTGATAACGCAAGTTCGAGACCTGCGAACAGCCACTCTATGCAAAATTGGCAAAGGTTAGGTCTATCTCCAGTTTGTGCCCTCCCAAGACCCTACTTCGGTGGGGCCGGCATTGGGTAATGACCTTTTACTGAGTTCCTAAAAGATATGACATGAGAAAAGCGAAGGGTAGGGTTACACCCATTAACAATTTAGAAAATGGGTTCCACCCACCATAAGCAAAATAGAGCATACAAATTAATGTGAACATTTCAAACTTAAATGCACATAGAATTCTTTCAGATAAACAAACTATATAGCTAAATGCAATAACTTCAATAAATTTGGCGTCAATCTAATTCATTATAAAGGTCAATAAATTAGAACATGTAATCAGGTGTATGAAATTTGAATTTTGTAACGATTTACATTTACAGTTATATGATAATGTATATACCACTCACTCCTGTCTCTTCTTCCACTTCCCTTACAGCCCCGGCAGAAATATGCTCACCCTATTGAGTAAAGACATCAATATGGGGTGAATGAACATCTTCATTTCCAGAACACCAAAGGAGAAGCTTCTTGAATTTTAAGTAGACAGATGTACCTCATCAATAACTCCAGTTGGAAATTTCCATATGCCTGTGCCCTGGAAACGTCCACTCTTTTCCTGGACTACCAGCACCTGCCAAACAATAGGATGTTCTCATCCAAACTACAGAACCATCACAACAAGCTCACCAAAACTGGAAAAATTATAAAGCAGTTTAAAACTTCATATATTTTAAAATGAGAAGCCAAGTTGCTTTATTTTAGAAAGAAAGAAAGAAAAACAAAAACACACAAACAAAAAACTATTCTATCTACAAGTTGAATAAAAATCAAACCATACTGAGGAAATCTAAAAAAGATAAAAAGAAAGAGATCTTGATCTTTATTGGTACGGGGTCTAGGTTAGAAAATAGAAAAAATGTGAATTAAGCAAGAAATCAAGATTACTAAAATATCAAGATTACTAAAATAGAAGATCCAATTCCCATTGACATTGAAGAAGCAACTAGCTGATGATTGGTAGTTTGTTACTCAACTCGGTAAGGTAGTTGCATCCCAATCTATGATTGACCTCTTTTACTTTTATCATTACCAATATCTAATGGCACGTAGAAATCACTTAATGGTTTATTTTCCTTGGGGGTTAAAATCGACATGTATCTTCTTGTATTTATTGCTTTTGTGCTTATTTCACTTAGTGGAGGGACTTATATGTAATTCCTGTCGTCATAAGATTCTACGTAATTACAGAAAATCCACAAGGGCTATTGTGTTATTATAGTTCTCACTTAATATGAAATAACATTGAGTATGGTCATCCAATCCTATGGTTCTCCTGTCTCTCCTCATGTCTTCTTTCTCTTCTTTCCAACCCCAATTGAATGACCTATTCTCTTTTTTTCTCTCTTCTTTCTCTTTCTTCTTCTTCATAAAACCTTATTATCCTTTAGATTTAGAAAACCAACTCAGTATTAGAGCCTTAGAGATCATCATGCAAAGTTTCCTAGTGGTTGAGATTTAAAGAAATTTTAGGCTTTAGAGGCTCTCTGCCTTGGGTGAACCAGGTGGTTGTCAACAGCCCCCTTGAGGCTTTGGAGTGAAGGTTGACAATTATCAGCACCTTTGTGATGGTCGACATTTCTATTTCATGGTCGACTGAAGCTTTGCCAATTTGTAGATGACTTTTTTTTTTGTGAATGGTATGCTAAGGTAAGGTGCTGTTTGGTACTACAGAGTGTTGATGCACATTACAGGAGAGAAAAGTTGTTTTCTCTATTGTTTTTGTTGCAAAACTTGATGTAGAACAAGTTTTATTAGAAAGAAATGTGTTCTAAGTTGAAATATATTGTGAAAGAGTATAATCCTCACAAATCAAACCTTTGGTTGTTGTTACATGATTTATTCAGTGAATAATAAAACACAAGTGTGTTAATACAGGGTCAAAAGTAGAGAATGATGCGTCTAATCCTAAAAAGAAGTTTCTGGTGGAACTCAAAATGTGTTCAACCTGCAGAAAACATCAGTCCTAATGCCCAAATCACAGTGGAATTGTTTGATAAAAAAACTATAAAGAATGGTGTTATTTTGTGAGGATGGCAATAGGCGGAGCAAAGCGCCTAGGGAACATTGATGGAAGTTTCTTTGTTACTGTTTGTATATTTTCACATTACTACCTCTTTAAATCTACTCTCTTTGTAGGGTCCTAGTAAGGAAATCCTTTTTTTGCTTTACTACTTTTTGCTTTTAATGCAATGAAGATTTACTAAAGGGGAAAAAAATCTAGGTTTGCCTTACAAGACCTATTTCTATGACAAAAGAAAGAATTTGTCTGCTCAACGCTAAACGATGAGAATCCATAGAGATAAATACAAATGGACAGAAGAAGTATATAAGAATTTCAACTAAACAAAGTAAACACATTGAGGTTGGCACATTATAACTATATAGGAAATAATCTCAAATAGCAAAAATGTACCTAATGTGGTTCATTATTCTCTTACATTGCTAACTTTAATTCTTGTAAAATGAAGAGTAAAATGAAGAATTTCTTGTAAAATGAAGAGTAAAATGAAGAATTTCTTGTAATCAATTCAATTCTATAACTCCACCTGCATTCTAGTAAATCAGGGCCTCACTCCTTCCCAAATCTATTCCATTATTACTTAGCTTTTCTCATTTTTGCTAGCTCATTGCCTATGGATCTGGTGTTCTAGGTGTGACAAGTTGGTATTCAAGGTTGGTCTTTTGTCCTACCAACTACAGTCCAACAAAGATCAGGCATGTTTTATCTTCCAGACAAGCTTATCAGTAACTTGATTGTAGACACCTGATTGATTATCTCTTAACAAAATCTGCTTCTGCATTCCATTCTCTCTCTCTCTCTCTCTTCCCCCCCTTCTCTCTCTCTGTGTACACTTTCTTAGAACCAAAGCAGCAAAATATCTAATATCCCTTGCAATAGGCACCTCCTAAAGTGAAATATAAACTAACATGAGACCACAACAACGCTCAACCAAACAACAGCACAAACAAGTATATAGTGCTAATATCCACATTATACATTCATCCCACTTCTCAAGTCATGTCCCCAAAACACATCACAGAGACAACAAATCGCAATCCTCCAAAACCATATTCCATGATTTTCTTTGAATGGAGATTCCACAAATTACAAACCATCAACAATCGTTCCAGAAATTCATTTCAATCACACAAAATGCAAGAGAGAGAGAGAGAGAGAGAAAGAGAGATCATGATTCAAACAAAAACATAACAAAATCTAAAACCTAACTTTTCCTTTTTTACTTCAAAACCATAACTTAAAGATATCACAGGAACTTGAAACATTAGACATCTAAGAACACAATCAAACAAAAACCCTATAAACAAACCTAAATTTGGTGAACTACCTCAACACGCTTCCTAGCAAGAGAGTCTCGAAAAGATCCAAATACTGAAGAGAGACTCTGCAACCTGTTCTGCACCAAATCAAAATCCAAAAACCAAACAATCAAAAAAAGAACAAATCAAGAAGATCATCATCATCATCATCATTATCCAAAAAATGAAAACCCTAGAATCAAATCCGATCACCTTGTTCATAAGGAGAAAATCTCTAAGAGAAACCCTTATTTGAAAAGCTCTTGAAATCAAAAAATCCTGAGAGAAGGCGAAGAAAATTCATTTGATAAGACGTTGAGATCGAAAAACCAAAGACGGCGTTAAAAGTCAACATTTCTAATGAACAACAAGCAGCAGGAAGAAGAGAGAGTAGAAGATGGGGAAGAAGAGTAGAAGATCAGGAAATGCAAGCAGTGGGAACAGAAAAGTGGGAACGGCTGAGGAATGAGTAGAAGAGAACAGATCAAATGGCCTCTTGCCGTTCTACCTCTTGCCTTTTACGAACAGATCTGTGGGAAGAGAGTAAAAAGAGTGGAAGCAGCGGGAAGAGAATAGATCTGTGCCTTTTGCTTCTTGTTGTTCTGCCTCTTGTTTTTTTGCGAAAACAATCCCATTTTTTATCAAACGGGCCTCTGCAGAATGGATCAAATCCGTTTCATTTCAGGAACGGCCCAAAACCGGCCCCATAATCCATTCCTGCACTGCATTTTTAGTGTAGTGCAAGGTAATACGCATTGTATCTATAAGAATCATTAACATGTGATTGAAAAAGTTCATGTAGTATACTAGGCATATTGTGCAATTAAGTAATCATGCTCTAAGAATCAAATAATAGAAATACTTTTTTAGTTGGCTACTACATTTGCCATATCCTCTCTCTAGAGATCTTTGCATTGAGAATACCATCACTCAGGCCAAGGTACAAATAGGTCTCTCGTACATGGAGTCCAAAAGCTCCAAAAGTACACTGCAATGCACCATTCATGTTACACCAAAGTCAACCCCACCGGGTATTATAAAGATGAGGTCAAAGCCAAACCACTTCGATTCATTCATAAACATATACTTGAACTTAAGTAAATCATGCAATTCATTTCATTGAGTAAAACAATACCAAACCATATGTATTCAATTCATTCGTTTAATTCGTCTTTACTTAATTCCATGTCAATGTCAAATAAAATGTATAGTAAGAAACAATTCGAAGAGAATCAATTTAGACATGATCATTGCAATTCAATCATTATTGAAATAATAAAAGTCAATAACGATAAGCTAATATACTATGCAAGTCAATTCAATTTAATGAGATTAAGGTAGTTTAAATAACGAACCATAATTTAGTTAATCATTGTTTCTAACCGTACATGATGATATAGTTTTAAGTGATCCGATACATAGTTATCTCTTTTTTGTGTTACATTGTAATGGGAAGGTGTATCAATGTCCCTTAAATCAACACTGATGGGGAGGTGCTTAACAAATGGACAATATCTCATGAATAAGTCTCAGCCCTCAAGACTTTCATGATCTTTCATTATTCTATTAGGCCAGTTAATAGGATAAATGGATCCAGTAACTAAGGTCCTACAAGGTCTCGTACAGTACCTACTTAACCCTAACTTTTAATAGTTTTACGGCTTAGCAGTGGGTGACTTACGGCTTAATTATGGGCATTTTACGGCTTAGCAGTAAATTGCAATACGGCATAGTCGTAGGTATCCAAAATTTCCTCCGCGTTTACAGTTTAACCGTATTCTCTTCTACGGCTTAACCATATATATCTTACGGCTGAGCTACGAATTGGCTACATGTAACACTCCGACCCGAGTTGACCCGGATTAGTGGGTAATTTCGTGTGTTTTTATCGCTAAGAGTGTTTTGATTTGGTTTTCCTTTGGTTTTGACTCGTAGAGAGATCGTTGAGTTGAGTTTGACTTGGTCTAGTTAGTTTGAGCCCTTTTTCGTAATTTTGGCTTTTGATTGACCTTGTCAGTTTCGCGTCATTTTGACGTCAGCGCGTGTATTTCGTTGAGCTTGTCGTTTTCCGTAACTGTCTTGGATCCAAATGAGTTCGTTTGTTCTCGTTGGACCGTCATTTGACTCGAACTGACATTTGTGTAAACTGCTTGGACCTAAGTGCACTTTGGACTCAAACTAAGTTATAAATATCCCCACCAACTCCATTTCTCTCGATCGTCTCTCTCGCTCTCTGTTTGTCTCTCTCTCTCGACAGCTCTCTTTCTCTCCTTCTCCATTTCTGTTTCTACTGCTTGAGGGAGGAAGGAAGGAGCTCGTTTGTGCGTGTGTTCCCGGTGGACTGAGCCAATCAGCGTGTGGATTTCGTCCGTGAGGCAAGTATAAGCCCAAGTTGTATGAACATCGATTGATAGTAATTTGATTGTTGTGTTCTTGTTCTTCATTGTGTTTCTCAGTGTTAGACAGCCCTATTGAGCCCATTCTACTGTTATCTTGCTGTCTTCAGTCGTTTTGGACACTTTCTGTATGACTGTAACAATTTCAGGAAAATGAGTCCGTGCACTCACGGCTACGCCGTGAAATGTGCTACGGCTAAGCCGTAAAATGGCTTACGGCTAAGCCGAGACCCAGCCGTAACCCAAACCGTAGAACAGTACAGACTGTTAGCTGAAAATAACTGGATGTTGGCAATTCGCCATTCTTCTACGGCCCAGCCTGATCTAAGCCGTACAGTGTCTTACGGCTAAGCCGTGGACCAAGATACGGCTGAGCCGTAGAGCAGAATACGGTTAAGCCGTAAATCCGAAGGGATATTTGGGGAACCTCAGCTCAGCCGCAGTGCATAGTACGGCTAAGCCGTAAGATGCCACGGCTAAGCCGTAAGGTTACCTACGGCTACACCGTGAGACCCTGAGAATTGAATGAAAAGGGACTAGGTTTAAGTAAAAGACCGTATATGACTTTCATGTTAGAATGTAGCGAACCTGGACATGCCCAATGGAATGTTTGAATGACATGAATGATCTCAAGGGCTGTGAATCATTCATGCTTGTATCCAGCTGTTTAGCACCTCCCCATGGGTGTTGGTTTAAGGGACTTCGGTGCACACTCCTGACACTGCAACACTAGACAATGGTGCATCGGATAACTTAAAACTACATTAACATGCACGGTTAGAAACACTGGATAATTAGTATAGGATTGGCTTGTAATTGACCTTGATTCGTAAAGGTATCTTGATGTGTACAGCATATTGATTACGGTTATGCCCTCTTATGTGTTCTGCGCTGGACCTCTCGATTCTGTGGGACATGCAGCAACCCTAGAGCGAAGCCCGGGCGGAACCATTCTATTGTTATATTGGTATCAGTGTTATCATTGTTCCATTGGAGTACTTGCATCAGTCATGAGTCAGTGATTGTGATTGATATTCATTGTCAGCACTTCTTGTAATTGCTTATGTACATTCAGTCCGTATATGCGATGCACTTCCTATTGTTGTTCAGCATGATATGTGAGATCTGTAAGTGGTACATGATATGATGATATGATTGATTGATTGATTGATTGAGGTGCATCATCTGATTGATTGTGATTGGTCTTGGCACTACTGAGCCTCAGCCTTAGGATACCCGACGGGGTTAACTTTGGTTTAGTTTAAGTGTTTGCCTCTGCAGAGTGTGATTGTCCTGGGACTCCGGACCCCGGGAACTAGAGACCCATGCGTACCCTGGCCCGGTCGCTGGTGTTCTCATCCTGATTGCTCTCGTAAGGGAGAAAATGGCCAATGTAGTAGCCACTTGATTGTTACCTGTTTATGATTCTGATAGCATGCTTATTCATTTGCATAATTGTTTAGTATACAGACAAAATTTCTATGGATATTGCATTATGACTATTGTTCGGTATTCTTCAGTTTTAGACACAATTCGTGTTATCTTCTTGTTGGCTTATACTTTGCTAAGTCGTTGTACTTATACGTTTGTCTTGTGTGTTGCAGGCTCAGATCCCTCTTCCGATCCTGCGTCGGTCGACCCGACTGCAGGAGGGGCTCGCGAGGCCCCCTCCGGCCTAGAGGAGTGGACTTGATCCATCCTCCAGAGTACGGTTTGCATCATTTTGGTTTTCCCCATTCTTTGTGTTGGAGTCTATTGAGGGGATTTTTCTGTAATTGCACTAAGGGCTTCGAGTGATACCTGTATATTGTATTTCGATTTTTGGGAGCCCTCTTCCGTAACATACGTTCCTGTATTTTGTTATTGTTATTGTTATCAGTTTATGATCGTTTGTAATCTCCTATGTCTTTTGGTATATTGTGGTATGCCTTGATACGTACAGCTTCCGCGTACAGTTGTTTGCACGTGTGAATGATCCCTTGTGTGTGTATGCTTGGACGGGGTCTAGGTGTGCATGCACGGGAGTACGTGTGTCATCGGTTAGACTTTCTCTGACCCCCGGTCCCTGGGCTCGGGTCGTGACACTACAGCTTAGCCGTAGCACATTATATGGCTTAGCTTGGGCTTAGCCATAAAAGAAAACTACAAATTTTACCTCTCTGGACCTTGAGCCGTAACCTTCTTATGGCTTAGCCATAAGCTTCAGTTTTCTGAAGCAACATTAACATCTGAAGCAAATTTCTAAAGTAAAGGGGTATTCCCTACCTATTTCATTCAATCATCTTTTGTTATAACTCATACTTCATCTCATACTGCATCTGAGACACTAAACTTCATCACACAGTAGATTTTAGAGAAAATTGAGAATAGTAGGGCATTATACGGTAGAGTTTAAAAAATTTAGAACGTTAGGGCTGAATACACGATATTCAGTAAATTTACAAGAATCTTGCTTATACTTGCCTTGGTTTAGAAGTCAAACCACTACTCTTACTTTTGGCTCAACTTAAGACGACATCCCGATTCTCGAACCTAAAATTGACATGCATGTGAGGGATGAGGAAGGAGATGAGTATATGCTTACAGGAGGAGTCTTCTTCACTTCTTAAACCAAAGACTAGTAGAATGGAAGTAAATCTTACCTCCAGAGATTGATTAAAAGATAAAGTTAACTGAATTCTTCCCTTCACAGAGTGTGATAAGAATAAAAGACACTGGAGACGCTAATAGGAGCCCCAATCATACATGCAAACTTCTAATCTCTTGATTTGATGAGAGAATCATGATGCAAGAAAGAAGACTAAAAGTCTTAGGGCAAAAAGAGTACCAGAGAGAAAAGATATCGATTGGAAGCAGTGGGCTTTTATATATAAAATAATTTCTGAAGTTTATAAGGAAGTCCATATTTCTTTAAGTAATTTCAGTTTAAGTCAAATGAAGGTCCAACTAATACAAATGAACTTAAATGTATTCGAGTCATGTACAAAAGTTGACGAGCTTGATGAGACACATGTGAAGGTGTCAACATGATGCATGAATGATGTAAAATCATGAAATCGAAATCACGAAAAGGGACTTTCACTACCTAGTGAAACTCGACCCAACTACGTATCCATGACTTAAACATAACCCACAAAAACAAAACAAGTTAAATCCATCCTAATTTGATGGTAATTAACTAATAACTTACTTGATTAGTCACTGAGCATGCTTAATTAGGGTCAGAGTGTTACAGAAGGTTGTCCATGATTAGCCTTGTAATTCCTCCTTGAACATGTCCCTTCTTCTTTGACTGAATTTTCTTCAGTCCTTAGGGCCTTTCGGGTAGTGAAGACTTCTTCAACCTCTAGCAGGCATAAGTTAGTCTCTTCAGAATCCTAGGGATAATTGGCCCAGGATATTTGGTTACAACTAGAGACTTGCGAGTACTCCTCATCACTACTATTGACATGGACTATGAAGTCTGCTAGTGTGAAGGGTTTTCTACCTCGAATGGGGGAGGTTTCTTCTTCCAGGGTCTTCTCACTCTTTGTGTTTGCTGGAGAAGTCTAGCTCTTCTGTGTCACCCTTTTGGCGTTCTTTTTGCCTTTTCTTTTTTCCTTTTGGTGATGGTCTTTTGACCATCTCTTAGTCTTCATCGTTAACTAGGTCTGGGTGAACCCATAGTTCTTTTCCAAACTTGGTTTTGACTGGTATCAAGTAGTTTTCATGTTGAACCCGATTTAAGAACTGGAATACAACTAGTTTTGGTGCTGGGGGAGCAAAAAGTGCAAGAGGCTTAAATTTTCTGAAAGATATCTTTTTGATGGGCACTGGATCATATTTCTGATTGAAGGTGATTACCTTGTTTTTCTAAATCTCATTGATCTTCTCCTTGACGATGAAGCAGTCCTTAAAGGGATGTGAGATGACTCTGTGGTATGCACAGTAATTGGGGTCATCAATTTTTCCTTCTTGATTTGGACTTCTGAAGTGAGGGAATTCAATCTTCTAGTTTTCAACCAAGGATTGAAAGATAATTTCGTTGTACTCATCGAAAGGATATTTTTTTTTATTTTTCCTCCTTTCATACTACTCTTTGTGAGTTCGATGGCCAGCCGGGCTTTAAGCCTTGTGTGGGGATTTAGAGGTTTGAACATTAAACACTTCCTTTTTTTTCTTCCCACTCTTAGGTGCTCTTGAAGAAGTAGTGGAATTGCTTTTCGTTTCTTCTTTCTTGTCCAACTCCTTGTGGACGTTTTTAGCACTAATGGCTGCTTCAATGAGCCTAAATAGGGATTTAATTTTCAACCCCACCATCATGGCACAAATTTTTGGCCTGAGGTTATCTATGTACATCTTCACTGCCACTTTTTTTGACAATGGCTCCAAGCATCTCTAGGAAAGTGCCCTTAACATGTTGATGAAAGTTCGGGCGGATTCATCATTTTCTTCCTTGGTGTTACTGAGGAAGCTGAGGGTTACTGCCTAATCTTCCTCCTGAAAGTGCAATAGGAATTTTTCTTTCAAGACTACCCAAGAGCGAAGGGATACTCGGGCAATTGTCGATACCAATCAAAGGTGATGCCTTTGATCGTACCGATAAATAAGTGGATCTTCAAAGTGTCTATGTCTAGCAGACTCCCAAGTAGTGACTTGAAGTGTGTAGGCCTTGCAGGTAAGCTACTTGTAATTTTTAGGGAATGGAACAAGGTCAATTTCTAGGGCGTATTTAGGTAACATCCCCTTTTTCGTTAAACGGTTCTCCCCTTTAGCCTTGGTCATCATGTCAGTGACTTATTTGTATGTCAACGGTTTATCTCGTTGACCTTTTGGCTATTGATGGAGGAGTGATATCCTGAGTGTCTTGATTCTTTTTCAAACAAGGCCTTTATTTGTTCAATGATATGGTTAACCTTGTTCTTGTCTTGTAAATTGTACTCATTTTTTACTTGAGTTGAGAACTGAAGTCATCTGATACTGACATTCGTTCTACAAGTGTTCATAGTTGGCCAACAATTTGGTTGATACTCTCCCTGTGTTTTATCACGAGATAATTGATATTTGTTTCTCCGTCTTCGTTATTGTTGGAGGCTGGTTTATTTTATTTTTCATTTCCTTCATGGTTTATCCCACTAGCTTCAACCATAAAGACTGAGTATTGCGGGGTTCAGTTGATGACAAGGTACGGGCAGTGATGCTTTCTCTTGCATCATCATCATCATCTAAGTTGTAGTCTATTTGGACATGGCCTTTTGACGTTTCTTATGAACTCGAGGGTGCTCGTGTGGCCCAACCTCAGGCCATGCTTCTGGTGACTCATCATGTCGGTCCATATTGGACCATGTTGGAGGGTGCGATGTCCAGGTCAAACTCTTTAATGATCCATTTCTTGACTACTTTTTGCTGTGAAGGGGCACTACTAGTTCTGTACCTATTTCTTTTTATTGGAATTTAGGCCTTTTCCTATCTGGTAGTGATAAAATTTTGACAATTGTTCTTTTGTTCCGCCTATTTTTCCAACATTGTGCTCGACTCATGTATTAGGCAGTTGGCTCCTTTTTCTAGGATTTGGTTGGCAAACTTTTTAGGCCACAAGGTAGAAAGAATTACCCTTAAGCCTCCCTAAGGGTTCTCATGAAGCTCCATAGACCAGCTCTTCTGTCCCCATCTTTTTCTCACGGTGTATTTGGCCATTCTGGCACCACTTGTCTCCTTGGAGATATGGAGACTAGGGAAGTGAATAGCCTACTATGTTGGCATAAATGTCTTGGCAGGCTATTTCTTGGGCCAAAGATGAACTCCAAAAGGATTTTGGGTGTTTTTAGAGACCTAGGGTTTTGGAGATGAGTGCAAGCTCCTTGGAACATAGGATCTAGTAGGTGGTGTGCTACTGGCAGTTGAAGTGGGTCCTCAAAATGCTAGGATCTTAGTTATTCTTTACTTGGTTGAATGTGCCTGTACGATGATGGCTAAGTGTGGGTGAAGGAGAGCCTAAGTGAGCGCTCCTTGGCCTCGTCAAAGATGATGATTAGAGATGACATTAGTCCTACAAGACAAGTTAATTAAATAAGTCCAATTAGCACAACCCCTTTCTTTTATTTCTAGTACTTTCATACGTTTGTTGCGAATAAAATGGCCCCACAGTGGAAGAGAAAGGGTAGGGTTCGACTTGGTTCGACTAAAGTGCAAATGTTTAACACAACCGGTATGAACTAGTTATCTGGACTCCATCTAATCCAATGACTACAACAAGTTGATGCTCACCATGCCATAAGGATAGGCTGTGGAATATTATAACTTTTCTCTCTTATTCCAAATTTAATTATACCCCTTGGTAAGGATTGGCCCTAAGATGGGAAGAGAAGGTTGAGTCTGACTTAGTTCTATAAAAGTGCAAATGCTAGCACAACTGGTTTAAACTTGTCATGTAGACTCTGTCTAATCCAAGGACTATAGCAAGTCGATGCTCATCATGACATAAGGATAGATCTGAAGTGTTTTCGCAATTTGATTTAAAAAGAACCGAATGGCAGACAACACAGGTTTCAAAAAAAATTGTGAAACCCTATGGAAAGATCCCATTCTTGTGTTTTTATTTAGGAGGATAGCTGACTACCATGATAGTAGTTGGCTATTCTCCATGCATAATTTTGACATACATGTATTTTACAAAGTTTTGATCAAACTAGAATTTTGATTGATCCAGGGTATTTTCCCACAGATGATGTTAATCTTTTCTGTTCGCTCAAAAAGGAGAGATCAAGAGGGCATGAAGCGCAGCCTGGCTCTTTTTCTAACAAATGAGAAAGACATGAAACAGAAAACATGAATGTCGTTCTTTTTTACTTTTCATTCCCGAGTTTATTTTTGTGAGTTCTTTTACATTCTAACCTCCTAGGTATAACCTATTTACATATATTTTTTGTACATCTCCCCCATTTTGTCTTAATGATCAACCCCAACAAAAAAAATAAAGTATATGGAAGTTTTGCATAAAAAAGAAAAATGAATAGACAGGCGACCGCTCAAAAGAACAACTGATTGTCTAATTGTGGTGGCCAATCCTGCATGTATGGAGTGCTTGCCATTTTTTCTTCAAGTCAATTGAGCAATCTTTATAACCTATTGTAACACTCCGATCCCCTTTGAGCCGGGTTAGTGGCTCATTAGTGTGTTTTGTTTTGTTTATTTCTTTCGGACTTGGTTTTGGGCCTTGGATAGGTAGTTGAGCAACCTTTGACCTGAGATAGGTAGTTCTAAGCCCTTTTTCGTAATTTTGCTTTTGTTTTGCTCATATCATCTTTGCATCATCTTGGTGTCAGCACGCGTATTTCGTTGAGCTCGACAAATTCCGTAACTGTGTCAGATCCGTTTGGAGTCAATTGGGGAAGATGGACCTTCGCGTGACTTAATCTGTAAATTGCTTGAACCCATTGGACCTTGTTTTAAAAACTACAAATCTATAAATATAAGTTAGCTCCAGATGTCTCTCTCTCCTGCTCATTTCATTCCTCAACGTTGCATGCAAGGAGTCAGGAGCTCACGTTCTCTCTCTCTCTCTCTCTCTCTCTCTCTCTCTCTCTCTCTCTCCCTTCTCTTCATCCTCTTCTCGTTCTAAGTTGGGTTGGGAGCTTGCACCCACCGATTGGGTTCTTTTCTTCTCCCCTCTCTGTAATTGCTTAGGTAAGTGGGTTTTGCATTCTTCATCTTCGATTGGATTCCTTCTCCAAGCTATGTGTGTTTCCCTCATCTCATGCATGTGCTATTGCTTTGATTTGTTTTGATTTTTAGTGGATTGGAGCTTGATTTCAGAGGATTTTTCAGAGTTTGAGGCAAGTATAAGTACAGGCTTTGATAACACATATGGGTGTTTTGTTTGATGGCTTTGATTCACTCTTATTCTTTGTATAGATTGTTTTACAGCCACCTTTTGTGCATTTGGAACCTCTGTAACTCATTTTATTCAGTTTCTGTATCAAATTTCAGTTTCTGTACTCAGCCCGAATTCATCTCTGTATTGTACGGCTAAGCCGTGAACTTCTACGGCTTGAATTCCAGAGACTCGAAATTTTGAGTTTTGTTCTACGGCTAGGCTACGGCTAAGCCGTAATTTGTCCTACGGCTGAGCTGTAAGCTAGCCTTGACCCAACCGTACCCCAGCCGTGAATTAAATCTCTGATCAGTCGAAACTTTTCTGATATCAGTACTCCTACGGTGAGGCTACGGCTAAGCCGTGAAATGCTACGGCTAAGCCGTGGATTGGTCTACGGCTAAGCCGTATACTGACTGTAGCTCAGCCGCAAAAGGCATTAGATCAGAGATGGAAGGAGACCAGTTTAGCTGTGTTTTTAATGGAACCAAGGAGAAGCCGTAGTGCATATTACGACGAGTGCGTAAGATGTCTTCGGCTTAACCATAGGTCCCTCATGGCTAAACCGTTTGGCATGGCAATTCTGAAACATAACTTAGGATAATGGTGAGACTTGTAGGGCTCAAACACGGGTTGACTACTCATGTAAACCGGCCCAATGGATTCTTGGAACGCATGAATAGTCTGTTAGGCTGTGACTTATTCATGTGAGTGTTGTTTTACTGTTAAGCACCTCCCCATGAGTGTTGGTTTAAGGGACGTCGGTGCACGCACAGATTACATTGCAATACTTTGATGGCAACGGTGCATTGACTAACTTAAAACTACATCAACATGCACGGTTAGTGACAGTGAACAACTAGCTTAGGACTGGCTTGTAATGAACCTTGACTCCGTATGAATCTGAGATGCATTGCATATTGTTTATGGTTTTGCCCTCTATTCTGTTAATCTATGTTTATGCATTCCGTAGTCATTTTTGGTTTCGTCCTGTATATCTGTTCTATGCTTCGTTCCGCACTATGCTTTGATCTATGCTGTGCTTTGGATTTATATCTATGCTCTGCTGGCTTTGCTTATCTCTGAGTTTGGGTATTCCCTGGTGGCTCTGCCCAGAGGTTAATACGTGAGGATAAGATCCGGTCTTTGTCATCGGTGAGTCCAAAGCGGATAATCTCCCTTTCTATGGATTTGATTTGATTGATCTTGGTCTGGCTCTACTCAGCCTCAGCCCTAGGATGCCCGACGGGGTTACCTCCGGCTTAGATCTCTGTATCTCTGTATAACTGCAGTGTTGCTTTGTCTTGGGACCCCGGAACCCAGGAAACCGAGACCCGCTTGTACCTTTGGCCTGGACAGCGGTGTTCTCCTCTGCTCTGCTCTCTATTGGAGAGAACATGGTTAACGTAGTAGCCAACTAGTTCAGTATTCTATGCTTTGATTCACATATCATGTTTTACTTCTATGCACGATTGGCTTAGTTTCCTAATATGGAACTCTGTATTAAATCTTCCGTCATTATTATATCCCCTTTGATACTATGCGTGTTTCACCCCTGTTACTTGTATTTGCTGGATCGTTGTATTCATTTGTGTTGTCTGTGGTGTTGCAGGCACAAATACCTTGCCCAGCTCCCCGGCGGTCGAGGAGGCTGCAGGGGCGAGTGTAGAGGCACCCTCAGGTTTGGCAGAGTGGGCCTGATCATCTCTGCCGAGTGCGTTCATGCATACTTCCGGTGGCTTTTCGTTTTGGGATTTTGAGTTTTGGTTTCAGGGGATTTGTATTTGGACTTTGGACTTTGGAGTTGTATTCTGTATATTTTGTGTATATTGGTTTTGGTGTGTATTTGGGTTTATATCAGTGTATTTGTCTTTGTCTTTCCTGTTTCGTATTTGCTTTGGCTTCCGCTATTTTCTTTGTTGCTTGCTATGATATCTACAGCTTCCGCGTTCGTCTGTTTCGCACGTGTTAGATCCCTTGTGTGCGTGCATCTGGACTGGGTTTGGGTGCACGTGCACGGGAGTACGTGTGTCACCGGTTTGGCTTTTCGCTAACCCCCGATTTCTGGGCTCGGGTCGTGACATACGTATTGTATGGTATTAGAGAATGCTAGTTATAAGCATGTAGGCATCTAAGATCGTGGTGAGATAACGCTATCAACTATTTGACTCGAAGTCTCATAGGTTGATTTGGGATTTGACTAACTCAGGGGCATTTCATATTTGTGTGTTGTGTTTCTTTTCCTTTTACAGGATGGCATCAGGATCAGGATCTCGGGATGAGAATCAACAGGGCCATAACGGTGATAGTGGATCGGTACCTCCACATATCAGTAGTGAGGAGCGCATGATGATGATGATGCAGTCTATGCAGTCATTACAGGCACAGATGGCATCCATGGTAGATAGGCAGAGTCAGGCTGCCGCAGTAGCATCACCCCGTATAGATCAGCAGGTGATTTTCCAGCCTAAGGAATCAGACCCTAATGCTCTTTTCGACAAGTTCCGTAAGCGAGGGGCGACTGAGTTTCATGGGATAGAGGATGCATTGCAGGCTGAGCAATGGTTGGAGCAGACTGAAGAGCTATTTGATACGATTGTGTGCAGTAACAAGCAGAAGGTAGTTCTCACAGCCTCTATGCTTCGGAGTGTAGCCAAGACATGGTGGAGGAGTGTCAAGAACTCATTCCAGACTATGCCCAGTGCCACAGTTTGGGAGACCTTCAAGCAGCAATTCCGTCGGAAGTTCATGCCTCTTCATATTCAGCGAGCCAAGGAAGTGGAATTCTTCAACCTCCAGCAGAGACAGATGTCAGTTGCAGATTATGTACACAGGTTTACAGAGTTGTCTCATTTTGCAGAGGACATGGTGAACACAGAACATAAGAAGGTGACTCGCTTCGTCAACGGTCTGAATCCGAGACACAAACGCCACGTGGTTGCTTGTATGTGGCCGGCTACATTGGATGACGCTATTGACAGAGCTTATGATGCAGAGGCCATCTTTGAGGAGGAGCGAACAGAAGCTAAGAGGACGGCAGGTTTCAGTGGCAGAAGTCAGTTTCAGAAGAAGTTCAAAGGTAAGCAGGGCAGTTCGAGTAGTACTCAGGTGATTTGCAGTCACTGTGGGAAGGATCACCCCACCGACAGATGTTGGAGGAAGAGTGGGGCTTGTTTCGGGTGTGGCTCTACGGATCACAGGCGGGCCCAATGCCCGAAGTTTCAGTCCTCTCCACAGACGAGACAGGCAGGACCTACAGCGCAGGGCAGATCTCAGCCAGCTCGCCCAGCCCAGAAGCAGAACCGCCAGACAGCCCGAGCCTATGCTGCTACACATGAGGGCGCGGAGGAGGCCACGGTAGTGGAAGGTAAAATTTTAATTTCTGATGCTGAAGCTTTAGCCTTATTTGACTCGGGGTCTACGCGTTCGTACGTAGCACTCCATTTTGCTGTGCAGCTTCGACAGCGACCCACACCACTCCCATATTTGTTGTTAGTATCCACTCCGGTTGGTAAACGGGTGGAGTGCAGTGTTTTTTACCCTCAGTGTGATGTGCGGATAGCTAGTCATCAGCTCCCAGTAGACCTCGTGTTGCTCACGACACTGGATTTTGATGTGATCCTTGGTATGGACTGGCTTGCGAGATATCATGCGTGTATCAATTGCTACAGCAAGGCTATTTATTTTGATTTGGGCAGCGGATTCCGATTTGAGGGCAGCCAGATGAAGTGCCCAAGACGTGTGATATCTGCTTGTAAAGCAGACAGGATGCTTCGTAGGGGATGTGAGGGATTTCTTGCATTCATTTCAGAGAAGAAAGATCAGCGACAGCTCAGTGAGATTCCAGTAGTCAGCGAGTTTCCGGATGTCTTTCCGGAGGATGTGCCAGAGTTGCCACCAGTTCGGGAGGTAGAATTTGCTATTGACTTGATGCCCGGTACAGCACCCATCAGTAGAGCTCCATATCGTATGGCACCTGCAGAGTTGTTGGAATTGAAGAAACAGTTGCAGGATTTGTTGGATAAAGGGTTCATACGCCCAAGTGTTTCACCTTGGGGAGCTCCTGTATTGTTTGTCAAGAAGAAGGATGGCAGTTTCCGGATGTGCATTGACTACAGGCAGTTGAACAAAGTGACCATCAAGAACAAATACCCATTGCCTAGGATTGATGAGTTGTTCGATCAACTTCAGGGTGCAGCTTATTTCTCTAAGATTGACTTGAGGTCAGGATATCACCAGCTCAGGGTGAAAGATGAGGATGTTCCGAAGACAGCTTTCAGGACTCGGTATGGACACTACGAGTTCCTTGTCATGCCATTTGGTTTGACTAACGCACCCGCAGCTTTTATAGCATTGATGAACAGGGTGTTTACTTCCTTCTTGGACCAGTTCGTTGTGGTTTTCATAGATGACATATTGGTCTATTCGAAGACTGCTGAGGAACATACAGACCATTTGAGGAAAGCATTGCAGCTGCTTAGAGATCACAAGTTGTATGCAAAGTTGTCTAAGTGTGATTTCTGGTTAGAGCAAGTTGCATTTCTGGGTCATAAGATTTCTAGAGAAGGATTGATGGTGGATCCGGCTAAGATTGAAGCAGTAGTCCATTGGCCCCGTCCTAGATCAGTGATAGAGATTCGGAGTTTTCTGGGATTAGCGGGATATTACCGCATGTTCGTGCAGGACTTCTCGAAGATTTCAGCCCCGCTGACTCAGTTGACTCGGAAGAAGGTCCCGTATGAGTGGACAGAGAAGTGTGAGCGCAGTTTTCAGATGTTGAAAGAAAAGCTCACTACGGCGCCAGTGTTGACTCTCCCGGATGGTAGTGAGGGATTCGTGATTTATTCCGATGCTTCTCGAGTTGGACTAGGTTGTGTATTGATGCAGAATCAGAAGGTGATTGCCTATGGATCCAGACAGCTGAAAGAACATGAGAAGAACTATGCCACACATGATTTGGAGCTAGCAGCCATCGTATTTGCACTGAAGTTGTGGCGGCATTACTTGTACGGTGTAAAGTTCGAGGTCCATTCCGATCATCACAGTCTGCAGTACTTGTTTGATCAGCATGATTTGAATATGAGGCAACGAAGATGGTTAGAGTTCATCAAGGACTACGACTTTCCGATCAAGTACCACCCAGGCAAGGGCAATGTAGTTGCAGATGCACTCAGCAGGAGGACAGACAGTCTTCAGGTGTTAGCAGGATTCTATATGCTTGTGCATGATCAGCCGGTAGAGGTTCAGATGGTAGGAGACTCGGTGACATTATCTACTACTGTCGTATTTCAGCCTGAAGTGATTCAGCAGATCAAGGATCGCCAGTTTGAGGACCCCCTCCTGGTGAAGTTCAGGGATCAGATTTCAGATCGACCGGATTTCAGCCTGGTAGATGGAGTTTTGTACTTCAAGAATAGATTGTGTGTTCCCGCTGTGGATGAGCTGAAAGATAAGTTGATGACAGATGCGCACGATGCCCGATATGCGATGCACCCAGGGAGTACGAAGATGTACAGGAATTTGAAAGATAGATTCTGGTGGAACAACATGAAGCGGGAGATCGCAGGGTTCGTAGCTCGATGTTTGACCTGTCAGAGGGTGAAAGCGGACCATCAGCGACCTCCAGGATCATTGCATCCATTGCACACTCCGCAGTGGAAGTGGGAGCACATTACGATGGATTTCGTCTCCGGTTTTCCGCCAACCAGTAGAAAGAATAATGCGATCTGGGTAATAGTGGACAGATTGACCAAGTCAGCACATTTCCTTCCGTTCAAGAAAGGGATGACATTCACAAGATGGCCAGGAAGTTTGTTGACGAGATAGTCAGATTGCATGGCACCCCAGTATCGATTGTGTCGGATCGAGACAGTCGTTTTGTATCTTCATTCTGGAGAGCATTTCAGGAAGCTATGGGCACGAAGCTGAGTTTTAGTACGGCATACCACCCCCAGACCGATGGACAGTCGGAGCGTACCATTCAGACGTTGGAGGATATGCTCAGAGCTAGTGTGCTGAACTTTGAGAAGGAATGGGATACACATCTGGCCTTGTGTGAGTTTGCTTACAACAACAGCTTCCATGAGAGCATTGGTATGGCACCTTATGAGGCTCTATACGGACGCAAATGCAGGACCCCGGTGTGCTGGGAAGAAGTAGGAACAAGGAGTTTCCATGGTCCGACGATCATAGCTGAGACTACAGAGAAGGTGCAGAAAGTGATAGAGAATCTGAAGGTTGCTCGATCCAGACAGAAGAGCTATGCGGATACTCGGAGGAGACCTTTGGCATTCCAAGTCGGAGATTGGGTATTTCTTAAAGTTTCTCCGATGAAGGGCACAGTTCGATTTGGTCAGAAGGGCAAGTTAGCTCCGAGATATGTAGGACCGTTTGAAGTCAAGAGCCGAGTTGGAGATTTAGCCTATCGGTTGACACTTCCAGTCGAGTTCTCCGGTGTTCACGATGTGTTCCATGTGTCGATGCTCCGTAAGTACGTGCCAGATCCAAGCCATGTGATTCGCTACGATGATATTCAGATTCAGCCTAATGCAACTTACGTTGAGCGTCCGCTTCGCATTGTTGGGACACGAGAGCAGATTCTTCGTACCAGGACTATCAGATGGGTGAAGGTGTTGTGGGAACATCATGGTCCAGATGAGGCTACATGAGAGCTAGAGGAGCAGCTAGCGCGCCAGTACCCACATCTCTTTGCGCAGGTAGGTAGTCATTCCGAGGACGGAATGATTCCTAGTGGGGGAGGATGTAACACTCCGATCCCCTTTGAGCCGGGTTAGTGGCTCATTAGTGTGTTTTGTTTTGTTTATTTCTTTCGGACTTGGTTTTGGGCCTTGGATAGGTAGTTGAGCAACCTTTGACCTGAGATAGGTAGTTCTAAGCCCTTTTTCGTAATTTTGCTTTTGTTTTGCTCATATCATCTTTGCATCATCTTGGTGTCAGCACGCGTATTTCGTTGAGCTCGACAAATTCCGTAACTGTGTCAGATCCGTTTGGAGTCAATTGGGGAAGATGGACCTTCGCGTGACTTAATCTGTAAATTGCTTGAACCCATTGGACCTTGTTTTAAAAACTACAAATCTATAAATATAAGTTAGCTCCAGATGTCTCTCTCACCTGCTCATTTCATTCCTCAACGTTGCATGCAAGGAGTCAGGAGCTCACGTTCTCTCTCTCTCTCTCTCTCTCTCTCTCTCTCTCTCTCTCTCTCTCTCTCTCTCTCTCTCTCTCCCTTCTCTTCATCCTCTTCTCGTTCTAAGTTGGGTTGGGAGCTTGCACCCACCGATTGGGTTCTTTTCTTCTCCCCTCTCTGTAATTTCTTAGGTAAGTGGGTTTTGCATTCTTCATCTTCAATTGGATTCTTTCTCCAAGCTATGTGTGTTTCCCTCATCTCATGCATGTGCTATTGCTTTGATTTGTTTTGATTTTTAGTGGATTGGAGCTTGATTTCAGAGGATTTTTCAGAGTTTGAGGCAAGTATAAGTACAGGCTTTGATAACACATATGGGTGTTTTGTTTGATGGCTTTGATTCACTCTTATTCTTTGTATAGATTGTTTTACAGCCACCTTTTGTGCATTTGGAACCTCTGTAACTCATTTTATTCAGTTTCTGTATCAAATTTCAGTTTCTGTACTCAGCCCGAATTCATCTCTGTATTGTACGGCTAAGCCGTGAACTTCTACGGCTTGAATTCCAGAGACTCGAAATTTTGAGTTTTGTTCTACGGCTAGGCTACGGCTAAGCCGTAATTTGTCCTACGGCTGAGCCGTAAGCTAGCCTTGACCCAACCGTACCCCAGCCGTGAATTAAATCTCTGATCAGTCGAAACTTTTCTGATATCAGTACTCCTACGGTGAGGCTACGGCTAAGCCGTGAAATGCTACGGCTAAGCCGTGGATTGGTCTACGGCTAAGCCGTATACTGACTGTAGCTCAGCCGCAAAAGGCATTAGATCAGAGATGGAAGGAGACCAGTTTAGCTGTGTTTTTAATGGAACCAAGGAGAAGCCGTAGTGCATATTACGACGAGTGAGTAAGATGTCTTCGGCTTAACCATAGGTCCCTCATGGCTAAACCGTTTGGCATGGCAATTCTGAAACATAACTTAGGATAATGGTGAGACTTGTAGGGCTCAAACACGGGTTGACTACTCATGTAAACCGGCCCAATGGATTCTTGGAACGCATGAATAGTCTGTTAGGCTGTGACTTATTCATGTGAGTGTTGTTTTACTGTTAAGCACCTCCCCATGGGTGTTGGTTTAAGGGACGTCGGTGCACGCACAGATTACATTGCAATACTTTGATGGCAACGGTGCATTGACTAACTTAAAACTACATCAACATGCACGGTTAGTGACAGTGAACAACTAGCTTAGGACTGGCTTGTAATGAACCTTGACTCCGTATGAATCTGAGATGCATTGCATATTGTTTATGGTTTTGCCCTCTATTCTGTTAATCTATGTTTATGCATTCCGTAGTCATTTTTGGTTTCGTCCTGTATATCTGTTCTATGCTTCGTTCCGCACTATGCTTTGATCTATGCTGTGCTTTGGATTTATATCTATGCTCTGCTGGCTTTGCTTATCTCTGAGTTTGGGTATTCCCTGGTGGCTCTGCCCAGAGGTTAATATGTGAGGATAAGATCCGGTCTTTGTCATCGGTGAGTCCAAAGCGGATAATCTCCCTTTCTATGGATTTGATTTGATTGATCTTGGTCTGGCTCTACTCAGCCTCAGCCCTAGGATGCCCGACGGGGTTACCTCCGGCTTAGATCTCTGTATCTCTGTATAACTGCAGTGTTGCTTTGTCTTGGGACCCCGGAACCCAGGAAACCGAGACCCGCTTGTACCTTTGGCCTGGACAGCGGTGTTCTCCTCTGCTCTGCTCTCTATTGGAGAGAACATGGTTAACGTAGTAGCCAACTAGTTCAGTATTCTATGCTTTGATTCACATATCATGTTTTACTTCTATGCACGATTGGCTTAGTTTCCTAATATGGAACTCTATATTAAATCTTCCGTCATTATTATATCCCCTTTGATACTATGCGTGTTTCACCCCTGTTACTTGTATTTGCTGGATCGTTGTATTCATTTGTGTTGTCTGTGGTGTTGCAGGCACAGATACCTTGCCCAGCTCCCCGGCGGTCGAGGAGGCTGCAGGGGCGAGTGTAGAGGCACCCTCAGGTTTGGCAGAGTGGGCCTGATCATCTCTGCCGAGTGCGTTCATGCATACTTCCGATGGCTTTTCGTTTTGAGATTTTGAGTTTTGGTTTCAGGGGATTTGTATTTGGACTTTGGACTTTGGAGTTGTATTCTGTATATTTTGTGTATATTGGTTTTGGTGTGTATTTGGGTTTATATCAGTGTATTTGTCTTTGTCTTTCCTGTTTCGTATTTGCTTTGGCTTCCGCTATTTTCTTTGTTGCTTGCTATGATATCTACAGCTTCCGCGTTCGTCTGTTTCGCACGTGTTAGATCCCTTGTGTGCGTGCATCTGGACTGGGTTTGGGTGCACGTGCACGGGAGTACGTGTGTCACCGGTTTGGCTTTTCGCTAACCCCCGATTTCTGGGCTCGGGTCGTGACACCTATCACTTATTTTCCTTGGATATGGAGTCCCAAGAGGAGTTAGAACAAAACATATACGATCATGGTTGCCCCCATGGATTGCTTATCACATTATTCAAATGGGTTGGCCATAGTTGTATCTGTATTTCTTTCTACTCCTAAGTGAAGAACATGAAGAAAGTCTCGAAGGGCCTGTCTTCTTCAAAGGGTCATTCAAGTCAAGGTAATATCCTTCTAATCATTTTAGAAGATCAAGTACCTTGTCTTTGGTATTGCTATTAAAGAAGTTAAAGTGCTAAGGTTGTTTTAAAAGGAACTTGAAGATGCTTGGTGTATTCTAGGCTACTGTTTCTTCAGGGTTGTCTGTAATGTGATGATTTTGGGTTGTGTCTGTGCTACACTAAGAGCCCTATATGGGTATTTTTGGCTTTCAAAAGTCTTCCCCAACCATTTGTGGAAGGGAGAAGATTGAGCAAAAATTTGATTTGCCGGGGGCTCACTGACTATGCATTTGTATAATCAGCTACCCTCCTGTGGTCAACTATGTGAGATGGCAACCGGATTTTGTCCCTTGAGTCAAACCATTCCGCTTCAAATCAATTAGGAAATGACTAAATGATTTGCAATGGTCGGCTACCAGTTTCCTTCAGCTGGCCATGCATTCATCGACCACCGCATTTGTACCATCGGCCATTATGCATTCGACCACTAATTTTGTTCAGTCAACCAGTACACCCCTTTTTTCCTCTGTTTTGAAATCCTTTGATTTATTTTCTTTTACAAACTTTAGGGGATCTTTTTGTGCTTTGTCCTTGAGTTTGTTTGGGCTTTGTTTTGTTGAATTGGAGCCATGTTTGAGTCTTGACTCTGACTTTACATAGTTGATTTGCTTGTAGATTTCTTCCGAACGTTTTGCATGTCAACAAGTCTTAGCTATTAAAGCTTAATTGGTTTTCCTACTATCACAAATCTCGAGGCCACTCTCTTCAACTAATTTTCATATCTCACTCCACTTAATGGTGTGAAGTTTCTTGTTTTCTTCTAAATCACCCCACCAAAATTCTAAATGTTTTTATAAATTTCTCCAATCGATTTAGAAGGGAGTTGGAGGACTGACATATTATATATCGGAATCAAAAAGGCTACAAATTTTATTAATATGTTTCTACCAGCCTAGGAGAGGATGCTAAGAATTTATTCTATTTATGATTTTTGCAACAGGATCTTAGAAATTACAATATTTGTTTCTTTTGACGGAAAGGGAGTTACCGAAATATCTGACATCTCTATTCAAAACTCTACCATCAAAATTTTAGTAAGAGCCTTGCATCTTCAATCATAAGTACCCTTCCTAAAGTAAGCTGACGATTTTTTAAAGTTAATTGATTGGCATGACAACAAATAATAGTTGTCTAAGATGTCCTTAATCTCTCTCCCCTCATTAAGTTTTGAGTTAAAAAAAAAGATATAATAAGACTATGCGATTCCTTGACCTGTGCCCACTTTTACTGATGATTTTGGATTGTCTCTCTTCTCTTTCCATTATTTGATCTATGGCTATAATTTTAGCCATTTGATATTCCAACTAAATAGATTCAATCATGGTTTGAAGGGCCACTGGCCAACATTTAGTGATTCACAAGTGTTCTGGGTTCAAGAGAACTTCTTTTTAGACTATTTTGAAAACCCAAGGACTCAATCATATGGATATGTAAAATACAAGATTTCTAATCTTTACAAGAAAAGGAGAGGGGAAACAGTTACTTAATTTAATGTGAGTGTAAGGCTTTTGTAATTATTAAATTCACATGTTAGACAAAATGCTAGGTCCATTTAATTGTATTTTATAATTCTTTTAGAATGGACTATGCTTCATATCACCAGAAAAGTTGATGTGAAGAATTCAGAGAATAGGACACGCACTTTAATCCTCCTCCATCTGTGCTAGGGAGCCCAAGACAGAGCATCCTATGCTCAAGCTCATGAAGATCGCGTTCAAGCCTAAAATGTTTTTCGCAAATGCACTCAAGTACATTGGTAGAGAAAACCCGCTTTCATGATATAGAATTGTTTCCTACTTATGCCAGAACTACTAGTCCCTATTCTACAAGAACCCTAACCCGAAGGCAAGAATTGTAATGTATATAACTGGTGTCTCTCTCAACCGTCAGATAGAGATCTCATTATTTTGAATAGATAATTCACATTGGTGATGACCCTACTTCTTTAGACCTTTCATTAAAAAGATTGTGCTGAAGCCTTCGATTAAAGAATATTGCTTCTACATCTTTTGTAGAAGATTAAAGAGCATCTTGCACATTCAAGGTGTGATGCGATCAATCGGAGAATAGTGCATGGTAAAGGAGAGTCATGGTAAGGAGTTGCGCAAAAAGAACTTGGTCCTTAGGTCGAAGGAGTGACTGGATAATGTATAAGGTCCAAGCCCAAGCTAATCTTGATTTACTATAATTAATACTTATTTAGATTAATTCAACCAAATCCTTTTGGTTTGGGTCATGGATATGTAGTCGGGTTGGGTTCGAACGTTACTTAAATAGTTAAAGACCTTCTTATAATCTAGAATTGCATGGTTTTGCATCATATTAGCATTATGTTAATTGTATCATGTGTATTTTATCTTGTTGGTCATCTTTTATGTTTGACCGAGCTCAATCCAGATCCATTTTGGCCCAACTAAAGTCCACTTAACTCAAATTGTAAACTCCATAAGCAAACTAGACTTGCTTGTAAATTTTAAGAAGATTTGAATTAAAGCAACCTAAACCCCTTCATTCCCCTTTCATTCTCTAAATTCTCCCCTCTCACTCTCCCATCTCCCTTTAAGCACTTTGAGATCTTGCATGCCCTTTTGGAGTGGATAATCTTCTTCACCACACTCTTTACAATCATCTCCTTCCTTTGGAACTCACAATCCCATCTCCTTTTCTTCTTTACATCTCTACATGGTAAGAAACAACTCCCTTCTTATTTCTTTAGGTTCAACAGAGTCAAGGAGACTGAATTCTATAGTATGCATTCATCTCATACCCATTTCAGCTCTTGCATGTATTAAGGTTATTTGTATTGATGTCTTCTCCACCATTAAACCAAAAGGAGAAGCTTGATTTAGGTAAAGCACTGAGTTACCAAAAGGAGAAGCTTGATTTAGGTAAAGCACTGAGTTAAGGCAAGTATAAGTGTACATATCTACTGCACTTGTGGTTATTTACATTGATTCTTAGTGAACTCTCCATAAATATCAATTGACAGCTCTTCTATTCTTTAACATTAAGAATGCAGATGATTTAAGTGCTAATGAGTGTAATTAAGAATGAATGACAGGAATGGATGAAGGAGAAAACCAATTGTAATGTAGATGGGTGTTAAGAAGGTGTTGAAGGTTCAGTTGGTAAATTAAAGTGGAAGAAGCCAAGGGAAAAAGAGAAGAATCAATTTTGAAATAGATTTTTCCCAAGCTAATGGCTACAGGGCCGATGATCAGGCACATGCCCCATCGATTGAATTTCTTCCCTAGGTGGGAATCCGATTAATTGGGTGGGGGTCTGATCGATCAGGTACCCCTTTTTGGTAACAACTTTTTTTTTTAAATGGGGATTAATTGGGGACTATCCTATCCTTCTATTAAGACCCTAGAGAAATGTTTAGAATTAATCTTACCTTTAGGACATTAAGTGTAATCAAAGACGACCAAAGGCCTTAGAAATGATACTTTTACCTCAAACAAATTAACCCAAAGGTATTAAAAGACTAAGAAGAAAAAGTGTAGAACCGTCAACTGATTCCCTCTTGATTTTCCAGTTATTTTCCTAATATCACGTCATGGGTGTTAGCTTCAGAAGTGGTGTCCATTACTTATACAATGTAATACTAAGATTTGGTTACATATTGACACCAGACGTTTAATGAATATATAATATTGAATGACCAAAGAAACACGGATTATCTTAGTTAGGGTTGGCTAGTAAATATCCTTGTTAACCTCTCAATTCAAATGTATTCATATTGTTAAGGTAATCCTTATCCTCAACATGATTTAAATTCAGTGCCCATTCTTCCTAAGTGAACCTTGAGGGAAAATTGAAGAGAAAGCTTATACTGAGAGTGAGCTTGTGAGCCAAGAGAGGGATAACCAAGGTTGAGAAGGTTCAAACACTATTAGCTCATTTAAGTATGCTTCGTTTGATTATCAGTTACTCTATTCTTTTATGATTGCATACTATCTCAAGACCGATATATGCTTCTGTATAAATAAAAGATGATCACAACATATGTTAAGTATGAAAGTTATGAATGTCAATCGGTCTTGATAAATTGAGTGGGCACCACTTCACTTATACCCATAGGAGGTTCGACATGACCAACTTACGATGTTCCATCTACCACCTACTACAGTAATTATGTGAAGAGTTGGTCGGCACTTTTCAGGTAACTAGACAGATCTTGGCCTGACCTTTACTGATTTCCCATTGTATGGTATGTGCTCTGTCCCTTTGACAAAAGATAGCCATGTGAATACCAACTAGTTCGTTATTGTATTCCATTTATGATTCTTTATTCATGCTTACTCTTATGCACAATAAGCCTAGTTTCTATAATTGCTCTCTTTTAATTAATATGTCTTTAAATTTAGTTGATCATCATGATAGCTTTATATGCTCTTATATTTGCTTAACTGTTGAATTAACAATGCTACCCTTATTGTTACAACTACAAAACCCATTGCAAATACGGAAGTCGATGCGGCTCCGAAAGGAACCACAACAGTACCTTGGAATGTAGATGAGCAGAATGAGAATGACATTCACTACTAGTCATCCGACGCAGTGCATCATGAGATTTTATTTTTGGTTACACCAGGAGTACCCATTTTGGACTTGTGGATAGATCATGCCATCATTATTATTCTATTTTTGGAGTCATAGATTAATGGATATGTCATATTATATGATGTATATGTTTATGTATCGTTTGTATATCATGTGCTTGTGGTTTACTACTCAACAAACTTAGCAATGTTAATGAATGAATTATTATCAATGATTATGATGACTATAGGTGTACTTCACAAGTTTCCATTTTATTTTTCAAATGATTGATACGTGTTTATGGATCTTCCTCACATGTACCTATGAATTCTCCCTTGTGATATTTTATACGTGTCTTAACATGACATAGATTGCCACGGGTTACATGTGCCGCGCCTCGGGATCTACCTTAATCCTCAATTCTCTGGCTCGGGGTATGACATAAAGGCTATGAGTATATCTTGTAATTGTTCATGATTAGTGCTTGATAGTTAATTTTTATTGGATTCGTAGTTTTTCCCAATTTAGGTTTTCCACAAAAAATCATGTGTCTTTTGTCTCTGTGTACTTGATTGATTTGCTAGTTCACTTATTTCATCCGTGCATGCTATTTGAATTGCATTCTAGAAATCCGGATCTGAAACGATATTTCAATTGGTATCAGAGCAGGTATAAAAAATCTACTATATGGATCTATAAATTTTTAAAATGGAATTCAATAACTAAGAAAGCACATGTACTAACAAGCCACTATTGCTAGATAAATCTAGCTGTGCTTATTGCAAAGTTAGAATAATTGGCTTTTTTAAGTCCATTGATGATGATGTCTTGGATATTGTTAAGGAAGGCTATACCAAACCTACTGTAATGACTGAAGCGAATTTTGTTCCTAAACATAAGTATAAATGAACTAAAAGAAAAAAAAGCATGCATCCAATTTTAATAATAAGGTGATGAATGCTTTCTACAATGGTGTGTTTGCTGTAGAGTTTAAATGAATATCCACCCGCAAAACTGTTAACGAAGCATGAGATATTTTGCAAACTATGCATGAAGTTATAAATTATGTCAAGCAACCTAAACTGCAGAAATTGACTGCTGTCTTTGAAATCATCAAGATTAATGATGATAAGACTTTTGATAAGTTTTATGCTAAACTGAATGATATTGTTAATTCTATTTTCCATTTGGGTGAACGTAGTCCTAAAAATAGAATTGTCAAGAAGAATTTACGGTCTCTATCTGAAATATTGGATTCAAAGGTTGATGACATTGAGGAAAATAAGAATTTTGACACCCTAAGGGTATATTAGTTAGTTGGCATTCTTCAAACATTCAAGGCAAACCTTAAAGCTAAGGGAAAATCTCTATCTAAAGGTATTACCTTGAAAGTTTCCTAGGAATCTGCTAGAAAAGTTTAAAGTAATTCAAATTATGATTCTAAGGAAACAGATGTCTCACGCCCTGAACCCGAAAATTAGTGTTAGAGTGGGTCAGGAGGCACGACACACGTAATCCCGTAGCAACTCGTACTATTCCAAGACATGTATGAACTGCTACAAGGGAAATTCCTCAGTTAAGCGTGAGGAAGATTTATAAACACGTATCAGTCATATTGAACACTTAAACGGAAACATGGAGAATTCACTAGCAATTCATCATAAGCAATAATAAAACCACATTCCTTCGTAATTAGAATCTAAAGTCTGTTATTTACCATCCATATACACATGATAACAACATACTTAGACATAAACATAATCCAAATTAACAAATCCATCAACAGTAAATTAAACTAAAATGACAACGATAGCATGACTCCTCCATAGGCTAACTAAACCTAGGCAACCCAAAACCACCCTGCAACACACTTTGTCGAATGACTAGTAGGATTCATCATCGTCATTCCACTCATCTACACCCCGATGTACCATTGGGGTTTCCTCCGGGGTCCCATTGACTGCCGCACTGGCATCGAATTTTGTACCTATAACACCAAGGGTAACACTGTTAGCATGACGATTAACAAATATAGACTACAGAAAACTACATGGTGTACCAAATGAATTAGAAACATATTGATTATAAGAGAGCAATAGTCGGAAACTAGGCATGTTGTGTATAAAATAAGCATGAGTAACAATTCATAGACAAAAATATCATAACATACCAGTTGGCATCTACATGGCTATCTTCTCTCTATGAAGAGCATATCATACTATGGGAAATCACTAGTGGTTAGGCCAACACCATCTAGTTACCATAAGAGCGCCAACCAACTCTTCATATAACTACTGTAGTACGAAACATATATAATACCTCCATTTAGTCCCGTCGAACCTCTTATGGGTACAAGTTAAGTGGTGCTGACTCAATGTTTGAAGAACGATCAGAATTCATTCAACGTATCAAAACCGATCAAAATTCATACTTTCTTACATATCATACTGATCACGCTTAAAAATGGCGTGGAAATGGATTCAATGTCCGACATTCACGCACTTTAAGCGTTAAGAAGAATGGGAATTAACTACTATTCATCATTAATTTCCCTTTATTTACATGGGTTCTAATGCCCCAACCACGGGGATGCAGGTCGTTTACACAATATTTCAAAGTTTACAACCCCTTCCTCAAGTCTTAGAAGTGATCTCAATTTGGAAATTATAAGAAAAATGTACATAGAGTGAGAAAATGCAAAAAATAGAAAGAAAAAGGGTGGTGACCGTTACCCACGGTCACTGGCAGACAGTGACAGTGAGGTCACTGTTTGCCTCCGTTTTTCATGATGTTTGTGCTGGTTCTTCTTCCAAACTTTTTCAAGTGTTGAAACTCCCTTTCATGATATCTTGGGGTGTTGAATGACCATTGAGAAGATCGAATTCGATTATAGAATCGATTGAAAACTTTGTAATTCATCATTCTTGTTTACGGACTGTCTTTTGTTCAAATCCGAAAAGGGTATCACAGGAAGCCATAGTTGTGTCATTCTGAACCTATGATTTTCAAGAAACAAAATGAGGCCCAAAGGGGCTCATTCACAACCTCTGTGATGGCCAAGAAATCCCCCCGAATGAGAAAAACAAAGCTAACAACGTCATCCTTCAAATAGTCATTATTGCATGTACAGAGTGTGTTCTGTAATTGCCCCACCATTCTCCTCTTCTTCTGAATCTTTTTGCTCACCTTGGTGACTAAAGAAGGAAGGGAATGGTCGTGGGATGCTACTTTTCTTGCTTGAATGCTCTTGCGTTCGTTCAATTCTCTCTTTTTCTCTCATGTGTGTCCTCCCTTGCTTCCTTCAAACACTGTTCTTTTTATAGAGGCCCCAGGTGGTTTTTGGCAGTTCTTGGGAGTTGAGGGGAGTTTTGGGAAGTTGGATTTCGAAAGGGAGTGGAGAAAAACTACCCAAAACCGCAGGAAGTATCCTTTGGGGGTCCGTGACCGCAACCGCGGTCACAGACCCCGATTTCGAAAGGGAGTGGAGAAAAACTACCCAAAACCACAGGAAGTATCCTTTGGGGGTCCGTGACCGCAGCCGCGGTCACAGACAAGGCCCAATTTTGGGTTTTTGCATTTGCGACCCGTTTTCACCTGTTTGGGGCCCAAACGAAGTCGAATCACCATAAAACTTGGAGGGATGTCTCTTGACACTATTTTGAGTGTGTCATAGAAGTTTCAGCTCATTTTGACCATCTGAAGTTGGTCAACTCCCTTGATGAACAGGCCGCGGTCACTCCCAAGGCCCAATTTTGGACTTTTGCATTTATGACCTATTTTCACCTGTTTAGGGTCCGAACGAAGTCCTATCTTGACGAAACTTGGAGGGATGCTTCTTGAAACTATTTTGCTTCTTGAAACTATTTTGAGTGTGTCATAGAAGTTTTAACTCATTTTGACCAACTGAAGTTGGTCAACTCCCTTGATGAACAGGCCGCGGTCACTCCCAAGGCCCAATTTCAGGTTTTTACATTTGCGACTTGTTTTCACTTGTTTGGGACCCAAACGAAGTCCAATCGCCATAAAACTTGGAGGGATGCTTCTTGACACTATTTTGAGTGTTTCATAGAAGTTTTAGCTCACTTTGACCATCTGAAGTTAGTCAACTCCTTCATTGATTGGGCCGTGGTCATGGACAAGGCCCGTTTTCGAACTTGTATATGTGACCTGTTTTCGCCAGTTTAGGGCCCGAACGATGTCTGATCTCCACAAAACTTGGAGGGATGCTTCTTGACACTATTTTGAGTGTATCAAAGAAGTTTCAACCTGTTTTGACTTTCGAAAGTTGGTCAACTCTCTAGTTGACTTTTTATGAAAGTGGGCCCTTGTCTCAGTTGTTTGAGGCCCAAATGACTTCGGTTTGGTTCGAAACTTGGAGGAACTGACATCAGGGATATCTTGGAGTATTCACCTAAATTTCATGTAGTTTGGATTTGAGAAAGTAGGATTTCGAGCAGTGGCCTATTCATTACATCTGTTAAATCACTATTCATTCCACACTGTAGGTAGTCAGCTTGTTTTCTACCCGAACAACATCCAATTGACTTGAAAATTTAGAAAAATAACTTTGAGCTGACTTGAAAATTTGGAAGAATAACTTTGAGCATTCTTTGAGTATTTTTTCCGAATTTCATCAGCTTTGGCCTCATGGCAGTAAGATTTTAGCTAGTGACCTCCATAACTCGGTGTCACTGTCCTCTAAGTTGACATGCAGTGAAATTCAAACCAAACGGAGTCCTCTTAACTTGAAAATTTGTAGAATATCTTCTGAGCATAACTGAAGATTCTTGCCCAAATTTCATTAATTTTGGATATCATGAAGCAGGACTTTGGTCAGTGACCCCATGGCTTGGGGGGGACTGACCCCAAGTTGACATGCTTATGGCTTTTGGGTTCGATGATGTCTGTTCAACTCGAAATTTTGTAGAGCCTGTCCTGGGCATCATTTGAGCTTCCTCTGTGAGTTTCAGCTAATTTTGATCTTCATGGGATGTCACTCTGTGCAAGGGCCCACAGAGTATAGTATATGATCATCTGGACCAAGTTTGGATCCAAATGATATCCAAATGCTCTGAATCCTTAAGGAATAGTCTTTAGATATACTTGAAAGTATTTCATTGAATAGGAGCTTGCTTGGACACTACGAGTTCCTTGTTATGCCATTTGGTTTGACGAACGCACCCGCAGCTTTCATGGCATTGATGAATAGGGTGTTTACAGCCTTCTTGGACCAGTTCGTTGTGGTTTTTATAGATGACATATTGGTCTATTCGAAGACTGCTGAGGAACATACAGACCATCTGAGGAAAGCATTGCAGCTGCTTAGAGATCACAAGTTGTATGCAAAGTTGTCCAAGTGCGATTTCTGGTTAGAGCAAGTTGCATTTCTGGGTCATAAGATTTCTAGAGATGGATTGATGGTGGATCCGGCTAAGATTGAGGCAGTAATCCATTGGCCCCGTCCTAGATCAGTGACAGAGATTCGGAGTTTTCTGGGTTCGGCGGGATATTACCGCAGGTTCGTGCAGGACTTCTCGAAGATTTCAGCCCCGCTGACTCAGTTGACTCGGAAGAAGGTCCCGTATGAGTGGACAGAGAAGTGTGAGCGCAGTTTCCAGATGTTGAAAGAAAAGCTCACTACGGCGCCAGTGTTGACTCTCCCGGATGGTAGTGAGGGATTCGTGATTTATTCCGATGCTTCTCGCGTTGGATTAGGCTGTGTACTGATGCAGAATCAGAAGGTGATTGCCTATGGATCCAGACAGCTGAAAGAACATGAGAAGAACTATGCCACACATGACTTGGAGTTAGCAGCCATTGTATTTGCACTGAAGTTGTGGCGGCATTACTTGTACGGTGTGAAGTTCGAGGTCCATTCCGATCATCACAGTCTGCAGTACTTATTTGATCAGCATGACTTGAATATGAGGCAACGGAGATGGTTGGAATTCATCAAGGACTACGACTTTCCTATCAAATACCACCCAGGCAAGGGAAATGTAGTTGCAGACGCACTTAGCAGGAGGACAGACAGTCTTCAGGTGTTGGCAGGATTCTATATGCTTGTGCATGATCAGCCTGTTGAGGTTCGGATGGTAGGTGAATTGGTGACATTAGCCACTACCGTCGTATTTCAGCCTGAGGTGATTCAGCAGATTAAGGATCGCCAGTTTGAGGACCCCCTCCTGGTGAAGTTCAGGGATCGGATTGCAGATCGACCGGATTTCAGCCTGGTAGATGGAGTTTTGTACTTCAAGAATAGATTGTGTGTTCCCGCAGTGGACGAGCTGAAAGATAAGTTGATGACAGATGCGCACGATGCCCGATATGCGATGCACCCCGGTAGTACGAAGATGTACCGGAACTTGAAGGACAGATTTTGGTGGAACAATATGAAGCGGGAGATCGCAGGGTTCGTAGCTCGATGTTTGACCTGTCAGAGGGTAAAAGCTGACCATCAGCGACCTCTAGGATCATTGCATCCATTGCACACTCCGCAGTGGAAGTGGGAGCACATTACGATGGATTTCGTCTCCGGTTTTCCGCCGACCAGTAGAAAGAATAATGCGATCTGGGTCATAGTGGACAGATTGACCAAGTCAGCGCATTTCCTTCCGTTCAAGAAAGGGATGACATTCACAGAGATGGCCAGGAAGTTTGTTGACGAGATAGTCAGATTGCATGGCACCCCAGTATCGATTGTGTCAGATCGCGATAGTCGTTTTGTGTCTTCGTTCTGGAGAGCATTTCAGGAAGCTATGGGCACGAAGCTGAGTTTTAGTACGGCATACCACCCCCAGACCGATGGGCAGTCGGAGCGTACCATTCAGACGTTGGAGGATATGCTCAGAGCTAGTGTGCTGAACTTTGAGAAGGAATGGGATACGCATCTAGCATTGTGTGAGTTTGCCTACAACAACAGCTTCCATGAGAGTATTGGTATGGCACCATATGAGGCACTATACGGACGCAAGTGCAGGACCCCTGTGTGCTGGGAAGAAGTAGGAACAAGGAGTTTTCATGGTCCGATGATCATAGCTGAGACGACAGAGAAAGTGCAGAAGGTAATAGAGAATCTGAAGATTGCTCGATCTAGACAGAAGAGCTATGCGGATACTCGGAGGAGACCTTTGGCATTCCAAGTCGGAGATTGGGTATTTCTTAAAGTTTCTCCGATGAAGGGCACAGTTCGATTTGGTCAGAAGGGCAAGTTAGCTCCGAGGTATGTAGGACCGTTTGAAGTCAAGAGCCGAGTTGGAGATTTAGCTTATCGGTTGACGCTTCCAGTTGAGTTCTCCGGTGTTCACGATGTCTTCCATGTGTCGATGCTCCGTAAGTATGTGCCAGATCCGAGCCATGTGATTCGCTATGATGATATTCAGATTCAGCCTAATGCAACTTACGTTGAGCGTCCGCTTCGCATCGTTGGCACACGAGAGCAGATTCTCCGTACCAGGACTATCAGATGGGTTAAAGTGTTGTGGGAGCATCACGGTCCAGATGAGGCTACTTGGGAGCTAGAGGAGCAGCTAGCGCGCCAGTACCCCCAGCTCTTTGCGCAGGTAGGTAGTCATTCCGAGGACGGAATGATTCCTAGTGGGGGAGGATGTAACACTCCGATCCCCTTTGAGCCGGATTAGTGGCTCATTAGTGTGTTTTGTTTTGTTTTAGTCTTTTGAACTTGGTTTTGGGCCTTGGATAGGTAGTTGAGTGACCTTTGACCTGAGATAGGTAGTTCTAAGCCTTTTTTCGTAATTTTGCTTTTGTTTTGCTCATATCATCTTTGCATCATCTTGGTGTCAGCACGCGTATTTCGTTGAGCTCGACAATTTCCGTAACTGTCTCAGAACCATTTGGAGTCAATTGGGGAAGATGGACCTTCGTGTGACTTGAACTGTAATTAGTATAAACCCTTCGGACTTTGACTTAAACTCCCAAATCTATAAATATAAGTCAGGACCCAGGTGTCTCTCTCTCTGCCCATTTGTCTTGATCGTTGCATGCAAGAGAAATCTCCAGAGCTCCACGTTCTCTCTCTCTCTCTCTTCTTTCCTTCTCTTGCTCGATTAAGGATTGGATCCTCTGTTTGGATTGGGTTCTTTTCTTCTTCTCTCATCTCTGTGCTTAGTCTCTGTCTGTGGCTTTGGTGGTAAGTGGGTTCTCTCCCAACTCTCCCTTCTTCTTCTCCAATTGCAGCTCTTTTCCTTGTTGATGTGTCTTTATCTCATGCATGGTGTATTGCTTTGATTTGCTTTGATTTTTAGTGGATTTGGAGCTTGAGGTTGTGGATTGATAGAGCTTTGAGGCAAGTATAAGTACAGGCTTTGATAACACACATGGGTGCTCTGTTTGAATGCTTTGATTTCCATCTTCTTTAGTGTATCTGATGTTTACAGCCAATTTTTGTGAATTTGGAACCTCTGTGACTTGTTTTGAGACTTTTCTGTACCACATTTCAGTTTCTGTAACTATCCCGAATTCGTGTTCTGTATTGTACGGCTAAGCCGTAAATTTCTACGGCTCACTTTCCAGAGACTGAAATTGTGAGTTTTGTTCTACGGCTAGGCTACGGCTAAGCCGTAATTTGTTCTACGGCTGAGCCGTACGCTAGCCGTGACCCAAACCGTACCCCAGCCGTGAATTAAATCTCTGATCAGTCGAAACTTTTCCAACACAGAACTCCTACGGTGTGGCTACGGCTAAGCCGTGGAATGCTACGGCCAAGCCGTGGATTGGTCTACGGCTAAGCCGTATACTGACTGTAGCTCAGCCGAAAGAGGCATCAGATCAGAGGTGAAAGATGACCAGTTTAGCTGTGTTTTGAATGGAACCATGGTTAAGCTGTAGTACATAATACGTCGAGCGCGTAAGATGTCTCCGGCTCAACCATAGGTCCCTCATGGCTAAACCCTTAGGCATGGCAATTCTGAAACATAACTTAGGATAATGGTGAGACTTGTAGGGCTCAAATACAGATTAATCACCCTTGTAAACCGGCCCAATGGATTCTTGGATCGCATGAATAGTCTGTTAGGCTGTGACTCATTCATGTGGGCGTTGATCACTGTTAAGCACCTCCCCATGGGTGTTGGTTTAAGGGACGTCGGTGCACGCACAGATTTCATTGCAACACTTTGATGGCAACGGTGCATTGACTAACTTAAAACTACATCAGCATGCACGGTTAGTGACAGTGACAACTAGCTTAGGACTGGCTTGTAATGAACCTTGACTCCGTGTTAATCTGAGATGCATTGCATATTGTTTATAGTTTTGCCCTCTGTTCTGTTAATCTATGTTTATGCATTCCGTGGTCATTTTTGTTTTCGTCCTGTATATCTGTTCTATGCTTCGTTCCGCACTATGCTTTGATCTATGCTGTGCTTTGGATTTATATCTATGCTCTGCTGACTTTGTTTATCTCTGAGTTTGGGTATTCCCTGGTGGCTCTGCCCAGAGATTAAAACGTGAGGATAAGATCCGGTCCTTGTCATCGGTGAGTCCAAAGCGGATAATCTCCCTTCTTTGGATTTGATTTGATTGGTGTTAGTCTGGCTCTACTCAGCCTCAGCCCTAGGATGCCCGACGGGGTTACCTCTGGCTTAGATCTCTGTATCTCTGTATAACTGCAGTGTCGCTTTGTCTTGGGACCCCGGAACCCAGGAAACCGAGACCCACTTGTACCTTTGGCCTGGACAGTGGTGTTCTCATATGCTCTGCTCTGCTCTCTATTTGAGAGAACATGGTTAACGTAGTAGCCAACTAGTTCAGTATTTCTATGTTTGATTCACATATCATGCTTTACGTCTACGCACGATTTGCTTAGCATACTAAGATGAAACTCTGAAATCATTATTCTGTCATTTATTCAGCTTTGATACTATGAGTGTTGCATCTCTGCTACTTATATTTGCTGGATCGTTGTATTCATTTGTGTTGTCTGTGGTGTTGCAGGCACAGATACCTTGCCCAGCTCCCCGGCGGTCGAGGAGGCTGCAGGGGCGAGTGTAGAGGCACCCTCAGGTTTGGCAGAGTGGGCTTGATCATCTCTGCCGAGTGCGTTCATGCATGCTTTCCAGTGGCTTTTCGTTTTGGGATTTTGAGTGATTGTATTTGGACTTTGGACTTTGGATTTGTATTCTGTATATTTGTACATACGTATTTTGGTGTGTATTCGGCTTTATATCAGTGTATTTGTCTTTGTGGTTTCCGTTTCATATTGCTTTGGCTTCCGCTATTCTCTTTGTTGCTTGCTATGATATGTACAGCTTCCGCGTACGCTTAGTTCGCACGTGTTAGATCCCTTGTGTGCGTGCATCTGGACTGGGTTTGGGTGCACGTGCACGGGAGTACGTGTGTCACAGGTTTGGCTTTTCGCTAACCCCCGACTTCTGGGCTCGGGTCGTGACATACGTATTGTATGGTATCAGAGCATGCTAGTTATAAGCATGTAGGCATCTAAGATCGTGGTGAGATAACGCTATCAACTATTTGACTCGAAGTCTCATATGTTGATTTGGGATTTGACTAACTCAGGGGCATTTCATATTTGTGTGTTGTGTTTCTTTTCCTTTTACAGGATGGCATCAGGATCAGGATCTCGGGATGAGAATCAACAGGGCCATAACGGTGATAGTGGATCAGTACCCCCACACATCAGTAGTGAGGAGCGGATGATGATGATGATGCAGTCTATGCAGTCATTACAGGCACAGATGGCATCCATGGTAGATAGGCAGAGTCAGGCTGCCGCAGTAGCATCACCCCGTATAGATCAGCAGGTGATTTTCCAGCCTAAGGAATCAGACCCTAATGCTCTTTTCGACAAGTTCCGTAAGCGAGGGGCGACTGAGTTTCACGGGATAGAGGATGCATTGCAGGCCGAGCAATGGCTGGAGCAGACTGAAGAGCTATTTGATACGATTGTGTGCAGTAACAAGCAGAAGGTGGTTCTCACAGCTTCTATGCTTCGGAGTGTAGCCAAGACATGGTGGAGGAGTGTCAAGAACTCATTCCAGACTATGCCCAGTGCCACAGTTTGGGAGACCTTCAAGCAGCAATTCCGTCGGAAGTTCATACCTCTCCATATTCAGCGAGCCAAGGAAGTGGAATTCTTCAACCTTCAGCAGAGACAGCTATCAGTCGCAGATTATGTACACAGGTTTACAGAGTTGTCTCATTTTGCAGAGGACATGGTGAACACTGAGCATAAGAAGGTGACTCGCTTCGTCAACGGTCTGAATCCGAGGCACAAACGCCACGTGGTTGCTTGTATGTGGCCTGCTACATTGGATGACGCTATTGACAGGGCTTATGATGCAGAGGCCATATTTGAGGAGGAGCGAACAGAGGCTAAGAGGGCGGCAGGTTCCAGTGGCAGAAGCCAGTTTCAGAAGAAGTTCAAGGGTAAGCAGGGTAGTTCGAGCAGCACTCAGGTGGTTTGCGGTTACTGTGGGAAGGATCACCCCACCGACAGATGTTGGAGGAAGAGTGGAGCTTGTTTCGGGTGTGGCTCCACGGACCACAGGCGGGCCCAATGCCCGAAGTTTCAGTCCTCTCCGCAGACGAGACAGACAGGACCTACAGCGCAGGGCAGATCTCAGCCAGCTCGCCCAGCCCAGAAGCCGAACCGCCAGACAGCCCGAGCTTATGCTGCTACACATGAGGGCGCGGAGGAGGCCACGGTAGTGGAAGGTAAAATTTTAATTTCTGATGCTGAAGCTTTAGCCTTATTTGACTCAGGGTCTACGCGTTCGTACGTAGCACCCCATTTTGCTGTGCAGCTTCGACAGCGACCCACACCACTTCCATATTTGTTGTTAGTATCCACTCCGGTTGGTAAACGGGTGGAGTGCAGTGTTTTCTACCCTCAGTGTGATGTGCGGATAGCTGGTCATCAGCTCCCTGTAGACCTCGTGTTGCTCACAACACTGGATTTTGATGTGATTCTTGGTATGGACTGGCTTGCGAGATATCATGTGTGTATCAATTGCTACAGCAAGGCGATCTACTTTGATTTGGGCAGCGGATTTCGATTTGAGGGCAGCCAGACGAAGTGCCCAAGGCGTGTGATATCTGCTTGTAAAGCCGACAGGATGCTTCGTAGGAGATGTGAGGGATTTCTTGCATTCATTTCAGAGAAGAAAGATCAGCGACAGCTCAGTGAGATCTCAGTAGTCAGCGAGTTTCCGGATGTCTTCCCGGAGGATGTGCCAGAGTTGCCACCGGTTCGGGAAGTAGAATTTGCTATTGACTTGATGCCCGGTACAGCACCCATCAGTAGAGCTCCATATCGTATGGCACCTGCAGAATTGTTGGAATTGAATAAACAGTTGCAGGATTTGTTGGATAAAGGGTTCATACGCCCAAGTGTTTCACCTTGGGGAGCTCCTGTATTGTTTGTTAAGAAGAAGGATGGCAGTTTCCGGATGTGCATTGACTACAGGCAGTTGAATAAAGTGACTATCAAGAACAAATATCCATTGCCTAGGATTGATGAGTTGTTCGATCAGCTTCAGGGTGCAGCTTACTTCTCTAAGATTGACTTGAGGTCAGGATATCACCAGCTCAGGGTGAAGGATGAGGATGTTCCGAAGACAGCTTTCAGGACTCGGTATGGACACTACGAGTTCCTTGTTATGCCATTTGGTTTGACGAACGCACCCGCGGCTTTCATGGCATTGATGAATAGGGTGTTTACAGCCTTCTTGGACCAGTTCGTTGTGGTTTTTATAGATGACATATTGGTCTATTCGAAGACTGCTGAGGAACATACAGACCATCTGAGGAAAGCATTGCAGCTGCTTAGAGATCACAAGTTGTATGCAAAGTTGTCCAAGTGCGATTTCTGGTTAGAGCAAGTTGCATTTCTGGGTCATAAGATTTCTAGAGATGGATTGATGGTGGATCCGGCTAAGATTGAGGCAGTAATCCATTGGCCCCGTCCTAGATCAGTGACAGAGATTCGGAGTTTTCTGGGTTCGGCGGGATATTACCGCAGGTTCGTGCAGGACTTCTCGAAGATTTCAGCCCCGCTGACTCAGTTGACTCGGAAGAAGGTCCCGTATGAGTGGATAGAGAAGTGTGAGCGCAGTTTCCAGATGTTGAAAGAAAAGCTCACTACGGCGCCAGTGTTGACTCTCCCGGATGGTAGTGAGGGATTCGTGATTTATTCCGATGCTTCTCGCGTTGGATTAGGCTGTGTACTGATGCAGAATCAGAAGGTGATTGCCTATGGATCCAGACAGCTGAAAGAACATGAGAAGAACTATGCCACACATGACTTGGAGTTAGCAGCCATTGTATTTGCACTGAAGTTGTGGCGGCATTACTTGTACGGTGTGAAGTTCGAGGTCCATTCCGATCATCACAGTCTGCAGTACTTATTTGATCAGCATGACTTGAATATGAGGCAACGGAGATGGTTGGAATTCATCAAGGACTACGACTTTCCTATCAAATACCACCCAGGCAAGGGAAATGTAGTTGCAGACGCACTTAGCAGGAGGACAGACAGTCTTCAGGTGTTGGCAGGATTCTATATGCTTGTGCATGATCAGCCTGTTGAGGTTCGGATGGTAGGTGAATTGGTGACATTAGCCACTACCGTCGTATTTCAGCCTGAGGTGATTCAGCAGATTAAGGATCGCCAGTTTGAGGACCCCCTCCTGGTGAAGTTCAGGGATCGGATTGCAGATCGACCGGATTTCAGCCTGGTAGATGGAGTTTTGTACTTCAAGAATAGATTGTGTGTTCCCGCAGTGGACGAGCTGAAAGATAAGTTGATGACAGATGCGCACGATGCCCGATATGCGATGCACCCCGGTAGTACGAAGATGTACCGGAACTTGAAGGACAGATTTTGGTGGAACAATATGAAGCGGGAGATCGCAGGGTTCGTAGCTCGATGTTTGACCTGTCAGAGGGTAAAAGCTGACCATCAGCGACCTCCAGGATCATTGCATCCATTGCACACTCCGCAGTGGAAGTGGGAGCACATTACGATGGATTTCGTCTCCGGTTTTCCGCCGACCAGTAGAAAGAATAATGCGATCTGGGTCATAGTGGACAGATTGACCAAGTCAGCGCATTTCCTTCCGTTCAAGAAAGGGATGACATTCACAGAGATGGCCAGGAAGTTTGTTGACGAGATAGTCAGATTGCATGGCACCCCAGTATCGATTGTGTCAGATCGCGATAGTCGTTTTGCGTCTTCGTTCTGGAGAGCATTTCAGGAAGCTATGGGCACGAAGCTGAGTTTTAGTACGGCATACCACCCCCAGACCGATGGGCAGTCGGAGCGTACCATTCAGACGTTGGAGGATATGCTCAGAGCTAGTGTGCTGAACTTTGAGAAGGAATGGGATACGCATCTAGCATTGTGTGAGTTTGCCTACAACAACAGCTTCCATGAGAGTATTGGTATGGCACCATATGAGGCACTATACGGACGCAAGTGCAGGACCCCTGTGTGCTGGGAAGAAGTAGGAACAAGGAGTTTTCATGGTCCGACGATCATAGCTGAGACGACAGAGAAAGTGCAGAAGGTAATAGAGAATCTGAAGATTGCTCGATCTAGACAGAAGAGCTATGCGGATACTCGGAGGAGACCTTTGGCATTCTAAGTCGGAGATTGGGTATTTCTTAAAGTTTCTCCGATGAAGGGCACAGTTCGATTTGGTCAGAAGGGCAAGTTAGCTCCGAGGTATGTAGGACCGTTTGAAGTCAAGAGCCGAGTTGGAGATTTAGCTTATCGGTTGACGCTTCCAGTTGAGTTCTCCGGTGTTCACGATGTCTTCCATGTGTCGATGCTCCGTAAGTATGTGCCAGATCCGAGCCATGTGATTCGCTATGATGATATTCAGATTCAGCCTAATGCAACTTACGTTGAGCGTCCGCTTCGCATCGTTGGCACACGAGAGCAGATTCTCCGTACCAGGACTATCAGATGGGTTAAAGTGTTGTGGGAGCATCACGGTCCAGATGAGGCTACTTGGGAGCTAGAGGAGCAGCTAGCGCGCCAGTACCCCCAGCTCTTTGCGCAGGTAGGTAGTCATTCCGAGGACGGAATGATTCCTAGTGGGGGAGGATGTAACACTCCGATCCCCTTTGAGCCGGATTAGTGGCTCATTAGTGTGTTTTGTTTTGTTTTAGTCTTTTGAACTTGGTTTTGGGCCTTGGATCGGTAGTTGAGTGACCTTTGACCTGAGATAGGTAGTTCTAAGCCTTTTTTCGTAATTTTGCTTTTGTTTTGCTCATATCATCTTTGCATCATCTTGGTGTCAGCACGCGTATTTCGTTGAGCTCGACAATTTCCGTAACTGTCTCAGAACCATTTGGAGTCAATTGGGGAAGATGGACCTTCGTGTGACTTGAACTGTAATTAGTATAAACCCTTCGGACTTTGACTTAAACTCCCAAATCTATAAATATAAGTCAGGACCCAGGTGTCTCTCTCTCTGCCCATTTGTCTTGATCGTTGCATGCAAGAGAAATCTCCAGAGCTCCACGTTCTCTCTCTCTCTCTCTTCTTTCCTTCTCTTGCTCGATTGAGGATTGGATCCTCTGTTTGGATTGGGTTCTTTTCTTCTTCTCTCATCTCTGTGCTTAGTCTCTGTCTGTGGCTTTGGTGGTAAGTGGGTTCTCTCCCAACTCTCCCTTCTTCTTCTCCAATTGCAGCTCTTTTCCTTGTTGATGTGTCTTTATCTCATGCATGGTGTATTGCTTTGATTTGCTTTGATTTTTAGTGGATTTGGAGCTTGAGGTTGTGGATTGATAGAGCTTTGAGGCAAGTATAAGTACAGGCTTTGATAACACACATGGGTGCTCTGTTTGAATGCTTTGATTTCCATCTTCTTTAGTGTATCTGATGTTTACAGCCAATTTTTGTGAATTTGGAACCTCTGTGACTTGTTTTGAGACTTTTCTGTACCACATTTCAGTTTCTGTAACTATCCCGAATTCGTGTTCTGTATTGTACGGCTAAGCCGTAAATTTCTACGGCTCACTTTCCAGAGACTGAAATTGTGAGTTTTGTTCTACGGCTAGGCTACGGCTAAGCCGTAATTTGTTCTACGGCTGAGCCGTACGCTAGCCGTGACCCAAACCGTACCCCAGCCGTGAATTAAATCTCTGATCAGTCGAAACTTTTCCAACACAGAACTCCTACGGTGTGGCTACGGCTAAGCCGTGGAATGCTACGGCCAAGCCGTGGATTGGTCTACGGCTAAGCCGTATACTGACTGTAGCTCAGCCGAAAGAGGCATCAGATCAGAGGTGAAAGATGACCAGTTTAGCTGTGTTTTGAATGGAACCATGGTTAAGCTGTAGTACATAATACGTCGAGCGCGTAAGATGTCTCCGGCTCAACCATAGGTCCCTCATGGCTAAACCCTTAGGCATGGCAATTCTGAAACATAACTTAGGATAATGGTGAGACTTGTAGGGCTCAAATACAGATTAATCACCCTTGTAAACCGGCCCAATGGATTCTTGGATCGCATGAATAGTCTGTTAGGCTGTGACTCATTCATGTGGGCGTTGATCACTGTTAAGCACCTCCCCATGGGTGTTGGTTTAAGGGACGTCGGTGCACGCACAGATTTCATTGCAACACTTTGATGGCAACGGTGCATTGACTAACTTAAAACTACATCAGTATGCACGGTTAGTGACAGTGACAACTAGCTTAGGACTGGCTTGTAATGAACCTTGACTCCGTGTTAATCTGAGATGCATTGCATATTGTTTATAGTTTTGCCCTCTGTTCTGTTAATCTATGTTTATGCATTCCGTGGTCATTTTTGTTTTCGTCCTGTATATCTGTTCTATGCTTCGTTCCGCACTATGCTTTGATCTATGCTGTGCTTTGGATTTATATCTATGCTCTGCTGACTTTGTTTATCTCTGAGTTTGGGTATTCCCTGGTGGCTCTGCCCAGAGATTAAAACGTGAGGATAAGATCCGGTCCTTGTCATCGGTGAGTCCAAAGCGGATAATCTCCCTTCTTTGGATTTGATTTGATTGGTGTTAGTCTGGCTCTACTCAGCCTCAGCCCTAGGATGCCCGACGGGGTTACCTCTGGCTTAGATCTCTGTATCTCTGTATAACTGCAGTGTCGCTTTGTCTTGGGACCCCGGAACCCAGGAAACCGAGACCCACTTGTACCTTTGGCCTGGACAGTGGTGTTCTCATATGCTCTGCTCTGCTCTCTATTTGAGAGAACATGGTTAACGTAGTAGCCAACTAGTTCAGTATTTCTATGTTTGATTCACATATCATGCTTTACGTCTACGCACGATTTGCTTAGCATACTAAGATGAAACTCTGAAATCATTATTCTGTCATTTATTCAGCTTTGATACTATGAGTGTTGCATCTCTGCTACTTATATTTGCTGGATCGTTGTATTCATTTGTGTTGTCTGTGGTGTTGCAGGCACAGATACCTTGCCCAGCTCCCCGGCGGTCGAGGAGGCTGCAGGGGCGAGTGTAGAGGCACCCTCAGGTTTGTCAGAGTGGGCTTGATCATCTCTGCCGAGTGCGTTCATGCATGCTTTCCAGTGGCTTTTCGTTTTGGGATTTTGAGTGATTGTATTTGGACTTTGGACTTTGGATTTGTATTCTGTATATTTGTACATACGTATTTTGGTGTGTATTCGGCTTTATATCAGTGTATTTGTCTTTGTGGTTTCCGTTTCATATTGCTTTGACTTCCGCTATTCTCTTTGTTGCTTGCTATGATATGTACAGCTTCCGCGTACGCTTAGTTCGCACGTGTTAGATCCCTTGTGTGCGTGCATCTGGACTGGGTTTGGGTGCACGTGCACGGGAGTACGTGTGTCACAGGTTTGGCTTTTCGCTAACCCCCGACTTCTGGGCTCGGGTCGTGACATACGTATTGTATGGTATCAGAGCATGCTAGTTATAAGCATGTAGGCATCTAAGATCGTGGTGAGATAACGCTATCAACTATTTGACTCGAAGTCTCATATGTTGATTTGGGATTTGACTAACTCAGGGGCATTTCATATTTGTGTGTTGTGTTTCTTTTCCTTTTACAGGATGGCATCAGGATCAGGATCTCGGGATGAGAATCAACAGGGCCATAACGGTGATAGTGGATCAGTACCCCCACACATCAGTAGTGAGGAGCGGATGATGATGATGATGCAGTCTATGCAGTCATTACAGGCACAGATGGCATCCATGGTAGATAGGCAGAGTCAGGCTGCCGCAGTAGCATCACCCCGTATAGATCAGCAGGTGATTTTCCAGCCTAAGGAATCAGACCCTAATGCTCTTTTCGACAAGTTCCGTAAGCGAGGGGCGACTGAGTTTCACGGGATAGAGGATGCATTGCAGGCCGAGCAATGGCTGGAGCAGACTGAAGAGCTATTTGATACGATTGTGTGCAGTAACAAGCAGAAGGTGGTTCTCACAGCTTCTATGCTTCGGAGTGTAGCCAAGACATGGTGGAGGAGTGTCAAGAACTCATTCCAGACTATGCCCAGTGCCACAGTTTGGGAGACCTTCAAGCAGCAATTCCGTCGGAAGTTCATACCTCTCCATATTCAGCGAGCCAAGGAAGTGGAATTCTTCAACCTTCAGCAGAGACAGCTATCAGTCGCAGATTATGTACACAGGTTTACAGAGTTGTCTCATTTTGCAGAGGACATGGTGAACACTGAGCATAAGAAGGTGACTCGCTTCGTCAACGGTCTGAATCCGAGGCACAAACGCCACGTGGTTGCTTGTATGTGGCCTGCTACATTGGATGACGCTATTGACAGGGCTTATGATGCAGAGGCCATATTTGAGGAGGAGCGAACAGAGGCTAAGAGGGCGGCAGGTTCCAGTGGCAGAAGCCAGTTTCAGAAGAAGTTCAAGGGTAAGCAGGGTAGTTCGAGCAGCACTCAGGTGGTTTGCGGTTACTGTGGGAAGGATCACCCCACCGACAGATGTTGGAGGAAGAGTGGAGCTTGTTTCGGGTGTGGCTCCACGGACCACAGGCGGGCCCAATGCCCGAAGTTTCAGTCCTCTCCGCAGACGAGACAGACAGGACCTACAGCGCAGGGCAGATCTCAGCCAGCTCGCCCAGCCCAGAAGCCGAACCGCCAGACAGCCCGAGCTTATGCTGCTACACATGAGGGCGCGGAGGAGGCCACGGTAGTGGAAGGTAAAATTTTAATTTCTGATGCTGAAGCTTTAGCCTTATTTGACTCAGGGTCTACGCGTTCGTACGTAGCACCCCATTTTGCTGTGCAGCTTCGACAGCGACCCACACCACTTCCATATTTGTTGTTAGTATCCACTCCGGTTGGTAAACGGGTGGAGTGCAGTGTTTTCTACCCTCAGTGTGATGTGCGGATAGCTGGTCATCAGCTCCCTGTAGACCTCGTGTTGCTCACAACACTGGATTTTGATGTGATTCTTGGTATGGACTGGCTTGCGAGATATCATGTGTGTATCAATTGCTACAGCAAGGCGATCTACTTTGATTTGGGCAGCGGATTTCGATTTGAGGGCAGCCAGACGAAGTGCCCAAGGCGTGTGATATCTGCTTGTAAAGCCGACAGGATGCTTCGTAGGAGATGTGAGGGATTTCTTGCATTCATTTCAGAGAAGAAAGATCAGCGACAGCTCAGTGAGATCTCAGTAGTCAGCGAGTTTCCGGATGTCTTCCCGGAGGATGTGCCAGAGTTGCCACCGGTTCGGGAAGTAGAATTTGCTATTGACTTGATGCCCGGTACAGCACCCATCAGTAGAGCTCCATATCGTATGGCACCTGCAGAATTGTTGGAATTGAATAAACAGTTGCAGGATTTGTTGGATAAAGGGTTCATACGCCCAAGTGTTTCACCTTGGGGAGCTCCTGTATTGTTTGTTAAGAAGAAGGATGGCAGTTTCCGGATGTGCATTGACTACAGGCAGTTGAATAAAGTGACTATCAAGAACAAATATCCATTGCCTAGGATTGATGAGTTGTTCGATCAGCTTCAGGGTGCAGCTTACTTCTCTAAGATTGACTTGAGGTCAGGATATCACCAGCTCAGGGTGAAGGATGAGGATGTTCCGAAGACAGCTTTCAGGACTCGGTATGGACACTACGAGTTCCTTGTTATGCCATTTGGTTTGACGAACGCACCCGCGGCTTTCATGGCATTGATGAATAGGGTGTTTACAGCCTTCTTGGACCAGTTCGTTGTGGTTTTTATAGATGACATATTGGTCTATTCGAAGACTGCTGAGGAACATACAGACCATCTGAGGAAAGCATTGCAGCTGCTTAGAGATCACAAGTTGTATGCAAAGTTGTCCAAGTGCGATTTCTGGTTAGAGCAAGTTGCATTTCTGGGTCATAAGATTTCTAGAGATGGATTGATGGTGGATCCGGCTAAGATTGAGGCAGTAATCCATTGGCCCCGTCCTAGATCAGTGACAGAGATTCGGAGTTTTCTGGGTTCGGCGGGATATTACCGCAGGTTCGTGCAGGACTTCTCGAAGATTTCAGCCCCGCTGACTCAGTTGACTCGGAAGAAGGTCCCGTATGAGTGGATAGAGAAGTGTGAGCGCAGTTTCCAGATGTTGAAAGAAAAGCTCACTACGGCGCCAGTGTTGACTCTCCCGGATGGTAGTGAGGGATTCGTGATTTATTCCGATGCTTCTCGCGTTGGATTAGGCTGTGTACTGATGCAGAATCAGAAGGTGATTGCCTATGGATCCAGACAGCTGAAAGAACATGAGAAGAACTATGCCACACATGACTTGGAGTTAGCAGCCATTGTATTTGCACTGAAGTTGTGGCGGCATTACTTGTACGGTGTGAAGTTCGAGGTCCATTCCGATCATCACAGTCTGCAGTACTTATTTGATCAGCATGACTTGAATATGAGGCAACGGAGATGGTTGGAATTCATCAAGGACTACGACTTTCCTATCAAATACCACCCAGGCAAGGGAAATGTAGTTGCAGACGCACTTAGCAGGAGGACAGACAGTCTTCAGGTGTTGGCAGGATTCTATATGCTTGTGCATGATCAGCCTGTTGAGGTTCGGATGGTAGGTGAATTGGTGACATTAGCCACTACCGTCGTATTTCAGCCTGAGGTGATTCAGCAGATTAAGGATCGCCAGTTTGAGGACCCCCTCCTGGTGAAGTTCAGGGATCGGATTGCAGATCGACCGGATTTCAGCCTGGTAGATGGAGTTTTGTACTTCAAGAATAGATTGTGTGTTCCCGCAGTGGACGAGCTGAAAGATAAGTTGATGACAGATGCGCACGATGCCCGATATGCGATGCACCCCGGTAGTACGAAGATGTACCGGAACTTGAAGGACAGATTTTGGTGGAACAATATGAAGCGGGAGATCGCAGGGTTCGTAGCTCGATGTTTGACCTGTCAGAGGGTAAAAGCTGACCATCAGCGACCTCCAGGATCATTGCATCCATTGCACACTCCGCAGTGGAAGTGGGAGCACATTACGATGGATTTCGTCTCCGGTTTTCCGCCGACCAGTAGAAAGAATAATGCGATCTGGGTCATAGTGGACAGATTGACCAAGTCAGCGCATTTCCTTCCGTTCAAGAAAGGGATGACATTCACAGAGATGGCCAGGAAGTTTGTTGACGAGATAGTCAGATTGCATGGCACCCCAGTATCGATTGTGTCAGATCGCGATAGTCGTTTTGCGTCTTCGTTCTGGAGAGCATTTCAGGAAGCTATGGGCACGAAGCTGAGTTTTAGTACGGCATACCACCCCCAGACCGATGGGCAGTCGGAGCGTACCATTCAGACGTTGGAGGATATGCTCAGAGCTAGTGTGCTGAACTTTGAGAAGGAATGGGATACGCATCTAGCATTGTGTGAGTTTGCCTACAACAACAGCTTCCATGAGAGTATTGGTATGGCACCATATGAGGCACTATACGGACGCAAGTGCAGGACCCCTGTGTGCTGGGAAGAAGTAGGAACAAGGAGTTTTCATGGTCCGACGATCATAGCTGAGACGACAGAGAAAGTGCAGAAGGTAATAGAGAATCTGAAGATTGCTCGATCTAGACAGAAGAGCTATGCGGATACTCGGAGGAGACCTTTGGCATTCTAAGTCGGAGATTGGGTATTTCTTAAAGTTTCTCCGATGAAGGGCACAGTTCGATTTGGTCAGAAGGGCAAGTTAGCTCCGAGGTATGTAGGACCGTTTGAAGTCAAGAGCCGAGTTGGAGATTTAGCTTATCGGTTGACGCTTCCAGTTGAGTTCTCCGGTGTTCACGATGTCTTCCATGTGTCGATGCTCCGTAAGTATGTGCCAGATCCGAGCCATGTGATTCGCTATGATGATATTCAGATTCAGCCTAATGCAACTTACGTTGAGCGTCCGCTTCGCATCGTTGGCACACGAGAGCAGATTCTCCGTACCAGGACTATCAGATGGGTTAAAGTGTTGTGGGAGCATCACGGTCCAGATGAGGCTACTTGGGAGCTAGAGGAGCAGCTAGCGCGCCAGTACCCCCAGCTCTTTGCGCAGGTAGGTAGTCATTCCGAGGACGGAATGATTCCTAGTGGGGGAGGATGTAACACTCCGATCCCCTTTGAGCCGGATTAGTGGCTCATTAGTGTGTTTTGTTTTGTTTTAGTCTTTTGAACTTGGTTTTGGGCCTTGGATCGGTAGTTGAGTGACCTTTGACCTGAGATAGGTAGTTCTAAGCCTTTTTTCGTAATTTTGCTTTTGTTTTGCTCATATCATCTTTGCATCATCTTGGTGTCAGCACGCGTATTTCGTTGAGCTCGACAATTTCCGTAACTGTCTCAGAACCATTTGGAGTCAATTGGGGAAGATGGACCTTCGTGTGACTTGAACTGTAATTAGTATAAACCCTTCGGACTTTGACTTAAACTCCCAAATCTATAAATATAAGTCAGGACCCAGGTGTCTCTCTCTCTGCCCATTTGTCTTGATCGTTGCATGCAAGAGAAATCTCCAGAGCTCCACGTTCTCTCTCTCTCTCTCTTCTTTCCTTCTCTTGCTCGATTGAGGATTGGATCCTCTGTTTGGATTGGGTTCTTTTCTTCTTCTCTCATCTCTGTGCTTAGTCTCTGTCTGTGGCTTTGGTGGTAAGTGGGTTCTCTCCCAACTCTCCCTTCTTCTTCTCCAATTGCAGCTCTTTTCCTTGTTGATGTGTCTTTATCTCATGCATGGTGTATTGCTTTGATTTGCTTTGATTTTTAGTGGATTTGGAGCTTGAGGTTGTGGATTGATAGAGCTTTGAGGCAAGTATAAGTACAGGCTTTGATAACACACATGGGTGCTCTGTTTGAATGCTTTGATTTCCATCTTCTTTAGTGTATCTGATGTTTACAGCCAATTTTTGTGAATTTGGAACCTCTGTGACTTGTTTTGAGACTTTTCTGTACCACATTTCAGTTTCTGTAACTATCCCGAATTCGTGTTCTGTATTGTACGGCTAAGCCGTAAATTTCTACGGCTCACTTTCCAGAGACTGAAATTGTGAGTTTTGTTCTACGGCTAGGCTACGGCTAAGCCGTAATTTGTTCTACGGCTGAGCCGTACGCTAGCCGTGACCCAAACCGTACCCCAGCCGTGAATTAAATCTCTGATCAGTCGAAACTTTTCCAACACAGAACTCCTACGGTGTGGCTACGGCTAAGCCGTGGAATGCTACGGCCAAGCCGTGGATTGGTCTACGGCTAAGCCGTATACTGACTGTAGCTCAGCCGAAAGAGGCATCAGATCAGAGGTGAAAGATGACCAGTTTAGCTGTGTTTTGAATGGAACCATGGTTAAGCTGTAGTACATAATACGTCGAGCGCGTAAGATGTCTCCGGCTCAACCATAGGTCCCTCATGGCTAAACCCTTAGGCATGGCAATTCTGAAACATAACTTAGGATAATGGTGAGACTTGTAGGGCTCAAATACAGATTAATCACCCTTGTAAACCGGCCCAATGGATTCTTGGATCGCATGAATAGTCTGTTAGGCTGTGACTCATTCATGTGGGCGTTGATCACTGTTAAGCACCTCCCCATGGGTGTTGGTTTAAGGGACGTCGGTGCACGCACAGATTTCATTGCAACACTTTGATGGCAACGGTGCATTGACTAACTTAAAACTACATCAGTATGCACGGTTAGTGACAGTGACAACTAGCTTAGGACTGGCTTGTAATGAACCTTGACTCCGTGTTAATCTGAGATGCATTGCATATTGTTTATAGTTTTGCCCTCTGTTCTGTTAATCTATGTTTATGCATTCCGTGGTCATTTTTGTTTTCGTCCTGTATATCTGTTCTATGCTTCGTTCCGCACTATGCTTTGATCTATGCTGTGCTTTGGATTTATATCTATGCTCTGCTGACTTTGTTTATCTCTGAGTTTGGGTATTCCCTGGTGGCTCTGCCCAGAGATTAAAACGTGAGGATAAGATCCGGTCCTTGTCATCGGTGAGTCCAAAGCGGATAATCTCCCTTCTTTGGATTTGATTTGATTGGTGTTAGTCTGGCTCTACTCAGCCTCAGCCCTAGGATGCCCGACGGGGTTACCTCTGGCTTAGATCTCTGTATCTCTGTATAACTGCAGTGTCGCTTTGTCTTGGGACCCCGGAACCCAGGAAACCGAGACCCACTTGTACCTTTGGCCTGGACAGTGGTGTTCTCATATGCTCTGCTCTGCTCTCTATTTGAGAGAACATGGTTAACGTAGTAGCCAACTAGTTCAGTATTTCTATGTTTGATTCACATATCATGCTTTACGTCTACGCACGATTTGCTTAGCATACTAAGATGAAACTCTGAAATCATTATTCTGTCATTTATTCAGCTTTGATACTATGAGTGTTGCATCTCTGCTACTTATATTTGCTGGATCGTTGTATTCATTTGTGTTGTCTGTGGTGTTGCAGGCACAGATACCTTGCCCAGCTCCCCGGCGGTCGAGGAGGCTGCAGGGGCGAGTGTAGAGGCACCCTCAGGTTTGTCAGAGTGGGCTTGATCATCTCTGCCGAGTGCGTTCATGCATGCTTTCCAGTGGCTTTTCGTTTTGGGATTTTGAGTGATTGTATTTGGACTTTGGACTTTGGATTTGTATTCTGTATATTTGTACATACGTATTTTGGTGTGTATTCGGCTTTATATCAGTGTATTTGTCTTTGTGGTTTCCGTTTCATATTGCTTTGACTTCCGCTATTCTCTTTGTTGCTTGCTATGATATGTACAGCTTCCGCGTACGCTTAGTTCGCACGTGTTAGATCCCTTGTGTGCGTGCATCTGGACTGGGTTTGGGTGCACGTGCACGGGAGTACGTGTGTCACAGGTTTGGCTTTTCGCTAACCCCCGACTTCTGGGCTCGGGTCGTGACATACGTATTGTATGGTATCAGAGCATGCTAGTTATAAGCATGTAGGCATCTAAGATCGTGGTGAGATAACGCTATCAACTATTTGACTCGAAGTCTCATATGTTGATTTGGGATTTGACTAACTCAGGGGCATTTCATATTTGTGTGTTGTGTTTCTTTTCCTTTTACAGGATGGCATCAGGATCAGGATCTCGGGATGAGAATCAACAGGGCCATAACGGTGATAGTGGATCAGTACCCCCACACATCAGTAGTGAGGAGCGGATGATGATGATGATGCAGTCTATGCAGTCATTACAGGCACAGATGGCATCCATGGTAGATAGGCAGAGTCAGGCTGCCGCAGTAGCATCACCCCGTATAGATCAGCAGGTGATTTTCCAGCCTAAGGAATCAGACCCTAATGCTCTTTTCGACAAGTTCCGTAAGCGAGGGGCGACTGAGTTTCACGGGATAGAGGATGCATTGCAGGCCGAGCAATGGCTGGAGCAGACTGAAGAGCTATTTGATACGATTGTGTGCAGTAACAAGCAGAAGGTGGTTCTCACAGCTTCTATGCTTCGGAGTGTAGCCAAGACATGGTGGAGGAGTGTCAAGAACTCATTCCAGACTATGCCCAGTGCCACAGTTTGGGAGACCTTCAAGCAGCAATTCCGTCGGAAGTTCATACCTCTCCATATTCAGCGAGCCAAGGAAGTGGAATTCTTCAACCTTCAGCAGAGACAGCTATCAGTCGCAGATTATGTACACAGGTTTACAGAGTTGTCTCATTTTGCAGAGGACATGGTGAACACTGAGCATAAGAAGGTGACTCGCTTCGTCAACGGTCTGAATCCGAGGCACAAACGCCACGTGGTTGCTTGTATGTGGCCTGCTACATTGGATGACGCTATTGACAGGGCTTATGATGCAGAGGCCATATTTGAGGAGGAGCGAACAGAGGCTAAGAGGGCGGCAGGTTCCAGTGGCAGAAGCCAGTTTCAGAAGAAGTTCAAGGGTAAGCAGGGTAGTTCGAGCAGCACTCAGGTGGTTTGCGGTTACTGTGGGAAGGATCACCCCACCGACAGATGTTGGAGGAAGAGTGGAGCTTGTTTCGGGTGTGGCTCCACGGACCACAGGCGGGCCCAATGCCCGAAGTTTCAGTCCTCTCCGCAGACGAGACAGACAGGACCTACAGCGCAGGGCAGATCTCAGCCAGCTCGCCCAGCCCAGAAGCCGAACCGCCAGACAGCCCGAGCTTATGCTGCTACACATGAGGGCGCGGAGGAGGCCACGGTAGTGGAAGGTAAAATTTTAATTTCTGATGCTGAAGCTTTAGCCTTATTTGACTCAGGGTCTACGCGTTCGTACGTAGCACCCCATTTTGCTGTGCAGCTTCGACAGCGACCCACACCACTTCCATATTTGTTGTTAGTATCCACTCCGGTTGGTAAACGGGTGGAGTGCAGTGTTTTCTACCCTCAGTGTGATGTGCGGATAGCTGGTCATCAGCTCCCTGTAGACCTCGTGTTGCTCACAACACTGGATTTTGATGTGATTCTTGGTATGGACTGGCTTGCGAGATATCATGTGTGTATCAATTGCTACAGCAAGGCGATCTACTTTGATTTGGGCAGCGGATTTCGATTTGAGGGCAGCCAGACGAAGTGCCCAAGGCGTGTGATATCTGCTTGTAAAGCCGACAGGATGCTTCGTAGGAGATGTGAGGGATTTCTTGCATTCATTTCAGAGAAGAAAGATCAGCGACAGCTCAGTGAGATCTCAGTAGTCAGCGAGTTTCCGGATGTCTTCCCGGAGGATGTGCCAGAGTTGCCACCGGTTCGGGAAGTAGAATTTGCTATTGACTTGATGCCCGGTACAGCACCCATCAGTAGAGCTCCATATCGTATGGCACCTGCAGAATTGTTGGAATTGAATAAACAGTTGCAGGATTTGTTGGATAAAGGGTTCATACGCCCAAGTGTTTCACCTTGGGGAGCTCCTGTATTGTTTGTTAAGAAGAAGGATGGCAGTTTCCGGATGTGCATTGACTACAGGCAGTTGAATAAAGTGACTATCAAGAACAAATATCCATTGCCTAGGATTGATGAGTTGTTCGATCAGCTTCAGGGTGCAGCTTACTTCTCTAAGATTGACTTGAGGTCAGGATATCACCAGCTCAGGGTGAAGGATGAGGATGTTCCGAAGACAGCTTTCAGGACTCGGTATGGACACTACGAGTTCCTTGTTATGCCATTTGGTTTGACGAACGCACCCGCGGCTTTCATGGCATTGATGAATAGGGTGTTTACAGCCTTCTTGGACCAGTTCGTTGTGGTTTTTATAGATGACATATTGGTCTATTCGAAGACTGCTGAGGAACATACAGACCATCTGAGGAAAGCATTGCAGCTGCTTAGAGATCACAAGTTGTATGCAAAGTTGTCCAAGTGCGATTTCTGGTTAGAGCAAGTTGCATTTCTGGGTCATAAGATTTCTAGAGATGGATTGATGGTGGATCCGGCTAAGATTGAGGCAGTAATCCATTGGCCCCGTCCTAGATCAGTGACAGAGATTCGGAGTTTTCTGGGTTCGGCGGGATATTACCGCAGGTTCGTGCAGGACTTCTCGAAGATTTCAGCCCCGCTGACTCAGTTGACTCGGAAGAAGGTCCCGTATGAGTGGATAGAGAAGTGTGAGCGCAGTTTCCAGATGTTGAAAGAAAAGCTCACTACGGCGCCAGTGTTGACTCTCCCGGATGGTAGTGAGGGATTCGTGATTTATTCCGATGCTTCTCGCGTTGGATTAGGCTGTGTACTGATGCAGAATCAGAAGGTGATTGCCTATGGATCCAGACAGCTGAAAGAACATGAGAAGAACTATGCCACACATGGCTTGGAGTTAGCAGCCATTGTATTTGCACTGAAGTTGTGGCGGCATTACTTGTACGGTGTGAAGTTCGAGGTCCATTCCGATCATCACAGTCTGCAGTACTTATTTGATCAGCATGACTTGAATATGAGGCAACGGAGATGGTTGGAATTCATCAAGGACTACGACTTTCCTATCAAATACCACCCAGGCAAGGGAAATGTAGTTGCAGACGCACTTAGCAGGAGGACAGACAGTCTTCAGGTGTTGGCAGGATTCTATATGCTTGTGCATGATCAGCCTGTTGAGGTTCGGATGGTAGGTGAATTGGTGACATTAGCCACTACCGTCGTATTTCAGCCTGAGGTGATTCAGCAGATTAAGGATCGCCAGTTTGAGGACCCCCTCCTGGTGAAGTTCAGGGATCGGATTGCAGATCGACCGGATTTCAGCCTGGTAGATGGAGTTTTGTACTTCAAGAATAGATTGTGTGTTCCCGCAGTGGACGAGCTGAAAGATAAGTTGATGACAGATGCGCACGATGCCCGATATGCGATGCACCCCGGTAGTACGAAGATGTACCGGAACTTGAAGGACAGATTTTGGTGGAACAATATGAAGCGGGAGATCGCAGGGTTCGTAGCTCGATGTTTGACCTGTCAGAGGGTAAAAGCTGACCATCAGCGACCTCCAGGATCATTGCATCCATTGCACACTCCGCAGTGGAAGTGGGAGCACATTACGATGGATTTCGTCTCCGGTTTTCCGCCGACCAGTGGAAAGAATAATGCGATCTGGGTCATAGTGGACAGATTGACCAAGTCAGCGCATTTCCTTCCGTTCAAGAAAGGGATGACATTCACAGAGATGGCCAGGAAGTTTGTTGACGAGATAGTCAGATTGCATGGCACCCCAGTATCGATTGTGTCAGATCGCGATAGTCGTTTTGCGTCTTCGTTCTGGAGAGCATTTCAGGAAGCTATGGGCACGAAGCTGAGTTTTAGTACGGCATACCACCCCCAGACCGATGGGCAGTCGGAGCGTACCATTCAGACGTTGGAGGATATGCTCAGAGCTAGTGTGCTGAACTTTGAGAAGGAATGGGATACGCATCTAGCATTGTGTGAGTTTGCCTACAACAACAGCTTCCATGAGAGTATTGGTATGGCACCATATGAGGCACTATACGGACGCAAGTGCAGGACCCCTGTGTGCTGGGAAGAAGTAGGAACAAGGAGTTTTCATGGTCCGACGATCATAGCTGAGACGACAGAGAAAGTGCAGAAGGTAATAGAGAATCTGAAGATTGCTCGATCTAGACAGAAGAGCTATGCGGATACTCGGAGGAGACCTTTGGCATTCTAAGTCGGAGATTGGGTATTTCTTAAAGTTTCTCCGATGAAGGGCACAGTTCGATTTGGTCAGAAGGGCAAGTTAGCTCCGAGGTATGTAGGACCGTTTGAAGTCAAGAGCCGAGTTGGAGATTTAGCTTATCGGTTGACGCTTCCAGTTGAGTTCTCCGGTGTTCACGATGTCTTCCATGTGTCGATGCTCCGTAAGTATGTGCCAGATCCGAGCCATGTGATTCGCTATGATGATATTCAGATTCAGCCTAATGCAACTTACGTTGAGCGTCCGCTTCGCATCGTTGGCACACGAGAGCAGATTCTCCGTACCAGGACTATCAGATGGGTTAAAGTGTTGTGGGAGCATCACGGTCCAGATGAGGCTACTTGGGAGCTAGAGGAGCAGCTAGCGCGCCAGTACCCCCAGCTCTTTGCGCAGGTAGGTAGTCATTCCGAGGACGGAATGATTCCTAGTGGGGGAGGATGTAACACTCCGATCCCCTTTGAGCCGGATTAGTGGCTCATTAGTGTGTTTTGTTTTGTTTTAGTCTTTTGAACTTGGTTTTGGGCCTTGGATAGGTAGTTGAGTGACCTTTGACCTGAGATAGGTAGTTCTAAGCCTTTTTTCGTAATTTTGCTTTTGTTTTGCTCATATCATCTTTGCATCATCTTGGTGTCAGCACGCGTATTTCATTGAGCTCGACAATTTCCGTAACTGTCTCAGAACCATTTGGAGTCAATTGGGGAAGATGGACCTTCGTGTGACTTGAACTGTAATTAGTATAAACCCTTCAGACTTTGACTTAAACTCCCAAATCTATAAATATAAGTCAGGACCCAGGTGTCTCTCTCTCTGCCCATTTGTCTTGATCGTTGCATGCAAGAGAAATCTCCAGAGCTCCACGTTCTCTCTCTCTCTCTCTTCTTTCCTTCTCTTGCTCGATTGAGGATTGGATCCTCTGTTTGGATTGGGTTCTTTTCTTCTTCTCTCATCTCTGTGCTTAGTCTCTGTCTGTGGCTTTGGTGGTAAGTGGGTTCTCTCCCAACTCTCCCTTCTTCTTCTCCAATTGCAGCTCTTTTCCTTGTTGATGTGTCTTTATCTCATGCATGGTGTATTGCTTTGATTTGCTTTGATTTTTAGTGGATTTGGAGCTTGAGGTTGTGGATTGATAGAGCTTTGAGGCAAGTATAAGTACAGGCTTTGATAACACACATGGGTGCTCTGTTTGAATGCTTTGATTTCCATCTTCTTTAGTGTATCTGATGTTTACAGCCAATTTTTGTGAATTTGGAACCTCTGTGACTTGTTTTGAGACTTTTCTGTACCACATTTCAGTTTCTGTAACTATCCCGAATTCGTGTTCTGTATTGTACGGCTAAGCCGTAAATTTCTACGGCTCACTTTCCAGAGACTGAAATTGTGAGTTTTGTTCTACGGCTAGGCTACGGCTAAGCCGTAATTTGTTCTACGGCTGAGCCGTACGCTAGCCGTGACCCAAACCGTACCCCAGCCGTGAATTAAATCTCTGATCAGTCGAAACTTTTCCAACACAGAACTCCTACGGTGTGGCTACGGCTAAGCCGTGGAATGCTACGGCCAAGCCGTGGATTGGTCTACGGCTAAGCCGTATACTGACTGTAGCTCAGCCGAAAGAGGCATCAGATCAGAGGTGAAAGATGACCAGTTTAGCTGTGTTTTGAATGGAACCATGGTTAAGCTGTAGTACATAATACGTCGAGCGCGTAAGATGTCTCCGGCTCAACCATAGGTCCCTCATGGCTAAACCCTTAGGCATGGCAATTCTGAAACATAACTTAGGATAATGGTGAGACTTGTAGGGCTCAAATACAGATTAATCACCCTTGTAAACCGGCCCAATGGATTCTTGGATCGCATGAATAGTCTGTTAGGCTGTGACTCATTCATGTGGGCGTTGATCACTGTTAAGCACCTCCCCATGGGTGTTGGTTTAAGGGACGTCGGTGCACGCACAGATTTCATTGCAACACTTTGATGGCAACGGTGCATTGACTAACTTAAAACTACATCAGCATGCACGGTTAGTGACAGTGACAACTAGCTTAGGACTGGCTTGTAATGAACCTTGACTCCGTGTTAATCTGAGATGCATTGCATATTGTTTATAGTTTTGCCCTCTGTTCTGTTAATCTATGTTTATGCATTCCGTGGTCATTTTTGTTTTCGTCCTGTATATCTGTTCTATGCTTCGTTCCGCACTATGCTTTGATCTATGCTGTGCTTTGGATTTATATCTATGCTCTGCTGACTTTGTTTATCTCTGAGTTTGGGTATTCCCTGGTGGCTCTGCCCAGAGATTAAAACGTGAGGATAAGATCCGGTCCTTGTCATCGGTGAGTCCAAAGCGGATAATCTCCCTTCTTTGGATTTGATTTGATTGGTGTTAGTCTGGCTCTACTCAGCCTCAGCACTAGGATGCCCGACGGGGTTACCTCTGGCTTAGATCTCTGTATCTCTGTATAACTGCAGTGTCGCTTTGTCTTGGGACCCCGGAACCCAGGAAACCGAGACCCACTTGTACCTTTGGCCTGGACAGTGGTGTTCTCATATGCTCTGCTCTGCTCTCTATTTGAGAGAACATGGTTAACGTAGTAGCCAACTAGTTCAGTATTTCTATGTTTGATTCACATATCATGCTTTACGTCTACGCACGATTTGCTTAGCATACTAAGATGAAACTCTGAAATCATTATTCTGTCATTTATTCAGCTTTGATACTATGAGTGTTGCATCTCTGCTACTTATATTTGCTGGATCGTTGTATTCATTTGTGTTGTCTGTGGTGTTGCAGGCACAGATACCTTGCCCAGCTCCCCGGCGGTCGAGGAGGCTGCAGGGGCGAGTGTAGAGGCACCCTCAGGTTTGGCAGAGTGGGCTTGATCATCTCTGCCGAGTGCGTTCATGCATGCTTTCCAGTGGCTTTTCGTTTTGGGATTTTGAGTGATTGTATTTGGACTTTGGACTTTGGATTTGTATTCTGTATATTTGTACATACGTATTTTGGTGTGTATTCGGCTTTATATCAGTGTATTTGTCTTTGTGGTTTCCGTTTCATATTGCTTTGGCTTCCGCTATTCTCTTTGTTGCTTGCTATGATATGTACAGCTTCCGCGTACGCTTAGTTCGCACGTGTTAGATCCCTTGTGTGCGTGCATCTGGACTGGGTTTGGGTGCACGTGCACGGGAGTACGTGTGTCACAGGTTTGGCTTTTCGCTAACCCCCGACTTCTGGGCTCGGGTCGTGACAATATTCATAAAACATCCAGTGTTAATGTCTTACCGAATATCTTGGTGTTGCATTGTGTATGCATTAGACACCTCTTCTATGCCAACACCCATGACGAGACACAGGGAAAACAATCCGGAACATCGAAGGGGATCAGTAACAGCTCTACACTCTTCCTCCTTATTACAAAATTACCATTGGACTAATTTATTTCAAGTAAAGGTGTCACATCTAAAGCCCTACAAAGTCTTTGAAAGTCCCCAATTATCTTAAGTTTCTGTGTTCCTACGGCTTAGCCGTGTACAAAGTTTTAATTTAAATTCTTTCATAGTTATGGCTCAGCCATATTTTGTCTTACGGCTTAACCGTATGTAGCCTACAGCTAGGCCATGGTGTGGATGCGACTTAGCTGCAGTGTAATCTACAGCTCAACCATGGGGTCAGCCGTAGTGATGTGTCCAGTTTGAGCTCTTTGGAATACTAGCCGTAAATAGCTTACGGCTTTACCACAGCTTGGCTACAACTTACCGTAACTTATTCCACAGTTCAGCCAAGGGTTAACCGTAGAACAAAGTCAAGTTTTTTGGACTCTTTGGTTTCCAAACTGTAGTGTGCTTATGGCTAGTGCTTATGGCTTAGCCATAAGCTTAAGATTTTCTAAAGCTGTTCCAGCACAGAGTTCAGTCCAAGACAGAACTCTTGAATTGGTTCCAATGTGGTTTCCTTTGTTCCAACCATCATCAAACATCTTCCAATAGGCACATTGCATCATTATGTCTTGACCATACTCAAAATCACTTAATCCATCACATATTCTTAAATTAAGGGGATGAAAGAGCTGTAGATTTGCACTTAGGAAGAATTCTTCATGAATCAGCACAAATAAAAATGCATGCTGTAATATATACTCTTATATTTGCCTTTAATATAATGCTTGACTCCAAACAACTTCTCCCTTGGTTTGATGATGGAAAAAGCTTAAATAGAAGATGATCCTACTGCATGCAAAGACATACAATGAGTGAATTGAGTAGAGAATGCTTAAATGTCACCAAACAGAGTTTCCTTGACTCATTTGATTGAAAGAATTAAAGAGATGAAGGAGATCTTACCTCAAGGAGTTGTAGCCTTGAGAAGAAATGGAATTGAGGCTTTTAATGAAGAAAGAACATATAAAAAGGCAAGAAGGAGATGATGGAACCTAATGCTCCTACATGCAAGGCTCTAAATGCTTGATTTAAGTTGAAGAAGAGTGTGGGTGAAGGTGAAAATGAAGCTCCAGCAGGTCTCAAGAAGAGATGAAGAGGGAAATAACAAATTTGCTAGAGTGAGGGTTTTTAAGTCAAATTTTCTTGGATTTGCATGTAGGTCCACTATTGTTATGAATTTTATAGTTTGAGTCAAATGGACTTCAATTGGACCAAGATAGATCCGAATTGGGCTGGACCAAATATGAAAGTTGACTCACAAGAAAAAATACACATGATATAAGTAATGTGGTGCCAAAACGATGCCAACCATGAAATGCTAAATTACAAGAAGGTCTTTAACTGCCTAAGTAAGGTTCGCTCCCGACTCAACTACCTATTTATGACCCAAACCCAAGTGGATTTGAGTTGAATTAGCCTAAACAACCATTAATTATTGTCAAACAAAATTAATTATTATAATTTGAGATTAGTACGAGTTTGGACGTTACATCCTCCCCGTCTTTAAGATCATTCGGTCATTCGAGTACAACATACCTCAAGCAAAAGTCCTGGATACTTCTCTCGAACTTGTTCCTCAAGCTCCCAAGTAGCTTCTTCTTGTCCATGATGCACCCAAAGAGCCTTAACCCATTTAATCGTCCAGGTACATAGCACTTGATCTTTTGTGCCAATGACACGAAGAGATCGCTCTTCGTAGCTCACATCCAGCTTCACTTAAATGTCATCAATCTCGAGAACATGTGAAAGGTCTGAAAGATACTTCCTAAGCATTGACACATAAAACACGTTGTGAACTCCAGCGAGTTGAGGTGGTAGTTCTAATTGATAAGACAAGTCTCCAACTCTACTTTAAATCTCAAAAGGACCTACAAAACGCGGGGCAAGTTTGCCCTTCTATCCAAACTTGATAGTAACCTTCATTAGAGAAACTTTCAAGAAAACCCTGTCTCCTATTTGAAATTCGAGAGGTCTACGACGATTGTCAACGTAACTCTTTTAATGAGAACTCGCAACCTTCAATCTATTTGGGACTTTTTGCACTTTCTCGAATGTATCTGCTATAAGAGAAGGTCCATGATAACTTTTAACTTCGACCTCTTCCCATCACATTGGTGTACGACATTTACACCCTTACAAGGCTTCAATTGTGCCAAGATGGATCCGAATTAGGCTGGATCAAATATGAAAGGTAACTCACAAGCGAAAATACACATGATACAACCAATGTGGTGCCAAAATGATGCAAACCATGTGACTCTAAATTATAAAAAGGTCCTTAACTATCTAAGTAAGGTTCAAACCCAACCGAACTACCTTTCCATGACCAAAACCTAAATGGTTTTGAGTTGAATTAGCCTAAACAAACATTAATTATTGTAAAAAAAATTAATTATTATAATTTGAGATTAGTTTGGGTTTGGATCTTACAAGATCTCCAAGAAGTTGTTTTGTTCACGAAGAATTTCATGAAAAAAAAAAAAAGAAAACTCATACAAAGATTCCAAAATTTGAGAAGAAGTCTTCAAAAGGGGTTACATGCTTTGAATGCCAAGGCTATGGTCATGTTGCTCGTGATTGTGGAAACAATAAAAAGATGAAGAACGATGCTCTGAATGTTACATGGGATGATTCTTCTAAAGAAGAGGAAGAAATATATGAGGATAAGACTATCGATCCTACTCTTGGCAAAAAAAAATTTATTGCATTCATGACTAGATCCACATAATGTTGTTCTGAAAGAGGTAATGATGAAGAGTCAGATATAAAACAAGATTGGAAGGAGAAGTACAATACTTTGTACAAAGATTGTGCCAAGCTAACTAAGTTTGGTGATAAGATAGCAAATAAGTAAAAAGCTTTTGAATGTCAAATTCTGTCTCTTAGGAAAGAATTAAAGAAGTATTTACAAAGGCAATCTCTTGAAAGGTCAAAAAGGTTCGATGGCTAATAAGTTGACTTATGAGAGTCAAAATTGTGAGAAAGCTGAACAAGAGGTTGAGACCTTAAAGAAAGAGTTTCAGACTCACCAAGATGAGAAAGAAAATTTGAATGGAAAAATGAAGATGCCTTTGTCTAAGTTAGATGCTACAAAAGCTTATTTAACCAGGAAAAACACTGAATCGGAAAAAGTCAAAAACATCTTGCGCAATTATAAGTTGCCTAATGACAAACGCAGTTTCAGTTATGATCATAGTGTATCCACTTCAAAGTCTAAGGGCAAAACTATTTTTGTTAAAAGTTTTATGTTAAATTCTATGGCACCTACTACTTCACATGCTGCAAGCATAAATACTATAGGGAGTACCTCAAAGAAGAAAAATATGTCTCGTCCTAAAGCCTCACCCACATGCCGTCATTGTGGAATTAAAGAAAACATTAGTCCTCATTACAATAAGCTGCGAGGTTTAACAAAGAACAAACAATGGATGAAGCAATTGTTTGAGCCAAAGGTCAAGAAAATAACTTTAAATGTCACAAAATCTGACTTGCCAACTGAACACTATGCTAAATGTTCAAATTACACAAGTGTGGGTACCAAAATCTAAAAACCCCTGATCAAGGAGATCAAGCTCTCACCCCCAACTGTTACGAAGCTACCATTAAAGGGGAGTTAAAATTGAGGGGGAGCTACTATTGGATCATAGTTGACGGATATGCTGCATGCTGATATTTTTATTTTTGTCAATTATAGACAAAAGGGAAGAGTATGAAAAGATTTGGAGATTTGAAAACTAAAGGCAAAATGAATTTTTTTGCAATTTACTCAATATAATTTTGGTTTTTTTAGTAGATTGTATATATCTAGGAAGTTTTGTCCATGAATTGCCAAAAGGAAGATTGTAAGGATTTTGTAATTGGCAAGTTCATGGGCTCGACAAAACTCTAGATCCATTGAATTGTATTTTATCATTCTTTTAGAATGGACTGTGGTTCGTGTTGCCAGAAGAGTTTCTGTGAAGAATTCAGAAAACAGGGCACACGCTTGAGCGCCCCTACATCTGCCTTAAGAGCCCTTGTATTCACGCTTGAGAGCTCAAGACAGAACCTTTTGCAATGAAGCTCGTGAAAATTGTGCTTAAGCCTAAAATGTTTTTCGTAAAATATCTAAATGGGCATTGCATGTGCTCAAGCGCTCTGGCGGAGAAAATCCATTTTCTTGATTCAAAAATTTGTTCCATTTGTTCCAAAACTACTAGTCCCTATTCTACAAGGATTCTAACCCTAAGGCATGAATTGTTGGTTACATAAAGGGTGTCTCTCTCAACCCTAAGATAGAGATCTCATTGTTTTGAATTGAGAATTCATATTGGAAGTCACCTTACTTGCTAGAGCTTCCATTAGAGAGATTAGGATGAAGCTTTGGGCTAGAAAATATTATTTCTACATCTCTTATAGAAGATTGAAGAGCATCTTGCATGTTTAAGGTGTGGTGCAATCAAGCAGAGAGCAATGTACTGTGAAGAAGAGTCATGGCAAAGAGTTGTGCATGAAGAACTAAGTCCTTAGGTCGAAGAAGTGACTAAATAAAGGTTATGAGTATATCTTGTAACTATTTGTGATTAGTGCTTGATAGTTGATCCCTGTTGGATTCGTAATTTTTTCCTAGTTTAAGTTTTATACATAAAAATCATGTGCCTCTTGTCTTTGTGTGATTGATTGATTTACTAGTTCGTTTATTTCTTCCACTGTATACTATTTGAACTCCAATCTAGAAATTCATATCTGTATTGATCCTTCAGTGAATAAACAGAATTCCAGACTTGATCCCATAGATTCATATAGAATTATATAAAAAGCTGTATTCGATGAAAGTCATATGTAATTCAAGTTTTCTTATTCTACTTGACACTAGCTAATTGATTTGAACTATTCATTTTGCAGATATAGGCATTTGTTAGTTTATGGGATTTGTTTTTGATCTTAGTCTCGCTCAGAGTAGACGGTTAGATTTGGCGCCTGCCCTAATCACAAGAAATAAATGAACTCACAATCTCATCCTTTTAAAATGTAATGTTTAAGGGTATGGCGATGATATATTTCGTACTATGATGATTTGATGTAGCTACCACCATATGCTCAACATCAATGTCTATGAATATCTTTAAAATCATACCCTTATTTTTATTCACATGACGCATGTTAGTCAAACATATTTTTCAGGTCATCATATTCATACATCGAAAAGGGGATTTTATCAATCAATTAATATATACTGAAGACCTCATCGATCTTCCTCAGCCTCATAATTCCAAAAATAAAAAATAACATGCCTATGGGGCAAAATATTTAGTTTTAGAATTGAAGGCTTTGGGGGATCATCTAGAATGGATCTACGCAATCAATCTCAATAATAATGTGTGCAAATAAACAACTATGCAGCGAAATAATAATCAAATCAACACAAAAGCGCACACCACAAGAAAACACATTTTTTATGTGGAAAATCCTAATCGGGAAAATCTATGAGTCTGACTAGAACTAATAATTAAGCACTATAACTTATCACACAGTGATAAGCCACTTACAGATAACCTCTATGATGTACTCCTTCTGTAAAGAATCACTCTACAATGTCGGCCTGCTACAAATCCACCCAACTAAATACCCTCTAGTTGCTGCGCTTGACTCCTCAAATCTTCTACGCTTAGAAGACGATCTTCTACAAAAGATATAGAAGACAAGAGTCTTTAGAGTAGAACTTCAGCCTTTCAACTCTCCAATAAAAGCTCTAGAAAATATGATCTCCAAAAAATATTCTCCATTTAAAACAATGAGATATTTATCTTAGGGTTAAGAGAGAACCCCTTTTTATAGCCCTAATTTCATGCTTCATAATGATAATCCAACCAGAATAGGAATTGGCATAAAACAGAAAAGTCCCACTTAAAACAGAAACAAAAATTCGTACAATAGCGTTTTGTAAATTTGGATAGCACAATTTTTGCAAACTTTCCGAGGCCATAACTTTGTCATTTTTGTTCCGATTGATACAATCTTGAAACCTATGGCTATCTACTCGAAACGAGCTTTCGATTAGTAAATTGGTTGCCCATATCCGATGTTCAATTTGTGAGATAAGACCTTTTTAATCCATGTTATCTTTAGAAAAACACTTCAATTCAGCGCTTCTGGGACTCTTTAACCTCTTCAAACTCATATTCTAAAATAAATAGAAATAAAACTTTGACTAAAACTAAAGTTTTTTCCAAACCATGAATTAGCTAACACTTTTAATTGTAATACAAGACATAATAACTCAAAATCCTATTACAATTTTGACAAGAATTGATCGACACCCTATTCACCATTGAAATTTGTTGTAGCTCTTACTTATATATCCTTGACAAACCATGACATTTTAATTTCACAAGTCCACTTTTTCAGCCAGTTCCTGACCAATCTTTGAAACCTTCACATGTTTATTACTCATATCTTGGATTATTCCTTGTCACTGAACCATCTCTCTAAGCTTATGCTGATATTGCTTGGGAATGAAGTCTAAATATAATCATTTAATTATGAACAACTAGTACATGTCATTAAAAACTCCGTGAGTTCTTAACAAAATATAGAGTATTTTATTGGAAAATCCTCTCAGAGTCTCTCTATATTTTATTGGACCTCAAAGGCATGGCTCAACCATAATGGGCATAGAGGTCCTTTTTAGTTTAAGATATTAGAATGTGACTTAGTGGAGATATCCCCCCTCTTTTGTTTTTGTTTTTTTTTCCCTCTTGCTCCTCTTCCTTCTTCGTCCGTTCTTTTTAACTGAGTGGATCATTTCTGAAATTTCAGTCACCTTTCGTATGTTAGCAGTCATGATTTTCCAAACTAGTATTTTTAAAAGACAAATCAATTGAAGAGAACCAAGTATGCCATCACCTATGCTTATCAATCGTACCATGGACAGTGCTCCTATGGAATTAGAATATTCTCATGTTAGGCGGTGATGAGGCTGGATTAGCTACAGGGATTTTGGACAATGATGAAGTTGGAGAATGAAATTTGTTGGGCAGTAATGAAGCTTGGAGAATGCAATTCCATCTTGGGCGGTGATGAAAATGAGTCGATTGCCCTAGGACCCAATTAACGTAGCATTGAACGAACCAAACCAATTTGCCTCTTTATCAATTGCAAATAAAAGTTAGAAAAAAAATCATATTCAATTTCATAATTCCTAATAAAATAGCTCCAACCTCGAATCATATTTTCATCTAAACAAGCCAAATAGAAGAAATTAGCAAAAATAAAAAAAATAAAAAATAAAAGACCTAGCTTTAATCACTGAGTTACATAGCCCGGGATGTTTTGAGTAAAAACTAAAAATAATCAAATTTCAAATGAGACATCAAATCTCCCTCAACTCCAAAAGATGTGTGATGTTTCTATGGGTAAGACGATATGAAAGAGTGTGATTCTGTGATTGTTGGATTTGAAATAGAAACCGTGAGAATTTGAGAGATGATAGGTTAAGAGGAATTATCAGTTATTGGAATTTATTGTTCGACTTGTTCTAAAATTATTTGGCCACGTTGATCCTTTTTTCGTAACTTATTTCTTGACTTGGACCAGTTTGACTCCACAATACTACTGTCATACTAATTGTATTCTATCCCGTTCATCATGAGCGAACCACACGCGATGTGACCGTCACTCTAATTCAAGCTTATCAACTTCACACATGTATTGAGAAAGGCTCTTTACCCCTACTCAACCTTCATATGTGGGAGTTGTGTCTTATTTAATGTGTAAATTTTCATCACGTCACCTGTGTGGGTTTTGACTCTTTGCATGTACAAGTCCACATCACCTTAGAAGTGCAAGTCTCTCAAGGTCCTAGCACCTTACCTGGATTTAAAAAAAAAAAAGAAAAGAAATAAACTTTACACCTGTACTAGTTTATAGATTGCTTGCGTCCTATTTAAGCTATTTGCATCAGTTTTTAATCCAGGTCCCTATCACATCCATTACAAGCTTTCCCTATAATTGATACCCGAAACTCCCTTATTGGCTCACCAGAGGATAGTGCGCCACATTCAAATCCAATCTCATTCCCTCTGTTTACATATCCTTCAATTGCACTTAAATAGAAGTCCGTCTCACCATTAAATTGTCCACATTATTAGTAACGGGATTAAGTTATTTGATTAATCATACTTTAGATTTTGCAAATCACATTATCAGTCATGTGCACAATATAATTATTGGATGAAGTCCTACTAAAGTAAAATTTGAGAATGTGTCATTGGACGGATGAGATTCAAAATGAGTAGTCTACGTTCCAACCATGTGGCCCCATTGTGTGGTTGGACGCATCTATTATAAGCAGGGCCGGCCCTAAGATTTTTGGAACCTAAAACAAAGTTCTACGATGGGGCTTCTATATATATTCAGATAAAATTATGGGTGTAATGGTAAGTACTCAAAATATTGCATCATTTGTTAGTATCCTTAAATCTAGTATAAAGAGTTAGCTAAATATGAGGCCCATATTTTTTTGTAAAATTAGAGGGCCCATAGCTGTGGCTTTGCCACTCTTAGGGCTGGCCCTGCTGGTAATGTAATACCACTCAATTCTTTAACTTCATTTTTTTCTTTTATGTCATACATGTACAGACATAGTTGCTCAAGTTGGTGGGTCGGGTTAGATATTGGCAGCAATAGTTTTCATTTCCGACCCATTAATGGATGGGTCATGTTAGAAGTCTCCAACCCATCCAACCTAACTGTTACCCACCTTCCTGTCAGGCTTCTGAGAGACAGGCTGAACTTTTTATTTTTGGGTTAGTCTTGATATGGGCCGGTTGCATATCCACTGTAGCCTGGTCAGCTAACTACTGACTCATAAAAGTTTCATATGGGCAGTGAATTTTTCCCTGATTGAAATCAGATCCAGGTTTAGACCCACAACCCACAATTCTGAAACTAATTATCCATATGTTACCATTTCAAACTTTGCTGGACTATCTTCCTGCAAGCACTTCACAGTATAGGGCTATGGAACTTCTTTCTGGCTGGACTAGGCCCACTTCGTTGTGTTCCAAACTAATTAGAACTAAACTAAACCCCGCCTGGCCAATGTATCTCCAGAGTTAATTAGATTGCCGGACTATTCAATGTGGGCCTAAAATCTCCAGTGGACCAGCTCAATGGCAACCACCCTGGGGGTCAACCTTTCTCTATGGCAACGCTTTTGGAGCCGTTGGTGAAATGCTCGATAACCCTTCCTACTTATGGTGGGTAACTTTCAATAATAACTGCAACTAGGCTGGCCCAAACTCTCCAAGCACAGTACAGTACTGTTTTATTTTGTTGATGCTAATATTCAGACTAGTGTAACCCGCTGTCCTATAATTCAAGGGCTGGTTCGGCTCGATGGGAAACTGGAATGCTACTTAATGAATTAGGCCCAGGGCTGCCATAGATTTTCCCATCCCTCTTGGTTCTATCTTCAAATGGGACTCACAAATAGGCTCCATAAAAAGTTTTCATGGTAGGTGTGTGAGAACACTTCTGCTGAGATTAAAGCCCTTATAAGGAAAGAAAATAATCCAATGAGATTTAGTTCTCACTACTATTTTGCTAGAAGTCTAGATGAACCCATCTATCACTCAATCCAAATCTTGCAATACATAAGTAACTCACCCCCTCCCCCCTCAAAAAAAAAAAAAAAAAAGCCACTATTTTGTGAGAAGTCTAGGTGGGATCCATCTATCACTCAATCCAAATCTTGCAATACACAGGGGACCCCCCCCCCCCCCCCCCCCCGCGGCCGATAATGGCATGCCCCCATGTTTCGGTCAAATCAAAATTTACTAGACTATTTGATTAGTTATGCACCAATCCGAATGGACTATATTTGTACGCCACTGATAAAGGGGTTAAGGACATGCGAATAAAGTCAAACTTGACATTTATGGTGGTCTCATATAGATCTTTTCATCTCTCTTTGTCCCAAATGGGACTCACTAAAAGTTCTATAAGTGTGTGAGAACACTTCTCATGGAATTAAAGCCCTAGAAGGAATACTTGGTTTGCAAATTATTAGTCCACGACCTTCCAACGTCATTTTGGTAAGTCAGTCCTACAAAATATTGTAACATGGTAGGGAACTGCTAGTGTGCGGATGTGATTAGTGATGATATCCTCTTTGATTTTTTTTTTTTTTTTTCCTTACTAGGTTTGTATTCTCGAGGTCTTTGACCCAATCTAATTATTCCCGAGGTGGCACCCACTGTACCCACCCACATGCGTATATGGAATACCTGAGTTGGGTTCAAACACAAAACGAGGAGAGCAAACCCACAGAAACTCCTAGTGAAATTTGATTACATATTAGTGATTCAATTCAAATTAATTTTCTCTAATTTATCTTTCAGGTTTTGTTATTATTTTAACAGAATCTCCGAGTGAAGATTACGTAACTTAACTTTTACTTAATAGTCTATTTTGGCTACAGAAACTCCTGTCTGGAGAACATGTTTTAAAATAGGTGAAAGTGATAATCACTGGCCTCGATATGACTTTTATACTCGACAACTTGCAAGACTGCCCATGTGAGTGGACCCTCCCTCCCTCCCGTGATGTACAACATCAGACAAGAGGAACATTATCTTTCTATGAAAATGGATTTCTCCCTTCCCGTTTCACCATGTCGGTACAACCACATCACCACAGAAGAAGAGGGTATCTTGACTCTACTTGGGTAGACTGCATAAGCAGTCACGTCACATTCCTAGGCTCCACTTGGGCTTGCCTTACACCAGCATAGCCCTTTCGATAGGTTGGTCAAAACATACAATCAAATTTTATGGGCTGGGTACATAAGCAAGGTGATAGTAACTCCCACATGTAAGAAGGTTAACTCACATATGTTAAATAATGAAGACTCACATATGAATGGACACAACTCACATATGTTAGTTAATAAAAACTCACATGCACAAGGTGAGGCGAGACTAGGTTCAAAACGCAACCTGGACTTTCCAATGAAAAATATTACTGCTTACCACTGGTATAGGGAGCTGTTTTCAAATTTTAAAGTTGTTAAATCAAATATCAGGGTAATCTAGTGAGGTTGATTTTCTAGCTCCAGAACCTAACCTTCTCATTTACCCTCCTTTCATTGATACATGACATGAAACTAAGTGAGCCCATGAGTTGACTGTATACAAATAATTTACAGTTCTGCTCGTAAGAGAATATTGGGACTGCAATATCCTCGTATATACTTTATTAGTTTAACTAGAGAAGGCATGACACAGAGAATTAATTGAGCTCATCACTATAAATCAAACAATGGAAGACACCTTATCTTGCAAACTGCTTAAATTTACTGTCCCACCTTGTTCACCTTTAAGAAAAAATTCACCCCTACTAGAGTTAGCCCCAGTCAAGATTTGTAGCAAGAGATCTGCAGCAAAGTAAGCCCCATTTGTCAGATTTGCAGCATGTACTCAAAAAATTCTTTCTCTTAGATACCTCCAGAGAATTTGGACCCTTCATGTATACCTACAGGCCCCACATCAATCTCTAGATACTGCAACTGAGCTCGGATCTTTTGAGGCTTCTACCCAGAGAAATCGTTGAGTTAAAAGTAGTGGAGCTCTACAAGGGGGCCTACTGAAAACCAAATTATTTAAAATAAACTCCCGCCAAGAATATGGAGCATCCACAAATTTTATTTTACTTGGAGTTTTTTCGATACTGTTGGATCAACCATTTGATGAAAAACATGATAATGAATATGCATAAGATCAGATTAATCATGCTTTTTTTATCAGTTGGTTGAAGATATAGTACCTCAAGATGTTTATTTTGAACAATTTGAATTTTAATAGATAACATAGGCCCCATTGTCCAAGATAACCTAGTGAGAATGATTTTTGGCTTCCCCTTGTCCAGACCTTCATATCTACCCTACTCTCATTAATAAACGTAAAACTAAGTGGGCCCATCAGTTGTGCTGTATACAAATAATATTCAGTCTGCTCGTAAGACATTGAGAATTCGAGATATCCTCATACTTTATAAGTTTAACTAGATTCTCTGGGGCATGACTCAATAGAATTGATTGAGCTCATCACTATAAATTCGACATTAATGGAGGCCACCTTGTCTTCCAAACTGCTTAAATATATTTTCCCACCTTGTTCACCATTAAGAAAATTGTCACCCCCAGTCAAGATTTGTAGCAAGAGATCTGCAGCAAAGTAAGCCCCATTTGTTAGATTTGCAGCAAATGGCCAAAGAATTCTCCTAGCCATCTTCATAAAATTTGGACTCTTACTGTATACCTACAGGCCACACATCAATCACTAATACTGAAACTGAGTTCAGATCCTTTGAGGCTTCTCCCAAGAGAAATATTTTCGTTAAAAAGGAGTGAAACTCCACAAAGGCACTTACCTAGTGAAATTCAAATTGTTTAAGAATATGGGGCATCCACAAACTGTACATTAATTAGAGTTTTTCCACTGGTGGACCAACCATTTGATGAAAAACGTGATAATGAATATGTATAAGATTATATTAATTGCATTTTGTTATTAGACGATCAATTCAGCAGTAGAAACTTGACATAAAATTTGAGACTATAATATTTTAGAATATTTTATTTTAAATAGTTTGAATCTCAATAAATAATGTAGGCTCCATGATGGAGTTCCACACTTCCACACTTTTAACTCGAGATTTCTAAGAGGTTCTAGCCTCAGAGGATCTGGATTCACGCTGCCACTGGATCTTGTGTAAATCCAGTTGCCTGCCACTGCGAAGGCATCGGATCAATTGGCTCGCACTTGTTGACTTCAAATCAAGTTGGCCTATTTTTATTTGTGCACCGACAATCTACGCCTGGAATTCAGAAAATAGTTTGGATGGATCATGATAAGATAGGGCCCACCCACTTGTGCATTAGAAAGGGCCAAAGGATACATATAGTGAGAAATCTTGATGCATCTTCCGGTGCTGTAATATGAACTGCATGAACGCCCTTGTGCTTGGGATTTGCAGCCAGTCACGGGCAACACAGCCGCTAGAAGTTAAAAACGAATCGTATTCTTTTGGGAGCCATGTCTCATAAAGAAATATCACACTACTGGCAATAATAAAGAGAGGAGAGTCAAGACAAAACCTAGTGTTTTCGAGTCAAAAGCACTATGACAAAAACCTCAATCAATAGGACTGAAATGGAAATTTGATAGAGGCCAGTGATTTCTTTTGGTCTATAAGAAAGACCCTTAAGTGTTGCTGAGTTTATTAAACTGGCGAGGGAGAGAGTGAGGAAACCACCTCTCTTCTAAGCATGGGGAAGTTTGTAGCAGCCAATGTCTTGCTTCTTGTTATCATCAACCTAGGAACCTTGCTTCCTATTCTTGCTTGTCCTTACTGTCCATACCCTACTCCTCCTACTAAACCTCCCAAGGTATTGCCACCCAAGTTACCTCCTAGACACCCTCCAAAGGTTAAGCCAATGCCACCCCATGGAAAGCCGCCTAAGCCTCCTGTGGTGCCGCCACCGAAGCCGCCGCCGAAGCCGCCGGCTAAGCCTCCACCCTATGTGAAGCCACCCCACATGAAGCCTCCACCCCATGTGAAGCCACCCCACATGAAGCCTCCACCCTATGTGAAGCCACCCCACCCGAAGCCACCACCCCATGTCCAGCCACCCCATGGCAAGCCACCACCCCATGGCAAACCACCTCCATGCCCACCACCACCCCCAACTGGAGTATTGCCAAAGCCTCCTACTTACCCCCCTAAGCCACCAGTTGTGCCAAAGCCTCCTACTCACCCTCCTAAGCCACCAGTTGTTCCCATACCTCCTGTTAAGCCCCCTACCCCACCAGTGGTGTACCCTCCAGTGGTGCCAAAGCCTCCTGTTAAGCCCCCTACCCCACCAGTGGTATACCCTCCAGTGGTGCCTAAGCCTCCTGTTAAGCCCCCTACGCCACCAGTGGTATACCCTCCAGTGGTGCCTAAGCCTCCTATTAAGCCCCCTACCCCACCAGTGGTATACCCTCCAGTGGTGCCTAAGCCTCCTGTTAAGCCCCCTACCCCACCAGTGGTGTACCCTCCTGTGGTGCCTAAGCCTCCTATTAAGCCCCCTACCCCACCAGTGGTGTACCCTCCGGTGGTGCCTAAGCCTCCTGTTAAGCCCCCTACCCCACCAGTGGTGTACCCTCCTGTGGTGCCTAGGCCTCCCATTGTGCCCCCTACCCCACCAGTGGTGTACCCTCCTGTGGTGCCTAAGCCTCCTGTTACTCCCCCCACCCCTCCAGTGGTTCCAACACCCCCTGTAGTGAACCCTCCTCCAGTAGTCCCAACGCCACCATCACCTCCTAGTGAGAAACCATGCCCCCCTCCCCCTCCAACAGGTCAAGAAACATGCCCCATAGACACTCTCAAGCTAGGAGCATGTGTAGACTTGTTAGGTGGTCTGGTGCACATTGGAATCGGCAGTAGTGCCAAGGACACATGTTGTCCAGTGCTCCAAGGGCTTGTTGACTTGGATGCTGCAGTCTGTCTATGCACAACCATCAAGGCCAAGCTTCTCAACATCAATCTCATCATCCCCATTGCTCTTGAGGTCCTCATAGACTGTGGCAAGACCCCTCCCAATGGTTTCAAATGTGCTGCCTAAAGCATGCTACATTGTTGCCTCTGGCCATTGTGATGTATAAAGTGAGAGTTTCAAGAGGATTGATGGGCACAATATTCAGCATAAGCTTCTGAAGAATTTCTTGCATGTTAGTGTGACACTGGTAGACAACAGTTGAATTTCATGTTGTAATGGAGTTTACTGTCCATGTATTAGTCTATTTCGAATCATGTTTCCCTTTGAAAGAATAAGAATGTCAAGAAACTTGAAGAGAAGTTCTGGCACCTCCTTGCATTTTTCTAAAACAACTGCCCTTGTTTACTGTTTGTAAGAAAAACCAAGCTACTATCACTATCACAAATATTCTAAATGCATGTATTGAAAATATTACCAAGCCTTCAGGTGGTTTATGTCAACAAGGATATCCTTTATCTTGAAAGTTCATCCGAGTGTTTGCACTATGGACACTGCAATGTGATGCATATCCCCTAATCTCGCACATTTAATTATTTTTGTGCGTGGTATTTTCAATCCAACAATGAGTAAAACTTTGGCCAAACTGTTATTTATGACCTGGGTATTAATTTGTAATATATTTCATGTAGGGACGGTAATGGGTCGGTTATTAAGGGACTCGCTCCGCCCCCTCCTATTGGGGGCAAATTTGATTTTTTTTTTTTTTTAATTGGGACCGGGGCAAATTTGATTTTTTTTTTTTTTAATTGGGACCGGGGCAAATTTGATTTTTTTTTTTTTTTAATTGGGACCGGTTTGGGTTTTGTTGATCTAACCAGTTCGGCCTCAAATATAGAATACTTATATATTTATTATTAAAGTAATAGATAAAACTCATATAATGGAGGTGGTTCAAAGCTTTAATATAAAACTCATATGAGTGAGGTGGTTTTCATCCATTTTTATATATTTTAAAAGTTTTAAACTTTAAATTTAATTTGGCTCACTCAAATAAGATAAATTTGGTATTACAATCAATGACCTATCACGGGACAAGGTAGATTTGGATGAGATAAATTTAAGGTAAGGCGGATTTGGGTTTATTCCAAGTACCCAGCCCGTTGCCATTCCTAATTTCATTTCTACAAATAATGAGTAAAGAAATTTCATTTCTACAAATGAGTAAAGCAGGTCCCAAGGTAGTGATCTCTAGGAATAGGTACCGTACTTATTGGTGTAGTGAATACAATGCTCAATTCTCTTTTCATGTATTTGTATTTAAGTTCAGATCCTTTCTCATATCTATTACACACATCTTATACAACAAATATAAATATTCGTAAGTTCACTGTAGGGCTCATTTAATAATAATTTGGACCCTTCAAAATGAATGTAATCCTTAATTTCAATGCAACAGGAGTGAATCCCTTCCCCAGATTCAGTGCATGCCTTATTATGATTAATGCATATGATTAGTAATACATAATATTGTGGTAATCATATTATTGCTCACATGCTCAATCTGATAGTGGGGACCACTCCTATCAAAGAGATTTCAAGATATGTAGTGAAGGCATAACTTTTATGATGGTGGGAACAGCTCCCATTGGCCTGAATTTTTTGAAGGATGTTGGATAGTGAAAAATCTAAAGGATGCCAGATATGTAATATTGGATATGAGTTCACCGGGAGAGTTCTGGTCAGGTTTCCTATTTGTTGTTTGATTATGTCTCTTGTTACGATGTGATTACGTTTCTTATTTTAAATCAAATAATGTTTCCTCGTTAGAGTAAATATTTTTGATGTACTATAAATATAAATAGTCACTATTCTTAATGAAATTGCTTTCACCTATTTTTACCATGGACTATATAGTTCATTAAGATTTGTTGAACTCAAAACTCAGAATCAAACAAATGAGCAGTGGAGTTATTTAATGTAAGAACTCTTAGGGATAAAAATGTGATCCTTCACATTGATAAAAATGCGTCGGCAATGGGCACTGCCAAAACCTGAATCATTTTCGAGTGACAGTGATGGGATGGACAAAGATAAAAGAACGATCCAGTGACAGTGATGGCAATGGGCACGGCCCTGAAATAAGATGCAATATATCTTTAGAGTTTTTTTTTTTGTAAATAGCCTCCTAAGATTTATAAAATTTATAAATATAACCCTATAATTTTAGTATTTATAAATAGGTTGTTACTTTTTCATTTTAATACTTACCAAGTCCCTATAATAAATATTCATAAAAAAAATTGACAACCATCATGAAGTTTGTATTTAATTGTTACAAAACATGATAGTTTTACCCTCACACTCATTCAACCAAAAATGAGTATGTTACTATTTATAAAAATATTATTATTTTATTTCAAGTCCCAATGCCCTGATCTCAATAACTTTCTAATGCATATAAAGTTTAATCGTGTATTTTAAAACTGGGTCATAAATTGAGAGTATTAAATTTATATAGTATATGCTCTCCCATTAAATATAACTCTCAATCGCAAAAAAAAACAATACTATGCTTCTATATTTATGCATATATGGATAAAAGAGTAAAAGTATCATTTCACTTTAAAAAAACTATAGTGATTGTAAATCTATTAATTTAGGGACAAAAAAGGTATTACAATGAAAAGGCAAGGGACCTATTTACAAAAACTAAAATTATAGGAATTTATTTACAATCCTACAAACTTTAAGGGGGCATTTACAAAAAACTCATATCTTTATCTTCAAAGTTGGATCGACCTGTTTCCAGTAAAAGACCGTATGAGTTGCCCTATTTGGAGATGGTAAAGGCGACAAAGGACCTGGCACCACTTGGAGACAATTATGGAGCTCTACAGAGAATTGTGCATTGTACCAATATGAAATGTGTGTAATTGGCTCACTTTCGGTGAAATTAACCTCTACCGTGGTAAAGAGACTCCACGAAACAGAAACTTTTATCTTTTTTCTGCGAATTGAGAAAGTAAATTTTCTTGAGAAAGTAAAATTTTCTCACACCTGCCGCTTTACCTCATGCCTCTTTGGCCCTTTAAAATTTGTACCTCAAAAAAAGTGAGGCAATGTCCAATAAAATACGGTCCAGATAAAAAAAGTGTTTATCTTACTTTTTTTTACTTTTTAATTTTGGCTATGAAAGACCACTTATCAAAAAGTTGTACGGGGAGATTCATCCATGGAAATGGATGTGGAATGAAGTTGCGAATTCCATTCTACCACAAGAGAGTTGGCATGCTTATTTTACTTTTACTTTTACTTTTACTTTACTCACGATTAACTTTGTTTTTTTATTGCTGTGACATTTACTTAGCTCTTAATTTATTCGTAAACCAAACAAAAATGAATTAAAAGACCTACATTGGGAATGGTGGTAGGATTTGGACAAAATTTTTAAAGCACTCTTTAAGAATTCATATTAAAAGAAGGTTCCGATTTTTACACACAAGAAAAATGTAATAGAGAACCCTTTTAAACTCCTATACTTTACACGGTTCCACCATTGTCCATATTTTTCAAATGTGCTCCACCGGTTGGACTTCCCAAGTCAAAGTTTGTCCGTTTCTATAAACTATGGGCTCTGTTGTTTTGGTGGAAATACTGTGGGTTCACATGAACCGAAAATTGTTGGAATCATTTCTTATGGGGTCCTTCTATGGCGGTTCCATATTATATTAACGATGAAAATATAAACGTGTATTTCTTCTAAATGCCCTATTTTAAAATCGTCTTTTTTTCTCCCCTCCTGGTTTTTTTTTTCTTCCTTTTTTTTTAATTATGGTGTTCACCTTGAGTTAATATAGTCTTTTCACGTATACTATCCCACCATAAATAGTCATAAATGTAAAATTTTCATTCATCTAACTTTTTTTTACCGTTGAATTGAAGTCATAAAAAACTAATTCCTCTAAAACCATTGAATTTTAGGATCATAGATCAATGGGTTAGGATGATCTTATGGAATCTAAATTTTATATATAGGTAAGTCTCATATATAAATCTTTCCATCCAATAGACTTTCATAATGATCCTATTAGAAGGGTCATTTTTCTGTAAAAAATCTCCATGGTGTTTATATATATATATATATTTGAAAAGTCTATATGAGACCTACCTAGGTGCGAAATTTGGACTCCATGAGATCATCCTAACGTTTCGATTTAATGTAATAGTTTTGGAAGTATCATTTTCTTATATTTCAATCCAATGATAAGAAAAAGTTAGATGAACGTCATATCTTGACTTGTAACTATTAGGGAGTAATGTATGTGAAAAGACTGGATTTACTCAAATTGGTCCCCATGCCCCAAAAAAAAGTGGGCTTTTTTTTTTCGGATAGATCGTTTTTTTACTATAAAATAAACTATGACAAAGAGTCAACGATTATATGTTGTTTTATCAACTCCTAAGTAGAGTACCACCAAGCAAATACATGTTTTTAAAGTGGGCATTTTAGATTATATAAAGAGGGAGAAATTCCCAAAAACTTCTCATTTTAAAAGGAGAGTTTTTGTGCATATTTATTTGTCCAATGAGATCATACCACCTGATCACATTTATAGGCCAACTCATGTTACGAGAGAAAAAGAGTCATGTTTAAATGGTTTGTATGAATGTTTAAAATGTTTGGACTTTCCTTTTTGGGTGAAAATACTTTGGATTCTCATATTCCTGATATTTTGCACTCGTTTCTTGTAGTCTCTCTTTGGTGGGGTCCACATTATCAACTTTGGATCATCAATATATATGGTTATATTTCTAAGTAAAACTAATTTAAAGTGAAGATACCAAGTTGAATATCCAAAACTAACCATCAAAAAATCTCTTCTAGAAAAAAAAAAAAGGCCCTTCACCTCATTATTTCCAATTGACCATAAATTTCTACGTCTTCAATTTCATGAAAATAAACAAGGCCAAAATAACATTAAAAAAAAAGTTGTATTCTAATGCACGAATAAAAAGAGCAGGGATAGTAATAGGGAAAAAGAAGTCATTGCAAGACATAGCAGTTTAAAAGCAGAAACAATCATACAAGATAAAATTTGCTAATGCTTCCACCGTGGTGCCTCTTCAGGGCTCATTTGCTTGCTTGGAATTGAATTTCCAGAAATTTTGGTAAATGAATGCAATAATATAAAAGGCGTGAGAGATTAATGATATACGGTGGAGATGTAGATCAGATTTAACAGTCCAATGGAAAATAAAAAGTTAAGGGGTAAATAATATAAGGTAGAGACATAGATGGAATTTAATGGTCTGGTGATCATTTTCCATGAAGGGATGATTATTTGACAACCATAATTGGATCCTCACTTTTGTCTCTTCAATTTAACTACTTTGACCGTTATGTTCTTATTTATAGGAATTTAATTCTTACCTAACAACAAAACCCATGTTAAATTAATAGGACTCATGTATGACTGGGACTGCAAGACCACCAGAGGGAATAATATGGAATGAAAATGGCACGAGCTTATTCTTGAATAACTTACGTATATAGGGCTTGTTTAGCTGCAAGCATTTCTGACATGTGAATTCTGTTTATTTGGAATTCTTAATAGCTAAGAAAGCATATTTGATCTCAGTGGAAATCCAAATAACCTGTTTGAATCAAGAACATTCTCTCAAGTACAAGTATTTTAAATGACACATTTGCCACGTAGAAATCTCAAAAATCCCAGCATTTGGAATTTTAGGCAGCCACTGAGTATTCCATAATTCCATTTGGGGGATAATATTTGAAATTCTCTAAATGCTCCAACAAGATTTTCTAATTTTCCTTTATCACATTTTACACTAGCTAATAACAGCATTTTTGAAAATATCACCTGAGTCGTTTCATTTTTGGTCCCTTTTCTTTTTTTTTTATCCATCTTAATAAGCCATGATATCACGGGAGTACACTAAACCTAACATCCCACTAAACCTAACACCCCACTCCCACACAACCATGATTTTTGGTCCCATGTCTTTTTTTATCAGTCTTACTAAGCCATGATACCTCCCCACCCATGATTGTCGTTCTGCTGTCATTATTCATTTATTCATGTTTTCTCTCCTTCCTTTTTTTAAAATAAAAAAGTCTTTTTTTATTTTTTCTTTTTTCCTTTTTTTTTGTAATATGATTGTAGCCTCAATGATATAAATCGTACATTTCTTACAACTTTAAGTGAATAAATTCTGATTACTGATAAAAGCCATAATATCATGCTTTGTCCTATGATATATGATATCCTGCGTTGTCAATACAATTTTTTAGACATTTTTTCAGTATGCCTGGTCTTAATAACTAATGACCAAATGTCAACTTTTTTTTTTATGAAAATTATTGTAGCCTCAATGGTAAAAATCACACATTTCTTGCACCTTTCAGTGACAGAGTTCTTATCACTCGACGTGCGTGTAACACTATATGTAAAGATTTTGTTATTGACTAATTCATAGGTTGGAGAAAACTTTATGTCCATTAAGTTGTGTTTTATAATTCTTTTAGAATGAATTGTAGTTTCAATTGTCAGAAGAACTAAAGTAAAGAATCCAAAAAAATAAGGCACTGCTTGAGCGGCCCTTCATCTGCGCTCAAGCTCGCAGGAACATCTACAATCAAGCCCATGAAATTCGCACTCAAGCCTAGAACAAATAACTAAATGCACATAGCACGCTCTTGAGCGCATTGGTAGAGAAAACCCTCTTTCCTATTACAGAATTCTTTTATGTTTGTGCCATAACTAGTATATTTTATTTTACAAGGAGTACTCGTTTAGCACACAATTGTAGGTTATTTAAAAGGATTCGTCTCTCAACCTTAAAGTACATATCTCATTCTTTTGAGCAAAGATTACACATTAGATATCACTTTTTTTTTTTTCTAGAACTTTCATTAGAGAGATTTGGCTAAAGCTTTGTTCTAGAGAGTTATCCCTTCTACATCTCTTATAAAAGATTGTTTGAGGAGTAAAGTACAAGTTAAATCTAGTACAGTGGACAACTAAAAGTCATTGTAGTGTAAAGATGTGCGTAGAGAATTATAGTCCTTAGGTAGCGCGAGAACAAAACGAGGGTTGTGAGTATATCTCTTGTAATAGTGTGATTTATAGTGCTTGATTGTTGATCCAGTTCGGACTCGTGGATTTTTCCCGGTTTATGTTTTCCATATTAAAAATTGTGTGACTCTTGTCTTTGTGTGGTTGATTGATTTCCTAGTTCGTTGATTTATTCCGTCGCATGTAAAATTAGAACTACAATTTAGAAATCCAGATTTAAAACAATCCTTCAATTTGTATCGGAGAGGATCATACTAATATGTTGTCTGTAGATCTATAATGATTTCTAAAATGGACTTCAACAACCGTGAAGGCACATCTACTGATAAGCGACCACTATTGGATGGATATAACTATGCCTATTGGAAAGTTTGAATGATTAACTTCCTGAAGTCCATTGCTGATGATGCCCCGGGATATTGTTACAGAAGACTATACCGGACCCATCGTAGAAACTAAATGAATTTCTATTCCTAAACACAAACCAAATGGTCTAAAGAAGAAAAGTAGGCCTCCAATTGCAATAATAAGGCAATGAATGCTTTCTATAATAGAGTATCTCCTGCTGAGTTTAGAAGAATATCCACATACAAAACTGCTAAGGAATGATGGGATATTTTGCAAACTGTGCATGAGGATACAGATAGTGTCAAGTAATCTAAACAATAGAAATTAACTACAGCCTTTGAAACCATTAAGATGGAAGATAATAAGACCTTGATTAATTTTATGCTAAATTGAATGATATTGTTAATTCTTCTTGCAATTTGGGTGAGCCTATTCTTTTAAATAGAATTGTCAAAAAAATTCTAAGGTCTTTACTTAAAAGGTTCAATACAAAGGTTGATGTTATTGAGGAAAATAAGAATCCTGGCACCCTTAAGGTAGATCAGTTAGTTGGTAATATTCAGACCTTCGAGGCAAACCATAAGGCTAAGAGAAGATTTACATCAAATATATTACCTTAAAATTTTTCAAGGATTGAACAAAAAGAGTTTGAAGGTGATTTTAGATTTTGACTATGAGGAAATAGATCCCCAAGAAGTTGTTTTCCTCATGAAGAAGTTCAAGAAATTTATGAAGGGAAGAAAACTAACGTGAAGATTCCAAAATTTGAGAAAAAGTTTTCAAAAGAGATTCAGTGCTTTGAATGCGAAGGCTATGGTCACTTTTCTAATGCATAAACAAGAAAAAGAGGTAAAAAGAACAAGCTCTTAATACTATATGGGATGAGTCTTCTAATGGAAAGGAAGCAAAACTAAGGATAAGACTAGAAATCCTACTTTGGTAAAGCAAAATTTGTTGCTTTCACGGCTAAATCATCACATTGTTTTTCTAACAATTGTTTCGAAAAAGATGATGATGTGTCAGATGAAGAACCATATTGGGAGGAGAAGCACAACACTTTGTATAATGAATTTGCCAAGGCAACTAAGTATGGCAACTAGATCACTGTCAAGTGGAAAGCTTTTAATGATCAAAATCTCACTCTTAACAAAGAATTAGGAGAAGCAGTTGCAAATGTTAAACTCTTGGAAAGTCAAAGAAGTTCAATGGCTAAAAAGTTATCTATTGAAGGTCATAATTATGCATTGCTAGATCATAATTTTCAAACCTTAAAGGAAAAGTTGTAGTATTGCCAAGCTGAGAAAGAAAATTTGAATGGAAAATTAAAGATGGCTTTATCTGATCTAGATGTTATAAAAGATTTGCTGAACATGATGAGTATTCGATCGAAGAGACTCATTGCCATTTGGTGCAGTCATAAAAGGCCTAATGACAAATGCGGTCTAAATTATGATCAAAGTGAATTTACTTAGATCGCTAAAGGTAAAACTTTTTTAGTTAAAAGTTCTGGTCTAAATTTTGTGACTCCTATTCCTCCACATACTGCACACACAAATAATGTTGGAAGTATTTCAAGAAGAAAAAATGTGTCTCATCCTAAAGCTACACCCATATGCCATCGTTATAGAATTAGAAGACACATTCATCACACTGCAATAAGCTGTGAGGTGTATCAAAGAATAAGCAATAAAGGAAGCAATTGTTTGAGGCCAAAGTTAAGACAAAAGCTATCTGGGTCAAAAAATCTAACTGTTCTACTAAGTTAGTACATAGTGTGGTGAAGTCTTCAAATTCGCAAGTGGTACCGAACTGAAGCTCCCGATAAAAAAGATCAAGCTCCCACTCCCAGCTGCTACGAATATATCATTAAGGAGAGTCACAATTGAAATAAATCTATGTTGGATCCTAATTGATAGGTTTACTGCATGCTGATATCTATATTTTTGTCAAATATGGACAAAAAGGGGGAGTGTGAGAGATTTGAAGACTGAAGGTAAATTATTATTATTATTATTATTATTATTTGTAATTTACTCAATGTATTTTCGTTTTATTTTTTGGGTGGATTATAAGTCTAAGAAGTTTTATCCATGAATTGCGAAGGGAGGAGATTGTAAAGATTTTGTAATTAGCTAATTCATGGGTTGGAGAGAACTTTGGGTACATTAAATTGTATTTTATAATTCTTTTAAAATGGACTATAGTTTGGGTCTCCAAAAGAGTTGAAGTGAAGAATTCAGAAAATAAAGCACATGCTTGAGCGCTGCTTCATCCATGCTTAAGCGCCCAAGATAAACATCTGCACTCAAGCCCCTGCAATTTGTGCTCAAGCCTGGAACAAATAATTAAATGCGTGTAACACGCACTTGAGCTCATTAGCAGAGAAAACCCACTTGTCTATTACGGAATTGTTTCATGTTTGTGCCAGAACTGGTAATTCTTATTTTACAAAATGTATTCTTTTAGAGCACAAATTGTGAGATATCTAAAAGGGTTCATATCTCAAATTTAAAGTATATATCTCATTATTCTAAGTGGAGATTACATATTAGTGGTCACTTTTTTCTCTAGAACTTCTATAGGAGAGATTAAGCTGACGCTTTGTTTTAAAAAGTTATCTATTCTACATCTTTTGTAGAAGATTGTTTCAAGAGTCAAGTGCAAGTTGAATCTAATGTAGTTGACGGCAGGGAGTCATTGCGGTGTAAAGCTGAGCATAGAGAATTACAGTTCGTATGTCGCTCTTATAACTATGTGATTCATAGTGCTTGATTGTTCGTTCAATTCGGACTCATGATTTTTTTCCAATTTGGATTTTCTACTTAAAAATCACGTGCCTTTTGTCTTTGTGTGGTTGATTGATTTTCTAGTTCGTTTATTTCTTCCGCTATATATAAAATTGAAACTATAATCTAGAAATTCAGATCTAAAACAATCCTTCATTTTATAAATAAAGGAAATCTTGAATTATTTTGAGTGGTTTGTGTTGCCAATAGGTGGACCCCATTGTGGAGTTCAACACTCCCTCAACTTTCAAGAAGCATAGGTAAGATAACTTCAGAGGATCGGGACTCCACAAGTTAGACCTCCTTTGGGGATTGTGTTTGTTTGCGGGATATTAAGAATTTCTGTCGGGGGAATATTTGAATTCCCCAATTGTCATTATCTAGCTAGATACGACCACCGCCATCAAATATTCCCCCAATTGTCATTCTCTAGCCAGATACAACCACCGCCATCAAATATTCCCCAATTGTCATTCTCTAGCTAGATACGACCACAGCCATTGCCAAACCACACCAACCCCCCGAGAATTTCTGTGAGGGGAACATTTGAATTCCCCAAGTGTTGTTCTCCAGCTAGATGCAACCACCCCACTGCCAAACCACGCGAAGCCCCTTCCCCCCAAAGCTACTAAAGTTTGGGAAATTCTAATACACCAAAACAAGTGCAACCAATCAATTAGGGGGGACTTTACGTGAAAGAAATATTGGGGAAATGGACAAATATTAAATAAATATATTAATTTTCAGAATTTATAGGAATTTTTTAACAATTTTGGACTTCTTTTTGTAACGGGGTGGGGGCTTGCTTATTTCCAAACAGAAGTTCAACTTTGTTAAAACCCAACCACAAATTCTGAAAATTATTATAACCCATGTATCTGACCATTTGAGTCTGCCCTGCGCCGAAAGTATCATCTACCAGGCTGAATTTTAAGATCTCACTAAGGAAGTGCATGTGCAACTCTTTTTACATGGAAGCAGATGTCTCTTTGATTTGCTCCGTGTAATGCAGTTCAATGTAGAAGAAGGGCAAGAACCATTGCGGCGTCTTATCAAAGAAGAATTTTCATGTGTTGGAAATTTCCTGAAAAGATATTTTAACATGTGCTGTTTAAATTCCTTATTAATCCATTAGATCCCAAAACGTTTAATTGCATATCATAAAATTCACACATTTTGAGATAAATATTTTACATATGTAATTCGAGTCATTTAACGTTTACTCCTATGCAATTTTTTTTTTTGTAGAAAACTCCTATACAAATTATGTATACCAAATAAACGTGATAATGTGTTTAACAACTGTGCAGATGTAAATCTTATTTTTCTAAATTTTACGCGGCATGCTTGATAGACTAACAAACTGGTGGTCTTCTAAAAAAAAACAAACAAACAAACAAATAAATTAGTAGTCACAAGATTGTTGCATCTGTTAATATTCGTTTTCTCAAATTTATTGTGGCTACGGCATCTGTTCAAAGGCACTTGTTGACAAACTAGTAGCAACAAATCTAGTGGTTCACCAAAAGGCAGGCCTTTGCTTACGTAAAACGTTGATGGAGATGTTGCACCCACAAGATGCAGCCACACTGAGATGCAGCCACACTGACACCTCCGTAATTAATACTATGACAAGCACAGTATCGTCATGAGATAGGCTAAGATTCCCTACACAAAGATTTCCCAATGGAAATAACGGCTGCTCTTCCCTACAGAAAGATTAACCACTAGAGTAAGAATTGGTTACATGGGTATTTAGGTTTGGAAGTCTGAGTACGTTACCTTTCTTTTCTACATGTGCAGCCTGTCTTTCCATTTTATGAGCGTTTTTCTCACATGTGCAAAGGCTCTCTTTGCACCCTTTTTGCTTTTCTCTCACAAGCTCTTCCCACCTCTAAGGCTTTCTACTCATATCTGTATTGAGCTCTCTCTTAGGTCCCCACCTCCTTGGTTAGGTTTTTAAGAAAAAAAAACCTGCAGCGGCAGTATTTGTGTGGCACTGCCAGTAAAGCAAATAAAGGGCTTGAACTCCAGCTACTTAAAAATATAGTAGGTCCTTTTTTAATTTTGCAACTTTTTAAAGCTTGCCCTAGTGGCTAGGAGAGGGTTAGTAAAACTACCCGCAGTAGGATCCATCCATGGGTGGGACTGCTGAGAGTCATTGTGCTATCAACAGCATCCACTATGCTATTCCTTCTGGATGTTGTTAGTTATTCATTCAAAATGATGTCAGATTGGACATTTGGTAGTATCTAATGTACATTGTTTAGCCAGATGCCTATGTTCATGGAGAAAGCTCATTCAATTCATTTCTCTTTTTGTTGTGTTCAATACAACTAAAATACCATTAATATAAAGTTTTTGTTTTCTTGGCCCCCAAAAAAATCCATACATAATGACTAAAATACCCCTAACTTTAAATCTCAGTTTTGGCTAACTTAGACGACAAATCCGGCTAAACCGGAATACAAGATACAACCCAACATAATGAACCTAATTTCAATTTTTCTTCCTTTTTTTTATACAATGTTCCTTTGTATGTAGTAGGCTAGTAGGCTCTACAAGCTTTCTTTCATTCGTCCTAAATATTATGCATTGAGTGTTATTTTTATTTCCTAGTTTTGCTTATGTTATTTGGATAAATCTTTCTCCATCTGAAAGTAACCATACTATATATAATACGCATTCGCTGTCGGATTTAGGGCATTGGGCTTGGGATTTAGATTTCGGGCGTAGCTTGGTCTCAGCTAAGATAGTGTAAAAAAGTGGAGCCCATCCACTCTTGGTTGATGTGTTTTTTTTATTGTTTGCCCAGTGGTCAAGAGTTGGAAAGGAAATGGCGCCAACCAGGGACCAACCTTGGTTGGCATTATGGGAGCAGGGCCTCATCCACCAGGACATCCTATATTCACCATGAAGTGTGAAATAAGGTAACTGCTGTGTTTCTTTGAGGAACTAGCATTTCAAGTGGGGATAGTCTATTGTTTATCCTTGTACATTTTCAAGTCCAGACATGGATCAATCACTGCGACAGCAGTATTCTGATAGATAAGATTCAGTATATGGCCTGTTAAACGGCGCGGTCGGAAAATTTGGCCCATCGTCAATGCACAAGAGCCCCCAATTTTAGTAGTTCTAATTTATAAAATGAACCTCATGCATTACGTAGTAAAGGTCTATATATGATTAAAAGAGGACCAACCTAGCCATGATTGGCATCTCTATTTCCAACATTTATTTGCCTAAATGTCTAAACCGGCATATGTTTAGAAAATAAGAGCATTTGACACACAATTGTATGCACTATTCGCTTTAGAGAAACAAATAAAGGCAAAAGTCTTAGAAAGGCTCCAGTTTTTGGACTTGTGAAAGTACGAGATTTAGCTTCTCTTTTTTTTTTCATTTTTTTTATGGCTTTGTTGGAGTAACAGTAGATATACCAAACAAAGCGCTAGTATCTAACTGGGAATAATTCAACTAAAATGCTTTGTGAAAAAAATAGTCACATTTTTTTTTGTGTTTTTTCCCCCCTTGCATTCTAAGATGCCCATGCCCCTAAATCCAACAGCACGTTGGCCTATCAAGTCACTGACTTACTAGGGCCCAATGTGGTGGGCTTTGTATATGTGGACATAAGGCTTTGTTGGAAGAATGGAACTTCACCACATAATACTCTTCTCTAGTGGTGCTCTTACTGGATCTTGTTTATCATTGTACAATGCTCAACATCAATCACTGCGACAGATGAGCACGACTAGAAGTTTCTTAGAAAATTATTCTCTGCACTTTGAAGCTTGTGCTAAACTCATCCAATCATTTCTAAACACATATAACAAAATCATTCAGGTTTGGAAAAACTTGTAAATTACTCATGCTTTCTGGAAACATGACTTGAAAATAATGTTCATGGTACATAATTTCGACACGATAGCGCAGTTACCACAATACCAGTTACAAACATATTATGATTAGTTAGAAAAACAGAATTAAGTATATAAACATTCAGGTCATCTCCTCAGTGCAAAGTGTCCTGCACGGCACTCTTGAAATTACAGAGGACCTACTTAAATGGACGACATAATAGGTTACAAGACTCCCCAGATTCCATTATCATACACTAAACCTATACTAAGCTAGCTTTTCTCTCCCAAATCATTGACCACAAATAAATGAACCGGAAATAACTATACATACAGAACCTTCATGAATTTGGTAGCAGCCTTTTATTGGGATAAGAAACAGTCGAACAGAACGACACTGTCAATATAGGAAAAAAAAATGGACAAAACGTAGAATGGGTACCAATAAGAACTCAACTCATGCAGATTTAGGAACTGCATGGAGCTTCAACTGCCTAGACCACCAGATTGATGGATTTGGGAACTGTTTACACAAGTCATTAAGATCAAAGCAAGAACATCAGCAAGAAGTAACGCAAACTACAGAATGATTCTTGGTATGACAGTCTTTAAACAGTTTTGGATTTGAGTTGTTCTTCAAGATGTCATTTAGGGGATATCGGAATCCTCATGGAAGGAAAAAAGTTCAGGATGAGACATTCCAGGAATGGGTTGCAAAATGAGTTATAGAATATGGATGTCTATGACCTTTTAATCGGAGAGAAATAATGAGCAATGCTCGAACCCCTCCTGGCTGTATTAGCACGCTTATGTGGGCGAATCCAACCTCGAACTTCTTCCTGGATTTCTGGAGGGAGTTCATCAATCACAGTGGGGTCTATGTCTTCAATCTTGTATTCCCATGCTTCACTTCTCTGCACAACCTGTTCAGTACTTGGAGCAGGATTCACAGTATCTCCCTCTCGATGCAGAGGTCCTTGTTCTTCAATCTGGCATTCACATGTCTCACTTCTCTGTGCAACCTGTTCAGCACTTGGTGCAGGATTCATAGCATCTTCCTCTTGATGTGGAGGTCCCCGTTCTTGCTCCACTTGATTCCATCCCAAACAGCCTTCACTTCCTGAGTCAACATTAGAGCGAATAAATATTTCAGAGGTGAAGTTGAATGAGACCAAGATTTGTAAGAGGTGCGATATTTATTTATTTATTTTGTAGAAACAGCCTCTCTACTTGCAAGGTTAAGGTTGCATGCATCAGACCCTCCCTAGACCCCGCGGTGGCAGGAGCCTCCTGCACTAAATAGCCCCTATTTATGTATTTCGCAGAGCAGCTGGTTAACCTTTTTTCTGTTAACTCCAGGTACACACATTCACCCAAGTCCCTCACCATCAACACTATGACCATGGATTGATCCCTGGTTGTGTTTGTGGAGAGGAGGTAAGGTGACACACCAACTGAGCTAGCAGTGGATTTCTGAACAGCCGGTTAATCAATGTTATGTATTAGGGACAGCACTAAATTTGGAAATTGCCAATGTGGGGTGGTATCTTTCTGACAAGAGGCAGAAAGACAGCATAGGATTTGCCAAGGAATCCACAAAATCCCTCTAGAATTCTAAGGCTCAAGCATAGGAATAATGTAGATTCATCAGCTCATGGATCCTATCGAATGATTCCATGCAACCAAATAATCCAATAATGTGACTTAAAATTTTTGCACCACCACAAATGTACAACGGAATGGGTATCCATTCCAACAAAGATTTTCAGACTAGTTCAGAATCAATCACATCTAAATGCGCCGGAGTGCTGAACAAGTATGACAACAAGATACCTAATGTTGGTAACGATACACAATCCTGGAGGAACTCATCGGATTCCTGCTTTGATGAAGAGCAAGAAGGATTGCCAACGTGAAAGAATTTTAAAATCGAAGCTCCCTAACAGAAACATGATAGCAAAATTATAGTCAGCAACAAAAGAATGTGCATGGCATACCAAAAGCTCAAATGAACTACACAAAATACATACATATTTAAGTATATAAAGAACATCTGTACGTTCAAGTATGACAGCTTAGTGTACTAATGTAACAACCCAAGAACTCACTAAAGCAAAACAGCCAGAAAATGTAACAAGCTCTTGTTGCTGCAACTTGCAAGAATCTTTCACAACATACATCAAATACTACATCCATCATGCGGTTGAATTACATTGAAGTTCACCCAATAAAAGTGGCGTATGTATCAACCCATACAAACCATTCAATAACCGTAGCACCACATGGTTAACTACAATGCAAAAAATGGCATTGAATAGGACCCCTTAAATTGACTAATCACCTATTTTAGGGTAATATGCAACAATGGTCAGCAGAAAAGTGTTTGAATAGTTAGAACTTGGGGAGAATTTTTTCTTGCAAGCAGACTGCATGTGCAGTCCAGCTCTATGGGGGCCACTTGGGCTCACCTTTGATTTGCACAACTCCTTTCACTCTTATCCCCGATCTGATATCGTGCCCAATCTTATGTTCATCAAACTTTCACCTACCATTGGATGGAATCTAAAAAATAATCTACGGTGAAAAGACCATTAAAATTTCAAGCTATTATATCAAGGGCTAGGATAATATGATGGGGTTGATTTTTTGCATGACCCTTATCCATAAAGAAACCTTTCTAACCATCCAATCCCCAATGATGGGAATGCATCCAAGTGGGCCCCACGAGCTGGATCACATGTACACAATATGCAATCTTCTTCTAGAACTTGGAAGTCATCTTGATAAGTACTGGTTTTTTACTTTTTCTTTTTTTCTTTTTTTTTTCACCTGCTTTAGTCAAGTCAATCCAGCGAGTTATCTACTTGATCGGATTGATAAACGTACAAGTAGATTGACTAGGCAAGAGGTCAGACTTGCAAATTATATAATTTGATTTGAAAAATGATAATGTTTTCTTCCTTGGTAAAAAGAAAATGATTGAATGTATATCATCCAATTTTAACTCTAATAGCTCATGGCTAAAAAATAACCCACTTCTGGTTAAGCTATCTCTTTTTGTTAGTGTCCACTAGGCTAGATAACTGCCCAGAGACTGTATGTTAAAAAGAGTGATTGTATGACAAGTTGACAACCATCACCATAATTAGTGCTTTATCACATTAACGTGGTGTTAGCTACTCCAACCAAGTTAGGCTCTCTCTCTTTTGCATGACTGAGAAGGGTATGCGGGTTATGTGGGTTGACCATACACCAACCAGTGTAAATGCTGGTCAGGATTTCCTGAACCATGACTGACCAGTATATACTCTGGGTTGGGTTTCACAGGTCAAATCCAGGTCAGATTTGTAACACCCTTATGTATAGAGTGCCATCACTTGCAATGGAAAGCAACAAGGGTAGCACTTCTCACACTCGTTCATACGCATCATGCCAAGGGCAGAAAGAGCCTCTGGGAAAAGGATTTCACACAAAATAGGAAAGTTTTTACTTTAAATAAAATCATCTTTGTGATGGGAAAACAGCAGTACAATGTTTTCTAGGTAACAAAAAGAATGTTAACATTTGATGCTACAGTATGTAATCCAAAACCTCAGTCCCTAACCAATTTCCTGCTTAAGCCAAATTAAATGCAAGTCCTCTAAACACGGTTGAATTAGAAAGTACTGTAGCTTATCCACATGGCATTATAACATGCTTTGTTCTTATTGTGGACCTCATATGATCAAAGTGGACATCCTTGACTGTCCATTAACAGTTCAGTTACATAAACAAGCCGAATTATTAAATCGCATTATCTTTCATGTAAAGAAAACCTACACAGAAATGTTTCTAACAGATCATTTACTGGAAACTTTAAAGAGAAATGTGGAACAACATATTGTGTCTAGAGTCTCCTGAAACATCGGTTATGCAAAACAAATAATGAGTAGCCATTATTTAGCACTTACAGCTGGTGTAGCCAATATTTTACTGGCAGAAATAGAAAGAGATGTTACTCCCCAAGTTTTGTTACGATTTCCCAGGCTTTCCACTCTGCTTGAGCCCAGAAATTCACGTAGTGCAGAATCAAATAGTCTCAAGGCATCTTCCTGAATTTTTGCAGTTCCATACCGTAATGGGCATGACTTGGAAGGAAACTTTTTATCTGATTCCAAGTCATTGGACTGCAAAATTATACATTCAGTGCAAAGTCAGATCATAGACTTATTTATTTTAGACAGGTATCAAGTGCAAATTGCACATAAATGCATGATAAAGCCTAAAGAAGGGGACACAAATAGACCCAAACAAGAAGAAAATAGAAACTATATACCTTATATGCCCTAGCATGAAGGGTCAGTGTACGCGCGACTCGCTTGTTTTGGTCCAAATCAGACTGAAGACGATCATTTAGTTCTTCAGAAAGTTCATTTAACCAGTGCTCAACCTATGCAAACAGAAGGAATGCAAAAAAGGCAAGAAAGAATAATGATCTTATTTTCCAAATTTTTTACATAATGAGAAATTGTTGTTTAATTGAAAATATCAACATCACTAGACTATATACAGAACCCAACTTAGTAAAGTCTGCCAAGTTGGTTTTTTATTCCAGAAACTAGAGAAAAAAAAAAGATTAATAAGCAGCAGAGGTTCAGCCATATAGAGGCCACAACTTTTTAAAAGAAAAAAAGTTGAGACATAGTATATGGGTCTATTTGTCTGCCGGTGCTCAATTCTTCAATGTTGATGCCTAAAGTTCTGCAAGTGTTGATGCCTAAAATCCTTCGGTGTTGATACCTAAAGTTTCTTTGTGCAAGTTGATAGCCACTCAGGAAAAGGGGTAGGTAGAAGGCATGGATATTAGTAGTAAGGATAGATCTAAAGAAGTGCAACCTATCTGAGGATTTGGCCAGAGATTGAAAGGAATGGTGAAACAAAATTCATGTAGCTGACCCCAATTGGGACAAGGCTTTGTTGAACTTATAAATGACTATAAGTTGTTGACTGACACTTTCAACACAGTTCTAGCACAAAAAATTCAGGGGTATGTTGCACAAATGGCACCTCTATGGAGATCAATATTGCATCAATTTTATTCACTAGAAGTGCTACCACCATGGTGTTTTTCCCTTACGTCTACCTCAGAAAGAAGCATTGACAGAATCCCCTTCCACTTTCAACCCCAACCAACATGGTATTATATCCTAAACTAGTGTCTGAACTGCATCATCGCCTCAAGTAGCATGCTGACACACCAAGTTGCAAGTAACTTGAGTTAGTCACATTGACTCAACATCGAAATGACTTTAGCAAGTTACAAGCGACTCAACCAGGACTTTATGTCATGCTCTTTGACAAATGCTCCAATGCAAAAATCAACTGCCCCTTTTTTTTGCCTTTCTTTTAGAGTACTGTCAACTATTTTTATGACTGAAATTTTCAAGGGATATACAATTAAAATCTAATTTTTACCACAAATAGATGGTAATTTCCATATCAGACTTATGTATTTACTTGCCCACTAATTACCCCCTGCCATACCCCCTGCCACTCTCTCCTCATCCAAATAGGCAGCTCCAAAAATTCCTTTGCATTTAGCCAATTGAAGAGCAAAGACTTTATTTCTGCCTGCATAGTACAAACTAGAGAACATTGACAAAAATAATGAACCTCTCTATGGAAGAAACAAATTAACTAAAATCCCTTTCTGATCTACTCCCACATCCTTAGCAGATCTTGTAGTAGGTGTAACATCATTGAAAAGGGATTGTCTTATAGGCTAGAAGGGTGACACTCTCCAATGTGCCAAGAATTTGAAGGTTTAATAGCCTACAAAAAGTGAGATGTGGTTTAAAAGGGGAATTCAAGCCTAAGAGTGAGTGTCAAGATTCAACAACCATAAAGTTGAAGATTGAAGAAACTGGTGGGTACAAAGAGGAATCTGCATCATGTAGTTTGAGTGGAATAGAGGTCTTGCAGTTGTTATGTCTTATAACTAGATTGTGTTGGGAACAGAAAAGGATTAGTTTGTAATTTCAGGAAGTCAGGGACTAGTTTGTAATTATATTAAGGCATAGAAGATTTTTGAAATTTCTCCAAAAAAGCTTTAAAGTATAGATATATCAGGATGGTTACCAACCCTATTGGTATGTCCATCAAGTTTGCAGCATAAATTCTTCCTTTCCTCCTTTTCACCTTTCTTTTCTTTTCCAAGAATCGATAAGGGCACTTTTGTGTTGCAAGTTTCTATGGAAACAGTGAGGGTTGTGGAAACTAATTTCCATGATACCGTAAATTTATTTTTAGTGTGGCCACTTTTCCTTCCAAAAAATTGCAAAAATGGGCTAAGTTTTCAAAATTCCTCAGAAAATAAATTCCTATGGGGGGTGGTCGGAATTTGGTTTACCACAGAAGAGAATTTTCTGTGAAAGTGGTTTTCCGCAGCATGAACACAAATGTGCCCTAAACTTCAGACCTTTCTACCTGAAAATCGAAATGACTTTAGATTTATAAAACCAACTGGAATTGGAGCCTACTGGATCACAGAAGACTCACTCCTCAACAAGAAAAAGGAAGTTTTGAAGGTAAAAAAGAGCTTTTGTAGTGGTTTCTGGGGCTGACATCAGCACCATAAAGCTGATGCCAGCAAGCAGTCCCATTCATGAAGGTGATGGTTGGGTTTGATCTGAAGTACAGCAGTTGGGGCAGTTAATTCCAGGTATTTATAGGTTCATTATGAAGAACTAGAGAAGATTTATGGTGGCTTTTTACATGATTTTTCAATAGCAGGAAAGGAATAGTAGAAACCGCCCCTATCAATGGTACCATTGAGACAGTAGTGGTTACAGCTATTATTACCAGTTCAAAAGAGCAGTTTCTGCAGTAACACAGTTGAATTGCAGCAAATAAAAGGTCTGTTTTCCTATCACAGCCGTGATACTGCTGCTGTGAACAGATTTGGTAAAAATAGTAATGCAGTATTGCAGCCAGTTTAAACAGGTGTCTTTCATGTTCGATAAATTTAATCAATTACTGTGTTGGTCAGTTTATTTCCATGGTATCCGACTGATGACAAGCAAAATACAAAAAGTTTGCTAGAAGCTTGTTGATTTTTAATATAGTGCTGAGTTAGGACAGTTTGAGGTCTTCAACTTTACCATTACAGTTGAGAGTATATACTTATGGAATCTAAGATGGAGGGAGAGATGTCAATAGGCATCTCATCATCAAGGAATGTAAACCCTTATGCCCAAATGTCCATGAAAGTCTTTAATGAGATTTCAACACCTATGAAGCACGGACACTTGTATAAGGTCCCCGTGTCCATGTCGGACACGGACACAGCCAGACACGTGTCCAACACGCCAAAAACATGTCCGTCTTTTTTTAAAATTTTTTAAGATGCGGAAACGGCTCAGACAAGGGATGGACATGGCTCGGACACGGGCCGGACACGTCAGGACACAAGGTGGACACGTCTCAGCCATGGCGGGAAGAAGAAGAAGCTGATGCTGGTGTTTTTTTTCTGCTGTTTTTTCTTTTTTCAAGAATTGCTGCAGCAGTTTTTTTTTTTTGGCTGCTGCTGTTTTTTTGTAGTCTTTTCAGAATTGCTGCTGCTGTTTTTTTTTTCTGTTTTTTTTTTTTGCAGCTGCTGTTTTTTCTAATTAGCTGTTGCTGTTTTTTTGTAGTCTTTTCAAAATTGCTGCTGCTGTATTTTTTTTTTCCAGAATTGTTGTGCTGTTGCTGCTGCTAATGTTTTCTTTCTTTCTTTCTTTTCCGAACTGCCGCCGCTGCTTTTTTTTTTTTTTTATCAGAATTACTGCTGCTGCTGCTTTTTTTCCCCCAAAACTGCTCTATTTTTTTTTTCATAGTTTACTTTTCAATTGATGCACTAAAATTAGAGGCTATGCTATTTACTAATGATGGGAGTATTGGTGGGAATGGTGATGCCATTGATGTTGTATCAAATGATGAATCATGAATGAAGCGAGGATTTTTTTTTAATTTTTTTATTTATGGAGTGCGGTAATGGAGGAGGGATCTTTTTTGTTGTTTTGATTATGATGTAATTGTGACATGTAATGTTGATGATGTACTATGGCCTACTATTACATTACATTATGCAGTAACAATTTTATTTTTGACTTTTCTAGTATTACTTATGTTTCTTCTTTATCAATTGTGACATTATGCTTCTTAATTTGGCTAAAAATATAACTATTCTTTAATTTTATGATTACATATAAATATGTATTTATTATTTGACGTGTCCTAGCCGTGTCCGTATCCTACTTTTTTATGATTTGCCGTATTGCCGTGTCCATGTCGTGTTGTATCCGTGTCCCGTATCCGTGTCTGTGCTTCTTAGTTTAACACTATGTCAGAAACTAGAAGTACTTGGAAGTGTTGTTTCATTATCCACTACCGGTGTGGCTACATGTACAGGAATATTATATATTCCATTTAGGAATTCTGTTGCACACCTAACAAAAATGTCTACCTGAACTCTACTTGAGATATTGATCAAAGAGGAACAAACCACATGACAATTAAGCAATCAAATTTTGAATCTTATAGGCTTTTTGTTCATACCAATATGCATGTTGCTGATCAAAATCATTTAAACTTCAGTTAATTCGTTAGCCAGAACTCATAACTGCAGAGTTACCTTTTTATCCATCATATTTTCTTTTTTTTAAAGATTTTAAGACAGGAACAAACAGTTGGTTGTGGCTATGAGAGTAATAGCCTCTACTAAGTTGATCCATCACTGCAGTCGAAATCAGCATTTTAGTCATAAGTCAATATAGAAGATCAGTTAGCAGATTTCCTCACAGAAGCTGTCATAGACTAGAGAAGCAATATAGATGTTTATTACAAGCTCCTTCTAGTAGATATCCACGCACCAGCTTGACGGGGAGTGTTGAGGAACAAAAAATAACTGCTTAATAAATTTTTGAATGTTTAGGACTGATTTGTAATTATATTAAGCCATATGGCTTTTATTGGTAATCCTACAGAATGTCTAATAGAATATCTATAACAGGATGGTTGCCAACCCTAGTGATGCAACCATCCAATTTGCAGCCCTACTTCTCTTTTTTCCTTTCTTCTCTTTTCCAAAAATCCCTGAATTCTTGCACCTTTGTAGCATGAAATCATTGAGAATTTCAATTTGTTGAGGCATGGTATTTCCAGAACACAATTAGAGGAGGAGAAAAGTTATTCACACTTATACTTGTTTTTTCTTGTAGAAATATCATTATCATCACTGCTGTAGGCTTATTTAAGATTTTGAGTGCACGAGTGTTGTTGGAGGGGAGGGGGTAATTGGCGAACTTGTTTCATTTAATGTAGTGACTTAATAAAGTGATTCGTGATCATAAAACACACCTGAATATATGAATATTTCCTTATTTCCTTCTTCTATTATCCTCTTCTACTATTATCTTCTTCCTTTCTTATAAAATTGATGCCAAAAATCCAAATTGGTATTAAAGACGTCACACTGTTTTAAGGGTTACGTGGGTTTTGTCTAGGGCTTACATGGATCTATTTAAGTTTACAGACAGGAAGGCATGTCCCTCTGTATGAAGAAATACGACCCCCTTTCATTGGAGTTAGGGAGCAGTCATTCAGATATGAGGAGAAATTTATCCACAGGCATCCAGGTCCGCGGCAGTTGTTGCTGTGCACTTGCTATGCTGTGACTGCCGTTGATGTGAACCGCATCATGTTGCTCTCACATTACTGTTGTACTGGGGTACTGTTGTGAGTGCCTGATCATTTTTCTTCCTGGAGTTAAAGTTGGATTGTGAAGTCTACACAGACTCTATTGATTGAAGCCAGGTTAGAAATTTGTCCATTTCTGAGAAGGTCTTACATAAACCCGTCCATATCTATGTAAGCCCATGCATATAGATTTGTAAGGTCCAAAGAATAATTCAGTTGGGTTCACGTATTTGAAGTTTCAATGCAGCAGGTTGGGTTTGCAAATTTTGACAGTCGGGTTATGAATCTGAAACTTGATGGAATGCTGCAGGCTGTTGTCCATAGTTTTCAGGTTGGTTAAAGGGGATTCAGGTACTAGTGGTCACTTCAACCAGCCAATGTGATGTTTATCTTTTCGTGCTCCTGCAATTTGTTGGTAATTTAGCATCCTAACCCCAGCCGATTGAGACTGCAAAGAAGATTGCAGGCAGCTCATCTGGTATCTGTGATTTTCAGCATTCTGATGTCCCTGTTCATTGACAGATTAATTGCAGGCTGCTGAATTCTTCCTGTGCAGAGTTCTTAATCTCATTACTGTTCATCAGGTGGTGCAGTGACACATCATCTTGACTGAGCAAGAATTGAAATTTGAAAGACTGGAATAATTGTTCAGTCTCTTGTTACTGAAGGAGTTTTTGCATGATTCTCACATTTTTTAACAATGGTTGTTTTCTCAATAATTGTTGCTCTTCAAGGAATGGCTAGCATATCTGCTCAAACTTATTCTCACACAAAGAAATCTTGGTGATTCTATAAAAGCTCTTAGGAAAGAAATTAATCAATGAATTCTGACATATCTTGTGACTCTCAGAGAAAATTGTTCTAGTTCCCCTCAATTTACATTTGTCCAATCAGGTACATCCATCCACTCACACCTTTTGAGCTCCTCGTCTAAAAGCTCATCTTGGATCATTGATTCTCATTGAACAAATCATATGACTGGTTTTAACACTTCTTTCATGCAAACATGGTATTATGATTAATCATGGTCATCTGGATAAGATTTATACAAATATAGATTGGGGCAGTTCCCATGATGATAGGAGGTCTAATAATAGTTATTGTTTGCTAGTTGGTGGTAATCTTGTCACCAGGAGTTAAAAGCAGTGAGTCGTGCCAAAGAGAATCATGCGATGGCTTAGGGAATTCGTAAATTTTTGTGGCTCAAAAGACTTCTAACAATGTTAGGGGTTTGGACCATCACTTCCGATGAAGCTTCACCATGAAAATATGGCTGCAATCAAGCATCTCTTTCAAACCTATTTAGCATGAGCATAAAACAACACATTGAAGTAGACTGTCATGTAAATCACAAGAGTCACATCAAAAGAAGACAAGATGTACAATCAAAGTTCAAAAGATCAGCTTGCAGACTTTTCAACCAAAGGAATAAGCCAAAGTTGACATCAGGAACTTATGGCAAGCTGTGAATGTGATGCAAGACAATATGAGATCTACCTTAATATGATGAGACCAGATCTGAATTAACAATTAAATGAAGTTATAGGCATGCCAATTAAATTGGAACATTGAATATCAAGTAAACAATAGATCTAAGGTCCAAGGTGGTCTCACAAATCCAGCAGTAAACCCTTTCTTGGTATGGAAAATCGGTAGGATCTTAATGGAAGATAGAACTTCCAGGTTGCTTAGGGCCAGTAGTGCATATCCAATGATTTGAACAATGGTCTAGATGGAAGGTTTATGGTCACAAAGTTCAGATCTAATAGTTTCAAATCTAACAAAGGTTCAAATCTAATAAAATTTCAAGTCTGAAATAAGTTTCAGATCTAGAATGGTTTATGATAATAAGGTTCAGACCTGAAGTTTGGTAACAAGATGATTATAGATCTACAGGGCTCAGATCTAGGATAGTTTGATTTGATGTAGATACCAGGATGGCTCTAGATCTAAATGACAATGACCAAAAGTGCTCTGGGAAAGGGAAAAAGTGAAAGAGATAAAGATATCTTTATTGCGCTCTCACCAAACTCCGATCTAGAGGCGTTAGAAGAGATCTCAGGAAAAAGGTAAACTCCAAAGGCTCAAGGTAGAAGAAAAAGTCTCTCCTTTTCATTCAATATCATAAGCATAACATCCCCAAAAGAATACAATAGAAGTCTTTAATAATACCCTAAAGATCATCAAAACAAAAGCAAATAAAATAAACTAAAATAAACAAAAACTTAGAAAAACAAAAACTTGCGCCCAAAGGCCTTGGGATTCGTGCACATGGGATGTGCGCACGAATCCCAAGGTAAAACCCCTTTTTAATTTAAGTTGTGGGCCCCTCTTATTTATTACTTATGTCTTTATGTAAAACATGGGTCCCTTTCTTCTTCTTAATTACTACTTGGGCCCTTTTAAACTTCAAAAACTCTTTTATTTCCTCCCATGTGCCACTTCCCATTGTGGAGCCTTCAAGACAATTGCACACATGGGGCCTTCTCAATGAGATTTACAATTTAGCCGTTGGATGTCCTGCCGATGATGGATCAATGGTGGATTTACAATTTCTTCACTATCAAAGCCTAAGTATTGATCATTCATCCAAATCAAAGCTTGATCCGCCGCTCTACGCCCTCTTCTTTACTACACCTTATAAGAATGAGGGGGATCAGATCTGATGTCCCCATCAAAAAGAATAATATACGTCGACAGCTAAAGTGTACAAATACATTATCATTACTATGGTGAGCTTATTTAAAATTTGGAGAAAACTAGGGTGCTATTAATGTAATTTTTGTATTTTATGCTTGGTGCCGAAAAATGATTAGCTACCATTTAAACACAATCAAATACGTAACATCCCTCCTGACTTCTTCTGCTCTCTTTTTCTTTCCTCTATTGTTTTGTTCTCTCTTCCTTTATCAGACTGATGATACCAAAAAATTGTGTATACAGTAAATTAACTGCTTTACCATAAGCATTTCCCCTTTTGTACCATTTTATCATTACAAATAGAAAAATAATCCTAATAAAACCTGCTTAACACAGTCACACGTGAAAACATTGATTAAGTCATCTTTCATGTAGAAAGGAGAGTTCTTACAGTAGCAATTGTCTTCAATGCTTTTGGGCCTGGGAATGTCTTCCCACAACCGTGGCTCTTAGGGAGAAGACGACCTTCAACTTCATCCCCGCTGATACCTCTCGCAATATTCCATAACCATGTCCTAGAAGTAAAATAAAAAATAATTAAAAAAAGGATAAGCAGGGAGAGAATACCAATGACTGCATGGCAGCCAATTTAGTGCCATCACCAAGAGATACAGGTGGAATGGGCATTGGATCATTGTCACAAATCACAATTATAATTGTTGGGAAGTAATCCTACCACAATAAATTAGAATATTGTTGGGAACAAGTTGAAGGAAACAAATTAAATTTTAAACAACAGATAAGTACATTATGTCTGAGTATGACATTATGTAGCACGAATCATATATAGTTATATGGTTGGCCGAGTCCGTCACTGTGAGGACTCGGCCAACTTACCTGAGCCCCATCGAGTTGGGTCCAAGTCAGAGTGGACCTCACTCAGTGTGGACCAGACTCGGTCAGTGTGAAGTCTAACTTGACTCGGTCAGGGCCAAGTCCAAGTCAGTTGCTAAAAATTAGTGTCTCACAGCACCACTCTCTCTCTCTCTCTCTCTCTCTCTCTCTCTCTCTCTCTCTCATATTGAAGTTTGAATGAATATAGCAATATTGTGATAAAATGTAACAGTATGTGGAAAAAGGAAAAAAAACGGCATATTGCACTGATCAATAATCATACATGCCTACGACCAAAATAGTGCACTGGTATAGCAGACTAGAGACAATCCAATAGTGCGAAATGATAGCAGCTAATGCACATTACTAGAACAACTAGTGTCAGTAAATGCTGTTATATGAAGCCCTCTGGACTGTTAACCATGAGAAATAAATCTTAACACATCTCTCTCTCTCTCTCTCTCTCTCTCTCTCTCTCTCTCTCTATGTATGTATTTATAAATGTTTTGCATTGTTTCTTTGCTTTTTGATCAATAATATCTAGTTCTTCCCTTTTTTATCAATAATATCTATCACAAAATAAAATTAAGAAAAAAAAACTCAGGTTTTTTTATCAACATGTTTCTTTTTTATGATCAGTAAAACATGTCATTATTTAATATGTACCAAAAAGCCGAGACCTCTTAGTGGTTGGGGAGACAATCAAAAAGCCTATGACTTTGCAGATGTCAAGGAACTAACCATACTGCTGCGGTAATAAACACCAAAAGGCCATAATACTTTTTCTTGAAATTGGTAAATCTAGAGAATTGCCTGCCTTCCAGATGTGAATCATATGATGGTAACTGAGCACTATCGCATGAGACTTTGAAATGGAACCGGAGAAGAGAAGACCAAGTATGGCCAAATATTTGGAAAATTTTAAGCATGCTGTAGGATTTCAACAGTAGAGGTGAGTTCTATTTAGATACATCCAGAAAATTAAGGAAACAAATATTTAATAATAGTTGTGGTCATAATGGGTATAACTATACTATGAAAATAAAAAAAAAGAAAAGAAAAGGAAAAAAAGAACTTGCTGGGCTACAAACATTTTATTAAGATATCTGGTTTACTTTATTCATTACTTATGATAGGGGCCCACTATTGAAAGCTGATCTAGGAATGGCGCAACTACAAATCCACAATTGAAAAATAGATCAATCTCCCAAATGATTGATCAAATCCAAAAAGATTCCAGCCCTAAGGCACAATCATAACCATGAAACAACACATACTTGAGGAAAAACCAACTAGAATTTTTATTTATCAAATAAGCATAAGCAACTACCATGAGGTCGCTCTTATTTATAGATTAGCAAACATAGTTCTTGACAAGCAAGACTTACTAATTAACACAAAGAACTTCCTAATCCTATTAAGCAAGAAATAATGATAGTAGTAGAATAATTATAGAAGGTGCCATAGTAGCTCTCAGCCAATTGGGCTTATGGACTGGGCCCAACAAGTTGGCCGACCTTTGGTCTGGCCTACATCAACTTTCCCCGGCTTGGAAAAACTCAACTCCGATGAATTTCCAATTTGCGAAATGCCAGGAGGAGTTTGAAATGTCCTCTTGGGTTGAAAATCAATCACACAAATTTTTGTCTTTTTTTCAGATCAATATTTTCATGACATGTTTTGAAAGCTTGACGTAGTCATTTACTCCATAGAAAAAGGCATTGGGCATGTCGTTTCTCCGATGAATGAATTTAGCTCGAATGTATGATATAACATGTAGATGCTACAATTGTTGGTTGTCTATCACCAATGTCTAATCCCTAAAGATGAAGTCAACAACTTGATCTTCCTGTGAAACCACTTGAGCAATTGATTTCATTTTAGGTAACCCAATGTGAGTTGCTCGATATGGAGTTACAATCAGCTCTCCTGGATGTTCAATGTCATTGCTTACTTGAGCAAAGCCTTCAAAGGGTGCTTGTCCTTGTTCTTTCTCAATGCTTTGAGGTTCATAGTTGACATTGCCTTGATCAATAGTGTTTGTACCCATGAAAATAGTGTTGCCATTAATTTACTCTTCGATGTCATCCTTCATGTCTTCTGTCTATGCTTTTGGTGCAATCATTACTTTTATTTCTTTTTTTTTTTTTTTTTGCTCTTGCTGTGGCTCTTCACAAGAGGTGATGATATAGATAAAGACATGGTTGTTGATGGCAATGGAACAAGCGTAATCCGTTTTCCCTTCCACACAATTTTATAGGCATTCATTTCTTTATCATTGTGCACTTTTCAATCAAAAACCCATGGTTTTCCAAAAATGATATGAGCAATATTCATACGGATCACATCACAGGAAATTGTCTTCATAATTGCCAATCTCGAATGATAACCAAGTATCTGTGAGTGAGTGGAATTACATAACCATTTGACCATGTGACTTGGCAGAACTTACGAAGGGGCTGAATGGGCAACTGAAGCATATCAATAACCTTTTGTGCAACAAAATTCATTGCACTGCCATTGTCAACAATCAAATTAGCAACTCTATCTTTGACTCGTAGCCACGTATGGAACTTTTTGGATTATCTCCATTCTTCTTCTTCCTTATCACTAGAATTGAGAAGCCTACGAATGACAATCGTGGGATTATCTTCTCCGGTGAAAAGTCCCTCCACAACATGAGCCCATTGTCTTTATTTCATGCGCGACCGTCTAAATATACGCTCAACATGAAAGGCTTCTAAGTATGCTTCATAACTATTTTAAAAAAATTCATATGCTCTAAGATCTTCGGTAGCAACCCTTTAATATAACAAGCCAAATCATGTATATTATTCTCCTGAAATGCAAAGGTACCGTGCAACTCCCAAAACTAGCGCGTATATTCATTAATTATTAAGTGTTCTTGCTTCAAATTAAGAAATTGCTCGAAATAGAACTCAATTCTCAAAATACCAATCACCAAATACAAATTTATAAAAAAATTGTTTGAAGTTCATTGGAGTTTCCAAAAATCTTCACGATGAGCAAGGGCAATAAAATTGTAACTGCTTATGAAAAAAATGGAATTGTTAGGCTGGGTCCCCTCTTCTTTTTTTTTTTGCTTTTGGATTGGTTGGACTCGGGTCAAACCAAGGCCAATGTTTAGGCCCAATTACTCAAAGAAAGTAAAAGGCCGGTAGAAAGTCACGTGCTAGGGGCATACACGATTCGGATTGGATCAGATTGAGCCAAATCCATCACCAAACCGTTACTTACGGATTCACAGTTTTGTAATCCGTCACCGATTCGTTGTCCTTTAAAACCGATCCGAACTTAACCGTGAATTAACGGTTCAAATCAATTAAAACCGTTCAATCCGTTGGTAGAGCCCATGATAGGAGTTCTTTTGCAATAAAATAAAATATAAATAGAAGTAAAAGTTGTAGGTAGCCCGTTGGTAAAACTTGATCATATGTAGCCCGTCTCTATCCTTCCTATGTGACAATTCCCAAATTATTAGATGGAATCATTATTAAGATCAGCACATTGGACATATTCATTTTATGAAATGTCTTGAAGAGACCAAATTTTGAAGAGGTTCAAAAAGGACACATTCAACCATCCTATGGGCTCCCTCAAGGTGATTATGATATAAGATAAACAAGGTGATTATGGTATAAGATAATTGCCACATCACAAGATATATAATGCAGAATACAAGTAATAATAGAAAGATATACAAGTAGATAACCCAAATAAAATCTTTAAGCAAAAACCCTAAATTTTGAGTACTTCAAAAGCATAAATAACTGACTAGCATATATCAAATCAGTTTTTTAACTGGATCCCACTCTTATAACTCAAAGAGAATTGTATTACCAATTCCATAAGATCTTTAAAGGATCTTAACAAAAATTCACGAGGAAAATTTTAATAGAATGATGAAACAAAACACACAAAACACTTAAACCTTTTGGAAGATATTTTGCAATGAGTATCACACAAAACACTTAAATCTTCTGAAAGAAATTATTGTCTTTTAATATTTTTTATATAAAAATAAATATATATATATATTTTTATTTCAAAGGATTGGATCGGTTTAAATCCACAGATTAATAGAAAAATCCGTCACCAATCCGTTACTAACAGATTAGGATTTTTCCAATCCATCACCAATCCATTAAACATCGGATCAGTTAAAAAACCATGGATTGGATTGATTTAACGGATCGACGGATTTTTTGTACACCCCTATCACGTGCTAAGCTCCTTACTTTCTTCTCACTACAATAACAAAACAGAAAGGAAGAAAAGGGATTCTCTTATCTAGTTCGTTCAACCGTGATGAGAAAGGGAGACTCTTGAAGACGGCTTGACTTGCCATTGTTGTGCGACGACAATGACAAACGTAAGTGGCTGGAGTGCGACGATGATGCAGGTACTGTGTCACGCCCCACCCTTTACACATGCATGATATTGTCCGCTTTGGCCCATGGGCCTCACGGTTTTGTTTCTGGTGGGCCTCAATCCACCAAAAGGCCTCATGCAAAGTAAGGGTGCAAGCTCTCTATATAAACCCATTCACTTTCCTCTCTATAGTCGATGTGGGACTCCAGGATGTTACAATCCACCCCCCTTAGGGCTGCACGTCCCTGTGCAGTAGCCTGCCAGTTCTTGTAGCCTGCCAGCCCTCTTGGCCCGCCCACATATGAACCTGCCCACTTGCACCAGGCCACGGCAGGGACCCACACTCGAACTAGTCGAGAGTCGGCTCTGATACCATTTGTCACGCCCCACCCTTTACACATGCATGATATTGTCCGCTTTGGCCCATGGGCCTCACGGTTTTGTTTCTGGTGGGCCTCAATCCACCAAAAGGCCTCATGCAAAGTAAGGGTGCAAGCTCTCTATATAAACCCATTCACTTTTCCTCTCTATAGCCGATGTGGGACTCCAGGATGTCACAATCCACCCCCCTTAGGGCTGCACGTCCCTGTGCAGTAGCCTGCCAGTTCTTGTAGCCTGCCAGCCCTCTTGGCCCGCCCACATATGAACCCGCCCACTTGCACCAGGCCACGGCAGGGACCCACACTCGAACTAGTCGAGAGTCGGCTCTGATACCATTTGTCACGCCCCACCCTTTACACATGCATGATATTGTCCGCTTTGGCCCATGGGCCTCACGGTTTTGTTTCTGGTGGGCCTCAATCCACCAAAAGGCCTCATGCAAAGTAAGCGTGCAAGCTCTCTATATAAACCCATTCACTTTCCTCTCTATAGTCGATGTGGGACTCCAGGATGTTACAATAGAGCTTGCACCCTTACTTTGCATGAGGCCTTTTGGTGGATTGAGGCCCACCAGAAACAAAACCGTGAGGCCCATGGGCCAAAGCGGACAATATCATGCATGTGTAAAGGGTGGGGCGTGACATACTGATGCAGTCCCCTCATGCCAGGTACGTGCTGCCCTCAATCTTCTTCTTCTTCTAGAATTGGTTGGGAATGTGGATGGAAGGAGGGTCTCCGATGAAGTAGCTAGCTGGGTTGATGGAATGGCGTGGGGATGGCCGAAAGGATTCAGTTGGTGTCGACTAAGGTCTGAGGTTTGGGTTCAAAGATTTGGAGAATGGATTGGGTTTTGAAAGGATTTGGGCTTGCGGTGGTTTTGGGACTATGAAAGGGATGTGTGGTTCCGGCAATATCGGGGAAGGGGATTCGCGACTGAGTTGTGCTCTAGTGTTGGTCGAATAAGGCTGGGCTAGTTTAAGGTTTCGGGAAAGGGAAGGAGGTTGACAAAGGCTGAGCGAAGCGTAGAAAAGGGTTTTGGAGAGGGGGGGCTTAAGGTTTAGGGTTTGAGAGTGTACTCGGTGGTCTTGGATGGGTCGGGGTTGTTTCAGTGGGTAGGGATTAGGTTGGCTAAATTCGATTGTGGGGTGGAATGGATTTTGGGAGAGGTTTGGAGTTGAATGTGGGTTATGGTTTTGGATCTATGATGCCCAAATACGGATATGGGTATGGATACAGATATGGGGACTGAGGATACAATTCTGCACTTTTAGAAATTTAGGACACGGATACGGATACTAGTGTCCTAATTTTTCCTTTAGATCACGTTTGAATTAATGATATCATTTTTTATGTTCTTTTCTAACATTTTCTATGTTGAGAAATAATAAAATTTAAAAAACTATATGAAAGTATAGACTTGTTACGTAGGATATAATAAGCTTATACCCTAGAGGTATCTATGCTATATGCAGTACCAAAGCAATTATCGAATCATTCCAATACGGAAACATTGTGCTTGTAAAAGCATCCAGGTGTCATAGGTTCGGGGTTCTGGGAGGTGTGAGGGGTTCGTTTGAGTGGACTAGGTGACTGGCTGAGAGAAGGGGGTGGAATCTGGAGTTGGAGTTTTAGCGGGGATGGGTTTTGGAGGGTTTGGTGTATGGGAATGGGATTGGGTCCTACAAGTGGCAATGGGTGACGATGGAATTGAGATCCAAGGATGACAAACGTTTTGCCAGCGACTGCAGAATTTCGTCTCTGATACCAATTGGCACAACCATGAATCCACAATTGAGAAAGTAGATCAATCTTCCGATGGATTAATCGAATCCAAAAGGATTTAACCACTAGGGCACCCTCACAAGAAGAGCAAACACTATAAGAGATTACATCTCAAAAGATAACTTTTATTAATTGAAATTAAGCATCCATAAAAATGAGGCCTAACATCCTTATATAGAGGAGTTGGCTTATCCCTAAGAAATAAAACTTACTAATATTAGAATAATCCTAAATAAGATAGGAAACTCACTAATATTAACCCTAATGCAATCAAACTACTAATAATATTCTTAAATAACAAGGTATCCAATTGGGGCTTTCAAAGGTTTCGGGTGTTGGACAGAGGTTGGGTTTAGTTTTAGGGTTTCGAGGAGGGCTCGAGGTAAATACAGATGGGTTGATTATGGCTTCTAATGGTTATGGGATGGGGTCGAGGCTTTGAGAATGGTTTCGATGGGGTTTGGGTCTCTCTTCAAGGTGTGGTTTCGGCGATATAGGGCTCGGTTGGTCTAGGATAAGGGTTTTGAGGTCTAGGGGCTTAGTTAGGGTGTCAGGACGGAATTCGTAGGGTTTTATGGCTCATGTTGGGTTTCGGGATATGGGTTTGGGATTTGTGGAGATGGCGGTTTGGGCTACACTTCTTTGGGATGGGGTTTTAGGAGGGGCGAGAGGGTGTTAGAGTGAAGATGGATTTGAAATGGTTGGAGATGGTGGGTGTCAGCAGTGGTGGGTGAAGATAAAATTGAGATGGGTGGAGAAAATCCGGGAAGGACATATGCCTTCCCGGCGATTGCTCTTCATCTCTGATACCAATTAGCGCAACCAGGTATCCACGATAAAAAAATAGACTAGTCTCCTGAATGATTGATCGAATCCAAAAGAATTCCAGCCCTAAGGCACAATCATAACCATGAAACAACGCATACTTAGAGGGAAAGCCAACCAGAATTTTTGTTAATCAAATAAATATAAGCAACTTATGCTTATGTTGCTTATGCTTATTTGGTGGATTTTAAAGAAAATGAATGTCCCCAGAGGTTACATTGAAATTTTTAAGAATATATATGAAAGAACAGTAACAAATATGAGGACCACATATGGAGAAACAGGTAGATTCCCCGCGACTATAGGTTTGCATCAAGGATCAACCTTAAGCCCTTATCTCTTTGCATTGATTATGGATGAGTTCATCGCGCATATTCAAAAAGAAGTACCATGGTGTATGTTGTTTGCAGATGATATAGTATTGGTGGATGAGTCAAGAGATGGTGGTGTAAATATAAAACTCGAGAGATGGCAAAGGGCATTAAAATCTAGAGGCTTTAAAATAAGCAACACAAAGGTAGAATATATTGAGTGCAACTTCAATGGACATATACAAAGTGTTGAAACCACTATCAAAATTAAAACCCAAGAGATACCATGCAAGAATTCTTTTTGATATTTGAGCTTGATGATTAGTGAGGATGGGGAGATTGACGAAAATGTTGAACATGGGATAAAAGCTGGATGGCTGAAGTGGAGACTAACTTCTGGAGTGCTTTGTGACAGACGAATGCCAACGAAATTGAAGTGCAGATTTTACAAGACAGCGGTTAGACCAGCTATGGCATATGGAGCAAAATGTTAGCCAGTTAAGAAGATGCATATATATAAGATAGATGTGGCGAAGATGAGAATGCTTAAGTAGATGTGTGATAAAACTAAGAAAGATAAAATTATAAATGAGCGCTTTCGAAAGCATTTAGGGTTAGTACCAATAGAAGATAAGATTAGATTAATCCGTTTAAAATAGTTTGGGCATGTTGAGCATAGGCCGGTAATGGCACCGATGAGAAAAAATTTTACTATCCAAGTGGATAACCCATCAAGAGATAGGGGTAAGCCAAAGAAAATATTGATGGAGGTCATTAAATCAAATTTGAAGAAGTTTAATTTATCTAAGGATTTGACTTAAAATATAATGGAATAGAGAAATAGAATTCATATAGCCAACCCAAATATGGTTGGGATAAGGCTTTGATGATGATAATGATGATGAAATAAGCATAAACAACTACAATGAGATCTCTCTTATTTATAGAGTAGCAAACCTGGTTCTTGATGAGCAAGACTTACTACTTAAAATAAACAACTTCCGAATCCTATTAAGCAAAAAATAATAATAGCAGTAGGATAATTATAGAAGGTGCCATAGTAGCTCTTAGCAATTGGGCCTATGGACTGGGCCCAACGGGTTGGCAAACCTATGGTCTGGCTTACATCAAGGAACACAGACGAAGAGCACATTTGGAAACAGCCAAGAAAACCACAAGCTTTCAGAATCCATAGAATAATTTTTCCATCAGCATGTTTGGGTGTGAATTCCATTCCCATGTAAGAAAGCACAAATTTCCAGAGAAAACCACATATCCGACCCCTTCCCCTCAACTTCAAAATCCTCAAGATAGCAGATTTTGGTCAAAAAAATTTGCCAAAATTTCTACACCAAATGCCGAATTAGCACTTATAAGTGGAAAACTTCAGTTTTTCTTCAGAAATGTCGTGGGCACCACAATCCACAAACATGTCCATAATGAATGGTCAAAACCAGATTCGGTTTAGATTTGACGTCTCAGGAGCACATGCCCAATTTTCAACAGTTCTGAATAAACTGCTTATTTTTCCAAATCTGTGTTGTTTCTAGAACTCAAGGTGTTCTACAAATCTATTAACAGGGATGAAAGGGAAAGTAGAATTAACAAACCCAATCCCAACTACATGAGATGAGGCTTTGTTCAAGGGACTTTTGGTGAGAAGGCCATATGGTGGTGCTTGATACCAGAGTTTCTCACAGGAAAATGGAAATGCATCTTGATGACTAGGGCTTGCAACAAAGCCCTCTTCCTCCAACCCCACCCATATAATTGCTTTTTGTCCGTTATTAAACAAAACACACTCTAGAGGAAATCAAAGTAATCATATTGATTAAGTGGCTAAGCCATGGAAGGTGCTAGGGCTCACTAGTGGCCATTATGAATATGTTAAGCTGATGGAGCCACAAAATTACACGTAGAAGATGATTGAGATGTTGATCATCTCACCCAGACCTGTCTTGAACATCCAGAGGATTACCAATTTTTCAGCCAGAGTATAGCACTCTCAAAAAGATTTCTCCCCAAAGATAACCGTCAGGTTACAAAACTCAGACTAATTTCCATGCATTTACATCTCTATTTAAAGATAAAATCAACAAAATCCCTACTAATCTAAACCACCCAATATTAATCTAATCATTTGATCATAAATATTTTCTTAAAGAGTCCTAATCTATTTAACAAATAAATGAAGAGAAATAAGAAACGGAATCACTCTGGCTCATCGTCCCCCTTTTGCTGAAAATCTAGGCCAGGGTCTAGATCTAGATCTTGATTTGGTGGGTCCGTGCTATTGATTGAGACATGGGTGGTCTTATTTTTATGGGCTGCATCGGAAACCATTGTCCATGCACCAAAAAAACCCTTGACATAAAGTAAAATATGCAATCTTCATATATAAAATAGCTTGGTCAAATCCAATAATACAATGATGTAAACACTAGCTGAAACAACCTTAATCACCTATCATCAAACAATTAATGGTATAAAATACACCATGAGTAATAAATGCCAGACCCTGTATTTACTCCATAACGCTCTTGTAATTTTCCTTCAGAAAATTGCAACATATCTCCAACAGTGCTCACACCAAGATCACTTTGTAAGGAGCTCCCAAGTTTTCCTCCTAGTTGTTTCCTGCAATATGAAATTATTTAAAAGCTTACTTACAAAACCTAAAATTATAGAAGGAAATCAAATTGAATTTCACACAAAATAAAATTTACTTGAAACTTCTTTGCCCAATCTTATGATCTCTTAGAAGTTAGAAGACAACTTCTATCAAAGGGCTTAGAATGAAGGAAGGTACAACAGACCACTATCAAAGGGCTTAGAATGAAGGAAGGTACAACAGACCACCAAATTACAACACCCCGCCCCCCCCCCCCCCCCCCCCAACAAACAAACAACAAAAAAACCCTCTTTGTTAGCAATTGCCAGCCCTTCCTTCACCCTATGAAATTAAACATAGTCTTATGGTCCCTTGGTCCCTTCTAGATTCCAGCTTGACCCTTTCACCACTTAGATGAGTCAAAAAGTCAAATTTGTATTTACTGCTTGTTTTCTGTGAAAAACCAAAAATTATGGAAAGTTCTAGAAAAGAAGAAAAAATTAAGAGTGGAAAATTGAGGAAGAGAAGAAAGGGATTGCTGGTTGTCTAACTTAGGAGCATCCTTATGAATTTATACTAAAACCCATATATGAATTCTAAGAAAACAACTTCCCGAGATCATATTAGAGTGTTCCCCACTTTAAGTGACACATTGTAGTGCTGCTTTGTTTTAATGGAAAGTAGACAAGGGCTACCACACCATTCTAAACGAGTGTGGTTAAAGAAATTAGTCCAAAAAAATAGGAAGATTCGATTATCTACTTGAAATATAGGAACCTTGTTAGGCAAGAGATGGAGTTAGCTGAGGTAATAAAAAGAAAAAGCATTAGTGTAGCCCATCCATAGGAGACAAAGTGGAAAGAAAATAAAGCTAAGGAGCTCACTGATGGTTATAAACTTTTTTATGCTGGAATAAACACTACAAGAAATGGAGTGGATACAATTGTATATAAAGCTTTGGGAGAGTAAATTGTGGGAGGAAAGAAGTTCGATGATAGAATTATAGCAATTAAACTACGGTTAGAGGAATACAAAATTCACATCATGAGTGCATATGCTCTCCAAGCAGGATTAATGAAAGTAGTAGGCATAGTTATCAGAATCCTACGATTCGTATCCCAAATCCCAGTTCGCAAGAGCGGACCTACTCTATTATACACCAAAGATCAAAAGAGCAGTAGTGGTAGGCGTAGCAGCCACTGGCCAAAACACTACGTAGCGGGCAATATATAGCAGTTGCGGCGATATGAAGCGATGTAGTAGTGTGAGTTTTTAAGTGGTAAAAATATTCTGAATATTATATAGTAGACAATCTTGTGTTTTTTTAGTGATTTGAAACCATGTAAGGTTAGAGTCAACTTTAGGAAAGGCTAGTTAGAGGCAACCTTAGGAAAGGCTACTGAGGATAAAAAAAAATAGGAAAAATAATGTGTAAAATTAAAATCACTAGGTTCCGCTAGGTTTTAAACCATAGCGCCGCTATTTTCAAAATAGCGTAGTGGCCTTAACCACTACGGTCGATAATACAGCAGTGCTATTTTGAACAAGTCGTGGCCATTAATTTGAACCACTCTATACACACTTGAGGCGGTCGCCCCTAGTCAGATTTAAAAGGTCCAAGGAGGGCATGTGCCAAATGGCCCATGGCCCCATTCTTGGGAAACCCATTGCCCCATTCCTGGGAAACCCATTGCCCCCACCCCAAATTTCAAAAACCCTAACAAAAACCCCAGGTCTAGAGAAACCCTCTCAGTATCAAGTTCTCCCAAACAAAAAACATTTCTCAGAATTCTACTCACTCTACTCAATCATTCTCCTTCTTGCCCTTCTGGCTCTAGCAACATCACTTGGCACAAAGGTCTGCCTTCTCTCAATCTCGATCTCTTCTTTCTTTTTTTATTTTGTTCTCTTTCTTCCTCCTCATCAACAACACCTCTCTCTCTCTCTCTCTCTCTCTCTCTCTCTCTCTCTCTCAATACATATATACATACAAATAAGAAGATAGTGCTGAAATATCTACCTTTGAATCAAATAGATATGGGCAAAATGCCTTCTTACAAATGGATTCGATTGATTTGTACTCTTTTTTCTTAATTGAGTCTTGCTTTTGGAATCAATCTTATAGTGGATATTTGTTTTTCCACCTTACCTATTACAAGCTTAATTCTTAGGTGCTCTGCTCTCTCACCTCCACAAGATCTCAAATCCCAAAAAGTAGAAGAAAAGAAGTTTGTGATATTATCAATATGTTCTACTCTACTGATTGTACTAATACTACAATTTTTCTTTTCTTTTAATTCTTGCTAATATGCTATTTGTGTTGATGGGTTTTGATTTATGATTGACATGTTTTTTGGGTCTTTGAATTTTGGCTTATTTGCTTTATTTAAATTATGTTTGCTGTTTTATTTTTATTTTTTTAAATGACAATGATCCAATATCCAATTTTCCCCAAAACATCCTACTTTCGATTTTCTTTAGTTTATTTGTTGGGTCTTGAATTTTAGCCACTTCATTTTTTTTTCTTTCTTCTTAGATTTTCTTTTTCTCGAATCAAAATATGATGTTTATGATTATGTTAACAAGTTTTAATTATAAATACAGGTGGTTTTATATAGATTTGCATGATAAAGGAACTTTTTGGAAATCTTAGGTGCTTAACTTGTTTGATAATGATTAACACTTCTATGGAGTTCTATAGAGATTCTTTCTTATTGTTGCAATGTGGTTGCTGATTTGATTTTCATCTTGATTTAAAAAAATAATTTCTATAGGAATTGGCACTTGCAGTTAAGAATTTTATATAGGAATTGAGTGTTAGTAGTAGAATATGAGTACTTTATATTTAATTTACAATAAAAAAATAAAAAAATCATGTATTTAAACCATAGAATAATTTGAGATTATGGGTAGTTGCCATTGATTATTGGTGCTTTGTGTTGATTTTGACTTTTTTAGTTAACCATCATCCACCCCCACTCAAACGAAAATCCTGGGTTCACCGTTGCCGTTTTGTGCCCTAAATCCTAAGGAAAATGATTCGTACCTATACACGAATCCCGTTTTTAAGATGAATCTTAAGATTCAAGTATGAACTTACGATTCGATCCTCATTTCATCAAATCTTACAATTCAAGCGATTCGGCTAAGTCAGAATATATACAAGCAATAAATTAAGAGTAACAATCATTTACCTTTTTTCTTTCTTTTTTCTTTTTATCCTTTTAGCATTTTTTCTCTTCAAAGGTAATTTAGTAGCTCATAAGAATTTTTGCGTCTTTGGGGAGGTTTGAAAAATGGATAAAGAACATGCATTTAATTAAAGCATTCAACAATACCTTTGGTGCTTGCCTATATCGTTTTTTTAATCTTTTTTTTTCCTTCATGAATAGTTTCTCAAGTTCAAAAGATACCTTATTGTATATCATTGATGTTTGAATTTTATTTTCTTTTATTTTTTGATTTAAAGTTAACAAAAAATAAATATATACTATTAAACATATTTAACTATTTACACATCATTTATTATTTATTAATATATGTCATGATGTTATTGATATGATTGTATGATAGACTTATTTGTCATTGTATTTATACTGATATAAATGGGAAAATGGATGTTTATGAGTGAATGCTTTTTTCCTTTTCCTTCCAATTTTTAATTATTTTTCATTTTTTTAAGAAAAAAATCCAACGATTCGCAATACGATTCATGTTTCAATTAGATTCATGTGTATGAACAATTTGTGCTACGATTCCGATTTTCAAAAATATGGTCTTAGGAGACAAATTTAGTTGGAGATAGATGGTTTACTACGAGAAATTCTAATTGTTGGGAAATAAATGGGCATGTAGAAAACGATAATTGAGGGCGAAAGTGCATATAGAGGGCAATGATTTGGAGAAAAGAATGAGTTAGGTGACAGTATATTGGATTTTGCATTAGCATTTGACCTTACAATAACAAACACCTACTTTAAAAAGAAAGGAGCATAAAAGTGAAACTAGCATGAACCATATAGACATTTTTCTATTAAAAAGCATGACTTGTTGACTTGTAAAACCTGTAAGGTTATTCCAGAAGAGAGTTTGACCACACAACATAGACTAATAATTTTAGATTTTGCATTAGAAGTAGAAAGAGAAGGATAGTACATCAAATATGCCCTAAGGGCCTATTTGTTTGTGAGGTAGAGTACAGTAGAGTAAAATAAAATTTCTGAAATTCAAATTTCCCTGCTTCTTTTTCAAAAAAAACTCAAATTTCCCTCCTTTATTTTCAAAAGAAGTCAAAAAATCATCACTAAATTACAAAAAACTCTCTACTTTTTATACAAAAAAATTCCATATCAAGCAACTAAAAATAAAAAGTCATCATAACCCCATCATATATTATTCTTTCTTGATTTTGAGTTTACTCTACTCCATTTTATTCTACTCCACAAACAAACAGGCCCTAAAACAATGTGGAGGGATTTGAAAGGAGAAAGAGTAATAATATTTAAGGATTGAGAGATTGAAAAGAAGAATGGGATTTTGAGGGAGAAACTACAAAGGCATGGAATAAAATGACTTAACTCTATTAGGAAGGTTGCAAAAGGGATACTTGAAGACTCAAAAGGGAAAATGCACTATAATAAAGAAAACTTGGTGGAGTGTAAAGGTTGAAGAAGTTGATCGGGAGAAAAGAAGCAATAAAGTTTGGCCAGGACTAAGAATATGTAGAACTATGAGATGTAAAAGAAAATAAAGAAAGAAGCTAAGAAAGTACTAAGATGCAAAGTTCAAAACATATGGCGACCTATATAATAGGTTAAAAAGAAGAGAAGGAAAAATTGATATTTTTAAGCTTGCAAAAATAAAAGAACGGAAAGGAGGGACGTAGATCATGTCAAATATAATAAGAACAATGACTAAAAGGTTTTCGTGAAGCTCAATGATATCAAAGAAAGGTTGAGAAAATATTTTAGCAAACTTGTGAATAAAGAACATATAGGAGACATAAGAACAAGAGAGGATATTACGTTAGCAAAACATACTTTTTTCTACAAAATTAGGGTGGTGGAGTTGAGGAAAGCATTGGAACAAATGAAGATACAAAAGGCTCCAGGTTCAAACAACATTCCGATAAGGGCTTTGAAATGATTTGGAGAAGTTAGGAGGATTTGGCTAATTAGGCTCTTCAATAAGATATGAATGACAAAGAAAATGTCAAATGAATAGAAAAGAAGGCTTGTACTACCTATCTATAAGAATAAGAGAGAGATACAAAACCATACCAACTACCCTAGAATTAAAATTATGAGTCATACTATGAAGCTGTGAGAGAGTAATAGAGCAAAGACTTAAACGGAAGACCAAGATATTTGAAATTCAATTTATTTTTATGCCAAGGAGGTCAACTATGGAACTTATCCTCTCACTCGTACAATCAATAAAAAAAATAAGCACAGAGGAAAATTTCACATATGGTCATCATCCATCTAGAAAAAGCTTACATCAAGGTTCCTAGAGATTTTATTTGGTGGGTTCTAAATAAAAGCAATGTTCCAAGAAGTTATTTTAAAATTATTAATGACATGTATGAATGGTAACAACTGTGAGAAATACCTGTAGAGAAACGAGTAAGTTCCCAGTGACCATAGGTTTGCATCAAGGGTTAGCTCTAAACCCTTATCTCTTTACACTAATTATGGATCAGTTAATTGCTCATAATCAAAAGATGATACCTTCGTGTATGTTGCTTGCAGATGATTCAGTGTTGGTGGATAAATCAAAACATTGTGTGAATGCAAAATTCAAAAGATGGCAAAAGGCTTTAAAATAAGTTGTACAAAGACAAAATATATACTTTACAACTTCAGTAGGCATATACAAAGAGCTAAAACTATTATGAGAATTCAAGCCCAGGAGATACTACAAAGCAATTCATTCCGTTACCTTGCCTCAATAATTATTAAGGATGGGGAGATTTATAAAAATGTAGGACATAGGATAAAATGAGATGGTTGAAGTGGAGACTTTCTTTTGAAGTGCTTTGTGACCAATTTTTGAAAACCCGGACTTGGGACCCAACTCAGCCAGGGCCAAGTCAACAAGGACTCAATTGAATTGGCTTGAGTCCTTTTCCAATGCTAGAAAAATATAAACATCTATATAAAAAATATGAGAAAAAACCTAAGAATCTCCTCTGTACGAAACACCCTTGAATTTCTCTTATAATCTCACTCCAAGGTTGCACCAAACTAGTGAACCCAAAAAAAAAAAAAACAGATGAAGAAGTAGCTGCAATTGCAATAGACTGATCAAGAAGAAAGAAGAAGAGAAGTTGGTCAACATCAGCACGGCAAGCAGCAGTTGCACAGCACATCAAACAACAGAACAGCACATGATAGCATGTAGCACTGTACAGCACGAAGCACAGCAAAGCAGCAAGCCAGCAGCCTTACAGCAAAGACAAGTAGCAACCTGAGAGCCAGAAAGGCCACTGCATCTCCCCATCTCTGTCCTTTACCTCCACCTTAAGGAAACTATAATTATAGATCAGTGATTTTTTTTTTTCAATGACTCTCTCTCTCTCTCTCTATGTGTGGGTGCAAACAGTTGTCCACCTTTTTCTTTTTCAATTTTCCTCAACCCTGCGACCCCCCCCCCCCCCCCCCCCCCCCCCCCCGCCCCACTCTTTTCTCTCAATGACTTAAGCAAGTCTAAGTCCATTGGACTCAACTTGGACTCGGCCGACTTTTAAAACCTTGTTTGTGACCGACAAATGCCAACAAGATTGAAAGAAAATTTCTACAACACAATGATTAGACCAACTATGACCAATGGAGCAAAATGTTAGCCAATCAAAAAAATTAACATTTGCACAAAATAGAGGTAGTAGAGATAAGAATGTTGACGTAGATATGTTTACTAATGATAAAATTTAAAAAGAGCATTTTCGAGAGCATTTAGTGGTAGCAACATCAAGAAATAAAATTAGAAAAGCTCATTTGTTATGGTTTGGGCATGTCTACCATAGGCCGAAAACGGCACCGGTAAGAAAAAATTTGGCTATGCAGGTTAAAGGGCCACCAAGGAGAAGGGCAAACCGAAGAAGGGGTGGATGAAAGTAGTAAAAAAGGGTTGGAAGAAATGCAACTTATTCAAGGAAATGACTCAAGATAGATCGGAATGGAGAAATAGAATTCATGTAGCCAATCCGAACATAATTGGGACAAGGCTTTGATGATGATGATGATGACGACGACGACGACGACGACTCATAATTCCAATATTTGACAAAATAAACCTAAAACTTCTTGTATTTAGCCCTAAAATTTAGCAATTATATAAAAGACCCTAAAACTAATTTCAAACACTCCCTCTGAAGTTGGTGCAAATATATTTACTATGCCCAGCTTGGATAAAACACAACAATCGCTTTATAATGATGGATTTTATGAGAAAATCATTTGATCGCTAGGAGAAGAGTGCCCAAGTTGAATCTCTTTTGCAGCAACCTTCTCATGAACAAAATGACAATCAACTTAAGTATGTTTGGTTCTCTCATGAAAGGATCCTTTGCAATATGCTCAGCAATTGTATTGTCATAATGTAGAACTGTAGGTTTAGAATTGGAAAAACAAATCACCTTTAGGAGATTTATCAACCACATCAACTCACAATTGTCATGGTTCTATATTCTGCTCCCAACCTTGTTCTGGCAACCGCTAGTTATTTCTTCACATTTCCATGATACTAGGATGTTCCCAGTTAAGGTGCAATATCAACGGTTGCCTTCAATCTGACTTAGAGCTGCCCAATCTGCATTTATTTATGCTTCTCTATCCAAGTGTTGATTACATGTGTAGAGAATTCCTTGTCCTACTGAGCCTTCCAAAGTATTTTAAAATCTGATGAACAGCATTTAAATGACATGTCATGGTGCATGGCGTAAACTGGCTAACCACAACAACTGCATAGGAAACATCACCTTATAATTGTGACATAAATGAGCTTTCCAACCAATTTTTGACATGCTCTCAAACAATTCAACAAATCACCACTCTCATGGTCAAGACCATGACTTTGCTCTAGACAAGTTTCTGCTCGTTTTGCACCCAGTTTTCATCTTTCTTTCAACAAGTCCAAGCTACACTTTTGCTGTGTAATCACTATGCCCTTATTGGATCTAGCAACCTCAATACCCAATGATTGCTTCAAATCACCCAATTCTTGTATTTCAAACTCCTTTCCCAGATATTCATTCATACCATAATCTCATCTTTAGCATTACATACACTATCTACCTTTCCATCATTGCTTTCAACAAAAGCTGTGGTCAGCTTGACAACCTTATATACATACTGCACCATCACTTGACTGAATCTTCCAAACCACACTCTCGGTGATTGCTCCAACCCCATACGAAGCCTTCGTTAGTCTACACAACTTGACTGAATCTTCCAAACCACGCTCTTGGTGACTGTTCCAACCCATACAAAGCCTTCCATAGTCCACACATTTTCCCTTTCTGATCTGCTGGAACAAACCCAATGGGATAAATCATAGATATTTCTTCTTGTAGATTACCATGAAGAAATGTATTTTTCTCATCCAACTGATACAATGGCCAAGAGAAATTCGCTGCTCTTGCAAACATAATCCAAATAGAACTCAACTTAGCCACTGGAGAGAAAGACTCAATATTATCAATATCATGAGATTGCGCAAACCTATTTGCTACTAACCCTGCTTAATTATGTTAAATCAATCCATACAGATTATACTTTAAGGTGTACACCACTTCACAGCTAACTTTCTTCATACCATGTGGAAGTTCTGTCAATTCCCAAGTTCCATTTTTCTGTGACACTATAATTTCATCTATCATTTCTACTTTCAACATTGAATAAGACAGCATCAGTAACAGGTACAGTTATAGGTTCAAATGAGATACAAGAAACAAATGCACGATAAGCAGGAGACAAGGAATGATGAGAAACAAAACTTTGTATTGGGTGTCTTGTAACTCAAGAATAAGTTCCCTTACAAAGTGCAATAGGAAGATCAAGACTAGAATCACTAAGCCAATCAACAGTAAAGTTACCAGAAGGTTGAAAACCCGAAGAGGGAGCATCCGATAATGTTTAGACGGATGAAAATAATTGCCTCATCTTCTTCTTTCTATGTGAATAAACTTGCATGGGAGCTTTTCTTAAAGGCTTCCATGGTGTCATCTCACTATTTAAATCTTGTCTCTCTTGGGATGACAACACATATGAAACTGAACGACCAAACTAAATTAAAGGAATGTGAGCATAGCATAAACAACCAAAGTACCAAACACTTTTGATGGGATGGGAAAGAATTGTGCATCAACATAAAGTAATTGACTATGCCATTTTCCATTCAACACTTCTGAAGGTATACGATCAATGAGATAGCAAGTTGACAGTATTGCTTCAGCCTAAAAGGATTTAGGAACATTCATATCTAAGTATCTAACAAGAGAAAATGAGTCACTTTGAAAAAACGTCTCCTGTTTGCACTGTCCAACCCCATTCTATTTCGGAATATAGTCATGAGATGTTTGCAATTCAATCATCTACTAGATAGATTTGAAGCTTTTTGCCATGTATTCTCCTCCACTGTCAAAACTTTAATAGAACCACCAAATCTCGTTTTAATAAGTTTTGTGAAACACTTCAAAAAGCTATGCAGCAACATCTCATGATTTCATTAGATAAATCCAGGCGTAACTAGAATAAGCATTGAAAATGACACAAATATTGGTATCTAGATATAGAAGTGACAGGTTCATATCCGCAAACATCAGTACGTATTTAGTAATCAAACTACTAGGATAAAAAGTTCTGAGCCTCTTAGTAAATTGACATGTCTCACATTATAAATACCTTACATCTCCATTAATATTTAATATGGAAACAATGACCCCAAACTTGAAAATGAAACATGCCCAAGTCAGCCAATTCTTGGATGCCAGTTGACGCAAGATTGGAAGGCCTAGATTTAATGGATTCTTTGATTGATCAGGCCCTTGATTATTTGGATCTATTTGATCGATCAAATGGGCTTCTAGTCTATCACAATCAAGGCCCGATCAAGAAGAATGTGCAAATCTGGAAATTGGATAATCAAATGGATCGGAATTAAATTGTAAATGTTCTGAATAAAATGGGGAACATATCTGAATATCAATGACCCATTTGCATCAAACCATGATACCCATCCAGGCCAAAATAGGCTTGGCTAACCACAGATGTTGGATAGCACATAAGTTGTATTTAAGTCATCTGAACTGGGCCCAAAAGAGGCCCAGCCCAGCAAGAACAACCAGCAGCCTGGTTGCCTAGACGCATCAATCAGATGGGGATTATGTGGGTAGAAGCAAAGGGCCAGTAAATGGGGCCCCACAGGCCTTCATGTCCAATATGTCCAAAGTCAAGGAACCAAGGATTCTTTTGCCTAAATTACCCTTTGTACGAGCTGTTTCTTAGAGCATTTGGTCATGTAAAAGGATTTGTTAGGGACGTAAGATTACGATAAGCAAGTACCTAGATAATATCTTATCAAAGTTATCCGAGTCTTTTCTTTTAGTTGAAATTTATCTAATTCATATTTATTAGGATTCCTAAACTTAAGTCTTTCATTTAAATTTAATTTAGATCAATGGTTAGGATTGCATTAAAGGTTTAAGATATTAGGAGCTTATTTATATCCAGTGTAAGGAGTGATCAATTCAATTTTTGCATATTTTTGTAAAAGTTGAATCAAGTTACATATATTTGCAATTTCTTATTTCTTCTCCTTCAGTTGAGCATCTCCCATTATGGAGAAGATATCCCCAGTGGGCTCTCACAATCAACTCCAAGTGAATCTCTACTTTTCATCTCATTTTGCATTGGTTGACTATTGATTAAGAATTTTTGGGGTTGGGTTCACAAACAATCAGATTTGACTTCTCTTGAATGCGTCAACATTCCAATGCACAGTGCCCTTGTTTATTGATGATCAAAGCGCTGCTGGTGCTGACGTCAAATTCAAGATTCTGATTTCACCCCCTATAACTGAAAATCTAGAAATAATAATAATTACTCCTGCTTTGCAGTAATAAGTATTACTTCAACTGAAAAGCTCCAACACCAAGTAAGAAAAATAAATCTCTTTCTATTGTTTGTTTCTGTGAAAAACCAGAAAAAATGGAAAATTATAGAAAAAAAGGAACAAAGAAAAAAGGGGAAATTGAGAATAAAAATGAAGAAAGGAGTTGCCAGCCATCCAACATAGGGTTGGGAGACCAGAATCCTTATGTAAAATAAATAAAAAATAAAAAATAAACCTCAAAATTTAAGTATTTACAGAAAATCCCCTGCCTTTCCAGTATATATAAATATGTCCCTGGAAAACAAAAAATTACATAAAGCCCTTGAAACCGATTTTTGGCAACATGAAGCCTTCCTTCCCCTTCACATTCTTAGGGGTCAATTAGGATTAAGGTGAACGGTCCTTAAAAAAAGAAAGAGACAAGAAACAGAACCTGACACTGAAGGCCTCTCCACCATAAAGTTGATCGAGTTCAGAAGTCAGGGACAACAATTATAAGGTATTTCATTGGAGAAGTATCATCTGATCACCGAAAAGAATCAGTTAATTCCTTAAATCTTGATTGAATGTGTATACAGGCAGGCAGTTGTCACCTGATGCTTGGAGTTCCTATGTGAGAACAGAACCCCATGTAACGCCGTGGGGCGTACCCACTGCAAAAGCTAGCTATTGAAGTGGAGGCAACCATGGGTACTTAAGCTTAGGCTCTAGACTTGGATGTTTCTAGGGTGAGACTTGAGTCCCTCATATCCCGGGTGTTCTTCGGCAGGTGATGGGCACACCGGATTTCAACCAAATCTACAACCTTGGCCCAGGCTCGCCAAATCTCAGATACTCCCCCACCACCACTGGCCTTACCCACCGCAAAAGCTAGCTATTGAAGTGGAGGTAACCATAAGTACTCAAGCCAGACTTCGGAGTTGGATGTTTCTGATGTGGGACTTGTGGGGTTCCTTACGTCCTGGGTATTCTCTAGTAAGCGATGGTCGCACTAGATTTCAACCGGATTTTTCACCTTGGTCCAAGCCCGCCAAATCTCACACCCCATATTCTCACCATGCAATTTTAAGCAAAAGTAACCAAGATTTATAAAACATTTATTCTTGATGGAAGAAGATGAACTTCAAAGGCCTTAATCCTAGACTGCGTCTAACCTTCCAACAAAGAGGACTTTCAAAATAAAGAAAGAAAGAAAGAAAGAAAGAAAGTAAAGAACAGAAAAGCGAGAAAAAAAAGGAAAGAGTTAAACCCCACAAACCTAGATATTTCCTAGCATCTCCAACCCAATTTTTCAAGATTACCCACCCCAATAATAAACAGAGAAGAATCAACCATAAGAAATTACATTTTCTTTACTGGCAAGGATGCAAGCAAATCTTTCACAGATGAGGAAGGCACAACCGTCTGTTGCGCAGGCTTATGCATTGCACTTGCAAGTTTTGCTAGCATCTGCGAGCAACATCAATCACAAACTGAGCATCTACGAACAAACTTCACATATTATAAAAATAATATTAATGAGGTTAGCTACTGCATCATATGCTAACATGGAACTATGAAATTCAGATGATAAAACAATTTAGATTACTAAAACCCAGTTCAGAACTGTAATCATCAAGCGGAAACATTAATCATATTAATTGTAGAGGCAACAGTTCACATTACTGGTATCCTTCACAAAATCATTAAGTAGATACCTTGTTGTGAGCAATGCCTGCAGAACACGTAAACATAGTCTCTTTCAGGACATCCATCCGAAGCTCTGCGACAATAATGGCTCCACAAGCTAATAACTTATCTTGATGGTCAGCATCACTTCGACAGAGCCACTCCTTTACAGTTTTCTCCTTGTCACTTTGATCCTGTGCACCCATATACATTACTTTAAACAGAAAATTCATCAGCAAAAACATTTAGACTAAGATATAAAGATGCTAGAAACTATGGTGTTGGACACAGCATGATAACACCGGGAATTACAAAGAGCAGACTATTCGGATGCTTTTGGGTTATGTTTGAACTCCTAACAAATCCTATTTTATCACTTTCATTATGCTTGTTTTAACTGAAGCATTGGGAGTGATCAATGAGAAGAGAAAGCACTAGGGCATTTGGAATGAAACATCTGTCAAATACAGGTCGACCAAGCCCAAAGTGGAATTAACTCAAATCTGGGCCCAAAACAAAACTCAATCTGTAGATATGATCTAGTCAACATACACGTATATCGTTTCCTAGTATAAAGATATTCTTTGGTTATACTTAGATAGCAAATAATTGTGAGACAGAGATTCTAATATGTAGCCTTGATTAAGGCCTTTTGCTGTTATTTAATGAAAGGTCGATCCCTATAGGAAAGACACAAAAATTAACAGAGAAATGCAGATCTTTTATTTTGATATGGTATCGGAGCACGTCTAGTTTATCATCATGGGAAGTCTCTATGCCTAGTCTTTCTGTGTGTCAGAGAGGGGCTCTCGCTGATACAAGTCGTGGTATATTTCTTGAAGGCATGCTGTTTTGAAACAACTCTTGGGAGAATTTCAATTTGTATTATTGACAACAAATGAATCAAGGATTTGTCACATTGGAAGCAACGAGATCAGGATCTGTGTTGTTTTGGCAGAAATCAGACAATAAAACTGCTTCTATCACATTGTGCTCAAGAATGGCCCACTTGTGATCATAAAAAAATTTTTGGAGATCTCTACAGCAGTGGTCAACTACTTCACCTGGTAATTTTGGAACAAATTCTTGGATTGTGAATGGATCTTGATGAAACTTGTATTGCTGGAAAGAGAATTTGAATCTACTTCAACCTTTTGTATCTGATTATCAATCAGACCAAGTAGTGGGCCCCACACAGGATTGTTGTGGTCAAAATTCAGGTCGCCTACACCTGTTTTTTTTTTTTTTTTGGTGCAGTCCATCAGGGCACTGTACTTTGTTCTGTGTTTTTTGCACTATTTGGCATCTCTATATTCCACCTATTGTGGTTGTCTTCACTGTTTGGCATATCTTTAGGATTCCTGCCTTCATTTTTTCCAATTTAGAGATGGAGAAATTTGAGGTAAAATTGGTTCAATTCAATGGAAAAAATTACCCAACTTGGGCTTTTCAGTTTCAAGTTTCAACTATATCTTGAGGCCAAGGAATTATAGGGACATATATGCAGTACTGTTCCAAAACCATTAGTAGATGAAAAATTAATTTCTGCATGGAACACTAAGGATGCTAAAATTAAAAGATGGATTCTTGGATCTATTGCACAATATCTCATTCTAAACCTCAAACCCTATAACACTTCAAAGGGAATGTGGGAGTACTTACAAATGGTCTATCATTGCAATAATTCTGCTCACCAATTTCAGCTGGAATGTGAAATTGCAGAATATATACAAGGAAACTTGTCCATTCAAGATTACTACTTTGGGTTCCAAAATCTGTGGACTAAATATGATAGCATCAAATATGCAACCGTCCCTGCAACTGTTCTTGCCACAATTCAAGAACTTCAGGCATCCAGTCAGAGACATCAATTCTTGATGAAATTGCGCCCTGAATATGAGACTCTCACATCTACTTTAATGGGTCGACTGCCATTACCATCCTTAGACATCTATCTTAATGAGCTTCTTCGTGAAGAACGTCTTTTGACGAAGACTCACTTAGTTAAATGGTAAACGGAAGCCCGAAACCTACACTGCGGCATACTCTGCTAGAGAAACCTCACAACAACATCCACATTGGTCTCAAAAGTCCTCTCAGTCTTCACAGCCGACTCAGACTCAAGATATGCGTAAGGTGCAGTGCTACAATTGCAAAAAGTTCGGCCACATTGCAACTCAATGCAATTAGAAATTCTACAATTATTGCAAATTTAAGGGGCATATCATTACTGAATGTCATCGACGTCCCCAATCTGAATCTTCTCATGCATATTGCGACACAACGGAATCTTTTGCAACTACTACTACTTCTGCTACTGATGCTACTTCCACATCTATGACAACACAGACTAGTTCCTCTACTCTCACCCCTAAATTAGTGCAACAAATGATTGCCAACGCTTTATCTGCTTTTAACATCTCAAGTAACACTAAACCTTCCTCTCTTTGGTTTCTTGATTCTGGGGCATCCAATCATATGACATCATCAAGTACCCATCTCTCAAATTTGAAAAAATATACGGGAAACCATCAAATCCAAACAGCTAATGGAGGAAACATACCTATTACTGCTATTGGAGATATTCCTAATTCTAGTTATGTTTATCTCAGCCCAAGTTTAACTTCTAATTTGCTTCCAATTGGGCAACTTATTGACAACAATTATAAAATCTCATTTGCTTCTTCTGGGTATGTTGTGCAAGACCAGATGTCGGGCGGGGGGGGGGGGCCTAAATGTGGAAGCTTATTTCCTTTTGATCTATATACATCACTTCGGAATAGAAGTGCAAATGGTTTGTTTTGTTTTTCTGCTCAAAATAATTTTCAAGTGTGGCATAGTAAGCTTGGACATCCAAATTCTAACACTCTATCTCTCATGTTTAAGACAGGGTTACACAATGGGTTCTTTTAGGAATGTTTCTTTTGATTGTGCTACTTGTAAGATGGGAGAGAGCAAGACTCTTCCTTTTTCTGCCTCTACTTCATTTAGTACTCAATGTTTTGATTTGGTTCATAGTGATGTATGGGGAATTGCTCCCTATTTGTCTCATGAGCATTATAAATATGGTGTGATCTTTATTGATGATTACAGGATTACAGTTGATTTACATGGATCTATTTCTTGCATTCTAAAGCTGATGTTTTCAATATTTTTAAGATCTTCTTAGCCTATGTTGAGAATCAATTTTCCACATGTATAAAAACATTACATTCTGACTCGGGGGGGGGGGGGGGGGGGGGGGGGGGGGTGGGTGGGGGGGGAATATATTTTATTAGAGTTTCAAACTTTCTTATAACAAAAAGGAATCACTGCTCAAAAAAATTGTCCATATACCCCCCAACAGAATGGAGTAGCTGAGAGGAAAAATAACATCTCCTTGATATAACTAGATCTCATCTGACTGAGTCCTCCATCCCTACTCGATTTTGGACAGAAGCTCTCTCAACGGCTATCTTATAAATCGATTGCCTTCCTCCTCTAATCAAAATAAGACCCCTTTTTTCCGAGTATTCAAACACACACCATCTTATGACAATCTTGACGTTTTTGGCTTCGTGTGTTTTGTCCACCTACCACCTACTGAGCATACAAAACTCACCGCGCAATTAGCAAAATGGGCATTTCTTGGATATGCTAATCACCAAAAAGGCTATGATCCTCATGTTCGCCGCATTTGTATTTCTCGAAATGTTGTTTTTTTTTTTAAATCAATATTTTTTCCAAAAATTTCTTCATCCATCGGATTCATCTTCTTTTATGTCCTTCCCTGGTTTCTCGAATTCATCATCTTCTGTGTTCTTACCTGGTTTCTCCGACGCCACACCATTTTTTAAATTTAATCCTAATTTTGTGTATCATAGATGACATGATAACCAGTCTATAGGTGGTCCCCCTTCCGATCCACATACGGCATTTGGTCCCGCTAAAGATCCTCCCTTGTGGCTTTCACGGCGTATTTCCGTCCCTCCAGACTGCTATGTCTTCACCCACACTTCCTTAATGGCCACCATGCCCTCTACCCATATCCCCAACTAAGACTCTCAGGCTGTGTTGCATGAATGTTGGAACAAGGCTATGCAGGAAGAATTGAATGCTCTTGCACAAAATCATACTTGGGATGTGGTTCCGTGTCCTCTCGTAGTAAAGCCTATTGGATGCAAGTGGATCTACTCAATCAAACTTAAATCAAATGGCACTTTGGACCGGTAAAAGGCCCGTCTCATGGCTCTCGGCAACAGACAAGAATTTGGCATCAACTATGATGAGACTTTTGCTCCTGTCGCCAAAATGACAACTGTTAGAACTATTCTTGTTGTTGCTACTTCTCAGTCTTGGCCTCTCTACCAAATGGATGTCAAAAATGCTTTTCTTCACTACAATCTCAAAGAAGATGTCTACATGCGGCTACCATAGGGAATTTTCGCCACAGCAAAAGGCAGTGTTGCTAAATTGCGTCGTTTTCTTTATGGACTCAAACAGGCACCTCGAGCATGGTTTGAAAATTTTCAAAATGCACTTCTACTTTTGGATTTTCATCCCAGCCCTCATGATCCCTCCATGTTTCTTCATCGTACTTCCATCGGGATCACTATACTTCTGATCTATGTTGATGATATCATTATCACAAGGACAAATGCAGCTATGATTCAGCAACTTCAAGCTTCTCTTCATGCTTCTTTTCACATGAAAGATCTTGGTCCTTTTAACATATTTTTTGGTTCTTGAAGTTCATCAATCCGCTAAGGGCATAGTCCTCAATCAACATAAATATGCCCTTGATCTCATTGACATGGCCGGTCTTCAAAACTCCGCTCCTGTTGACACACAAGTCGAGGTGAATGTCAAATTATATGAGGATGCCAGTGATCCTCTTCCTGACCCTACTTTACATCGTCGTTTGATTGGCACTTTGATTTATTTGACAATCACTTGTCCTGATATCTCCTATGCCATCAACTTAGTCAGCCAGTACATGACTGATCCTCGACATCTTCATTTGGTAGCTGTCCAACGTAACATTCACTATCTTCTTCATACATCGTCTCGAGGATTATTCTTTCCAGCCAGCAACTCCCTTGCTCTTACCGCATATGCAGATGCCAATTGGGCCACTTGTCTAGATACCCGGCTCTCCACCACCAAGTGGCGTTTGTATCTTGGTGATAGCTTGATCTTTTGGAAATATAAGAAGCAAGATAAGGTTTCCAAATCATCGACCGAAGCTGAGTATCATGCGATGTCTGCCACATGCTCTAAATACTTTGGCTTCGCGGTTCACTTTTAAACATTGGATTCCCTTCAACAAGTCCAACACCCCTACACGCGGATAATACAAGTGCCATTCTCATTACTGCTAATCCTATTTTCCATGAGCGCATTAAGCACATCAAGGTTGACTGTCATTTTATTCGTGATGAATATGAGCGTGATGTTATCAACCTTCATAATATTTCTACTGATCTTCAAATTGCTGAAATTTTCACCAAAGGACTTTGACAACCTCGTCATCAGTTCTTAGTTAGCAAATTGATGCTCATTGACTCACCAGCATCAATTTAAAGGGGGTGTCAAATACAAGTTGACCAAAGCCAACGTGGAATTAACTCAGATCTAGGCCCAAAACTAAACTCAATCTGTAGATATGATTTAGTCAACATACATGTATATAGTTTCCTAGTATAAAGAAATTCTTTGGTTATACTTAGATAGTAAATAATTGTGGGGAGACAAAGATTCTAATATGTAGCCTTGATTAGAGCATTTTGCTATTATTTAATGAAATGTCGATCCCTAGAGGAAAGACGCAAAAATTAACAAAGAAATTCAGATATTGTTTATTTTGATAACATCCACCCTCACCGTGATATGTAGATCATGCATATGGACAGTGAACGAGAGCTTAATAAAAGTCAACTAACAATCATTTATATTCTAAAGATATCCTTCAAGTTACCAAACAGGATAATTTAAATGTGCTCCTGGTATTGTGCACAACTAGAGTAATCATGGAAAGCACTGTACAACATATCAAATATTGTTTATTGGTATTGCCAATAATTCTAACTCTTCATCCATGGAATTTTTTTTTTTTTCTTCACTTTTTCCCCCTAACAGCTGTGAGCCACTGTGTTGTGTATGGGAATAAGAAGCATCAAAGTGGAGGATCTAGGTCACCCTGTGCCACATGGATCTAGGATTGAGGAGGCATCAAAAGAGGTATGTTCAAGTGGAACTTTCAATCTTGTCATTGGTAGATCATCCCAAACAAAATATGATTAGGATTTTAAGAAAAATTGGACAAGACAACAAAAACAAGATGGAGGATGAAGATTTTATTCGTCTTGATAATAGAATTCTTTTCAGGCAACACAACATTTTGGGACATGTAGAAACACTTGATGAAATATCCTAGCAAATAAATCCCCTTGACCACAAGCATACCTTACAAACATGAATCTAGTTAGCTGCATTAGAGGTTTGCCTCTTTTTTAAGGTAGGTGAACAATATAGATGCATCCAATGGTCTAAAGGGGATCATAATTTAGATGCTTCTGATAAAGACAACAAACGGAGATTCATACCCTAATTTGGAAGATATTCTATGATTGATTAGATGAATGGTGGTACTAACAGCCTCTCCCTAGGATGTCATGTAGACCCATTTTGCCTCAAGTCCAACAAGCCCATCAGCAAGCTTAGACCCAGCAAGACTGTAACAACCCAAGAATCTGGAGTTCTTCAAATTCTCAAGGCGTACTCAAATTTATAATTGCATAACATAAATCAAATTCCAATGAGCAAAACGGTCCAAAACATTCATATTCAATTTGTACTTAAATCATTAAATGTATTAGAAGTCATAATTAAAAAAAAAACTATTGAGTAAATGAAAAGTCTCAATTAAGTAGAGAAAATATCTAAATGTTGGGTTAATCCCATCTATGAACTAATCATTGTTCCTCGCAATCTGGATCAGCCATGTATGCCAAAATCCACCGGCTAATTTCCGTCATTCCCCGCAACCTCTACAAATGCATTACCTGAAGTGGGGCGAACCACTAGTCAATAACACTAGTGAGCAGAATTCCAACACAAGTGACACTAATGTATAACATTTTTCAATCACTTATATATAATATTAAATAATGGTATTGAGACACTATCTTAATCAGTTCTTTCTTAGGTATCTTTCGACCGCAAACAACAAATGGTTTTGATATCCCACACAGGTGTATCTAAGTTTCTGTCAACAACATGGCTTGTCATCCACCATGATTGTTGAGCCTATTCCGATACTCCCACATAGGAGTATCTACATTTCTATCAACAAAATGGCTAATCCTACCACCATAATTATTGAACATACTTCCCTCAACCAACATCCACAAGAAAAGTTCTATACTCATTGCTAGCGATTTGTGTTATTCTATTTCAAACATCAATTTCAAATTCAACTTCAATAAGCTCATTAAAGATTCATCTCCATCATAATTGGTAATATCATCTTACTCTTTTCCTTGGCCAATATCACATCACACTGGTTAGTCCTCGCCCCACTCCAAATCGGAATTGGTATCAGGTTGTAGCATTGCCCATATCTTATTGAGGAAACTAATTATTCGTCATAAAATTAACTGCAAGAATCAGGTCATAAATTCATATGGGATCATATTCCATTATATTTGAATATCCAGTAAAGAGGTTCCATATTAATTTACACCATTTTCAAGGTTACATAATGTATGTGGTTATTTCAATTGAAAAGAATCGAAACTAATATTTGGTAAGGAAAGGGGCTCACTTATGGCCCACAGGAGCACCTGGATATTGGTCCCACTAGTTAGGTATTTAGATAATGTTGGGCTCATATCATATCATGCTGTATATACATCATAAGGTCTTAGTGGGGTTCTTAAAATATAACTAAAACAACAAGGGCCAATTTGTAAAATTGCATAACCTTATATGTACACGTAGAAGTCGAAGAACCCATAAGGTTCTTCTATCAGGGAATGGGTCTCGCCAGGCTTGACTTGGGATAATGATAGCGTGGGACCTAATGGTCCAAATCACATGGGACCACCATCCTTGGAGTCGCCTAGGGTCCACTTTAAGATGTGGGGACTTGATCATTCATCAGGTGGGCCACAAGGGTCCACAATTCATATCGACCAATACCCCTAAAACTAGTCAGGTTCAGCCCTTCTCTGCTATTCTAATGTGTACGTACCTTAACAAAGCTCATTCATCTTGGTGATCAAATCGAAGGTTGAGAGGTATGCTAGGTACAAAAAATTGATTTCTATCAAAGAAATTGGGGTTTTTGAAGATCTCTTCCAACAATATAGGTTCATCAGAAGACTTCAATTTCATATATAGGTTTAGATGGTTTGATTTCCAACCTAAAACAAGACCAAAGGGGATCGATCATGAGTCCCACTCCATATTATCAGATCTGATTAATGATTTGATGATCTCCCTAGGCTCCAAAATCAAATCCGACTCATACAATATACCAACGGTCACTGTAGCAGGAATATATGATGGCAACAGTTCATCAAATGATCAGGTACTCCTAATTGTCTACCCAATTCAGATATTACAACATTAAATTTAGAAGTTCTAGTCACCTGGCATAGAAATTGGTTGCTCAAGCAGTGATTAGTCTCACATCAAACATCTACTATGCGTCCCGCTGTTGATCTTCCTCGCCCCCTTCGCAATCCCTCTCTTCTTCCACAAATTCCACAACTCAAATTAGACTATTCTCTCTCTCTCTCTCTCTCTCTCTCTCTCTCTCTCTCTCTTGGTTCTAGAAGTTGGTGAAGCAAAAGGGAGAGACCAGTCCCCTATTTATGCTTGTGTTTGGCCTTTTATGCTCTTGAAGTTCTAATATGATACTACACATACTTGTTCTACTAGGATACTGCACATACTTGTTCTACTAGGATACTACACATACTTGTTCTATTTGAGTTAAACACCAAGAGAGAGTCCTGATTGGAACTCATTGAACACTCAAATCTTCCCAGTCTAACCCTAAGTATGACTTGGACGAGTATGGCCCACTTTTTATAGGTTGGCCCATCAAATGTAAGTCAGGTGATTACAAAGACCAACAATAGAAACCAAACAAAGTCCCTTTATTCTCTCCTCGTTGTAACAAATGCTATCTTCATGTACATCTACCTTGCAAACCTACTTATATAATGCAATAGAGAAATATCTGATCTGATCAAGTCCAAACTCTATCACATCATGGAACTATAAAAATGTCAAAAGAAAACAAGAATGTTTGGGACATATATATATATATATACTCTCTCTGAGTCTTCACAAAAGGCTTTTACACAAGTGGAAATTGAGTTTTAACCATAGTAAATAGTTGCATGATAGCAGCATAAATTTTACAAATGGAATGCAAGAAACAAACCATAACATATTTGTTTGCAATCACCAATAAAGGCAACACAACAAACTTAAATTGAGCATGCGCTATAACTGCTGCAGTGAACCGTCGATACAAATCAAATAGAAACAAGCAGCAGTAGAATCACAATGTAAAGGAAACAACAATACTTTTACCCAAACAACATCCTACAAAATAAAATTTAACGTGATTGAGGTAAATGAGATTTATTCTAAGAAAACAAGAGTTCAACATAACCAATAGCTTGTCTATGTTGGGATGGTAATGCAGCCTGAGTTCAAATCTGGATTCTCTGGCAATTCCCAAGTTCCAAAAGTCAAATCAGCAGCAAAGAGAGAAGAAACTAAATACAATAGTAAAGGATGAATCTGTAGTAGAACTTTAAATCGATGAAAAGCCTGAAGAATGGGGTCACACAATTATTGCAATTGCTCAGGATACCCTAGCTTCTAGGATTTATTTCTTAGTTCAAGATCCCTTTCATTTACTGGAATAAAAGAATAAGTAGATCTGTTCCACCCACAATGGGAATGAGCTAGGGTTATGAACTTATAATCATGGAATCAACTTACTCATCAGCTTATAAGTTCACTCCACACCAGACCAAACCAAAATAGGGTTATGTGCATTCTCATTATGAGAAGGGGTCATTCAATGTACGTAAATAGAGACTATATTCACATATGGATCCCTGCATCTTTACATTCCATTTAGGACTAGGATTAGGCACAATCGGACCTGCATTTTACAAATTTATCATTATTTGGGTACCATATTAACTTCTTTGGGCTACAATTGAATCAAGATGTAGGTTTGATTTTACAGCTTTTCACGTGTATGAGGTATCCTACAGATAATGCAAACCAAAGCAATTTGATGTCCAACTCAGGCCTAATGACATGACCAATCTATAGAAATACTCCAAAACTTCACCTTTATGGTATGCATGATTTAAATCAAAAAACTGAAGTAGACAAAAGATTTAGTTAAAATTGTAAAAAGGGTTGGAGGTCCTATTTAGTTTATATTGTTCCATGCTTAGGAAAGGATTGGTTATTGGTAAAAAAAAATTCCATAGAGAAACTAATGCTAAAAAGTTTTAAAAAATTTTGACTAAGTCATAATATAGTTGGCCGAGTCTAGTCATTGCGCGGACTCGGCTGACTCCAGGTACTATGCAGACTCAGCCAACTCACCCAAGTCTCATGATTCGAATCCAAGTCCCATAGGACCCAACTCATTTAAGGCTGAGTTTGAGTCAACTTGGACATGACCGATTTTTTAATTCATGATCCCAATCACTTAAAAAGGCTTCTGATGATAGTTAAGATGTAACTTTACTTCTGAATTAGAAGATTATACTGAGATTGAAGCAGAAAAAGGAAGAAAATATTGAATCACAACCCTGCTGAACCCAGCAGAAGAGCAGTGGACCCAGTCGAACACCACTCTTCTAGATTTTACTCAAAAATCATTAAAGAAATCCAATTCCCTGATATTATCTATCCTTTACTCCTTGATTAAGAAGAATCAATTAACAATTGATGAAGTAAAGTATAAAATATCAAATACGAATTGAACCTGTTTTGTGTTTGCCAAATACAATCAAATAACACCTTTGTTTGACTCCACTTTGATTCTTCAAGAACAACTTTTTCTTTAGATCTGAATGATTACCACATTCATCTATACGTCTTCTACCGGTAGTGAGACGACAATACCAAGTTAAAACTCTAAGATTTATAGTTTGGGTGAGGCTGAGAAACCCTATTGCCCAGAGTTGGGATTTGGGTATGGCCGTATGGGGGATGGATGAAGCACCTTGCCCTTGGGTTGGCAACAAGCTACCGGAAGTGGGCACATCAATTGGCGGCCGGGGTGTAGTTGGGTGAGGCTGCTGGTTGCGGAGCCATAGGTCTACAAGAGTCTCCATAAGCTTAGTGAAGACTGGCCCTTGAGTGGAATTTTGGGTTTTATACAAGTAGATATGAAAACCCAAGAATAGAAGAAACGAGAAGATAAGGAGAAGGAAGAGGAATTTGAGGAAAGAAAGGAATGGTCATACCCAGGGGGTCAACCTCTTCTAGATATAATTTTCTCATAGTTTTTGAACTACAAAATACACCTGTAAATTCTTACAATTAAATAAAGGTCCCTAAAACTTACTTTATAACAAATAAGTCCCAAACTCATAACATATACGTCCTCAAAACCATAAATTCTTATATTGAAAATTTTTTACATGATTGATTGTTCCAGCCATGACATATTAATTTGGTTAACCTAAGTTACAGTAATTGTTTTCAAAGGGAAAAACCTAATTTATAACTGCATGCTTAGATTTTTTTTCTTTCTTTTTTTCATCCAATTTTGTAAGGATAACTCGGAACCCACAGGCCAGGCAAATGAAAACAGGTGTCCTCTCCCTTGAAGATGACAACTAACAGCTTCCGCATATATAAAGTGAAAAAGGGAAGTATAATGTGTAACCTCAGTAAGGCCCAATATATGTGATTTGAGGGCCTCTTCATCTAGTACTTCCAAGATCTCTGGAGGCTTTTCAGATAGCATTGATTCAGCTGCATCAGTAAGATCCAGGTAAACTTCATCAATAGATGCCCGCTCACACCGTCCCTTCCTCGAAAGGATGGAGACTACCTGTAAGTTTGATGAAGTCCAGCACAAACTCAACCATAAAATTGAATGAATAATTTTTTTCTCCACATTCTGAGAGGAAAAAACATATAACACAGATAAGAAAGTCACTATGCTTTTCTTTTATGCCCAGCATACCTCAGAACCAGCATTACGGTATATATTTAAGTCAGCTTTACCACGTGCAACTGGAACTTGAATCAACTGGATATTTGGACAGACTTTTTTGGCATCATCCCCTCGCATCGAACTGAAACACACGCATCAGCTATTCGGTTCTCCTCTCCCAACTTAATAAGCACAAAAAGGAATTATGTAACCTCGCAGCATTAGTGTACAATGTTGTTGTGAGCCAATTATATGCACATGGGGCCCATGACTTGGTGGTGGGCCCAACCTTGGATAGGGTGTTCCCAAAAACTACACTAGATTATTAGTTCAAGCACACTCTCTCTCTCTCTCTCTCTCTCTCTCTAAAGTGTCTTCAGGTAATGGTTGGATTGCTAAAAACCTCCAACCAAGAAAATTTCAGGGCATCACCTATCCAAGAGAAAAGCCCATCATATTTACCATCTATATCACAGAAAATAGAGCCACACTTGCTGGTATGGTGCATCACAACAGAATAAATGATCTTATGCATCAGGACACTATAATTCCTTGTGAAAGAGTACATGTAATATTCTACCAACCGCTTCACACCAAACTTGCGAGCTTCATAGCTAACAGCAATTAGGCCACCACCCTTCCAGGAATTATACTGTACAACAGCAGAAGGTAGACCCCTTAATTCTGGCCGTTTCCTTTGTTCCACTACAACAGTAAAGCAAAAGTTTTAGGCCAAAAATCAGGCTGGTAACTGTCACACAACAATCTTTCAGAGCCCATTTCCACAGACCCATGCATCAAGCATGCAAGTGTGGCATGCATGCACTAACAGACCATGCATTAGTTCAACCTGCCATTTACATCACACATCCAAAGATTAGCTATTGCTTCCATCAGGCAGGCCAGGGCCCACATGTACATTGGCCGTGGACCACTGGCTTCCATGATCCATCTGTTTTGTACGCAGTGGAACAACTGTCTGTGAGTAAAAAATGCAGCCTTACTTTGGAGACTAAGGTAGATGCATGTTGGGGCCCAAGTTAAGGATGAACTGGATCATGCTACTATATGCCACCTAGGCATGTGCATGCATGTATGCATACCAGATTTTCACACATTTGAAGGTCCACACATATGTTGAAGTAATCCAGCATACAACCCCATGAACAGTTTTGATAAATAATAGTTCTAGTATAGTAGAACCGCCAATCTTGAGGTATTAAAAGATCATCATCATCATCATCATCATCAAAACCTTATCCCAACCATGTTAGGGTCGGCTACATAAATTCTATTTCTCCATTGAGGTATTAAAAGATAACCAAAAAAAAAAAAAAAATACTCATTATTACCAAATGGATAACAAGATGCAACTGTGCTTTACCATGTTTAGCATTATATTATGAAGGAAGTTCATAAGCAAAAGTAAAAATGGCACAAAGCCTACAATTCTACCAACAAAAATGAGTCAAATTTCCACATTTCTAAATCCACTGATTCGGATTCAGATAATGCCAAGATTTGTCCTTAGTACTGGGGAGATTACATCGCATGTAAAAACAAGGGATGCTCGTGGGTCAGCCAAACAAGCCCATGCAGGGTCAGCCAGATGCACACTGTTCATAAACTTCATATCACGCCATCTGCTGAATATCCAGCACAAATTTCACTCATTTGTATTGATGAGTGTGTAAAAGAAAAAGGGCCATGTTTGTGTACAACAAGGATTCCTTGGTGGCGTGAATAAGTGTTAGGTTTTCCTCTCTGGCCACCTTTTTGTGGTTTGCACGGCGCTTTTCCATGCAAAAAGAGGAAAAATATAACTATTTCCCCTCGAGTCCATGGAAAACCATTTCCTATGAGTGTTACAAGTGAAACCAGAAATCCATAGAGTATAAAACTCCCGAATTAGACAAACATGCCCAAAAGGATTTATTTCAATAACTAACCTCTAGTCCTAGTCCTAGTCCTAGTCCTAGCCCGCCCCCAAAGCTAAATCCCAAAGCAAACTAAATTGCAAATAGAATCGGCTGAGGAGGTTTATGGGTCATCAAGAAGTATCACTGATTTTTAGGACCATGAATGAAAAAACGAAAATGAAATCCAAGAAAAGAAGATTAAGATAGAAGATTTCAGAGAAGATACAACAATTATACGACCTTGGACGTAGAAGCAATCCATGTCGACGTGAGCAATAACTCGAGCATCTTGAGGCTCCGGTCGAGCGATTGGCATCTCTCTCTCTCTCTCTCTCTCTCTCTCTCTCTCTCTCTCTCTCTCACTTCTTTTCCCACCCCTCTTCCTTCTTCCCTCCAAAAAGAAAAGAGCCTGATTAAATAAAAACAGGGAGGCTGAGAGAGGATTTCAACGGGTAGGGCTGGCTAACACAAGGCCTGTTACAATTGAAACTCTTAAAACATTTTTAGAAATATCTTTGAGGAGTATTTTAGGAGTTCAGATAATAAATCTAATTCAAAGAATGAATTTGAACAAGTAATATGCCACCATGTGATGATGGTGAAGATCCTAGAGAACAAGAAAAATAATAGTTAAGGAAAAACTGAATTAGATTATTTCGTCGGAAGACCCTAGAGAACAATCTACAATATTATATATATAATATATTAAATTAGGTGGAAAAGAAATTCAATGAAGTATTCAATTCTACCAAATATGGCTCATGATATTGTAGTTATCCATATTGCCATTGTTGCTTATGAGTCTGCATTTAACATTGGAAGATGGATAGTTAGCCCACACAGGACTTCTGTAAAATCCAAGATAATAATAGGCTTTATACTTTGTGCACATGATTAGTTATGTGCCAAGAAACATAGTGATAATGAGTATGGTTGATAAGTCCTTAAAAATATATTATTTTATATTCATTTTTTGGAATTTTAAGGACTTATTCATTAGAAATCTCTTCATTTAATTAAAAATCATGGCATTATGAATTTGAGCATCATTGTTGTGTTCATGCAAAAATTACTTAAAAATCACAATTTGTCCATAAAATCATAAAATTTTCCATCATTGGATTTTCATTTTTTGAATAGATTTTCAAATCCATATTTTTTTCATGAAATGATATAATTTCTTATCATCAATGGTTAATTTAAGTCAAACATGAATAATGATGTGGTTTAAGATTATCATTTAATGTGAATTGGGCCTACATTAGTGCATTTATGACTTTTAGTCAAAGTTATTATTTTAATAAAAAGTCATTTTTGGGTATAGGTAAATTGAAGGAAATGGACCCACATTGAAGATTTGAAATCGAAAATAAAATGCAAAAAAAGAAATAAAGAAGAAAATGAGCATGATGAGGACCCCACACGCATGTGCACACGTGCATACAACCTTGGAGGTCAAAGGAAGGTCCCACTCTTCAATTGTTGCCGGAATCTAAATTTGGATTTTAAGAATTCAAATTGGAATGAATAAAGGAAAGCCATGGTAGAGAAAATTCAAGAAAAAGAAATGTAAAAAAAGAAGAGATTAAAAATGGAAAGTCAATCCAGTTTTTTCTTTTCTTTTTTTTACAACATGAATTAAAATAGTCATACCTCTCAAACCGAGCATCGGATTAGGCCAATCTAGGTACCACTGAAAATCTCTTTTTGAGTAGATATTCGTAGAACCTAAGATTACACCAATTAAAGATAAAATGATAAAGTTATGGCATTGGGAAATTGGCTATGTATTTTTAGGCGAGATTACATAAAATTGGAGTTTTGTTTTGTTTATGATGCACATCTATTTGTGGGGTCCACTCAATTTTGAGTGAAGAAACTTGAAGTTCAAGTTGGGTCCTACCATGTACAATAACTTTGCATCAAAGGTGGGTTCATGCCATGAAGATTTGCACAAAATCTAATTTTGGAAAGTAGGTATAGAGAGAAATTTGCACAAGAAAAACAACCAAGAATCTTTTCACTTCCTATATATCTGCTAACTTAGGGCAAAGGAAAGAAATATTTCCAATTTGAAGAATTTGCTAACTACAAAAGAGGGAACAAATAAAACAATGAGAAGACCAAAAAGTAATAAAAAGCCATGCCAAGGGAGAGATGCACATCCATGCTCCCATGTTTTTCTTTCCACCCTCCATACACCACACCACCACCCAACTTTATAGCTCCCATGTTTTTCTTTCCACTCTCCATACACCACACCACCACCCAACTCCGTACAGTCCTAGCCTCTCTTCATCTCTACTCCATATTCTTCACCTCTCTTCTCCTTAGTGCAAGTTGGTCAAGATTTCAAGAGATAATGTACTTCTCGATGCAGATGCTCCCTTGACTTGGTATTCCATGTATCTAGAGTAGAAGTGAGTTTATTTGGATTTTGTTTTTCTATTTTCTTGTTCATGATTCTTAGTGTTGTGCAAAGGATTAAACAAGGATTTGTGAGTCATAATAATTTATTTTATTAGATCAATACAATGTGTTTATGTGGGGTAACAGATCATAATTGGCACTATAGTTCTAATTTGTCCTTTGACCCTAGGCATGGAGTTTGGAAGTGGAAATTGCAATTCTAAAGCCCATATTTCTTTCTTTTATCTTTTGAATTTTTCTTTTTTTATTTCATTTTATTACATTGGTGGTTTGATGCTTTTATTTGTGGTTGCAGTTTTTAGTTTAGATTGTTTTTTAGATTAGGATTGTTAGATTAGGTTTTAAATCTGATTTTTAATTTTAATTTCATATATTGATGTTTAATTTTAATTTAATTTTTAATTTAGTATGACATTATTTGTATAAATTTTCCTAAGATAGTGCTAGTTTTTAAATAGGACAAGTTTGTATGACTCATAGCTCCTTCATGTGGATTTGATCCTGACTCACCAGGTAAAACTAAAATTAAAGCCTTGCACTTGGGGATTTTGATCAAATTTTTGGCACCGTTACTAAGGGATTTTCATCACAAGAGGTAATTTTCCAGCTTTTCTTTTTATTGCTTTATGGGCATGGAATCATTTTGTTGGCATCATTTTAGATTTAGGTGATGCTTGCATGGAATGTTTAGATCAACCTTAAACCATTAAAAAGGAAATTTTCATCTTTGATTTTTTCTAAATTTTGGATTAATTCAGATCTAAAAAATATATTTTTTTAAATTTTTGCAAAAATCTCGTCTATTTGTGGAAGTTGCCTTGTTAACTAGTCTTATTGTTAACTAGTTTAGATTGTTTCTTTTCAATTCTTTTTGCTGGTTATTAGGACTTGTTTAATTTAGTTTATTTTCTGTTATTTAATGACTTTTAGGTTAAAGAAGTTTTCAAAAAAATTCTGAAGCTTTCTTTAAAAAGGCGAGTTCAAAACCTTTCCAAGTTCGGCTTTTTTTTTTTTTTTGCTAAGAAACTTGCCAAATCTGAAAGTTTCAGAACTTTAATTGGAACTTATCTTTTCAATTAGTTTTAGATTTGGAAATTTTTTTTCTTAAGACTTTGCTTAGTAACAAAAATTAAAAAATAAAATAAAAAATAAAATTTGGACAGCCCAACCCGCCCTCTTGATTTAATCTTTGTATGTATAAGAAACTCAAATTCACGAGGTTAAGTGAAATCGACAATCAATCTAGATCTCTTAATCCTCCTAGTAGTTCAAAAACAATAGTGGATGCCCATAGTGGTCATGGCAATAATGACCAATTAATATATCCCAGTGGCAATGGAGATGGACTTAGGAATGAAAATGGAAATGTGCTCAAATCCAATTTTAATGAGGTGAACCAACCACTTAGGAGTTTACATGATTACCTCCATCCGACACGTCAAGCCACGCCTTCGTGTATGGTCATACCTGAGGGTCCGGGGTCAATTTGATATTAAGCCGGTTGTCATCTAATTTCTTCCTAAATTCCATGAACTCAAAACGGAAAGTACATACTCGCCCGTAAAAGGAATTTGAAGAAATGTGTGCAACACTTCACTTTAACAATGTAAGAGAAGGCATTATAGAATTTTGATTATTCCTATTCTCCCTCAAAGATAAGGCAAAAGCATGGTTTCACTCCTTACAACCCAATTCAATTGTTCTATAGGTTGACATGGTCCGCGAGTTTTTGAAAAAATTCTGCCCACCTCATAAGACCAACATTTAAAGAAAGCTCATGATGAATTTCAAACAAAAAGAAAAAGAGTCCTACTATAGGTGTTAGGAATGTTTTAATGAACTTCTCTTTGTATGTCTACATCATGGGTTTGAACAACATTACACAATTGGCCACTTTTATCATGGATTAAGTGTGCAATGGGGAGTTTATGGCCAAAAATCCAAATGAGGCATGGACATAGTTTCAATTTTTGGCGGATAGTGCTCAAAATTAGGACACATATGAAGGTAGGCAATGGAATCAAGTCAAAGGAGGAAGGTTATATTTACTCAAAGAGGATGATGGTATTCAAGCTAAAATTGCCTATCTGACAAAGAGAAGTTGAGTCATTGAAATTTGTGAAGAACAAGAAGCCTACAATTGTTTGTTGCATTTGCACTTGCGATACCCACACATCTGCGGGGTGCCCCACATTTCGTGCATTTCAAGAGGTATTTCAAGAGCAAGCAAATGTCACAAATACAACCAGCAGTTCAACAACTCTATGAGTAACACATACAACACACACAACCGGCAGCTCAATAACTCTCTAGGTAACACATACAACTCTTATTGGAGGAATCACTCCAACTTTAGTTGGAGGAATGGGCCCAATATTACTCAGCAAAATTCCAGCCAAAGGTAACTAATATGGTGGTACTTCGGGATAATTTAATCAAAATGCACAACAAATGCCACCACTTGTTATCCAGAATCAGACTCAGCCTCTAGGAGAAATGCTGGCTAAATTTCTTTTAGCTAAAAAATAGGAAATGCAAGAATTCAAGAATGAAATTAGAAATTATGTACAATATCAAAATAAGGGGGTTTTTCCTGCCCAACCATAACCAAATCCAAAAGGACAATATAAAGTCAATCATGCTAGACCTTCAAACCCTAAGGAGCATGTTCAAGCTGCTACCAGTCTATGAAGTGGTCAAGAGATTAAAAACCCTGATCTGGAAAAGATTAACAACCTACCTCCTCAGATCAGAAAGTAAAGCTAGAAAAAGAAAAAAGAAATCTTGCAATTCCTGTAAAAGAGAAAACACCAGTTCCTCTAGGGTTCAAACCATTGCCACACTTTTCTAAACCGATTGGCTCCGCCTAAGGTTTCTAACCAAAACTAGGAGATCCTAGACGTCCTTAGAGAAGTCAAAATTAATATCCCATTGTTGGATGCAATTCAAAAGTTCCATTTTAAGCAAAATTTCTCAAGGAGTTGTGCAAAATGAAGCGTAAGATGCATGTAAAAAAAAGTGTTTCTCATTGAACAGGCAAGTGCTATCTTGAAGCATGACACTCTCCTTAAATATTATGATCCAGGATGTCCCATAATCTCATGCACTATCAAAAACTACCAGATCGAATAGGCATTGCTTGATCCTGGGTCTAGTGTGAACTTACTACCTTAATCTATGAAAAATTGAGGCTAGGTTAGTTGAAGCCTACTCAGGTTACCCTACAACTTACCTACCGAACATTGAAAAGACCGAGAGGGGTAATAGAGGATGTCCTTGTGAAAGTTAACAAATTCTACGTTCTAGTGGACTTCATTGTGCTAGACACCGAGCTAGTGGCAAACCCTAAAGCTCATATTCCGATAATGTTTGAGAGACCATTCTTAGCCACATCAAATGCACTAATTAATTGCTAGAATGGAAAGATGATACTATCTTTTGGCAACATGACACTAGAACTCAATGTTTTTGATCTACGTAAACAACCACAGGATGAAAATACTGACGGTCCTTTTCGACTCATGCGATCTGATTAAATTAAGCGCGAACATGGCTGACCCTGGGGGGATAAAAGATGACACTGTTAAAATGGGAAGTGTAGCATGAAAACCTTCTTTTGAAGAGCTTTGTACTAATTGGTACTCCCGGCTCCTCCTCTCAAGTGAGGCCGCCCAAACCTTAGTTGAAACCCTTGCCCCCAAACCTTAAGTATGCTTACCTTCGTGATGATGACACATTTTGAGTCATTATTTTTGTGCACCTTGAAAAAGACCAAGAGGTCCAATTACTTCATATGTTCAAACAACATAAAGGTGCAATTGCTTGGAACGTGATTGACATAAAAGGAATTAATCCTGTCGTGTGCCCTCATCATATTTCTCTAGAGGAAGATGCAAAATCCTCTGGACAAATGTAACCCCGGCTTAACCCCACCAAGCAAGAAGTGATTAGGGCTGAAATGCTAAAACTTCTAGATGTGGGTATCATTTATCCAATTTTGAATAATCCATGGGTCAGCCCTACCCAGGTTGTACCTAAAAGAGCTAGTGTCACTGTAGTCTGAAACTCAAATAATGAACTCATTTCAACCTGAGTACCCATAGGTTGGCGAGTTTGTATTGATTATAAAAAACTTAATTTTGTTACATGAAAGGATTACTTCCCTTTGCCCTTCTTGAACCAAATTTTAGAAAGGGTCGCTGGTCACGAACACTGTTGTTTCTTAGATGGATACTCCAGGTACAATCAAATAGAAATAGCACCAGAAGACCAAGAGAAAACAACTTTCACATGCCCCTTTGGTACCTTTCTTTATCGAAGAATGCCTTTTGGGCTCTACAATGCTGTCACAACCTCTCAAAGATGTCTGTTGAGTATTTTTTGTGATATGGTGGAGCGTTTTCTTGAGTTATTCATGGACGATTATTCAGTTTTTGAAGATTCATTAGAGAGTTATTTGAGCAATTTATAGAAAGTTCTCTCTTGGTGTGGAGAAAAGAACCTGGTTTTGAATTGAGAAAAATGTCACTTCATGGTTCAACAAGGCATTGTACTTTGGCACATTGTTTCTTTTAAAGGATTGAAAGTGGACAAAGCCATGATAGATTTAATCACCAACCTACCCACCCCAAAAAACCTAAGGGATGTAAGATCATTCTTTGGGCATGCTGGATTTTATAGAAGGTTCATAAAGGACTTCAGTTCCATATTTAGACCTTTATATAACATTCTGTTAAAGGAAGCAGAATCTGAGTGGACCAAGGCATGTCAAGAAGCTTTTACCAAGCTAAAAAACATGCTGACATCGGCTCCAATAATGTAACCTCCAATTTGAATTCTGCCATTTGAGATCATGTGTGATGCTAGCGATTGTGTAGTTGGGGCAATTCTAGGGCAGCGGAGGGACAAAAAACCATATGTAGTATATTATGTTAGTCGGACTTTAAATAGTGCACAGATGAACAATTCTACAACTAAGAAAGAATTATTGGCAGTTGTCTTTGCACTATATAAATTCCGTCCCTACCTTCTTGGATCCAAAATTGTGATCTTTACTGACCATTTTAATCTTAAGTACCTTCCTTCCAAGAAGGATGCTATTGATTAGATGGATCTTTCTACTCCAAGAATTTAATATAGAGATCAAAGATAAGAAAGTAGAAAATGTGGTGGCTGATGTCACACCCCGATCCCAGGAATTGGGGATTAGAGCGGGGCCCCAGGGTGTGAATATGTAATCTCGTAGTAATGCGTACCATAAGAAGATATGTACGAATCACTACAAGGGAGATTCCACAGGAACGTATGAGGGAAGACCAACGACACGTAAATTTAATTTCATATATAAGCGAAACCTGTGAAATGCACTTATAATGATCATTAGCAACTATAGAAAGGATATCATACAATCATAGCATAACTTAAGTCTTGTAGTTAACCATTTCTTATCACCAACATAAACATAGAATTCTCAATAAGTCTTATATACAATATCTAGTTCAAGCGTCTCCATACACAAGACCAACATAGCTAGCTTAACATAACTACTTAACGCACTCCGGAAGATGACTAGTAGAATACGTTGTCATCTTTCCACTTTTCTATACCCCTAGGTACCGTTGGGGCACCCTCCGGGGACACGTCAACCTTCATGACGGGATTTGATTCCGTACTTTTAACACCAAGAGTAGCACTGTTAATACGATGGTTAAGCAAATACAGAGATATATGAAACTATCATAATGTATCAAGTGAATTCGGAGTATATACTGATTAAAGAAAGCAATAATAGTCCATTAAGCATATTGTGCATGAGTAAATATATATAATGAATCACAAACAAGATATCATACATACTAGTTAGCAACCATGAAGCTATTTTCTCTCAAAGGAGAGTATATATATGGGACGTTAGGGGATCAAGCTAGCTTTCCAAGGAGCGCCAACAACCCCTCCCGTGGAACACTGCAGTAGCAACGTAAGATACTAAACTAGTCCCGTGGAACCGAATAAAGGTACAAGCTAAGTGGTGCCAATTCAATGTATCAAGACCGACTCGGATTCATATCTTTCATACATTTTAGTCATACTTATCATATCATACATAAGGAAATATCGATTTTGAAATCATAGTCAATCATGAAAATTAGAGTTAACAAGATAACTGATAATTGTACAATCCATTCTTATATGAGCTAGGAGAGCTTGAACCCTCTCAACCTTAGCTATACCCATTTAACTAGCAGGTATGCACTTAGTAGAAGCTCAAGCCTGATTTGTCTCAAAGTTTGCCAGGAAGAGTGAGTACATGACTAAATTATGTTGAGGGCAAGGTATCTTAACAAGATGAATGCATTTAGATTTACATAGGTGCCAATGATATTTACTAGCCAAACCTAAGTTAAATAATCTGTGATCGCAAGGTCATTCAGCACGATGTATTTATAAAACGTTCGGTGTCATTGTGTTACCAAATCTTGGTGTTACATTGTGTATGTAAAAGACACCTCTTCTTACACCAACAACCATGACGTGACATCGAGAATTCATCCAAAAAATTGAAGGGGATAAGTGACAGCTCTACACTCGTCCTCTTTATCATTTGATCACCATTGGGCTTATTCAGTTGGAGAGAATGTGCTATCACTAAGGCCTTACAAGGTCATTGGAAATCCCTAATGTCCTAAGTTCACAGTGTTCTTACGGCTTAGCCATATACATGTTATGGCTTAGCCGAGTGGCTCGGGTTTTCTCCCTAATTTCATACGCATTTACGGTTCAACTGTTTGTTGACCTACCGCTTAGCCAAGCTAAGCCTACGGCTAGGATTACGGCTAGAATATGGTGTAGCCATAGCATAATCCATGGCGTAGCTGTGCGTGAGCTGTAGAGAAAGTCTTGGTTTTGGGGCTCTCTGGAAGGTTCACTGTAGAATAGCCTATGGCTTGGTCACGGGGTGGTTATGGCTTAGCCGTAATTCATTTCAAGGCTTAGTTGAGAGCTAGCTGTAGCACAAAAATGAATTGTGACACTCTTGGAACTTTGAGCCGTACACACTTATGGCTTAGCCGTGGCTTCGTCGTAAGCTTCAGAAATTCTGAAGCTGATTTTGAAACTTGAGTTTAATACAGAATTCTAAAGTGTGGAGGTTAAGTGAGCTTTCTATGACTTTCAAAATGTCACTAAGGGTTGTTCAAGGCTCACACAACACCCCCATTACCTACTTCCAATTCATTCAATTAAACATATATATATACTTAAATCAAAGACAAGGAGTTGTAGCTTAAAAATTAGAATAATCAATCCAAGAACTAACAATTAAACATAAATGCAGTACCATATATACTCCAATACTTGCCTTAACACAATGCTTGACCCTACTCAATTCCTCTTTAGTGTGTGATTAGGGGAAATCCTCAATGGGAGGTGGGTTCTCTACATAAAAGATATGCAAATGGTGAACATGATGTAGAATGCATGCATGCCATGTAATTGAGTCTTCTTGACTCTAACAAACCCAAAAATGTGAAATGGAAGTAGATTCTTCACCTTCATGGGCTGTAGCTTATAGAAGAAGGTACTTCTAAGAGAGAGATGCACAAGAGAAGAAGAAGATGAGGAGTGGATGTTATTACCGTGGCATGCCATTCTTCAATCCTTGTTTACAACTTTGAATTGAGGTGAAGATGAAGAAGGGAGAAGGAAAGAAGTAGCTTCAACAAACGAAGAAGAAGAAATAGAGAGAATGAACGTTGGGTTCTCTTTTAACTAAACTTTTCCTTGTAGTTTACATGTAAGTCCAACATTTCTGGGGAAATTACAATTTAGGTCAAATGGACCTTAATTGGGCCAAAATGGGTCCGAATTAAGTCAAGCCCAATATGAAAGATGATCTATATGAAAAATTACACAAGATGCAACTAACGAGGTGTCCATATGATGTAAGAGCAAATTACAAAAGGGTCCTTAACTACCTAGTTAAAGCCCGAACCCAGTCCGACTACCTATCCATGACCCAACCCCAAAGGGTTTGAGTTAAATTAGCCCAAACACATTTTAATTAATATAAAATAAAATTAATTAATATAAATCGAGGTTAGTTGGGATCAAGACCTTACAGTTGATCATCTATCTCGACTTGTGCCTTATGAAAATTTAGACAATTGACCAATTCAGAACAATTTCCTTGACGTGTAATTGTTTATTATTTCGTCCTAATCCCCATGGTTTGCTAATATTGCCAACTATCTTGTTTCTTGAGAAACTCCAGAATAATGGACATAGCAAGATAAGAACAAATTTTCTCAGAAGTCAAGCATTTTTTTTTCTGGAATGACCTTTACCTTTATAAATACTGTCCAGACCAGATCATTAGGAGATGCATGCTTGACCATGAAATTAATAGAGTCATCTCCTTTTGTCATTCTCATGCATGTGGTTGACGTTTTTCACCCAAAAAGACCGCTTTGAAAATTTTGCAATCCAGTTTCTATTGGCCTACTAGTTTTAAGGATGCAAATGATTTTTATCACAAACGTGAGATGTGTCAAAAATTATTTTCGATTTTAAAAAGAAACATGATGCACTTGAATCCAATTTTAGTTGTTGAGCTATTTGATGTTTGGGGCATAGACTTCATGGGACCTTTCCACCGAGCCTAGGTTTTCATTATATATTAGTTGCAGTTGATTATGTATCTAAATGGATTGAAGCTATCCCATGCCAGACTAATGAAGTGGAAATTGTTTAGAAATTTATCAAGGAGAACATATTTTCCCGTTTTGGAACTCCTTGAGCCGTCATTAGTGATGGGAGCAACTGCTTCTGTAAGCGCACTATTAAAAATTTGTTAAAAAATTAAGGAGTTACATACAATGTGGCCACCCGTTATCACCCGCAAAACAAGTGTCCTGGTAGAGGTTTCAAATAGGGAAATAAAAAGGATATTGGCGACAACTGTGAGATCGAATCGCAAAGATTGGTACAGGAGATTGAACCATGTACTATGGGTTTATCAAACTATGTATAATACCTTGATTCGCATGCCTTCATACCAGCTTATATATGAAAAAGCTTGCCACCTTCAAATGGAACTGGATCATAGAGCATATTGGGCCATAAAGCAATTGAACTTTGACTTAGAAAAGGTTGGGGAGAAAAGGAAATGAATGTCTCCAAACATACATAGATTAATCCAAAGAAATGTTCTTTATCTCACCAATGGATGATATTCAATGACTTCCAAAGTCTAAATAAAAGAAGTGGACTAAAGGTCAAATGTAAAACATGGCAATGTAAATAAAGTCTACAAGCAAGCTATACAACGAGATGTTAGTCCGTACCATTGCACGGGTTGTCAATTATGTGTCTTAGTCCAATAGCTTACCTCTGGAAGCTCCAACGAGGAAGATCAAAATAAGTCCAAAAAATCAAGTCTTGAAATGGCTTGTGCTCCATCTAGTTAAATCTCCAACATGTGCCAATCAATTTAAGTAATATGGTTCTTAAGCATACCAAGAAAAGGTCCTTAGAACTCTCAACCCAAATAGTAACATTACTATAGCTCAATTGGCTAAACTGAGCAATTCACTTATTCAGCTGCAGCCTTCATGGCTAGCCATAGCAGGGGTACAAAAAACTATAAGGTCTCAAGGGCTCATTATAGATGCTTTATGGTCGCTTTTCCATGATGTTGTTTTTTTAACATTTTTGAACTATTATTACCTATGGGTAACTGGAGCCATCCATAGCTAACCATCCAGTTAACCCCTGTGAAAATGAGTTAGATTGATTGTCGATTAAACTAGCCGTTGGAGGTTCACGGCTAGCCATAAACAGTTTATAGCTACCGATAGAGTAGCCGTTGAGAGCTAGTCTATACATACTTGAGCTCATTTCAATGATTGCACATAATTTTGAGGGCCCTCTTAAACCACAAACTAACACTTAATTAAATACATTTTTGAAATCTCAAAATTCTCTTCCACTCACTCTCAAAAGACGAGCCATTTTCCAAAATAATATTTTTTATTACTTATTTAAAAAACTAAGGCCGTTTTAAACTTATTTCCAAAACTACTATCAGACTCCGTTAGAAACCGAGTCTTCATAGAAAACGCTATTGCAAATAGCGTCTTCACTAAAGACGCCATTATAAATGGTGCCTTTGTTATTTAATTTCTGAAGAAAAAATTAAAAATAAAATAGGAAATTTCAAAGACGAAGACTCCATTGCGAATGGAGTCTTTAGTGAAGACTCCATTCCCAATAGAGTCTTCATTGAAGACTCTATTGCTAATATGGTCTTCGTCTTTGATTTTCTAGAAATAAAATAGAAAGAGTATATTTTAAAAAAGCAATAAATATTGAAAAAAGTTTTTTTTTTTAAAAAAGTAGAAGACGGGTAGTTTACACTGAAGACTCCATTGCTAATGGAGTCTTCTATTAACCTCTATCCTACAGGCCACGTGCTTGCCAGTAAGTTGAATGTAGGTGGCGCCAATGAAGACTCCGTTAAAAATGGAGTCTTCTTAGGAACTAAGTCTCACTCACTTTTATTTCTTTATATATATGGTATTGATAGCAAAAATATTAAAATTAAGGAAATTACCAAAATTATTGGACAACATAACAACAAAATGAGAAATCAAATATGGAACTTTAACAAATCTTCATCATATTTTTGTGACCTAATTACGATTCTACTCAATCAATAATTAAATTAATAAAATATACTGAGCCGTTTTAATTGATCGGATTCCTTTAAAAGTCTATCCAAATCAAATCTACAGGGTGTCTGAATTATTGGATTTCATAGATCACCAAAATATGAATATTGCATGACCATAAGATTAACGATCAAAGGTTAATTTCAATAAAGGATGACCAATCTATGTGATTGATCTGGTTAAACAAGTAGGATAAAATATGAAAGAAAAAAGAAACATATATCACATATATTAATAGCATATTAGCCAGTTAACTGGAACATATTACAAATGGATTCCATAAATTCAATGAAAATTTTTTTCAAAGATGTATGTCACTGAGGCAAAAACTGGTTAGAAACTCCCACCCTCTTATAAACTAAAAATTAAGCTTTGAGACTTTATTTTGGTTTGAGAAAAATGTCCGTGGTAGTTATTGGTTTTTAGTATTTTGCTTGATCGCCAATAAAAGGCAAGAAACATTACTTAATAAGGAATTTGAATTGGAAAACAAAATTTCTAAAGCTAAGGTTCTCCCGCCTTCAAAACTCTTCTCAAATTTTCTTGAATTTTATTTTTTAAAACACTATTGTTAATTTTAAAACACAAAGCAAAAAACTATTGAAATAAGCCCCCATAAACCCTAGTGTATATAATTAGTAAAGTAGAGGTTGTCATGCCTTGAGAACTCTTCTTAAAATTTATTGATTTGTTTAAAAAAGAAACACTGTTGATAAAATGAAAACACCAAAAATAATAAAAGTCATAACAAATAAACACCATTGAGATAGCCCCGTACAAACCACAATTTATTAGTGTAATAGTTCACTAAGGTACAAAAACATTCAAATAACTTGACAAGTACATGATTTCCATGAAAAAACTAGATGATTTTTAAAATTTATTTCTTTTGACCCTCCTACAGTTGTAGTCCGTCACTCTTATAAAGCCTTCTTTGTTTCCTTTTTGTTATTTTTCTTAGACTTTGTTCATTTATTTATTTCATCCCTCCTACTCCCTCACATTGTACAACATTCTCCTTATTTTTTCCTTTTTATTTTTTGCTTTGTTTCATTTATTTATTCCCTTTGTTCTGCAATGTTCCTTTTTTTTCTCTTTCTTCTGCTCCATATAAGAGATAATCGATAGTGTGACATGACATATGATGTATAAAATGACAAATCTGATAAGTATACATCGGCAAGTAAAATAAATGTAGTAATTAATGTATCAGATGATTGTTATAATTCATACATGAATAAAGAATTGTGTGACATCGTAAGCATATGGTTGATTGAGTTTGGTTGTATATACCCACCTATATTCACAGAAAGTCTCATAATTAAAACCAAATCACTTATATTTCAGAAACCAAATCCTTATCCCTAATGGCAGGCAGAGTCCCAGGGAGTTCAACTAGTCGTGAGCATGCTTGAGTGTGGTTACTACCGCCTTTCCACGATGACTATTGGATTGAAAAACACTTCGATCCAAAAGAGTATTATGTTGGTTTGAGACCGGAGTGGAAATTCAGGTTGGTCGAGCAAGAGGGATTGCTGATGGATCTACACAACCTCGGTGCACCAATCCCCCGACGCCTCTCACTGACTATACCGAGAAGAGACAGGAACGATTGTTAAAGGGCGGTAATTAGAATTAAGAGGGAAAATTATAGGGTGCTCATGCGGAGGTTCTAGTTTTTCATGCTCCAACTAGCAGGCAAGATGGCCGAAGCAACTGAAAAGGAACTTACCACCACTGAGCATAACAACATCCTAACCAATGAGAAATATCTATCTGATTATTATATGTCAGATGAAGAATGAGCTATTACATAGTGACCAATTTTTCTATCATTGTGTATGTTTATGAGTATCTTCTGTCAAATGAAGAATGGGCTTTAACACTTTTAATCCATATGTTAAGAACATGTAAATTATTGATTTAACACAGATCCATTTCGTAATAAATGGTATGAAGAAAAATGTGTGTGCTATAAATGGTATGGCTCGTCAGGATACATGTGTTTTTCCTTAGTGCCATAAAGTTTCATATATGTACAACAAATACAACAGTGCCAAGAGCATCCTAGTCAAAATAATACAAACAAAGTCAATTAAACATAACTAGGTACCACATCGAGGCCGACGTACAACACTCTTCAACCTCTTCCGCTGATATATCGCATCATTGTGTCCGTCAACCACTGGCACATGAGTCACTCCCTCAACCTGAGTCTCCTGACTCACTCCCTCAACCTGAGTCTCCTGACTCACTTGGCTTCTGCCCCTGCCTATACCCCTGCCCCTGCCCCTGCCCCTGCCCGTCGCTCTGCCCCTACCTCTGCGATGACTAATGTCCTCTGGCCCTGCCTCTGCCTCAGTGGATCCATCCTCTGGAACCGAATCCCTTAGTGTGTCAGCAATGTGTGGCAAAGTGGAAGGAACTCTGGATGGATCTAGCTGTGCATACAATGCAGACCCTAAAGAAGGGCTAGCCTCAACAACTGGGATGGATGACTGTGTCGGTGATGCTCCTGCTGGAACTGCTATGGTGGGTGGGGTGCTATAACCCTGTGTTATATCATCATGCAGCTCCAACACAAATTCAATGTCTTCCATTACAACTACTGAGGTGGATAGGGTGGCATCAAGCTGCTGGGGTGTCGGCGAGCATCTTGTCATAGCTACCGAAGTGGATATGGTGACATCATGATGCTCTGGAATAGGGGATGCGCCCGTCATAGTGGAGGGTGGTGGGGATGAAGATGACATGTCGTCTAATGCTATTCTTATGTCCCTGAAGGGGGGCATCATAGTGGACTGTGGTGGAGATGATGACGGCATGTCGTCCACTGTTGTTCTGATGGCTAGGGGGGGGGGGCATGATGGTGGTCTCTGGCATAGATGATGATGCATCATCATGAGTAAGTACAATCGAAGGATGCTGAGCGACTGTAGACGATGGGACATCCAATACTAATGCGCTTGTAAATGGTACAGAGGTTGAAGGCATTGGACGATCCCTACCAACACGACCATCTCGTGTAGCCCGACGAGGCCTCCTGAGAGGAATGTTCATAGGCATAGGGATGGCATCAGGGACAGGTACCTCCATCCCAGTCCGGACCGCTAGTCTAGAGTGCTCACCCATCCACTGTAGCGTATATCGACATCCATCTATAATGTCGCGCAACACGTCGGTCGACACATACCTATGATCATTTGACCTGTTGACCTCGGTGCCACGATGATAAATATCAGTCACCAGCTGCATCTCAAAAATTTTGTGCCACAAACGTAAGATGTTAAGATACAATTAGATTAAAATTTTACCATATGCTCATACATTCAATTATTATATTAGGGAAATAAATATAATAAAAATAACGAATTTGTCGTACCAATTTCTCAGCGATACCTCCTGACCCATGGTAACCGATGACTGGTCGGGGGTGCTCCATGTTGCCGATCAGCAATCACGTGATCTTACGGAACCACACCATGCAGGGATCCCCATACGCCATAGGGGTGCGGTAAATGACGCCTGACATGACATAAGTGCGCCGCCTCCTCCAGTAGTCAATGTAGCATGCGTGGTGAGTGCTCCAGTCGTGCCCCTGGTGGCCATGCCTATCTATCCGATGGAGCAAGCAAGCTGTCTCAACTGGAGGGGGTACATGCTGCCTAAACCCGAACTGTCGTACGACACGATCAGGAAGATGCCACTCCACAATGTCGTAGCATATCAAGGGCGACCGTGTGATCCAGACATCCCAGCCAAGCAAACAGTAATCAGGTAAAGCAGCTATAACATCCTCCGCGTAAGGCTCCCATATGAACTGAGAATGAAAAATAAAGTCCAAATAAACATGCTTGACATAATATATATAATACTAAACTATATATATAAAAGGAGATAATAATAATTTAAGCACAAACCTCGCCCTCGCGTAGTTGATCAAACTGATCACGATCAATTCGAACGACCGACGAGGCGACCATGTCCATATGCTTCGCTACTGTCCACCTAATAAATACACAATGGGATTAAAATAATTAAATAACATTAAACAACTGACAATAACATATATGAGGGTATGAAACTGTCTAATACCTGCATCCCCGTGGGCTAGGGGGTAAAGGTGGGTCCACCTCTGGAATAGGCCTAAATTAATCAGGGACGGCATCGCGTAAAGATGGCCGAACGCATGGGAGTCGCTCCCATGCCCACATCTGTAAATAGATAAGAACAAAAAATAATAGGTTAGCTGTCAAGCATTAATTTATTACATCAAACCATTAAAGTAATGCACCACATATTATGTTATCTGAAGTAAAGTAAGCGGCCCGGATAGCGACAATGCACCCCTCCTAGCAGCCCGACACAATGTTCGATATAGTGCCCCTAGTATGGCGCTACCCCAATTGAATCTGCTGACTATGCCCAAATCACGTAATAAAGGTAAGTACATAAGCCTCACGTATGTGTTGGACGTATCACCTAGGAGATTACCCCCGAGGATGGATAGTACATATGCTTTGGTGTACTGTTCAATGACTACGGCAATATTTTCGCCCTCTGTTATCTGTCTAAAATGAGTAGTCAACCAACTAATCTGTAGTCGAGCACCAATCGGCTGACTATCCTCTGGCATCCTGCCCAACAACTCCTGACACATGTCCTGCCACTGCTGACAAGTACATGTCTCGTCTACACTGGTGACTAGCTCACCATCCACAGGTAGGCCCCACAAGACAGCAACATCCTGCAAAGTGACGGTCGCCTCGCCGACTGGGAGATGAAATGTATGGGTCTCCTCATGCCATCGCTCAAACAAAGCGGTGATCAATCCATGGTCCAAGCGAATGTAGCCTACACGGTACACTCCATAAAATCTAGCCTGGATCATGTATGGCATAACCCAAGGATCGGGTGCCCCTATACTCCAAAACGTCGAATCAGCGCGGCGACAACTCAGAGGTCCAACATCCTGCCAAAATAGCGCGTGTACATCTTTATTAGTACAAGATTTACACAAAATATAAAAACTTCGATGATAAAATAACAAAAAACTTCGATGTATTGATACTAACTTGACCAGCCCATACATCCTCTGAACAATGCTCCGACTGCAGAGTGAGAATGATATAACCTACTCCTGCCTGTCTCACCATGAATGCTGCCAAACGATTGTGACATGTCATTCATAGAGTAATGCAAGTATAACTTTTGTGGAACAATTATTAAAATTATATTATTCAGTTGAAAACTCCATTGGAAATGGAGTCTACTGTTGTATCCTTTAGTTGAAGACTCCATTGGAAATAGAGTTTTCAACTGAAGAACACTCAGTTGAAAACTCCATTTGAAATAGAGTCTTCAACTAAAGAATAAGATTCCATTTCAAATGGAGTCTTCAAACATAATTGAAGATTCCATTTCCAATGGAGTCTTCAAACGTAATTTAAGCCTCCATTTCTAATGGATGGAGTCTTTAAACTGAAAATGCAACAGCTAGATCTCACCAAGTCCTAGAGGGGGGGGGGTGAATAGGACTATTAAAAATTTCTTTCCTTAAAAGAGGTTTTATTAGTGTGCAATAATTAAAATTAAGAGTCCACAAGCAAGATCAAGAAAGATGCTCAGAGTTGTATGTGCTGACAGTGTATAGAAATGCAACTAGAATAAAGAAGATATAGCTTAAAATGATGATCAACGCAAGTAAATAAGGCTATACGGCATCCACCACACACAACAAGAAATAAACACAGAAATTTATAGTGGTTCGGTCCCAGACCTACATCCACTCTCGAGAGCAATTTCTCTTGGTTCCACTAAATATGAGGTACTAACATAACAAACACCTTTGGCAATAATTTTTGATCCGGTGGTTTGCTTTCCACCAACTGGATTTTTGATCAGGTGGTTGATCCTTGATCTAGTCTACCAACTACAACAATTTTTGATGCGGTGGTTTGTCTTCCACCATATACAATATAGAAAATTTGAATAAAGTAGAACACCCAAACAAGGAACTGTATACCTTAGTTTTGTGTGGTGCTTATGAAGCTTGAAAGACTACCTCCAAGCTTTGACCTCTTGTGCTTAATCCTTGGTAATGAAGATCTTCAGATGAGTGTACAGCCAAGGGAAGAGGTTTTAAAAAGGTTTGGAAGGCTAAGATTGTCTCAGATTGAATGAAGCCTTTCCTAAATGCACAACTACTCTTCTCAGGACAGTAATGGCACTGTAAGAGTTGCAGAATAGGTGGTTGTGAGAGCTTTTTGGTATAGTTTTACTAATGGTGCAAAGGTTCAGCAATGTTAGGATTTTTCTCAGTTTAATCTCTGTGTATGGAGAAAAAGAGCGGTCCTCTTTAAATACAGAAAAGCTCCAACGGTTAGATCTACGGCTAAGAACAAAATGGCCTACGGTTTAGCCGTATGCTTTGACAGCATCCAATGGCTAGTTTGACCCAGATTCAACGTTATTCCTTCTTACGGTTAAGCTTACGGCTTAGCCGTAAATCCTTACACGGCTTAGCCGTGAGCACCTTACAGCCTAGCCGTGGGTCAGCCGTAAGCTAAAATTTCCAAAAACTGCTCTCTGGAAAGTGGCTCGTAAACATTACGGCTTAGCTGTAAATCGTACTACAGCTTAGCCGTATCCCTTTTACGGTGCAGCCGTAGGGTCAGCCGTAGAACAATTGATCCAAAATTTTCTCTCTGGAGAGTGAGTCGTAGGATCTACGGTTTAGCCGTGGTCCAAGCCGTAATTCAAAGTCAGGGTTTTTAGAAACCCTTTTCCATTCTATTTCTACGGACATTGAGGGTCAATGTTACCTTATCCCTTGGCACTCATAGAGGGCCTTCTAGATGGTGGACTTGATTGATCTTGTTCTTCTTTGAACTTGCTTGATCTTCATTGATAGACCTTGAGCTTCCTTGATCTAACTTGATCTTGAGCTTCATAGATGTAACTAGTTCTTTCTAGAGCTAAACTAGACTTGGGTCACGTAATTGACAACACATGCTTACAATGACACTAACAATCTCCCCCTTTGTCAATTTTGTGACAAAAATATACATAATGAAGAAGATACAACATTGTAACTCAACAATAGGATACAACAAGTGTTACAATAGAGAGTACACGTTAAACAAACAATTCTACATAAGTCCTGAAAGTTTAACAGATTGAAGCTCCCCCTTAGATGTTGCTTGACTTGCAAAAGTTTTTAAACACAATGTACTAGAAAGGTGGGAGGTTAAAAAGCTCCCATAAAGGTATTAATATAATTCTCCCCCTTTTTGGCACAATATTGACAAAAAGAGAGGAAAACACCAGAACCAGCAAAGCCATTAACACATACGCATAGAACAGTGCATACATAGAGAATCAGTGCGTTAGTAAAGAGAACATGGTCAATACAGGAGACAAGCAAGAGCCAAAGTACATAAAGAGTGCATTGCCTAAAAAGGTTTAACTAAAAAAGGGTGCATAATCATAAGACAAAGTACAGGCAAGGTTCTTAAGAATGATTCATCAACAAAACACATGACAGAAAACAAAAACATCAATCAGATGGAGGAGAGGGGGAAGGAATCGTCACATCGTCTCTCCGGCAGCTTTTGGAGATCTTTGAAAAGTATTGAAATGATTTCTTCAATAGCTTCTCCATCTTTGTTTGCCGTTGTTCGAGTGCTGCTAGCCGAGCTTCAAAAGAGGCAGAGGAAGAAATTGGGGGAGGAACCGGAACAGGGGAAGCAGTAGAGGGAGCTGTAGGAGGAGGCCCGTTCGGTGAGTCTTCTTCATCCCCAGAATCATGATAGTGGGGACCAGCCGCTTGTTGCTTGGAGAAGCGCATGTTTTGAATATTGACAATCCCAAAGGTGGGGTGAGACTCAGGAGCTTTATCAGATGGTAAATTTACCCCACAATGAGAGGCAAGGCAAGTCATGAGATATCCAAACATGCAAGCATTGGTGCCTCTACCCGGACAAAGCCAGAAACGAATGATGGAAGCACAAATAAGAGAGGGAAGGCACACTTTGACCCCCATATGGACAGAATAGAGAATATTAACCATGAAAGGAGTCAGGTTAGGGAAATTGCCCCTCCTAGGATAGATATTACACGTGAATATGGCATGCAAGATCCGGTAGTGAGGAAGTAAGGAAGCTGCAGGGAGGAAGCCCTTGTCTTTCCAAGGGATGGTCTCTCCACATAGAGCGTAAGTGGCAGTTTGTTTTTCCTCTTCGGAGAGAGAATCCTTGATGACCGAAGGGGGCACATTAGAGAGAGGAACACACAGAAGGGTAGAAAGGATGGCAGGAGTGATGACATTGGTGCCATCAATGAATTCAAGCTCAAAAGAGAGAGAGTCTAAGGATGTTGCCTTGATGGATGCATACATGGTCCGCAGAATGGATGGGAAGCCAGGACCACCCCATTTAAGTATATTTTCCCACCCAACCGTGGAGAGGAGGGTATGAACCCCATAAGTTTCAACAACAAGGATATTAACACTTCGCTCCACAGTAATCGGACGAGAAAAAAAGGACCTATCTCGAGTGGGTTCCCGTGGAACTAGAGCGCTGGGAGAGGGTGGAGAGCTCTGTCGAGGTCTGGAGGAGCTTCCCGAGGCTCGAGGCCTCTTACCGGTGGTGTAAGCATTTTTTATCCGTGGAGGCATAGTGATAGAGTAGATGTATTTAGACAATAAGAGTAAAACCAATCCACAAAAAGGAACGTAAGCTAAAAACCCAAAAAGAAGAAGCACACATCCAACACAGAAGAACAAAGCGCAGCAAAACGAAAAAGGAGGAGATCAAAGTGGTGGAGGCAGGGGAAGAGTACCTTGAAGAAGAAGGCCAAGAGATGTAAGAACAAAGAAAGAAAGAGAACCGGAGAGCTTAGGGCAAAAAAATAGATCCAGGCGCAGAGAGAAAGAAAACGAAGGGACAACCTTAAGTACAAATCGGTGCGCAGAACGAGGACAAAAATAATCCTGTACGGCTTATCCATAGAGTATTTTACGGCTGGGCCGTAAACACTGACGGTTGAGCCGTAGGGTAAAGTTTGAGCAAATACGGGTTAACCGTAAAAAGATTACGGCTTAGCCGTGAAATGACTTACGGCTTAGTTGTAGGTCCTAGGCAAAACACAATTTAATCCAAACAGCAAATGCCAATAGATTTCCTCAAAATTTCAAATTTTAACACATCAAGAGGTTTGGTCAAGATGTCTGCAAGTTGATGGTCAGCCTGAATATATTCAAGCTCAATGATTCCTTCTTCGACCAATTCCCTAATGAAATGATGTCAGATATCAATGTGTTTGGTGCGAGAGTGCTGGACCGGATTTTTAGAAATATGTATGGCACTAGTGTTATTACAATACAAGCTCATTGTTCTTTGCTTAATGCCATAGTCCATAAGCATCTGCTTCATCCATAAGAGTTGAGAACAGCAGCTTCCGGTGGCAATATATTCAGCCTCTGTAGTGGAAAGAGATATAGAATTTTGCTTTTTACTATGCCAAGCTACTAGACAGTTTCCAATATAAAAGCAGCCACCACTTGTGGATTTTCTATCATCTAAGTTTCCTGCCCAATCAACATCGGAGTATCCAGCAATGGAAGATGATGAGTCATGAGGATAGCACAGACCATATTCAATTGTATCTGCAATATACTTGATAATCCTTTTTACAGCAGTCAGATGTGATTCTTTTGGATCTGATTGATACTGGGCACAAGCTCCCACACTAAATGCTATGTCTGGCCTACTAGCAGTTAGGTATAACAAGCTACCGATCATACTTCTGTATAAGCTAGAGTCAACTCCTTTACCATTTGCATCCTTTGTAAGTTTGATGGTTGTACTCATGGGGGTTTTGACATGTTTCCCAGCCATTAGACCAAATCGTTTTACCAATTCCTTTGCGTACTTGGACGGGGAAATGAAGATACCATCACGTAATTGTTTGACCTGCAAACCTAAGAAGAAATTCAGTTCGCCAACCATGCTCATTTCGAATTCAGATTGCATTAGATTAGCGAACTGAGTAGTCAATTCATTACACGTAGAGCCAAAGATGATATCATTTACATATATTTGTGCTATTAAAACTGACTCTCTTGTTTTTTGGATGAAAAGAGTTTTATCAACACTACCTCTTTTAAAATCATTATTTAATAAGAATTTTGTCAATCTTTCATACCAAGCACGTGGGGCTTGCTTAAGACCATACAGAGTTTTCTTTAATCTAAACACATGATTAGGGAATTTTGTGTCTATAAAACCTTTAGGTTGTTCAACATACACTTCCTCATTCAAAATTCCATTTACGAAGGCACTTTTAACATTCATTTGATACAATTTGAACTTAAAAAAAACAAGCTATAGATAACAAAATCCTAATTGATTCTAAACGGGCAACTGGAGCAAAGGTCTCATCAAAGTCAATACCTTCAATTTGAGAGTATCCCTGTGCTACCAACCCAGCTTTGTTCCTGACAATGACACCATTTTCATCAAGTTTATTTTTGAAGATCCATTTAGTGCCTATCACATTTTTATCCTTTGGTCTTGGAACTAGGTACCAAACATCACTTCATGTAAATTGGTTCAATTCTTCTTGCATTGTTTTTATCCAATCACTGTCTAAAAAGGCTTCATCAACGCAAGTAGGTTCTAAAACAGAAGTAAAGCACATGTGACTCATAATGTTCTCCAATTGTTTCCTAGTTTTTACACCTGTTAATGGATCACCAATAATCTGTTCTCTAGGATGATCTTTTATATTCACCAAATTTTCAGTGGAAGTAGGGACATCAGTTTTTACTGTGGATCGTGTGGGTTCAGTCATTGAGGGAACTTCCACATCATCAACATCATCGGAAACTATGGATTCATCATCTATAATAACATTTATTGACTCTTGGATAACTCCGGTTCTCATATTTAGAACACGATAGGCTCGACTTTGTGTTGAATAGCCTAAGAATATACCTTCATCACTTTTTGAGTCAAATTTACTTAGTTGTTCTCTATCCTTCAAAATGTAACATTTACTTCCAAAGACCTTAAAATATTTCACATTTGGTTTCTTCCCATGCCACAATTCATAAGCTGTCTGATTTGTACTAGTCCTAAGATAAACTCGGTTGATGATGTGGCAGCTGGTATTAACAGCTTCGGCCCACAAGTCTCTAGGAAGATTCTTACTATGAAGCATGACTGTGGCCATGTCTTGAAGAACTCGATTCTTTCTTTCAGCTACCCCATTTTATTATGGAGTTTTAGGTGCTGAATATTCATGATGAATCCCATATTTCTCACAGAATTTGTCAAATTGATCATTTTCAAATTCTCCACCATGATCACTTCTGATTTGGGTTACTGAAGTGCCTTTTTCAATTTTAATTTGTTTTACAATCCTTTTAAATTCTCCAAAGGCTTCAGATTTTTCTCTCAAGAATGCAACCGAAGTGAATCTAGAGTAATCATCTACCATGATAAGAAAGTACCTTTTTTTACCTCGACTTTCTCTTTTTGTTGATCCAACCAGGTCCATATGAATAAGTTCTAAAGGTCGAGAAGTTTTCCTAGCATTCACCCTTTTATGTGCACTTCTAATTTGTTTTCCTTGAAGGCATTCTCCACAGTTCATCTTTTCTTGGCTACTGATCTTGGGCTGTCCTTCAATATATTTGTTTAGATGGGATAAGTCCCTGTAGTTTACATGCCCAAGTCTTTGATGCCACAACTTAGCTTCATCAATATTAGTCAATAAGCAAGAAGTAGAGGATGAAGTATTTGATTTTTCCACCACATAACAATTGTTGGTAGTTTTAAGACCTCTCAAGATTATCTTTCCATTCCTTGAGATCTCACAACTATGACTACTAAAGTTTACAGCATAGTCTTTATCATAGATTTGAGATATGCTAAGTAAATTATGTTTCAACCCATCAACGCACAAAACATTCTCAAAAGGTGGTAGGTTTGGAATATTTAAAGTTCTCTTATCAATAATTTTTGCAGTACTGCCATCACCAAAAGTAACCGTGCCTCCATCGAATTCAATCATTTTAGACAAACATGATTTATCACTAGTCATATGTTTTGAGCATCCACTATCGAGATACTATCTTGATTGATCTGCAGCTTTAAAAGCTGTGTGGACCACTAGATTCTTGTTTTTAGGTATCCACTTAAGTGTACTAGTAGTGGGGATCCCATCTGGCTTTTGATGTTTCACTTGAAATGTTTTATGTTGGGGGGAAACAATGTTTGCTCCAATTTTTGCTCCATCTCTTTTGTATATTTCAAATTGTTTTCTTAACTTTTGGACTTCTTTTAACAGATTATTCATCTTTTGGTTCAAGGGGAATTTGTTTATTTGAGACTTTAGCATTTTGTTTTCAAGTTTCACTTTCTTGGAGGTGTTTTTCTCATTTTTTTAGACTTATGTTATGATGAATTTTTCTCAACTTGCACTCCATTTTGAAATGACCCCTTTTTCCACAATAATGACAAATGACATTTGATGAAACATCATGAGTACTAGTAGACGCTTTATCCAAAATGTTTTTAACACTGGTATCTTCCTTTTCTGGAGTACTTTTGACAAAGATAGTTCCGGGACTTGGAGACTGATTAACATTTTTGTCATATCCAAGGCCTGTCATATCCTTATAAGATTTCCCAAGTTTGAATAGTCTAATGTACTTCTCATCATTTTGGATAAATCTGTACTCATACTTTTCTTTATATCGTTTCAGAATAGCCACTTCATTGTGGAGAGCATTATTTTTATCTTTTATTTTCCAAAGTATTTTTTTATTTTCTTTTGATTTGATTACATTTTCTCTTTCTGTTGATAACTAGGCTTTTACTTTTTCAAGTTCTTTGATTAATTCCTCCTTTTCAGTATTGATACTATCAATCTTTTCTTTTAAATTCTTAATTTTGTTTTGTTGCTTACTTACAGTTTCAACCAGTCTACACGTTCCCTCATAAAGTAGTTTATATGAATCCGTGGTGTTACCCTCATCACCTGAGTTTTCATATTCACTCTCTGACTCACTTCCTAAGATTTCTTCATGCGATGTTTCAGATTTGATCATTTCCTCAGAGAAGCTGAAAGTTGTAGTGGTAGCCATCAGAACTGTATATTTGTCTAATTCATTTTGATGTGATTCATCTGAGTCAGAATCTGATTCAGATGAATCATCCCAAGTGGCTACTAGATTCTTCTTTTTGGATTTTCCTTTTAGTGGACACTCAGTGGATATGTGTCCAAATTTCTTACACCTATAACACATGGGCTCTTTATACTTACTCTTAGAGAGGGAACTTGACCGACCTTTGTGTTTATCATTAAAGTTTTCTTTTTTAAAATCTTTCACTCTCTTTTTCTTAAATTGTTTCAAAAATCTTTTAGCCAAAAGAGCCACATCTTCATCCTCATCATCACTTGTTTTTCCTATGTCATCTTTAGAAGAAGATGTGTTGTGCGAAGTGATTAGCGTAATTGATTTTTTTTTGTCATTGTTAAATTTTAGTTCAAAGGTTTGAAGGGATCCCATTAAATCTTCAATTTTCATTTGTTCTGGATCCTTGTGTTCTTCTATAGAGGTTAGCTTGGGATGGAATCTTTCTGGAAGTGATCTCAAGATTTTACTACAAATTTTACCTTCCAGAAGAGTTTCCCCCAGAGCCCACATTTCATTAACTATTTTCATGAGCTTTGTATGAAAGTCAGTAAACATGTCATTTTCTTCCATGCGTATGTTTTTAAACTGACTTGTGAGCATCTGAAGTTTAGATCTTTTGACAACAGAGGTACCCTCATAAGTAACTTCAAGGATTCTCCAGGTTTGTTTTGCATTAGTGGTTGTCATGATCTTTTTAAACTCTTCTTGATTCATGGCACATACTATAGCATTGTAAGCTCTAGCATTGTTTTGTCTAAGAAGTAGCTGAGCAGCAGACCATTTTGCTGGATCCAATGGTCTAGTGGTTGTGACACCATTTATAGTCACTTCTTCAGTGGGTTCCGTCCAGCCTTTCTCTATAGCCTCCCAAACAGCCTAGTCCATGGATTTCAAAAATGCTGTCATACGGGCTTTCGAGAAGGCATAATTTGTTCCATCTAAGAAAGGAGGCCGGGTAATAGAGCTTCCTTCAAGATTCATGGGGAATCTAGCAAAAGAAGGATCTACTTCAGGCTATTACACCCTTAAGAAGTAACCCACTCTGATACCAATTGAAAGTGCAATAGCTAGATCTCACCAATTCCTAGAGGGGGGGTGAATAGGACTATTAAAAATTTCTTTCCAGAAAAAAGGTTTTATTAGTGTGCATTAATTAAAATTAAGAGTCCACAAGTAAGATCAAGAAAGATGCTCAGAGTTGTATGTGCTGACAATGTATAGAAATGCAACTAGAATAAATAAGATATAGCTTAAAATGATGATCAACACAAGTAAATAAGGCTATACGACATCCACCACACACAACAAGAAATAAACACAGAAATTTATAGTGGTTCGGTCCCAGACCTACATCCATTCTCGAGAGCAATTTCTCTTGGTTCCACTAAATATGAGGTACTAACATAACAAACACCTCTTGCAACAATTTTTGATCTGGTGGTTTGTTTTCCACCAACTGGATTTTTGATCAAGTGGTTGATCCTTGATCTAGTCCACCAACTACAACAATTTTTGATGTGGTGGTTTGTCTTCCACCATATACAACAGAGAAAATTTGAATAAAGTAGAACACCCAAACAAGGAACTGTATACCTTAGTTTTGTGTGGTGCTTATGAAGCTTGAAAGACTACCTCCAAGCTTTGACCTATTGTGCTTAATCCTTGGTGATGAAGATCTTCAGATGAGTGTACAGCCAAGGGAAGAGGTTTTAAAAAGGTTTGGAAGGCTAAGATTGTCTCAGATTGAATGAAGCTTTTCCTAAATGCACAACTACTCTTCTCAGGACAATAATGGCACTGTAAGAGTTGCAGAATAGGTGGTAGTGAGAGCTTTTTTGGTATAGTTTTACTAATGGTGCAAAGGTTCAGCAATGTTAGGATTTTTCTCAGTTTAATCTCTGTGTATGGAGAAAAAGAGCGGTCCTCTTTAAATACAGAAAAGCTCCAACGGTTAGATCTACGGCTAAGAACAAAATGGCCTACGGCTTAGCCATATGCTTTGACAGCATCCAATGGCTAGTTTGACCCAGATTCAACGTTATTCCTTCTTACGGTTAAGCTCACGGCTTAGCCGTAAATCCTTACACGGCTTAGCCGTGAGCACCTTACAGCCTAGCCGTGGGTCAGCCGTAAGCTAAAATCTCCCAAAACTGCTCTCTGGAAAGTGGCCCGTAAACATTACGGCTTAGCAGTAAATCGTACTACAGCTTAGCAGTATCCCTTTTACGGTGCAGCCGTAGGGTCAGCCGTAGAACAATTGATTCAAAATTTTCTCTCTGGAGAGTGAGCCGTAGGATCTACGTCTTAGCCGTGGTCCAAGCTGTAGTTCAAAGTCAGGGTGTTTAGAAACCCTTGTTCCATTCTATTTCTACGGACATTGAGGGTCAATGTTACCTTATCCCTTGGCACTCATAGAGGGTCTTCTAGATGGTGGACTTGATTGATCTTGATCTTCATTGATAGACCTTGAGCTTCTTTGATCTAACTTGATCTTGAACTTCATAGATGTAACTAGTTCTTTCTAGAGCTAAACTAGACTTGGGTCACGTAATTGACAACACATTCTTACAATGACACTAACACAAACGACCTTTAGTTTGTTTAATGTATGCATTAAAATACCTTCTAAGCCAATTGGCCAACCCTGATTTTATTATTGTTATATTTTCTTTTTCATTTTTTGGTTGTGAACCTAAAAGAGATTCTGCAAGAACTTGAATACTTCATTTAGGTTTGTTTATTAGGCCAAGTGGAAGATGTTGACATATGAGACTATTAATGGGGCCACATGTGGGAGCAAGGCCCAATGCCTCTATTGACCAAGTCATGTGAAGTAGACAATGAACCTTTGTCCACTCCCATACAAGCATCTATGATACAAAATGTAGAGAGTGAACGTATTGTGTAGATAGGATACATCATCTATGTGCTCATCAAGGGTACATTTCACTTATATTAAATGAAAAAGACTATGTAAAAATTCAACTTTGGGGTACAAGTCTATAGGCCACATTTTATTTGACTGTCCCAACCTTCTCCAACTTGTTTGTGACTTAATTACTCATTTATTAATGGAGTATTATACATGAAATGTAAAGATTTTCATTAAATCTTAATATTTGTTGAAAATACAATGAATATGATAAGTCACATGGTCTTGTGGGGTACAAGTCTGAGGTGAAGTGGGTAATTGTGGAGAAAGATTAGACAAGTTCCTAAAAAAAATATCCTTGAAAAAATTACTAAAACCTCTGCCAGAGGTGAAGTGTCTTATTACTAGAGTTCGTTTATCTCCAAAACTAAGTTTCTAACAAGCTCAACCAATGATAATTGGGGCCCTGAGAATATGCATCCAGCGCATTAAATGCAAAACTAACAGTGGATATCTATAATTACATATGTACACTTATACAACAAACATACATGCCATAAGTAACTCTAAAATACAAAGCCATAACTTAAATTATTTGACCAATAGCATGGGTTTCATGCTTTTGGAATATTATGTCTGCTGACAAACTTCGATATACAATATGACAAATCAAACAATTAACTGAGCACATTTCAACCGTCAGGTTCATTCAGCCTCTATCTGCCGGAATGCATCATCTTCAACTAAATAACTCCACAGTTTTCAAATCATTGTTTCTCCGTAGTTCAAGAAGCTGCTGACCATTTAAGTCTATCCTCCAACTTTTTTTGATATTCAGGCAAATACTTAAGAGTTCAGAGCAGCATTAAAGAGCCTAAAACAAATATATACCATAAAAAATAAAAACTATCATAATTATATATCTATAATTATTATTTCATCTTTAACTACCAATCTAAATATAGATTCATTGAGAATACCTGTACACCTACCATTACACACTTCTATGACTAAACATTAATAACCCGGCCACAAAAGAGTGGCAAATGAAATTATGACATAATTTTACTAAAAAACAACAAAAATAACAATAGTTATTAACGTATGCATTAAAATAAGGATTATGCTGTTAATTGTAGTTAAAGTGAGGCCTAAATACCTAATTTTAACATAGTATCATCATCATCAAGGAACTGTCTTCATCGGACTTTTTTTCTTTAAAATTAAAATTATTATCCCTCTCTTGAGCTATATTCTCTCTCGCTACAAAGACTAATAAATCTTTATTACTCTATCATTTCTCAGTTTCAACTCTTTTATGCATAGAATGTTTCATGACTCTAAGCTTCCATTAATGAAGGCCAAGGAAACAGTATGATGTCATGGCCCTGTTTGGATTTGTAGAGCTTGGTAGCCTTGCGTCAGTTTACCTATAATTCTAATTAAAACCAACCTTGATTACCTGTCATCCATTATGGCAAATTAAGAAAGCAACTGCCACTTAGTAAGGCAAATAAAAATAAAGTGAGAGAGGCACTAAGTTCACATAATCAAAGAATTCTATGGACTTTTGAAGACACCAGGATGGCACATCAAGCTTAGTAAATTCTAAGCCTTTTGTTCACATGAAGCATGAGACAACCTATTAACAACCACATTGGGCAAGGACACATCTCAAACATGATGAGACTTACTTGGACATGTTTCACCTATCGTGTCCTATCTCCGAACATAGGCCATAATGATTCTTGGTTCGTGTGATGGATGAATCCATTTCATTGTGAATACGAGTCGAAATTGGACGGCCCGGTCTAACTTGATGCCGAGTATGGTAATTAGGGATCATGGTGGGCATGTTAGGCTCATGCCAATAATCTTCATGGGGCATTGGCTTGAACATTGGCTCCCAAACACGGATGTAGACGTCCATCATGTACTCCTATGCAACCAAATTAAAAGAGTCTTGTCCAGTTTCTGTACAAACAGCTAACATGTGAGAGCAAGGAATTTTGTATGTCTGCCACTTATTGCAGTCACAACTAGGAGCTTCCAGATGAACCACGTGTGTGATATGACCCCCCTTAAAATGCGATGACGTTTTCACCTCGTAAATGTCGCGTTCCCTACGCATGAACAAATTATATATTTTTAATATGTTAACAAGTAGAATTGAACTTGTATGATTGTAAAGCCACTCACCCATTGAAAAATTTCACCTCAAATATGTTTGCTTTGGCCTGATACGAATCAATCTTTTTTTGTACAAGATCAGTAAACTTGCGACCACTTGCCATCTGTCTGCTTGCTTTGACTCGATACTTGTCAAAGTATTCCACCAAACGGTAGAAGGTGAGTTGGACACAAGCGGTGATGATAGACATATTCCGTGCACCTTTAAGTACACCGTTGAAGATCTCAACATGATTAGTTGTCGTTATCCCCCAACGTTGTCCACCATCATGTGCAAGTGTCCACTTTTCCTTCTCGATAGCATTCAACCATCTTCTCGCATCAGGGTTTATCTTTCCGATCTCTTCCATGATGTGGTTGTACTTTCGAATTTGATGAGCAACTCCAGCTTTCTAGACAAGTTTCCTAAGTACGCCATCTTTGAATTTAGAATTGAAATTACTGCGCACATGTCTGAGGCAGTACCGGTGATAACCACGAGGTCCCTGTTTAGCATTATTCCAGACAGTCTGAATGGCCCTCTAAATGGCTGCGTGATGATCAGATATTAAGGTGACTCCCTCTCGGTTTGGGACAATATGAACTATGAGGTTATGGATGAACCATGTCTAGCTTTCTCCGTCCTCCTCTAGAACAACAGCGAATGCAAGTGGGAATACATTACTATTCGATGTGGTTCCCATTGCTATTAGCATCTTCCCTTTGTATTTTCCATAGAGGTGAGTGCCATTGATGCATATAACCGGCCTACAGTGCTCAAAACCTTCAATCAATGGTCTGAACGCCCAGAATACCTTTTTAAAGACAATCGAACCAGGGGTAGCTGCATGGTAGTAGTCCCAAACCACTACTGTGCCTGGATTGTGTGTTTGCAATGCAAGCATAAACTTCGGCAGCTTTTTGTAGGACTCGTCCCAATCCCCAAATACAATCTGGATGGCTTTTGTTCTTGCGAGCCATGCCTTCTTATACGAAATAGAGTAGTTTTGATGTTTGGCCACCTCCTTGATGATAACCCGGATCTTGATTCCCGGATCTTCCTACATAACACATTTGGAGTGATGTTAGGCATCTAGAATTATGATTATTATTTCTATTTAGTAAACATGGGAATTTAGTGGTTCAATACCTGCACTAGTTCCATGATGAGCTTAGCAATAAGATTCGAACTAAGATTGCAGTGGTCCCGATTATTTCTTGCATACATACAATGGTGGTCACCATTGTACTTGGTGATTTCAAACATCTTGTGCTTCTTTTTAATTGTTGCACGCAGCATCCAGCTATAGTCATGCCTGCAGTGAACGACCCAAACATTAGGAGAGACAAACTGACCACGTACTCTCGATTATGTTTGATGTGGTAAAACTTTACTACATCCTTCAAACTATCTTTATTCTTAAAACTCATCCCAACCTTTAATGTTGCATTCTGTTCAGACCATATCATAGATGAAGGAGTTTCTTCATTATTGGTTATGGAGTGGTCATATTTCTAGTCTACCGTGGTAAAAAATGGAACTAGGGTGTGAATCTCTTGCATGCAACCTAGAGATGGAACTTCGTGCCCTACATCAACGGTGTCTTCGGCTGCTTCCTCAACCATCAGTCCAACATCAACATCCTCATCGGACTCTGACTCCTCAGCCAAGCTATCCACGTTATCTCCACCTCTAGGCCATCCAAAACCATCACTCCAAACAAACTTTTCTACAGGATTCACATCGCGAACTTCGTTGAATGATGAAGTAGTACTGTGTGTCGTCGATGAATCCATATCCATCACTGGGCTTGATGAGAAAGTTCTGCCATATGGTCGAGCTGAAGGTGCAAATGCCAAGGACGGACTGGACTGAGACTCGTATAATGATTGTGACGATGAAGCTCCCACGTCATGTTGGTAATGGTTTATAAAACCGGAATAGGGTGACAACATAGATGAACTCGGACGATGATAGATGTAGGACCCCTGCGTCAACAATCGTGTGAAAGGTCCAACACTTTCAAACATCATCCTAGGGCCTTCAATTGGGGGTCGGAAGAATGGCTCCTTCTCCGCATAAACCTCGACACAAATCATCCCAGGGAAACTCAATGGGATATCCATCACACTATCCAATGCCGCGTCATCATCGATTGGCACTTCGACATATTTTATTGTCCTCGTTGATTGCCAGTGAACCAATGGAAATCTACATATCAACTTCAAGTGAACATGTTCCCCATCTGCCGCTACTCTATTTCTAAGAATATAAAATAATTCATTTAGTGTTGTGTGCCGACTAATCGTATAAACCCACTTAGGAGATCCACTGTACGAAACACCCACCTCAGGGTGCTGCTCTATACTTCCCCCCCAATAAAACATCATTTGAACATTTGCCATGATCGTACCTTCTACAAAACAAAGACCAAAACAAATGTTTAGTAGCAAACTAACATATATAAATCGATATACACCACAAAGACAAGGCTCATGAAGAGGACCCTTTCCAAGTAGCAGCCAAAAAACCATTAAACTATCTAAAAACCGTTCCACCCAGATGCAAAGTGGCCAGGAATTATACCAACTTTCAAAATCAAAATGATTTTAACTACGATATCTTAAAAAATTACGAAACAAAATAGAATAAATCAAACCAAAACATTAAGTACCAACACAAATGGACCAATGCTCTAAAGGTACGACTAACAAACAATTTTCAAATAAATGGTCCAATCGTCTAAAAAAAATAATAGAATGATTAGACAACAATGAAAACAACTATCCAAACATGACACGTGTTTCTTACACTCAAAATACATACAACCATATGGAAATGCCACAAAGGTACCCCATCCATCTATCCAAATCACACTAAAATCAACTCCTATATGAAAAAGAAAATCAAAGCCAGAAGATGTCAAATATACCATTACAAGAATAACCGCTGCAGATCACCCTTTTCCAGTTACAGCTTCTACACCTCAAATATCAATAAGAACTCATCACTTGAGATTCAAACTTCAAGTTAAAACATTGAAATAACACATGAACAACAAAACATTAAAAAAAAGGTATATATACTCCCATGAACTTAAAGAGTTAAACTCATGAAATTCAAACAAACATCTACTTCCTAATTTTTAGAGTAGAAATTTGTTTAGATTGCCTATTTACACAACCTCTGCATGGTAAGAGAGGCAAGGCTAATGTTGACTTCTCAGCTCATACCACCTATCTCTATGTTTTTTTTATTACAAATGAAGCGTGCCAATGATACAATCTCGTGATTCTCATCAGCACAGCGGTATTGATATCAACTAAGTTCCACAGTCAATTTTACAGCTTTTAATGCTTATCTCACGTGCAATTAACAATATTTGTTTCTTTTTTGTTTTTTCCAAGGGGTGGGGTGGTGTTCTTATCTCTGTTCCTCATTCTCTTTTAATGAACACTTTAAATTATTGATCCAAGAAAATGAGGATCTGTGCAGATGGATGGTGTAACACTCCGACCTAGCTTGACCTCGTTTAGCACCTAATTATGGTTGTTTTAATTGGTAATTGTGTTTTGATTTTGTTTTGGATTCGTAGCGGGTCATGGATAGGTAGTTGGGTTGAGTTTGACCTGGATTAGGTCGACCAAGCCCTTTTTCGTAATTTTAGCTTTTCTTCGACATGGTCATTTTTACATCATCTTGATGTCAACGCGTGTCTTTCGTTGAGCTCGTTAACTTTCGTAACTACGTCATTTGCAACCGAGGTTGTATGATTCCACTGGACCCGGATTTGACTCAAACTGGAAATTGATTTATGACTTGGACTTAAATGCAAATTGGACATTCACTTATCTTATATAAGAGCCATTTCCACCGATTCAAGCGCTCTCTCTCTCTCACTGTTCACGTGAAGCTCCATTTCTCTTTCCCTCTTGATTCTTCTTCCCCACCGATCAAGCCAAAAGAGAAGATTTGTGCTCTCTTGTTCCTTAGTGATTGAATTGAGGTAAGTTTGAGGTTTCTTCCATCTCCCTCATCTTCTATTTCTTCTCATTCCATGATTCCATGATGTTGCCCATGATGTTTCTTTCTCTTCCTCATGCATGCATGATCGCAGTGGTGGTGTTTGGATGTGAAAGAGCCCAAGGACAGCTAGTGGGGTAATTGAACTCAATTAAGGCAAGTATAACCATAATATGTAAGAACCCATGTTGGTATTTGCTTGATTTTGTTTACTTCACATGAGTTTGCAGGGAAAACATGTTTACAGCCCAATTTGCTAGTATTCTCCTTTTTTCTGTTGGAAATTTGCATATTTGATGTCTTTACAGGTTTTCTGTAGTTGATTCAGAATTCAACCCCGCGCATGCACGGCTAAGCCGTAAGTCACCTTCGGCTTAAAGTCCAGAGAGGGAAAAAACCCAGTTTTCTTTTACGGCCAGGACACGGCTAAGCCGTATATTGTCCTACGGCTAAGCCTTATCTCAGCCGTGACCCAGCCGTAGATCAGTACAGGGTGTCTTTTTTTGGATTAACTAAAGATATGTAATTGACAAACTTTCTATGGCCCAGCCACGGCTAAGCTGTAGAACAGCACACGGCTAAGCCGTAGAACAAAATACGGGTGAACCATAATTACGGATGAACAGTAAAGGGAACCGCGGTGGAGTCACAGTGCATATTCCGGCTAAGCCGTACCACCCCTGGAAAATGAATAACAAGGATAGGCGTAAGGAAAAGACCGATATGGCTTTCATGATAGAATGTAGAGCACCTAGACTTGCCCAATGGTGTGAATGTATGACATGAATGATCTCGAGGGCTGTGATTCATTCATGCACGTTATTCGGTTGTTGAGCACCTCCCCATGGGTGTTGGTTTAAGGGACTTCGGTGCACCAGCTGATTCCATGCAACACTAGACAATGGTGCATCGAATAACTTAAAACTACATCATCATGCACAGTTAGAAACACTGGATAATTAGATTAGAAGTGGCTAGTAAATGAAGGTGATTCTATCTAGTATGATTTGCTTGCTTAACATATTGTATTTTGATCATTGATCTCCACTCTTTAGCAGATCATTGAATGTCACATCGAAAGTCATACTATGCGTTCACCTTGAGTATGTATGTATGTATGTATGATATAAGGTCTGTTCTTGGATATGCACGCAGGATATGCTTGTCATGATCTACTCAGGGTTTTCATGATTGACTCTGTATGGTTAGGCACTACTTAGCCTCAGCCTTAGGATCCCAACGGGTTGAATTTGGTGTAGTTTTCATGGCCTTGCTGCAGTAAGGAAACATCTTGGGGAACCGGACCCCAGGAAACCCGAGACCCATTTGTATCCTCGCCCAGACAATGGTGTTCTCTGCATGGATATAAGATCCCTCTTTTAGGAGCATATGGCAATGTAGTCACCAACTAGTTTTGTACACAGCATGTATACATTGACTCACATGGCATATCTCTTTTTTGCACGACAGCTTAGTATACAAATGTGACCTGTTATGATTTACATGATGTTCTTTATTCTATTAGACACAGCATGTGTTAACTTGTTGTGGTATATACTTTGCTGAATCGTTGTATTCATGAGTTGTTTATGGTGTTGCAGGCTCAGATACCCCTGCTGACCCCTCGTTGGTCGGCCAGACTCCAGTTCAGACCACCGAGGCCCCATCAGGCCTAGAGGAGTGGATGTGAGCACTCCACCGGAGAGCGCCCTGGACATGCATGGCATAGGAGTCTTCTTTTGCGTTGTGTCACGCTTGTATACGTCATGATTTGTATATGTTATTTTGTTCATTTTGTAAAACCTTCAACTATATATGTCAGTTCTGTTTCGTATTCTCTTCTTGCATTGTTTAGTTTGATGTTTTGATATCTACAGCTTCCGCGTACATGTTTGGCACGTGTGAATGTTCCCTTGTGCGTGTACAGTTAGACCGAGTCTACTTGTACAGGCACGGGGGTACGTATGTCATCGGTTTGGCTTTTGCTAACCCCCGAACTCCTGAGGTCAGGTTGTGACAGATGGGTAGTAGCAAAAGGGAAAAAAAATACTACAGAAAAACCAACTACATGTCCAGAAACACAAGCAAGCAGTCAAGCAAACACAATTCACAATGTCCAAGCTCCATAATTCTAAAAAAACAAACACAACCCAATTCAGCAACAACCACAAACAAACCACCGTTGGCTCATAAACATCAAATTTCTCACCAATTGTGATCTAACGAGGTGCCTTCTTCTTGCCCGTGATAGGAACCCTCTTCCCCTTCAGCGTCCAGCAGTTATTCCTCATTCGCTGTCCTCTGCACGGGAGCCCGGCGATATGGCGCAATCCTCGGTAGCAGTGAACTTCCTTCAACCTCTCAATTGCTAACCCATTGAATTACCTCTGTAGAAACCAAGAGAAAAAAACCCAAATTCAAAAAGAACCCAATATAAAACAAGAACAGAAAGACTACAGAAAAATCAAACGTACATTAATAGAAGAAAAAAATCAAACGTACACTGCAGGAAAAAAAAACAGAGCAGACAAAAAAAAATGCACCAAATGCAGTGCAACAGTAGAACAAAACAGAGAGAAAAAAAAGAAAATCTAAATGCAACATTAAATGGACAGTAATAGTAGATTTAGGGTTTAGGGTTAAATGCAACATTCAATACAGATTTAGTGTTACTAACCAAAGTGCAAAAAAAAAAAAAAAAAAACAGAAAATTAAAATTTAAGACTCAAAACTTTTTATGAAATGTCATGCACAGAATTCCTATTATATTGCTCATATTGCATCTGCATAACAACCACATCATCATAGAACACTTTTTATCAACTTCTAGAAACAATGCAGGGCCTGGTTTCAATGTAAATTTATTGGTACCGAGAGAGGTAAAAGTTTAAAGTAATAACAGTAAAAATAAATTTGGGACTTGGAACTTTTTCCATAACCTGTCATCACAGAATTCCTCTTATCTTTCTCTGTCACAACAGTTATGAATCTTAGATGAGTGAGAGCATGAATTTAGTTACATTTTTCTTACGTGTAAAACCAATAGCAAGCCCCACTCCAATTTGAGAAAAATTTAGGCCATTTCTAATACACGGGTTAGTTGTCATTGAGTAGTTTGGATTAGAAAATGGTGGGTTCTATGGCATTAAAACGAACCCTGCAGCATGGTAAGTCCCATGGTTCAAGCAGCATATGGTCATTTCTCAAGCACCGACAATGATAGCCAAAATAATCTCAGTACATTACAGATTATAGATGCTAAACAAAAGACAAAACAACTAGATCAATAAATCAAGGGGACAAGTCATTCATACCACTACTTTGTGGACCCATGATTAAAACAACAACATAATTGAGTCTATAGTCACCCAACTTCACTGCCTTCATGAAAATTTCAATACCAGAGAGGTTGAATTCACCATCCCTATCAATAAGATTTCCTTAGCAACATCCCTCCTCTGTTTCTGGAAAAAGAATAAGCATACAGATCAAGAAAGACAAAAAGTGTTTAATTAGAAATTTTCCATAACTCTAGAATGCAATATAACCACACAATTCCTTCACATAACTATGAAGTATTAAAAGAAAATATTTCCAATGGAATAATAAGCTCAAGTTCTTTAAAGAAAAAAGATTATAGTATCTCTGCCCAGTGATCACTAAACAATAAAGAAACCAAAACATCATACATCGAATCATCTCAACTAGTTGCATCTTTAGTTAACCGATTGGCCTCCTAGTTAGGCCCACAGGCAAAATGATAAACAAAAATGACCAATAAAAGTATATAAAACGAAGTTTAATTTGAAAAACAGCTACCAAAATCAATGTAGTTAGTTTCAAGGTAAAATGTCTGGAAGTAGAACTCTAATTTGTTGACAAGCTTATTGATCAACCTCAAAGAATAGTTGCTATGTTAAACCCCCACATGAACCCGCATAGAAAATCTAGAACATTGAATAATAGAGAAAATCCAAAAAAAAATGTAGAAACATGAGCAGAGTGAAATTTTTGCTGAAAACACAGAAACCGGAAAAGATTCCAGAGACAGCGGATTACAGCGGCACTAGCAGCGGATTACAGCGGCAACGGCGAAAAAATTACAGAGACAGGGATTACAGCGGCACTGGCAACGGATTGCAGCGGCAGCAGCATCGGATTGTAAAGACAGTGGCAGTGACAACGGGTTGTAGATCGGAGAGAGAGAGCATAAAGAAATAGAGAGAGCAGAGAGAGAGCGAGAGAGAGAGATGTGAGAGAGAGAGAGAGCAGAGAGAAGCGACTGTAAGTAGAGAGAGCAGAAAGAAAGAGCAAGCGAAAGAGAGCTAGAGAGAGATGGGAGAGAGAGAGAGCAGAGAGAAAGATCGGAGAGAGAGAGAGCAGAGAGAGATTGGAGAGAGAGAGCAAAGAGAGAGCGAGTGTAAGCAGAGAAAGCAGAAAGAAAGAGCAAAAGTAAGCAGGGAGAGCGAGAGAGAGCAGAGCGAAATCAGAGAGAGCGAGAAAAAACAGAGACAGAGAGCAAGAAAAAACAGAGAGAGAGAAAAAAAGCAGAGACAGAGAGCGAGAGAGAGAAAGAAAGCAAAGACAAAGAGCGAGAGAGAGAACAGTGAGATCAGAGAGAGCGAGAGAGATCAGAGAGATAAGAGAGAGCGAGGGAGAGATCAAAGAGATCAGAGAGAGTGAGAGATCGGAGAGAGTGAGAAAAAGAGAGCAGACAGAGAGGGAGAGAGAGGAATTTGGGGCCGAGAGAGAGAGAGCAAGAGAGAGAAAAAGTAGAGACAAAGAGCGAGAGAAAGAGAACAGCGAGATCGGAGAGAACGAGAGAGAGCACAGCAAGATCAGATAGAATGAGAGAGAGAACAGCAAGATCAGAGATAGCGAGAAAGAGATCAGAGAGATCGGAGAGAGCAAGGGAGAGATCAGAGAGATCGGAGAGAGTGAGAGAAATAGAGCAGACAGAGAGAGGAATTTGGGGCCGAGAGAGAGAGAGTAAGAGATCAGAGAGTGAGAGAAAGAGAGCAGATAGAGAGAGAGGAATTTGGGGCCGAGCGGAGTGAAGGGAATTAGGGCTCAAATTGTTTGATGTAAAGGAAAATTTGCATTTAAGCCCTTCAGTTTTTTTTAAGATAAAAATTTGGAAAAAATGAAATACATATCTTCAGTTTCCATTGGCAGGGGCACAAGGTATTTGTTTACTGAAGACTCCATTAGCAATTGAGTCTTCATTAAAAACTCCATTAGCAATGGAGTCTTTAATAAGAACTCCATTTCCCTCCAGTTGCGATACGGTCTATAATTTTTTAATTTCTTTTCGATATGTAGTCTTTTTAAAATATTTATTTATTTATTAAAATTAAAACATGAAGACTCCATTGGCAATGGAGTCTTCAATGAAGACTCTGTTTGTAATAGAGTCTTCGTCTCCAAATTTCTAATTTTTTTTGGAAATTAAATAACAAAGACGCCATTTCTAATGGCGTCTTCAGTGAAGACGCTATTTGCAATAGCGTTTTCTATGAAGACTCTGTTTTTAATTGAGTCTTATAATAGTTTTGGAAATAAGTTTAAAATGGCCTTAGTTTTTTAAATAAGTAATAAAAAAAATATTATTTCAGGAAATGGCTCCTCAAAAGACTTGATAGTCAAATGTAAGAGCATTCAAAACTCAAAGGAGAGTGATTAGTGAGATTATGATTTAGTGTTTTCATGGTTGATTGCTACCTAGAGGAACACCCCCTTAGACCTTCAATACCCTTTTCCATACACTCTAAGATACTCATGGGTAGGGTTGTCAATTCGGCCTTTTATCGAGGGGGCTTGGCCCTCAAGAGCTCGCAAAGCGAAGGCTTTTCATTTTGCTCTAAAGTGATATAGGAGAATAGAGCTCAACTTTGAAAAGCCTACAACCTTAAGGGCCAAGCTAAGGCTTGGCTTAGCCGCAAGGGGGTCAGGCCTAGCTCTTTGCCTATTAATATATAAAATAAATAATATATATAATAATATAGGGCTTCTTAACAAAAAAATTATAAAGAACACCTTTAATTAGCAATTAATGATAAGGACTTAATTTTTATCAAACAATAATAACCAAAATTGAGGTAAATTTCTTTGATGGATATACCCATGATCACAATACTGCTATTTTTGTTTGATTTTACTGTTGCCTAACACCTACATATTCTTAAATGAAAAGGAATTCAAGTTTTCATTGATTAGTATCATTTTCATCATCAATGTAAAGTACTAATGTTAGAGTTCAGATGGATGACTATCAACATCATCATTGTGTGGGTTGAGCTTTAGCCATTGGCCACTGCTGGGTGCCAATTTCTTGCTATCCCCTTACTTCCATGATTATTGTTTCATTCAAGTGGACCCCATCTAGTGGTTGAAGTTTCTTTACTCTAACCCTTGTTCAAATGCATAGAATCATCTTCGTCATTCATCTTAAGTAGTTAGAGTTTAAGTGCTTTGTTATAAAATTCGATGGTTGTGTTCAAAGAATTATAAGTTCAAGTTTATTCTAATTTAAGAGTCCTCTAATGTCTATTTAAACCACACATACTAAATAATTTACTTGCAAAAGGTCTCATGCTTATTTGAAATAAATCTAATTGAAACAAATGGGACTTGTCAAATAGGCTGGAATGGTCTATATTATAGCTTTATAAATATATATAGCTAATAAAAAAGACTCCAACTAGGAGAACCTCAACTACAATAATCTTACTAATAGCCTAACAACAAACAAAATTGAGCACGTTATTTAAACTATATAGCTACTTCTAGCATATTAAGGTATTTAATATCTTCTTCCATGTCTTAATTTCATGTCATAATACTATCAAATTAGTTTATTTTATTTAATCCTAAATAATAGTTTTATATGAGGATAATCTAAGATGTTTCATCCATTCATTTGGAAGTAGCACAGAAAGATTAACTTTTGCATGGCCTTGTCCTTAGCTCAAACAAAAGAGGGCTAGCATTGTATTGTAAGCCCAATGAGACCTCCGAGGGCTTGGGCTCAACCTTGTCTCGGCCTGTATATCTGTGGGTGAGGTAAGGGCTTACTCCGGCCCAGCTTGGGCCCTAGCCCTACTCATAGGTATATTATTGAGCATTCAAGGCTCATCTAAGAGCACCTTGAGGAAAGATCAATTTCTAGGGATTAGACTAGCTGTATCAGTATATTTTAGTCACTCTATACCTAAACCTCTTTCCTTACCTGGTTAAGCACAATTGGAGCATCTTCATCACAAGGGGCTAAGTAAAAGGTCAAAGCTTAGAGTTAAAGTTCAAGTTTCAAAGAAAGCACATCAAGTTAGATTCGCCTAAATAGGGGCAATCTTTCTTATTTTATTTTTATTTTTACATCATTGTAAAGTGGGTTAGACTTATGTGATCGAACCACTATTAATAATAGTGGGCGGAGTAGACTTTCATGATCAAACCACCTATCCAAAGATTGTTATTGGTGGAGTAGACCATAGTGACAAAGCAACTATAGCAAAAAATTTAGGTGTAAAATGTTTGTGAGATGCACCCATGAAAATCTCTCATTATGAAAACTAGGAGACTATTTGTGTGGTTAACTACAACAATTTTGGGATTTGGCAACGAAATGTTTCATCACTGAAAAATATTTTTTCGGTGCAAATCACTTATGGCGATGAAATTCTTTCGTCGTCCGTTTCGCTACCATTGTCCAGTCTCTAAATGCATTTGGCGACGAAATCTAGTTTTGTCGCCATAACATTGCAATCCGCAAGGGCATATTTCGTCACCGATATGCCAAAATTTCATCGCTATATATCATATTTCGTCGTGAAAAACACACAAGAGAGAACTAAAAAACCTTTTAGCGATGAAATAATTTCGTCGCCAAAAGGTAAAGTCTTTGGTGACGAAATTATTTCATTGCCAAAAGGCAAGTTTTTCGTCGCTATAAGTATTTTAAAAAAGATGAAAACACATTTCACGGCGAAATTACTTTTTCTGAAAAAAAATATTTTGCTACCCTCTCTCCTCCTCCTCCCCTCTCTCTCTTTCATCCTCTCCCTCTTTGTTTTATCTCCCTTCCCCTCCCCTCTCTCTCACTTTATTTCTCTCTCTTCCTCCACCTCTTAGTTTTCTCTTCCATCTCCCTCTCTCTTTTCCTCCCTCCCCCTCTCCCTCCCTTTCTTCCTCCCTTTCTTCCTCCCTCCCCATCTCTATTCTCTCTATCTCTCTCTCCTTACCACTCCCTACCTTTCTCTCCTTCCCTCTCCCTCCCTTTCTCCCTCCCCTCTCCCTTCCCATCTTTATTCTCTCCATCTCCTTCCCTCTCCCTACTTCTCTCTCTCCTTTCCTCTCCCTCCCTCCCCACATCTTTATTCCCTCATTTTCTCTCCTTCCCTCTCCTTACCCTCTCTCTCCCCTTCCCTCCCTGCTTCTCTCTCTCTCTCTCCCCTTCCCTCCCCCTACCTCACTCTCTCCCTCCCCCAACACTTCCTTCCATCTCCTTCTCTCTTCTCCCTTACCCTCTTTATTCTCTCTCCCCTCTCTCCCAAGGCTTCCATTTTATAAATTTTTCTTTTTTTTTAGATCAAAAAAATTTTCGTTGCCAAACATTTCCCTAGCATTTTTCGTGGGAATAATGGTGCCTTGTTTTTGTATTTTTAGAATTTGTGACAAAATTTTAATTTCGTTACTAATAGTATATCTTTGGCAATGAAGTTTGTGTTTTCATCGCTGATTTTGAAAATAAAAACGAAGTAGACACCAACAATAGTGCCATTTTTTTTTGGAATTTTTTAGAATTGGCAACAAAAATTCAAAATTTCGTTGCTAAAGGTATACTATTAGTGACGAAATTGAAATTTCGTCACCAAAGGTGTACTATTAGCGATGAAATTGAGATTTCGTCACCAAAGGTGTACTATTAGCGACGAAATTGAGATTTCGTCACTAAAGGTGTACTATTAGCGATGAATTCAAATACTGTCGCCAAAAGTCATTATTGGCGATGAAAATTCAAATTTCGTCGCTAAAGGTATGCTATTAGCGATGAACTATTTTTTCGTTGCCTAATGTCATGTATTTTTCTATAATTAGTGATGAAATCATAGTGTCGTCCCAAATTCAATAGTTATCAACGACGAAAATAGATGTTCGTCACTGAAAGTATGTCATTTGGTGATGAAATACTATTTCGTCGTTAATTCTAAATCAGCAACGACGAAATACTGATTCGTCGTTAAATTTAGTCGCAACTAATGTGTTTTCTTGTAGTGAATAGTTTTGAGAGTGGAGGTAGGTCAAGGACTGAACCATTATAAATCATTGTGCCTTCATCTCTATTGTGCTCTATTGTTTCACACATATGCTATGAGATGCATGTACTAGATATTAATATCTAATTTGGATTGGCATGCAACTCACTTGAACTAAATTACTTTGAGATCTTGTTGGCATATTTCTTAGAGTGTGCGCTTTTTAATGGTACCTATGCATTAACCTATAATTTATACATTTGATTACCTAATTGTTTTGACACGTAATTATATCTTGTTGTCTAAATTGAGTGACCATTATTTTATTTAAATTGGTGGGCATTATGGGAGTGGGTTGCCTATCCACTAGGACAACCCTCTAGTCCCAGACTTGCACATCCCATAGTAAAAGTTCTTCATATGATCTTAAAGGCAATAGTGGGCTATGTAGATAGGATAGTGGGCCTCCTTGGATGTATCCCAACTCTGCACAGATTTTTTGCTTAGATTTGGTTGTACTAAGATTGAGTTGTGCCGAGACTAATCTCTAAGGAACTTGTTTGGCAACAATATATTAAAATACTATACGAAGAATATGCCACACATAATTTGTTTGGTAATGTTGTAAAAAAATTTCTCCAATGAGGACCCACCATTTAATTTTTGTAGCAATTTATTATTGGTGTATATTGGACCACCTATAAAGGTTACAACTTAGTACTCACCTTTAAAAATTAGAACATCGAGCCCATACTCATAGAATTTAAAAGGTGTGCTTACTTTTATAAGAATTATAATATGGGCCCACTTTTTTAATGTATATATGAGACATATCTTCATAAATTACTACATGGTACACACATTCAAAAATTAGAATATGGGCGCACATTCTTGGATTTAAAATGTAGGTCCACCTTTTGTGATTGTGACTATGTAACCCACATTTAAAAATGATAAAGTGGAGACACATTTTTTGTACATATGACCCACATTTAGAAATTATAATGTGGTGTCCACCTTTGGAAATTATAATAGATTTTAATGTGGGGCCATCCTGTTTATTGATTATCCCACTTTAAAAATTATATGATACACAGCTTTAGAAATTAGAACATAGGACCACATTCATAGGAATTATAATGTGGCTCCACCTTTTGTGATTTTTTTTAAAGATTAAATATTTTTTTAAAAGAGAAAATATTTTTTTTGAAAGATTAAATATTTTTTTGAAAGTTTTTTTTGAAGGATTAAATAATTTTTTAATGATTAAATATTTTTTTGAAAGATTAATTTATTTAAATATTTTTTTGAAAGATTAATTTATTTTTGAAAGATATTTTTTTTTGAAATATTAGATATTTTTTTGAAAGATTAAATATTTTTTTAAAGATTAAGCATTTTTTTGAAAGAAGATCAAGCATTTTTTTTAAGATTAAATATTTTTTGAGGATTTTACGGGAAAAAAACCCCTTAAATTTTCAGTAAACAAGATTAGACTTTAATTAACTATGTGCACTAATGAGGCCCCCGGACCTAAATATATGCAAATTTCTTTTTATATGTGGGGCAACGTCACTTTTTAGAACCTATATACCTTGCAAAATCCCTTCTTTTTTTTTCTCTTTCCATTTTCTTCTTCCTCCCCTAGCTTCGTGATGCTGCTGCTCCTCCCTTTTTTCCTTCCAGGCCTAGGCCCTTTGTCCCACACCGGTTTGGAGTGGAAATTCAACCATTTCACATTAATAGGTCGTTCTTCGTCTATTGTTGAAGTTCTTGGTCATGGTTGTGTTCTACACTGATTTGGCATCTTCGAGACATCGTGATCTTCCTATTCTTTATCTTCTCTAAAGCACCAACTTCTTTAAATATCGTATCTACACATAGAGGTATATCATCTCCCTTATGATATATTTCGTAGTTTCATTTGCAGTAAAAATAGGGTTTTATGTGTTTATTCCTTTCCTAAAAAGTTTGACGTATTTTAGTTTGTGTACTTGAATAACTGAGTATTAGTATTATTGATAGTCGGTTGAAGAAGAAACTATAGTGGTATATTGATTTTGATTTTTGTTTGAAGTAGAATATTGTAATGGTTTTTTGCCACACAGATATTTCATAAAATGGCCCAAAGAGATTAGGGCTTTATTACGCTCAGATTTGTTGTGTAGGTTGCATAGATTTGTATTTTAAACTTTATTATTGGTGTACTCTCCCTGTTGAGACTATTTTTAGGCATGGCTACATTGAAACAAGGGTATAAGTCCATTGTTTTCAAATTATAGGTGATTGCTTAAGAGCATGCATCACATTTTAGTAGATGGAAGAGTTTTGTAATGTGCCTTCTTGTAGTGATTTACTGAAATGTTATCTGATCAAGCTTCTAATGTCTACAAGCTATTTGAAATGGAGCAGTATATATTTGTCCATACCATTTTGTATAGCAATTAAATGTTTTCTTGATTAACCAATTGAAAATGTTTGCAATTACTAATACAGGATCCAAGGATATATAGATGCCATGCCACTAACCCCGATAAACAAATATGGGTGTTAAATAAAACCCAGGCAAGATATGTAAGAGATGTCAGTCTGGAGCATATATTAGAGATAGACTTTATGAGGATTGATCATGCATCTATATTAGGCTTGGTAGAGAGATGGCATCTGAAAACCAACACTTTCCATCTCCCTACTGGTGAAGCAATAATTACGTTGGAAGATGTTACATATTTATATGGACGACCGATTGATGGTGAAATTATCATTGGTAGAAAATTTATAAATATGAATGTAGTGGAAGTGTGTAAGGAGATGCTTAGACTAACCCCTATTTCGGGCAAAGATATAAGTGGACTAATTGTAAAGTTTAATTCGCTTGAAAATAATTTCAAACCCTCAAAGAAGAAGAGTGATATATGCTCAGCTAGAGCCTATTGCTCCTTTATGCTTTGTGAACAAATTTTTCCTAATTCTAATGGCGCCCAAGGTTAAGCATATTTGCTTGAACTCTTAAGGGAGTTCAAGCCTTATGCTTGGGGGCCGGCTTGTCCTGCTAGTTAGACTTTAACTGGCCCAATGCAATTGCCACAAGTTAGTAGAATAACTATTTGTTCTCGAATTTGTAAATTGTATTAATTTAATTTAGTGTATCCAATCTTAGTATATTAACTTTGTTTCATAATTTGTGGAGATCTGGGCCTACACAAGAATGTGCATAGGCCAATGTCTACCCTACAATTCAAGTTGGAAGATTGACAATTAATTTCCACTATATAAGACTTGGGAGTTGAGGATCGGAGAGAGAAAAGTGTTGATGAATTTGAGGGAGATTCTTTAACAACTAAACAATCTAAGTGGTGACAGAGTAATTTTTTATGGCCCAATATCCTATTAAATTGCAAGAACTTTCTATATCATATACGGTTAACTAATGTATGATTTTCTATTATTTTGCATTTTAAATGATAACCATAATAAGGATATGGAAAGAAAATTTTAAACATGGTACCGAAAGAACATTATGATCTTTTCTCTTCAATTACAGTTTTGCTACATTATTGGGTTATTGAATGACACAATACAAAAGAAGTAATGAAGAAATTTGGTCTTGTTCAAGAAATCCCTCCAAAGTTTGAAGTTCCTTTCAAAAGTGTTGATAAGGTGAAACAGATTATTAAGGATTACTCCAAATATGAGGATCCTATTTGTGATTTGTAGGAAAGGAGGACAAAGTTGGTCTTTTGTGAAAAGAAGGACAAGTCTACCAGTCATAGTGATAAGTTCCTCATCTGGTATGACTTGAATACCTCGAAGACAGTTTCGCCAAGTAGAGGATATTTTACACCTATAAAGAGTACCCCTAAAGCTACTCCCTCCAAAGGAAAAAAAAGGGAATGTTGAGTCCAAAGATGCTCCTATTAAGAGAAGAAAAGAAAAAGAACCTCAAATAAAGGACCAATAAATTGTTCAATTGGACAAGAAGGAATAGCATGTGAGTAAAAATTGATTATTTAATTACTAATCCAATGAGTATGAGGTGTAACATTTGGACTTTTGTAGTTTATTGCTAAGATGGATCATTTGGAGCAATCATCATAACATGTTGAAGAAAAAAAATGAAATGTATGCGTGAAAAGATAAAGAAGTTCAAAGTTGCTTGTGCATCTGGTTTTGAAAACTTTAGCATGGACACGTGCTGCAATTCCTAGTCAGATGAAGTTGAAGTGAAGGTTATATATTTACGTTAAACAAATGTAATGAGAAAGAATTAAATCATCATTTCCATTATAATGTAGCTTCCTTCTTCAAAGGGCAAGGAGACAGCCGTTAAGAAAAGGTAGAAGAGAAAAGGAAGGGACACTCCAACCACGTGGAAGTTGCAGTTTTCTGAGATCGCCAAAGTAGAGTCCCTTACTTCTTCGCCTTCTCCTGTCACTAGATTTGCTTTTCTTCCTTTGATGCAGGCCATGGATGAAGTCCTCTCCACACCAATGTTTGTGTCTCTATATCCATTTCAATCGGAAGCTAATACACCCAAATCCACCATTAACACTCTTTATTGAAGGATCAAATGGTTACACTGTCAACAGAAGATACTAAAATCTTTCAAGACTTCACACATCATCTTACGGTGACTGAATATAGGTTGACAGAAGAAGAAAGAACATTATTGGAGAGTTTTTTAGGTTTCTTCCAAGCAAAGTGATCAAGGTTCCAAAAATAATAGTTTCAATTTAACACATTTACTACTAAGTTACGTTATCCTAGTTACTATACCTACAGGAAAGTAGAACTCAAACTCTATTGCAAACTGATTCAACAAAACCATTTACACATTACGTCATTCACCAAAACCAAGAACTATTACAAAAATGTACCAAAAGAGAGAACTTTTTTACCTTTTCTTATAAATTTCATTGAAATTGAGTCAACTTTTGAAATTCAAATTCGATTACATCATTCAATACAAGAGAAAACCATTACATCATACACCAAAAGAGAGAACTACTTACACTAAAAAATGACAACCATTAAATATTTTATCATTTACAGAAAAAAGCTCATTATTGTTAAGGTGGTTCTCGATAGGTTTGTCGTTTGTTTGAATTTGACTCTTTGTAGGCCTTCCTGGCTACCTAAAAGCAAGTGGAGGGAAAACTTTTTCATTGGATACATGTTCCCATTGCTTGCAATCATGAATTGCATGTAAAACTTTATTATATGTTGCTTGATAGACGGTTGATAAGTAGCAATTCTCAACATACTGATAAGCATTAATATTCATTTCATTCATTGTGGCGATCACATATGAACATGGTATTCCCAAAAGTTTCCACTTACGACATGGACAAAAACAGCGATCAAGATGAACGACATCCACATAGGAAGCTGAATGAACTTGAAATTGATACAAAGCAGTAGCATGTGGAGATAGTTGATGACCTTCTTCCATTTCAATGTCAAAAAGCTTCTGCGCATATGGAGTCATTGATGTATGCACTCTCTCATATTCGAGAAGCCGTTTTGAAAAAAATCCATCAATTTGGCCTTTATCTCCTCAACTTATTTAACAATAAGAGCACTCAAGTGTCTTTCAACAAGCTATTTGTGCATTCAGTCGTATTACTAGTGAGCATGTATGGAGTCAATATTGTATGCACTTTCTCATATTCGAGATGCCGTTTTTAAAAGAAATTCACAATTTGGCCCTTATCTCCTTAACTTATTTAATAATAAGAGTATTCAAGTGTCTTTCAACAAGCTATTTGTGCATTTGGTCGTATTACTAGTGAGCATGTCATATCGTCGACTTTTAACATATATTAGCCCAATGTCATCTTTTGAATTCATCAATATAGGTGAAAGCATTGAGATTGACTCGCCCGATGTTTTCCTTGTATGTGTCAAACTCATATGCTCTATATGCCTTTGCTGCGCCCGAAAATTTCATCATGATCACACTATCACCATACTTTGATTTTATATTTTCAGCTAAATGGAAACAACAATAACAATGACGTGCACTTGAAATTACGTTGGTAAGAGCAGGAACAAAGCTTTTTTGCTAATAAGAAATGATAGTTAAATTACTTAGCTTGCGCCCAAGGACACATGCAAGTTACCAAAGAACCATTCCTAACTTGAATGGTTTTCGGCTTCCACAAAAGCAAATGCAATTGGAAAGAGCCTTTGATTTCCATTAAATGTTACAACTACCAACAAAAGACCTGGATACTTCCCACGAAAGTATGATCCATCTATTGGAATCATTTTCCTCAAAGAATACGTAAATGAACTAATGCAAGGTTCAAAAGATAAAAAGAATCTTTTGAATCTATCTTCATCAATAGTATTTATATTTGCAACAGTACTGAGGTTCATCAATTTTAACTCAATGCAATAAAGTAGGAGCATATGAAATGAAGCTTCGTACGAACGAACCTCGAATAACTTTGAGTGCAATATCTTTGACTATATGTGCCTTCTGATATGAAAATTTTACTCTAAACTCCATTTGATATTCATGGCGTATCTCATTTAGCTTGATATTGTTATTTTGATGCACTCTATCTATTCTAAATTCCATGATAAGTTCCGATGATGCCTGCCAATAAGAAGTACCCATCACCCCCTTCGAGCCATTAAGTTTTGGGTGATACGTCTATACAATGAATTGAGGACCACTTTCAACTATGAAAGCATGAATGTGTCATGGACAATTCCTCTCCTTACAACATACAGTAACCTTGGCCTTATTGGTTATTAAGTGTTGAAGAGTGAAGTTATTATATATTGCAAATTTAGTTACAGTCGTTCGAAGACTTTCACGATTTTCAAATTCACATCCTAACCACATTTCCATACGAATTGATGCCGGAAATCGATAACTACTTCATTACGTACTATATTGTCTTTAAACATGGCATCTGGAGGTTGAATATTTAAAAAGAGTGAAACAACATAAGTTGTTGTTACATGACCGGTATCTACATTACCAATAATAGTCTCATTGGCAATGTGTACTCCTTCCACCATATCTACATCAACATGAGTATCTTTTGAATTGCTTTTAGTGCTATGAATATCAACAACTGATTCGGATTCTATTCATTGTTTTCACAAAGATTGATAGAAGGAAATTCTACGCCACGCGTAGGATGTTTAAGTGTATCCACAAATCACTTCTTCTACTTGGACCCACTATTTCATTATGGTAAGTTGGACGCACCTCAATCGAATGTGACCCTCGTTAAATACATGTAAATGTATGTTTATATTAGACAAATCAACTTGCACTGCAATATACTAGGTGTTATTAATAGAATACTTTAAAAACCAATTCTTATACCTTCTTTGCTCTCCACCAAGGTTTGTGGTAGGAAATTCTGCAATACGATTAGTTTGCTTCTCCACATAGTAGCTTCTACTTGGCATTGTTACTTTATCATGATGAGTTGATGCACTTTCATCAAATGTGGCATTCAATGAATACATGCAAAATTTAATAATATTAGATAAAGCTATATGTATATACAAGTGTAAAATAATCATTTGATGTACCTTGTTTGCTCTCCAAAAAGGTTTGCTGTCAGTCCATTGATATATAAATATATCTTATATGTAACTATTCTTAGTAATCTCCACATATACTTCATACCATTATCATCTTCAATGGTAATCAATGAGATAACATGATCATTTTAATGTAGATAACAATTATTATTCTCATGGCAAGAAAAATTCCGTTTTAATGCTTCAATTGCTATCTTAAGCAATGAGTTGAATGAAATATCAGGCCGTATGAACCCCGTCTTCATTTTTCCACCTTTGTGTACTAGGTGTTCATGAAATTCAATGTTCCCATCATAGTGAAATATGACAAATCTCTCCTCAACATCTGACATTTTGATATTAGAAATGGTTTTGTAAATGTTAATATTATAAAACAAAAGTATAAACGTGAAAAAATAACCTAAGAAGAGTTTTCTTTGGTTACACTAATCTTAATGCATATTCATTTCCATTTACTTACAATAAAGAGAATGTTGAAAAAAATACACAAATAGAATGGTATAATAAGAGAAAGAAGTATAAAATAGACTGATTGGAGATGAATGGGACATGTTATACCTTTGTGTATTGATGTGATTTCGCAAAGAAGTTGACACTTTAGAGAATTATGAAGAAGAAGAATAGGAAGGAGAACTCAAATCCGTGGGGAAATCAAACACGATGTTGAAGAATTCTCTAAGATTTCAAAAGATATATAATATTATAATCCAAATAGGTTGGGAATAAAGATGGGAATGAGAAACTCACACCAGCATCGCAGAGAAGAGGAGAAAAAGAGGAGACAGAGGAGAAGAAATGAAGACGAAAGGAAAAAAAGGGGTTTCGGCGGTAATTAAAATTGGGTTGAGTGACTCTAACATCACTCATTTAAACATACAAAAAAAAAAGAAAAAAAAACCTTTTGCACCTTATCAGGCCCCATGAACCTGGTCAGCACACATAAAAGATATAGGTCTAATCGTGTTTACTGAAAATGTAGGGGGTTTTTTCCGTAAAATCCTCTATATTTTAAATATTAAATAATTTTTTAACCATATAACCCACATTTAGAAATTAGAACATAGGGCTTACACTCAAAGGATTTATAATATGGTTCCACCATTATAAAAAATTAAGAATTATAATATGGGCCTACCTTTTGTAATTGTTACCATGTGACCTACTTTAAAAATTAGGTTATAGAGTCACCTTGAGATAAGTAGGAATCAACTGTGCTAACAAGTTGTTTTAAAAAACAAAGACAAAGTTTTTTTTTTTTTTTTGGTTTCGATTTTTTGCCAGTGAGTTAAGATTTTGAAATTCTTTCCAGTGAGACTAAAATTCGAAACAATAATTTGCACACACCAAATATGTTTTCTGTAGGATTTTCCAGTGGGAACATGGGAACATCCCAATGGAACAATGCAAAGAGCTATATAGGATTTGCATGGGAAATTATTTTAGATTGCAATTCAATTACAACTTTTATGCAGTGGAAAATAAAAGCAATCAATCACAAAGAAGGCAACACAATATTAACGTGGAAGGCCATGCGAGAAAAAACCACGAGCCCAAAGTGGACTAAATTAAATAATAACTTCTGCAGTTACAAAATATACTCACAACTCTACAATCAGTCCTTTGATACAAGGCGTTGTAGTCATTTTTGCTAGATCTCCTTGACTCACAGTCCCTTGGTGCCTCGTTGTAGTGCTTTGATCTCTGCCTTAAATAAATTTTTTTAGCAAGAGAACAATCTCCTACGAAGATGTAGAAGCAGCAAATCTCTTACGATGAAGTAGAAGCACCAACTCTTGAACTTAAAGTGTTTAACCCAATATCTCATAGAAGCTCTAGATATAATCTCCAATGTGAAATCTCAATTCAGATTATGGAGATGTATGCCTTACGGTTGAGAGAAATACTTTTTTTATAACCCACAATTCATGCCTTACGATTAGAGTCCAAGTATTAAAAAAAAGCAACTCGTACAAATAAGAAAGGTTTTCACCAATGGCAGTTTCATAATTTTATCACAATGGTAGTTTCGTAATTATAGATAACACATTTTGCAAACTTTCCGAGGCCATAACTTTATTGTTTTAGCTCGGCTTGATTCAGTCTTGAGTTTTATGGACATCTATTCAAAATGAACTTTCAAATGGTAGATAGCTTGCCCTAATTAGACATGTGGTTTGAGAGATATGACCTTTCTTATCCAAATACTTTCATTCTAGTTCTTCAGACACTTCAAACTCCTAGTCTAAAACAAATAGAAAATGTAGCAATAACTAGGACTAGAGTTTTATCCAATCCATGAATTTGCCAACATTTTTAATTGTTAAACAAGACATAACAACTCAAAATCCTATTACAAGTTTAACAAGTTGTCCCTCGTTTCATTATACAGAAAGCCCTGAGTTGGGCACCTTGTTTGTCAAATATTCAAGAAAATGGAATGAAGAGGCTGCAATTTGACAAAAGCGATGATACAATAGAGATACTCTTGGTTCATGGCAAGTAGGATTGCACATGGGCCGGGGCAGCATGAGCTGGGCTCAACTCCAATCTAATGTGTTCATGATGTTGGATAAAATTATAAGGCTCGTGACTAGATTCTAATCTAAGGTTTTAGCACAATAGATAACTGTGACGGGCCAATGGTCCACTGTGGAGCTTCTTGAGTGGCATCAGGATTCAGAAAGTGGGCCTTGGATTTAGAAATACAATAGGCTGTGTTGATTAAGGCAGTGTGCAAAATAATTTGGAAAAGAAGCCCTAGATAAGCCTATTTGCAACACATACTATCATTTAAATAAGTTAGCCCGGCTCTTGTCATGTTCAGGTTAGCCTAGTCCATCAGCACCCTCTAACTAAGCAATGTGTGTCTGTTACTGGTTGAAATGAGTTTGGTCACTTGCCTAACATCAGTAAATCCAATCAATGCATTAAATTAACCGAACATAAAAAATCAGTTGATCTAGTTGAAAGGTGCTGAACTAGGCCATTTGTAAAAACTAAAAGAAGCCCATCTGTGTTTGACAAATCAGATGAAGCCAACCCGGGCACAAAACTTGGGCCCAAACACAACGAGGGTAACCCAAGATCCTAGGAAGCAATTAAATCGAGCCAGAAAAGAAATAGACTACGTACTCGACTGGGTCTAATGTACTTCTCCTGAGACTCTTTCATGTCCTGGGCCCAAGGCCTAGAGCTGAATTTTACTATAGCATAAGTGTATATAGATCCAGATTGTGACTTGAATTGGCAATTAAGTCTCTTTTGGTCCAGATTTAGTTCCCCAAAGGACCCAAGTTAGATTTTGATTTGAAGATAGATCATGTCCCTTCGAAAGCAATCCAGACCATTGATCTGACCAAACACAAGTCTTCTGCATCAGTAATTATACTTCTAACAATGTGCAAGGTCTCAGTGAATGAAATAGGGCCAACAAAATTTTCTAAAAAAAAAGGCTTCATGCATCTTTCGGTGAATAAGACCATCAATCTTGTACGAGAGCGCGAAACTAGGTTGGAATTGTGTGACTTTTCTCAAAGTATACATATTCATCAATTTATCATCATCAATGTAGAAGACACAATTCACAATAAGTGCAAATGAATCAAGCCAAATTTTCTTTCAAATCTCACTTTATTATATAAGAAATATTGATGAGCTCAGATTTCAACTCTAAAGACATTGAACTCATAAGAAACGGGGCTGTCGAGGTGAGGATTGAGGCCTTCATATCCAGTGAGTGACATGTAAGGAAGAAGGTAGGAGGCAAAAGGAAGTCAATGCTACTGGCATATGGATTGAAGGATAGTTCCAAGCTGTGTCCAAATGCCTTGTCCATCATCTTGGAGAAGCAACTCGGGCTCAGATCCATCAATGGCCTTGGAAATCCCTCAACGTGCTTCTTCAATGCCCTGTGTTAATCACAACCATCCAAGTAAAACACAAACGTAGTCAATACAAGAATCTAAACGAAATTCTCTTTTCGACATAAGAAACAATTCTGTGTCCAAAAATGAAAAAATTGTCAGAATGCACCATGCAAAACTGAGTTAATTTATGCCCAGTTCCGAGCCCAGCAACCATTTGTTGAACATGAGTAATGCACTATACATGCCATGCAATAATTTCACCTAATATGGCCAACTTCCAGATAAGCGAACTACGTGATTGTCACGCCTCAAATTTTTATTTTTGGGTCATAGCAGTCTGTCAGGTTTGAGTTGGGTTGAGCGGGGTAATATGGGCTGAGTAAACACTTTTGGTCCTTGGGCTTATGTTATTTGATCTTTTTAGGCCAATAGACTCTTTTTGGAATTTTGTAAAACTTACTAGAAAGCAGGGGGCCCTTACTTGTAATTTAGAAAAACCTCCTCTTAATATAAACCCTTAGGGTTTTCTCCATTCTCCCATCTTATTCCTTTCGTCTTCAACCAAGCCTTAGAAGTTCTCCTAGGGGAAACCAAGGCTTGATCTTCAGATTTGCTTTTGGCTTTGCGATCCAGGTAAGTGGATAACTGTAAACAATGGCTTTTGGTTACCTGCAATATCTTTTGATTCCTTTGTTTTGATACCATGATTTGGATTAACGATAGAGATTAGATTTCTTGTTTTTTTACGTAAAATAAAGATCAGTAAATATATTTGAGTTTTTTTTTAAAAAGAGATTTTGCAGCGCCGCAGTGCAGGCTAGGGCAGCGGCGCTCCCTGGCATGCCAGGCAGGGCCTGCCGCTTGGCAGAAGCCAGGCTGCTGCTGCGCGCAGTAGGCCGAGCCTGCTGGCGGGCCGGGTCTGCTGCCAGGTCACGTGCAAGCTTGGGTTTCAGCCGGGCTGGGTTCAATGGGTTCAGCCCAAAAAGTATATATATATATATAATAATAATATTATTATTATTAATAACTATATATATAAATAAATACAATTAGACTTTAGTATATTATCTTTAAATGTCTTTAAATGTTTAAGTATTATGATTTGGTAGGTTAATGGAGATGTGACTATATTAATTAATTCTTTAATTAAGGGTGATTAAATTTTAATTAGAGTATATCTGGAATCCTAATTTGAATTACAATTTGAGTTTAGGTTTTGAATCAGAATATGAGATTTGGATCTTTTATTTATATTTTAGGTAATAAGGTGTTTAATATACGACAATGATAATTAAGGACCTAATTATTTCTTTTTTTTAATCATAATTTGAATCAAGTTTTGATTTGGAATTGAATATTCTTGTACCTAATTTGTAACACACAATAAATTTACATAATTAGATTAGATGATTCATGTCTTTTTAGAAGAGTTAGTTAAATATTCATATGAAAATAGGACTAAATGCAAAACGGGGATATGAGATTTGGGATGCACTACATGATAGACACCAAAAGTAGTATATCGGCATCGTGGACTCACATTTCATTATGATAGAGGATTGGTTCTTATGTGTATATTTAACCAACTATGACTGTTAGGTGGTTTAGTGCTTACCTTTGGAAAACTTGAATTGACACACATTTGTAATACATTTTCAATTATAAAAGTCTAAGTACTCAAATTGTTAATGGTTTGAATATTGGGATTAAGGGTGTCATATCATATTTCATTTTGCATCAGTATACATATATATTTGTAAATATGTATATTACTTGCAGGATTACCTGTTTCTGTTATTATCTACGGGATTACCCGATTCTGTTATTATCTATGGGAATACCCAATTCTGTTATTATTTGCGGGATTACCCGTTTCTGTTATTATCTGCGGAATTACCCGATTTTGTTATAGTCTGCGGGATTACCCGATTCTGTTATCTGTATGTGGGATCACCTGTTTCTGTTATTTGTATGCAGGATTACCCGTTTCTGTATATTTATCCATGGGAATACCTGTTTCTGTGCATTCATGCCATTGGGGTTTGCATATGATATATTTTTAGTCATAATGAATATTATGTTTAATTCAGTTGATTAATCCATTGCTTGCAGTTTACCCTCTTGTTAGATTATGTCAATCTAACCCACTACTTTTGGTGTTTAGGTTCCATTATCGGTGCCGAACTGGGGGGTCAAGCGGCATAGGAAATTCCACCAAATGGCGGAGTTGTTGAGTGGAACATCGAGGACATCATCTAAGGTGTCTTAGTGTTGGTGCAGAGTTCGAGACTTTAGACTATGTAATAACGCCATGCTTGGGCCATTAGTTTATTAATTTAAGTTTATTTGTTTTGAAATTATAACTTTAATTATTATGCTTCGAAACACTTGACCTTGATTTTGTTATTAATGAGATTTGTTACATAATTATTATATGATATTCGTTTACGATGAGTATGGATTTCGGTTCTGCGTGTGATTATGGCTGCTTGATCACCAAGCATAGCCTCACGAAGGACTTCGATCCACCCGAAATTGGGGCCCGTGTTGTTTATGTTAGAAAAATTTTAATTGGCCTAAATTCTCACACCCCTGGAACCGGGTTTGGATCCGGCCCAGTTTTGGAGGTGTGACAGATGGTATCAGAGCTGGTCAAGTTTTAGAAGTTCTAAAAGATGCTAGAACGTAGGTCCGATGTGAGGATTAGAAACTTTTAGTGGGGCGATGGGGTTTTGATCCATATAACTGTATACGAACTTTAGTATAGTTAAAGGTTATGGGAGTTTGTTACCCTTCGTATTTTTGGTCGTTTAGTCTTTAACGAACAGTTTTTTTGCAGACATGGCACCTAAAACAAGGAAAACGAAATCTAACCCGTCCAGTTCGAAGTTAGGTGAGCCTAGTGGTACCGCCAATGATCCGATACAGACTCTGCTCCAGATTATGTTAGCCCATCAGCAACGTTAGGATCAACATATAGCACAGTTGTTGGAGGTTGTGTAGAGAATGAATCAACCTCATGCGACGCACGTAACTAGCCACCGATAACGCCGCAATCAATGCTTATGGTATGACCTCAAGTAGTAGATCAAGCTGCATTTTAGACTAGTGTACTTGAGGCTTTGTAGAGGATTGGACAGCCTCAGGTTGCTGTTGCCCCTACCATGACCCAAATGATATTTTTGAAAAGTTTAAGAAGAGGGGTCCGCCGGAGTTCAATGGGGGTGAAGATCCAATGGTGGCAGAGGAATTTCTCATCCAAGTGAAGAAGATATTTGAAAACCTAGTCTACACAGGAGTACAGAAGGTTAAGTTAGCAGCTTCCATGTTTTGAGATGTGGCGGACAGGTGGTGGACTACCGTTAAGGAAACATATGAGGGGATCGCTGAAGAGGTGGCTTAGACTACATTTTATAATCAGTTCCATGATAAGTATGTACCGGAGCATATTCGTATTCAGAAGCGAATAGAGTTTGATAGATTGAAGCAAGGGAATTTGTCTGTTCGGGAGTATGAGCTACAGTTTACCCGTCTTTCTCGTTTCGCACCAATTCTTATCACTCTAGAAAGCGAGAGGATCCGATGGTTCCTCGATGGCCTTCGCTTGATATACTGCTACATACTAAGTCACAAGTTCTGAATACTTACCAGGCATATTTGGATAAAGCATATTGAGCCAAGGAGGTGGTTGGGCGCATGGCCCCTACGAGTCAACCCAACCAGAAAGTTGCTTCATCTTCGGCCTCACAACACCAATTTAAAAGGCAGAAGAGAGTCTTGTGGCATTTGTGGCAATAATCACTTACATCTAAGTGTTGGAGACAGACAGCGGGGTGCTTTTACTGTGGCGACACTAGTCATCGGGTCAATGATTGCCCTAAGAAAAAAGGTCAGCAGTTTGGGCAGACATCTACACAGGGATCTCCTATTCAAGCACATCCGTTAAGATAGATAGCACCAGCTCCCCCGGAGCAGCAACGACCCCAGGCACCGCAGCAACAGATGCAGTTATAATGACCTCCCCAGCAGCCCCGACCTCAGAAAGGACCTTAGCAACCACAGTGGCCTAACAGACAGTAATTAAGGCTATAGCAGGCAAATAGAGTGTATGCCATGACCTAGGAACAAGCTGATGTTGAAGAAAACATTGTGGAAGGTACTATTTCTATTTGTGATAGTCATGTTAAAACTTTATTTGATCCCGGTTCTACGCATTCCTATATTTCCCCTAGTTTTGCCTTAAAGATTAGTGCTAGAGTAGCTGAGCTGCCATTTGATTTAATTGTGGCCACCTCAATGGGTAAAAAGGTTAGTTGTTTGAAATACTACCTTGATTGCAAATTGGTGATAAGTGGAGTTGTGTTTAAGGCTAATTTAATACTGTTGGTGATGAATGACTTCGACACCATTTTGGGTATGGATTGGCTTGCTACTCATAGTGCAGTTATGAATTGCCGTGCCAAGACGATTAAGTTAACAGTTGATAACGGCATCAATGTGCTATTTGTGGGATCTAAGAAGAAGGTTGTTACTCATGTGATCTCAGTTATTAAGGCTATGAAGTTGTTAATGAAAGGTTCTGAGGGATATATAGCGTTTATCACGGAGGATAAACGGACTAAAGCGGTAGAGGAGAAACCAGTGGTGTTTGAGTTTCCAGATGTTTTTCCCGATGATATTACTAGATTGCCACCAGTCCGTGAGATTAACTTTGCAATTGAGCTTGTGCCGGGCACAGCTCCGATCTCGAAAGCCCCTTATAGAATGGCCCCAGCTGAGTTAAGAGAATTCAAGGAGCAATTGCAGGAGCTGTTGAACAAGGGTTTTATTAAACCAAGTGTCTCTCCTTGGGGGGCTCCAGTATTATTTGTAAAGAAAAAAGATGGTTCTATGAGAATGTGTATTGATTATAGACAACAACATCAAGTGACCATCAAGAACAAGTATCATTTACCGAGGATTGATGAATTGCTTGATTAATTGCAAGGTGCTTAGTACTTTTCTAAGATTAATCTAAGGTCAGGATATCATCAGTTGAGGGTACGAGATTAGGATATTCCGAAAACTGCATTCAGAACTAGATATGGTCACTATGAATTTTTGGTGTTGTCTTTTGGGTTGACAAATACGTCAGCAGCTTTTATAGCTATGATGAATAGGATTTTTGTGCAGTACTTGGACAAGTTTGTGGTGGTATTTATTGATGATGTACTTGTATATTCGAAGAGTCAGGAAGAGCATGCTCATCATCTTCGTACTTCATTGCAGCTATTAAGGGAACACCAATTTTATGCTAAGGCAAGTAAGGGTAAATTTTGGTTGGAATAGGTAGGATTCCTTGGTCACATTATCTCCAGGGAAGGTTTATTGGTGGACCCAGCAAAAATTGAAGCAGTGGTAAAGTGGGACAGACCAAAAACAGTGTCGGAGATTCGAAGTTTCCTAGGCCTCGTAGGTTATTATCGTAGATTTGTGGAAGGATTTTCCACAATAGCAGCCCCATTGTCGAGATTGACTCGTAAGGGAGTTCCTTTTGTGTGGAATGAGGATTGTGAGCAGACTTTTCAAGAGTTGAAAAGAAGGTTGACCACAGCCCCTGTTTTGACCTTACCTGCTGGTAATGATGGTTTTGTGATTTTCACTGATGCGCATCTGGAGTTGGACTTGGTTGTGTTCTCATGTAACATGGGAAGGTGGTGGCCTATGGGTCCAGACAGTTGAAGGATCATGAACGGAAGTATGCAACCCATGACTTAGAGCTAGTAGCAGTCGTCTTTGCTTTGAAGATGTGGAGACATTATCTTTACGAAGCCACTTTTGAAGTACATTCAGACCATAAGAGCCTTTAGTATCTCTTTACATAGGGTGATTTGAACATGAGGCAGATCTAGAGGAGATGGATGGAGTATATTAAGGATTATGATTTTTGGTTGAAGTACCATCAAAGAAAGGCTAATATAGTGGCAGATGCTCTAAGTAGAAAAGCAGCGTTCACTGGAGGATTAATTGCAAAATACTTCTGGATTGGATGTTTGGAAGATATGGATGTCTATTTCTAGCCTATCAGTGAGTAAGCAGTGTTGGCTAGTATATTCTTGTGGGAACCAAATTACTTCCGAGGATCAGAGAATGCCAATTACTAGACCCCGAGGTAACGAGAATCAAAGATCATATCGATGAAATGCCTGATTTTAAGTTGGAAGATAATATTTTGTATTATAAAGGTAGAATTTGTGTGCCTGATTCTTCAGAATTGAAGGATGAAATCTTGGTCGAGGCAGACTATACTCGATATACTATTCATCCAGGCAGTACCAAGATGTATCACTATTTGAAGGATCACTATTAGTGGAAGAATATGAAAAATGATATTACAGAATTTGTTGGAAAATGTTTGGTCTGCCAGCAGATTAAAGTAGATTATAGGAGACCCCCAGGTTTTTTGCATCAGTTGGAGATTCCTCAGTGGAAGTGGGAGCACGTCACTATGGATTTTGTGTCAGGATTGCCTAATACTAGAAAGGGATTTGATGCTATTTAGGTGATAGTGGACCGTTTGACTAAGTTAGCCCACTTTGTACCATTCAAGACTAGTCAAGGAATGGAGAAAATGGCAGATTTGTATATTAAGGAAGTGGTGAGATTGCATGGAGCACCAATTTCTATTGTCTCTGACTAGGATAGTAAGTTTGTATCTCGATTTTGAGTATCACTGCAAGAAGCCTTAGGAACCAAGCTGAGTTTTGGTACAGCCTATCATCCCTAGACAGAAGGACAAACAGAGCGTACAAATCAAACATTGGAGGATATGTTAAGGCATGTGTCTTGGATTTCAAGACTAGTTGGGACGAAAGCTTAGCCCTATGTGAATTTGCGTACAATAACAATTACCACTCTAGCATTGGCATGGCACCTTTTGAGGCTTTGTACGGGAAAAGATGTTGAACCCTTATATGTTGGTTGGATTTTGGAGCTCGTGATTTTCATGGACCGTCTGTAGTTGGAGAGTACAATGACAAAATAAAACAGATTCGGGAATGGTTGAAGGTTGCCCGTAATCGCCAAAAGAGTTATGCAGATAAAAGGAGGAGAGAGTTGAAGTTTGAGGTTGGTGACCATATATTTCTGAAAGTATCACCTACGCGTGGTACTTTGCGGTTTGGGCAGAAAGGTAAACTTTCCCGGAGATATGTGGGACCGTTCCAGATTATCAGAAGGTCAATGACGTGGCTTATCGGTTAGCATTGCCACCAGAGCTGTCAGGTACTCATAACGTTTTCCATGTTTCTATGTTAAGGAAGTATGTAGCAGACCCTTCACACGTGTTGCAGTATGAGCCGTTGCAATTACAGGATGATAAAAGGAGTTGAAGTTTGAGGTTGGTGACCATATATTTCTGAAAGTATCACCTACGCGTGGTACTTTGCGGTTTGGGCAGAAAGGTAAACTTTCCCGGAGATATGTGGGACCGTTCCAGATTATCAGAAGGTCAATGACGTGGCTTATCGGTTAGCATTGCCACCAGAGCTGTCAGGTACTCATAACGTTTTCCATGTTTCTATGTTAAGGAAGTATGTAGCAGACCCTTCACACGTGTTGCAGTATGAGCCGTTGCAATTACAGGATGATATGACCTACATTGAGCAGCCAGTGGGGATTGTCGACACCAAAGAGCAGGTGCTGAGAAACCGTGTCATCCATTGGATGAAGGTTTAATGGAGTCATCATCACCCAAAGGAAGACACGTGGGAACTTAGAGACGAAGTGCAACGACAGTATCTGCACCTTCTTCATAATGTATGTTACTCATTTGGAGGACTAAATGTCCTTTAGAGGGATGAGATGTCATGCCATAAATTTTTATTTTTGGGTCATAGCAATTTGTCGGGTTTGAGTTGGGTTAAGAGGGGTAATATTGGCTGAATAAACACTTTTGGGCCTTGGGCTTATGTTATTTGACCCTTTTAGGCCAATAGACTCTTTTTAGAATTTCATAAAACTTACTAGAAAGCAGGAAGCCCTTCCTTGTAATTTAGAAAAACCTCCTCTTAATATAAACCCTTAGGGTTTTCCCCATTCTCCCATCTTCTTCCTTTCGTCTTCATCCAAGCCCTAGAAATTCTCCTGGGGGAAACCAAGGCTTGATCTTCATATTTGCTTTTGGCTTTACGATCCAAGCAAGTGGATAACTGTAAACAATGGCTTTTGGTTATCTACAATATCCTGCCAGATTATGTCAATTTGACCCATTACTTTTGTTATCTAGGTTCCATTACTGGTGCCGAACCGGAAGGTCAAGCGGCGTAGGAAATTCCGCCAAATGGCAAAGTTGTTGAGTGGAGCACTGAGGACATCATCTGAAGTGTCCTAGTGTTGGTGCAGAGTTCGAGACTTTAGACTATGTAATAAGGCCATGCTTGGGGCATTAGTTTATTAATTTAAGTTTATTTGTTTTGAAATTATAACTTTAATTATTATGTTTCGAAGCACTTGACCTTGATTTTATTATTAATGAGATTTGTTATATGATTATTATATGATATTTGTCTGCGATAAATATGGATTTCAGTTTCGCGTGTAATTATAGTTGTTTGATCACCAAGCATAGCCTCACAAAGGACTTCGATCCACCTGGAATTGGGGCCCGTGTTGTTTATGTTAGAAAAATTTTAATTGACCCCAATTCTCACAACCCTAGAACCGGGTTTTGATCCGGCTCAGTTTTGGAGGTGTGACAGTGATGATATCTGCAGTGAGCACGTCAAGCTTTGCCTTTCTTGTGCCAACAGGAGGCAGGCCACCCATGGTTTGATTGGATGCAACATGATCTAGACCTTGTGCCAAAGAGCCCCAAAGGAAGCACTCAGCTTCCAAGAACTCCACGTTCAATGGAAACTCAAGTAGATCCTTGTCATACTCTGATATCAAAGGGAAGGGATTGTCTAATTCATTCTCAGAGAGATCAGCAGAAGAAGTAGGAATGCTGAAGAAGAGAAAAAGAGAGATGGAGAGAGCAGTGGTGATGATAGTGGGGGCGTCCATAGCTTCTTCTTGTTCTTCTTTCCTTGCTTTCTTGTTGATTTTTCTAAGATGGGTTGGGGTCTTTTTATAGTGTCGATGGAAAGGTATGCCCCTTTTATCTGATGGTGGAGATGTGAGTTTTGGTCATACGTGGAAATGTAATCGAAATTAGCGTCGTTTCTGTTGGTTGGGGTGGGAAGACTCAGAGGAGGAAGTTCGGATTTTCTTGATTTTTATGTGCAGTTGTTGACTGTTTTGTCTAGTCAATGGAGAGGAGCCCATAATTCATGGGCCACTATAGATGTAGCATATACTAAGAATAATGATGATATGATGAACTTCGTCGAACCTACGCATGCAGGATCTTGATCCTTTGAGGCTAGGTCTAACGAGTAGTTAATTTGTTTGCACTCACGTTTGAGTGAAGATTTCACACCAAAATTGATGTAAAACTCACTTTCACATGTCCCACTTACAAAATTGCACTAGAATAATCTTCATATGGTAATTTAATTTGGTTATGTAATTTGCCTATTGAATTGATCATCAATCCCTAACATAGAAATTTGTGAAAAAAGGTCTAAAAAAGGCTATAGATCTAATTTTTTGCACTTTGGTAGCCCTAAATTTATGATCCAAACTGTTCAATATTTTCATATTAATTATAAGCATCAAGACATTTATGGGTCATTTGTTTACACTTATTTATATAAATTAAACAATGCACAGGCATAACCATTATGCATCATCATTGTTGTTTGCGCTCATTTATTCATGTGATGCATAATTTTAACATCTCATTACTGATCTTAAGTTGTGTTAAAATAATTGCACGCTTTCATCTTGCAAGAAGTCACAATACAATCCCTATTTGCATCCTTGTGAATGATCATGGATTTAAAACCTCACAATCACCTTCCATTTTTAGAATTACTATGGTCCTCAAATTTATGATCCAAACCATTCAAATTTCTTAGTTTTACTAATAAACATACATAAGAGAGTCTAGTCTATATCAAGGGGTGTAAGATCCTATGCTTCGATTTAGGGTTGATTTGCTAATTTCTCGTTATTTGTGCTAATCGATTGTGTTTTAATGTTAATTGGGTCTTTGGTATGTAGGATGCGTGGGACCCTAACTTAGATTAGGTAGCTCATGGACTAATTTGTGATCTTAATTAAGTTAATCATGCAACATCTCACATTTCTTCATTTCATTATGTGCATTTTATCATGGGCATCCAAATCATGAAATGGACCCTACCCATTAGACTTAAGTCACATATATAGGACCTTTTAGGACCATCCTTGTAAATACTCCTAACTAAAGGACTTGCTAATAAATATCCAAACCATTGGAGCAAGTACCCTAGCTTTATATAAAGACACTCTCCCTAAGGAGAGAGCTCATTGTGCTCCCTAGATAAAAACTTAGCCCTAAGCTCATATCCACTCCATGTTCCTCCCTACTACAAGCCTATAATGTGTAAAAAGGAGAAATTCCACCCATTAGGAGTTAGTTCTGTCTTCTTCTCCACATTCCTTTACACACTTGTTTGTTTAGAGAGAAAAGCCTTATCTTCATCTTTTGCAATATTTTCAAGGTAAGAAACTCTATCTACCATAGTACGTATTTGTGCCTATTTAAATAGGGTGGAGTGATTTTCTAACTTAGACACCCATCAATCACCTTTTCATAGCATTCATCTTATGCTTTCTTCTTCTTTTCATGTCATCTCATTAATAAGGTGTTGGGTGAGCTAAGAGATTTGGGGATTCTACTATTTTGGCTTTGCTATTAGTTTTGGGAGCACCATAAGGCAAGTATAAGCAAATAGTAATATGTATATGCGTTATTGTGGTTGATTCTTGATGATTTTTTACTCTATTGCATTGTACAACCTATTCTTTTTGTGTTTTATTAATGGAGGATGTCTTTGTAGGTGAAAATGATGTTTATGAAAATTGAAATCAATGAAGTGAAGAATGGATTAAATGGAAGTTGAATAGCATTTAACATACTTGATTTGGAACAATAAATGATGGAAAATGGGTTAGTAGAGTTTGGGAAGGAACATGGGAAGGTTCAGACCCAAATAGTCTAATTGATCGGACCCATGCCCGATTGATCGAGCAAACCTTGATTTTCTAGAAAAATCTATTTATTTTATCTATTTAAAAACCTTCTCTACATGCTTCTTTAATTTTAAAACTGATGTAACTTGACTTGATGAAGTCAAGTATACTTAGGAAACCTTAAGCTTGATCACGGATCAGGCAATACATTAGAATCTTAGTGAAATATACGACTTTGTGGGACCTTGACTCTTGGAATCACTATACCACAAACCTTGTCTGACGAAATCAAATTGGGTGTACAAGGAATGTATTGGATGTCATCCATCCTTGTTAGATGTTCTAGTTAGTCTTAATGTCATACACCTCGCATGTGAGTATGGGAGTCCAATGTTCGTATTTATACACAATGCAACATTAAGAAATTCGGTAACCTATAATGCTGAATGACCTATGGTCACTTCAAAGTGGAAAGCTAAGGACACGAACATTTTAAAATAGTTAGGTTTGTAATCATCCTTGTTTCTAAATATATTGAAAGTTTATGCATATTGTCATGATTTCCCTTATTTCTTGCTTATTGTTATGTTATTAGCGCGATTATGGTTTTCAATCTTCTTTGCAATTACTGTTGTTACTGTTATCCTCATCTGACATCATGACCCCTTAAGTTAATGCAAAAGATGCGTATGCAAATCCTAATATGCAAGCAAGTAAGAAACACACAATTGTGTGATTTTGTTATCCTTTTTGATACATAGAATTGCCACCACTGAGCTCGACTCTATGAGACCCTGTGGGGCTAAGTATAAGTTTAAAATATGTAATGCTGCAGTTGATTTTTCTGTGGAGTGAGTCAACGCTTATTTAGGGTAACCGGGTTAGCTACAAGGTTCCCTACTCGTCCCGATATACGCTCTCCTTTGGGGAGGATACTAGTAATGTGGTTGCCAAAGTTGCAAGTATATTTCTGTTACATTAATTTTCTTATGCATATGTTCATTATGAATGCTAACATGCTTAATGAACTGTTGTTTGCCTCTTATAATTGATCATGCCTTTATTTTCTTATTGAAAACCATGTGTTTAGAGTACTACTTGCCGATTCTTATTGAGCTGTCATGTTTACGGTGCTACCTTTGGTGTTGTAAGAGCGAATCCCAGCCCAGACCTAGTTATCAATTCGAATCTGGAGGATCTCGCATAGGTTCCTTTTGGATTAGTTGATTAGACAGCTGATGATGTCTTTTATTAGACAGATACGATAAAGCAGCTCACGGTCACGGCATTTTAGGAGTCATGGATATATGGATTTTTCTATTTATCATGCCATCATGTTTTATTTGATATACTTATATATATATTTTTATTGGTGGACATATATTATTATTGGTCTTTGACCATCCCATACTTATATACTGCTTACTTTAGTATGCATTTAGACATATAGACTTTCTTTGGGACCATGTTGAATCCATTATCTATCTATGCACTTTATTATGAAATGGTTTAAATAAGTATTAATGTATGCTCTCTACTATTACTAGAGGTGTGATTGGGTGCGTAATGCACTGCTATTTCTGCAGATTGATAAATACTTATGTGTTCATGGATCTTCCTTGCACACTAAGGCTTATGATTTGAAAAAATTTTCTATGTGGAAATTCATATTTGCCAAAGTGCGGTATGAATTACCACGAGATTACGTGTGCCGGTTCATGGGCCCAGCTGGACTACCCTACTCTCTAGCCCAGGGCACAAGGGGCCATGATGGATTTGGTTGCCTGCCAGTGCATAATAATTCTTTAAATACCTTTCTTCCATCGGACCTAGAGAGAGTAGTGATTTAAATTTCCAACAGTCAAGCTAATGAAATATTGGAAGATTTTTTCAATCCTTTTCTTGTGCATCCATTTGATTTTTCCTTTTTATCCCTTTGATTCTTTCACCAGCACCAATAATGAATGGATTGGATGATGCTTGAAGCATAAGAGGAAGTTCGATTGCTGGACTGCCCTGCCCTCATGTTGTAAAACCATGAAAAGCTTAAGACTCAAATGTATAAGAATTCATGAAATCCGATCCATGAAAATATTTGGCATTTCTAGCCACCTAACTGTATGCCTGAACATATACGTGGCTATGGTATTTTAAAACAGTATCAATACCAAGTTAGTATGGTATTTTATAACAGTATCAATACCAAGTTATCTTATGACTCATGAGTGGCTGACTATAAAGCACGCCATTCTTCGTATACACAATTATTGCATGAAAGGAAACATCCGTATCGTGCACACGTTCCTGTTAATTTGTCATAAACATTTGAAATTCACATTACAGCACTTTCACTTCTCTTGAAGATGGAAATATCGCTAAATTGAATGGATAGCTCATAACATGAAAAAACAAATGAATACCATTTATGATTGCACGTTTCTACTTTGAAACGAAAATTATTGCCTTTATACAAAAAAGTATGAAACCAAAGTGCAGAAAAACCAAAGAGAGCAAAATGAGAAGAAAACCCTGTATAACATTTACACAAAGAAGCCGTCGAGGCACTGGCTTAATTGGTTTAAGCCTTAGGTTTGTTCTCTAAGGTCTCGAATTTGACTCACGCCTCTTGCGTTATTTGGGTACTATGTGCAACTATGTTTGTACCCCTCAGGAAATAGTCCCTGTTCGTCAAAATGGGATAATCTTGAGACTGCCAAAGGTCTAAAGGTTAGGGATGCACACAAATGAAGCATGCATGGTTGAGTGGTGTTTGGCACTTGAGTTTCCAAAAAGTACAACTTTTGGAACAGAGTTCACCGTTTAGTGGTGAGGGATTCATAGAAAAGAAGCCGTCGCCCAACAAATGCAAAGTTGGATCGAGTCTCACTTGGATGCTGGGGAGATCCATAGATCTGGATAGAGTCTCGGTCATAGAGGAAAAGCACACGCACTAGCGTGCTATGGCTTTTGTAGTGGATCGGATCAAAAAGAATATTCATCCTAGTATCTGGAGCATGGAATATATGGAACAGATCAAGAAATATTTGAACTATGATTTATACCTACCAATCAAACCTCGTGACTGGATATTGAAATTTGTTAGTGAGTCATTCGATTTTTTATGCTTTGGTAATTCAAAGAAGTAACTGTAGAGAATGAAATATTATACCTTTTTTGTTTTACTCAGCTGGGATTTTCCATTTTCAGGTCTTCAAAATTCAATTTCAACTGGTGCTTGCAGCTTTAAGGTGCAGGGGTAGACGTAGGTACAAGGGTTGGGGGCTATTGCTAAAGCCACCACCTATACCTACCAGAACAAAGTTTAAAAAATTTAAGAATCCCTCTGCAAATTCTAAAATTTAATATAATTTTTTAATGTTTACCTTTTCTCTCAATATTTTTTTTTTACATAGAGCCCTCCCCAAGTAGAATTTTCTAGGCCTCCTCCTATGAGAATTCAAAGGGGCGGGACATTGGGAGGGGGTTTCACCGATACCAAGCTGGGCATGCCTGAGACTTGACAGAATTGTGGATGAAAATATAAGAGAGAGATTTTGTGTATTTGTTGTAATGTGCAAAACTGAGAGTCAAATCCAAACTTTTCGATCCTTTCCTTGTGTTTGAGAAACTTGTCTTGCAAATATCTTATGATCCAAAAAATAAAAGAAGAAGCCAAAACAATCCGCCCAAATAAAACAAATCATCAAACCCCACCACTCCCCAAGTTGAATTTCCTAGGCCTCCTCCTATGAGAATTCAAGGGGGGGGGGGGGGGGGGGGGGGTGTGGACATTGGGAAGGGCTTTCACCGATACCAAGCTGGGCATGGCTAAGACTCAGAGAGAATTGTGGATGAAAAATATAAGAGAGAGATTTTTGTGTATTTGTTGTAATGTGCAAAACTAAGGGTCGAATCCAAACTTTTTGATCCTTTCCTGGTGTTTGAGAAACTTGTCTTGCAAATATCTTGTGATCCAAAAAATAAAAGAAGAAGCCAAAACAATCCACCTAAATAAAACAAATCATCAAACCCCACCATTCCAATCTGATTCATTGTTTCATATTATGCATATAGAGAGCATTAGTTGTCCACTTCAATAGCTTTTCTAGTCAATCCTTGTCAGTCTCTCGCCTTTATGTTTCCCATCTCTTGCATTGGAAAAAAAGCTAGTGAATAGAATAACAACTGCAACAAGAAATGGGGTTGCAACAAGTTCTTTTTAGAAGAGCAAGCAAAGATGAGATCAAGGTCTTCAATGGTCGTAAGAATCCTTAGGAAGAAAAAGAAGACGATGAGGCATTGGTTTGAATAGCATTCAGACAGTGGGTCGGAATTGAGATCAGAATTGAATTGAAGAAGTCTAGATCCGAATTGTTAAAGAAATTGGCTAAGGATTTCAATAAAGACAAGATCACAAAAATCTAATTTGGGGAAGGAGGTGATATTACAAAGGAATTATCGCAACAAAGGCTCAAATTCAATTACCCTTGTGTTTTAAAATGAGCATTGAATTTGCTACTCTCTCTTTAAATGTACAAAAAAATAAAAAAAAAATAAAAACACACCGTGACCACTCCAATCACCCACTACTTGGGTGAGTTTTTTGGTTTTAAGGTGACCTAGTGTCATAACCCAATCCCAAGCTTCCCTCAATTAGGGTAATATTCAAAGTGTGATACACCCCGTGAAATCCCTTCTTAACACCATGCCAAGGCATAATTCACAAGAGATACTTATAATCTTCACGCGTATGAGGTTATTCAATGACATCTATCAAGAGTCTTCAATGTGGAAGTTTGTACTTATCTCCTGTATAATTCATATTCCATGTGGTATCATAGTGTGGACAATTTATAAATTAAAACATTTCCATTTATGTACAAGATATAAGATTTCCATTTATTATATTGTAACGATCCAAAACCCTCTACAAGATGTTACAATTATTATGCCATGTCTATTCAATGTGTACAAGTGTATATTTTGAAGACACTGGCTACGACATCCATGTATAGGATTTGTACAAGTCTACAATATGCCAATACCATTCTTAAGTGAGAATCAAGTAAAGTGTGCATATCGCGTTTTAATGCAAGTTTATCTCCAAAATTGTAACACTCCGTCCCCAATTAAGTACGTTTAGCGATTAATTAAGTTATTAGCTAGTGATTATAGAATTAGCTTAATTAATGATGATTAACATGCCATTTGGATGGATTTAACTTAGTTTGTCTTACGAGGTCATGTTTAGGTCCTGGATAGGCAGTTAGGTTGAGTTTAACTTTGATTAGGTAGCTACGACCCTTTTTTTATAATTTTAGACTTTATAAGTTTACGTCATTCATGCATCATATTGATACCATCACATGTGTCTCGTTAGACTCGTCAACTTTTATACTTGACTTCAACATATTTGACTTTGTTTGTGATAGTTGAAATCTCATTTGACTTAAACTGAAATTACCCTAAAGAATGTGGACCTCTTTATAACTTTAGAAAAATATTTTATATATAAAGGCCCAACTGTTACCATTCGAACTTCTTCTTTCTTGGTTCTCCTTGTTCCAACGTTTTTCTTCTTCTTCCATATCTCTCTTATTTACCATTTCTCATCAAAGCAAAAGAATGGAGGATTGCATGTGTGATCTGAGGTTCTCACCTTCCTTTTCATCTTTGTTTACCTCTTCTCAGTCTTTAATATGCAGGACTTGGATATCTATTTATTCTGATCAATCTCCAAGGTAGGATTGAATTCCATTATAGCTCTCTTGAGTCTAGAGGACTCTCATTCTAACACATGCACTCATCTCCTTCCTCATTTCTTGTATCCATGGTATTTAGGCTCAACAATTAGGTATTCCTCCACAAGTTAAGACAAAAGAAGATTAGTTAGTTGAAAGCTTAATCTAAGGCAAGTGTAAGTAAATTTTGGTTGAATATATATTGGTATATCATGATTCTTCTAAATATATCAATTTTAATGGGTTTAACAGCCCTTAATTGTACGTCTATTCTACTGATTTGGAAGTGCATGTTAAGATATCAAGTTCTGAAATGAACTGGACTTGCTTTAGGAAATCTGAAGCTTACGGCTAGGCCATAGGAAAGTTATAGCTCAAATTCTAAAGAGCAACAATTTGGTGAATTATACTACAGCTAAGCTACGGCTAAGTCGTAGGACGTACTATGGTTAAGCCATAACCAAACATGTCTTAACCGTAAGTATTTTACAGCTTGAAATCCAAAGAGCATACAAACTGAAAATCCTCCTACGGCTAAGCCGTGGCTCAGTCGTAAACCAAATACGATTAAAGCCATAAGACAAAACACGGTTCAACTGTTAATGCGGGGGAGATTCTGGGTAACTACGGTTAAGCCGTAGTGCATTTTACGGCTAAACCATAAGATCCCCATGGCTAAGCCGTAAGTCACACATGGATAAGCCGCAAAGCCACTGAAAACGAAGGTTAAATAGGTACTATTGTGAGACTTCGTAGAGCCTTAGCTTTTGGATCCTTATACTCTATTAACTGGCCCAAAGGAATGATTGAATATCATAAAGGGTCTTGAGAGTTGAGATGCTTTAAGATGCTTTCATGTGGTGTTGTTTATTCGTTAAGCACCTCCCTATGGGTGTTAGTTTAAGGGACTTCGATGCACATTTTTGACACAATGTAACACCAACAGAAGAACAACTGTGTATCGAATAACTTAAAATTGTATCATCATGCACAGTTGGAAATGATGGATGGCTAGATTATGGTTGGTTAGTAAAACTACTTTGATTCCCTTTAATTTGAACTGCGTAGCATATTAGATTATCATTATTGACTTCGATTATTCCAATATTAATTTTGATTTGAATTGATCAAGTATGAGTTGATTTTATTTGAATTGTTTATTAACAGACATTTTACATTTGACATTGACTTGAATTGAGTATGAACGAAAGTATACGAATGAATTGAATGTATATTGTCTTGGATTGTTTTCAATAAATAAATTGCATACATTAGTCTAAGTCCAATTGATTGAATCAAAATGGTTTGCCTTTACTCAGTCTCAACCTTATGATACCCAGCGGGGTTGACTTTGATGCAATAACGAACGATGGCCCTGCAGTGTGCTTTGGAGCTTCCGGACTCCATATATAAAAGACCCATCCGTATCTTGGGCTGGTTGATGGTGTTCTTAACATAAAGATTCCTAGAATGAGGATATGTCAAATGTAGTAGCCACTTCGTAAAGTATTTCTATTAAATGATTCTCATGGCATGATTATTCAATTGCACAACATACCTAGTATACTAATTTGACCTTTTTAATTACATATTGATGATTCATGTCGTTGTAACGCGTATTACCTTAATTATACTTATGCTTTGTTGAATAGTCTTATTCACTAGTTGTTTTTTGTGTTACAGGCCCAGATCCAGTTTTCGATCTTGAGCATAGTGAGAAGAATTCAGAGGAGGCCTTCAGAACCCCTCCAGCCTAGATGAGTGGATGGTGGATCATTTTTTATCGATCCAACTATGGAAAGCGTCAAGGATTAAAATTTAGGCCTCATTTTGAGATATAACAGCACCTAGGGTTTCATGAATACATCATTTATATTTTAATATGCATGGATTATGACTCTTTGTATTTTGTTCTTCCATTTTGTAAAGACATGTTTCTTTTAACTCTTATATACATAGAGGTATTTTAATCCAGTGTTGTGATAACTTGTTTTATGATTGATATTGATAACTTCGGCATATTGAATGCTTGGACAGAAGTCTACTAATAGTACCTCACACATGTAATTAGTGTGACCATCCCTTGTGTAATCACACTTAGACTCAGGTCTAGGTGTCAATTACACGGGAGTACATGTGTCACTTTTTAGGTTTTAATCATAATATTCGAATTCTTGGGCTCGGGTTGTGACATATATATTAGTATGGTATCAGAACATGAAACAGTCATTTAAAAGACTTAGGCATATACGAACGTGGTGAGGGTATGATAGAATTAAGCGAATATCAAATATTTAACTCTGTAGTATAATAATTTGATCTGGTATATGGGGGAGGTAGTTGGGGTTTAATATGTATGGATTATGGCCCTTTATATTTTGTTCTTCTATTTTGTAAAGACATATTTCTTTTAACTCTTATATACATAGATGTATTTTAATCTAGTGTTGTGATAACTTGTTTCATGATTGATATTGATAGTTTCCGCATATTGAATGCTTAGACAGAAGTCCACTAGCAGTACCTCATATGTGTAAGTAATGTAACCAACCTTGTGTAATCACGCTTAGACTCAAGTCCAGGTGTGAATTATACGGGAGTACGTGTGTCACTTTTTAGGTTTTAATCCTAATATCAAAAATCTTGGACTTAAGTTATGACAAAAATAAACCCACTTAGAACTTATCTAATGCGCTTTGGGTGTAAGGTCCCGAACCCCCACTAATCTTAGGTACGTTAATTAACCTTGTATTATATTGATTAAGACTTGTTGAGGATTAATTTAGTGTAAAACTATTGAGTTGGGCCTTACGGGATTACGTATCCACGCCCTGGGGGCCCACTCAAATCCCCAAATTCCCGGAATCGGGGCGTGAAATTGGGACCAAGCACTAGAAGACGTCCTCCGTTGTCCTCTTTCAGAGGAACCTCAAGAGTTCCCTCCTTCGACTCTAGGGCCTCATAGGGCCATGATCAGCTTTTGTACCTGTAATATCAATTGGATAACTATGAATATGACAATTCCGCAAAGCATAAACAAATGTAAACTAATGCACAATGTATCTATTAGAATTAATGACAATTGATTTAAAAGTGATCAATTTCAAATATACTAAGCACATCGTGCAATATTGGATTTATTATGCATTATGAGTCATTGAAAGATATTATAACTAGTTGGTAACTACTTTGTTAATTCTCTCCCACCGAGCTAAGTTAGCATTTAGGTGAGAGTAATATATACACAAATGTGGGATTTAATAAGTCATGTAGAGCTGGTTGAGCGAATGACATTTAATTATGGAAATTTAGATGATAAACTCTAAGATATATGGGATCGGATGAGAGAATAAGTGTTAAAAGAAAAGAAGAAAGATAATTCAAAAGGGCATAGCAAAGCATACCTTGCGTGATATCAAATTAATGCACTCTTCATCATTCAAGGAATAAGGAAAGAAGATGGTGCCCATTGAACTCCAAAAAATTCAATAAGTGAGGAGAATAATGAAGAAGGAGAAGAGAAAGAGAAGAAGAAAGAGAAGAGATTGAAATAGAGGAACAAGGAAAAAAAAATAGACAAGAAGAGGGATAAGGGAATGAAAGAGAAGAATTCAAAGGTAAGGGAATCCAAGTTAAAGATTCAAAGGATATTCGTGTATGTATTTATTCATTTGTAATGATTTACATTGCGCATTAAAGCTTTCAATTGAATTCTTTTTTCTCTTCTTTAGCATATGAAGATAACATTTTGTATTTTCTTTGTTACAGATTATTAAATTTTTGGACCATATCTCGAGATTAACACATCGTTTGAACAAAAAGAATGTTGCCTTTGTTGTGTTTGTTGCTCGTTTGCAAGAGAAGATCATTGGATTCAAAGTTGTACTACCATCTTCTTTTGTTGGTTATGAATGGAAAGAATCAGAGAGTTTTCAATCAAATGTTGAGAATATGTATGTATCTCCGTTACCAATCTAGAATAAAGAGTTATTTCCAAAATCAATGAAGGAGAGGGAGAAGGCAATAAAATAGCCTATCAAAAGGAAGGCATGGGGAGTTAGTGTTTTAGAAGAGAATTAACTTTTGAAAGGGAAGAAGTACCTATATATAGTCCGACTTGACGACATATCCCCTGATACATTTTGTGTCTCCCCATAATCTACCGATTGATAATGTTTTGAATAATCCAATTGAAGTACTGAGCATAAGTGAGCCTTCCCATGGATAGTATTATTCAAAATCTTTTAACATGTCCCAAAAATACTATAACTACCAAGGTTAGCTAATACCCAACAATTACACATTAGATCAGAGAGAATTCTATATTTTACAAGCCATAATGGAGCACTAACCTTATAGTTGAAGCCAATTACCTAATAAGTCCTTAAAAATACATATTTTCATATACATTTTAGACTATTTTAAGGACTTATTGACTTAAAAGAGCCCCATTTAGTGTGATATAATGGTTTCATGCATTTTAAATTTATTTTAGCATTTTCTGTATAATTTGCTTAAAAGTCACACTTTTTGCACAAATTCATAAAACCTGCCAATTTTGAACTTCTATTTTGAAAATTTTTTGAATATTTATTTTTTATGAATTAAATTCAATTTTAATCATCATAAGTTCATTCACATAAAATCATGAAAAATGGTGTGCATTTGTATTATCATTTCATGAGAGATGGGCCCACATTCATGCATTTGTGATCTTATGGTTAAAATTATCTTTTCACATAAATTCACATTGTTTTGTAGGAAATTGATGATATGGGTCCTATTTTCAAAAATTGAAACAAGAAATTTATTTTCAAAAGAAGTAAGAGTAAAATTGAAGAGAGGAAAGAAATTAGAAGAAAAAAAAATACAAAAACTGGCTTAATGGTTCTACACACATGCGCATGTGTGGGGGCACACTCGTGGGATGTCCAAGAAGGGATCCACCATCTTTTACTGCATCATCCAAATTATTTTTTGATAATTCAAAGATAATTTCAAGAGATCTCAAAATATTTCACGGAAGGAAAGCCACATAAGAGACATTCTTTGCAAAGGAGTAGAAATTGAAAAAAAAAAAAAAAAAGAAAAAAAGAGTCCTATCAAAAGAAGGAAAGTCAATCTCATTTTTTTTTCAGAACAGCTTGGATTAAAATGGTCATATCTCTCAAACGTAGATTGGATTGAGCTAATCTTGGTATCATTGGAAAGCTCTTTCATAGTAGATATCCATAGCGCTCAAAATTGTACAATTTGGAGTTGAAATGAGAAAGTTATGACCCTAAGAAGATGACTGTAATATTTCTACTCGGGATTGAGATTGTCTCATCAAAGGTGGGCCCTATCCTTTAGTAAGTGTTAGTTAAAAGGTAGATACGCTTAGAATTCTAATAACAGAAGGAATCTTATCTCATCTAAAACTTAGAAGACTTGTTGGCCAAGAAGAGGACTTGCCAATTTAAGGAGATCTTTGCTACAAAGTAGGATATATGGAGAAAAACAATGGGCTCTCAATTCCTATAAATTAAAGGCATTGGCCTCCCATACTCTTCATGGAAATAGCTCCTCTCTAAATCTTTACACTTCATCTTCTCCATTTCTCTTCCCTTTCATCATAATCCTCAATTAGGCTTAGCCCTAAGGCCACACTACACCCTTTGAAGTTTTTTTAGAAGATGTTTTTCTTTTCCATCCTAACATGTATTTTTCTTAATTTTATTTGTCAATCTCTTGTAAAGATTTTTACATGTTAGTATAATGTTATTCTTCTTAAATTTTTCTTCTGTTCTTATGGTTTGTGTGGATATTTTGTTAATGTTTCTTGTGCTTGGATTGATGACCCGAGATACTAGAATCACTTGAAGTAATCATGAATCCAATTAAAAAAAATTTAAAAAAGATAACTTTACTACATTTACTTTCATGTTCACTACATTTAAATTCTGCACTACTACATTTAAATTCTAGCAATTACTACATTTAAATTTATGCAATTTTAATGTTCTTTATGTTTTAATGTTTTGTCTTATGCATAATTTAATGGCTGAAAGTTTTGTCGTAGGATACATCGCTTATTGTTGAGTTTCTTAACATGTGAAAGATGCCAAAGTACTCGAAGATGTTTTGATTGAATTTAAAATTTAGATCTGAATGTGTAGTCGGGTACCCAAATCTGTCAAAAAATAGTTTGTATTTGTAGAAATTTTGAAGCAACAATCAATTCATATTTTAGAGTGTTTAGTTAGGTAACTTGTGAATTAGATTTCAGGAATTAAAAGATCTGAAATTCCATGATTTGAAGAAGGATTTTAAATACGTTTCAAATATAAAATCTGATTTCCAGCATTTATAATTCAGAAATTCTGCAACACTATATTGGTGCCTGCACATGTTAAGTTCTCATCTATTCTTACATTGTTTAAATTGGAAAGTTTGTGAACAATAAATATTGCTGGAAATACCTTTCAAAACTGAGATTTTCATCTTGGGTAAGCCCAAAAATCATGGTGTTTCAGATGTGAAAAAAATCCAAGAACAAGCCACATATGCTATAAAATTCTGCACTTTAGAATTTGTATAATTACATGCATTCATGGATTTTTTTTTTGTTTTTCAATCTTTTTCCTTGCTTTTTTTTAACTAAATTCATGCATTCATTAAGTGTGTTCTTCATTCATTAAATTTAGATTAGGTTTGCATTAGAATAGGATCATATTTTATTTAAATTTTGCATCTATATTAGGAAAATTTGCATTAGTTGCATGGCATGCATAGTATTACTAACTTTACTAACTTTCTAATTTTAAATTTGTTTCTAGTTTTATGTCTTTTATTGTTTTAGATAATTTCCAAAATTAAAAAATCTTTCTAAACTTGTTTTCATTGAAGATTTTAAATTGGAAAGTTTTTTAGTTTTGGAAATTCTAACTTAGGAAAGTTTTTAACCTTTGTTTAATTAGTTTCTAACTTTGTTTAGTTTTTATTTTAGTAAATTTCTAATTTTAGTTTTATTTTATTGGAAGTTCTAATGTGTATTTTATTTTGCAGCAACTTTAGCTTTTTTTAGGAAGTTTTAGATTTAGGTTTTCTAATTTAGGAATTTTTATTTATTTGGATTGTAATTGTTTAATTTCTTTATACAGTAGGAATGATTGTATTTGTTAGTTTTTAAATTAGGCTAGTTTTAAATTTTTATTTAGGGCACGTATAAGTTGAAAAAGGAACCTTAAAATACATTGCTTCTTGAGGATCGACTTGGTCTCACCAGTTTTTATTGCTACATCGCGGTTCTGCATTTAAAACTCACGATCACTACCAAGGTTTACTTCAATTAGAGGATGTTAGAAAAAGGGATGTAGGTTTCAAGATACAATTCTTAGTGCAAAAGGTAAACAGATGAGGACAATGAAAAACTGAAATGATTCCTTCCTTGTTGTTTTATATATGTAACGTTGCTTGTTCCAAAAAATTTTAAAAAGATTGCTTCTCACTAAACACAACAATTTTCCTATCAAGCCTGAGCATAGGCTAGGTGAAAGATGGGGATACAAGAAAGAATGATTCATTTAGATTTCCCATTTGGTGAGAGAATGGAAGCTACCATCATGTAATAAGTCTGATATTAGGATATGGATCTCTAAACAATATGTCAACAACATTGGTGCTTTTTTTTTTTTTGACATTTTGCTTAGTGATCCACATCTAAATATCAAACTTATTAGATGATTCAAGCACCCATTCTCTCACTAAATGGAAAGGCTACACAAAAGGCCCATTTATGCACTCTTATCTCTCATTCAACCTATTCTAAGGCTTAAAAGAAAATGGCAGTGTTCAAAACACGAAAGTAGAGAAGAATGTCGTGTTAAAAAATGCATGAACATAGTCTGTTAATGGAGAAGAGAACACTATTCATACCATCAATACCATGCATCAGTTGTACTTACAACAAATCCTATCAAGTCCACCGCATCTTTGAAGTGCTGTATTTATGGAGGGAAAGTGCTGTATTTATGGAGGAAAAGAATAATGTGGTTGCAAGTGGGTACTAAAAATATTACTTTTGAGAGATGTTAACATTGCTCAAAACTTACATTAAAATAGAGCGACGTTAACGTCTCTGAAAGACGTTAATGTCACTTCTTCACTTTTTTCAATTTTTTCATTATATCGAACCGTAAAGAACAATTTACTGCTGTTAGAAATATAGTCTTTTTCGATGTATGACCCATCTAATAGATTTTTTTATATAAAATCCCCAAAAGCTTATGTTCCCACGAGGGACAGATCATACTCAAGCAATTGTTGAGATTGGAAGATCTCTCCACTCAAATCATTAGTTGACTTCCGGCTTACTGTCATTATTATCAATGAATACATTTTGAATCTTTTCTACCCTCAATAGGGCTTACCTAAACATCCTATGGATCGACAAACCATGGAACACACAAATAGATGTCGACTTTTAGAGGTAATAAGAAGGCCCTCACTCATAGATACACGGTTCCTTAGTCGAAGAGCTCTTTTAATTTTAATTCTTCAATTAGTAAGGGATTCTGCTTGGATCCTCAATGGAGATCTTTATGCATGTCTAACCATATTTTTGGTAGTGAGCTCCAATACAATTTGACTCGTTTCCTCACTGAATAAAGAATATAAGGCTATACTGAGTAAAGGCTAAAGAACTCAACTTGGGTTAAATAGCTTGAATCCTGACCACTCTAGTGGTGTTAATGCACTAGGTCAGGCTAGCCAGGTAGAATCTTTTCCATTTCTCCTTGCAAGCTTATTTAATTAACAGGCCTAATCTTCGTTCAAATATTAACTCCACAAGCATGAAGTCTGAGCTCCACTCAAGAAGGTAAATTAACCCACTTTTGGTACTTGTGGCGAAAAAGGAATTGCCTGGAACTGTAGAGCTTCAAAAACAGTAACTACGATTGGGGAGATTAAACGTCTTATCAAACAATTCCAACCTGAATTTCTGTTTCTCTATTAAAGAAAGACCAACTTGAAGGAAATCGAGGTTCTAGCTACAAAATTGAGATTTGAAAAGTGTTATGGTGTTAATGCAGCAGTGGGCAATGCTGGTGATTTTGTTTTGTTATGGGTGGATTCTTTTGACATTCATGTGATAGTCCGGAATAAAAGTTTCCCCCACTGTATTGTTGAGGTCAATAATAAAAGAGGAAAGTGGTATATACCATTTATCAAAGGTCCTCCGTACCGCCAAGAAAAGGCAATATTCTGGAGTCTTCCTTCAGATATAGGTATGGAGACTCAGGGACCATGGCTGCAGCTAGGTGATTTTAATTAAATTATTTAAAAAAAAGGAGGGGAAGAAGTGGGGAGGTAAGGATTTTAATTTAACTAAAGCAAAGCATTGTATTGCCTTCATGTAAAATATGAAATTGATTGATGTGGGATCCTCAGGGCGCCCTTTCTCTGGTCAAATGAAATGAAAAAGTTTTTCCCCACGTTAAAAAGAGATTGGCCAAAGCAGTTGGTCATGTTGAGTGGAGACTAAAATTCTCAGATGCTGTGCTGGATTTGACCACTGTCTTATGTTTGTGGAACGCCCTTCTGATCCCAAATTTATTTGTGCCCTCAGATTTTTCAATAAATAGTTGGGAGATGAACAGTGCGTAAAGTTAGTGAAGGATTTTTGAAAGTTGGTAGAGGTTTTGCACGTGCAACTATTTCAATGCAGCACTTCAAGACCTTAGGAAGGAAATATCAAGTTGGAACAAACTTAATTTTGGCAAAGTTGAAAATAACAACTTTAAAGTTAGTAATGAATTACAAGAAAATAAAATGTAAAGAGGCTTCTTTAGACAATATTAATAGTGAGGTAGAACTTACAAATAAGATGGAAGAACTTTAAGTCGGGAAGAGAATATGTGGAGACAAAATGTCACGCCCCCTTAATTGGGCTGGATCCAAATCCGGTTCTAAGGGTGTGAGAATTTGAGCCAATTAAAATTTTTCTTACATAAACGATACTGGCTCTCAATTCCGGGTGGATCGAAGTCCTTCGTGAGGTTATGCTTAGTAATCAAGCAACCATAATCACACACGGAACTGAAATTCATAATCATCGCAGATGAATATCATACCTCAACCTAAGAACAAATTTCAATGATAATAGAGTCAAGATCAAGTGCTTCAAAGCATAATAATTAAAGTTGTAATTCCAAGACAAATAAATTTAATCAATGAACTAATGGCCTCAAATACAGCCTTATTACACAATCTAAAGTTTCTAATCTCTGCACCACTACTAAGACACCTCAGACGATGTCATCGGTGCTCCACTTAATAACTCTGCCATCTGGTGAAATCTCCTGCGTCGCCTGACCCTCCAATTTAGCACCGGTAATTGAACCTAGACACTAAAAGTAGTAGGTCAAATTGACATAATCTAGCAAGAGGGTAAACTGTAAGCAATGGTGTTAATCAACTAAATTAAAACATAATATTCATTCTGACCCAACACATACTGAAAGCAAACCCAATAGCATGAATGCACAAAAATGGGTAACCCTGCATACACAATATACTAAAAATGGGTACTCCCACAGATAAAATATACAAAAACGAGTATCCTTGCAAACAGATATACAAAAATGGCTATTCTCACAATTAGATATACAAAAACGGGTATTCCCGCCAAATATAACAAATGGCACAGCTGTGTACTATAATCCACAATACATGCTGACCTGATGGTGTACGTCCACCTTCGAACTACTGTCAGTCAGATATACATATATATAAATATATAGAAATACATATGTCTACCAGTGCACAATGAACCATGATATGAAACCCTTAATCCGAATATTCAACCCAATATCAATTTGAGTATTTAGACTTTTTAATTTGAAAGCGTATTATGATTGTGTGTTAATTTAAGTTCTCTGAGGGTAAGCACTAATCCACCTAACGATCATATCTAGTCAAATATACACATGAGAACCAATCCTCTTGCACAATTAAAATGTGAGTCAATGATGCCAATATCCTACTTTTAGTGTCTATCATGTGGAGCATTACGAACCTCACATTCCCATCCTAAACTTAGTCCAATTCTCATATGAACATTCAACCAATTTTCTAAAAAGACAGGAATCCATCTAATCCAATTACGTATAATTAGTGTGTGTTTTAAATTGGGTAAAAGATATTCAAATTCTAAATCAAAACTTAAATCAAATTATGATAAAAAAGGGGAAGGGAATAATTAATTTCTTAAATATCATTGTTGTGTATAAATACACCTTATTATTTTAGATAAAACAAAAGGTCCAATCCCTAATTCAAATTTGAAAATTAAACTCAACTTAAAAGCCAAATTAGAATTCCAATTACATCCAAATTGAGATTCCTCACCCCCAATTACATCTTAATTAATTCCTAATCAATCCAAATAAAATATTAATCATAAGTGATTAAACCTCCAATTAATTTATAAACAATCCTAACTAACTTTCTAACATCATCTAATTAAAAATTAATTAATATGTTCATATCACCATTAATCATTAAACAAATATCCTAAACCATCTATAATTAGTATACTAATTGCTACTTAATTATAATTAATATACTAAATCCTATTTATTTATATATATATTTTTTCATGATAATGGGCCCAGCCCAATGAACCTGGCCTAGACCCGCCACCCGAGCCTGCCAGGTAGCTAGCCTAGCCCAGCCGGGCCAGGCTGCTGCCTGGGCATGCCAGCAGCCGTGCCGCTTTGCATGCACAGGAAGTGCCTGCAGCTGCCACAATTTTTTTTATTTCTTTTATATATAAATACAGATTTTGAATTTTATGGAAGAACAAAAATGAAATCTCAATTCTTAAACCCAAATCAAGATATTAAACCTAAACGAAAAAATCATAAAAAAAAAATATATTATTCAACAGGCAACCCAAAAGATATTGTAAGTAACAAAAAAACATTGTTTACAGTTATCCACTTACATGGATCTCAATGCCAACAGTAGATCTAATGATCAAACCTTAGTTTCTCCCAGGAGAGATTCTAGGGCTTGGTTATAGAAGAAAGGAAGAAGATGAGAAAATTGGGAAAACCCTTAGGGTTTATATTATGTGAAGTTTTTTTCTAAATTACAAGGGAGGGCTCCCTGCTTTTAATGAGTTTTACAAAATTTCAAAAAAAGTTTCTTTGGCTTAAAAAGGTTAAATAACTCAAGCTCAAGGGCCAAGAGTATTAAGTCAGTCCAACTAACTCCTCTCAACCTGACTTAGACCCGACAGACCGCTTCGACCCAAAATAAAAATCTGGGCCCTAACATCTTATCCCCTTTAAAGGACATTTGGTCCTCCAAATGACTAACATACCTCAGGATGAATGTACGGATATGTCTCTGCACTTCATCTCTAAGCTCCCACGTTGCTTCTTTGGGGCAATGATGACTCCATTGAACCTTCACCCAATGGATGATGCGGTTCCTCAGTACCTGCTCCTTGGTGTAGACAATCCCCATTAGCTGCTCAGTATAGGTCGAAAATAAACATCCATATCTTCCAAACATCGAATCCAGAAGTATTCTACAATTAATCCTCCAGTGAATGCTGCTTTTCTACTTAGAGCATCTACCATTACATTAGCCTTTCTTGGATGGTACTTCAACCCAATATCGTAATCCTTAATATACTCCATCCATCTCCTATGTCTCATGTTCAAATCACCCTGCGTAAAGAGATATTAAAGGCTCTTATGGTCTGAATGCACTTCAAAAGTGACTCCATAAAGATAATGTCTTCAAATCTTCAAAGCAAAGACCACTGCTGCTAGCTCCAAGTTATGGGTTGCATACTTCCATTCATGTTCCTTCAATTGTCTGGACTCATAAGCTACCACCTTCTCATGTTGCATGAGAACACAACCAAGTCCAACTTCGAATGCATCGACGAAAATCACAAAACCATCATTACCTGTAGGAGGTCAAAACAGGGGCTGTGGTTAACTTTCTTTTCAACTCCTAAAAACTCTGCTCACAATCCTCATTCCACATAAAAGGAACTCTATTACGACTCAATCTCGACAATGGGGCTGCTATTGTGGAAAATCCTTCTACAAATATGCGGTAATAACCTGTAAGGCCTAGGAAACTTCAGATCATTGACAATATTTTCAGCCTATCCCACTTAACCACCGCTTCAAATTTTGTTGGGCCCACCGCTAAACCTTCCCTAAAGATGATGTGACCAAGGAATCCTACCTATTCCAACCAAAATTCACACTTACTTGCCTTAGCATACGATTGATGTTCCCTTAGCAGTTGTAATGAAGTACGAAGATGCTAAGCATGCTCTTCCCGACTCTTCAAATATACAGTACATCGTAGACAAATACCACCACAAACTAGTCTAAATACTGAGCAAAAATGCTATTCATTATACCCATAAAAGCTGCCAGCGTATTAGTTAGTCCAAAATACATCACCAAAAATTCATAGTGAACATATCTAGTTCTGAATGCAGTTTTCAGAATAGCTTGGTCTCGTACCCTTAAATGGTGATATCTTGATCTCAAATCAATCTTAGAAAAATATTGAGCACCCTGTAATTGATCAAATAATTCATTGATTCTATGTAAAGGGTACTTGTTCTTGATGGTCACTTGATTTAGTTATCTATAATCAATACATATTCTCATAGAATCATCTTTTTTTTTTCACAAATAACACTGGAGCCCCCCAAGGAAAGACACTCAGTCTAATAAAGCCCTTGTTCCACAGTTCCTACAATTGCTTTTTGAGTTCTCTCAACTCAGTTGGGGCCATTCTATATATAAGGGGCTTTCGAGATTGGAGCTATGCTCGGCACAAGCTCAATTACAAAGTCAATCTCACGGACTGGCTGCAATCCAGGAATGTCATCGGGAAAACATCCAGAAAATCCTCCACCACTGGTATTTCCTCCACCACTATAGTCTGTTTATCCTCCATGATAACCACTATATACCCCTCAAAACCTTTCATCAACAACTTCATAGCCATAATAACTGAGATCATATGAGTAAAAAACTTTCTTCTTAGATCCCACAAATAGCACCTCCGTGCATCATTAGATGTTAACTTAATCGTCTTGGCATGGCAGTTCATAACTGTATTATAAGTAGCAAGCCAATCCATACCCAAAATAGCATTAAAGTCAGTAATCACCAACAGTATTAAATTAGCCTTTAAGACTACATTACTTATCACCAATTTACAATCAGGGTAGTATTTCAAACAACTAACCTTTTTACCCACCGGGGTAGCCACAATTAAATCAAATGATAGCTCAACTACTTTAACACCAATCTTCAAGGCAAAACTAGGGGAAATATAGAAATGGGTAGAACCGGGATCAAATAAAGCTTTAGCATGATTATCACAAATAGAAATAATACCTTCCACAATGTTCTCTACAGCATCAGCCTGTTCTTAAGTCATGGCATACACTCTGCCTGCCTGCTAAGGCATTGATTGCTGTCTGTTAGGCCCTGGTGGTTGCTGAGGTCCTTTATGAGGTCGGGGCTGTTGGGGAGGAAGGTACAACTGCATCTGTTGCTACGGTGCCCAGGGTCGTTGCTACTACGGGGGAGCTGAAGCTATCTGTCTCAGCAGCTGTGCTTGAATAGGAACTCGCTGTGTAGATGTCTGCTAATACTACTGGCCTTTCTTCTTAGGGCAATCCTTGACTTGATGACTAGTGTCTCCACAGTGAAAACACCCCTTGTCTGCCTCAACACTTAGACATTGGGTGGTTATTGCCACAAATGTCACAAGACTCCCATTTCTACTTCTTGAATTGGTGTTGTAGGCCGAAGACGGAGCAACTTTCTGCTTGAGTTGGCTCATAGGAATCATGCGCCCAATCACCTCCTCGGCACAATATGCCTTATCCAAATATGCTTGGTAAGTATTCAGAACTTGTAACTTGGCATGTAGCAATATATATGGTTGAAGGCCATCAAGGAACTGTCGAATCCTCTTGCTTTCTGGAGTGATGAGAGTTGGTGCGAAGTGAGAGAGATGGGTAAACTGTAGCTCATACTCCCGAACAGACAAATTCCCTTGCTTCAATTTATCAAACTCTATTTGCTTCTAAATGCAAGCATGCTCTGGTACATACTTATCACGGAATTGATTACAAAAAGTAATCCAAACCACCTCTTCAGTGATCCCCTCATATGTTTCCTTAACAGTAGTCCACTACATGTTTACCACATCTCGAAACATGGAAATTGCCAACTTAACCTTCTGTGCCACAGTGCAGACTAGATTCTCAAATATCTTCTCCACTTGGATGAGAAATTTCTCTGCCACCATTGGATCTTCACCCCCGTTGAACTCCAGCGGATCCCTCTTCTTAAACTTCTCAAAAATATTATTTGGATCATGGGGTCTAGAGGCAACAACAACCTGAGGTTGCCCGATTCTCTACAAAGCCTCAAGTACAATAGTTTGAAGTGTTACTTGATCCACTACTTAAGGTCGTACTACAAGCGTTGATTGCAGTGCTATCAGTGGCTGAGTTTCATGCATTGCATGAGTTGATTCATCCTCTACACAACCTCCAACAATTGTACTATCTGTTGATCTTGATGTTTCTGATGGGCTAACATAGTCTGGAGCAGAGTCTGTATCGAATCGTTGGCGGTATGGCAAGGCTCACCCAACTCCGAACTGGATGAGTTAACTTTTATTTTCCATGTTCTAGGTGCCATGTATGCAAAACAACCATTTGTTAGAGACTAAATGACCAAAAATGTGGAGGATAACAAACTCCCGTAACCTTTAAACCATACTAAAGTTTGTATATGGTTAGATGCATCAAAACCCCAACGTTCCCACTTAAACTTTCTAATCCTCACATCGGACTTACGTTCTAACGTATTTCAGAACTTCAAGAACTTGACCAGCACTGATACCATCTATCACGCCCCATAAACTGGGCCAGATCCAAACCTGGTTTTAAGGATGTGAGAAGTGGGGCCAATTAAAATTTTCCTTACATAAACAATACGGGCCCCAATTTTAGGTGGATCGAAGTCCTTCGTGAGGCTATGCTTAGTGATCAAGCAACCATAATCACATGCGGAACTGAAATCTATAATCATCACAGATGAATATCATACATCAACCAAAGATCAAATCTCAATAATAATAGAGTTAAGGTCAAGTGCTTTGAAGCATAATAATTAAAGTTGTAATTCAAAAAAATTAATAAATAAACTAATGGCATTAAATACTACCTTATTATATAATCAAAAGTTTCTTATCTCTGCACTAACACTAAGACACCTTAGACGATGTCATCTGTGCTCCACTCAATAACTCTACCATCTGGTGAAATCTTCTGCATTGCTTGACCCTCTGGTTCGGCACCGGTAATAAAACTTACACATCAAAAGTAGTAGGTCGGATTGACGTAATCTAGCAAGAGGATAAACTGCAAGCAATGGTGTTAATCAATTGAATTAAAACATAATATTCATCCTGACCCAACATATACGGAATGCAAAGCCAATAGCATGAATGCACAAAAATGAATAACCCCGCAGATACAATATACCAAAAATAGGTATTCTCGCAGATAAAATATAGAAAAACAGGTATCCCCATAAACAAATTTACAAAAACGAGTATTCCCACAATTAGATATACAAAAACAGATATTCCTGCTAAATATAACAAATGGCACAGCTGTGTACTATAATCCAAAGTACACACTGACCGATGGTGTACGTTCATCTCTAAACTGCAGTCAGTCAGATATACATATATATATACAAATACAAACATCTACCAGTGCACAATGAATCATGATATGAAACCCTTAATCCCAATATTTAACCCAATATCAATTTGAGTATTTACACTTCTTAATTTGAAAGTGTCTTATGATCATGTATCAATTCAAGTTCTCTGAGGGTAAGGATTAATCTACCTAACGGTTATAATTAGTTAAATATACACATGAGAACCAACCTTCTTTTACAATGGAAATATAAGTTCACGATGCCAATGTCCTACTTTTACTATCTATCATGTGGTGCATCCTGAACCTCATATTCCCATCTTGAACTCAATCCAATTCTCATGTGAACATTCAACCAATTTTCTAAAAAGACAAGAATCCATCTAATCCAATTACATATAATTAGTGTGTGTTATAAATTGGGTAAAAGATATTCAAATTCTAAATCAAAACTTAAATCAAATTATGATAAAAAAATGGAAGGGAAAAATTAATTCCTTAAATATCATTGTTGTGTATAAATACACCTTATTATTTTATATAAAACAAAAGGTCCAAATCCCTAATTCAAATTTGAAAATTAAATTCAACTTAAAACCCAAATGAGAATTCCAATTACATTCAAATTGGGATTCACTCACCCCCAATTACATCTTAAGTAATTAATTCCCAATCCATCCAAATAAAATATTAATCATAAGTGATTAAACCTCCAATTAATTTATAAACAATCTTAACTAACTTTCTAACATCACTTAATTAAAAATTAATTAATATGTTCATATCACCATTAATCATTAAACAATATCCGAAACCATCTATAATTAGTATACTAATTTCTACTTAATTATAATTAATATACTAAATCCTATTTATGTATATTTTTCATGATAATGGGCCCAACCCAATGAACCCGGCCCAGACCCGCCACCTGGTCCCTCTAGGCAGCCAGCCCAGCCCAACTGGCCCAAGTGGCAGGCCGCTACCTAGGCATGCAAGGCATGCCATGCTGCCTGGAATGCGCAAGCAATGCCTACAGTTGCTGCAATTTTTTTTTCTGTTATATATTAATACAAATTTTGAATTTTATGGAAAAACAAAAATCAAATCTCAATTCTTAGACCCAAATCAAGATATTAAACTTAAACGAAGAAATCATACAAAAAAATATGTTATTCAACAGGCAACCCAAAAGATATTGTAAGTAAACAAAAAGCATTGTTTGCAGTTATCCACTTGCCTGGATCTCGATGCCAACAGTAGATCTGAAGATCAAACCTTAGTTTCTCTTTGGAGAGCTTTTAGGGCTTAGTTGCAGAAGAAAGGAAAAAGATGAGAGAATTGGAAAAACCCTTAGTGTTTATATTATGCGAAGTTTTTTTCTAAATTACAAGGAAGGGCTCCCTACTTCTAATGAGTTTTACAAACTTTCAAAAAAAGTCTTTTTGGCTTTAAAAGGTCAAATAACTCAGGCTCAAGGCCCAAGAGTGTTAAATCAGTCCAACTAATCCGTCTCAACTCAACTCAGACCTGACAGACTGCTTCGACCCAAAATAAAAATTTGGGGCCTGACACAAAAGTCGAGGGAAATTTGGCTCAAGGAGGATAGAAACACAATATTTTTATGCTAGTACAGTAAATAGGGGAAGGAACAACAGGATTGAAATAATTAAAAATGAAAAACTGGATTGGCTTGAAGATAGAATGAGCACAGGATTTGAATTTTGCAGCCAAATCTCAATTATTTTAACCGCAAAGGGCCCTAGAAATCTTAATATGTTATAAAAGTAGTCCATCCAATTTTAAACTCTGATGATAATACATCTCTCATTTCTATTCGTTCATATGAAGAGATCAAAGCTGCTTTGTTCCAAATTGGCCAAAGCCCTAAAAGCTCCGGGTGGCTATCCAACCAAATTCTTTCAGTACATGCATGTGGCACACCATTGGACATGACGTGGTGTCCTAAGTCAAGGATTTTTTAGGCTCAAAATTCCTCTCGGCAGAATAAATAAAATATTTATTGTTTTAGTCCTGTTTTAGTCCCGAAGAAAAAATTTCCCACAAGTTGTCAATGATTTGAGGCCTACAAGTCAATGCAATGTGATTTACAAAATTATCTCTAAAGTAGTTGCTAACAGATTGAAAAATATACTTAATAAAGTAGTTGATCCTTTCCAAAGTGCATTTATAGAAGAGGGAATATAGCAGACAATCACATCATTATTCACGAAATCCTTCATTCCTTTAGTGATAAGAAAAAAAAAAGAAAAAGAAAAAGGAAAAGGTTATGCAATATTAAGAAGGACTTGTCAAAATTAAAGCTTATGATAGAATGGAACATGATTTCTTATGTGAATCTATAGAGGCATTTGGGCTTGATCAAGAATTTATCCAAATCATTAGCAAATGCATAGGGTTAGTTCGTACTCCTTCTTATTGAATGGATCCCCATTTGGAAATATAGTGCCACCTAGAGGCCTAAGTCAAAGAGACCCTTTCTCTCCATAACTTTTTATCCTAGGGACTAAGGTTCTTTTAAGGTTGTTTATTAAAGTTAAAAATGAGAGGACTATTGTTGGTGTGAAAGTAGCTAAGAGTGCCCCTATTATTTCCCATCTATTCTCCACATATGAGAGTTGTAACTTTATCGGTGCAACAATTAAAGAGCAAGGGAAATCAATGATATATTAGAAGATTATTCTGAGGCTTCAGGTCAAATGATTATTAACTTCAATAGACCAGCCATTAGCAAAAGATGCAACTCAATCGTGTCAATTCTAGGAGTGCAGTCTTTGTTAACCTAGACGTTTGGCAACTGTCAGGCCAAGAGCCTGAGATTACGGTAGTCTAGCTGGCCTGTGATAAGGCACACGAAATCTCGTGGTAATCCGTACCGCACTTAGGCAAATATGAATTTCTACAAGGGAATTTTTCTCAAATCATGAGCCGTAATGTGCAAGGAAGATTTATGAGCACATAAGTATTTTTCAATATTGGAAACAGTAGTACGTTACACACCCAATCACACCACTAGTGATAATAGAGAGCATACAGAAATACCTGTTTAAGCCATTCCATAATAAAGTGCATACATAGATAATGGATTCAACATGATCCCAAGAGAGTCTACATATCCAATGCATACTAAAGTAACAGTGTATGAGTGTGGGATGGTCAAAGACCAATAATAATATATGTCCATTAATAAAAAAAATAAGCATAAGTCTATCAAATAAAATATGATAGCATGAGAAATGAGATATCCATATCTGCAAGACTCCTAAATGCTGTAATCATTAGACGCTCTATAGTTTATGTCTAATAAAAGGCATCACCAAGTATGCACTCAACTAATCCTGAAGGAACCTGCATGGGATCCTCCGGATTCACGATGATAACCGAGTCTGGGCCGAGATCTGCTCCTGCACTACCAAAGGTAGCACCCTAAGCATGACAGCTTAACAAGAATAAGCAAATAGTACTCTAAATATGGTTGTTAATAAAGAAATAAAGGTATGATCAATTTATAAGAGGTCAATATCCGTCCACTAAGCATGTTAGTATTCATAACAAACATATGGATAAGAGAGTCAATGTAACAAAAATATACTTGCAAATTTGGCAACCACATTACTAGTATCCTCACCAAAGGAGAGCATGTATCGGGATAGGTAGGGAATCGGGTAACTAATTCAATTACCCCAAAGGAGCATGGACTCAATCCTTGTAAAAAACCAACTGCAACGGTACATATTTTAAACTTGTAATTAGCCCCGTCGGGCCTCAGAGAGTCAAGCTCAGTGGTGTTAACTCTATAAATCAATAAGGATAACAAGGTCGCGCATTCGTGCGTCTCTTACTTGCTTACTTTTTAGAATTTGCGTGCATATCTTTTACATTACCTAAGGTATCATAATGTCAAATAAGAATAACAGTAACAACAGTAAATGCAAAGGAGATAGAAAAACATAATCAACCTAATGACATAAGAGTAAGTGAGAAATAAAGAAATCATGGCAATATGCATAATCTTTTAATTTGTTAAGAGACAGGGATGATTTACAAACTAAACTATTCTAAGATGCCAATATTCTTAGCTTCTCACTTCAGTGTGACCATAGATCATCCAATGTCATGTATTACCGAATTTCTTGGTGTTGCATTGTGTATGAATATGGACATTGGACTCCTATACTCACATGCGAAGGATATAATATTAAGATTATTTGGAACATCTAACAAGGATAAATGATAGCCAACATTTTCCTTGTGTACCCAATTTGATTTCGCTGAGCCAGTATTAAGTATAGTGATTCAAAGAGTCAAAGTCCTGCACGGTTGTAAGGTTCACTTAGTATTCTAAGGTATCACTTGACCTCATAATCAAGCTCAAGGTTCCCTAAGGTATCTTTGACGTAATCAAGTCACGTTGAATTGGGTTGGAGGGGATTACGAGCAAAAAAAGATAAACTAAAATGAATAAATAAATTGGTCAAATCCCACCTAATCAATCGAGTATGGGTTAGTATGAGCCTATGGATACAAAATAGCCCTTAACAAGATTTATTCATAATTCCAAAACCTAAAGAGTTAGCAGAAAACAATTCTTAGGGGTTTAGTTGAAAAACTACTCATATTAAGGGTCTAAATTGTGGCCTTCAAAAGTTTGAGTAAAAGAACAGCTCAAAACAAGGGTTTTATTTGGATTTCCCAGTACTTATTAGATGTGGCTACAGAAAAAAAAAAAGAGTTTTAAGGTTCAATTTATAAATTTAAGAATTTTGAATCAAATATAGTTTGATAACAATAACATGAAAGAAAAGTGGGCCCATATTAACTCTCTGAATCAAATAGAGCTTAATAATAATACCATGAAAGATAAGTGGGCTCACATTATCTTTCTGCAACCTGGAAAACACGTGACACTTACACCTAACGTGGAAGTGTTCCGGGTTCATTGGATGATGGCCAAACTTTGCCCAATTCACATTGGGTCTTGCACCTTTAGGATCGCCCATGTATTAAGGTTCAGATTACTGGATGAGATACATCATCCCATGGCCCAGGTGGGTCCCACATTCAAGCACAAAATTACACAATCTCGAGTTCTCTTTCCTGCTCGTTTTTCTTCTCTACCATCATTGATAAATTAGTGTTAGGTATGACCTCTAAACATGCTAGCAATAATATAAAAACAGGTTTGCAAGAATTACAAAGTGTAGAAATGACTAAGGGCCCACATGCTATATTCAGTGGTCTTGAGATTCTGTTACAAAACTAAGATTCTGTGGCCTCTTATAAAAGGTAGTAAAAATCAATAAAATCAGCTATTATCCATAATTTCATCATGAAACAAGGAATCCAAGGCAATATTCTAAATCTGGAAAATATACACATGTATATTAAGAAATTCTACTCATCAAGTCATCCCTCGTGTATGAGACATGAAGAGGATGGGCTATACAAGCCAATAAGGTATAGAGTAATTAGAAAATCAACCACAAATAACACACATGCATGTTACCACTTGCTTATACTTGCCTTAAGGTGCTCCAAAAATCACTACCAAAGCCAAAATAGTAGATTCCCCTAATCTAGATGCTCAACAAAACCCCTACACATGGAAGTGACATGAGAGAAATAAAATGATGAAATGAATGCTATGAGGAGATGATTGATTAGTGTTTAAGTTAGAGAAACACTCTACAATATTCAAATGGGCACAAGTGATAAGAAGAGTTGGGGTTTCTTACCTTGAAAGTGATGTAAAGAGTAAAGATGCCTTTTTCTCTCCAAACAAACACCAAATGGGATAAAAGGAATGTAAAGAAAAAGATGAAGCTAACTCCTAATAGGTGGAATCTCTTCCTCTCACACACTCTAGGCTTGTAAGAGGGAGGAAGATAGAGTGGAGATAAGTTTAGGAACTAGGTTTTTGTTTAGGAGGCACAAAAAGCTTTCTCTTTGGGGGAGAGTGTCTTTATATAAGGTTAGGGTTGCTCAAATAGTTTGTGTATTTACTAGCAAGTCTTCTAGTTAGAAATATTTACAAGGAGGGTCCTAAAGGGTCCTACATAGGTGACTTAAGTTTAATGGGTAGGGTCCACTTCATCATTTAGATGCCCATGATAAAATGCACATCATGAAATGAAGAAATGTATAATGTTGCATGATTAACTTAATAGATCATTGTGGGGAGTTTCTTATAGGAAAGAAGACTCTTGGTTTTGTAATGGCTTCGATGAAACTCTTAGTTCTATAAACGAGAATATTGGGTAGCTAGTTGGAAATGGCGAAAGGGTTTTTGCTTGGCAACTCGATTGGATTCCTTGTGCACAGGGACTTAGAAAACCCTTCTCTTCCAGATCTAACCCTAACATTGTTGTTAAGGATCTTTGCGATAGTAATAAAGAATGGAATATCCAAGAAATTTGAGCACCATTGATGGTCCTAATGAAGTGGAGGACATTACAAAGGTCTTTATCTCTAAATCATTTAAAGCGGATAAAAGGATATGGCCTTATTCTAAAGATGAAAATCTCTACAAAAAATTAGTTTACAAATGCCTAATTAATGAGGACATACATAACAATGATTCTAATTTTATTTGGAAGTAATTTTGGAAAATAACCCTCCCCCGAAGAGTATTATTGTTTGGATGGAAATATTTAAATAAAGTCATTTTCCTATTAGATCTCTTCTTAAAGTGAGATTGGTATTATTAATTTTGCCTCTTCTTACCCAGGAAGGAATCTATTCTTAGCACTTTTTTTTCACTATAACTATGCTCGTGCAGCATACGATTTGAATGCTATCTTGGTGAATTGACCCATAAGTTCAATCTTAACAATACTCTTGATTGGTGGAATATGTATCCTGAAAGGGATAATCTCTACCATCACTTGCTCTCGGGTCCCGATTCTAAGGTCTATTTTATTGCCATTTTGTGGGTAATTTGGAAGGCCAGAAATGAATGTAGTCTTAAGGGAAAAGTTCCCACTATGTTGGCTTTATCCCTCGCCAACAAAATTGTTTGGACTCCAAAATCATTTCCACATAGCCCTCTTGCCATGAATGAGGCCCATTCTGCAAGGGATAGGAGTTAGAACTTGGAGCAATTTTCCATCCTTTGTGTTGATGCTTCTTACTATGCTTTATCGCGTGATTTGGCCTTTGGTTTTGCTTTGTACTTTAGGGATTCTTTTGTGGCTACAAGTTTTTCCAAAAGGATACAGAACTAATTCAGTTAAAGAGGCTAAAGCGCTGGCGTACCTCTTTGTGCTAAAGGCTATTAAGAAATACAATCATTCAATGATCATTTTGTTTTTGGATGCACTGAAGGTGGTTCAAGTAGTGAAGGCGATGTTGATTGGTAGATTCATGGGATTGTTTGTGACATTTTGGAGTGTTGTGACAATTTTGTGACCTTCCAGGACAAGAACATGCTTGCCCATTACCTTGCTAACCTTGGGCAATTGGGCAAATCGTTTTTGTCGTTTTATGTTTAGTTTTGTGGCCCTTTACTTTCTATACTTTTTTGGTGTGGTTGTTTGAATCTATCTGATTTACAAAAAAAAAAAAAAAAACAAGGTTTTTGACCACATAGGATATAAAAGACCATGATTTCCTAAAAATGGTGTTGACTAAAACTATATCCCAATTGTACATGTGGCCCCAATTTTTTTCCCAATTCTATCAGTTTGTGCAATATTGCACAAAATCAACGTCAATCTATAAATACATCATTTTTCTCTCATATTTCCCTTTGTTTCCACCTACAAAAGTCCCTAACCCTCCATTTTTTTTCTCTTGCAGCTGTCTCTAAAGAGGGTTTCTTCACTGTTCTTCCATTTCTCCAAAAGAATTTGAAAGTTTCTCCACTACTCTTCTTCCTTTTTTTCTTTACATTCGTTCACTATCCTGATGTTTAAACTTTAACTCGAGGACAAGGGATAGTTCCACAATATCAATATCATATGAAATTATGTGATCTATGCACCCTTGTCTATCACACAATTACTTTACTAGTTCACCAAAAAACGAAATTCTAGAGAGCTTCCTTGCATTCTTGGGCACAATACGTGGGACTTTGATCAATTCTTTTCATAGTCAAGACTTTCTCTTATTGAGAAGAAGAACATGAAATGAGAAATCAAAAGAAACAACTTAGAATGCACGAAATTTGGGAGTCTAAATCAGTGCTTTTTGAGAATATTGCACAGTCACTTTGCCTGGTTCACCAGAAAATGAAATTTCAAAGAGCTTCACTACAATCTTGGGCACAACAGCTAGGACTTTGATCAGATTTTTCCACAGCTAAGACTTTATCTTATTGAGAAAAAGATTATAGAATAAGACTACAGAAAAAACAACTCAAAACCACACCAAGTTTTGGAGTTTAACTCAATGCTTTTTCTGCGATATCGCATAGTGACTTTGGTAATTCTTCAAAAAATGAAATTCCAGAGAGATTCACTGCATTCTTGGGTATAACTACTAGAACTTTGGTTAATTTTTTTTACAGCCAATACTTTTTCTTATTAAGAAACAATTCCCAACAAAAGCGCATCGACCATAAAATTTCACAATGTATTGATATTGTGTAACTATCACTACCATCGGATTCTTTTAGAAAAATGGAAGAGCAGTGGAGCAACCTTCTTGAAACCCCTCTTTAACAATGGAAAAAGTTGTAGGAACTGAGAAACTCCCAAGAAAAAAATGGAGGTCTAGTATTTTAGGGTGGAAAAACCCTCTTGAAGCCCTCTTTAACAATGGAAAAAGTTGCAGGAACAGAGACTCTCAAGAAAAAAAATGAAGGCTTAGTATTTTAGGAGGTGAAAATGGAGGAAAATATAAGAGAAAAAACAATGTGTGACATTCAGTTTGTGCAATATCGCACAACAGAAGGGTAGAATTGGAAAAAAAAATGGGGCCACATGTACAATACCCACATTTGGGATATTGTTTTGGTCAATACTATTTTGAAGAAATCATGGTCTTCTATATCCTGTATGGTTAAAATCCAAAAAAAAAAAAACCTACTTGTGGTAAATATGTGGTAAATATGACAAGCCAAGTTGAGCATTTAATTAAGTTTTAAAATTTCCAACCCCTAAGTTTTTAACTATTGGGCTAGAAAATAAATCTAGTCAATTCAAGTTTTAGGTCATCCCAAAGTGAGTGCCAATTTAAATAAACAATAGCAACCAGATGAACGCACATTACAAAATATTCCTGCATATAACATACTATAGATGTGCCAAGGTCTAGCAATTCATAATTCGGCTTTTTATCTTTTCAAGACCCAACATAAATATAGACAGTAGTGAACCATGCACCTTGAAACAATAGTTTCCAAAATAAGACAGGTAAGCAAGTCCAGGCACTCAAGATTCGGCCCTTTCTTTTACAATAAACCTGGACAAGTAGTTGGTCTAGGCATTCGGGATTTGGCCTTATCAATTTTCTAATAAATTCACAATATGTTGAGCTGATAGGCCTAATATAAATACCTATTACTAGTAACCGTTGAATGCAGTGGCTGACTTCAACCCAAGGTTGAAAGCATGAAGCTAGGCGGTTGGCAGTGTACTCTTCTAAAAGGATTACTGACCAAAATTTAGAGAACAACTCCAACTACAAATTAAACTCAGTTGCCCTCATGACCTTTTGAGTTGAGTCAAGTTGTCCAACTCCAATTGAGTGGAGATCACGAACACCGATGAACACCACTGAAATGGTCGGCCCAACTTCTTAGATTTATTTAAGAAAGATTACACATGAAAAGGTCCTCCCTATTGTGCCTTTGGACCCCTGCCCGCACTACCAGTTAGTTGTCAAATTGGGTTGAGTTAGTATTTGTTGTTTATGACCCTAGTGTGCCCAGTTCAGCTTGTTATTAGCCGTTGCAAGTGATCTCTGCCAGGAAATAGATGTCTGGCCTTGTGGATAAGTTGCCCACTGCCATAACTCCCATTAGGTTTTGAATATTGGTAGGAGCCTTTCACTTCTTATATCCTAACCACTAGCCAACTAAGCTTAAAAAAAAAAAAAGTGATCTCTTGCAAGTGTGCCTTTGATCAAGACAGCAATTCATTGAAATCTATATCTATCAATTGTTGCACTATTCATTCAAATAGTCCCTCTTCAATTGGACACACCCACCCTATTACACTCAATGCTATCTCTCCGGTGGTCATTTTTGCTGGAGAATGTGACCTAATAGAATCTAGAAAATGAGGGCCTTATTTCATTCCAAAGCAGTTTAATTCTCACTTTAATCTCTAATTTTTCTTCCTACATTTTGAGAGTATTATATATGGCATAATCAAGGTGCATTTTGTGGTTTTCAAGAAGAAGAAGAACAGCTCCTTACCTTAGTATTAAGGAGCAATAGTTCTTACCTGATTATTTAGGGTTCAAAACATTGGTACACTACCTTTGTTGTTATGTGTGTAAGCTGTCTTCCTACTTTGTAGGCTTTCTTCCTACATGTGCAGGCTTTCTTCCTATGTGTGTCGGCTCCCTCTTGGATCACGACCCCATTCACTGGGTTACCAAAAAAAGAACATGCAGACGATTTAGGCCAATTTTATTTTTGAGGCAAAATTGATGACAACTCGATTGTAAAAACCAAAATGGTGTGGGCCTAACTTAAAATAGACAACAAAGAGCCTTGAATGCACCTAGAGACAATAGTTTCCAAAATGGGTAATATTCTCCTGTGCCAAATGTGCTGTCCCGAAATTGATATTTTAGTATGCTGCACTTTTCCGATATGTATAATTTGTGATTAACCTAAGAAAATGACCTCATGAAGTTTTAAAAAAGAGGATTTAACCGGAAAAATCCTCTAACATCGGGTGCAGACCAAAAAGGATCTAGCAGAATTGAATTGCCTTGGATGGTCCCCAAGGCCCTTTGTAGTTTTTTCTTTTTTTGTTACTTTTCACCGGCGGGGATATCACCACTCTGAATATAAGATGAACGTAGATATCGCCGCTCATCATTTTCTTTATATACTCAAAGTTCGTTTCTCATTCCCTATTTTTCTAGTTTTCTAAAGAATGAGGTTTCTTTGTGTAACTCCTTATTTTTCCATTTTACTTTTTAGCTATTTTATCGTTTGTACTCCATTAAATAAGAACATGGATTCCATTAATGCAGTAGGTGGACTAAATTGAAGGGGAAAGTGGACTCCATTGAAAGAGGTTTGTAAACACATAACCTTAGAATATAATATCTTGCATTTGATTTTGAGTTGCTTTAGATGCAATGTAGATATATAACCATTCTTCCACACTTTTGGTGGTTAAATAGCTCTACTAAGCAAACCTTCTGCACTGGAAGTGTAAAACACCTTTTTTTCTTTTATTTCTTTTGAAATTTTTTGTCTGATTTTGTAGATGTTTAATAAGATATATAACTCTATGTGTTTGCGATGTGAAAATTTGCATGGGTACTTAAATAATCCTCATTGCTTTTGAATCCATTGTAATACCTCTGTTTGAAACAATCACTTCTTGTCCACCATTAGGACTAAATGGATGCAAAAAATGACAACAGCCCTATAAACCTCTTGCACCATTAAATTATAGATTGAAAAGGTTTTGTTCTTGTTTTATTTTACTCATCCACTGTCTCATATTAGGCTTATCTTTCTTTATCTTAAACTTTTATGTTCAACTGTGTAGTGCTTAGTGACGTAGTTATCTGTTTCCCTCATCTCATCAAGTAACATTAAACACATAGTAACAATCACAAATGATATTTTTTTAAACACTAAAATCATCTACCACACAAAAGTCACTCATGTATCCCCTTAAGCATGTGTATTATGATACTCATTTGTCATTACGGTAAGGCAAACCCAAGTACTTGGATTTAGGGTTGAAGCCTCCACACAAAGTTTAAAAATTATAAGAAATTCCTATACATTTTGAGAATTAATATGCATTTTTTAGATTTGCCCATTCCCTCAATATTTTTTTTATAGAGAGGCCCCTAAAGAGAAGTTTTTGGGTTTGCCATTGTTAATAGCCAATGTTTTCTTATCTATGACACCTTCTACGGTAGTTTTTTTTTTTTTATGTAGTCCTCTTTTTCTATATTACAACAAGAATATGTGATTTACAATAAGATATTTCCATTTCCTTTTATCATAAGCAGTTGATATATAGTTACTCCATCATGCTACATAAAAGAAACAACTTAAAGTACTTATTGCCATTAAAAGTTGTGCACCCATTTGCTTTTACAAGATTACTAAAACAATTCAACCCTTTTTATTTCATGTACTGATAAGATGTCAAGAGATGAAGTTTTGACTATATTCCACTACGATGGAGAGGTTGATTATGATTGTTTATGTCCATCTTACAATGGTGAAAAACAAAAAAATGAGGTATCTATACACTAACATGTCATATACCCCTTTGGTTAATATTGTGCTTGAAGTTTCTAAGTTGGAGGAGGACCTTGAGAAGACAACTTTGCAATACCTTTATCACGCCTCGAACCCAAGAAATAGGGATTAAGGCGGATCTCGAGGCGTGGCACATATAATCCGTACTATACCAAGATAAGTACGAGCTGCTACAAGGGTGATTCCATAGAAAACATGTGAGGAAGATCTATTCTACACTTCTTTAACATCAATCATCCTATCATACACTCTTAATTTTACTCATTAACACATAAACCATTTACATTCTTGAATTATAGAGTAGAAGAGCTGTAATTTGACATTAATAAAGAACACATTAAGATCAGTAAAATAACCATACAGGTAATAAATATACACTTATATTTGCCTCTAATTTTAGTGCATTGCCCAAATAAAACTTCTTCTTGGTTTGATGGTAGAGAAAGCCTCAATAAAAGTTGATCTAACACATGCAATGGGTGAAATGGATATAAAATGCATGCATGTCCCCAAATTGAGTCTCCTTGACTCTATTAAACCCAAAGAAATGGAATAGCGATGGGATTCTCGCCTTGAAGAGCTATAGAGGAGAGGAGAAGATGGATTTGAGGTATTCCAATGGAGAAGACAAGAAAGAAAATGATGTGGAAGAAGATGGACTTGTTCTAACACACATGCAACCCCTCCAAGCTTCAAATTTAATGAGAAGGAGAGTGAGAGAGGAGAAAATGGAACTCCAGGAACAAGATGAAGGAGGTGTAGAGAATTAAAGAGGAAAATGAGCTGAGATGGATCCTTAGATGAGCTTAAATCAGATTTTTTGAATTTACAAGTAAGTCCAAACTACTGTTGTGATTTACATATAGAGTCAAATGGACTCTAGTTGGGCCAAGATGGATTCGAATTGACTTGGGCCAATCATGAAAGATGACCCACAAGATGGAATATACTTAATGCAATTAACATGATGCCTTAATGATGCAAAACCATTTAACTTTTTAGCTACTCAAGTGTGGTTCGAACCCGACCCAACTACCTATCAATAACCCAAACCTTAGGGAATTTAAGTTGAATTAGGATAATTATGTGTTAATTAAGGTGAAACAAAATTAATTGTTGTAAATTAAGATTAGTTCGGGTTTGGACCTTACAACCTTTTTCACAGCGGAATTATATACTCATATATTACTATAAAAGAAGATATGGATATTAATACAATGTTTAAAGCATCAAGACTTATGAATGAGTTGAACTTATATGTTACCAAAAATGCAGTGAGTAAAGCAAATGATCCACCTCAATTCCAATCTAGGTATGTTCTCTCTAATACTTTTATAATACTAAAAAAAGGAACATATTTCATCAAGTATAGTTTCTAATTCTTGTTTTTTTTTATATATTGAAGCCTTCAAAAAATGAATATTGATGAGGCGAGTCATGGTGGATGCAATATGCGGAGAGAAGACTACAATGAAAAGGAAGTTATACAACCTATACCTGCTCAGGAACATCCTACTATAAATTTTCAAGAAGACACTGATATCCATTTCTTGAAAACACTTACTTGTGCTGCACTTGAACAATTAAAAGAGAATGATTGTGTTATTGAAGAGGGAAAGTTCAAAGCGGCAACTGATGTACCAATGGATAGAAAATCAACAACTATTAGGTGCCCAAATACTAACTACCTAACCTAGTAACGACCATCGAGGCTTCATTGGTTGTGTTAGATGTTACATTATAGGACACCATGGTTCCCCAAGATTACATTATGGAGCCATATCAAAACTCTGTAAGTGAGATGTGGTTAGGGCGAAAGTTTTCGGATTGTGACATGTTCTGCAAAACGTTAGCAAAGTTTGCAATATACAACAATTTCACGTTGAAGCACTTGAAGAGAAATCGCACCAAAGTTACGACACACTGTAGTGATTAAAACTGTTTTTGGCGTATTCATGCTTCCGTTATGTAATCTGGGCCATAATTTCAAGTACGCACTTATTATCCAATCCACCCTTACTCAAAGCCTATGATGGGGATGGCACATTGGCATGCATCTTCAGAGCTTATTGTAGAATTTATCTTGAATAGAGTTTGGTTTAACAATAAGTTGACTCCAAAGGAAATCATTAATGAGTGTTAAATAGAGTTTTTTTGTCGTAATGCCTACAGGAAGGGTCATAAAGCAAAAGATATAGCCCTTTGTATCATTAGAGGATCATACGAAGAGTCCTTCTAGATTCTCCTTCCCTATTGCATTGAGTTGATGACAATGAATCCAAGAACAGTAAAAAATATTAAAATAACAACTGATGACACATTACAAAGATTCTTTTGAGCTTTAGGACCATGCATCCGTTCTTTTCTTCCTTCGTTGAGACAAATGACTATAGTTGATGGGGAACACTTTAAGGGCAAATACTCAAGAGTTTTATTAGTAGCTGTAACTCATCATGTGAATCATAAGGTATTTCTCATTGCCTTTGCCTTTATGGAAGCTTAGCGGAGCGACAGTTGGGAGTGGTTTCTCACAAATTTATTTATAACCCTGGGTGAGTTGTTGAATTTGACCATTGTATTCGATCAACAAAAAGGGCTTATACCTGCCTTAGCTAGCATTATTCCTCACATGCGTCACTGTTTCTATTGCTATCACATCATAGAAAATGTTAAAAGGAACTTCAAAGATGATGCTATTATTATAAACTTTTGGTTGGCTCCAAAGTCGTATAGGCTATGTGAGTATGAGGCATACATGAATGATATTCAGGCTATAAAGAAAGTTGTGCTCAATTACATTCACGTAATTGGAAAAGGACATTGGGCAAATGCATTCATTGAAGGATGATGTTATGATATGCTTACCAGCAATGTTGCGGAGTACTCAAATAATCTTCTAAAAGACACTAGAATGCTCCCCATAACAATATAAGTAGATGAGATACACGCGAAGCTTATGGAATTCTACCAAAAGTGCCAAATTGTATCTCAACTAATAGTTTAAAACAAGCATTGATAGAGGCATACCAACCCATGAATGATTGCTTCGGAGATGTGGTTTTCTTGGCCATACAAGAGGATATTTTCAATTCCCTTTGGTCTTTTGTCTTCCAACTGTATGATCCAAATATCATTTGCCCAAAAACTCTAGAAAAAGCAAAGGAGCTGAAATTCTTAGAATTACAAAGTCCAGCCAAGACATTATAATTACGTTGATAGGATTTTGAAATTCTTTATAAGAAACATGGCATTCATAGATAAAAAGATAAAAGTGCCACATAATTTTTAAATAGCCCTAACATACAAGTTCTTATTAGAATTTTAGTAAAGAAGTAGGCCTTAAACTTAGGGTAATCTTTATAATTATTGGTATATTAGGATTGTATTATATCCTTTTAATCACCATTGAAGTCTTATCCCATCTACCTAGATCCATCTATTTGGCTACCATTGTATGTTACCATAACTTAATATTCATAATTTCTTTTCAAGGTTAACTTAACCAAGGGTAAACTATAAATGTTGGCCATAGTGAAAGGGGAATCTTATTTTATTTTATTTTTTTTTTTTTTGTACTTATGGAAACCCGTGAAGGGCCTTTTCTCAAAGTTTGACATTCAATCAAAGTGTTTTACTGATGTTGCCAATAAGCTTAATGTAGAAATCGAGAATAAAGGTGATTGAATGTTTGTAAATACTAGAAAAAGGAAGTGGTTATAGATGAATTTACAGTCATTACTTAAATGGTCAAATGTACAAATATTCAGTTACAAAAACTAATAAAAATCAGCTTAAGGTGAGGTGGACTAAAAACTAGTAAGAGGCCATTTATTATTCCAATTTGATGAAGTGGGGACTCAAAACTCTTCTCTTGGGATGTTGCATCGTCAAACAGAGATAGAAGTTACAGATAGGGAGGAGCTGCTTAATTTAAGGCATTCTTTCACAAAACAAGAGGAGTGATAAAGGATTCTAGCAACAGAGTTAAGGGGTACCATTTCAGTTCTTTTTCATTTTATGAGTTTGATATCTTAATCAGTTTTTTAGTCTTCTAAAACTCTCCTTCTTAATTAGCTTATGATTCTTCCAAAACTCTCTCTCTCTCTCTAATTATATGCTTTGTATTAAATAGCCATCTCTCTCATTCAATTATGTGCTTTGCAATAAATGCCCCTTGTGATATGCATCCATCAATAGAATCAGATTGCAGATTTTCTCAATTTCAAAAGATTCTAATTTATATAAAGAGAGAAACCACTCTCCAAGCAAATGTTCCTCACGTTGATACTTTCCTCATGCAAAATGGGAACTTCTTCAATGACACTATTTTTGTTTTTAGAAATTCGTATTTGTCCAAGAAAATGTGCAACATCAGAGGCTCTTTCCCTTTAATAGTGGTTTATCAAGAATTCTCTCAACAACAAACAATGGGTTTTAACTTTAAAAAGCTTGTTTTCTCCCCAGTTGTCAAAAAGAGCCAACACTTAATTGAAATAATATATCATGCACACCAATAATACATTGATTATGTTTTTATCTTTCTTTTTGTTGGGCTTGATTGAGATATGGTACCAAAAATGAGTTAAAATGACAAAAACAGCTTTGCATGCCATAATCTTGATGGGCACAGAATTTATATTTTAACATTTCTGTCATAGAATATAATCTATTATTTTATTTATACATCCAAATGTTAATATGATACGAGTTGAACTAACCTGGAGCCCTTGCTTATCAGCCCAACCTGGAGCCCTTGCTTATCAGCCCATTAAGTGGTAGGACAACCAGGAATTGTTCTTTGACTGTTAATGATTAAATCAACTTACAAAAGTATATGCAAGTTTATTATTACAAACTAATGTGAGGCGTCTTCCCATTCAATATCTCGTATTTTAATTTGAAATGTGAGCATACACATTTCCATCAATTGAAGTACATTCATACCTATTGGGTTTATGTCTTGTATTCCGAGTTCACTGGATTGGTCCATAGGGTTAGTCTTGGACCAGACTTTGTGTTAGGGGTGTTTTGGTCTTTGTACCGAGCTTTCTTAGGGGCTAAGAAAGAGATAATTATATATATATGATGTAACTTGTGACCTTAGACCTAAGCAGACGCCTACAGTAAATGAGTAGAGTTCTCCTTTGGCTGCGGACGTAGGCATCTCGTTGAACCACATAAATTCCTCATGTGTGCTTTTATGTGCTTGTCTTTTCTTGTGTGTGGCTTTGATTGTTAATTATAGGTTATGCACTTCCGCACGTGCAGAACAAGTAGTATCAGAGCCTGGGTTGTGCTGTTACGATCAATGGAGTTGGATCTTCTTAGAGGATCCAGTTGCACACCGGAGTACGCTGCTGCAGCAGGATTTGTCGTTCCAGCCCCCACCATTGCCGGAGTAGTGCCCTGCCTTCGCCGCTTACTGTTGCCAAGGAAAAAGGTTGGGCAGTTCTATCCACAGTTCTAGTTGCAAGAACTAGATCGTGCACAAAGGTCGGAGAAGAAATCCGGATCCTCTGATTGGGTTAACGCCGTTGTTGCCCACCAGAATCACCTCCTGCAGCCATCATTAGTCCGCCGGTGCTCGCCGTCGTCTACCGTGCCAGAATTAAAAAGGAAGATGACAAAGGCTCTTCATTCCCTTTGGCTACAGAACCTAGTTCGCAGAGAATTAGGGAGAAGAAGAGGAGAAGGCCAAGCTTTTGGGCCACGTTAGGTGGGGTCAAAGTTAGGTCGGGTTAAACCTAACCTATTAGCAGCAGCCCAGCCAGAGAAGGTTGCAAGTCGGGTCAACTTGATCCGTGTGTAGAGCCCAATCCATTAGTAAGTGTAGGGCTGACGTCAGCAGGTACAGTCAAAGCAATTTGACCGTGAATCGACTGCAAAAACTTCTTTCTGCGATATCTTGATCATCCAGTGTTCAATCGAAGATACGTTTGTGCCCACAGACTCATTTTGAGCAGATCTACATAGTAGAAGAGGGTGATTAGCTGTTTGATAGTCAAAGAGGAGATGTGACGAATCGGAGCGTAGAAACTTATTTTTGCGATATTGGAGCCATCTAGACTCAGATTTCAGATCCGTTTTCTTCCAGCGTGTTCATGGTGACGAGATCTACAGTGTGGTGCAGAAATTTTGGAGGAATCGAAGAAAAAAATTTAAAATTGGAAATTCAACGGCAAGAATGATTTTAGCTTATGACGCATGAAGATGAATACTTTATGAGTTCAAAAGGGGCTGCAAAAAGCATTGAAGGGAAAGAATGCCCTTCCTGCTATAATGTCAGAAGACGAAAAGGAGAACATACTGGAGAAGGCATATGGAGCGATTTTGTTATACTTGAGCAATAGAGTGCTGGGAAAAGTTGCTCAAGAGAAAACAACTGCTGGTTTATGGCTGAATTTAGAGAATCTGTACATGACCAAGTCTCTGATGAACCATTTATATCTGAAGAAATGATTGTTCTCTCTCCAGATGCAGGAAAGTATATCCCTTGATACCCATCTTGATGCATTTGATAAAACTATCATGGATCTAAAAAATATTGATATTTTAATTGGTGATGAGGACTAAGCTATTATGCTGTTAAGTTCTTTACCACCCTCATATGAGCATTTTGTTGATACCAAGATGTATAGTAGAGATACTTTTTCAAAAGAAGATGTTGAAGCATCCTTGAACTTTAAGGAGTTGAAGAAAAAGGTTATGCCTAAAAACAATGATAACTCGGGTGAGAGTTTTGTTGCAAAAGGAGAACAAACGACTCCAATGACAGGGACAAACATAGATCCAAGTCTAAATCTAACAAGAAGAACATTGAATGTTATTATTGTCATAAAAAAGGGCACATTCGAAAGAACTGTCCGATAGGCAGAGGAAAGGGAAAGAAATAAAAGATTTATCCTCTGGTGATTCAGTCAGTGTTGCAGAGGAAAGATTAGATTTTGATGTTGATATTGCATTTTCTATGATATCAAAAGGTATTCACTGTCCGGGGGAATGGATTCTTAATTCTGGATGTTCCTACCATATGTGTCTCAATAGGAATTGGTTTATCACTTATCGCGAGATCAATAGTGGTAGTGTTTTATGGGCAATGATGTTGCATTTAAAATGGTTAGGATTGGAACAATCAAAATAAAGATGTCTGATGGAATCATCAGAAAATTGGTAGAGGTTCGGCATGTCCTTGATTTGAAAAGGAATCTTATTTCTTTAGGTGCCTTGGACTACAACGGTTGTAAGTTTTCAGCTAAAGGTAAATTTATAAAGGTTGTGAAGGGTGCTCTGGTTCTTATGAGAGGCAATAGAAATGGAAACTTATATATTTTATCTGGAAATACTGTTTCAAGTGGAGCTGCAGTGTCTTTATCAGATGATTATGAATCTATTTCAACTTGTTTATGGCACTTGCATGTGAGTCACATCAGTGAAAAGGGCTTGACAATGCTGAGCAAACGGAATTTGCTATGTGACACCGAGACAGGCAAGTTGTATATCTGTGAGAAATGTATATTCGATAAACACCATAAGGTCAGTTTCAAAACGGGTATTCATCGCACAAAAGGTATCCTTGATTACGTTTATTCAGATGTGTGGAGTTCTTCTAAGGTTTATTCCACGGGTGGGTCCCGATTTATGTTAACTTTTATTGATGATTATTTACAGAAAGTTTCGGTTTATACACTGAAGACAAAAGATCAAACCTTTGAAACATTCAAGCGATGAAAAGCAATGGTTGAGAAATAGATTGGTGGGAAGATGAGGAAGTTGAGGATATATAATAGCAAGGAGTATAGATTTAGTGAGTTTGAGAGCTATTGTAAGGATAGAGGCATAGTTCAGCATTATACCACCATATGAACTCTATAGCAAAATGGAGTTACAGAGAGGATGAACAGAACGATCTTGGAAAGAGCTTGTTATATGTTATTTACTGCAAGATTGTCCAAAGACTTTTGGGCTGATGCAGTACATGTTGTAGGCTACTTGGTTAATAGGTCTTTACACTCAGGGATTAGTTGCAAAACGTTAAAAGAAATGTAGTTAGGTAGTCCAGCTAATTATTCTAACTTGAGGGTCTTCGGTTGTCTAGTGTATGCTCATGTGAAAACAAATAAGTTAGAACCAAGGGCTGTGAAGTGCATCTTGGTTGGATATGCTCATGGGGTGAAAGGATACAGGTTATGATATACTGATCAAGATTTACCCAAATTTATCATCCGTAGGGATATTACATTTCATGAGGATGCTTTGCTCGATACGAGATAGCAGGTGGAGAATACAAAAGTAGATAGCAGCAGTGGCACCATTCAGACGGAGTCAGACATCCCAATTTGGAAGGAGAGTGCATCTGACTTCTCTGGGGATACTGAGGACAGTTAGACTAAGCAGAACACAGGTAGATTGCTGGGAGTGAGAAAGCTGCCAATCAGATACGGTTACAAGAATATGTTGGTAACATATGATGCGGTTGCATATGCATTGACGGTTGAGCCATCCACATATCCAGAGTTAGTGGAAGGGCAAAAAAATGGTCAACAGCTAGCAATCATTATGAAGAGATAGAGTCTCTTGATGATGGCAATCAGTCCATTGGATGCAAGTGAGTCTACGAGGATGAGGAAGGAACTTCCCATCATCATGCATGCATGATGAGGAATCTAAAACTTCACTGCACCTGCAATTCAAAGAAATCATTGTACCAGTCGAAACAAGCTTCTGGACAATGGTATAAGCGATTTGGGGCATTCATGATGAAACTGGTTAATGACAAATTCAAGTCTTGCTTGGACTTGATCTGTGTCACTCATCATTGAAGAGTGAAGATTGTGCCCTGTGACAGTGAACACAGGGACATACCTTTTAGCCGAGTATGTGGAGCTGAAGACATTGCCGATTATTCTTCTGGTGGCTCAAGTTCTACGGAATCCAAGCCAATGTGGAGATTGTTGGATTTATGTCTTGTATTCTGGGTTCACCGGATTAGTCCATAGGGTTAATCTTGAACCAGGCTTTGGATCAAGGGTATTTTGGTCTTTATACTGGGCTTTCTTAGGGGTTAAGAAAGAGATAATTATATATATGATATAACCTGTAACCCTAAACCTAAGCAGAAGAGTGCAGTGAAAGAGTAGAGTTCTCTTTTGGTCGTGGATGTAAACATCTCGCCGAACCACATAAATCTCTCGTGTGTGTGCTCTTGTGTGCTTGTCTCTTCTTGTGTGTGGCTTTGATTGTTGATCACAGGTTATGCACTTCTGCATGTGCACAACAATACTATTATTCCTGATATTTTTTTCTTATTAGTTACTTACTTGATGTTTATTTACAAATGAAGTGAATTTGTGACTGCTAAGATTTTTCAAATACATACTTGTATATTTACCATCATAGTTATTGTGGAAGGAATTGATTAAACAAAAAGAGGAAAATAAAGGCAATAAGATTTATTTATACTAAAATATGTAATGAGCCACGAAAATTAATCTATAGTGCCAATTGATATATAAATTCAGTTAAATGATTGCATGATTTTCTTGCCTCGTAATCTTCATGAGAACGTAAATTTTCTATGAAAGGATGAGGTAACTCTCCATTTACGTTGGGTTCTCTGGTCTTTTTCATGAACATGGCTTATTTATATTCATCATAGATTATTGATTCTTAACTCCGCCAGTTTTGCTGCCGGTCCCAAGCCCGAGTAAAGGAGGGTTGCATTAGGTAGGTGCCAGCCAGCGTAAAACTTTGTCACAATCCAAATATGAATTCTGAACAAATGATATTTCATGATAAGGCTAGGGCGTTCCCCGCTTTAAGCGACGCATTGCAGCATCGCCCAGCTACAGTGAAAAGTGTGCAAGGGCTACCGCATGACTTTGGGCAAATGCGGTTAAAGAAGTTAGTCCATGAGAAGAGGAGGAGGAATAGGAAAATTAGTCTTGCTACTTGGAATATAGGAACCTCGACAGGCAAGAGCATGGAGTTGGTTGAGGTAATGAAAAGAAGAAGAATTAGTGTGGCTTGTATACAGGAGACAAGGTGGAAAGGGAGTAAAGCTAAGGAGCTCATGGATGGGTATAAGCTTTTCTATGCAGGAAAGAATAATACAAGAAATGGAGTGGGTATAATTATAGATAAGAATTTAAAAGAGAAAATTGTGGAGGTAAAGAGGTTTGGTGATAGAATTATAGCAATTAAACTAGTACTAGAGGAAGACATAATTTATATCATTAGTGCATATGCTCCCCAAGTAGGACTAAAAGAAAGTGTGAAAAGACAATTTTGGGAGGAGATGGATGATTTAATGCGAGAAATCCTAAATAGTGATAAAATTTTCCTTGGAGGGGATTTAAACGGGCATATAGGAAGAGATAATAGAGGATATGAGAGAGTGCATGGAGGGCATGGATTTGGAGAAAAGAATGAATTCGGAAACACTATATTGGACTTTGCAGTGGCATTTGATCTTATAGTAGCAAATACTTACTTTAAAAAAAAAGATGAGCATTTAATTACATATAAAAGTGGGAGTAATAGGAGTCAGATAGACTTTTTTTTAGTTAGAAAACAGAACCGATTGGCTTGTAAAGATTGTAAGATTCTCCCAGGAGAGAGTTTGACTATGCAACATAGGCTTGGAGTTTTAGATATTTGCATTAGAAGTAAAAAGAGAGCAGTAGTAAACAAAATGGACCCTAAAACAAGGTGGAGAGATTTGAAGGGGGAAAGAGCAAATATTTTTAAAGACAAAATGATTGAGAAAGGAGAATGGAATATTGAAGGAGAAACTACAGTAATGTGGAATCAAATGGCTAATTGCATTAGGAATGTTGCAAAGGTGGTACTTAGAGAATCAAAAGGAAAGAGACATATTAATAAAGAAACATAGTGGTGGAGTATGGAGGTTCAGGAAGTTATTCAACAAAAAAAAAACATTGCTACAAAGTTTGGCAGGGGACTAAGAGTATAGAAAATTTTGAGTTGTATAAGAAGGCAAAGAAAGAAGTTAAGAAAGTAGTAAGTAGTGCAAAGTTCGAAGCATACGATGACCTCTATAATAGGTTGGGAATAAGAGAAGGAGAAAAGGATATTTTTAAGCTTGCAAAAATAAGAGAAAAAAAAAGTAGGGACTTAGATCATGTCAAATGTATCAAGGACAATGAGGAAAATATTTTTGTGAAGGACAACGATATTATAGAAAGGTGGAAAGAATATTTTAGTAAACTTTTAAATGAAGAATATTTGGGCGATACAAGAGTGGAGGAGGATACTTTATTACAAGAGTATACTTTTCTCCGTAGAATTAGAGGGGTGGAAGTGAAGGAAGCATTGAAGCGAATGAAGACAGGAAAGGCAACAGGCCCAGATGGTATTCCGATAGAGGTATGGAAATGCTTAGGAGAGGTTGGAGTAAGTTGGTTATGTAGACTATTCAATAAGATACTTGTGACAAAGAAAATGCCAGATGAATGGAGAAGAAGCATTGTAGTACCTATATATAAGAATAAAGGAGATATACAAAATTGTACCAACTATCGAGGGATTAAACTTATGAGTCACTATGAAGTTATAGGAGAGAATAATAGAGCAAAAACTGAGAAAAAAGACTAAGATTTCGGAAAATTAATTTGGCTTTATGCCAGGGAGATCAACTATGGAAGCTATCTTTTCACTTAGGCAATTAATGGAAAAATACCGAGCACAGAGAAAAAATCTACATGTGGTCTTTATCGATTTGGAAAAGCCTATGATAGGGTACCGAGGAATTTAATTTGGTGGGTCTTAAAGAAAAGGAATGTCCCAATAGGTTACATTGAAATTTTAAAGGATATGTACGAAGGTGCAATAACAAATGTGAAAACCACATGTGGAGAAACGGGCGGATTTCCCGTGACTATAGGTTTACATCAGGGATCATCCTTAAGCCCTTATCTCTTTGCATTAATTATGGATAAGTTAACTGTGCATATTCAAGAAGAAGTACCATGGTGTATGTTGTTCGCAGATGATATAGTATTGGTGGATGAATCAAGAGAGGGTGTAAATGCAAAGCTTGCGAAATGGCGGAGGGCATTAGAATCTAGAGGCTTTAAAATAAGTCATACAAAGACAGAATATATGGATTGCAATTTCAGTGGACATATACAAAGTGTTGAAACCACTGTCAAAATTGAAACCCATGAGATACCACGTAAAGATTCTTTTCGATACCTAGGCTCGATGATTAGTAAGGATGGGGAGATTGACGAAGATGTAGAGCATAGGATAAGAGCTGGATGGCTGAAGTGGAGACTAGCTTCGGGAGTACTTTGTGATAGACAAATGCCAACAAAATTGAAGGGAAAATTTTACAGGACAGTGGTTAGACCAGCTATGACATATGGAGCAGAATGTTGGCCAATTAAGAAGACACATATTCATAAGATGGATGTAGCGGAAATGAGAATGCTTAAGTGGATGTGTGGTAAAACTAGGAAAGATAAAATTAGAAATGAGCGCTTTCGAGAATATTTAGGGGTAGCACCAATAGGAGATAAGATTAGAGAAACTCATTTAAGATGGTTTGGGCATGTTGAGCGTATGCCAGTAATGGCACCGGTAAAAAAAAGTTTGGATATACAGGTGGAGGGTCCATCATGAGGTAGGGGTAGGCCGAAGAGAACATGGATGGAAGTCATTAATTCAGATTTGAAGAAGTTGCACTTATCGAAAGATTTAGCTCAAAATAGAACGGAATGGAGAAATAGAATTCATGTAGCCGACCCCAACATGGTTGGGATAAGGCTTTGATGATGATGATGATAGATTATTGATTCTTCCTTTGAAAGAAAGGACAAAAATTGAGTGTAAGGATTAAAACATCACAAATGATGCATTTAATGACGTAGGTTTCTCCATAACTTTTGATTTCAGTTACATTAGCCTACAACAAGACAAAGAGCTACTTTTATGGATTCTACATGCTAAACATTTTACTTGTATTGTTTATGAGGGCAATGTCATGTGTGTTTCTATTGTTTTTGTTTATTGTGTAAATGTCTTAAAAGCACCCTTCGTTTTCTTTACATTCTATGAAAAAGAGATGAAAACCTAAATCATACCCGGATAAAAACCTAAAATCAAATCCTTTGCAAGGAGGAAAAAGAACCCAAAATAACCCATACTAAATAGAAAGATCAAAGTAAAAATGAAATTCATGCAAGATATATACCTAATTCACCATGATGTCCAACGGTGATAGTGGAACCACTAGGACTTTGAGTTAAGCACAATCCCCTCGATCTTGTTGTGGAGCCCAGGAAGAAGAAAACAAATCAAGATATGCAAGTGGTTGTTACGTCAACAGATGAGGAAGAGGAAGTGTTGGAGAGCACCTAGGACCAGCACCCATGATCGATGGAAGAGAAGAAGAGAAGAAGACGTTGAAAAAAGGGGAAAAGAGGGTCCTTACAATTATAATATGTTTTGAGGAGCAGCGATATCCTCGTTGAGGGCAAATAGGAAAAAAAATATACCGCATCAGTCCCTTGGGACCACTATGATCCATTGTGTCTTCGTGGGCCTTTTTTGGTCTACAACTGATATAAAGGGATTTTTTCGATTAAATCCTCTTTATAAAATGATGCAAGCTGTAGGTTTTATGTTATAGATTTTAAAATGTGGGCCTCAACTATCACAATTCTTAAAGGTGGCCCCCAACTATTTAGTAACTCTATCAAACAAATTAATTATAAAAGAAAACTTAAAAATTTAAAGCTTTTATTTCAGATTTAATCCAATTAGTTCTCATTAATTAAACTAAAGTAACAGCCCCTTGGACTATGATTTAGGTCTTGTTTGGCAAATCTTATCCATATGAAATAGATCTACATGAAACATATATGTTTTAATTAGCCTTGATTGATATAGATGCTATAGAATTATTCCCTTTGATAATACGTAATGCCTAATTGAAAAATAGTCTTTTATGAAGGAATGGTCGATATATATATATATATTGCAAATATCTCTAGGCCCACAAGGAATTGTGGGCTAAATCTCAACCCCATGGTTGTGTTTAGTCTTCCAAAGAGGATCAATGGTTTGTATCCTGACATAGGGGCCCACAAAATCAAGAAATTAATTTCAAATAGTTCACATTTTTCTACAAATTAATATCTAGAGATTGGTAAAGGATCAATGGCAAGAATTTAATGTAATAGCCATTCTTAGTCTTCTTAAGAGTTTTCAAGGTTCAGATTTAAGGGCCCACATTTGAAGAAAAATGAAAAAAAAAAGATTGTGTGTATGAAGTCCATAACATTGTCAAGTAAGCACAACACAATAAACCATCGATAATCTTTTGCAAATATATTGGGATCCACTAGAAATCATGAAGCCTTTTTAATCATTCCATAGAGGATTAATGGTTTAGATCTTAAGTTTGGGGTCCACAAAAGTTAGAAATGGTGATCTAATCATTTGGAGTTTATTACACATCTTAAAATATATGAACATCCAACGATAAAACTTTGACACATAGCCTTGTTTGACCTTATGCATTTAGCCAACAATTTGGATCATGATTTAGGGGCCAGAATTAAAAAAAAATGTGAACTACCTTGTGGAATGTCAGAATTACTATAGCTACATAGAGTGCCGAAGTCTGTCTGCTTTAGACTTCAATATTATTTCAAATTAGCACATTTTCCTTCTTTGCTGAAATAGACCTTTTATGTCAATCCTCCAATTGAAGCAAACAAAGAAAAATGACTATTAAATGGTCTAAAAACTGTTTGTAACCATTTTAAGCCAAGATAAGAGGTAAAAGAAAATTACCTTATTGTTTAATGCTTCTCACTTGCAATCATCATTCATATGTTTAATACAAGTCGACCTACTTTTATGCCACTTGGCTTTTATCACTGTCTTTTATTCAATCTTTTTTTTTTTTTTGATAGCCCATTAATTAGGGGAGTAAGACTGATGGGAAAGCCCACTGTTGGGTTTTATTTTGTATTCCGGTTTAGTCGGATCAGTCATCTTGGTTAGTTAGAACCGAAGTTCAGGGTTAAAGGTATTTTAATCATTATGGCTTTCTTATTGGCTAAGAAAGTAGGAACTATATATATTGATGTAATTGTAATTCTAAATCCTGAGAGGATTGAGATGATATCATAATAAATGAGTTCTCTCCTCTGTGGATGTAAGCAAAGTTGCTGAACCATGTAAAATTGTTATTGTTCATGTGTGTGATTGCTTGATGGTATAATTGTGTGTATTCATCACGGCTAATCCATTGATCGCAGGTAGTTTCCGTTGTGCCACTTTTCCCAACAAGTGATATCAAAGTGAGGTGGAGATCACTAGAATTTCATGACCATCGGATTGAGTCTCACGTCAAAGGCGGGAGAGGTTAAGGTTTGGTTTCTTGAAATAGAGAAAAACCAAGATATCTCTCTATTTTTCAGATCATCAAAAGGTGATGGAGAAGGAGATTCTAAGATGTGCAAAGGCATAAGGGCTTCATTTTCTAGGTTGCAAACTCAACACGCAAGGTAGTAAAGGAAGGGCCACATGCAATTAAAGAAGGGAGACTTCTGGGTTCTCGGCATTTTTGCAAATCGGAAGAAGTGGTTCGGCCACTGGACTCGAAGAAGGAAGAAGAGATCTTTTGATTTTATGTGGTTGTCATCGCGCTCGGAGAAGAACTCATCAATCGCCGGAATCTGCACCGTCCGCCTACCAAATCTGACGGCTGCTTATCGCTGGCCACTGTTGCTTTTTTTGTAGGTATGAGGAAAAACAAGGGGGCGAGGCCAGGGGTTTCAGCCCCCATTGCAGAATCTGAAACAAGGAAGGTGAAGAGCGAGACACCTGGGCTTAGGCAGTCTAGGCCAGGTTCAAGTCCAGGTTGGGTTAGACCTGACTCGGTTACAACAAACATAGTAATGCTGGCTAGGTCAGGTCGGTAGGACCTGACCCATTGAATAGAGTCCAACCCAGTTTGCTAGCAGGTGCAATGCTAACGTCAACATAGTACAGTTAAAGCAGTTTGACAGGAGATCGATGGCTGATTTTGTTTTCTGTGATATCTTGATCCTCTGATGTCCGATAAGAGATCCGTTTGTGCCATGGATTCATTGTGAGTGGATCTACACATGTGTGGAAAAAGATGGGCTATTTAACGATCAACAAGCAAGTTTGACCAATCAGAGTGTAGAAGACTTTTTCTGCAATATCGAAGCCATTGAGAGTCAGATTTTATATTCATTTCTTCCAGTGTACTTGCAGTGACAAGATCTACAAGGCAAACAGAAGATATTGGAAGTTTGATGGGCAGAATATTGGTGCACTGAAAAAACTAACAAATTCACGATGATAGCAATGGATTCAAGCATCACAAGCTAGATTGAAGTGTCTGATGGAGAAACGACTTTAGGGATTAGCAGGAAAGAGTGTTAGACTCCGTGACACAACAATGATTGAAAAATGTTACTTGATGTCATGAATAGGAGATTGCTCTGAGTACTTTGATGGAAAGCTTAGATCCGCATCGAAGAGATCGGGAAAGAGTGACATGCCAAAGTGGAAGAACAAGCAAAAGAATCAAAATCGGAAAAAGGTAGTGTGTAAAAAAGCTCGAATTCAGACGACAAGGAATCACTTTTGGTCACTATGGATATGGATCAGGTTAATGATTCATAGTATTGGGATTCAGATTCTTCCTATCATGGGTTCTAGTAGAGATTAATTTGATGCAAATAACTTTCATTGTTGATGGACCTGTTCTTATGGGGGAGAATGCAAATTGATGAGTATTTGAGATAAGAGCGGTAAAGATCCAGGAGTATGATGATGTTGTTCAAACCCTAACAGATGTGATATATGTTCTGGGTTTACGAAGAAATGGGATTTCTTTGGATGCCCTAGACTTCAAAGACTGCAGGTACACTGTAGCAGGTGGAGTTACGAATGTAAAAAAAGGAACATTTTTCATCATGGAGGGTGAGATAGTCAAAGATTTCTCTTGGTTGATAGGTGATTTTTTTTGGTGAAGTAATGAAAGAAACATTAATTAACAGGGGAGGAAATCTATGGTTCATGTGGAGTTAGAAACGATAGATCATTGGAAGATAGATTAATGGGTCTTTGATGATATCATTTAGCAGAAATCCAGGAAGACCTGAATGGAGATAATTTTCTTGGAAAAGGTAATCCAGTTCAAGTCGAAGTAAGCCATGTTAGCATCGAGCCATACCTAAAAAGCATGTACTGTGCCCAGCCCCCCACCAAAACGAGCTGGAACAAAACAGTTAAAGATTTAACAGGAGGAACACTGTAACGGAGACAGAAGAAAAGATTCACAAGGTACCGGTGAGATCCGGATTCGAGGTAGTCTTCAGTTTTGTCTTGATGGAAAGAAGTTAGGTTCATTGTGTTGCAAGGATGAATGTAAAGATGACAATAAATGAATGGCACTTCAGAGGTTTAAGATGAGGGTGTTGAGGTCAAAGGAAGCAACTGTGGAAAGTCTCAAGTCGATTTGGACTTGATTGATAGCAGACAATGTTGAGATTGTCTATGCATCCAGGCTAGGGGTGTAGGTGCCACGCTAGGTTGTAACATGTGCGGAGGCATACCTTTCAGCAAGGTGCGTAAAGTGCTCAACATGCTAGTGTGTTGAAGAAAGAAGACTACGCTATCAGTGTAGTGACGTACTATTCAGCATGATAAGTGAAGACACTACTGGGTATCTCAAGGTGGCTTCAGAGATTTAAGGAATCCAAGTTAAGGTGAAGATTGTTGGATTTTGTCTTGTATTCCGGCTCAGCCGGATCGGTCCTTTTGTTTACTCAGAACCAAGTTTCAAAGTTAGAGGCATTTTAGTCATCATGTATGGACTTTCTTGTTGGCCAAGAAAGCGGGATCTACATATATTGGTGTAATTGTAGCCTTAATTTATGAGGGAATTGAAATGGGATCATAATAGATGAATTTTCTCCTCCGTAGATATTAACAAGGTTGCCGAACTAAATAAAATTACTGTGTTTATATATATGATTGCTTGATAGTATAATTATATGTGTTCATCATAATTGATCCATTGATCACAAACAATTTTTGCGTCGCTTTTCTCAACACTCACCATACCCGAAAAAGAAACTCGCTAAGCAAAAACAGTAGCCCACGCATAAACAAGGAGGAGGGGCTTACCTAGGATTGAAACCTGAAGAGCCGATTGTGAATAGTAACTCCTAAGGATAAGGAGATGTTCTTTTCCCAGCTTGTATCATTTATTCAAATCATGACTGCATCATTTCCTAGAGTAGTGAAAACAGGAGAACAGGAGCAGTTTTTTTATTATTTTATGATAATGTAAAGGGCAATGTTTGAAGGTGTGCCACCGTCACAAGGTCAAGCCCATCATTCTTTTCGGTCAAAAATTGATAGCGGCAAAAGATTCCACCGCGATTCAGAAACGAATCTTTGTGGGTATCTTCGGCCCCACAAAGCATTAAAAGGAGGGTCTCTCTGCCCTTATTTTTTGTAAAATAATAATAAAGAATCCCGACATGACATACAGGGAGTCGGAACGGCCATGTGCGAGGTGCCTTTTTCTTTTAGTCAATTGCCAGTGGTGAGTTAGTGACACAAAATTCCACTTGAATCTACATTCATTGTATCATTTGATTTAATTAACCACTCCTACGAGAAATCTTGCTCCTCGAAACATTGACCCTTTAACTAACAAGTATTGGTAAGTGCCTCACAATTAAATTAGAAATTTATAGTCGGTCAGCAAGGGTCTTTACAGACTGCTAATTTCTACCAGGCAACTCACTTATATAGTATAGTGTTGAAATCTGCCGCAAGATTCATCGATGGGGACTCCAGTTAAAATATCATCACTAAATCAGTGGCTCAATAAACATAGCAGGAAAAAAATTAAGGTCTAACAAAAACATTTCTACTACTTCAAACATCAGATTGGGTGAGTGATACAGTACACATGGAAAAATCTACTGTCAGTGACGATGTAAGACACCCTTACCACTGAGGTTTTTTGGGTTTCTCAATTTATTTGTTCATGTAACCTTCATGCATTCTAACTTAATTTGTCATCTTACAACTTTATGGGATGTTGAGAAACCCAAAACATTCTATTGGTAAGGGTGTGTCATCAGACACAACTGTCTAAGGATCCACAGGTTTACTGTTTCACTTGTTGTATACCACTCACTCATCTACCTATTCATGGGATGTCTTCAAAGTGATGCAAGTTTGTCCCTGCCACTGAAAATATGTAGGCAGATGGGCACTGTAGCCATCTATATTATATAATAAAAAAAAACTAAAGCAATATTATTTGACAGTTGATGTAATCTCGTTAACATGAATAGACTGATTGGACTCTGTATCTTGGACCACTGACGTGACTATGCTAATGATATGTCCAATGGTATACCTACGCATCATATTTATTTATTTATCTATACCGATGAGGATAGCTATATATAGTATTTGATCCGACAAAAGTATACCATCTTTATTTATTCACCCATGCCGATGGGGATACCTATGTAGTATTCGATCCCACAAAATTAATTCGTCAAGCACATGTAATGACGTCATAACACACGTGCAAAAAGAAAATTTAGGTGATTGACTGTTCATTTTTTCAAAATGTTGGTGCTTCCTCATTTGTCTTTTATTGTTTCATAATTTTTTTAAGATGATTGATTCCTCACGATATCAAGAAAACATGTTTTTGTGGGATAGATAAAGATATTTAATAAAATATTTTACTTGTTGTGATTTTGACATCACCCGTTGTGCATATGCATAAATTATAAGATTAATAAAGAAGCAGCCACACAAGAAGAGACTCTCACTTTCTCACATCGTCTCTCCTACGTGGTGTGGGAACACCATAAGCAAGAGAACTCTCACATCTTTTCAGTGTATGATCTAAGGTTACAGACTATACACATATATAATCTCTGTTTTCTTGGTCACTAAGAAAGCTACGATACAATTACTAAAATACCATTGACCTAAACTAGTTACTGGCTAATCCAGCAGACTCATCCAGCTAAACTGGAAAATAAAAAATAAACCCAATAATCTTCACCTTCACTTGGATTCCGCACAACTCAAGCCACCAGGAGATAAAACTGGCAATGTCTTTACATACCTTGCTGAATAGTACGTCACTGCAACAACGATGCAGCCTTCTTCTTTCAACATTTTGACGTGTTGAACCAGCACATAAACTTTGAGCAAATTTTATCTTCTCGTCAAACTTCACCTCGAACTTAAAGCTGAAATCCATTGATGAATCTAAGTTATTTCGATATCTGAATCACTCACCATCCTACCCCATCTTCAATATCACTATGAAGATCCAACCACCACAAGCATGCAATCAAAAAACAAACTGGGAATAGAAGTCCATATGACTTCACAATTGCAGAACAACCTCTGCATCTGAGTGGTCAAAAACTCTATTTTACCTGGCCTCCGATCAATCAAACACATGTTTAACAACTGCTGATGCATCAACTCCGCCTTACTGCTTCTTCATTGGCTTGGCTTTGGCAAGATAAACAACATCACATGCGATCCGAAAAAACATGTGAACCCCAAACGAATAACTTCGTTTGAATCAGCAAACCCTTTGCAAATAAGCCAGCAACTGCTACTATTGGGTTTGCAATAACAACCAAGTCGAGTCGACCCGATTCTGACCCGAACCCACATCTGTTCAGATCTTCTCCACAAGAGAAGTTGGCGCTGCCTGAAACTCCTTCTTCTTTCTGTAACCAAAGCAGGACGTCTCCTGACAAGGTATGCAGATCTAGATTTCTTCTATTTAGGCAAGTGGCAAGCAACAGTTTTCTTTTCTCAAGATTTCTGCACCAAGCTGTAGATCTCATCAACATGAACACGCTGGAAGAAACGAATCTGAAATTCAACCCCGGATGGCTTAGATATCACAGAAACAAGTTTTTATTCTCTGATCAGTCAAACCTTCTCATTGACCGTCAAACAGCCAATCACCCTCTTTCACTTATTAGATCTACTCGAAATGAGTCCGTAAACGCAAACAGATCTCCGATTGGACATCAAATGACCAAGATGTCGTAGAAACAATTTCAGCTGTTGAATTTGGTGAAACTGACTTTGACCTCCTCTACTAACATATGCTGATGTCAGCACTGCAATGCTTCACTAGGCTGGACTCTGCGCACACTGGTCGGTCTAACCTGACCCGAACTGGCTGACTTTGCTGGATTGCACTGCTGGGTTAGGTTCATGTACATCGGTCAGGTTGGCCTGACCTGACCCGAATGGACCTGGAACTGCTGCTGCTGAGCTTGCTACATGAACAGGTTCAGGCCTACCCGACCCAAATCGAAACTGCTCTGTGACCTGTCTGGGCTTTTGGACTATCTCGGTTCAACTCGACCCAAACCTAGAACCGACCCACTGCCTGGGTCTTCTTCTTCCTCACGGTTCTGCAACAGAAAATCGAGATCTACAACGCACGAGGGCTTTGTGTCTTCTCTTCCTCGGCAGCGGCAGACTGGCAAGGAACGGCTCCGCGGACTGGCAGTGGCGGTAAGAGCGGCAGGCGACTGCTCCAGCGGGCTGGCAGCGGCGGCAAAAGCGGGCGATGCATGCAGCAGCAGTGACGATCAGTTTAGTGATCGTGCGATGGCGAACACAGCAGCGGGAGAGGCGACTGGCGAGAACTCCGATAATCGCAGTGGCGACTGCTTGCCTGTCTTCCGATCTGTGTGGCCCACCAAAATCAAAGATGATCTTTGATCTCTTCTTCTCCGCAGCAATTGACTTTTTTTTCTTTAAATCTCTATCCAATCTCATGCAAGGCACCAATACTTATCGAACCCTCTGAGATCCTCTCTTCTTCAATTTTTGCAAGTGGCAAAAGTGTGGCCAGCAGAGAGAACGTAGTCCCTCTTCTTCTCTGTTTAAGAAAACAGAGATCTGAACCCTACAACAATGATTCAATCAGTCGAACTTCATGCGCACAACCTTCAAGCCCTAGGAGACCCTAGCCAAGTTCTGATACCATTTGTTGTGATTTTGACATCACCCGTTGTGCATATGCATGAATTACAAGATCAACAAAGAAGCAACTACACATTGTCTCTCCTACGTGGTGTGGGAACACCACGGGTAAGAGAACTCTCACCTCTCTTCAGCGCAAGATCTAAAGTTATAGACTATATATATAATCTTTGTTTTCTTGGCCACCAAGAAAGCCCCGGCACAATTAAATACCTTTTACCTTAAACCAGTTTCTGGCTAACCCAGCGGACTCATTTGGCTAAAACTGGAATACAAGACATAAACCCAAGATTACCATTCTATGAAAAATGAGGACGTCTGAGATTGAGAAAGGGTCATTTTGCGCATGTTATTAGTGTTTCAAATTATTCGGTAGTTAATGAAAAATCAATCATCAGCCTCCATCTTGTCAACATGTTTTCTTTGAAAATACATCTATGTCTAACTTTTTTAAAGGTTGAACAATACCGAACGTTTTCAACAACACAAAGCAATGACAGCCTACTTCTTCAATAGAAGCAACCCTTCTCTCAAGCACTAACAACCTTTCAACAGTAGAAAGAGGAAGCCTCCCTCTGCTAATCCATTTCAAGCTAGCCCCTTTCTACAATTCTAAACAACCTTTCAAAGGCCAGTTTTCTTTTGGTTGATATTTCCCGTGCTCTCCTTTATAGAAGCTGCACGAGTCTTTGATTTGATGGCTTCCCATTATTCTTCCTCTCTGAAAATTATAGACATCTGTAAGGATAAAGATCGTGAAACGGCAATTGCGAGTGTTTTTTGTGGCCAACAGTTGTCATGGTCCTCTGTGGGATTCTACGCAGCCTTGCCTTGGATGGGAAAATAGCCCCCAGGTGTATGACAGGCAGCCTACAGTGATGTGGCATGCTATGATAGGCCCATTGGTCACCGAGGCCTGTGGGTCCAGACTCCGAATGGTGATGCCTTGATTTTAGGTACCGTTGTTGGCTGTTTCCGTATTTCAAATGTGACGGCCTGTAGCAATGGGGACCTCGCGAGAAAGCGACGCCAGTGGCAAGAAAATGGCAAGTGGATGTAAAAGGCCAATACAATTACGACTAGTGCCAACGATGCAATTCCACCTCATAAAATCAAAAGAGTTTTGTATTTGTTTTCAACTTTTCTTTGTAGAGGCCACTTGGATTCCAATAACCTAAGCCGGTGCAGTCACAGGAGTCTGCACTCCCTGTGGTGTCTGTCCATCGTGCAGTCGCTCAGAATTTCAGGGCCCATGTAATAATGTAACCCCGACCGTTCAAATTGCATGACATCTCCTTCCAGAGGAGTCTACATCTTCTATATCGTACCCATTGTAGGCAGACTGCCACATGCCGATATGGGGGACCTAATGGTCACGGTAGGAGATTACCTCATAATATCAATTTACAATTGGACTTGTCATCGAAACATTACTGTTGCTTTCATTGATGAAATATTTGGTAACGTGAATTGCTCAGGTTTCAATGTATGTGATCGGGCCAGCTCATTTTAAACTAAAATTTGAGGTGTGCATATCACATATTTAAATAAATATGTGATTTAACTTGTGATATAGATTTGACTGTGCTTTCATTGATGAAAATTTTGCTGACTTGTATTGCCCACGGTGTCAATCCCGTGACCAGGACCCTCTCATTTTAAACTAAGAATTTGAGAACATTAGGGAAAACTAATGAGTAATGAGAGTGTGGTCGTGGTCCACATCATTTCTTGCTAAAGTCCCACATATGCAGTGAAGTTTCAAGCCTTTTTATTTATGGAATAGAGTAAAGTAGAATAGAGTAAATTCAAAATAAAAAAAAGAATAATAATGATGGAGTTTTACTGACTATTTATTTTTAGTTGTTTAGAAAGTTTTTTTGTAATTTAATGATGACTTTTTTACTTGTTCTAAAAAAGGAGGAAACTTTTGAATTTTTAAGAAAAAAAAGGGAGCAAATTTGTATTACAAATATGTCATTTTACTCTACTTTACAATACTTCCCAAACAAATAGTCCTACACCAGAGGATCTGGACTCTTGCAAAGTGATATCTCTCCTCCTCTAAGAGTTATTGAGCACATAAATAATAATGTAAATTGTACAATGAATAGGGCTACAAGGCATCACCATTGTCCTATAGTACAGTGTAGTACTCCATCTTTAATACATGGTGGGGCATACCTTTTCAAAATTCAAGCCATTATTCAGCCTTATTCATTATATTTAAATTTTCAAAGAAGCTTTTAGCGAGCCAACCATTTAAATTGAGCACATGTGAGTATATCCCTACATTTTTATCCCAACTAAAAAATTACTAATAAGGAAAGCTCACCAGGGGTCTCACGTTACAAATCATCGTAACCATACAATTTGGATTTTATCAAAGGTGTACCCCACCATGCATTAAAATAGGGCGCTCTCCAATGCTACAGTATCCTGCCTTGTATCCCTACTCGATTGTATACTACTAAATACTACTAATCACATGCATTAAGAGGAGGGAGAGGGGGGACCACCGGATTTTGGGAATATTTTATATTTGGCAGAATCTATGGACGCGAAACTGAGACCCACGCCTTGCCCAAGTGGCTGGCGCGTGTCGACCAGTATCCTCCACAGCCTCCAACACATGAAAAGAAAGCATTTTTGCCTTTTGTTCGTCTGGCTAGAAGAGCCTAGAGAGACGTCTCCACTTTTACTTGCCACTTCCTCTTCATCACAACTTTTTCCACAGCCCCATCTTCCTTTTCTTCTCCCATATCCAGAGCAACCTCTTCTCTTCTCTTCTCTTCTCTCTGAGCTTGTTTGTGTTTGCAAACAATGGCTTCTGAACGTTTGTCTCTCCACCACAATCCAAAATCCCTCAGCCCCTCAGCCTTGTTTCTCTGCCTCTTCCTTGTCATCTCTTCTTCTTCTTCTTCTTCTTTTACAGGTTAGCTTCTCTCTCTATCTCTTATCTTTTCTCCTATTTAATTTCTCACTTTCAACGTACGTCATCATTGCAGCCGCATCATTTCTACTTCTTGTTGTTGTATGATTAAATATTCTTTTGAGAACGTCTAGAGTGTGGCGGCGCTGGGTTTGGGTTTTGATGGTCAAGTTTTGGCCTTGGGTATTGTTTTTGCTTACACATGGGTAGATCTGAGCCGTTGATCGAACAGGCCTGTGGCTGAGATTGACTGAAGGGTAGGGTCATTGGGGTGTCCTGTTTGTCAACATCATGTTTCTTTGCTCCCATCCGATGATCATATATAGATGGGGAAGGGCACGTTTGTTTCAGGGCTTGCCTGATGGATAGTTAAGATGGGTCACGTGTGTAGGTCTGCTCTGATTGAACGGATTGAATCGCTTGCACGTGCGAGTGTAGATGCAACGTAAATACTCTATATTGTATAATATGATTCTTCGCTTTGAGAAATGTTATGATGCTCTGGGTTGGGGTTTTGAGATTGAAGTTTTGATCTTGGCTGATCTTTTGCATGGTGGTGCACGTGGGTACATCTGAGCCGTTGATCAAGCGGGTCTGTGGCGTCGATTGGCTGCAGAGTAGGGCCATTAGGTAGTTTTGTGTGTCAACATTATGCTTCTTTGCTCGGGTAGGGCCATTAGCATAGATTGAACGGAACGGTAATTCCAGGGGTCTGCCTGATGGACGGTTTAGATTGGGCACGTGTGTGGGTCTTTTCGGATGAGCGGATTAGATTCTCCGCACGTGCGAGTGTGATCATCTTTTTGTACTGTTTTTTGCCTGAAATATCGTGTTCAGGATTGAATGCAAAAAATGCTGACTTCAGATGCTTCCAAGAATTTTGGGTGTCTTAGATCTAATGTAAATACTCTACTAGACTATGTATTGTAAAGTAAAGTTGGTGGAAAATGGAATTTAGATTGATGGCCCATTTGTTTGGTTGGAATGGAATTCCTAGGAATTCATGGTGGAATAATGGGCTACAAAGGGATTATTAAAGAGGATACGATGACGGATTGATGCCTGAATCACATTGCTGAAATTTGATTGATTTAGTAAGGTGGTTGTTGGTATACATTTTCCACCTCCTATTATTCCTTGTACACAAAGGGGACGACAGTCTGCACATTTTCCTTCTTCAATTTTAGCCACCATTAGGATTTAAATTCTTGAAATTACTAGGAATATATTTCCATGATACGAAATGGGTTCTTAGCTTTGCATCAGTATCATTAAAAATTGATATGGGTTTCTGGTGAGCATGGCCAGAATCATAGTGGAATCCCACTAAAAATTAGATCCATAGTGGCCTTTGCAAAGTCAGCTGCTCCTGTATTGGTGCTTTTTTATTGTTGATTTTGATGTTTTGTCTATAAAGCAGAGTGTTTTCCTATGTAATTGGCAGGCATGGCGATGCAGGATGTTGGAAGTAGTGGGAATGGAATGTTTCGTGAAATTCTAAGGGATGAGGCAGTAAACAGGCTTCATGAGCTGGGGAAGGTAGAAAATTAATAAATTTCATTTATAAATATTTGTTTCTCAAATTTATACATCATCTTCATGATTTAGAAAAAAAATCTATAAGTTGTTTTCCTCTTTTTTTTTTTTTTTTTGGTTTTTCTTTCTCTTTCGCTTTGTTAAAGGAATTTGCACTAGTGTTGCTTTGCTTCTTCTTTGTCGTGTGTTAATTATGTTCACAATGACAAATATTTTGTTTGATCTATACATATGGAAATGTCAATAATGAAATTTAAAACTGACAATTAGCATTGACTGGTACTTGGTTATAAATGGACTTAAGAACTGTTAATGCTTGTTATTTGTGCAATAAGAGCCCTAGAACAATCATTAGTATAGTAATAGGGGGTATAAGTTGAACATTGTGTGATATCTAACTTCTCTTTGGTTTTCTCTTTACTTAAAGGAAGATCCAGTGTGTTGAATGCCATTTCTTAAAATTAATCACCTTCATCATCATCATCAGAGCCTTATCCCAACCATGTTGGGGTCGGCTATATGAATTCTGTTTCTCCATTCCCTTCTATTTTGAGCGGAATGGAAAATTAATCACCCCGTGATTGGAAAATATGTCAATTGAGCTAGACCATTTGTTGATTGTATAATTCACGGATAAGCCAATAGTAGCGAGGGCTATGTATTGAAACCGATGATTATGAACAACCGATCAGCTTGGTTTTCTGGGGCATGGCTTGACAAAGTGGTGGTTCACCAATGGAAAATTAGATTCCATGACAAGCTTTTGTTATTGAGTGGGTGTAGGTTGTGTTAGACTTGTAGCGGACAGGATCTAACAAAACCTGCGTTTGTGCATTCCTAATTCTCCAGTGGTGCTACCTGAAGGAATAAATGTCAAAAATAGCAAAAGATGATATGATCCAGTTTTTGGTCCAACTCTATGCCAATGGTACCTAGGAATCCTCATCTACTTGATGGCCGCTCTTTCCAACATATTATTACTGTTGACGTTGTCAGTGAATTTATGAATACTCCATTTCACCATCACATGATTGCTGTGCTAAGAATTATATGTTATGCCTGAGGGATGGTCAGTTGAGGCTTGTTATATAATCCCTGCTTTTCAGCGTACACCTTAAAGCCTATGCTGAAGATGCTGATTGGGCTTTTCTCTCAATATTCATACCTGTATAACAGAATGATGCATGTTTTTTTCAACTCCTTGAAATCCAAAAAAACAGTATCAGGTTTCAAAGTTATCTATGGAGGCTGAATATTGTTCTCTGCTTTCTCGTAGATTCAAAAACTCTTGCAAGAATTCAGCATTAATCTTTATGAACCAGTCCCCTTGGAATATGTTTATTTTTCTATTAGTGGAATCCAAATAGCTTCACTAGAGATTCAAAACCAAGCAGTCACCGACACCATACTATGTCCATGTTTGTTTAGCCACTGTTGAATTTACGGTCAGCTCAAAGGTCAAATATTCTCTCTTTATTATATTTAGATGAAAAAATAGTATGGTAAAATAAAGTCCAGTTGTCACTTTATTTTATCAAGCTCTTTACCGCAAGCCAGTTTTTCATTGCCTCAAAACAGCATGGTAAAGTGTTTTAAACTAAAGTAAAAAACAAAAAGCAACTACTTTACTACTATTTCTTCTCCCACTTTACTTCACCACCTACTTTATTCACGTTTACTTAACCTCACCTTAATGATGATGTGGCATCTACCTTACCTTGACTTTACCACACATGTAAACAAACATGCCCAGTTCAGTTGAGCGACAGCCTGGGACATATCCTGAACACACTAGTCCTATTGCAACTGATTGCCACTACATCTGGGAACATTTAGAATCATAATTCTTCACCTTCCACAGTACTTTTCTTGTCCTCATCTGGTTGACATATACAAAAGTATGCTCAGAAGCCACCTTGTTTTCCCTGTCTGAAAATTGCTGTTTTTTAATAATAAGAGACCATACTAAATTTAGAACAATACGTAAGGTACTGAAGAGCACCATATTGTCTTTAGAGGCCACAGTTCAAGGTGGCATTGTGGAGAACCAAGTTGTGTACACAATCATAAGAGATTTTGTTACATCTGGAAGATACAGTTTGATATTAGGTTAGCTGATTCTAGTAAATTTTGTTCCAGAAGAGCTCATTTAAGCTGCACAAAATAGGTGTTTTATGCACTTGTAACAATATATTGAAGTGAAAATTTTGTGATACACTTGTTTTAAGTTTATACATCGTCTATTTGAATCATTATTGTGGACCTGTTATTATTTTATTTTATTTTATTTTTTGTTGATAACAGAGGGTGTCGTAACCCTTTGGGCCGGACTAATCCCTTTGGGCCTAGGGAGAGCTAGGTTAAATTCCCTGTGGCCCCATTGTGGTGGCGGAGCTCAAACCCGCAACCTTCGGGAGAAAACTGTGTTTCTAAGCTAGTTGAGCTACCCCTCGGGGGTATCGTGGACCTGTTATGTTGACACCACGAACCTGTCCACTAGAAAAAAAACAGAACACACACTCTATTAGTCATCTTTTGAAGTTCTTCAAATGATGTTGGAGGCCCATAGATGAAAATAGCTATGTAGCGGCCGATATATCGGGCGTAGCGGCCACGACCGCTACGCTATATTGAAGATAGCTTCGCTATCTTCTGTAGCGCCCGCTACGTCCGTTACGGGACCACTATAGTCCGCTACGACCGCTACGACGGCTACGGGGCCGCTACAGACTGTGAATGATGACTGTTTTGCAAAAAAAATTGAAATACATATTAAAGCTTATTTTATTACTTTTTCTCTTCAAATGAAATTTTTCCTCAAATTTTCTAGCCTTCTTCTATATTTGAAAGAACACCAAAACACGTAGGATCCCCCTTTTATCCTTAAAAGAACACCAAAGCACGTAGGATCTCGCTGGATTAAGTTGATGCAAAGAGTTCCTCTCAATTAGAGTGTTTTTATGGAACTATTAATTATTATGTCATTCCACATTTGTTGTATTGACTGTTCACTATTTAGTGCTTACTATTGCACTCTTAAGTTCCAACTTTTAAATCTTGAGTCTTGACTTCAAGTTCAATACATTGTTTATTATGTGGATATTACTTCATCATAGTTTTTTTAATAAGCCTTTCATTAGTTAAGTTAACATAACAACATGAATACATGTAAAAAAAATGATCATTACTATTATTTTCTATTAATACAGCGATATAGGACCTCATGCAATGAGGGGACCGCTACACCCCTTTATCTTAATTACTTTTGCAAGAAAATTATATATTCTATCATTTTCTAATATTTAGGATTTTCTAAATTTTTTTCAGAATTTTTGATGATTATTTTAAATCACACCGCTACGCCGCTACGTAACACTGCTACCGTTATGTAGCGCCCGCTACGTAGCATTTTGACAGCGGGCCGCTACACCCGCCGCTACCGCTATTTTCATCCTTGGTTGGAGCAACCTTCATTTGAGTTGGATATCATGTATCTGGTGAGAAATCGCACACAACAGCAGAATGTACTGTTAATCTACTTCTGTGACCACACTATGAAATTTTGTATTTAAGTAGTCCAAATATCGCAGGATGAGAAAGAGAAGGTTGTGCTGTGTTTTCCCCTCCCAGTAGCAATAGTATGTTTCAAGTGTATGCTGAAAAATGGAAGACTCAAACAAAACCACCTCCAACTTAATGAAAAACCCAAATGTCCAAATGAATCAAATCAAAAGGAGCAACAGTAGTGCTCCTGGATCAAAATAGCCACTGCTATGTAGTGTAGAGGCCACTGTATTGGGTTTAGAGGCCAAGATTGCTGTGCTAAATGCTATTTAGCACTGATCCCATCTGTAGCAGCTGCTAGGGGCTGCTGTTGAGTGAGACTAACAACTACTTTTCATAATTTTTTAAAACGCATGGTAGGGTTTCTTTCTTGCCTTTCATCTCGCCAAACAACATTTCTACACAACTTTTCTCCCCTTTTATTCTTTAAATAACATAAAATAAAATAAAATAAAAAAGAAGTACAAACATCTTGCCAAATTGAAGCTAATAAATAGAGTTTCTCTTAAGGGCTCTTCTCTAAGTATATCCTAGCAACACTCCCTCTGGTATTAGTAGAGGTATTCTTTTCTCAATTGTAAACAAAAGTACATTGTTTGTGATAAAATTTAATTTTTCGTTTGATTTGAACTTTAAACTTTTTTTAAGCATTACTTTATAATTTATATATCCTATGTTATGTACACCTATGCTAAATTGATTATTCGAATTATGAATTTACAAATGCATAATAGTTTTTAACTTATTACAGTTAATCAACATGAATTCATATGAAAAAAATATAGCAATATTGTTGTTTAATAATCATTCAATGATAGAAAACCTCTATGCACTAAAGGGACTGCTACATCCCCTTATCTTAGTTACTACAGCAAAAAATATCTATATATATATATATCAAAGTGTAACATTTTCCAATATTCTAGATTTTTTTTTCAAAATTTTTTGATGACTTTTTTTGATTCACAGAGACTACTACTATGCAACTACTGCTATGTATCACCCTTTATGTAGCGTTTTGGCTACCTGTCGTGACAGTTGTTGCACTTGCTATTGATCCTTTATAGTGCTATTGTTACTTAACGACTGAGTAGTATGTTTGGAAAATTGACAGCCCAAACAATCTAAAATATCAATAGGTTCTATTGCTCCTAAATGACCAGAAAAAATTAATTGTTTTAATTGAAATATATCTATCATACATATCCTAATCTAGAACCAAAGAAAAGACGCTGTGGTTGATGTATAATTGGTAGCAACAATTGGAGTTTGCGAATGCAAATGTAGATGCTCGACAACATAAAGTCCAGTTTTTCAGCCTGTCCCATTCTGCTTCCTTATAAGTTGGTCTAGAAGAACAAAATCGGTAGAAGAGAATTGAGACAAGAAACTCACAGGCAATCATCTGGGTTATAGACAACAAATAGAAACATGTAATACATTCAAGAGAGAAATCAAATCCGTAGATTTAGCTGGTGGAATGGATCCATGTTCATCAAGGATAACTTGGATCCATTGACAGTTAATAAAAAGTGAACTCAAAGTTCATGGTGGTCTATCTGAATGGCATTGTAGTCTATAGCCGTATTTCCAGAAATAGTAGCAGGTAGCTGAGGTATGACCAGAAATAGAAGCCAAAGATAAAGCAACCCTGAGGAGATGGGTACAGTTGTCCACAAAGGTTTCATCAGATGTCATGTGACAGGACAAACCAGAATAAAACATCCATAATGTTTTAGGTGTACCTGGAAAAGTTTGTGAAATGACAAACAAAGCAGAACCACCAATTGAGAAATACACTAAATTGGAAGAAGGCAATGGACTGCACGATGTGAGAAACATCTGCTGTGTGCATTCATCTACTCTGAATATGGCAGTGAGATATGCAGAAGTGTTGCTATCAGGTGTTTCGATAGCAACCACTGCTGCAGCTTGCATGGGCCTCTATTGAGAAGCAGGATTATTGCACTGCCACATGTTGGATTGAATAGTGTGCTGATTTTATTTCCTTTGTCCCTTTGAAACAAATAGGACAATCCTGTTTCCAATGTCTTTTCTGTTTGCTATTATTGCAAATATCGTTTGATGAAGAAATTGTAGCAATTGCATTTCTCATCTGTATTGATAAAATGTGGAGGAATTTTCTGACAGATGCATTGTGTATAGGGCCTAAGTGGTCCCACGATCCAGTGATTTGAGCATAGAAATCATGAATTGAATCATTGAATTGTGTATAGGGCCTAAGTGGTCCCACGATCCAGTGATTTGAGCATAGAAATCATGAATTGAATCATTGAATTGATCTGCATTATTAATTTTTGACTTGGTTTGATACAGATGCACGAATTTTGGAACATATACTGCAAATCAAATATACGTAAGCATCTTTTCAATTTTTAAATTTAGTCAATTGATTTCCAGTGGATGGATTTCAGAATTGACTATCCAAGGAATAAGATTTCCTAGATTAGACTCTCACTCCTCAAATCCAGGATCTGTTTTTGCAGGAGTTTCAATGTTACCTGAATTAATTTTCCATATTTTTTACCACTTTAAAGTTTTTTGAGAAGACTGAGGAACATTTAATACAGAAGGATAAACACTAAGAAACATCAACAGGCCCCTCACCTACAACGTGTGTGTAGTTCCCTTTGGCAATGTGAATGCCACCATTAGAAGTAGAGGATTTATAAGTTTTGAGTACTGAATGCATACCCATCATGTCACTTATGGCTATTGAATTGATGATCCACGAAGGGTTATATCAGGGTGAAAGTAGAGTCCTGTATAACCAGCCAGTCTAGCTGAGGATGAAGTAACTGTGCATTCTAGTGCTTGTATCTTTTTTTGAGTGTGGAAAGCTCTCCTTTAATAGCCACGTCAGTTTTACTTGTACCAGTGCTGTTATTGGGTTTTTTCCATTTTTTTTTGTATTTTTGGAACTGAAATATGACCACTTCCAATCACATCCCAGTAGTATTTTCAGGTGTGCCTATTCTTCCCACTGTCTGTAATGGAGATTGTCTCTATCAGCAGTATTCTGTCCTTTACTGTGTTCACCTCTTCCATCTCCATGGCCACCATCATGGCTCCGACTGCAACCACCACTACCATGACCTCCCCTTTCAGCAATGACAAAGGCAAATTGTTCTTGTGATGGTACTGGTGGTTCATCTTTTTCAAGCATCACATGTCTGCAATCTTCTCCTTGATGGAGAGCAAAAACAGCACCAATTAATGGAAAAGAATTTGGCTTAAGCCTTGTGGACTGTCTCGTATTCTAGATTAACTTATGCCCAACAGTGCATAGATGTGTTGATTTTCAATAAGTTGTGGACTTTCTCATATTCTAGATTAACGTGTGCCCAACAATTCATAGATGCATTGATTATCAATAGCTTTCTCTTGGTCAATAGGAATAGGTTTGTATAGCTCAAGTTCTCTCCACTTTCTTGAATGTAAGCATAAAATAGTTTCCTAAGGACATACCTCCTTTCTTTAAATTGGCTAGTTCCCTTGCCAATCGGTAGGTCCTAGCATGGTTCATTTCTCTATGAAACGATTTTCTTAACTCTTCTACAGTCTAAAAATAGGAAAACTTCTAGAAATATTTTCTTTCATAGAGTAATATTTTCAAAGAATAATAGATATTTTTGCTTTCCATTTACTCCTTTCAACCACCTACTGTTGGTGGAGCTAGCTGAAATCTTCAGGAAATTATAAAAAAAGGATAACCCTTACAAGTGCCCTTCACTTAGATAAATCTGGTCTTGATCATTTTCAATCTGGCTTATTATTTTAATTTTTAATATTAATCTTAGTCACTGCATTGCTTTGAATCAGAATCTTTTATTTGCTGGACCACTTTGATTCGGAGTTGAATCTCATGGTCTTGTGATTTCTAGGCTTTTCTCTTAAAGTTTACAAATTAGAAATATCAAAAGAAGAAGAAATAGAGGAAAAGAGGCAGATTTGAATCAAACAAAGAACACAGAGGTCCCCTAGGCGCGATATCATTAGCCTTTTTTAGCACTAACAAAAATTGGTCATCATCATCATTCTCATTCTCAATCATCTAAAGCCTGAATGGATGCCACACACACACACACACATACCTAAAAAAAAAAACCCACACACACGCACACACCACGAGCTTACGCACACAGACACAACATCTTTATGTAGTAACTTGTATTTGAGAGATGTATAATAATATCCAGAATGCCTTGTCTGCCTTTACCTGGATGCTGGCAGTTTCTACTTTCGAATTAATAGTCGTCTTTCTCAACAGATAAGTGATGCTGATGGTTATCTTGAACGAACATTCTTGAGTCCAGCTTCTGTAAGAGCTAGAGATGCCATTCTTAGCTGGATGCAAGATGCGGGTTTGAGAACGTAAGCTTATATATTCTTTGATATGGTTTCAAACATTTAGTTGATATCGCGGTTGCTGTTACTTCTCAGGTGGGTTGACCAAATGGGTAATGTACATGGTCGAACCGACTCAGTGAATGCAAGTGCAGAGGTGCTATTATTCGGTTCTCATATGGTGATCATTAACACTTCAACGTCTTTTTTTTCTTGTCCTTCTCGTTTCTCTTGTTTTTCTTTTGAATGGTTTTCTTTTGTAACTTCTTAGCATCTTTCTCTTATGCTGATTTACCATTAAAAAAAAAAGATTGAATGCTTACGTTCAGTTGTTGACAAATACCTCATCTTTCATAATTTAAACAGGATACCGTCATAGATGCTGGAATTTATGATGGATCATTAGGTATAATTATTGCAGTGTCTTCATTGAAGGCTTTGAAGATCAGTGGGAGATTAGAGAAACTTAAGCGGCCAGTAGAGGTCAGTGAACTTGATCTTGGTGCTATTACGTTATATGAGTAGCTGAATGGCTAGTTCAACTAATTTTTGACTCACCACCTGTTATGTTTGTGTAACTTAACAGTCTGCTTCTGTTTCTAGATTTTTTTAGTTGGGGTTTATAAGGGTTTATTAATTCCTCCATTTGAAGGTCCCGAGCCTGTGGATTCGATTAAAATGGTAGTCGGCAACAAAAATTTGCCAAATCAGTAAACCAGTCCCATAGAGTTTTATTTCCTAGGAGGTAGAATCCACAAAGCTTACCCTAGATAATGAGATCTCTATGATAATGATGATTTAGGAGGGATGAATCATTGGATAGTGAGCTTTTTGAGGAGTGGGCTATGGGCATTGATAATTTGGTTTCAAGAAGAGTGGAATAGATTGGGAAAAATGGGTCATTCAAAGCCTCAGGTTTTAGGATTATTGAACTTCGGATCAGAATATAGCACTCTTTTAGAAAGTAAATGAGAGAAAGAGTGTGATATATATATGTAGAGAGAGAGAGAGAGAGAGAGAGAGAGAGAGAGAGAGAGAGAGAGAGTTTTTATTAATGACAGGACTGGAATTATAACCCCCTTTTAGCGCTTAAGAGAGGGGTGCTTTGTTACCATGTTATCAGCAACAAAGTAGTTTATCTAATGGATGATGTGTATGAAATTGAAGGGCTTGTTCTCAATGTCATGGTTAGAATAATAACCCTTATTTTGAGTGTAAGATAAAGGATATAAAAGTAAAATCATTTTTATCATAAGGTACATTAAATAATATGTTTTAATGCAATTGGATTTACTTGATCGATTAGTGACAACTGAAATTATCGAGGAAAAAAAAAAGTAAAGCTGAATAGAGTTGAGCTTTTTAGAAATGTTTGGTCTTGGAGGCTAGATGAGGTGTGATAGTTATGGCTGGAAGTGTTGCTTTCTGTGCATTAGTGTGAATCTCATGATTGCTTATGGAGTGATAAATAAACTTGGAAAATGAAGTCCAAGGAGCTAGCAAAAAGTGAAGTAAAACATGGGGTAGCATGTGATATTTCATACATCATTTTTTATCACCTATATAAGTTGAATGTTAAGACTGTAATTTAGAGAGATCTGAAAATAGAACCCATTCATCTGTAGAAAATGCTCTCCCCTTTGAGGGTCGACTGATGCTGTATATAAAGGGCCTGATTGCCCTAATTACATCCTAATTAGTATCTAATCAAATCTCAGATCCTGAAATGTAGCTAATCAACTAAAATTGTACATGTGTGCTTTGACTAATGTTAAAATACAATAACTGGGCCTTAATGGGCCTGCTTCGATTGACAAAGACCTCTCTAAAGATGTTTCAATTAAAGAACTTGAACTGGTAGGGACTTCCTGGTTAGTATGTGGGCTGTATATGCTTGCTTTTTTGTTAACTTAACACTACCTTACCAGTGTTTCTTTGCTTCAAATTGCAGGTGATTGCATTTAGTGATGAGGAGGGTGTCAGGTTTCAAACCACCTTTTTAGGAAGTGGTGCTATTGCTGGAATTTTGCCGGTGTCAACATTGCAGTTATCTGACAGAAGGTTTCTTCCATCTATATCGCAACCTTTATCTTTACGTGACACCATTTATCAGTATATTTGAAGTGTGAACTTTATCCAGTGGTGTAACAGTGCACGATGTTCTTAAGGAGAATTCTTTAGAGGTTACAGAGGAGAGCTTTGTTCAACTCAAGTATGATTCACAGTCTGTCTGGGGCTATATTGAGGTGATGTCTGTCGTGGTGGCCAATGGGTATTTCTTTTGGTTTTAGTTACCAGGTGTTTGCTAATATTGCATGTTACTCTTTGCAAAACCAACTTCATGTGATTGCATATGCTGATGTTCCTTGTGTGCCTCATCCAATCTATGTATCATATGTGGCCCATAAATTTTTTTTAATCACCAGGCCCAAAATTCAGGTTGGCTTGCTCATTGGTGGGCTGTTACCCGGTTTTTGATACAATGGACCATTACAATATATTTGGTGGGCTGTTACCGAGTTTTTGATACAGTGGACCTTTACAATATAGATATATATATATATATATATAAGAAGTGTTCTCACGGACCTACTGTGAGAATATGCCCCATTTGGGGATGTGACTAGGCGGGATGGAAAGATCTATGTGGGACCACCCCAAATATCAAGTTTGGCTCCAATCACGTCCCTAACCCCTTCATCCGTGGCCCACAAATCCAGTCCATTTGGATTGATACACAGTCGATCCAATGGTCCAGTAAATTCAGATTTGACCGAAATTTGGGGCGTGTGACTATCAGGGTGATCCCTGTATATTGCCAGATTTGGATTGGGTGATAGATGAGTCCCACCTAAACATCTCACGAAAAGGTGGTGAGAACTAGTTCTTATAGGATTATTTCCCACATAATACACACACACTAATAACAAAATAAAAGCTCATCAATTGTTTAGGTTCAACGTGCATGCAAGGCACAAAGTACGTCTAATAAGTGAACCAAGCAATGTTTAGCTTCGTGGAAATGGTCATGGAAAGAGTGTTGTGTGATATAATCTAACCTTTTTTTTTATTCACTTACAATATTTCTTTTTGGGAAGTTCTAAATATAAACAAGTCATGTTTAGACCAAGTTAGCATTCCTTTGGGGCTTGGTGTCTTATAGGCTGCATAGGCTTATTGATAAGACACTTTGTTTACTAGACTTAAAGCTTTCGACTTTGATATAACATTAACTTTTGCTTGCTACAGGTCCATATGGAGCAAGGCCCTGTATTGGAATCCTTTGGTAAACCTCTTGGAGTGGTGGAAGGAATAGCTGGACAAACAAGGTTAAAGGTATCTAACTGATTATCTTGTATTGGATGTTATTTCTCATAGCCTGGAAAGAGTGAAGAAACTTAAGGAAAATCCAACATAGCTGCCTCCAACATGCATCACAAGGGACCACTTATATATGTCCCTCAATTTACATGACCACCCCCACTCAAGTGATGTGTGAGTGAGGATGTATTAAGTATGAATGGGGATAAGATGAAAGTATGGTGGTTTTGATGCTACTTGTACTTGTTAGGACCTTTTGGCAACTCTTATCTATTTGAAATAGAGTTGTTTCAAATAAATTTGTTTCAAATAGAGCTATTTCAAGTCGACTCTCTTCCAAATAGACCATTGGGCAAAAATAAAAAAAGGGTGGCCCAGTGCACAAGGCTTCCGCATAGCGGGGTCTAGGGAGTGCAAGATGTACGCAGTCTTACTTTCATTTTGAAGAGGCTGTTTCCGTGACTTAAGCCCGCGTCCTTCAGGACGCTACCGGTAAGCCTTTACCATTGGGCAAGCTGCCCTTCATCCAAATAAACCGTTGGGCATGTTTGATATAATTGGAAAAAAGAAAACTTGTCATAGTTTAAAGTTATATGGGCAAAGTTGTCATATAGTAAAAGTCATACATACAAATTGGTCATAAGGTAAAAATAGTACATGCACACTTGTCATACAAACTTGTGAGGAAAAAATACGGAAGTGTTTTTTTGCTTTAGACATTCTATATATTTTTTTAGAAAGTTTACCCTTTGTTTACTTTTTTAAAAAAGAGGCAAAATGCCATAAAGCTATTTGAATCGGACATTCAATCTAAGACATTTAGATTAACTTTGGTAAACTGTCTAAAGTAGTTAAATCAATCTTAAGTCAAATAGACCCAGAAAGTAGACTACCCAAATGGTACCTTAGTCTACTCCAACATCACTTACTAGTTCCCAATATAGTTAACTAAATCATGCAGCAATCATTGGCACTAGGTTCTGTCATTGCGGATAACAATGCATATATATAAATGTCAACATGTAATTATAGTGACTTTTGTTAGAAATGCGGATAAACATATTACCAATAGAATTTTGACATTCTAAGAAAGAATAGAGCTCTGATTTCTTCAATATGACTTAATGGTAAAGTTGATGTGATGAGTTCTTGGTGCACTTGTTCTCGGTCCACTGAAGCTACATTTCATGAAGAAAACCTAATTAAAGAAACCGACCACACTCATATCCATACACAATTAACTCATGCACAAACACAATCTTTTAAAGCAAACATCCTTTATCTGGGCTTTGGACTGGCAGTAAAAGCTGGTGCAGTTAACATTTATGTACAATCTATATATCCTTTGCTACATATAATATATGTTTGTCATATTCATCTACGAGTTTTTATGCAATCCAGTACATGAGAACAAATAGTGTAGATAGTTGAGGTGAAGAAAAAAGAGGAAGAAAGAAAGAATAAAGAATACAGTGGTCAAATTGCGCCAACTTATTAAAGATTACAATCTAATTTCTCGACGTATCAACACTAGTACTGGTGGTTCTCAACCCATTAATACTGGTACCCTCAATATGTGAATGGGATCACAAGTTTGAACTTCCTTGTCTTCTTGACCTTTTGTCGAGATCAGTATGTCAATCATACCTAGCTTGTCTATTTTGCTTTGAAGTTTTGGTCTTTTAAGTTTTAAGTGTGTTAGTAATGATGTTTGCTAGTTGATTTAAGGTGGTAACCAAAGGCATCGAAATCCTCTTTTTGTAAGTAATATCTAAAAGAAGTGACAACCCCCTTCAATATGCTCTTTCTAAAAGAGCATATTGGCGGCAATATGAATATGTTTGATTATCACAACACATGAGCACAAGTTTTAGGTGCGGAAGATTAAGCTCACTAAGACATGTTTGTGATCACATTATATCATTGGAGGCATCGGTCATGATTTTGTGTTCTGTGATACTCAAGCTGGAAACTGCATATTGCCTTTTCACTTTACCATGAACAAGGTTGTCATTGACAAATATACAATACCGGGATCTTGACCTTTTTCTAATGGACCCCATCTTCATCTAAAAATTTTGAACCAGCAAATTGCATGAGACTAAGAATTTCTCTTCTGTGACTCATTTTAGATACTGATGAATCCAAACTCCAAAGAACATGTTGCACTTCTCCCTCTTGTTGTGAGAGATGTACAGACTTTTAATTTTGTAGAAGTCCTGGACTAATTTGATTTTTCTTTGAACGGCAACAGTAGTTGTAATAAAAGAAGGACAAAACACTTTGTTTGGGGGGGGGGGGGGGGGGGGGGGGTGGGGGGGTGGGTGGTGTGTTAGGTTAGAAGAGGGTAAATGAGCTAATATGGTAATATCCGCTGACTAAACATGCAGAACAACACAAAAATGAACATAGAGAACCACAAGAAGCTACTATTTTTTAATTGAAATGCATGTTGGTGAGAGAGGGTTTTTGCAATTTCAGAAACATTGAACAAGATGATGATGCCATGGGGATGGTTGTCCAGTCATAGTGGACAACCCATCGTCATCTCCCCACAATTACTTCTCGTTCTCCTTCAAAACCCTAACTTATTTTTTGTTCTTTTTTCTTTTTCTTTGTTTTTCCCTTTCAACCCATTGAGTTTTAACCTAATATCTTGGTGGATTAGGAGCTTCAACATGGTATTAGAGCCTAACTAGGCAAGGAAGACTCATTAAGACATACCAAAAGAAAGAAAGGAGAAGCCTTTAGTGGTCGCACATATTCCATAGGGCTAACTCAGCCCTATAAGTGTTTACATAAGCACGTTAATCCCTAGATTGGCAGTTTTCGAGGTGAAGATGTCACATTTAATTGTTTTTCTTTAAGTTTTTAGAGGGGTGTAGTTCTAATAAGACACATGTGGAGCTTTCTAATGAATTTGACTCATTAGGGAACACCGTTTCCTCTTTTGGATCCCTTTTTTTTCCTACTTCTATTAAGTATAGCTGTTGGTTTTGCATTTATGCCATGGAAAGAATGAGAACTTCTTGTTACAATTGTAGCATCATGCCTTCTCTCACTTGGCTTGCATCTCTGCATTGTAGTTTATTGTAGGAAGTACAATGCTTGGTGTTGTTGAGGTCTCAACAGAAAGGCTATTGATAGGATTATGTTTGTTGGTTAATGCGTGGATTGGACAAAACTCTAATTCTAGTTAAAGCTATATTTTTATTTATTTTAGACTAGGAGTTTGAAGAGGTTAAAGAGTCCCAAAAGAGCTAAATTGAAGTGTTTTATAAGTGTTTTTCAAAGGATAACATGGGTTAAAAGGTCATATCTCATAGACCGAGCATTGGAAATGGGTAAGCAACCTACTTTTAAAAAGCTCATTTTAAGTAGATATCCCTAGGTTCCAATTTGCATCAATTGGATCTGAAACGACAAAGTTATGGCTCCAAGAAGTTTGCAAAAATTGTGCTATCTGTAATTACGGAACTGCCATCATGCGAAAATTACGAAAATGCCATTGCGCGGAAACCTTTCCCTTTTGTGCCATAAATGGGTGAACAAAAAAAATCCAATTTATCTATTTTCTTGGGGATGGATAGAAGGGGCTCGTGAAAGAAAAGATTAAAGTCAGTATTCTTTTATCTGATTGATAAAATCAAAATCGTAGGAGTCTGATTTTATCGTATGCATTAGATACACTAAACAAGTGTTACTAGGGATAATCATGGGCATTTAGGGGATCATAGATCTTTTCGCCAAAACTGAAACACCGATGTCACTTATCACTGAAATAGAACAATAACAATATATATAGGCGCGGTTCATTTTCTACTAATTTTGCTTTACTTCAGATTCAATAATCTTTCCATAAAGTAAAGTGAATGTATGAATTTCCCCCCTCCCCCAATTGATCACTACATTGATTTCCAATTATTCATTGGAGCCAAATACCAAATAAAAGAAATTAGGTCTAAAGAAAATACTCTTTTTTGTATTGAAATTTCTTGTTTGTTAATAAGATCTGGATGACAAGGGTCTTGAAATTGATACCTTCCTTTGCGGATTAACTCAAATCTACACAAATTCCATGGAGATTGCGAATCATATCCAAAGCCAATTTAAAAGGATCTTCTTATGGGATGCTATCCAGTCTTGTATGAGTGCAAAGCAAAATGGGTTCATATCAATTCGTTGTTACTATTTTGTTTGATTTTGTCCCACCCCAGTCCCAGGAGCTTTAATTCCCCCAACCCCCCCCCCCCCCCCCCCCCCCCGTTCCCTTGTTTTTTAGGATTCAAGATCCACATAGAATTAGTTATTTTGTCTGCCCTATCTTTATTTATATTTACTTTAGGAAGGGTAGAGACCTCTCTTTTTTTTTTACATTTCAACTCAAAATACACCATGTGAGAATCAAAATATCCTTGATATGGGGCATAAAGTTTATCCAAATGACTAACTAACCTTCAATATGAGAGAGGCCGCCAAAGCCTAAGACTGCAGAGGAAAAAGAGTGAAGTACTCCAGATACAAAGGAAAGGTGTCTATAACCTCCCCACCCAGACCTACCCGCCAACCTAGAGTAGCTAGATAGGGAAGTCAAATCAATCCTTGTTCATATATAGGCTTCTCTGGTACACGAAATGAGCCACTTCAAATAGGTTCATTCCTCCGGGCCAGAATACGATTAATTCGGCATGGGCTATGTGAGCCCTGAGTAGTTTATCGAACAAATGGAGTTGTCGGGCATTCCTGGCCCACCAAGCGAAACTAGTGGTTTCTTGGTCATGCCCAGTTAAGGCTAAAGTTCCATTAAAGAGCATTTCCACGAGGCCTCTGAAACTACAGTGCGCTCCTACAGTGAAGAAAACTCTAGTGCACGAATTAGGTGTTATTTAAATGGTATTTCTCTCAACCCTCAAGCATTCATCTCCATATTCTTAGTTGAGATTTCACAGTAGAGATGCCTTTCTTCTCTAAAGCATTTATTGAGAGGCTGTGCTGAAGTTATTGAGTTCTAGAAAATATTTCTTCTACTCTCTTGTAGAAAGTTGTTCATCTTAAGTGGCTTCAAAACGTGTTGGATCAAGCTTGAAGAAGGCGAACGGCGTTTGCATCGACAAAAAGAACTTTAGTCCTTTAGGTTGTATTTAACTAGACAAGGGTAGTAAGTAGATCTTGTAACCTCTTTTGCATTGTGCATGATCTTAGTTTGGACTGGTGTTAGCTCCCGTGGTTTTTTCCCGATTTGGGTTTTCCACGTAAAAATCATGTGTCCTTCTCTTGTGGTTGATTGCTTGTTAACTTAAGTTAATTGTTTATTTATCTATATATAAGAAATCTTTGTTGGGACCTTAACCTGTGTCAATGTTAGAATCCATTAGCTATGACGTTGTGATTGAGCCACCTTTTTCTCCTCTATCCTTGGGAGTCCTGTGCACATTGTTTGGGGTCAATATGTTTTTGCATCAAGGGTTTTTTACATCTTTTGACTCAATTGGCCAGCCTTTCAAAATAAGTGTGATACTTGTGCACTGATCCATTTTGACAAAACCAAGGGCATCATCAAGATCTTCAAATTTAGTGGGTCTGAATCTTATGCAGACGGCTTTCACTAGCAAGTCCCATCTTTGATTCAGTTGAGTTCCTTTGTATCATTTGAACCCCACTGGGCCGGATCTCCTTTAAGGTGGAATGATATGAGCAATACTTCATCTTTGGGTATGTTTTGGCAAGTGAAGAATTGATTTGCTTGGTGGACCCAGCTAGTAAGTATGTTGCTTGAAATTTTCCGGAATGGATACCAAGTAAATCAAGGATATAGTTATTTGTTTCTTGACCCATCTCTTCCATTGAATTTTTTTTTTCTTCTTTGAAGACTATCGAAATTATGTGATCTTGCTTTGTATTCATCGCCACAAGAATCTCCTTAATGTTGTGCAAGGCCTCCTTGCATTATTGTATACTGATCTCTAACTTGTTGACCTCAATTCATCATTTCTTGTTGAGGTAGTTATTTTAGGATCTTAGCTCTAATATCAATTGATATGAAGCTTTCTTTAGTAATAAGATAACTGGCCTACATTCGAGCATGGGCTAGAGCTCCACGTGAAAATTGCAAAGGGAATAATTCTTTATATTTCATAATGAAGACTGCATGATATTTGTAACATCCTCTGTCCCAAACATAACAACTATTCTAAGATATCAATCCTTAAGGATATCAAGTACCAATCAATCACCTCATTCAAGGATATCAATCACTATTCTTATTTATCTCCTTGATATTGGAAGATTGGGATAAACAAAGATTTGCGTTAAAACCATTTGACTGTTTTGTTATTCATAGCTAGCTATTAATAAAATCTAAGGGAGCCATGTGGTCGCCTCTAGCTGACCCTGTGGGCCCCACAGCTTGTGCTGGATTCATTGCTTGTGCTTGATTTTTGGATCACATCAATAGCATTCATCGGACGGGGTGAAACATAAATGCAGTTGCCTATTGCTACTAAATTCATTGTAAGTGACCGCAAATCTTATAATTCTAGATTAAAAGAGCATAGTTTTATATTTTATTGCACTTTTTTTCTATTGTTGAATATTTTGTAAAGCTTATTGGGCTTAGGGAGTGATTCTGTTTTACACACCGAGTCTCATCCAGTTTGATCGAGTTGACTTGACCTGAGGGTGACCAAGTTCGTCACCCTTCGACTTTTAAAATATTGCTTGAGATACCAACAACAATATTTAGACCATGAAAGCTGTATGGCCAGCCTTGAAAAGTGGCTCTGACGTTTAGATTGCTTGTTCATTTGAGCAGCCAATGACTAGTTTTACTTTGCAACCTTGTTATAGGTGACAGTGAGAGGTTCACAAGGACATGCTGGTACTGTGCCAATGTCTATGCGTCAGGACCCCATGGCTGCTGCTGCAGAACTTATTGTAATGTTAGAGAATCTTTGTAAACATCCTGAGAACTTCATCACTTACGATGGACAATGCAGGGGCTCCTCAGATGAATCTCTTTCAGGATCTGTTGTCTGCACAGTTGGAGAGATATCTTCTTGGCCTAGTTCAAGTAATGTCATCCCAGGCCAGGCAATTCTCTGATCTGAATCTCCAATCTTTTTCAGATATGGAACTGCATGTTTTCTCCAGAGCTGACTGTAGATTCTTCATCATTCTATATCTTTTCCTGAACCTCTTTTGTTTTTTCATTTCACTTTATGGCCACAATAGTAAGCTAGTTTTCATGAGAGAGATGATCGCCATTCAAAGTAAATGATTTCTTACTTTTAGGACTCATGGTTTAATTCTCCAGACTGTTAGCCTTGAGGTGTGGGCCCACTCTGGACAGAAAATGACTGAAATGAACAGAGATTGGAAGATCCTAACTGCCCAAGTTTGTCCATTTTGTACATCCAACATGGGCAGCTGCTCCCATCTATTGTCTAAGACTATTTTATTGAGGTATAGGATTATTTCGTGGGCAGAATTTGATGGCTTTCTCTATCTATACTTTTGAAGATGAAGTTTTGGTCACATGGTGGATGATCAATATAAATAGTCAGGGAATTTCTTGGTTACTCGAAACTACGTGAGATCATGTTATGGCAAAAATCTAATTGAAAACTTCAATTTTCATTGATTTTAGACTGTTTTAGAATGATTTTGAAAGAGAAAGATATATATATATATATTAACACTGCAATATGCTATAATGTTTGAAAACTTGAGATTCAATGGCGGAAGCTGGTTTTATACTAGAAGAGGTTAAACATCCTGAAATGCAGCTTAAATCCTCTAATAACATTCCTCAGGTCAACAATCTGGACTTTTGATTAGAGGTTATATACCCATATGCCATGGATACTTCTAATATTCTTGGTTACAGAATCATATGGTTCCTCCTTGGTGGTTTTGGGTATTTCGTAACATTTTTAATTCAATTACCCATATTGGTGCAGGTAACATTCACTGTGGATGTACGTTCGATAGTTGATGCAACACGTGTGGCTATCATCTCTGAGTTGTCGAACCTGATGTATCAATCGTGTCATCGGCGCTCTGTTTACTGCACCATTGAGCATAAGGTTTGAGAGTTCAATTCCTGTTTCAATTTGTATACTTGTGCGGTGAATGAATGACTTGGTTTGATTGTTGCCAATTTTCAGCATAATGCAGAATCAGTGCATTGTGATCCAGAATTGAGTTCACAACTGAAGTTGGCAGCGCATTCAGCAGTCAAGAGAATGTCGGGTTTGATTCCAGGTGATGTGCCTGTGCTGATGAGTGGGGCGGGGCACGATGCAATCGCTATGTCTCATCTAACCAAGGTCTTATATCATGTTCCATTTTTAGTTTTGATGAGATTTTCTGATTTCTTAGCTTATTGGGTAAGACACGTTGTTGGTGCTCTGGACCATTAATCTGATAAGCTCCTCCATGGATAGGGTGTAGAAATGACTAGCATGTGCAATAAAAAAACTCAGGCTAGGGACCCAACTCAGTCAGGGCTGAGTCTGAGTCGACTCAGCTGAGTCGGGCCAAGGTGGCTAAGGTCTTCTGAGTTCCAACTCAAAAAGTTCAGCAGGTCATCAAATCCCAAGTTCCTCAGGCTGGGAACATCAAGATGCTATGATGTATACTACAGAACTGATACATCCATCCTTCTTCTGTGCTTGGTAGTAAAGTTAGCTTTGTTTATTTTAGTGCCTTACAAAGATTGTTCTGGTGCAGGTTGGCATGCTTTTTGTCCGATGTCATGGAGGATTTAGCCATTCACCTCAAGAGAGTGTTTTAGAAGATGATGTATGGGCTGCAGGTTTGGCAGTCGTGGCTCTTCTTGAGACTTACTGCTGAGTCCTCAACACTCATCAGAAGTGATGTGGATGGAAAGCACCGATAACTGATCATGTGTCTTTCTTCCAAAATGTGCACAGCAGCGGTCAAGGTCTATGATGCATATATATGATCCACAGCCAGAGGATATGCTCTGTGCCCTGTCAACCTCAAATGTTCAGTTAGTACACATCTAACCAATGTCTTGATGATCCAAAAGATCCCAACAAAGTCTAAGAGTCCGTTTACTTGAAACTATTACTACAGTCCATTGTTCACTGCATTTTCAGGCCATGAATTGAAAGGTTTAAAATTGTCTCATCAGGTAGATTCTTAGGCTGATTTATGCACTGTCAGTGCTGAATATTAATTTATTTGCATTGATTATGTAACAGCAAACAATCTCAGTGCCGAATAATAACTTGCATAGAGTATGTATCAGTAAACAATCTTGGTGCCAATGGACATTCCATCTGTTCCACCTACAGAAATCAAATAATAGAAAGTCTAATCTGTGTCCATGGACCAAGAGAAGGGAATATGGCAGATCTGAGATAGCAGCACTCTGTACAATGTTGTATAATGTTGAAGATATTGTAGTAAAAGTAGATTATATCCTGAATAGTAGCAACTTGTTATGCATGGTGCTTGAAAATCTGTAGAAAACTTGTCAGAATCGTCATGCCAGTGTGCTATTTCTGCTCAGCACTACATTTTGATGAGAGATGCCATAGTATCTGAGCAATGAGGTTTTTTCTCATTTGGAAGAGTCAGGATTCCCTGAGAGCCTCCCTTGACTCTTCTCGTGATTGAAAGGAGTGGAACTATGCAATGGGGGCCACCAACTAAAGATGGGAGTGGCTCAAAATTAATGCTCCTCATGTTTATCTTATACCTCAAATTTTACCCAGATCGGAGTTGGTGACTTTAAGATTTAGCTTGCGATTGCAAACGTGTTCAACACAATCATCCGTATGTTAATTAATCATATGCATTATGTTCTTGATTATATGATCAATCCATCGAGGAACCAAGTCTTGTTGGGTTATATTTTGAGAGCTTTTTTATTTTATTTTATCTGTAACAAAAATTGTATTAAATAAAAGGAGAATACATAAGGAGAGCACCACAATAAAGGTATAAGAGACTTATACCCAAATCCGCATTACAATTACATGACAAAACTGTCCCAAGAAAAAGGCCTCTCTACCTCCTGCTTAGTTAAAACATCAGCTATAGAGTTTGGCCGCCTTAACCTCATGACGAAAGACAACATTAATAGAAAAGAAAAGCAATCAAATCTCATTAAAAAGAAATTGAAATTTTCATGGGATCGTCTTTCGCTTAGAAACCAAAGCAATAGCATTAGAGGAATCACTTTCAACAATAAGATAACCAACATAATACCTCGAGAAGCGGCGGAGATCTTATAAAACAGCTAGAACTTCTGCTTTGTTAGAACCACAAACACCCACGTGCTTGGAGAACATAAAAAGAACTACACCATTGCTATTATGAAGAACACCTCTAATGCCCACCGGACTCAGCCTACCCCTTGCCGCGCCATCAACATTCAATTTAACAACTCCAAATGGAGGAGAAGACCTAGGCATGAATTTTTTCACCTTACAAGGACTACACCCCATACAAGCTTCCTAATTAACAATAATATCATAAAAGGATGAAATAAAAGAATTCTTTCCTAATCAAGGCCCATTTTACTATCCTTAAGGTGAATCAAAGCCCACTTCACTATCTTTAAGGTGATTGTTTTGATCAAGTCCTGAGAAGATGAGAAAACACCCTTAAATACTCTTTCATTTCTTTCCCTCCATATGGGCAACAAAATAGCAAAAGGAAGTATTCTCGAAAGAAAACAATTGCACCTGCCAAAATGCACTCCCAACCAAGCTTCTGCCATCTCCTCAATTTTCTTGGGACAACACCAAACGACACCACATCTTCTAATGAAGTGGGCCCAAACACTAGAGGCCAACTCACAATGAAGAAAGAGATTATTTACCGATTCTTCTTTCTTGTAACACATTATACAAATATCAGACATGCTAGCGGAAGTCAACCCTTTTCTTCTTAAGTTATTTGGTGTAGAAATCTTTGTCGCAATTGCTAACCAACAAAAACTCTCCACCCTAAGAGAAGCTAACCCTAACCACACAAAAGAAGAAGAAGATCTAGGAGAAAGGTTCCCCTCCAAGGCCAAATAAAAGGCCTTCATTAAGAAAGTCCCTGAAATGGATGGCTTCCAAATATGAGAATCTTTTGAGATCCTGCATTAAAAAAATTTTAGAAAGTAGACTGAACAACTCCCAATACTGAAACTCTTCGGATGCACAAAGAATTCTCCTAAAAAAGACACCCCACTCTGTGTAACTAGCCCTCACCTCATAGCAGTCACTAACTAATGATTTCTTGTTAGACACCACTCTAGAGACCTTAAGAAACAACTCACACAAGGCCCCCACCCCCACTCAATCATTCAACCAAAACCTAATATCTCGTCCATCCCCCACAAGAAAACTCACCCCTTTGGACAAAGATTCTCACTCATAAAAGACACATCCCCAACTGAGGCAATAGCATTCCATAAACTCGACCTAGATATCTAGAGCCTGGAATGGGTCACCATCCACATTTGTCTACCCCATATTAAGTAGCTATGAATTTCCTCCAAAAAGCATCCTTCTCCCCAAGCCTCCACCACCACTTCATGCTTCAAATTTCCAATACCCAAACCCCCACACCATTTTGGTTTAATGACCTCACTCCACTTCATTAAATGTAATTTCCTTTATCACACTGACCCTCCCAAAGAAAGTTCCTACGAATGTAGTCCACCCTCTCCACTACTGCCTTTGGCATCTTGAAAAGCTATATATAGTACACTAGAAGATTAGACAAGTAGTACTTGATCAAAGTAATTCTCACGCCTAGTGATAAGTAATGCTTTTTCCATGAAGACAACTTCTTCTCAAATTCACCAATAATTGGGTCTCATAGAGCTTTGGAGCATAGCTATGCGCCGATAGGAAGACCAAGATATATAATGGGGGAGCTTCTCTAGTTTACACTGAATTGCGGTAGCCAAAGATTGAGTTTTTACTTTAGAACAACCAACCCCAACCAACATACTCCTGAAAATGTTGACTTTTAGTCCTGAAACCCATTGAAAACACCGCAAAATTCTATTAAAAGCTAAGATTTCAACCGTCCTAGTAGGACTAGAGATAATGGTGTCATCTGCAAACTATAAGTAAGAGATTGCTTCTCCATTCCGATTAACCTCAAAGCCACTAATCATCCCCACTTCTTTGATCTCATAAGAAGTAAGCTTAAGGCTTCCACTACAATCGTAAACAAAAAGGGAGAAAGGAGACCCCTTGCCTAATACCTATAGAAGATTTAAATAATCTTGACAAAGCCATTAATAAGAACGGAGAAGGAGGTAGTAGAAATGCACTCACGTATCCAACTACGCCACGTTTACACAAAGCTAAATCTAAGGAGCATATAATCTACAAAATTCCAATCCACATGGTCATATGCCTTCTCCAAATCAATCTTGAAGACAACCCCTTCAAGTTTCAACCTCTTTCTAAAATCAATAAGTTCATTGGCTATCAACACTCCATAAGTTCATATTTTGAGGGTATTCCATACATGGGAAGGGTACTCATTTTGGGGCTTGTATCTTTTATAGAGTGTGACCCACTGTTGCAAGAAGCATGAGGGAGCCACACGGGGGACCCCCACGTGTGGGTTCAGACTTTTGTAAGAAATATAAATGAACCTTGGGCTTGTTTGGGCAATTCACTTATAAAGTGAATTGGAGTGAATGGTAATTTCAAGAGACAAGAAAAAATGTGAGGTCCTATCAAAAAGTACAAAAATTTTAATAGGAATTTTGTTGTTGGGAATTTTAAAATTTTTATTAGAAATTTTATGTTCTTTTAGCAAAATTTGGAGAATTTTGAACTTCCAAAATTTTTAGTTGTTCAAAATGAGGCATTTTATGAATTTTGGAATTCCTTTGGGACTCGGGTGCATTCATTTCCGAATGTGGGTTCATACACCATGATTGGTTCCGCATTGTTATTATTAGAAGTGGATTTCATGCTGTATATCTAGACGGGGTTGTATCAGAATCTCTAAAAAGTTGGGTTTCATGTTTTAACGTCTAGAGGTGCATATTTTAGTTATTGAAGGTGGCCTTCAAAACAAAATTTCCAAAGGTGGGCACATGTACAACAACTCTTAACAGATTGGGCCATGTAATCATTCCTAAAGATCAGCCCCATCTTCACGATCATAAAAGATTGGTTCAGGTGGCCCCAAAAGTTGGATCGCGGGCTTTGTAATTTCTAAAGTTGCCCTTGGACGATATAAAGGTGGCCTCTTGTACGATATAATTTTAAAGATGTGTCTCATGTTAGTATACCTAAACGTGGAACCCATTTTGTAATTTCTAAAGGAGAGCTCCCTCATGTACAACAGTCAACAAGTTCTATTTGTTTCAAGTTTGTTTTATATAATTAGAAGTAAGGGGTTTCTAAGTGTACACCGACTTTGACTCATCCTACATAGCCCATTTAAAAAGACAAATAAATAAATAAATAAATAAAACTCCCCAAACTATCCTTACCTCCTTCTCTCCCACACACCTCCCTCCCTCCCTCCCTCCCTCCTCTCTCCTCCCCCTCCCCTCTGGCTAGCAACGAGATCTAGCTGGTTGAGGGGAGTCTCCCTCTCCCTCCCTTCCCTCCTCTCTACCCCCATCTTCCTCTTCCTCTTCCTCTTCCTTTCCCCCCTCTTCCTCTTCCTTTTCCTCTCCCTCTTCATATTCTTCTTTCTCCTCCTCTCCTTTCCTCTCCCTCCCTCTTCCTCTCCTCTCCCTCCCTCTCTCCTCATCTTCTCTTCTGTCTTTCTTTCTTTCTTCTCCACCCTGTTCGGCCATACAATGCCGAACAGCAATGAGCTGTTCCGCCTCGCAGGGCCTAACAAGGCAGCCTCTCCTCTTCCTCTCCCTTTATTTTCCTCTTCCTCTTTCTCCCTCTTCCTTTCTTCTGCTCTCCGTTTCTCTCCCTCTTTCACTCATCTCCGCCCTGTTTGGCCTTATGGGGTCGAATAGTAGTAAACTGTTTGGCCTCATAAGGCTAAATAAAAAGTTGTTGGTTTGGCCCTGCTAGGCTGAACAACTCATAGCTGCCTCCGAAAAGAGAAAAAAGTGGGAGAGAAGAGGAGAGGAAGAGGGAGGGAGAGGAGGAGAAAGAATAATAGGAGGAGGGATAAAGAGAGAGACTCTCTTTTGCCGGCCGGAGCTCATGGAAGGTTAGAGAGGAAGGGGGGAGGAGAGAGGAGGGAGGGACAAGGGAGATGTGTAGGGAGAGAACGGGGTGGGGGTAGTTTGGGGAGTTTCAATATATTTTTTTTAAATTGGCTGCGTAGGATGTGTCACAACTCGAGCCCAGGGAATCGAGGGTCAATCTGAACCTAATTAGTGACACACGTACTCCCGTGTATATACACTTAGACTCGGTCTGAATGCACACGCACAAGGGAGTTTCACACGTGCCAATACATGTACGCGGAAACTGTAGGTATCAAATCATAACAAAAGAAGACATATAGAAAAAAAAGAATAGATATACAAGGATTACACGAGGTTCAGAGTCTTACTAAAGTGACCCAAGATACAAATTATAGAGATCACTAACAAAACAAAACAAACGAAACAATTAGATCTCAACCAAGGAAGACCTATATGCATGCATTCCATTGTCGCGCTACGGCGGAGTGATTACATCCACTCTTCTAGCTTTGATGGGGCGTCTGGGGTCTCCCCTGAAGTCTGATTGACCGACGAAGGGTCAGTTGAGGGATCTGAGCCTGCAACACCAAGGACAACTCATCAATACAACGATTCAGCAAAGTATAAGCAACAACAAGTTAACACATGTCGTATATAACAAAATAAGTGACAACAGATAATCATAGAGTCCAAACTCGTATACTAGGCAATTGTGCAGTCAGTTAAAACATACTATCAGAATCAATATATACATGATGTGAACATAACTAGGTGGTTACTACATATGCCATATGCTCCCAAAAAGGGATTTTACATACATATTGAGAACACCATTGACCGGGCCAGGGTACGAATGGTTATCGGATTCCTGGGGTCCGGAAGCCCCAAGACATAAACTCATTGCAGCGGTGCCATACATGCTGTGCCAAATTTAACCGCGTCGGGTATCTTAAGGCTGAGGCTGAGTAAAGCCGGACCATGTGGAGTCAATCATATACTAGAACTTGAGTAAACCATCATATCATATCAAACATATATTATACGTTCCAAACATATACATTCAACTCATACGTACAAGGCTCAAGATATCATACTAGACATAGCAAAAATAACGAGTCAGACATAACGGAAACATAGTGAACATGTCAAACAAATCATAGCAAATGGGCATATCGAAACTAGATGTCACAACCCAAGCTTAGGAGATCGGGGGTTAGTAAAAACTCTAACTGGTGACACACGTACTCTCGTATATGTACCCCTAAACCTGGTCTAGGTGCACATATACAAGGGATCTATCACACGTGCAATACATGTACGTGGAAGCTGTATAGAGTATCAGTGCATAAAAGAGCATAGAAAAGGTACCATAAACATATCACTGGGGAAAATGGATATCACAAGAAATACATGAGAGAAAAGTCAACACATACGTATACAAATACATATACAAATACATATGCAAAAATGGGAATGCAAGGCACTCGCTGGAGCGGATCAGTCACACCCACTCCCCGTCCCACTGGTGTCACTATGATCTCCTCCGAAGTCAGGATGATCTTCGAGGGATCGGGAACAAACTCAGATCTGGACATGCCTGAAACACCAAGAACAACAGGTGAGTACAACGACTCAACAAAGTATAAACAACATAAAGGTAACACGTGTTGTATCTAATAGAATCAGTAACAAGAAATCATATAATATGTCAAGTCCGTATACTAGGCAAATCGTGCAATGAGTAAGCATGCCATACAAGTCAATAACAAACATACTATACTAGGTGGCTACTACATATGCCATATGCTCTCAAAAAGGGATCTTACATACATACTGAGAACACCATGGGCCAGATGGGTCTCGGGTTCTTGGGGTCCGGAAGCCTCAAGATATAAACTCACTGCAGCGATGTCATATAAACTACAACAAATTCAACCTCGTTGGGTATCCTGAGGCTGAGGCTTAGTAGTGCCAAACCATATGGAGTCAATCATACAAGAACGTGAGTAGTCATACATGTCTTATCGTATCAAACATATGTCTTACGTGCATACAGTCAAGTCATACATATCATGCTTAAGCTCTTGAAACATATCGAACAATTGAACCAATCAAACAGATTATATCGAACAGGCATACGAATAAAATGCAAATGTACAGAAGAGTAAAGGTCACAATTATCCAAGCCAGATATTAGGTCAGTCATATCAAACAAATCATATCGAAGGACAATACTCATACGGGTGTGCACAGACAGATGAAAGATTAAGGTATCCAAATTACCAGAAAACATGTCAAGACAAATCAACTAGCATCGAACATGGAATCCGCTATTTCCACCCAGGATTAACCATGGACAGAGTCGTGGGGAGTATCCAATCGCTTGCCCTAGAGCAGAACGCGTACCATGTGAATAGGAGGGCAAAATCGTAGTTAATATGTAATGCAAGTCAGATTATTTAGCAGGAATCACGATCCTTTACTAGCTAACCCTAATTCGGTTATCCATCGTTATTAACCGTGCATGATGATGTAGTTTTAAGTTATCCGATATTTAGTTGTTCTTACTTTGGTGTCTCATTGTATCATTCAGAGCATCGGAGTCCCTTAAACCAACACCCATGGGGAGGTGCTTAACAAATGGATAACATTCATGAATGTATCTTAGCCCTCAAGACCATTCATGATATTCATGTGCTCGGTCATTAGTGTAGTCCATCTATCGGTCTCCAAGCAACATAAAGGTCAGGAAATTATAGACATCAAATAACCTACAAGTTTGCAAGTGACTTACCCGACCGATCGGGTAAATGTTCGACCGGTCGGACCCATACAGAACAAGAATCCGACTAATTAGGGTTTAGGACAGACCGGTCGGCCCTGTGACTCCCGGGTACGCACGAGGTCGGTTCATGACTGACTCAAGGCTAGGGTAAAGGGCAAAATTATAAGTCTTAAGGGCATGCTAAGTCTGACATGGTCTTTAACACATAAGGGTGTGAGGTTTTTGCCTAATTTGCGGGCCTTGCCATGTCAAATCCTAAGGAGTAACAATGGCAAGTTTAAGAGGAAGTCTTAGTCCTCCAATTCTATAATCCATTGGGTAGCCTAGCGATTAGGCCACTAAGGGGTTCATGGAAGGCCTTTGGTTAAGCTCGAAAACATTTATACGAAGTACCAACATGACCGAAATGTGCATGATATGTACACAATCCGACCAATTAGGTACAGGTCTGACTGATTGGACCTGTTCCCAGAACCCTAATTCGACCAGTCAGTTATCAGGACTAATCGGTCTGCCTTGATACGCCCAGTCTCTTGTAGAAGCAGTTGCCAACGGTTCCAAGGCCTACAAAACCTTTTATTCCTCTTCATAACCATGAAAAGAGAAATAAGAGGGCTACGAAACATGCATAGACTAAGAGATTTAAAGTAAATCACAATCAACATAAGTTATCAACATGTATTCAACCAATTGTTGTTTATACTTGCCTGAACTAACAACAAATCAAGCTTCACTCGTTGCTAGACTCAAATTGAGGAAACTCGGCGCGAGGAATTGGAGCTTGACGCCAGCCACAAGCTAAGATGGGAAACGAACGAGAGAGAGAGAGACGAAAAAGACATTGAGAACGAAGAAGAAGAGAAGAGGATAAGAACGAGAGAAGAGGCGGTGGGGTTTATATATATATATATATTTTAGCCATTTGCAACGAGGTCCAAAAGTTATACAAATTACAATTCGAGTCAAATGAGTACTTATATAGTTCAAATGACTCCAGATGATTCCGGGTTAGTTACGGAAAGTAACAAGCATGATGAAAGATACACGATGACATCAAGATGATGCCGAAAAGATGAACTCCATAAAGATAAAAAATTACGAAAAAGGGCCTGAAGCTACCTAATCCAGGTAAAACTCAACCCAACTACCTATCCATAACCCGGAGCAAAACAAAAACAAAGACAAAACACAATTAGCAACCAATTCGTCATTAATTAGTCATTACACCAGATTAAGTTGGGTCGGTGTGTTACACTAGACAACCTATATTGAAGAGTGGAGGCTAATGAACGTAAATCAATATGTCAAGCAACTCATTTCTGCTCGAATCAAGAACATTTACTAGCCAATCCTAGTCTAGTCATCCAGTGTTTGTAACTGTGCATGATAATGTAGTTTTAAGTTATCCGATATACAGTTGTCTTTTAAAAGTGTTGCATTGTATTCAGGAAAGTGTATCGAAGTCCCTTAAACCAACACCCATGGGGAGGTGCTTAACAACTGGATAACTTACATGAATGAGTCGCGGCCCTTGAGATTATTCATGCAATTCTCATGTTCCACTAGGCAAGTTAAGGGTTCCTACCGTTCTAATATGAAGGCCCTATAAGGTCCCTTTTTCATACTACCCTTTATTGGAGGCCTTTGGAAAGACTTCCTTACATAATTCATGAGCCACAGGGCCCGGAAATATAGTCAAAAAGGTTCCTTGGTTGGTGTGCAAAGTGGGAGGATCAAAATGAACACAAAGGTTTTCAGTGTACAGACTTAATCTCCTGAAGCAGAACACTCCAGGGCTGATCGGTCTGTTAGGAGGCCCAACGGGTTGAATTTCGGTTCTGAGAGTGCTCGACCGGTCGGCTCTGAAGCACGATCGGTGGGACAGCCTACCTTGTTACAGAACGGTTGTACTGAATTGAACACTCGCATTCACAAAAACAACAAATATTGTGACGATACAAAGGCAAAGGGGGCTATAATTCACACAACACACATGCACAAGCAGAAAAGAGACTAAGAACAATCACCATATACCAACATGTGTTCAATCAAATCATGCTTATACTTGCCTTAATTGAGTTCTAATACGCAAACGGTTGTCCTTGGGCTCAAATTCAACGTCCAAACATGATTCTAATCTATCATGTATGAGAGAAAAAGAGAGAGACAGTGAGCACATGCCATGGCTAACGAGAAGAAGAAGGGGAAGAAGAAAACCAAAAACCCAAGCGTACCTTAAGCCACACGAGAAATAGTGAAAACGAAGTGCACATAATCCCCTTTGCTTGGCGTGATAAAAAAGAAAGAGAACCAAGAAGGAAGAAATGAAGAGAAGAGGAAGGAGAAACCGACGTTAATGAGAAAAGAAGGGAAAAATGAGAGAGTCGGTGGAGGCTTAGGCTTATATAAGGATAAGTATAAAGCATAATTGAAGAAAAGTCCAATGATTTCTACTAATTACAGTTCAAGTCGAATAAGGGTCTAATGGAAACAAACGAAATCTATTGCATACGAGGTAGTTACGGAAATTGACGAGCTCGATGAAAGACACATGTTGACACCAAGATGATGCATGAATGACAACGTCTTACAAAGTCTAAAATTACGAAAAAGGGCTCATGTCTACCTAAGATAGGTGAAATTCAACTCAACTACCTATCCATGACCCGGAACGAAACCGAAACAAGGACAAAACACAATTAACAACTAATTCGTCATTAATTAGTTGCTAAACTTGATTAAGTTGAGTCAGAGTGTTACAGGATGAGTCAAAGTCAATGTACATTTAGAAGCATCCTTAAGATTACTATTATTTGAACTACAATTTTATCTCTCTTGACATATGAGAATTTTTTTAAACAATTCCCAAAATACCCTTCTCTCGCCCACACCTCTCTCCTGCCCCCTTTTCCTCCGACTGGTGACGAGCTCTAGCTGGAAGGATGGGGGCTCTCCCTCCCTCTCTCTTTCTCCCTTTTCCTCTTTCTCTCCCTCTCCCTCTGTTCCTCTTCCTATTCCTCGTCCTCTCCCTCTCCTCTCCCTCCATCTTCCTCTCCCTTTTCCTCTCCTCTCCACCTTATTTGGCCCTACGAAGCCGAACAACACACTAATGTCCTACCTCGCAGGGCCAAACAATACTTGTTTGTTCGCCCTTGTGAAGACGAATATGGTGGAGAGGGGAGGAGAGGAGGGGAGGAAAAGGGAGAGGAAGAGGGAGGAAGAAGGAGAGGGAGGGGAAGGGGAAGAGGAAGAGGAAGGGACCTAGTGAGGAGGAAAGGAGAGGAAAAGGGGGGAGAGGGAAAGGGAGGAGAGGAGAGGATGAAGGAGGGAGAGGAGAGGAAGAGGAAGAGGAGGAGAAGGAAGAGAAATAGGGAGAGGGAGAGGGAGAGGGAGGGCCCCCTTCTAGCCCGCCATAGCTCATCGCCGACCCGAGGGAAAGGGAGGAAGAGAGAGGAGGGAGGGAGAGAGATGTGTGGGGGAGTGAAGGGTGTTTTGGGGATTTTTAAATGTTTTTCCCATGTGTTAAGAGGGATAAAATCGTTGTTCAAGTAGTAGCACTCTATACTTAAATACTAGGACTGTATTTTTATAATAAGTGGTTAAAAATGAAGAACCAAAGGTGTATTATACAAAATAACCATCAAATGAACTCTCCTTTAATGGAAAGTTGAATCTATGGGAGATGGGGGTTGCATTTCTATAGGTGATTAAAAATGAAAAATTAGAAGTAAATATTCAGAAATGACCATCCCAATATCTAGGAAAGTTAAGATCCCATTTATATATCTGCCTCATATCCTTTATCCCTTGCCTCTTTAATAGTCTTTGCAGGAGCTCATGAATTCCTAGGCTTTTATTTTTCTTCTATCTCCACACTGGGGATTTAAACTCATGTACCATGTACATAACTAACTAATCTGGAGCTGAGAGACGAATTACTATATATTTAATGCCAATGAACAAATCCTATATAAATGTTTATCTTGTAATTTCTAAATGTTGGTTCCATATTCACAATCACAAAAAGATGGACTCACGTTGTATTTCTTATGAAATTGAGCCCCATGATCTAATTCCAAAAGGCATGTCCATTCTGTAATTTATAAAGGTGGGCCGCCATGTACAATAACTCTGAAGGCAGGTTCATGTTATCATTCCTAAAGGAAGGTCTCGTGTTCATAATCACGAAATGTTGTCCCACATTGTAATTCTTATATGAATGTACTTCAATGCATCAAATGGCTGGTTCTAATAAGGAATTTTATAACTATGAAATATGGAATTTACGGGATTTAGGAAAATCTTCAAGAAGAATTCCAAGAATGAATGAAATAAGAAATTCAAGAATGACAAAATTCAAAGAATTTCTACAATATAATTTGGAATTTCGAAACATTCACAACACAAATTCCTGAAATTCTCATAAAGAAGCTGGCCCTAAATGTGTTTGTGACATAAACAAGAAATGAGGCCCTGCCAGGAATAGGTGAATAGCACAAGACATGTGCCGGCAACTAATTAAACATGAATCTTAAGGTCATTCTGATCTGGTTGGTTGACTGACAACCTGGCCGAGTCATCTAGGTGGTCAAGTTGAGCTAAATTTGATGTGAATTGAGTACGGGCCAACATGTGATTTCAGCTTGACTAGGCTTGGCCTATATCAGGGTGACCAAAACTTAAATTATTAGTTACAATAGTGGAATAATTAGACCTTACCAAGATTTGGGAAAGCGAAAAAATGTTTCGGGCACTTATTTTAGGCTCAATTTTTTTCTGGGTTTGGGTCTAATGAATTGAACCCAAAATATACAGGTATGTACTTATGAGATTATATTATATATGCATATCAGCTCTATATAATGTAACTGATCCATATAGTTGAGATAAGACTTTGATGATGATGATGAAGATGATGAAGATCGATTATATAAAATGATAGGTGGCCAAGAGAGATGGTGGCATGATCTCACAATTGTGATATTGAGTTGTGAGCTCGAGTGATGTTCCTGCTTTAATGAAAACAGGCTTGTCATAAACATTTTAAACATACTCATGCAAAGCTTTCAGAACTGCTTGAGAGATCCTAGCGTGAGACCCTTCTTTAAGACCTGACTTTTCTGAAATCATAGAGCTCCTGCTACTCATTGAGAAGGATGTATGGCATCAGAGGCAGAAGAATTACATCCCTCAAACCCAACATTTTGGTTTTTGATAAATTTCCCAACAGTTTGGTTCTGAAGATGAGGAAAATTTATGAGGGCAGACTGCCATAGATTCCTTCCAGCCCTCAAACGAATCCATCGGTGCTATTCCCGTTCCACTAAGTTTGGTTCTGTATCTATGCTTTCACCACCGTGCTATTCCTATTCCACGTATTATTTTATGTGGAAATTTTTTTTATTTGGTTTTGCCTTTTCCATTAAAAAAAACTGTTGTAAAATTTTGTAGAATTACTGAATCCAAACAGTACCAAATAATAGACCACATTTTTACTGAGTTAATTATTCAGTTTGTGGCTTTACTACTGGGCAACAAGTGTTTATTATTATTTTTCCTGGATGGGTGTAGAAACATGGTGTTTAGAACTTGGCTCTCCCAATTTCCAAGGTGGGCCCATGTATTAGCACGTGGGTGTAACTGCATCTGCGAGATTTGAGAAACTCTTTAGATAAGACCTTCCAATTTTATTTTGTTAGTTGACTCTTTCACTTGACCACTGCCCGCACCACCCATATGAAAATTCTCAGTCTGCCTTTGCTCAATTTGCTGGTGTAGAGATCTATTAGTAGTCAGCACAATTTCTTGGTCATTGCTGCACTATCATTTGACTCTATTACTTTTCATTGATCACCCAGGATATAATAAGCAAATATTATCATATGGGTAACTGCCTATAAATTTTGTAGTCATTAGATATAAATAACATCACACTCAAGACAGAAACAGATTATGAGGAAGAAGACAGTATCAGTTCCTCGTATTTCGTTAAAAAATTTTGAATATACATTAATCTCTATTTACCGAGAGTAAGAGTTATGTTGGATGGAATCTACTGACTGATCCTAGCTGTCCTAGATTCTTGTTACAACAACTGAAAGAACAGAAAATGCAGTCATCAGCTTTAGAAGCCTATGTGGAATGTCATTGTAGTTATTACTGTCATGAACTGCAACTGTCACGACTCACTTTAACTTGTTGGATATCATGGGTGGTGGCCCACATGACTACCACTCACTTTGATATGTTCAAAGTATATGTCTTCCACTAAAGCCACATCCCTGGAAACTCTCCAGTCGTGCGATCATGGAAGGCTTTCCGTTGATGGGGAGGAAAGCATTAGCGGAGTCTATAAAAGGCATTGGGAACTCTCTCATCTTCACATATACTATTACTGCTTGGCATTCCCATCGATCAGCAGGCATTACGAGAAGACTGAGAGAGTTAAAGTTACGGATCTCCTCTTCGTTTCGCGATGGATTCAGGTATGCCCAATATTGGTTGTTTTTCATAATGCAAATCGATCCGTCAAAATGCAAATCCAATCCGTTAAAGTTTTTCCTAAGGGCCATTTATGCTTACAATTGGTATCAGAGCCATGGATTTCCATTAATAGGGTTTGGATCTGCATCAAGGGGTTTACAGTTTAAAAAAAAAAAAAAAAAAAAATTCTGCCGGTGACAGAACTTTCAGGCAGGGCAAACTGCAGAGGAGGACTTGGCGCGGTGCGGCGCGAGGCGGCGGCTGCGAGCGGCACAGCCGCGCCGCGCCCAGTTCTGCAGAAACAGGGCAGCGCCGCTCTTCTTGCAGAAACAAGACAAATAAAAAAAAAAAATTTTGGAAACGCTGGGCGCTGCCCTACAGCAGCGCAGCAGGGCGCTGCGCTGCAGCACCGCAGCAGCCCCAGCAGGGCGCTGCTGCTGTTCCAGCGGCAGCGCCCAGGATTACATAAAAAAAAAAAAAAATCTCTGTTTGCCGCCGGGAACCAGCCGGCGACATTCACGGCCGGCGCCGTGGGAGCGCCGGCAGTCCGCGGGGCCGGGGCTGTCGGCGTCGGAGGTGGAAGGACCGGGTAAAAGGGCAATCGGTTTTAACCGATTGCCCCTGTTTTCGGGAAGAAGGAGAAGTGGCTCGGGTCGGGTCTCAGGTCGTTTGGACCTGACCCGACCCGACCCGGTCAGTTTTATTTAAGGAAATGGAACTGGGTTAACGGATCGGGTCTTTTGGACCTGACCCGACCCGACCCGGTTAGGTTTATTAAAGAATAAAAAAGACTGGGTTAACGGGTTTGACCCGGCTTGACCCGAACTGACCCGATCCGACCCGAACCAACCCGGGTCATTTATATAACGTCAGGTCAGTCTGACCTGACCCGATCCGACCCGGATTGACCTGGTTCATTTATATAACGTCAGGTCAGTCTGACCCGATCCGACCCGAACGGACCCGGTTCATTTCTATAACGTCAGGTCAGTTTGACCTGACCCGATCCGACCCATCTGACCCGGTTCAACTGGAATTAAAGTAATTGGGCCTCGGATTCGGGTTTTGACTGACCCGGGTCGACTGACCTGGCCCAGACCAACAGTACAGAATATATAAATGGCAGGTCAGGTCCGACCTGGCCCGACCTGTCAAGCCCGACTGGACTAAACAGGTTATTTTATGACCTGGGTCTGACCCGACCCATTGGCCTGGCCTGGTTTGAATAAATTATTATATTTATGTGTTTTTTGAATAATTGGGTCATTATAAAATTGATCCGTTCCGATCAGAACCGTCCATTTGATATATTTAAATGCTGTAATCATTCTGATGGGACTGGATCATTTAAATGTGATCAGATCAAGGCCAGATCAAGGAAAATGAACGATCAAAATCTTATTTTGATCATTACGGACACATATGATATTGGATTTTCGATCCGTTTCTTTTGTTGTGTTCCTTATGATGAGATCTACCATATTAGTGAATTAATTCCCGATCCAATGGTTCAATGATAATATCATAAGGTTTTATGCATGTTTAACTCATTTAAATTCATGATTTCCGCTCATTGTTTACATGATTAATGTTGTTTGAGTTATAATTTGTTACATGCATGAATGTTTGATAAATAAATTAGTGTCATATGTTTCAATTATGAGTTAACTAGGCAGTCACCAAAGTGGCCCAGTTATGATGAAACTCATGTTTCAATTATTGAATTAGAGATACCATAAATAACACTAAAATTGCAACTTCACTTAAAAGATAGATAATTGACCCAAAGGAGTTTATCTTTCGATTATTTGGAGATTGGGATAAAACACATTAAAGATGTTTTGTGAATTCGTGTTGATCAATGCCCAAAGGTGGGATCTCACTTATTCACTTAATAAATTGTGGTTTTATCAAATAAACGAGAATAATAAATTTAACGTGTTACATTTGACCCAAAGGTTACTTGTAATGATGTAAAACTATTATTTCTGTTGTAAGTGTCCCTTTTAAATTCAAAACATTATAGAATTGTGAGAATAATAGTTTATCTCTTCTTTTTACAGTATCTTCTTCCAGATCCTTGTCTCTTCCCTCATGCTTAGGAACTATTCCTTCTTTAGACGGATCAAACTACCCTGACTGGTTAGACATGCTGTCATTAACCATAACTTTTCTAGACTTAGAGATGGCTTTAGATGAACCCATGCCTCCTGCGCCTACAGAACAGAGCTCTGAATATGAAAGGGCAAAATATGATCAGTGGCACAAATGTGATAAAAAATGCCAAAAGATTATTATGACTTCAGTCTCTAAGAGTATTAGGGGATCGCTTGATCAAGGAAAACATGCCAAGGAACTCTTAGATGAAATTAAGTCACAATTTGAAGTGACAGACAAAGCATTAGGTGCCACCTTAATGAATAAATTGACTAATATGCAGTACGATGGGATAAAAGGAGTTAGGGAACATATCCTACTCATGTCCAACCTAGCATCAAAATTAAAGGATATTGACATGAGTATTTCCGATGGATATTTGATCCAATTCATTCTGGACTCCCTTCCCTCTGCATTTGGCCCATTTAAAGTAACATACAATCAGAGCTCTAGTCGGTGGACCATTACTGAGTTGATTGCACGATGTGATCAAGAAGAGAGGAGGCTTAAAGCCGAAGGGCAACTTCAGGTGAACTTTGTCTGCCATGCTAAGGGCAAGAAAGGTCCTAGAAAATTCAAAACTAATGCCAACATGCCCAAGGTAGATCCGAAAAGTAAGAAACCGGTGAAGAGTAAGGGAAAGAAGGGATCCGAAAAATGTCACTTTTGTGGCAAGAAAGGACATTTCAAGAAGGACTGCCTCAAAAGGAAGAATTGGTTTGAGAAAAGAGGTAAGCAAAGAAAATTATCTCTTGTATGTGAAACCAATATTATTGATGTCCCATCCAATACATGGTGGGTCGACTCTGGTGCAACCGTTCACATTTCTGGTTGTATGTAGGGATTCCTTTCAACCCGGAGGCCAAGTGATGGAGAAAGAGCCATCGTTATGGGAAACCGGAAGGAGTCAAGAGTCGAGGCAGTAGGCACGTATAGGCTGGTGCTAGATACAGGATTTGTTCTGGATCTGCCGAACACCTTTTATGTTCCGGATATTTCCCGAAATCTGGTTTCTATTTCAAAGTTGGATGTACAGGGATTTGTGTTTAACTTTAATCAAGGATCTTTGAAACTTTTCCACAATAATATAATGATTGGTAGTGGTTTATTATGTGATGGCTTGTATAAGTTAAGGTTAGATGCTTTATACACACAATCACTAACTGCACACCATGTTACTTGTGGGATGAATGTTGGCATGAAGAGAGGACTAATAAAAGAGAACTCCCCTAAGTTGTGGCATAAACGGTTAGGACACATCTCGAAAGAAAGGATATTGAGATTGGTGAAAGACGGGTTATTACCAACCCTTGATTTCACTAATTTCGGTGTCTGTGTTGACTGTATTAAAGGAAAACAGACACAAACAGTCAAGAAAACTGCCACACGAAGTTCTGAACTCCTGCAGTTAATTCATACGGATGTTTGTGGAAAAATTGATATACCTTGTTTCACAGGAGAACAATATTTCATCACATTTATAGATGATTACTCACGTTTTGGTTTTGTCTATCTTATTAAAGAAAAGTCTGATTCTTTGACTATGTTCAAAATATTCAAAGCAGAAGTGGAAAAACAATTAGATAGAAAGATCAAAATCGTGAGATCAGATCGAGGTGGTGAATATTATGGTAAGTACACTGAAACAGGTCGTAATCCAGGCCCGTTTGCTAGATTCCTAGAATCCGAAGGTATTGTTGCCCAATATACAATGCCTGGAACACCTCAGCAGAATGGAATGGCTGAAAGAAGGAATAGGACTCTTTTAGATATGGTTAGGAGTATGGTTAGCAATACATCGTTACCTGCATTTATGTGGGGTGACGCACTAAAGATGGCCATGTATATTTTAAACAGAGTTCCTACTAAAGCAGTTCCTAAAACTCCTTTTGAGTTATGGACTGGGAGGAAACCCAGCTTAAACCATTTTCGAGTTTGGGGATGCCCATCTGAAGTGCGGGTTTATAACCCACAAGAAAAGAAGTTAGACCCTAGAACAGTAAGCGGATATTTTATTGGATATCCAGAGAGGTCTAAAAGGTATCGATTTTACTGTCCTAATCATTCAATAAGAATAGTTGAGTCCAATAATGCTAAGTTTTTGGAGAATCATGAAAACAGTGGGAGTTCTGAGGCTAGAAATATTGAATATAAGGAGATTAGGAATGAGCCTCAATCCTCTTCTCAAGGTGGATTAATGATTCCACTTGATATAAGGGTTTTCCCAGAACGATCTGTTATTCCGATTCCTCAAGATACACAACCAACTTTTGAAATACAGTCACCTGTTATTGAAGAACATCCAGAGGAATTGAGAAGGTCAACTCGTACGAGAAGACCAGCTATTTCAGATGATTATGTTGTGTATCTCGAAGAATCAGATATTGGAATTAAAGAAGATCCAAAGACTTTTAGAGAGGCAGTAGAAAGTAAAGATTCTGATAAGTGGTTAGACGCTATGAATGAAGAGTTAGAATCCATGTTTATAAACAAAGTTTGGGATCTCGTTGAACTACCTGAAAGGTCCAAAACAGTTGGTTGTAAATGGGTCTTTAAGACCAAAAGGGACTCTAAAGGGAAAGTTGAACGATTTAAGGCCCGACTTGTAGCTAAAGGATTCACTCAGAAAGAAGGTATCGATTATCATGAAACCTACTCTCCGGTGTCTAAGAAAGATTCATTTAGAATTGTTATGGCACTTGTAGCTCATTATGACCTAGAGCTATATCAGATGGATGTAAAAACTGCTTTCTTAAATGGGAATCTAGATGAAGAAGTGTATATGGAACAACCGGAAGGGTTTGTTCAACAAGGTAATGAAAGGAAACTGGTTTGTAAATTAAAGAAATCGATATACGGACTAAAACAAGCTTCCAGACAATGGTACTTAAAATTTAATCATGTTATTACATCTTTCGGTTTTACCGAAAATCCAGTAGACCATTGTATATATCTCAAGGTCAGTGGGAGCAAATTTCTTATTTTAGTCTTGTATGTAGATGATATTTTACTAGCCAGTAATGACCTAAGTATGATTCGAGAAACTAAAATATATCTTGAGAATAATTTTGATATGAAAGATATGGGTGAAGCAACCTTTGTATTAGGAATCGAGATATTTAGAGATCGATCTCGAGGATTACTTGGGTTGTGTCAAGAAGCCTATGTCAAAACTATTCTCAAACGTTTCCGAATGGAAAGTAGCAGACCACAAAATGCACCCATTACTAAGGGAGACAAGTTTAGTAAGGATCAATGCCCCATGACTGACTTAGAAAAGTTAGAAATGAATAAATATCCCTATGCAGAAGTAGTAGGATGTCTAATGTACCTACAGACTTGCACGAGGCCAGACATTAGCTTTGCAGTCGGAATGCTCAGTAGATATCAAAGTAATCCCGGTTTGCCTCATTGGGTAGCTGTCAAGAAAGTGATGCGTTACCTCAATGGAACAAGAAGATATATGCTCACATATCAAAGATCCAATCAACTGGAGGTCATTGGATATTCAGATTCAGACTTTGCTGGATGTCTCGATACAAGAAGGTCAACATCAGGTTACATTTTTCTGTTGGCCGGCGGGGCAGTATCGTGGAGGAGTGCAAAGCAGACGCTAATCACTCCATCTACATTTGATGCAGAGTATGTGGCATGTTTTGAAGCCACAGGTCACGCATTATGGATGCGTAACTACATCATGGGACTTGAAATTATGGGCAGTATGTCTGAACCGATAAAGATTTACTGCGACAACGACGCTGCTAGGCGTTTCGCTCAAAATGACAAGTGTTCCAGTAAATCAAAGTATCTGGAAGTAAAGTATCTTGTACTCAAAGAGAAAGTGCGAGATCGTTTAGTGTCAGTTGTTGGAGCTCCATCGAAGCTCATGATTGCTGATCCATTGACAAAGGCATTGGCGCCAAAGGATTTTAAAGACCATGTAATAAATATGGGCTTGAATGAAATGCCTTGTAAAGGTCAATGATGTATGACACTTAATGTATTGATCAAATAAAGAAACGATTTTGCAATTCTTGCTTTGTTGTGGGCTCACATGTGGTAATTGTAAAATAAAGTAGGAATATAAAAGCATTATGACATTACAGTTCCCATTAAAGTAAGTCATATTAAAGATACTTATTAAGTGCTGGATTAGGTGAGAATATTAATGTTGTGATTGTGGAAGGAAGCATATCACTTAAGATGTGTAACCGCTACAGTTCGCATTAATAGACTAACCTTATTACAGATTAAAGGATCTTAACATTAAAGTTAAATGAAAAACCGGTATTTTCAAATGATGCGCATCAGTTAGAGTTATTTCTTTCAAAGTTTTTTCTTATATTTGTAACAGTTTTATAAAATAAACAGGAATTAATGGTGGTCATATGGACCAAGTGGGAGATTGTTGGATATCATGGGTGGTGGCCCACATGACCACCACTCACTTTGATATGTTCAAAGTATATGTCTTCCACTAAAGCCACGTCCCTGGAAACTCTCCAGTCGTGCGATCATGGAAGGCTTTCCGTTGATGGGGAGGAAAGCATTAGCGGAGTCTATAAAAGGCATTGGGAACTCTCTCATCTTCACATATACTATTACTGCTTGGCATTCCCATCGATCAGCAGGCATTACGAGAAGACTGAGAGAGTTAAAGTTACGGATCTCCTCTTCGTTTCGCGATGGATTCAGGTATGCCCAATATTGGTTGTTTTTCATAATGCAAATCGATCCGTCAAAATGCAAATCCAATCCGTTAAAGTTTTTCCTAAGGGCCATTTATGCTTACATAACTGTCCCAACTCAGTTATCTGTAATTGTGTCTGTCAACAGATACAACTTTCCAGCTCTTCTTTTTCCACCCTGTTTCATTAAATATGAGCTGATTTCTACATTGCTGTCTTTTTTCCCTAGGGGTTTTATGTAAGAAAATCTTGGGAGACAGGGAATATGTAAAAAATCTAGTGGGCTCTATGAAATTTTAGACTTTTTGCAAGGTTCAGTGGGGGATTCAGCCCCTAAATACTCAGACTTGGGTCTGCCACTGGAGAGAACTCCTCCAGTGCAATGTGATCTGCTACATTTGAATTCCCGGTAAACTGAGCCCCTACCAAGTAATTATTCAAGAGGTGTGTGTGAAGGATATAAGGTCTCACACTGAGGGGCAGACCCAAAAAATTCCCCTTGGGTGCTCAATGTAAAAAAAAAATCTAGGGGAAATTAAAAAAAAAAAACCACTACATTTCCAATTTCCTAGAGTTTTTTGGACTTTTTTTTCTGTTTGAGTGGGCACTTCAGCCCCCAATTACCTCTACTTGGGTGCCACTGCTTACACTCGTGTACCTATACAACTATGTCCCCAATCAACTAAGCAACAATGGAGGATGAAAGAAGGGTGGCTTTAATTTCCTATCAATCATTGGCCAAACTAAAGCTTAGTGGCCATAGCATTGAGGATGGACCAAGGGAATGGAGGGAGGATTGGAAAAGCATTTGCAGGTTGTATTAAAGGGGCATGGGGTTGTTTTAAATTGGCGTTTGTACCTTCAAATGACAGACTTCTATTGGACCGGAAAAATGAAAATGAAAGCACAATTTAGAAAACTAAAGAATATCATCAATATTCAATTTATAGGACCTCCTTTACGGCCCCCCCCCCCAAAAAAAAAAAAAAAACTGGTTGGACCCCAAAAGGTCGGTCATGATTCCACTCCTACGACTGCCAGTGCCAGGTACTCCTAATAATTACACTAGTGTATGTGATTAATTGGGATGGACACGTCCATAGATAGGCTGATGAGGATATGGACTGAACCAATTGACAATAAATCTTTTTTTTTAATGTTAGTTAAAGATAGACCTTAAGAAGTGCAATCTAATGACAAAAAAGGAATTCATACAGCTTACCAAACATAGGTGAGATAAGATTACAGTAATGGTGATGATGTTGACGATGCCCAACTCAAATTTTCAGAGGTCAAGTCCAAGGTAACTGGGGCTGCTAAGATCGGTATCTTTAAAATCTTCTTCAGCTTAATTTTTTCTATGAACGAAGTCTATTCTATGTGAGGGCTAGTTATGATCAATTTAATTTAATCATACTTACATCTTTCCTTGAATTGGAATCAAGCCCAATTTGGCATTTAGCAGCAGCGCAGAAGTGTACGTGCCAATGGGGTCAACTATCAGATGAGCCTGGACTTCTTGGTAGGGCTGTCAAAGGGCTAAGCTGGGCTAAGCCCGGGATAGTCCTTACCCTACCCTTAATGTATATAGGGTTGGGCCAACCATCCAGAGCTTTTGGAGGGCCTGTACTATTTACGTCCTTACCCAACTACACTCAAAGGTCAAGGCCGAGCAAGGAAGGGCTCAGGGCTCAGGGCTCAGGGCCTTAAAATATGAAAATCATTTTTTTCACATTATTATTAAGCTTGAAAGGTTAACAAGTGTTATCTTGTCTAACTTTTATTACAAAGCGACCACTAAAAAATGTTTGGAGAATAAAAGTTGTCTTTAAAAACCTTTTTGTATTGAATATAGTCATACATACTTTTTCACGTACCAAATCATTCTAGCAAAAGCCTTATTTTATAAAATTTTAAATCATTTACATTTAGCTACCTCTGATTTATTTATTTATTCGAATAGAATGATGGTTAGGAGTGACACCCTCAACTTGGAGGTCTAGGGGTCGAGCCTTGGTCATGATTGTGAAACTAAAGTGCTTACGTCACTCAACCATGTGTTGGCAAATTGGCATTATTCTTCAATTTAACACTAATTTGACAATATTGCATTATGGATTTCAGTCACAAAAACAAATACACTTAAAAAAATCACTATTAGTTTAGACGTTAAAAAAAACTGGGAGTTATAATTATTTAATTAAAAGGATATTAGGAGCACTACATGTCCTTGAAGTTCCATGCCCATATCAAACTATTTTTATGAATTGGTCTATTTCTCAAGTAACTTTAGAGATGAATAAGTATATCCTTATTAACAAGAGTAAACCCCTTTGGCACTAGCACTAATATATAAGAATAATATAAAAACCTAAATAAGAAGCAATCAAACTAGGGAAGAAAAGGGGATTGGAAGCAATCATTCAACACTTATTGCTCAAGCCTTAAGTATAATACATAACTTAAATAGACAAATAAAGATGAAATGGACCAAGTATGTGTGTATATGGATTTTTAGGGGATTATCTCCTTTTGCACTTGAAAGAATATATAAAAAAATATAAAAAATTTAAATAAGAAGCAATCAAACTAGAAAAGGTGATTGGACGCAATCATCTAAATTGCTTGTGCCTTAAGTATAACAAATAACTTAAATAATTAAATAAATATGAAACGAGTCAAGTATGTTTGTATGAATTTTTAGGGTATTATGTATTGGGCATGGGGTTATAAAAATTCCTTCACACCTCCATCTTATTATTGCTAAGTGACTATTCTAAGGGCATTTTAGCTTATATATATATATATATCAATGCATATAGCTATATATTATTTAAAACAAAGAGAAGTAGGAGGGTTGGGCTAGGGCTGGGTTTGGCTAATGTTATCTAAGCCCGGCCCTCAAATTTCAAGGATTGCAAAAATTTGTCCAAGCCTGGCTGTAGGGCTTTTTCTTAAAAACAAAAGCCCTCATTTTAAGAGCTTTTTAAAGGTCGGTGCGGGGCAGGCTCCCTTGTAAGAGGGCCAAATTGACCTGCCAGGTTCTTGGCAGTCCATGCCTAGCACTAAAGAGTCCTGATCCAAAAGCTCTTCCAATTGTCCTTATCAGCTTTATTATTAAAAAAAACAAAAAGGCCATTCAGTCATAAAGGTTAAATTAAATGATTAGTGGCATAATTTTTTGGTTTGACCTTTGGTCAATTTTAGTCGAAAAGCATGGATTTCAATCGAAATTGGTTGAAATGGCTGAAATGCTTTTAGGAATATTTCTAACCTTCAATTTTAAAGATTGTTAACATTTTTATGGTTATGAAAACTGGGTTTAGAATTTATTATTATTATTACTATTAGAATGTGCTTAAGTTTTTTACTTATCTGTTAAATGGTGTTTTATCTGTTTTTCCCACGAGAACTACGTGTCCTTATCTCTTACTCAAACCCCCACCCCACTCGTTTTTCGTTTTAGTTTTGTTTTTCCATTTTCAGTTTCTGTCTGAATCACATGATCTTGGCCTTGAGAGAAAGATAATTGAATACCCTATTAAACAGGCAGATCTCGTCCCAAACTCTTTCACTTTGGTTTCTTCTTGCTTTTTTTTTCTGATTCAAATTTTTGATGGAATGTATGGCATTTTGTATGCATTTAAAATTGCAAAACACAATGATGTGAGCCAAGCAATGGGAGTTTTGCAAACAAGGTGTTTCTTGCTTCTGTTCTTTTCATGTCTGTGGTGATGATGGTGGTATCTTCTGGAATGCTTTGATTTTTGGGGTTTGGGGAAAGGGTGTGATGCTAATCTTCAGGGATTGGTTGATTTTTTGGGTTTGGGGAAAGGATTTTGAGATGTTGGACTGATTTTTTTTTATTTTTTTAGTGTTGGGGATGTGTTTTGGGTTGGGGAAAGGGGTGGTCGGCATGCACATTGATTTTTCTCGCATGTAACTGATTGATTTTTTTTTCTAGTGTTGGGGATGGGTTTTGAGATTGTAAAACACATCATTGTGCTCACATGATTGTGTTTTACAATCTCAAAACCCATCCCCAACACTAGAAAAAAAAAAAATCAATCAGTTACATGCCAGAAAAAACGATGTATATGCTGGCCACCCCTTTCTCCAACCCAAAACACATCCCCAACACTAAAAAAATAAAAAAAAAAATCAGCCCAAGATCTCAAAATCCTTTCCCCAAACCCAAAAAATCAACCAATCCCAGAAGATCCCAGAAGATTAGCATCACACCCTTTCCCCAAACCCCAAAAATCAAAGCATTCCAGAAGATACCACCATCAGCACCACAGACATGAAAAGAACAGAAGCAAGAAACACCTTGTTTGCGAAACTCCCATTGCTTGGCTCACATCATTGTGTTTTGCAATTTTAAATGCATACAAAATGCCATACATTCCATCAAAAATTTGAATCAGAAAGAAGAAGGAAGAAAAAAAAGAGGAGCAAGAAGAAACCATAAGTGAAAGGGTTTGGGATGAGATCTGCAATGGCAAATTTGAGAGTTGATAGTTGCCTCAGTTGGAACAAGGCTTCGGTGATGATGTGTTAAATGATGATTGAGGGCAGCCCAGTGCAGGAGTTGAAAATGGTATGGGCTATTTTTTTTAGACCAGGATGAAGTATTAAATTAGAGAACTAAAATAAAAATGAAATAGTTAAAGGTCCCAGGAGGACCAATATCCTAAAGCCCAAATGGGCTGAAACTACCCAGGGGTCAGCAGCAAAACCCCATCAATGACGTCAAAAGTTTAGTAAACAAAAACCATAAGCACACAAGAACCTCCGGTTTCAGGACCAAACACAACACTCCTGCCAAACCAACCAATGGTATGTACCATTCATTTACTAGTTGGTTGATAGTCTGTATATAGGTTACATTTTCTTTTGGATGCATTTTTGGCCTTCCCATCTCCTAGTTATTCATTTCTCCCTTGCATTTATTCTATTTCCATGAAAGGAAATGTTATTTGACACTCATTTTTTAAATTTAAACTATCGTTTTCATTTTGAACTACTTATCTATGTATTCAAATCTCAAATCCTGTGTGTTTTAATGCAAAAAAACAGGCCCGAAGAAATTACCAGACAGCTATAGTCAATAAATAGATAAGTTTTCCATGTCTAAATTATCGGCAACTTAAAATAATAGCAGAATGCTTGGTTTATAGGTTTTTATAATGATATATATATATATATATATATATATCTATTCTCTGTTTATTGTAAGTATATGCTAGTTAACAATATGGATCTTAAATATGTTTTAACACTACAAGATTTCGCTTTTTTTTTTATCTTGGTTTTCTCATGAATGATCGTATGGTATTTCATGGGCCCTGTTTTGTGTAACGAAATTATATTGTTCTCCTCTTCATTGCCAAAAATCAGTTTCTTTGTCCTTCTTTTCAGTGTGGAAATGTGTTACACCTCACAAAAATAAAGAGTGGGGTTGCACAGCAGTGATTTTTCTTTCTATTGCAGACCCTCGGTACACAAATGTAGCCAAACTTGGGATAATAGATATGAGAATCCCACTGTTAATCACAGATAAGCATGGCAAAGTGGGTAAATTTTATCAATTATTGTTACTAAAGGGGCAAATCTCTAATTCTTCAATAACTGAAATTGCAGATTTTCCAAAATGCCATTTTTTAATCTATGACTTTGATAGCAAAACACTATTAACTTATATTGTTGATAAGACTGCCAAGAAAGATATAGAAAGATGCAATGCCCATTTGCAGCCCAATGGTTTCTAGCATGTGTGTTTTTCAATCTTACCAAATTACAAAATACAAATAACAACAATATACACAAATTGCATCTTTCCACAAACTGCACGAACAAAACTCTTCATGTCAGCTGTTTGTCTCTGCGTCGCTACAAGGATTCAATTGTAGTGCAAGCTTTTGGAACTCTAAATACTGAAGGATAATAAGCTAGGCAACTTGACTGCTTCAACACATCAAAGAACTATATTAAAGGTCAACAGTTGGGGAAGTTTGTCTTTTAATCATGTGACATCAGATAGAATGTGTATACATTAGTTCCAAAAGAAACATGATCGTTGGATCAGGTGGTAGTAATGTAGTATCAAATGGTCATGTTTCTGCATCTGTCAAGGCCAAGATCAGGTGATTCAGACAGAAATTGAAAATGGTGAAAAAAAAAAAAAGGAGTGGGGGCCCGCCCGCGGGGGGGGGGGGGGGGGGGGGGGGGGGGGGCGGTGGGTCGGGAGTGGGGACTGCAGGGTCTTGGAAGGGTCAGGAGCTGAAAATGCCCTCCCCCCTCCCACCCACCCCTCCCCCCCCAACCCACCCACACCACCCCGCTCCCACCACACCCCGCACCCACCACACGCACTTACGCACACAAACAAAACATCTTTATGTAGCAACTTGTACTTGAGAGAGGTAACATCATATCCAGATTCCAGACTGCCTTGAGTGCCTTTACCTGGATGCTGACAGTTTCTACTTTCTATTTAATAGTCATCTTTCTCAACAGATTAGTGATGCTGATGGTCATCTTGAATGAACATTCTTCAGTCCAGCTTCTGTAAGAGCCAGCAATGCCATTCTTTGCTGGATGCAAGATGCAGGTTTGAGAACATAAGCTTATCTAACCTTTGATATGGCTTCAAACATTTAGTTGATATAACGGTTGCTGTTGCTTCTCAGGTGGGTTGACCAAATGGGTAATGTGCACGGTTAAACTGACTGAATGCATGTGCAGAGGCACTATTTTTTGGTTCTCATTTGGTGATCATTAACTCTTCAGCATTTTTTTTTCTTGTCCTCTTTTCTCTTGTTTTTCTTTTGAATGGTTTTCGTTTGTAACTTCTTAACATCATTCTCTTATGCTGATTTACTTATTAATAAAGTGTTATGTTACCATTTAAAAAAAAGATTACATGTTTTCATTCATTTGTTGAAAAATACCTCCTCTTTCATAATTTAAACAGGATATGGTTATAGATGCTGGAATTTATGATGGATCATTAGGTATCATTATTGTAGTGTTGGCATTGAAGGCTTTGAAAATCAGTGGGAGATTAGAGAAACTTAAGCGGCCAGTAGAGGTCAGAGAACTTGATCTTGGTGCTATTATATTATATAAGTAGCTGAATGGCTAGTTCAACTGATTTTGGATTCACCAGCTGTTATGTTTATGTAACTGAACTGTCTGCTGCTGTTTCTAGATTTTCTTAGTTGGGGTTTATAAGGGTTTATTAATTCCTCCATCTGAAGGTCCTGAGCCTAAGGGTTGGATAAACTGGTAGTCAGCAACAAAAACTTTCCAAACCAGTACCATAGAGCTTTATTTTAAAGAGCATAGAGAGGTAGAATCCACAAAGCTGACCCTAGATAATGAGATTTCTATGATAATTATGATAATGATGATTTAGAAGGGATGAATTATTGGGTTGTGGGCTTTATCAGGAGTGGGCTATGGGTATTGATAATTTGGTACCGAGAAGAGTAGAATGGATTGTGTATAATTGGTCATTCAAATTCTCGGGTTTTAGGATTATTGAACTTAAGGATTAGAATATAACACTCATTTAGAGAGAGAGAGAGAGAGAGAGAGAGAGAGAGAGAGAGAGAGAGAGAGAGATGTTTTGACACCATGTTATCAAAGATGATGCATACAAACATGAAGAGTTTCTTCTTAATGACATGCCTGGTATTAAAATCCTCATTTAGGGCTTAAGAGAGAGATGCTTTGTTTCCATGTTATCAGCAACAAAGTAGTTTGTCTAATGGACAATGCATATTAAAATGAAGGGCTTGTTATTAGTAACATGATTAGAATAATAACTCTTATTCAGGGCGTAAGGTAAAGGATATAGAAGTAAAACCATGATTATCGTAACGTGCATTAAATATGATGTTTTAATGCAATTGGATTTACTTGATTGATTTGTAACAACTGAAATTATTGGGGGAAAAAAAAATAAAGCTGGATATAGACGACATTTTTAGAAATGTTTGGTCTCAGAGGCTAGATTAGATCTGATGGTTATGGCTGAATTGCTACTCTCTGTGCATTCATGTGAATCTCATGCTTGCTTATGGAGTGATAAAGCTAATCAGCCAAATAAACTTCAAAAACAAAGTTTGAGGAGATAGCAAAAAGTAACATAAAAAATGGGGTATCATGTGATATTTCATACATCATTTTTCATCACCTATATATAAGTTGAATGTTCAGACCTCTACAAAGATGCTTCAATCATAGAACTTGAGCTGGTAGGGATTGCCTGGTTAGTTTGTGTGCTGTATGTTCTTGCTTTTTTGCTAACTTGACACTGCCTTACCTATGTTGCTTTGCTTTCAAATTGCAGGTGATTGCATTTAGTGATGACTGATGAGGAGGGTGTCAGGTTTCAAACCACCTTTTGAAGAAGTGGTGCTATCGCTGGAACTCTGCCGCTGTCAGCATTGCAGTTATCTGACTTTTGTCCATCTATATTGCGACCTTTATCTTTACGTGACACCATTTATCAGTATATTTGAAGTGTGAACTTTATCCAGTGGTGTAACAGTGCATGATGTTCTTAAGGATAATTCTTTAGAGGTTACAGAGGAGAGCTGTTTGTTCAACTCGAGTATGATTCACAGTCAGTCTGCGGCTATATTGAGGTGATGTCTGTCTGTGGTGGCCAATGGGTATTTCTTTTGGTTTTAGTTAGAGGTGTTTGCTATTGTTGCATGTTACTCTTTACAATCCCAAATCTATGTGATCTCATATGCTGATGTTCTTTGTGTGCTTCATCCAATCTATGTGTTATGTGGGCCCCACAACCTTTTTTTTATCACCAGGCCCAAAATTCAGGTTGGTTTTCTCATTGATGGGCTGCTACAAAGCATGGATACTTCTAAGAAAGTGATGTATCCGTGTCGGACACTGACACTCCTCAGACACTCTCGGATACGTTCCCGATACTATTTAGCCGTGTCCATAATTAAGAACTAAAAATCTTAATTTCAGACACTTGTTCGATATTCTTTTTGCAACGTGTCCCACAATTCCTAGCCCGTGTCTATGACTAAAAAATAAATATGTGGCTGATATCTTTTGGACACTTTGTTAACATGTGGTTATTAAAACTTGTAAACTTGATATATGACAATTTTGTACCATGGAAACATGAATGATTGTAAATATTAATCATATCACAGGCAAAAGACAAATAAATATTTCACTAAAGAATAGGCCTCAAGATTGGTTTCTTTTTTGCTTTTTATTTTTATTTTTTTTAGGGAGGGGAAAGAGATGATCTGCCCTTTTCTTTATATGAGTTTTATGGAACTATGGATATTTCATGTTTAATGATTATGAATTATGTTTTAGTGTTGTATTGATATTTGATAATTTGATATGTTTGTTAGTTAGTACTTGAATTTTTATTTTTTGATTGCTAAATTGATTAAAAAAGTTAAAATGATATTATTTTTTTAGTAGATGATTATATATATAAATTAATATATATTATTAACGTGTCCCCCAACGTGTCCGTATCCTACTTTTTTGAGAAATGCTGTGTCGAAGTGTCTGTGTCGTGTTGTATTTGTGTCCCGTGTCCGTGTCTGTGCTTCTTAGGTCGGCTGTTACCCATTTTTTAATACAATGGACCATTACAATATAAATATATATACTAATAATAAAATAAAATCTCATCAATTGTACGTTCAACGTGCATCCAAGGAACGAAATACTCTGATGAGTGAAAGAAGCTATGTTTAGCTGCGTGGAAATAGTTATGGAGAGAGTGCTGTGTGATATTATCTATCTTTTTGGTATTCATTTATGGTATTTCTTTTTGGGAAGTTCTAAATATCAACAAGTTGTGTTTGGACTGAGTCGGCCTTTGGGGCTTGGTGGGTCATCAGCTGCATAGGCCTATCAATAGGAGACTTTATTTGCTGGACTTAAAACTTTTGGACTTTGATAGAATATTAATTATTAGCTTTTACATGCTACAGGTCCATCTAGAGCTAGGCCCCATTAACCTCTTGGAGTGTTAGAAGGAATAGCTGGACAGACAAGGTTAAAGGTATCTAACTGATTATCTTGTATTGGATGTTATTTCTAATAGCCTGGAAAGAGTGAAGGAACTTTAGGCAAATCCAACATAGCTGCCTCCAACATGCATTGCAGGGGACCGGTTATATATGTCCTTCAATTTACGTAACTACCCCCACTCAAGTGATGTGTGAGTGAGGGTGTACTAGGTAATTTGTCATAAAGTAAATATAGTACAGGCACGCTTTTCATATTAAAAAACTTATACGATGAACTTGTGAGGAAAAAAATTCAGAAGTGTTTGTTTGCTTTAGGCGTTCATGTTTATTTCAAAAAGTTATCCTTTGCTTACTTTTTTGAAAAAGAGGCAAAATCCCATAAAGTTGTTTGAATCAGACATTCAGTAGTAGACATTCAGATTAAGTTTGCCAAACGGTCTAAAGTAGTCAAAATTCTATTGGAATCAATCTTAAGTCAAATAGACCCAAACAGTAAACTAGCCAAATGGTACCTTAGTCTACTCCTTCAACATCACACACTGGTTCCAAATGTAGTTAACTAAATCATGCAGCAATCACCGACGCTAGGGTCCATCATTATGGAAAACAATGCATATATATCTAGGTTAACATGTAATTATGGCTACTTTTGTTAGAAATGTGGATATACATATTACCCATATAATTTGACATTCTAACAAAGAACAGAGCTCAGATTTCTTCAATCTGGCCTAATGATGAAGTTGATGTGATGAGTTCTTGGTGCACTTGTTATCAGTCCACTGAAGTTAACTTTCATGAAAAAAACCTAATGAAACTAACCAGTCACACTCATATCCATACGCAGTTAACTCATGCACAAACAGAGTCTTTTGAAGCTTGGATTCCCATGGGTCACTGAATTTCTAAGCAAGTGCAGCCTGAACAAATGTCCTTGTACTAACCACACTTCATTTAGAAATGCACCCTCATCTGCTTACATTTGCCATCCAATAGTTTGTGTTGGAGCTAATTACTTGCTTGACTTAGTCTGTGGCATGTTTGCACTAGTTGCCAACTGTTGCACTACATGATACATGTTTGATTTATGCCTTGGTACATACTAACATACTATAAAACCAACTTTTAATAAATAAATAAATAAATAATACAAAAATACTTTATTGTATCTACTTTTAGTACTTCTTTTAATCTCTAATTCCTACCCATGATATATCATCATTCATCAGTAGTTAACAGTTTGTTACACTCCTCTTCAACTGATGTGTTTTGTACTGAAGACAACTCATGGTACAATTAGAGTGTGATGATGATTTGGTGACTATGCCTATGTTATTTAATGGTGACCTTTGATTTGAGGATGGATCTCTAAGGGTAGTGTTGAAAAAGAAAGTTGATCATGAATTGTTGATAAGCCTAAATTGATTTTTCATGGTTGATGTCTTTTCAAAGTTGTAATGAAATAAGATATGTACCATTCTTATCATTAGCATTGAAGTCTTGTCCCAACTAGGTTGGGGAGGTTTGGGTTTTACCAAATTTTACATTGGTTGTCAACCTACCTAATGCAAGTCTTCTTTATTTGTACTTGGGACTGTCAGTAAAAACTGGGGCAATTAAACTTTATGTACAATCTATATATCCTTTGCTACATATAATATGTAATACCTAGGCATTTGAATTTTAGCCTGGATATTTTGTTATTTCATGAGTTTGGTACATTATATTTTTGTGTTTAATTAGTGATTCCTAGAATGCATATGTAATATTGTTTAGTGAGTGGGGCCTTAGCAATGTTATTGGAATAGGGGTGGCTGTGGGACCTTTGTATTTAAGTTATAAACCTGCAATGGGCCCTCATAAATTATGTTGATGATAAGCAAAGAGTGGTACCATACTTATTATGTTGATGATGAGCAAAGAGTGGTACCATACTTTCTTAATAGAGTATAGAATAGTTGTTACATTAAAGAAAGGACCCAGCCCCCATGGTGCACGACAGTCCTTACCCCAAAAGGGGAGGGACTTGTGTAGATTCCTGGCCCAACACTCCTACTTGGAGTAAAAGGTAGGATCGAATATATATTTTAAGAGACCCTCTTAGTTGCAAAAGTACAACTTTCTCATATAACCCTAAGAAATCTAAGAAAGTGTCTTGCTATCTGGGATCCAGGAGAAAACTTGGGGTTTCGCGAAGAGGAAGAAGGCAGCCAGCAGAGTAGCAAATGATTGATGTTCTACTTTTGACCCCCACATTGTGAATGCAACGATTTTCTAGAAGAGGCAAGTGGGTTTCCTATATCTATCCAAATAATGTTCTCAATATATATATATATTTCTCTGTGTGTGTGTGTGTGTGTGTGTGTGTGTGTAAATTCTAACAAACGCCCCTTACAAAAAGGGCATTTCTACCCCATTGGAATGTCCAATGAGAGCGAGTCTTTTGGAGACATTTTCCCCTCCTTTAAGCAACACTAATCATCTTGTCCTACCTTTTCTCCTCCTAAATTGCAAAATGATTCCCCATGATGATGAGAAATTTAAAATTTTTCATAATAGGAAAGATAAGGCCTAACTAATAGGATTCAATCTCTGGCCAAATATTAAGTCGAGTTTGTAGGAGTGAACCTCTAAATCCATTAAAGCAAATAGTTGGTCCCACTATTATGAAATTGTATCCAATTATTTTTCAATGGAGCAAATAGTAGGTCCGACCATTACGAAAACGTATCCAATTATTTCTCATTAGAGCAAATAGTTGGTCCCATGATAATGAAAATGTAGCCAATTATTTATTATTGAAGCAAATAGTTGGACCATGATGAAAATGTAGCCAATTATTTCTCATTGGAGCAAATAGTTGGTCCCACCATTATGAAAATGTAGCCAATTATTTTGAATGGGTTAAATTTTTTTCATAGGTGGTCCCTGTTAAAGTTTCTCTTATCTAGAAACATTAGTTAGGATTTAAATGAGAGAAGGTAGCTAGCATTAGTTGCAATTTAGATGCCTTACCTCTTCTCTCGAAAAAGTAGGGTAGAAGAAGAGCTTGATTGGTGAAGAGAGGTGGGCGTTTTTATTTGCAAAACACCCGGGCATCATGTAGAGCTTCTCACATATATATATGAAAGGGATTAGAACTTTTAACTGGGAAGAGATGAAATTTTGGATGATTAAAGAATTTTGTTATTAATGATATTCTGAGTTTGTTGTACTATTCTATTGGCTGAAATCATGTGTCTTTTATGTTTATGTGTTTGTGCTGCTATTTCTTGATACAGATAAATTGATTAAACTTCCTTGAGGCCTGTATTGTTAACTAATGCTGATTAAGAATCTTGCTGACTGGTTTATCCAACACTATTAGTGTTTACATAAGCACATTAATCCCTAAATTGGGGATTTTTGAGGTAAAACTTTCACATTTAATTGTTTTTCTTCAAGTTTTTTGAGGGGTATAGATCCAATAAGACACGTGGAGATTTCTAATGAATTTGACCCGTTAGGGAACACTGTTTCCTCTTTTTGGATCCCTTGTTTTTTCCCACTTCTATCACGTATAGCTGTTGGTTTTGCATTTGTGCCACAGAAAGAACAAAACAAGAACTTCTTGTTACTATTGTAGCATTGTGCCTTGTCTCACTTGGTTTGCATCTCCACATTGTTGTTTATTACAGGAAGTACAGTGCTTGGTGTTGTTGATGTTTCAATGGAAAGCCTATGACACTGTGATTGGGGCACCTTTTTCTCCTATATCCTTGCAATCCTGTGCAGACTGTTTGGGGTCAAAACGTTTTTGCATCAAAGGCTATTTGTTTCATGAAGTCCTCCAATAAAACAAGAGACCAAAGGTTTCTTACTCCATCCTTTGATTCAATTGGCCAGCCCTTCAAATTAAGTTTGATACTCATGCACTGATCCATTTTGACAAAATCAAAGGCATCATTGAGATCTTCAAATTTAGTGGGTTTGAATCTTATCTAGATAGCTTTCACTAGCAAGTCTCATGTTTGATTGAGTTGAGTCCTTTTGTATCATTTGAACCACTGAGCCGGATCTACTTCAATAAGAACAATTTTTTTCTTATTTTGTATCTTTGGGTATGTTTTGGTAAGCAAAGAACTGATTAGCTTGGTAGATCCAGCTAGTTAGTTCGTTGCTTGAAACTTTCGGGAAGCCATGTCTAGTAAATCAAGAATATAGTTATTTGTTTCTTGACCCATTTCTTCCATTGAATATATTTGTTTTTCTTCAATGAAGACAGTCGAAATTATGTGATCTTGCTTTTATTCATCGCCACAAGAGTCCCCTTAATTTTTTGTTTGTTTCTTGACCCAATTCTTCCATTGAATATATTTGTTTTTCTTCTACGAAGACAGTTGAAATTATGTGATCTTGCTCTGTATTCATCGCCACAAGAACCTGCTTTTTGTGCAAGGCCAACTTGCATTGTTCATTATTGTATATTGATCTCTAGTTTGTCAACCTCAATTCATTATTCTTGTCGAGTGGTAGTTATTGTAGGATCTTAGCTCTAATTTCAATTGGTTTGGAGCTTTCTTTAGTAATAAGATAACTGGCCTAAATTCGAGCATGGGCTAGAGCTCCACATGAAAATTACAAAGGGAATAATTCTCTATATTTCATAATGAAGACTGCATGATACTTAAGACATCCTTTGCCCCAAACATAACAACTATTCTAAGATATCAATCCTTAAGGATATCAAGTACTAGTCAATCACCTCATTCAAAGATATCAATCACTAATCTTATTTATCTCCTTGATATGGGAAGATCGGGATAAACAAAGTTTGCATTAAAGCCATTTGACTGTTACTGTTTTTCAAAGCTAGCTATTAATAAAATCTAATGGAGCCATGTGGTCCCTTCTAGCTGACCCTGTGAGTCCCACAGCTTGTGCTGGATGCATAGTTTGTGTTTGATTCTTGGATCACATCTGTAGCATTCGTTTTTAATAAGGGATTGCAAATCTTATAATTCTAGAATAAAAGAACATACATATATATTTTATTGCACTTTTTTTGTCCGTTCTTGAATATTTTGTAAAGCTTATTTGGGCTTAGGGAGTGATTCTGTCCAGTTTGATCAAGTTGACATTACCTGAGGGTGACCAAGTTGGTCCCCCTTCTCAAAGTCCGTGTTTTAAAATCTTTCTTGAGATATCAACAACAATATTTAGACCATGAAAGCTGCATTCCAAGCCTTGAAAAATGGCTTTGACATTTAGATTATTTGTTCATTTGAGCAGCCAATGAGTAGTTTTACTTTGCAATCTTTTTACAGGTGACACTGAGAGGTTCACAAGGACATGCCGGTACTGTGCCAAAGTCAATGCTTCAGGATCCCATGGCTGCTGTTGTAGAACTTATTGTAATGTTGGAGAATTTTTGTAAACATCCTGAGAGCTTCATCGCTTTTGATGGACAGTACAAGGGCTCCTCAGATGAATCTCTTTTAGGATCTGTTATCTGTACAGCTGGAGAGATACCTTCTTGGTCTAGGGCAAGTAATGTTATCTGAGGCCAAGCAATTCTCTGATCTGAATCCCCAGTCTTTTACAGACATGGAACCACATGTTTTCTCCAGAGTTGATTGTAGATTCTTCATTATTTTATATCTTTTCCTGAACCTCTTTTGTTTTTTCTTTTAACTTTATGGAACAATAGTAAGCTAGTTTTCATGAGAGAGATGTTTGCTGCTCAAAGTCATACGTTTAGGACTCATGGTTTAATGCTCTTAACTGTTAATCTCGTGGTGTGGGCTCACTCTGTACAGCAAATGGCTGAAATGAATAGAGATTGGAAGATCCTAGCCGTCAAAGTTTGTCCTTTATGTACAACCAAGTGAACCAACATGGGCAGCTGCTCCCATCTATTGTCTAAGATTACTTTATTGAGGTACAGGATTATTTCCTGGGATAAATTTCACAGTGTTCTCTATCTATGTTTTTGAACATGAAGTTTTGGTCACATGATGGATGATCAATATAAATATTGTCAGGGAATTTCTTGGTTACTAGAAACAATGTGAGATCACGTAATGGAAAAAATCTAATTGAAAACTTCAATTTTCATTGATTTTAAGACTGTTTTAGAATGATTTTGAAATATATATTAACAGTGCAATTTGCTATAAACTTTGAAAACTTGAGATTCCACGATGTTTGGTGGAAGCTGGTTTTATGCTAGAAAAGGTTGAGCATCCTGAAAAGCAGCTTAAATCCTTTACTAACATTCCTCAGATCAACAATCTGGACCTTTGATTAGAGTTTATGTGCTCAATTGCCATGAATACTTCTAATATTCTTGGTTACAGAATCATATGATTCCTCCTTGGTGGTTTTGGGTAATTCGTAACATTTTTAATTCAATTACCCATCTTGTTGCAGGTAACATTCTCTATGGGTGTCTGTGCGATGGTTGATGTAACACATGAGTCTGTCATCTCTGAGTTGTCGAATGTATCAAACGTGTCATCCGCACTCTGTTTACTGCACCATTGAGCATATAGTTTGAGAGTTGCATTCCTGATTCAATTTTCATACTTGGTTTGAGTGTTGCCAATTTTCAGCATAATGAAGAATCTGTGCATTGTGATTCAGAATTGAGTTCTTAACTGAAGTTGGGATGGACCTGTATTACTAGTATTTATAATTGTTGTGGGTCATGTATGGGTGTTGAAACATAAAAGGAATAAGAATATCTCTGGCTGGGGGTTGGGGGGACTTGATTGGTCCCCCCAAGGCCACCGTGGGGTATTCCCTCACTTAATCTCAATTCCATAGTTAGCTGAAGCCCATTAGAGCAGTGCACTAATTCCAAAGACAGGATTCTATCGTGCATAGAATTCCGGACAGGGCCCTAAAACCCTGGCAGACACCTATATTACGATTATAGGTCCCTTATTTTCTCACATCTACACTACTGTAGAAAGAGGTAGAGAAGAGAGCCCTAATCTGAGCTTTTTGTGGGAAATTGCTAGAAGAAGAGAGAATTGCGAAGAAGGCAAAGGTAAGCAGCCCCGTGATGCATAGCAGATGATATATTCAAGACCACATATTGAAAGAGCAAAGATTGACTAAACGCCAGGTGAGTGGTTTTTCTAAATTGACGACGACATGGGAATTAGGGAAAACACATGTTAATCTTGATATAAGCCCTAGGGTGGCTGAATTAAGGGTTATTTGTTGTATTTAGATCAATGCTAGAAGAGTTGGTAGAAACCCTAGATGCCACAACCCCAAACCCATCAACAAAAACGGTGTTCATATGACAAATCCCATTGGTGGAAGCCATGGTGGCCGACACCCATGTGGGAGGATTTCCACCTATGATACCCGGATACTTGTACAAGCCCAACGTACCCGTATCGGACCGATACGATACTTATACTGGTACCTGATACTGCATCGATACTTCTAGGGTATAAGTTTAGTATATCTTACTTAGAAAGTTCATTATTTCATTTATTTCTTTAAGTTTTCTTACTTTTCAACATAGAAAATGTTATAACTGAACATAAACAATGATAATTTCATTAACTAAATTGTAATTTAAAGAAAAATTGAGGACACTCGTATCTGTATCCGTGTCCTAAAATTTTAAAGTGCAGAATTGTATCCCCAATCCCCATATTCATGTCTGTACCTATGTTCGTATCTGGGCATCATAGAGTTCCACCGTGGCCGAACCCTAACTGGGCCAAAGCCATGGTGGCTGACCCTCATAGGGGTCAAACCATGATGGCCAAACCCTCTATGGGTTTGGTTCATCATGGCTGAACCCCATAGGTGGGGTTAAACGTGGCCTAACCCTAGGTGGAGGAATTTGGGGACCCTTGTGTTATTGACCTAGATTATGTATGTTTTCCATTGTAGAAACCCTAATATAGTATGAATTAGGGCATATATTAGAGTTTTAATTATTGACTTGAAAGAAGGTTTTAATTAAAGATGATGAATTGGTAATCATATATGAATGAATTTGGCCTTTATCATAGATTTAATACATTGATTGAAACTGTTTTATCATTTCTAGACCATAATTACTCTCTTTGATGCATATGAATATATCATTGATGATGAATGATTGAATCAAGATCTGATTTCTGATTGTATTATGAAATTGGGAACCCTAGACTGTGTTGGTTATGATGAGTAGTGAATAAATTCCAAATTTATTGGTTATGTCTGATCTATAATGCTGAACCATGATGAAATGTGAATTTAATTGACATGGGCAGTGCCACATACTTGAGCACCAATTTCGAATCGGCGTGGGGCATAGCTTAACTCAGAGTACATGGGATTGGTCATGAAGGAAGAATAAACTGATGATATATGTTTCCTCCCCTTTATGACAAGGACGAAGTCACTAATGAACTTTTTGAGAATGCCTGAATTTGAAACTAATGTATTAGAATTGAGTATCCTATACAGCTAGCATTGGATTGAGATTTTGAGATAAGAATCATTATGAATGACAAATCATGATAGGGTCAGCAGTCGTGGTGACAGACAAGCCACGTTGTTGATGAAGAACAAGGTCTTCAATCGTGGAAGTATGAGAATAGAGGGATTTTACTCTCTTATAAGGAGGGTCTAGTAGATTGAACTTTCCTTTTGGGAAAAATCCTAAGAACTTCATAACTCCCGTTTGGGGATATTTGAATTGGCCAGTGCGATGATGTAGATAGGTACTCAAGGAAGTTGGTAAGACACTCTCATCACTGAACCCCATCAATTTCATGTTCAATTTGCTTATTGTGCACCAATATGAATTATGATTTGAATGTGATCTATATATTTATTCCCTTGATTAAGAAATTCTACTCACTTGTATTACTGACTAGTGGTTTGCCCTCACATCAGGTAAAAAGAAGGGTAGCCTAGAACAAGAGGCTCCCGCATAGTGGGGTCTGGGGAGGGCAAGATATACCCAACCTTACCTTCATTTTGAAGAAGCTGTTTCCGTAACTTGAACCCGTGTCCTCCAGGACGCTACAGGTAAATCTTTACCATGGGCCCGGCCGCCCTTTCATCAGGTAACACTACCATAAAATAACAGAGGATTAACGAGGATCAGCAAGTGGACTTTGGCATGCATGGTTGATTGAGAGAACAAAGAACACTCTATTAGTAGATGGAATTAGCCCAATCATTATGAATTTATTCATTAAGAAGGGTGGCTTGGCCTAACGGTAAAGGTTTACCGGTAGCATCCTGGAGGACGAGGGTTAAAGTCACGGAAACAGCCTCTTTAAAATAAAGGTAAAGCTGCGTACATCTCGCCCTCCCTAGACCCTGCTATGTGGGAGCCTTGTGCACTGGGCTACCCCCTTTTTTTTATTATGAATTTATTCATTAGATTGATTTTCAGACTTTTAAATCATTAGAGGAACTCATTATACTTGATTATGGATTTTGATATTTTACATATGTAAATTTGAATTTTGATTGAATGCCTATTGACTCTTATGCTCCATGTGATTTTACCTATGGCTGTGTCCATTTTACAAGTTATGGAAGCGTCGTAAGAATCTGAAGAGTTCCAAGCTTTGGGTCATTACATGTCTCATCTAACCAATATCTTATATCATGTTCCATTTTTTTCCCCTTTCTAACATATTTAGATTGTTCTGGGTGCGGGTTGGCATGCTTTTTGTCTGATGTCATGGAGGAATTAGCCATTCACCTCAAGAGAATGTTTTGATGATGTCTGGGCTGCAGGTTTGGCACTCATGTCTCTTCTTGAGACCTCCTTGTCAGTTCTCAACACTTGTGACCATGACCATTTATCAGTGCTTTCCTGCCACATCACTTCTGATTTTTTTCATCCAAAACATGCACAGCAGTGATGAAGGTCTATGATATATATATATATATATATATGATCCTCAGCCAGAGGAAATGCTCTGTGCCCTGTTAACGTCGAATGTTCAGTTAGAGCACATCTAACCAATGTCTTGATGATCCAGAAGATCCCAACAAAGTGTTGTCCTTTTACTTGAAACTATTACTACAGTCCATTGTTCACTGCATTTTCAGGCCATGAATTGAAAGTGTTAGAGTTGTCGCAGCAAGTAGATTGTTAGGCTGATTTATGTACTCTCAGTGCTGAATAATAATTTATTTGGACTGATTATGTAACAACAGCGACCAATCTCAGTGCTGAATAATAATTTACATTGATTATGTATCAGCAAACAATCACGGTGCCAATGGACATTTCATCTATTCCTTCTACAGAAATCAATAATAGAAATAGTCTAATCTGTGTCAAGGGACCAAGAGAAAGGAATATGGCAGATCTGAGATGGCAGCAATCTGTATAATGTTGAAGAAATTGTAGTAAAAGTAGATTATATCCTAAAGAGGAGAACTTTTTATGCATGGTGCTTGAAAATCTGTAGAAAACTTGTCAGAATAGTCATGCCAATGTGCTATATCTGCTGAGCCCTACATTTTGATTAGAGATGTCATAGTATCTGAGCAATGAAGGCTTTTCTCATTTGGAAGAGTCCGGATTCCCTGAGCGTCTCCCTTACTCTTCTCGTGATTTTAAGGAGTGGAACTATGCAGACGGGGCCACTTTAAGATTTAGCTTGTAATTGCAAACGTGGTCAACACAATTATATGTATGTTAATCATATGCATTAGGTTCTTGATCATATGATCAATCCATAGAGGAAGCAAGTCCTATTGGGGTATATTTTGAGGGTACTCAGTACATGGGAAGGGCATTGATCTTGGGGTCTTGCATCTTTTATAGAGTGTGCCCCCTTGTTGCAAGAAGCATGAGGGAGACACACTGGAGATTCCACAGGAGAGTTCAGACTCTTGTACGAAGTACAAATGAACCTTGGGCCTATTTGGGTAATTTACTTTTAAAGTAAATTAAAGTGAATGGTCATTTTAAGAGACAAGAAAAGAAGATCGGTCTTAACAAAAAGTACAAAATATTTTATAAGAATTTTGTTGTTGGGAATTTTGAAATTTTTATTAGAAATTGATGATTTTACCAAAAAATTCATCTAAGGGGAAAACCAAACCATAAAACTCACTCTTAATTGTGGGTGCTCCAGCTCATTTTTTTCATCTAATTGGCAAGCAGCGGTATCGCCATAGGTTTTTTATACCAGTGGCGAAATTGATGCTCCCCTGTTTCCATTTAAACACAAAAAATCCATATTTTTTCTTCTTCTTCCTTCCATGAAAGAGTAGTTCCAAGGCTTTTTAAGCTAAAAGGCAATAATTAGACTTAGTGCACTTAATGATCATTGTGAAGCATTTAGATCCTTTGCTCTAGATCCCTTGTTTCTTCTTCTTCTCCCTTGAAGTTGACTTTTTTTTTTTCTTGTTTTGGTTTTGTGAAGTGAGTAAGTTGGTGAAGTCATTTTGATTGTTTAGTTTAAAGGTTTCAAGGGGATTTTCTAGAGTGGGAGTTGAATGGGTTGATGTGTGTTTGGTTAGGAGGTTAGATGGGAAAGTTGGTTAGTGAGGGTGGCTTTGGCTATAGTGTAGTGGCGGTACCATTGGTAGAAAAGAAGATAGTGAGATGGGGGTCTTTTATAAGGGTTGAGAGATGGAAAGTCAATGAGAAACGCTAAAGAAGGGAGTAATGGCGATGGAAAGAAAGAAAGAAACATGGGCTTGATCAATGGCTTGGCACAATGATGGAATTGGAAAGAGTAAAAGCGATGGAAAGAGAGAAGGCTGAGAGAGGGCCATGACGGTGTATTGTTTTTTTAAGGGACCTGCACATGCCTATCATATCATGATATATACATCTGAAACATTTGATGATGAGTATTAGATTTGAGCTTTTTAAGGGGACCTACATCTCTTAATGAGGGAAGCCTTGGAAACAATCTTTCATGGAAGGAGGAAGAAGAAGAAATAGGGGGTTTTGTGTTTAAATGAAAACAGGGAGAATCGATTTCACCTTTAATATAGAAAACTTGCGGTGATATCGCTGCTTGTCAATTAGATAAAAACAAATAAATCGGAGTAGTCACGTGTGACCACTCCAGTGCACCCACACTTAGGGTGAATTTTATTGTTTGATTGGCCCCTGGGATGATTTTTTTGGTAAAATCATTTTAGAAATTTTATTTTCTTTTAGCAAATTTTGAAGAATTTTGAACTTCCATAATTTTAAGTGTTCAAAATGAGGCATTTCAAATATAAATAACCTCTTGCATTTTATGAATTTTGGAATTCCTGTGCAACTGGTGAAATGCTTCTCCCCACCGATTTGGTGATTCTTCCCTCACCTATATGGTGATTCTTTCTTCATCTGAATAAAGATTTAACAACAAAACAAGTGATACATAAGCATTGTTGAGTCCAAAACATAAAACAGATTGAAAATGATTTTCATGTAATGGAATAAAAAAATAAAAAAATTCACTAAAGCAAAGAAACATGCTATGAAAAAAAAACTATAATGTTCGCAAAGCATGAAACCTTTAAGAATTGAAAATTTCAAAAAACAAGATGTGAATCATGGTAAAAAAACCATTGCTTTAATTTTTCTTTCTCTTCAACCCTATAATTCCCCAACTTAGAACTCTTGGTTTGCTCGCTTTTTATTTAAAAAATTTACCCCCTCGGGCTTTCAAACTAGCTTTAAATTTCTATAAAATATCTCAATGTTACTGTAACAACGACACTGTAGCAACGTTCCCTATGGCAACGTCACTGTAGTACCGGTCATTGCAACAATGGTCACTGCAGCAAAAATACTATAGCACTAATCTTCAAAAGTTAAACCTTTTAAAATAATTGTCCAACAAGAGCTACTCCCTAGAGATTTTCGCATCTTAAAATGAAACGGAATATAAATTTTTTTAAGCATGATCCTAATCTACATATAAAGATATAAAAATGAAATCACAAAAAATGCATGGAAAATCAAGCTTAAAAGATAAAAAATCATACATGAAAAATCAAGCTTAACAAAAATAAGAATGCATCCAATCAAATTACAACATGGAAAATCCTTATAGTTTTTATTAGATTTCACAAAGATTTCATAGCGTGTGAATTAGCTTATCTACTAATCGATATATCCAAATCTTTACAAAGATTTTGTTTTCAAGATGATATGCTTTTATATTTGGAGCCTTTATAGTTACACTATCTTTGTGATAATGATAATTGGCCAGCATTAAGAATAGTCATTGTGCCTTTAATGTGAGACTTACTTCATATTATATATATTAAGAGAATTCCCCCGTTCACGAATTGTCATTGAATTCAATAATACACTCTTCATGACAACCAAAGATTATTTTCATGTGACAGAGTATATATATTTGTGGTTTGCATTAGCCAAAAGATCCAACTCACTGGTTCAGTATCATTAGATGTGGACTTTCAATTTGTCAAAACTCTTATCAAATTTCATAATCATATTGCTTACTATATGAGAATGCAAGCTTATTTCATTCATTTTTTTTATAACCAAGCTTATTTCATTCTTATTTTCTTAAATAAGTTAGAGAAAAGTGTTTCAAACATGAAGTGGAGAAGAGAGAAAAGAGAAGAATCATGTTTCCCCCTTTTGCATTGTAGGTTAGAGAATGTATGTGGGTAACTATTTTAATTTAACTATGGTCACATATCATGCCGTATGTGTGCCCCACACATTTCTATTTTGAAAATATAGAAGTTTTGTTTTTTGTAGATATTATGTGACTATTGTAAATGTTTTCTTTAAATTTTATTGAATTGTGGTTATATCCTTTTACTTTTTGTTTCCGTCATTTCAATTGAGATGTGTTGGCATATTTTGTTAGAGGAAGTTGTCGTCTCAACCATCAAATATCAATGCTATGTAATTTGTTGCCATTTTTTTGTCCTTTTTATCAAGTTTATTATATTTTTGCTAAAAAATATGCACTATAGTTATTTTCTAAATTATTTTTCTTTTCCTAATAGTATTTTCTTTTCTTAATTTTTTTATGGCCTACGCCCAACGCTAGTTATATATACGTAAAGAGAATTCCCCACCCCCCTCCCCCTTCTGAGAGAACGTGAGGGAGGGACATGTGGTGGCCCTAAAGTCTAAAATATCTCTCATCTTTTCTAAAATCTCTATATGCATCATCCTTTTTCTCTACATCTTCCCAATATAATCTATATAAAGCACCTAAAATTTCTCACTATACCCCAAAAATCTCTCACTATATCCATCAATTGTCCATAATATATACACGAACTCAATCCTTTATCTCAAATTTTAATTGAATTCTTAATAAGATGACATGAAACTTCAATCCACTTCAATTCCCTTCATACACAACTTCATCCACGGGAGATCTCTCAACCCTAGTTTCTTCATTATCTTCTCAATCTCACATGGGTAGATGGCAACTCATGTTCTATTCACCACTTAATTCATCAGTCCAATACTATCTTAAGCAACAACATTGTCTAAGTGCCCCGACCATCTCATTGTTGTCAAGGTTGGTCTTTTTCTCTTATTGTACTATTGCTTTGGTCCCATGTTAGGAAATCAACTCCATACCCATTTAGTAAGGTTGCTAATTGTATGGATTGTATTCCATAATGAATGAATTGTTTAAACTTTTTTTTATCATGTATTTTTTACTTTTTCTCTATTTTAGGATTATTATATATATAAAGAGAATTTCCCCCTTTTACCAGAGAGAAGGAGAGTGCAACACGTGGCATGCATATAAAGATAAGGTGTGGTGTTTGAAATTATGATTCCTAAATTATAGTGATCCAACTATTAAAAAAAAGGGTGGCCTAATGCTCGAAGCTCCCGCATAGTAAGTTTGGAAATGGTAAAATGTATGCAGCCCTACCTTTATTTTGAGAGGTTGTTTTGGTGACTTGAACCCGCATCCTCCAAGATGCTACTGGTAAGCCTTTACCGTGGGATCAAGCTGCCCTTCTTATAGTGATCCAACCATTACGGTTCCTAAATTATAGTGATCCATATTACAAGTAATAGAATTGTATCTAAGTGATCGGCTAAAATCCTCCGAGCCCATTCCACAAATAATATTTTTTTACTACTTATTTAGAAAACTAAAGGCCTTTTGAACTTTATTCCAAAACTGCTATAAAACTCCATTGCCAATGGAGTCTTCATTGAATACTCCATTTGCAATGGAGTGTTGGGTCTTTAATTTTGTAAAAAAAATAAAAAAATAAAAAAAGTTGAAGACGCCGTTGATAATGGAGTATTCACTGAAGACTCCATTACTAATGGAGTCTTCGTCTTTTAATTTTGTGAAAAAAATAAATTTGAAAATTTGAAAAAAACTAAAGATCGAAAAAAATTAGAAAAAAAATTGAAGATGCCATTGGAAATGAAGTCTCCATTTGAAGATGCCGTTGGAAATGGAGTCTTCATCTCAAGATTCAAAATCGTCTTAGTTGAAAAGTTGATTTGTTTATCATTAGAAGACTCCATTTCCAATGGCGTATTTATCTGAGGACTCCATTTCATCTCTAGACTCCAGAAGAAATAGTAGAAGGCTCCATTTTGTCTTTAGACTCTACAGGAAATGGAGTCCTCAACAGAAGACTCCATTGGAAATAGAGTCTCTAGTGCTACTGCAGCGTTCACTGATGACTCCATTTCTAATAGTCTTTAGTAAAAACTTACTTTTATTTCTTTATACACTATGGTTGCCAAAAGTATTAAAACCAAGATAGTTAACAAAATCATTGGACAACATAGCAATAAAATGAGATGTCAAAGTTAGAACTTTAACAAATATTCATTAGATTTTCTGCTACAACTATGATTCTACCTAATCAATAATTAAAACAATAAAATATACTTAGGCCTTTTAGTCGATTAGATTCATTTAAAATTTTTGTTAAAATTTAAAAATTTAGACAAATCGAATCTACAGAGTGTTTGACTTGTTAGATTTCAGGGATCACCAAAATATGAATATTGCCATAAAATTAACAAAGAGAGCTTAATTTCGATAAAGAACAACCAAGTTATGATCCTGTAAGGTCTAAACCCGAACTAATCTTAATTTATAATAATTAATCTTATTTTGTAGTAATTAATACTCGTTTAGACTAATTTAACTCAAAACCCTTTGGGTTGGGTCATAGATAGGTAGTTAGGTCGGGTTCGAACCTTACTTAGGTAGTTAAGGACTATCTCGTAATTTAGAGTAACAAGTTGCATCATTTTAACGCCATATTAGTTGTATCATGTGTATTTCATCTTGTGGATCATATTTCATATTTGGCCCAACTCAATTTGGATTCTTTGTGGCTCAATTGAATGTCATTTGACTCAAACTGAAATTTTCCTAGAACAAATGGACTTGCATGCAAATCCTAGCAATTGTTTTAAAAAGGGCTAACTGCCCAATCTCTTCTTGCATTCCCCCCTCTATTTCTTAACCCAACTGTTGGAGCTCAATCTTCTTCCACTACTCTCACTTTTTTCTTCAAGTTGGAGCTAGAAATAGAATCTTGGAGCCTTGCATATACTCCTACTTGGTTCCATTCTCCTCTTTCTACATCCTCTTCTGCATCTTCTTTCTAGGAACTACCAAATTTATCTTCTTTCTCACAATCTACAACTATCTAGGTAAGAGACAACTCTCATTATATTTCTTTCAGTTCAAAAGAGTCAACGAGATTCAAATGAGCAACTTGCATGCATCTTACACTTATTTATGAGAAGACATGGTGTTTATGAGTCAATAGAGAATGAATAGTGGGGTTAGGAGTATGAGAGCCTAATGTGGTGATATGTAACTTAGAATGTGAAATGGTAGGAATGAACCACAGAAATCGGAACTAAAACTAAAGAGTTTTGTACTGAGCTCGTGCTTCAGAAACAGTTTTCAGAAATCCTAAAGCTTACGGTGAAGCTCACGACTAAGCCGTAAGTGTATTACAACTAGAAATCTAGAGACCAAAAATCTTGTATTTGTTCTATGGTTAACCCTTAGCCAAGCCATAAAATGAACTACGGCTAAACCAAAACCACCTCGTGACCAAACCGTAAGCTATTTTATGGCTAGCCTTCCAGAGAACCCCAAAATCCAATTTTCTTCTACGGTTGGCTCACGGCTAAGCCGTGGATTGTACTACGGCTAAACTGTAGCTTAGCCGAGGCCTAACTGTAGGCTTCATATCGCTAAGCCGTAGACCAATATATAGTTGAGCAGTGCATGCAGGTGAAATTAAGAAAAAAACTTATGCCACACAGCTAAGCAATAACCTATACATGGCTAAGCCATAAGAACATAGTGAACTTAGGAATAATGAATTTTCAAGACTTTGTATGGCTCTAGATATGGCACCCTTACCTCTATTAAATTAGTCCAATGGAAATCAAATGATAAGGAGGAAAAGTGAAGAGCTGTCACTCATCCCTTTCGATTTTCCGGATGGTTTTTTGATGTCAAGTCATAGGTGTTAGCATAAAAAGAGGTGTCCTTTGCTTACACAATATAACACAGAGATTTTTTGTAATACGACGACACTAGACATTTTATGAATACATCATATTGAATGACCTCGAAAACACAGATTATCTAGCATAGGATTGGACAGTAAATATCCTTGATAGTTACTCAATCTAAATGCATTCATATTGTTATGTAACCTTGCCCTCAACATGATCTGATCATGTACCCCATTCTGCCTGGCGAACCTTAAGGCAAAATCGGAGACAGAGCTTCTACTGAGCATGGGCCCGTGACCTAAAATAGGTGTAGTTAAGGTTGAAATGATTCAAGCTCTATTAGCTCATTTACGTATGCATTATTTGATTATCAGATACTTTGTTCAATTCCAATTTTTATGATTGACTACGATCTCAAGACCGATACTCCCTTTATGTACGAACATGAGACGATCGCTACGATTGATGATAAATATGAATGATATGAATTCGGACGGTTTTGATACATAGAGTTGGTATCACTTAGTTTGTACCTTTATTAGGCTTGATGGGACTAATTCAGGTATTCCTTATGTCATTGCTGCAGTAGTTTATGAAGGAATTAGTCAGCGCTCATCGGGTAGCAAGACTAATCCTCTAGTGATATCCCCCTCTGTATGTTATATACTCTCCTTATAGATAATATAGCCTCTTGGATGCGAACTAGTATGCTATGATATTCTGTTTATGATTTGTTAATCATGCTTACTTCATGAACAATAAAGCTAGTTTCTGTTATTGCTTTCTTTCAATCAATATGTTCTCTAATTCAATTGATACATCATGATGGTCTTATATATCTCTATATTTGCTTAACCGTCGTGTTAACAGTACTACCATTGGTGTTACAGGCACTGAACCCAACACTAGTTCCCCAATTGACGTGCCCCAGGAAAAAACCTCAACGGTACCTCGGGATGTAGATGAGTGGAATGAGGATGACGTATTCTACTAGTCATCCGACGAAGCGCATAAAGAGGGTTGTTTGGGTCATTAAGCTTGGCCATGATTGGCATTTTGATGAGTCATGCCATCCTCCTCATTGTTTTTTTGGAGCTAAAATTGGATAGACATGTTATTTAGATTATGAATATGTTTCACTATTTTGTTGTCATGTAAATATGGATGGTTAAGTGACAGACTTTATGTATATTTATGAATGGATGATGTTTTTATTATTGCTCATGATGATTACAAGTATATCTTACAGGCTTCCTTTTTATTATTTAAAACTATTATACATGCTTGTAGATCTTCCTCACACGTACCTGCGGGATCTCCCTTATAACAGTTTGTTTATGTTTTTATGTGGCACGGATTGCTATAGAATTACGTATGCCGTGTCCTAGGATCCATTCCAATCCCTAATTCTTGGGTTCAGGGCGTGACAGATCGTGATTAGGTTAAACAAGTAACATAAAATATGAGAAAAAGAAACATATATCACATATATTAATAGCATATTAGCCATTAGCTAGAACATATTTGTTGCATTCCATAAGTAATTTTCGAAACAATTCAATGAAAATTGTCTTCAAAGATGTATGTCACTTAGGCAAAAACTGGTTAGAAACTCTTACCCTATTGCAAACCAATAATTAACGCTTTGGAATTTTATTTTGGTTTGAGAAAACTATTTGTGGTAGTTACTTGTTTTTAGTATTTTGCTTGATTGCCAATAAAAGACAAGAAACCTAACTTATCAAAGAAGTTGAACTGAAGAACAAAATCTTTAAAGCAGAGGTTTTTCCGCCTTGAGAACTCTTCTTGAAATATCTTGAATTTTATTTATTTTTTTAAACACTGCTGTTAAAACTTAAAACATAGAGCAAAAAACCATTGAAATAGGCCCCCACAAACCCTAGTTTATAAAATCAATAAAGCAGAGGTTGTCCCACCTTAAGAACTCTTCTTGAAATTTATTGATTTTCTTAAAAAAGAAACACCATTGATAAAACTAAAAACACAAAAAAAAAAAAAAACATTGAAACAGCCCCCATAAACCCTAGTTTCTTTTTTTACTGAAATTTATTAGTGTAATATTTCACTAAGGTACTCAAACTTTGAAATGTCCTGACTGCATGATTTCCAGTCAAAAACTACATGATTTTCTTCATTTATTTCTTTCATTCCTCCCATATTTACTTTTTTCACATACTTACTTTTCTCATACTTTTTTTTAATAGGTTTTTATTGTCACTCTATCAGTTCTTCCTCATTTACTAGCAATTATAGTAGGAATTGTCACTCTTTCATTCAATTTAAGAACCAATTTAAGACAAACCCTCTTGCCCTATTTTGCGATTATATTAGTGCTTTGTCTATAAGTCCAAAGATCCCATGTTCCATGCTCGTACAAGTGAGTTGGACTATCATTTTTCACAGGAGATATTAGCCCATGGATCTTTACTCACTAGATTTTTGCATTTTGCTAATTAACTTGCTCATCTTTAGACAGAGCCCCTTCTAAAGATCATTACAAATATGTAGTTGGGAGTTCATTCTAAGTCACTACATAGCAACGAATTTCTCGTATGTAGGCCCTATTTTCTCAATGACTTTGACATCTGAAGCAAATCAAAAAAGGAATCTCATTTTGAAAGAATCCTTGAGGTTCTTTAATAGAGGTGTCTGTCTTCAGATTTATATCACATTTTAAAATTCTGATTTTGTCAAAATAGGTACATTATATTTCATTGAATATTGATTGATTAGACTTAATTTATTTATATAAAGTTAGCAGCCGCTTCAAAATAGTAGGCATAAAGTTCACACTCTCCACTTCAGATGTGAAAACATCATACTCAACAATCAAATCATAACCATCGTACTCAATAATTTAAGGTGGCTTTGTGGAATGCTTGACTACAAATACATTGTACAACTATCATACTAGTAGTGTCATAAGTAGTGGACAAATGTCATGGCTTCATTTTTATGAACTGCTACTCTTAGACTCATCCAGTAATGGGCCTCTTCTTTGTAAGATTCATCTAGGTAACCAAACAAATTAGGCTGAGATAATGCCTCAAACTCTATGAAATTTCATGGGTGCTGTTACAGAAATTTTAGAGAGAGACAGAGATAGACTAAAAGATAGAGAAAGGGATAAAAAGAGCAACCCATCGCTGGAAAGGGACAATCGGATGGTGGTGCTCCAATGTCAATGCCAGATGCCGAGCTGGAGAGTGATGAGGGTTTTAAACTCTCATTTTTTGATTTGGGGATTTTTGAGAGAGGGAAGGAGAGAGGTTGAGGGGGAGAAACGGGATTGGGATTTTTAAGAAACGAAGGGAGAGAGGCAAAGAAAGGGGATCGGGATTTTATAAAGAGAGAGGGAGAGAGAGGAAAGGGTTAGGTTTTGCTTTTTAGGAAAATCTCGTGGGAGCTTGAGAATTTTAGGGTTTTTGAGAGAGGGAAGGAGAGACGCTGAGGCAAAGAAAGGAGTTTTGTTTTGCCAAAACCCATGGGTTTTTTTGCTTCTGCAAATCGGTTGGGTGACATTCTTTTGTTTCCACCCACATCGAGTGTATAAAATAAATTTCAGTCTACTTTTCACTAAAGACCTCATTACGAATGGAGTCTTTAGTGAAAACTCCATTAGGATTAGCGTAATCAGGGAAATCTCTAGTTACAATAGCGCCTACAATTTTTTTTTTTGATCTTCAATTTTTTTAAAAAAATTATTTATTTATTTTTCCACAAAATTCAAAGACGAAGACTCCATTGCAATGGAGTCTTCATTCAAGACTCCATTTACAATGGCGTCTTCTACTTTTTATTTTTTATTTTGTACAAAATTTAAGAACAAAACTTCATTGAAAATGGAGTCTTCAATGAAGACTCCGTTAACAATGGAGTCTTCAATGAAGACTCCATTGACAATGTAGTCTTATAGAAGTTTTGGAATAAATTTAAAAAAGCCTTTAGTGTTTTAAATAAGTAGTAAAAAAATATTATTCTTGGAAAGGGCTCAAAATCCTCCACTTCCCTATAATTTATCTTCTTAATGTCGCCTTTCAACTTTTGCTCATAACATCTATTTCTTTTTCTTGAGTTGAGACCATGTATGCCATTCAGTTTCAAACTTGGCCAAGGTAGGAATGGTGTAGCATTTCATTTTTTGCATTTTGATTTCTATTTATTATTTTTTCCATTTTAATATTATTTTTTCATATATACTACAATTAAAACTTTTGTGTATATCTATTGCTTATTACAGATGTAATTTTTGTGTTTGAATTGTTGCTCATTAGGGACCTTTGGACCACTGAGTTATTCTCATTATTTCAATTTAGAAATTTCTATTTTGGAGAATTTTTGAATTTTAAGAAGAACATAATATATTTTCAAAATTGGAAGCAATCAACTTTAATTCTTTAAAAATTTTATTTAGGAGATCATAGAATAACACATTCAACTTTTATTCTTTATTTGATTTTTTATAATAAAAATTTTTTTAGGATCAACTTCTCATTTTGGCCCGGGGTCAGCATGGAATATAATCATCTTAATTATGTGGTTCAATTTTGGTTAATATGTGCAGCCCACTTAATGAAAAGGGATCCTCTTAGGATCCTCTCTCTATTTGAAAAGGTGTAATTGATTTTTATATAGAGGATCATCTCCCTATTTGTAAAAAGTAAGTACCTACAGGCAAGTGATCTCTAATTGAATTGCCAAGTAAGTACCTACAAGCAAGTGCTGTGTAACTGGAAATCCCTTTGTCACCATTTGTTATAAGTAATCATTGAGAGATCATTCGGACCATGAAATCAATGGCTATAATCATCAACAGCTAAATGGAGTATCTAATAAATCTCATCATTACTTTTGAAAAAAAAAAGATTGATAACTCAAATATGCTGCCTCTACTGCACCATCATTTGAAAGTAGGAACACATGCACCATCTTCAGCACAATAAATCAGTGGATAGTAGGGAATGATAAGACTGAACTCTTCAAGTACATTTATTTTCTAAGGAGACTCCGCCTCACCGTTTATGAACAAGAACCATTGGATAGGAAGAGCAAACTAGGGATGCCCCATGTGCCCCCTCTCTTTTCTACTACATTGTCCAAATGACTGTCAAGAGACTACAAGAAAATTTGTCTTGGCTTAGTTTCCCTCTCCATGTTTTTTTCCCATAGTAAAAATCTTTAGTATTTTTGGTCCCCTCTCCATCTTTATAGTGTTATAATTGGCAACCAAGTGATTCTCATCTCTTGAAATTTATGGGAGCATGAAATCAATAATTATAAGTATCCAATTAGTCTGATCTTTGGTTGAATTTTGATGATTATAACAACTGATTTTATAATTCAAAAGATTTTCATCCAACCAAACCTCATTCAGCAAACTTCACATCCCACTCATCACCATAATTTCGGCATGCATGCAGGTCGGTCCCATAAACTGCAAGTATCATCTTATCAACTGTCACGCCCCCAAAATTGGGCTGGATCCTAAGCCGGTTCTAGGGATGTGAGAATTGGGGCCAATTAAAATGTTTCTAACACAAATAGTACGGGCCCCAATTCTGGGTGGATCGAAGTCCTTCATGAGGCTATGCTTGGTGATCAAGCAACCATAATCACACGAGGAACTAAAATCCATACTCATCGCAGACGGATATCATATAACAATCAGGTAACAATCTCATTAATAATAAAAATCAAGGTCAAGTGCTTCGAAGCATAACAATTAAAGTCATAATTTCAAGACAAATAAATTTAATTAAATAAACTAATAGCCCAAACATGGCCTTATTATATAATCTAAAGTTTTCGATCTCTGCACCATACTAGGACACCTCAGATAATGTCATCGATGCTCCACTCAACAATTCCGCCATCTGGCGGAATTTTCTACGTCGCTTGACCTTCCGGTTCGACACCGGTAACGGAACCTAGATACCAAAAGTAGTGGGTCAGATTGACATAATCTAGCAAGAGGGTAAACTGCAAGCAATGGATTAATCAACTGAATTAAACGTAATATTTATTTAACCCAAAATATATTAAATGTAAACCCTAAAGGCATGAATGCACATAAATGGGTATTCCCGTGGATAAATATACAGAAACGGGTAATCCCGCATATAGATAACAGAAACGGGTAGTCCCGCAGATAATAACAGAAACGGGTACTCTCACAGATAATAACAAAAACGGGTAGTCCTACAGATAATAACAGAAACGGGTATTCCCGCAGATAATAACAAAAACGGGTAGTCTCGCAGATAATAACAGAACCATGTTGTCCCGCAGATAATAACAGAAACGGGTATCCCCGCAGATAATATACATATCTACAAATACATATGTATACTAATGCATAATGAATTATGATATGACACCCTTAATCCCAATAATCGAACCGTTAACAAATTGAGTACTTGTACTTTTATAATTGAAAATGTATTATGAATGGGTGTCAATTCAAGTTTTTTTAGGGTAAGAACTAAACCACCTAACGATCATAGTTGGTTAAATATATACATGAGAACCAACTCTCTATCACAATGGAAATATGAGTCCACGATGTTGATATACTACTTTTAGTGCCTATCATGTAATGCATCCCGAACCTCACATTCCCATTCTGCATTTAGTATAATTCTCATGTGAACATTCAACTAACTTTCCTAAAAGACGTAATTCATCTAATCCAATTATGTATATATTAAGTGTGTTTTACAAATTGGGTAAAAGATGTGCAACTTTCAAATCCAAAGTTAAATTAAGTCATGATCAAAAGGGAAAAGGGAATAATTAATTCCTTAATATCATTGTTGTGTATAAATAGACCTTATTATTTTATACAAAACAAAAGGTACAAATCTCGGATTATGATTTAGAATGTAGACTCAAGTTAAAACCCAAATTAGAATTTGAAATACATTCTAATTAAAATTTAATCACACAAATTACATCTTAGTTAGTATATAACCAATCCAAATTTAATATTAATGTCAAGTACAAACTCCCCAACTACTTTTATAACACCCATAATCGAATTTTTAATCATATCTCATTTAGTAATTAATTAATATAACCAACTCCTCATTAATCTTCTAAACCATTAACCACATAATAATACTTTAAATGTTTATAATTAATAATCTAAACTTCTAATTACATTGATATAAATATATATATTTTTAAGGAAAGTGGGCCCAACTCGCCAGCAACCCGGTCCAGCCGCAGTTGGGCCCAGCAGCACCCCGGGCCGGACGCTGCCAGGCCCAGCCGGGCTAGGCCCGGCCTAGCTGGCCTGCGCTACACCAGGCTGGCAGCGTTGCTGCCTGGGTAGCAGTGCCTGGGCTGCATCAGGCAGGCAGCCCTGCTACCTGGGCAGCACCGCCTGCGCTGCAGCCTTGCAGCGTAGTGCAGCACCTTTTTTTTTTTTAACAGACAAATTAATTTTTTTTAAAGAAAAGAAAATTCAATGATCTTAGTTGATCCCAAATCAAGATATTAAATCAAATGACGAAATCAAATAAAAGTTCGAATCCAAACGAAGAAACTCTACAAAAGCATATTAACCAAGATGCAACCAAAATATATTACAAGGAACCAAAAGCCATTGCTTGCAACTATCTACTTGCCTGGATCTTGAAGTCAAAAGCAAATTTGAATAACAAGCTTGGAAGATCCAACCTTGGTTTTCCCCCCGGAGAGCTTCTAGGGTTTGGTTGAAGAAGAAAGGAAGATGATCGGAGATTGGAAAAAACCCTAAGAGTTTATATTGAGAGGGGTTTTTTTAAATTACAAGGAAGGGCTCCCTACTTTTTAGTAAGTTTTGCGAAATTTCAAAAAGAGTCTATTGGCCTAAAAGGGTCAAATAACGTAAACCCAAGGTCCAAAAGTGATTACTTAGCCCATATACCCTTCTCAACCCAACTCAAACCCGACGGACCGCTATGACCCAAAAAATAAAAATTCGGGGCATGACATCAACTGTGATCTTCTTACATCGTCATTAACTAAAAGGTTGCATTGGAAAGCCGAATAGGCATTCAAGATTTGCATGAGGAGAAATTGTGGAAAAAAATAACGGAGTAAAAAACCTTCATAGTTGATATTGACAAGTTTTTTTTATCTAGATGACTAGGATGTTTTAGGATGTACAGTTAGAATATTTGAGAAAATTTTCACTAATCAATTCCATAGGCAATTGCGAGCTAATGATAACAAACTAGTAGGAATAGTTAAGAGGAAAATTTTCATCCACAACTTTTTTTTTTATTGCCCGAGCGTGGCACATGATTATTTATAGAAAAGAAGATTGAGCAAATGGAATAACGCATCTCTTTTGGCCAATGTACCATCTTTATTATTTTATATACAAACTCCATTCAAAATCATGGTTTGTATTTGTTTTAAGGTGTATACCAGTATCATGATCAAGAAAGCCAATATGGGTACTATTATCATGTTTCACATATTGATTTTTGTTTTTGTTCTTTTTTAAATGCATAAGCTAAGAAATTCTCAACCCAAGTCTTAGCTTGTAATCAATTTTTGTTTGTGGTTTTATTGATTACTTAATTCTTATATGACAATATGCAATTAAAATGTTGGATTGTTCAATAGAGTTGTTGTCATTTTGTTTTAAGGTGTATACCGGTATCATGATCAAGAAAGCCAATATGTGTACTTTTATAATCTTTCGCATCTTGATTTATATTTATTTTTTAAATACTTAAGCTAAATAATTGTCAAACCAAGACTGATCAATTTTTGTTCATGTTTTAATGACTAATTAATTTTGTCGTAAACTTGGACCCAGCAATATGCAATTAAAATGTTGGATTGTTCAATAGTGTTGGTTTGAGAATTTCTTTAGAAAGATCTATTTTTTTTTTCTTTTTCTTTTCCATCCTCACTATTCTACATGTTAACCCATAGCAAATTCTATGAGTGTGACAAATTTTTAGTTATTTTGTTGTAGTCTATAATTTGAGTCCCGTTCTCAATCCTTTTAAGAATATTAAGGCTTCTATTTAAATTATGATTATGTAATAAATTTTATGTTGATATTCATTTATAATTTATTTAAATATTTCTACTTAAGAATATAATTATATTTTGAGCAAGGTGTGAGCACCGAAGCGCTAGTTGGTATAATACCTTGTTGTTGCTTGATAATAGAGTTCGTGTCTCTAGTTTAACATTGGATTTGTAAAAAGAAAGTCAAAATCATTTCTATAGAGTTTCAACAATTGAATCTTTTTAAAATAAAAAAAGAGGATCCATCCCTGATCATGTGTGTGATATTAAGGTGTCAAAAGATCATTTTACTAAGGGATTCATCCACTTTTATCACTTGCCTTCACTCATTGTTGTACTCACTTTCATGTGAAAAAAGAAAAAAAAATAATTTAGAGAGGGTTTTATGAAAAAAGAATCCCTTTAAGATTGGATATAATGCTCGGAAATCATGGTAGAGGACCTCCCACCTATCTTTTTTAATTTCTATATACATATATTGCATCTATTCATTGATATTAGTGAATGTTTTTTTTTTATTTTGCTACTTTGTTACTTCATCTCTTTTTCTTCGTAACTTTTTCCTTAATTCAATTCATCACCATCTTCTTCAATAAAGAATTGATTCACTCATTCTAGATTGTGTGTTGGTTGTTATGGACATGCTGTTGGGTTTTGCCTTATGTTCCGGTTTAGCCGAATCGGTCGTCTGGCTTAGTCAGAACCAAGGTTCATAGCTAAGGGTATTTTACTCATTATGTATGAGTTTTCTTGTTTGTCAAGAAAGCGAGAATTATATATATTGATGTATTGTTACTCTAGATCCCAGTAGATTGAGATGGGAGTATAATAGATGTTGACCTATAAAAATTCACAAACATTACAAATGTTGCAGTGAAGCCATCACAAGAACATTCCAAACCAAAGGCAAGTAAACCCTAAATTGTGGAATGCCAGGTCAAGTATTGCATCCAGTCAAGTATTGCATCCAGTTATTCAGAGTTGAAGCAACTCACTCAGAAGACTTCAGATGAGCTTAGAGTGTAACTTCAAATTTCAGAGTTAGTGGACTTTACTTGGTCACTCAACTCACCAACCATCAAATTCAAGGTTCATTGAATCAAAACCATGGGATTGCTGAACATATTCAAACTTCTGGATTACCAAAGTGGCCATAATTCACATGGTAACTCTAAAACATGCTTAGGAATGATGCTTCAAAGTTCAAAGCATTTGGACTTCATTTCAACTTGAACTTAAGCTAGAGTTACTGTCTACTAGCTCCTTAGGTTCACTATGCAACTAACGTGTCTACATTTCAAGACCATCTGAAACTTATGGGAACGTATTCAAATACATTCAAGGACTATCCTTCAAAGTTTTAGAATATTTGGACATCATTTGGATCTAAACTTAGTTCAGATAGCTATCTTTCAAGCTCTTTGTGGTCACTTTACAAAGTGACACCTCATGAAGATCAAATCAACTGAGACTCTTGGAAAAAGCTTAAATTATATTCAGGAGTGGCTTTGCAAAATTTCGAGTCAAATGGATGCCGTTTGACCTAAGTTCAATAAACATGTTGACTTTGGGTCAGTGGCCTCCAAACCTTGGAGTCCCTAACCAAAGTCCGGCTTCCTGGTGACCAAAACTGATGAAATTTGGATACAAAGCTCAGGTCATATTTGGGGACTTTATCTGACCCACTACTTCAACTACATATCAGCTTAGGGGTTGTGACCCTCAAACTATGGGATCATTGACTAAAGTTCTACTTCCAGAAGGCCAAAGCTAATAAAAATTGGACCTGACACTCAAAATGTACTTAAGATCATCTTCTCAAAGTTTCAAAGCAGTTAGACATCATTTGGGTGGAAAACAAATTGATTGCCTACAATACAAAGGGACATTTACTTAGAACATGCAACAAATGGGCCACTGATCAAAATCCTATTTCCATAAATTCAAGTCATATGAAATTTGGATGGAAAATTTTATATGCTTTTAACATCAATTCCTCTAAGTTTCAAGTAAATCCTAGGTCATTTGGGCCTCAAATAGTTGACACAAGGGCCCATTTTCATGAAAAGTCAAAGAAAGGGTTGACCAACTTCAAAAGGTCAAAACGTGATGAAATTTCTTTAATATGCTCAAAATAATACTAGGAAATGGTCCTCTAAGTTTTGTTAAGTTCGGACATTGCTTGGGCCCCAAACTGATGAAAACGGGTCTCATAGGCAAAATGACCCTAAATGGGCTTGTTAGTGACTATGGGTCATGGTCACTGACACCTATAAAGTGACTTTGGATGGTTTTGAGTGGTTTTTTCACTTTAGATCCAAACTACAACTGCCTATAACTCCCTTAACTACCTATGAAGCCTATAAAAGGCATATTTGGGCTCTGAAGAAGGGGTTCAAGCTGGTCAAACGTGCCAAGGCTCCAAAAGGATTGAAGAAAGATTCTAACAAGCATTTGGCACTCCACAAGAATCAAGCTCCTTCTGTTCTTCTTCCCATCACAAGCTTAAGGTGAAAAATGGTTTTGGGGAAGAAGGTATACCATGCCAACACCCATGAAGACTAAACTTCGGAGCTATCAAGTGCAAAAGAGGTTCGACGGGATTCTCCCACTTAAAGGATTTTAGTCCATCTCCAAAGTTGTGAACAAACCTTTTTAAATTTCATTTTGCTCCTTGAAAACCATAGGATCCGAATGACACAACTCCAGCCACATTTGCTTGCCCAAAAGTAACCCTTCCGAATTTGCACAAACACTATCCATAAAATCAAAGTGTTGATTACTAAAGATTATAAATGACTCTAAGATCGCAGTTTGCTTTCATAGTGGTCATTCATTACTCCCAAAAAACCAAAAATATAGGTTTTAGCCCCTTGGAGGCACTGTGGGAGAAAATAGAAGTTAAACAGAGACAAGCAATGGCCAAAACAGCCAATGTCTAGTAAGGGCTCAGTGATTGTGGGCAATGGTCACCACCCCCAATCCTCTTAATTTCTACATATTTTTCACTTTTTCATGTGATTTTCCTAATTTTTCCTAGTTTGGATCACATCTAAGAGTAGAAGGAGGGGTTGTAACTTTCCAACATTTGTAAACAACCTTCATCCCCAAGGTCAGAGCATTGAACCCATGTAAACAAAAGGGAATTTAATGATGATCTATAATTACTTTCACATTCTTCTATGTGTTTGATGTATGAATGTTGGACTTGATTCCTTCACATTCAACGTCATTTCACATGCATATCAGAAGATTGGCGTCGCTTGTGGGAAACTTGTGATCTAATTTGTGATCAAACTAGGTTAAAATACATGAAAAAGTGCCAAAAAGCATGAAACGTGCTACAAAATGCTACTCTGAGCTAGTGACCGGGAGCTGTTATGTAAAAAGGCCTATGACCGTGACCCATTCTGTAAAAAACCTATGATCGCAAGACATTATGCAAAATGGGCAGTGACCGTGGATCCATAGTTATTGACCCATTTTGGCTCTAGTTTGACCTATTTGACTTTGAAGATACCCTATCCAAGGCCTTTGATGTCTATGATGGGTTTTGCGAGCATTCATGGAGAAGTTTTACACGTTGAAGTGCATGAACTTGTTAACCTACATGGAGGAACCGTGCACCTTGAAGTGCACGAACAAAATCAACACCCTTGTATGAAATAAAAGAGTGTTGATTTAGTCCAAAAGGCTTTATGATACTAGCTATGGGATCACTAGTTAGTCTATAAGACCTAAAAAGTGTTTATAACAAATCAGTCATAACAACAATGACATTTTCAGTTATGCATTGTCTAGAGTCTTTCACTAATGGATTCTGTATGAACATTGTGATGTTGGTGTAGACTTGATCTTACAGGCCATATCTCTTTGGTTGGATCCAACTCTCTTGCTTATGAGTCTTACATATAGTCCTAAAATGTTGCTGAAATTCTGGTAGCTAGGATTGGTTAGCATAGCATGCTTCAAAGTCTGACTACATAGTCCCAAAATACTGCAAAAATTCTGATAGCTTGGACTAGTCAGCATAACACAATGAGATTAAGTCTATGCCTGTTTCTGACCATTTCGGTTCATCGAATAAGGAGACCATGTTGGCTTAAAAGGGATTTATAAACCATTTCGGTTAGCCCAAGAGGCAATCATGTTAGTTATGAGACTAATATAGTCTTTTGAGTTTGTTTTTGCAGAAAATACCAATGGGTTCTTTAATCATTATTTTTGATGAAGCCATTGAGAGGCTATTCAAAATCTCCATGACCTAGAATAGTCCATCTACAAGAGCTTCTAGTGGGCCCATACTGACCCCTCAGCTCTTATATCAAGGGTCTTAGTCTTTCAAAGGCTCTCTACTCCCACGGGTTTAACTATTTCTTTTAGTTTCAACGGGTCATCAATGACGCCGAAGCCCATCAAGAAGTCTAAATTTCTCAAACGCTGGGTTTCCAAATATGCCTAGAACCCCTTTGGGATCTTTACCAAAGGTTCAGGAGGAACCTAAGCCCAAGATGCAGTCAGAAGGCAGTAGTCTTTACATCATTAAGCCTTGTCTGGAGGCAAGAAAGGTCCAACTCATGGATCAAAACTCAACGGTTCTTGGCAAGCAATATGCTATGGTTGCTCAGGACCCAATGTCAATATCAACTAGACCCAAACAGTGGGTCATTAGCAATTAATTCTTTCAAGCATTAGAGGACCTTTGATAGTTCCTTAGATGCAAGAAGACTCAGAAGGATGTGTTCATTCCAAGATGCATCACGTGGTCACCATAGCCACATGCTTTAAAACCCAGCAAGGCTGAAAATAGACCCTTGGCCCCACTTAAAGAGAAACCTTCTACCATTTAATTCAGAAGGAGGGACGAAAGTTCGGTAGCAGGCATCTACCTTTAATCATTTAGCACTACCTTGCTATCTTCACCTCAGCATCTGTCATATGCTGCTGAACATCAGAAGAAGATTGAGCGATTAGTCATTAATAATGCGACCGAGCTCTCTCACTTCAAAGACACGCTCCAAAAGAAGGAGAAACAAAAGAAAAAGAACAAAATAGATGTTGTTGACATCCTCTTATTTCCTACTTCCAATCCAATGGATTAGGAAAGAGTCAATTTCTAGGCCAATGGTGGCCAAATTCAAATACCAAACACTAGTGGCCAGATTGGTAGTCAAATCAAAATAAAAGCCTTGGCTCACTATAGGGAATGGACTTAGAAGCTGTCTCAACCCATGATCACTCAAAAGTGGGTGGTCAAAGAAGATGAACTTGACTTGACCATTTCTTACATGGTCGGGCCAGGTTCTACTCGAAGAGTCACTCGGAGTATGGCTTGGACTCAATCATAAGGGTCTGATTCAAACTCTCATTCCAGTAAGACTTCTAAAGGTCATGTTGAGAGCGACTCTGAAGACGATCCTATCATAGTCTTGGATACAAAAGATAGCTTGTCTACTCCTCAGAAATTGACATCATCCTACCCTAGTTAGTATGCTGTGTTTATGGCTAAGGGGAGTGGAACAAACAAAGATGGAAATGATGATGCTGGTGGTGACGAAGAGGTCGGCAAAGAGGATGCTCGTGAAAATGATGATGATAATGTTAGTGATGCTGTAAAGCAACAAGCAGCCAAGATCGACCTTATAAATGCCCAATTGCAAATCTTAATAGGTAAGCTAGGAGGTCCAGTCGAAGCTCAAGAAAATCCTCTTTTCACTAATAGAAGAGAACAAGCAATGATCAAGAAAAATGCAACTAAGATTGATTTGCTCATAGCTTAAATCAAATCCTTGACAAACAAGATGGTAGCTGCGGGTTCTTCTTGTGATCATTCTTCAATTATAGGTCTCCACAAAGATCCTGAAAAGACGTAACCTTCAATAAGGTTGAAGAAATACTAACAAAATCAAAGGTGGAGACAATGATGAAAAAGAAGGGTATCACACAAATGTACCCTCTAGAATTCGATCTTGTTCCATTTCCATTAGACTATAAGTTTCCAACTTTCCAACCATACCTTGGGAAATGGTTAGCTTATCAACACATTGTTCATTTTAAATCACTTCTTAGAAGCTTGTCAAAATTGGATGCATTAAAAATTAGGTTGTTTATTGGCACACTAAAAGGAGTCTCCTTTGATTATTAGTACAAGTAGTTACCAAAGCCTTCTTTCATGACATGGCTGATTACAGAAGAAAAGTTCTTGCCCCACTTCCAGGAGGTTCAGACGGTCACCTTTGCCATGCTCAGCAGCACAAGGCAGGGAGATAATGAAACTACACAATCCTTTATCAACAAATAGAGAGCATTATTCTACAAATACTTGGAACAACAATCTCAAAGGGCAACAATTGAAATGTGTAAAATCAATTTGTGACCAAAAGTCAAGGCTATTGTACTTAGTCACAAACAAAGTCTCTAGCTCAATTGGTTGAGGTTGCCACTGATGTAGAACTGACTCTCAAAGAGATCAGTCAAAAGAAGGTAAACTCTTGAAAAACATAGTCATTTTCATTTTCTACAGCAAAACCAAAAAAGAAGCAGGAGGTCTTCACAAACCTTTTTAAAATCCTCAAAACCCAAAGAATGATCAAACTAAGAGATTGGAATATGAGAAAAGGAAGAAACTAAGTATCCCTTTAATGGAGAAATTGAAGTAATTTTCCGATCATTGATGGATAACAACAAAATTGAACTTACACCAATTACGAAACCTAAACAAACGGATTGCATCAATGATCCTAACTACTGTGCATACCGCCAGATGGTGTCAATAACTTTTGACCGGAAGTATGATCCTACTCCGGTCAACATGATCTCCTTCGGACGGTTTGCACTTGTTACAATACATTCTCTACTAAAACCAATGACGGTTGAGTTCCATGTTATCAATGCAACACATAATGAATAATGTTTGATACTAGTCAAGACTTCTTCAAGAGAAGAAATATGGGTCCACCAAACCTAGTAAATGATGAATGCTAAGAAAAAGGTTAAGACCAAATGCACACCTGTAGAAAGAAAGAAGGCTAAAAGGTGACTCAAAAACTTACAAAGAGCTGCCCAAAACTGTATGATCAAATAAGAAAAAACAAATTAAAATTAAGAAAGAAAAGGTGATAGAAGCTTCCGATCTAGGAGAGCCTTTTAAGTCAATTAGAGGTCATTTTACCTTGGCTAACTTCATCATTCCAATTCCAAAAGATGAGGAAGAACCACCAGTATTCAGTTGTAATAGGATATCATGGGATGGTATACCTCCTAATTCGGATGATGAGAAAAACGTGTTAGACTTCTTTGACTTCGATGATGATCAGTGGATTTACTGCAACATCAAACATGATCTGCACTATCAATGGCTCTTTATGATCTGCATAGACAAAATGCAAGTGGTTGGTTGAGTGATCCTCCTCCTTTTCTACTATCTCTAGAGATTCATCCGGATCCTTTACCTTCAGTTGATTTGATTGGAACCAACAACAGCATGCATCGTCTTTTGGTTCCTAGGTGGTGACCTCTATACCAAATGGTTCTCCTAAACCAAGTGTTGAGGCAACTTTTTCAAAGCCAAGCTCTGAACCAAGCACTCAACTCATTGTCTCCAAAGCAAACGATGAGCTTGAGCACAAGAAAAGTACAATGAACTTCGCATTAGCAATCTTGTTGTACCTCAAGAAGTCTTCTAAGTTCATGATAATCTTTTTGATTCAGAGGAAAAAATGATGTTAGCACCTGCTTTGGTAGTCATTAGCACTTCTGCTAATTAACTCTCAACATCTCAAATCATTTCTGACAATACAAATCAAAAGGCAGGCTTGGAAGAAGTTAGCCAGCTCTTTGTTAAACCTGAAGAAGTCAATGCCATAAGATGAGATATTTTTTAAGAGGTTAACCGAAACAACATAGTTAGCGATGGTACTCGCTCCGGTCGTAACTATAGAGTCAATAATGACAAACATTCTTTTTCTTCTTATGTAAACCCTTCGGGGAACAATTCAAATGTAAATGTAACTTCTTTGAAAGCAAATGCTAATAAAAGGTCATTAAAGCCGTTCACGTATGATGTTATTGAACACCTCATTCACATCCCCACACGATTTCACATTTTTTATCTTTTTCAGATGTCTAAGGAGACTCATAATAACTTCATACAAGCTCGACAGGCTTTAAATGCCAGTAATCAAACTCATGTAGTACAAGTACATCAGATAGAGAAGAACCATATGAAAGCAAAGTCTAAAAGGCCTCAGAAGCAATTCATGGAATGTCTTTCCATTCACAATGCTTCCAAGGCCACCATCTCCTTCGCGAAAGAGGATTTGCTCTTAGGTGACATGAAGTACATAAGGCTGCTCTACTTCGCGGCCTATATTAATGACATACCTGTTAAGTGAGTTCATGTTGATCCAGGATCAGCCCTGAATCTCATCACAATTACAGTTTTGTCAGGAACTTGGCATCTTAATAAGAAAACTATTTGCTTCCAAAACTTCAATCCAAGGTTATGATGGAGAAGTCCAAGACCTGATTGGCAAGATTCGAAGTCGGCTCTAACAAGATGATTTGACTTTAGAAGCCACTTTACGCGTGGTAAAAATGCGTGTTGGTTACAACATCCTCTTGGGAAGGCAATGGCTTCATGACTATTCTGTAGTGCCTTTCACTCTCCATCAATTCCTCAAATACATTGATGATGAGGGCAAGGTGCATCGTGTCTTTGCAGACGAAACATAATTCAAAGGCAAGGAGTTCTACTTCACCAATGCAGCGATGTATCAAGAACGACTTGCAAAGCCTAAACCAGATGCAAGTAACTCTCTTGTCGATGATGATCCGGTAGGGCCCTTCACCATCTCAACAGAAAAGAAAACCTACCTCGGGTTCGAGAAAAGATCTAAGTCCGCTAAGAAGTTGGAGTCTACAAAGAAGCCAACGATCAGATTTATGGATACCAAAGCTCTTTTGGTGATTAAGGTCAAATCTAAAATCAAGCAGTTGGATCAACCTTTCTTCATATCCACAAAGTCATTTAGGACAAAGCAAGCGCGCCTTATTATTCACATAAGTAAGACACACAGTTCAGCTATGTATATACCACCAACTTGGAACTTAGCAACGCTACCAATTGAGTACTTTTCAATGCCAATGAGGAATGGCGAACCACCTGTTGTATTTTACAAGGCAAACTTGGATGATGTACCAGTACTTCTAACACTAGCTAGGCAAGATACACTGTCTACTATGCCTCATGGAACAGGGCAAGCAATTGAGGTAAGATTTTCCTCCTTTAGCCTTGGGTTTCGCAGAGTCATGCACCTTATGTACTATAAGGAAGGAGAAAATGGTGGTATGGAGGCCTACACTTTGGCAATTCCTATAGCAGCTACTGAACCTCATGTCACTCTGAGAGAACTAGGTTTGACCATACAAAGTCTAGAAGAACTAGCTAAGAGATATATTAGCCAGTGGCGGGATCTAGCAATGAGATGTGCAAATCCTCTGAGGCGGGTAATATGGGTTCGTCTATATTGGTATAGACTACTTCCTCATCTCTGATAAGTAACCATAGCCGTTAGATTTTAAACATTAGATGAGATGTCTCATCATGTCTCATGCATTGAGGCTGTAATTCAAAGCTTCCCAAGAATATCAAGATAGCGAAGGCTCTCTTATCCCACAAATGTGGTTTCCTTGGTGACAACGATTTTGACCAAGTAAGCAATTATATACCTCCCCCTATTAGGAGAATGTCACCAGCGAGGCTTGATTCTCCTATCACTTTCATACAACTCGTGCTGACATCATAACGTAGGGGTGAGTTATCTTACAGATACATCAATAGATGGCTTCACTCAGTTGAAAAATGAAAAAACCCTCAACAATACAAAGCATGGATTCATCTGTGCTGGATAGGCTTAAAGCTATCCCTTTGTAGCTTGATAGTGGCAATGGAGTTTCAAACCTTCGATAAGATGTTTCGAATTATTTCATCCATTGAAGTAGCACTTTATCATCTACACAAAAGATGCAAACAAACACGCCTAGTGCATGTTGTCTCAATAGTCAAGGATTTAGATTCTGAGGATGCTGGAATGGTGGACACCTCTGTATATTCTATCGTGGATTGGGACTTTCTATTTTTTCCATGGCCAACTCCATCTTAAATCTATGATTTTGGAAGTGCTTATTTCTTTGTACCTCCATCCTTGCAGCATAGTTACTCAATAGTCTTTCACTAAGCTGAAGATGCTCCGTCTTCTTATCTTATTGACAAAATCACTAGTGATGGAAGGATAAGGCTTGATATCTACAATCCTATGGTCTGCAATATGATGAAGAACATAGGGTACAATCTCAAGAAGCCCATTAGCCTCAGAATGAGTGCAAATGGAGTTTAAGTCCTTTTTGATGTCTTCACTCTAGAAATGAAGGAAAATCTCTGAAAAGTTGCAGAATTGAACAACTACGACATTACATAGGATACGCTTCTTACTGCAATGATCCTAAGCCAAATCAAAACTTTGGAGCACAATTGATATGACTTTGATGATTTTCAAGAAACAATTGTCTTCCAAGATCCCTAGCATCGGCGCCAAAAACTTGATGTGGATTTAATCAATTTAGTTAAAATTGCAAGTGCACAGTTGTCTTATTGAGACACTGGCAAATACAGGTCGATCTCACAAAGGAGTATTTTTGAACTTTTTAATTAAGATTTTGAAATTTCTTTTAACTAGAAGATTGATTTGAAATAAAACTAAGAAATTAGAAATTTGATGCAATTGAAAATAGTGAAAAATCAATGGAGAAAACAGATCAGAGCATCTAAAATCCACTAAGTAAGATAATTAATTCAATCATGCAATTATTCTATTTTTTGTCTCTAAATAACTCAGATTAGAAACAAATTAATGTTTCTGATCTGATAGATTTGTCTTTCACAAAAACTAATTTTTAATAAAAATAATAAAATCATCACCCAAGACCACATTCACCTCATAAAAGAATGAAAAATCATAAGCATGACATATTAAACTAAGTATAAACTATCAAAGGATTTCAATCCTAAGCATAATCTATCAAAATAAGCATAAATCATCAAATTATTTTTATTAGAAATTAAAACAGAGACAACCTAAGGCATGAAGATAGATCTATTATTCTAATAGAGCATTCATTTAAAAGAGAGCATTCATTTAAAAGAGACAAGAAAAAACAAAATAATCACATGAATTAAGATAAAATTTTACTCAGCTTCATCTGTGTGCTTTGATCCATAGGACTAGCCAAACATTACCAAAATTTTCATAAAAAATTTCATTAAGAGCGTTCTTGTATAATATTTACACTCTAAGAATCTCTCTTTTAAAATCTTAGTTCCTCTAAAGCTCCAAAAATACCTTAAAAGAAAAATAAAAAATTAATGGGAGAAAGAGTGGTGGAGGAGGAGAGAGAGTAGCTCGAGGAGAGAGGGGAGTGAGTAGTCTTGGATGTCCAAGGCTTCATTAAAGAGGATTTGGAGCCCTTTTGTTCCCTTATTTTTTTCCTCTTTTGTAGCTTGTTAAATTCTCTTTTTGAAAAGGTCTCATGACTTAGCCTCCAATTTAGCAAAGACTTAGCAACTTTGGAAAGATTCTTTCTTGCTTTCCTTTGGAAGCCATTTCTACACAAACTTTTTATATTCAGAAGATTCTTTTCTCATGTGCAAGTAAATCTTCTAAAAAAGCTTTTTTTTTCTTTAATTTCTTGAGGATTTTCTTCAAATCTTCTTAGATTATTTTGAAAAAAATAATATAAGGATGGTGGACCCCACTTTGATCTTCAATGTACTTCACTTATTGAGAGATGGACCCTATCCAAAGGTGTGTAATATGAAAAAAGTTTTCAATTTTTTTGGTAATCCCATTTAGGAAACACAACCAATTTCTCGAGGCCATAACTGTGTCATTTAAGCTCCGATTGTTGCAATCTTAAATCCTACAGACATCTACTTAAAAAGACCTATCCAACAATAGGTAGAATGTCCAATTACGAGGCTCGGTTTGAGAATTATGAACTTTTTAATTTATGCTATCTAAAGAAAAATGAAATTGACTTTCCATTTTTGAATTCCTCTTATTTGACTTTCAGCTTTCTTTTCTTGATTCAAATTTGAATTCTTTCAACAACTTGAGAGTGGACCCCCTTGGATCAGCCAAGCATGTGTGGACATGTGTGTGGGGTCCTCATAAAGCCAATCTTTCAAATTTCTTGTATGGTGTGCCTCACATGATCTGCTCATATTTTCCTGCATATTCTAAGCAAACCTATAAAATATTGAAGAGCATACATTGAAGTGGGACCTGTCAGGATAGAGTTTTACTCTAATTATGACTCTTCGAAGAAAAATTGTAAAATTTTAAATTAATGCAGAAAGCATGTGAAAAGTATGAAAATTTCAAGTTCTTAGCTAAAAATGTATGGCATGATGAAACTCGATGAGTAGTGATGCAATTCACCTAATTAAAACCCTAATCAATCCTAAAATGATGCATAAATATACAAATTCATGAACTTAATAGGTAGCCTTTCAGCATCCTAAGAGGGTAAGTGATGATGATGATACAATGTCACAAGTCACCGAATATTGGCCATCTAAATTAAATGAAAAAATCGATCCATCTTAGCACATTCGTTGGGAATGTCTAGCCCTTGATGTAAAAGCTAAAGAACCTAAAAAACCAAATCTATGGAAAGGGATCAGGCCTTGGCTCAAACACTAAAATGAAACCCTAGAAGGTTTCACAGAGTTGAAAGCTTCTAAAAATACTGTAAAAGAACCTCTTCCCGCACCTCCAACTGAGGACCAAATATAAGAAATAAACTTGGGTACCACAAAAAATCTTTGTCCTACCTTTGTAAGCTCTCGAATTAAAGGAAAAGAACTTGATGTGTATCTGAGTTTCTTGCGAGAGTTTATAGACTGTTTTGCATGAACCTATGCTGAAATGCCAAGTCTAGATCCATAAGTTTCCGTGTATGAGTTGAACATAATAGAAGATGCTAAACCTTTGAAGTAGGAACAAAAAAGTACAAAGCCAGAAACCATGGACAAGATAGAAAAAGAAGTTCAAAAACTTAGGGATGTCCTCTTCATCCATGAAGAGCAGCATCTCGACTAGTTGGCTACTAGTCACCATAAAAAATAAGCAAATCAAAGTCTACATTGACTTTAAAGATCCGAACAAAGCCTGTTCCAAAGATGATTTTCCACTACCCATACCAGAAATCATAATTGATAATACTTTTAGATTTGAAAGAATGTTATTCATGGATGGGTTTTCGAGGTACAATCAAATCAAGATGCCTAAGGAGGACGAGAAGCACACATCCTTCTGAACCCCTTTTGGCATGCACTGCTACACTGTCATGCCCTTCGGCCTCAAGAATGCATGAGCCACATATAAGAGGGTGATGATGAAAATCTTCAAAGACATGCAGCACAAGTCTGCGAATACTATGTCTGCGACTTGGCGGTTAAAAGCAAACATAAGTTAGACCATCTAGCTAATCTTCACAAAATCTTTGAAAAGTTATGGAAATTCAATCTTCGAATGAACCCTCTGAAGTGTTTGTTTAGAGTCTCCTCTGAAAAATTTTTAGGATTTATGGTTCAAAAAGGTGGTATCGAACTGATCCAGTCAAAATCAAAACCATATTGGAGATGCCTTCTTCAAGAACTCCTAAAGAACTCAAAGGATTGCAAGACAAACTTGCCTACTTCCACTGGTTGATCTCAAACTTATGTGGGAAGTGCAGAGCATTCTCCAGACTTACAAAGAAAGGAGTTGAATTTGTGTGGTGTAAAGCTTGTGAAGATGCCTTTCAAGATATCAAATAGTATTTCACAAAACCACCAGTTCTTTCAATTTGATTTGAAGCAAACTTTTCATTCTCTATAGTCGAGCTCTTAATCACTCTTTGGGGGCATTATTAACTTAAAAGAATGACAAGGGTAATGAGGTGCCTCTTTATTATTTGTCACAAATGCTACTTAGTGCTGAATATAACTATCATCTAGTGGAAAAAGAATGTCTTTCATTAGTGTTCGTAGTACAGAAACTACATTACTACATTCTCTCAGATGTGGTGTACTTGGTTTCCAATATCAACCAATTGAAGACTTGTGGTGAAAGCTGGTGCATTGAGTCATCATCTAACTAAATGGTCTATTTTTCTCTCTCAATACGACATCGATACACTCTTGCAAAGGCAATGAAAGGACGATCTCTCACTAATTTTCTAGCATAACATCCACTTTTGGAGGATTATGAATTTAAGGACAATCTCCCTAACGAACCAGTCTCCTTTGTTGAACAAATATGGAAACCCACTATTAATCTAGACTTACATTGGATCAAGCATTTTCATGGAGCTTCCTAAACAAATGAGTTAGGATATCCAATTTCAAGGGTGGGTATCATTTTCTGTAGTCTAGAAAGATTATATGTCCCTCACTCCTTCTCATTGATTAAGCCATGTACAAACAATGTGGAAGAATACACAACATTGATTTTGGATCTCGAGTTAGCTTTGGAGTTGGGCATTAATATGTTAGAGTCTATGGAGATTTAAAACTCATAATCAAACAAACGAATCTTGAATATGAAGTGAAGAAACCAAATTTGCTTGCCTTTTTCAACAAAGACTGTGAAGTCAAGGAGAAATTCGTGTTGATCAAATTTCACCATATTCTAAGGTATTAAAATATCCAGGTAGGTGCACTAGCAAGATCAACAGCATCAATGTCAATCCCCATAAATGATAGAATGGCACTAGAAGTAGTTGAAAGAAGATTTTTACCCCCACTTGACACCCATAAAGTGGTAGCAGATTGAGTTGATGTGATTAAAAATCGTATTTCATCTTTTCAAAACTCATTCAAGGACTTGAGAGACCTTTTTATTGATTACATTCTTCATAGAGTCTTACCAAAGAATTCTAAGGACAGAACTAGTATTCAAAGACGAGTTTTAAAATTTCATTTTGATTTGCCTTCAGAGACTCCGCAAGTCATATGATGGAGTTCTTCTCCATTACTTGTCGCTAAAAGTAGCAAATTAAGTACTCAAAGATGTTTACTTTACCCCATGCGGTGCTCACAAAGCCAAACCAAAGCTTCATTGTCAAATTTGAAGGTTAGGCTACTACTGGCTTACCATGATGTCTGACGCCATCAAATTTGCAAAGAGATGCAATGAATGCAAAATCTATGGCAATTACATTCATCAACCACTTGAATATTTACATCTTACATCCACCTCTTGGCCGTTTGAGTCTTGGGGTATGGACATCATTGGCAAAATCAATCCAACATTAAAACATAGTCATCAGTTCATTTTGGCCGCAACTGATTACTTCTCTAAATGAGCTAAAGTCAAAATAGATATAGTCGTCGATTTCTTGAAGATTCATTTCATTTGAGGTTTTGGGGTGCTTAAACGTCTACATCATGGTAATGGTCCTCAGTTCAGCATCATCATCATCATCAATATCATCAAAGCCTTATCCCAACCATGTTGGGGTCAGCTACATGAATTCTGTTTCTCTATTCTGTTCTATTTTAAGCCAAATCCTTCGATAAGTTAAACTTCTTCAAATCTGAATCAATGACCTTTATCAATGTTTTCTTTAGCCTACCCCTACCTCTTGATGGGCCATTTACTTGCATAACCAAACTTTTTTTCACCGGTGCCATTACCAGCCTATGCTCAACATGCCCAAACCATTTTAAACGAGTTTCTCTAATCTTATCCCCTATTGGTGCTACCCTTAAATGCTCTCGAAAGCACTCATTTCTAATTTTATTTTTCCTAGTTTTACCACATATTCACCTAAGCATTCTCATTTTTGCTACATCTATGTTATAAGTATGCGTATTCTTAATTGGCCAACATTCTACTCCATATGTCATAGCTGGTTTAACCACTGTCCTGTAAAATTTGCCCTTTAATTTCATTGGCATTCATCTATCACAAAGCACTCCAGAAGCTAGTCTCTACTTCAACCATCCAACTTTTATCCTATGCTCCACATATTCATCAATCTCCCCATCCTTACTAATCATTGAGCCTAGGTACCGAAAAGAATCTTTACGTGGTATCTCATGAGTTTCAATTTTGACAATGGTTTCAACACTTTATATATGTCCACTAAAGTTGCAATCCAATACCATGTTTCCACAGCATACAACCCTGTAACTAATGGACTTGCTAAAGCTTTTAACAAGACTATTTATAAAATTTTTAAGAAAATGGTCTCTGAAAACAATAAAAGTTGGAGCTCCAAACTCCTTGAAGCTTTGTAGGCCTACAAAACTATAGCCTGTGGTAGAACCAAATCAACACCATATTCCTTGGTTTACGGCTATAATACCTTTGGAAATTCAACTTCCTTCTCTTCGTGTAGTTGTGATAAACAAATATACTGAAGCAAAGAATGCCAAACTTAGGCTTCAAGAGTTAGAAAGCCTTGATGAGAAGAGGCTTGCTGCTCGACAAAGCATCGAGTTACATCAAGCTCGTGTGGCCGGGTCTTTCAATAAGAAAATCAAATATATAGCTTACAAGAAAGGAGACTTAGTCCTTACAGTCAGGAGGCCTATGTTCTCCACACACATGTCCAAAGGCAAATTTGAATCGAATGAGAAGGACCTTTCATTGTCAACAAGGTCTATTCTAATAGCGCCTACACACTCCTTACACTTGAAGGAGAGAGATGCATAATGCCTATCAATGAAAAACTCCTAAAGAAATAGTATGCTTGAATGTCATTGGTATACCCAAACCATGTACAATGTACATTCTCATCCCAAAAATCTTCTGATTTTGAGCCTCATAACCTATGACTCCTAACCAAAATCTCCCAAACTTGTACATACTGACTACGAGGATAATGTCTTTTGGCCCCTCCAGTCAATCCTTGTTCCTTGGACAATGTCCTTATAAGATCCCTTGTAACATCCTGTTATGTAGATCAAGTCCTCTTACGGACCTTGTATAGCAAAACTCAATTGTATAGAACAAGTCTTTTGCAAACCCTATATGGCTACCTTCGGTTGTATGGAATAAGTCTTTTTACAGACCCCGTATAACCAAAATCCAAACAAACCCAAAATCAAACTTCTACCCTAAGGAACAAGTTAGACCCCAAAGAAAGTTTCACACAATTGCACTAGATAATGTCTACTTTGTTTGACCCATTTCGGCAACCAAAAGGATTAAGTTATGGACCCTAGAGAAAGCCCCATACATAGGCACAGGATAAAGTCCACCTATATAACTCCTTTTTCTTTTTTGACTTGTAGATCTGAAAGAGGACAAGTCACACCTATATAAAGTCTGAGAAAACAAACAAAAAAAACCATACCAAACAAACCACACATACAAACTACATTAAACATCCATACAAAATCAAACCAAATATTCTATACTAATGACAAAATGGAGCAAAAAGAGGAGACATTTTCTATTGATATTCATTTGAAGCTCAAATACAATGAAAGAAGTCAAAATACATGGCCACCAGGGCTAATTAAAATGAAAAGAAGCAAACAAAATCTGTGACAATGAAACCTAGTCCAGAAACTTCTTAAGTCACCTCTTTGCGTCAGAATCTTTTCCCTTAAGATGTGCCCTTCATAGCTCGCATAAGCTACGATAGCAGTATCAATGTCAATCTCATCTAGTTTGATATTCATCTGAGTGTCAAAAGATTGAACAAAGTCATTCAAAGCTGTCTGTTTCACCTTTACTTTGGAGAGAAAGTTATCTTTGCGGGCCTGGTTCTCTGAACTAAACTTCTCCAAGACATCCAAGGCACTATGAAGTTTCAAAGCATTATCTTCTGGGGCTGAAAGATGTTGTTGCAATATGGTGATCTGTTGTTGCAAGCATCCATATTCTTCTTGGCGCATGCTCATCTCTCATGCCAGCTGAGCATCTGTGTCACTCACCGTTTTAGCCTTTTCTTTAACACTTTCGATTTTGGCCACCAATTGGACTCTTTCCATTAAGACCTCATCTTGAAAGCCCTGGCATAGTCTACACCACTGTCCCAGGCGATCTTTTCTTCAAGCTTGTTAAACAAGATCACAAAAGCATCTTGAAGGCTGCTTAAATCAGCACCATAGCTATAGCGTACCGGTATCTTAGCCAGTGCATTGAAATTTTGTACCTTTTCAACAGTGAGGTTCTTTTATGATACTATGTCCAAGATGCTGCAAAGCATCATCCTCATAACACCTTTAATGGTAGACTCGGGTCTTAGGGCATCGCCAAACAAATTCAACTCTTGGACTGCAGATGGACTTGACTCACGCTTTTGTGAATTTGATAGATTCTGGGAACCTAAGCATTCATCCTTTCCCTTCTCAGCATTTGCACCCACACCCCAATGAACAGTCAACCATTCTTCACAAACAGAGGGTGAATCATGTAATCCCTGTGAAGACAAAGTGGCTTAAGGATCCCAATTTACATGTGGTGTCACTATAACATTCAACAACACTTTACGGGAACCTTCATCCTTTGCAACTGAAGCCTCATCTGATACCTTCGGTGCAGTTGAGCCCTCAGCTCTCTTGGTAGGCGTCAATTGTTTTTGCCTAAAGTGTACTTATGAAGGTGTCACAGCCCTAGGTGGCGTGAAACTGCAAGTACGTGGCGTGATAGCAACATCATCTTCCATGAGGTTTCTAGCCTCATCCTCAAGAACAAACTTCCTCTGAGCAGGAGGGCTGGTCTTCACTATGATTGGCTTTACCACATTAACCTCGGTTAGTTTCATCTCAATATTAACCTCATCTTTGACAACACCAATGGGCTCAACAATTTGCTTTATCTGAAAACTAAAAGTTGCATCGCTCCTTGGTGCATGTGTAGCTATAGGTGATCCACTTTCATGTGATCCTGATCCTGAATCAGGATTCACCAAAGGAATCACTTTTACTCCCACTGGGGGCATGGTGCAGATAGGTGGCAACACAATGGCCGGTGACAACTCCTAGTTATTGCTCACACTCCTAGTTGTTGAGTCCAAGAAAGAAGGATCTTCCTTATCCACTTTTAAATCTCTCTTCACAGAACTATTAAGGATGCCTAGAGATATCCGCTATGGATGGAGATTTTGTCCAACTTAATTGGAGCTTCGAGATTCTCTTTTTCTGTTGTCTCCTTAATTGGTGACCCAAAGGGCATACTTACCAACTCATGCTATTTTGCTTAAGGGATAGTATCTTCTTTAAAAGTTGTCATCTTTGGCTCAATGGGGTCCATGTCACCTCTTGACTTAGCCTTAGAGGCGTTTTCACCTGCTATATCAATGATAGCTGCCCTTTTGGTAGCATCACCCACATGAGCATCTTCACTATTCGCTTGTTCAAAAGCTGGTTCCATGGTTATATTACTGCTAGCTACCTTGTCAACGGTAGTGGCAATGCCCACATCAACGCCAACTTTTTCTTTAACAACGAACTCTACATGCATGTCCATTGCAGTTTCATCCTTAGACTCAAGCGTCATCGTTACTTGGTCAAACATGTCTCTTTCAAAATCAAACTCATATGTGGTGTCACTGTAGGCTCTTTCCTCGGTAGTGGGGGGTATCAAAATCACTTCCCCTCTCATCGGTGTCATCGGAGACATACTCCTCTACAATCTCGGTCACTGCCTATAATGGTCGGAGGTCTAAACTTGTGCGGCTGCAAGACAAAGTGTGGGCGTCAAGACCAAAAAAAAAAAAAAAGAATAATATCATAAAAAGAGATATTTACCAGCCTTAGCCTGTAAGAGTAGCAAGTTTCAGGGCTCTCAGCTTTCCTCTTCTTAGATGAAGTTCCTTTGCTGCTCAAAGCTCTGGATACACTCTTTGAGCATATCACTAAAATCTTTTTATGAAGAAATAGACCAGCTGGAGGTTTTGATGTTGAAACAACAAGTGGCCTAGAATAAATGGCTATCTTTGTCAGCTGCACTGCCTCTGCTGGACTTAAAACCGCAAGTGCCTCTGCTGGCAATGAGCCACCTGCAGTTTCTAGCAAATTTTGACGAGCCATGTCTGCCTCTGCTATTGCAGGCACAATTGCTTGTTCCTCTTCAAACCTTCTTGTTTGTTCACCATCTAACACTTTAATCCTAACACAATAAGAACCAAACCCAAAATCTAATGGAGCTCTACCAACTCACCTAGCCTCAGTAAGACTTTCCTTCTCTTGAAGGTTTTCATTAATGATTTGCTACATCCTCTCAACAAGCGGTGGGTTTTGCAAACGTTAGATCTGACAACCAATCCAATCCTTTATTCGTTTCAAGTAAACAACCAATTTTCAAAATTAGATGGGTTAAAACAATCTTTCTTCACTTTCTCTCCTTTCTTGTGAACCAATGGAGGATGTTATTTGAAATGGGGATTGCCTGTATAGGTCTCCATAATGGCAATAATACTCTTGGCATACCATTGCACGAAATTGCTTGTGTAGTCGACATGAGGAAGACGTAGATAACCAAAGTGAGTCCCAGTACCAAATGCTTGATAAAACTCCTAAGCATTTCTAGCATCTTGCAGAGAGCTAACTGTACCCTCGATGCTGCTAGGTGTTCCCACAATAGCCTAGTGAAAAGCAAATTGCTTGCAAAGCTTGCAGTACATAAGGCTGAATGCTAACATATGCATTCTTCTTGTACACCAAATCCGCAGGTCTTAAGCAAGGAGCCTACTGTTCTCTTCATTTGAAAGGTCAACCTCACGACTGCCTTCTCCAATGCTGTCAAGTGGAGTCTCTACACAGTTTCTTATGCAGTTCAGAACTTCAATGTTCAGTATGGAAGAGCGGGAGGAGACATAATTGTTGAAATTACGTAATTGTTGGGGTAATTCAATCATGGCGTAGGCATTGATCAAATAACTTCCTCCCACTACACCTTCCATATAAATGTTCCTTAGTGCACTATTGTGCGAATGAAGCCCATTACAATAGAATATAAATAAGGTGTACAACAGATGCTCTGCATAATATCGATTGAAGGATTTTTCCCTTTCTGATCGTGAAAGCTGACAACTTCAATTCAGTCAACATATATGCATCAAAAGCTAGACCAAGGGCAAGCCTATGCCTGAACGCTATTTGGAAAGCTGGATATATGCAACTAAGCCTGATCTCGCTTCCAGCACTTGGAAAAAGAACATCTAACAGCCATTCCATAAAAAATGCAGCAAGCCAACATTTTATCTTCAATTCCGGATATAGCAAAAATATACAAGATGAAGTCTGGCTTCTCATGATAACAAACGTCGGTGGCTTTTAGGGATCTTCGTCGGAAATAACTTTCCTCCACTTGCAGCATCCCTCATTAAAAAAAAGGAGCTTGTAGTGGTTTTCACCTGCTCCATCCACAAAGCAATTTTTCTCTGGCTCCTACTGCTTGTATGAATTGAATCTTTAAGAGCAAAAAGGAGGTAATAAGAATATTGAAACTCCTCATCCATAGTCGATAACTCTGCTTTTGATAGGTTTGTCTCATCGTACATCTCATCATCGGATGACAAACCAAAGATCTTCTTTATCTCCCATAAATAATAACTCTATGTTAGGAGTGATGAAGATGTTGGTTGCAGGACAATACAATTCCAGGGTTGCCTTCCATATGTTCTTATTATCACAAGGCACTTTCTGAGTGGTGGCGTTCATGACTTAAAATATGCCGACAACTCTCAAAATATCTTCATAATGGCACTTGATTAATGTCATCTAGTGCTGCCATTCTCCAAGGTAGCTAAACCATCTGCAGGACAAGTGCTACTTACCAACTTAGGCACTACCATCTTCTGTATGGATCCCAAGCATGGATCAAAATCTTCGCTAATACATACCAGTTTTGGCCGATACTGGGACGATTATTTGCCGTGACTCAGTCTTGGTACCAGTCCAATCAAACATTGAAAAATATCAATGATATTTTGGAAAATATTTGTATAACTGATATATCGGCCGATTTCTCAAAATATCGGTCATGGTTTAAAATGTTGGAAACCCTACTTTTTTGCACCTTTTATCTACTTTGCAGGGAAAAATTGGCTCCTCCTTTCCCCTTCATGCCCCAGTTGCTACCCACTTTGGATTTCACTTCCAAAATCATCAAAAAGACATATATTTCTAGGATTTGCACATTTTGAGGGTTGTTCTTCTTTCTAAGGTTTGTACTTTCTCCTTGTTTTGTTTTTATGTTTTTTGTTTTTTTTTTTTTTTTGTGAAGATTTATTTTGTAAGAGACTAAGAGGATAAAAGTTAGAAATGATGTTTCTCATTTACACCCATTCAATTGGATTTGTGCATTTTGAGGGTTGATAAATTATTTCGTGTTTTAAAACTTGGAGATTTTGATGAAGGTTTGAGTTTTTTTTTTAGATGTAAAATGTATTTTTTATAAATTAGTATGCAAATAATGAGCTTATGAATCCATTTTGGTAGATCTAGTAGTAGAATATAAAGATCTACAAGATTTAGATTTTTTTAAAAGTTTATTTATTTTAGGACTTACTAATAATTCCATATTAAAATCTGATATTTTGAAGATTTCATCATTATTTTGGCATTTTAAGTTTTCATAACCATTGTAATATTTCAAGTATGACAATTTTTCATTGTTCTTTTACATCACTATTTTTTATATTTTTCAATTTATTTTTGGATTTTTAATCATTTAATATTAAAATATGATGTATTGATAATTTCTCCATAAATATGATTTTTTAAGTTTGCACAAGGGATTTTGTTGAAGTTAGGGGTTTTTTTTTTAAAAAATGTTAAACTTCAGACTAAGAGCATTTTTAATCAATTTGTAATGTCGTATGCAATTGCATGAGTTTATGAAGCATTATAGTAGATCTAGTGGTAGAATATATAGATTTAGAAGATTTAGATTTTTTTAAAGTTTATTTATTTTTGCATTTTTAATGATTTAATATCAAAATATGATTTGTTTGATGATTTCACTATAAATATGTTTTGTTCAGTTTGCATGATCATTGTATACCTCATGTATAGTAATTTTTCAATATTCTTTTATGTCAATATGATTTCATTGTGAAAAGATTGCACCATGCCACCATTTCAATATATAAGATATATATTCTTTGTAGAAAGTCATTTGGCATGAAACCATAGTGAAGAAGCCGGAAGTAAGCATAAGTTTAAATGCACCTATTGGAAAACAACTATCAATGGAAGGATTACTAGATTAAATCAATACTTGGCTCACAAGCAAGGCCAAGTGGCTAAGTGTACTAAAGTGCCACCTAATGAAAAAAAGAAATGCATGAGCTTTTAAATGCAGGAAAAAAAGTTGTTAGAAAGAAAAGAAGAGAGAAGGAATTTAAAGCATGTAGAGAAGAAGTTTTTCAATCAAAGGAGATAGAAATGATTTCCTCCAATGATAAGGAGGATCCAGATTTGAGAAGGGGTAGGAAAGAAAGTTTGAGATCACTTCAGGAGGAGGAGGATAAAAGAAGGATGCAATATGAGGTAGTCATGATAGGTGGCTAATACGATGGGGGTGGCTCCTTCGGAGCAAGGAGAGTGGGTTTGTGTCAGGCATTTAATAAAAAAAAACCCCGCCTTTAAGATATTGAGGAGAATGATCAACCTCCTACACAGGCACCTCGTAGGCCAAGTGTGGTGGGTCCAACATACTCATTTGCATACAGAAATCCAACATACAAGCAACCTGGCATTGTAAAAGCATTGAAGAGAAAATTTAATAAAGCAAGAAAAAATTTGGTAAGAGCTACTGGAAAGTTTTTTTAGATGCAGTCATTCCACCATATAAGGCAAACTCTCCTTATTTCAACACCAAGTTAGATGTAGCAGCGAAATATGGTCCAGGTATAAAGGCACCCACCCCATATAAAATTGGTCATCTATGTATTAGAAAAGAATATGAGGAGTTACAGCATTGGGTAAAGACTTTAAAGAGGATATGGAAAAAAGGGTTGCACGCTAATGTGTGATGAGTGGATGACCCTCATAAAACATCATCTTTTGAATTTTCTAGTTTATTGCCATTTGGGAACAGTTTTTATTAAATCAATTAATGCAACTGATTATATTCAAGATGCTCGATACATCAATAGGTTATTTAATGATGTGATTAATGATATTGGGAGAGATTGTGTAGCTCAAGTTGTTACCGATCATGTTGCAAACATGAAGAAAATAGGAATAATGCTTTTGCAAAAAAGGAAAAATATTTTTTTGTCACCATGCGCAGCACATTTATAAACCTGATGCTTGAAGAAATTGCCAAATGGAAAGTCATAAAACAAGTGATTGAAATGATGAAGAAAATCACTAATTTCTTCTACCAATTTTATAGACTTGTTTCAATGATGAAAAAGTTTACAAACAATCATGAACTGCTATGGTTTGGCATTGCTTAATTTACCACCCACTTTATAACCATCGAGAGTGTTTACAAGTATAGAGGAGAGCTTCTCTAACTCATCAAATCAAATGAATGGATAAATTCTAAGTGGGGAAATCAGCCAACTCCCCACGCAAAAGAAGTATGTAAGACTATTAGTTCCAATAAGATTTGGCCTCATGTTAGAAATTTCTTAAATGTTCTTGAGCCTCTAATGAAAGTTCTTCGAGTGGTCAATCGTGATGATAAGCCAACTATGGGTTTCTTACACGAGGCCATAGAGAGAGCAAAGATGGTTATTAAAGCAAATTGTAAATATAATATCAAACATTAGAAGACCATCGACGGTCGTTGGGAGTGTTAATTGCATTATGACTTACATAGCGCGGGTAAGTGGAGATTGATTTCTTGTTGACGTTCAATGTTATATTAAATTCTTCTTAATACATTAGTCACTTAAATTTTTGCATTTAACAAGTTACTTTCTCAATCCACAATTTCAATATGAATTTTTGGATTGAAACATAACTGATGAAATTTCAGTGGGGTTGAAGAATGTTATTGCAAGACTAGCAAATGAAACCAATGAGGCAATCAGGGCAACCAACCAAGTAAGTAAATTGAAAAGTAGAGATCTTATATGGTATCTTTTATTTTCTTCAACTAAATAAATGTCATTGTTCATTCATAACAGTTGATAATTCTTTTTCTTCTTTAATGTCATTAGATTGATATATATATAATGAAGGCATGAAAAATTTTGGCACCACCATTACATGAAAAGCTGTCACGCAGACATATCATGGTAAGGATTGTAAACTGTAAATAGTAAATTATATTTTCATTATTCATAAATTAAAATTTTGAATGTTTAATCTTATTTTCTTTTATTTTCAGCTGAATGGTGGTTGAATTATAGAGAGAGTGCTCTAACACTAAGGGCGATTGCAATTAAAGTCCTTGTCAAACTACATCATCGTCAAACTGCAAAAGAAATTGGAGAATGTTTTCTTGTATCCATATGAAAGTAAGAAACAAAATAACAATAGATAATTTGAACAAATTGGTTTACATCCACTATAACCTTAAGTTCTCTGAGTCGAAATCGAAGAAGAAGAGTATTTGAAGACCAACAAGATTACTTCTACTCAATTAATTTAGATTATATTTTTTCTGCAGAAGAAGATTTATTAGGTGAGTGGCTAGAGGAGGTTGAAAAGCCATTATTAGATTAAGATCCAGAGCTAGCAGAGATGGTTGAGGACTTGATTGGAAAGAAGTTTGAGCCAATGAAAGCCTCTCAAAGATTATAAGAGATTAATTTGACACAGCAATGGAGGGGTATTACGGTTAATCTTATAGAGGCAAAAGGAAAGGAGGTAGGTGACGAGAGTGAGTCGAGTATCTCTACATCTTCCTCATCAATAGGTTTTCCTCCTAACTCTCTTGGGATGGTGTTGGGGATGATGGTCATTATGGAGATGAAGAGCCAGCAATGTATAAGACAGTTGAGCATTTTCTTGATGGTACAGACTTAGCTGCCCATCGTGGTTATCTAAGATATGTCTCACATACTGAGACAGGGATTGATAGTAGCATCGGTCAAGGAGGGGGGGAAGGTACTTCTACGGGTAATGTTGGCCAACAACAGACTATGTATGGATACAACCCTAATTGGCCACCTCAACTGCCTGTAGTTCTACCATCACAATTGTAGTATGAGCAAGGAATGATCCAACATGAGCCCCAATAAGCTATTTTTATTCCTCATCAATTTTTTGAATTAAATTTGGGCCCCCAGTCATCCCAATCTATTGAGGATAGCTCATCATACTATGAAGGGATCTTCGTTCCTCAACAATAATATCAATATGGCCAATGGTATTGCAGTGCAGTGGAAGACTTTAGATCATATTATTATAACTCATACCAAAGAAAAAGAAATGATGATGACGATGATCTTGAGCCTGGGCGACACTCCACTTGGAATTAGGGGATGTATTCATTCTGTATTTCTCCCCAATTGCTTTATGATTTATTTTGTTGTCATTATGTAATATGATATATTAATGTTCATGTTCTTAAATTTCACAACTTGCTTGATAATTAAGTGATAATTGATAAATGATGACTGATGAATCATGATATATGTATGTACTATATACTATACAAGATACCAACACTATATATAAATTACAAATAAGCTGTATTTTCTAAAATTTCAAACTAATAGATGATCCATAAGTCATAATTATGGCTCTTAAAAAAAATCACAACTTTAGACAAGACAGCGACAGAGGATGTCATAACTTAGGGGGATTGATAATTTGATTTACACTTGTTACTAATGACAAGAAATATTGCTTTCCAACCTTTTCTAATATTTTGGATTTTTTGGATATTTTTTTAACTTTTTTGGATTAAAAAGAAATTCACACTACGATGACCGTGACAGACCATGAATTGCAATTGATATAGATATTGTATCAGCTTTTAGGACTAACCGATACTGCGATTTTTATCCATGATCCCAAATCCTACTATTCTCAGTTACAAGATGGTGGTACCCACCTCAAGATTCAAAGTACAGGGGTCCAAAGCTTCTACTTCAGAACTTGGAATCTTTGGAAAATAATATAGATGTTGGTGCATAAACTTGTTAGTCTTGAAATGCACAATGTGCCTTATCTAAGAAAAAGGGTCTAACCTAGTCGGAACGGTTGAATTCATCATCATCACTCTTGGGTACCTCTTTACAGCTCGAATGTGATCACTTCGTGAGAAGTTCCTACTTTGTCCATGTTCCAGTACTTTACAATCTCCTTTGGCTGCTTCATTGACTCAACTGTCGCGTTGCCAAAGATGTAGCAGGGTTTGTCAAATCTCACTTGATTATTATTCACCCAATTGTTGTTGTTAACCAAGCATCAATAGGTGTAATAGTTCCTCATAGCCAAGGCTCTAGTTTGTTGGTTTTTCATGTTGGCGGCAAAAAGCTCATTTGGATCTCCTGTATTTGAGCTATTTTCGGCTCGGCCCTTGGAGCAACTCTTTAGCACTCCAGAAGATGAAGTAGCAGGCGCCTTGCCTTTTCTATCTGAAGGACAGAAAAGAAAAAAGAAAAAAGAACTTCAGTAACAATAAACAAATGGCTGAGGCATGGAATTTTATTAAAATTTCAGCATCTCTCCTTAGCAAAAGGCCAAAAGAAGAAAATAATACTCAGTTCTAGGACCAAGAATTGGCATCAAGGCACACTTAAGTCCTAAAACTGAGGCTCCCAATACAAATAGGTGTTCAAGCACCTTCAAATCCTTAGAGGGTAATTTGGTGTGCACTCTAGTTTAAAAGGATGCAATATGTAATACAAGAAATGTATGCACAACACAAGCAAAGCATGACAGTAGCTATATACATTGTAACGCGTAAACAAGATCAAGATGTATGCAAATGCAACATGTAAAGAAAGAAAGATGGCATGTTTTCAACAAGAGAATAACATCAATTCAAGCACTGAAGATAAAAGGTAAATACTGATGGTCTGATGGTAACCATCTTTGGCCATATCCTGCAGTTTCATTAGACTTATCTGCAACTATTGGAGACTGTTTCATTCTCCACACTCAAAGCTCAAGCCAACAAAAGGATCTCAATATTCCTAAGACGGCCTCTTTAACAAACACAAAAAAGTACTTCAAACATGTACTTTAATTGGTTGTTATCTCGGCAACCAAAGTCCCATGTGGTGACCATTAGACATTCTTGTGGGAGTTTGGTAATGCAATTTAAATGCAAAGGAATCTCGCGGGCTCCTCACTTGGGATGTACACTCAAACTCATGCAGCATACTTCATCAGTGTTCGGTGGCTTGTTTCCCATAAAGACGGTTGACATTATCCGGACTCACTCGGATAATATACCAAAGGTCAGAGACATAAAAGATAAGGAATGGTGAATTAGCCTTGGAAGTTGTGGTGGAGAAAGACAATGTAAAAAGCTCATAACGACAACATCACTAATGATCATGGTCAGCCTACATTTGGTCACTTTTCTATAATCAGGGACTAGAGGGTGATCTTATCTTCATCGGTTTTTATATTGGACGCTCACATTCATGAGATTTTTGCTTCTCATGTTTGTTGAGATTACAAGGGAGTAGCCTTCTCACCAAAAACCAAAAAGAAGGATGTTCTAGGTATCATCAGTCTACCTACCATGAAATTCCCATAGAAGCTATAGTGGTCAAGTTTGCATTCACATCATGCTACTGACCAGATAAATTGCTACAAACTAATCCCCTGTATTTCCCACAGGCTGCAAGCAGACTATGTCAATGATTATGTAGAACAAACAGATGTAACCTCACTAGGCCCAGTGGTGAAATGGTGCAGCCTAATGCTCTACATTCCCCAGATGAAGTTTATTCACTTCAAATCAATTGAACCTCTTGAAGTTGAAAGCCCCATGTCCTATTCTCAAGAAACCCTACACCCAAAAGTGGTTTTGCACCAAGGACATCATACTCCAAGCCAATATCCAAAGCAATGACAACCAAAAAAAAAAAAAAAAAAACACAAAAGGAAAAAATGAAAAAAAAGAGGAAAAGGTCCAAACAGTCACGAAGGGGTCATGACTGTGGGCATGCTTAGACAGTGGCCTAGGTTGTCGGATGTTGTGTTGGTAAGCATCATAGACTTGGAATCCTGTCCAAAGGACTATCCATCGTCAGAATCATTGACCAGAATCAAGCACTTCAGACAAAAAAAAACAAAAAAGGCCGTGACCGTCGCACTTGCCCGGACGGAGTCAACCGCGACATGGGCTTGCTCGGACTCTGTTCCAACGTGGAAAACTTCTGTGAATTACAGCCCCAGTTCATGCCAGTCACCATGACAGGAGCTTAAGGAATACCTTGGCATCCAGAGAAAAAAAAACAATAAAAGGAAGCAAAGAAGGGGACAAGCCCCAGTGTTGTTTTGGTGTGAGCTAAGCCCCTAAGGCCGTGACCAACCCTCGAGATTTGGGGTTCATGTTTATACAGACGCATAGAAGAGATGGAGTATGGCTGATGAGTGGTGTTGCCCATTAAACCAAACGGTAAATTGTGGAAGAAGTCAAGAGCAGAATCCAACAAAGAAAAAAAAAAAGAACATAGCCACATTTAACCATGACAAAACTTAAAGAAGATAGAGTTCAATTGTGTACCAGCCATTGCTCGTGCTTTGAAGCTAGAAATCAACTTGCAATTAGAAGAAGAAGAGGATGTTGAGTTTTGCTTTGGCTCTTGGTTTCTCCCCTCGCTCTCGGACTTTGACTTTCAATTCCTTCTTTGAGTTGTAAAACAATGAAAGAAACAAAAAGATAAAAGGCGGTAGTTTTGTACATCAGGTGAGGCCCACCTCTTCTCGTGGTCACCATTAAGTGAACAGTGGAGTCCGTGTCACGCGGATCCCACTTCCCTTTCCTTCCTTGGCCCACAGTCATAGCGTGACTAAGCAGTAGGGCCCACGGCTTAGTGGTCCATGCCATCCTTTGTGATAATCCAAGTTCCTACAGCACATGGTGGGCCCACTTTGAATATTTTACCCAAAACCAAAACCAAAAAAAAAAAAAAAAAAATGGTTTTCCTTTAAAGCCAACATCAAATTTCAAGCTCATCTTGGGCAAACTCAATTTTGAGCTAAGTTTGTCATCTCAAATTGCTTTTGGATCAAAATCCACAAAAGCCAATTTCTTTCAAAATTCCATCTCATTTTGACTAATGTCTAAACCAAAACATTTTACCAAGTCAAAACCTAAACATTGATCTTTGAAAATAAACCAAAATCCATGAAAATTTCAAACCCAAATTTATTTTAAATCCAAACCTTGATTTTTCTTAAAACCTCAGGAATCATTTTTATGAGTGTTCCCCATAATTCTCACAGAGATGTTACTTCATACATCTATGATAAATAGGTCATGAGAAAATCAAACCCAAATCCAAAATCCCAACCAAATTCATTATTTCTGAATTTTCTAACACCTTAGGGATTCTTTTTGTAGGTGTTCCCCATAGTCCCTACAAAGATGCTACTTTTGATATTTGGGAAAGTAGGGCAAAGAAAGTTAGACTACATATGTTTTTACCAAAATTCATCATCAAACTTTTTATGGTTTTTTTTATCAAAATTTCAAGTCTAGGCCTACAACTTATCTTAACAAAACTATATTTTCATCAAACCCTTCTTTCTTCCCACACATTGGCTATTTTGAGGCACAATAATTCCAAAAGTCATTCTTTCATCATTGCACTTTGAGGGGCACTTGTTGATCCATAAAAATCACAAACATTACAAATGTTACAGTGAAGACATTACAAGTAAATTTCAAGCCAAGGGCACTTAAACTCTAGAATTGTAGAATGCTAGGTCAAATGCTACATCCAGATGTTCAGAGCTGATGCAACTTACACAGAAGACTTTAGATGAACTTAAAGTGCAGCAGCTCAAATTTCAGAGCTAGTGGGCTTCACTTGGTCACTCAACTTATCAACCATCAAATTCAAGGTTCATTGACTCAAAACCATGGGCTTGTTGAACACATTCAAGTTTCTGGATTACCAAAGTGGCTAATAATCACATTGCAACTCCAAAATATGCTCAGGAATAATGTTTTAAAGTCTCAAAGCATTTGAACTTCATTTTAATTCAAACTTAAGCTAGGGAGGGTTGACCAACTTTAAAAGGTCAAAACATGATGAGATTTTTGTGGTATGCTCAAAATAACGGTTGGAAAATTTCCTCTAAGTTTCATGAAGTTCGAATATCTTTTGGGCCCAAACTGTGGATATAAGGTCCAAATTTGAACTAATCATGATTTACTATAATTAATCTTGTTCTATTCTAATTAATACTTGTTTAGGCTAATTCAACCATAATTCCCTCTACTTTGGGTCATGATAGGTAGTTAGGTCGGGTCCGAACCTTACTTAGGTAGTCAAGGACTTTCTCGTAATTTAGAATTGCATAGTTTTGCATTATATTAATTGCATCAAGTGTATTTAATCATGTGGGACATCTTTCATGTTTGGCTCAGCCCAATTTGGATCCATCTTGGCCCAATTAAATTCCAACTATTCAAACTGCAAAATCCAAGAAACCAAGTGGACCTACATGTAAATTCCAGAATACTTAGATTTAAAACCAACTTAATTGTTCGTACCCTTCATTCCCTCTAATTCTCTGCTGGAGCTCATTCTTCTCTCCTTCTCCTTCCCTAGTAGTTGAGAACTTGAGCTTGGAGCTGTGCATGTAGGAACTATAGCTTTTACTTCTTCCTCCTTGCTTCCTTTTTCATTTTCTTCCTTTAAAAATCACAAATTCATCTTCTCTTATTCTCTATAGCTCCCTAAGATAAGAACTCCATCTTCCTTCCATTTCTTTAGGTTTAATAAAGTCAAAGAGACTCAAATCTAGAGCATGCATGCCTCTTATATCCATTTCTTCTAATGCATGTCATAGATTGTTTTTATTGAGGTCTTTTCTTCCATTGAGCCAAGGGAAGCTTAATTTGAGTAAAGCACTAAAATTAGAGGTAAGTATAATTGTATATTTACTGCAAGTCAGTTTAATTTTGCTTATCCTTGATGAATTCCACTCTAATGCTAATATACAACTCTCTTATCCCTTAATCCTAAGCATATAAGTAGGTTTAAGTGTTAATAAGAATGTAATTATGAATGACTGTTGGTAATGGATGGTAGAGAAACTCAAGAGGGTAGTAAAAAGGATTTCTTAATGCCTGGGTGCACAGGAGAGCAAAAGGAAATGGATGGAATCAATTTAGAATTGGTTCAGCTCGTTCTAGGGCCGATCGGTTAAATAAGGGTTCAATCGATCGGGTTCTAGTTCTAGGAGGTCCAATCAATCGAACACTTGCTCGATCGCTCGGGCACCCTTTTTCTTTTATAAAACTTTTTTTTTTATTATTTCAAATGGGGATCGATTGGGACATTCTAACTTTCTTCTGAGACATTAGAGAATTGATAAGTCATTCTTACCCTTAGAACATTAAGTACAATTAAAGACCAAGTAGGGCCTTAGAAGTAGTACCTTTACCTTAAACAAAATAGCTCAATGATAAATAAATACTAAGAAGGAAGAGTGTAGACCTGTCACTCATTCTTTCTTGATTTTCTGGTTATTTTTCCTGATGTCACACTATGAGTGTTGGCATAAGAAATGGTATCCATTGACTATACAATGTAAACACCAAGATTTTGGTAACACATTGACACCGAACGTTTTATAAATATGTTGTATTGAATAACTAAGAAAATATGGATTATCTTAGCATAGAGTTGGCTAGTAAATATCATTGCTAACTTCTTAATTCAAATGCATTCATATTGTTAAGTAACCTCTGCCCTCAACATGATTCAATCATATACTTATCTCTTCTGATGAACCTTGAGGCAAAATTGGAAGCAGAGCTTCTACTTAGCATAAGCCTGCGAGCCAAGATAGAGGTAACTAAGGTTGAGAGGGTTCGAGCTCTATTAACTCATTTAAACATGCATTATTTGATTATCGATTAGTTTGTTTAATCCTAATTATTATGATGGAATATGATTTCAAACCTGATATAAGCTTTTATATAAGTATGAGTTAATCGCTACGTATGAAAGTTATGAATTTTGATTGATTTTGATATATTAAGTCAGCACCACTTAGCTTATACCCATAAAAGGTTTAATGAGACCGAATGAGGGTGTTCAATATGTTGCCTATTGCAGTAATTGTATGAAGAGTTGGTCGGTGCACTTAGGGTAGTTAAACAGTCTTGGCTCAACAGCTAGTGATTTTTCACCATACGATACGCTCTCTTTTTAGAAAGAAGATAGCTATGTGGATGCCAATTAGTATATGATTATCTTCCTATATATGATTCTCTATTCATGCTTATTCATATGCACAACATGCCTAGTTTCCATTTTGCTCTTTTTTTAATCAACATGTTTTCTAATTTAATTGATACATCATAATAGTCTTGTGTACTTTTATATTTGCTTAACCGTCATATTAATGGTGTTACCCTTGGTATTACAGGTACCTATGATACCCGGATACTCCAAATGCCCTATGGTATCGGTACCGATACAATACGATACGGATACGGGTACAGAATACGACAAGATATGGCTTGGATACAGCCCCCAATTTTAGGATACAGCTATGCAATATTTTTTACCTAAAATTATAATAGATTTTATCCATTTTGACCAATTTACTCTTAAATGAGCCCTCTTTCAATTTGATTAAAAGGAAAGCAAAAAAGAAGGAGAAGAGGAGGAGAAGGTGGCAGTGATGATGAAGATAACTAAACCGAAAAGGGCTATTGCTTTCATTTTGACTAGTTGCTTCTTCAACTAAGTGGTAGACCACTATATTACTTTCTATTACTGTTGTTGCTTCGAGCTTCAGGTGCTATGTACGCTTCCTCTTCTTTTTTTTAATTCATCTTCTTCTTTTTTGATCGATAATGCCCCAAAGATGCAAAAGGGGCAAAAGAACCAATCGCATTTTTTGAATGAGAATGGGCCTGTTGGGCATTTTTTTTATTTTTTTCTATTTTAATGTTGAGCTACTGGGCCAACCAATATACTTGGCCCACTTTTTTTTTCTTTTCTTTTATTTTCTTCTATGTTAAGATACTGTTAGGCCCACCTCACTGAAGATTTGATCCACACAGTGGGCCTCGTAATATTTGAGTACTACGATAAGTGTTTATATATATTTTTTTTTTGAAATGCCGTACCCGTATCCGTATCCTAAAATTTTCAAGTTGGCGTATCGAACCTCGTTCCCCGTGTCCGTATCCATACCCGTGTCTGTATCTGGGCATCTTACACAGGTACAGAACCCAATGCCGATACGATAATCAACACGCCCCTGGAGGGAACCATAGCAGTACCTTGGTATAGATGAGTTAAATGAGGATGATGTCTTCTAATAATCATCCTATGTAGTGCATCGAAGGGTTTCATTTTGGGGTACGTAGGAGTAACCATGCTTGGGCTTGTGGATAGATCATGGCATCATCATTCTGCTATTTTTGGAGTCATAGATTGATGGACATGTTATTTTGTATTTTGTATTTGTTTTACCTATCGTTTGTATATTGTGGGCATGTGGATGGACTTTTGATAAAAACTTGGCCATATAAAGGAAATAATGTTTTATTAGTGCCTGTGATGATTACGGGTGCACTTCACAGGTTTTCACTTTGTTGTTCAATTAATTAACATGTGTTTTATGGATCTTCTTCACACGTACCTATGAAATTACCTTTGTAGTAGTTTGTATGTGTCTTGACATGGCACGAATTACCATGGGTTACCTGTGCTGCGCCTCAGGATCCACTCAAATCCTCAATTTTCCAGTTCAAGGTGTGACATATGAAAACGGGGTCATATAGGCAAAATAATTCTAAATGAGCCTGTTAGTGACCGTGGACCATAGTCATTGACACCTGTAAAGTGACTTTGGACAATTTTGGGTGGTTTTTTCACTTTAAATCCGAACTAAAAAGTTCCCATAACTCCCCCAACTGCCTCTGAAGCCTATAAAGGCACACTTGGGCTCTAAGGAAGGGGTTGAAGCTGGGTATGAAGGTTCCAAGGCTCTACAAGGATTGAAGCAAGACTCTAACAAGCATTTGGCACCCCACAAGCGTCTAAGCTCCTTCTATTTTTCTTCCCCTCACAAGCTTAAGGTGATAAATGGTTCTGAGGAAGAAGGTACACCTTGCCAACACCCATGAAGACTGAACTTCAAGATATTAAGTGCAAAAAAGGTTTGACGAGATGAAACTATTTCTTTTTTGGTTCTCCCACTTGAAGGATTTTAGGTTATCTCCAAAGTTGTGAATAAACTTTTTTAGGCTTCATTCTACTCCTTCAAAACCATAGGATCAAAATGATGCAACTTCGGCCACATTTGCTCTCCCAAAAGCAACCCTTCCTAAAAGCATTTGAAATGATGGTGAATGCAAACGAAATCAAGTCCAACATTCATGCACTCAAATACATAGAAGAATGGGAACATAATCACATATCATCATTAAATTCCCTTTTATTTATATAAATTTAATGCTCTGACCTTGGCGATGTAGGTTGTTTACAAGTGTTAGAAAATTACAACCCCTCCTTTGGTCTCAAGTGTGATCCAAACTAAGAAAAGTAGGAAAATTACATGCAAAGAGTGGTAAAATGCAAAAATTGGAAAAACTAGGGGGTGGTGATTGTGGCCCATGGTCACGGATAGACTGTCCATTTTGGCCACTGTTTGTCCCTGTTTTCACCTTTGTTCGCCTCCGCAGTGCTTTCAAGGTGTTGAAACCTGTATTTTTGGGTTTTGGGAGTTTTGCATGACTATTGAAAGTGTCAAATTTGATCTTAGAATCATCTATGATCTTTGGTAGGCATCACTTTGATTTTACGGATTGCTTTTGTGCACATCTAGAAAGGTAACTTTTACGTAAGCAATTGTGGCCAAAAGTTATGTCATTCTGGTCCTATAACTTTCAACGAGTAGAATGAAACTTAAAAGAGGTCTGTTCACAACTTGGGTGATAGCCTAAAAACCCTTTAAATGGGATAAACAAAGAAAGCATAGCTTCATCTCCTCGAACTCCTTTAGCACTTAATTGTTTGAAGTTCAGTTTTAATGGGTGTTGGCAAAGTGTATCTTCTTCCTCAAAATCATTTCTAACCTTAAGCTTGTGAGGGGAAGAAGAACAAAATGGACTTGGATGCTTGTGGAGTGACAAAATGCTTGTCCAATGCTTGTTGAAATCTTGCTTCAAACCTTTTAGAGCCTTAGAACCTTCCCACCTTGCTTGAACCTCTTCTTCGGAGCCTAAGTGTGCTTTTTATAGTTTTCAGAGGTAGTTAGGGTTATTCCTAATAGTTCCCCTTTGAAATAAAGTGGAATAACCACGATAACGTAATCCATGGTCACTTTACAAGTGTCAATAATCATGGCCCACACATGGATAGGCCCAATTTTGGGTTTTTTTGCATATGTGACCCATTTTCATCAGTTTGGGGCTCGAACGATGTTCGATCTTCACAAAACTTGGAAGGATGTTTTCTAACAATATTTTGAGGGTGTCATATAACTTTTTATCATGTTTTGACCTTTTGAAGTTGGTTAACCCTCCCTTTGACTTTTCATGAAAGTGGACCATTGTTTCAGCTGTTTGAGACCCAGATAACCTCTCATTGACTTGAAACTTGGAGAAATTGATGTCAGTAGCATCTTAAAGTATCCATACAAATTTTATGTGATTTGTCTTTGTGGAAGTAGGATTTTGATCGGTGGCCCATTTGTTGCATATCCTAAGTCAGTGTCCTCTTGTATTGTAGACAACTATATTGTTTTCCACCTGAATGATGTCCAACTACTTTAGAACTTTAAAGAGTTGATCTTGAGCACATTTTGAGCCTCTGATCCAAATTTCATCAGCTTTAGCCTCTAGGAAGTAGGACTTTGGTTAGTGACTTTAAGGTTTAGGGGTTACTTACCTCTAAACTAACATGTAGCTAAAGTAGAGTCAGATGAAGTTCCCTTGGCTTAAAAATTTGCAGAGACATTTTTAAACATGACTTGAACTTTGCATTCGAATTTAATTCACTTTGGTCATCTGGAGGCAGGACTTTGTCAGTGACCTTAAGGTTTGGGGCTCACTGACCAAAAGTTGACATGTTTATTGAATTTTGGTCAAACGACATCCATTTGACTTGAAACTTTGTAGAGCTACTCTTGAATATAATTTGAGCTTTCTCTAAGAGTTTCAACTAATTTGGTCTTCATGAGGTGTCATTTTGCATAGTGAACCCAAAGAGCTTGGTAAATAACCACCAGAACTAAGTTTGGGTCCAGATGATGTCCAATTGTTCTAAAACTTTGAAGGATAGTTCTTGAATATATTTGAAGAAATTCACAGGAGTTTCAGCTGGTTTTGACATGTAAAAGTGTTAGTTGCAATAGTGACCCTAAGGAAGCTAGGAGACGGCTACTGAAGCTTGAGTTTGTGCTAAAATGAAGTCCAAATGCTTTGAAACATCATTCCTGAGTATGTTTTGGAGTTGTCATGTGATTTTCAACCACTTTCGTAATCCAGAAGCTTGAGTGTGTTCAGTGACCCCATTGTTTGAAGTCAATGAACTTTGAATTTAGTGGTTGGTGAGTTAAAAAACCAAATGAAGTCCACTAATTCTGAGATTTGAACTACTACACTCTGAGCTTATTTGAAGTCTTCTAAGTGAATTGTATCAGCTCTGAACATCTGGGTGCAGTGCTTGACCTGGCATTTCATAATTCTAGGGTTTATGTGCCATACAGCTTGGAATTTGCTTGTGATGTCAATACTATAATATTTGTGATTTTTTATGGGTTATCATTTTTGAATTTGCATAAACACGATCCGTAAAATCAAAGTGGTGATTAATAAAGATTATAGATGACTCTAAGATCAAATTTGGCACTCTTGGTGGTCATTCATTACTCCTAAAAAACCAAAAATACAGGTTTTAGCACCTTGGAGGCACTACAAAAGCAAACAGAAGCGAAATGGAGATAAATAATGGCCAAAACGCCCACTGTCTATTAGTGACCGTAGGCCACAGTCACTAACAGGGGCTTGGTGACTGTGGGCCACGGTCACCACCCCAATCCTCACAATTTCAACATATTTTTCACTTTTTCATGCAATTTTTGTAATTTCTCCTAGTTTGGATCACATTTGAGACTAAAAGGAAGGGTTTTGACTTTTAAACACTTGTAAACAACTTGCATCCCCAAAGTCAAAGCATTAAACTTGTGTAAACAAAAGGGAATTTAATGATGATCTGTAATTACTTTTTCATTCTTCTATGTGTTTGAATGTGTGAATGTTGGACTTGATTTATTCGTATTTATCATCATTTCACATGCATATCAATATATAGTTCTCTGCTTCGTGGATGTTGGCAAGTTTACCGAACCACATAAAATTGTTATGTTTATGTGTATGATTGCTTGATGGTATGATTGTGGTTGTTCATTGTAGTTGATCCATTGATAATGGGTTTATTCGTTTGTGTATTTTTCCCAACAAGTGTATCAAAGTGAGGTGGAGATCACGCGGATTTCCAATTAATGGATTGTAACTTGAATCTGCGTGAAAGAAGAGAATTGGTCTATCCACACGGATCCATCTTCCATTAGTTGGAATAGATTGTGTGTGAGGTAAAAAAGGGATCGGAATAGGGGTTCTTGGCTTTGACTAGAGAAGACTCGCTGCAGCAAGAGAACAAAGGTGATCGTTGTTGCCCCACAGTGAAAGGAGAGGAGAGTCAGTTTGATCTTTCATGGGCTACAATCAGAGAAAAAGAGAATGGGTTGTTGTTCTCTGGTTGCAGAGAAAGAAATAAGGGTTTCCTAGTTTTTGGTTTCGCTTGAGAAGAAGACCAGAAAAATCGGAGTCCTCTATTGCTGCTATGGATGGAAATTTGCTACAAAACCCATCACCGACTGCACTTACTGTTTGTGTAGACTGTAGATAAGGCTTAAGAGGTTGGAGTTGCAAGCGGTTCTAGGTTGTCTATCATAGGCCAAAATACAAGGAGAAGAAGGGCTAAACCCATCACCAACTCTTCGTCGCTGTCGATCTCGGAGAAGAAAGGTGGGTTCACAAGTCACCTTGTGCACTGTGTCGTCACCGGAGAGGGTGACCACTGCTGCCACCATACGCTGCCACTGTCTCACTGCTACTGGGCCACCGCCGCCACTCTAGTTGGTAATTACAGAGAAGACAAATACCGCCGATGGCCCTCATCGTCCATTATCACTTACAACCTTCCCACCCATTGCCTCACCACCGGCCAACTACTGCTCGCCTCTGGTGCTGAGGAAGAATAGTATAGTGGGGGGGTTGAGGTTGCAGGATTTTGATGCACGAACAGAACTGATTAAGTAGGAGAAAAGGTCTTGGGCTTGTTCAGTTTAGGCCAGGTCAAGGTTGGGTCAATTTGGAACTAACTGGTTACGTAGCAAGCCGAGTAGCACTTTCAGTGTGAGTCAGTTCTAAGTAAAGTCAGGTTAGACCCGACCCATTACAGCAGTACTTAGAGCATAGGTTGGATTCGGGTTAGGTAAGGTCGACAAGAACCTGTTTCAGATGCCCACTAAAGCAGGTGCATTGCTGATGTTAGCAAAAGGTACTGTCAAAGTTGTTTGATTAGAGATTGACAGTTGAGTTTATTTTTACGATATCTTGATCATCCGATGTTTAATCGGAGATCCATTTGAACCTACGTACTCATTGCGAGTAGGTCTATGTGTTTGTGAAAAAAAAAATTAACAATTCAATGATCAATAAGGAAGTTTGACTAATTGGATTGCATAAAATTGTTTCTATGATTCGAAGCCATCTGAGGTTGGATTTCAAATCCGTTTCTTCTGGTATGCTAGTGGTGATGAGATCTACAATGCAGACAGAAGATATTGGCAACTTGATGTGCATAAATTTGTGGGGCTAAAAAAATGACTAATTCATGATTATAGTAAAGGATTCAAACATCACAAGACAGATTGAAGTGTTTGAAGGAGAAACGACTTCAAGGATTGGCAGGAAAAAGTCATAGGCTCCGTGACATAGTAAGAGTTGACGAGTGTTACTTGATGTCATTGACGGGAAACTAGTCCGAGACTTTGTGGAAAACTCAGATCTGTGTTGAAGGGACTGGGAAGAAGTAACATGTAAAAGTAAAGGAGAAGCAAAAAAATAAAAAAATGGAAGGAAGTAGTGTCTAAGAAAGCTCGGATTCGGATGACAAGGGATCACTTTTGGTTGCTACGAGTATGAGTTAGATTGGTGATCATGGTGTTTAGATTCTAATTCTTCCTATCACATGTTTGAGTATAAATTGGTTTAATGAAAATAACTCTCATTGTTGTGGATCTGTTAGTATGGGAGAGAATGCAAAATTAATGAACATTTGGGATAAAAGCAGTAAAGATCCGAGTATATGATAAGATTGTTCGTACCTTAATGAATGTGATGAATGTTCCATGTTTGCAAAAAAATTGGATTTCTTTCAGTGCCTTAGACTTCAAAGACTGTAAGTGTACTACAGCAGGTGAAGTTATGAAGGTGGAAAATGGAGCATTGGTTATCATGAAGGGTGAAATGGTTAATAGGAGATGCATTTCAAATGGAGTAGTGAAGGAGACATCAAATAACACAGGGAGAAAATACATGGTTCAAATGGAGTTAGATGCGACGGATCATCGAAAAATGGATTCATGGGTCTTCGATGATATCATTTAGTGGAAATCTAGGAAGGCTGAATGGAGATGATTTCCTCGGAAAAGTCAATCTAGTTAAGGTCGGAGTAAGCTAGTTAAGCATCGGATCATACCTGACTCGCGTGTGCAAAGCCTAACTCGACAGAATAAGATAAATATAGGTTTGATTGGAAAAACACCGAAATGGAGACAAAAGGAAGGATTTACAAGGTACCAATGAGATCTGGATTCAGGAATGTCCATTTTGTCTTGACAGATGGAAGTTAAGTTCATTGTATTGCAATGATACTCAAAGATGACAACAAATGGAGGGCACTTCGGAGGTTTAAGACGGGGATGTTAAGGTCAAAAGAGGCAACTGTGGGAAGTCTCAAGTCTTTTGGACTTAACCGACACCAGACAATGATGAGATTGTCTGTGCACCTGGGATAGAGGGTGTAGGTGCCACGCTCGGTCATAGCGTATACGAAAGTGAACTTTTCAACAAGGTACAAGAAATCTCAAGTTGGTCTGGACTTGATTGATGCCAAACAATATTGAGATTATATGTGCATCCAGGCTAAGGGGTGTAGGACCAGTGCTTAGTTGTAGCGTGTGCTGAGGTGTACTTTTTAGCAAGGTACATGAAGTGCTGGTTCAATAAGTTAGATTGTGCCATCGATGTAATGACTTACCATTCAGCAAAATACGTGAAGACATTGCCAATTTCATCTCAAGGTGGCTCTGAGGTTTTACAGAATCCAAGTCAAGGTGGAGATTGTTGAGTTTTATCTTGTATTCTGATTTAGGTAGATCGATTGTCTTGGTTAACTAGAACCAAGGTTCAGAGTTACAGGTCTTTTAGTCATTATGTGTGGGTTTTCTTATTGGCAAAAAAGCAGAAACTATATATAGTAATATATTATAACCTTAGATCCTAAGGGATTGAGATGGGATCACGATAAGTGAGTTTTCTCTTCCGTGGATGTAGGAAAGTTTACCGAATCACATAAAATTACTTTGTTCATGTGTGTGATTACTTGATGGTATGATTGTGGTTATTCATCGCAGTTGTTCCGTTAATCATGGGTAGTTTCCGCTACGCTACTTTTCCCAACACATGCAACTATTACTAAGCTCTCAATCAAACACTAACCTTATCACCCACCAATTCCAAAACCCCATCGAAGATGAAGAAAACATCTACCCTATCTCTCAATCCTAGAAGAATCTCATTGTCTTTGGTGAAATTGAAGGCATATTTTTCAAATCTCTCAACTATTCTCCCCGACCCCACCTTCCCTCTTTTCCCTCCATTGTTGTAGAACTTCCCTCACCGTATTTGTCATGCCATCCGATCACTCCTCCCACAACCCCACCTTAAAAAACCCCAGTTTAACCTCAATTCCATCCTCACTCAAACCTTTCTCTTCTTCTACATCTACTTCTTCTTTGGCCTCATTATGTTCTCCCTCAACCCCTAACACTTCTTCGGCTTCCTCAATGATGACCTCTACTTTTTCATTGATTCTTTTCTTGAAGATGATGGTGATGAACTAAATAAAAAAAAGAGATAGGAGGAGAAAAGGATGAATAAAGTGAGAAAAAAACGACATTCATTGATATTAATGAATAAAGGCAATTTCGTAGATTCATTAATATCAGCAAATAAGAGCAACAAAGTAAAGAAAGAAAAAAAAATTATGTATCTTTTGAAGAATTTATGATAGATTTTTTAGATACTAGGGGTTTTGGAACATAATTATGATGTGACGGCTTATCCATATTTCTTTTCAAAAGTTTCTAAATTCTAGTAAGTTGAAAAGATTCAAATGATCTTTAGAGGATGTCAAATTTCCAACTCCTTTGCTTTTGAGTGAAAATGAATGTTCAAGTAAAAGGGACAAGGTAGAAATTTTTTGAATTTTAGTAAATAAACAGCGGCCTATATGTTTTTCTAGTAAGAATTAATCTCTTCGTTTTTCAAGGAATCCCCACTTTTGCTCCCCTTCCTCCTGCACGGATATTCCTCGGCACAATTAACACCGATTCCGCTCATCACGTGCAATGCACGTGCCGTCAAATGGATACACATCATCGAATGCGGACATTGTGAAAACTAGAAACGAATAAATATCGGTGGCCATTGCTGGGACATTCAAAACCACCCAAAATCTCATTTCCCCAAACATCCAGTCCACCCCTCTCTCTTCCTACTCTTTCCTCCTCTCATCAAGTCCAATACCAATGGCTTTCCCATGAAAAAGAGGAACTGAAAAAAAAAAAAAAAAAAGAAAGAGAAAGAAAGAAATGGCCTTTCTACAACTGACCCATCATCTCTCTTCTTCTCCTTCCTCTTCCTATCCTTTCCTGCCCTTCAATCACCAAACACCCCCCTCCTACAGAGAAAAAGAAAAACCATCAATCCTACCAATTGCCCTCCTCAAGGGCACCCCCCCTTCCTTCTCCTCCTCCTCCTCCTCCTCTGCTCTGACCAAGCTAGAAACCCCTCCAGTGAGGCATGCCCAGGAGAAGGGGGGAGCAGTGGCCCCCACTGCCCACAACAAGAAAGAGGAGGATGAGCAGAAGAAGGATGATTTCTACCTCAACCTCGGCACCGCTGTTCGCACCCTCAGAGAAGACCTTCCTCTCCTCTTCTCCAAAGACCTCAATTATGACATCTACAGGTTTCTTTCCTTGTTTGGTTGTTTGTTGTTGTTCTTCTTTCGTCCTTCATTTTCTCGTTGTGCATATAGCCATCAAATAATCTGCCCTCTTTGATGGGAAATGATTACGCAGCGACGAAACTTGAAATTCAAATCCTAGGAAAGTCTGCGGTCCGCTTTTAAGTAATACTCCTATTGGAATCGGAGCCCATTTCACCGTGAATTATTCATAGCTATGGGACTGTTTCAGTCTTTAGAATACAGAGGGCTTGTGTGTTTGCATGGAATTGAATACGGATGAATTCATGGGAAATGGATTCCAACAAAACATTATTGAAGAGGTGGGGGGTAAAGGATAGATGGTGGAGATGTATTTGGCATATGGACTTTTCTAGGATTTGATTTATTGGGTTGATGGCGCTACGCTTTGAATTTGCATCTTCCCCCATTTTCAATCAAATAGGAGATTATTTGATGGTCATTTTTGGATCTTCACCTTTTTTTCCCGCTTGAATTTTAGCTGCTTTTTGGAAGATTGTTCTTAAAAATTTGTAGGAATTCAATTCCGTGCAGACAAACCGCATGGGGGACTATTGGACTGCCAATTAAGGTGGTCCCGCAGTTTATGAACCTAGTTCTTTGGTGTTAGATTCCTTGAGTTGTTTTGTTTTCTCCTCTTGCAGAGAAGATATAACATTTATGGATCCGATGAACACATTCTGTGGGATTGAGAACTACAAGTTGATCTTCTGGGCATTGCGTACGCATGGCCGGATTTTGTTCCGAGAGATTTCGGTAGAGGTTTTTAGGATTTGGCAGCCTTCTGAGAACATTATTTTGATCAGATGGAACTTGAGGGGTGTTCCGCGGGTACCCTGGGAGGCAAAGGGGGAGTTCCAAGGGACATCAAGATACAAATTGGATAGGAATGGGAAGATTTATGAACACAAGGTCGACAATCTGGCGTTCAACTTCCCTCAGCCACTTAAACCGGCAACAATGTTGGATTTGGTTAGTGCATGCCCTGCGAGTCCGAACCTTACATTCTTATGGGGTCCTTCAGAGGCATACACTTCCTCGTGGTTGCAGTTCTATCGGGCTGTCAGGGAGACTTTAGATCGGGAAGGATATGTTAATTTCAGTGAGGGATTGGTTGCTTGTTCATGATTATCCTCTCACACTGATTGGAGGTCAGTTTCTATGTTCAACATTCAGTTATGTATTACTGGTACATATATCTTATATACCACCAGTGTTAGAGAAGGAAAAGGGGGAGTGTACATAGGCGGGCTCAGAGTGTTTCATGTACCTACTTGTACCAGTTGCCTTATAAGGAGACAACTCGGCTTATTAGGTGAGTCCTTGATATTTAAATCTGTATTTATACTTTATAGGCAATCTTTGCTTAATGAGTATAATAAAGCTTCATGATATCTTGATTTCTAAGAATTATACTTAATTCAATGTCATTGGAAGTTTACTTAGTGTCACTTGTGATATAAGTGCCACTTATCATTCTTATTCTTGATTATTACTACCATTCCTTCTGTACTGGTCTAATTTTGTTATGTTATTTTAACTTCTTAAGTTAACACAATCACTTCTAGCTAGGGTTCAACGCTAAAGAGAAGAGAAAATTTGAATCTTATTGAGGTTAATTTTCAGAATATATGAAAGGTCCTCAAATAGGCCTCTTTGACATTGAAGAGAGAGTTTTCCTTGGTACACATTGATTCTCCTTCCTTAAATAAAACATTCATTGAATCTAGAACCTAACAAAATAAGAAAACTCAAATACAGGAGATACTCAATAATCTTAGCGAGGTTATTGAAGGACATATGATTTATTGCTTAATTGGAATGCTTGGGCTTCTTCCTGTCCCCTTAAATTATTTGCAAAACTATTTTGATTTTCAGAATAATGGCAAACACATTTATCCTTGAAAAAGATCTTGATGCACTTCAAGACAAAATTGAAACACAAAGGAGTGCTTCAATTTTCCATCGAAAATAGGTTTTAACCCCCCATATGAAGGAAGACACAGATTAAACTACTTTTCAGATTACTATTCGTACTTATATAATGCATATAATGCCTACAAATTGATATTTGGGCTATGGTGTTAGCAGTAGTGTGTTGAAGTCAGCTCCTAAACTGATAAAAAAAGCCCCTTGAATCTTCAAGAAACTCCTCTCTTACTGTTTATTACTGCATTTCTTTTGATTAGATAGGCTCTGATTCCAAGTTAATTGAAGATTGGAAGAAATCTACAATTTTTCCATTTAAGGTATGAAACACCCTTAGAAGGAGAAAATGAAGGAAACAGAGAAAAATTCAGATGTACGATCCTTCTTCCAGGTTTTGAGGGTATTTATCCATCTTGTCACCAAGTTTTATCCAGATCTGACCATCGATCACAAATTTCGACAGTGATGATGAACACGACCTTCAAACTGACAATCTAGAAAAGGGAAGAAAACCTTTTTTAGCTCAGAAAATTCTGAAAAAATACCATAAATCCTAATATAATCAGATTTCAGGTGACCAATGAAGGGGCTTCCCTCTTGATATTCAATCTGTGATGGTGGGCCCACAGTATGATCAGAGATTCTGGACAGTCTCAGGACTGTCTGCTGGATTGTGTCGATGACTATTGATGCTCTTGACTCAATCTGATAGCTTGATGTGTGAATCTAACACAGAATAGGGCAAATGTCTGGATTGACTGAAGGAGTCAGAAATTCTGGAGTCGACAGTATTTTTCTGTCAAACCAGAGTCAACAGCCATGATAACTCTTGATAATGAAGGATTCGAAAACCCTTTTAGAGGCTTCAAAACTCATAGATTGTAGAGATCTGATACCATAATAGACTTGACAATAGTGAATAGACACATAGAATTGGAGATGTGTACCCAATATGTGTGCCAACTGTGATATTTAAAGTGATTCCTTTTGGAATCCAATCAGCTGAAATTAAGGTAGTTTTCATTTGTCCTTACTATTTACAATCAAACATTGTGTGACTGATCCGTACAATTAATGTAACTAAACAGGACAAAAAGAGGCAGTGTTGACTTCTGCACAAGCACACATGTGAAAACATATGTGTCCCTTCACTCATGTGGATTGCTTTCTCTACATAGAGGACAAATTTTTTTACTCCTAACCTTGTGGTAGCCATCCCATGAAAGAATTTATGTCAACCTCCTTGTGTCTTGCAATGCGATCTTTTGCTTCCATTTGATCTCCTCTGTTAATTTTCTTTAAATGCTTCTTTCAAAAGAAGTCTTGTAGAAATTTCATCACCTGTAAAAGAACCCATATCCTTGTTGAGGTCAAGAAGATGAATTTCTTTTAAGATGTTAGATGTTGCCATCTCCACATTGCCAAAATGGCTCTTGACCCAGTCCCCAATCTTCTCTTCGAGAAAGTCGAGTTTCCTAATCAACTTGAAGCCTGCCCATCCGTCCACCGTCAAATTCTACCGCCATCCTTTCACCTTGGCTGAAAAAAAAAGGAAATAAAAAACATCTTGTTGAGGCCACATCAACTCAAAGCAAAAGGTTGCATATCCCCATCTTTCATTTCTAGAAAAAAAAAATTACTAGGCTTGAGTGGAAGAAGGTTTTGGAAGGGTAGACTGACACGCTTCTGGGTAGAAGTCCAACCAATCCTTGCAAACCAAAAACTTGTCTAATGTCAACATTGTTGGAGGACTTTGATGATTGGACCAAGTATTCAAAGCACCATTCAACTGTGAGTTGATGAGGGAGCGAGGATTGATCGGCGCAGCCTCAAATCCTCTATTGGAAAATAGATAAATCACCAAAGGGATTGATCAAGTCCAAGATAGATTAAAGCACTAGGGCATACTCAAGATAATGGAAAACTCAATAATTGAAGAGAAAACTCAGAACTCAAAGATTAATTGGTAATAAGCATGATTTACAATGAAGCCCGTTAATCCTTTTATAGAGGAGTAGGATTGTTCTCTCTCTTACTCGGATGCTAAACCCGTCCTAAACATTAAGAAGTTTAAATAAAATTAGAAATCTGAATAAGAAATAGCAATCCTAATCAATTAATAACATAAAAATAGAAATAGGGATAAAATTAGAATCCCACAGTAGCTCTCGGTCACAATTGGCCCTATGGGCTAAACCCAGTGGACCAGGTTGACCAATGGTCAATTTTTTGGCTAGTTGACTTGGGCCTAGTCTTGCTATGTACTGCATCAACTCTCCTTGGCTTGTAACAACTCGACTTTGACAAGCTAATAGCTTGATAATATTCGGAGAGATTCGTAGCTTGATAATATTCATAGAAATTTGGATTTAGATGCAGGAAGTCAGTAGTGGTAATCTTTGTAGCATCAGAGACTGGATGGTTTAGGCAGCAGACAAGTAACTTGTGGAATCCATCTTGACAAGTAAAAACAAGTTTTTCATCAAGGACATATATGATTTTATCCTTCAGTGGAGCAGTTGATATTGCAATGGCATGCTGTTTGATATCTTCAATATTGAGGATCTGAGGCTGTGCCATTGATCCAAGTTGAAAAGCACCTCATGTCTGCTAAAATGCAATAGCACCCCCAGATTTCTCACAAGGTTATTTAATGACATTCCAGTCGCCACCAATGCACCAAGCCCCATTCCACCTCCCTCTAATAGAATGAAGATCCATCCTTAAGTCACCTTTCGTTTGGCTAGATTCAGCACATAGGTAGAAGTGTTTTTTTTTTTTTTTTTAAAGGTGAATGTATTGATTGCTCAAAGCAGACATTACAATAGAAAAGGGCTATATTGAAACAAAAAAAAAACCTTCGCAAAAGGTGGAGGAGGTGCAAACAAACAAACAAGAAAGACCCACATCCCCTAGAAGGCAGGCTGGGAACCAAAACAAAACTTAAAGTGGGCACATAATGAAAGGTGGCTTAAGAACTCCCTCTTTAGCAAGCTTGTCTGCCTTTGCATTTGATGAACATTTGTATGTGAGAAAGAAATGGAGAGCTTTGAAGATAGGTGGGCCGTCTCTTCCACTAAATCTGCCTAGTACCACGAAGCTGAGTAAGGATCGGATGCCCACCAAACAACACAAGCGGAGTCGCCTTCGACCATCAACCTTGCAGGGTTCAGCCGAACTGCTTCTTGCAATCCGACATATAAGGCCATAAGCTCAAACTTATTGACAAAGCAGACTCCCGCTAGACCCAAATAGTGGAGAATAGGGTTGCCATCTTCATTTCTAATGATCCCTCCCAAGCTTGCCCTACCATGATTCCCAAGGGCACTACCATCAAAGTTAATTGCATTCTAGTTTTGAATGATGGAGTTGACCGAGACACTTTTGAAGATTGAGAGAGGGGAGGCCCACTACGCCACTACCATCAAAGTTAATTGCATTCTAGTTTTGAATGATGGAGTTGACCGAGACACTTTTGAAGATTGAGAGAGGGGAGGCCCACTACGCCACTAATCTCTTAACTTTCTCACTTAAGGCTCCCCAATCAGAGGATTTACCTTCTAAGCATGTAGGATTCATTTCTTTTCAAATTGTCCAAATGGTAGCCATGAACGAAAGAGACCACATGATTCTACCTCTCTTAGGCCCACCCCACTTCTATAGGACTCAAATAGATCCTTGATAGAGTAAGGGAGAGGTCCACAATAGTGGAACCACCCCATGATTACCTTCCAAAGAAATTGGCAACTAGGCAGTTGACCAATAGGTGATCAATAGACTACTTATCAGAAAGACACATCGGGCATGTATTAACTATGGTCATACGATGTCATCTTAGGTTGTGCATGGTTAGAATGCCACCTAGAAAGCCAACCAAGCAAAGGCAACCACCCTAGTTGGGGCTTTGACTGACAAAAGCCTTCGCTAGTTAATTTGAGAATCCATAATCTCCGTAGACATAGTAGAGAAGAAAGAAGCCATTGTGAACTTGCCATTACAATTAGCCATCCAAATTCTTCTGTCATTTCCAGAGGTAGGGATGAAGACCTTGGCGACGACGGATAGCATAGAACGGAACTGGTTAACTTCTTCTGGGTTCAAGTTTCTTCTGAAGATGGGTCCCCAAACAATAGAGCCACCCCTCCCCTAGAAGTAATCAATAATTTTAGATTCCCTGTTAGCAGCGCAATTGTAGAGATCTGGAAAGGATTTAGCTGGGGGTTCATTTCCACCCAAAGATCTGTCTAAAAGAGTATTTTATCTCCTCTCCCCACCCAATGTATGATCTGTTTCGAGAACAACTCCTTGGCCTCTAGAAACACATTGGAGTCACGCAGATGGGCCATGAACCAGCCATCCCTCCCTAGAAATGTCATACACAGAGAAAATGATTTGCTTTCATAAACTTAGAGAATCATCTCCAATCCTCCAAAGCCATTTACCCAAGAGAGCCAAGTTCATCTCCTTTAATGGTCTAATGGCCAGACCACTTGCCTGCTTAGGCCTACATACTTTGAACTACCTGATGTGATGAAGCTTCTTTTTCTCCTCCGTGCCTTGCCAAAGGAAGTCCCGTTGTAGTTTCTCAATTCGATTTATCGCTACATTCAGACATCTAAATAAGGACATATAATAGATGGGGAGATTGGCCATAGCCGCTTTGATAAGTGTAATTCTACCGCCGAAGGTGTGGTAATTAGCCTTCCAAAGAGCTAGTTTTTACTCCACTCTTTCAATCACCAGATCCCATAGGGATTTGGACACCATTCCTATACAATGAGGGCAGCCCAAATAGGAGAAGGGGAAGGGGGGAAAAGAAGGATTGGGGTGGGTGTGTGTGGGGGGGGGGGGGGGGGGGGGGGTGGGGGTGAGCCTCCTCGGCTTGCAACCGAAAAGATTTGCAAGGAATGATAGTCTTTCTTCAGCCACCCTAATGCCTAATATCTCAGTTTTGAAGAAGTTAACTCTGAATCCCAAAACCGTGTCAAAGCACAGAAGTATTGCCTTAGCATTGCAAAGTTGGGTGTCATCGGCATCGCAAAACAATAGAGTATCATTTACAAATTGGAGATGTATAATCATTTGATTCCCATTTGCAGAACAGAAGCCTTTAATCAAATTTGCATTCGCTGCGGCCTGCATCATTCGGCTTAGGGAATCCCCAACTATGATGAAAAGGATGGCAGATAAAGGGTCTCCTTGCCTAATTCCTCTAGTAGTGGGGAACAAGCCAGTTGGCATCCCTCTTAAAAGGGCGGAGAAGGTTTCTGATCTCAAACAGCCATATATCCAATTTTGCCATCTCACTCCAAACCCCATTCTTCTCATCAAGTATTGTAGGAACTCCCAATCAACCCTATCATTTGATTTTTCCAAGTAAAGTTTGCAAATAATGCCTGGTTTTCTCTACTTGTTTCTCAAGTGAAGACATTCATTGGTAATTAGAACACCATCCAAAATTTGCCTTCCATTGACAAAGGCACCTTGGGTATTCAATATTAAGAGGGGTAGTAACTTTTGAAGTCTATTGGCAGGCACCTTTGTCAAGACTTTGTTGATTGAACCAATGAAACTTATTGGCCTGTAGTCCTTGACATTTTCAGCGGATGCCTTTTAGCAATTAGAGTGATAAATGAGGCACCGATATGCTTGGATAGTTTCCTGGTCCTGTGAAACGCTCTCATAAACTGCATGACATCTTCCTTGATGACTTCCCAGAACCTTTGTAAAAAGCCTATGGGGAAACCATCAGGGCCCGGAGACTTGTTCACCACACCCCACCCCACCCCACACCAACCCCAACCAAAAAAAAAGCTGGAAAACAGCTTCTTTGACCTCTTCCTCATTAAAGATCTCCTCCAGATTGTCTGCCCTTTGTTCATCATAGGCGGAAGTTAGCAGCCACTTTGCTCTATTCTCCAACTCTATCATCAGCATAGAGAGAAAATTCCCCTTTCCAATTATCTGAGACTGCTTCATGGTGATATTTTTAGCGAAATTGACCCAATGGTATCCATGACCACCTCACATGCCTACTACCTCCATAAACTCTAAAAAGGTTTAATCAGACATTGGCCTGATTTTGGATTCCTGAATCATGGCCATCTTGACTTCATTCTTAGAATAAGGTCTTTGACCACCATTCTATGCAAAACACTCCCTAGCACTCTAACATTCAATGAAACTACCTTCATTTAACCAATTCTTGATCCCCTTGAGTTCCCCTTCCTCTCTTGCATACTGTCTGCCTGTCAGTATGAATTTTCTCTGACCCTGCCATAGTTAATCAAGCATGATGAGCTATGGAGCTCCATAGACCCCTTCTTTTTAGATTTTATCTCCTCAAAGTCCTCTCTGTTTTGCTTCTCTTTCTTCTGGGTGAGATCCACCTAATTAGACCAATCCCCTTTGAATAAAAAACTAAAACACCCACTGCCTGACCGCATTGAGCTATTTTCTGAGACAGCCAAAGAGGGCTCTCTGTATCAGACGGACCAGGAAAAAATGTGCTGAATGCTTGGAGAGCCCTCCCACTGTTGATCAGCACTCTGCTTCAATCTGAAGGAACCCCCGCTTACTGCAAACCACCTGAAAGCTTGTGTTCTTCTCTAGGATGAGCAAGGAAACTTTTATCATTGCTGTTAGGGGGACTAAATCTGCAAGTGTGAAGTCATCCCAATGGTGGAGCTGAGCCCGTACATGATCTTCTTGGAATAGAAACACATTAGAAACACATTTGTCTCTAGATTGTGTAGAGACTCTGTGACTGTACCCCTTTCAGCAATTTCTTACCTTCCCATCATCAGAAGAGTCAGTGACTGAGTTGGCCCCCATCTTTTCCATCTACCACCATGTTTCTCGAGATTAGCATTTCTCCTGGAAATTTCGCACACTGAAAGTCTCCCCTCGCCCAGCTCTGCAACTTGACCTGTGTCCTTTCCCTTCCCCCATACTGCAACTGGATATATTCCTGATTTGGAAAGCCCAACGGCGAGCATGGCACGACCTCTCTAATTGGAGAGGTCATTTACTTCATTCCCTGCATGTCTCTGTTATATTCATGTTCTGTCTGAGCCCTCATCTCTATCTACCCATCGACGAGCTGGGGAGGAAGACCGACCAAAGTGACCATGAGAAGAGCTGTGACCTTCATTGTCCACCCTATCTACTGAAACTCCTGAAAGTGCTTCTTTTTTTTTTGGTTAGAGAAGAAGTGGGTTTTATTTGCTCAGCCCCGAAACCTGCTGGCCCAGGAAAGCTAAAAACCCTATGGGCCTTGGCTGGGCTGCCATTTCAACCCAAGGTCGAGTCCATGGGTCCCAGCTGACCCATATTCTCCTTGCTGCTTACTTGCCACGAAGGGAGCATTTTGAAATTTAGATATGGGAGATGACATCATCATCTTCCAGCGTTCCTCCCTTCGCTCCTCCCTACCTGGCTTGACAACTCTGCAACATTTGGTTGCCTGAATGTCAACATCCGAAGTCTTGTTTCCCTCATCGAGCCAGCACATACCAGACCCTCTTCCACCCAGATTGGGAATTTAAAATCCTCCACTTACAAGGACTTAGAGGCAGGGAGATGGTTTTATCTAGAAGATTCTTTATCTTACACACCTGAAGATTGATCTTTGAAGCTGGCCTTCGATCAACTTCCACTGTGCAGCCTGAGCATCTCCCAGCTGCCAAGACCTTGTCATGCCTTGCGTTTAATGGGACGCCATTACCATCAACTTTCAAGGGCACTGAAAGGAGATGGAATGCACTTCGTCCTGCCACAAATGAGAACCTCGTCTGCTTATTTCTGAGATGTAAACTGCATCCAAACCACCTGAGCATCCAACAGTTGGATTCCTATGGGGATCTTACCCCACTTTCTCCAGCCATGGCTGACTACAAAATTTAAACTCTTTAAGATTACTCACGTAATCCTGCTACCTACAAATGGAGTGGTCACTCATAGCCAAGGATCAATGGCGGTTGCAGTGGGCATATTGGCTATTGGCCAAACCGCTACGCAGCGAGTGATACTTAGCGGTGTAGCGGTTTGAATTTTTAATTGGTCAAATTTTTTTGACTATTGTGTAATAGCCAATCTTGTGTTTTTTAGTGATTTGAAACCATATAACTGATATAACGTTAGAGACAACTTTAGAAAAGGCTATTGAGGACAAGAAATAGGAAAAATAATGTTTAAAATTAGAATAGCTAGGCTCTACTAGGTCTAGACCGTAGCGCTGCTATTTTCAAAATAGTATAGCAGCATCAATAGCTACGGCCGATAATTAGCGTCCGCTATTTTAAACCATGCTCTTAGCTTTAAAATTTTGTGGATGCTATATTGTTAAGATCTACCACATAGTTGTTTTGTCGGTTCTGAATTTTTTTGGGACAATTACTCAATTCCCGACACATCCTTAGTATGGAAGTCTTACCACCACAAGTACAAATCAATTGATATCTTCTTTCTGGAGTGAATTATTCTCTTGGAGGTCCTGAAAGAAAGGCAGGCCTTTCTGACTGGATGTCTACAACCTCACAATTCTTTGATTACTCTTCGTGCTGAGTAATTCCCTGAGATGGCAAAACTAAAGATGCCATATTTTGAATTCAATCCTCTAAGAAGATCATATAATCTTGGTGTTCAATATATTTTTGTATCACTGCTTAGAAGAGGTTGACAATGACTCTGCTTTTCCCACAAACCTCTTAAAATAGTATAATAACTCTGAATAGGACAATCAGAGTGTTGATAGGGAACCTCTTAAAATAATATAATAACTCTCAATCGCACAATCACCGTGTTGGTAGGGAACCTCTTAAAATAGTATAATAATTTTGAATGGCTGAATCACCATGTTGAAAGTTCTCTATATTCAACTGAAGTGATGCAGGCCAAACCATATGCCGGCCAACTCATTGGACCCAATCCATAGGCCTAATGGAATATCCATTTAATTAAGAATATTATTTAGAAATGTTTAACATTAGTGAGTTTCTTATTTTGTTTAGGCTATTCTAATATTAGTAAGTTTGTTTCTTAGGCTTTATTATAATGATAGATTTTGATTATCAATAATATTTGAGTTATGAGAGTTTTTTCTTGGTTATGGTGTTTTCTTCTCTTGTGAGGTTGCCCTAGTGGCTAAATCATTTTAGATTCGATCAATCCTTTGGGAGGTTGGTCTATTTTTCTTGATTGTGGATTTGTAGCTACCCTATGAAGCTCATAAATCCAGCTATAATTTGTCTTTTAGGAATAAGAAGAGGGCACACCACTCACAGGTCCTTTGAAGTTTTCAAAAATGTAGATCACCATGGGATTGGGATTCCATACATTGAAGGAGCCACGACTTTACTATTTTCTGCTTCCCAACCACCATAATTTGGATCATCCTCATTGGATTTTCTAAATTTTCCATTGTTAGATCCCAACTTATCACTAGTAAGGGTTATCTTGCAGACTCAGATTATTCCAGATAATTTGTTCATTAAATTCAACCAATATGAGGAATTCTCTCTCATATTTCTATATTTACCATTACTCAGGAAAATATTCTTCCCACCACTGTAAAGAACCAGATTAGACAGATATGTTTCCGTTGACCAAGGATCCCATGACCTTGAGCTTGGACTGTGCCAGTCCCCCTTTCTACACAATCAATGATCCTGTTCTCTTGCTTGCTGTTAGACAAATCCACATGAAGATTGAATCAGCTGTGATCTGAGGCACTCAACCGTAGAATCCCTTGTGAAGAACAACCACATTTTCTAGTAGACCACAATAATATAAACTGCATTTGCAATTAGTTGAAACTTGACCAAAACAAACAGCTGCTAGAAACAGTCCAAATAATTCAACCAGCAAGATTATCCATTGAATCTGGATGTTAGGTCTTAGGTGAGATTTGTATGATTATGAATTATAAAGATCTACATGTAAGCGGTTATTGCCTGATTAACGATCTGTTCTGTTACCAAATAAGTTTTCTCCTGCCTCTTTTTTTTTTTTCTGTAAATGTCTTAAATGCGAAGTAGGGTTTTATTGAAGAAGCAAGGTGGAGAAGTAGAAGAAGAATAGAAATAAGAATATTGAGAAGTTGGAGAAAAACTTATGCTTGCATGCATAATGCTAGGGTGCGCAGATGGATCATTCTTTATCACAAAATTTCCCATTGAAGTCCAGGTTTAAGATTCACAGATTCTTGATATTGCTATCATTTAATTGTTATTATCAAGCCACAAAAGATTAATATGCATGCCAAAATGGTGGTCAACTCTAAACCCATGGAATTTATAAATAATATCGGCAAATAGAAATCATAAATGACAAAATCAGCAACTATCAATACTGAAGTTGAAGCGTTCAACACCGCATTCATGAAGCAATGGCTATATGGGGTGTTATATATATGGGGCATTTTCCTGTGCATGCGTCCCTCATAAACTTTTCATGCACACTCTTTGGTGGGGCCCACTATGGACCCCACCAAGGGATGAGACTGGGGGGTTTGAAAAGTTCTATGTGAAAGCACCTTATATATCAAATTTGGCCCCAATCACATATCCCTAACCCCTTCATCCATGGCTCACAAATCCATTCCGTTCGGATTGGTGTACAATCAATCCAACGGTCCAATAAATTTGGATCCAACCAAAACTTGGGGCGAGTTACTATCATGGGGTCCCATGTGTGTTTTAAGGTTTGGATTGAGTGTTAGATGGGCCTCACCTAGAGTTCTCACGAAAAAAATGGTGAGGGACGGATGTGTATGAAGATTCTCCTATATATATATATATGAAAAGTTTTCCTAAGCTCGAGCTTAGGAAAGAAATTCCGTAAGCCTGAGCCCTTGGGGCCCACTCTTGGTCCATCCAAATTGACAAAACACATGACTCCCTTGAATTCCACATATCCACTAATTTTTTGTTAAATCCAAATTTACTGGACTGTTAGATTGACTATGCATTGATCCGAATGGATTGTTGACAATTAAACTTTTGGGGCCCAAATGGAGATGATGGAAACCATGGTTGGGGCTAATTTTTTGCAGAGGGAGGATTTCAAGGAGTCCTTCAGATCCCCCAATCCCCATCCCCATGTGGGCCCCCAGGTTAGCCCCACATGGAAAAACCACACACTTGAGTTTACGTTATCCTAAGCTTGAGCTTAGGGGAGCCGGTATATATATATGGACAAAACTACCATGCATATGTCTCTCACGCTATGGTGAGGGACACCTCCTTTTTTTGGTAAGTATTAAATGTGTAAGAAGATAAAACCATAACACCTCATAAGACCTTTTTGACCTTGTTAGGTATAAAAAAGGAATTGCCCTTTACTATAGTGTGAAGGACATATGCATATACTCTTTCCCTATATATATGTATACATGAAAATATTCTTGCGTATCTATCCCTCACGATGTTATGGTGATGGACCATAGTGGGGCCGACTTTATGTTCCATATGAACCATTCCAATGATATTGGACAACTATAAATTTAGTGAATTCAAGTGCCATTCCCAATGATATTCTTTACCGAACGAATCAGGTACCAAAGATGGGAAATTGCAATCCATGAACCAATTCTAAAGTAGGCAACTAGGCAAACAAACCGGGTACCAAAAATCTCCCAAAGATGATCTTTTGGGTGTGTTTGCTAAATTCACTTCACTATAAAGTTGAAGTTTGGTGTCATTTCAAGACACAATAAACTACAATGCGTTAAATCAAATGCTACATTTCAAAAAAATTTTCGACCTTTTTTACACTATAAGTTTAAAAAGCTGCTTTTTCATCCCACTAACTGACAAAAAATATCTACTTTTAACTCAAAAAAGTCAAAAAGATTTATTATCAAGCTACTAAAAACAAAAACTCATCATATTATGATTTGACCTCATTATATTTTATTATCACTTGATTTGAGGCTTCACCTCACCACAATTCACTAAACCTAGAGACTTCATTAGATTCCCATGTATATAAGGTGACAAATAGTTCGCACCATACTAGCTGTTGCCTAAGCATCCATGAATTCAAATTTAAATCAACCATCAATGAGGAGAACAATATACGGACTAGCTCAACCACCCCTTTCTACTGCACTTGCGAGAAATTAAAATACAATCTTCTAAGAGCTCTTGAATATTTTGGATTCAAGAAAAATAGAATACATATTTGATGCTTTGATCATATCTTACCACCTCTTTCTAACTACACTTTAGGAGTATCATAAACTAGGTGATGTTAAATATGAGAAGAGGACCTCTAGTTGACTGTGCTGCTTATTAGCTGTTGTAAGAGGACCTAATACTCAATATTGCTCCCCCCTCTCTTCCCTCTCATCAGCACCCTGCTTTTATCTTGTATTTTTTTTAAACAATTCGCAAGAATGAGCACACAATCACATATTTTGGTCTACAGAAATGTACACAGTAGCGAGCACATATCTATCTGACTCAATTACAATGCGGTTCCCTGTCAAATTGCGCAATGCATGGCTAGGGAATGAACCAGTTACTTGCAAAGTGTACTCCACATGACTGATGCGGTTAGGGAATAAGAGAACTGGAGAGAAATCAGCAGCCCATATGCTTTGATTTCCCTGTATAGAGACTTTGGCAACTGTAGATTTAAGCCTCATTCCTTGTACATTGTTCCTATCTACCATAACTTGATCAATAGCTTTGAAGGGCCCTTTTGTCTGGTCCAATTGGACAATGTCCACCCCATTGTTACCTCCTGAGAACATGTTGTCCACGATGTTTAGGCCATGAATTATACCCTTTATAGACTTAAGTAGCACATAAGCATTCCCAAGGAAGAATGAGTTGGAAATGTGGAGTTGTACTGGGTCCTCTGCGACGATACCAGTGTAGTCCAAATAGCAATTCACAATCCGAGTTTGTGTTTGGCCAGGCAGCTGAATGTAAATACCTGTTCCACCCCAACCGGTCGCCTTGTTGTAGCAATGTACCCCAGTCAGAATGTTAGCTTGGCCAGCAACAAGGACGCCAATTGCGGCAGAGAAGATAACGACATCGGTGACAGCATTGTCGTTGCCCCTAAGGTTGATGGCAGTGCCAGAGAAGTTTTTCTCATCTGGGTCACCACCGGCCGTAATGTGTTGGCCCAGGAAGGAGTTCCTTATGTATGTCTCATGGCCACCTTGGACTAGGATCCCATCTGTGGTGAAATGGGTGATGTAGCAGTTGTCTATGTTGGTTCTGAGGGAGTTGATGATTGAAACACCTCCACCTCTGTAGTTAGAATCCAACAAGAGGCCTTTGAGGGTGATGAACTCATAGGATGAGGAAAATGATTCAAGGGATGCTACTAGTGGATTATGTTCTTCCTCTTCTTGATCTGTAGACTCTAGCTTAGCAGCTGAAGCTGGCCACAACTCTATAAGATGTCTGTCTGTTGGAAAATCATCAGATGCATGTAGCGATCCACTGTGAATCTGTTAATCCATAATCAAATGAAACTATTGTTTAAAATCTGGCTTTGACATGTAAATGTTACTCATATTATCCATTAATAATCGCACAATTCCAATATAGTCAACACATATTGATACTTTCCTTTGACATTACATTTCATTCTTTTTTAATGAAAAAAAGTAATTATTTGAAACAAAAATGTTAGAGTTAGCATAGTTAGCATTTCATTTTGTAAATAGAAAGTAAACTATATTGGAGATCAGAAGAAGATAGCATTTCCTATGTGCGCAACCCAACGGATGCATCGCTTTAGTGTTCTAGGTCCATTGTTTTAGACCTGATGTGTTGGATAATAATAAATATGATGTTTGCTCAATCTCTTGATTTTCATCGAAATATTAAAATAGTAACATATGTTTTCTTGTATGCCATTTACGTACATTTCCCAATGTAATTATTTATATTTCTGTCTAGATCTAGTATACGATTGTGGGATGTGGCCGCTAAAACATAAACAGGTGTAGGACTAACTGTAGATTCCAGTTGAACCCAAATCCAACCCACTGATAGAGGGGGGAAAAAAACCGTTGAAGGAATGATTTTTTTTCCTTTTCCAACTTCAATACTAATATGCACTAAATGATAAACTGGGCAATGGTTGAGTGGAGTTGGCACCTTAATAGCACACAAATGCCTGTATACCTGGATCTTCCGGTTGAAAGTAGTTCTCACTATTAGATTGTAACTTAGGGCATGTTTGGGAGAGGGGTAGGGTAAAGCAAGGTAAAGTAAACTCAAAATCAAGAAAAAATAATATATGATTGGGTTATGATTTTTTGTTTTTAGATATTTGATATGAAATATTTTTTACTTTTTGTATTGAAAGTAGAGATTTTTTTGTACTTTAGTGATGATTTTTTAACTTTTTTTGAAAAAAGATGAAAGAAATTTGAATTTTTAAAAAAATGAAGGGTGAAAATTTAAATTTTCAAATTTTAGTTTTACTCTATTTTTCCGTATTCCTTTGCTAAACATGCCCTTAGTGGGGTTAAAAGATTAACTAGTCAATTTAAGCTTGAAAGGTAAGCTGGTGAATGTAAGCTTACAAAGAAAAGCATAACTACTTGGCTGTAGCTATAGCTTCATTAGTTAAACACATGAGCCTGTAGGCAAGTGTGTTGAGTCCAAGTGCTTCATGTAGGAGAATAACCTCTTAACCTCAATGGTAAGAGTGGTCTCACCGCGCCTGCCCAGTTCTCACCGTCCAAGCTTCATTAACCTCGAGAATAAGCTGTCTTGAGTTTGTTTATTTTGTCGTTTTTTGTGTTTCGTCTATTGTAATCTATCCACTTAGACTTAGAGGGAGTTGAATTTTATTACATTTCAATCCAATTAGGACTGTGATCTGCCACAAACACTTATCAAAGCTGGACAGAAGTCTCTAGTCTAGGGTTGTCCGTACCAAAAGTACAGCTTAGGGACGTCAATGTAGTCACCCGCTAATCATGGCACCGACAAACACATGGAGAAAGCAGTTTGGTGTAGCTAGATTTTTTAACACCCCACTCAAATTTGAGCACAACCTACCACAATGTATCATTTCTCGAATGCACGCATCCTTTTAGTAGTACAGAGAGTCTCCAAACATGGAACGGAAGGGTTCCAAAATCAAATATTGGAAACGGGCGTTTCTCGCCAACAAATGCCATTGATAATATGCCACACTAGACCAGCAGACCCCATGTGTGCAACTGCTGCCTTGCACTATGATCACTTCACAATTCAACGTCGTTTTTGGACCACCATCCTTTTTCTTTTTCTTTTTTATTTCTTTTGATGAGGGCCGCCCCTTGTATGTAACTCAATAAGACAATTTGCCGGGGCATACGCAGCACCCTGCAACACATGGGAGGAGCAAACCCACCGCTAGGGCCATCAAGGGCAAGGCCTCAAGGCCTTATCCTACCCTCATGGATACGAAACAAACTTTGGTCGAGTTAACTCCCGAGAGCCCTTGTAGGCTTTCAATATCAAAGCCCTTACCCGAATTTTATGGGACAGATGAAAAAATAATTTTTTGATAATATTATATATAATAATTTTTCTATATCATGATGCTAACCATCTTTTATAAGCTAAGGACTTATGCAATGCAAAAGTCAATTTTTTTTTGTCACTTGTAAAAGAATGCATAAAATAAGGACTTATGCAATGCAAAAGTCAATCTTTTTTTGTCACTTGTAAAAGAATGCATAAAATAAGGACTTATGCAATGCAAAAGTCAATCTTTTTTTGTCACTTGTAAAAGAATGCATAAAATAAGTTTTCTTGTTCTCATATAAAAAATATTATTTATAATTAAGTGAAATAAGCTAATTTGACAATATTATGACATGAAATTAGGCCATGAAATTCAAGACCTTAGCACATTAACAGTTATTACATTGTTTAAGTAATATACTCGGTTTTGTTTATTGTCATTTGTCAAGCTTTTATTAAGATGGTTGCAGTTGACGTTTTACTGGTTGTAACCTTTGTTACTAGTGCATGATGTACGTGTTTTTTATAAAACAATATTAAGGATCATCAAAGCCTATTTCACAAGTTTCATATGATTCAAATAGATTTATTTCAAATGGCATTAGACCTTTTTCAAATAAAATATTTAATATAGGTAGTTCAAATAGACGTCAAACTATTCTTGAATTACCATTAATCCCAATTTATGAAATTTTAAAATATCACAAATAGATTTTTTTAACCAAGTAATTAAACTTTGACTAAAAAAAAAAGGCAGCTCAGTTCACGAGGCTCCCGCATAGATAGGTCTAGGAAGGGCAAGATGTACGCAGCCTTATCTTCATTTTGAAGAGGCTGTTTCCATGACTTGAACCCGCAATTACAGTAATTAAACTTTGACTACGTAATATAAATGAAGAAAATGATTTGATGCATCCGAACATGAGTTAAAGTCACAAACTTTAACTTTAGATGTGGGGCCCACTTGAATGAAGCGATAATCAAGGAATTAAGGAGATCGAAAGAAATTCTCATCAGTCAGTGGTTAGTGGTTGAAGCTCAACCCTATTCAATGATTATGCATCCATTTAAACTCTTAAGCTGCAGTAGTTACATTAATGATGAAATTTAGTCTAATCAATGAGAAACTTAAATTCCGTGTTCATTGAAGAAAACGGATGTGTTGGGTAAATGTAGGATAAGATATAAGCGGCCATATTGTGATCTATATGGATATCCAACAAAATTTTTTATATAAGATTATTATTGTTTGACAAAATATTCAATCTCTAACATTAATTTCTAATTAGAGGGGCTCTTTATATTTTTTTACTAAAACTTCTTTTACATATATTATATTTTATATTTTATATATTATTAGACAAAGGGCCGGGCCGGCCCCCCTCTGTTCGGCTGAGTTAAGCTCTAGCTCGACCCTTAATGTTGCGGGAATTTTAAAATTGAAACTTACTTTAGTTGTTCCCCAAGCTTTTTAGATTAGCGATCAACAAGGAATCTTCTATTAAGGATTGCTTTGAAGTGACAAATGGTTGCAAGGTGTGGGGTATGTGCCCTTTAAAAGAAGTCTTTAGGAGGTCAGCTTATGAAGAGTTATTGATTCTTCTTACTAACTTGTTTCTTTATAGGGATTCTAAGGATTCTTGGGTTTGAAAACCTTCTATATGTGGAGAGTTCATAGTAAAAGCTTTCTACTTGGCTCTGGAGGGCATTCAATCTAATTGACCTTTCTTATGTGTGGTTGGAACTGGTTCCTCCTTGGGTGGAAGTTTTTTGTTGGTTAATAGCTACAGCAAAAGTCCCAACTGTCGATAATCTAAGGAGGAGAGATGATATATTTCAGTTTTTCATATATTTGTGTGATGTGTGGCAAAGAGGAAGAGACGGTGAACCATCTCTTTCTTCATTATAAGGTGATCACTGTATAAGGAGATACGATGTTGCTTAGTGTTGTCCGAAGACTATTGAGGAGGTGGAGGATTCATGGAGGATAATTCCATTTGCAGTCCTATGGTCGATTTGGAAAGAAAGAAATAATAGGACTTTTAGAGGCTTTTCATCTTTGACAACAGTTTTGATTTCTAAGGTAACTTTAAGGATTATAGAGTAAGCTCTACTAATGAAGAAATTTTCAAACTTCAACCTAATGATATTATCTTCAGTTTGGAAACTTGTATGGGTTGTGGAGCTCTTAAAAAGAGGAGATTTGCCCATTGGTCGCCCCCTTCTTTTGAGATTTTTAAATTCAACATTGATGGTGCTTCAAGGGGCAGATCGGGTCTGGTAGGAATTGAAGGTATGCTTCGAAATTGTAAGGGTGGGGTCTTATTTGTATTCTCCAAAAACGTGGGATTTTGTGATTCGAATGAAGTATAGGTTTTAGCAATCTTGGAAGATCTAAGGTTATTTTCAAGTATACTTTTTTGCTTTTTTGTGGTAGAAAACGATTCCTCTAATGTAATCACTTAGGTGAGTAACTAGAAGGCAAATACTTGAAAATTTTAATTCTTTTTTAATGAATTTAGGTAGTTGTCATCGACTATCAATATTTTCTTCCATCATGAGGTTAGATCCGCCAATTCAATGGTAGATGCATTAGCCAAGCAAGAAGTTGAGGGGGTTTCTTCTTGGGTAGGTGTAGTTTTATATTAATTAGGGTGTGGTATAATGCTCTTGTACTATCTTTTCCTTTATTTTTTTATTTCCTTCTTGAGCTTTGTGTTTGGTATCTCTCTTTAATAAACTTTTGCTACGGTGTGGGAAAAAGAAAGAAAAAAAAAGACACAGACTCTTTAACCTCGGGGTTTAGAAAAAACAAAATCCCTCCCTTTCCATGCTCTTGTGGGCCGAAAGGGACCGAACAACAGCCCCCGTAAATGCCGTCAATTTTCTAGAGTAAAAAAATGAATCCAGATCCGCTGCCAGCCCTGCTTATGGAAACTTTTGTAACGCTCTATAGATACTAACAAATTTTCGAGTCTTGTATGGGCCTACCAAAATTTCACTTTGTCACAGTGATGATCGTTTATGTATAATGCCTGATATATGTGACAGTAGGCCCAATTTTGTTAAGAGTGAAACTTGGCTAGGACCCTTAAAATCTATTTAAATTATTAATAAGTAGCCCCAGTGAGAAGCCTCACTAATTCCCAATCTGTGGGAATCTAAGAGGATTTGGACACCGCCGTACCTCAACACACGTGTGGGTGTAAGGGGGATATTCATTTGCATTTAACCGTTAGCTCTGCCATTGCCCAAACTGCCTCTGTGTGGCTCACATGTAAAAGATAACCAGATACTGAAACTATTTTCGGTTTCAAAGACATTTGGTTCCGGATCCAATAAGAAATCGATCTCATATAATTTTTAATCCAAATCCACATCTATACATGCCCGGATCAATGGACCCGGATCAGATACATACGCCAATAATGGTCCATGCTCCATAATATGGATCCATATCCAAATACAATGTGGTTCCACCTCGGACCCAATCCATTCACCCCTAACCCAACTCGATTAACACAGATAGACATGATTTTGGAAGCAATCTGGTCTTAAGCTCAACTTTCATGTCATCGGATGGGGTTCGATCAAGCCTGACTATTAGGCCCATTAGTGTAATGGGCTTCTCAATAGGAAGTCCAATTTCTCGTGGAACTTATGGAAGTATCACAATATTATGGAAGTGCATGATGTACCTGAAGGTTTCCTCCGCCGCTGGCTGGTAGTCTTAATGGACGGCTGATCTTGTAACTGCCCCCATCAAGGTGGACCTCTGCCCCTCCAAGATCCGGGATTCCTTTGATCAATTCTCTGTTGTCTGGAGCCCGAAATGCATCCGAAATTGCTCTCAGGATTGCATCTGTGCTATCTGTTTTGCCGGTGGGGTCCGCACCATATGCTGTCACATGATAGACACGTGGATTGGATGACCTCTGCACGCAAAAATCATCAGCGTTAACAACCATGTCATGATCATGATAATAATCTCCAATGACATTAGCAATAATACAAAAGCTTAACAAACAAGAAAATTTGCACTTATGGATTGTTGACAACATAGGTCCTACCTCAATCATATTCTATGGTAAAAGTCTTAGTTTGTTATTTACTAGATTAGGTTTCAGGGGTTTGCTATTAGAAGTTCTCAAGATCAAAATATTGTCATTAACTTAATGTACAATTTTTGTTGCATGGTGGGGGATTTGAACTTACGACCCCTTAATTGCATTGGAGCACATTAAAAAAAAATGTATTAGAGTAATTATGAAACGGGTAATGCAGGATGGTACAAGCTTCTATTTGTATCACCTAAATGTCTAGGGGGTCTTCGAGTTTAAAGGATCACGTCCAAGGGCATGTTTGGAGAGGGGTAGGGTAAAGTAGAGTGAAGTTAAAGTTTAAAATTTTAGATTTCCCTCATCTTTTTTTAAAAAGAGTCAAAAAGTCATCACTAAACTATAAAAAAATCTTTGCTTTTTATACATAAAGTCAAAAAGATTTCATATCAAACAACTAAAAACAAAAAGTCATCATAATCCAATCCTATATTATTCTTTATTGATTTTGGATTTACTTTACCTTACTTTACCCTACTCATCCAAACATGCCCCATCTTAGGGGAAAAAACACCAATACTCACCCCAAACTCAAGGAAGAATTTACTACCAAACCCATGTGTAATAGGAGCAGGTCGGAGGAAGTCATCCTATTCGACTCAACCAGTTGCCATCCCTGCTGTACAAGACTAATTATCCTTCCACATGTCTGAGTGAAGGCTATGATTATTAGACCCATCCATGTCTTTAATTTGATACGGCAAGTTACAATGCATGTCTTCAATTTGACACGGCAAGCTACAATGCTGATAATTCAAAGTCATGGAAAAACAACAAAAAGAAAATGTTCATGCCACCATAAAAGTTACCGACAATCATGTTTGAGTAGAAAAGAAACTTGCATTGCATGGATTGCTAAAAAAAATCCACCGAAAAGAACAATCTACCGCAATACATTATCATATTTAGCATCGTTATCACACAAACATTCATTATTCAATACGTATAAAAACAAATCGATGATCACAACACATAATGTACCAAACAAATACTATTACTGAGACGAAATTGCACACCATTTCAATTCAAAGGGGCACAACTGGACCACACAATAAAAACTTCTGAGCTGTATCTGTACTATGGATCAGATCTAAGTCGAGAGTTAAAGACATACAGATATTTTTTTGTTGGTTGGGGGGGGGGGGGGGGGGGGGGGGGGGTGGGGGGGGTGGTTTGAAAAAATGGACGGCCCGTACAGCTCTGGTGGTACCATTATACTGAGTGTAAGGTCGGGCTTCTATTGATATGGGCTAAGCTTAATGCGAATTTACAACAATTTAGACCTGTCCCACCTTAAATTTGATTTCATCCATGACGTGCTCAAAATTTTTAATATCAAACCCTCCTCATGACAGATATCACTTGATTGACTTTGATACTAAAAATTTTAGTTTGAAAATTACAAATCAAATGTTTTTAATATGCACTTTACCCTCAGATGGACTCTGTGGGAAGGCACATTGGTGCGCTCAGGCAACATTTTCCCTCTCCCCACTAGGTTATTAATTATTAAAGTCTATGAGTAACATATATGAAATAGTGCTTTTTTCAGTAAAAAAAATTGTAAAGTAGTTATAAACCGACCTGACCAGTCAGGGTGGGGCAAGCAAGACCTGAATCCATCATGTCCAGAGTTGGGTCACAATTCACAAATTAATTCTCACCCCAAACCCAAAAAGGCCAATGCCAAATGGGAGCTTGTAGGATGGGTCATCCATTTAACCCAACCTGTTGCCTTCTAGGTCTGTGTCCTTTTGTGACACAATTGGGAGTTGCGTTCCAGGTCTATGTCCTAATGTGACACAGCTGGGACGCAAGTCTGTGTCCTTGTGACCCAAGAAAACCCAACCATTTGGCATATAGCAGAAAGTCACCACCATCATCTTCTTGACAACCATCAGCAATACCAAATACTAAACATAACACAATACAATCAGAATTAAACAAACAATGACAACAACATCAGAGAACAGAAAACCATGCAAGCCCGTAAAAGATGGACCGGAAGGAGGGAATACCGTAGGGGCAGCAGGGCCTGAAGAAGATGGAGAAGGCGAACCTGCAATGGAGGATGCCTTGATGGACTCCATCATATCCATTCGATCATGATAACTTAGGCCCAGAGAACGGCCTAGCGCCATTTGATATTTCTGCTCAGAGGCATGAATCATAGCCAAAGAAGCCCAAAGCGCCAAAACAGGGAAGAGCATACTATTAATGGCCATTTCCCACCAACTTGACAACTTCAATTGAGGCATATTGATATATATATATCTATGAAGTTCTCAATTAAAAAGGGATGCAGAGGAGTAAAGTAGAGGACAGGAGAAGAAGAAATAAGTGTGGGAGCTTTGAGGAAGGTGGGAGGGGGGAAAAGATGAAGGGCACGAGGGAAAGAAGTGTGGGATGTCCGGCTCCTTTTCAAATTGGGTCATATAAAGAGCCTTTGAGTAGGAAAATCAAATCTATAAGAAAAAAGAGGCTTGTCCTCATGTACTTGGGCCGTGCTTTTGATTGACAAAACACGGATGGGTACCCCTTTAACAAGAAAACAAGAAAAAGAAAATAACAAAAAAGAAAATGAATTGAGGTTTTTTTTTTTTGTTTCTTTTCTGTTGTACACCCTCGTCACCCCATGCACTCTTTGACTCTACTAGCCTCACCCATCAATGCTACAACCGGATGCTAACATACACCCCACCAAAGTTCCACACCATTAAAGCTACAGCGAGAGAGGGATTAGAATTAGAGGTGCCTTACGGCTAAGCTACTAGTGGATTGATGAAAAACTACTCATCATTATCATCATTATCATCATTAAAGCCTTATTCCAACCATGTTAGGGTCGGCTATATGAATTCTATTTCTCCATTCCATTCTATTTTGGGTCAAATCCTTAGATAAATTAAACTTCTTCAAATCTGATTTAATGACCTCCATCAATATTTTCTTCGGCTTACCTCTACCTCTTGATGGGGCCATCTACTTGTATAGCTAAACTTTTTTATTACTGATACCATTACTGGCTTACATTCAACATGCCCAAACCATCTTAAACGGGTTTTTCTAATCTTATCCTCTATTGGTGCTACTCCTAAATGCTATCGAAAGCGCTTATTTTTAATTTTATCTTTTCTAACTACACATCCACCTAAGCATTCTCATCTCTACTACATCCATCATATGTATATGCGTCTTCTTAATTAGCCAACATTCTGCTTCATATGTCATAGCTGGTCTAACTACTGTCCTATAAAATTTATCCTTCAATTTTGTTGGCATTCGTCTGTCACAAAGCACTCCAGAAGTTAGTCTCCACTTCAGCCATCCAGCTTTTATCCTATGCTCCACATCTTTGTCAATTTCTCCATCCTTACTAATCATCGAGCCTAAGTATTAAAAAAAGTCTCTATGTGGTATCTCTTAAGTTTCAATTTTGACAGTGGTTTCAACACTTTGTATATATCTACTGAATTTGCAATCCATATATTCTGTCTTTGTACAACTTATTTTAAAATCTTTAGATTCTAATGTTCTCTGTCATTTCCCGAGTTTTGCATTTACGGATTGATGAAAAACTATTTAAAAAAAAAGAATGAATATCTAAAAGGACTAAACCTGTATTTACAATTGAGTTTTTTTTTTCCGTTTATTTTGTCTCACTTTTCAGTTTAAACTTAAATAAGATCATAAAACCATTACATCATTACATGCAGTTCAACCCGTGGTTATGGTTCACAGTTTGACCAATTGGCATTGAAGTTCATAATCTAGGACAGATTAAAAAAAAAAGGCTCATGGTTCGATGCAGTAAGCTCATTTGACTTTGGTTTTTTATTCTTCTGATTTGGTGTTCAAGCTTAATGAGTGGAATGAAGTAATTCTTTTAAGTCCACACTATAAGGTCTCATTAAGACCCGCCTCTAAAATTCAAACCACTTAATGATTGTCCTTATATGCTAAAAGTAAATAACCTTAAAAGATTTTGCGACTTCCGTCCCTTTAGATGTAATATATATCACACTACTCAAGTTCACAGTTTAAGAAATTAGAATTTGATATATATCACAATTTCTGATTTGACGCTTAACATTGAAGATTTGATGAGGTAGGTTTATTTGTTTTTCTTTTCAACTCATCTGATTCTAGTTCATTAACGAATTTGTTTTAATTCCGTTGTGATTAATCAATATATGACCTTCGTCTAAAATTCAAATTGCTGAAAATTACTATCTTATCAGAGTTGGGATTAATATACATACTTAAGAAAAAACAAAGAAAGTAGGACTTCATCTTTTACAAGCTATCAATTTTAATATAATGCCAAATTTGATTGGAGTTGGATATAAACTAGAGTTAATAAATAAGATTGTCGTGGTTTCGAACAACTTGAATTTTTTAAATGGACACCAGTGATTAATTTAAGGATAAACCTCAGAGAAATTTTTTGTGACAATATAGAAACCAAATCATACAATTCACTGTTTACACTTTTGAGGGGTTATATCGGCAAATGAGGTAGCCATGACATAACTTTTGGTTTCAACTTTCTCATTGATTCTCTCTTTTCATGTAATTGAGATGTGAAGGAAACATGAATACCACAAGTCAAGGAAATTCCTTGTTCCCATTTGGGAGCCAAAGGCAAGGCAAGATATCTCTTCCGTGATTTTCAAGACCAAGTTATGTAAAATGTGGCATGTGGGGAATTTGCTCCACTTTAGATTGAAAAAAAATTGAAGTTACAGTCCAGTGATGATCCCTGTGTGCGATATTAATGTTGCCAGTGCGCCACAACAACGCTAACCGAATGGGGCTCTTTTGAGGGAAGAACTTAGACAACTCTTATAACTGCCAACATCATCGTCATTAAAGTTTTGTTCCAACTATAATACGTCAGTAACATAAATTCTATTTTATCATTTGCCACTAATAGTCAACTGTAGACCCAACTTCCTTGTAATTACTGTCCTACTATCTTCATTTTCAAACTCGATTTTCACTCGTATCGAAGCTAACCTCCGGTTAACTTGTAACTGTACTACTTTTCTTACTTTAATCAGTTCTTTAGGATGTGACCAGTTTGAGGATGTGTAATTTAGAATTTAGAGATCTTTGCCTGAGGTAAAATACCGCAGGGCTGTGATTTTGCACAGTTTTTTTTTTTTTGGGTAAAATAGGACTGTAATTTCGAATAGTTTGGATGTCAGAAGTGGACCTTTGGAAATGGACTCAGAAGGTTTCCCTTAATCTGCCCATAGAGGATCTGGGCTCATCCCAGCCTGGCCAGAGACGAACCCACTTTGTGCTTGATTTGAATTGCGTTTTAATCCCCTGGGCTGTAAATAAAGCTGTTTTATGGCCCAGTAACTAAATGGTTTAGGATGGAATCTTTGTATGCTTGCCTTTCTGAGGAATCAAGGAGATGTCCAAAGGAAAAAACAGCTTCAGAAAAGCTTCATAAGAATTTAGAATTTCATGGGCATCAAGGTCCCATGAACCCTATTTAGATTAGGGGCGTTTTGACACCATGCCAGTTGGATGTTTCCGTATTCCCACCAGATGAGACCACAAAAAACATGTTTATAAGCATCATCACTGTCCAAAACGGAAAAATCTTTGGCATTTTTAAGAAACAAAAAAACTTGCTAATACAATTGTTTTTGTACTTGTCTCCTATGTTCTAAGAAAATCATTTAATGACTACTCTAAAGCATGTCATGCATCCTAAATGTACATCCCATGCTCACAATCTAAGAAATGGTGGTCCACTTTATAATTCCTAAAGGTGGGTTATATGGTTACAATCACAAATGGGGGCCCATAATATAATTCCTATAAAGGTAAGGCCCAAATTGTAAATGCTATAAATGTGGGCACCATATTATAATTTCTAAAGGTGGGTCCCATATCTACAATTATAGAAAATTAAGTGGCTCCACTTAATAATTTCTAAAGCTAGGTCACATGGTCACAATCACAAAAGGCGGAGGCATATTGTAAACCTTTAAATGTGAACACACATTGCAAATCATATGAATGTGGGCCCATTTTTAATATCTAAACGTTAGTTCCACATTATAATTTCTCAACAGGCGTCCCATGTTCACAATATAAAAAAAGGTAGCGCCATAATATAATTCCTATAAAAGTAGACCCACATTGCAATCCTATGAATGTGGGCCCCATTTTCAACTTTCTAAATGCGGGCACTACCTTGTAATTGCTAAAGGTGGTTTCCATATGCACAATTACAAATAGGTGGCCTGACTTTGTAATTCCAAAGGTGGTTATATGGTGATAATCACAAAAAGGTAGACATACATTGTAAATTTTATGAATGTGGGTGCATGTCCTAATTCCTAATGGCGAATTCCAAGTTGTAATTTGTAAAGGTAGACCGTGTATTCACAATTACAAAAAATTACCTCACAATATGATTCCTATAAAGGTGGGCCTACATTGTAAATCTTATGAATGTGTGGCCCATTTCTACTTTCAAATGTAGTGAACATGTTATAATTTTTAAAGGTGAGTTTGTGTTAACAAACACAAAAGGGTGGCTCCACTTTGTAATTTCTAATTAATGAGCCATATGGTGACAATCATAAAATATGGGTCCACATTGTAGATCCTATGAATGTAGAATCCATGTTTTAATTTTTAAAGGTGGGTATCGCATTGTAATTTCTAAGATGGATCTCATATCCATTAATGATAGAGTGCTATAAACAGTAAAAGATGGATCCTAGATTGTAAATCCTATATAATTTATATAAATGTTACCACCCTAAAGTATATTCTCAGCAATGTAGTTTAACATAATGTTGCCGAATAAGCTCCAAACACAATAATCTCAGTCCAATTCAATCTCAACACAAATCTAATCTAAGCACAGAATTAAAAACAACATGAGAACAATGCCAAAGTAGTCCTCGACTTGGAATAATTATTCGGTACTCCAAGAGTTCCTACTCCTTTCCCTTTTCGTTGGACATCACCGACTTCATTCTCAATTGTGATTGGTGGATAACTGGAAGTAGTAGGTACTCCCAGATTAACTTATAATTTTCGCTCGACTTGGCTCCTCTACTGGGTTAAACTTCAAAATGAGAATGATGCCAAAGTGGCCCTAGATAACATTGGCTCCTCTGTTGGGTTAAAACTTCTAAACTTCTTTTGGACTCATAATTAGATGCATGCCAATTATGAGGGGTAGTGTGATGTAATGTTATCATTGTTATTTTTTACGTGATTTTGGGAAAAAAATCATCTTAATCACATCATCACAACCATTAATTTGGAGGCATCAAAGTTTAATGACTTCTTAAATAACATTTTCTATAGAGTCAAATTCAGTGGTTAGTATAATTCATAATAAAGCAAATGTGAGCGAGAGCCAATTCATCGCATGTGTTTTTTTTTTTTTTTTTGGGTGGGTAAATATTTCAACGAAAGTTAACACAAGCTGTGAGAAGCCAGTTTACCTTCTAATAATTAGGTAGAAATGTGTCGCCTATCATATCTTTTTCTTTTTTTAAATAAAATGAGTCCAAGGGGTGATTATTTTAAGTTGTTCCATGTGAAAATATTTTGCAGTTTTCATTATTTTAAGTAAAATAATTCTCTATAAGTAATTTTCTAAAAGTAAAAGCATTTGGAACTCAACCTAACCAAACCTGGGTTTTGCTTTGGGAATCCTGTCTAAAGCCCAAGGATATGCACTAGTCAACAGATGGCATTTCTGCTTTATTAAAGTAGATGGGTGGATCAGCAATTACAATTCTGTTGAATGCAGTTTTGATGGCACATGCATTTACTGTTAACAACTGTAGAAAAGTAATTAAGAAGAGTTATTAATCTTAGTAAAGAGAAAGTGGGGCTGCAAACTACCACCCACCCGCACCATCATGTGCCATTTGTCTATTTCAATACTGTACAGTTCACGGGTACACAGGAAAAAGAAAATGTTTCCAACGCAGGATGAATGATGGTTGTTTTGATAATTTAAATCATGGATCTTATGGTATGGCTCCGATAAAGGTGTTAATATGGGAGGGCCGTCCAAGCCCGGCACGGCCCAGCTAGTTGATGAGCCTGGCCCGGCCCTCAAAAAAATTGGGCCATGCTGGGTTGGGGGTTGGGCTGTGGCACAGCACGGCCTGGCCGGTGGCAGAATTCAAAGCCAACACCCCCCCTCCCCCCCCCCCCCCCCCCCAACGCCCCGGGTCCCAAAAAAAATAAAAAAAGCCACAAAAAAAAGCCATAAATGAGGGGTAGAGCTATCTTTCTCACCCTTATTTTTTTTTTTTTTACCAATATTTCCTCTCTAACTATCAAATAATGGTCATATGAGGGGTATTTTGTGTCATTTGACTATTTTGGAAAGGGAGTTTCTATTCATACACCCACTTTCACTCTTCTTACACAAGCCAAAAAAAAATTCTAAACTTTCCAAAATACCCCTTACCCTTCTCTCCCTCTCTCCTCCCCTTCCCCACCTCCCCCTTTGGCTGGCGACGGGCACTGGCCTGCAGAGGGCACTCCCTCTCCCTCTCCTCCCTCTCTCCCTTTTCCTCTCCCTCTCTCTATTCTCTCTTTCGCTCTCCTCCTTCTTTCCTCCCTTCCCCCTTTCTCTCCCTTCCCACTCTGCCCCTTGCAGGAGACCCGCGTCTACTTGCAACAGCAGGGAGATTGGGTCTCTCGCTGCAGTGAGATAATGTCTCCCTGCAGCAGGAGACCGAATCTCCTTACAGGGGGAGATACAATCTCCCTGCTGCTGCAGGGAGATGCCAGTCTCTTGCAGAAAGAGGGAGAGGAAGAGGGAGAAGAGGGAGAGGGAGAGCCCTCTTCCAGCCGGTGCTCGTCGCCGGCCAGAGGGGGAGGTGGGAAAGGGGAGGAGAGAGGAGGGAGGGAGAAATATAGGAAGAGAAGGAGTGAGGGGTATTTTGGAAAGTTTTATTTTTTATTTTTTGGCTTGTGTAAGAAGAGTGAAAGTGGGTGTATGAATAGAAGCTCTATTTTGGAAATCTATAAATACCCTTCCCCTCTCCCTCCCCCTCCCCATTTGTCATTCACACTACAACTCTCTCATCCTCTCACTAAATCTCTCATTCTCTCACTAAGCTCTCTCTAAGTTCTCTAAGCTTACTTTACAACTCTTGATCTGCATTGGAGCCTAGATTGAAGGTGATTTACTAAAAGATCTCTCCCTCTCTCTCTAAAAAACAGCCGGACCATCTCAGTCGTTCAACATCGACGCAAGGCAAGCCAAATGTTCTCCTTCTCTAGATAAAAAAAATAGAATAATGATTTGTGATATTTGAAATTATTATAGTTTTGATTACTGATAACATTGGAAAAACTATTGAGAAGGTGCAATGCATATTTTGTAATGGGCTGTACAATTTCAATGTAGCAAGTGGCACTGATCACCTTTGTAGACTTGCAATCGTGCATGCCGAAATTTTATTTAGAGCAAATTCGGAAAAATAATTAGATTATGTTGTTTGAAATGCTTGGCAACTTATTGCCCATGATTTATCAATAATTTATAAATTTTATTTATAGTTCTTGTACATTTTCAATTTAACATCATTAAAGTAATGTAAAGTCCTATTTTAAGGAAATAAAATACTATTTCATTTCTTTCTCCAACTATTGGTAAGTAGTAAACTTGTAATGATGTAGGCTTCTAGTTGTATGATCAATGATCTTCTATTCAGTTGTGTAGACTTTTAGTTATGAGATCAGTGATAGATGTTCCATTCTCCATCAATTAGTTTACAATGTATTTAAAATAATAATAATAATAAATAATAAATAGGTTGGCAACGGCCCGTGGTCAGCATGGCATGGTTGGGGCCGTGTTAGGCTGGCCCCCTGGGTGCTTGGGCCTGCGCAGCCCACATTGACATACTTAGGCTTCGATCTAACCTTTGTAAGATCACATGTGGCTATTTTAGTCCTTGGGTGTAAATCAAGGCAGGCCGCCAGGCCAAGCATTGCCCAGCTTGTGAAAATGTCAGCAATGGGCCGACCTGGCATGGCACTAGCCAAGGGATGGGCCGGTACTGGGCCAAGGCCCCTAGTAGTCGCTCAGCATGGCACAACCCAACATGATAGTTATATTTAAAAAATATTTTCATATATAAATTAAATATAAAACTTAAAATAATTGCAGTTTTTATCTTCATTTGTAAATTAGCATCCATATTTGTGCATTTAACTCCGTCAGTTTTTCCTGCCGATCCCAGGTTTGGATAAAGGAGGAGGGTCTGCGTTAGGCAGTTTGACAGTTAGCTTAAAACTTTGTCACAACTTAAACAGCTCAAAATAGAACAAAATAGAGAAACAGAATTTATGTAGCCGACCCCAATATGATTGGAATAAAGCTTTGATGATGATGAAAATGATGATCCATATTTGTGCATTTTTCATATTTCTTTCAATTTTATTTCAAGTTGGAAATCCTAAAAGTCTATAATGTCTCCAATTATATTAAAATACTAAAAGAAATTAAGAGGGGCATTTGGACTCACTTGAGGCTGGCATGGCCAACACCGATGTGGCACGACTTGAGCTGGTGCTAGGCTAACCCCTAGCGACTTAGGTAGGGCATGGCACGCCCCGTGAAACTACATGGATTGACACCACAGTTTTACACCCTTACTCCCTCACTTAACACAATGAGGGATAGTAACATTTACACTTTAAAAAAATTAAAAAAACAGCTTTTACGAAAGGAAAAATAAATACATAAAGTAAAAAGGTCCCATCATTGTCTTAGGTCAACTAATTTTCCTTTAATGAAACAAATGCATCAATTTTGAAATAATTATGTCAAGAGTTTTTTCTTATATACCTCCTTAAAGGTTCTTGGATCTAGAAATAGGGTCATGTAGTTTTAGCATTTAGTAATACATCTCGGCTTTGTAATTTTTTTCCTTTCACAAAAAAAGTTTTTTTTTCAGATGGAGGGTGTCCTAACCCTTTGGGCTGGATTAATTTCTTCAGCCCTAGGCAAAGCCGGGTAAATACTTTGTGGCCTTAGTGTGGTAGTGTAGTTCGAACCTGCAACCCCTGAGAGCAAAACGTGATTCTAAGCTAGTTGAGTTGCCCTTGAATTATCCTTTCACAAAACCAACAACTTTGATAATAATGAGCAACCACCTCCGATTTTAGAGCATAATGGCACTCTTGGTTATCAGAAAAAACACCATCACCAAAACTCTTCTCCTCCCCGCAACCTGTCTGGTTCCTCACTAATTTCTTCGCCCCTACCCCACCAGACTCTATTCATTTCCATGTACATAATATATGCTTTACCAAAAAGAAAAAAACATAATATAGTGATCACTTGTACATTGGCAAAGTTTTTTGTAATTGGCAACGAACCTGCTCCTATTATTGAGGTGGGTGTAGCAGTGGGTCGATTGGGTTTGAGTGGGTATGGCTACTGGATTTTTGGATTGAGTTGAATTCATGGCAGGATCCCTTTATGGTTGTGCATGACAAGCCTCGCCTCCAATTTTACCTTCTACAGTATATTACTCTAGTGGGGAGTGGCAACCTTCTTAGAGGTTATAGGTTTAAATTATATTATTAGGGTTAATAATACGTTTTTTAATGCATTGGATTTGTGAGTTGTGTCACTTGTAAGTTTTTTATTAGACATTTTCTCTCTAAAGCATGTAACGGTATTACTATAATACATTTGGTTTGAGAGAACAGCCCTACAAAATTCTAATTTTAGCCATAGCAGCCCATTTTATTAGATCCATACCTGTTTTTTACCCCGAGGGGCTGGGACTCAATTATACAAGTGAGGACACAAAGTACAACTCGCACATGGGAAGTGATAAAATTTTACATATGCAAAGAAAAGGAAGGCAGATTTGAACCATGGACCTCCTACTAAGAACAAATACTCTTTACCACAAATAGAATGAGTCATTCTTATTAAATCCAATGTGTTAGTAATGACAACAACGCCTATACTTAGAACTAGGTAAAATTGACCCTAAGCCATGCACAACCTACAAGCAGATTGATGATAGTTTTAAAGCACATGTTCAGACTATGTGTATATGAGATGTGGAGAGAGAGAGAGAGAGAGAGAGAGAGAGAGAGAGAGAGAGAGAGAGAGACCTGGGATAAAAACAAGAGGCATTTATATATTTGTAAATAATGGCATACCCATATTTATAATATAATATACTATTTAGAAGTGGCTTCACATGAGTTAATGACAACTTCGCAAACCCTCAATCTTGTTTTTATAAATTTTTGAGAAAAAAATTTGGTGGCATTTACTCAACACACCGCTCCTCTCTGCCCTGTCACATCTCTCTCCCTAACTGCCTCACCTCTCTCTCCCACACATGTCCATGAGTATCTTCTCTAGGAAGATTTAAGGCACCTAGAGTTGAGGTCCTCAAACCATTGGCTCAGCATCCATCATCATATCCCTTTGGATCATCCCCTAGAGCTTGGTCAAGCTTCAAACCTTACACTCAAATTAAGATCCATTATGTGATAATCAGAAGAAATTCCAGGTGTGCTTGATGTTGCACCAACCTGGTTTGGGATGAGTGCTCCCAACTTAAGCTCATTAATTTGTTTCACCACATTTACACATGTAAACACTATACGTGAAATGATTTCACATCATTCATGTTTGTTTGCATCATTTACACACCATGCATGTCAATCACAAGTGATTTTGATGTGGAAATCATGTACAAAAGATGTTGCCCCATTTTTACACTTGCTCAACAGGTGTGAAACATTTACACAGCTTGGATGTTTAGGCAGTGCTACAGTGGTGTTTTGGTAAGAATGCCTTTTTCAATTTTTTTGATTAAACGGGCCTTTATATCATGAGCCAAACCATTGATCATGTTATAAAGGTAAAGAACGGTTTGTTAAAAATTTACACTAAAAGCATATTATTATGTATTTGTCTTTGACTAATTTATTTATTAGTAAAATTTGTCTTTTTATCTTAATAAGAATTTATATGGGCAAATGGTTGCATTGTTTTTTATTATGCTTGTGTGTATCTTTTATTCTATAATATAGACAAATTAGTATTTAGAGCTCAGCTTACATACAAAAGACTTGTTTGTTGGTTTTTATAGAATGTATTTCGACTCGTTATGCTCGTACGCTTTGTGTGTAGTAAATAGGACCGCGTTGAAGTTTATTGTCTTTATACTAACTATATAAGACGATTAACATCCAAATGATTATTATGAGTGCTTGTACTCTTAATCCTAATATAAATAATAGACACATATATTTAGTGTTTGGCATTTTAATACATAGAAGAGTAAGACCTTTTATGGGTCAATAATATTAGTAAATTGAATGACTATACTATATGTATAGTAGATATTAGTTTATTGATGGAACTCACATCTCGTAATAAGGAGTGATGATATCCCCTTGATGAAGCTTATAAGTTTTGATTATGTTAAACCCTATGGTAGATTTTGTGTCCGACATATCAAATAAGTTAAGTGTAAAGTCTCAAGGAATTATATAGAGATTGATTAAATATAAAAATCAATAATTATTTAATCGATCAATATCTATAATCTTACGTGGGAATATTAATAAGCATTTAATAACAAGAAGCTAAAAATATAATTTTGAGAATAAAGACAAAAGTGCAATTATAATTCTTTAGTGGACTGAATTGTAATTTATCGAATTAAGATTCTAATTTGAGTTGAATTATGGTTTCCTATTTCCATAAGAAGCTTATTCCTTGTTTCCTTCTTAAGGTCCCTATTGTAGTCCATAAATATGCACTATTGCTCTCTAGAAAATATATAAGAGAAATCTCATTTTTTAGAGCAGAGAGAATTCGCAGAAGAGGCCCATATCTCGGTGCGAGTTCGAGTATAGAGGAATATAGTAGAAAGTCTTAAAATTTTCGAATTGCCTTAAGACCGAGATCAAATCAGAGAGAGCTTGCAGGTATGGTTCTTAAATCATCATCTAAAGTTATTTTCATAATAATTTGTATACAATATCTGGAGATCCTGGTGGCTCCCTCCAACACGGCTATGGTACAAAATTTGAACCGTTGGATCATTTTAGATTGTGAGATATTTATGAAAATATCTAGACTGTTAGATCATTATGTTTGGACTTGCATGTGCCCATTTCGAAGATCTGAACGATTAATCCTCTTCAAAATGTCATTTTCAACTATGTGTCCAAATTTCAATTTTTTTCCACAATGATATTAATCATTGGATAATTTCATTGTTGCTAGAGTGCATTTCGTAACTTGAAATGGCAGTTTGTTTTTTCAACATTTTTTAACAATCTGAGCCTTTAAAGGAAGATCCAAACAATTGAACATCTTAACATGGACTAAAATGGCTAATGGCTCAAATTTCAAGCGCTCATCTTTCATTGATTGTAAGATATTTGCAATAATAATAATAATAATAATAATAATAATAATAATAATAAATCAGATCATTTAATATTTAATTCTATTTTTAGTGGACCACTTTTTATTGATCCAAACGGTCAATCATCTTTAAAAGGCCAACAATGCTTGTTGTGTCACATCTCATCAGTTGATTCATCATGGATTTTTCAAGATTTGTAAAAAATCAAAAGAGACATGTGATCCGTTAGATGCAATCAACTTGACATTTGAAAATTTGTGAAAATGATAAATAATGTATTATGTTTCACATGTGACTTATTTGTATATGCAAATGACTCTATGCAAAGCATTATCATAGCATATGTGAAAATAACAAATGATCCCAGAGTAATATTCAGCAAGCCTAGTTATCACTGGTGCAGATGACGCAACTTTAGATATCAAATCATTGGTAAAGTTCAACAAGGCATTACGAAATGGCTCAGGGACAGATTTCAAAGCATCCTCAACAACAATGGGAAAAGTTGGTTCAATGCTACTGGGGTTGCTCACGTGGTAGCTGAGCTCTCGCTCTACCATTTTGTGTCTGATGCTTCAGCTTTACTAGCTTTCAACAACACGGATTGAAGTGTTGACCAATAGTAGCATCACGCAAATCGTTATCATCACCAAGTGTTACAACATCTCTATGTTCATTAACATAAGTGAAGGTGAGATTAGTCTCCGGACTAAGGTTGAAAAAATTAAGGCTCTTAGCTCTTAGAAAATTCATGTTCAGATCCATGTTCCAAGACCTTCATTGAAATAGGTTGTAAAATGCCTGAGTGTATCTTTATATCTACTCTATTTAGAAGTGGTTCTTCTCGGGTTACCCACATACCCTCCAAACCTCAATGCTAATTTTCTAGATTTCTAGGAAAAAAATAAGCAAATACGTGGCTCTCTCACCCTCCATGTCAAGTCTCTCCCTCTCACATATATCTCTCACATAAGTACATAACTGCATCATAAACAAATGTAGAGAGAAAGAAGAACATATTTTTAAGAAAGTAGAGAGAACGAATGGGTGAAGCAGCTGTAGATGGTTTCTGCGATCGATTGATGGGCAAAGGTTGATGGGGGGTGGGGGTGAAGGTGATGACAGTGAGGGAGAAGGGAAAAAGAAGGAGATTGTTGACCCATAAAAATTTGCAAGTAATGCAGCGAAAGCATTACAAGCTTTGGATTATAAAGTTTCAAAGTTTTTAAAACACTTGGACCTCATCTCAGCTGAAATCAGCTTCAGAGACTCTTTGCTAGCTCCTTGGGAATCACTGCGGGACTTGACACTTCCACATGTTGAAGCAAGCTCCTATTCAACTAAATACTTTCAAGTACATTTAAAGACTACTCTTTAAGGATTCAGAGCATTTGGATATCATTTGGATCCAAACTTGGTCCAGATGATCATATACTATGCTCTATTGGTCCCTTTGCAGAATGACATCCCATGAAAATCAAATTAGTTGAAACTCTCAGAGGAAGCTCAAATGAGGCCCAAGATAGGCCTTACAAAATTTCAGGTTGAACAGACATCATCAAATCCAAAAGCCACAAGCATGTCAACTTGGGGTCAGTCCCCCCCAAGCCATGGGGTCACTGACCATAGTCCTGCTTCCCGATATCCAAAATTGATGAAATTTGGGCACAAATCTTTAGTTATTCTTAGAAGATATACTGTAAATTTTCAACTTAAAAGGATTCCGTTTGGTCTGAATTTCACTGCATGTCAGCTTAAAGGACAGTGACACCGAGTTATGGAGGTCACTAGCTAAAATCTTACTTCCAGGAGGCCAAAGCTAATGAAATTCGGAAAAAATACTCAAAGAATGCTCAAAGTTAGTCTTCCAAATTTTTAAGTCAATTGGATGTTGTTTGGGTAGAAAACGAGCTGACTACCTACAGTGTGGGGTGAATAGTGACTTAACACAGGCAATGAATAGGCCACTGCTCGAAATCCTACTTTCTCAAATCCAAACTATATGAAATTTAGGTCAATACTCCAAGATATTGCTGATGTCAGTTCCTCCAAGTTTCGAACTAAACCGAAGTCATTTAGGCCTCAAACAGCTGAGACCAGTGTCCACTTTCATAAAAAGTCAACTAGAGAGTTGACTAACTTTCGAAAGTTAAAACAGGTTGAAACTTCTATGACATCCTCAAAATAGTGTCAAGAAGCAAGCCTTCAAGTTTTGTGACAATCAGACATCGTTTGGGCCCTAAACTGGCGAAAACGGTTCACATATACTAAAGTCTGAAAACGGGCCTTGTCCGTAACCGCGGCCCAATCAATGAAGGAGTTGACCAACTTCAGATGGTCGAAGCCAAAACTTTTATGAAACACTCAAAATAGTATCAAAAAGCATCGCTCCAAGTTTCGTGGCAATTGGACTTTGTTTGGACCTCAAACAGGTGAAAATGGTTCATAAATGCAAAAGTTCAAAAATGGGCCTTGGGAGTGACCGTGGCCTGTTCATCAAGGGATTGTCCAACTTCAGATGATCAAAATGAGCTAAAACTTGTATGAAATACTCAAAATAGTGTCAAGAAGCATCCTTCCAAGTTTTGTGAAGATTGGACTTCGTTCGGACACCAAACAGGTGAAAATGGTTCACAAATGCAAAAGTCGAAAAATGGGCCTTGGGAGTGACCGCGGCCTGTTCATGAAGGGAGTTACCAACTTTTGATGGACAAAACGAGTTGAAACTTCTATGACACACTCAAAATAGTGTCAAGAGCCATCTGTCCAAGTTTCGTGAAGATTGGACTTCGTTCGGACCCCAAACAGGTGAGAATGGATCACAAATACAAAAGTCCAAAAATGGGCCTTGGGAGTGACGCGGCCTGTTCATCAAGGGAGTTGACCAACTTCCGATAGTCAAAATGAGTTGAAACTTTATAAAATGGTCAAAATAGTGTCAAGAAGCATCCCTCCAGGTTTCGTGGTGATTGGACTTCATTTGGGCCCCCAAACAGCTGAAAACAGATCGCAAATGCAAAAACCCAAAATTGGGCCTTGTCCATGACCGCGGCTGCGGTCATAGACCCTCAAAGGGCACTTCTTGCAGTTTCGGATGGTTCTTCTCCACTTCCTTTCGAAGTGTAACCTCCCACAACCTCCCTTAACTCCCTGGAATTGCTAAAAACTGCTGGGGAAGTCTATCAAAGGCTAAGATTTGAAAAGAAAATGGAGGAGAACAGAGACACACAGACAAAGAATTTCAAGAACACAAAAAGCAATCAAAAGCATTCAAGCAAGAGGACAGCAGCATTCCACGACCTTTTACCCTCATTTTCTCAATTACCAAGGTGAGGAAGAAGGTTCAGAGGAAGAGGAGAAGGGAGGGGTGACTAAAGAACAAACTATGTTCATGCAGTAACGACTATTTGAAGGATGTCGTTGTCATCTTTGTTTTTCTCATTCGGGGGGATTTCTTAGCCATCACAAAGGTTTTGAACAAGCCCATTTGGGCCTCATTTTGTTCCTTGAAAGCCATAGGTTCAGAATGACACAACTTTGGCTTCCTGCAATGCGCTTTTTGGACTTAAACAAAAGGCAGTCTATAAACATGAATGATGAATTACAAAGTTTTCAATCGATTCCATGGTCGAATTCGATATTCTCAATGGTTATTCAACACCCCAAGATGTCATAAAAAGGAGTTTCAACACTTGAAAAAAGTTTGGAAGAAGAATCAGCACGAACAGCGTGAAAACAGAAGCACAACAGTGACTCTAAAGTCAATGTCTGTCAGTGACCATGACTCACGGTCACTAATAGGTGCCAGTGACCGTGACCCACGGTCACTGGCCTGGGGCAGTGACCGTGGGTCACGGTCACCCCCATTTTTTTCGTTCTTTTTTGCATTTTCTTGCACTTTGTGTACATTTTCTTGTATTTTTCAAATTGAGATCACATCTAAGACTTAAGGGAGGGGTTGTAAACTTTGCAAACTTATGTAAACAACCTACATCCCCGCGGTCAGGATGTTAGAACCCATGTAAACAAACGGAAATTAATGATGAACTATAATTAATTCACATTCTTCTTAACGCTTGAAGTGCGTGAATGTCGGACATCAAATCCATTACACATTTCCACGTCATTTTTAAGCACGACCAGAGAGATGACCAAAACTGAACTCAATTCAGCCATTGGCTGTTGAGAACGAGACAAAGGAAGGGGTGCAGAAAGATGCAGTGGCATCGAAAATGGAGAGAACAAGCACTGTATGGCACGGAAGAAGGGGTTGCGAAGGAAGAATATAAAGCGGCCAGCCATGGTAATTAGAGGCTTGATTGCAAGCTTTCATGAGACAATGAAGAGAGAGAAGAAAAGAGCAAGGAAACAAATGAAACAGTTCGCATTAGTAAACTAACCTAATCACAGATTAAAGACCTTAGTGTTACAGTTTTCATGGATGATAGATGTTTTCAAATGATGCGCATCAGTTAGAGTCGTTTTCAAAATTCGTTTGCAAAATAAAATATTTTCTATATACCATATATATATATATAAACTAAGAGAATGTATGGTGGTCATATGGACCAGGTGGGAGATTGTCGGGTGGCCGAGGGTGGTGGTCCAAATGACCATCGCCCATTCACGTAACGGTTTTCTCCCTCCTCCCTTCATTGCCATTCACTGCCATTCATAGTGTTTTCAGTTTTTTTTTTCCGACGTTTAAATGTCCATGGATGTAATGCAGGCAACGCTCCATAATAGAGGGTGGAGCGTTGTAGTCGTCTGTGATGGTCAGACGATTATAAAACCCGGGAACTCTCTCATCTTCATACACACTGACACAAAACGATGCTCAGCATTACCATCACGCTGCTGGCATCACGAGAAGACTAAGGGAGTTGTTTCAGCATCCTTTTCATCTCCTGTAGATGGATTTAGCGATGCCCTAAAATTTCGGAGATCTATTTATGTTTAATCATGCCATTGGAGTGCGAATCTAATTCATTCAAAGTCTAATTCATTCAAAGTTCCCAGAATGGGCCATTTTGGTTAACAACTTGAGCATTCAACGGTTGCATTCCCATGGGATCTTAGCCCACTCTCTCCAGCCATGGCTAACTGCAAGATTTAAACTCTTTAAGATCACTCACAAAATCCTGCTACTTACGAATGGAGTGGTCACTCTTAGCCAAGGTTCAATAGTAGTTGCAGTGGGCATATTGGCTAGTGGCCAAATTGCTACGTAGCGAGTGATACCTAGCGGTGTAACGGTTTGAATTTTTAAGTGGTCAAATTTTTTTGACTATTGTGTAATAGCTAATCTTGTATTTTTCAGTGATTTAAAACCATATAGTTGATATAAGGTTAAAGACTACTTTAAAAAAGGCTATTGAGGATAAGAAATAGGAAAAATAATATTTAAAATTAAATTAGCTAGGCTCTACTAGGTTTAGACCATAGCGCTGCTATTTTCAAAAGAGTATAGCGGCATCAATAGTTACGGCCGATAATTAGCGTCCGCTATTTTGAACCATGCTCTTAGCTTTAAAATTTTGTGGATGCTATATTGTTAAGATTACCACGCAGTTGTTTTGTTGATTCTAAATTTTTTTGGGACAATAGCTCAATTCCCGACACATCCTTAGTATGGAAGTTTTACCACAATAAGTACAAATCAATTTATATCTTCTTTCCGGAGTGAATTATTCTCTTGGAGGTCCTAAAAATAAGGCAGGCCTTGTTGACCGGATGTCTACAACTTCAGGCCTTTCTGACCGGATGTCTACAACCTCACAATTCTTTGAGTACTCTTCATGTTGAATAATCCCCTGAGATGGCAAAACTAAAGATGCCATATTTTGAATTCAGTCCTCTAGGAAGATCATATAATCTTGATGTTCAATATAATTTTGTATCACTGCTTAGAAGAGGTTGACAATGACTCTGCTCTTCCCACAAACCTCTTAAAATAGTAAAATAACTCTAAATAGCACAATCACAGTGTTGATAGGAAACCTCTTAAAATAATATAATAACTCTGAATCATAGAATCATCGTGTTGGTAAGGAACCTCTTAAAATAGTATAATAATTCTGAATAGCAGAATCACTATGTTGAAAGTTCTCTATATCCCACAAAGTAATGTAGGCCAAAGCATAGGTTGGCCAACCCATTGGATCCAATCCATAGGCCTAATAGAATATCCATTTAATTAGGAATATTATTTAGAAGTGTTTAATATTATTGAGTTTCTTATTTCGTTTAGGCTATTCTAACATTAGTAAGTTTGTTTCTTAGGGTTTAAGCCAATTCCTCTATATAGGGATGTTTAGGCTTCATTATAATGACAAACTTTGATTATCAATAATATTTGAGTTGAGAGTTTTTTCTTGGTTATGGTATTTTTTTCCTCTTGTGAGGCTGCCCTAGTGGTTGAATCATTTTAGATTCGATCAATCTTTTGAGAGGTTGGTTTATTTTTCTTGATTGTGGATTCGTGGCTACACCATGAAGCTCATAAATCCAGGTATAATTTGTCTTTTAGGAATAACAAGAGGGCACACCACTCACAAGTCCTTTAGATTTGATCAATCTTTTGAGAGGTTGGTCTATTTTTCTTGATTGTGGATTCATGGCTGCACCATGAAGCTCATAAATCCAGGTATAATTTGTCTTTTAGGAATAACAAGAGGGCACACCACTCACAGGTCCTTTGAAGTTTTTGAAAATATAAATCACCATGGGATTGGTGATTTCATACATTGAAGGAGCCACGACTTTACTATTTTCTGCTTCCCAACCACCATAATTTGGATCATCATCATTGGATTTTCTAAATTTTCCATTGTTAGATCCCAACTTATCACTAGTAAGGGTTATCTTCCAGACTCAGATTATTCCAGATAATTTGTTCATTAGATTCAACCAATAGGAGAAATTCTCTCTCATATTTCTATATTTACCATTACTTAGGAAAATATTCTTCCCACCACTGTAAAAAACCAGATTAGACAGATATGTTTCCGTTGACCAAAGATCCCATGACCTTGAGCTTGGACTATACTAGTCCCCCTTTCTACACAATCAGTGATCCTGTTCTCTTGCTTGCTGTTAGACAAATCCACATGAAGATTGAATCAGTTGTGATCTGAGGCACTCAACCGTAGAATCCCTTGCGAAGAATAGCCACATTTTCTAGTAGACCACAATTATATAAACTGCAGTTGCAATTAGTTGAAACTTGACCAAAACAAACAGCTGCTAGAAACAGTCCGAATAATTCAACCAGCAAGATTATCTTCTGCTAAATCTGGTCTAACAAACTCCTATATTGTTTGAGATTCAATGGCAGAGAAATAAACATTGAGATCTTAACCACATGATACAAGGTTGGTGAATTTGGATGTTAGGTCTTAGGTGAGATTTGTATGATTATGAATTAAAGATCTACATGTAAGCGGTTATTTCTTGATTAATGATCTGTTCTGTTACCAAATAAGTTTTCACCTGCCTCTTTTATTTGTTTTTTTTTTAATGTCTTAAATGCGAAGTAGGGTTTTATCGAAGAAGCAAGGTGGAGAAGTAGAAGAAGAATAGAAATAAGAATATTGAGAGGTTGGAGAAAAACTTTTGCTTGCATGCATAATGCTAGGGTGCGCAAATGGATCATTCTTTAGCAAAAAATTTCCCATTGAAGTCCAGGGTTAAGAATCATAAATTCTTGATATTGCTATCATTTAATTGTTATTATCAAGCTACAAAAGACTAATATGCATACCAAAATGGTGGTCAACTCTAGACCCATGAAATTTCTTAATAATACCAGCAAATAGAAATCAGAAATGACAAAATCAGCAACTATCAATACTAAAGTTGAAGCGTTCAACACCACATGCATGAAGCAATGGCTATATGGGGTTATATATATGTATATATATATATATATATGAAAAGTTCCCCTGAGCTCGAGCTTAGGAAAGAAATTCTGTAAGCCTGAGCCCTTGAGGCCACCCGGTCCATTCAAATGAACCAAACACATGACCCCCCTGAATTCTACATATCCACCAATATTTTGTTGAATCCGAATTTATTTGACCGTTGGATCGACTATGTACTGATCTAAATAAACTATTGACTATTAAACTTTTGGGGCCCAAATGAAGATAATATAAACCATGGTTGGGGTTGATTTTTTGCAGAGGGGAGGGTCTCAAGGAGTCTTTCAAATCCCCCAATCCCCATCCCTAGGTGAGCCTTATATGGGAAAACCACACACTTGATCTTACCTTATCTTAAACTTGAGCTTATGAGAGCCGGTATATATAAGTGCAAAACTGCTCTGTATATGTCCCTCATACTATGGTGAGGGACACTTCCTTTTTTGGTAAGTGTTAATGTGCAAAAAGATAAAACCATTACACCTCATGACACCTTTTTGACCTTGTTAGATATAAAAAAGAAATTGTCCCTCACCCTAGTATGAGGGACATATGCATAGTACTCTTTCCTTACAAATATATATATATATATGAAAATATTCATATAGATCTATCTCTCACTATGTTATGATGATGGGCAATAGTAGGGCTAACTTTATGTTCCATCTGAACAATCCCAATGATATTGGACAACTATAAATTTAGTGAATTCAAGTGCCTTTCCCAATGATATTCTTTACTAAATGAATTAGGTACCAAAGATGGGAAATTGCAACCCATGAACCAATTCTAAAGTAGGCAACTAGGCAAACAAACTCGGTACCAAAAATCTCCCAAAAATGATCTTTAGGGTGCGTTTGGTAAATTCACTTCACTATAAAATTGAAGTTTGGTGTCTTTTCAAAATACAATAAACTAAAATGAGTCAAATCAAATGCCACATTTAAAAAAAGAATTTTACCTTTTTTACATTATAAGTTTAAAAAGTTATTTTTTCATCCAACTAACTATAAAAAATATCTACTTTTAACCCAAAAAGTCAAAAAGATTCATTATCAAGCGAATAAAAACAAAAGCTCATCATATTATGATTTGACCTCATTGTATTTTATTATCACTTGATTTGAGGCTTCACCTCACCACACTTCACTATACCTAGAGACTTCATTAGATTCCCATGTATATAAGGTGACAAATAGCTCGCACATACTAGCCGTTGCATAAGCATCCATGACTTCAAATTTAAATCAACCATCCATGAGGAGAACAATATATGGACTAGCTCAACCACCCCTTTCTACTGCACTTGCAAGAAATTAAAATACAATCTTCTGAGAGCTCTTGAATATTTTAGATTCAAGAAAAATAGAATGAATACATATTTGATGCTTTGATCATATCTTACCACCTCTTTCTAACTACACTTTAGGAGTATCATAAACTTACTAGGTGATGTTGAATATGAGAAGAGGATCTCTAGTTGACTGTGATGCTTATTAGCTGTTGTAAGAGGACCTAATACTCAATATTGCTCCCCCCCTCTGTTCCCTCTTATCAGCACCCTGCTTTTACCTCGTTTTTTTTTTAAAACAATTCGCAAGAATGAGCACACAATCACATATTTTGGTCTACAGAAATGTACACAGTAGCGAGCACATATCTATCTGACTCAATGACAATGCGGTTCCCTGTCAAATTGCGCAATGCATGGCTAGGGAATGAACCAGTTACTTGCAAAGTGTACTCCACATGACTGATGCGGTTAGGGAATAAGAGAACTGGAGAGAAATCAGCAGCCCATATGCTTTGATTTCCCTGTATAGAGACTTTGGCAACTGTAGATTTGAGCCTCATTCCTTGTACAGTGTTCCTATCTACAATAACTTGATCAATATCTATGAAGGGCCCTTCCGTCTGGTCCAATTGGACAATGTCCACCCCACTGTCACCTCCTGAGAACATGTTGTCCACGATGTTTAGGCCATTAATTTTGCCCTGTATAGACTTAATTAGCACATAAGCATTCCCATAGAAGAATGAGTTGGAGATGTGGAGTTGTACTGGGTCCTCCGCGACGATACCAGTGTAGTCCAAATAGCAATTCACGATCCGAGTTTGTGTATAGCGAGGCAGCTTAATGTAAATACCTATTCCACCCCAACGAGTCTCCTTGTTGTAACAATGTACCCCAGTCAGAATGTTAGCTTGGCCAGCAACAAGGATGCCAATTGCAGCAGAGAAGATAACGACATCAGTGACAGCATTGTCGTTGCCCCAAAGGTTGATGGCAATGCCAGAGAAGTTTTTCTCATCTGGGTCACCACCGGCGGTAATGTGTTGGCCCAGGAAGGAGTTCCTTATGTATGTCTCATGGCCATGTTGGACTAGGATCCCATCTGTGGTGAAATTGGTGATGTAGCAGTTGTCTATGTTGGTTCTGAGGGAGTTGATGACTGAAACACCTCCACCTCTGTAGTTAGAATCCAACAAGAGGCCTTTGAGGGTGATGAACTCATAGCATGAGGAAAATGATTCAAGGGATGCTACTAGTGGATTATGTTCATCCTCTTCTTGATCTGTAGACTCTAGCTTAGCAGCTGAAGCTGGCCACAACTCTATAAGATGTCTGTCTGTTGGAAAATCATCAGATGCATGTAGCGATCCACTGTGAATCTGTTAATCCATAATCAAATGAAACTATTGTTTAAAATATGGCTTTGACATGTAAATGTTACTCATATTATCCATTAATAATCATGCAATTCCAATATAGTCAACACATATTGATACTTTCCTTTGACATTACGTTGCATTCTTTTTTAATAAAAAGGTAATTATTTGAAACAAAAATGTTATAGTTAGCATAATTAGTATTTCATTATGTAAAATAGAAAGTAAACTATAATGGAGATCAGAAGAAGATAGCATTTACTGTGTACGCAACCCAACAGATGCATCGGTTCAGTGTTCTAGGTCCATTGTTTTAGACCTGATGTGTTGGATAATAATAAATATGATGTTTGCTCAATCTCTTGATTTTCATCGAAATATTAAAATAGTAACATATTTTGTCTTGTATGCCATTGACTTACATTTCCCAAAGTAATTATTTATATTTCTGTCTAGATCTAGTATACGATTGTGGGATGTGGCCGCTAAAACATAAAGGTGTAGGACTAACTGTAGATTCCAATTGAACCCAAATCCAACCCCTTGATAGACGGGGAAAAAACCGTTGAAGGAATGATTTTTTTTGCCTTTTCCAACTTCAATTCTAATATGCACTAAATGATAAATTGGGCAATGGTTGAATAGAGTTGATACCTTAATAGTACACACGTACCTCTAGGCTTGGGTCTTCAAGTTGAAAGTAATTATCACCATTAGACTATAACTTGGTAGGGGAAAAAGGGCAAACAGGCCAATTTAAGCTTAAAAGGTAAACTCGTGAATGTAAGCTTGCAAAGAAAAGCATCACTACTTGGCTATAGCTATAGCTTCATTAGTCAAAAACATGAGCGTGTATGCAAGTGTGTTGAGTCCAAGTGCTTCATGTAGCAGAATAACCTCTTACCCTCTTACCCTCTTACCTCAATGGTAGGAGAGTTCTCACCCGGCTTGCCCAGTTCTCACTTTCCAAGCTCCACTAACCTCAATAATAAGCTGTCTTAAGTTTGTATATTTTGTCGTTTTTTGTGTTTCGTCAATTGTAATCTATCCACTCAGACTTGGAGGGAGTTGAAGTTTTTCACATTTCAATCCGGTTAGGACTGATCTGCCACAAACACATAATCAAAGGTACAGAAGTCTCTAGCCTAGGGTTGTCCTTACCAAAAGTACAGCCTAGAGACGTCAATGTAGTCACCCCCTAATCATGGCACCAACAAACACATAGAGAAAGCAGTTTGATGTAGCTAGATTTCTTAACACCCCGTTCAAATTTGGGCACAACCTACCACAAAGTATCATTTCTCCGATGCACGCATCCTTTTAATAGTACAGAGGGTCTCGAAGTATGGAACGGAAGGGTTCCAAAATCAAATATTGGAAACGGGCGTTTCCCGCCAAAAAAATGCCATTGATAATATGCCATACTAGACCGGCAGACCCCACGCGTGCAACTGCTGCTTTGCAATATGAACACTCCACAATTCAACATCGTTTTTGGACCACCATCCTTTTGCTCTTTCTTTTCCCTTTTTATTTCTTTTTGATGAGGGTCGTCCCTTATATACAACTCAACAAACACACAGGAGGAGCAAACACACAGGAGGAGCAAACCCACCGCTAACGCCACCAAGGCCAAGGCCTCAGCCAAGGCTTGCATAAATAAAGCCCTTATCTTACTCTCATGGATACAAGACGGACTTAGGTTGAGTTAACTCTTCAAAGCCCTTATAGGTTTACAATATCGAAGCCCCGATGAAAAAATATTTTTTTGATAATATTATATACAATAATTTTTCTATATCATGATGCTAATCATCCTTTATAAGCTAAGGACTCATGCAATGTAAAAGTCAATTTTTTTTGTCACTTGTAAAAGAATGCATAAAATAAGTTTCTTTGTTCTCATATAAAAAATATTATTTATAATTAAGTGAAATAAGCTCATTTGATAGTATTATAACATGAAATGAGGCCAAAGAAAGTCAAGACCTTAGCACATTAACATTTTTTTACATAGTTTAAGTAATATCTCGATTTTTTTTATCGTCATTTGTCAAGCTTTTATTAAGATGGTTGCAGTTGATGTTTCATTGGTTGTAACCTTTTTTTAGTAGTGCATGATCTACTTGTTTTTTACAAAAAAAATATTAAGGATCATCAAAGCCTATTTCACAAGTTTCAGATTATTCAAATAGATTTATTTCAAATAAGCATTAGACATTTTTCAAATAAAATATTTAGTATATGTAGTTCAAATAGACGTCAAACCATTCTTGAATTACCAATAATCCTAATTTATGAAATTTTAACATATCATAAATAGATTTTATAACAAAGCAATTAAACTTTGACTACGTAATATAAATGAAAAAAATGATTTGATGCATCCGAACATGAGTCAAAGCCACAAACTTTAACTTTACATGTGAGGTCCACTTGAATGAAGCAATAATCAAGGAATTCAAGATTGATAGAAATTCTCATCAATCTGCATCCATTTAAACTCTCGAGCTATAGTATTTTCATTAATGATGAAATTCAGTCTAATCAATGACAAACTTATATTCCGTGTTCATTGAAGAAAATGGATTTGTTTGGTAAATGTAGGATAAGATATATGCGGCAATATTGTGATCTAGACGGATATCCAACAAAATTTTTTATATAAGATTATTATTGTTTGATAAAATATTCAATCTCTAACATTAATTTCTAATTAGAGGGGCTCTTTATAATTTTTTACTAAAACTTCTTATACATATATTATATTTTATATTTTATATTTAATAGACAAAGGGCTTGGCCGGACCCCCTCTGTTTGGCTAAGTTAAGCCCTAGATTGACCCTTAATGTTGCGGGCATTTCAAAATTGGGCCTTACTTTAGTTGTTCCCCAGGCCTTTCAAATTAGCGATCAACAAGGAATCTTTTGTTAAGGATTGCTTTGAAGTGACAAATGGTTGCAAGGTGTGGGGTGCGCCCTTTCAAAGAAGTCTTTCGGAGGTTAGCTTATGAAGAATTATTGAATCTTCTTACTAACTTGTTTCTTTATAGGGATTCTAAGGATTCCTGGGTTTGAAAACCTTCTATATGTGGAGAGTTCATAGTAAAAGCTTTCTAATTGGCTCTAGAGGGCATTCAGTTTAATTGAGCTTTCTTATGTGTGGTTGGGATTGGTTCCCCCTTGGGTGGAGGTATTTTGTTGGTTAGTAGCTGCAGCAAAAGTCCCAATTGTCGATAATCTAAGGAGGAGAGAGATGACATCTTTCAGTTTTCAAATATTTGTGTGATGTGTGGCAAAGAGGAGGAGACGGTGAACCATCTCTTTCTTCAGTATAAGGTGACCACTGTATTGGGGGATGCGATGTTACTTGGTGTCATCTAAAGACTATTGAGAAGGTGGCAGATTCATGGAGGATAATTCCATTTGTCATCTTATGGTCTATTTGGAAAGAAAGAAATAATAGGACTTTTAGACGCTCTTCATCTTCAACAAAAGTTTTGATTTCTAAGATAACTTTAACAATTGCAGAGTAAGCTCTACTAATGAAGAAAATTTCAAACTTCAACCTAATGATGTTATCTTCAATTTGGAAATTTGTATGCGGTGGAGCTCTTAAAAAGAGGAGATTTGCCCATTGGTCTCCCCCATCTTATGAGATTTTTAAATTCAACATTGGTAGTGCTTCGAGGGGCAAATCGGGTCCGGTAGGAATTGGAGGTATGTTTCGAAATTGTAAGGGTGAGGTCTTACTTGGGTTCTTCAAGAACGTGGGACTTTGTGATTCGAATGAAGCATAGGTTTTAGCAATCTTGGAAGGTCCAAAGTTATTTTCAATTAGATTTTTTTGCTTTCTTGTGGTAGAAAGCAATTCCGTTAATGTAATCGTTTAGGTGAGTAACTAGAAAGAAAACACTTGAAAATTTTAATTTTTTTTAATGAATTTAGGGAGTTGTCATCAACTATCAATATTTTCTTCCATTATGAGGTTAGGTCCGCCAATTCAATAGCAAATGCGTTAGCCAAGTAAGGAATTGAGAGGATTTCTTCTTGGGTAGATGTGGTTATATATTGATTGGGTTGTGATACAATGCTCTTGTACAATATCTTTTTCTTTTTTTTTTTTTATGTCTTTCTTGAACTTTGTATTTGGTATCTCTCTTAAATAAAATTTTGCTACGGTTTGAAAAAAAAAAAGACAGAGAGACTCTTTAACCTCGGGGTTTAGAAAAAACAAAATCCCTCCCTTTCCACGCTCGTGTGGGCCGAAAGGGACGGACCAACAGCCCCTGTAAGCGCCGTCAGTTTTCTAGACTAAAACAATGAATCCAGATCCGCTGCCAGCCCTGCTTATGGAAAACTTTGTAACGCTCGTACAGATTCTAGCAAATTTTCGAATCTTGTATGGGCCTACCAAAATTTCAGTTTGTCACACTGGTGATCAATTTTGTTTAATGCCTGATATATGTGACAGTAGGCCCAATTTTGTTTAGAGTGAAACTTGGCTAAGACCCATCATCATCATCATCATCATCATCAAAGCCTTATTCCAACCATGTTGGGGTCGGCTAATACCCATACAAAATGGAAATTTGTTTAAATCTATTTAAATTATTAATAAGTAGCCCTAGTGAGAAGCCTCACTAATTTCCAATATGAGGGAATCTACAAGGATTTGGACACCATAGTGCCGCACCTCACCACACGTGTGGGTGTATGGGGGATATTTATTTGGATATAACCGTTAGCCTTGCCATTGCCCAAACTGTCTTAGAATGGATTTGGAGTTCCCTGAAATGTGCTAGAGATGAGCTCTTCTTGTAGCCAGCAGTTAAACATGCTTGGGGTGGACCTCTGTGTGGCTCACATGTAAAAGATAAACAGACACCAAAACTATTTTGGGTTTCAAAGACATTTGGTTCCGGATCCAATAAGAAATCGATCTCATATAATTTTTAATCCAAATCCACATCTATACATGTCCAGATCAATGGACCCGGATCAGATACATATGCCAATTATGGTCCATGCTCCATAATATGGATCCATATCCAAATACAATGTGGTTCCACCTCGGACCCAACCCATTTTGACCCCTAACCCAACTCGATTAACAGAGACAGACACGATATTTTGAAAGCAATGTGGCCTTAAGCTCAACTTTCATGTCATCGGATGGGGTGCGATCAAGCCTGAATATGAGGCCCATTAGTGTAATGGGCTTCTCAACAGGAAGTCCAATTTCTTGTGGAACTTATGTTAATATAACAATATTATGGAAGTGCATGATGTACCCGAAGGTTTCCTCCGCCGCTGGCTGGTAGTCTTAATGGACGGCTGATCTTGTAACTGCCCCCATCAAGGTGGACCTCTGCTCCTCCAAGATCCGGGATTCCTTTGATCAATTCTCTATTGTCTGGAGCCTGAAATGCATCCGATATTGCCCTCAGGATTGCATCTGTGCTATCCGTTTTGCCGGTGGGGTCCGCACCATACGCTGTCACATGATAGACACGTGGATTGGATGACCTCTGCACCCAATAATCATCAGCGTTAACAACCATGTCATGATCATGATAATAATCTCCAATGGCATTAGCAACAATACAAAAGCTTAACAAACGGGAAAATTTGCACTCATGGATTGTTGACAACATAGGTCCTACCGCAATCATATTCTAGTGTAAAAGTCTTTGTTTGTTATTTTCTAGATTAGGTCCCTGGGGTTTGCTATTAGAAGTTCTCAAGATCAAAATGTTGTCATTAACTTAATGTACAATTTTTGTTGCATGGTGGAGAATTTGAACTTCCGATCCCTTAATTGCATTGGAGCCCATTAAAAAAAATGAATTAGAGTAATTATAAAACGGGTAATGCAGGATGGTACAAACTTCTATTTGTATCACCTAAATGTATGGAGGGTCTTCGAGTTTAAAGGATCACTCCTCAGCATAAGTCCAACTTAGAGGAAAAAACACCAATACTCACTCCAAACTCAAGGAAAAATTTTCTACTAAACCCATGTGTAATAGGAGCAGGTCAGAGGAAGTCATCCTATTCGACTCAACTAGTTGCCATCCCTGTGGTACAAGACTAATTATCCCTCCACATTTCTGAGTAAAGGCTATGATTATTAGACCCATCCATGTCTTTAATTTGATAACACGTACGGCAAGCTACAATGCATGTCTTAATTTGACACGGCAAGCTACAATGCTAATAATACAAAGTCATGGAAAAACAACGCAAGAAAATCTTACATGCCATCATAAAAGTTACCTACAATCATGTTTGAGTAGAAAAGAAACTTGCATTGCATGGATTGCTAAAAAAACCCACCGAAAAGAACAATCTACCGCAATACATTATCATATTTAGTATCATTATCACACAATCATTCATTATTCAATACGGTATAAAAACAAATCAATGATCACAACACATAATGTATTCTATTTACCTTCATGCCATAGGACCCAAGTGGTAGGGAACCAAATAAATACTATTACTAAGACGAAATCGCACACCATTTCAATTCGAATGGGGCATAATTGGACCACACAATAAAAACTTCACAGCTGTATCTGTACTATGGGTCAGATCTAAGTCGAGAGTTAAAGACATACATATATTTTTTTGGTGGGTTTTGAAAAAATGGACGGCCCATACAGCTCTAGTGGTAATATTATGCCGAGTGTAAGGTCGGGTTTCTGTTGATATGGGCTAAGCTTAATGTGAATTTACAACAATTTAGACCTGTCCCACCTTAAATTTGATATCCAGGACGTGCTCATAATTTTTAATATCAAACCCGCCTTATGACAGATATCACTTGATTGATTTCGATACTAAAAATTTTAGTTTGAAACTTAAAAATCAAATGTTTTGTAATTGGTGCGCTCAGATGGACTCCGCGGGAAGGCACATTGGTGCGCTTAGGCAACATTTTCCCTCTCCCCACTAGGTTATTAATTATTAAAGTCTATTAGTAACATATCTGAAATAGTGCTTTTTTCTGTAAAAATTAATGTAAAGTAGTTTTAAGGTGGGGCAAGCAAGACCTAAATCCATTATGTCCGGAGTCGGATCACAATTCATAAATTAATTCTCACCCCAAACCCAAAAAGGCCAATGCAAAATGGGAGCTTTTCGGGTGGGTCATCCATTTAACCCAACCTGTTGCCTTCTAGGCCTGTGTCCTTGTGTGACACAAGTCGGAGTTGCCTTCCAGGTCTATGTCCTCATGTGACACAGCTGGGACGCAGGTCGGTGTCCTTTGTGACCCAAGAAAACCCAACCATTTGGCATATAGCAGAAAATCACCACCATCATCTTCTTGAAAACCATCAGCGATACCAAATACTAGCATTACACAATACAATCAGAATTAAACAAACAATGACAACAACAGCAGAGAACAGAAAACCATGCAAGTCTGTAAAAGATGGACAGGAAGGAGGGAATACCGGAGGCGCAGCAGGGCCTGAAGAAGATGGAGAAGGCGAAACTGCACTGAAGGATGCCTTGATGGACTCCATCATATCCATTTGATCACGATAACTTAGACCCAGAGAATGGCCTAGCCCCATTTGATATTTCTGCTCAGAGGCATGAATCACAGCCAAAGAAGCCCAAAGCGCCAAAACAGGGAAGAGCATACTATTAATGGCCATTTCCCACCAACTAGACAACTTCAATTGAGGCATATTGATATATATATATCTATGCAGTTCTCAATTAAAAAGGGATGCAGAGGAGTAGAGGACTGGAGAAGAAGAAACAAGTGTGGGAGCTTTGAGGAAGGTGGGAGTGGGGAAAAGATGAAGGACACGAGGGAAAGAAGTGTGGAATGTCCGGCTCCTTTTCAAATTGGGTCCTATAAAGAGCCTTTGAGTAGGAAAATCAAATCTATAGGAAAAAAGGGTCTTGTCCTAATGTACTTGGGCTGTGCTTTTGATTGACAAAACACGGATGGGTATCCTTTTAACAAGAAAACAAAAAAAATAAATAATAACAAAAAAGAAAATGAATTGAGGTTTTTTTTTTCTTTTCTGGTACACCCCCATGCACTCTTTGACTCCGCTAGTCTCACCCATCAATGCTACAAGCGGCTGCCAACATATACCCCACCGAAGTTCCACACCATTAAAGCTATGAGGAGAGACAGGTTAGGATTAGAGGTGCCTTACCGCTAAGTTATTAGTAGATTGATGAAAAACTATTTAACAAAAAAAGAATGAATATCTAAAAGGACTAGACCTATATTTACAATTGAGTTTTTCTTTCTCCTTTTATTTTGTCTCACTTTTCAGTTTAAACTTAAATAAGTTCATTAAAACCATTACATCTTTGCATGCAATTCAACACATGGTTACTGGTTCACAATTTGGCCAATTGGCATTGAAGTTCATAATTTAGGACATTGATAAGTCTTTAAAAATGCATTATTTTATGTTTATGTTCAGGAATTTTAAAGACTTATTCATCAGAAATCTCTTTATTTAATTGGAATTTATGTTTTTATGATTTTAAAATTTATTTTAGAATTTTCTTGCAAAAATCATTGAAAATTCTCAATTTTTCATTAAATCATGAAACTTTCTATGTTTAGAAGTACTTTTTTCAAATTCATGATTTTACATGGAATGATAAAATTTCTCATCATCATTAGTTAAATAAAGCTAAACCATAATTAATGTTGTGGATTTATGTTGTCATTTTATGTAAATTGGGCTTGCATTAGTGCATTAATGACTTTCAATCAAAATTATTATTTTAATTTAAAAAAAACACTTTTGTATGTAAGAATATTGAAGAAAAGGGATCTGCATGAAAGATTAGAAGTCAAGACATTATTTTGAAAGAAATCCAAGGTGGAGCCAATTTTATGAAGATTTTCTTCATGGAAGGAAAGAAGTCCAAAAGTGGGTGAACTTTGGATATACATTATCTTAATGCCATCATATACTTTCTATAAAAAAAAAAAGAAGAAGAAGAAGAATAAGAAGAAAAAGAAGGAAGTCCACGACAGTTGCTCTCTCTCTCTCTCTCTCTCTCTCTCGTATGTAAAATCAATTTCGAATTAGAGAAGGAAAAGTCCCACCCGCCAATAATCACGTGTCCATCATGGACTCTTGTGCTTTCACGCCACTATTTTTTCTATCCATCTCTCTCCTGTAGCTGTAGACTTCCCATTATTTATTCTTATATATACATCATAAAGAAAAGGAAGTACAGAGAACCCACCACATCTCACGCCCATCTCCTATCACCTCTCTGTCTCCTATACACATCTGATGTCCAAGCCACCTTTCCATCACCTTTTTCTCTTGCTTCATTTTCCATGCTTCACCGTACCACATAAATCTCAAACCCACCACACCATCTCTTCTCTCCGCAAGTCCATCTTATCATAATTGAAGTGGGGTTTGACCAGCCCACTTGGATCCATCCTTTCCATTCTATCTTCTCCTTTCATCTAAACCTCCTTAGCGTGAAGATTGAAGATAAGAGCTTAGATTGCGCACGGAATCCCCTCTTTTTAATGTCTCGATCTAGGGTAAGAGTAGATTTTCTATTTCTAGTTGTAATTATTTTTAGAGTTTGTTGGGTGTATTGGTTCATTTAATTATAAATACACAATTAGTGAGGTCAAGGTGTTGCGCTTTGGGTCGGCACCGTGTATTTGTGTGTGGTGGCAGCACGCACTTGGTTCGGTGTTTTTGTGAATTTTTTTATTCTGACAATACAGTGTTTTAATCTTCTAAATATAAGAGAAACTAGCATTCTTTTCATTATTTTTTTATTATATCTGAATGTTTTATTTCTGTTTTTTTATTTAATGCATGGTTATTTATTTCTTTATATTGGTGGTTTGATCTAATTCATTGTCTTGCAGTTTCTAGTCTTAGCATTGTTTTAGTTTAGTATTTCTAGGTTAGATTTAAATTGTAATTTTTTTTTCAAATTTGGATTTGTAATTTAATTTTAATTTTCAGAAATAGTAGTGTGTAATTTTTGTAGATTTTATTAGGGTAGCTTTAGTTTTTCAACTAAGACAGGTTTTCTGCAAATACTAGCTCCCTGTGGATATAATTCCAGACTCACTAGGTAAAATTATATCGAGACGTTGCACTTGGAGTCCACGTTGATCAAGTTTTTGGCGCCGTTGCATGGGAGTGCTTCGCAAGACGTATTTTTCTAACTTTCATTTTTTATTGCTTTGTGGGTGTGGAATAATATTGTTGGCATCATTCTAGATTTATGTGGTGCATGCATGGAATGTTTAGAACAGTCTTAAACAATTAAAAAGGAAATTTTCATCTCCGATTTTTGTGAAAATTTGGATTAATTCAGACTTGAAAAATCAATTTTTCTAATTTTTGCAAAAATCTAATCTATTTGAGGAAAGTGCCTTGTTAACTTGCCTAATTGTTAGCTATTTTAAGTGTTTTTTTTTTTAATTCTTTTTGCTGCCTATTAGGACTTGTTTAATTAGTTCAAATTCTATTTTTAATCACTTTTTAGGTTAGATAAGTTTCCAAAAAAATTCTGAAGCTTTCCTTGCCTGAATAGCAACTCATGGTCACAACTTGATATATATTTTTTTATTGCTTTTGTGTTTTAATGCTTAGACCTAGTATTAGCCTTTCATCACTGCATTTCGTCTGTTTTATCACTGAAACACACCCCAAAGTCTTAATTGATGCCCACAGTTTTGAGGGGTTTCGTATGTGATGAACCGGATTTTTCGGTTCAACCCTCTCCACTTGATTTTCTTCCAGAGTTCTCACTTGCCATGAGGTGGAAACCTTGTTTGAACTCTCTCCATGGAATCTTGAGATTGAAAATTCCAAGTTGAGCAAATCCACAATCATGGATGTCTTCAGGGTAACCCATTAGACTTTGAACTTCAAAGGGTTTGTAAAGAAGTCATCCTTTAACAAACTTGTAGTGCACAAGCTCTGTCTCAGGGAATGTAAAGCTTTGATTGAATACCAGGCTTCACCACTTCATTCTTGAATTTGGTGAATCACACCCACCCATTTTGCTTGAACATTGACATAATCTGAACACACACCTGACTTCCATTTTGCTTGAACACTGACATAATCTGAACACACATCTGACCTCTGCAGACTGTGAGAGGTGTAGGGGTTGAGAAATGATAGCCCACTTGATTCCTAGCATAGTATAAGGTTCAAGTTAGGTCACCACAGCCTTTGTAGGAATTACAGGGGATTGACTTTATAGCAATTTGCCCGTTCACTAACATGAGGCACAAACTTGACCACCATATCTTTTGTGGGGATTCTTTCACAATCAACAAACTAAGTATACCCATGACGCATTTTCTTTTGGTTTTGATGAGAAGGTTACTCCTTTTAAATCTTAATCAATATAAAAAGTATAAATCACCTGAATATGAGCGTTCAACGAAAGAAACTGATGAAGATAGGATGAACCTCCGATTAAATGGTTGGATGTAGCTTTGAAAGACCTATTTTACATTGTCTTTCTCAACTAAAACTTCCAAGGCTAATTCACCCTTCCTTGTCTTTTTCGATATTGACCCGAGGTGTACTCTTTGAGTCAGTTTTAGTGATGCTAACCATCTTTGTGGGAAGCTAATAGACACAATATCACCATCTAATCATTGATGGCAGCTAATGATCTTTGTTTTGAAATTAACTGTGCAGAGCAATTTTTCCTTCATTAGCTCTATATACACTAAAAATAGTGTGTTTCGATCTCCCACAAGAATGTCTAATAGTCCCATCATAGCAAATCACTGCACGAGACTTTGTTTGCTGAAATTTATTAGAGATGGCATCTTAGGAATGTGGAAATCCTTTGGTCGGCCTCGAATTTGAGTGTGAAGAGTAAAACAATCTCCAATAGTTGCAAGTAAGTCTAATGAAACCACGGAGAGTAATCGAAAGTGGTTACCATTGGATCAATAACACCTACTTATGTTTTCAATGCTTCAAAATTGATGTTGCTTTTTGTTGACTTCGTTGAAAACGTGCCATATACTTTCACATGCTATGCTTTTATACATGTTTGAGCTTATTTATGCTTTATGCTATATATAGCTGCTGTCATGCTTTGCATTTATTGTTCATGCATTTTTTACATTGGATGCTATCATTTTCATGCTCGAACACTAATCAGATTGCCCACTGAAAAGTCTTAAGGTGCTCAAACACCTGTTTGGACTGGGAGCCTCAGCTCTAGGACTTAAGTGTGCCTTTTGCTAAGGGGAGTTGCTGCCGAAATTTTGTTTGAATTCCATGCCTTATTCATTTTTGCTATTACTGATATTTTTTTCTCATTTTTTTGTTTTGTAGGCAAAAAAGGCAAAGCACCTATAACCTCAACTGCCGGGGCATCAAAGAGCCGCGCAAAAGGCAAGATTGCCAATTATCCTAATTCGAAAGATCCAAATGAAGTATTTGCCACTACTTTATAAAATCAAAGAACCAGAGCCCTAGCAAAAAGGAACTGGTACATATTGGTGTCTAGCGAACAACACCGATTGGGAGAATAATGATAAAGTGAGCTTTGATAAGCCGCACTATATATTCAAGGATGCCACGAAGGAGACCATGAAATAACCTGCTGATAGCGTACAATATTGCTATGTAGACACAGAGGGAGTTTCTCATGAAGTCACCACCATACGGTATATTAAGCGGTATCCAAGGATAATGACGATGGCTCCGACCATACCAGTAAGGAATGATACATTTCCATGGATAAAGCATTATATCTAGTTTAAAACTGGTAGATTCATGTGCCAGCCTCCATATTACTTCACGAAGGTTCAAAAGGCGAAAATAAAGGCGATAGAACCATGTACCCAAAATCTTGTAGTGGGTACTATGATTTCACAATTGAGGAAAGTCGGGCTTGGTATCCATACTAAAGATGGGAGTGCCTGGCTTGGCGAAAGACACAATCTCGTGGATGGTTTAACTACATTGAAAACTGGCAAGGTTGGGTAACTCTGATCAAACACCATTATGAAGAGGATTTAAGAGTGATCGGTTTCTCCAACGCTATAAATGCCACTACACAGAAAGTCCCTTGCGAGAATAAAAACATATGTAGGGCTATTCTAGAATTATTTTGCCCTAGCAACTAGTACCTTCATTACTCCAAATATGAAGCTGGGGTTTTCTTTATGGGAACTGAAGAAAATATTTGGTCGAGCACCATATGATGAAATTTATGATGAAGCCATTCTATCCAGTGAAGAGTTGGCCACAATGGATGACAAATTTTGAGCTGCATATTATATCCTTTTTACTCTCGAAGATTCAATCCAAATGACTAACCAGAATCGAGGCAAAGTTATCCAATGGATGAGTCAGGTGAAGAGCATCACCAACCTTTCTTTGTGAATGAGGGTGGATATTTCAAATGGAAAAAAGATAATCCCTAGTAAAGACCCCAAAAAGGAGCCAACGATCCTTTATCATGAGGATCCGAACTTCCTACCATGTATTTTGCCAAGTATCCAGATTTGAAAAAGAAGTGTTAGCTTGCTATATTTTTTTGTAGCATGGTTGTCAAATATTCTGTTATCGATTTTCGGGGGTGACCTTCGGCCCAGTTGTGTATATCCGGCGCTCAGAATGGCATTTGGAAACAGTCTTACCCTAGGCCTTGCCTTCACAGCATATTTGTTAACCGAGTTAAAGCTATCCAATTTCACTGTCAAAGAGGGAAAAGCCTTCAACAGGTATTATGTTGAGCATTTGTTATACACCTAGTTTACATACCACTGCAATGGGCTTCATTCACACAGCAGTGCAATAGGGAGTATCTGCATGAAGGGTGTAGTAGGTGGTAGCTGTCTAATCAATACCTATTCCATGACTAAATTATGTCAACATTTGCATAATTTTAATAATTATGTCACTTCTCGCGACACTGTGCCCAATATTGAAGTTCCAACTCACATGAGAAATGTCGTAGAATGACTAATTGACAAACTTGGAGAGGATGGTTGGGATGTTAGCTTATCCGATGAAGAAAAGACTTGGTTCTTAAGGTTGAGACCCGCAGACTTGGCATATAGCAAGAATTCATATATCACCATCCAACCTTATATACTTGCTAGGTTTTGCAGAGAATTTGACTGTCATCAAGCCATTGTGAGAGCACATGGCTGGATTCGTGGCACTCTTGGTTCTTTGCAAAATGCTTGAAATGCTTGGGAATTTTATCAAGCACTTAGCCTTAGGGCTCGTTTTGGCTACCCTCGTCTCCCGAATCTTGGATGCACAAGTGGTTTCGCACAATGGTCTGTAAAAAGTACACTGCCATTGAAGAGACATACAAGCAACTCCCACGTCCAATGGCGCCCTTTAGCTGCTTCCAAAAAAGAAGAGTAGGTGGAAAAAGGTCATTTCATCCCAGTTAAGTTTATGAATTAGTTATACGCTGGGAATTAATGGAGAATTGGCTTAGTGGCCAGGTCTAATGTTTGCAAAGCTCATAGCTCCTTGAAAGGTGAAGAAGATGAGGGAACCTCCTCCTAATGTGAATGCAACAAGGATGCAGTGGGTTGTAACACCCCAACCCCACATAAGCTTGTGCGCTTAGCTTCTTATTCGAGGATTTTATTGGGTCATTGTGTTTTATTCTTCTTCGGTTATGTTAGGGGTCTTGGATAGGTAGTTGGGTTGAATCTAACCTGGATTAGAAAGTTGCAAGCCCTTTTTCGTAATTTTTAATTTTATTTGCGTTTGTCGTTTGGGCGTCATCTTGACTTCATCGCGTGTCTTTTGTTGCACTTGTTAAGTTCCGTAACTGACTCGAAAGTGTTTGGAAACTAATTGAGCTTATTAGTGTTCATTTGACTCGAATTGTAATTTGTATAACTTTTGGACCTGGTTGCAAATGGCTAAACTATATATCTATATATATATATCTTACCTAACCGCCATTTCCTTCTTATCTCTTCTATTTTTCTCTTTTCATCGTCTACTTCTTCTTCTTCCGTTTTCCTTCTCCTTCGTCATTCTTACCCCGGTGTCAAGCCTCGAGCTTTCATGCCAGTTTTTTTGGAATTTGAGCCTAGAACAGTAAAAGCTTAGTAACTCATCATTAAAGGCAAATATAAGTAACTAGTGGATGAATACATGTTGATACACTATGATGGCTATGATTTACTTCACTTATGCTTAGTGTATGCATGGTATAACAACCCCTTTTTGGTTATGCCTTCATTTGTTAACAAAGAACACAGGTTCGAACTACTTTTGTTTGTATCCGCTTGCTTCAGGGCCGATCAGTTGGTCCTGAAGCCCCGACCGATCGAATTTCGATTCTGGAAGGTGTTCGACCGGTCAGATGCCTCAATGATCAGTCGGGTAAGCAAATTGTAGGACTATAGGAACTTAATGTAAATGACTTCCTTGACTGATCATAGACTACTTGGAGACCTAAGAATGGACCACCCTAATGATTTACTATGGGCATATCATGAATGATCTTGAAGGCTGAGATTTATTCATGAGTGTTATCCATTCGTTAAGCACCTCCCCATTAGTGTTGGTTTAAGGGACTTCGGTTCTCTTTCTCTTACAATGAGACACTAAAGGAAAAACAACTGAGTATCAGACACCTTAAAAACTACATCATCATGCACGGTTAGTAACAATAGATAACTAGACTAAGGTTGTCTAGTAACTAACCTTGATTCTATCAAGTGGAATTGCATAACATCTTGCAATATGTTACTTGCCCTCAAATCTTGATTAAGAAAATGGATAAGCATTGACTTGTTTTGTATTGTATTCTCCCCGAGATCTTGATCTAGAGGTGGGCATTGACTTGCATGTACGTGTGCATTTTCATCATTGTGTTATACTCCTTACAGGTTATCTGCTTTTGTTATTCTTATTCAATGTCCTGATATATGCTTGCTTGGTTGTGTCTGGCGCTACTCAGCCTCGATCTTAGGATACCCGACGGGGTTGAATTTGGCATATCATGCTTGTTGCCACTGTAGTGTGCTCACGTATTGGGGATTTCGGACCCCAGGAAACCAAGACCCATTTGTACCCTGGCCCGGTCGATGGTGTTCTCTCACGTCATGCTTTCAACTTGGGGAGAATATGGCATATGTAGTAGCCAACTAATATAGTATTTCTCTACCTTGAATCTACGGCATCCATTATTCAAATTGCATAATTTGCCTAGTATACGAACTTGCACTTTTACTTAAATTACTCGTCATGAATTCTTCTAGACACAACATGTATTAACTCTATATTATTTATGCTTTGCTGAATCGTTGTATTCACACGTTGTTTCTTGGTATTTCAGGCTCAGATCCCATTTCTGATTCCTCGAAGGTCGGCCAGACTTCAAAGGAGGTTGTAGAGACCCCATCTGGGCTAAATAAGTGGACATGATGGATCCACTCCGAAGAGCATCCTTGCATCAACCTGTTTGCATCTTGTTGCATGGCCTTGTAGCATAACATTAGAAGATCTCTTTTGTATCTAACATAGCTTTTGTAGGATTACTAGTACTTATAAGTTTGTTGTGTTCCCTTGTTTCTTTATCCATGATATGGTACTTGTAACTTTCGCGTATTCTACTTGCACGTGTGAATGCTTCCCTTGTGTATGTGCATTTGGACTGGGTTCAGATGTATGTACATGGGAGTACGTGTGTCACTAATTGGGTAGATCATAATCCCCGATTTCTTAGGCTTGGGTCGTGATAGGGCTATGAATGAGAACCTGCAGGAGAGGGAGAGTCTCACTAAGGTTGGGCAAGCTGGTAAAGCTTCCCTAGGTTTTAGATATGCTTCTCCCTCTGCTAGAACCAAAGTTTCAGTTGGCAAGCAAACAAAGAAATTTATATAAGAGCAGGCCATTATGAGCGCGGCTGCTGAGGCAAACTTTGCTTGCCAAAACTTGCCAAAGAATGCTACTACTGCTCCAGTACCAATAGAGGTACATACAGTTCCAAGTTCAACAGAAGTAGCTCAATCAACCGAAGCAACTACCGGATCAAGGCCACCGGTTACAGTGCAATAAAAGCTGCAGCGGCTTCGATTCTGCATAAGAAACATCGAGCTATACAGTTAAAACATGTAACCAGATCCCCCTAGTAGTAAAGGAACTCCTTTAAAGAAGAAAAAGGCTAAAAGCCCTAAAACTCGTTGTTCCCAAAGGCCAAAAACTGGTAATACTTCTTTATTTCTTTGTATGACACTATTATTTGATTTTCTTTCACTTTTGTTTTAATGTCTACATTTTTTTTGTAACCTTATCAGCTCAAACTTTGACCGCTGGAGGAGTCGCTCAAAAGGTGGTTGAGATCGTTAATGACTATGCCTCAGAGGAAGGCGATGAAAGAATAGCGGCTTTAATACTCCCACCATCGAGGAATGAACCGATAGTGATATTAACATATAGTTTAATTTTGAAAAGACATGTTTGACCAGTAATGATGCTTGAGTCTGTGGGAAGAGCTATAGTGGATATGCTGACAGAGTCCATTGCTGTGGAGAAATATGGCTATGATGTGGGTGCTGCAACTACTTTTGATAAAGCAACCAGTAGCGATGTACCCATGGAGCTAGTTTTGGAGCAAATGAGTAGTTGTGCGGTCCAAACTGACGCCGCTGCTACTTGTAAAGGAGATGCTGCCCCTCGGATGGGATAGTAAGAAATTCCCCCTAGAATTTCTGAGGAGCCAATGCCTGAAATCTTAATGGAAGAGGGAGAGAACCCTAGTACTACCGAAGGAATTCCGATAGATCAAATTGCTAAAGGTGACTTTTGACTTGAATATTTGGAAATTGAGAATTTTATTCCAACATTGTAATTTGATCTCATTCATTCCTTCTTAGGTACCCAAGTGGATGAGACTGCTCCTGTTATACCTCCCACTTCTGTGAGAAAGCCTTTTGGGTCACCAATTGAAGAGTCAATAAGAAGAGAGGGTCTCGAAGCTCCGATTGATTTGGATGACATTTCTATCCACAGTGGATACCTCGAGGCATCTATGACTAGCACTTTGAAAAACGATTTGCAAAGGCTCATGGAAGACTTCTCTTCCTTACACTTGCTAACCAAAAATGTCAATAATGATCCAGAGTTATCATCAGCACTCACTTTAATAGCCATCTCAAATAAACTTGCATTCGTACTAGGTGTGATTCCCCTGGTGAATTTGGATTCAAATTCGGGATCTCATGGTAGTGAACCCTTCGTGGCTACTAATATGACAAGAATTAATGAAGTACCAAGGGCTGATGAAGCTTTAAATGTTCAAACAGAAACAAGCGGTGAACATGTTGGCATAGTAGAAAAAGAAGCTGATATTAAGATTGTCCCAGCTGAGGAGGCTGTCGTGATGGGGCCAATCATGGCAAAGACTGGCCCTCCTGCTCAGAGGAAGTTGGTTCTTGAAGATGAGGCTATAGATCCTATGGAAGATGATACTCCTACAATGCCAGTCGCCAGTGGCCTATCTCCAATTACAAGCAGTTTCACACCACCTAAGGCTATGACACCTTTAGTTCCTTTCGGGGCCGATCAGTCATCACATATGAAGGTGATCGAGGATCCAGCTGTGTAAAAGATATTAGATGAAGCTTCTGCTGCTAAAGGTGGAGGATCCCGGAAAATATGATTGAATATTACAGTAACATCATAAACAAATAGGGATCCTTCTGTCACTTTGTCTTTGCAACAGTCGCGTGACTCACCTTCTATCCATGAAGAAGCATTGGCTGCTCATGGGGGTGACGTGCAAATGTTGAAAAGGAAGAAGTTGACCGGTCAGGCGCTTAAACTCAGTCGAATTCACAAGAGCAAGAGTCAAATCTTTTCATCCCTAAGGAGCCCAGTTTGTTTGGCGATGCTCCAAAGCCTCAATTTGCCATAAACTTTGCCATGAAGATAACGATTCGCAAAATCTTGGCCACACTCTTCCAAGGAGATCTCATGCCCAACAAGATCCAGGGTGCCAAAGCATTAGCTGATATGTTAATATCTTCTGATACTGAAACAGATTTGAGTAGCCTTCATAATACTTTTGTCATCCTCTTCAATAATTTTGAAGAAAAAGACATATGGGACAGAAGTATTAATCATGACAAAGTTTTCAAAATGAAGTACTGAGGCATAAAGTCCAACTGGCCATAGAGATTGAGAGCACCAAAGAAGAGATATGGGTAGCAAATGTAGTGCAAGCCAAGAAAACACAGGAGATGGTTGTGCATATGACTGAGCATAAACATATACAATAGCATATCACTTTGTTGCAACAACAACTCTCTTCTTTGGAAAATAACATTGATGACTTGAAGAGATCCATTTTAGAGGGCAATCAGAGTAAAGATGACCTTCTTGCGCATGTAGAGGTGAAGTGAATGGCTTTGGATGATTTTGTTCAGTCTCTAAAGAGTGAAATGAACATCAAACTTTATGAGATTGACATTAATACATTTGTACCTGCCTACGTAAGCTACAAAGGGCGCGCATTGATGGAAGGTGTTCTAAAGACAATAAGGCAACTAGAGAAATTCTTGGACTGATTCTCCCTGTTGTAGCTTTTGCTTAAGCTCTTTTACCTTTTTCTTTTCTTTTCATTTTGACTAGCCTGGATGGCCATGTACATTGGCTTCATTTTTATATTGAACTCCAAATTAATATCAAAGGAAATTTTCTTTTTATTTTGCTTTACTTTATCATTGGCATGGAATGTTTGGTTTAATTTTGTATAGATGTTTGTATGGTTTGGATGGTTTGTTTTGGTTTCTGTTTTCTCAAACTTGTATGAGGTGTGACTTGTAATCTTTTGGATTTACAAGTCAACAAAGAAAATGAGTCATATAGGTGGACATTATCCAGTGCCCATGTGCGAGGCTTTCTCCAGGGTCCATAACTTAATCCTTTTGGACAAAAATTTGGTTGTTGGGTTTTGTTTGGGTTTTGGTTATATGGGGTCTACAAAAAGACTTATTTCATATAATGGAGGGTAACTATATAGGGTTTACAAAAAGACTTGTTCTATATACAGCTGAAGGTTAACCACGTGGAGTCTACAACAAGACTTATTCCATATAGGTGAGCTTTGCTAAACAGCATCCGCAAAAGGACTTGTTCTATATAGCAGGATGTTACAAGGGGTTTTGTAGAGACATTATCCAAGTAACAAAAGTTGACTAAAGGGGTCAAAAGACTTTATCCTTGTAGTAGTTTTGTATAAGTCTAAGGGATTTTGGTTAAGAGTCACGAGTTGTGAGCTTGAAACCAAAGGTTTTAGGGGTGAGAATGTACACTGCACATGGTTAGGTATACCAATGACATTCAAGCATAGTATTTCTTTAAAAGTTTTCCATTGATAGGCATCATGCATCTGTCCTCTTCAAGTATGAGGAGTGCGTAGGCATCGTTGGAGTAAACCTTGTCGACAATGAAAGGTCCTTCCCATTTGGATTTAAACTTGCCTTCTGACAAGTATGTAGAGAACATTAGCTTTTGACTACAAGGACAAATTCTCCTTTTTGGTAAGCTCTATATTTGACCTTTTTGTCAAACAACCCAACCATATGAGCTTGACATACTTTGATGCTTTGCCGAGCAGAAAGCCTTTTTCATCAAGGCTTTCTAACTCTTAAAGTCTGAGCTTAGCATTATTTTCTTCAATGTATTTGTTCATAACAGCTACCCAAAGAGAAGGAAATTGAATTTCCAAGGGTATCACAGCTTTACAGCCATAGACCAAGGAATGTGGTGTTGATTTGGTTGGACCATGAACTATCATTTTATAAGCCCACAATGCTTCAAAAAGTTTGGTACTCCAATTTTTTTTATTGTCAGAGACCATTTTCTTCGAAACTTTGCAAATAATATTGTTAAAAGCTTCAGTAAGTCTATTAGTTGCAAGGTTATATGCCGTAAAAAGACAGCATTGGATTCCGTACTTATCACAGAATCTACAAAATTTATCGTTGTTGAATTGAGGACCATTGTCATGATGCAGATGTTTAGGCACCCCAAAACGACAAATGATATGAGTCTTCAAGAAACAGAGGACCGTATTTGTTATGACTTTGCAAGGGCACTACTTCTGCCTATTTGAACAAGTAATCCGTTGTGGCCAAAATGAATTGATGACCACGTTTTGATGGTGAGTTGATTTTTCCAACTATATCCATTCCCTAAGACTCAAACACCCAAGAGGTGGATATAGAATGTAGATATTCAAGTGGTTGATAAATGTAATCACTATGGATTTGGCATTCATTACACCTGTTGGCAAAACTAATAGCATCAAACACCATGGTAGGCCAATAGTAGCCTAACCTTTGAAACTGGTCATGAAGCTTTGGTCTAGCCTAGTGAGTACCGCATAAGCCAAAATGAACTTCTTTGAGTACTTGATCCACTTCTTTCGGTGAAAAGCAATGAAGAAGAACTCCATCATATGATTTGCCATAAAGAGTCTTTGAAGGCAAATAGAAGTGAAACTTTAGAGCTCGTCTTTGAATATTAGCTCTGTCTTTAGTATTCTCTGGCAAGACACCATGAAAATTATAATCAATAAAAGGATCTCTTTAATCTCTGAATCAATTTTGGAAAGATGAAATCCGATTCTTTGTCACATCAAACCAATCTGCTATTGCTTTATGGGTATCGAGTCGAGGTAAAAGTCTTCTTTCAACCACTTCCATCGCCATTTTATCATTTTCAGGGATTGACATTGAAACTGCCAATCCTTCCAATGCATCTGCTCTGACATTTTGATGTCTTGGAATGTGATGAAACTCAATCGCATAAATCTTTCCTTGAGTTCACAAACTTTGTTGAAGAATGGAATCAAGTCTGGTTTCTTCACTTCCTATTCGAGATTCATTTGTTTGATCATTAGTTACAAATCTCCAAAGACTCTAAGCATATTGATGCTTGATTCTAAGGTTAGTTCGAGACCCATAATCAGTGCTATGTATTCTACCACATTATTTGAACTTAGCTTGATTAATGAGAAAAAGTGAGGGACATAGAATCTTTCTGGGCTGCAAAAAAAAGATTCCAACCCTTGAAACTGGTTCTCCTAGCTCATTAGTTCTGGAAGCTTCATCAAAATGCATGATCCAACGTAGGTCTATATCGATAGTGGGTTTCCATATTTGTTCAATGAATAAGACTAGCTCATCAAGGAGATTGCCTTTGAATTCAGAATCCTCCGATAGTTGATGTTCTACTAGAAAATCAGCAAGGGCCTATCCTTTTACCACCTTTGTGGGGGTATATCTGATGCCGTACTGAGAAAGAAGAATAGACCATTTGGCTAAACGATACTCAGTGCTCCAACTTTTGTCATAAGTATCTTCAATAAGTTGATGTTAGAAACCAAGTACACTACATTGGAGAGGATGTAGTGATGTAGTTTTTGTATTGCGAACATCAATGCAAAACATTCTTTCTCCACTGGATAATAATTATGCTCAGCGCCAACCAACATCTGTAACAATTAATAAAGAGCTACCTCCTTACCTTCATCATTCTTTTGAGCTAATAATGCCCTAGAAAGTGATTAAGAGCTCGAATATAAAGGATGAAATGTTTGCTTGGAATTGGAGCTAAAAAAACCGGTGGGTTTGTGAGATGCCTTTGATATCTTGAAAGGCATTTTCATAAGTTTTGTCCCATACAAAGTCTACTCCCTTCTTCATCAGTCTAGAGAATGCTTTACACTTCCTTGACAAGTTTAAGATGAACCTGTAAATATAGGCAAATCTGCCCTGCAATCCTTTGAGTTCTTTAAGTGTTCTTGGAGATGGCATCTCTAATATAACTTTGACTTTGACTAGATCTAGTTCGATGCCACCTTTTTTAACCACAAATCCTAAAAATTTCCTAGAAGAGACTCCAAAAAAACACTTCAGAGGACTCATCCGAAGGTTGAATTTTTGCAACCTCTCAAAGACTGTGCGAAGATCAGCTAGATGATCTGATTTTTGTTTACTCTTGACTACCAAGTCATCGACATAGCATTCGATAGATTTATGCTACATGTTTCGATAGATTTATGCTACATGTATTTAAAGATTTTCATCATAGCCTTTTAGTATGTAGCTCCAACATTTTTTATACTAAAAGGCATGACGGTGTAACAGTAAACGCCAAAGGGGGTTTTGAAGGATCTGTGCTTCTCATCCTCCTTATACATCTTGATTTGATTGTATCCCGAAAGCCCATCCATGAATGACATCCTTTCAAATCTGAAAGTATTGTCAATCATGATTTCTGATATGAGAAATGGGAACTCATCTTTAGGATAAGCTTTGTTTAGATCTCTAAAGTCAATGCAAACTCTAATCTGCCCATTCTTTTTAGTGACTAGCACTATGTTAGCCAACCAGTCAGGGTGTTGCTCTTTATGGATGAATTGAACATCTCTGGGTTTCTGCCTTCTGGACTTCCTTTTCTATTTTATCCATTATTTCTGGTTTTGTCCTTCTTTGATCTTGCTTTAAAGGTTTAGCATCGTCTACTATATTTAATTTGTGCACAGAAACTTTTGGATTTAGACCTAGCAATTTTGCATAGGTCTATGCATAGAAATCCATGAACTCTCACAAAAAACTTACATACGCATTAAGTTCTTTTCCTTTGATTTGAGAGCTTATAAAGGTAAAACGAGGATTTTCTGGCGTTCCCAAGTTTATTTCTTGTACTTAGTCCTCAGTTAGAGGTTTGGGAAGAGGTCCTTCCATGGTGTTTTCAAAAGTTTCCAACTCCGTGAAACCTTCTGGGGTTTTATTTGAAGGTTTAAGCCAAAGGCCTGATTCCTTTCCATAGATTCAGTTTTTTAGGCTCTTTAGCTTTTCAATGAAGGGCTAAACATTCCCAACAAGTGTGTTAAGATGGATATATTTCTTCACTGAGTTCAAGTGGCCAATATTCACTAAGTTGTGACATTGCATCATCATCATCACTTGCCCCCTCAGGATGCTAAAAAGCAGCCCAATCAGCAAGATCATGGAAGACAATGGTCTCGTAAGAGTCATCCGAGTTATACCCTTTGATGAAGACCACAGATCTTACTCTAAAATCTTGATTTAAATTAGGAATGTTGCTATAAGGAACATACCCTATGCAATGCCGCAGCTGTTCAATTCCATATCCCTTTTTGAGATCTTCTTTCATTTCTAAAGTGAAGACATCAAAAGGGATCTAAACCCCATTCGTACTGAATCCGAAGCCAGTGGGCTTCTTGAGATTATGTCCTAAGTTCTTCATCATGTTGTAGACCACAAGATTATAGATGTTGAGCCTTATTCTCCTATCATTGGTGATCTTGTCGATAGGATATGAAGCAAAAACATCTTCGGCTTGATGAAAAATTATCAAGTGGTTGTATTACTTTATGGAGGCACAAAGAAATAGGAACCTCCAAAATCATAAATTTGGGATGGAGTGGGGCATAGCAAAAACGGACAATCCCAATCTGCGATAGAGTGGACAGAGTTGTCCATTTTTGTCAGCACCCTTGAAACTCAACTCGGAATTTGATTCTCTGACCATTGAGATGACATACACTGGGCCTGTCCATCTAAACCTTTTGCACAGATGATAGAGTGCCACTTCAAGAGATGAAATAATTCGAGACATCTCATCAAAGGTTTAAAAATCCATTGTCATTGTTAAGCTGCGAAGGGCTAGTCGGAAGCCTATCCAGCATAGATGAATCCATGCTGAGTAATGTGGAGAATTATCACATCTTTTAGTCAAATGAAGCCATCTATCAATGTATCTGTAAGACAACTCACCCCTTCGTTATGACGTTAGCACGAGTTAGCTGAAAGTGACAAGAGAAGCAAGCCTCATTGGTGACATTCTCCTGATAGGAGGAGGTACATCATTGCTTTCTTGGTTAGAATCTGAGTTACCAACCAAAGAAATCTCATTTGCTGAATATGAGAGCCTTCGATGTCTTGCAACAGGTGGTTTGCCATTCTGAGCAGGCATTATATATATATAGCTGGACTACTTGTCTTACTTGTATGGATAACAATACCCATTTGCTTTGTCCTTGACGGTTTTGTGGATATGACCAAAGGTTGATCTGATTGTTTGATTTTAGATTTAACCTTGATCACTGAAGGAGCTTTAGTATCCACAAACTTGACTATTGGTTTTTTTGTGGACTGCAACTTCCTAATGGATAAAATCTTTTGCCAAACCTCAGATAGATTTTACTTTCTGCTGACATGGTGAAGGGATATACAGGATTATCATCCATTGGAGAGTTGTTTGTGTCTAGCTTAAACTTTCCAGGTCTTTCCTGATACATGGCTACATTGGTGAAGTAAACCTCTTTGCCTTTAAATGAGTTTTCATCTAAGAAAAACACTTGATGCACCTTACCCTCATCATCAATAAATTTGAGGCATTGATGGAGCATAGAAGGTACTATGGAGTAATCATAAAGCCATCGCCTGCCCAAGAGGATATTTTAGCAAGCACGCATCTTTATCATGTGCAAAGTAGCTTATGAAGTTAGATCACGTAGCTGGAACCAAATCCAAATCATGCCAATCGGATCTTGGACTTCCCATCATAGCCTTGGATCAAGTTTTTGTAGTAGATAACTTGCACATCAGGATACTAAGTTCCTGAAGAGCTGTAACTATGATGAGATTCAAAGCTCACCCTAGGTCAACATGGACTCCCGAAACAAGTATGTCTTTGATGTAGGACGTGAAATAGAGAGGCCATATGTGCCCCATGTCACCTAAGAGGAGATCATCTTTGGCAAAGGAAACGATGGCTTTAGAAACGTTGTGAATGGAAAGACATTCCATACACTATTTTTGAGCCTTCTTAGATTTTGTTTTCAGATAGTTCTCTATTTGATGAACTTGTGGGACATGAGTTTGATTGTTTGTATTCAAAGCCTATGGAGCTCGTATGAAGTTATTAAGAGTCTCCTCGGACATCTAAAAAAGATCAAAAATATGAAGTCGTGCAGGTATGTGCTTGAGATGTTCAACAACATCATACGTGAACAGCTTTAGTGGCCTAGATTAGCATTTCCATCTGAAGAAGTTACAATTACATTTGTGTTATTCCTCAAAGGGTTTACATAAGAAGAAAAAGAAGAAGAGGGTTTATCATAGTTGACTCTATAGTTATGACCAGAATGAGTGCCGCCATTGACTACCAAAGCAAGAGCCACTAGCATCTCTTCTTTTAAATCAAAGAGATTATCCTGAACTTAGAAAACTTCCTGAGGTACTGTAAGACTACCAATGCTGAGTTCATTGTGTCCTTACAACTCAAGCTCATCAGTTGAGTCAGGAACAATAAGCTGAGAGCTTAGTTCAGAATCTGACTTCAAAGAGGTTGACTCAACAGTTAGATCAAAAGAAACATTTGGTATAGAGATTATTGTATGTGAACAAAAAGATGATGCTTGTTGTTGCTGCGCTTCATCGAATTCAACCAATGGTAAGGGATCCGACTGAACTTCTAGAGGTAATGGAAAAAGAGGAGGATCGTTAGACCAACCACTTATGCTCAATCTGTGTATATCATAAATAGCTACTAACATTGTATTGAGAATGAGCTTAGTATTGAAAGTACCTATTTTAGGATAAAAAGTTTGTTGAAAACTCTGAACCTCATCAGAAGGGTATTTATTAGCTTAAGTAATCATTAATCTATTGATTATCTTCAAAATTAGAATAGTTTGAACAATCTTCCTCATCATCTGAATTAGGAGGTTTGCCATCCCATGATATCCTGTTGCAATTGGATATTGGTGGCTCTTCCTCATCCTTTGGAATTAGAATGATGAAGTCAACCAAAGTAAAGTGACTTCTGATCAGTTTAGAAGGTTCCTCTAAAACTAAAGCTTCGACCTCCTTTTCCTTTTTCTTTTTAGCCTGTTTTTCTTATTTGATCAAGCAGTTCTAGGCAGCTTTTCGAAGGTTTTTAAGTTGCCTCTTAACCTTCCTTCTTTCTGTAAGTGTGGGTTTGGTTTTAACTTTCTCCTAGCCTTTGTTATTCACTAAGTCTGGGAGAACCCACATTTATTCCCCTAAAGAAGTTTTGAATAATATCAAACCTTATTCGACATGTAGTGCATTGACGACATGGAATTCAACCGTCATTGGCTTTGTTGGAGCAGATACTACTATAGGTGCAAACTATCCAAAGGAGATCATGTTGACTGGAGCAAAATCATACTTCCAATCGAAAATTATTACTCCATTTTTCCACATCTCGTTGACCTTTTTTTTCAGAATGAAGTAGTCTTTGAGAGGATGTGACACCATCCGGTGGTATGCACAATGTTTGGGTCATTAACACAGCCCGCTTGTTCAAACCTCTTCATCAGTGGAAGTTCAATCTTATTGTTTTTCCATCAATGACTGGAAAATCACTTCAATATCCCCATCAAATGGATATTTAGTTTTCTTTCTCTTTTCATACTTCTCTTTCTTAGTTTGATTAGTTTTTACATTCTAAAACTTTTGAGGAGGTTTGGAGGTTTGCACATTGAAGACCTCCTGTTTTTTCTTCGGTTTTGGAGCAAAAGATGAAGACAACTCTACTTTTCGGGAACTTGCCTTCTTCTAACTGATCTCCTTGAGGGTCAACTCTGCATTAGTGGCCACTTCAACTAATCATGTCAAAGACTTAGTTTTGCTACTAAGTATGATAACCTTTATCTCTGGTCATAAATTGGTTTTGCACATTTCAATGGTTGCCCTTCGAGATGGTTCTTCCAAGCATTTATAAGATAACGCTCTCATCTGTTGATAAAAGACTTTGCAATTTCATTGTATTCTTGCCTTGTGTTGCTAAACATGGTAAATGTAACTGTTTAATCCTCCTCTTGGAAGTGAAGTAAAAAATTCTCTTCTGTGATGAGCAATGTCATGAAAGTGAGTTTCAGTAACTGCTTGTACCAACAACGGCAACTCCTTTCAACATACCGATAAACAACCTTAACTTTAGTGCATCCAATTCTAGTAAGCTTCTAAGTGACTTGAAATGCACAATATGCTGATATGCTGACCCTTTCCCAAGGTATGGCCGGAAAGTCGAAAGTTTATAATCTAGTGGAAATGGAATCAGATTGAATTCTGGAAGATACTTAGGTGTGATACCCTTATTTTTCATCCCGGTCTCCATTTTTTATTTTGTTAGTTTCTCTTCAACTTCTTTGAAAGTTATATGTTTTTCAAGATCTGCATAAAGACTAAGGATTGACGAATGATCACCAGTAAAGGAACCTGCAGCTATGACCTTGTCTGTCAAGGACTTGACTTGAGCTGTAGGCAAATCAATTTTAACAGCATTTCTCATAATCATTGCCTATTCTCTTCTGTCAGTAAACAGAGGATTTACTAGAGCTTTAGTTAGACCACCTAACTTATCTACCAAGATTTTCAACTGGGTAGTTAAGTGATCAATTTTAGCTCATTGTTGCTTGACAACGTCACTGACATCGTCCTCTTGATTTTCACCAGCATCTTTTTCACCGGCATCTTTACTTCCACCAACATTATCATTCCTATCTTTGCTTCTCCCCTCCTTTCATCCATGAACACAGTGTACATACGGGGCTAAGAAGATGGTAATGTAGGACGAATGGATTGACTATCTTCTGTGTCAAAGATAGTGATAGAATCCTCGTCAAAGTCTACTTCAACATGACCTCCAGAGGTCCTGATTGAATAGGAGTTGGAGTCAGACTCCTATGAGTGAGTTCAAGCCATATTGCAGGTAATTCTCCTAGCTGAACCTGGTCCAACCATGCATCATGAGGTCAAGTCCAAATCATCTTCTTTAATCACCTATTTTTGTGTGATTTTACACTGTGACAACATTTGGGTTTGATCCTTCTAGCGAGCCAAAGCTTTCTTCTTTATTTGATTAGCCAATCTTGCTACAAGGTTTGACCTTTGAACCTCGCAACTAGTAGCCTAAAAGTGCCAGCAACTTGTTCCCAATCTATTGGATCAAAAGTGGGAAGCGAAAGGATGTCAACAACACCTCTTTTGTTCTTTTTTTTTCTGCTCCTTCTTTTGTTAGAGCAAATCCTTAAAGCAAATAAGATCGGTCGAATTGTTGATGACCAATCGCTCAACTTTCTTTTTATTTTTAGCGGCATGTGATAGATGCTGGGGTGAGGATGGTGGGGTTGGTGCTACAATGATAGAGGGTAAACACCTCTTACTGAACCTCCATCCCTCTTTTTGAGTCAGAGAGTAGAAGGTATTGTCTTTAAGTGAGACTAAGAGTTTGTTCTCAGCCTTGTTAGATTTTGAAGTACGTGGTTGAGGTGACCACGTATTACATCTGGAAATGGATGCATGCTTCTAGGCCTTCTTACTAGTTAAGAGTTGTTGAAAGTCCTCTAATACTTGCTTGTTAACGACCCATTGTTTTGGCAGAGTAAATGATGATTTTGAGCCTTGGGCAGCCACTAAACACAATTTGCCAAGTGCTATTGGCTTGTGATCCATGAACCTAACCTGTCTTGCCCCCAGACAAGGTTTAATGATATAAGGGCTACTGCCTCCCAACTTTCATGTGCGTTTAAGTTCCGCCTAAACCTTGTTGACAACTCCAAATAGATTCTAGGCATATTTGAAAACCCAAGATTTAGGAGTCTCAGTCTTCTTGATGGACTTAAGGGTCACTTATGACCCGTTTAGATCAGAAGAAGTCACGTAGCACAAAAGAATTAAGAATCTTTGGAAAACTGAGACTCTCGAAGCTGGAGTAGCAGAATCAGTTCGACCCCTTTTTGGTGCTCTTGCAGATGATTTGTTCTGGGTCATGGAGATTTTAAAAAGCTTTTCCTTGGCCTCATCCAAAGTGATGATCAAAGAACCTATGATATCTCTACAAAACAGTAAGCCCAAATGACTATATTAGTGTCACAACCAACATCGCTGCCTCTTAGGCTATTCGAAATGGTTTATGAATGCCTTTTGAACCAACATGGTTTTGAACCGAAATGGTCAGAAATAGGCATAAACCCCTTCTCATTGTGCTATGCTGGCTGTCCTAGCTGTCAAAATTTATACAGTATTTCGGGACTATATAGTCAGGCTTAAAAGCCTATTAAGCTGACTAGACCTGGCCACCAAAATTTCAACACCATTTCAGGGCTATTTATGTCAGACTTATAGGCAAAAGAGGGTTGGATTCAATCAAAGGGATAGGGTCCATAGGATCAAGCCTGCACCACTACCACAACGATCACACAAGATCCATCAGTGCATGACGTCAGATAATGAATGATTGCAATGTCATTGTTCGTATCACTGATTTGATATAAACATTTATTTAGGTCTTATAAATGAACTAGTGATTAGAAAACCAGCAACGTAAAGCCTTCCGATTGAATCAATGTTGTTCTATTGCATAAAAGGGTGTTAATTTGGTCCATGGACATCGAGGTGCAAAGTTCCTTCATTTAAGTGGCAAGAGTATGCACTTTAAGGTGTCTAATACCTTTATTTAAATGATAAAAGGATGCACTTCGAGGTGCAAAGTTCTTTTATTTAAACTCCCAAACCCATCATAGACATCAAGGTCTTGCATGGGTATCTTTAGAAGTCAAACAAGTCAAATTAGAGACAAAACAGGTTAGTGACCGCAGGCCCATAGTCACTGCCCATTTTACATTGTCTCATATGTGGTTACAGCACTTTTTGCATAGTCTCCCATAGTGACAAGCTATTTTACACAGCATCTCGTGGCCATTGGCTCACAGCAACACATTTCAACGCCTTTTTCATCACTTTTCATGCATTTTAGCAATTTTTCATGTCTTCTGGCAAATTTTATCACAATTTAGAGCTACAACATTCCCACAGGTAGCGCCAATCTTCTGATCACGCTCAAGACGTGATGTGAAATGCAAGAGATTCAAGTCCAACATTCACACACTACGAGCCGTAAGAAGAAAGGAAAATAATTACAGTTCATCATTATTTTCCCTTTGTTTACATGAGTTCAACTGCTCTAACCATGGGGATGCAGATTGGTTACAAGTTTTGAAGATTTGCAAGCCTTCCCTTTAGTCTCAGATGTGATACAAACTCAGCTACTACAAGAAAATATATGAAAAATGGCAAAAATGAAAAAGAAAAAGAGAACACAATGAAGCTGTGATTATGGCCCATGGCCACGGCAGATGGTGGTTAAAAAGGACATATTTGCCTCCTTCTTCTCTCTGTTTTGCTTATGTGATGCCTTTAGAGTACTGTAGCTTGTTTTGCTCAGTTTTTGAAGTGTTGAATGAATGCCAAGAGTGCTTAATTTGGCTGTGAATCAACTAAAATCTTTGATAATCATCAGCTTTTAGTTGCGAGCTATTTTTGTATAAATCCGAAAAAAATGCTTATACAAGTAAAAATGGAGCCAAAGTTGTATTATTCTGAACCTAGAATTTTCAATGAATAGAATGAAGCCTAAAAAGGATTGTTCACAACTTTTGAGATGGCCCAAAACCCCTTCCAAGTGAGAAAATCAAAGGAAATAGGCTTCATCCTTGTAGCCATTGCATTTGTCTTCTCTAAGTAAGATGCATACCTCTTCCCCTTCTTTGAACTAATTATCACCTTTGGTAAGAAATGAGAAGAAGAAGTGAACTTAGAGTGCTTGAAGTGCCTTGGGAGCCTTGTGAATGCTTGGAACTATGATTGTAACTTGTTGAACTTGTTGGATTTTGCTTGAAACTTGTTTTGACTATTTGGAACTTGCTTTGAATCTTTCTCAAATGAGAAAAACTTCCTTTTATAGACACTAGAGGTGGTTTGGGTAGTTATGGGAAGTTGGAGCTCAAAATGAAGTAGAGAAAACCACTGAAAACACTTCATAAGTGTCAGTGACCATAATTGTGGCCACTGACAGACCCAATTTCAGTTTTTCTGCATATGTGACTTATTTTTGCCTGTTTAGGCCCGAACGATGTCCAATCTTCACGAAACTTGAAGAGATACTTTTTAACACTATTTTGAGTGTGTCATCGAAATTTCAACCCATTTTGATATTCTAAAGTTGGTCAAAACTCCAACCAACCCCAACCACCACCCCCCTGCATTGACTTTTTATGAAAATGGGCCCTTGTTTTAATTGTTTAAGGCCCAGATGACTTCAGTTTGATTTGAGAATTGGAAGGACTGATGTCAGGGGCATCTTGAAATCTTCATCCAAATTCCATGTAGTTTGGATTTGTGGAAACAGAATTTCAAACAACAACCCACTTGTTGCATGTTCTAAGTCAATATTTTTCTTACATTATAGGCAGTTAGCTTGTTTTCTACCCAAATGACATTCAATTGATTTGAAACTTAGAAGAATTGACTTTGAGTTAATGTTAACTCTCTAATCCGAATTTCATTAGCTTGGCCTCCTAGAAGTAGGACTTTGGTCAATGACTCCCATGACTCGGAAGTCACGAACTCCTAACTAACATGTCATTGAAGTAGGATCAAACGAAGTCCTTTTGACTAAGCAATTTACAAAATCTCTTCTAACCATAATTGAGGCTTCATGTCCAAGTTTCATCAATTTCAGTCACCTAGAAGCAGAACTTTAGTCAGTGAACCCATGCCCTGGGGGTCACTAACCCAAAGTTAACATATTTATTGACTTTGGGTCAAATGACATCCAATTGACCTAAAATTTTACAGAGCCACTACTGGATATAATTTGAGCTTTCTCAAGGAGTTTCAGCTAACTTGATCTTCATAAGGTGTCACTTTGCACAGTGAACCCGAAGAGCTTTAGTAGATAACCATCTGAGCTGAGTTTAGGTACAAATGATATCCAAATGTTTTGGAACTTTGAAATATAATCTTTGAATATATTTGAAGGTGTTCTCTTAAGTTTCAACTTGTTTTGATATGCAGAAGTGTCTATTGTTACAGTGACCCCAAAGAGTTGGAACATAGTCACTAAAGCTTAACTTTGAACTAAAATGAAATCCAAATGCTTTGAAATTTTGAAGCATCATTCCTAAGCATAATTTGGAGCTACCATGTGATTTTTAGCCACTTTGGTAACCCAGATTATTGAGTGTGTTCAATTAGGGACTTTGAACCAATGAACCTTGAATTTGAAGTTTAATTAGTCGAGTAACCAAATGAAGTTCATTAACTTGAAATTTGAACTACTGCACTCTGAGTTTATCTAAAGTCTTCAAGTAGATTGCATTAGCTCTGAACATCTAGATACAGTAACTAACTTGGCATTCCGCAATCCCAGACTTTATGTACCCTTGGTATGAAATTTGCTCGTAATGTCTTCACTACAACATTTGTAAATTTTTATGGGTCAACATATGCCTTATAGTTGCTATGATAACTTGGCAAGCTTGGCTGTAAAAGATTCATTTCTAACCTTATAGCAATTCTAGTTAGTTGATTAAGGGTTTCAATCTCCATGCCGTTCATTTTAGAGTGGATGCGGCTTTGGAGTCCATTCTAGCACAAGTATGACTAACTTATTTTGATAGGGGGTCTTCACTCCTTTTAGCCATTTCTATCCATATGTTGATGAAGTCAAGTATTGGCTCATTGTTTTCTTGTTTGGCTCTGGCTAGTTAGATGAGGGAGATTAATCCTTGTGCTTTTGTATGGATCGACGCTATTACCATTACCGCCTTGCCATGCTTTTTAATTTCGACCATAAATTTCTGATCCCGAAATGCTTTCACTAGGATGACAAAACAGGTTGTCTTTTCATTGATCACAATTGGTTATTCCGTGAATCTGACTTCCGGGGTTTGTTTTATTGTTTTTTTTGAAAAGTGTCCATTGATTCTCCCATCAGAGGTGTTTTGTCTCCATTTCTTTTAGACTTTGAGTCTTAAGACTCTTATTTGTACATAGCTTCATCTGTGAAATATACCTTTTTTCCCTTGAAATGTTTCTTGTTTGCAAAGACACGATGCACCTTGCCACTGTTACCAATATACTTATGTACTAATACAGTGTGCAGGGATGATAACGGAATCATGTAGCCATCACTTTCCTAGCAAGTTGTTTTAACATGCTCTAGTCTTGATGCCATGCAATGTGGCTTTGGATTTAAGAACCTTTAATTAGAACTTGATGCATATTTTTTTGATTGGTTTTTGCACTTCCCCATCGTATTCTTGTATTGATGCATTTGGGATGGACAGTTTGTTAGTCTAGATGCCCAACTTCTGTAAAGTCGTTATGGTGATAAGGTTGAGTGATAATCTAGGATCAATTTGCACTCTCAACATTAGTATTTCTTTCGCAAGTGTTGTGAAGTCGAGAGGCCGAGTGTGTTTAGTTTCACTTAGCAGCAAGTCTTCTTTTGAGAAAGAGATTGTTGCCTCGGCCGCTGTGACACTCCGACCCAACTTAATCCAGTTTAACAACAAATTAATGACAAATTAGTTTTAATTGTGTTTTGGCTTTGTTTTTGTTTTGTTTCAGGTCATAGATAAGTTGTTTGGTTGAGTTTAACCTGATTTAAGTAGACATGAGCCATTTTTCGTAATTTTAGATTTTATAAGATGTTGTCATTCATGCATCATTTTGGCGTCAACACGTGTCTTTCGTTGAGGTCATTAATTTTCGTAACCGACTCGTATGCTAACGACGTCATTTGTTTTCGTTAGACTATTAATTGACTTGAATTATAATTAGTATAAACTATTGGACTTTCCTTTAATTTTCCTTATCCTTATCTTATAAAATGCAACTACATGCACCGACTCTTCTTCCTCTTCATTCAACGTCTTCTATGCAACTCGTTTCCTCTTCTTTTTCTATTTCTTCTTCTCTACGATCAAGTCAAGGAAAGAGAGATTTGGTGCATCCTTGTGAGGGTAAGGTATGATTTGAGTTCTTGCTTATGAGTTTCTTCTTCTTCATCTTCTTCTTCACGCCTTCTCGTCGGTTGCTGTACATGCACTCACGTCTCTCTCTTTCTCTCATGCATGGTGATTAGAACCATGTTTGGACGTCGAATTTAAGCCCAAGAATAACCGTTTGCTTGGTAGAACCCATTTCAAGCAAGTATAAGCATGATTTGGATGAACCTATGTTGGTATATGTGTGAATGTGATGGACTTCTTAATCTTGCATATGATTTGGTGTCTTACAGCCCATTTTCATCAGAATTTATGTGTTTGTTAGCCTTGGTTTCCATTTTGAGCATTTTCAGATCATTCTGTAACAGGTTCAGAAACTTAACCCCATGCAGTTTACGGCTAAGCTGTAATTGCCTACAACTCAAAGTCCAGAAAGCTGCAAAACTAGTTTTTCTTCTACAATAAGGCTACGGCTAAGCCGTAGGCTAGCCGTGACCTAACCGTAGGTTAAGCTACGGCTTGATTTCCAGAGAGCTGAAATTTGAGCGAACCTTCTACAGTCCAGCCACGGCTAAGCCGTGAGGTGTACTACGGCTAAGCTATACCCTCACCATGGCTGAGCCGTAGAACAAAAATAGGGCTAAGCCAAAAATACGAATGAATAGTAAAGGGCACTATGGCTGAGCTGCAGTACATATTACGACTAAGCCATAAGATGTCTACGGCTAAACTATAGGTCACCACGATTAAGCCGTAAGACCTTTAAAAATTAAGAAAGTACGGACTAAAGAGACCTTGTAGGGCCTTTAGTTAGAATGTAGGTGGCCCTAACTTGCCCAATGGAATATGACAGAATTGCATGAATGATCTCAATGGCTGCGACTCATTCATGTACGTTATCCGGTTGTTAAGCACCTCCCCACGGGTGTTGGTTTAAGGAATTCCGATACACCCGTACGATACCATGCAACACTAGACAACGACGTATCGGGTGACTTAAAACTGCATCATCATGCATGGTTAGAAACACTGGATAACTAGATTAGGGTTAGCTAGTAAATGATCTTGATTCAAGTAAATTGAGTTACATGGCATTTTGCATGACGATCCTCGACCTCCACTCTTCTGTATGATTTATTCGTATTGTCCTCGATATGCCTTTTTGATATGGTAAGTTCGATTTGTTTGATTCATTCAATATGTTTCCCTTAACTTGAGTGTTGTATGTATGAACTAAATGTATAATTGACACGTATGATATTTGCTCACTATGATATGCATGGTTTACTCAAATTCTTGTATATGATTGACTCTATATAGTCAGGCACTACTCAGCCTCAGCCTTAGGATATCCGACGGGGTTGAATTTGGCATAGTATGTATGGCACCGCTGCAGTGAGTTTATGTCTTGGGGCTTCCGGACCCTAGGAACCCGAGACTCATTCGTACCCTGGCCCGGTCGATGGTGTTCTCAGTATGTATGTAAGAGCCCTTTTTGGGAACATATGGCACATATAGTAGTGACCTAGTTATGTATCTATCATGTATATATTGATTCTGATAGCATAGTTTATTTGACTACACAATTGCCTAGTATACAACTTTGGAATTTTAGGATTTATCTGTTGGCACTTATCCTGTTAGATATAACATGCGTTAACTTGTCGTTGCTTATACTTTGTTGAATCGTTATATTCATGAGTTGTACTTGGTGTTGCAAGCTCAGATCCCTCGACCGACCTCTCGTCGGTCAACCAAACTCCAAGGGAGACCCTAAAGGCCCCATCAGGGATAGAGGAGTGGATTTGATCACTCCATCGAAGCGCGACATTGACACATATGCATGTAGGGCTTCCTTGCTTTGGGATCTCATTTGATTTTGGGTTTATTTGTGATCTTTGTTCTTTGTATTTTGGCCCATTTTATAACTCTGAACTTTATGTAATCTTTTGTATATATATTATTTTGTTCTTGTGTATATCTCTTATTATGCAATGATACCTGCAGCTTCCGCGTACATGTATTGGCTCGTGTGAAATTCTCTTGTGTGTGTGCACTTAGATAGGGTCTAAGTGTATATGCAAAGGAGTACGTGTGTCACTGGTTCGGTTTAGTCTTAACCGCTGATCTCCTAGGCTCGGGTTATGACAGCTGCATTTTGAATGGAAAGGCATTCTTAACACCTTTTTTGCTTCTCAGTCTTATGGTTTTGTTATTCCTTCTCAATTTAGTGGACCTACTCCACATGAGACTGGTTTTCTTGGTTAAGCACCTATAATTCCCCATATTAGGTTATCATGAGTCTCCTTTGACATTTGTAGCAAATCATGGATGTGTAGATGTGTTGGTATGCATTTTAAGTATTTTGCAACATCATACTTGAATGCACCTGGCATGCTTTCATTATTATTTTTAAGAATGTTTACATTGGGGCCCCTTTGTGTAGAGTTTACATAAGAGGTGGAAGGTTAATTGTAATTAGCCTTGTAGTTCCTTCTTGATCATGTTGCATTTTTTAGGACTGGGCTTTCCTCAATTCTCAAAGTTCTACGGGTAGTGAAGATCATTTCAGCTGCTAGTGGACTCGAGTTAGTTTCTTCATTTTTTGTGTCTTTAGAGTTTGAGGGTTGACAAGGGCTAGACACCATTAAGCTTTCGTCACCCATGTTTCTTCTTTAGACTCTAAGTCTGGCTATGTAGCTTCTTGATTTTGAAGCTTGCCGTTGAGGCGAACTTGGTTGATTTGTTGACTTGGCCATTGGATCAGGCGTGAGTCAATGTTCCTTTGTCACGAAGTTACTTTCCTTGTCCCTTGTTAAACCGGGCACTCATCTTCTAATGGTGCATGGTGATTATAATGAGAAATAGTTACCCCTTACATTTTGATATAAAAGATGTCGTCTTCATTTAGGATTTCATCAGACAAATATTCTTTTTCCTCCAAATCATCCCATGAAGGTAGACTCCTCTCTTCATTTTTAGAATCTTAGGGATAGTTGGCCAAGGATATTTGATTGCAACTGGAGACTTGCAAGTCCTCTTTATCGCTACTATTGATATGGACCATGAAATCTACCAATGTGAAGGGTTTTCTAGTCTTAGTGGGGAAGGTGTTTTCACTCTTTTTGTTGGTTAGAGAAGTTCAGGTTTCCTATGTCACTCTTTTGATCTTCTTTTCGGCCCCTCTTCTTTTCTTTTGATTATGGCCTCCTAATCAACTCTCAGTCTTCATCGTTGACCAAGTCTAGGTGGACCCATAGCTTTCTCTGAAGTTGGTTTTGACTAGTATCAGGCCCTTTTTTTTTTTTTTTTTGCTAAACCCGATTTATGAGTTGAAACTCCACTATTTTTTGTGTTGGGATAGCAGAAAGAGCTACTAGTTCAAATTGCCCAAACAACACCATGTTAATAGGCACAGGTTTGTACTTCTGATTGAAGGTAATAATCTCATTCTTCCACATCTCATTGATCATTTCCTTAAAAATCAAAACATTTTTTTAGGGAATGTGAGACTAGTCTACCATATGCACAGTGTTAGGACCCAACCCCAAAAAATTGGCCTTTGATTGTAGATCAACTAATGGACCCTACTTGTGTATAGATTAATTAATATTTATTTTCTTTAGATAAATAGAATTAGATATAAATATGGAATTAGATTCATTATAAAATATAATTAATTATGTGACCACACTTTGTTAACTTGTTAAAGATTAAATAACCATGTGCCCAAATTATTTATTTAAAAACTAATGTTTCTTTTAGTTAATATTTAGTAACAAATATATTAGTTTAGATGAGTTAATAATATTTGTTTAGTTAATAAATAGTCTCTAATTAAATGTCACTTATAATAATTACGATAAGTCATGTGAATGTCTACATCCAGAAAAAAGAAAATGTTGAACTCAAGTTGAGTTCAAAGTGGATCTTAAAGAAAATAAATAGATTTTTTAATGAAGTTATGAGTTTTAAAGTCTTTAGTTCTTTTAATAAAGTTGTGTATTATGAAACCCCGTACCTTAAGCCTTTCTCTACATATAAACACGTTCCCACAATGGTGTTGGGCTTAAGGAACAAAAATTGACTTTAAGAAGAGGACTTAAAGTAGCATCAATAGAGTTAAGGATCATAAATTGAGTTTAAGAAGAGGACTTAAAGTAGCATTAATAGAGTTTAAGTTGTAAACCTAACTCACCCCAACTCCATGCTATTTATAACCCACACAGCTGCACTTTAGAAACTTACACCCCATGGCTTGAGAGAAGAGAGAGTAGAGAAAGCTAGAGAAGGTCAGACTAGAGAGAAAAGGGATTGGATCAAAACTAGAGGTCTCTACCCAGGCCCGGTCCAATTTGTGTTTGAAGTTCTAAGGTAGATAGTTCTTACTTGATTTAAATTTTACATGTTTATGTCATTTTCAATTCTATGTATTGTGATGTATTCTTTGATTCATAATACAATCACACAGATATAAAGAATTTTATGTTGTTGATTCAATTATTGGTATCGGAATTTTGATAATTTTTTTTAAATAATGGTATAAATTTTGAGAATTTTTATGCAATTGGTTCTAATTCTATCTCGACATCCAAAGACTCAAATTCATGTTACCTTTGAAATCCAGCCATGTTTATCATCTTTATTTTGTGTCAAATTCAATGATCTTTTATTCTATTTTATTATACAAATTGAGATTTTTACTTAATCTCATTTAAGCACTACTAGGATTTGAATGTTTGAGATCTACCATTAAAGGATATATGTTTGAAATCAATTCATGGTTCTTGAAAAGAATTGGAAACAAAAGTTGGTGTTTTATTTTATTTATTTAAATATTTGAATAAAAATACTATTTCAAGAAAGTGTATATTATCTTTAGATATTTATTTGAATTTTTTACCCCAAACATCATAAGAGTGATTTTTCAGAAATCTCCATCGAAAGGTGGAGTTAGATGTCATTTTCAAATCATTAGAATTACAAGAAAAAAAAGATATAATTTTTTAAATGAATATTTAGAGGCTAAATAAATTGGAATTTTGATTTGGCTACTTCACCAAAAAAAATGTAAATTTTTTTAGCTTAAAAAAAAGAACTAGTTTGAATTAAATTGAGATTCTATTGAGTATGTTATAAATATTTTCCAAGACTGGATAAAACCGTTTTTCTACACAATAATGTATTTTCTCTCAAGATTATATTTTTCTAAAAACTTCATAGGCCAAGTCAAGATGGTTTTATTTGATCAATGATGATCAATGGAAATAAAAGGAAGCTATCATTATAGTGACTTGTGATTTTTGTTGACTCGATGAGTCGGCACTTAAAACTATATAGCCAGTAAGGGTTTACACAATGGGGAAACCTAATGCCATGTATAGCGAACACACATAGTGGGGGACCTTGCTTGTTATTATGAATTGTAACTTCCATTCAGAGGATGCCATCGAACTAGTGAGATGAAAATTTAACCGGCAGGATACGATTGACCCTAGTTCCACAGGGGTAAAATGCGTGGGCCTTTTCCTAGTTAGAGGAAGCACTAGGGCTTAGTGTGCCATTTGCTAATAGTTGTTTCACATTTATGATTCAAATAAATTCATAATTTTATTCACATATTCATGTGTCTATTATTGCAAGTTATGCTCTTTAGGACCATATCTTGTCATACTCAAATTAAATCTATGTCATCTACTCTATGTTTACTCCTAATCTTTTGATATTATGATACATGGAATTAAATTGACATTTATATGTGCATTTTAAATTAAGTGTCCTATCTACTAAGTTCTTCATGTTCTCACCCCAATCATGGACCGTTTTTAGGAAATGAAGAATATGTTGACATTGACAATGCTAGTAATGATAATGAAGGTGTCAATGTGATGCAAGTTAGATACTACATCTAGGAGATGAATAGTCACTAGTTGAATTATTAAATTTCAGTTATTTAGTTTTATTTAGTTTGCTTTTCAATACAAGTATTTCTATATGGTTGTAATTTAGTTTTATATTTGAATTTATGACTTTAGTTATGGCTTTGAATAAAGTAATTTAAGTGGGTGGATTTATCTTTAAATTATTTGTACTTCATTTATTTTGATTGGTCTTAAAAAAATTATGCTGATGTATTATTTGGCTAACTTATAGATACGAATAATATTGGATTTTGTTTTAACAGTCCAGATAGTGGATTTGTCCTATCTTGTTTTGGGCTGTTACACACAGAAATTGAGATCATCAACTTTCCCTTCTTAGTTTGGCTTCTTGGAGGGAGAAAATCCAATCTTCCCGTTTTTTATTAAGGACTAAAAAATAATTTCGATATCCTCAACAAAAGGGTATTTTTGCATTTTTTCCTTTTCTCATAGTCCTCCTTGCAAGCCTGTTCACTTGTTAGGCTCTCAGTTTTGCACAGTGTTTTAGAGGTCTGAACATTAAATACCTATTCTTTCCTTTTCTCATTTTTTGATGCCTTTGAAGTGATAGTATCACTTCTTTTTCCTTCTTCTTGTCCAATTTTTTGTGAACATTTTCAACTCGGACAGCTGGCTCAATTAGCCTGGATAGGGGCTTGGTTTTCAAACCTACCATCATGGCATAGAGTTCTAGCTTAAGGTTATCTATACACATTTCCACTGTTGCTCTTTGTGGCAAGGGCTCCATGCATCTGTTGGAAAGCTCCCTCCATCTATTAATGAAGGCTTGGGCAAACTCGTCATCTTCTTTTTTGGTGTTACTAGGGAAGCTAAGGGTTATTACTTGATCTTCCTCCTAGAGATGTAGTAGGAATTTTTCTTCCAATACAGCCCATGAGGTGAGGGAGTGATCAAGTAGTTGTAGATACAAATCAAAGGCAATCCCCTTGATGGTGCCAATGAATGGGTGAATCTTCAAAGCATCTATATTTGGAAGACTCCCGAGTATGGACTTGAAGTGCACCAGGTGCAGATGTGTGGATCCTTTCCCCACATAAGCTTGGAATGTAGGTTGTTTGTAATTTTTTGGGAATGGGACAAAGTTAAACTCCAAGGGATACTTGGGCAACATTCCCTTTTTACTTAACTAGTTTTCTCCTTCTGATTTGGTCAGTATGGCAGTGACCTCTTTGTATGTCATTGGTTTTTCAAGGTTAATTTTCCAACTATTACCGGAGGAGTGATCCCCCAAGGCCCCTATTTCTGGTGCTTTTCCAACCAAGGCCTTGATCTGAGCCATGATCTAATCGATCGAATCTTTGCCTTTGCGGGCTATGCTTCTGTTTGACTTATGTTGGGGCTGGAGTTGTCTAATGCCATTGTCCTTTCCACTAGGACTTGTGACTGAATGGCAATTTGATCAATCCATTCCCCTTGCTATTTAACGAGGTATTTGAGGTCACTTTCTTTGCCTTTGTCATTGTTGGAGGCTCATTCATTTTCCTCTGCATTTTCTGGGTTTGTCCGACTCCCTTCAGCCATGAAAACCAAGTATTGGTGGGCCTTAGTTGAGGAGAAAACGTGGATGTTAATGCTTTCACCTGCATCAATACCACTATCCAAACTGTAGTCTATTTGGAAATGACCTTCTGAAGTTTCATCTGAACTGGAGCATGGTTGGGAGGCTCAACTTCCGGCCATGCTTTTGGTGGGCTCAATGTTAGGCTCAAACAACTTGACGATCCATTTCTGGACTAGTTTCGGTTGTAGAGGGGGTGCTGCTAATTCTACACCTTTAGCCTTTGACTAAAATTTAGGCAACATAGGTATTTTCCCATCTGGCAGTGATAGAACTTCAATGGTTGCTGTCTTGCTCCATTGATTCCTTCTGTGTTGCACCCTACTTTTGTGTTGAGCGGTTGATTCAATCCTTTGGGACTTGAGGGGTGTCCCTTTTTGGGCTAAAGCATAGAATGAGTTGGCCTCAAGCCTCCCAAGGGATTCTCTGTGTTGTGGCATCCTTTAGGTCTTCTGAGGTTCCAGAGTCTAGGTGCTACACCCAGGCACAGTAGACTTTTGTTAGGTCCTCTTCTGTCCCCATGTCTTTCTTGAGGCAAAATGGGCTATTCTGGCCCCACTTGTCTCCTTAGAGATACAAAGACTTGGAGAATGGCTTTCTTGTTGTACTAGCATTCTCCTCCTTGCGAGCTGCTTTTTGGGTTAGAGGTGGACTCTAAAAGGGTTTTGGCAGTATTTAGAGACCCAGGGTGTAGTTGTTGGGCCCACATTCTTTGGAACACTTGATTTTTAGGGTGGTGCCATGCTGGCTACAAATGGTGTGGGTCCTCGAAATGCTAGGACCCCGATTGCATTGGTAGGAGGTTTCCGAGTTGTATTGGTAGCTGGGATCCGGGTTACATTGGTAGTAAATTGAGTAGGCCTGCGGACTACATGCTAAGTGCGGGTGAGGTAAAACCTGAATTAGCACTCTTAGTCTCATCGAAGATGATGAGAGCAGCCATTGGTCCTACAAGGCAAGATAACCAAGTAAGTATACTTAGCATTTCCCCTTTCTCTTTGCTCCAACCCATCCGTATGTTGATGCAAAAAGGGGTGGCCCCATAGTGGGAGGAAAGAGTTGGGTCCAACTTGGTTCGATCAAAGTGTAAATGTTTAGCAAGGACCAACTTGAACTAGTCATGTGGATTCCGTCTATTCTAAGGACTATAATGAATCGATGTTCACAATGCCACAATGACAAACTTAGAATGTCATAGCCTCTCTCCTTTTTTTCGGTCCTCATCATACCTTTCGATGCAAAGGGACTAGCCCCAAAATAGGAGAGGAAGGTTACATCTAGCATGGTTTAACTAAAGCATTAGTGTTTAGTGCAATCAGTTTCCACTAGTCACATGGACCTTGTCTTATCCAAGAGCTACAGCAAGCTCACCACACCACAAGGATAGACTTTTAATGTGGTTCATCAAACAACCACCTATGTGGGTTGCATCTGAATTGCAAAACCCAAGGGAATATCCCATTTTTTGAGTTGTTAGGAGGGTAGCCGATCCATGTATGGGTCGGCTACTCTCCATGACAACAATTTCACAAATTTTTCCCAAGTGTTGATCAAACTAGAATCTTGATTGTTGTTTTGTTCTTTTTCCACAGATGGTCAATCTTTTCTGTTTGCCCAAAAAAGGGAAAAATCGAGGCATGCAAAACGTATCTTAACTCCCTCTTTCCGACGAACGAGAAAAAGAAAAGAAAAAGGAAAATGAGAATGTAGACCTTTTCAATTCTAATTTTTATTATTATTATTATCCTTTTATATTCTAACCTCCCAGGTCGTGTTGTTTACATGTATTTTTATTATCATTGTGCTGAACCACCATGCGCCCCACCCCCCCCCCCCCCCCACCCCCCGCCCCGCGCGCATGCTTAGTCTCGAACAATCAACACTTAAAAAGAAAGTACAAAATACAAGAGAGATTTTGCATGAATAAAGAAAATAATAAAGGAGGGTTGCTCCAGAATGTATTGATTACACATGACCTTTTTGTGTTTAAGTCAATCGAGCAACCTTCGTAACCTATCACCCATTTTCCTTAGATATAGAATTACAAGGGGAGTTTGAACAAAGGCTTTACAGTCATAGTTGCCCCCATGGACCGCTTATCATGTTAGCCATAGTTATACCCATATCACCTCCTACTCGTAAGTGAAGGAAACGAAAAAAAGTCTCGAAAGACTTATCTTCTTCAGAGATTTGTTCAAGTCAAGGCACTCTCCTTCTAATCATTTTCAGAAGATCAAGTACCTTGTCTTTGAAGTCGAAGCCAAAACTTAAAGAAGCCGAAGTGTCAGAGCCTTCTTGAAAAGAATCTTAGTGCCTTGGTGGCAATGTTATGTCAATTGTGTCAATCTGTGTGGTGTGTTTCTAGTGTGTTGTGGAATGGACACTCAAGGGGGGTATTTATAGCCTCCTCTGTTCATTTATAGTAGGAAGAAGATTGAGCAAAATTTTTTATTTGTAGGCGGGTAGCTGACCATGCATTTGTATGGTCGGCTACCCTCCCATAGTCAATCATGTGAGGTGACGGCTGGATCTTCATCACATGAATCATGCTATTTAGTTTGGAATCTACTCATAATGATTTGACCGAATCTGGATCAGTTACTTAATGATATGTCTGAATTTATAACTGTCAGCCAGTCATTTTCCTCTATCGGCTTGTGTGCCATTGGCCACTAACTTGTTCAGCCAGCTAGTGTATATACTCTCGGCTACTGGTTTTGTCCTTGAATTGTTTGTGCTTTGTTTTGTTGTGTTTGGGTCATGTTTGGGCCTTGACTCTTGACTTTTGATTTGCTAAACTACTTCTGTATTTCTTCCGGACTTTTTCGTATAGCAACATCATGGACTTTGACCGTGTTAAGACTTGGCATTAGTTACAATGGATTATAAGAAGACTACCTATATTAGGTATGTGTGAACTATGATTTCGAAGTAGTCTCTTTATTTACTGAACCCATGTATGTGTACAGGGAAACCAGCCCTTCACTTTGACTTAGGATTCAGAGTCTGAGCACCACTAAGTCAATTTATATGTATATTCTGTATTTCGAAGCCTTTTGACAACTGCTGTAGATCGATTTCGATTTCAATCAGTTGATCACCACTTTAGACTGGATTGCTTGGCATCCGATGATTTGACCTAGTTTCTCCTAATGATTTGACTGGATGGACCACTTCGTTTTAACCGGGATACTTTCCGATAATTTGATAGGCCTAACGCCCTATTGTTGACTTATGCGCTCATTTGTATAGATTTCATATTAGGTTTCATTTTTTCTTCATTAATGCTTATTGTTTATCTCTCATATGATCTTACTCTCTTTACTCGCTTTTAATATTGTAAGTCTGTTATGAGGTATATCTATCTACTTGCCAACTCATCGTAGTCTGATGATACTGTGTGTGGTGCATAGGTGGGTATGCTTACCCTTAGGCTGTTTCGTTGGAGATACATAAGGCGGATGAGCCTGATATTGTTAATTACATGTGATTGTACAGACAGCATCTATTGATGCGTCGTATCTAGCACATGAGCGACTTCTTAATTGTAAGGATATTAGTTTAAATATTTCTGTTGGCCAAGGTTTTTAGTGGTGGCCATTTAATTAAAACATCTTTTATTGTTCACTTCAATGTTAGAAATAGATTTACATGTTTACTCTAAAATATTTATTGTACCCTCTATTTTATTGAAGTTTCCGCTGTATTAATTGGTGTATTTACCATAAGGAATCTCTCCGCGGACTATGATCCATAGTAGAGCCATGATTGGGGGGTACATGTTGTATTAAACAAGAATGGTGTATTGGTTTATTATTGAAAAAAAATTAATTGGCCCCAAATCTCATGTTTAACTCCGGATTACGATATAGGAGCATGACAATATTCACAACTCACATCCACTTTCCATCTTAACCTTCTGCCAAACAACTTCTCACAACCAAACAAAATAAGAAATCTCATCTTCCCATCACACCGAACCCACGCGAACCCGATTTAACTCGAGTCAAACCGAACCCACCTGTTGAACCCTCTTTCCTCCGAAGACAAAGGTAACACTTGATGGGTGAACGGGAAATGTTTTGCCCGGGGTAGATGCTGACAGTGGGGATGGAGCAAATGGAAAGGAAAGAGGGAGAAGACGAAAACTGTCCAAAGGGTATTTTTACAATTTGAAAAAACAATTATGAAAGTTCTTGATCGAAACATGAAAAACTTTTATACTCTTTTAAAATACAAACTTTCATATACTTTTTTTAAAATTAGCAAAAAGTTTTATACTTTTCTGAAAATCTCTCCCAAAAAATTCTAGATCGAAGTACTATGTGGTGAGCATTCAGTATTCTTGAGTTGTGTGGTCATTTTGAAGTCCAAGGCATATTTCTCGGTAAAAACCATTTATTCTATTATCATCATGATTCGATCTGAATATATTAAATTTTGGTGTCACTTTGAAACTAACCCAATTCTATTTGAAAATTATCATTCCACGCAGGGGTTATTCGGTTAGTATGAAAAAGATATGAAAATGGTAGGTGCATAATCAAATTACATCAACATATATTTGGCTGCACTCATTTATCAGGTGTGAAAAGAGTGAAAATGGTTTGCACTTTCAACTCCAAATGTTCACACTTAAAAGAGATGTGAAACAGAACCGCATGTGTGAAAATGGTGGAATGAAAAGTGGTGCTACAGTAAATTGAGTCAACAACGCTCCAGCCTTTTTTTTTTATGTTTTTTTTCTTACTGGTGTAGGATCACCATTCAGATTCTTTGAAAGGCCTAACACGGCTACACGGTCAATTTTCAACCATTGATTCATTGCAGATTTTGAGATGTTTGTAAAGAAGTACAAGCACCAATATCCATGACTCTAGTTTCGTGGGGCCAATTTTCACAATCTGAACCGTTAATCCTCTTTGGAAGGAAAAAAAAAAGGACTAAAGGGTGAAAGCTTACATCTTAACTCTATGAATTTAGATAAATCACAAAAAAAATGTAAAACTGTTGGACCTTTTTATAGGATCGTGTGGGCCCCAAAAGCAATATATGATCTATTAAATTCTTTATAAGACCAAAAAATGGGTATTTATTCAAATTTTATCAGTTGATCCATCACGGATTATAAGATATTTGCAACAAAAAAATACTAACCCTAAAATGTGCAGTTCTGGACTTCTATGGGTTTTAGGATTTGAACCTTTGATCCTATTTCAGGCAAAAATATGCTAGAGAACCAAAATTCAAGTTTTCATTCAACATCGATTTTGAGAAATTTGAGGAAATCGGTGAGCCGTTCAATGGAAAATGGCCTTTTTTGCATGTGGTTTGAAGCATCTGTGAAAATAACAATGGAAAGTGTTTCCATGACTCAATTGCATATAGAAATGAATCACATGCAATAGCGGCTGGGGAAAATGGGGTGGTAAGGCCCTACACTAGATAAAACAATTGGCACCAACCCTGCATCCCCTCTATGGGCCAAGCAGAAAGGAAAGCCAAGGGTCATTTGTTGTTTGCACTCATTTACATACGTAAATTACTCACATGCGAAAAGAAGATTAAAACATGAGAGAGAAAAGGATATCAAACTGTTTATATAAATTACAAAAACCTGATTATAACAATACAATAACCAGGAAATGCAGTTGGATCCTCATGTCCGTCCAATGAATCAAAATCCTTAAATGGATCAGCACCATTTAAAACAGCTAGAATGTTTTACACATCTCATCGATCTACTAGGGCTTCGGGTAAAGGAGTAGGGTTGCGTTAGGTAGGTGACAGCCAACGTAAAACTTTGTTACAACCCAAACATGAATTCTTGGAGAAATAGAATTCATATAGCCGACCCCAACATGGTTGGGATAAGGCTTTGATGATGATGATGATGATGATCGATCTACTAGGGCTTGCTATAGAGAAATGGTTTTTGGTGGTAAGTTTTACCCTCAAGTGCCATACTTGCCGCATCCACCGTTGATTCAGCTTTCATTGGAGCACTTTGGTTGAAACCATATCTTACAAGAGTAACCACATAAACAGCCAGGATTCAGCTTTCACTTTCTGCAAAATCTTACACAAAAGTAGGCACTACATTCCTCACTTGCAAGATCCAAGCAATATCATGCAGCTGAAATAGTATCAAGCATGCAAGCCACAAACTGGCTGCCCGGAAATTTATTTCCACACAAACACCAACATTCCCTTCTACCAAAAAAACGAATAAATAACTAAAGGAGCAACATTTCCACTTCCTATCCATCACACTCAATTGAAGCATCTACTTATATTACTGTCAACTAAATGTTCGAGAATAAGGTGTTTCTTGCATCAATTCCCACGCCTGTTTCTAATTTTAGCAACTATGCCCTGTAGCCACTAGTCTAAAACTCCATTTGGGGTGTCAGCCAAATGGCAGGTTTGAGGGGAACAGAGAACATGAACCACATGAAAATCAACATGAACCGCTGCCAGATGCACAACTGCAAATCCGCAAAATAATTTTATCATTTCATGCATTCAACATAAATGCTGTGCAGTTAAATACATAGCACCAGTAGCATACCAGTTCTCCATCAGAAAATGGTAGAGATCAATCTCAGAAACTATAGGCAAGCAGGAATGGAAAGAAAGCATCATTGAGCTCTCAATTTGCAAAAGTAAAACAAATGTTTAAGCAAGGAAATAAACAAAAATAAAAAAATTCTTCTGGTTAGGGTATCATACAGGTGTGCATTTCCTCCCGATGTTGGATTTCTGGCTGGTTGCAGATAGGTGCAAAACTCATAAATCGCTGAAAGCTACAAATATCAGATACTCTGCATGTTCCATAATCTCATGCCTGTGTGGACGTGATATGCTTTTGGGGCAGAGTATAAGTTAGATAGCAAATGACAAGGCAGGCCAATATATATATTATACACAAGCAAGATTTAGAATCGAACCAGACCCCCTCCAACTTCAACAGTAGCCTTGAAGAAAAGAATGATGACTGAACACTGATTTAACTGATGCTGCTTTAAGCAAGTCTGACCTGAAGAATTAGATGGACATCCCTCTTGAAGATAGACCTCAACTCTTCATTGGCTTCCATTCCTATTCTCCTACATTTAATGCATGCAAATGGGAAAGATAAGGAACAGAAAAGGCTCAGTTCTACTGAAGGAACAGTGTCATTATTAGATAAAAAAGAAAAAAGAAAGAGAAAAAAAGAGCCCAAAACAGGAAGATTCCACACCAACCAACACAAGCATACTCTTTTCTTTTTTTTTTATTTTTTCTTCTTTTTTTCCCTTTTTTCCCCTTACAGATTGGTGTTTTGCTGCTGCTGCTGCCATTGAGTGTGTGCACACATGCATGGATGTGCATTGGGGTGGGGAAGGGGGCACCACACATGTCAAGATACAATCACCAGCAGAACCGCTTACTAGTGAACTTCTCACACAAGATAGATGCTTTTTCATTAGGGTTGTAAATGGGTTCCTAATTCTCCAATTACCCAGCTTCCGACCCATTAATAACCGGGTTGGGGTCCTTATTTAGATTCTGTTAAGTAAACAAATCTGGGTCTGGATCCGTTTTTTTTGACCCGTGACTTAAACGGTTCTGGGTCTAGTTCCACCTTGATTTCGGCCCGTGAACCCGGTACCCGATATATTACCTTAGTTTTTAGAATTTTTCATAAAAATTAGTTTTTCTACAAAGCATTTGCTTAGTTTTTCTACAAAGCATTTGCTTTAGTTTTTATACAAAGCATTCTCTACACAGACCTAGACCCGAACCCACCCAATACACGAAACCGGTTTCGGTTCTAGTTCCATATTCTCATTTACAGTTCTAGTTCCGGAACGAAGAAACTAGTTCTGAACTAATTCCGATTCTGGTTCCGGGTCCATCTTCTCATTAACGGTTCCAGTTCTGAGTCCATCATAGAACTAGACCAAAACCGACCCATTTATTGTTAAGAAACGTATTAATCTTAGTAGGCTTTAATACAGCACTACTTCTCTATTTACTATGTTGAAAAGAATTTCATTAGAGGTGTCTAGTATCCAAGCAGTTAGAGCCATTCATTGAAATTGAAGCAAATCCAACAGTTAAAGAGAATGATATTTCCAAGATATCCAAGAAGAAGATATCTTAAGACTTGCAGTGGACCACAGAACTGTCAAGTGAGGCAGCAGAAAATTCAGTCAGCAACCCAGAACACACTCCCTCGAAATCCTCCAGTATGAGGAAGATGGTGATGGCTTCGCACCTGAGGTGGAAAAAATTCTGGAGTAAAACAGGCCAGAACGCAACATGGAAGATACATATAACATGATGTGGCACATAAACAGGAAAAGAGGTGGGCACAAGTGGAAATGGAAAAGGGCTTCATGGCTGTCAGAATATGAATAACACATGCACCACTAAACAGACTACATAGTTTATTTTGGGCTGTTATTATCACGACACATTCTTTCCTTTCCCCTCATGTACTTTCAGAGATTTTAAATGTGGTTGAGGCATACACATTGAGATATGCTCTGCAGAGAGGCATGCAAAAGCACTGGAGTATGGCCTGCTGTTGAGCTACACCTCAAAAATGATGATCATTTGGGGCATACCCCTCTAACAAGATATATGTTTCAAATATGCATTCATTGGGAGTAGTCAAGGTGCAATGCGCAAGATAAGACACCGACCCATGTTGGAGCTTGGAAGTGCGAAGCACAAGACTCATTTTGCTAGGAACGAGTTTGACGGAAACTATGAGAACAAGCATATGTCTAATTTATAGTTTAGCTTTATCCGTTTGCCACCCTAGTGAACCAAACACCAACTGTTGAAAAGAGGTGATTATGAATCTTTCAGTCGACAAAAAGTGTAAATGGGCAAGGATTGTGCAATAGTGATCGACAGTGGGAGCTCAAACAACATTTTATCATAAGCTCTTGTGGATCACACAAGACTAGAGCTCCACAAACGTGATCAACCCCATTTTTGCAATGGTTAGTGACAGGTGATGAGGCGCAAGTAAGGCAGACATATCAAGTTAATTTTGTCGCCAATGAAAACTATAAGGACACAATGTTGTGCGATGTAATGCCGATGGATAATAGGGATATTTTATGTGGAAGAGCATATATGTACAACAAGAAAGAAGTCCATGGAATGTGAGACAATACATGTACATTTGTTCAAGATGGAGAAACCATCACACTATATCCCATAAAGCTGTAAAGCATTGAGGTCAAGTGTTATGAAGGAATCACTTCAAGCACAGAACGTCTATCACGACAATGCACATAAAACTGGAGTCGAGCTCAAACAATTTTGCAATCTAGGTTAATGATGCAAAGCCTATGATGAAGCATCCAGGTGGGCCACATGTAAGACCCAAAGAAGGGGGTCAAATGACAAGATGTCCAAAGACAAGATTACTTCATCTAGGAATTTGTTATTTTATTTATTTCTTTAATGAGTTATCATTAGGATTAGTTTCTAATTTAATTAGGAGAATCAATTTGATGGTTTGATTTCCTATATATATGAGCACTGTAGAACATTATAGGGAGGCAGTTTTTTTCATATTAATAAAAAATTTCTTTGTGGATTGAGTTTCTCCTTCGAGGTTCATTCCTCATTGTCAGAGTATCTTGGAGACATCTTCTCATTCTATGACACTTTACATAGCTTCAACCCAAACCCTTTGCAGCAGAAAGCAACTTTTAGTCTACGAGGAAAAAATAACAGTGGACAAGAAAGTGTCAACATAGAGAACAATGAAAAATCATTATAATAAACACAACAATGCTATACCCTATTTTTGAGCCCTTCTTTCCCACTAGAATTTTGCGTTGGCTTTCTTTTTGTGTGATGAAATGCTGCTCTACTCTAAGAGAACCATCTCTCAATTCCTTCCAGTCCATCAAGCGATGTTCAATAACATAGGGAATTTCCTGAAATGGAAAAGTATTGCCATAAGATCCTCATAGAAGTAAGTTTACATAGAAAGAACAACTTCTAGTACCTGGTGAATTTGGTCAAGCATCTTTTCACGGACAACTTCTATTGAGACATTTTTCATAATCTCTTCAGTCAAGTTGGTCGGATCTTCATCCCAAGGCCTCTTAACTGCCTGAATATGATTTTTAAAAAATGGTAGAAGTTCAAGGCAGGTATATAATCACAGATCAAAGATTAAGAGATAAATCCCTAAACTACTCCTAAGAAGCTTAAAGCCCGAAGAAAAATAAAAATAATAAATTGAGAGTTGAAACTTCTTTTAAAATATACTACAAAGGAGCAGCTTGGGAAACAAATTTACGTAGACAAATTTAAAATAAAAAAAAACTAAAACAGTAATATCAACCAATGTGATATGAAGAGAACCTAGTATGATATGAAGAAGGGAAAATTAAGGACACGATCAATTGTAAATAGTCACAAGGCATCTACAAATCTGATGACTCTTAAGAATAGGGACCCAAAAATTGGAGATCATAACCCCATTGATAGTCTGAATTGTAAGGACATCACATTCCGATTCAAGAAATGATTTTCCCTCTTCGAAGTCATATTAAATTTCTTCCAATAAGTGGTTTATGTTAGATTAGGACTTCTCATATCAATTTAATTGGTTAATAAGAATATGATGCAAGATTGCAAGGGCATCAAAATAGATATAACTGTTCCATGTTAACTACGAATTTACTGCCAAACCAACAAAATGAGTACAAGTGATGCAAAACATTATTCAAATTTTGTACATCAACAGGAAGCATACCAGCAACTGGCAAGGTTTGCTTCAAAGAAACCGATCCTTCCAGAGGATGGGAAGCATTCTCCCAAAACACTTAAGATAGTCTTTAAGACCAACTGGTTAACAATAGTCACCAGGTGCTAACACTGATCACCCAGACCTTGTTTACAATTAGAAGCATGTAGGGATGAAAAAGTTGTACGTTAACATCCGTGTGCATGAAAAAATACAAACCAATAATAGTACTGCCAACATATGGTTTGGGGGAAAATGAGAAGTAGCAGACTCTGATACCCATGTGTGAATAGTAAACAGTGTCACTATGTGATCATAAGAACCAGATATACCTGTTCCATTAAGTATTGAGCAAGGTCCTTTACTCCTGAACCTTTGAGTCCTGAGATCATGAAATATCTACAAAAGAAAAGGATAGAAGATTAAACAAAATATTTTGAACAACAATAATCTAATTTCATAAAGAGCGACAAACAAACCTTTCATATGCAGGAAGGTCTCCGAACTCTTTAGCGACCTTCAACAATTCCTTCTTCTTTTTAACTAGGTCAACTTTATTCATGCACAACACCCTCTTCTGTTTTGGATTTACATGTGTTCCCAAGTGATTAATCAACTTGATCACCCTTGAATCAGGCCTAGATGGATGTACAAGATATATTAATTATGAATTCTGGAAATTCAGTCAGTACAATGCATTTTGTTTTAAAATGAAATTAGTAAACTGATTTCTCACTGTTCAACCACTGGTTTAGTGAACATGATTAAAATTATAATAATCAGATTGCAGCATTGCAAAAGGCATGAATTTGATCTACAATATTTATATCACAGAAGCAATACTTCTCTCTAATGATATATGTTGAACAGATAATTATCTTTGTCGTTTTCAATGTAGTATAAAATGATCCCCTAGCTAGATTACCTAAATGATAAATCCCAAGATCAAGGGAAGCAATTAAATTCATAAAAGGGCAACATCAACCTTCAAGTACTAGTCCATTTAATACAAACTCAAAGCACTTCCTTTTCTATTGAAAGCACAACGGTTTCACAATAAAGCATTTACTCAGTTCAATCTAATGTGTGGAACCCAGCTCCAGTTCTATCCAAAGGGAGATGTTAATGTCATTTCGTTGATGATTTTTCAAGATATTCAAAGTTCAATTTACTAAAGAGAAGCTTCGAACTCATCCGTTTTTTTAAAGAATTTGCTACCAGATCCAAACACAATTTGGTGCCAAATCAAAATTATAGATCTAACAGGCGGTGAATATTATTGAATTCTTTCTAAGGGAAGCACCAAAAGGCACTTTTTTAAATACATTTGTGCTAATATTGGCCCGCTCACCTTGATTTGACATCTTTTACTACCTCCACCAGATGTGTATTTATAATACTGTTAATGAGTTCTTCCAAATGGAGCCAGGAGAGAAAGTTCCACAAAATTTTGCAAATGCCCATTCCTATAGCCAAAGACCACAGATGCACCTGACCTAAGTTATATGGAAGATTCACTAAATGCTGAAAAGACAGCAGCTTTGAACATGAAGAATAATGATATGGAAATAAACAGTGGACGCCTCTTCATTCATTGCCTCTTTTTCTTTATATTCTAAAGAAAGGTACAATGTACGAAAGAATTTGAGCAAGCTCCATCCCACTTACATCTCCCCGAGGAGAGAGAAACCAAAAAGGAGCTAGCCCTCCCAAAAGAACCTAAGAAGGCAAGGCAAACAACAAACCCATAGAAGGAGAAGCCAAAAGTCCAAAACTAAACCAAAGAAACCCACAGCCCTTGACAAGCAAGAACTAGCTAAGAAAACCCACAGCCCAGGCCAGGGAAACAGGAAACGAAACACTATTGGATCCTGTTTGAATTTTTGAGGAGGGAAGCCGACTTGGACCAGAGAGAAGTTTCCCTTATCAAAATTACAGTAGACTGTGAACTTCAGTTGGGCTTGCAGCTGAGTTAGCCTTCAAAAAAAAATGGCAATAAATGAAGAGGAGCAACTGTTTCTACCCCATCTTTATAAAGAATGCTGGAATTGGCTAGAAGAAATCTGGAACTGTTGAACAACTAAGCATATGATTCTTGAGCCAATTTTTAAAGCCTCATTTAGATGTAGAAAGAAGTAGGGAAGAGAAAAGCCTTTCTCTAGTGATATTCAAGCTCACCAGTTTGGATCTACATTTAAGGAGAGAATGATTTCTCCTATTATCTTTTGCAAAAAAGTAGGAGAAAAGATTTCCTCCTCAAGAGTGTAGAGAAACACCATTTCCTCCAGAAAAAAAATGTTGGCATTTGACCATTTAATGGTCAATTATTCATTTATAGAATGTTTTATCCTACATAGTTTTCTTTATTCACATCTAAACATAGTCGAGAATCACTACAAGACATTAGCGGTGATTCTACAGAAGGGAACACTCCACCCCTAGTTATTCTCCTCTTTTCTCCACCTAGTGGAGATTTTCCACTCACAAATTCTCCTCATCCAAATGAGCCTGAGATTTTCCAACTTCAACAATTTAATTCGATATGCTGGCCAGAAGAAGAAATGAGTTAGTAAACTAAATTTCACACGTAATATTCCAAGCGAAATATTACAATTACTACTAAAGAGGAGTGAGAAAATATATAGAGGGAGGGGCAAGAATAGAAATAACAAAAGAAAAACAAATAAAAAAAATAATGGTACTCATTATGCCATTGTTTCTTCCTGTTTGTTTTTGGAACATTCTTCTGGATACATTGGCAAAAAAGAAATAACAAATAATGGTGACACAGCTGACAGATAAAATATTCTCTGCTGCTAACCTGTGTTGGTTTTGGAGCCACCTGGCACGTGCTGCAACACCAATATTGAAGCAACGCAGGGGAAGAAGATTAACCAACAGGCTAATCTCCAAGCCAAAAGGCTTAAGGATAGAATGTCTAAGTGCCTCACCAAATACAAACAAACTCTCTCAACTGAGAACTAAACTCAAACTCTTTATTCAATATCAATGTCTTATCCCATGAAGAGATTACATTCTTATTTATAACTAAGGCATCATCTAAGAAAAGAAACAACTAATTATAAACAAATAAGAAGTCTTAAACCATATATAACTGGACTTGCCAAATATTAATAAAGCAACTAAATCAATTACTAATAATATAATCTATTCTAATCTATTGGGCCTTATTGGTCTTGGGTCCAATGGATGGCCAATCATGTATCTGACTTGCATCAGTTCTCCCCCGCTTGGAAGAAAACTCGTCTTCGAGTTCGGTAAATGTCCACCTAGGTCGAAAATCATTCGGACAAACTTTTCTCTTGTCTTCAGATCCAGATGTTCAAGACACGGCTTGAAAGCTTGTTGCAGTCTCTTCCTCAATGTAATAGTAGATCAGAATGTTTTCGACTGTTGGTCTTTGCATGGAGCTTGGATGTGTGAACAAACCAGTAGATGCTTCAAGTGTTGATAGTCAGATATCCATATGTGATCTATAAAGATGAAGTCAATGTGGAGAACTTTAACAACTTGAACTGCTAGTGAGATAACTGGAACAATGGATTGTACTGTTGACAACCTAATTCGATTTTCTGGAAAAAGCGGAACAATCAATTCTCTTGGATGTTCAATGGTAACACCAAATCGAAGAATGTCTTTAAAATCTGCTTCTTCGTGTTCTTCTTTTAAAGCCTCATAATCAAAGTCTTTAATGGGCACTTGTTTTTGTTCTTCCTTAACCTCTTGTGGCTCTTGATTAACACTATCTTGATCATATTCTACTTGTTCTGAATTTTGCACGAGATAAGCTTTTCCTTGACCTTGCTCAGGTGTTGCATCCTTGATGTCTTCTAGCAGTGTCTTCGGTGCAATCCTGTTTTGTATGTCATCTTTGTGCTCTTTTATTGGTTCTTCTGTGGGCCCGCTTTGTGATTCTTTAGTTGGAGTTGAGGATGTAGAGGACGAAGGAGTTGAGGACAATGGAACAAGCATAATTCAACTTCCTTTCCATACAATTGTATAGGTGTTCATCTCTTTATCATTGTGCACTTTCCGTTCAAAAAGCATGGTTTGCCAAAAATAATATGAGCAATATTCATATGGATTACATCACACCAAATTTTATCTTCATAATTGCCAATCTTAAATACCAAGCATCTATGGGTTACTAGAATGAGAGAACCATTAGACCATGCAACTTGGTAGTGCTTGCGAAGGGGCTCGATGGGCAACTAAAGCTTTTCAATGACCTCTTGTGCGACAAAATTGAATGCACTGCAATTGTCAACAATGAGATTGGCAACTCTGTCCTGGAATCATACCCTCGTATGAAACTTTTTGGACTGTCTCCATGTTTCTTTTTCAACCTCATTTGTATTGAAGAGGCGACGGATGACAATTATATGATTATCGTCTCCGGGGAAAAGTCTTTCAACAACATGAGCATGTGCCCGTTGGTGAGATGTACATCATCGCATGTGAGATTGTTTAAGCATATGCTCAACAAAAATAGCTTCTGAGTAGGCCTCATAAATGGTGTCACAATACTTCACCTTTGCTCGTATGTCCAGTCTTAGACCTCTGATATAACGTTCTCCATCATTCATATCACAATCCCATAAACCACACAAACTTTCCAACTCTTGATATCGGCGGGTATATTCATCAACAGTCAAATGAGATTGCGTGAAATTAATGTGCTGCTCAAAGTAGGACTCTTTTTCAAAATACTGATTTCCATATCGAAATTCATACATAAAACTTTCAATCTATCTCATGTTGAATTCGAAGCAAGGATTGCAAAATTAATTTGCCTAAAAAGGATGTGGACCGTCTGATATTGATCAACAACCTTTGATACCCCCTTTTTTGTTCCTTTTTTTTTTTTTTTGACTAGTAGCGAACTGGACTTGAGTCAAGGCTGAACCCAACTGGACTTAATTCAGACCAGACTCGGGTTAGGTCAAACCGAACTTGGGCCCCAAGGAAACTAATAGGCTCTGGCTCGAGGCAGAGATTTCGCATGTGAGAGAGGGTTCTTTTATACTCTCTTCTTCTTCGACAGCTGGTACTTAAAAGAAAGAAAACAAAGGAAATAGAGAGATGGCTTATTTGGTGGAATGGGCACTGCAACTAAGCTTCGTGAGACAAAGGCGACGTAGTGGGGCTTGGCAACACTCGGCGACGATGGATGCTAGCATGTGAGGAGATGAAGACAGTGGATGGTGCTGCTTCTCGATGCTGGCAGTAAACTCCAACAGGCGATGGCGATGGAACCTAGGTACGACTACCGGTACTTGTTCTCTCTCTTCTGGGTTGTTCTCTCTTCTTTCCTTTTTTTTTCTTTTTTTCTCGGTTTGGCTCTGTGACGAAGGGGGGGTTTTGGCCAATAGTGGGGGTTTTGGGTTTCCGGTGAGGGACAGAGGGGGTATGGGGTTCTGGCAAGGAGATGGGTCAAGGAAGGTTTCCACCGACAAGGGGGTTTGGGTTGCCGGTGAGAGATGGAGGGGTATAGGGTTTCGGGAAAGTGTTTGGTGGTGATGGGGGAGAGGGCTAGGGTTTTCGCTATTGCTGTGGTGGGTGGAAAGAGTTGGGGATTTCTGGATTAGGGGATCTGGGTTACTAGTTTAGGGATTTGGCATTAGATTTGGGGATCTGGGTTCGAATGTTGGGGTCAGCAAAGGGGAAAAGGGTGTCAACAAAAGATGATGATGAATGATGGATGGTTCCACGGATCAGCGATCGAAACGGCAATCTGAGAATGAATCTTCTCTCTGATACCAATTAAAGCAGCGCAGGTGAAGAAGATTATCCAACGGACTAATCTCCAAGCCAAAAGGCTTAGGGATAGAATGTCTAGGTGCCTCACCAAAGACAAACAAACTCTCTCAACTGAGAACCAAGCTCAAACTCTTTATTCAATATCAATGTCTTATCCCATGAACAGATTACATTCTTATTTATAACTAAGACATCATCTAAGAAAGGAAACAACTAATTCTAAACAAATAAGAAGTCTTAAACCAAACATGACTGGACTTGACAATTATTAATAAAGCAACTAAATCAATTACTAATAATATAATCTATTCTAATCTATTGGGCCTTATTGGTCTTGGGTCCAATGGATAGTCAATCATGGATCTGGCCTGTATCAAATATTATAAACCATCCCAATCAAGAGAATGGAAATCCATGAACACCAATATCAAATTTACCATCTACAAATAGAGGTCACTAGAATCCTTCTCATCAACACATAGCAGAGTCAGTTCAAAACTGAAGAAGTGGGGCAAGCCTATCCACTTTCATCCGGAATCGGATTCTGTGATAGGTGCACAAGCTGAGTGCAACTAACTGACTGCATCTGTGGCTAATCATGCAAAGCCTAAGAATACATCAGGTTCAAGCCCCAACATAATGGCCCCACAGCCAGCTTTTTTGAAAGCAGTCTTGCCAAGTAGTTGGTCCATAAAACAGTCAAAAAAAATAAAAAATGTGGCAAAATTCACCTACAAGCTTCTAGACTAGAAGTTGCCCTCATATAAAGGAACACCATTCCACAAGAACATCTGAATTCCTTAAAACACCAAGAAATGTTTTTAAGCAACAGAAACAGACTTAATCTCCAGGAAACCCAAATAAGAAACAGACTAATATCCAAGAAACCCAAAAATAATCTTTTCATATCTAACGGGTTCTATTTCCAAGTGACAAGTCATGTTAGAGCCATCAGCAAGAAGATAAGTGATGAACTAGAAACCATATCTTGCTGGATTCCACAAAGAAAGCCTGCAAAGAACAGAAATGTAAAAGATCTTGGGAAAGGTTTTTTTAACACACACAAGGTGCATAATATGAAAGAAAATAAACAAAGATGTCATGTAAAAAAAAAAATCTAATGTGATCACTTACACAGTAAGATGCCTGTGAACATCAAAAATAACTATAAGAACATCATAAAGATCCATTGAGCTCCAACCACTCTCAACTCGAACTTTAATATCTTTGGAAGCAAACCATCTATTTTTCAATGAGAGTCCTGGGGTGTCAAAGAAACACTGTGCAAGCAATCAGTGATATTTGATATAAGGTAGAGAATCTAATCTAACACACTAAAAAATGTACAATATTTTAACACCTAAGAAATGAGTATAGCATTTTAATGAAGCACTCTGATTCAAATTGTTGGAATGTATCGTAGAAGAGACCTTATACTTAAAAATCATCTCCATAAATTAAATGAAGCTTTACAAATTCTCTATTTTTCAGAGTTTGGAATCCTTTTGTGTTTTGGGTTGCGGGGATCCTTTGGAATTTTGGGTTGAGAGAGAGAGAGAGAGAGAGAGAGAGAGAGAGAGAGCTAAATCAAGCAAAGTATGGATTTATCTGTATCATCTGACATATTATTGCCCAGCTTGATTTCATAAGTTTAAACACTGTGGGTCATGATATATGAAATGAAGGATCACAATGTAAGAAAAATAGATCATGAAGTCCACCACATTACAACCCATAAAAACTGGGATTGGTAATATTCAAGACCCAAATAAACAAACCAGCAACTACGACCACAAACCATCATTTAAACCTGAACTTTTGCTACAAAAGCATTTGTCATTTTCATATTGTATCTATCCCCAAAACTCATTTCATACTGTATGGCAGAAACCATGGCATGGAGTTCCTGGTTCACATGCTAGTTATGAGTTATGAACTCACTCTATTTGAATAGCAAGCATTTGTACTTTTCCCCCTCACATGGGAACATGACTTGAACCCACAATCTCATAGTTGAGGAGATGAACACCTGCTAATGTGCTACAGCCTCTTGTTAATCTAAACACTTGTATGATACTCGCAAAACCATGAAACAGGATGCTTGCTATAGTCCATTCCAACAATGTCAAGTAAAACGCGATTTTTTTTTCTCAATATGAAAGACAAAGCAAATGATAATCCAAAAATGCATACAATTTGAGTATTTCCTTTCGTCATTACTCCCAGGATTTCATGTAATGTCGTATGTGTCTTCCGTGAAACAGCAGCAACTTTGGTTCCGACCTACAAGAAAGAACATGCCGAAGACAACGATACGGGCATGAGATCAGTAGCAATTCAGATTGGAATAATTACAAACAAAACAGAGGATTAGTTCATAATAGAATTGCAGCATATCACAGCAATATTATATTGCAAAGTAGCACATGTATGCACCTTTCTGTGGGGCCTAGCCAAAGTTGTCTAAGATGCAGTCATATGTAACCCAAAAGAGGGAAAAAATAGAAAATAAAAACCATTCTTCTTCCATTTGCCATGCATCCAACAGCGACCTTTGTTTTTTAAGGCATGTGAGAATAACAATACGTTAAGAGAGGAAATAGGGGACATTATATATGTATATCACCTCATCACACTTCAATCATAGAAGACAAACTATGGATGGAATCATGGTGAAAAATTATTGCATCAATTCAAGATAAAAGAGATGGGACCTGATGGATAGTGTGGAAGGTGGATGAGGAGAAGAAATATACCACATAATTTGGCAGCCCTTGATGAAAATGCTCAAAAAAGAGGTCGGTGACTTTGGGATCATGTTGAGAGTCCATGTACTTGAAAGTGTCACATTAGAAATTCTTAAAACTCTAAGGGCATGTTTGACAACCGGAGAGGAATCCTCTGTCCAAAGGATTCTTTCCTTATGATTTCTCATGAAGAGGATTCAATACATTCCACGTTTGGATTTACATGTGCCATATCCAACAGTCACCGAGTTTTTTTACATTTTCTCGCAATCCGTGAAGAATCAAGCCATAAAATTTGTACCCATGGCCATTTTTGGCCTCCTACAGATAATGGACAGTTCGAATTTTCATTGTGGGTCCCACAAAAATTTTAAAAAATATTTTTTGAGGGTGTAGAATTTCTTGCAAATGTCTCAATATATGATGAATCAATGGCTAAAATTTGACCTGCTAACCGTTTTGGACGTTCTAAACATGATGGACTGTTCAGATCTTGATTATGGGACCCATCAGCTGGCTTTCCAAAGCAAAAACTGGTCACCACAAATTACAATCTGAGTCACCGTTCATTCACAAATCAGATCGTTTGGCACTGTGGGTGATCAACAGTCAAGATGATCAACAGTCAAGATTTTTTTTTCCCCATTTTCTCATAAGCCACGAATCAGGTACCAAAATTGACCCATGGCCATTGTAGGACTTCTAAAGAGACCAAATGGTCCATATTTTGTAAATTGGGCCCACCGAAGTGTAGAAATCACAATCAACGTTCTGGACATTTTTGCAAATATCTCAGAGTATATGATAGACTGATTTTTGATGTGCTACTCGTTTTGGACCTTCTAAACATGATGGACCGTTTGGACTGTGATTGTGGGACCTAAAAGATAGGTTTCCAACGCAAAACCGGTAATCTCTATATAACCGCCCATTTCACTGTTCGTCCATAAATCAGTGAGCACATGGATTTCCAAAATAAGACCTGGGGAGGTGGAATCTCAATTCTCTGTGTTTTTTAAGAGTTTTGTGTATGAAGGGATTCTTCTCATTTTGTTGGCTTTGCAATCAAACATGGGTTTCCTCAAGGAATTACCTCTGTGGACCGTTTCCAAATGTGCTCTAAAAGACAAGAAAATAGAAGTAAAAAAGTCTTTAACGGTAAGCAACTTTAGAAGACTAGAAGGAAATGAGATCATGCAAGCAGTTTTGAGTTTTGACTAATCAAGAGAGTTCAAGAGCATACCCCTAACTAACATCTTAACCAGGAGGCAGTCATGTTGAAAGAGATGGTGGGAGGGGATAAGAAAAACATGAAATTCTCCACCATCCAGGATGGTGCTCTTCAATGTGGACAGGGAGGCTGAAGGTAAACCGGCTGTGGCTAGCACTGGAACAGTTTCGCACAGTGATACAGTTGTCATGTTGACACCATTTCCTAAAAGTTAGAGGTTCTAAGGAAGCCAAGGTGTGAGCCATTAGAGAATATTCGAGAATTCAAATCCTTCAATGGGAACCCTGTTGTTGACAAAAAATCCTTTAACCCAGTTGGGTGAGTTTCAAATAGATGCGGGTACCCTTGGAAGCTGCACTTCATCATGGCACAGATTTTCATATTTTGTCTTGTATCCATGAGTTCCCTCATATTTTGAGTGAGGCTAACTAGGTGGTAAATTCGTTCACAAAGCAGAGGTACCACCTTTGTCCCAGCTTTTTCTTTTTTTTAACTGCTTTCTTTTCTTCCATGTAGTTTGCTCTTCTTTTGTCCATGCCGCGCAGTGGCCCCCTCCTCTTTATATCTGCCCTTAATTTAATGAAATCCTCAGCCGTTATTCATCAAAATAATAATAATAAATAAATAATCTTAAAACTTACATGTGGATTGCAAATGCTTATTACAGCTCAAGAGGTTTGCATTGAGTTGATCCACCACCGTTCCATATTTAAGGTGGTGGTCGACTCAACAGGGAATCCAGATCCCTCTAGAAGTGGGGAAGTGAAGAAATATGATCATGGAAGTTGGCAAGAAACATACAACATTTTAACTATACTTGAGGTTCGTATTCAAATTTCTCATGATTGGGTAGCTGAAGAGTGCAAATAATGATGAGAGATTCTCTGGGCCAGTCATCTTAGAAGGAAGTCACCCAATGCACTAGAATTGGTTGGGGGGTTTTTTTTTTTCTTTTTTCTTTTTTTTGGAAAAACAATGTCTCTGAGGAACAGCATTGGTAGAGGCTTGCCCCATAGGGAGATTTTATTTTTTCAATTAAAGAAATCAAAACGCATTCTTGCTCAAAAGCAATCTCTTTCAATCATGTCAACCCAGAACCCAATTCAGAGGTTTATTCACTTGTGAAGATGGATATGCAGAAGTAACTATTAGTCATTTATTAATAACAGTTATTTGTGATTCCTCCATCATCTAAATGGTTTGTTTTGGTGATCCCTTGCAAAGGTTTTTTTCTTCAAAGTAAAAAATCCTTGCAAAGTTCTGTTTTCCCATTTCTGATAACCCATGGCTCCTCTCAAAAAATAAAATAAAACCAGATTGGCACAGCATTTTAACTAACAATTGAGTTGGTAAAAGAAAATTCTTAGACACAACACTTCTTGAGGCTGCTCGCAGAAGTGAAAACAAACTGTACCAACATCCATTGAAAAAGTAGAAGTACCATGATTCTGAAAACAATTAATGCCAGACAAAGAAAGAAAGATTCACCATCAATCTTCTGCAAATCAAATCAAGCCAAATCCAATCATAACCAAAACAAACAAACAAGAAGTACAAACAATCCAAATCAAAAACACAAGGAATAACCATATTTACTAGAGCAAAATCAGAAGCCACTACCAAATTCAACAAAATATATAAACAAAAACAAAAACCACCCAGAAAGAGCAATAACTAGAAATGCCAAGAATCCAATTCCTTAATTCCACAGCAAAAATGCTTTTTTTTTTATTTTCTCCTATGTGGGTGAGTGAGTGGTACACAACCTACATGAAACACAAGTCTCACATTAAATCCTACCAGAAACAGTAAAATCAAGTAACATAAAAAAGACCCACTTCATCAAATTCAAGAGAAACAAAGTACAACACAAAGAACTAACCATATAATTCGTCAATGACGACTTTCCAGCATTTGGGGCGCCGACAATTCCCACGGAGAGCGACCTCTGATCCTCTTCTCTCACAATCATCGTCCCCTCCTCGCCTTCCTCAAAGTCGTCTGGCCTCTCCAATGCTGCCTGCAGAAGCGCCTTTGCCAGCCTCGCCGCCCTCACATTCGCTTCATCATCTTCTTCTTCCAATGTCTGAAGGGGTTTTTCCTTCTTCTTCTTCTTCTTCTTCGGCTTCTGTTCCTGCCGCTGCTGCTTTGGGGGTTCTACGCCGAAAAGGGTCCGATCGACTTTCGCCCTGTAGGCCTCATTCCATGTGGGTTGTGGGCGGGGGCTCGACCCAGAGTCAGGGATTGTGGGAAGTACAAAATGGCTGCTATCAAAAATGGAGGTGGAATCAGAATCTTCTCCTTCTTCATTGGGGGATGTAGAATTGATGAAGTTGTCTTGGTGAGGTTGTGGTTGAGCTGAGAAGAAGTGAAGGAGAGAAAGAGTGGGAAGGAGATTAAAGTTCTGCGTTGTTGTTGTTGTTGTTGTTGTTGTTGTTGTTTTTTGTGTGATTGAGGTAAGGAGAGAAGAAGAGGGGAGGAGTCTTAGAGCTTTCCAAGCTTTCATCGGATTTTGGGAAATTGCAAAGCAAGAAGAAGAAGAAGAAGAAGAAGAAGAGAGAGAGAGAGAGAGAGAGAGAGAGAGGTTGTGAGTTGAGTAGCAGGGTTTAAGGTTATGGCACTTGAAAGGCTGAAACCTAGAAGTGGGTCTTCCACTTTTAATGGCAGTGAAGATGGGACGGGTCGGATCAGGTCTTCGGCGAACCCATGTGCAATGGGTGCAAGATTGTCACCTTGCTGGCTTACTCCAAGGGACTGAAGCTGAACCCACCAACAATGAGAGGCAGAAAACAGCCTCATTTCTACACACGTGTGTAAAAGTGATTATACATAACCATTACATATATACAACATTTACATATTATAAACCCCCTGAGGATACCTTTCTCATTTCCCCTATCTTAGTGCATGATAAAAAAAATCTACTAGTAAGTGAAAATTTTTCAAATTATACTTATGATATTGGGCATTGATGAGAGAATATATATATATGGGAAGGTGCACACTATTGTAATCATGAAGTTGTGGGTTACAATGGCAATAAAAAAAGATAGTACTGGGTATTCGTGCCTCCATAAGGGTTGTACAGGAAAATGGATATTGATCTAAATTGAGAACATTTCAAATGCTAGACTCATGCCCCATTCGTATAAAAAGAAATTCCTATATCGTCTTCTGAATAATATCGTCTCTCCAAGCCAAGGAATATTTATTTAATATAGATGTGCATCAGACCACATTATTCTAACCTAGGAGTTTCTTCATTTGATTCTAAAAATAATCATGCTTTGTGTATCCACAACCTCTTATCTCATTTGTGTTGGTAAATCATTTGGGCAACGTTTGGTTCGCTGAAATAATTTTAAGTAGGAATGAAATGGAGACCGAAATGACTTTTAGAATGGAATGAGGCAATCATTCCCATTCCAATGTTTGGTTATATAGAAGAATCTATCTAATAATAGAATTCTCATTCATGTTTCTATGTTTGGTGTGCTGGAATGATGTCAGGAATAGAATAAAATTTACATAAAACCGACCAAAATACCCCTATAAAGGCTTTTTTTTTTTGCAAAAATTCCTCAATTTCAGGCTACCAAAAACATATTTGTTTACCTATTTTGATAGATTATTACTAAAACGACCACAAACTAACACTTAAAACATCACTTGCAACAGCTTAAACATCATCAAAATGGCTAAATAACACATTACTAAACTTAAACATCACATAAATTAGCTAAATAAAGTCATTAAATTAACATTCATTCAACATTTTAAAAATAGCATTCATAGTGCTTACGATAAGAATAGCAAATAGGAAATATAGATGATGTATCAATGCACCAACGTACATCACAAACCTCCACTTAGAAAAGCCATCACAAAATCTTCTTTTTCATCAAAGTAAAAAAAAAAAAGGAGTAGTCATCTCATGATTATGACTTGTAGCGATCACGGCTTTATGGTGTTCCGCTCTTAATAGATTTGGAAGCTTACGAAGCTCCTCATTGATTTTATCCTTCTTCATTGCTATATCCAAATCAACACCAATAGTTTAACTAAACTTATTAGTAACTTCATTGACCTTGTTGCCTATAATCATGCCGGCTTCTCGAAATCCATCCATATTATCGTTGCTCCTCCTCTTCTTTTTTTTCTTACTGGTTCCTTTATTATTGGTAGAAGCAGTGGAAATTACTCATTCCATTTCCTCAAAATCCTTGCCCAAATTTTGTATATATTCATTTTCCACATTCCTAGCCAGCTCATCGAAGACATCTTTAGTGATAGCTGCTCCTTTTCTTATAGCATGATCTTCCCAAAGATAGTGTAAAGCATTTCATAATGTGGAAAACTTATACTCCTCCACTGACATGCACCCTTGTGGATCTATAACGAACATATAAATAAGACAAATGGAGCATCATATTCAAACGAAATGGGCAAACAAGAATATAAACTAATTTATAAGATTTATGCATTGTGTCTACACCAAACATTGAAATATGTGAACAATTATTATGAGTTGAATTTTAAATGATAATATCTTCACATAAACATTCTAAACCTCATATTCGGCAACCACCATATTTTTCTGTGGATCCCATCCAAAACCACTGTAGTCCACTCCATTAAGCATACCATACACAACACAAATGTCCTTTTTCATTGTCTTGATTCTAGAATCAATGTATGGCTTAGCTTTAATTCCACTTCCAGGCAACTTCTACTTCAATACGGCTTCAATCACTCCAAGAAAATCTGTCTTGAACCCATTGTCAGCCTTATGAGTTCTGGCATTTACCATATCAAATAGAGCATAAACCAAATCTTTGTCTTTATCTTCTGTCCATTTTCTTTTATTCTTCCCTAACCCCTTTTCATTCATGTCCATGCTTATAAATATGGAAACAAATAAAAAATAATATAAAAAAAATAAAATGTAATAATTTAAATTGACCATTATAAATAGTCACTCCAATACAAGTAAATAGAAGAAAGAATTAACCATTACAAACATTGTTACTTAAATATAAGCAATTTAAATTGACTATTATAAATAGTCACTCCAATGCAAGTAAATAGAATAAACAACTTTTACAAACATTGTCACTTAAATACAAACAAATTCAAGTACTTCGTCCCTACAAATTAAACATGGAAATAGCCATTTGTTGTCTAAATGAGGTTCATTCAACTATAGTCCCAACTATGGCAATTAGATCTATGTCTCCTTCGTCGTCCTTCTGGTTTAGTTCTATATCTTCATACAGGTCTACAAGTAACTCGTTCCTTACGTAGTTATGAAGCAAATAATACACCAAGATGATACGAACTTAAATATTAATAAGATAAAAAATAGGACTTATAAGAATTGCCCATTGCTTTTTTAATATCCTAATGGCTCTTTCTATTACATTTATAGCAATTGAATGCTTCATATTAAAACATTCCTCCGGGTTCGTAGGTTGACGTCCATTGTTCCACTCATTGAGATGGTAACATTGACCTCTATATGGTGCAAGAAATCCTTCACCATTTGTATACCCAGCAATAACCAAATATTAGGTATCTTAAACAAATTGAACATTTTTGTTATGTTGGTGATCTATAATTCTTCCAAAAAATAAGATGATTATTTATTTTGTAATACCATTGTGTCTTACCACGTGGAACAACTAGACTATGTATTCTAACAATTGCATCCTGTAACACTTGACAAACAGTGGCTGACCCCTCCCATACAGGCAACACAAAAGTAAATTGTAATTCTGGGGTACATGCTATTAGGACATTAGTTGCAATGTAATTTTTTTTAGTTCGATACCTAGATTTGTTAATAACCGGCACAAGAACTGGTATGTGTGTCTTATCTAAAGCTACTAAATATCCTTACATGGCATCACAATGTCTCATAATATACTTACACATAAATGATAAATTAATCAGATACAATTATATAAAAATATAAATCATTTACCTTAAACCACTTCCATTTTTCATCTACCAAGTTCTCTAGTATTGGCTCAGGTTTCTTATATCTCTCCTTGTAGCCTAATGACTGCAATAAAAAACATTTTGAAAGGCCTATTGATTGACTCCGTTGAATAATTAAACTCACTTTGAATGACCCTATTTTTTGCATAATGAGCAAGGATACTTAAGGAAATTGCAACATGCTCATTAACAAACATGTGTTTAGTTGGTTCCAGCTTCCCAATTGTGCTAAGTAAGTGATATAACTTTATAAATGGTCACCTAATCATTCTAAAATTGCTCAAACATGTGTGATCACTCTTATACACCCACCTTTCAATTATATCTAGATTATCATAGTAATCTAATTGGTACCTAGATTTAGCCCCATGTATGCATTGTCTTTCGAGCAATTTATATGATAATTGTATGAATAACCCCAGTAAATACAGAATGTCAAACCACCGCTGCATAGCCATTGCCAGTTTCTTCACTTTTAATTTTCTTTTGGCTAAACTAAAACGTGCCATAGCTGAAATAAAAATAAAAAAAAGATACATCAATTTAATACAAAATAGGCACCATTGAGGACTCACAATAATACTCCTTTTTGTTTTAATTTAAGTAGGACACACATTGAATGATCAAAAGTTCTAACATGAAATAGAGCTCTAATGGAACATTTGCTTACAACAAAATAAAGAATCTAGCTTGAATAAAAACTTATTATGATTTAAAAGTGTGCAAAATGAATTAAAGTAGTTGGTTTAAAAATAAAAAAAATCCCAAAAAAAGACCTAGAGGCTGGAAAATACATTAAACCTCCAAACAAGATAATGAAAATTCAAACTTTGAAATATAATATGCAAAAGGGTAAAAAATAAAAAAATAAAGTCAAAGGATTCAACCTTTTTGTAATATTTTATTCATTTTCTACCCATTCCAACCAACCCCACAGCATTACAAAAAGTACTAAACTTTCAACTTCAATAGTGAGTAACTTGACTCAATAGTGAAAAGATTTTAAAATTAAAAGGTTTGCACTGTAGAGATAAAACTAATTAAAAGAAAAAAAAAAAAGAAAACCTGCAGACAAAATGTACAATTGCAAAGATAAAAATGTTTGACACATGTCCATCAAGAGAATGGACATATTGGCTATTAAAAATAAAAAACATTAGAGACAATGAAGGGAGAAGGGGAGAGAAGTGAAAAGAAGCACAAGTGTGAAGGTGTTGCTGTGATGGTGTCATCTGATGCTGGACTCAATTGTTTTATTAGTTGAATAATTTCCCATCATTAATACCTCAAACTGTTTCTTTTTATTTCTCATTTCATATGCTAGAGTTAAAAGCATAGGAAGATTTTTCATGGTAACACCAATTAAAGAAATAACTAATTTTTCCCAAAAATCAAGCAAACTACTCAAAGTTGTAGAAACTTGCATTCTTTCAAGAATTGGATTCCCTTGAGTTGCAAGTTCTTTTGCAATTACTGTCATTTTATTTATATGGTTTACTACAGATTCATATTCTAACATCTTACTAGAACTGTAATTTTCAATCAGCATTTGCACATAGATTTTTCATGAGCTTGAGTAAGTTGTGGAGATAGCATCAAACATTTCTTTTACTATTTTATATTCTTCAAATAATAGCTCAATATTAGGTTCCATAAAAATCAGCATGTCATCTCTTGCAAGCTTATCACCATCAAGAAATTTTTTATACATTCTTAGATTTGTAACATTAGAAGTAGGGCCCAGATCATCAAGCATAGTGGTTTTAAGGGTATATTCAACTTTGTCTTGGAATAAAACATGCCTGATTCTATATTTCCAAGTTGAAAATTTTATTCCATTTAACTTTTCAATTTCAATTTTGCTTCATTTAACACTTACTACCCTACTTCCCATTAAAATAAATTGATTTAGAGAAATGGGTTTAGATGACCGACTATAAATTGAAAATCCTATTACAGAATTTGTGTGGAATTCTTATATTATCGAGGAAGCTACAGAAAAATAAATGATGCTTTCTGATCTAAATATACCGAAAAGAACAGCTCACAGTGGAGAGTAGCCACTTAACACAAGAATACAAATATTCTTTTGTCTCGTGCTTTGATGAAGAACTCCCATGAGGATCACTTGAACAGGATAAAGTTTGACTCCTCACATGAACATAGAAGAAGAAATGGCCTCCGATGAGGATCACATGAACACAGATGTGACTCCTCACTTGACACTCTGAATTGCTTGAATCCTTTTTTTTTTTTTTGAAAAAATGATTTTCAATAGTTACATTTTCTCATGCTTTGTACCTCATGCATAGAGTAAAGGCACTTTAAGAGAAACAGATGCAACACACGTCCTACAATGATCAGACTCGTAGTACTTTTTACTCGATGGTACTTATGAATGGAGAAAAAATTTCCTCTTTGCTCAAGAGATGAAAAATAAAAATGAAGAAGAAGGTGTGTAGTAGAAAAATACCACTATGTAAAAAAAAATCAACCTGTTCTCTGATTTCAGTGAAATAACTAGAGTGCGCAATGGAAGAAGATGCTGTGAGGCTGGTGATCACCGACATATGGGTTTGCAAGCTCTCTCTTTTTTTTTCATGTGGTTATTGTAACACTCTGGCCCAGCTTTATCCGGTTTGACAACTAATTAATGTGGTTTTGGGTCTATTTAGAGCGAGTTCGTGGTAGGCTTATTGTTTTATTCTTTTGAGATTAGTTTCGAGTCATGGATAGGTAGTTGGGTTGAGTTTAACCTGGTTTGAGTAGACATGAGCCCTTTTTCGTAATTTTTGATTTTATATGAGTTCGTCATTCATGCATCATCTTGGTGTCAGCACATGTATTTCGTCGAGCTCGTCAACTTTCTTAACTGATTCGCATATGAATGGCGTCATTTATTTCTGTTGGACCGTTAATTGACTCAAACTGTAATTGACCTAAACTCTTGGATTGTTTTGCAAAAAAAAATCTCTCCTCATATTTATCTTATTAGAGAAGGTGCACCGACTTCTCTCTTTTCCTCTTCACCCTTCAACGTCCTTTTTCCCTGCTCTTCGTCTCTTCTTCCTTTCCTTCTTTTTCTTTGCGATCAAAGGTAAGAAAGGGGGAAAAGTTGGAGCGTGTAGTTGAGATGTCTTCTTTTCTTTCTTCGTTTCTTCTTCCTGCTTCTTGGAGCACTTTTAGGTAAGAGAGGGTTCTTGCTCATCTTGATGTATTTTCATGTTTCTTCTTTTGTTTCTCCCTCTACTTCTCTTCTTCTTCGCTTCTTGTGTGTTCCATGGTAAGCTTGGAAGTCAAGCTATTCTCTGTGAGTTTGAGTGTTTTGCGCGGCATGCACCCCTTTTCTTTTGCTCACTATTGGCATGCATGGTGTTAGGATTGCGTCTCCAAGATTGATTAGGCCAAAGAACAACTAAGTTAAGGAAAAAGCTCGTTAAGGCAAGTATAAGCACAGTATGGATGAACACATGTTGGTACATGTTGATTGTTATGTTTCTACTACTCTTTCTCTCAAGTGTGCTGTGTTTTGACAGCCCTTTGCAATTGTATAAACGTGATACATGTTGTATTTGTAAGTGTAAAGACCGCAGTACAGTTGTTTAGTTCGGTACAGAATTTTGTTACTGGACCGATCATGTCTGGGGTTCGACCAATCGGACACTTCCAGAATTGAAATCCGACCGATCGGGCTTCAGAGCCGACCGGTCTGCGCTGAAGCACTTTTACTCCGGGAGATTCAGTGACCAACTGAATCCTAACCTTGCTCATTTTTCTTCTCTTACCTCTTTAACACCAGAGGACCTTTCTATACTACTTTTTGGTCTCTCTGCTCCTTAATGAATTGGATAGGGATAATGATGAGACCTTGTAGGGCCTTCACATGGATTTCTCGACCACCTAATTTGCCCAACGAAGTACCCTCAAAAGCATGAATGGTCTTACAGGCTGTGACTCATTCATGTGTGTTGTCCAATTGTTAAGCACCCCCCCATGGGTGTTGGTTTAAGGGACTTCGATACATGTTTATTGATACAGTGCAACACCCATAAAATAAGCAATTGTGTATCGAATAACTTAAAACTACATCATCATGCACAGTTAAAAACATTGGACAATTAGCTTAGGGTTGGCTAGTAAACAATCGTGATTCTCAATACTAATTTGATTCACTTGCATTGCATATTGAGTACGATTATTGGCCTCCATGCTCTTCTTTTTGTTTCTTGTTTCGACTTGTAATTGTTTACATCACTTGAATTGTTTGCTTGTAACGATATTGCACGAATTGATTTGTGTTAACCCCAGTGTGATGCACGCATCGTTTCGCATGATTATGATATGATATGCTATATGCACTACACTATACTGTCTGACCGATTGATATTGATTTGACGTGCATCATATGACATGACTAATCTTGTCCGTCTGGCTCTACTCAGCCTCAGCCTCAGGATACCAGACGAAGTTGACTTTGGCTTAACCTGTTTGTTGCCTCTGCAGAATGCTCCTGTCCTGGGATTCCGGACCTTGGGAACCAAAGACTCATTCGTACCCTGACCCAGTCGATGGTGTTCTCGTCCTGCTTGCTCCTGATATGAGAATTTGGCAAATGTAGTAGCCACCTAACCAGTATAACTGTTTTATGATCCTGATAGCGTGTTTTATTCGTATGCATAATTGCCTAGTAAACTAACTTGAATTCAATGCAATTTATTTTGTTTTATTCTGCTAGATACAGTGCATGTTAACTTATTGTTGCTTATGCTTTGCTAAGTCGTCGTACTCATTAGTTGTTCTTGATATTGCAGGCTCAGATCCCTCTACCAACCCCTCGTCGGTCGGCCAGACTCTAGGAGAAATCTAGGAGGCCCAGTCAGGGTTAGAGGAGTGGATTTGATCCCTCCCTTGGTGAGGGGCTTTGCATTGCATCAGTCTCTTGTCTTCCATTTTGTACCAGGATTTTGGTTTTTCATGTATATTTTATCTTGTACTTGTCTCTAAGAAATTGTTTCCCATTTTGTTTATACATTCTGTAAATACTATCAGTTGTTTTGTTGCAATCTTTGTTCCTATTCGTGTTTCCTTTTGTCATGCAATGATACGTATATCTTCCACGTACACCTGGTTTGTACGTGTAAACATCCCTTTTGTGCGTATACTTAGACAAGGTCTAGATATGCGTGCACGGGAGTACGTGTATCACTAGTTAGGCTTTAACTAACTTCCGATTTTTGGGCTCGGGTTGTGACAGTTATCGCTTATGGTTTTATGGATCTTAACCTCCATATTTATAATACCTTTTTAGAGATGTGATTTATCCATCAAAGCCGAGGAAATTGGCTCTCTGATTATGCTAAACAGGTGAAAGAAGCATGGGATTGAGGTTGACCATATCAATCATTTAGCCATTGAGGCTTATGGGCATAGTTCGTGTGGGGCCCATTAGTCCCCATGATCTAATATAAACACCCTTCTACAAAACTTAGGCCAAGGAGTTAATACTTTCAAGAGTCAACTCATCTTCTCAATTAATACCCACGCACCAATATATTAAGCAAATTTGTCTTTTGCTTTAATAGCTTAAGCTTTTTGTCACATATCCAGCCCGAGAGTTCAGGTATTAGGATTAAACATAAAATAGTGACATGTACTCCCATGTAATAATCACCGAGACCCAAGTCTAAGTTTAATCACACAACGAAAAGTTACACGTGTAACTGCTATCAGTGAACATTTGTCCAAGCATACAAACGCGAAAGTTGTTAGGATCATTCATAGAAGCAAAGGGACACATAACAACTAAAAATACATCTATATATAATGAAGTTAAAAAGAAACGTGTCTTTACAAAATGGAAGAAAGTTTCTGAAAAGATGGAAAGTTTTATACAGTATATAAAATACATGGAATCATGGACCATACATAACAAAATGAAACTAGCATAACCATTAACCAAAATAAGGACTATACTAGGCCAAGTTGCACTCCGGGGTGAATCAGTCAGAGATGATTTGCTGTCCACTCGTCTAATCCCGATGGGACCTTGGAGCCTCTGAAGTCTCATCGATCTTCAAGGGATTGGAAGAGGGACTTAAGCCCGCAACACCAATGGACAACGAATAAGTAAGACTATTCAGTAAAGTATAAATATAATTAAGGTAATACGCGTTGTATTTATAAGAATCATTAACAAGTGATTATAGATAGATATCAAATTAGCCTACTAGGTATGTTGTGCATGTGAATAAAGCATGCTATAAGAATCAATTAACAGAAATGCTTTATTATGTGGCTACTACATTTGTCATATCCTCCTTCTAGGGATCTATGCGTTGAGAACACCATTGACCGAGCCAAGGTATATATGGGTCTTTCGTACATGGAGTCCGAAAGCTCCAAGAAAGCACACTGTAACGGCATAATTTATGCTATAACAAAGTCAACCCCATCGGGTATCATAAGGATGAAGCTAAATAGAGCCAGACCGATTCGATTCATTCAATTGAATAAGTGTGCAGTTCATTCATTGCATATACTTTCAATTTATTCGTGCAAGCAATTCGATACCAATATCAATTAAATACCAAAGGTTTCTCAACACACAAAACAATTCAAATGGAATAAATGTGTACATGATCATTACAATTCATAATTAGTAAAGGAATAAAAGAAGGCAATAACAGTAACCCAATATTCTATGCAATTCTATTAATATAATCAAGACAGTTTTACAAACGAACCCTAATCTAATCATCCATTGTTTCTAACCATGCATGATGATGTAGTTTTCAGTTATCCAATACACCATTGTCTTTTTTTTTTAGTGTTGCGTGGTATCGTGAACGTGTGTCGAAATCCTTTAAACCAACACCCGTAGGGAGGTATTTAACGATTGGACGATCCCACGTGAATGAGTCTCAACCCTTATGACTCTTCATGATGTTTAATTATTTCTTTGAGCTAGTTAATAGGGCATAAGGATCCAAAAGCTAAGGCCCTACAAGGTCTCACAACAATACCTATTTAATGCTAATTTTTGATGGCTTTCCGGCTTAGCCGTGAGTGACTTATAGATGCTTACAACTTAGCTGTAAAATGCACTACGGCTCAGCTGTAGTTGCCTAAAATCTTTCTCGCATTTACAGTTGAACCGTGATTTATTTTACGGCTTAGCCGTATTTGCTTTACGGTTAAGCCACGGTTTGGTTACGGCTTAGCCGTAGCACATTATACAACTTAGCCGTGGCTTAATCATAGAAGATTTTCAATTTTTTTCATGCTCTCTGGATTTCAAGCCATAACATACATTACGGTTAGGCCTCAGCTCGGTTATAGCTTAGCTGTAATACATCCTAAGGCTTAGCTGTATCTTAATTGTAGAAGTACTTTCAAATTTGATGCTCATTAGAAGTTGAGCCTAGAAGACTTACAACTTAGTTGTAAGCTTTAGATTTTCTGAAGCTCAAGGAGTACATGTACAGTTTTCAAAATTTGATATCTTAACATGAAATTTTCAAATGAGTAAAATAGAGGTACATTTAAGGGCTGTAAAAACACATTTAAATTGAAAGATTTGTAATAATCATTAGAATCATATCATACCAATATGCATTCATCCAAAATTTGTTTATACTTGCCTTAGATTAAGCTATTCAATCACTAATCCTTCTTTTTTGCTTAACTTGAGTAGAATCACCTAATTTTTTAATCTAAATGCAATGCATGCAAGAAATGAGGAAGGAGGTGAGTGCATGTGTTAGAATGAGAATCTCTTTGACTCAAAAGAGCTGTAATGGGAAAGGCTCTTACCTTAAACCATACTAAAGAGATGGACTGATGAAATGGGTGCTTACAAACTCACATGCAAGATTAATCTTGTTCTCTTTGATGCAGAAAAAGAAAAGGGAATGGAAGGAGGAGAGAATGTTGTAGAGAAATAGCTGAAACAAATGGGTACTAAAAGCCATTGCAATATATATATCTATTTAGAACTTTAAGTTTATAAGAAAGTCCAATTTCCTAGAAAACATTTCAATTTGAGTCAAATGAGTGTCCGGCTAATTTAAACGAATTCGTTTGTGTTCGAGTCAAGTATAGAAGTCAACAAGCTTGACGAGACACATGTGATGACGCCAATATGATGTATGAATGACATAAGATTACAAAGTCTAAAATTACGAAAAAGGGCTCATATCTACCTAATCCAGGTTAAACTCAACCCAATTACCTATCCATGATCCTAAACGTGACTCATTAAGACAAAACATCATTAACAAAGCCAATTCTATGAAAATTTGCCAATAACTTAATCAATTAGTTGCTAAACATACTTAATTAGGGTCGGAGTGTTACACTTTTGGGATGTATTAGCAAGTCAGACTTGACACATTAATAGCCAGGTGAAATCTAGTTATGGCATCCAACAGGTTATCTACTCACTGACATATTTCAGTGCCAATATCTTCTTACTTTGATCTATATAAGCCTTATAACTTTAGCGCTTAAATAAACCCATAGCAAAATTGCATCTTAAAAATGCCCTTTACTATCTCATGTATGTCTAAGCACCAATTCAATAAGTGTGCTCTTTAATTTGACTCTAAAGACTTGTTTGTTCATGGCTTCTACTTGAAAACGGGATAAAGTTCCTAACAAAATAAAAAAAACAATGTTCAGTGTGGAAGATTCATCAGAAAATCATCTCCGATTTTTGCTTCTTTCCCGTGAAAAGGGGATTTAAAAATCTTATCCCCTCCCAGAAGCCTCTTTCCATGCGATATGAGTTGCTTGTATAAAAGGCTATTTCTTCTGTGGGAATTGGGAAAGCCACAGCTTTCTTCGATCAAAGGAGTTTTGCACTTCCTTCGCTCCACGATTGTGTTTTGCAGATCCCTCCTTTTCATCTCTTCTTCAAGTCATGTATGGTTTTTCCCCTTTGTTATTGCTTCACCATCTCTCACCCTCTCTCCCTCCTTCAAGTCGAATGTCGAATCTTTTAGTCATCTGATGCAATACGTGGCGATGGGAGTGATACTTTAAAATTTTATGTTGAAAAATATGCAACAAGTATTGCTGCTGTGAGGAGGAAGGCAAGCAATAGAGCTTCCATATATTTGCAAAATAGCCCATGTAAATAGAGGATAGTGGGATATGATCTCACAAATTTGGAACATCATAATTTCCTTTACATTCTTTTTTTATTATTTAGTTTTACTTTAGAATGGCCTCAACACACAGAGTTGTGTTATTTTGGTAGGCATTACAGAATGTTGACAATCATTTAGTTAAATAATTAATTTGTTCTATTCTTAAAAAAAAAAAGAAATTGCATAGCATTTTGACAATCCTTTAGTTAAATAATTAATTTGTTCTATTCTTTAAAAAAAAAAAAGAAATTGCATAGCATTTTGATTTCTTTGAAGCTGAGTCATTTGCCTAGTTGTGTTGGTTCTTCTAAATCTCACATGTTTGAATTTTAACTAAAACTATTTAAAATGAGGGTTCAATATGTTGATAATAAAAAAATAAAAAATAAAAGAAAATTCAATGTCATATTAAATGAACTAAAAATTGTTATTTAAGTTATAAACCATTATATTTCTAAATATTCCATATGATGGTTGGAAGACATCCCGTGAACAGACCTATTTCTTTGCATAATTACTCGAAATGTAAATGTCTAAAAGATTAAATGGGTGTTTCTTAGCATTAAATTTTTTTGTCTTTTCTATTATATTTTTAATTTTTGATATGTTGATGTTTTGGGTATCTATTTCCAAAGAAGTGGAAATTGGCACTTAAATGTGAATTCTAAACCAAATCATTATCTTTTCCAATTATGCCTACCTTGCAAAATGCAAGAACAACTGTGGAGTCTTTTGTGATGTAATCTTGCACATTACTTGATACAGCCACATTTATGGTTAGCTCTGAGAATGTGGTGTCCACAATGGGGTCTGTTACTAAGTATTTCATCTTGCATGTTGCTAGCCCCACTGTTTTGTGGTTTGGTTAAAGTTTATGGAATTGGTTGTGGGGTCTATACTGATTTACATTTTTTGCATTGTCTAATTAGATCTAATTGTGAGCTTCCTATTGTACTCAATTTTAGTTAGTGGAACCCATAGTGGATTTTGAGGTTGCTTGATCTGGGACCCACTAGGTCCCTAGTTTTGCCTAGTGTAACACTCCGACCCAGCTTGACCTCGTTTAGCGTTTAGTTAATCTTGTTTTTGTTGCTAATCGTGTTTTGTTGTGTTTTGTTTTCGTTACGGGTCATGGATAGGTAGTTGGGTTGAGTTTGACCTGGATTAAGTAGACCAAGCCCTTTTTCGTAATTTTAGCTTTTCTTAGACATGGTCATTTTTTCATCATCTTGATGTCAACACGTGTCTTTCGTTGAGCTCGTTAACTTTCGTAACTACGTCATTTGCAACCGAGGTCGTGTGATTCGATTGGACCTTGATTTGACTCAAACTGAAATTTGTATTCTAGCTTGGACTTCATTGCAATTTGACCACCTAATGAGCTTATATATCTCACCCATCGATCAAACTCATACTCTTTCTCTCGTTTTCTCTCTTTCTCTTCACTGTGCACGTGGAGACTTCCTTGCTTCCTTGCATTCTCTTCTCCAACCTCCATCGATCAAGCTCTATTGTGAGGTTCTTGCATGAAAGGTGAGTTGGAAACCTTTCCATTCTCTCATCTCCTTTCTCCATCTCTTCTCCCTCTTGTCTCCATCGTGCTTGGTGTGTCTGTGTTTTGATTTCTCTCCATCCCTCATGCATGCATGTGGTTTTGCTTGTGTTAGGTTGTGTTTGGACTTGAGGGCTCCATTTGTGCAATTGATTTCCAAATTGAGGCAAGTATAACCATAACATTGAGAACCCATGTTGGTATGCTTTGATTTTGGCTAGCTCACATTAATGTGTGTGGAAAACATGTGTTTACAGCCCATTTGCTACTCATTAATTCAATACTTATCTACTCCCCTTTGATGATTGTAAATTGGATGAGTTTTCAGACATTCTGTACATGTTTCAGATTTCTGAATTCGTGCAGGTACGGCTAAGCCGTATAACACCTACGGCTCACAATCCAGAGAGGAGAAAAACCCAGTTTTCCTCTACGGCTAGGGCACGGCTAAGCCGTGGAATGCCCTACGGCTAAGCCGTAGCTCAGCCGTGGCCAAGCCGTAGAACAATACAGGGTGCAATTTCTGGAATAACTGAGAGTCAGCAAATGACAGACCTTCTACGGTTCAGCCACGGCTAAGCCGTAGACCACACACGGCTAAGCCGTAGCACACACACGGCTAAGCCGTAACCACACATGAAGAATAAGGCTAGGTGTAAAGATAAGACCTATATGACCTTCATGATAGAATGTAGAGCACCTAGACTTGCCCAACGGAATGTGATACTACGCGTGAATGATCTCGAGGGCTGCGAATCATTCATGTTCGTTATCCGGATGTTAAGCACCTCCCCATGGGTGTTGGTTTAAGGGACTTCGTGCACCGCCCGATTTAAGGCAACACTAGACAACGGTGTATCGAATAACTTAAAACTACATCATCATGCACGGTTAGAAACACCGGATAATTAGATTAGAATTGGTTTGTAAACTTAAGATGATTCGATTCACATGATTTGTTGCATAACATATTGCATTCGATCCTTGATCTCAACTCTCTAACATGATTACGTATGTTTCGTTACTTTCACATTGTGATTTATTTACCCTGAGTATGCATGTATGATGTGTTCATTCACGGATCTGCACGTATGATAAGTTGTCACGATCTACTCAGGATTTTCATGATTGACTCCGTATGGTCAGGCACTACTTAGCCTCAGCCTTAGGATCCCGACGGGGTGAATTCGGTATAGTTTATATGGCCTGCTGCAGTATGGATTTTGTCTTGGGGAACCGGACCCGAGGAAACCGAGACCCATTGTACCCTGGCCCGGACAATGGTGTTCTTTGCATGTTATAAGATCCCTCTTTTAGGAGCACATGGTAATGTAGTAGCCACTAGTTATGTACACAGCATGTTATCCTTGATTCACACAGCATCTTTCTTTCTTGCATGATAGCCTAGTATACGAAAATGCTTTCTTTAATCACATGATGTTCTTATTCTGTTAGATACAGCGTGTGTTAACTTGCTATGGTTTATACTTTGCTGAATCTTCGTATTCACAGTTGTTTTTGGTGTTGCAGGCCCAGATCCCCCTGCCGAACCCCCGCCGGTCGGCCAGGCTCCAGATGAGACCCCCGGGGCCCCATCAGGCCTAGAGGAGTGGATGTGATCACTCCACGGGAGCGCGTTCATGGCATGCATCATGTTGGAGTCATGTTTTGGGGATTTTCAGACTTGTATATGTCATGACATGTCACTATTGTATTTATCCTTTTGTTCTTTTGTAAACGTATTGTATGGTATCAGTCCTTTCCTTGTATCCTCTTCTTGTGCTATTAGTTGTTTATGTTTCTGATATTTACAGCTTCCGCATACTTGCTTGGCACGTGTGCTTGTTCCCTTGTGCGTGTGCATTTAGACTCGGTCTACGTGTGCATGCACGGGAGTACGTGTGTCATTAGGTTTGGCTTTTGCTAACCCCCGAACCCTGGGCTCGGGTTGTGACACCTAGATTATAGCTAGTAGAGTCTGCAGTGGTACAACAATATAACTTGTAGACTTCAAGGTCCTATATAATGTTTTACCACTAATGTTGTAGGTGTGTTATCTAGAAATGTTCTCGATTATAATCTATTGTTAAATGTTAGAAAACTTTTGTTTTTTATAACATATTACATATGCACACTCACACATGCTAAAGATTTAATTAATTCCAGCATAATGGCGTTGGTTCAGTTAGATAGTCTGGTTAATTGGTATTTTATGAATTTCTTGTTAGGAAGTTAAAATTTACCTTCAAAGGTTGTTATTGGGCAAGTAATCTCAAGTTGAAATATAATTAGGGTTTCAATGGATTTTGTCAACTTGATCACTATGAAGCAATGTGGCATTGATAAGTTGGTTAGGGAATATGCTCTCAGTAAATATTTTTGCCTTTTTGAGCTTATGTCCTATTTTTTCTTTTTATTTAATATGATGAGCGAATTGAATAATACAAAAAAGGAAAAACAGTAATTTACCCCCTTGCACTTTAACCCGATTGCAAAGTGCCCCATCAATTTTAAACTTTTGCATTAAACCACCCTGAACTTAAAACTGAAGTACAAAAGTGATGAATCAGTTTATTTTGATGGGAGTTTCTATTTAAACATATATAATTTCTCAATTTACACACCCATTAAAAAAAACTTTTCCAAAGTACCCCTACCCCTTCCTCCCCTCTTCCTCTTCCTCTTTCTTTCTCTCCCTCTCCCTATCTTTCTCCTCTTTATGCTCTCTCTCCCTCTCTTCCTCCCTTTCTCTCCCTCTCCCTCCCCTTCTCCTTTCTATACTCTCTCTCCATCCCTCCCTTTTCCACCCCAATTTCACTGCTGTCACCCTTTAAGTATGACTGGGTCTCGACAATTGGGCCATTATCCCAACACCGAATTCATGGGGCTAGCGACAGTTTGCCAAACCCTTCCCCTAGGTCGATGATCTAATCATAGCCATTGACAACACCTTGCAATGGAACCAAACGCTCATCTATTCACTGTGCCATGCCCCCAAAACTGGGCTGAATCCAAACCCGATTTTATGGGTTTGAGAATTAGGGCCAATTTAAAATTTTCTTGAATATTCAATATGGACCCCAATTCCTCGTGGATCGAAGTCTTACATGAAGTTATGCTTATTGATCAAGCAACCATAATCACATACAGATACTAAAATCCAAACTACACAGCTAGACATCATATCTAAATCATAAAACCCAATCCCAATAATAATCTTAAGCAATGGTTAAGTACCCAAAAATATAACAATTAAGATTCTAGTTCCAAAACAAATGATTTCAATGCCTACAATAATGGTTTCCAACATGGCTTTATTATAAGAGTCTAACAATATGATTTACACATCACACTAAGACATCTTAGGCAATGTCATCGGCTTACCACTCAGCAACTCCGCCATCTGGTAGAGTCTCCTGCACCTCCTAACACTCCGGTTCGGCACCGGTATTGTGACTTAGACACCAAAAGTAGTGGAGTCGGATTGATGTAATATAGCAATAGGTAAACAACAAGTAATGATTTTAAACAACTTAGATAATTCACATTTTACCTTAAAACAATATAATTGGATTCTAAACAAATGAGATGAATGCACAAACACGGTATTCCCACCATATATAATACATAGACACGGGTATCTCCGTCAGATATAACAAACGGTATAGCTGTGTATCGTATCCCACAGTATATGTTGACCCGATGGATTGCATCCACCTCCAATTACAGCCGATTAGATATATATATACAAATACATAGATATATACGGATGTCCAATAGTGTCAAGCCATGAAATTCTCAAACTGACAACACCTATATCTTTAACATTTGATGTGATAAGGTTGCATATTTAGAAATATGTTATGCTCACGTGGTATTTTCTATTTTTCTGAAGTTAAGTACTACACCACCTAATGGCCGTAGTTTGTTAAGTATACACATGGGATCAAACCTTCTTTCACAATGGCAATGAGGGCCCGCGATACTATTATTCTACTTTCGGTGTCTATCATGAGTTATCTCCCAGGACTCGCATTCCTATTCCGAGTCCAGTCCAATTCCCACGTATACATTTAGCTAACTTTCCTTGATAACAGAACCCATCTTATTTTCAAACCCAATTGACATACTTATTTATTTGTTAATTAAAAACGTTAGGCATGATATGAGGTCATGTGATTCTACCTCCTATAAGTCACTTACCTATAATGTAGTCCATGCAATTGAATCCTTTAATTATGGTCATTAACTCTAACCTATTATACTACCGATTTAATTAAGGTTCCTGGGCACTCACAACTTAGCCATGACCGTCTTATGGCTTAACCGTAGTTAAATTTATAGCTTAGCTGATCGATCTTACGGCTTAGCCATAAGTCTTCTTACGCTATAGAACACTCTCACAAATATCGGCTTACTAGAAAGTGAGCCATAGCCAAGCCACATTTGACCTTCGGCTTAATCGTAAGTGTGCACAGTTTCGCCCCTTTTTGCGGTATTTCTTCCAAAAGCCATCATTTTTCAAACTAGGATCTATTGGATCATCTAACAAAACATCCATCTAAATCACATTTTAGCCAATAGCATACAGTAAAAATGAATATTTAAGCAGTAATTGTAGTTATCTACTTGCCTCAAATCTCTATACCAAAAACTCCGATCTGTTATGGCTAGATCCAATCACACATAAATCCCTACATGGATTCGATCCTCCAATCTAGAAAACCCTACAATGCAATATCTTCTTAAACTGATAGGCATGCCCTAATGCATGAAAAGAACTACATGAAGCCCTAGCGTTTGATGCTTGTCGGAATTACTAAAACTCGCACATCGGCCTAAAGGAGAGAGAAGATGAAGAGGTGATGATGGTGGATGAGTCTTTTTTCCTTTTAAGAGCTTGGGTTCTTAAGGATTGCTAGAGTGTGGTTGCAGAAGAGAGGCAGAGAAAAAGGAGAAGAGAATGAAAATGATCAGGAGATCTAAGGTTAAATTAAGGTAAGGGCATATCTAAATTACAAGAAAAGTCTCTCTGCTCTTTTAGTGAGTTTTACAAAATTTAGAAAAAGGGCTTTCGGTCCATAAAGGTCCCAATGACTTGGGTTCAAGGACCAAAAAGTTTTGGCCTTCCATCTCCAATGGGTGTCACAACAAAATGCCATGCATGCATTGAACCAAACTCCTAAAATGGCCTATCAAACATCCATCTAACCCACTCAACTCGAATCGAGCCCAATAAACTGACCCAAACCAAAACTTAAAAGCCTAAGGCCTTCAACACTATGGCCCATTTCAATAGTGGATAGAATCATTTAGATGCCCCTGGGAGGACACGACTTGCTATGTTGGCGCAATGAAGCTGCAAGACAATGTAGCTTTAAGGCCCTATATAGTTGTTCCCCTACCCAAACAAATTGGGCCCAATCTCCCTTGGAAAGTGCTATGGAAGCTACCATCCCACCAAAATTAAAAGTCTTTGGCTAGAGAATGCTACATCATCATTTGGCAGCAAAAGTAATTGTTGCCAGATGGAACTCTCAGATCACCAACATATGTCCACTTTGCCACCTACAAGCAGAAATAATGGACCATCTCTTCGCCTCCGTCAATTTTTTAAGCTTGTTTGGGAAAAACAATTGATGTCAATAGACACTCCATGTAACAAGAATATAAATTCCTGCTTTTCTCAGATCACCAACACATGCCCAGTTTTAGACTCGGAGAGAACCAAGTAGCGAACGAATCGAAAAAATACATGCAAGGCAACAAATATTTTTGGCAAAAGAAACACCATCATCTCCGATGATAGCTAACACCATTCTCCACCACTTTTTGGAAACATATCAACTTATATCAGTTGCGTCAGCCAACTTTGACCCATTATTATGCTGTTTTCATTTCTCTTAACTGTGGCTTTTTTTTGCTATACTTTCTATTTTCCTTAAACACATAGCCCTTAGCCTCCTTTACGCAGTGATGCACTACCTTCTCTCAAATAATATAATCACCTCATTTAGCAAAAAAAGAATGGTGACATAAAGACTGAATAGATTCTCATATTCTCTATTTCTCTTCTCTCGTTCTCTCTCTTCCTACCTCCTCCTTCCTCCCTAGTCTCCCCGTCGTCTCCCTACAAAAGGATGTGAGAGAAAGGAAGGGGATGAAAAGACCGAGTAGAGAAGAGGGGTAATTTGGTACTTTGACAAGTTCCGTTAATAGACATCCATTTTGCACTTTAGTTGTGAGTTTAGGTAGGTTTAGTGCAAAAGTTTAAAATATGAGGGGGCACTTTGGAATCGGGTCAAAACACAGGGCGTGAACTGTTATTTTCCTTACCAAAAATCAACTCAAACTAAAAAACTCTGCATAAATTATTTTGCTTTTGGTAAAGACTTCTTGACGAACAAGTAAATGATGTAGAATCTTCATTAATCATTTAGGGTTTGTTTGATGGCATACAATGCATATGAATTTATCGACAAATGAGCTTCATTGATGGATTATTAAGAAGATAAGGAGTGAAGGTGATGCAGGCCTTAGGTTAGGGCTTACATAGGGTGTCGAAGCACGTATCCGAGACAATTTGAATCGTTAAAAGATTTTAACATATAAGGAAGCACCTCCAAGAATAAAACCCACAATTCTATTAATCAATATAAGTTTGAAGAATAATTCACTACAATGCAATACAAATAAAAAGCAAACTTAGTGCCTAAGAAACCTTAATCTAATAATGAAAACTCAATAAACTGGAAACTTAATCCTAATTACAATAATTTAAATTAATTAATGACATAAAATATATTCCTAAATCTATGTGGGACCTTATTCATGTGGCCATTGAGGTTGATACTGCATCATTCTTTACGGCTTGGAAAGAACTCAACCACCAGTTTTAGTAAATGTCTGCCAGGGCCAAAGATCAACCGGATGAAATTTCGATCCGTTGTTTGAGCTCGAGATTGTGCACTCTAATTGAAAACTCTAAGCACGACGCATATGTTGATTATATAGACAAAGTGTGTGTGGATGCGTGATCGAACCATTGGAGACCTCCGTTGTGAAAATTGCATTATCAGATCACAACATTTGATTAGTCGATCTTTACCAATTTCCATTGTTGATCCTCGAAGACAAAATCAATATAAGAATTTATGTGGGAGATAGCACCAACATGTTCTTCTTGCCTCGGTGCTTGCACTTCTTGATCATTATTACTCATATGAAAAATTTTGAGGTCAAGTGTAGAGGTGGAAACTTCTGTATGTGTTTTTACTTGGCTTGCATATCTTCAATCATCGCTCCCTCAACATAGTCTACCGTTATTTACGGTGACTTGTTTTCTATAGGCATAACTTTTACCAGATGATACCCTTTAAGCATTCACGTACACGAATTACTTCATAATATGCCTCATGAGTGGTCTTGCAGTCATTCATTTTCTCCACTATTTCTGGTCTCAAACCTCTGACAAAACTAATCAAGTCATGTTCTTCATCTTCTTCGAATCCACACTTGTCTTGGAGATATGAAAACATATCACCATAGTCAAGAACAAACATTTCTCCTTATTTCAAATTAAGGAATTACGAGAAATAGACTTGATTTTCAAAATACCATAAGCCATATTTTTCTTCATATTTGTATCTTTGAAGTATGTTGAAGATTGTAGGATCACGAAATTTCATTTTGATTTAAAAAATGGATGAACCTAATATGTAGATCTGCTTTCCACAAGGACACAGGTGTAGACGGATCTAAAATCAAGCTTTAGATGGTTCCGAAGTCGCGAAAATAATTTCTGACCGTTGGATTTGATCAAATCTATACCATTGACTAGGATCAAATGATGTACGCTGATGATATCATGCCTCTTGCCCCTTTTGTTTTTGTTGGGTCGGATCTAACCTAAATTGATCCAGAGGGATAAATCAGGCCCAATAATCCCATAATTAAGTGAAAGGATCGTGACATGTGTCAAACAGGAATGGGATACATGCAAACTCAACAATCCCACTTTCTTTTACCGATGCCCTTTCTTTGTTGTCGATCGAGAACTTTAAAATCGAAGTTGGTGGATCTTGCTTGGGCTACAATGATGGTACTGCGGGGTGACAAGCGACTAACGGTCGGGAGATGGTAGGTTGCGATTGGCAACGGCAGGCAGCTACAACGATGGTGCTAGATTCACTTCTTCTTCTTTGTTGCAACTTTTACCTCTTTGTTTTTTTTTTTTTAAGGATGGGGTGCAGTCCTAGTTGTAGTCGAAATAGTGATGGGTCTGGGAGGGTTCTGCGATGGATGGAAGATTTTTTTTTTTTTTTCACTTTTTGGTGAAGGAGTTTGGGAAGGAGGGTAGGGGCAATGATGGTGGGGTGGGTCTCAAGTTGGAGGGGTTGATCTGGTGAGGTAGGGATAGGTTTGGGATATCGGCAGCAAAGATGATGATGATTGGGAGGTTTTTTTTTTTTTTTTTTTGGGTTTGGGGCTCGAATATTGGTAGTCGATGCCTAACAAGGATAGGGAATGGGATGGAGAGGGGATTTAGGGTTAGGTGGATTTGGGTCTCGGGATAGAGGATTTGGGTTGTGCAATTGTTGGCAATAAGGATTTCGGGTGGCAAGAAGGCCGTGGGGCATGTAGATCTGGAAAATGATGGTGTTCAGTGACAGTAATGAGGGATGGGAGTGTTCAATTGGGGATTGGGATTACCGCCAGTGACGATGGGTGGGTTGTTTGGATTTGGGGATACTTGGCTATTTGGATGAACAGGGATGGATTTTGGATAGGCAAAGATGAGATGGGGTACTGATCGATAGAGGGATAATGGTGGTAATCACACTAATCTATCTGAGGATCGGCTTTGACTACTGGATAGGGGTAATCACGTGAGACGATCAATGATTATTCCTCTTTGATATCAAACTGATGCAGGCCCTAGGGTTAGGGTGTTTGTAGAGTGTCGAAGCACATGTCCGAAGCTAATTCGAATTGTCAAAAAACTTCAACACAGGAGAATGCACCTCCAGGGTTAAAACCCACAATTCTATTAATCAATTCAAGTTTGAAGAATAATTCACTACAATGCAATATAAATAAGAAAGCAAATTTAGTGCTTAAGAAACCCTAATTTAATAATGGAAACTCAATAAATTGGAAGTCTAATTCTAATTACAATAACATAAATTAATTAATGATATAAAAATAAATTCCTAAATCTATGTGGGCCCTATACATGTGGCCATTGAAGTCAACACTGCATCAAAAGCATATGAAAGTTCCCTATTCATGGAGAATTCTCTATTTTTTGGAATATAGATAGCCTTCACATTGCACTCAATGAAATTCATAAAAAGTGCCCCCTCTAATCCAAACTATCATACTACTTTCATCACAACCAAACAAATCAAATTGTGGACAAACGAACTATATTACCTAAAGATACAGAAGAAATAATTTGTTTTGATTGTTGCAGTCTCATAACTTCAAAGACCTCCTACATATACATCTTCATCTTGTTTTTCACGTAAATCATATTATTCTTTGATAAGAAGTTGTCATTTTAGTTACGCTTTTAGATGGATTGAGAAGAAACAATAATGAGAATGGTTTTTGTACAGATAGATGGTAAAAATGAAAATGAATGCAATAGATCGGTACCTTAAGGTAGGGAAAAGAAAAATAAATTATGAAATGGACATCTGTTCAGAATGAAATCCTCTTACAAATAATGGTAGAATAATTCAATGTAGGCCAATTTATAAAAAAGGTGGCTACACTAACATTGGAATGAAATCATGAAGGAAATGCAAAAAGTTAAAGAAGGAAGTTCTAGCAAAGATAAACTTATAAATTGTTTCAAGACATTGAAAAAAAATGTACAGCGTGATGAATACTTTATTAAGTTTAACTGGATTTGGGTGGTGTGAAACTAAAAAAATAGTGATGGCGGAAGGTCTTGCGTGGGATGATTATCTAGCTTTAAGTTTAGAGATTGCCACTTAATTTCCTTGTTATCTACATAAGGTTTACTTAAAAGAAAATTATCTCTTACAAGTAGATTACATATAAAGTCCAACTCTACGGGGTTCTACTTGGGCCAACCTTTGATGAATTTAGTTCCATTCACACTAATATCTACACCTTTATTTGGCAGCATGCCAATTTTGATGTTCATCGATCTTTTACTCCACTATTAGATTGGATCTCATACGAAAAGAGATAAATTATTATTAAAATAGTGTTGGACTTTAAGGTTGTTAAATCAAATTTCAATATCCGCAGATGTCATCACGACTAGGATAGTGAAAAGAGACGAAAATACATTGTAGAAGAATTCCACCACAATAGGGTCACCTATATACATCTAAATAAATCATTGAAAAACAACCACCTCATACAGTGTATAGATCTTATTAGATTTCATTCAAATGTCCTAGTTTGATCTAGGGTGCTCATGGGCTGGGCTTTGATACACAATCTGGCCTGTTTAGAATGCTTTATTAAAAACATCAAAGTCGGATCGAGTTTGGGCTTCGGTATATATACTAATATAAAACAGAGGGAGAGAGCCATGTGGAAATGGAATAGAGAGGGAGCCTGTTTAGGGTAGGGAGAAGAAAGGAAAGATCAGGGTCGCTTCTGGGTTCTGTCTCTCTCTCTCTCTGTGGACGCCTGAACCAACTTTTAATTGGATACACATCCAAACCCTAGTTTTCTTCTCTCGAGCGGTTAAAGAAGTAGGGAAAAGAGCTGAAACCCTAACCCTAGTTTCGTCTTCTGTTCGAGGAGAAACCGAGACAGAAGCTGAAGAAGCAGAGGAAAGAAGGAAGAGAGGAGAGAAGGAGGGGAAATCGATGGGGAAGAAGAAGAAGCGCGCGGAGAAGGTGTGGTGCTACTACTGCGACCGAGAGTTCGACGACGAGAAGATATTGGTCCAGCACCAGAAGGCCAAGCACTTCAAATGCCATGTCTGCCACAAGAAGCTCTCCACCGCTGGTGGCATGGCCATTCACGTCCTCCAAGTTCACAAGGAGTCCGTTACCAAGTGCGTCTCTCTCTCTCTCTCTCTCTACCTTTGTTTTCTCTTAATATGCGATTTTCTTAGCGAAGTTTGGGTTTTGTTCATCACAACAATGGATCAATCGGCTTTCATCGAATGCGACTACGCAATGCTTTTTCTCTTTTTGAAAGATGCGACTCTGGGTCGAATTCTTCTTTGGTTTTACTTTGTTGTTTTAATTGTGAGAAGCATGGTTGGTGTTTAGTACTACCATTGGATTGATTTGGGCTTTGTTTTGATGTATGTTAAACCAAGTCAAAGCAAAGATTTGAGAATTCAGAGCTGCTCGCGCCTTTTACCCTGCCCCGTTTGGTATTGTTCAAGCTCGTATTTTTGGTGTGAGAATGGTGTCTGTGTTGTGTGTTGATGACTATTTTGGGTTTTATTGGGGGTGGCATTGATTTTGTAAAATGGGGCACAACCCTTACCATAGCCATTTTATTAATAATAATAATAATAATAATATTATTATTATTGGCATGAGGACTGTTAGTGAAGGATGTTCCGGTTGGAACTATTCATGAATTCTCTTGTGTTCCCATTTGGCCTTGTTCGAACTAGTAATATATTTGGTTCGAGAAGACATGTGGCTATGAGTATTTGCGTTCTACTGGGAATGGTAGGCGGGGTGAGAACTGCCTTGCTAAGAAAGAAAGAAAAGAAATTACAGGAAAAAAAGTAGATGCTTTCTCATTTTTTTCTATAAAATGATGCACAACCCTTGTATCATCTTTTTTTTCTTTTATGCCATGTAGTGTGGAAGCCTTACCATTGCCCTAGAGAAGATATCTATCTTGCTCCTTTTCTATTGAGTTGGATTTTCCCTTATCAATATCTTGGAAATCACTTTGCGGCATTTCCTGCATATTATCTCTTAAGGGCTTGTTTGAAGTGTGACACTGAGAACAATTTGTTAGTCATTTTTGACAACTTGCATTGGTTATGATAAGATGACCCTGTAACGATTACATAGGATCCAAAGGCTTAAAATAAATTATACAAAGACAAAATATATATATTGCAAATTTAGTGGGCATATCAAAAGAGCTAAAACTATCGTGAGAATTAAAGCTCGGGAGATACCGTAAAGAGACTCATGCCATTATTGTGAGTATTAAAGCTCGGGAGCTGAAATTATCGCTGGTGGCTAACCATGTGGTTTTTTTTTGTTGAATATGACATGGGCGGTGATATCCCCGCTTAACTGTGAAGAAGAAGAAAAAAATGAGGAGGTGAGCGGGGATATCACTGCTGGCCAAGCACATGATTTTTTTCTCAATATGACATGGGCAGTGATATTCCTGCTCACCTGCTCATTTTTTTCTTCTTTTTCACAGTTAAGCGGGGATATTGCCTCCCATGTCAGATTCGAAAAAAAAAAAATTGGTTTTTGGATGGTGGTTGCACAGGTGATGGTTGTTGGAGGGTGATGATGGGTGAATTTTAAGATGGTGGTGAAAATAAAACGTTAGAGATTGAGATTGGTATAGATGTTGTGAACTGGAATGGTAGGGAAAGGGGATACAGAGGGAATGAGATGAGATGATGATGGTTAGAACACTTGGATAATGCTTGTAAGGTGTTTGACGAAATGATTAAGAGGGATGCCTATTTATAGAGCACTTGGACACCTGTTTAAGAACATTTCACTTTTCAATTCGGAAAGTTATTTTCAAAAATATTATAGATATATATTTAAAAAACCATTTAAATTTTCATAGAATACTACTCATTTAACTTTATTAATTTACTCATATTAAATGGCCTACCTCAAATTGATAAGATGTAAAATAGTTTCATAAAATTTCTAATTAAATCAAATATTTCCATTTAGATTATCTGATTGTGGGCCAATAATTTTAGTAATAGTGTTAACTGATTATCAAAATTTTCAATGGGCCCAATTATTAAAAATCAAAATCATTTAATTTTGCATAGAATAGTACTCATTTAACTTAAATAATTTACTCAAATTAAATGGCCCACTTCAAATTAATCATTTCTAATCAAATCAAAATGACTGTATGGATCGTATTAGGGTGGACCTAGAGCTACAGTAACAGTGCTCGATTCATCTATTGAATTCTGGTAGCACATGAAAGTAAGTGGGCCTTACGAGTCAAATCATTTCGGTAGTAATCAACTATTGAAATAAAAGGGCACATCTCAACGATTGAAATAAGAGGGCACACCTGCACCTCGTGATTCTTGTCACGCCCTTTTTTACATAAAGGAATGCAGGAGAGAAACCTAAAAGAAACAAAGGTAATAAAAAGAAAAAGAAGAAAGAAAAATGAAAGAAGATGAGAAAAAAAGGAGAGAATTGAGCGCACTTGGATCTCCATTCTCCAGCTGGAGGCTTGGCGATGGTTTCTTGCTTTGGCAGCGACGAGAAGCTTCGACAGAGGGGAGGGATCTTGACTTTCTGGACGAAAAGTTCCTTCCTTTGGCGGTGACAAGGAGCTTCGACAAAGGCGGGATCTCAATTTTCTGCCACGAAAAGTTCCTGACTAGTGCAGAGATTCGATATCATGCTTCTGCAAGGGAAGAATCTCTCATTCTCACTCCTGGATAGAAATGGGTATGTGAAATGAGTGCTTGCACTAATCACTTTTGTCTTTTAATGTTCAAAACTCAATTCGCCCAAATCCAGAGATTCGATTTTGGTTTGTCCGAATTTGGGGATTTTGGATTGAAATGTATGATTTCGCCTGAAATGACACTAAACTGGAGGCGAACACCTTCAGATGGCATGTTTGGTTCGGATTCCTTACCGTATCGAAATAACTTGGGTATTTATCTAAACCAAACCGAGTTTGACGACTATGGAAGGGATGCAAACATATGGCTAGGAACACGAGAGAGTATGAGAGGGATTGAGATCATTGCCTCCATGAGGCTGACAGGGTGCAAATACGGCAGTAGAGACCTAATACTTTGGTTTCGACAACCCACATCTACCTTTGGAATTTGCAGTCCATGAGGGCGAGATCTTCATCCTTGTTTGGATGAAATTACCTAATCACCATTCAAAACTGGAACTCGAAGCATGTTTTGTAGAGCAGGACTAATCGCTGATATCTTCATATCTGTTGATCGTTGAAGTGGGAGGATGCAAGGCTTCGTTTTTGTTAGGTTTGCTCACAAATGGCAGGTAGATCTGGTCATTGATCTTGGGGAGGACAAAGAATTTCTAGCTAACTTGGCTTATTTCATATCCGGCAAGTATCTGGAATTTCAGGGTGGGGAGAAGTGATCAGGAGTGGATCTGGATCTAGATGGCGGTGCTAGGACCTTTGTCAAGAACTTTGGTCCTGGATCAAGATGGGGTGTTTCGCCCAGGAGAGGGGATTCTTCTGGAACGAACCCACCTGATTTTGTCTCCAATAAGCCAAATTTGATTAGTGCCCCTGTAGTAGGACGGATAAGCTGTGAGTGTCTGGAGAAGGGGTTCATGTGGCCCCTTTGGTGGTCAAGGAAGGTCAGAAGGACCTTTAATACGATTTAGCAGGGCTACTCAAAAGGTGGGATGGATTGTTGCAAGCAGAACTGTGGCTGGAACAATGTTGGGGTATGATGTTGTTCGAGATCCTCTTGCTGTAAAACCAAGTAGTGTGGATGCAGTTTCTTTTGGAGGGCTAAGTGGAGAATGTTCTAAGTAGTGCAGATACTTACGTAACCATTATCCATTCAATCTGGAATGGTGGATGGAGCAACTTGGCCACCCCCAGACCCCCACCATCTCTCTTGGCTGCGATGAAGGGCATTGAGATGTTTTTATTGTCTCGTGGGGGATTGTGATGGGAGCACCTTGTAGGTTGAGTGAAAAACAATTTTGATGGAGAGTTTTAAGTTTTGTTTGTTGGACGAGACAATCACTTTGTTGACCTCTACTTCTCTTTAGATAGAGGATCATCATGATTGATGAAGATCTGGAGAAGCAAGTGACATTTTGGAGGCATTCTTGGGGTGGAAAGATTTTACAGATTTACCTGCTAGTATGAGGGAGAAAAACAAAATCTGAGAAATGAGGATCGCCAAGGCGGAGGAAGATGACAATTTCGTTGGCCCTAGGATTTTGAAATTGAAAGCCCCTATCTTCCTGGTGGCATTGAAAGATGTTTGTTGGACCATCAAGGTTTTTCAGATCTTGATATGGGTGGTCTCATTTATCCAGTCCAGATATTAACTATCGGCCTTCTTGTGGCCTTGGTTCAGAAGCTGCTGGTTTGATCCGAATGATGGGAAGACTAGGAATGAGGCTTTAAGACTTTAAATTGCCTTTTGGTGATTGAGGCGTTCAAAACTCCAGAGAAAGTATCCCTTCCAAAATTTCAGTCGTTTCTAGATGCTATATAATTTTGGTTTAGTTGAAGCTACTCCTATTTTGTGTGTAAATCCCCATTATGTGTGATAAATCCTACTCAAGTGTCCAAGATAAGAATTGAGTTGTCAAAGTGTCCTTAGGAAAGATTATTTGCTTTAGTCGACTATTTCATTATTATTTTTTATTTTTATTTTTTGATTTAATAAGTAGAAGCCAGGGGCCAAATTATGTAGGGGATTTGGTGTCACAATTCTATATGTGGGAACACCAAACGTTATATTTATGTATTTTTGGTCATTTCAATAATATGCATCACTTGCTGACAAGAGCCACTGCGAGGTGCTCACTATTGCAACCTTTGGTTGTGGTTTCAAGTCATGGTACCAATAAAATAAATAAATAAATAATACAGTACATATCTCTCTTTTTTTTTTCCTTATATTTGTGTGAATCCATTGCTGCCTCCTGGCGAGAGACTCCATGAGGTCCTATGACAAGGTGAAGGACAAAACATAATTCCAAGGCTTTTGCATTACACTGCATATCCATTTGATCGAGCCAAAGCCAACACAACTGTAATGAAAATCTTGCAGTTAGAAAGGATTATATGATTTGGTTGACCATGTTATCATTTTGAGTTTATTGATTTAGGAAGTAGAAGCCAGGAAGGAATCTCTTAGGAGATTGAGAATCATAATCCTAATATGTGGGAGAGCTGAAGTTCGTATGTGTGGGGAAAATATTCTCCTGTGCATTGTGCACTGTGCATCGGGACTGTGTGACACTAATTCATAGGTGGGTCACGCCTGGGATGGTTTGGATGCGCTGTATGCAGGCCAACTTTTTCCCTTATGTATGTATTTTCAACCATTCTAATAATCTACAGTGCATTTTCCATGGACTTTTATTCTTTTTATTGTGTTTTTAATTCTTTGAAATGTGAAGTATTCCTTCTTTCTTCTTTTGTGTGGTGTGAATCCATTTCTTCCTCCCAGTGGATCTCCGTGAGTCCTACAATAAGGTGAAGACCAAAGCATGATTCTGAGGTCCTCATGCTGCACGGCTCATGCATTTGACTTAGCCCAAGCCAACACAACTGTGTTGATGAGGCTGGGTGGTCTTGTTCTTGACAAGGCTGAATCATGACCTAACCCCTGACTAACACATGTCTCAAGCAAGTCTGTATTCATGTTTTTGATTTGGATCTGCCCGACAGTTTTGTTTATTAATCCTTGTCATTTTATTCATACTTGCTATCTGTTGAACTGATTTTACATAATCTAATTATCATCCAGAGTTCCAAATGCCAAACCTGATAGAGAATCGACTGAAATTGAAATTTTTGGAATGCAAGGAATCCCTCCAGAAATTTTGGCAGCTCACTATGGAGATCAAGGTAATATTATTTTGAAATGGAAAAGTTAGAAATTGATCTCTCTTTCTGCAACTTGGACATATTAGCTGAATTTATTTTATTTTATATAATTTTTTTGTAAAATAAGATTTTTTTTTTTTTGCATTACGGAATTGTCCAATGTAGGACAGAAACAATTTCCAGGACATGTTCTCTTGTGGGACGGTGCCTTAATCAATATACCACTAGTGTTATCATTGTCGTTTTTATTGTGCTGCTCATGTATGAGTTTATTTATTGCCATGTGGAGCTATTAACAATAGCAATAACAATGGACTTGAAAGTTACTGAAGGACTTGAATGCTTGCCTCAGTTTTGTGATCCATTAGGTGCAATGATTATTTTATTGTTGTTTCTAGTGACAGCAAGTTTATTAATTTGACATCCTATTGAGCATGCGGCTTCCTAAAGAATGCAAGAAATTTTTTTCTTGGCTGCAATGATGAGCCCCACCGATCCCTGGTGGGTGGCTTTCCTGCCAAAAAAAAAAAAGGTAAATTACTTGAAACAAAACCACTCATGTAGAATCAACTGGGGCTAGAGTGGTTTAATGTCATTACAACTAGGTCACTAATTGACAAAAGTTCCATGGAAATTTTCTAGGATAGGTGTTTTAAGATATTGTAGGGACGATTCAACGTTTCTGGGTAATATAGGCTTTGAACACCAAGGGTAGCAAGGATCCTTTGACTTTATAAATTAGCATCAAGTCTTAATCTTCATTCATGGAGGAAGACTATTGCCTTGCTTTGTGGCTTTTTCTGTTACCCACATTTGATAAGACAATCAATGCACACCTATCACAATAAAAATTTGAAGGTAATTATGAGTGTCAATCCTTAATATTTATTGCTACTGTTACTTTCTAAGTAGCCTCCAAACTTCTAAATGAAGTTGGGTGACCAAATTGTATGCAATTGGCTATCTTTTACTTGGTAATATAAACTACTGAATCTGTTGCTTAGACGATGTGATTGCTGAGACAGATTTTGACGATTTGATTGTTGAAACAGATTGCCTACTCCAATCTCCATTTCATTTGTGACCTCTTTTTGTGAGTGTATAATCGTTTTTTGTTTAATCAACAACATGGATGGTATCATGTAACTAGAAGTAATCTATCAGCATCAGATTTCTTTGATATCTTTCTTTCTTGGAGGTTACGTAAGTAATTAGTCTACTTTTCTTTATGAACTTTTTTGTGTTAATAAGAAAAAAAATGCTATCCATGGTGAGGGAATATGTGTATGAAAACTGGATCCGAATCCCATACAATTGGTTTCGAACTATTCGGTGTTTAACCCAGCGAACTGTTGATTTTCAAATATCTATGATTCGCTACAGTTCAAATCATCTTTCCACATCCTTCTTTGTTTATGTGGGAAACTTGCAATATACTTCTAACAGAAATGGGAAATCTTCTAAAAATGGAAGAGATCTACCTATCACAACAACATTAAAAGAAAAATAAAAGAATAAAATTATAGAAAGTTTAATTAGAGGAAGCGAATAACAATACCATTTAGAGAGGATCCAGATTGCATATTGCTGCTTCATAGGGTTTTCGCAACTCACAATCTCTCCTACGGTACAGCATGAGGCAAGATTTGAGTATGTCTTTCTCCATCCAGAGGATGAAGAAGATGAAAGGGCAAAGAACATGAAAGGGGAAATATGGAAAGTGCAAGCGGTGGATGGGGAAGTGGGAAGGACGTCTCAATTAACTAACCTTCCCACTTCCCCATATGTTATTTAATATATTTATTTGCATACACCATACAGCCATACCTTCTTTTAGTATATTCTCTCTCTCTCATGCGACAGTTAGGCCTCTTTTATCCTTTTAAGTTGTATTATTTAATGCAATTTATGATCCTCATTAAAGATTATGAGAAATCTTAACTTAAACCACCTATTTAAATCCGGACCATACAAAATAATCTTCTTATAGGTCTATAGATTACGAATGAATGTATTCATTTATCCTAGTTTGATCCACCAATGGATTGACATGTAGATGAAAAATGTGATGATAATCGCTTTTTTTCATCAAGCAGTCAATCTAACGATTGAATAAACTCCAATTGATGTAATCCTTGAGGATACCATAAGTGAGTAAATTGTCTTAATTTTGTACCATTCAGATTTAAATAGGTGGTCCCTGCCATCTAGTTCCAATCCTTTAATGCATGATTTCTATAAGTTACAATCAAATAGATCCTTCCTCATTCATGCTAAGTAATTTCTAAGTATACGTTTGGCTTTTGAACCAGAAGGGCGGCTTGGCCCAATGGTAAAGGCTTACCGGTAGCGTCCTAGAGACGTGTGTTCAAGTCACGGAAACAGTCTCTTCAAAATGAAGGCAATGTTGCGTACATCTTGCCCTCCCCAGACCCCGCTATGCGGAAGCCTCGTGCATTGGGCTACCCTTTTTTTTTTTTTTTTACTTTTGACTTTTGAACCAACATTTTTGCATGCCATTTAAAGGTATGTCTATCACTTTATCCTTTGTAATTTTTTTAATCTTTTATAATGTAGCTTTGGATTTATCTAATCTTGAGTTTAAATATGTAGATATGTATCTTGTATGCCAATAATGGTAACACTCCTATTGAAGTTTAGCTTGAACATACTCGATGAAAGAGGAAGAGTGAGGGTTTTTTTTTTGGTTTTTGGGGCTGGCGGGGGTGGTTTTTATTTGGGGATGAGATTGTGGAGTAGAGAAATCAACTACTGACTAATCCTCTAACTCTATGGGAAGGTTTCTTTTGAAGATAGGGCTCTATTATCACCTTGCCTTCCATTCTCTCCAATCTCCATGTAATTGCTCCCTATAGCTTGTAAATTTTGAGCACGACACCAAGGGTTTAGTACCTATAAGCCAGAGTTCTTTTCTGCATCCAGCTTCTTTTACATACATGATTACTTGTCATGGGTAGACTGGTAGGCATTGGGTGCCTGTGTACCAACCATTTCTTTGAACTCCCTATTTAGCCACTAAACCTGCTTTTCCATAGATTAACTGAGCCATCACACATTCTTCGACCCACTTTACATATAAAGCTTGATTCATCTTATGTATACGCCTGAAGCCAAGTCCTTCCTTTTTATATTTGCAAATTGCTATCCAATTTACATATCAGAACTTATTTGGAGGCAATTTGGTTGAACACATTGAGAATTTTGATTTTTTTAACACAAAAAAGAAAGATTTTAAAAGATTTAAAACAAAAATGAAGAATAATGAATTCATCTATGGGATTCATAGGTCTAACACTTGGGACCCATTTGGATGCAATTTGGATGGCTACCGTGACAATAAATTTTTTAAAAGAAATCCTAAAAATCTGAAAGTAAAAAGAAAGAAATTAAAAAAATGCAATGAATAATGAATTCATCTATGTTACTCATAGATCTGCATTTAGAAATGATTTGGTTGCCCACATTGGGAAAAAAATATATTTTTTTAAAAAATCCTAAAAATCCAAAAAGACACTTTTAATTTAATTAAAAAAACATCAAAGAAAGATGGATTCATCCATGGGATTCATATATTTAGGACTTGGAAGGCATTTTGAAGTGATTTGGTTGGCCACTTAGAAAACTAATTTTTTTTAAAAGAATCTTATAAATTCGAAAATTAAAATTCAAAAGAAAGAAAGAAAGTATGAATGAATGTATGATTCATCTATGTGATTCATAGATCTAACACTTGAGAGGATTTTGAAGTGATTTGGTTAACCAATATTAAGTGGAAGTGGCAGTTTTGATATGTCCCCATGGGTCAACTTGCCAATGGGCACAACCCACTTATCAGTTAGATTTCTATTTTATTTAGGCTTTTATTTATGTTTTTTGTAATTTTAGTGGGATGTTTTAATCCTGGCCATTAGTGTGTTTGGATGGTCCAGGTTAGTTTTAAGTTTTTTCTTTTTCTATATAAGTGATGTAAAGTCTTTTGGCTCCTCAGATAAAAGTTGTCTGAAGTGCTTTTGGGTTTCTTGGGGTCATCTTCCTCGCCCACGATGGGAAGCTTGGCGAGGCCAATTTTTCAGGTGAAAGCCTGAATAACCCTTCCACCTTCCATCTCTACACACCCCACTCTTGGTACTCCGCTCCGCATCAAGTTTTTTTTTTAAAAAATCCCTAAAATATGAATACAGACAAGTACAAAAATTTCAAAATGTGTGCTTGATCTATGGGAAACATGGATCTTTGTGCTAGAATGCATAAAAAAATAAAGAAATAAAAAAAAAGCATGAAGCAAATTGAAAAAAAAAAAAAAAACCCTAGAGAGAAGCTCTTAATGCAACATATCATATTAGTTTCGATTTTATCATATCTATATTAGTTTTGATTTTCTCATATCTTGCATTTTTAGTTGTCTTGTAACCAAAAAGAGCAGCAGAGAGCTCCAGGAAGGACTCTCGGGAAGTAGGAGGTAGTAAGAAGTGAAAGAGGTGTTGTCAAAACTTGACTCAGCTGGGTTTATTAGTTGCCGCTATGTATCGGCCAATACGGTTCAGGGCAGTCTTGTGGTAGCTTGGTTGCTGGAAATAATACTAGCCACAGTCACCATCTCACAACTTATCTCACAACTGTCCTATGTGGCAAGCCTAACTCATTTGTTTTGTTTTTAACATTGTAGAGATGAGGGAGAGGAAAAGTGCCATATAGGATGGTTGTGAGATGAGTTGTGCGATGGGGAGTGTGGCTAGTTTGACTTGATTGTTAGTACTACTATTTAACACTATTGCTGCTATATTAGATATCGTAGCAGCTGATAATTTGTTCTATGCTACTCTGATTGTGTTGCAGCAGTCCCCTTCAAGCTTAAAAAGTAGAACCGGCCTTCATTTTTTAACCTACCTTGTTTATTATTGTGTTATTCAGTATGACGAAGTGACAGCCTGTGTTCACATCTTATTTGAGATGTTCGCACGGCTCATCCCTTGTGGTTTTAGAGTCCAGGATCTCTTCATGTTGCGGATTTTGCTTTCATTTCTAATGCATATATGTTCTAACATGTTTCTAATCTTTTACATCCACTGTTCGTTACTCATAACTGTCATAATTATTATCTTTTAGATGCTGGTTACGTTATTTTTTAAACCACTACTACTTATTACTGTTACTGCCACTACTACTACTACTATTTATTTTATTCCCTTGGGGGAAAGGGGATATCAAATATGCAAATTTGTTAAAGATGCAGTTTAAGGCAAAAGATTCTCAATTTCTGATTCTGAAATCATCCAACCTTTTTAACTGTGTGCGCAGTAGTGCATTACTATCAATAGTACTTTTCTGAGAGGTGTTACCATCTGATGTTATCCATCATCTTCTGTAGCTTGTTTATTTTACATTTTGTTCAAATTTGGCACGGTTCTTCTGAGATTGTGCACTGTAACTAATTGATTTTAGTAAGGCTTCGCTACGTAATATGTTGGACAAAACATTTTATGAATCCCATTTTTACATTCCAATGACGTTGGTTTTTTGTCATTAATATCAAATTTTCTTGTAGACGAAGATGCTCCATCAAAGCTGTCCAAGGTTGATATCCCATCTTCCGACTTTGTTGGTGGTGTAGCTCCTGGAGCAATGGGCATAGGCTTTCCTCCACAGTCAGCTTATGGTGCAATGCAACCAATGTATGCTTTATTGATTCTGAGCAATTCTTTTAGATTTACAACATGTTAATGCAATGCATTTTTTTTAAAGTCAGCATTTTTTGTTAAATGTCACTTCATTGCACTTTAATACCTCTCTTACTGAGAATGTTGGGGAAGCTTGTTTAAATATGCGGAGTGTGTTTATCAAGTTGCTGTAAGTGCCCTTTTTCGTAATGTGAAACGAAATTTAGTGACAATGTCTGCATCAAGTTGATGGGATTCATGTCTGCAACAAATTGAATATAATTGTTTTATTGTTCAATTTATGTGCACATGTCAGTGTTTGCAGAAAATTATTGTGGCAATTTGGGCATGGAAACATGCTTGTGCTTGTTTGTACTTGTTGCATGGGTTTGTCTTTCATGCATGCGCACGTGTGCTCTCTGTTTTGGCTATATTAAGGGAGACGTTACAGTGAGATGGTGAGATGACTTTTTATGGCCCACCTTAATGTGTGCCGACCATAAAGGGCATGGGGGATTGAAAGATCCTGATGAAGGCTAGGTATGTGTAAAAAAACCAATCCCATCCAATCATTCTATCCCCGCTCTCTATATTGGCTATATTAAGGGAGATGTTACAGTGGGACGGTGAGATGACTTTATATGGCCCACCTTGACGTGTGTTGAACATGAAGGGCATGGGGGATTGAAAGAACCTGATGAAGGTTAGATATGTGTAAAAAACCAATCCCATCCAATCATTCAATCCCCTTCCTCTAACTAGTTTACATTTGAAAATATTTGTGATGCGGAGTGGGGGTTGATGCGAGGCCGGTATAGTAAGATGGATTCGCAGGACTCATGATGCAGGTCCTACGGTTAGGGTTTGCGTAGGGGTGTCGAAACACGTATTCAAAGATACTTTGAATCGTCAAAAGACTTCAACACACGAGGACACACCTCTCAGGGATAAAACCTAATTCTATTAATCAATCCAAGTTTGAAAATCTCTTCTCTACAATGCCATATATATAATAAAAGCAAACTTAATGCTTAAGCAAACCCTAAGCTATTAATAGAAACTTTCCTAATAACAATATAATTATAAATCTACTAATATAATCCTAATCTTACTTGAAAAGGGACCACTTGTGGGGTCTAGACTGCATCATCCTCCCTGGGCTGCAAGAAGAGCTCGTCCTCGAACTTGAGTTTGCTTCGAATTGCCTTTGTAAATGTGGTGAACATGATGGACTTCCTTTGTTCTAACTGTTCGAAAACTCTTCTTTGATGGCTCCGGCTTTTCAGAATGGAGTGTGAGTTGTTTTCCATCATGCAAGAATGTGTGTGTTAGCGCGCATTCTCTGAGTTCCATTTTTGTTATACATCCATGGGCGACCCAATAAGATATCACCACTATTTATAGGTAACATATCACACCAACTTGTATCTTTGTAAGTCTCACAAATGGCAAAAGTAATTTTACAAGTATGTGGAATATGTGCTTGATCACCAGTTATTAGCTATTTGACAAAGTAAGGCCGGTTGTGCTTGTAGACTTTCATCTTTAGGCGATCAACAAGAGCTTGAGAGATGAGATTTTCACAACTTCTGTTGTCAATTGTGTAATTTTTTCCATGAACTATACTCGCGGAACGGAAGATATTTTTTCTTAATCATTTACTCAACAATTGGTGGAGTCTATTTGATGACGATGAAAGCTTCACCTGTGGTATTTGTATATGTTTCATCAATTTCCTCATTTTCAATACCCTTGGGATCAATTTCTGTATCCCTAGGATCATCTGGGATGTTTTTATCATCATCTTCAATCTCAATCAGATGTATGCGCTTTGGATATTGTGTTCTGCGATGCCGAGGCCGTTGACAGTGAAAATAAATCATCCTATTTTGATCTTTAGTCCTTGCAAAAAATCTGTCCTAACGAACCATTGAGTTTAGCATCTTGCAGAGATGAAGTTTTTAGTGGAACCCATTTGGATTTTTGTGTTTAATGATATGTAATTCCCTCAGCTTTGACAGCATGTTGGAGGAGTTCATCAATATTATCAAAATGTTGGAAGGTAAGGATATGCTGAATGTCTATTCTCAATCCATTGAAAACTCTATCAACAACTACATTATCATCTTGATTCTAACCACAACGAGCTTGGAGAGTCAGAAATTTTTCAGAATAATCAACAACTGTCTTGGATCTTTGTTCAAAATTTTGAAAGCTTGAACGTAGATCTCTTGCATAGTTGATAGGGAGGGATTTTAACTTCAAAATATTCTTCATCTTAGTCCATGTTTCAACAGGATCCGTGTTTTGATTCCTCCTTTTTCTTTGCATTTCAGCCCACCAAGTTGCAGCATAATTACGGAATCTAGTGGCAATCAGTGTGATTTTATGGTGCTCAGTTATTTGTTTATGTGCAAATATATTCTCCACACACACTAACCAATTCATGAATTTAGTGGGCTGCAATTTTCCTTCATATTCGGGTGTCACGAGTTTAATCCCCAAATCTTGGTTAGGATTATTAACTGGTGGATCTTGTTGATTCCGAATATTTTCTCCATTATTTCAATTGTGATTCATACGCTGATTATTTTCCAAACTTGTCACCCTAATGTCCAATTGTTGCAAGGTGGTTTGCATGTTGTTAGCTGTGACAGTTAAATCTCTAATGGCACCAACCAAATATTCAATTGAAAAAGATGAAGATTCCACCTCAACTTGCTTTTTAGGAGGCAATTTTTTAAATACAAATTTAAAACCTAACTGACTTGATGTGTAGATCAGCTCTCCACAGATGCGTTGGTGAAGACGGATCGGAAATCGGACCTCGGATGAGCCTGATATCACAAAATAGATCCTGACCCTTGATCTGTGAAATCTTCTATGACCGTTGCTATAATGAATTTGAAGATGTTATTTGTTGCCAGGCTTCTTTTCCAAATAAGTCGGCCAACTCAAATTTACCCGATTTGATAGTAGGCCAAAACTAGACCCTTATTTCTTTTGCCTCAGTCCTTGTGTTAAGAAGAAGAGATAGGGTTTAAACCAGCGTTGTCAAGATCGTTTCGATTCGGCCGAAACATCCGAGTTTACTCGTTTTGAAGCCTATTCCGAACCGAACATCTCGACTGAAGATGTTCGGTTCAAATATTGTCCAAATTCGCCGAAATTTAGGGTTTCGAACAAAAAACCCCAAATTCGGACGAACAGTATCCAAATCTACAGATTCAGACGAATCTAAGGCTTGACCGTCAAATAAGAGAAAATTGATTGTAACTGAATCTCAATACGAAATAAATGAAAACAATCGAAACTTGAAATATCTGTTCTCGCATGCCAGCAACTCCTCGTATTCCCCTGCAATTTTTTTGGCGGCATGCAACCTTCAAAATCACATCCATCTATAAATAGGGCTGAAAGATGCAGAGTCAACCACGATTTCGAAGATCGTTGTTTGTGGCTGCCGATATCTTTGCAGAGAATCCCGTTGGAGTGGCTGTTAGCCGGAGTTCCTGGATCGCTGAAGATCTTTGTTGCTAGCTTCCGATTTGTTCGCAAACAATCCCGTTGAAGCCGAATCCTCAGGGGCGCATGATTTCTTCTCTGCGTTGCTTTCCATTTCCTTCATGCGTTTGATTTCCCTGATTCCAGCTTCGTTTCCCCTCTGCTTTCCATTTCCGTTTTCTTCTCTGCGTCTGCGAAATGTGAATGAGTCGTTTCCTCTGCATTCTGCGAATGGGCTGTGGGAAATGACTATATATATGGATTTAACGAATGGGTTTTGTGACTTAACACTGACCGTCTGATCATGTTTGACATGCGGCCCACAATTTTTTAACCTTGTAAATACACGTGTGGCCCACCAATTTTTATCATGTTAATACCAAAGTGATGCCCACTTATTTGTATTGAATACTCACGCTGGCCCATTCTAATTTTTTTAAGACATATGATAGTTTATCAAAGTGAGGCCCACCTTTCTTAAACATTGTAATATTACTAAATTTCATGTGATGATGAGGTACAATTAACTTAATGTTGTGTGAAATTTGTTACTGGTTTACTATTATTTCCTTTTTAACAATTGAGAGATTAAACTTATTATTTTTCGTTGTTTTTTGTTTGCTGCCATTGTATCAGAAAATTTGGAAGATTGCTTGTTTAATTTTAAAATGAGTGATAATACACCTATATCATCTGTTGCTAATACAATTAGATCTGATGATCTCGCATGGGCTTATGGTCATATAGATCCAACCAACAATAAGCATGTAATTTGTCATTTTTGTAACAAGGTTATTAAAGGTGGTAGGATCACTAGACTTAAAGAACACCTTGGGGGCTTGAAAGAAGATATTGCACCATGTAAAAAGGTGCCAGCTGATGTCAAATGGCAAATGGAGAGACTTGTTTTGGAAGGTAAAAGGAATAGAGCTCAGAAAAGACAATTAAATGAGGAAATTGGAAACCCATATGGAACTCCAACGGGTGATGCAAATGAAGATGATGTTGAAGTAGAAGAAATGGAACCATTCACAAATCCAACTACCCCACCTCAACTAGTAGGAAGGGTAAAGAGAAGGTCCCTCAAGCATCTATACAAAACAAAAAAAGGTGTGTGACCAATTTCTTTGCACCATGAATGATGCCCGGATCTCAGCCAAGCATTAAATCAGCTTTAGCAACAAAGGAACAAAAAGATGCAGCTGATTTAGTTGTTGGTCGTTTTTGGTTTGATGCAAACATCCCATTTAATGCAACAAGATCAAAATTTTTACAACTAATGGCTGATGCAATCATTTCAATAGGGCCAGGTTACAAGATGCCATCATATCATGACATTCGTGGAAAGATTTTGGGGAAAATGGTATTAGAAGTTAATAATTTCATGGAGCATTATAAATCATGTTGGAGTGAAACTGGGTGCTCTCTCATGGCTGATGGGTGGACAGATGAAAGACAATGAACATTGATTAACTTTCTTGTGTATTGCCCAAAAGGGGTAATGTTCTTGAAGTCAGTTGATACAACTCCAATTATAAAAAATGCAGATGGACTATTTAAACTTTTTGATGAAATTGTCATACTTGTTGGTCCTCCTAATATTGTCCAATTTATTACTGACAATGATGCCACTTACAAAGCAGCGGGAAAAAGAGTGGCTGAAAAATATGGAACTTTTTATTGGACAGCTTGTGTAGCCCATTCCATAGATCTGATATTAGAAGACATGGCAAAGCCCCACTTGTTTCCAGTTAATGCATCCACAATTGAAACAGCAAGAAAAGTCACAAAGTTCATTTACAATCATTTATCAGTCCTAAATTTAATGAGAAGAATATACAAATGGGAGAGAATTAATTTGACCAGCCATCACAAGATTTGCCACCAATTTTATTAGTCTGCAATGCCTTTTTAAATACAGAAAAGAACTTAGGCAAATGTTTACAAGTACCTCTTGGGTTGAATCTAATATTTTAAGTACCCTGGTTGGCATGGAGATCATTGAGATAATGCTCAATAATAATTTTTGGAAGGATGTTGAATATATGTTGAAAGTTAGTGAAGCTTTGGTGGTAGTTCTACGGCTAGCTGATAGTGAAGACAAGCCTGTAATGGGTTATGTGTACGAGGCAATGGATAGAGCAAAGGAGGTCATTCAAAAGAGGTTAAAGAATAAGAGGGATTACATGCTATACTGGAAGATGATCGATCGAAGGTGGGAAAATCAACTTCACATTGCTCTACGTGCTGCAGCATACTACTTGAATCCCACATTTTTCTTTAGCCCTACATTTTCTAAGCACAGCGAAGTCATCAGAGGTCTGAATAATGTCATAGAGAGATTAGTTCCTGATTTTGATACTTAAGACCTGATTTTCAAATAGTGTGATGATTATAAAGACTCTCGTTTTGACTTTGGTTCTGCATCAGCAATACGAAATCGAGATAAAATGTCTCCAGGTAAATGAAAAGTGTTAACTTCTCATTAACTTATTATATGGTTGTGGTTTATAAAATATAATTTTATATTTCATATAAATTTTTAGAGATAAATGGTGGGATCGGTTTGGAAATGGTACCCTTGAGTTGAAAACATTAGCAATTCGGATTTTGAGTCAATGCATCAGTGCTAGTGGTTGTGAAAGGAATTGGAGCATCTTTGAACATATTCATTCTCCAAAGAGAAATAGGCTAGAACATCAGAGATTGAATGATCTAGTTTTTGTGCATTATAATCTAAAGCTCCGTGAAAGGTATATCAAATGTTAATTTTACATAATTCTTTTTCAAATTGTTAATAATATAGTAAAGTATTAACTTATGAAAATGGTAGGGATATGCTCAAAAGGACTGGAAATGCTGCCTCTGACCCTATCACTTTGGAGAATATTAATATTTTGGTTGATTGGATTGCTGAAGAAGCACCTCTCTTGACCATTGATGATGTCAATAATTGGACTGCTATGGAGCAACCAGCACAGGTGCAAGGGGGCATACCTGATTTTGATGAGGGTGATGAAATGGGTGGCCTTGTAGGAGAGGAGTTGGGAGCAAATAAAGATGATGATAATGATGATGATGTTTACAATGATGCATAGTAGCCAACTTTTTACTTTATTTTGTGATGTTTGAGGGAGATGTATTTAAACTTTATCTTTTGCAAATAATATTTATGATGCTTGGTAGAATGAAATTTTCTATATATTTTTAATATATATAGTTTTTTAATATTTTCCGAAATAAATTTCCGAATTGGATAGTGAAATGTCTGAATTGCCCGAAATGTTTCATTTTGAAACCAAATCGAAATCGCCTTCGAAACGAACTTGACAACTATGGTTTAAACCCTTTTCGGTTCTGCAACAACGAAGGGGAAGGGACGACTGGGCTGGGCTTTGGCGATATCAACGGAAGGTGGAGATGCGTGCGGCTGGTGGCATGTGGCAGCAGCGACAGCAGACAGCGTGTGACGATCGCTGCGGTGATGTGAAGATGGAGTTGGGGTTCTTCGTCTTTCTTCTCTGGTGCAACACAAAACAGGTGGAGTAGGCGAGTGTTACAATGGCGAGGTAGGTACGCTCTCTTCACCTTATCTCCTCCTCTACGAATGTTTGCCATTCTTTTCTTCTTCTTTTACTTGCTACCCCTTTGGTTTTGTGTTTTTTTTTCCTCCACTCTGGGTTCTGGAAGTGTGGCCTGACGGAGAGGGAAGTGCTGGCTTTTGTTTACTGCGGAGGGGTTGGCCGTGGGGGTTTGGTGTTCGATTTGGTTGGGTTTTTTGTTCCAGTGGGAGGGACCGATTGCTGACTGGGGTGGGGAAGGGTTGGTGCATTCTAGGTTTTGGGCGAACTGGGATTGGAGCAGAGGATTCAGCAGGATGGGGTTTGCTTCTAACGAAAGGTAGAGATGGGGGCAAAGTCTGGCAGTGATGATATATTTGAACGGAATGGGGCTGCCTTCGATAGAGATCAGAGCTTTGATACCAAATTGATGCAGGACTTAGGGCTAGGGCTTGCGTAGGGGTATTGAAGCACGAGTCCAAAGACACTTCAAATCATCAAAATACTATAACACACGAAGACACACCTTTCTGGGATAAAATCCAATTCTATTAATCAATCCAAGTCTGAGATTCTCTTCTTTGCAGTGCCATATATATAATAAAAGCAAACTTAATACTTATGCAAACCCTAAACTATTAATAGAAACTTCCCTAATAACAATGTAATTAGAAATCTACTAATATAATCCTAATCTAACTTGAAGAGGGACCACTTGTGGGGCCTAGACTGCATCAACTCATGCCTAGAGTTGTTAGGGCTTCACAGATGATGACATCACAGCACTCCTTTTACAAGAGAAAAGTGTCAAAAGCACTCAAGTTTCTTTTTTCATTAATTGTATGAGTATTTAAAAGCCAAAGAGGCATTGCAATGCTTATATAAAAGAAAACTAGCCTAGATCTAATATTAACCATTAGAAGCAACCAATGGCTAAGATTAATACAACATGACTGAATTACAAAATAATCCAAAACATAAAAGAGATTAAATAAAATCCATAAAATAGTTTTAAAGTGGGTGACCTATAATGGGCAGGACGTTCCCTTGAATTGGGCTTTGTGGACCTGGTCAACCTGTGGATCCTATCTGTCCCGTGTCAGTCAATCCCCTATGCCTTTCACGGTTGCACTTTTCCAGGTGGGCCATATACAAGTCATCTCACCATGTCGTGGATCACACCATGTCATGGATCATTTCCTACCTGTTGTTTTTGTTATATTTTAAGGGCCAAGTAACAATGCCACGTGGACTGAAATTATTCTTAATTGTTGAAAATATGGACATTACCCTGTATGTGCGTACATTCATTAACTTTCGTTTAAGTAATTAAAGATTTCTTTCAGGGTTATAATGCACTTTTGGCATTAGGTAGTACAAATTATGACCTGTTTCTCATTCACTTAAGTGCATTCAGGACACAGCGAGGCGCATTACTGATTTCTTACATGCAATTTATTTATTTATTTATTTTTGTGACAGCTACAACACTGCAGCATTAGCAGCACAGGCTTCAGCTTGGCCGATGCCTCCTCGTCCTCAACCTTGGTTTCCAGTTCCACCACCTCCGGCAGTTTCACCACATCCAGCAGTTCCCTTGCCTCCTGTTGCATCTGCAGGGTTAGTGCAACAACAGCCTTTGTTTCCTATACAGAATGTGAGGCCTCCTTTGACATCAGCTGCTGCTCCTGGACTTCGACCATTTCCAATCAATCCACCTGGACTTCCCTCATCAACAACTCCTGTTTCTGTACCTCAACCCTTGTTCCCTATTAGTGCTAGTAGTAACTTACCTGTGCAAAGCTCACCATTTTCAGTTGCTGCACCTCTGGCAACCCTTCCATCAAGTTCTCCTACTGATTTTAAGAAGCCAATTGATTCAAATCCCATCTCTAACACTTCTACAGAGAGCACTTTCCTTCCTCCAAGCATACAAGGTTTGGATTCTCCTTCTTTCTTATGTGCCTTCTGATCTTAGATATATTTAGTCATGCAGTGTCTTTGTTTCACCTCACCTATATTCTTGAATTTCATTTATCACAACTTGAGATAAGCATCTTGTTATGCTTATTGATATTTTTATGATGGTTTTCATTCCACAAAACATGTTCTTAATGTAATAAAAACATTGCTTGTTATTAATGTGAAGACTCTTTTATCATGCCTATTATATGATGCCAGAGATGTGATATTCTTAAATTCAGTGGCAATTTTTTTTCAGTTCCTTTATTTTGTGTTTGGTCACGTGTCATGGCTACCTGTAGGACCTGACGGGAAAAATCTTGGTATGAATCCTTTCTATTGTTCCTATTGATAGTCGGTTCCGAGTCTGGATCCACAGTTGGGCCCTGTAAATAATTGAGTTCGGGTCCGGGTCATTTTAGATCCTTTGTTAGATACCTATATATCTGTGTATAATTTCTTTCATATATTATATGGACAATATTCAATATACATAGTATAAATTAATAATATATTATATTAATATTATTATATAATTTAGTAGCAACAAGGCTTTGATGATGATGATGATGATGATGTTATTATAATCACCATTTCAGAAATATTAAATTTAACATGTAATTTGTTGTACTAATATACTAGGGTTTTGAGCTTTTGGAGTTGGGTTTGGGTCATAGTTGGGTCTTATTTGTTAGACCCGTGCCAGATCTGGTCTGAGTACAAAAAATAGCAATTTGGTTCAGTTCCAGCACTGACATGACCTGTTTACATATCCAAATGTTATGTAAATTTGTAATCTTACTTGTTGGATATTCTTGTATTATTAGGATTTACCTCTTTTATGCCAATATTTTTGTGTTTAATGTGGAATTGAGGATGGTTTTACTATATTCCTGGTAGTTTAACTCTGCTGGTAATTTTCAAGATTCATATGCAAACATCATGGGATTTTCCTTATTTTAAATGAGAACTTTAAAATATATTACCCGATAAATACATCTTTATAGGGAAAAATATATAAACTTTAAATATATTGAAAAATACTGGATAAATGCATCCTTATAAGGAGAACCAAATAATTTTAAGACTAACCATTAATGCTGTAAAATCACCCTACAACTTTCCACCGAACACCATTGGGATCTGAAGACAACACCAGAAGAATTCCTTGGGCAGTCACCCACTAGGGTATCCATCTAGTTATTAAAAACTCGATTGTTTCTTGTTGACAGTGAATTTCCTTTTATTATTATTATTTTTTGGGATACATATATGGTGAAACATTCCACCGACAAGATTACCATGTTAGGCCACTCACTGAACTTCAAACAATGTATAAACTAATCCCCAACTTGCAACATTACAGCGGTTGAAACACTGAATGCTTTTCGCATTCTCAATCAAAGAATGCGAGCTTTGACTATTCTCTTGATGGCTTTGAATATGATCCATCGCAAGAATCTCTAAATCCATGACGCAAGTGAAAGTCTTTGTTGGCCTGGCCCTTCGATTTTCCTAATATAAGGTGTCCTTCATGCTCCTCTTTGCCTTCCTAGCAATGTATTGTTAAATTTTTTTAACAGAATACTGTTCATTTGCATCCTGCCAGAAAACATGAGTATCGATCCCAATGCTATGAATGTACATCCAATATGTAATAGACCCTCCCAAGTCCCCAATCTCATCATCATGTAAAACCCAGCAAAAAATAGTAGTTCCAAGCAATATTACCCCTTAATTTTGCCATTTATGTTGACACCAATCATTTTGTCAACTGCAATAGCAAATAATGTGGGAAAAGAATTGCTAACCTTGTAGCACAACACCATCAGGGCTGTTAACAGGCTAGACTTGGTTGGACCTACCTAGGCCTCGGTTTGGTTGTAATATAATTATATAAATGGTCTGAGTCTGATATGGACCCTAGATCTCAGGTCTAAGCTTGTCCAATGAGAAATATAGGATGCACAAGCCCTCCTGTTAGGGGCCGGAGGCCAATTAAGAAATGTGTCTGTTTAAGGGCCATTTTTATTCAAAAGAGCTCTCTTTTTTTCCATTCAAATAAACACTGTATACGTCTTCATAAATACATTTTTATGCAGATACATATCTACATATACATGAATGTTAAAATCTATCTATTACTAGAGTCCAATGGGCCTAATTCCTAAAGCCCGAGCATGGCCTGATAAGGAATCTAGCCAGTAAATCTTGGTCTGGGCCAGTCTTGGGTCCATCGACAGCCGTAAACCCCACAAACCTGTTCAAAACAGGATATGAGAGCCGCCTTCACATATATAATGAACCTATTATAAATAAGCTGCCCTCGAAACACCTGATCCATTAAAGTTTGATTTTGTAACATCCACCCATTATAACCAATATTGTACTTTTGGATTATACTGTTTCCAGCAAACTATGCTTATCATTACCCATTCTTCATAACAATTGCCAATTTGAGCTTCATCACCTTTGCAGACTGCATGCCCATGGTCCTTTCAATTATTGTACAACAAACCTTTTTCTATCCTACAAATGGAATTCTGGTGGTTTTTAGCCCCCAAAAAAACGTTTTTTGGATTCTGTCTAACCTTTTCCACTCACTAGCATTACACTTGAAAACTGACATATATTGGCAATCTTGTGAGAATATATGTTTTTTTTAATGATTGGTAACATTGAATTATATTAGGATAATTAAAAGCTTACAACCAACGCTGAAAAGAGGAAAAGCCAAAAATAGAAACATTGGTGTAAAAGCCTATACCAAAAAGATATTGCAAACATCAATTAAGAAATAGAAGCAACCATCAACACTGCCCTTGCTTTGCTAATGAGTCTGCCATACCTTTAGCTTACTGGACCACATGACGGAAAGATGCCTCTATAGAAGTGGATAAGATGCTGATCTAATTAAGGAGAAGTTGGAGCTTCCAGGGCTGCAGTCCAACTTAGAAAGTCGACTGATGGTAATAGTGGAGCCACTTGCCATTATTAGTATCTCTGTGAAGTACAATGAATTAATCCATAGAGCTTCCAAAATAGCTAAGATTTCTGCCTCTTTGGAATCCTTAATGCCAAAGTCTTTTGAGAACATATATAAAACCTTCCCTTTGGTATCTCGAATAACGCCGCCAGTAACCTTCGGCTCTAGTTAACCGCTAGCAATGCCATTGACATTAAACTTCAAGAAAACCATCTGGAGGACGGCCCAAAAAGACTTGACTTCTTCACCTTAGAACCACATTTCAAGCATGCTTCCTAGTTGTGAATAATGCTATCAAACTCAAAGACCAATGAATTCTTTTCTTATAATTGCCCATTTAGCTACCCTAAGCTCATTATCCAAAACATGGGAATCCACAGTTGTTGACAATTGCCTGAAAATTCCCACAGTTGTTGACAATTGGCTGAAAATTCTATCATTCCTTTCTCTCCGTACTATCCAAAGAATAATAAAGAGAATGAGCCTCCACATCACCAAACCACATCCATGAAAAGGTGACTTCCTTGAACATCCACCAAACTACAACCATTAGCCAACTGTCACACAAGAAATGGCATTAGATGAATCACTCTCCAATATCAACTTTTCATGAAAGGAAATTGAGAAGATCCTCAAGGCTGCAAGAATAGCTAAGACACCCACTTCATTAGAGCAAAATGGTATAAGCGTTTCTGCTTGATATAACGAAGGAACTTCCTATACCTACTTATCCTGGCTTACCCCTCTCCGCTCCAGCCACATCAAATTTTAAGGATCCTTTTATGGGCGGACATCAGTTTTCTTGACTTTTTCACTTAAATGGGACCACACTCCATGCATGCCTCCCAATTAGCAAGAATGTTATCAGGATTAATGTGGGCAAATTCCTTCCTCAAAGCAGCACATCTTCCAATTCTTAGAAGCACTTCCACATAAGAGACGCTGAAATTGAACTCGTGAAACTTCTTTCGTTTCTTTCTTTCTAATCGGACGATAGAATAGCAAAAGAAACAAGCCTCAATAAAACCCTCAAATGCCAACGGGGGCCACACTGCAAGCTTCTGTTGCATAGCCTAAAGAACCTGGGAAAAACCATGGTACTCCACATTTACTCATTAAACTGAACCAATTGGAGGAAGCCAACTCCATATGAGTGTATAAATGATTAATAGATTCTGCCTCCTTCCTACACAGCAAACATCACTAATTGCTTCCGAATTCAGAGCTTTCCTTCTTTAAGCTGCATGTGGAAATTTTACCTACCACTGCCAACCAACAAAACCCCCGCTCTAGGGGGAGTGAAACCTATCCAAATAGAAGAGTAGGGGATGTTTTCAGGAGAAGAAACCAAGATGGACCACAATCGGTTATTGATAATTAAAAGAACAAAAACCCATTTCAGTAGAGGCCACTGCCGCAAAAAATCTGTATAAAACTGAATAGATTAGTATCTATTATTTGAAGAATGTAATGAAAACTGATCATTGATGATAGATAATCTAAAGAACAAAATCCCATCTTATCAGAAGCATTAGCCCCAACTAAAGAAACCTTTAGTGAGGGTAATCTTTGTCCTTTGTTTTGTTGGTTTTGGATTTTTCTTTCTTGTTATATTACGCGATAAGGCTAGGGCGTTCTCCACTATAAGCGACACATTGTAGCATTGCCCGGCTATAGTGAAAAGTGTGCAAGGGCTACCGCATGGCTTTGGGCTAGTGTGGTTAAATAAGTTAGTCTAAGAGAAGTAGAGGAGGAATAGGAAAATTAGACTTGCCACTTGGAATATAGGAACCTTGACAGGCAAAAGCATAGAGTTGGTTGAGGTAATGAAAAGAAGAAGAATTAGTGTGGCTTGTATACAGGAGACAAGGTGGAAAGGGAACAAAGCGAAGGAGCTCATGGATGGATATAAGTGTTTCTATGCAGGAAAGAGTAATATAAGAAATGGAGTGGCTATAGTTGTAGATAAGGATTTGAAAGAGAAAATTGTGGGGGCAAAGAGGTTTGGTGATAGAATTATCGTAATTAAACTAGTGCTAGAGGAAGATATAATCCATATCATAAGTGCATATGCTTCCCAAGTAGGACTAGAAGAAAGTGTGAAAAGACAATTTTGGGAGGAGATGGATGATTTAATGCGATAAATCCCTAATAGTGATAAGATTTTTCTTGGAGCGGATTTAAACGGGCATATAGGAAGAGATAATAGAAGATATGAGAGAGTGCATGGAGGGCAAGGATTTGGAGAAAAGAATGAATTCGGAAACACTATATTGGATTTTGCAATGGCATTTGGTCTTGTGGTAGCAAATACTTATTTTAAAAAAAGAGATGAGCATTTAATTACCTATAAAAGTGGGAGTAATATGAGTCATATGGACTTTTTCCTAGTTAGAAAACAGAACCGATTGACTTGTAAAGATTGCAAGATTATCCCAGGAGAGAGTTTGACCACGCAACATAGGCTTGAAGTTTTAGATATTTGCATTAGAAGTAGAAAGAGAGCAGTAGTAAATAAAATGGACCCTAAAACAAGGTGGAGAGATTTGAAGGGGGAAAGAGCAAATATATTTAAAGACAAAATGATTGATAACGGAGAATGGAATTTTGAAGGAGAAACTACAGTAATGTGGAATCAAATAGCTAATTGCATTATGAAGGTTGCAAAGGAGGTGCTTGGAGAATTAAAATGAAGGAGACATTAATAAAGAAACATGGTGGTGGAGTGTGGAGGTTCAGGAAGTTATTCGAGAGAAAAGACATTGCTGTAAAGTTTAGTAGTGGACTAAGAGTATGTAAACTATTGAGCTGTAGAAGAAGGTAAAACAAAAGAAGCTAAGAAAGTAGTAAGTAATGCAAAATTTAAAGCATACAATGACCTCTATAATAGGTTGCGAACAAGAGAAGGAGAGAAGGATATTTTTAAGCTCGCAAAAATAATAGAAAAGAAAAGTAGGGACTTAGATCATGTCAAATTTATCAAGGACAATGAGAAAAATGTTCTGGTGAAGGATAACGATATTAAAGAAAGGTGAAAGGAATATTTTAGCAAACTTTTAAATGAAGAACATTTGGGGGATATAAGAGCTAAGGAGGATACTTCATTACTAGAGCATACTTTTCTTCGTAGAATTAGAGAGGTGGAAGTGAAGGAAGCATTGAAGCGAATAAAGACAGAAAATGCTACAGGACTAGATGATATCCTAATAGAGGTATGTAAATGCTTATGAGAGGTTGAGGTGAGTTGGTTATTTAGACTATTCAATAAGATACTTGTGACAAAGAAAATGCTGGATGAATAGAGAAAAAGCATTGTAGTACTTATATATAAGAATAAGGGAGATATACAAAATTATACCAACTATCGAGGGATTAAATTTATGAGACATTATAAAGTTATGGGAGAGAATAATGGAACAAAGACTGAGACGGAAGACCATGATCGCTGAAAATTAATTTGGTTTTATGTTAGGGAGGTCAACTATGGAAGCCATCTTTTCACTTAGGCAATTCATGGAAAAATATTGAGCAAAGAGGAAAAATCTACACATGGTCTTTATCGATTTAGAAAAAACCTATGATAGGGTACCTAGGAATTTAATTTGGTGGGTTTTGGAGAAAAGTAATATCCCTAGCGGTTATATTAAAAATTTTAAGGATATGTACGAAAGAGCAGTAACAAATGTGAGAACCACATGCGGAGAAACAGGTGAATTGCCCATGACTATAGGTTTGCATTAGGGATCAACCTTAAGCTCTTATCTCTTTGCATTAATTTTAGATGAGTTAACTGTGCATATTCAAGAAGAAGTACAATGGTGTATGTTGTTTGCAAATGATATAGTATTGGTGGATGAATCAAGAGATGGTGTAAATGCAAAACTTGAGAGATGGTGGGGGGTATTAGAATCTAAAGGCTTTAAAATAAGTCGTACAAAGACAGAATATATGGAGTGCAACTTCAGTGGACATATATAAAGTGTTTAAACCACTGTCAAAATTGAAATTCATGAGATACCACGTAGAGATTCTTTTTGGTACCTAGGCTCGATGATTAGTAAGGATGGGGAGATTGGCGAAGATGTAGAGTATAGGATAAAAGCTAGATGGTTGAAGTGGAGACTAGCTTTTGGAGTGCTTTATGTCAGACGAATGCTAATGAAATTGAAAGGCAAATTTTACAGGATGGTGGTTAGACCAGCTATGACATATGGAGCAGAATGTTGGCCAATTAAGAAGACGTATATACATAAGATGGATTTAGTGGGGATGAGAATTCTTAGATGGATGTGTGGTAAAACTAGGAAAGATAAAATTAGAAATGAGTGCTTTCGAGAGCATTTAGGAGTAGCACCAATGGGGGATAAGGTTAGAGAAATCCGTTTAAGATGGTTTAGGCATGTTGAGCGTAGACTGGTAATGGCATCGGTGAGAAAAAGTTTGGCTATATAGGTAGATGACCCATTAAGAGGTAGGGGTAGGCCGAAGAAAACATTGATGGAGGTCATTGAATCCGATTTGAAGAAGTTTAACTTATCTAAAGATTTGGCTCAAAATAGAACGGAATGGAGCAACATAATTCATGTAGCCGACCTCAACATGGTTGGGATGAGGCTTTGATGATAATGATGATGATGATGATGATGTTAGGCTTTTCACCACAGTTATAGGTCTTGCAGGTCATTGATGAGGATGTTCCTATCTTGATCTAGGCGCAAACCAATAGGGCGTGGGCCTTGTGGATAAAGGGTTTCAATTACTGCATATTTTCCTTTCATGTGTAAACTGACAAACTCTGCTGTAACTGCCAGTCCTAATGTGTGAGGTTGGCTGACAGCTAGCATAAAACTTTTTTCTTAACTCCAACATATATAAACGGAAAATCAGAATGAACTGAACTCAATTCTTCAGCTGATCCTCGTTTGGATTTTCAGATAATTTATATGTGGAAATGGGAGCTGAGACTATGAACTGTCCAGCTGTTGTTGGATGCCCAGTTATCAAAACAGTTTGTTTTGTGTATGAATCTTGCTGATTGAGTTTTCTGTAGGTGGTGGGCCATTCATCAACTCACATATGTATGCTTCTGGTCCAAATACTGGTGGTCCTTCAATAGGTCCACCGCCTGTGATATCCAACAGAATGCCAGCTACTCAGTCTTTGACTAATGAGGTCTATTTGGTATGGGATGATGAGGCTATGTCAATGGTCAGTTGTCTCCTTTATTTTTGTCATATTCTTGTAGAAGCATTTTTTATGTTCATGAGCAAAGTTTAACCGCTGCTGAATCTTTATGGTCCCTTGTATTTAAATTGTGGCAGGAGGAAAGAAGAATGTCCTTAACAAAGTATCAGGTGCATGATGAGACTAGCCAGGTAAGTTGTTACTATCTCACTTCTATACATTCTAATGGATACGCTAGTTGCTTTGCACATCCATCCAAATGGATAGGTAGGTGTATCTTTTACTGCTTCGATATTTGTCAATAGCACGTTGGGGTGGTTTTTTTCACATCTCTGTCTCTCTCATTCTCTGTTATGAATATAACTTGGCAATACCCTTTCTGATTTCTTATTTATTAAAAGTTCCTCGAAAAGCTTTTGTTTGTCAAAAATAAAACTGGGAAGATTCTTGGGTACATTAACGTCTAATATTATAGGGAGAAACTCTTGGGCCATGTGCCTCCATGAGAATTTTTTTCTGCTGAGATCCCAATGTGGGTGCCATGGTACAGTGGTCTGATAGCTGTTGGCTAAACCCTTCCCATGATTGGAATATCCTAATGAGATTAAACTTTTAGGTAGCAAATACATCTATATATTGAACAAAAAAGGCCCAACATTTAAGGGTTTGGATTCTGATCTGGGGGGATTCATTTGTTATCCCCAGGATCCAAGGTCTAGATCACTGTATCATTGGTTCATCATACATGTGCAAATTTTAATGTCTCGAAGATGTAGACGGGTCTCTTGATGCCAGACCATATGCCTCTCTATTCTAGGGCCTTTAATCTTGTAGTCTAGTCTGATTTTTGGTTGATGGGAGACTTTGTGCTCCCCTTAGCTCTCAGCCTCTACAGTTTGCAAGCAATTCTTCCTATTTTCTGGGCATGGAAAGATTCAAGTAGGTACTTACAATTATCCTTTCTGTTAGTATTACATTTCTAACAAGTGTGCTGCGATCAACTCAAGGGTTCTTCATTTCGCATCAGGCCCGTGTGAAAACACATGTATGTATTTTGCTTTGGTTAAAATCTAAATCTTTTCATTGGTATTCATTCTCCTATGCTTTGAAAGAAGTGTGGGGGTTTGGGTGGTACGACAAAAATGACCGACAGGCTTTTGCCAATATGTAGCATTTCTTGTTATCTTTTTCCATCAAACAGTGCAGTGAGACTTGGCCACAGGTCAGCAGTTTTCATTCAGCCAACCAGTTTGATATCTGTTGCATAGAAATACAACCTTAGAATCTAATTTGTTTATTGGGGATTGATTTGTTCTTACAGTTCCTTTCTAATTTATTGTATGGGGTTGGTGTTTCAGATGAACTCAATTGATGCAGCCATTGACAGAAGGATTTCTGAAAGCAGACTTGCAGGTCGTATGGCATTCTAACTTGGTGCTTATGTTGGAGGTTGGCCATTGCTTGCTCCCTCATTGATTGCAGAAAGCGAGGCTCTTAAACAGCAGCAATCGATCTGTCTTAAGAGTAAGTTCTCTCAAGGCTTAGCAGTCATTTGCGTTATCTTGTTTTCTTCTGAGAAAACTTTGGTGATATAAGCCATTTCTTCAACTGCTTTGGGGGTGCTTGGAAGAGGGAATAATACTCCGATTTTTCCATATCTTGTTTGGATTCTTTCCCTTTCATATTTTACGTTTCTCATTCTTCCTTAAGGTGATGCCACCAGAATATTTAGACATTCTGTTTCTGTTGAAGTTTGAGACGTTACAAAAATTGCTTTTATAGAACACAAATGGCCGGTAACATTGGGAGAGCAGTGTATTTGTTATGTTAATGGTTTAGGACACCTGTCACAAGATGTTGATATTAAGGATCTTACCTTGTATGGTAGCTATTAGCTATTAGGTGTCTCATTGAATAACAAAAACATGATTATTTTGATTGATTTGTTGCTGATGCTGCAGACAATGCTGATCACATTAGATGAATTGCTTATTGTTCCAATTAACAAGCTTGTGGCACCTTTATAGATCTATCATCAATGAATCATTCGACAGCCATTATCATCTCCAGTGACCCCTTCTCCCACTGAGCACTGCTGTTATGAGCTCTACTTTTCCACCAAAAAAATTCCCTCCCGAGGTTTGCAAGTTTTTTTTAGCCTGACAGGCACATGATGTAGTATTACCGTGGTGGACTTGCATGAAAGGGCTTCTAAAAAAATTCATAATTCATAAAAGGGCTTGATGCAACGCGTACATTAGTAACTGGATTGAAGCATACACTGGATCGGAATCATGAGGAAGTAATGCTTGATCATTTCCCCATGCTTTAAGCCCTCATTGTGAAATGACTGGTTGAATGTCTAAATTCCAATTATGGCCGACCTTTTAGACTTTATGGTATATTTTTGTCTAGCAAAAGTAGCAGTGGAGTAGGAAAAAAAAAAAGGCTTTGATGTGGCATATTTTATTTAAGTCTTTTTTTTTTCTGATAAGAAAAGTGAAGTGTGAAGTAAATGGTGATGTGACCCATTTTTTTAATTATAGCTGGTTTGGAATGAAAAAGTGGTAGGGTGAAGAAAAGTTTAGATGCGACACTACTATCCTTTTACTCGCCCTTGGGGTTAGTTGTTGTTATTTATTTATTTACTTATTTTTTAATTTTTGTTTTTTTTTTCTCATTTTTTGAGTAACCAAGCGTTATAACTTGGGAAGGGGTAAACTTTGTCAACATAAAATTTTCTATTTTTACTTTTAACCTCATTTTTTTTGTCTTTATTCATGATTTGACCTGTTACTTATTTGTACTCCACATTTGTAACCAAACAGGCGAGGTACAACAATGAAGGAATGATTACGGATATAAACTGAATTCTATGGTTCAATCCTCATGATGTTGGAAAGAATTTAGGGGCCTAATTCTTTGTTTGGAATCCAATTTCTAGGAATTTTAAGAAATGTATTTCTAAAAATGCTTAAAATTGGAGAAACAATGCATAAGTAATACATGAGCATAAAAATGAATTAAGGCCAGATGGCAAATGAACACGAGGCTGTTATACCCCAGAATCTCAAATCCTAGGAAATGTAATGTTCCATCTAAATTTCCACTTTATATTGTTCACCCCACGTCTTTGGAGATCTCGACCTTGAATTTCAATCCATTTTTGGTTTTTCATCTGTTTAATAATTCTTTGTTGGAGTCCTATTGGCTGTGGATTCATGTCTTCTCATTTCTATGCAATTTCTGTGTAAAATCAGTTGGTGGACAACGACGACAAAATGATTGGTTCAGAATGGATCTAAACGGGTACAGTGCTCATGGACTTGGTCCAAAACAATAAAGAAGGGGAATTTTACGCAAAAAACCTCCGTGGATGACCTCCATAATGAAAAGCCCCTGTTAGTTGATATCCCACCAGAAAGGGCTTTCAGGGCTTTCCGATGCATTTTTTGTTTAATTTAATGTGAAGCAATGCCTAAAAAAGTCGAACAAAAACATTTTCTTCTCTGGTAGGGCAATGCACCAAATGTTACGAGAATTCCACTTTGCAAATCAGATAAAAATAGAGAACCCAAATCTCAAGCGTTTTTGTTACGAGAGCCCACTTTGCAATAAGAATTGCCAGCCTGCTTGCCTGCCTCGCCTCGCCACACCCGCTTGCATGCATGGATGGATGACACGGCACGACCAAATGGATGGATGGCGCACATGCTTATGGTTACCACCACAATACCCACTTGGAAGACAAACAATGTAAGCATGTGAGGAATCATTAATAAACCGCTTATAAAGAGTTGAAAATAACCGATGTAGGACAAAAAGAAATAATGAGACGTAAAGGATAAAACTAATGCATTTAAAGTGGGGAAACTTGTGCTTAATGCACACCAAATCCAACAATGCACACCAAGTCCAACAATCTCCTACATATTAAAGCACAAGAACAAGATAAAAAGGAGGAAGAAAAATATGCTATTGTGTATCATGATTATGAGACCATGTATAAATGAAGGTGAATGAGTCATGAACTTCCAGTTACTATGGTTATGCTTGAAGTATCAAAACTCTATGGCAAATTAGGATTTTGAACCAAGAGTTTATCTAGTAAATCGTATATAGTATACACACGCCCTTAGGCTTTTAGGGATTTCTAATTGAATTGTGCACATTAATGTCTGTGTGCTATTATAGCATTCATGAGCGCTCTAAAAAGCAGCTTTTACTCTTATAGGAAGCAACTTGACTTTTATACTCACATAGGTATACTCTATTAAAGATGTTTTTGTATAACACCTTGCTTATAAAAGATATAGTTTTTACCAACTGTTTATACAGGTTATAAATACTTCACATCATAGGAATGATTATGTATATATTTGAGTGTTTTGAAGTATTACTCCAGTGCCACCCAATGAAAACTTTGTTTTTTCCATTGAATGCGGCTTATGGGATCTCCAATTAAATGGGTTGGGTATCTGTTATTGGTGACTTGTTCTTAAGTCCCATTTTTCTTGATGTAGAAATCTCTAGTGAGTCCTTTCGCTAGTGGATTGGCTAAATTTTCCATCGATCTCAAAATGCAAAGTAATTTCTCCATGGTTGAATAGTTGCTTTAGCAAATTATGCCTCAGACATATGTTTTTAGATTTTTAATTATATGTTTTTGTTTCTTACCTTGTCAATTGATGATTTAGAGTCTCCATACAAAGTTATGGCTGGAACCGGTTTATTCTATAAATGAATGTCTGTCAAAAGGTTTTTTAGCCATTTAGATTCTTCACCGGCTAATGCCATTCCAATAATTTCCGTATCCATTGTGGATAGAGAAATATACATTTGTTTTTTTCAATTTCCAAGAGACGGCTGCATTACTAAGGGTAATTTCATTGCTGCTCGTAGACTTGAATTCTTTTGAATCCAATATCTAGTTAGCATCACTATACCCTTTAAGTACAACAATATATTTCTCACAGTACAAACTATAATTGATGGTTTTCATCAGCCATTTGAATACTTGGATCACAACCATTGATAAATCCTTAAACATGCATCATTTTATGTGTACTTTAGGAGATTTTAAGGACTTATTAATTAGAAATTTGTTCATTTATGTGAAAAACATGTTTTTATAGTTTTGAGTATCACTATTGTGTTTTCCTACAAAAAATCATTGAAAATCATCAATTTCTCATAACATCATAAAACTTTCCATTTTTGGCTTTGCATTTTTAAAAGGTTTTTCAAACCCAAATTTTCACATAAAAATGACAAAGGTTTTTATCATCATTAGTTATTTAATGATAAAGCATGATAATGATGAGAATTTATTGTGTCATTTTTTGTGAATTGGGCCTGCATTAGTGCAATTGTGACTTTAAAATAAAATTATTAGTTCTAATGAAAAATCACTTTTGTTGGTAGGGAATTGAAAAAAGGGACCCCCATTAAAGATTTGAAGTCAAGGAATCTATTGAGAAGAAACTTGATTAAAAAAAAAAATGAAGAGATGGAATTTGATCACACATGCAAGCCTCACACAAGGGAGGGTCCCACATGCTTTTTGGTTGCAATTGATTTAAGGAAATATCTCTCCAAGTTGAATTTGATTTTGAAAAAGAAAAAGAAGAGAAAAAGTCAAGATGGAAAATGAAAGAAAGAAAGAAGTCATCTAAGGAGATTAAAACTTGGAGAAAAAGTAGCGTATAAAAGTGGATGTCAAGCCCAACTCAGTCAGTTCTCAGTTTGTGCTCTTATGTAACGTCCTAGGCTCCCAGCCCGCCCTTTGTTCAAACAATCTCTAGGATAAAGGAAACAAAAGCCCACCACCTATATTGGATATAATTCCAACTCCACTCAATATACATACACCTAGCACCTAACCCTCACATGAGATACTCCTAGGCCAACTGTGCACATGAGACCTCACGTCCACACTTGGTCACAAACAATGTGGAATGGCCATGATGATATGGTAGGGTCCACTTCACTCCGACGCAAGCAATTGAAGACTAAGTCAAAGGAATGATGTGGAGATTATTTCTACATCAAAGGTGGGCCCAATAATTGAAGATATGTATGAGATTAAAATTAGGAAGTGGGTTTTCACAAGATTGGTATGTAATTTTTCTCACACATCACTTTTTAATTTTTCTCAAACATGAAGGCGAAGAAAGAAAGAGCTACCTATTAGAATCCTAGTAAACTAGGAAAGAGGAACAACACGGGGAAGAAAATTTTGCCTAAAATCTATGAAGGTGATGCACGTCAGGGGAGACCCATCCATATCCTTCATTCCACGCCCAACACTAATGCTCTCTCTCTCCTTTCCATGCTCCACAATATCACACCAATTTCCATCACAAGCGCTCTCTTTCTCTCCATCTCTCCTCCACCCCAAAGTGGGTTTTGGCTAGTACCTTTAGTGATCTTTCATCATCACCATCCATCATCTTCTTCCACCATCTTCCTCACTTTTGGAGCATAATTTGCAGTGGAGTTGAAAAGCCAGGCGAGCAATGATTCACTCTTGAAATTTATGATATTTGGATAGATTTTGATGTATTTAATCTAATTTAATAAATTTAAATTTATTGCTTATTTTAATTGAGTTTTTCATTGATAAACAAAGTTAGTGATATCATAGTTTTCACCATAGAGTCAACATCGTTTGTTTTTGCGCAGTGGCAATGCGTATTTGGTACAGTGGTTCTAAGTTTATTTGAATTCCATCAAAAAAGGTTTTAAATTCAGATTTAAATAATTGAAATCCATCTTTTTCTCTTTTATTTTATTGCATTCTATTTTTATTTTCAGATTTATTATACGTATTTTTTAATATTATTCAATTGGTGGTTTGATTGTTTTCTTTGTTTTGCAGTAATTAGTTTAGATTGATTTTGAGTTTAGGATTTCTAATTTAGGAATTTTATTTGGGATTGTAATTTTAATCTGGATTTGTAATTAAGTTTAAATTTCAGTTTGGTAGGATTTATTTGCATAGATTTTTAATAGGTTAGCACTAATTTTTAATTAGGATAGGCTTTTTTTTTTCTTTTGCGAAAACTAGTTCCTTGTGGATTTGATCCTGGACTCACTGGGTAAAACTACCATCATCGACTTTACACTTAGGGTCGATGTTGATTAGCCATCCTATGGTCGTCATTGGGATTACTTATGTACCTGCTTAACTTGCTTATTGCATTGGAATGTCAAGTCTAGTGTAATTCATGATATATGTAAGATATCCAATCGCTTTAAAATAGTCTAATTGAGATATACTTTCTCCTTTGTTCTTGAATAGTTTGACACTTGGGTCATAAGGGCTGGAAACACCATTCCCTGCAAACATATTAAACCTCTTAAGGACTTTTTTAACATAGTAAGATTGAAATGATACAATGCCTTCAGAGCATTTATGTATTTTGATACTTATTATCACATTAGCCTCACCTATGTCTTTCATGTAAAAATTAAAATAAAGAAACCTCTTAGTGCTCTCTACTGAATCATGGTTAGTTCTAAATATGAGCATATCATCTATATATAAGCATATTATAATGCAAGAACTACCAAATTTTTTTATAGTACCACATTTGTCTGATTCATTAATTTTGAAACATTTAACAATCATAGCTTGGTAAAACTTCTCATGCTGCTATTTAGGAGCTTGCTTTAGGCTATACTAGGAGCTAATAAGTTTGCAAACTTTTTTGTTCTTTCCCTGGAACTGTAAAACCTTTGAGTTGCACCATATATATTTCTTCTTCCAAATCAACATTTAGAAATGCGGTTTTTACATCTGTTTGATAGAAAATCATATTGTAATTGTAAGTTATAGTAATTAAGACTCTAATAATAGTGATCCTAGTTACAAGAACATATATATCAAGAAAGTTGTAACACTCCAACCCTAATTAAGCATGCTTAGTGACTAATTAAGTAAGCTATAAGGTAAGTACCATCGAATTAGGATGGATTTAACTTGTGCTGTTTTAGTGGGTCAAGTTTAGGTTATGAATAAGTAGTTGGGTTGAGTTTAACTTTTACTAGGTAATGAAAGGCCTTTTTCATACTTTTTTATTTTAGGATTTTGCGTCATTCATGTATCATATTGACAGCATCACATGTGTCTCGTCAAGCTCGTTAACTTTCGTACTTGACTTAAATACGTGTGAGTTCATTTGTGTTAATTGGACATTCATTTAACTTAACTAAAAAAACCTTAAGAAATATGAACTTTCTTATAAACCCAGAAATTAGTCTGTATATAAGAGCCCAACCGTTTCTAATTGATACTTTTTCTCTTTGATACTCTTTTGCCTTAAGACACTTGTTCTTCTTTCCTCTACCATGATTTTCTCCTCAAATGAAGAGAGTTGATTTTGCATATGTGATTAGAGGCTCATACTAGCATCCCCAGTGTCTTCTAATCTAATCACAAGCTGTGAAGTGAAGGAGTCAAGTAGCTTTTTCTCTTAATCGATTTCTAGAGGTAAGAGCTACCTCTTTTCCACAAGTCCTCAGTTTAAGGAATGAAGAAAAATCCTCTTGTAGACATGTACTCATTTCTTTCCTCATCCTTTATATGCATATCATTTTTAAGTTCAAGAATTGAGTGTATCGTTTCAAGTTGAGCCAAGAGTCGGGGTAGTGGTGTGAATTTTAAACTAAGGCAAGTATAAGCAAATTTTGGTGTAATACATGTTGGTATGTTATGATTCTTATAATTTTACTAAATCCTGTACTTTAAGCCCTAATCTTCTCAATTTTCTAACCTCTACTGTATGATACCTTACTGTTTTCAATTTTTCTCTAAACTCTACTGTGTGATGAAGTTCAGTGTTCTGATGCAGTATGAGATGAAGTATGAGTTATAACAAAGGATGATAGAATGAAATAGGTAGGAAATACTCTAGTACAATCTCAAGTTCTAAAATTTGTGTGGAATTTGCTTCAAACGTTGAAATTACTTAAAAAATTGAAGCTTATGACTCATGGTATAGAGAGCTAAATTTCATGATTTCTTCTACGGTTAGGCCAAAACTAAGCTGTATAATATGTTACGGCTAAGCCGTGGCTTAGCTGTAGAATAGAACATGGTTTAATTGTAAATATGGATGACAATTTTGGGTAACTACGGCTAAGCCATAGTGCAATTTACAGCTAAGCCGTAAGATGCCCACGATTAAGTCATAAGTCACCCACAGCTAAGCCATAAATCATTGAAACTTAAGGTTAAGTAGATACTATACGAGACCTTGTAGGACCTTAGTTACTGGATCTTTTTACCTTAATAATCGGCTCAATGGAATAGTATTATGAAAGTCTTGAGGGTTGAGACTTATTCATGTGATGTTGTCCATTGTTAAGCACCTTTCTATAGGTGTTGGTTTATGGGACTTTGATACATATTCCCGAGATAATGTTACACCAAAAAGAGACAATTTTGTATTGGATAACTTAAAACTATATATCATGCATAGTTAGAAGCAATGGATGACTAGATTAGGGTTGGCTAGTAAAACTACCTTGATCCTATTAAATTAAATTGCATAGCATATTGGATTACTATTATTGCCTTCTACTCTTCCAATGATGATTTGAATTAAAATGATCATTGTATGCATTGAATTTATTTGAAATGTTACTTGATATTTTATTGACATTGACGTTGAATTGAGTATGAACGTATTGCACAAATGAATTGAATATATACGGCTTAGTATTGTTCTCACTTAATGAATGAATTACATGCTTGCTCAAGTTCAATTATATGATTGAATCGGAATGGTATAGCTCTACTCAACCTCAACCTTATGATACCCGGTGGAGTTGACTTTGTTGTAGCATGAATGGTGCGGTTGCAATGTGCTATTTTTGGAGCTTCTGGACTCCATGTACAAGAGACTCATTCGAACTTTGGCTCAATTGATGGTGTTCTCAACGCAAAGCTCCATAGAGAGAGGATATGGCAAATGTAATAGCTAAATAGTAAAATATTTATGTTATTTGATTTTTATAGCATGATTACTTAATTGCACAACATGCCTAGTTTACTGAATTAACCTCTTTAATCACATGTTAATGATTCCTGTAGATACAATGCCAATTACCTTGATTGCGCTTATACTTTGTTGAATAGTCTTATTCATTAGTTGTCTATGGTGTTATAGGCTCAGCTTTTGGTTCGGATCTTACGAAGATCGAGAAGACTCCAGAGGAGACTTTTGGGAACCCCTTCGGCTTAGATGAGTAGACAGCAGATTATCTCCGATTGATCCATCATAGAGTGTGTAAAGAGCATACTAGGTCTTGTTTTGGGATGTAACTGCATTTAGGTTATCATGGCTAACATTAATTTAGTTTTGTCCTGCATGGTTAATGATCGCTTTTTATTTTGACACTCTGTAACTCTTTTTTACTGTTTTTGTAAACTTTCTTTCCTTTTTGTAAAGATATGTACTCTTTTAACTCTGGTTCATATAAATGTGTTTTAGTTGGTTGTAATTATCTTGTTTCATGAATGATAGTACTAGGCTTCCGTGATTGAATGTTTGGACAGATGTTTGTTATAAGTATCTCACCTGTGTAAGTAATGTGACTCTCCTTTGTGTAATTCCACTCAGATTCGAGTCCAGGTGTATATTACATGGGAGTATGTATGTTACTAGTTGGGGTTAATCCTAATTCCCAAATTCTTGGGCTCGGGTTGTGACAAAAGTTTACTCTTTCTTTTTGTTTAAATCATTTTGCAATCAGTCTAGCTTTAAATTTCTCAATCGAACCATCAGTTTTGAATTTCTTTCTGAATATCCATTTACAACCAAATGGTTTGGTTCCCGAAGGGAGATTAACCAATTCTCATGTATGATTGGCTAGTGAAGACTTTATTTCACTATTAAGAGCCTTTTTCCGAAAGACAACGTTAAGAGAAAACATGGCCTCTTGATAAGTTGTGGGGTCATTTTTCATAATATAAGTGATGAAATCAGGGACAAAGGTAGATTTCTTTTTATATCTCTTATTGCTATAAGGTTTTATATCTTCAGGTTCAGAATCACCAATGGGAGCTGGTAGAACAACATCATTGTTGCTACTAGAATTTGAGAATCTAATTTTAAAAGAAAAATCAATTTCAAAGAAAATGACATCTCTAGATTCAATGATTAAATCTTTGTCTATGCCTGAGATTAGAAGGAATCTATAAGCCTTATTGTGCATGGCATACCCTAAAAACACACATTCATGTGTTTTGGGTCCAAGTTTATTTTCCTTAGGAATTATAAGTGTAACATGTGCTAAGCACTCCCACACTTTGAGGTATTCCAAGTTATGGGTCCACCCCCCCCCCCCCCCCCCCCCCCCCCCCCCCCCCCAACCCCAAACACACACAGAGGTTTTTAGGAAATCTAGTACTGTTTAACATTGAATTTACCATTTCTTACCAATGTTTTGTTCTTCCTTTCAGTTATACCATTTTGTTGGAGGGACTATAGGGCTATCACTTCATGAATTATCCCTAAGGTGGTAGGTAGGAGTCTCAATGAATTTATTGGACAAGTATTCACCTCTTCGATCAGAGCTTAAAGCCTTAATCTTTTTACCTAGTTGATTCTTAAAAGGTATTTTTATTACTTTTATTGATGATTTTTTCAAAATTTGTTATATATATTTACTTAAAACATAAATCTGAGGCCCTTGAGTGGTTTAACTTTTTTAGACTTAAATCTGAGGCCCTTGAGTGGTTTAACTTTTTTAGACTTAAAGTTAATAATCAACTTTAATTGGATACTTTGAGAATGTTAATACCATTTAATTCACAAATGTCATTGTGAATTAAGCATAATAATTTGGAACATCTTTCAACACTTTTGAAAGGTTTTCTAGAATACTTTGATTGAACACAAATCTCACAAGTTTTGGTTAAAAACCAATTTTAGAAATTGTTGACATGTAAAAAAAAAAAGCTTGGAAGAAATCCACAAGCAATTCAACAAAGCAAAAGTCAAGTCAAGACTCAAACATAGCTCAAACACAGCAAAACAAAATACAAACAACTTAAGGACAAAACCTAAGAAGACACCTCGAAGTTTGAAGAAGAAAACAAGTCAAAACACTTCAAAAAGTGGAAAAAGTCTACATTGGCCGACTGAACAAATCAATGGCCGAATGTATCTAGCTGATTGAATAAGTCAGTGGTGAAGAGTACACTGGCCAAAAGAAAAAAGTGACTGGTTGATGGTTAAAAATTTTGACAGCTCATTGAGTAGCCAATTGAGATTTGGTTAAATCATTTTGAGCTAATTTTAGGTTGATTAACATGATCTGAGGATGAAGATCTTGCGGCTACCTCACAAAGCTGATTATGGGAGGGTAGTTGATCACATAAATGCACGGTTGGCTACCCCCATTTAATTAAAGATTGCTCAATCTTCTCCCTGCCATAAATGATTGGAGAAGACTCTTGGAGGTTATAAATACCCCCTTTTGGGTGCCCATTCAAAAAGAAAACAACACAAGGCACAATACACTCGTGCATACAACACGTAGTAAAGACTCTTTAGATTCTCCTTGAGAAAACTCCGGTACTTCGACTTTTTCAAGTTCAAGCCTTGCCTCTCATAACAAAGTACTTAATCTTCTAAAAATAATCAGAAGGATAGTATCTGGTCTGATGGAATCTCCGAAGAAGATAGGTCTTTCAGTATTTTCTTTGTTTCTTATACACTTAGGAGTTGAAGATAATATGGTACAAATATGGCCAACCTGTTGGTCTAATGAGATAAGTGATTCATGGGGGGTAACCATGACTGTAGAACCTTCGTTCTAACTCCCCTTAGGATTTTAGATCCGAGGAAAACGAGTGATAGATCATGAAGATTGCTCGATTGACTTAAATACATGAAGGCGGCATACATCTTCAGATTAGTCTCTTTTATCTTTTTTTTTTGATGTAAATTGTCATTATTTTCTTTCTTTTTGTCAATGTTGATCATTTGAGACCAAGGGAGCTTGTGATAAAAAAATACATGTAAATAGCTTGCATCTGGGAGGTCAAAATATAAACGAACCAACGAAAATAAACTCAGAATTGAAAAGAGTCGAAAAGTTCGGCATTTCTTGTTTACTTTATCTTCCTTGTCTTTTCCTCTCTCGTTAAAAAGGAGAGAACAAAAATCAATCCTAAGTCCATCATGTTTTTGATAAAAGAAAAACTCACATGACTTAATCTAGCATGCTATAGATTAGAAAACTCGACAATGTAAGCAGAAGCTTAAGCTTTATTACCGATGGAATTTACATTCAGCTTGAAAAGGCCTTAAGCAATATAACTTTTCCTACAAAACTCCATTCTTAGTAATTATAAGTTTATTTACTTCAAACATTATCTTAAAAAGCCGTTCTTGCTTAACACAGAACAAGACACCAAGTTCTTTAGCACATCAGGCACATGAAACAATTTGGTCAAAGTTAGAGACTTGCCGGATGAGAGGTGTAGAGCCACTTTTCCTTGATCAATTACTTTGGCTATTGAGGAGCTTTCCGTGTAGAGTTTTTGACCATCTCCTACCTGTTCGTGGGAGATGAATGCACTTCTGTCACCACATATGTACTGGGTTGCACTAGTGTCAACTCACCAATCTCTATAGTTGCTCATATGGTTCACCTTTGCCACTACCTCCACAAAGTTCTCCTTTATGAGATTGGCTTGAAACTTTTCTTTGGTTCCCTTTCGTTGGCGACATCTTTTTGCATAATAGCCTTTTTTCTCGCATACAAAGCATTCAGCATCTTTTTTTGTATATATCTCTGCGGGGCTTGAGGGCTTGGTTTTGGTTTTCTTTTAACCTTTCTTGGCTTTGGTCATCTTAGCTCTAATCATTTTTTTGTTTAGTTTTAGTCTTAGTAAGATTTGCCTTACTCACATGTTCAGAATCCTTACTCTTAGAGTCACGTTTTTGGTGATGCCTTTGGATTCTAAGTTGAGTGACCAGATCTTCTAGTTTCATTTCTTTCTTCTTGTGTTTTAGGGTGACCCTAAAGTCTTTCCAAGATGGTGGGAGTTTATGGATAGTACTGCCTACTATGAATTGTTTTGGTATTTTCATTCCCTTAATTTGGACTTTATGGATTATCTTTTGAAAGTCTTTCATTTGTGCTACCATGGATTTTCCTTCTTCCATTTAGAAGTCTAGAAATTGTTCTATAACATATTTCTTGGTACCCACATCCGCAGTGGCATACTCCTTTATTAGTGCTTCATGTAATTCCTTGGTGGTTTTATATTTTGAAAATACGCCATGTAAGGAATTATCTAAGTAATTGAGAATTTCATTTCTACAATCAAAATCATTAGATTTCCACTAATCCATTTTATATGTACTAACATGCCCCATCTCCATGTGGATCGGGGCACGCTTTGGTTAGCACAGAGAATCTTCATAACTTTTAGGTAGTGTTTGGTTCGCTGGAATGAAGGTCGGAATGGAATGGTCATTCCGTTGGAATGACCATTCCTACGTTTGGTTCGTGAAAAAGCAGCGGAATGACCATTACTTCAGGAATCACCATTCCTTTATACAAGGGAATCACTATTCCTTTGGGGGGGGGGGGGGGGGGGTAGAGGAATGGCCATTCCATTCCATTGTAATTTTCCTTTGAGTCCAAAATGCCCCTTTCATCAAACAAAACCTGAGATGTCCAATCATAAGACCTAGCCTCCTTCCTCTTCGTCTCTGACCTCTCATTCTAGGAGTATTTTGGTCAATTTTATGTAATTTTTATAGGGGTATTTTGGTCAATTTTATGTAATTTTTATTCCATTCTTGGCATCATTTAAGCATGACCTGAGATGTCCAATCATAAGATGTCACGCCCCACCTTTCACACATGCATGATATTGTCCGCTTTGGCCCATGGGCCTCACGGTTTTGTTTCTGGTGGGCTTCAACCCACCAAAAGGCCTCATGCAAAGTAAGGGTGTAAGCTCTACATATAATCCCAATCACTTTCCTCTCTATAGTCGATGTGAGACTCCAGGATGTCACAATCCACCCCCCTTAGGGCTGCACGTCCCTGTGCAGTAGCCTGCCAGTTCTTGTAGCCTGCCAGCCCTCTTGGCCCGCCCACATATGAACCCGCCCACTTGCACCAGGCCACGGCAGGGACCCACACTCGAACTAGTCGAGAGTTGGCTCTGATACCATTTGCCACGCCCCACCTTTCACACATGCATGATATTGTCCGCTTTGGCCCATGGGCCTCACGGTTTTGTTTCTGGTGGGCTTCAACCCACCAAAAGGCCTCATGCAAAGTAAGGGTGTAAGCTCTATATATAATCCCAATCACTTTCCTCTCTATAGTCGATGTGAGACTCCAGGATGTCACATAAGACCTAGCCTCCTTCCTCTTCGTCTCTAACCTCTCATTCCAGGGGTATTTTGGTCAATTTTATGTAATTTTTATAGGGGTATTTTGGACAATTTTATATAATTTTTATTCCATTACTGGCATCATTCAAGCATAGCAAACACAGGAACTAGAATGAAAATCTTATTATTGGATTGATTCCTTTGTCCAACCAAACGTTGGAATGAGAATTACTATTCCTGCCTCATTCCATTCCAGACTCATTCCAGTCTCCATTCCATTCCTTCAAAAAATCATTCTAGCGAACCAAACGCTACCTTAGAAGATATTCCATTTTCATCTTCTACATTTTAAAATGTTGACCTTCAAAGTTGAAAATCTTGTGATGGTAATCTCTAGTAGTCATTTTCAGTAATATGCAAAATGCGAAATTCTTACTGAAATTTTGGCAGCACTTTCCTTTTATATGGAAGGAGGCTTAAAAGCTTACGAGAGATGGAAACTCAACTCTGGATACTCAACTCTTAATTTCTCACTAAACAGTAAACCGCTTGCACTAGGATAAGAGAAGAGGCTTTCAGTCTGTGCAGGGCAAGCTCTGTATAAGATCTCAGTGGAAGCAAAGGGGCTAGGGGTCGGTAGATATATAAACGAAAATCTATCTAAGCTGTTAGATTCCATAGTATACTTATTGCTGATAATAGTTGCAAATAACAAGACTTAGGAAAATATTAGAAATCAATAAAACAATTGGAAGCCGAACCATGTCTTTGGAGGAGTTTTTTTTTAGGTAGATTTTGCTCCCACACAGAAGTAGATGGACTCATGGACTTTTGCTCCAAGATAATATGGCGTCCCTGATTTGAATCTCCAACAATTGTATACTTGATTGAGTAAAGAATTCTCGAATCCTAAAGAGGCAACTTTTGCAGACTCTCAGTAGCAACAAACAAAAGAAGAAGTAGAGAAAGAAATCTGAAAAGACAAGCAAGGCCCAACTGGCAATGAGGGCTAGGCCCAGTCCACCCCCACAAGCAGGCCCTACCTGCATGGGCGGCTTGTCAGGCGTGAGCGGGATTGACCCGACCCGCAACTTACGGCCTAGACTTGCCAGCACGGCACTCCTACTCGCATGACATGGACGGCGTGTGTGTAAGGTTTTCACCACAATACCCACTTGGAAGACAAATAATGTAAGTATGTGAGGAATCATTAATAAACCCCTTATAAAGAGTTGAAAATAATAGAGTTGGGGCAAAGAAAAATAAAGAAAGTACGGGAGGAGGAAACTCATACATTTAAAGTGGGAAAACTTGTGCTTAATGCACACCAAATCCAACACTTCACCGGTGAGAAAAGAATCACAAGAACTTAAACTCTGCAAATTAGAGAAAAACCGAAGATGGTGTCGCCCCGCATCACTCCCCCTTTTAAAGGTTATAACTATTTGTTGAACGACCCAAAACTACAGTCTATATCACCCAAATATATGGTCACTACTTTTTATAGTCTTATCCATGTTGAGATGTGTACTGACTATAGAGCCGGATGATGGAAGCTGATTATTTTGGTGATACGGATCTTTGAAGTGGCGGAAAACTAGTTTAGATGAGGAATGCCTTCACGTGTTTGTGGGAAATCAGTTGAAACCGAACTTGGGATTGAGTGCGTAAATTGAAACATGCGGCATTCATTTCAAGAACCAATTTCACATGTCCACAAAAACCATTTCAAAGCTTTACCAATCTTCCACTTTCCAAAACCAAATCAAAATAACTTCCATCTCAAGCATGCATCAAAGAACCAAAAATGAAATCTAACCCAAACGCTTCATATCAAAACGTAGAGACTCCGAAGCAAGTGCAATCAAATCAACATCCACTCGAAAATAGGAAACTTGAATTGAAATTTGGATCGAGTGTCTGAGATCAAACCATCATTCAAATCGAAAGAAGATGAAAGACGACATTCAAAGAGGCAAGAAAGCTTCCTCGCTTCTTCTAACTCACCTTGGATATTTGCACTAATCTCCGAAGATTTAGAAGAGAAAGAAAAAGGCCGGTTCATGGGAAAGCAATTATAGCGTTTAAAGTGGGGGGAGTGATGCTCCATAGTAAAAAGAGGCTCCATTGGTTCTTTTCTAAATGAAGAAGAAAGGCTTGAGATTGAGTATTCAGTTTTTCTCTTATTTATAGAGTGGAATTCTTGTGGTTCTTTACTTACTGGAGAAAAAAGGCTTAAGGTTTGGCTTCTCAATTTTTCTGATTTGCATAGTAGAGTTGTCATGGTTCTTTTCTTACCAGAAAATAAAGGCTTGCAGAGTCGAGTTATTGTGGTTCTTTTCTTACTAGAAAAGAAAAAGCCAATTATTTTGGTTCTCTTCTAGCATTGCTCGACACTAAATTTTGTTTTTTGAAAAAAAGTTGTACCGGAAAGCCCCTAAAAGCCCTTTCTGGTGGGGTACGAACTTATAAGGGCTTTTCAGTGTGAGTCATCTACGGAGTTTTTTCACGTAAAATCCTTGAAAAAAAAACAAAAAAGTTCACAAGTAGCTCTACTAAAAAAACACGAATTTATATGAGCCAACAAGGGAAAAAAGTTGTATTAGTGCCTTGTCATTGATTTTGTTAATGGGAAGTTTGCAGAGTTTGTGGGATCTATTGGCTACTTGCATTCTAGCTTGTTAAGAAATTTCATCTTTATTAGGCATTGGTTTATGATCTAGTCTTTCGGAAAAAAAAAAAGGTTTTCTTTTAAGTTTTCTCATGTTTGCATAGAGGTATTCCAAATGATGTGGGTCCTTAACATGTGTTAGAAACTTACTAATTTTCTCATGTTCGAAAAAAAAGAAAAACACTTTGTGTGTGTGTGCGTGTGTGTTGTGGGGGGGGGGGGGGGGGGGGGGGGGGGTGTTGGTGGTTGTCTTTACAAGAGCGTACACTTGGTCCAAATTAAGCCTAGAATTATTTTTCCCTTGCAGTAGGAGCTTATACCAAGGGTGTTGGGGGCTTATTTCTTGAGTGTTTTTGTAAGATCCCTACCCCATAATTAGGGTTATTTGCCTAATTATTAAAATTTTACCTTAATTACCACTAATTTAATCTTACTTGTAGGCTTCTATGCTAATTGGGTTGGTTAGGTAGGATGTCTACCCTAAATGCGCTTAGGTAGATTAGTTGGACCCCACATGTAGTTCATGGTCATGCAATATCTCATCATGTCATTAACATGCATTTATTCACATGGGCACCCACTAAACCTAAGTTATCTCTTCAAAGAGGGACTTGTGACCTATTTTGTGATTTAACCAAGGATTAGGTGATCGCGCTTGAAAGACGCGAAAATGTGTAATGGATTCGAGTCAAGTCTGACATTCACACACTTTAAGCGTTAAGAAGAATGAGAATTAACTACAGTTTATCATTAATTTCCCTTTTGTTTACATGGGTTCAAATGCTCTGACCGCGGGGATGCAGGTTGTTTACACCTTTTGAAAAGTTTACAACCCCTCCCTCAAGTCTTAGATGTGATTCAAATTTGAAAAGTACAAGAAAATACATTAAAAGTGTGAAAAAAATGCAAAAAAGGAAGAAGCTGGGGGAGTGACCATGGCTCACAGTCACTGACTTTCTGGTAGTGACCATGGCCTATGGTCACTGGCAGACAGTAGTCGAAAGGCCACTGTTTTGCCTTCTGTATTGCACCGTTTCATCTCCGTAACTTCTTTAAAGTGCTGAAACTCGCTTTTATGATCTTTAGGGTGTTGAATGACCATTAAGAGGATTAAATTCAACTGTGGAATCGATCGAAACCTTTGTTGATCATCACTATTGTTTACGGACCATTTTTTGTACAAGTTCGAAAAGGGTACGGTATGAGCCAAAGTTGTGTCATACTAAACCTGTAATTTTCAAAGGATAGAATGAAGCCTAAAGAGGCTTGTTCACAACTTCTATGAAGGCTAGAAAACCCCCTAAGTGAGAAAAACAAAGGAATTGATGTCATCCTTCGAAGGCTTGCCAGTACTTGAACATAGCTCTCTTTTTAAATAATACCCATACTACCCTTTCTTCTTTGAACCATCTCTCACCTTGAGTGACTAATAAGAAGAAGAAGAAGTGGGTTGGATTGTTGGAGGATGCCTTGCTTGAAGATTTTAGTAGAAATTCTCTTGCCTTTTCTCTATGTCCCTTTTTTTTTTCAAATGTTACTCTATTTTATATACTGTCCAAGTGGTTTTAGGGAGTTTTAGAAAGTTTAAAAGACATTAGGGGAGGTTAAACTTTGAAAAAAAGTGGGGGAGACTACCCGAAACAGTGAGAACTGCTCGATGGAAGTCAATGATTGCAACCGCGGTCACTCCCAAGGCCTAGTTTTTGGACTTTTGTGTATGTGACCTGTTTTCACGTGTTTGGGGTCCAAATGATGTCCAATCTTCACCAAACTTGGAGGAATGCTTTTTAACATCATTTTGAGTGTGTCATAGAAATTTCAACCCATTTTGACCTTCTGAAGTTGTCAACTCCCTATTGACTTTTTTATGAAAACGGATCCTTGTTTCAGCTGTTTGAGGCCCAAATGACCTCAATTTGATTTGAAATTGGAGGGACTAATATCAGTAGTATCTTGGAGTGTCCATCCAAATTTCATGCATTATGAATTTGGGCAAGTAGGACTTCAAACAGTGACTTATTTGTTGCATGTTCCAAGTTATATTCACCCCACACTGTAGGTAGTTAGTTTGTTTTTACCCGAACATTGTTCAATTGACTTGAAACTTTGTGGAATTAACTTTGAATACATTTTGAGTCTTCATTCCAAATTTCATCAGCTTTGGCCTTCTAGAAATAGGATTTTGGCTAGTGACCTCCATAGCTCAGGGGTTACTATCTTCTAAGCTGACATGTAATGGAAGTAGAACCAAACGAAGTCCTTTTTACTCAAAAATTTACAGAATATCTTTTGAGCATGACTGAAGCTTTGTACCTAGATCTCATTAATTTTGGATGTCAGGAAGCAGGACTTTGGTCAATGTCCCCTTGGCTTGGGGGTCATTGACCCAAAGTTGACATGTTTGAAGACTTTTGTGTCAAATGATGTCCGTTTGACTTGAAATTTTGTAAAGCTTCCTTTGAACATAATTTGAACTTCTTTCAGGAGTTTTAGCTGATTTGTTCTTCATGAGGTGTCACTTTCGTAGTGACCCCACAAAGCTTAGTAGATTTCAATCGGAATTGAGTTTTGGTCCAAATGATATCCAAATGCTCTAAAATTTTAAAGGATAATTTTTGAATGCATTTAAAGACATTCCCCTAAGTTTGAGTTTGCTTTGGCATGCATAGGTGTCAATTTTCGCAATGACCCACAAAGAGCTGATTTTGAGCTGAGATGAAATCCAAATTCTTTGAAACTTTGAAACATCATTCTCCAGCCTGATTTAGAATTACTAGAGGCTTGGATTTGTTTGATGCTTCTTGGATTTAAAGTTGAACCTTAAGCTTGGTGTTTGAAGTTCACCAACTTTGAAACTTGAATTTCTCCATTCTGAACTCATCTGAAGTCTTCTGAGTTGGTTGTAGCAACTGTGATTTTTTTTATGGGTCAACACTAGGGCCTAGATGAAACTTTCAAAAGGAACCCTAACTATATAAGTCCTTTCATCCAAAGAGAACTCTCTCTTGTGCCTCTTGTGTAAACCCTGGCCTCCATCTACCCTTCCGTGCCTCCCTCCCTCATCCTAAGCATAGAGAGAGTGAGAGAGAAGCTACCAGCCTCCATTAAAGAGTCACCCACCTTCTTCTCCACCTCTCTTCATTAGTGTTTGTTTGAGAGGAAAAGGGTCACCTTAAAGCTTGCTAAAGAGAGAGAGAGAGAGAGAGCTCTTCCCACACATTTTTCCAAGTTATAAGAACCCTAACATTCTCAAAATTTGTGCTAATCTTTGAATGGGAATCTCATTCATAGCATTTAACTTCATTGATCCTATCTTTCCTCATGCATACATGATTAGGGCCTTCAATTAAGCTAGAGATTGGGGGTTTTTCAATGTTGAGCTTGGATTAGGCGAATCTCTGGATTTAAGGCAATTATAAGTGAGTGTTAGACATGTGTGCATGTTAATGGGATTGATTTTATGATTAAATTCCATGGTTTAATTTTTTATTACGGCTCATTTTCTTTAAATCACATCAATGAGGTGGGGTCACGGTGTTTGTTTGATAAATGGAAAAGGGATGTGGGGAACACTCTTGGTTTGGAGGTTACAGGTGGTATATATGCCAGATTAAAGTGGGACATAATGGTTATACCTAGGTAAAGATCTGGATGACTATGAGGAGTCCGGACCTAAAGAGTGCTAGGGATGAAGCCACCCTAGGCTTGATAGTAATTAATCAGACTTGATATTTTTTTATCAGACTGGTTCAGTTAAACCTAGTACAGGTCTGATCAATCTGACCTGACCATTAATAAAGTAGGTTTGTTTGAACCTAGTATAGGTCTGGTCAATTGGATCTGATGCCCAATTGGTCGGGCATAAAGATACTCACAAATGTCATTATACATTATTAGTGAAATGGATGATATGTAGGTGGAGAGTGGAATTTGTTTTTGATTCCAACCACCCATCATGGTAGTTGTGGGCCCAACATGTCACATGACTTTAAAAATAAAAGAACTTTGGTTGGAAAGTGTGAGGGTTAAAAGAGTATTTGGGTTTTGGACTCAACCAAATTATGGTGGCCGAATCTCCACCCTACACATTAGTGGGTAGTCATGGTGGGCCTTATGGTACATAGAAAACAAAAGCAAATGCCATTCATCATTAACTCATTGCATTTTTAGTTGGCTGGAAAATAACAATCCCTGGGTCATAGTAAGAGCACAATTTTTTTCTTTTATAATTCGTAAGGCCATAAGTAATCCTCATAACTTAGGTTACCTTACGTCTTAGACCTTTGTACCTGTAGTTGGTCATGACAAGAAACAAACAACTGTGGTAGGTAACACAAGGACCCATAAACCTATTCTTTTAATTTTCTTTAAAAGGTCTAACAACGGTTAAGCTATAATTACTAAAGCACCCTTAAGTTACAAAAAGTTTGTCCATGAGGTCAAACTATACCATAGGCTCTAGGTAAACCCTTATGTCCTCATAGAGTCCCACCTAAATAAGCCCTTTATTATAATCATGTGATTAATGGGAAGTAAGTTAATTAGATGAATCGGCTAGTTCCGATGTCATGCCTTCATGTATGAGTATAAGGGTGGATCGCAATGTTTGTTTCATACACAATGCGATGCCAATGACATAGCACATGACATTGGGACACTTGTAGCCACCCCAAATTGGAAGGCTAGGGACACGGGCATCATAGTGTGGGATTGGCTAGTAACTATTCTTAAACTAAAACACTTTGAAAACCATGCATATTGTCATAATTCCTTCATGATCTTCTCATTTTCTCATCTGCTGGATTTTCTTACATTTCTTACATCACTATTATTACTGCTATCTATCTTGCTACATTAATTTACTGCTAAGTACAATGTTTTCCTATGAATGCGAGTATGTGAAGTAAGTAAGCACGCAAAGAATGACTTATGACTGATTATCCTTGAATTCCTGAGTCCGGCACCACTAAGCTTGGCTCTTATGAGCCAAGTATGAGTTTAAATTTATATGATATGACATTTCCCCACTATTGCAGTAGTGTTTATGTTAGGAGTGAGTCAATGCTATGATTGCTACCTGATTCCCAATATGTTCACCAATGTTTAATGCTTTTTGCGAAGAAAATATAGCAATGTGGATTGCCAATTAGATAGTATTCATTTATTCATGATTTTTCTTACATTCATGCTTTTCGTACAAAACATGTTCAAATTAAGATAATTGCCTCATATAATTATCATGCCTCTAATTTTAATGATAATGGTACACTATACACTAACGTTCATTATATTTGCTAAACATGGTGTTAAGGTACTACTATTGGTATTGTAGAACCCAACGATGATATGCTCCTTGAGCCACCACATAAGGATGCCACACTAGTACCTTTAGTAGAAGATGCCTTAGATTCAAAGGAGATCTTCAGATAGCATCTTATGAAAGCATTATAGTGATCTTTGGCTAGGCTTTGGACCGACTTGTCCTTTTGTGCATCTCATCACATTACACATTGACACTTATCTATAACTTTATAGCATGTATTTTGGTCTTAAGACCAATGATTTTATACACTTGATAATTATGCCTCCATACTTGCACTTGAGCCTTATGGGCATTTGTCTTTAGTATGCTTACCTTGGACATTTAATTGTTGGAAATTTATATTAAAAGCATACTTAAATGTATTTTTCTTTGACTGATTTACTTATTTGTAAAGATTGTTTTTTACATCTTAATGAGAATTTGTATGTGTAAATGGTTGCATTATTATTTACTGTGCATAAGTGCGTCTTTTATTCTATAAAGTAGATAAGTTAATGTGTAGAGTTCAGCTTACGCACAGAAAATTTATTTATCGGTTCTTATAGAATATAAGTTATTGTTGTTCACAATCTAGATGGAGCTAGACACACCATCAGTACGATTGTAGCATGATGTTTTAGTAGGCTTGTCTTAGCTGCGGGAAACAGTATAGTTTCGACACGTTATGCTAGTACACTTTGTGTGTATTAAACAGGACCATTTTTGGGTTATTGGCTTTATACTGACTATATAAGATTATTAACATCCAAATGGTTATCATGAGAGCTTATACTCTTAAACCCAATATAACTAATAGACACGTGCATTTAGTATTTGGCACTTTGATTTACAAAAGGAGTGAGACCTTTTGTGGGTCAATAATCTCAGTAAATTAGATAACTACATTATATGTATGGTGCATATTAGTTTATTGACGGAATCCACGTCCTATAGTAAGGATTGATGATATCCCCTTGATGAAGCTTATAAGTTTTGATTATGTCAAACCCTACGGCTGGACTTAGTGTCCAACATATCAAATAAGTTAAGTGTAAGGTCTCAAGGAATTATAAAGATATCGATTAAATATATGCGTCAGTAATTATTTAATCGATGGATACCTGAAATCTTAATGTGGAGAGATTAATAACCATTTAATAACAAGAAGCTCGAAATATTATTTTGAGAATAATGACAGGAGTACAATTATAATTCTTTAGTGGACTTAATTGTAATTTATGGATCTAGGATTCTAATTTGGATCGAATTAGGGTTTCCTATTTCTATAAGAAGCCTATTCATTATTTTTTTCTTAAGGCCCCTATTGTAGCTTATAAATATAAGCTATTGCTCTCTAGAAAAGATACACAAGAGAAATCTCGTTTTTGAGAGCAAGGAGAATTTGCAGAAGAGGCCCACACTTCGGTGCGAATTCGAGCATAGAGGAATACAGTAGAAGATTTTGAGATTTTCATGCTGTTATAAGACCGAAATCAAATTAGAGATATCTCGCAGGTATGGTTCTTGAATCATTATCGTTTAAACTTATTTCCGCAGTGATCTGTGTGCAATATCTAAGGATCCTGGCGGCTGCCTCCTAACATTAATATGCATGGATTTTTAAAAGACTCCAGTTAATTTGATTCCTATATGATCTACTCAATAGGTGATTATTAATGCTCTCTCTACTATCTAGGGTTATATGAGTGCATGATAATGCACTTACTTCCTCAACTTTATTGATATATTATATGTGCTTAAGGATCTTCTTTGCATGTGAAATATGTATTTTCTTCCTTTGTGGTAATTCAATGCACTATATCTTAGTATGAGTTGCCACAAGATACGGATGCCACATCATAGGTCTGGCATTTTTACCTTAATCTTGGGCACGGGGCCTGATGATTTTCTTCCTTCCCTCTAGATTCTTACAATCATGAGCCCGGCCACTACAAATTATGGACTGAGCTTTGGGTCAAGAGTATTTTGGTATTTGTACCGAGCTTTCTTAGAGGCTAAGAAATAGAGAGTTATATATGATGTTACCTGAAACACTTAAGCAGAAGAGTGCAATAAAAGAGTGGAGGTCTCTTTTAGCTATGGATGTAGGTGTATCACCGAACCATATAAATTTCTTGTGTGTGCTCTTGTATGCTTGTCTCTATTGTTATGTGTGGCTTGATTGTCATTCGCTAGTTACTTTTTTTCGTGTGTGCACAACAAAATTTATCAGAGCCTTGGTTGTGTTGTGCGATTGATGAATCGAATTTCCTTGGACATCTAGATTTCTGTAAGTTGGAAAAAGGTTCTTCTTTTTTTGAATAAAACAGTGAAATCGGCTTTGATCTTTGGGTTAGTCACAGATTGGTTCACGGTGTTGTCTGGAGAAGTAGAAAGAAGAAGGGTTCTTGGATTTCTTCGTATTGTCATCGAGGAAGTTGGTTGCAAGAAGATGTGAAGGTGAGCCACGAATCAGTCACGTGGTTGTGTTTGCTTGTTTCATTGGAAACAAAGGATAGAGAGAGACAAGTTTTCCCCTTTGTTTTCTATAAAAAAGAAAGGAAATGATTTTTCATCCTTACTTAAAAGGGTGGAGAAAGGTGCTTGATTTTAAAAAAATAAAACTAACTGGTCACCAGGCCATCGTCACCGCCACTGCAGTGCCTTGCCGCCGCTGCCTATGGCTGCTGCTAAGGAAGAGAGAAAAAAAAAGGTTTGAAGCTTCTTTTCACTTCTAGTTATGAAACCAGAAACGCAGTGGGAAGAAGGAGAGGGTTTGGGCCTTGATTGTTCAAACCAGGTCAAGGCTGGGTCAGGTTAGGTTAACCTAACTCCTTGCAAAACCCAGCCAATAGGATAAGTTGAACATGAGTTGGTTGCAAAAGTCCAACAATAGCAGTTACAGTGATGACATCATCAGCGACGTCAATAGGTGAATGTTAGCAGGTATAATCAAAGCAGCTTGATTGGGGAATTGATGGATGAGAAGTATTTTTATGATATCTTGATCATTTGGTGTTCGATCGGAGATCTTTTGTGCTTGTGGACTTATTTCGAGTAAATCTAAGTAGTGGAAGAGGGAGGTTGGCTGTTTGATGGTCAACGAAGAGGTTTGATTAATCGGAGCATAAAAAACTGTTTCTGTGATATTGGAGCCATCCGGAGTTAGATTTTAGATCCATTTTTTCTAGAGTGCTCATGGTAATGAGAACAATAGTGTGATATAAAAATTTTGCAGGAAAAGAAGAAAATTTTGAAGATGAAAATTTCAATGGTAGGAATGATTTCAACTTATGGTAGGAAGATAAATGCTTTACTAGTTCAAAAGGGTTGCAGAAAGCGTTGAAGGGAAATATTGCCCGTCTTGCGACAATGTTTGAAGACTAGAAGGAGGATATGCTGGAGAAGGCAAATGGAGTGATTATGTTATGCTTGATTAATGGAGTGCTACGAAAGGTTACTCAAGAGAAAACTGCTGCTGGGTTGTGGCCGAGATTAGAGAATCCATACAAGACCAAGTTTTCGATGAACCGTTTATACCTTAAAAAATGGTTGTCCCTTAATAATCATCTTGATGCTTTTAATAAAGTTATCATAGTTCTGAGAAACATAGATGTTTTAATTGATGATGAAGATCGAGTTATTATGCTGTTATGTTCTTTACCGCCGTCATATTAGTATTTTGTTGATACTATGATGTATGGTAGAGATACTTTGTCTAAGGATGATATAAAGGTAGCCTTTAACTCTAAGGAGTTGAAGAAAATAGTTGTGCCTGAAAACAATGATAACTCAAGTACGGATTTGACAATAAGAGAAAGAACAAAAACTCATATAACAAGGGCAAACATAAATCTAAGTCTAGATCCAATGGCAAGAACATTGAATGTTATTATTGCCATAAGAAAGGAAAATTAGAAAGAACTGTCCCAAAAGGCAGAGACAAAGAAATGAAACAAAAAGATTCGTCCTTTGATGATTCAATTAGTGTTGCAGAGGGAAAATCAGATTTTTTTGTCAATAGTGCATGTTTTATAATTACAATTGATATTCATCGTCAGGATGAATGGATTCTTGATTCTAGATATTTTTACCATATGTGTTTCAATAGGGACTGGTTTCACACTAATCATGAGATCAACAGTGGTAGTGTCTTGATGGGTAATGATGTTACATGTAAGACGGTTGGGATTGGAACAATTAGAATCAAGATGTATAATGGAATCATTAGAACATTTGTAGAGGTTCAACATGTCCTTGATCTAAAAAAGAGTCTTATTTCTTTGGTACCTTGGAACCTAACGGTTGTGAATTCTCAGTTGAAGGTGGAGTCATAAAAGTTGTGATGGGTGCTTTGGTTCTTATGAAAGGCAATAGAGTTAGAAACTTGTATGTTTTGTCCAAAAACACTATTTCAGGTGGAGCTACAGTGTCTTTATAAGATGATCATGAATTTATTTCAACGTGTTTATAGCACTTGCGCATGGTTCACATGAGTGAGAAGGTTTGACAATGCTGAGCAAGTGGAATTTGCTATGTGGCACAAAGACATGCAAGTTGGATTTCTGCAATAAATGCATATTCAAAAAACACCGTAGGGTCAGTTTCAAAATGGGTATTTATCACATGAAAAGTATCCTTGATTATGTTCATTCAGATGCGTGGGGTCCTTCTAAGGTTTATTCCAAGGGTGGGTCCTGATATACGTTGACTTTCATCGATAATTATTTAAGGAAAGTTTGGGTTTATACACTGAAGACGAAGGATCAGACCTTTAAAACATTCAGGTGATAGAAGGCAATAGTTGAGAAAGAGACTGGCAAGAAGGTGAGGAAGTTGAGAACAAATAATACCAAGGAATATAAATCTATGGAGTTTGAGAACTATTGCAAGGATAGAGGCATTGTTCGGCATTACACCACCATATGAACTCCACAGCAGAATAGAATTACAGAGAGGATAAACAGAACGATCTTGAAAAGAGCTTGTTGTATGTTGTTTACTGTATGATTGTCCAAGCAATTTTGAGCTAAGGCAATACATGTTGTAGGCTACTCAATTAACAGGTCCCCACACTTAGGGATTAGTTGCAAAACACCGAAAGAAGTGTGGTCAAACAATCTAATTGATTATTCTAACTTGAGGGTTTTCGATTGTCCAGCGTATGCTCATGTCAAAACCGATAAGTTAGATCCAAGGGCTGTGAAATGTATCTTGGTGGGATCTGCTTTTGGGATGAAGGGATACAATTTATGGTGTACTGATCCAAATTCAACCAGATTTATCATTAGCATATATGTTCCATTTCATGATGATACTTTACTCAATGCGAGAAAGCAAGTTGAGAATGCATAAGTAAGTTGTGGTAGTGGCACTTTTCAGGTGGAGTTAGACATCTTAGTTAGGAAGGAAAGCACATTCAGCTTCTTCCCAAGATACTGAGGATATTCATACTAAGCAGCACATAGGTAGACCCTAGAGAGTAAGGAAACCACCAATCGGCATGGTTTCGAAGATATGTTGGTAACATATGATATGGTTGCATATGCATTGACGGTTGAGCCATTCATGTATTAGGACTCAATGGAAGGGCATAAAAGTAGTCAACATGTAACAATCATAGATAAAGAGATGAAATCTTAATGATGGCAATTAAGCCATTGGATGCAAGTGGATCTACAATAACAAGCAAGGAACTCCCAACGTAGGTGGAGTGAGGTTTTAGATTCTTGATCATGCTTGCAATTCAAAGAAATCATTGTATGGGTCGAAGCAAACTTCTGGTTAATGGTACAAGTGATTTGGTGCATTCATGATGCCATGGGTTAAGGACAAGTTCAAATTTTGCTTGGACTTGACCCTTGTCACTCAACATTGAAGAGTGCAAATTGTGCCCAGTGATAATGGGCACAAGGACGTACCTTTCAGCAAGAAACGTGGAGATGAAGACATTGCTAGTTGTTTTTCTAGTGGCTTGAGTTCTACAGAATTCAAGCCAAGGTGGAGGTTGTTTAGTTTATGTCTTATATTCCGAGTTCACCATATTGATCCATTAGGTTAGTTATAGACTAGGCTTTGGGGTAGGGGTATTTTGGCCTTTGTATCAAGCTTTCTTAGGGGCTAAAAAAGAGAGAGTTATATGTATGATGCAACTTGTAAACCTAGACCTAAGCAAAAGAGTGCAGTAAAGGGGAGTTCTCTTTTGATCATGGATGTAGGTGTATTGCCGAACTATGTAAATTTCTTATGTGTGCTCTTGTGTGTTAGTCTCTTTTCTTATGTGTGACTTAATTGTCAATCGAAGATTACACGCTTCTGCATGTGCACAACAATTTGTTAAGGACTTAAATGCTCAATCGTTTGTAGTTGCATTTTGGTTAAGACATGTAATTGCATTTGTCTATAACATGATTTATTCTATCACACCCTAATAATAATATATAGTTAGCAACATCTCTATCACCTACTCATTTTAAATGAGATGCTATTTCAATTTAATACAAAATTACATACATAGTATTGCTAGCGTGAGCACAGGCAAGTTTTGCTTGTATTTACTTATCTTTAAATTTTCGTTTTATCAAATACAATTGGGTTGTTATAAATCAACGAGTAGAGTCCGCCAAAGAAATCCAAATGACTCAATATCAATGTTCCAATATACCTTTGCATTAATTAAGCTTATCACCATTTTGAGTTGAGCCTTGAGTCATGTTGATCAAGTGTAAATCTAATGAGTTCATTCTTTTAGATTTTTTGTCAATCCACATGTTCTACTAGTGATAAATCTAAGAGCATGTTCAACAGCAATTGGGGTAGAGGACATTGAATTTGAGAGCTTTAACATTATACATGGGTCATTTATTCGTTTTTGCTCAAATAAACACTAACACACCTACACAGATGATTGATAATACCAAAGTCCATTAGAAGCATGAATCAATCATTTGATGTTTTTGTAAAACTCCGATCCTAATTAAGTATGTTTAGCGACTAATTAAGGAAGTTATTAGCTAATTACTATAAAATTAGCCTAAATAATGATGTTTAACATAGCATTAGGATGGATTCAACTGTTTTGTCTTAATGGGTCATGTCTAGGTCATGGATAGGTAGTTGGGTCGAGTTTACCCTAACTAGGTAAATAAAACCCTTTTTTCGTAATTTTCGATTACATGGGTTTACATTATACATGCATCATATTGATATCATCGCAATTGTCTCGTTAAGCTCGTCAACCTTCGTACTTGACTTGAATGCGTTCAACTTCGTTTGAAGTAGTTAGACCCCCAAATGACTCAAATTGTAATAATCTTTTATGAAAGGACTTTTTTATAAACTTAAAGTTATGTATTTTATCAAATGGGTCTCAATACCAATTTTGCTCAGTTCATGCCTCTCCAACTATAACATCTTTCTCTTTTTTCAGCCTTCTTCTTCTTCTTCTGCATCAAAGGAAACAAGATAGATCTTGCATGTAGGTTTGTAAGCACTCATTCTATCAATCCATCTCTCCTCTACTATCCTTCTTTTTTGAAATTGAAGATAGTAGACTAAAGCTCTCCTTACAACTCCTTAATAGTAGTCTAAGGGTAGATCTTCTCTTTTCTCTGGATTTCTTGATTTAGTAAAGTCAAAGAGAATCCTTGATCAAGCATGCATTCATCTCTTTCCTCATTTCTTACATGCATGGCATTTAGGTTCAAGAATTGGGTGAGTCATCTCAAGTAGAGCTAAGAGCAAGAGTAGTAGTTGAATTCGAAACCAAGGCAAGTATAAGCAAAATTTCGTTTTAATGAATGTTGGTATATTATGATCTTTATAATTTTACTGAATCTTAATGTGCATTCAGCCCTAATGTATTTGTTATTCTAAATTTCTCTAATTCCTATTGAAACAAATGAGATTTGTAATACACTTGATGAATTGGGTATCAAAACACCAGGTTGATTGATATGGTAGAATGACTAAATAAAGTAGGGACTATCGTAGTGGGAATTGAATGGAAAAATTCTGAAAAGAAGAGGACCTATGTTGCTTAACTTTAAGAAATCTGAAGTTTATGGCTAAGCCGTAAGAAAGTTATAACTCAAAATCCAAAGAGCTCAAGTTTTAGTTTTCTTCTATGGATATGCCACCGTTAAACCATGTAATGTGTTACGGTTAAGCCGTAGCTCAGCCGTAGGTCAAATACGGCTAAGCTATAGAACAAAAGATGCTTCAATCGTGAATACGGAGGAAATTCTGCGTAACCATGGCTAAGTCGTAGTATATTTTATGGTTAAGCCATAAGTTGCCCATAGCTAAGCTATGAAGTTATTGAAACTTAAGGTTAAGTAGGTACTGTACAAGACTTTGTAGGGCCTTAGCTTCTGGATTCCTTTACCCTATTAACTAGTCCAGTGGAATAATTGAACGTCATGAAAAAAATCTTAAGGGCTAAGACTTTTTCATGTGGTGTTGTCCATTTGTTAAGCACCTCCCCATGGGTGTTGATTTAAGAGACTTCGATACACACTCTTTATACAATGTGATACCAAAAGAAAGACAACCGTGTATCGGATAACTTAAAACTACCTTATCATGCACAATTAGAAACAATGGATGACTAGATTAGGAATGGCTAGTAAAACTACCTTGATTTTGCTAAATTGAATTGTAAAACATATTGGATTATTGTTATTGTCTTCTATTATTCCAATAATAATTTTGAATTGAAATGATCATGTCTAAATTGATTCTATTCAAATTGTCTCTTGATATATCTTTTATATTGATATTAACATTGACTTGAGTATGAATGAATTGAACAAATGAATTGAATGCATATGGCTTAGTATTGTTCTTAATGAGTAAACTGCATGATTTACTCGAATTTAATTATATGAATCAAAATGGTTTGGCTCTACTTAACCTCAGCCTTATGGTTCCTGGCGAGGTTGACTTTAGTATAGTAACGAACGACGCCGTTGCAGTGTACTTTTGGAGCTTTCAGACTCCATAAATGAAACGACCCATTCGTACCCCCGCTCGGTCGATGGTATTCTTAACTTAAAGATCCTTAGAGGGAGGATATGACAAATGTAGTAGCTAATTAACAAAGTATTTCATCTTATTGAATCTTATAGCATGCTTTATTCAATGCACAATATACCTAGTGTATTGAATTGACTTCTATTGATCAATTGTCATTAATTCTATTAGATACAATGCGGATTACCTTAATTCTACACTTTACTGAATAGTCTTATTCACTAATTGTCTATAGTGTTACAGGCTCTGATTCCAATTTCGATCTAGCAAAGATCGAGAAGACTTCAGAGGCCTTCGATAACCCCTTCGGCCTATATGAGTGGACAGTAGATCATCTTTGATTGATCCACATGGAGTGCGTCAAAGAGTAAGTTTATGGCTCCTTTTGGGATGTAATTGCATTTAGGGTTTCATGACATACCTTAGTTTTATTTTACCATGCAACATTCATGGTTCCTTGTATTTTGAAATTATACAACTCCTTTTTTTTTTTTGTACTATTCATGACCTTTCCTGCCTTTTGTAAAGACATGTCTTATCACTACTCTTGTACATAACATATCATATAGATGTCTATTACTTTGGTGTTATAGTGTATGTTTCATGAAATGATATTGTCAAGTTTCCGTGTATTGAATGCTTAGATAGAAGTCCGTTAACAGCATCTCACACGTGTAAGTAATGTAACTATCCCTTATGTAATATCGGTTAGGATCGGGTCCACGTGTGTATTACACGAGAATACATGTGTACCCTTTTGGGCTCAGGTCGTGACAGTTTTTGTGGAGAGGGACATGCCTTCAAGCCTCATTGAGCTACAATTGGGGGTCATTCTTGATTGTTTATTGGAAAGGGATGTGCATCACCACTAATCTACGCTGGTGAGGCATGCTAACATAATATTTATTATTTATTTATTTATTTATTTATTTTATACCAACCGAGGTGGCTGGACCCTTGAGAGATCAAATTGATTTGAAAGTGAACCCCTGCATGTGTTAGGAAGAAGAAAACCTGCACACATAGGAGAGAGGGACAACCTACACACTCAAGGGAGAGGACTTAGGGATCAGACTCTAGGTAGTTGGGTGAATATGGGACACCCTACCACAGGACTATCTCTTATATTCTCTGGGTAGCTACCCACTTACCAATCAACCATCCACCAAGAACTATATGGACCGACCCAATTAGGCATCAAATTGAAAGCCATGAATCGATTGGGTAGTAGATTAACTGTGGGACTAGCATCATTTACCAAAAAAACAAAAAAAAAAAAAAAGTGAGGGACTACTGGACTAGCATTGTAGCATTGCTTCATGAGCTGTGAAACGTAATCCTCCTACAAGGCAAAAAGATATTTATCATATAATTATATCATTAGCACTAACTAGAATAAGTGGCACGGAGAATCTTATGAAAGAAGACAACTTGATTTGATCTAAGAGAGACCTCGTTTTCTTATTCGAACATGATAATGTTACACATACCAATCTACAAGCACAATGCCAGTAGTCATTCTAGTTGGAGCAATATATGTTGTTGGGTCATTTCAACAAAAGTTATTTATCTTATAACCACATTTGCTCAGGTTAATTCAACGTCTGAAATTGTGTTGTGCCATCCTTCATTTTATAGATGTGGTCATGAACAATACTTGAGTTTAGTCTTATTTAGCAATGCAAATGAGTTAGGTATTTATAACTTAGACAGTAATTGATGTGTATTTTGTTAAGGGAAAACAATATTGAGGGAAGATTTAAAAATAATATCTAGGTCTCAACCTAATATAAAAAAGGGCTGAATACTTCTTTAATATAAAAAATGTCCCCAAGTTTTTTTAGGTGACTTACAAACAAATCGGTTAAACTAGCAACAAAAGCCCGAGCTTAGTAAAAAAATATTAAAATATAAGACTTTTTAAAATATTATTAAAAAGAATCTAAAAGAGGAAGTGACCTGTGCTAACAAAAAATGAAAACTAATCATGTGAAGAAATCCACATTAAAAAATAGTCACTACAGAAATTTTCTTTGTGAATATTAAGACATCTTGATCGTTTGTAATAACCAAACAATACTACCTTGAATTTCACCTACAAGTGCAACCAAGAAGAAAAAAGAAAAATTGTTAAAAAAAATAGTGCATCATATTGCTACATTGCTTAAATCTTCAGTAATCAAATCAAAGTAAACAACAAACATAGATACCATTTGTTTCATACAAAATGCAAAAAAATAAACCATATATTTCATATTTCTACCAACTATATGCAGACTATTAATATCAAAAATAATAAATGCCAAAAGCTCATTAACTTGTGGTGTGAAAAATAGAAATATACCTTGAATGTTGGAGAATGGAAAGGCACACTATAAAAGTAAGATGTGTAATAATATTAAACACAAAAAGAGAGTGGAGTAGAGGGAGAAAGAGAGATTTTTATTAATGAGAGATGTGTATACATAATAGGAGGAGGAGTCTCTTATTTATAGAATGAGAAGACTTTCTCTCCAAGTAATATGTTATGTTAGGACTTATCCCATGAAAGCTCTTTATTCATGTAGGTCCTAATATGGGCATCCACCTTATGATATTTATATTATAACACTTCCCCTTGGATGACCATCATTCAATGATAATTGGCTCATTAAAACCTAGCAAAGGAAAACCCATGGGAAAAAACCAAAGCGAATGAGAAATAGTACAACATTCTTCAGGATCATTGAATTAGGTGTTTGATGTGTATAATGCTAGCTTGTTAAAACCTTTACAAATAAAATGCAATGGGAAAAGACCTAGAAATAAAAAAGATTATAGCACACATATGTCTTGGGTAGTATTCTTTGAATGTCTCCCCCAGATCAGTTACTCCCCCGAATAACAACAACCTTTACATTGTTTGATGATAGACTCTTTGCATGCCAATCTAATATACAAGCTTTTGGAATGTTGATTTTGGCAATGACTTAGGGAATAGATCAGCTAGGTTGTTACTAGAATGAACTTGCTGGGCGTCTATCTATTTGTTCTTTTGAAGCTCATGTGTGAGAAATAATTGTACTTTGTTTTGTCTCCTTTGATGTAACCTTCTTGAATCTATCGTAAACATGCTTCATTTCTATATTGATAGTACTTGAGGTATCTGTACTAGTAAACAATTGATAAGAACTATGAATATGTTGAATTAAAAATTTCAGGCATACACATTCACTATTAGATTAATAAAGACCTAAAATTTAAACGTGGTTAAAGAAAGTAGCCATCAAAGTTTGTCTAATAGAATGCTAAGAAATGGTAGCATTAGCACTAAGAAATATATAACTTGTTTAAGACTGACCCTTATGAGGATTGGAGAAGTATCCTAAATCTGCATAACTTTCAAACTTTAAATCTTTACAACCATAAAAATAAATTAAACCTAAGTCAGTAGTTCCATGTAGATATCGTAGGATATGTTTGATACCAATCCAGTGCCTTTGAGTTGGTGTAGAACTATATCTGGCAAATAGATTCACTGAGAAAGAAATATCCGGTCTAGTGCATTGTGTCAAATACAGTAGCACACCCATAACACTTAAGTATGATATTTCAAGACCCAACGCTTCTTCATTTTCCTTTTTAGGATGATATGGATCTTTCTTTATATGTAACGACCAAATGCCATGGGGTTACTTAGTGGATGTGCCTTGTCCATATCAAAAGGTTTCAAAATGATATATAGGCTAAGAGAAAATCTTGTTTTTTTCAAGGTCTTTCATTTCAAATTCTCTTTTCAAATAATCAGCGGTTTTCTCGAGCTCTTTTGGAGTCCCAATTAAATGTATTTCATCTACATAGAATGCTACTATTCAAAATCTCTTGAAGGATTTCTTCATAAAGATTTATGGGTAAATGAGATTGTTTGCATACCTTTCCCTAGACAACTATTCACTAAGATGATCGTAACATATTCTTCTGAATTGTTTTAGGTTAAACAATGATTGTCTTAATTGGATTGAGTATACTACTCTTTAACTTTGCTTCAAGCAAAGCAAATCCTTTAAGATTTTCATGTATATATTTGTGTCCAAGTTCTCATACAAGTAAGTAGTTACAACATCAATGAGGCTTATATCTAAAATTTTAGAAAATGCTAAACTTATCAACTGTTTGAATATAGTTGTGTCCAGGATAGGGGACTATGGTTTTTCATAATCAATTTTTCATAATCAATCCTAGGCTTTTGCAAGAAACTTGTGCCACAAGTCATACCTTATATCTAATAATTTCATTCATTTCATTCGTTTTTCTTACAAACACTCATTTATAACCTACAAAGTTAATACCCTGTCGGGTTTGTACTATAGGTCCAAGTACAGCAAGTTTATTGAGAGACTCTAATTCTATCTCTATGGAATCTTTCCATTTTGGCTAATCTATCCTTTGTCGACATTTATTTATAACACATGGTTTTGTATCCTAATCATTATTTTCCATTGATATATATGTAGCTATTACATATGCAAATATGTCATTGATGACTATTTCTTTTTTATTATATCCCTCTCTCGAATTAGTGTAAAGTATAGAGATTTTTTTCATTATTGGGTACTCTTGCCTCTTCAGAGACTTCTAGAGTTGCTTCTGGAACTCATGTCTCTTTTAGGACATTAGTTTCTTCATGAAATTTAGAGAGAGTGGACTTTGTCATAACTTTTTCTTGAGTGAAATGGCGTACCTCTTCAAGAGTGTATGATTTTTCATAACTTTTTTGGGAGTGTACCTCTTTTAGAGTATAATTGGGATATGATTGCTAATTTTTTCTCTTCCGGGGAAGTTAAGTTCTTGGAACCTATAGGTTTACCATGCTTCTGACTTGTAACATATTTATTTGCTACCATATTTGGATTTTGTCCTACAAGGACATTAATTCTGGTAGGTGCATTTATAACTGGAACATGTGCCTTAGTTACTTTTACTATGTCATTTATCTGCAATCTTGTAAGTACACTAGTCTCCATACTTTATTCTCACATTGTGAAGTACGTGGATCTAGATAAGAGCAAGTGAGAGTATTTCATGTTAATTCTTGCAATTCTTTAGGAACTCTTTTATGTCCCTCTAATAGCGAGAAGACTATTTCATCAAAATGACAATCTGCAAAATGGGTAGAAAGCACATCTTCTTTGATTGGTTTTAAATATCGAATAATTGAGGGTTAGTGATAACCAATATGGATTTCCAACCTACGTTGTGAGCCAATCTTAGTGTGTTGAAGAGGTGGAATCGGGACTTGAATTGCGCAACCAAACTTATATAAATGTGATAGATTTGGTTGATTACAAGTTACAAGTTGTGCAAGAGAGTACTGATGATAGGTTGTGGGTTAAAGTCTAATAAGCATTGATGCATTTAATACAACATGGCCCCATGCACTAACTGTTAATTTGGATTGCATCAGTAAAGGCCTAGAAATGAGTTGAATTCATTCGATCAGGGATTTAGCTAATCCATTCTAGGTGTGAACGTAGGGAGCAAGATGTTCAACATCAATTTCTATTAATGAACAATAGTCATAAAAAACATGAGATATAAATTCTCCTGCATTATTAAGTCTTATAGATTTAATAGGATGTTCAGGGAAATGTGACATAAGTTTAATAATTTGTACTAATAGGCGGGCAAAGGTTATATTTCTAGTAGAAAGTAGGCAAACATCAAACCAATAGGTTGAAGCATCTATTAAGAACGCGAGTTACCTAAAAGTCCACTGGGGGGATTAATGGGGCCATAAATATCACCTTGTATCCTCTGTAGTAAAGATGGTGGTTCTAATACAATTTTAAGGAAAGAAGATCTGATGATCAATTTGCTTTGTGAGCATAAGATGTATAAGTTCCCACTAGGGATAGTCAACTGACTGTTTATTACGGGGTGCTTATACGAATTATCTATTATTTTTCTCAACATAGTTGTCCCATAATGCCCTAATCTATCATGCCAAATAATTAAGTTCTTAGGATAACTAAGCTTTAGGCTTGGTGGAAGCTTGGAGCTTGATTTTATCATGTTGGTCATAACAGAATGAGACTCAACATTGGAGATTGTCGGGTAATATAGCTTGGAGATAATGCACTTAATTTTTCTAGTATCAGTTTTTGGCTATTAATACTTGTAATGATGCGCAAATATTCTTTGTTACCTTCGCTAATAGTTTCAATATAGCACCCATTCATCCTGATGTCTTTGAAGCTAAGCAAGTTTCTTCATGAACCTCTTGAAAAATAATGCATCTTTAATGGATAGGTTGGTACCATTTGGTAACATTATGTGGGCTTTTTTGGAGCTTTCAATTATTTGCACAGGTTTAGTTATGATGGATACTTTGTGCAAATTAAATACCAACTACGAGAAAATCTTTTGGTTTTTTAATATAGTATGTACTGTGGCACTGTTTAACAGACATAAATTATCCTTAGTTTCATGCATTTCATGTTCGATACCTTGAAAATGTAATAAAAAATAATTCAACTACTCAATCACATAGCAAGAATTCAATTAAGAAATATAAAAACAATTCAATCCAAATATAATAGCCAGACATAATATACGAGGGATAAAAGAATAAGTACCAGCATCCAACGAAATATATAAGAATTAAAATCTTTACTAAGATCATAATAGTAGTTGTAGGTCTTCTAGACCATGCTTGGTGGTTCTCCAAATGAAGAATACAAAACCTCATTAACCATCTCTTTTGGGTTGGTTATTTTCATTTCTACTGGAGGAATTATTATCTCTACCTCTTATGGAGGAATTACTATTTCCACTTCCTCTAGAGGGATTGTGTTTTCTACGTTTTATGCTTTTGTTCTGTTTGACTAGTTTAGCATTTGCTTTAAGCATTCGGTGGTTTGACCAACTTCTAGTAATCATAAATGTCCTTCAAGAATATATTGGCATAGAAAAATGGAGGCTTATGCTATGTCCTTTTTTCCTTTTTTGATGGCCTCACCAAACTTCTTCGATTTTAGTTTGGATTTTAATATCAAAAATTTAGGTTTGATCATGAATATGAGTCTACAGGTTCATATAAAGTTTAAAAAAAATCTTAGAACTGTCAGTCCATAATTTAAGGAACTTTAAAAATTTTCACAAATCACTGCATTCCATTATTTCCATCTTAGAGTTGATAGGATGAACATATATATAACAAATATATGAACTAATCTAACATTATCAAGAGGATAAGGATAGCCCCCTAAAACTCATAACATTCTAACAAATATTCTAACCTACTAATATTCCCTAACATCCCCCCTCAATCACATAATCTTGAATAGGATCTGTGATTGTGAACAGAAAAAATAAAAATAAAAAAGGCATTCGATCTCTGAAAAATTAATCAATATATTTTTTAAAATGATCTTCATGTTTCTTGTTGATTACTGTCCATCCGTGAAACCATCATTATCGTAACCCGTTCCTTTTTAAGTTTGTCGGTAGCCCACTGGATTAAATCTGTCGTAATTTCATCCAGAAGCTTTGATTGTGTAAAAATGCAATTTGCTAAAGACGATGAGATCGTATGGTTTGAATTTGGAGGTATGAATGAGAGGAGATGGACGGCAATGAAGTGGAAGATGACACCGTGCCTGGCTTGATCGCAAGATCATCATCGGGCTAGTCTTTGAAACCATACAAGATTTTAACAAATCATTGGATTGCATTATTTCTGTAGTAGAGTTTATTTGAGACAAGATAAACATCTATAGATATAAAACAAATAATATGAACTAACCTAACATTATCTAGAGCATAAGGATAATCTCCTAAAACTCAAAAAATCTTAACAAATAGTTTAAGCCACTAATATTCTTTAACAAACTTCAAGTCCAGATTATATATTTAATCTAGAACTTCCAGTTCTACTACATGCAACTATTGCTTCTGGCAATAAATTCATCAAAACTAAAGTTTCATATAACCAAATAGTCATAACTTTACTAACATAATTACATCAAGCATGTTGTGTAATGTAATAAAATATATAAAATTAAAAGTGTGTAAAGAAACAGAAATAAAGGATAGAACTTCAGGTTCCGAACATCCGATTGAAGATAATCAAGAATAAATGTGATGAAGAATTGACCAATTGAAGTTAGAACGTTAGATTCTCAACTTAAGAATTAGACCTTAAAGTTCTGTCAAGACTTCAAACTTAGACTAGAACTTTTGGTTTTTAACTTATAAATTAGAAATTCTAGTTCTGTCAATGCCTCAGGCATGAATTAGAACTTCTGGTTCTGTAAAAGCCTCAAGCTTGGATCAGAACTTCTTGTTGTCATCAAAGCTTCAAGTTTGGATCATAAATTTTGGTTCTGTCAAGACTTTATGCTTGATTTTATAACCTTGTATTAATTGATATTACTTTGGATCTTTAAAAATCAAAGCTTTAAGTGATTATGAATATGAGACTTTGGGTTCATGTCACGACCCGAGCCCGAGAATCACGAGCTTAGGGCTAACCCCAAGGCGTGGCATACGTACTCCTGTGCAATTTACACTTGGATCAGAGTTTAAATGGAATTACACAAAGGATATTTACATACTTACACGTATGGGGTGCTTTAAACAGATATCAATCCAAGCATTCAATATGCAGAAGCCTATCAATATCACCTATAATTTTTTGCTTTTCATTTAACAGTTCAAAAATATCATTACAGCCATGAAACAGTTCAAATCTTAACATTTAAAGAGTGTAAGATTATTATAGTAATTCTACATATCACCTGTACAACCCAAACGCGATATGCACATGTATGTAACTATGCCAAAGATAAACGTTCTATATAGAGAAAGTAGAACAATGAAGTACAAGGAACCAAAGGACATTTGTAGAAATGTCAAACTATGCAGGTAATAATTTGTATGGATGCAAATATATATATATGTTAAAAGTCCCATAATACCCAAAATACTCATTCTTAAGATAATCATGTGTTGCTCTCAGCATAGGGATTAAGCAGTAAGCTTATGTTGTCCACTCGTTAAACCTGAAGGAATCGCTGCGGTCTCCTTTTCTGACTCTTGGGTCTCTGCTAAACCAAAATCGGGATTTGGGCCTGTAACACCGTTAGATGATGATGCACAAGACTAATCAGCAAAGTATAAGCATAATTAAGGTAATACCCATTGTATCTAAAAGAATTAATGACAACTGATTAATAGAGGTCAATTCAGTACACTAAGCATGTTATGTTTTTGAAATAAACATGTTATAAGGATCAATAAGTGAAAATACATACTATTTGGCTACTACATTTTTCATATTGTTCCTCTAGGGATCTTTACGTTGAGAACACCATTGACCGGGCTAGGGTACTAATAGGTCTCTTCATACATGGAGTTAAAAAACTCTGAAGGTACATTACAGCGGCACCATTCGTATACTATACCAAAGTCAACCCTGCCGGGTATCATAAGGCTGAAGCTGAGTAGAACCATAAAACATTTTGATTCATATGATTGATAATTGTACTTGAATAAATCGTGCAATTCATTCATTGAGAACAATACAATACAGTATACGTTTAATTCATTTATTCAATTCGTTCATATTTAATTTAATGTCAATGTCAATATAAAGTGAATATAAAAAACATTTCAAATAGAATCAATGCATATGATGCTCACTTCGATTTAAAATTATTATTGGATTAATAAAAGACAATAATAGTAATCCAGTCGTTATGCAATTCAAATTAATAAAATCAAGGTAGTTTTACAAACCAATCCTAATCTAGTCATTCATTATTTCTAATTGTGCATGATTTAAGTTATCTGATACACAGTTATCTCTCTATAGTGTCACATTGTGTTAGAGATGTATATCGAAGTCCCTTAAATCAATACCTATAGAAAGGTGCTAAACAAATGGACAACATCCCATGAAAGAATCTTAGCCCTGAAGACCATTCATGGTGTGTGATTATTCTATTGGGCCAATGAATAAGGTAAAGAGATCCAAAAACTAAGGCCCTATAAGGTCTTGTAACAATTCTTAATTAACATGGAGTTTTCTGAGTTCTCACGACTTAGGCGTGAGTTGCCTAAGGCTTAACCGTATATTACACTACGGCTAAGCCATAGTTTCAGTCTTATTCACCCGCACCTATGGCTGAGCCATAGAATACCTACGGCTCAGCCGTAGGTTGTCTACGGCTGAGTCACAGCTAGGCTACGGCTTAACCGTAGAAGAAATCTATATTTTTTAGCTCTCTGAAAAGCTAGCCATAGTATTCTTGAGGCTTAGTCGTAAGCTTCAGGATTGCTGAAGCTGTTTCTGTTTAAAACATTTTTCTTCTGACTGCTTATACATGTTATATGTTATGGTCTCAGGTAATCATTTCCATTCAATTCTATCACTTTTCACTTCTAACTTCATTTTTCATTCCTTTACTTAAAATACCTTCATTATGCAAATAAAATAAGAGTACAGGGATGAAAAATAACATTAAAATGCAGTCGAAGTACATGAATCATAAACTATCAATATGTTTGCAACCAAAATTAGGGTATACTTGCCTTGTTTTTGAATTCAAATCACTAATCCTCCTCTTGGCTCAGTTTGAGAAGGAACACCCGATTCTTGACATAAAATGATATGCTTGTCATAAATGATTAAGAAGATGAGTGCATGCTTGAAACTAAGAGTCTTTTAATTTCATTGAACCAAGAAATTTATAACTAGAAACCGAGATCTTACCTTAAACAATAACTAGGAAGTTGTTGGAAGAGTTGTAAACCACTGTCTCCTATTCTAGGAGGAAGAAGGTAGAGGAGGGGTGAGATGAGAGATTAGGTGCATGAAACCATGCATGAAGGATTCATTCTGTTCCTATGCATGGAGAGGAAGAAAATGGAAGAAGAAAAAGATAGTTGTTGCAATTGTGAAAGAGGAGAGAAGAATTTGAATAAGATGGGTACTGGAACCCATTTGAGTATATATGTATATAGAACTTGAGGTTTTATGGGAAGGTCTTTCTCACTTAGGGTTATTATAATTTAAGTCATTTAAGGGGGTCAACTAATTCAAACGAAGTCAAACGCGTTCAAGTCAAGTACGAAGGTTGACAAGCTCAATGAGACAAATGCGATGATGTCAATATGATGCACGTATGACGTGAAACCATGAATTCTAAAATTACGGAAAAGTTCTTCATCTACGTAACAAGGTTAAATTGGACCCAACTACCTATCCATAACTTGAACTTGAGCCAATGGACTCCACAAGACTAAAATAGGCTTCTTTAAGATAAAATCACATTAATTAGCTAGTAATCACAATTAGTTACTTGCTAATCAAGCTTAGCTTGGGTCGGAGTGTTATTGTTCATATTCAAAATCTTTAGAACTTTTGGTCCCAGATTAGAATAACTAGAGGATCTTCGGGTCCAGATTAGAAATTCTAGTTTTAGATTAAAATAGCGTATGGAGGTTCAAGTAAAGGTTTATTCGATATAGAACTTCTAGTTTTAAATATTATCTAGAACTTTAGGTTTGATTACTTATATAGGACTTTTCTAGTTCTACTTATGATTCATGACTTGTAGTTCTATCATGATCTCCCTTCGATAAGAGAAAATGTATAATTCATCACCCAATTAAATTATAAATACTAGCAGATCTCAAAAGAATAAAACTAAATGGCTGTATATAATTATCAAACTAATAAAACATCATAAAATAAGAAAAATATACTTAACCTTTAAATTGTCCTCCTTTTATCACCAATGTGTAGATCTATACATGATGTTTTCGTGGACGCAAATAGCTCGTTGATCAGACATCGGAGGGCCAAGATATCGCAAATTAAATTTTAACAGTTGAACTGTACTCTGCCTGCAGCTTTGGTGGGGTCGGCTAGGCGTGGCTAGCTTGGCTTGAGCCTTTTTTTTAATCAGAATTAAAGAAGAATAAGAGAGCCTCGTGTTGATAATGTGTTATAATATTAAACATAAGAAGAGAGAAAAGTAGAGGGAGAAAGAGAGAGATTTTGTTAATAAGAGATGTGTGTACATAAAAGGGGGGAAGAGTCTTATTTATAAAATGAGAAGACTTCCTCTCCAAATAACTGTTATGATAAGACTCTTATCCTATGAAAGCTCTTTATCCTCTGTGGGTCCCAATGTGGGTGCCCACTCTATGATATTTATATTATAACAAAATGAGAATTATAGAGTGAATGTTAAAAGAAGAAAGAGATATGATGTGAGAGAATATTTTTTAGAGACTTGGAAGTGAGAGATATTTAAGGGAGAAGATTAGCTAAATATAATTATGATAAGTAATTATAAGAGACGGATATTATGTGAGAGATTTTAGGTAGAAAACCAAATTATGAGTTCAGATAATATAGTAAGGGACGACATCATGACATGGACAATTTTAAGCATTAATGATGCCTTGATAGCATGGATGTCTTGTTTTTCAATGAAATAGAAATTGTAAGAGGGTTTAGGGTGATTAAAACGGCCCATGTGCTTGAAAGTTGGATCAAATAAAGGTTAAAGATTTGTAATTTTTAAATGTAGGGCCCACGCAACATGGTGGGCCAATACTTTAACTTCTTAAAGGTAGATCTGGCTTTGTAACTTCAAGAAGGATTGACCTAATTTCTACATATGGGCTCCACGTACAATATATTTTCTAAAGGTGTGTAACAACCCGACCTAGCCTCCAAGCGATATTGTTCGCTTTGGACACGCGATCCACACGGCTTTGTTTGCGGGCATTGAACCCAAAACGAGGCGACATGGGAAGCATAGGTGGGAGCACATATAAGCCCAGACTCCAGACGCTCTCATAAGCGATGTGGGACTTTGCTCCCTGCGCCACGAAGGCCACAACAGACTCAAGAGGTCCCACATCGCTTATGAGAGCGTTCGGAGTCTGGGTTTATGCTTCCCACATCAACGCGTTTTGGGTTTGATGCCCAAAAACAAAACCGTGCAGATCGCGGATCCAAAACGAACAATATCGCTTGGGGGCTAGGTTGGGTTGTTACAATTGGTATCAGAGCCGAGGACGGCTCTCCTCTGAGTGGTGGGGGGGACCTCTTGAGTCCGCTGTGGCCTTCGTGGCGCAGGGAGCAAAGTCCCACATCGCTTATGAGAGCGTGCGGAGTCAGGGTTTATATGTGCTCCCGCCTATGCTTCCGATGTCGACGTGTTTTGGGTTTGATACCAGAAAACAAAATCGTGTAGATAGCGGATCCAAAGTAGATAATATCACTTGGGGGCTGGGTTGGGTTGTTACAATTGGTATCAGAGCCGAGGACGGCTCTCCTCTAAGTGGTTGGGGGGACCTCTTGAGTCCGCTGTGGCCTTCGTGGCGTGGGAAGCAAAGTCCCACATCGCTCATGAGAGCGTCCAGAGTCTAGGCTTATATGTGCTCCCGCCTATGCTTCCCATGTCGACGCGTTTTGGGTTTGATGCTCGAAAACAAAACCGTGCGGGTATTCCAAAAGCGGCTCTGCCCAAAGCGGACAATATTGGTTGGGGGCTGGGTCGGGGTGTTACAATTGGGATCAGAACCGAGGATGGCTCTCCTCTGAGTGGTGGGGGGGACCTCTTGAGTCCGTTGTGGCCTTCGTGGCGCAAGGAGCAAAGTCCCACATCACTTATGAGAGCATCCAGAGTCTGGGCTTATATGTGCTCCCGCCTACGCTTCCATGTTGAGCGTTTTGGGTTTGATGCCCGAAAACAAAACCGTGCGGACCATGGATCCAAAGCGGACAATATCGCTTGGGGGCTGGGTCGGGGTGTTACAATTGGTATCAGAGCCGAGGACGGCTCTCCTCTGAGTGGTGGGGGGGACCTCTTGAGTCCACTGTGGCCTTCATGGCACAGGGAGCAAAGTCCCACATCGCTTATGAGAGCGTCTGGAGTCTGGGCTTTTATGTGCTCCCACCTATGCTTCCTATGTCGACGCGTTTTGGGTTTGATGCCCGAAAACAAAACCGTGTGGGTATTCCCAGAGCAGCTCTGCCCAAAGCGGACAATATCGCTTTTAGGCTGGGTCGGGGTGTTACAACAATTGGTATCAGAGTCGAGGATGGCTCTCCTCTGAGTGGTGGGGGGGACCTCTTAAGTCCACTGTGGCCTTCATGGCACAGGGAGCAGAGTCCCACATCGCTTATGAGAGCATCTGGAGCCTGGGCTTATATGTGCTCTTGCCTATGCTTCCCATGTCGATGCATTTTGGGTTTGATGCCTGAAAACAAAACTGTGCGGATCGCAGATCCAAAGCGAACAATATCGCTTGGGGGTTGGGTCGGGGTGTTAGAATTGGTATCAGAGTCGATGACGGCTCTCCTCTGAGTGGTGGGGGGGGACCTATTGAGTCCACTGTGGCCTTCGTGGCGCAGGGAGCAAAGTCCCACATCACTTATGAGAGTGTCTAGAGTCTGGGCTTATATGTACTCCCACCTATGCTTCCCATGTCGATGCATTTCGTGTTTGATGCCTGAAAACAAAACCGTGCAGCTATTCCCAAAGCGGCTTTGCCCAAAGCGGACAATATCACTTGGGGGCTGGGTTGGGGTGTTTCAATTGGTATCAGAGCCGAGGATGGCTCTCCTTTGAGTGGTGGGGGGGGGGGGGGGGACCTCTTGAGTCCGTTGTGGCCTTTGTGGCATAGGGAACAAAGTCACACATCGCTTCTGAGAGAGTCCGAAGTCTAGGCTTATATGTGCTCCCGCCTATGCTTCCTATGTGGGTCCGGGTGTTACAAGGTGGCCCTCATATTTTACTTCCTAAGTAGGTGTCACATGTTATTTTTCTAAAGTTGGGCCCCAAATATTGATTCCTACCATAATTTCTAAAAATGGGGTCCATATTTTAGTTTTGTAAAACCCCATCTAAAGAGCATTTGATCAACAAAAAGTCTATGAATACCAATGGGTAAGCCCGAATTTGATCTTGTTCCTGGGAGGGAAGCTGGAAAGTTGGTGGGACTCACACGTTTTGAAGAGAAAGGAAAGGGGACTGAATTTGATTTGTTGCTTTTTCTCATTTCTTTCTGGGTTGAAAACTCTAAAAACAGAACTGCACTCTCTTTCCATCTCTTCACTTTCCTCATCTCTAATGACCATGGTCGGACTCTGCCTCAACTGATCGATGACCACAGATCAAAGCAACAACCATCATCCACCACCACTATTGCGACTCCCTCTCTTTCCTTCCATTTTTTGTTTAAGTCTCAAAAAATTAGGGAAGAGAAGAGAGGCAAATGAGATGGTGTCCGGTTCCTCTAATGGGCACAATGATCCAAGGGCATGGTTCTTTTTCCCTTCTTCTCCTCTACTCATCATTAGAATTTTTTTTCTATTTGTTGTTGAATATGATTTCTCCCCAATTTGTTTGAGCTCCCCTCTTAAAACCTAAACAGAGACTAGGGTGTGTTAGAAAAAGGGCACCAACACCGACACCAACAAATGATGTGTTGAAAGTTTGTGGATGAGCCTTCTCTCTCTCTCTCTCTCTCTCTCTCTCTCTCTCTCTTTCTCTCTCTCATTTGGTTGTTTCTGGAATCTGAGTTTGGTTGGGACTTGGGTTTAGTGTTGTATTTGATTTGTTTGGGTTATTGGGGTTTTCTCTTGACTCCAGATTTTTCATTCTTTGTGAATGGAAGACTTGATGATGACAATCACTGATTTTGGTTGGTATCCAATATTTGGGCATTAAAAGCATTTCTGCTTTTGTCCGCAGGAAAAGGAATCTTATTGCTGTGAAATTCTAGTATCACAAAAGCATGTCCTCATATTTTTCACCATTTACATTTTGAATAAATTTTGCTATAGCTCATTTGATCATGAATTAATATGATTAATTTTTTTTATTTGTTTGTTTTTTTTTACTAAGCAAACATACACATAGGCTCTTTTGCCAACTTTATATTGAATTTTCTAGTAATTCATAATAATAATGTAGTTGGCGGTGAAGGATATCAAGGAGATGAGATGGAGAGCATAGAATGTGGAGATGTGGATGTGGCACCACTTTAAGAATGGACTTGAGGTCTTTCTTTTTCCTTTGCCATACAAGGTATTAGAACACATTGTTTGAGCACCCAAAGTCTCAAACTATTTAATTTTGGTGAAGGACAGAAAGATGGACTATAGATTCCCTTAGTCTTTTGTCTAGTGATAAAGTAGCATTATGAAATTATTCTGATTCCATCCATTCCCACCTTTTCCTATTCTCCCCCCACTCATCCATGCTTTCAACTCATGGCCAAGATGTGCAAGCATTGCTTGCTTTGCTAGTCTGTAGTACCATTTAATTTTTTTTTTAAAGATACTTTGTTGATTTTGAGGCTCCAGCATCACTCCTTTTGTCCCCTAATTTTTTTAAATCCTTGGCCAATGGTTTGCATATTGGTGATCATGATACATAACTTTGTCCAAGTCAATTCAAAACTCATAAGATCCTCGACAAAAGGATTAATAAGAAAGTTAAGAAGGAGAACAATAAAGGAAATAGATGATATTATGCTAAAAGCTGTATTATCCATTTTAAGTAAATATAGAGACGACTAAATTGTTTAGAGGTATTCCTCTAATACTTCTAGTTTCTCACTTCAATTTATTTCTTTGTAGAAGCATGGAAGAAGAATAATTATCAAGTGATTTTGACGGAGGCAACAATGAAATTGTAATGGGGATGGTTTGTGAGGAATTAAACAATGTTGAGATGAAGAAGCCCTTAGAGGAATCCCAAAACTTAGAGTAGGTAGTAAAGGAACCTAATAAGGGAATGATATTTGGTTTAGTTGAAGAAGCATATAACTATTATGTAAGTTATGTAAGATATGCCAAGCTAACTGGATTTTGTGTGCCAAGAAAACATCTAAAAAAATGATCGGATGGAAAAATGAGGTTTATGATAATTGCTTGTAATAAGGGTAGAAAGCCGAATACAAAGGCAATCAACCCAGTTAGACCTTATCCACAATCAATAATAAATTGCAAAGCTGTGTTGAATCTTTCTTTGTAATTCGATGGGAAGTGACTTTTTAACTCGTTTGTACTTGAGCATAACCATGATATGAATCCGAACAAAGGTCGGTATCATAAGAGTCATCGGGTAATATCGCCACATGTGAAGCGAAAGATTGAATTAATGACAAAGCGGGAATTAGATTGAATAAGATTGTTAGCTCGTGTGCGATAGAGGCAGGGGGCATGGGAATTTGACATGGCCATTGAAGGATGCAAGAAATTACCTAGATAAACTTAAATGCTTAGAACTCAAGGAAGGGGATGCCAAGGCAATGCTAAGTTATTTCGAACAATGCAACAAAACAACAGATCCTTTTTGTATGTCATGGATCTTGATGAAAAGCACCGGATAAGGAATGTCTTTTTGGCCGATGTGAAGAGTAGAGCGGCATTTAAAGAATTTAGTGCTGTTGTCACGTTTAACACCACTTACCTAGTTAACAAATATGATATGCCTTTCACTCTTTTTGTAGGTGTGAACCATCATGGATAGTCAATGATCTTAGGCTATGGATTGATATCACAAGAGGATACACCTATATTTGTATAGTTGTTCTAGTCTTAGGTTGATTGCAGGTCTGGGCATCCTCCAAATGCCATCATCACCGACCAAGGTAAGGTGATACAGAATGTCACGACCCGAGCCCAAGAAATCGGGAATTCGGATCTACCCAATCAGTGACACAGGTATTCCCGTGTACATACACCTGAACCCGGTCCAGATGCACATACACAAGGGAAGCATCCACACGAGTAAGCATTAAACGCGGACATGGCAAATATCATTACATGAAAAACAAAAGAAGGGGATATGACAAAACATATCATCACTGGAAATTATACAAAGCTACAATAGAGACAAAAGAGAGGGACATGATAAGGAGATCTAATAACGTCATGCTACACTGTCATGCAACAAGATGCGAACAGGTTGATGCCAGGATGCTTTCCGAAGTGGATCCATCATGTCCACTCATCTAGCCCAGATGGGGTCTCTACAACCTCCTTTGAAGTCTGGCCGACCTTCGAGGGATTGGGAATGGAATTTGAGCCTGAAACACCAAGAAACAATACGTGAATACAACAATTCAGCAAAGCATAGGCAACATAGACTTAATACGCTTTATGTCTAAAAGAATTCATGACAGATAAATTAAGCAGAAGTGCAAGTTCATATGCTAGGCAAATCATGGAATTGAATAATGGATACAACACATTCAAGGTAGAGAAATACTATACTAGGTGGCTACTACATTTGCCATATTCTCCCAAATTTGAGATCGTGACGTGAGAGAGCACCATTGACCGAGCCAGGGTACGAATGGATCTTGGTTTCCTAGGGTCCAGAATCCCCAAAACGTGAGCATACTGCAGCGGTAACAAGCATGCTAGGCCAAATTCAACCTCGTCGGGTATCCTAAGACCAAGGCTAAGTAAAGCCAAACACAATCAATCAGGCACATATCAGGACATTGCATAAGAATAACGAAAGCAGATAACATATAATGACTATACTCAAATGCAAACGTACATGCAAGTCAATGTCCATGACTATATCAAGATCTTGGGGAGAATACAACACAAAACAAGCCAATGCTTATTCATTTTCTTAATCAAGAATTGAGGGCAAGTATAATACTACAAGATGCTATGCAGTTCAAGTTAATAGAAGCAAGATTAGTTACTAGCCAACCCGAGTCTAGTTATCTACCGTTACTAACCGTGCATGATGATGTAGTTTTAAGGTATACGATACTCGGTTGTTCTTCCTTTGGTGTCTTATTATAAGAGAAAAAAGTATTGAAGTCCCTTAAACCAACACCCATGGAGAGGTGCTTAACAAATGGATAACACTCGTGAATAAATCTCAACCCCCAGAGACTATTCATGATAGGCCCAGAGGTAATCAACAGTGGGGTCCATTCTTAGGTCTCCAGGTAGCCTAAGGTCAGTTAAAGAAGTCATTTACATGAAGTTTCCACAATCCTGTAATTTTGCTCATCCGACCGATCACTAGGTATCCGACCCATCGAACACCTTTCAGAACCGAAATTCGACCGATCGGGGCTTCAAGACCGACCGGTCGGCCCTGAAGCAAGCGGATATGAACAGAAGCAGTTCGAAACTGTGTTCTCTGTTAACAAATGAAGGCATAAACAAAAAAGGGCTGTTATACCATGCATACACTAAGCATAAGTGAAGTAAATCATAGCCATCACGGTATACCAATATGTATTCATCTAATAGTTGCTTATACTTGCCTTGAACGATGCATTACCAAGCTTTCACTTGTTCTAGGCTCGAATTCTAGGAAAACTAGCACGAAAGATTGAGGCAGCACCGAGACAAGAACGACAAAGGAGAAGAAAAATGGAAGAAAAAGAAAAAGACGATGAATAGAGAAGGAAACGGAAGAGAGAAGGATGAACGGAGGGGTTAGGTACGATATATATAGTTTAGCCATTTGTAACCAAGTCCAAAGGTTATACAAATTATAATTCAAGTTAAATGAACACTAACAATTTCAATTGGTTTCCAAACACTTTCGAGTCAGTTGCGGAAATTAATGAGCGCGACAAAAGACACGCAATGACTTTAAGATGACGCCCAAATGGCAAATGCGAATAAAATAAAAAATTACAAAAAAAGGGCTCGAAGCTACCTAATCTAAGTTAAACTTAACCCAACTACCTATCCAAGACTCCTAACATAACCCAAGAAGAACAAAACACAATGACCCAATAAAATCCTCAAATAAGTTGCTAATCACACAATTAAACAACCTCTAAACCTGCTTATTTTGGGTTGGGGTGTTACACAGAATGCGATAGGAATAGTATTTCTTAATGCACGACATCGGTGATGTTTGTGGCATATCTTGAAGAAAGTGCTTGAAAACTTGAGGGGATAAATGACTACGAGTTCATTAAATTTCATCTCCTTAATGTTGACTATGATTTGATGAAAATAGAGGAGTTTGAAGTAAACGAGGCCAAGTTTATTAGGGCATATTAGTTAGAGGACAACGAATGGCTAGTTGGCTTGTACAATCAGAGGCACCGATGGGAGATAGTATTTGTGAAAGACGTTTTTTGGGCGGAGATGTCAATGACCCAGTGGAGTGAAAGCATGCATGCCTTTTTTATGGCTATATCAATCCTAAGAGCACATTGAACCAGTTTGTGGAGCAATATGACAATGCTTTATCTAAGATGGTGTAACTTGCAGCTAAGGAAGACGCTCGTTGTTTCAATGTATACATTCCATGTGTGACCCCCTACAAATTTGAGAAGTAATTTTAAGAAACACATAGACATGCTAAATTTAAGGAGTTCCAAAATGAAAGATTCTATGCAACATGTTCTTGGTTAACGTAGGGGATGGCTTTTCAGAATTTATTGTAAAGGAAGATGTGATATTTGGAGAAAATAATTTTAAAACCATTACTTTCCCTGTTCATTTTACTGAGGAGTCAAAAGAAGATAATTGTGCTTGTCGGTTGTTCAAGTTCAGAGGGATTGTGTGTAAGCATCTAATTATGTTCAAGGTGAATAATTTAATGCGCTTAACTAATAGGAATGAATGATTTTAGGATCAATTCTTTTTTTCTTTATTTATTATGTAAGTGTAAATTGGAGAGATTTTAGGATGGGGGATAGATATTGGTTGGTCAAGGATGGTTTAAAATCTCATTGATGTAAGATGAAAATAATTACCAGCAGGAAGGAGATAATTAAGGGCAGAGATAAGAAGATTACATCTATAGCCCAAAGTGACATGGCATATCAAGGCTATGTATATTTTTGGTAAATATGTTTTTAAAAAAAAAGAACTATGGTACCGATATGACTCACTCTACAATTGTTTGGTTAGTATGTCATATATCTTCTTGTGCTATATCTCATTGAATCAAAAGCCCATCGAATGGATGTATAGGATGTGACACACGATTCAATCCCTTTTGGCCATTTAAAAATTTATGACTACACACTGTCCTAGCCATATTGAGGATGGATCACAGACATTATCAATCCAAGAGTCATTCTTAGGTTGTCATTTGGATTAATGAAGTTGTCTAATCTGATGATACTTGGGTAGTTAAATGATGATAATGTTTGAGAAACTGAAAGAGATAAATGAAGAGAATATAAAGGAATTATATAAGAAGAACTGTAATGAGTGGCATATGAAAGTCAAGTATATTTTTGTATATTTTTCTAGAAGTGGCTCCCTCTCTACCACCTTTTATTTATTTTAGCCTTTTGTCTTTTGCACATTAATATATCCAAATATGGAAGTTTCCCTTATCATAGGATGCATACTAATATTCTCCATATATAAATATAGTGAGAAATAGTGTTAATGAGGATAAGAAATGACTAGAATGCACTTTCCTCTTCCTACCAAAACTTCCTAATTAAAGCGTTAATTTGTGATCTTTCTTTTCTTATCTAATCATCCATTTTACATCAAATGGACCCTACTAGAATCAATCATCATATCATTGTCCATTTTTTACTTGAGAACAACCATAATCACAACCATTTCTCATGAAAATTAAAAAATCCTTTGAAGTAATTAGATTTTGGATTTCACAGATCCACCACTTATTCTCTAAGTCTCCAATCAACACCACTATTCTCATCTCCAATCAAAACCACTCGCCATTCCCCCAAAACCCAAGAAAATTAAAACCCTATATTTTAATTGTTTGGCCTTAATAGGTAATCTTAACTCTCATCAAATACATTCCAAATATTATTTAAGGAGCTTTTTGTATATACCCCTTAAGGTTTTTAGGATTTGTAAATAGGTCCTTGTGGTTTTAGTATCTGTAAATAGGGCCCTACCTTTTCATTTTAATAACTTGCATGTCCCCTAAATTAGTAATGTTCAAACCACCATAAACTTCTAGAGTGAGATAACACTTTTGCCTATCCTTTTATCCCTATATGTATAATTTCAAAAAGTATTGACTTATTTTTCTCTAAACCTTAACATTAATAATTACATTAAGTGGAAATGAATAGTTTTACATGAATCCATTTTTATCAACGGAGGGCCCATTTCATTAAATTCAAATTGATAATAATGACAATCAACACATGTCGTTATAATAGATATAATTGACCCAATCCATCATGACCAACCATTGGACTGATAAAAATTTCAAAATATATCATTAGACTCCATGTTCATGAGAGCATTATTGAGAGAGAAGCCGTTGGGACTTGAAATTAAATAGTTGTATTTTCATAACTAATAATTTACTCATTTTTTCTTAATGGATATCAGGGTAAAGTTGTCATTTTTATAAAAATCCAAAATAGATTAACCCATTCTCCTTAGAATAATTTTGGGGACATGACAGGTATTAAATTGAAAAGGTAAGGGGCTTATTTACAAATACTGAAACCATAGTGGCCTATTTTTAAATCTTTTAAACCTTGGTTTGGGGGGATACAGACAAAAAACTCTACTTAAAAATATTGTATTCTAACTTCTAGTCATTGATTAGAAGTCAAAAACTAATGAAAAAAAAAAAAAAACACCTCCTCATCCTTTTACAGGAGACTTGAACTCACAATCCTATGCAATTTTCACCATTTCTCTAACCATTTGGCATAATGACAAAAACTTTTAGATCATCTGTCCAAGTTGCAAGCCCAAGAAAGGATAAATGTAAAACATGCAAACTTTCAACAGTTTTTTATTGTAGTAATTTTTTTTGTTTTGTTTTTTGGTAACTCAGCTGAGGGGCTAGGAACCGGATATAAACAGTAATTCACGTACTAATTCATACATGTGAGGTAATGGGGACTCTTATGTGTGAGGACAGAAACACTAAATCACGCATGTGAGGACACTGACATTGACTCACACATGCACGATAATGGGGGCTCGCACATGTGAGGATGTGGACACTAACTCACACATGCAAGGTACTGGGGCTCGCACATGCTAGAAAACACAAAACACGGTCTGCACATGTGAGTCGATAAAACTCATATACACAAAGGGGGCGGGGCGGGGGGCGGGGGGCCGGGGGGAGGCAAGGTTTGAACCTCGAGTTCTCCAGGTGAGAACAAAAATCTTTTAGCACTAAGGTACCGAGCTGTTCTCGGATTGTACAATGACAATAGCACATGCCATATTGTCCAAAGTGTGGCTTCTTGCAAAGATTAAAAAAAAAAATCTTATTATCAATTTTACATTGTAGTATATAGCTAGTAAAACGACAATTAAAGACATATTCTCGAAATTGTAGTCCTGACAAGGATAAGGTTAACCTAACATAAATCAAATTCATTGATCCTAACCATTTTATTGACACCAAGTGTTGGATTGTGTTCATTACTTCTTGACAATTACTTTGGTGGATACTATTTTAATGGTGACAATCCTCACTTTGCACTATACTAGCATCCATGGAGATAATTTCAAAGATATATATTGAAAAATCATATGCCATATATATGGTGGATGTGTAATAAAAAAAGCCTAGATTGTGTGGAAGATAATATCATTATACCCCTTGCTTATTTTATAAGAAAAAAAGTGTTCAAATTATATGTAAAGAACTGAACCAAAGGTTTAATTGCTTTACTGGATGGTCAGTCCAAATCGGTTTAATTCGTGTTTCATTTGTTGGCATCTGTGATAGGCCTACTTATGGGTAGCCCCAACACAGACAGACACCCCTCACAAGGAGTTATTTGAATAAAGAGAGGATGTGTTAATCATTCTAAGACTCAAACTCCAATTAATTGAGAGAGTCTATTCCAACTCTTTTTCCTTATCCTATTATAACTTGAGTTGGAGTATATCATCCACTAAGCCAACTACTATAAATAGATATGGCTAAGTGGTAGTACAGCACAAAACACTTAAAACCATAGAGATTAGTTATTCATCATCATTTTCTTTATTAGGGTGTTCATCCTTGCCCTGAGATTGTAAAGAGTGAATCCTACGCGACTAATCCTTAGTAGACAGTCAAAGATCTCTACGTTCAATGCTTGATCCAAGCCAATGCCGTCCTCATCACGTTTGTAGCAGCCTTGTGATTCTGATCTATGCTTCTACAACACCATAGGCTATCATCATTTAGTCCCAACCAAACATTATTTATTTAACAAAAAAGATGATAATATTAAAATGAGAGTTTATATGGGTACGATTATAACTTTTATCAATTTTGATATTTTCATTAGTCCTTAATCATCCATTCAATTGGTTTGGTTGGTGACCTGATTTGGTTCTAAAACATTGGTCAGACACGCCAATGTTAAAATCCAAGTAACATCCCTAATATATTAATAAATTCAAAAGTATAGTTGATTCGATAATCGTAAGTTATCTTATTGCAATCTATAATCATAGTTAGAATTATAAAAAGATTCACAACTATAATAAAACATTAATCTTTAATTAAATTAATTTATTTTTATTTGCCTTATGGGTCACACCCAACATCTTCACTCAAATTATTCAATTCACTGTTGCTTTTGGTGTAATCGATTTTCGTTTCTGATGAAAAATGAATGTCACTATCTTCAACAAGATTAATAGTATGAAATCGATCCTTTTTGCTTGACATAGTTTAGACATTCACTTTTACATGATTTTTGTAACCATCAATACTTGAAAAAGACAATTTCTCATTTGAGGGGATACTAATAACCTTCATTTGTGCTGTTCAAATAACAAGGAAACAAAAAACAATATTAATACTATATTGTATATAAACACGTAAGCTAATGAAAAAAGATAAAGTTATGAGTTGTTACCTTGATTGCTTTCTAAACTTATCTTCAAATTTGGACTTATTCAATTCGTTTTATCTCTTGATAATGTCAACACGCAATTGATATCATTATCATTTTCAATGCTTATCAATGAAAACACATGGCCATTGTGATGTAGATAATTAATGCTTATATTTTCTACAGATGTCTCCCAATTTGATGCTTCAAGAGCTATTTTAATCAATGAGCTGAATGATATAACTCTTTGGACTAACCTCAGTTTTCCTTTACCACCATTATAAATAGGAAGAATAATATCAAACTCAAACTCACCATCATAGTTGTTCATCTGAAAACGAGTTGTGAGGGCAGAACGCATCACAACTCATTTAACAACAAAAAAAGACATAAAATAAAAAATAATTATCTTTTTTTTTCAATTTTTCATTATCAAGTTTAGTTTTACACGAGTTTTAATACTTTGACCTCCTGGCTGCAAGTTGCTTACATTTTTCTGAGTGCAACTCCCCCACTTGGACTCGGGTGATCAACTTTTTGCAAAAGAATTACATAATCAAGGTAAAAAATACATGATAGAAAAGAGAGAGGGAGTGGCCGACTATCAAAAGACAATAGCTGATCTACGCATAGCCTTGGTTTTCCATTAATGCTTGATGTGCTGTCCCCTCTTTGAGTTAATCAAGCAGTCTTCGTAATCTATCACTTGTTTTTTTCAGACATGTAGAGTACAATTTTCGGGAGGAGTTATAGTTTTTTGAACCAAGTGAAGTGTCCATGGTAATGTCACCTTAAGGATCACAAAAGGTGTTATTATGAAAGAACGAACATAATCGATTCCATGGACTTCTTCAACTCCTAAGTGAAGAAGACAAAGAAAGTCTCAAAAGTCATAGAGCTTTAATTATTTCTTGCCGAATGATAAGTTCTTAAAAATATATATTTTCATATACATTTTGGATTATTTTAAGGACTTATTGACTCAAAAGAGCCCCAATTAGTGTAATATCATGTTTTTATGCATTTTAAACTCATTGTAGTATTTTCTTGCACAAATTGCTCTTAAATCACATATTTTTCATAAAATCATAAACCTGCCATTTTTGGAATCTATTTTGGAAAGTTTTGTGAAAATTTATATTCTCATGAAATAAATTAATTTTTTTCTTCATTAATTTATTCAATTAAAATCATGGATACTAATGTCATCACATGCTATCATTTCATGAGAGATGGGCCCACAGTCATGCATTTGTGAATTCAGGGTAAAAAATTATCTTTTCATAAGAGTTTCACTTTTTGCTTGTAGGTAATTGGAGAAATGAATCCCACAACGAAGGAATAATGCAAAGAAAATATTTTGGAAGAAAAGAAAGAAAGAAAAAGAGAGAAGAAGAATTTCTGAAGAAATTACAAAAATTGGTTTCACCGGTCCCACACATGAACATGTGTGACTTCACTCATGTCGAATGGCCATGTGAGTCCATCTTCTCTGCATATTTTAGATAATCTTAAGAAGATCACAAAAATTTGAAGAAATCTCCAAAAAGTTTTAAAGAAGGAAACTCTATGGTAAAGATCATTTGCACATGTGGAACAATCAAAATAAAATGGAAAGTGGATTTCCAAACCAAGATTTTTTCTCACAAATTGCTAACTTTTTTCTAACTTGGGTGTCAATGAAGGTGTCTTTTCAAGAGAAGATTTTTGCTAGCTACAATTATGAGAATAAGAAAGAAAGGAAAGGGCTTGAAAAAAATATAAATAGCCTACCCCTTTAGCATTCTAACCCATGAAAGAAAAGACCCCCTCTCTCTAGCTCTCTCTCTCCACCCTCTCCATAACTCTCTCTCTTCATAATTTCTCTAGTCAAAAAGTCTCTCTCCAACTTAAAGCTTCCACTAGAAGAGGATCTTTCATCCTAGATCTTATAATAATTTTTTTAATTCTCTATCTTTATGTAAAAACATTCATGTCTCGTAAAAGTGTGTGTTTTTGTTTCCTTTATTTACTTCTTTTTATTTCTTTAATAATGAATGTTCGATATTTGTTTTAACCTTTATGCTCTTGAATTGACAACCCAAAGAAGCCTAAGAACATGATTTGAGCAAACATAATCTAGGATAAAAGAAGAATTTAGGAGAAAAAAGATCATACACTTCCACCCATTTAAACTCCTTGTTATTCCACACTTTTATTTTCTTATTTTCCACACATTTAAATTACTGTCTTTCCACACATTTAAATTTCTAAAATCTCACACATTTAAATTCAAGTTTATACACATATTTACTTTTATATTGATTCCATACATTTAAATTCCATTGTTCATCTTACTTTATTTGTGTTTTATGTTGCATGATTTATGGCTGGATTAATCTTTTAGAAGCATGCATTTATACCATGTAGTGTTGGAAATTGGAATTTAAGATCTGGAATTCGTGATTTGTTTTTAGAAATTAAAGGGAAAAATTTTGGATTTAAAAAGACAGCAAAATTAGATAGCTAACAGTCACTATTTTTGCCCAAATATTTGTAATTTAAAATGTGATATAGAAAGAGTATTTTGCCTTGAAATTTGGAGGAACCATTGCAAGATGAATTAACTTTGTTCCATAAAAATATCAAAGGAAAAGGACTAAGGGAGATTGGGTTTTCAGTCATTGAAACACTTGCCAGTCAGAAATCCTGTACACAGAAATCTACATATGGCAAATTTTTAGTCTGAAAGTTTGAAATTAATAGACATATAAAATTAGTGATTTTTGTTGTAAAAATTGGATGGATTGAACCTTGATGAGTGAACTTTAGAATCCCAAAATTTCAAATTCGAAAAAATTATGGGAAGGTCAATTTCCAGAAGCCTAAACAAAGACTAACTGCCAAAATGCATGTCAGAATTTTTATTTTTGGTAACCATTATTCATGCATATTTTTTTTTACATTTTAGAATATTTTTCAAATTCACTTTTTTTAGGTTCTTGCATTAGTAAAGCATGATTTTCAGCCATTAAATCTAGTTCAAGATTGCATTAGATTATGATCATATTTTATTTAAATTTTGCATCTTTTATTAGGAAAGTTTGCATTAGTTACATGGCATACATTGCATAGATTGTGTTGATTTTTCTAATTTTAGATTTGTTACTAATTTTAGATTTTTTATTATTTTAGATAATTTAAAAAATTAAAGTATCAAAAATTAAAGTATCTTTCTGAACTTATTTTAATTGAAGATTTTAAATTGAAAAGTTTTTTAGTTTTGGAAATTCTAGCTTAGGAAAGTTCTTAACATTAATATTTTAATTTTAGAAAGTAGGTTTGTCTTCTAACTTTGATTATTTGTTACTAACTTTGCTTGATTGGTTGTTACTAATTTTGGTTTTTTTCTAATTTAGTTTAGTTTAGTTTCTAATTTAGTTCTTAGTTTTATTTTTAGCAACTTTTTATTTTTGGAAGTTCTAACTTGTGTGTTATTTTTGAGCGGCTTTAGTTTTGTTTAGGAATTTTTAGATTTTGGTTTTTAGTTTTAGGAAAGTTCCATTTTATTTGGTTGTAATTAATTTAATTTTAGTAAATAGGATGTTTGTATTTATTAGTTTTTAAATTAGGCTAGTTTTAGATTTTTATTTAGGGTAGGCACAAGTTGAAAAGGAATCTTAAAACAGATTACTCCCTGAGGATCGACCTAGTCTCACTAGTTTTTATTACTACATCGCGGTTCTATACTTGGAACTCATGATCACTGAACCTTCCATGATTCCAAGGTAATTATTTTAATCATCTGTATGTTTTTCAGAGGTTAAGTAACTTGTGTTTTTGAGGGTAATGATCAGACTTCTTAAATCTGACGGAGTCTAGACACTTTGTAATCAAAGCGCTTGATGCTCAGTGCTTGATACTGAATGATGGAATTGTCTGTGTGCTTAAATTGCCACTTGATGCCTTGGGAGATTGTCTATGGGTGTTATTTATAGGCTTGAAAGTCCCTTTGGTCATTTGAGAAAGGAAGTGATTCAGGTGAAAAAAAATCTAATTTTCAAGGGAGTAGCCGACTATGCATTTGTTCAGTCAGCTATGCTCTTTCTAGTCAACTTGTTTGGTTGTCAACCAAGATCTGATCCCCTCGAATCTTGCTGATGAGCTTGAAATTAGCTCTTGAGTGATTTGACCAAATCTTCATTGGCTACTTGTTGAGTTGTATGATTCGGTTATTTCTATTTTGAATTCGACTGTCAATTTTGCTCCATCGGCTACTGTGTGCTCAGTCGAGTATTGAAGTATGTAGTCAGCCAATGCACATTTTGACCTATTTTTTTGAGATTTTTGACCTTTTTATTGTTTCTTTTCAAACTTCAAGGGAGCCTTTTGTAACACTCCGACCCGAGTTGACCCGGATTAGTGGGTAATTGCGTGTGTTTTTATCGTTAAGTGTGTTTTGATTTTGTTTGTTTTTGGTTTGAGTTGTAGAGAGATCGTTTGGGTTGAGTTTGACTTGGTCTAAGGAGTTTGAGCCCTTTTTCGTAATTTTGGCTTTTGATTGACTTTGTCAGTTTTGCGTTATTTTGATGTCAGCGCGTGTATTTCGTTGAGCTTGTCGAGTTTCGTAACTGTCTTGGATCTAAATGAGTTCGTTTGCTCTCGTTGGACCGCCATTTGACTCAAACTGACAATTGTGGTAGCTGTTTGGACTTAGACGTAAATTTGACTCATTTTAAGTATAAATATCCTACCAAACCCCTTTTCTCTCTCGATCGTCTCCGTCTCTCAGCTCACTCTCTCAGCTCGTTTCTCTTTCTCTCTGTTCAGCTCTCTCTTTCTCTCCTCTCCTTCTCTGTTGCTCGTGGCTTAAGGGAGGAAGAAAGGAGCTCTTTTTCGTGTGTGATTCCGGTGGACTGAGCCAATTAGCGTGTGGATTTCGTCCGTGAGGCAAGTATAAGCCCAAGTTGTATGAACATCGATTGGTAGTGATTTGATTGTTGTGTTCTTGTTCTTTATTGTGTTTCTCAGTATTAGACAGCCCCATTCAGTTCATTTCACTGTTATCTTTCGGTTTCCAGCCATTTCGCACACTTTCTGTATGACTGTAACAAGTTCAGGAAAATGAGTCCGTGCACTCACGGCTAAGCCGTGAAATGTGCTACGGCTAAGCCGTAAAATGGCTTACGGCTAAGCCGAGACCCAACCGTAAACCTAACCGTAGAGCAGTACAGACTGTTAGCTGAAAATAACTGGATGTTGGCAAAATGCCATTCTTCTACGGCCCAGCCTGATCTACGCCGTACATTGGCTTACGGCTAAGCCGTGGACCAGGATACGGCTGAGCCGTAGAGTAAAATACGGTTGAGCCGTAAATCCGGATGGATATTTGGGGAGCCTCGGCTCAGCCGCAGTGCATAGTACGGCTAAGCCGTAAGATGCCACGGCTAAGCCGTAAGGTCACCTACGGCTACACCGTGAGACCCTGAGAATTGAATGAAAAGGGACTAGGTTTAAGTAACAGACCGTACATGACTTTCATGTTAGAATGTAGCTAACCTGGACATGCCCAATGGAATGTTTGAATGACGTGAATGATCTCAAGGGCTGTGAATCATTCATGCTTGTTATCCAGTTGTTTAGCACCTCCCCATGGGTGTTGGTTTAAGGGACTTCGGTGCACACTCCAGACACTGCAACACTAGACAATGGTGCATCGAACATCTTAAAACGACATCAACATGCACGGTTAGAAGCACTGGATAATTAGTGTAGGATTGGTTTGTAATTGACCTTGATTCGTATAAGCATTCTGAATTGTACAGCATATTGATTTCGGTTATGCCCTCTTATGTGTTCTGCGCTGGACCTCTCGATTCTGTGGGAAATGCAGCAACCCCAGAGCGAAGCCCGGGCGGAACCATTCTATTATTGTGTATTATGTTTACCGTTGCTCCACTGGAGTACTTGCATCAGTTATGAGTCAGTGATTGTGATTGCTACTTAGTGTCAGCACTTCTTGTGCTTGTTTATGTACATTCAGTATCAGTTAGTGTCCGTATGATTTGCATTTCGTATCAGCTTCAGTATCCGTATCAGTATCCGTATTATGTGCATGCAGTATTTGCATTCAGTATCAGTTATGTGATGCACTTCCTATTGTTCGTTCAGCATGATAAGTGATAAGTGATAAGTGATAAGTGATAAGTGATAAGTGATAAGTGATAAGTGATAAGTAATAAGTGATCGAGGTGCATCAGCTATTTGATTGTGATTGGTATTGGCACTACTGAGCCTCAGCCTTAGGATACCCGACGGGGTTGACTTTGGTGTAGTTTATGTGTTTGCCTCTGCAGAGTGTTTCCGTCCTGGGACTCCGGACCCCGGGAACTAGAGACCCATGCGTGCCCTGGCCCGGTCGCTGGTGTTCTCATTCCGTCCGCTCTCGTAAGGGAGAAAATGGCCAATGTAGTTGCCACTTTGAGTGTTATCTGTTTGTGATTCTGATAGCATGCTTATTCATTATGCATTTGCACACTTGCTTAGTATACGATCATGGTTTCTATGGATATTGCATCATGACTATTGTTCAGTATTATTCAGTATTAGACACGATTCGTGTTATCTTCTTGTTGGCTTATACTTTGCTAAGTCGTTGTACTTATGCGTTTGTCTTGTGTGTTGCAGGCTCAGATCCCTCTTCCGATCCTGCGTCGGTCGACCCGACTGCAGGAAAGGCTTACGAGGCCCCCTCCGGCCTAGAGGAGTGGACTTGATCCATCCTCCAGAGTACGGTTTGCATCATTTTGGTTTTCCCCATTCCTTGCGTTGGAGTCTATTGAGGGGATTTTTCTGTAATTGCACACTAAGGGCTTCGAGTGATACCTGTATATTGTATTTTGATTTTTGGGAGCCCTCTTCCGTTACATACGTTCCTGTATTTTGTTATTGTTATTGTTATCAGTTTATGATCGCTTGTAATCTCCTATATCTTTTGGTATATTGTGGTATGCCTTGATACGTACAGCTTCCGCGTTCAGTCTTTTGCTCGCGTGATTGATCCCTTGTGTGTGCATGTTTGGACGGGGTCTAGGTGTGCATGCACGGGAGTACGTGTGTCACTGGTTAGACCTTCCTCTGACCCCCGGTCCCTGGGCTCGGGTCGTGACATACGTATTGTATGGTATCAGAGCATTGTCTCTCAGAGCTTTGTCTCTCAGGGCATTGTCTCTATCTTAGTGTGTAAGCATGTAGGCATCTAGGACGTGGTGAGATTTCGTAGTCCAGTTTTGGACTGTTGTGTTGGGTCCCCTTGTCTTGTGAGTCTGTGTGCGTTCCCTAGTGTGTTAGCAGATTGACTTTTGTGTTTTGCAGGCTATGGCATCGGGATCTGGAACACACAACAACAATGATCAGGGAGATAACGAGAGTGGGTCAGCCGCTCCACAGCCACTTGTGAATTTCGATGAGCGCTTCTTGACTATGCTACAGGCGATCCATTCTTTGCAAGCGCAGGTCGTTTCGATCGTAGACCGACAGAGCCAAACGCCAGTTCGGCCAGCAGAGCAGCCAGTGGTTTTCCAGCCTAGAGAGAGCGATCCAAACGCGTTATACGACAAATTCAGGAAACGTGGAGCCACAGAATTCTACGGCAATGAAGATGCGTTGAAAGCTGATCAGTGGCTAGAGCATACTGGAGATCTCTTCTCTACCATCGTCTGTGACGACCGGCAGAAGGTTATGCTTACGGCCTCGATGTTTCGAGAGGTAGCAAAGACCTGGTGGAAGAGCGTTAGTGCAGCCTATCTGACCATGCCGAGTGAAACAGTGTGGGAGACGTTCCAGAAACAGTTCAGAAGGAAGTTCATTCCTGCTCATGTTCGACGTGTGAAGGAGGTTGAGTTTCTGGCCTTACAGCAGCAGCAGCTGACCGTCTCAGAGTATATTCACCGCTTTACCCAGTTGTCCCATTTTGCTGAGGACATGATCAATACCGAGGAGAAGAAGGTGAATCGTTTTATTTCTGGTCTGCATCCTAGATATGCGAATTTTGTGACTGCTTTTCAGAGACCAGCTACTTTCGATGATGCGGTCGACAGAGCACACGCTGCGGAAGCCAACCACCTAGCAGAGAGAGCCATGGACTATAAGAGGAGTGCACCCGTGAGTTCCAGGGGACAGAGTCAGAAGAAATGGAAAGGGAAGCAAGGCACTTCGAGTTTCTCTGGGAGCAGATGCGAGTTTTGTGGATTGGGACATCCGACGGAGAGATGTTGGAAGAAGTCCGGAGCTTGTTTGAGTTGCGGATCGAGGGAGCATAAGATAGCTCAGTGCCCGACAGCTAGGCCTCTCCAGTCATCTAGATCTATGGGGTCATCCAAGTCTCTCAGTTCAGCAGCTTCGAACAGCCCCCATCCGTCTCGCCAGAGTCAGAAGCCCCAGCGTCAGACTGCTCGTGTGTATGCAGCCTCTCATGATCATGCAGAAGATGCGAAAGTGGTGGAAGGTAAAGTTCTCATTGCCCGAGCTGAAGCACATACACTATTCGATTCGGGATCTACGCGTTCCTATGTTGCCCCTCGTTTTGCGGAACAGTTACCGCAACCCCCTCAGCCGCTACCCTATGTGTTAGTAGTGTCCACTCCTGTGGGCAAGAGAGTGGAGTGTAGTGTATACTACTCTCAGTGCGACGTGGTGATTGAAGGTCGCCAGCTGCCAGTTGATTTGATTTTGTTGTCCATGTTGGATTTCGATGTGATCCTTGGAATGGACTGGCTAGCGCGGTATCGTGCCTGTGTTAACTGTTACAACAGGACGATTTACTTCGATTTTGCGAAGGGGTTTCGTTTCGAGGGCAATCAGGAGAGATGCCCGAGGCGTGTCATCTCCGCATGCAAGGCGGATCGTTTGATACGCAGAGGTTGTGCAGGATTTCTTGCTTTTGTCTCGGAGAAGAAGGAGGTGAAGCAGTTGAGCGATATTCCGGTAGTACGTGAGTTCCCGGATGTATTTCCGGAGGAAGTACCCGAGTTACCCCCTGTCCGAGATGTAGAGTTTGCGATCGATCTAGTGCCCGGTACAGCACCCATTAGTTTAGCTCCTTACCGTATGGCCCCTGCTGAGTTACTCGAATTGAAAACGCAATTGCAAGATCTTTTGGAGAAGGGTTTCGTACGGCCGAGTGTGTCACCGTGGGGAGCTCCAGTGCTGTTTGTGAAGAAGAAGGACGGTACCTTACGGATGTGTATAGATTACCGGCGGTTGAACAAAGTCACGATCAAGAACAAATACCCATTGCCGCGTATTGATGAGTTGTTTGACCAACTCCAAGGTGCTGCCTATTTTTCCAAGATTGATCTACGATCGGGGTATCATCAACTCAGGGTGAAGGAAGAAGATATTATGAAGACTGCTTTCAGGACACGGTATGGACATTTTGAGTTTCTCGTGATGCCATTTGGATTAACCAATGCGCCTGCTGCCTTTATGGCTTTGATGAACAGGATCTTCGCTCCTTTTCTGGATCGTTTCGTAGTGGTCTTTATTGATGACATTTTGGTGTATTCGAAGACCCCAGAGGAGCATGAGGAACATCTACGTCGAGCCTTGCTGTTGTTGAAAGAACATCGCTTATATGCCAAGCTGTCGAAGTGTGATTTTTGGCTCGAGCAGGTAGCTTTTCTTGGTCATACCATTTCACGAGATGGGTTGGCAGTGGATCAGACGAAAGTAGAGGCAGTGATGAATTGGCCCAGCCCAAGGACTGTGACGGAGATACGGAGTTTTCTTGGATTAGCTGGATATTATCGTCGCTTTATTCAAGATTTTGCCAAGATTTCAGCCCCGTTGACTCGATTGACCAGGAAGAATGTTCCTTTTCTGTGGACGGACGAGTGTGAGCACCATTTCCGGATGTTGAAGGAGAAGCTTACTTCGGCTCCAGTTTTGACGTTACCAGATGGGCATGAAGGATTTATGATCTATTCAGATGCTTCTCGAGTCGGTTTGGGATGTGTTTTGATGCAACATGGCAAAGTGATTGCCTATGGCTCGAGACAACTTCGGGAGCACGAGAAGAATTATGCCACGCATGATTTAGAGTTGGCAGCCATTGTTTTTGCGTTGAAGATGTGGAGACACTATTTGTATGGCGTGACATTTGAAGTGCATTCAGATCATCATAGTCTACAGTATCTCTTCACGCAGTCCGAGTTGAATATGCGACAGCGAAGGTGGCTTGAGTTGATTAAGGATTTTGATTTCCCCATCAAGTACCATCCAGGGAAAGGCAACGTTGTTGCAGATGCTTTGAGTAGGAAGTCGGAGATTCTTCAGGCCTTGGATAGTCTCTATTTTGTGAGACATGCACAACCAGTGGAACTGCAATCGGTGGAGAATTGTTTGACACTTGCCAGTACAGTGAGCTTTCAGCCTGACATCATTCAGCTTATTAAAGACCAGCAGTTTGAAGATGCGATGTTGAAGCGAATCCGAGATAGCATTGCAGATCGACCAGACTTTCGTTTGGAGGGTGATGTTTTGTATTTCAGGAATCGGCTTTGTGTGCCAGCAGTAGATGCTTTGAAAGAGAGTTTGATGACAGAAGCACACCATGCACGTTATTCTATGCATCCTGGAAGTACGAAGATGTACCGAGCTCTCAAGGACAGATTCTGGTGGAATAACATGAAGAGAGAAATTGCTGGGTTTGTTGCCAGATGTTTGACTTGCCAGAAGGTGAAAGCTGACCATCAGAGACCTCCAGGTTCCTTACATCCTTTGCACATTCCCCAGTGGAAATGGGAGCACATTTCGATGGACTTTGTTTCGGGTTTACCCCTGACGAGCAAGAAGAACAGTGCCATTTGGGTGATCGTGGACAGACTGACGAAGACAGCTCATTTTCTTCCATTCAAGAAAGGCATGACATTTTCCGAGATGGCGAAGAAGTTCGTTGATGAGATCGTGAGACTACATGGTACGCCCGTGTCGATAGTGTCAGATCGAGATAGCCGCTTTGTTTCTTCGTTTTGGAGAGCATTTCAGGAAGCCATGGGAACGAAGTTGAGCTTCAGTACGGCGTATCACCCGCAGACTGATGGACAGTCGGAACGAACTATTCAGACGCTCGAAGACATGTTACGGGCCAGTGTGCTGAATTTCGAGAAAGAATGGGATTTGCATCTCTCGTTGTGCGAGTTTGCGTATAATAATAGTTTCCACGAGAGTATTGGAATGGCACCCTATGAAGCTCTGTATGGACGGAAATGTAGGAGTCCTGTTTGCTGGGAAGAAGTTGGAACAAGGAGTTTCCACGGACCGACAATCATTGCTGAGACTACAGAGAAAGTTCAGAAAGTTATTGATAATTTGAAGATTGCCCGATCGAGACAGAAGAGCTATGCAGATACGCGAAGAAGAACGTTAACATTTCAGGTTGGAGATTGGGTATTCTTGAAGGTCTCACCGATGAAAGGTACAGTACGGTTCGGTCAAAAAGGCAAGTTAGCGCCAAGGTATGTGGGTCCATTTGAGATCAAGAGCCGGATTGGTGATCTAGCGTACAGGTTGATTCTACCCGTGGAGTTTTCTGGAGTACACGATGTTTTTCATGTGTCTATGCTTCGCAAGTATGTTCGAGACCCGACGCACGTGATTCGATATGATGATATTCAGATGCAACCTAACGCGTCATACGTTGAGCGCCCGCTCCGTATTGTTGGGACTAGAGAACAGCTCTTGCGTACGAGGACTATTCGATGGGTCAAGGTACTTTGGGAACATCATGGACCTGATGAAGCCACGTGGGAATTAGAAGATCAGATGGCGCGTCAGTATCCTTATCTGTTTGCTCAGGTACGTTTTCATTCCGAGGACGGAATGATGTCCAAGTGGGGGAGGATGTAACACTCCGACCCGAGTTGACCCGGATTAGTGGGTAATTGCGTGTGTTTTTATCGTTAAGTGTGTTTTGATTTTGTTTGTTTTTGGTTTGAGTTGTAGAGAGATCGTTTGGGTTGAGTTTGACTTGGTCTAAGGAGTTTGAGCCCTTTTTCGTAATTTTGGCTTTTGATTGACTTTGTCAGTTTTGCGTTATTTTGATGTCAGCGCGTGTATTTCGTTGAGCTTGTCGAGTTTCGTAACTGTCTTGGATCTAAATGAGTTCGTTTGCTCTCGTTGGACCGCCATTTGACTCAAACTGACAATTGTGGTAGCTGTTTGGACTTAGACGTAAATTTGACTCATTTTAAGTATAAATATCCTACCAAACCCCTTTTCTCTCTCGATCGTCTCCGTCTCTCAGCTCACTCTCTCAGCTCGTTTCTCTTTCTCTCTGTTCAGCTCTCTCTTTCTCTCCTCTCCTTCTCTGTTGCTCGTGGCTTAAGGGAGGAAGAAAGGAGCTCTTTTTCGTGTGTGATTCCGGTGGACTGAGCCAATTAGCGTGTGGATTTCGTCCGTGAGGCAAGTATAAGCCCAAGTTGTATGAACATCGATTGGTAGTGATTTGATTGTTGTGTTCTTGTTCTTTATTGTGTTTCTCAGTATTAGACAGCCCCATTCAGTTCATTTCACTGTTATCTTTCGGTTTCCAGCCATTTCGCACACTTTCTGTATGACTGTAACAAGTTCAGGAAAATGAGTCCGTGCACTCACGGCTAAGCCGTGAAATGTGCTACGGCTAAGCCGTAAAATGGCTTACGGCTAAGCCGAGACCCAACCGTAAACCTAACCGTAGAGCAGTACAGACTGTTAGCTGAAAATAACTGGATGTTGGCAAAATGCCATTCTTCTACGGCCCAGCCTGATCTACGCCGTACATTGGCTTACGGCTAAGCCGTGGACCAGGATACGGCTGAGCCGTAGAGTAAAATACGGTTGAGCCGTAAATCCGGATGGATATTTGGGGAGCCTCGGCTCAGCCGCAGTGCATAGTACGGCTAAGCCGTAAGATGCCACGGCTAAGCCGTAAGGTCACCTACGGCTACACCGTGAGACCCTGAGAATTGAATGAAAAGGGACTAGGTTTAAGTAACAGACCGTACATGACTTTCATGTTAGAATGTAGCTAACCTGGACATGCCCAATGGAATGTTTGAATGACGTGAATGATCTCAAGGGCTGTGAATCATTCATGCTTGTTATCCAGTTGTTTAGCACCTCCCCATGGGTGTTGGTTTAAGGGACTTCGGTGCACACTCCAGACACTGCAACACTAGACAATGGTGCATCGAACATCTTAAAACGACATCAACATGCACGGTTAGAAGCACTGGATAATTAGTGTAGGATTGGTTTGTAATTGACCTTGATTCGTATAAGCATTCTGAATTGTACAGCATATTGATTTCGGTTATGCCCTCTTATGTGTTCTGCGCTGGACCTCTCGATTCTGTGGGAAATGCAGCAACCCCAGAGCGAAGCCCGGGCGGAACCATTCTATTATTGTGTATTATGTTTACCGTTGCTCCACTGGAGTACTTGCATCAGTTATGAGTCAGTGATTGTGATTGCTACTTAGTGTCAGCACTTCTTGTGCTTGTTTATGTACATTCAGTATCAGTTAGTGTCCGTATGATTTGCATTTCGTATCAGCTTCAGTATCCGTATCAGTATCCGTATTATGTGCATGCAGTATTTGCATTCAGTATCAGTTATGTGATGCACTTCCTATTGTTCGTTCAGCATGATAAGTGATAAGTGATAAGTGATAAGTGATAAGTGATAAGTGATAAGTGATAAGTGATAAGTAATAAGTGATCGAGGTGCATCAGCTATTTGATTGTGATTGGTATTGGCACTACTGAGCCTCAGCCTTAGGATACCCGACGGGGTTGACTTTGGTGTAGTTTATGTGTTTGCCTCTGCAGAGTGTTTCCGTCCTGGGACTCCGGACCCCGGGAACTAGAGACCCATGCGTGCCCTGGCCCGGTCGCTGGTGTTCTCATTCCGTCCGCTCTCGTAAGGGAGAAAATGGCCAATGTAGTTGCCACTTTGAGTGTTATCTGTTTGTGATTCTGATAGCATGCTTATTCATTATGCATTTGCACACTTGCTTAGTATACGATCATGGTTTCTATGGATATTGCATCATGACTATTGTTCAGTATTATTCAGTATTAGACACGATTCGTGTTATCTTCTTGTTGGCTTATACTTTGCTAAGTCGTTGTACTTATGCGTTTGTCTTGTGTGTTGCAGGCTCAGATCCCTCTTCCGATCCTGCGTCGGTCGACCCGACTGCAGGAAAGGCTTACGAGGCCCCCTCCGGCCTAGAGGAGTGGACTTGATCCATCCTCCAGAGTACGGTTTGCATCATTTTGGTTTTCCCCATTCCTTGCGTTGGAGTCTATTGAGGGGATTTTTCTGTAATTGCACACTAAGGGCTTCGAGTGATACCTGTATATTGTATTTTGATTTTTGGGAGCCCTCTTCCGTTACATACGTTCCTGTATTTTGTTATTGTTATTGTTATCAGTTTATGATCGCTTGTAATCTCCTATGTCTTTTGGTATATTGTGGTATGCCTTGATACGTACAGCTTCCGCGTTCAGTCTTTTGCTCGCGTGATTGATCCCTTGTGTGTGCATGTTTGGACGGGGTCTAGGTGTGCATGCACGGGAGTACGTGTGTCACTGGTTAGACCTTCCTCTGACCCCCGGTCCCTGGGCTCGGGTCGTGACACCTTTCTAGCTTTGTCCTAAGTTGTTTGAACCCTAGGTTGATGAATCTTGACTATGTTTGGTCTTGATTTGGCTTGCTTGGCTACTCTCTTGCTTGAATTTTCTTTTGAATTTTTGTTGAGACTTTTTGTGTGTCAACAATAGTGGAATATGAATATTAGCTCACCACCTAATATCCTATTTATAGATAAAGCATATTAGTATAAGACATTCTAACGCTTAATAAAATGACATTTCATAACAATATAAACTAGTAAAAACTAATGTAAGATGCTATACATTCTATTCATAAATATGAATGCTAGATGGTAAATATCATATAATAATACAGAGACAATTGCATTCACAAGGCATTCCTTTCTATACATTTCAATAGTTTAGTAGAATTAAATAAACATTCATGGGTCTTGCAAAAAACAAACGGAGTCACAATGCATTCTCTTTTTATATATCTTAATAGTTTATTAGAAGTACATAATAGAATATTACTTGTTATACTTAACTCATTGTAAACTTACATTCTATAAACCTAAAAAGTGCACCAACCAGATTAATGGAGCCAGCAACCTCTTTACAATGGATTGTATAAGGAAGAGAAATGATAATAAAGTTAGCAGGTGGAGCTTCAGAGCAAAAGGTAGATAGAACCATAAGAGGACAATAAAAAAAAGTAGAAGAGAAAGGAATTTTGCAAAGGTATATATAGCCAACAAGCCTCGATACCAAAAGATTAGCGACGATATTGTCGCTTGTCTATTTGATGGGCGACACTTAATATTCCAAAAAGAAAAAGGTTAAATTAGCAAGAAGGCCTTTTTTTTTGTGTGGTAGGAACTATAGGGTTCTTTTTCGTGTAGGTCCCATCTCTGCGATTTTTCCTGTAAAATCTTCTTATTATTAATTACTTTAGAACTATACTGATGTTGAAAATAATTCAACATTTTCTAAGACATAATTTTCTGTAACTTTATGATCGTACTTAGAATATAAAACTAATAAGGCTCACTATAAAATATAAAACTAATAAGGCTCACTATAATTAATCCAAATACCCTAAACAATCCTTGTTCTCCTTGTTTTAACATTGATAGTTTCATTCCACTCTAACCAATGTAGAACTCATGTCAGATTGATTTCATGTAAACCAATCTAAAAACAATAATTTATCAAAGTCCATTGATTAGTTAGTTGTGGTTGTTTTTATGGGCTACCATGCTTGATGTACGCAAGGATGGTTGATAGTGCAGCATTGAAAGACATCATCAAGCAGTGATAAGGTGAATTGTGTGAAGTTGTAAATGAAATAGATAAGTTTAAGGAGCTTGCCTACTTTGAGCGTTTCACTCAAGCTTCCCCTAGTGGGGAGTAGCCCTCCATAATCGGGATTGCCGATTGGAAATATGAATTGCTCAAAATGAAAGCCCTCCATTGTAGTGTGAAGTACCTATATTCACTCCAATAGGTTATGCCATAAAATTGAGCATATGATTATTAATGATATTAATGAGTAAATATAAAATATTTTCTTATTGAAAATGCAAACTGATTAGATGAATTCCCTTTTCTTTAGTGGGTCATCTCCAATTTTTATTGAAACAAGAGTTGTGCCACCATAAGATTGAGAATATATTAATAAGCAAAAGTTAAATCTTATGATGGAACTAACCAATATTAGACTAAATTTCAGGGGTAGCTCACTTGGAGGAAGAAGCAATTGCTCTCACTTGACCCCCTTGCCCTTTTCCATCCGTTTACAATAATAAAAATACTATACCAAACTGCAAAAATTAGCATGCCTGAAAAAGGGAACCCAATGATACACAAATATGTCCAGAATGATTGGATAATGTCCAATGAAGTGATTGTGTGGCCAACTCAATGGGCCGACTGTAGATAAGGTGAAATCACTAATAGGAAAAAGAAATGGGCCATCCAGTATTTCAAACATAGCAATGGACGGTATATTGCTACTAACTTGATTGAAGCAATGTAGGATCCAACCTATTGATGGATACATAAGGATTCCACCTATATAGTTGAGATGTTAGGGCCCGCCAAATAATTGAAATCGGGGTGTCTAATGTCTTAGAATCATCACCTCAGATAATATGGACCTTTTCGTTCTTGTGTTGTCTTCAATTCTGAGCTTAGATCAGAATGTATTGACACAGCCAGAGAACGAAACTTTTTTTAGTAACATTACAAAAGTTTTGTTCTAAGGGAGAGAAGAGACAGAATAAAACGATTTACAATGTAAGACTCATCTTTTATTATTTGTAGCATTGTCATACATGAGACTCACTATTAGAAATTACAACACGTATCACCCTTGAAAACTAGAAGAGAGAGCTGATATTCATAGGATTTTTAAGATACGCTCACTTTCATATAAATTATAATCTGGGCCCACCATTTTCATTGAAAATATGAGACCCCATATTTAAAACTTATAATTTGGTACTAATACCCACATTTAAAAATTAGAATATAGATTCACCTTTTCCAATTGTGATCACCTGAAATTACACAGAGTGGGATATGGGGGCATCTAATTGCATAATATCTCTTTTCATTTCAAAAGTGGACCACCAGATGCCCTACAAAGGTGCCACATATGTGACCACCAGTGGGCACAATGTTTTTCCTTCTTTAGGAAACAAAGGGTGCATTTGCATCGTGACTTTCAGATGTTTTTATATTTCCACGAGATAATTTTATAGAAAACATGTTTGGTATGTGTAAATCATTTTTTCGAATTTTGTTCTCATGGGAAGAAATTTCAAAATATCAACCTGCAAGCATAAGAAACTCGAAACAAAAAAATATTGTATTTTTTTAAGAACAACTTGCTAGCATAGTTATTTCTTTTTTATCTCAAAATGAGTCTATTACCTAATTCTTAAAGCGGGTCACATGCTGACAATCACAAAAGGGGGGTCTATATTGTAATTCCTAATTTCTTTTAATAGCGGGACTACATTATAAATCATTTGAGTCTGGGTCATATGTTCTAATTTCTATGGTAAGAAAATAGTATCTTTCCAAAAAATATTTAATCTTTAAAAAAAATTTAATCTTTCAAAAAGTATTTAATCTTTCAAAAAAAAAACCCCTAAACTTTTAAAAAATATTTAATCTTTCCAAAAAATATTTAATCTTTCAAAAAAAAAATATTTTATATTTAAAAAAAATTTTTATAAAAAAATATTTAATCTTTCCAAAAAAAATAATATTTCAAAAAAACATTTAACCATTAAAAAAATAGAAAAAGGGGAAGGCTACAGTGTAATTCACTAATTCATATGAATGTGGGCCCACATTGTGAATCCTATAAATGTGGCCCCATATTTTAATATTTAAAGGTGAGTAACACGTAATTTTTAAAATGTATTTCATGTTCACAATCAACAAACAAGACGGCCACCCATCATAATCCATTATAATTTTCAAAGGTGAGCACCACATTGTAATTTTTAAATGTGAGTCCTATATACAAAATCATAAAAAATGTGACTCCACTTTATAATTTCTGAATGTGGGTTACAAAATCACGATTACAAAAGGTGGACATACATTATAAATCATATGAATATAGGCCCATATTTTAATTTTTGAAGGTGTGTCCATGTTGTAATTTATAAAGATAAGTCCTATATTTATATTAAAACAATGTGGGCTCATATTATAATTCTTATAAATGCAGACCCATTGTGTAAATCTTATAAGTATGAGCCTCATGTTCTAATTTTTAAAGATGGGTACTTCGTTGTAATTTTTACATATAGGTCCCATACATATCAATAATAAAGTATCGCAAACATTAAAAGGTGGATTCCAGATTTTAGATCTTATGATTCTTTTATTTCATTGTTGGAGAAAAATATTTGTATGAATTATTCTAAGTTGAGGATTTTAATATACTGTTGCCGTCCGCAGAGGCACAAAATTCGGAAGATGAAACGACGACAAACAGGCCCAAAAGACAGACAGTCACACCCTGTGCGTGCTGACTTTATGGTCCCTTCCCTTCCGTTCCGTCTCCTGTTGTTTTCGGTAACTTCGTATTCTCTCTACTTGCTTTCATCGGCCTCCGGAAATATATCGATTTCGAAAGCTTTGATAAGCAGGTAGATATCATCACTCTATAAAGCAGCCCAACCCTACATTTGTTCTATGCTTTTGTTTCTTCATTCTTTCTCTTTCTTCGAATTCAGGGCTTCCTCTTGTTTGTCTCTTGGGTACTGAAACAGGTACTCATACTGTACCTTTGCATGTAAGTCTTCTGTGTAGAGAGAAAAAAAAGAAAAAAGTTGTATGGTTTATACTGATCTGATGCTATGTACAAATATGGAAGAAGTAATTTGAGGGTGAACATGTTTGTGGGGTGCTGTTGATTTGTCGCGATTCGATATTTGAAGGTCTCATTGAGGATTAGGGGTGGGTGGTGGGTTGATTACATATGGTACTGTTAGTGTTAAAAGGTCCCTAAATGGGTACTTACAAAAACAACCTTTGAACTTTGGGGTGTCCTTCAATAGATTGTTAGTATCACCTATGGTGGGTGCGTGACTGGGCGACACCACCGATCTACAATGTGACCTTAAGATTTCACTCTACTCTCATTGGCATGGACTGAGGTGTTTGTCCAACAACCAGGTTTTCAACTATAAAGATTAGGGGGAAAAAAATACTTGCTGAGAGTGGAAATGGACCCATGGCAGTGCATGATTTTAGAACTGCTCATTGGATGTGGGTATTGCATTCTTAACTACTAGATTTGGAAGTGCTGGGCAACTTTGAAAAAGTTGAAATTACTGGGTGGCATACATGCACCTTTGTGCATGGAATTTCAATTCCTTGCCATTTTTTTTTTCATGGTTTATCTCTGGAAAAGCTTTTTAAATGGTTTGCGTGGGATCATTGAGTATTATATGAAATGATAATGAAAATAAGACATTGGGGAAAAATGATGTTGTGAGAAAATTAATTTCTATCGAGTAACTGTTGAACTACTTATTTATCAAGAGCAAGCATCTTGTCAGACATGGTTCTCACATGTTCTGCAATTCAGTTTTTTTTTTTTTGTTGAAAAGTCAGTAGAAGTGTGAAGCCATTGTATTACAATGTTTACGCATTTATTATCTAAAAGAAAATGAAATTGAAAGTAAAAAAAAAAAAAAAATCAGAGGCACATATATCTTGGAAAAGATGCTAAAGTGTTGGTTTACGTTGTTCTTTGATCAACAATGCAAGGTAGCTAACGGGTTCCTGATCAACTGGGAAGCCCAACTCCTCTGTTGAAAAGCTGATGCAGTCAGAAGTCCACAGATGAAATCAAAGGCTGTTAATAGGGCCAAATGGCTTGCATTGATTGGCCTTTGGTACCCATTGTTAAGCAAGTGTTTAACTTAGACCCACACAGACTATCTTGTGAGAAGAAACTAAGATGAAGGATATTTGTGAGAGGAAAAAAGAGAATCCAAGCTTTACAATTTGGGACCCATTGGGTATGGGCTCTTCAACTCCCACTGTGCCGCTGTTAAAGCAATTTTGTCTCTAGGATTTGGAAATGGAGAATGGATGAAGAAGAGAAGCAAAAGAGGGAACAAGAGGAATAGCCAGGCACATCATTCAATAAGTGACTTTTGCTCCTTTTGTTGTTTAACAACTTTTGTCGAATTTACAAGAAAGCCCCAATTTTGATGTAAATACCACCACGTGCCTCATTTTTTATCATATTTACTGAAATGTCCCCGATGCATGGAAAAAATATTCTATGTTCTTTAAAAGTACTCACTTTAGTTCTGTCCTCTCTTATTACGCCATTGATGTCTTAACATCCACATTCACACGTACTTAAGACTCGTAGGTGAAGAAGGACCATAGTTACTTGGTTTGGTCTCTAGGGATCCAAATCGCGTACTGTTTGTAATGAACAAAATGCAGTTCAATTCAGTGATTTTTAGTTTTTTTGTAAAATGTTCAGTTTGTTGCAGTTCCGGCCACCTGTATTTCCTGAAATGGAAAAGTACCCTTTCTTTTGGTAAGTAGGAGACTTCCAACAGAAGTCAAAATCCTTTAAAAATAGAACTTATTTTCTATGAGAAATGTGTAACGTAGAGGAGTGATTTGCATTAAACTAACATTAAAAGAAATGTTAAATTAGAAAAGGAAACAAAGAAAATAGGTTTTGGAAATAGATTTAGAACTCAAATCAGTAGAATACCTATTTAATCTCAATCGTATCTAAGTTGAAGACACTCAATCGCTAAATCATGAGGCTGTGTGCAGTGCAGTGGCTATCACAGGACTTCTTTAGAGTCTTTTTGAGTTGGTCGTTGCAAATCACAATCGCTTTTGCGGTGCTAGGGTAGTTCCAGGTATCATGCTCCTCTTTTCTTAATGGACTAACTTGAAGAGGTTAGAGCTTCGGTAGAGGGTAAAAGGAGAAGAGTCCTTCCATGATGGGATGTGTTTCTCTTTTGTTCATTCCAATCAATCAACGTTCCCACTTCTCTTGATGGAAATTAGAAGTTATTCTCTCTCCTTTCTATTGTCATATGCAACCCATATGCAATTAAGAATACAGATCTTAGGAGAGATCCTCATAAATTGTGAGTTAAAAAGAGTGAAAGTTGATGGTGTCCGCAGATTGAAATCCAATTTCCAAACTGTCCAAAGTAATTCCCTCCAGGTGTCTTGGTTACCCTTAAATTATTAATTAATTTGAGTCTGATCCACCATTGGATTGACTGTTTGATGAAAAATGTGATAAATAATATGCATAAGATTGAGTCAATCACTATTTTATCAAACAGTCAATCCAACAATTGAATGAACTCTGATTGATCTAAGATTTGAGGATACCCCATGTAGGTATTTAATGCGTATTTTGAATGATTCAGATTTTGATGGTTGGGCTTCACTATGGATTTCTACACCTGTAACACATTATTGCTCTAGGTTAAAACCTCAGAGTATCAATATTTCATTCATGGAAAGATATCGTTTCTCACCTCTGAATAGCAATTAAAACACCTCCCTGGATAGCAATTATAGCATGTATATTTTTTCTTTCTTTATTCTTTAGTTTTGCACTCATGTAATATTAAAATTTGAATTTATAATATCAATGTGGGTATCACCTACGAAAAATCCTAACCCATCAAAATAACTGGCCCCCTTTTATACATGATTTAATGGAATTTATTAAAATATATAATCTCTCTCTCTCTCTCTCTCTCTTTATATATTTATTGAATAGTCTTATGTGTCATATTGAATTATATATTTGAATTAGCCTAGTGAATTCATTGAACTCGAATTATGAATCAAGTGAATTGAAAACCAAACTAACCGAACCTACTCCATTGAATTTTCGAATTGGAGCAATTGTCGAATTGCGAACTGCGAATTCAAATTAGAATTGGTCGAACTGTGAATCAAGTAACTATGGGAACTGCGAAGGACCAAGTCTTCTCAATCTTATGTTCTATCTTGTCTTTGTTGCTCAACTCTCCACTCGGAACAACAAAGTATATGTCTAATTGCCGTCTTATTAAAATGACCTTTAGTTGAAGTGGCACTTAACAATTAGTCAATGTAACTTCAACTTCTCTCCCCAAGCAGCTGGTATATAAATCCTAACCAGTCTTGTTGCTGATGTTTTTAGAACCTTGGGGGTGCTCATTAAGGGTTGTAGCTTGATTGATGAGCAAGCTAGATGCTAGCTTGTTTTGTTTGTGGGTTTGTGATGCAGTACGGACTAGGCCCAAGAAGTTAACTGGGCCAACACATTGACCCGTAGGTCAACCCAATCCATTGGGTTCAGTCCATAGGCCCAATATTGACCGAGCTGTTGTGGCAACCTCTTTCTATCCTATTTCTATTTTCTATCATTGTTTGATTAGGATTGCTAATATTGAGTTTCCTCTTTTCAATGGGTTTCTTTAATTGATTAGCAAAGTCTTAGTTGCTAAGGGAGAAGATCATTCCTATACATAAAGGCCATGCCTCATTGCGAACTCATGGTTATTATCAATTAATATTTTATTTGATTTTTGAGGTTTCTCTTCAATTATGGTGTTTTCCATCATCGTCAGTGTGCCCTAGTGCTTGAATTCATCTTTGGATTCGATCATTCCTTGGGGGATTGATCCATTTTCTGATCGAGGATCTAAGGCTATGCCATTTTGAAAGTCTTAACATAAATATGCATGGGTGTTGTTAATTTCCTTTGGTAGGTGATTTTCAAATCATTTAATTCATCATCATCATCATCAAAGCCTTATCCCAACCATGTTGGGGTCGGCTACATGAATTCTAGTTCTCCATTCCGTTCTATTTTGAGCTAAATCTTTCGATAAGTGCAACTTCTTCAAATATGAATTAATGACTTCCATCCATGTTTTCTTCGGCTTACCCCTACCTCTTGATGGACCCTCCACCTGTATATCCAAACTTTTTCTCACCGGTGCCATTACTGGCCTACGCTCAACATGCCCAAACCATCTTAAACAAGTTTCTCTAATCTTATCTCCTATTGGTGCTACCCCTAAATGTTCTCGAAAGCGCTCATTTCTAATTTTATCTTTCCTAGTTTTACCACACATCCACCTAAGCATTCTCATTTCCGCTACATCCATCTTATGAATATGTGTCTTCTTAATTGGCCAACATTCTGCTCCATATGTCATAGCTGGTCTAACCACTGTCCTGTAAAATTTTCCTTTCAATTTTGTTGGCATTTGTCTATCACAAAGTATTCCCGAAGCTAGTCTCCACTTCAGCCATCCAGCTCTTATCCTATGCTCCACATCTTCGTCAATCTCCCCATCCTTACTAATCATCGAGCCTAGGTACCGAAAAGAATCTTTACGTGGTATCTCATGGGTTTCAATTTTGACAGTGGTTTCAACACTTTGTATATATCCACTGAAATTGTAATCCATATATTTTGTCTTTGTACGACTTATTTTAAAGCCTCTAGATTCTAATGTCCTTCGCCATCTCTCAAGCTTTGCATTTACACCCTCTCTTGATTTATCCACCAATACCATATCATCTGCGAACAACATACACTATAGTACTTCTTCTTGAATATGCACAGTTAACTCATCCATAATTAATGCAAAGAGATAAGGGCTTAAGGATGATCCCTGATGTAAGCCTATAGTCACGGGAAATCCGCCCATTTCTCCACATGTGGTTTTCACATTTGTTATTGCACCTTCGTACATATCCTTTAAAATTTCAATGTAACCTCTTGGGACATTCCTTTTTTTTAAGACCCACCAAATTAAATTCCTCGGTACCCTATCATAGGCTTTTTCCTTATCTTGGAGAAACTGTATTTGGACTTTTTTTCTTTTTTCTAAAATCTTTGGGTAGATGGTAACAGAAAACAATTGTTTTGTTTGGTTGTTTTGGGATTTATGTTGAAAATTGGTTTTAATTGGCTAATTTGAAATGAACTGTTGATTATCAGTGATGCCATCTTGGGTTTCTTTGTGAAAGTTTGTTGGATGATATAATCCAATGACTTTGTGTTTTGGTTGCCTCACAAGCCTACTTGTAGAGAGATGTGTGACAATTCATTATGACTTTGTGAAGAATTAACTCCTGGAGCATGGGTAGATAATATATTCATGACTTTAGTTCCTTGTTTTAAGTAACAAGGGTCTTAACCCTTTGGGGGTTGGTGAAGATGATTTAAGTTAATAATGCTGCTTATTATGAGTTCTGGCATCCTACAAAGTGATGCCATACATTAACTAATACATTGTACATTGAAATCGCAAATATTTTTCTGCTTATGCTGTATTCTCCTCGTTATCAGAATGAGGTACTCTCGATTGAGGTGTTATGAAGAGACTACTGCCATTTATGGTTGATTTGATTGGCCTGTTTTGCATTTATCACTGATTTGTCACATTATTTTTGGATTGAAATTGCCCCTGTTTTTATTTCAATTTTAGACAATAATAGTTTCTCCTTTGACTTTGTGTTTCTAGGATCATCATCATCATCATCATCTCCCAAGTACGTTGGGGTTGGTTATATGAATTTTGTTTCTCCAATTCTATCTATTCTAGGCCAAAATCCTTGGATAGGTCACATTTCTTTTGATTTAACGTCATTACTTCCATCCATGTCCTCTTCGGCTTACTCTTTTCCTTGGTAGGCCATCGACTTGCACAGAAAGACTTTTGCTCTTTGGTGCCAATGTTGGCCTGTGTTTGACATGTCCAAACCATCTCAAATGACTCTCTCTTAATTTATAACCAATTGATGCCACCCCTAAATGCTCCCAGATATGCTCATTTCTAATTCTATTGTGCTTCTAAGATATTTACCTTTCATATCCACTTGGAATTCCATCTTCCATTTTAGAATTTCATTCGGAACCCCTTTAAATTTCCTGTGCAATTTGCCCCAGAATGTCTTCTTGGCTCTTGCCTTCATCATTCTCTTTTAACAGTCTTTAGGACCGCTGTCTACATTAACTTTTATTGGATTCTGTTTATTATGTATTTGATCAAATGCAGTTGTTTGAAATTGCATGTTGCTTCTACTTTCGTTTGAAAAATCTGCTAGATATTGTTGTCCTGACATATAGGGAACTTTTTTATTATTATAATATAGTATCGTCACTACTTGTGAGCTGTGACGGAACTTTAGTCTTTTGTACAAGCAGATGGACTGGTAATAAGATGAACTGTTCTATTGTGATGTTTGTAGGGTATATTTTTGCGGCATTTGCATTTTTAGTGTTTTATTTTTAAATTTTTTGTTTGTAGGTTATGAACCATGAGATTACGTGAGGCTGTCACTGCTCCAAAAAAGAAGAAATTAAGTGAGGCAGGTAAAGTGGTCTTAGTGTATCTTTTTTGCATGTGAAATAGACTGCATTGATATGGGTTAAGTTTCACATCTTTGCCAAACATCATTTGGTTGCAAGATGGGCCAGGCCAAGCAAACTATAATAAAAAAAATGCAAATTTCCAACACCCCAAATCACAACAGTGGGATTACTAGATGGGGTGAAACTCTCCATACTCGTTATCCATGTGGTGCTGTCCATATCTTATGGACCCAATTGCATTACTTCTCATCTAGGTGGGCCTCACATATTTTAATTATATCGATCTAATTCTGCACATATAGTTCACTTTGTGCCATGTATCTGGGTTCCAGACCCTCTAGTGTTGGGTGGTCCATTTGTGCATCGGCACTGGCCCAAACATATAGCCAGTTCACTCATCAGGTGTGTCTGGTATTTGAAAAAGGCTGGCTAAAAGAAAGTTTGCCAATTGTTAGCCTTGAGCATCCATATTTGGTTTCATGAGTGGATATGACTGCTTTTTGATAAAAGCACATATACAATAGCCTTGACTGAAGGTAATTTGGATCTTGCCCATGTCAGTTACATGAGGGCTGCCCTAGACACACTTGGACCTACAATTGTCGAGCCTCAGGAAAACCGCATTTTGATAATTGGTAATTATGGGTTAATAACTCACTTGCGTGGACGTAGTCTATGATGAGTCTTTGAGCTCAAATCTGCTCTATCCAAAATGGATTTTAAGTTTCTTAATTGAATGTTGAGAGTGAATATGACTAGATGAACTATTTTAGAAGTGTCAAATCTTAATTTTTTAAGGTCACATTTGGCAAACAAATCCTTGGGGTTCTTCATTGATTTTTCTTGAGGCTTTGGAGAATCCACTTTTGGCAATTGGAAGTCGTCGAGGATTTTGGCTAGTGCCTCATTTGGAAATACTCAGTTTTGCGGATTTTGAGTGTTTTCGAGAGCAATTAGGGGTATCATCAATAAGGAACAAAATAAAAAAAAACCAATTTGAGATGGTTTGGGCATATCCAATGTAGGATGACAACAGTGCCACTAGGGAAATGTTTGGGCTATACAGGTTGATGGCCCACCTAAGGCAAAGGGTAGGTCGAAGAAGACATGGATGGAGGTAGAAAAAATAGATCTGAAGAAATGCAACTTATCGAGGATTTTGCTTACGATAGATTAGAATGAAGAAACAAAATTCATGTACCAGATTGTAACATAGTTGGGACAAGGCTTTGATGATGACGATGATGACAAAATGACGACGACCAGATCATCAGCCATATAAACCTTAGTGAAAGGAGTTGATATCGATGTGAAATCCTAAGCCATATAAACCATAGCGAGGAATCCTCAAATCTGCAACAATGATGAATTCTCAAATCTGTAGATTATTCTTGGATTCTTCAGTTGTTACCGAGTGGTGCGCTAAATGTAGAATGGAATCATTTTTATTTATTTATTTATTTATCAATAAATGAAGAGGAGGAATAAGAAAATTAGACTTGCTACTTGGAATATTGGAACCTTTACAGGTAAGAGCATGGAGTTGGTTGAGGTAATGAAAAAAAGAAAAATTAGTGTGGCTTGTATATAGGAGACAAGGTGGAAAGAGAATAAAACGCAGGAGCTTACGGATGGGTATAAGCTTTTTTATGTAGGAGAGAGTAATACAAGAAATGGAGTGGGTATAGTTTTAGATAAGGATTTGAAAGAGAAAATTGTGGGGGTGAAGAGGTTTGGTGATAGAATTGTAGCAATTAAACTAGTGCTAGAGGAAGATATAATCCATATCATAAGTGCATATGCTCCCCAAGTAGGACTAAAAGAAAGTGTGAAAAGACAATTTTGAGAGGAGATGGATGATTTAATGCGAGGAATCCTAAATAGTGATAAGATTTTCCTTGGAGGGGATTTAAACGGGCATATAGGAAGAGATAATAGAGGATATAAGAAAGTGCATGGAGGGTAAGGATTTGGAGAAAAGAATGAATTTGAAAATACTATATTAGACTTTACAGTGGCATTTGATCTTATAGTAGCAAATACTTTAAAAAGAGAGATGGGCATTTAATTACCTATAAAAGTGGGAGCAATAGGAGTCAGACGACTTTTTTCTAGTTAGAAAATAGGACTGATTGGCTGGTAAAGATTGCAAGGTTATCTCAAGAGAGAGTTTGACCACGCAACATAAACTCGGAGTTTTAGATATTTGCATTAGAAGTAGAAAGAGAGCGGTAGTAAACAAAATGGACCCTAGAACAAGGTGGAGAGATTTGAAGGGGGAAAGAGCAAATATATTTAAGGAAAAAATGATTGAGAAGGGAGAATGGAATCTTGAAGGAGAAACTACAGTAATGTGAAATCAAATAGCTAATATTTGGAAGGTTGCAAAGGAGGTACTTGGAGAATAAAAAAGGAAGGAGACATATTAATAAAGAAACATGGTGGTGGAGCGTGGAGGTTCAGGAAGTTATTCGAGAGAAGAGACATTGTTATAAAGTTTGGTATGTGACTAAGAGTATGGAAAATTTTGAGCTATATAAGAAGACAAAGAAAGAAGCTAAGAAAGTTGTAAGTAGTGCAAAGTTCAAAGCATACGATAACTTCTATAATAGGTTGGGATCAAGAGAAAGAGAGAAGGATATTTTTAAGTTCGCAAAAATAAGAGAAAAGAAAAGTAGGGACTTAGATTATGTCAAATGTATCAAGAACAATGAGGAAAATATTCTGGTGAAGGACAACGATATTAAAGAAAGGTAGAAGGAATATTTTAGCAAACTTTTAAATGAAGAACATATGTGGGATACAAGAACTAAGGAGGATACTTCATTACCATTTACCAGAGCATACTTTTCTCCGTAGAATTAGAGGGGTGGAAGTGATGGAAGCATTGAAGCGAATGAAGACAGGAAAGGCTATAGACCCAAATGATATTCCGATAGAGGTATGGAAATGCTTAGGAGAGGTTAGGGTGAGTTGGTTATATAGACTATTCAATAAAATACTTGTGATAAAGAAAATGCCAGATGAATGGAGAAGAAGCATTGTAGTACTTATATATAAGAATAAGGGTGATATACAAAATTGTACCAACTATCGAGGGATTAAACTTATGAGTCATACTATGAAGTTATGGGAGAGAATAATGGAGCAAAGACTGAGGCGAAAGACCAAGATCGCTGAAAATTAATTTGGTTTTATGCCAGGGAGGTCAACTATAGAAGCCATCTTTTCACTGAGCCATTTAATGGAAAAATATTGTGCAAAAAGGAAAAATCTACACATGGTATCGATTTAGAAAAAGCCTATAATAGGGTATCGAGGGATTTAATTTGGTTGTTTTTTAAGAAAAGGAATGTCCCCAGAGGTTACATTGAAAATTTTAAGGATATGTATGAGGGAGCAGTAACAAATATAAGAACCACATGTGGAGAAACAAGTGGATTCCCCTTGACTATAGGTTTGCATCAAGGATCAGTTTTAAGCCCTTATCTCTTTGCATTAATTATGGATAAGTTAACTGTGCATATTCAAGAAGAAGTACCATGGTGTATGTTGTTTGCAGATGATATAGTATTGGTGGATGAATCAAGAGATGGTGTAAATGCAAAAATCATGAAATGACAGGGGGCATTAGAATCTAAAGGCTTTAAAATAAGTTATACAAAGATAGAATATATGGAGCGCAACTTCAGTGGACATATACAAAGTGTTGAAACCACTATTAAAATTAAAACCCATGAGATACCATGTAGAGATTCTTTTCGGTACCTAGGCTTAATGATTAGTAAGGATGGGGAGATTGACGAAGATGTAGAGCATAGGATAAAAGTTGGATGGCTGAAGTGGAGACTAGCTTCTGGAGTGCTTTGTGATAGATGAATGCTAACAAAATTGAAAGGCAAATTTTACATGACAGTGGTTAGACCAGCTATGACATATGGAGCAGAATGTTGGCCAATTAAGAAAACGCATATACAAAAAATGGATGTAGCGGAGATGAGAATGCTTAGGTGGATTGTGGTAAAACTAAGAAAGATAAAATTAGAAATAAGCGCTTTCGAAAGCATTTAGGGGTAGCACTAATAAGCGATAAGATTAGAGAAATCCGTTTAAGATGGTTTGTGCATGTTAAGCGTAGGCCGATAATGGCATCGGTGAGAAAAGTTTGGCTATACAGGTGGATGGCCCATTAAGAGGTAGGGTAAGGCCGAAGAAAACATTGATGGAGGTCATTGAATCCGATTTGAAGAAGATTAACTTATCTATAGATTTAGCTCAAAAGAGAACGGAATGGAGAAACAGAATTCATGTAGCCGACCCTAACATGGTTGGGATAAGGCTTTGATGATGATGATGATATTTATTTCTCAATAGCAACTGCACTAATAGAATGGGCTTATATTGTAAATAAGTATACAAAGCACCAAAAGTTGAATTGGAATCTCTTGCTTTGGAACGAGCCTTGCAAGAGTATATATATACAGAGGATTCTATATTAGATTACATTGTACAACTCATTTAGACTAAAAATAGAAAAATACAGCAGGGTGCTTGACTAATTTATATCATCAAAATCCCTAAGATTAGGCTCCAAGAAAGGAGCTGATTACAACTATAATCATGGGACAAGTAATGGGTCAGGTCGGCCTAGCCCAGTTCAGGTTGGCCCATTGGGCCAGGCCCAAGAAGGTACTAGGCTAACCTATTATTTTCACACCCCCCAAGCTCATGATGTGGTAGCAGCAGGAGATTGCCCAAAAGCGTGAGGAAATGGGAAAAGGTCTGGGCTTTAGTGAAAAATGATCTGCCGCATTATCCTTGGAGGAAACAGACTGGACGGTTAGAGTGCCTTGCTTGATGTGCTGACGAGTAATATGACAATAAATCTCAATATGCTTTGTCCATTTATGAAAAGACCTCATTACGAGTGATTTTGATGGCACTCTCGTTGTCACAGTACAAGGGAGTAGGGACTTGGGAATGAATTCCTATACCCTGCAAAAGCCATCGGAGCCAGAGTATCTTTGTAGTAGTATTTGCAAGAGTTCTATACTCGGCTTTAGCAGAAAAGCGAGAGGCCAGACTTTGTTTCTTGCCTTTCCACGACACCAATGAATGACCAAGAAAAATGCAAAAACCAGTGGTAGATCGTCGATCATCTACATCTCCTGCCTAGTCAGATTTAGAAAATGCCCGTAGACAGAGTGTATTGTCAGAAGAGAGCAGAAGAGCATGAGTATGCGTGCCTTGAAGATACCTAAGTATTCGAAGAACAGCGCCCTAATGAACAGAAGATGGCTGACTCATAAACTGACTAACCCAATGCACTGCAAATGCAATATCACGACGAGTGATGGTTAGATATATGAGACTACCCACGACTTCTCTATATTGGGTAGATTCTACAAAGGTACACCGTCGGATTTGTTAAGACGTGCATGGACTTCCAAGGGAGTAGAAACAGGAGTCATATCTGTGAGTCCTGCACACTGGATAATGACCGAACAATATTTGAGTTGAGGCAAGAGATACCCACTTTCTGAATATCCAACTTCAATGCCAAGAAATTAGCTTATATGCCCCAAATCTTTCATTTCAAATTGCTGATGAAGAAACTTCGTAAGACTAGCAATTCCCTCAAGATCATCCCTTGTAATAATCATATCATCAACATACAAAAGAAGAATAACGATGCCCTTAGATGAGTTTCGATAGAACAGTGCACGATCATGTAAACTCTGACAATAACCAATAGAACCCATTTGTTTTGCTCGAGACAAAGAATAACATGGTAATTGCTCAAGGAAGGTCACATTATGCGAAATTCGCAATTTGTTTGCTTGTGGATCATAACATCGATACCCCTTTTGCTCAATTCCATATCCTAAGAAAACACAAACGGCTAACTCAGGGGACAACTTGTGTTGCTCATGTGGCTGGAGAAGAACAAATCATGTGCTACCAAAGACTTGCAAATGAGAGTAACTAGGTTAGAAACCAAACAATTTTTCAAATGGAGTAACCCCTGACAACACAGTAGAAGGCATCCGGTTAATGAGGTAGACAGAGGTGAGCACACATTCCCCCCAGAAGAGAAGTGGAATAGATGATGTGCATAGCATGGATCTGGCAGTTTCTATGACATGACAATGTTTCCATTTAGTCACCCTATTTTGTTGTGGGGTGCCGGGACAAGATAGCTGAGCTAGAGTTCCATGTGTGGCTAAGAGGTTCTGAAATCTATGTGATCGATATTCCCCCCCTGAATCTGAACTAAAGACCTTAATTTTTGCTGAAAATTGGGTGGCAACCATTGTGGTGAATTGAATATAGACAAAAAAAATCTGATTTTTTTCTTTAGCAAGTATATCCAAGTATAACTAGTAAAATCATCCACAAACAAAACATAGTAAAGTGACCCTCCTTTGGTGGGCTGAGTAGCCGTACCCCACAGGTCAGAATGAACCAAATCAAAAGGAGCATGAGAAGCTGAACCACTTTTATTAAAAGGTAAAATAGTTTGTTTGGATATCCTACATTCAATGCATTCTAGAAATTTAACAATACTAGTTTTGCCAAGATAATTTTTGGAGATCAAAAGGTCTAACTTATTTTTAGATAAATGTCCTAATCTAAGATGCCATAAACTTGAAGAATTTAAAGAAACAGTAGAAGCAATGCCAGGTGTTGAAGCAGGAACATGAAGATGTTGCAACTGGTACAACCCCCCAACTCTATGACCTGTCGCAATCTGCTTCCCTATGTGAGGATCCTGCACAGCACAGCCATGTGAATTAAAGGAAACAACATACCCCAAGTCAGTGAGTTGACTAATTGAAATCAAATTGATGGAAAGGTTAGGAACACAAAGTATGTTAGAAAATGATTACATTCTTAATGATGACTTGATAGTAATTGTTCCTGCAGATGCAATTGGTAAAACTGAATTATTTGTAGTAAGGATGTGCATGGGTGAAGGAGAGTGATTGGTGTCAAAAAGTGATGGATTAGAGGTCATATGTGAGGATGCACCTGAGTAAAAAATCTAGGACTGTGTGTTGCCTGTGAAGGAAGCCATGCTTGAAGCTGCTGTAACAGCAGTGGTCAAGTGACTGGGAGCAGAAGAAGCTAGTAGTAACTGTTGAATCCTCTTATCAATCATACTTTTAAGTTGGGTAGAAATATCTGAGGAAGAAAAAGGAGTTTCAGTGGTTGTTGCAGCATTCTGAGATTGATGAGAATGTCCTGATTTTTGTGCTAGCTTGTAATGAACTTCCTTCTGATTCTGATTCTGATTCTTCTTTTTAAGTAGAGGACAATCTTTCTTCCAATGTCCGGGCTTCTTGGAGTAATTGCAAAGATTATTAGCTGAGACTGCTGTTTTGGCAGCAACTTGGGTTTTAGTTGCAGTCAAAACTTGATCAGTCGCCCTGACTTTTCTTTTGGCCAGTGATTTCTGTGTTTGTTCCTCTGCCAACAATTTTGACAAGGCAGTGTCTACATGTGGTAATGGTGTGCGATGTGGCAATAAACCCCTTATATGCTCATATTCAGGTCTGAGAGCCATGAGGAACTGTACTAATCTGGTCTCCTATCTATATTTTTCAAATGTTGCAGAATCATCAAGACAAGAAAACTAAGGCTCCATTAGTGGTAGTTGATCCCATAATGCAGTCATCTTAACATATAAATCATGTATTGAATCTGATCCTTGATCAGCATTCTTGATTTCCCATTCCAACTGATATTGACGTGCAAAATTAGACTGAATGTACAATCGGGCCAGATATTCCCATGCATCTTTGGGATGTGAAAATTTGGACAATTGATTTCCAATAGATGGAACAACAGAATTTGCAATTCATGAGTTGATCTTTCCTACAGCTGCTGTGATATCCTGGAGTCCCACATCGACTATAGAGAGGAAAGTGAATGGGTTTATATATAGAGCTTGCACCTTACCTTGCATGAGGCCTTTTGGTGGGTTGAGGTCCACCAGAAACAAAACCGTGAGGCCCATGGGCCAAAGCGGACAATATCATGCATGTGTGAAGGGTGGGGCATAACAAATGGTATCAGAGCCGACTCTCGACTAGTTCCAGTGTGGGCCGCTGATGTAGCCTGGTGCAAGTGGGCGGGTTCATATGTGGGCGGGCCAAGAGGGCTGGTAGGCTACAGGAACTGGCAGGCTACTGCACAGGGACGTGCAGCTCTAAGGGGGGTGGATTGTGACATCCTAGAGTCTCACATCGACTATAGAGAGGAAAGTGAATGGGTTTATATATAGAGCTTGCACCCTTACCTTGCATGAGGCCTTTTGGTGGGTTGAGGCCCACCAGAAACAAAACCGTGAGGCCCATGGGACAAAGCAGACAATATCATGCATGTGTGAAGGGTGGGGCGTTACAGCTGCCTCCCATGCTTCATAGGTTGCATCTTTTGTGTACGGATTGGGTTTCTTTTTTGAAACGTATTTCCATAGCTTTTGTCCTTTCAAGAAATTCATCATTAGATGAGACCAGTAAGCATAATTAGTCCCATCCAAAATTACATTAATTCCTAATACCTTCTCAGCCATTGCAGACAATCCGAAAAAAAAAAAAATAGAGTAAAATAAAGGGAAAAGAGCCTAGGTTTCCTGGTCAACTGGGAAGGAGAAAGAAGATGTGGTTGAAGAATAGTCTTAACAGCCCAAATCAGGAAACAATCAATGCAAGCAATCAAAAATTCACACCAAACAAAACAAGTCTCAACCTAAACAAACATCTGATGACAAAGATCGACGGTCTTGATGAAAATATACTGTGAAAAAAAACAAAAACTGTAGAACCTCATGAAAACACCCCAAAACTCAACGAACAAAACTCAAAAAATTACCAGACACTTCTCCAAGGCAGGTGACCTATGTGAGAGTGGTGCTGCTCCTATTGTGCACTTGTGGGCCCCACCTTAGATCAAACTGATTTGACCGAGAAGCTTAGAAACCACCGATCTTACTCCAAAACAATGATCTAAACCTTCTCAAAGGTTCAGAGAAGGCTCTGATACCATGTAAATCAGTATACAAAGCACCAAAAGTTGAATTGGAATCTCTTGCTTAGGAACGATCCTTGCAAGAGTATATATACATAGAGGATCCTATATTAGATTACATTGTACAACTCATTTAGACAAAAAATAGAAAAATACAGCAGGGTGGCTGACTAATGTATATCATCAAAATCCCTAAGATTAGGCTCCAAGAAAGGAGCCGATTACAACTATAACCATGGGACAAGTAATGGGTCAGGTTGGCCCGGCCCAGTTCAGGTTGGCCCATTGGGCCAGGCCCAAGAAGGTACTAGGCTGACCCATTATTTTCACACATAAATTTGTGTTGAGTTATGAGAGTTCGTAACCCTAGGAGTGGTAGTTTAGCCATATTATCGGAAGCCCAAATCCATTAAAAAGTTTAGGTGATGCTGGTGGAGTTGAGATTTTTAGGCCCCATCATGGGGTTACTAGGATGAAGAAGATTGGAGATGTGGGCCTGAGTGATGGATCTTGGGTTACCTCACAATTGATCCAAGGGGTGGGGAGGTGTCTTGAACATGTTCAATGAATCAGTTAATAGTATGCTTGTACGTCGTTGTTCTCTTTGTATGCAGATCTTAGTTTATGGATAGGGTGATAGTGTAGCTGAGAAAAGATCTAGGTCTTATCATCTAGGGCTAGTGAAGGGGATGGCCTTTTGTGAAGAATCCAAGAAATCTCTTCTTTTGTATAGGCGCTTAGTCCTACAATGGGGGAAGGAGGCCCCTTTCAACATTTTTTGATGCTCTCTTAGAGGTTCTTCAATTGTTTGGAGATTCAGCTGCTATGAAGGGTGATAGAGGTAATATCTCATCATGAGCAATGGTTAGGTTGTGGTTGACCCTTCACTTTAGGATCGGGTGGCTTCTTTTGGAGGTGTGATTGGGAAGGAGAAAGGAGTTTAAAGAAACTTGGTAGATGTTGTAGGCCAGAGTTTGAATTTTGTTTGTGTATTTGGATGCAGTGGAATGGATGCACTTGAGGTTGGGAGAACTTGGTATGTCTTTTAGTTCTAATGAAAACGATTTGAGGAAGCATATCTGTTATATTGGAGGAGGTTGTGTTAAGAGGGGCACTTAATGGTGTCTGAAGAAGGTGTTTGTGAGGGAGTTCTGCTTTAATTATTTTTGCCATGATTATTTTAAGCTGGAACATTTTAGGGCTGGGGAGGCCTAAAAATATCTCTTTAGTGAGGAAGATTGTCAGGATACATAAAGTGGCCTATTGCATCTTGGGGAGACTAAAGTGTCTACTGACATCGAACATATTATTTTTGATGTTTGGGGTTCTAGGAGATCTGGGCTGGCTTGGGTTCCAGTGCAAGGCTTCGAGGGATATATTTCCATTTGGAATAAGGAGGTGTTGAGTATTGAAGATGTTTTGAAAGAGTAGAAAGTTCTAGCAGTGAAAATTTTGGAGGTTTTGTTTGGACATTGGCTAATTATGTAGATGGGCCAAATTCCAAATTCAGAGCCAGGGAGAAGTGCTTTTTGGGATTCTTTGTTAGAATTTAATGCCTAATGGTCTATGTCATGGTGAATGGGAGAGATTTAATTAAGATTTGATTTCCATGAGAGGAGTCGAGGGAGGTATATTTCTCGGAGTATGGAGTAGCTTTTCAGATTTCACTAATGACAACGAGTTGACTGGTTTCCCATTACTGGGAAGGAGGTTTACTTGGGCGAATTATCAGGAGAGGCTGTTGATGAGTAGAACTGATCCCTTCTTATTTGTAAGAAGTGGATGAAGCTTTTGTCCATACAATTCAAATGCTCTTTCAAGGCAATTATTGGATCTTTGCCTAGTTAAGTTTTTCTTTTGAGGAAATTAGTTGGGGTCCTAAACCATTTAAGTTCGAGTTTCAGGCTCTTGCATTTGGATTTTTTGAGGATGGCTCAGTAATGATGGACTAATTGGACATACATGGTTTTGTAGGATTCAAATTTCCCAAAAACCTACAGGAGCTCAAAGGCAAAATCAGAAGGTGGATGATGGAAGGCTTTGGAAAAATTGATATTGCAAGAGAGAAGTTAGCAAGGTAGGTAGCACCAAGGGAGCTGATTGTAGGCAGCACCAAGGGAGCTCATTGAAGAGAGTTGGGTGTTGACTCCAGATGAGATTGAATCCAAAAGGGAGGTGGTTAGCAACCTATGGGATCTTAGCTAGGTGGAAGTGTTCTGGCTGAAAAATTCTAGTGTGTTTTGGCTCGAGGAGGGTGACAAAAATACTAGGTTTTTTCATCTTATGGCCAATGTGAGGAAGCGTGTTAATCTCATTGGGAGGTGTATGAGGAGAGGGTGTTTTACTCGAATTGGAGGACATTAAGTAAGAGATAGAAAATGTTTTTGAAGAGTTAAACAAGGGAGGCAAATTTCTTAGAATGTAACCTCAGAGCAGGGATTCCTTCTTTTCTTCCTTTGTAGCGTTAAGGGTGGTTAGAAAGGGAGTTTGATGAGGAAAGTGATGTAGCTTTGGCTAAATGTGGTAGAGGTAACTCTTTGAGTTTGGATGGCTTCAATTTCTCTTTCATTAAACAACGTGGAGTTTCCTTCAGGGTGATCTTTATGATATTCTTTCGGAGTTCTATTGACCGGTGATGTTCAGGAGGACAATTGAAACAAACAACCAATGCCATCATCAATGAGCTTGAAGGGGTACTATTTGCTATTTTGATTGATTAACCTCGTGATACATCTATCAAAACAGCAAATGAATGTTTCTTTACATTATGTGGATGAGTGAGGATGTGTAATTGACCAATTTTTGGGAATAATATATGTTATTAAAACCAGCATTGCATCACTCAAGGTGGCTGTTGAACCACTATCCCTCAAGTATGGATTAAGTGCAGCGAGAGTGGGTGAGCAAGATTATAATGGGGCTAATAATATGAAGGGTGAACGTCATTGCCTTAAAATGCTCACAATGAAGGAAAATGAATCTGTATTCTATATCTGTATTCTATGTTCAAGTTGCTGAAGCTGTTGAAGTGTTACTGAGTGGTGAGCTTGCAAGTGGGTAGGAACTCAATCAAGAGATTAGCCTCAATTGGTTCGGTGAGAGACGTTGGGGCTCACACTGTGGTACACTGATTAGCTTGATTGACACGTTCTCTTCTGTCATTGACATGCTTGAGATTGTTGTGGAAGATGGCTAAAACTTGGAACAAAGAGCCAAAGCATGTATCATGTTGGATTCAATGTACTCTTTTGATTTCGCTTTCAAACTACATATGATGGAAAATATATTGGGAGACCTACGAACCACGAAGGCATTTAGTGGAATGAATAAAAATTGTAAATTCCATGACTTTAGTTAAAATATCCATGCAACATATGCAAATGATGAGAGAAAATTGTTGGAGTTTGATGCGGATCACAGTCCGCTATTTGACTATTTGGGCCCATTTCTCTGTCTTTACTTTTGATTTTCATTTTCAATTGTATCCTATAGCCCATTCGTTGAGGGCAGTTTAGACTTTTCCTGTTTTTTGTGTCAAAGGCCTAGATTAGATCTCAGGCTTGTGTCTTTGTTGCAACAGATTTGCCTTGGACAATCTGCTTTGCACCAAAATTCTCTCCTCAATGAAATGTCTTCATTTTGTGCCAAACTTGATGTCATTGTTGATAACATGAATTCTTAGCTTGTTGCATGAGGGTGACTTAGGGTTTAAAAAATCGGCCAAGTCTGAGTGCCCAAACTGAGTCGGGTTGGCCCGACTCACGTGGGACTTGCCCAACTTGGCCATGGGGACTCGGCCTACTCGGCCATGCTACTTAGCCAACTCGGCTGAGTCCTATGGGATTCGGCCATGTGACTCAGCCGAGTTGACTCAGACTTGGTCATGACCGAGTCAGGTCCTAAGTCCAATTTTTTAAACCTTGGGTTGACTATAATGTGGAGCTAAAGAAATCACAAACCTACAGTATTATCATGTGGAATTGTTCTACATACCGTTGATATGCACCTTTAGGACCTCAACACTTACTTTACTAAGTTGAAAGTTGAATTGCTTCTTTGCGTGGCATGCATAAGATCAAGTGATTCCTTCTTTCTTCTTCTTCTTTTTTTTTTGAAATGGTAACTGCTATTAAAAGAAAAAGGCAAGCAGTACAAGAGGCTTATACTGGCAAGCTTACAGCCAAGAAGGAACAGCAAAACTGATAGGACACAATACCACAGGAGAACAACAATTAAGAAGAAAACAACACAATCAGCAAAGTGCTGAACCTACAGAAATCAACAAAAAGAAACATCCTGCTGCTATTGTTTAAGCATATAAAGAGCTACTTCCTTCCAGTCCCTCACAGTTTGATCTATTGAGTATCCCTTAAATGAGCTTGATCAAGTGATTCATTTATTGTTATGTAATGAGCTTGATTATGTGATTTATTCTTTGCTTTTGACAAGAAAAATTTGTTTGGATCACTTGTTTATATCCATTTGAATTTTCTATTTTAGATCTCAGGGCACCTGGCAATGAGCTTGAGACCTACATTATTGATAGGCTCTCTAACAATGAGTTTTTAGAAGTGAATGGAATTGGTTTCCTTGCTAAGAAGATGGTTGATTTGAAAAAGGACAGTTTGTATCCATTAGTTTACTTGCTCATGACAACGACACTAATCCGACCTGTTTCGATAGCTGTTGTTGAGATGGCATTTTTTTTGCTATGCGTATCATAAAGAATCGACTACATGATCAAATGGACTAATGATTGCTATTGTTTCCATAGCTATTGTTGGGTGGACTAATGATTGCTTGGTTACATAACACATTCGTAATAGCATCGATAATAAGGCAATCATGCAATGTTTCCAAAACATGAAAACTAGTTGAGGATAATTGTAAAAAGTTCTTTATTGGAATTTAGAAATGACTTTTCAAACTTCTAATATGAATCCTCTTTTATCAGTGATGACGTAATGCTGTTTCTATTAACGGAACTTATTATTTTTTGTATAACTTTTCTTATTGGGTTCTTTAACTCCTTCCTAATGAGATTCCGTTGATACTTATGGAAAAGAGAATAGATTTTCTTTTCTTTCATCATTGTTATTGGGAACGAAGTGCAGCTAGTGTTGTTAAAGGCGAAAGGCGCATCGAGGTGCCAAGGTATCCTGGGGCCTATGCGCGAGGCATGGGCTTCATTGAAGTGAGGTGCACATTGTAGATTAAAAAAATAAAATAAAATAGATATTTTAGCATAGACAAATAATTCAAAATTCAACATAGGCAAGTGTGCATAATGCCATGTTGAGTCTTGTTTACTAATACTACCTTCAAATGACATCTAAAACAATTACTGCAATTCCAAAGCAAGATATAAGTAATATTAAAATTAAAAACATGGTTTCATGGATTTAGTTTATTCTTCTAAATCAACACATAAAACAAATTCAACCAAATAAGTTCCACATTAAATGTACATGAAAAATTGTAGGAATGCGTAAATGAAATAAGAAAAAGAAAACTAGCAGGCAGTTGTAGAAAGCATGGGGCAGCCAGTAGTTGTAAGAAACAAACAGAGAAGGAAACTGGGGAAGAAAAAAAAAAAAACCAAAGAGCTAACCCAACCTAGTAGCAAAACAGCCCAGTGAAAAGGAAAAAAAAAAAAAAAAGCAGCCATGGTGTGCCTCAATGAAAGGGGCGCACCTCGCTAAGCCTTGCACCTTGACGAAAGTTGCGCTCCTCGCCTCTAGGGTGTGCCTCGCACCTAGGCATGCCTTTAACAACACTGAGTGCAGCAAACTAGTTATTGATGTTATTGGTCAACCCCCTACCCACCCACCCACCCACCCACCCACCAATAAGGAATTCCTGGCTCCACCACTGATTACAATTAATTGAATGTAATTATTATTGATTGGGACAAGAATTAAATTAAAAAAATCTTATGGTACTCCTATTGTGCATTATAGTAGTCATCATGACCTATGATGTCCAGATACGGTATGGATACGACAAGGACACGCTATGGACATGGTAGGGACACGGATTTTACACACAAAAAGTGAAGTATTGGATACGATGCGACATGATATGTTGGCTATTTTGAAGTATACGTGCATCATAGATCATGACTCTCATTTAATATTTTGACCACCTAGTCATAGTTTTGAATATGTTGGTTTTGCTACTTTTTTTTATAACTTGATGAAATGTGTCTGAAGCATGTGGCTTATTGATTCTATGGTTGTTTCTTTTGCTTTAGCCTTGCTCAAGAGGGTGAAGAAATTTGAAGTTCAGGAATCAGAAAAAATAAGCTTTAGTCCTGATTGTTTATCTGCAATACAGATGCTTCTGAATGATGTTTATAGTGTGCTACGTCCAAAGCCACGCGAATATAAACTTCGGGGAGATTTGGTTCAGATTTTTAATATTTTGGTTTCAGACGTTCTTGGTAACTTCTGAAGTCTTTTGATAAAATTGATGTATCTTTTGGTTTCCTGGCTATGCTCATCTTAGAGGGTCTGTAAATTGCTGAAACTTGTTGACTTGTTAGTGGGTCTGTTTATATACACTCCTGTGTGATGCTGAGTCGAATCTGCACAAATTAGCCTACAATTTAAGATGGCAACTGCTGGAGTTGACCTAATCCCTTGATGGGTTGTGTGCCTGAATATCACCCATATTATAGATGATTTCATTGTTTGATTGAGCCATGCCTTAAGGCTTCACTTTCTTAATACATATGGTGGATTGATATTTTAAAGCCACCCATGGAGTAGTTCAGTATATGGGCTTTATGTGGCCATTGCCTATCAAGTCTGTATGTTGAAGTCCATAGAGTAAATGAGAAAAAATGGGTTCCAACCATTCCATATGTACAGATTTAACTCAAGTGTATTGTATTACTGTTACAATAGTTTACGTAAATTCTGTTCTCACTAGTGTGTGTCTTCTTACTTCTTGACAATAGAAATAATTTAGTGTATAGTCAAATTAATCTGAATGTATTACCATATTCAATGATTTTTACCACTTGACAATATAATGCCATTAGCGTTTACTGTCAAGTAAACTGAATGGTCAGGCCAATATATGGAGCTGAAAACCAATGGATCTACAGATCTGCACATCATATGTACATAGGTCATGGGCCTAAATATCACCCTGTGGAAGTAATATTCACTGTTGGACTTGGATTGAACTTGGGGATTGGATGTAATCATAGCAGGATGTGAGAATGTGGAATATGAGTTGATCATAGGGAATAGGAGTTAATTATTCCAAATGCTGTGCTTCTAACAGTTAATCAGACCTTTTATAAGGGTGGCTTCCGGATGATTTGCTTATCACGAGTGGAGGTTGAGATTGCCTTGTAATATGTGTTGGGAAAAAGACCCACGTCCCACATTGCCTAAGTTTTAGCTTTAACATGACTTCATACCTGTTTGGGCCTTCCACCCATCAGCTTAAGCTTTTAGGTATTTACATGGTATCAGAGTAGGTGTCGTTCCGGTGTAGCTCATGTCGCAGGCTTGTCCATGAAATTTATTAGGCCTACACATGAGGGGAGTGTTGGGAAAAAAGACCTTTGTCCCACATTACCTAAGTACTAGGTTTGACATGACTTCATATTACTTGTTTGGGCCTTCCACTCATTAGCTTAAGCTTTTGGGTTGGTACATGGTATCTTACAACATTTTGGCCATTTTTTAGTCTTAAATGAATTTAATTAGTTTCAGATATATATGAATTCTTAACACCGCTTATTGGATATTTTTAACTTTCCCTCACAAGTCATGGGTCCAAACTCCAAATAGCATATTTATGAGAGTGATTCATTATTGAATTGAATCATTCATGGGATGGGTTGTTTGTGAAGTCCCATCTTGGTTAATTTCACTAATGAATCACCCCTTTATTTGCAACCATTTGGCATCATTCTTGTGCTGAGAATATTTCTATTCTAAAACTGCCTTGTGCTGAGAATGATTCTATTTTGAGAATGGGCTGTGCTGAAATTGTTTGGCAACATTCTGACATAATTGTTCCAAAACAAAAGAATAAGTAGAACATGTTTGGCAGTTCTTTTGAATTCGAATCTTTTGTAAATATTCATACATGATAACATCTATATATATGTAAAATTAGACAATCATGTTATTTCTAAAATCCTCTTTTAAAAATAGAGATGGTGGGTGACCCTTCCATACTACGTGTCCTATTTTTAACTGGCTCAAAATATAAAACACAGTGGATCGCCTTCATATTGGACTGAAATTTTTAAAAACTTCCTTTATATCATGGTTGCTATAATGTGAGTAGGTTTATGAAAAACAGTGGCCAATCGTGGTTGTTTGTAGTGGCTTTTTGTTCATTTTCCTTTTTTTTCATTCCTTATTAGGGTTGCTTTTGTCCTTTTCTTCCTTATGCAATTCTCCAAGCCATGTTACTCATTTTCCATTTTCTTCAGGTAGTGACAATGGATTTCCTGTTGTGGAGGCATTTGGATCCTTTATAATGGATATATTTACCTCTAAAAGTGATCTGGATTTGTCTATTAATTTCAGTAAGGAGGAAGCTGTCTTTCCTCGGGGCAGGGTGATTTCTGTTCTTAAAAAGTTTGCGAGACGGCTTTATGCTCTACAGAGTAAATTCCAAATATTGAATAGTTTTATTATTTCATTTCCTTCCTGTATTTATTAGACATTTTGTTTCTTTTTTGCACTATTTAGTTGGGTTTTTGTGGCCTTAGCTTGGTTGGAGTTTAGTAGGACGAGTTTTAGTTGCTTTTTTTGTTGAGATGGGGTACAACTTTGATGGTGAGCATTACCTTTTTTAATCATTTGGAAAAAAAATGAATAGATCTTTGTTTTATTATCTTTTTCACGGTATCCATTGTTGTTTACCATTTGTTCTCACACTAGAAAATTTTAATTTTGGCCTTTAATTTAATATTCTTCTGATAATTATTGTTTTACCTTGATGAAAAATTTTATCGTTGTTTTAGCTTTATCTTTCATTTTTGCATTGTTTTAACCATGTATTCATGATATTCATCTTTCACCTAGGCCAACATGTCCCCAACAGATGATGTCCATTACTGAGTGATGAGTCTAAAATATGCCTATGCTGTTTTATAGGTTGGATAGATGTTCATTTGATCTGTTTGCCCTATCAGAGCTTTTAAAGTTTTGTCTTACCAAAGAAGGGATGGAGTGGGGAAGGAAAAGGTGGATAGGAGGGTTTTGTGGGTTTGGGGGGTTTGTGGGGGGGGGGGGGGGGGGGGGGGGGGGGGGTGTTGGTGGGGGGAAGGGGAGGTTTTTTTTTTTTTTTTTTTTTTTTTGTCACTTTAATATTAAAATGTACATTTAGTAAGCAAGTAATCTCCATCTAGTGTTTTTGAGGACAGTGAAAATCTCCAAGCTCAGTACCAAAGAACTCCTAGGGTTGGGCCTTGATTAGCCTGCCTTAGCCCCCCCAAAAAACTTGCCATCCAAAACCATACCCAAAATCTTTTATTGTTTGACATGGGTCTGATCGTGGCTTGTTCAAATCCAAACTGTATAAATGCTCCCCTTCACAAATTGTTACATGTATTCATTTCATCAGTAATCATAATTGAAGCCTTGTCCCATCTGTTTGCATTGTCTTTGTAAGCTCTCCTACTCCTATCTACATACACACACACATATGGACAATATTCCTCCTATTGCTGGGGCCAACATAGTGTCCCATAGATCATGGGACATGTGATGCAGGCATGGAAAGATCGCCTCATGATGGAGCCAAATATAAAAAAATGGGGAAAATATCATACCTCTTAACCTCTTGATCCATGACCAGCAAGTTAAATGGCTTTATATTAAATAATAAAAAAAAGAAAAAAAAATTGACCCTTGATCCAACGGTCTGTAATATTCGGTGGGTGCAAACCCTGGGGTCTAGTGTTTATTATGGGGTCTCATTTGTGAGAATGTTTTAGATGGATCATAAGGTCAGCCTGCTGGAAGTTCTCACCATAAGTTTGGGAGGAAGAAAGGTTTTGCTTTTGCTTGGTTTGGATTCTTTCAACATGCAGAAAAAGAGGTGGAAATGGCTCGAGGAAGATCTTGGGGAGGAAGGAAGATCCAGGCGCAACACTCTAAATTTAAGCAAAACTCAAATCCAACTTGAGCAACTCTCAGAAATGAACTATTTTCAGGTCCTCAAATTCCTTTGCCTTCTGCCTAGAAAGACCTTTCGGAGAATCTTGTGAAGCTTCCGAACCATCATGGTGACGTGGGTTGATCATTGAAGATGGAGAAGCTCCAGGGGTGTGCCTGGATACCTCTGTTATCAAGGATGGTGTCAAGGCGGTGACCTGTAGCATGGTAGGGTTTCTTAAGGTCGAAACTTGGGGAGATATCTTTTCTAGAAGGATGGTTTACAAAATACTGGGGTAAGACACCTATGGGCATCAAGCATATAGGTCCTGCATGGGTCTGGATTGAGTTAAAGTCAAAGGAAGAGGTTTCTGAGATATCCTGATGTGTAGCTCAGAGTGATAATGGCCCTTTCTTGTGTGTGGAAAGGTGGATAAAGGTCTTAGGTAGCCCAACTAGACCAGTTTGGATCAGATTTAAAGGAGTTCCGCTGCATGTTTGGAGGGAAGAAACATTTGCTCTTCTGGGAAAGTGCATTCGATCAGTTGTAGAAGTGGATCCTGCTACAGTTAGAAATCATGCTGTATGGAAAGGTAAGACTCTCTAGAGACGATATGCAGAGGTTGCCCAGAGATTGTCCTTGTGGCTTGACGACATCTGTCCCTATTGAGGTGGAGAAGGAAAAGAAGGCCATGGAGGATAAGGATGATTGAAAGGCAGGGGTGGAAACTTTCTGTCTGGAGTCCAAGGAGCAGATTTCAGAGGAAGAAGATGGTAGCATTGAAGGCTCCAATTACAGCAGTTCAGAAATGGAGGAAGAAGATGATGACAGCGCCATGATTTCAAATTTGAATTTCCCCCATTCTGTATTCAAATCCTTTTCTGAAGCACTGGAGTTGGACCAGATTCTAGCTGGTCGAGCCTTGTTCAAGCCTAACTAGCTAGAAGTTAGGATGGGACCTTTCTCGGACCATGGGCTAGAAGATGGGTTTCGACTCAATACGGTTTTTAATCCCTTTAAAGATGACATAAATTGCAGAGTCTTTGAAAGAGGGGGAGATGCGGGACTCAGGGATTTCGATGGTGAGAGTTCTGTGCATCTAGAAGAAGTGATAAAGGAGGACTCAATCCAGCAGCCTGTTCTTCAATCTTGCATGCCTGCGAGAAGAATCCAGGAGTCGAAAGAAATCTCCCCCACCTTCATCTCAAAGGTGAAATATGGAGGTGAACGATGCGATGAGTTGTGGATTCCATCTACCCCGGTACAGGAAGCTCACCAAGATGAAGCGAGGGAGCAAGATCCACATCAGGGAGGGTTGGTGCTGGCCGACGTTGACATTTCTGAGCTAACGCTAGTCGCCTGTGTTCGTATTGTTGAACAGAGTGACCGGCATTCAAATTAGAGACTCTCAGAGCAAGGAGATCCGAATAGTGGATGGATTTCTATTGTGAAGAGTGTTGCCAAGGGAGGAATTGACATCTCTCCATGCAGATTTCTGTGGAATAAGGTGTCCCTCTATTTGGTTACTCCTGACAAAGCATCTTCTCTAAGTCCAGAAAAAGGTAGTGGTTATGAGATGAAAGGTCTATCTGTTGCTCTTCATATGGTACAGGAAGACATTTCACCAATAGCGAGGGAGGAAAAAGGGGACAGCCTGACTGGATGAGTTCCAAGATGGTCGAATGTGGGAAGGTTGTAGGGCTATCTACGGCCATAGAGAAGACTAGGTGGGAGAATTTAATTGAGTTTGCTTGATCTCGCGAAGAAAAGAACTCAGTTGCAAGGGCGGATGAGGGATCTAAAAAGAAAGGATTCAGAGAATTAGAGAGTCTGAAGAGCTCAGTTAACTATGACAAGGGTATGGGTAGAGAAGAGGGTAGCCAAATCATTATCCAGAGTCAGCAGAGATTAAAGGTGAAAGGAAAAGGTCATCGATGAAGATTCTCTCCTGGATGTTGGAGGTCTTGGCAGCTTGGATCGAAGAGCTATCATTAAGCATGTTATTTGTTCTCAGAAAGCTGATGTTGTGCTATTTGAGGAAACTAAAATTAGTGTTGAAGAGGAGAAAGTAATGAAGGAGGTCTGGGGTGTTAAATTTATCAAAGGGGTGTTTTTAAAGTCCGTGAACTCTTCTGGCAGTATCTTTCTGCTTTGGGACTCCTGTTGAATCAGATGTATCTGACACTGGATAGGCGATTTCTCTCTTTCAGGAGTTTTTGAAGATCTAGAGATGCACAAGGAGGTATTTATTTCTTCTGTCTATGGTCCATCTGCTTACCAAAGGAGACCTAATTTATGGAGAGAGCTAAATGATGTTAGATCTAGATGGAATGGGCCGTGGTGTTTAGGGGGTGACTTTAATATCATTATACTCCCTGAAGAAAAGTTGGGTTATTCTAGCTTATCTTTGGATATGATGGCCTTCTCTGTTTGGATAAACAGTTAAGATTTGATGGATTTGCAACTGAATGGGGCCCTCCTTTACTTGGTCAAACCATCAGAATCCGCCAATTATGTCTTGTTTGGATAGGTTCCTAATCTCAGAGGAGTGGGCAGAGTTGTATCCTCAGTCCATTAAGGTCGCTCTGCCTAAGCCAACGTCAGACCATTGTCATATTGTCCTGGATTCAAAAGTGGAGTTTGGGGCCCCAAACCTTTCTGCTTCAAACTAATGTGGTTGGAGGAGAAAGGTTTTTTGGATCTTATCTGAGAATGGTGGACTACTTTTCAGGTTCAAGGTTGGGCTGGTTTTAGACTCATGATGAAAGTGATGAACCTTAAACTCAAAATCAAAGAATGGGCTAAGCTTAACTTTTGATTTGTTGAGGCTGATTTGGTACATCTGCTGAGTCACATAAAGGAGATAGATGATAAGGAAGAATTGGGTCCAATCATGGAGATTGATGTCCTTGTTCGCCATAATTTAAAAGAGAAGTATTTGTGCAAAGTCAGGGAGGAAGAGATAAAGTGGAGACAGATCAAGAATTAACTGGCTTATAGAAGGTGACAAAAGTACAAGCTTCTTCCATAACTTTTCCTCTTATAGAAGTAGGAAGAACAGAATCTCTGTTTTGCTGGATGGGACCAGAAGATTGAGAACAAAGGAGGACATCTCTGCTTCCGTGGTCAGCTTTTACAAAGATCTTTTTTCTAAAGAAGAGTGGGAAAGGCCTGCCCTTGACAATTTGGAGTTCACTTTGATTGATTCAACTGGAGCTGATTCTATTGAAAAGCCTTTTTAGAAAGAGGAGGTCAAGAATGCAATCTTTTATCTCGGGAGGGACAAGGCCCTGGGCCCTGTTGGGTTCCCTTCAGCGTTTTTCTAGATTTTTTTGGGAGGACATTAAAGTGGATTTTATGATCTTTATGAAAGTTTCACGAAAGTGGCATCTTGTCTAAACACATTGGTGCTTCTTTTATTACCCTGATTGCCAAAAAGACTGGAGCTGTCAATCAAAGACTACAGGCCTATTAGTCTCATCGATTCTGTCTACAAAGTTTTAGCAAAGATGCTGGCTAACAGGCTCTAACGGGTGCTCCCTGAGAGCTCTTCTCTGTCTCCCAAGGAGCATTTGTGCATGGCCCTAATGAATGTATTCATTCTAGAATCAAGGGGACAAAGCCAGGTCTTATTTGCAAATTGGACATGGAGAAAGCATATGATAGGGTGGAGTGGGGATTTCTTCAATACTTACTGAGGAGGATCGGCTTTGGTTTGAGATGGAGGCTATGGATTGGGGATTGCTTAAAGTTGGCTTCTTTCTCTATTCTTTTAAATGGCTCTCCCACTGGTTTCTTCTCTGCTTCTAGAGGCCTCAGATAGGGAGACCCTCTTTCCCCTTTCTTATTCGTCATTATTGCTGAAGCTTTAAGTCAAATGTTGAGTGCAGCAGTTAATGTGAAGTTGATCAAAGGTTTTGATCCCTGTAATGGTCATTTGAACATATCCCACTTACAATTTCTTGATGACACTTTGATGTTTTGTGATACGGATGAAGACCAACTGTGGAATGTCAAGGCTATTCTTTTATGCTTTGAAGCAGTCCCAGGCCTATGAGTGAATTTCATTACGAGTGAGTTGATTGGCATTAGTGTAAATGAAGATCACCTTCATGAGTTGGCAGAGATACTTTGGTGTAATGCAAGGTCTCTCCTCTCCTCCTCTTTGGGTTTGCCGTTGTGCACAAGGACCACGTCAATCTCTCTTTGGAATCCGGTGCTAGAAAGATTGAAGAAGAAACTTTCTTTGTGGAAAGCAAATTATCTTTTCCTGGGTGGCAGAATCACGTTAATTAAAGCTGCCCTAGCTAACTTGCCGATCTCCTTCATGTACCTATTCAAGTGTCTGATGGAGGTTATTAAGAGAATGGAGAAACTGCAGAGAGAGTTTTGTGGCACGGTAAGGAGGGAAGGAAGAAATTTCACTTGGTTATGTGGTCTCAGGTTTGTAAGGCCAAATCAGAGGGTGGTCTCGGTATTAGGCTGATAAAGGAAATGAACTTAGCCCTCTTAGGAAAATGGCTATGGAGATTAGGAGATGACTCCTAATGCCTTTGGAAGTGGGTTATTCTCTCAAAATATGAATTTCAAAGAAATGGTTGGTTAATTCGGGATGCTTTGCCGTGCTTCTTAGGCATTTGGAAGGGTATCCTAGGAGCAAAAGAGGTGTTGTTTAAGCAAATCAGGTTTGTCTGGGTAAAGGAGATAGGTTATTCTGGAAGGATATTTGGGTGGGAGATGCTCCTCTAGCTGATGTTTTCCATCATCTTTATAATTGTGTTTTTAATCAAGAGGCAAAAGTTGCTGGGGACGAAATTATTTGGGGACTTATCTTTAAAAGAAATATGAATGATCAGGAGATTCCCCAATTTCAAGCCTTAATCTATATCTCTATTTGGATGTAGTTATACATGAGTTATCAGGAAGCCTCGAAATCTTAAAAGCTAATTTTTTAGGCTATCACTAAAACAGAAAAAATTACGTAGCAATTCATGAGACTACTCTACTAAAGTCTCTTTCCTTTTCCTCTCACATCTCTCTCTCACGTTTTCCTCCCTCACAATTGACTAGTTGAATAACCATCTCACCCACTTCTCACGTCTCTCTCTCTCTCTCTCTCTCTCTCTCTCTCTCACAAGTTTTTGGAATAACTGCCTCACCCCTCTCCCTCACGTCTCTCTCCCTCACAAGACACAATATCGAAAGAGAAATCAGAGAAATTAATCTTTAGTTTTGTGTGCCTGGAGAAGAACGCTGCTGAGGATCCTGATTTTTTTGTTGCTGCAGAAGGCGAGAGAGATCAGAGAAAAGAAAAAAAGATGGTGCAAAACAGTGTGGGTCATCATCACTGAGGAGTGGGCCCTCTTCATCATCACTGGAAGAGGAGACCGAGAAGTGAACTCTTCTGACGACAGAGTTGCTTGACTCAGATCAAGAATGAAGTTGGAACGAGTGGAGGGTGTGCTCTGTGCTCATGTGGTCATTGCAGACATTGATTCAGATCTCAGGTTGGGCCACCTTTGCAATTCGAAGAGGGACTTGGTCTCGTGCTAGATAGTTCAGCCCCTGATCTCTCTTCTTTTGCGATCAGGGTGGACCCAATCCATGGCCCATGAAAGGTCAAACCGACCATCCTTTAGGTTTCCGTCTGCAACACAGAACACACCAGAGTCCTGAAAAACTGCCATCTACTTCTTCTGCAACTGCAGAACTTGTGCTCTCTGCAACCAAGAGCCAAACAGCACAAAACCGAACTCTGCTTCAGTCTTTTTCTCTATTTGGAAATGGTCGTTTGTTTTTGCAATCACAGATTTGCTTGGCACATATTAAGAATGAAGTTGGAAAGAGTGGAGGGTGTGCTCTGTGCTCATGCGGCCATTGCAAACATTGATTGAGATCTCAGGTGGGGCCACCTTTCTCTCTGCAACCAAGAGCTAAACAGCACAAAACTGAACTCTGCTTCGGTCTTTTTCTCTGTTTGGAAACAGTCATTTGTTTTTGTGATCCCAGATTCGCTTGGCTGAGATCAGGAATGAAGTTAGAAACAGTGTGGAGGGCGTGCTCTGTGCTTATGCTGCCGTATCTTTATTTCTTTGTGTTTCTTCTTCCCATTGCCAAACAGAGAATAAGAAAACAAAAAATGGTGAGTGATGCAATGGTGGGTGCTGATGACAATACTAGGTTCTAAAAAACAGTGGTGTACATGGAAGAAGAAGAAAGATGGTCTGGTTATGTTGCATTATATTGCAGGGGTGGTGTTTAGATGAGAATGGTGGCCAAGGCCAATGAAGTGGTGAGACCTGATACATTGGTGACCTGCCTGCATATAGGCCAACACCCATTTCAAGTGAAGATCAGGCCCGGGTCATGCTCAATCCATGTAGATAAGAGAGAGAGAAAAAAAATGCAAAGTGCATTAAAATAAATAAAAAACTGGACCCAAGGAACCTCACGTCCATCACCACCACCCACTTCATCACCAAGCACACAGTGGCATTCATTCAGTTTTTTTATTTCATTTCGTCTGTTCATTGATGTTTATTGATGATTGATTGGTTTTCCTGTGTAGTTTTAATTTAAATTTCTGATCTTATGTTTAAGTAGTTTCCTACGTTGGGTTTGAGTGATTTTGGATTGTCAGGAATAGAATTTCAACACTTGATAAATTGGTGTACTTCAAGGGCCTAGAAAGAAAATTAAATAAAAAATAAAATATTAATATGAAACATTACTGGCATGTTGGAGGGTCCACATAAAAAAAAAATAATAAGCAAAAGAAAGTAAGAAAAACATCAATGACGGTCAATTGCTATAAATAGGTAGGATTACTTTTGTAATATGAGTTCAGCCAGATTGTCCACTCTAATAAAAACAAGAGAAAAAAAAATTAAACAAGATTAAAAAATAAGCAAAACAAAAAAGGGTCCAAAGTTAAAAAAATAAACACAAAAAATAATAATAATAAAATAAAATGACATTTGGAGGTGTACTTCAACGGTCTAGAATAGAATTTTTTTCTTTTTACTAATATGAAACATTAATATCAGCTTATAGAGCCAAAACAAAAAAAATCAACAATTAGCAAAAGAAAATGATCTTCAAACTTTGTTGTCAATATCTCTTAGAATTCTTAAATGAGGTTATAGCTGATAGAAAGAAAAAAAAAAATTTAATGACCCAAGCCAAAAATTGTTGACTAATAAAAAAAAAAAAAGGCAAATGTGACAACTATTTACAGTAAAACATTCCAAGCTCGGTCTAAACTCAAAGGGCACATAAGCTCTAGAATTATGGAACATTGAGTTAAATTTATCACTTGAACATCCAAAGCTGCTTAAATTCATTTAAGAGACTCCAAGTATGCCCAGAAAACATGGATCCAAGTTTCAAAGGAAACGGACTTTATTTCAACCAAAATAAAGCTTAAATGACTCTTTTTAGTATTAAGGGGGGGGGGGGGGGGGGGGGGGGGGCACCTCGGGCTCTGGCAATTCATACTTCCCGGAGATGGAATTAGCTGAAATTCACAAGGAGGGCTTATAATATGTTCTAGGTCATTCCCGCAAATTTTCGGAATTTTTAGATAACATTGGATGCAAGTTCAAATTCAAGGAGCCCCATTCTAGAGTTTCGGGGGCACTGTGCGAAACTTCACCTCCGAAAGACCGAATTGGCTGAAGCTTTTATGGAAGGCCTCAGTCATGCTTTAGAGTAGTTCTTCAAAATTTCAGGTCGGTTGGATGTTGTTGACCCAAAGTCAACATAGTCATTGGGCCATGGGGGCACTAAATCAAAGTTTGACCTCGGCTCGGGCAACTCATACTTTCCGATGATGAAATCAATTGAAATTCACAAGGAAGGCTTAAAATATGTTCTGGGTCATTCCCTCAAGGTTTTGGAATTTTCAGGCACCATTGGATGCAGGTTCAAATTCAATGAGCTCCATTCTAGAATTTCGGAGACACTATGTGAAACTCCACCTACTGAAGACCAAATTGGCTGAAATTTCTATGGAAGGCCTTAGTCATGCTCTGGAGTAGCTTTGCAAAATTTTGGGTTGGTTGGATGTTGTTGACTGAAAGTCAACATATCCATTGGGCCATGGGGGCGCTGAATCAATGTTTGACCTCCCTAAGGTCAAATCACTCGAAAATTGGATGGAAACTTCAAAATAGGTTCCTCATCAAATGCTAAAAATTTCGTGTCCATCTGAGATCATTTGGGCCCCAAACAATTGAAGCATGGGTCCACTTTGACCAAAAGTCAACAGATAGTGCGACCCACTTTTTGAAGTCAAAACTTGATGAAAATTTTATAGCATGCCTAAAATGATGTCATAGTCCATCCCGCCAAATTTCATGAGGTTTGGATATCGTTTGGGCCCAAAACCATATTCATTGGAGTACTTTCATGTAAATTGGTAAAGCGGGTCGGCCATGACCTAGGCCCAATCCGACCCAAGCTTGTCTCAATTGTGTGGGAATAGTTTATTCAGTTCCTAGTAGTTATTAATTTGAAAATAATTGCTATACTGTGGGTGATGGTTTGTGGCAGTTCCAGCAGTTCTTGTGGCCTTTAAGTTGCAGAATTGAAAGAGCAGACAAAAGGAGGAAAGGGCTACCCTGGCCCTTCACATCTTAGTTTTTAGTTTTTTGCAACCTTCTGTAACCTCCTCGGCAAATTTCTTTTTCCCTTTTTTTTTATCACATCTGAGACCGGAGGGAGAGGCCATGTTAAAAGTTGCAAATGACTTGCTACCCCGAGGATGGAGCTGAACCCATGTAAACAAAGGGAGTTTTTCTCCCATTTTTTTGTTTGTTGAAGTTCTGCGAGAATGGCTAGATCCATCTCAAAATGAATTTTTCTTCAAAACAAAAACCAAGAGAAAAATGAGATGATCTTATGTTCTTTTTAATTATCTTATGTTCTTAAAATGACATTTGGATTACATTAAAAAAAGAAAATTGAACCTTGATTAAGCTAAACAATTAAGCTAAATAAATGGGTGAAAACCTAAAGAATATTTAACAAAAAAAAGGGCTACATTAAAATGACATTTGAAGGTGTACTGCAAATGTCTAGAACAAAAAAATTGTAAATATTAACAATTTCTAATGGGTTTAATGTAAATATTTTGGTTTTCAGGTCATTGGTTCACTAAGTTGTATGATCGACACGAATGTGCATTTTCTATTACAATATACCTTATTTGAATGCAAAGAGCTTCCTTTACTTGACTGTTTGATTGTGAATTTTACTCTTGCTTCAGCTCTGTCAAACTCCATTTACAACACACTTAAATAACATAACATCATAGAAATCATTGAAAGAGCAAACTTTTATTGAAACTCACAAGTTTTAGTTATGGTCGCAACTGTAGCTGGCATCCTTGCTCAGAGTGGACTTAAAAATGAGATACTTTTATTGGTTTTAGAAATTATTTTTGGCTATTTTATTTGTGTGTGCTTTTTGTGGTTCTTGAGTTTGTGCATAGCATGGGGTTGTTTACTAGTAGCACGGGGTTGTTCACTAGTAGTACTTATTGGGAAGGTCTGTATCCCTAATCATATGAAAGATAAAGGATTTGGATGGCTTTAATTGATGGTAAGTTATCGGTTGCCTCTCTCTTCATGGCTTTATCTGCTAAGCAATATTGATCTCTCTAGATTTAGCTCCATTGTGGAAAACGAATGCTCCACCAAGAGGCATTGCATTTGGTTGGTCGGTCCTTAGAGGAATTTTAACTATGGACAACTTAAGGTGGCGTCGTGTTATCGTTGTAAATGCTTGCCCCATGTGTCTTGCGGATGAGGGATCCATCGACCATCTTCTCCTTAACTGCAACTTTGCTCAAATTATTTGGAAGTTGATCTTCAACTGGTTTCATTTTAGTGTCCTTTTGCCCAACTCTGTTCCGGCATAGTTTGAGTTCTTGGGTGTAGGTTGTCAAGAGTTGCTAACCATTGCAACCATAATGCCTAGACATTAGAGTTGTGGCAAACGATATGCTCAACACCCCCCTTAGGGTAGGACACCGATTGGACTCGAAGTATGTGCCCGTCATAAAGCAGCATGGGGTCTTCTGCCCTACGCATTTGTGACCATAACAAAATACAAAGGACGCGACAGCGTGGATTCGAACCTAGGACCTATGGCGGCTCTAATACCATGTCAAGAGTTACTAACAATTACAACTAAAATGCCCAGGCATTAGAGTTGTGGCAAATAATATACTTAACATAGGTGTGGGCTCCACCAGAGGCCGAATCATGTAGAAATTATTTGTTCTTGCTACTATTTGGTCTATTTGGAAAGAGACAAATAAAAGATGCTTCGAAGGTGGCTAATGGAAATATAGTTGTCGAAGTAGTCAAAAGATCTGTGGGTTTCTTGGTTTCCCCGTTACCTCAGTTCAAAGGTATCTCCTTGACCTCCATCCTTCAGAATTGGTAAGAGGTGGCTGATTCCTGTCCCATTTTGTGCGCCACTCTCCTAGGAGGTTTTTTTCCTCCCCCGTGCTATTTGAAACTAAATTTTGATGGTGGTGCTTGTGGTGATTTGAGTATGGCAAGTGTGGGGGGCATTATTCACAATGAAGAAGGTGGCAAGTGTGGGGGGCATTATTCACAATGAAGAAGGGACCATTCTTTTGTCTTTCTCTTCTCCAGCAAGTTTCTGTTCTGCTGAAAAAATGGAGCCTTTTGCTTTGTGCAGCAGTCTTCGACAAGCCCCCCGTTTCAACCCTCATTATCGTTTTGTTGAAGGAGATTCTGCTTGTATTATTTGTTAGGCTTTCAACTCTTGTCATCTAGCTGATTTGATTGAGGAGGTGTTAGAGCTGTCAAATCTTTGAAGGTCTCCTTTCATCACATAAAACGCACAGCCAATGACAAAGCAAGCTTGCGAAAGAGGGAGTTCACAAATCCAATTTGCTTGTCTCTGTTCAGCTTTAATTTTAGGCTCTCTATCTTGCCTGCTTGTTCTTTTGGCCTTGGCTTTTTTTGATGCCAAGGCCCTTTGAGCTCCTTGTTTCTTTTGTTTGTGTTCAATATACTTCTCCTATACTGTATAGCTTTTGAGATTTATAAAGTATATTTATATAGTATCCATATAAAGAAAAAAATGTACAGGAGCAGGGCTTGTGTGTGTGTTCTTGTACATTCTTATGGTACATGGGTACTATGGGGGCCCACCTAAGACCCCATGTGTCAGGGGGCAAGGTGGGATCAAATGGTCCAAGAGGGTCCCCCAACATATCAGATTTGATGTCAAACCCCATCATCCATGGATAACAAGTTTAACAACTTTATATACATAAAAAATCGACCCTCGATCCAACAGTCCATTCCATTTGGATTTGGCCAACCTATGGGATTGGTGACCATCAAAGGGGACATGTGTGTGGGGCCCATTCAGATGGGTGAAAAGGTGGGCCCCACTTGGTGTTATGTTTGTACAAGATCATTCCCCTAGCTGGCAGGCGCACACACATATAATATACAGGGAAATGGTCCTATACATCCTCATGGTGAGATCTTTTAGCGGGCACACCTAGTGATCCATCCGAACTATTCAGATATGGGACCCCTCTTGAGCATCACTAAAGCTAGGGATTTCCACGCACTGAATGGATTGGCCCTTTTGAGGATTGAAATTGACCCTATTTTTTAATAGGGAAAATTTTAAAGTAGGGCCTAAGTTTTTGATAGATTTCAAAATAGGACAAAATTAACGCTCAATTTCAAAATGGGCCTTAAGTTTTCCAAAAACATTTCAATTGAGGACATCTGGTGAAATTAGGGGTTGTCCGGCCATTTTTTTTTCATTTTTTAATAAATTCCGAAAATACCCTTAGGGCTTTAGTTTAAACAAAAAAAAGAAACTTTCTTATGTCTACAAATGCATCCATGTTTCATGCGACAAGGTTGAATAGAATATGAGATAATAGGTGGGCAATGTTGCTATTTCATCATCACGCGCGAAGGCGGTTCATAATGTGATCTGGTCTGTTTGGCCCATCTAGTGATAACAACGGTGAGACGTGGTTCACTTGCATACAATCGATGGAGTTGGCTAGATAACACCTGATGATGGCAGTGTTATGTGGAGCTCGATATGTCATGTGATCAGGTTCGTTGGGACCTTGATGATGGAGGGGATATGTGGAGCGGATGAAGGTCAGTGTTGTTCAACACTCTATGCGATCCATGTTCTTGTCGTCAAACCTAGCACCCCATCACAACACAGACCTCATCTTTATGGCTCGATCTGCAACTAGAACCCATGTATGCTCATCTGCTGTCTAATAAACTGAAGTGCTAAGGGCATTTTTGGAATTTAAAAAAATTGGAAGACAATGGCCGGCCAACCCTAATTTCACCTGGTGTCCTCAATTGAAATGTCTTTGGAAAACTTAAGGCCCATTTTGAAATTGAATTTTATTTTGTCTTGCTTTAAAATCTATTAAAGACATAGGCCCTGTTTTGAAGTTTTCTCTTTTTTAATATAATGTCATTAAACTCATGGGACATGGGTCAAGGGGCTAGATTACCTAACCACCACTACCCCACCAAAAAAAAAAAAAAAAAAAAAAACTCCAAATGCCCCATGATCTATGGAGCTGCAACTACCAATGTGGATGGTAGGTCAGGGGCCACACACTCTGGATACACAAGAATTTACCATATATATAGTAACATTATATATATAGTGGGCAATCTTCTTATGCATACGTCCCTCATGGAGGGACCGTGCATACACCTCTGTGAGGCTCACTGTGGACCCCATCAAGAGATGAGACTAGGGGGGATGGAAAGATCCATGCGGGACCACCCTCAATATCACAATATCAAATTTGGCCCCAATCACATGTCCCTAACCCTTTCATTCGTGGCCCACAAATCCATTCTGTTCGGATTGGTGCACAGTTGATCTAACGGTCTAGTAAATTCGGATCTAATTGATACTTGGGGCATATGACTATCAGGGGTTCTCCTCTATATTACAAGTTTTGGATTGGGTAAATGATGGGCCACACCTAGAGTTCTCACAGAAAAGTTGGTGAGGGACATATGCACATGAATATTGTCCAATCTTTATATATAGAGTGTGTGTGTGTGTGTGCGTGTGTGCGTGCGTGCCAATATGCTGTATCTATATCAGTATCTGCATGATATACACTTGTTTTTTCTTACGAAAGCAAGGTCGAGCTTGAGGTCAAGTTGAGGGAAGTTGACTAGGGTATAGATTCACCTTTGTTTGAAAGGTAACTCGAATTCGCTCATAAGACTCGAGCTCGAGTTGATCTCGAGATTGGGTAGAGATTTGCTTGTTACGGGTGTTAGTATTTCTTTTTACACGCACACACACACACACGATATATATATATATATATAGGGCTTCCTCCTCTCCGCTTGAGTTGATAGGGAATCGTCTGCTCACGTGTGTGGGGCCCACTTGAGGGCTCATTTGGGGATGGGCTGTAGTGCTTAAAGATCTGCCCGGCCCCATTTTATATATAAAAAACTTTCCCCATCCGATCATTGTATCATCTTCATTCGAGCCTACAAGTTTAATGGTGTACAGTCCATTTAGATGGGTGTCCAGTCGATCCAATGGTGCATAGTCTGTTTAGATGGGTCAAAGTCGGTTGGACCCTTGAACTATAGGGGGCGGGGGTTTTGGTCCACTAGGATGGACTGAAGGTGGGCCCCATACCTGTGAGTGGATAAATTGATTCCCTTCCATCTACTCTAGTTGAGGAGAGGATTCTCTTGTATATATCATGGCTATCAAGTGCACGTGACGTGCATATTATTGTTCGTGCACGCTGGGTTGTGGTGCCCACCTGGTGGGCCGTCTCGGGATGGGATGTAGGATCGAAAGGCTTGCTTAGCCCCCTCCTCTTTGCAAAAAGTTAGCCCCATATCATCATCCTAACCTTATCATCGAAAGGCCACAAGTTCAATCCATTCGAATGGGGTGTGCTTAACCGATCCAATGGTCTAGTCTGTTCGGATCTATCAAAATCCAGCAGGACCTATGTAAATAGGGGGAGGGGATGTGGATGGTCCAGTCGAATGGACCAACAGGTGGGCCCCACTAGGGGTGTGCAACATGTGCGCCAGGTGCCTAGGATACCTAATATATATGTCGGGTTTGTTCCTATGAGAACTGTTCTTACGAAGTTACCATGAAAACAAGTGGGCCCCATTTGGGGATGGGACCGGGGGGAATGAAATGATTTATATGGGATTACTGCAATTATCAAGTTTGACCGCAATCCCATGCCCTTAGCCTCTTTATTCGTGACCCACAAGTTTAATGGATTCATATTAAAATGGAACCTTCGGAATAGTGACTACCAAGGGGGATCCCTATCTGTACATAGTTTGGATGGGTTGCTAGGTGGTCCTCATCAATATTTCTTATGGAAGAACAGTGAAAACTAGTTTTCACTTGAATATTTCCAGAATTTTCAAAAACTCCGCATTTAAAAAAGGGGAGTTTTTGCTCCTTTTGACTTGTCCAATGAAAATCTGCGACCTTACAAGCGTAAAGCAAAAGAATAGGAGATAGCTAATTTTAAAGAGATTAGATAACATGTGGTAAAACTCATAGGCTAGGCATTTTTTTGGTGAAAAACGTCCTGAGAGTTTTGTAGCATTACCATATATATGTGTATATATATATGGAATTCTATAGAATGCCTCACTAGAAAAGGGGTGTTTTTGCCCCTCTTTTAATGGCCAAAGAAAGCATAACACATTATTAGCAATGACGTCCACGACTTAAATTTGCACTAATATAGTTATAGCAACTCCGGTTCCAAATACACGTTACCTCTTCTTGGTTCAATTTTTTAACCATCTCTCTTCCTCCTATTTCAGCTAAAAATTGGATAAAGTTCCTAAGATGCCTACAAATCTATGGGAAGGGAAAGAAACACTACAACATAGCTATAAAAATCGGAAAGAGGTTACAACAACCATATGAGTAGGCCTCATTGACGTCCATTTGTTTTTATTGGTATAGATTTTACATAAAGTGGGTCTCATTTAGTCATTGAGAAGGCTCTTTAGAATTTCATAATAGTATTTTTTTTAGGCAATAGCAAATGTAATGCCCCACCTTTCACACATGCATGATATTGTCCGCTTTGGCTGATGAGCCTCACGGTTTTGCTTCTGGTGGGTCTCAACCCACCAAAAGGCCTCATGCAAAGTAAGGGTTCAAGCTCTACATATAATCCTAATCACTTTCCTTTCTATAAAGGGGGTAGATTATGACATCCTGGAGTCCCACATCGACTATAGAGAGGAAAGTGAATGGGTTTATATATAGAGCTTGCACCCTTACCTTGCATGAGGCCTTTTGGTGGGTTAAGGCCCACCAGAAACAAAACCGTGAGGCCCATGGGCCAAAGCGGATAATATCATGCATGTGTGAAGGGTGGGGCATTACAAATGGTATCAGAGCTGACTCTCAACTAGTTCGAATGTGGGTCCCTGCCGTGGCTTGGTGCAAGTGGGTGGGTTCATATGTGGGTGGGTCTAGAGGACTGGCAGGCTACAGGAATTGGCAGGCTACTGCACAGGGACGTCCAGCCCTAAGGGGGGTGGATTGTGATGTCCTGGAGTCCCACATCGACTGTAGAGAGGAAAGTAAATGGGTTTATATATAGAGCTTGCACCCTTACCTTGTATGAGGCCTTTTGGTAGGTTAAGGCCCACTAGAAATAAAACCGTGAGACCTATGGGCCAAAGCAAATAATATCATGCATGTGTGAAGGGTGGGGCGTTATAGCAAACACATATATAACTCGGCAAGAAGCTTCTATAGTTAATTACCTTTAAGTCAAAAGCCATAAAACATGGTAATAAGTTTCAAGAATTAATAATATAGTTGTTAATTTAGTTTCAGTCTTCATTTCATGCAGACCTCCAAAGTGAAATATTTATTTGGAATTTTAGTGAAACGTTTTGGAGAAATAAATAAAATCAAAATATACATATATGCTAGAAAAGTAAAAAATAAAAAATGGAATATTATTCGTTATAATAAAAAATATTATAAGAAACAAGTATAAAGTTTAAGCACATTCCTTACCACAATAAAGTTTAAACACAATTTTCATAACAATAAATGTTAATAACTTTTAAGAATGGAGTTTAGACACAATCTCCGCACCAGTTTGCTCATATTGGAAATTTCTAGCCGTTTTGGTCAATTTTGGTTGAAATCTATGTTTTCAGCCGTAATTGACTGAAAGTCAAACAAAAAAGTTACAACATGCTTTTCATTTTGGCTTCATGTCTAAAACGAAGAATTTGGTCGTTTTGTGGCCAAAATGAAATGAAATTGAAGTGCCAGGTAAGAGTGACAAAATTGGACAAAAAAGGGGGCATTAGAGACAAAAAAACACCCAGGTGTTTTCTATCGTCCCTTTTATATCTATATATATTATTCCATGGTAAATACTTACACACCACACATACACCCCTTTCACGGGTTACTCACCATCAAAGCTACAACGAGGGATTGATTATTTATTTTTTCACAATATTATATATTAACTATGTATTCTTATGTATTATTTCGTAGTTTATTATTAAGAAGTGTATATAGTATGATAACATGTATCGCCATCAAAGCCTTGTTCCAACTATTTTGGGTCAACTATGAGTTCTTCTACGCCATTCAAGCCTATCCTTGGCCAAATCCTCTTTTAGATTGTACTTCTTCATATCTATTCTCAAGTATTCATCCATGTCCTCTTTGGCCTACCCTTTTTCCTTGAAGGACCATCAATCTACATGGAAAAACTTTTCCACATTGCTGTTGTTGCTGGCTTGCATTGGACATGTTTAGAGTTTAGACCTATCACAAAGAGGTCTTTGTTAAACATATATATATCTATGATGCCCGGATACGGATTGCATACGGTAGGGAAACGCCATGGACACGTAAGGGGTACGGATTTTACAAATAAAAGTGAAGTATCGGTTATGATACCACATGATATGTTCCCATTTTGAAATATCCATGCATCATAGATATACAGTCTATTATTGTTTTTTTGTTAATAACATGTCTCGAACCTGCAACCTAGTGGTTGAGATAAGAAGTGTACCTTGTAACTATGCTATGGCCTAGTGAAGTATATACAAGTATATAAATATTATGTAAAATGATAATCATGTACCATAATATATATAATCTATAGTATTTGAATATACTTTAGCCAAGCTCAACTTTGAGTCAAGATGGGGTGAATTGTAGCCTAGCCAAGCTGTGTAAAGCCTAGTCTAATTTTTCCCCCCTATTTATTCTTCAATGAACTTGTTCTCTCTGTTCCCATCTGGTTTAGCCAAGATGGTTTTTAAGTGATTGTAATTCATGGAAGATGCTCTGTTAGGTACTTGTGTTCTTATATTTTCTTTTTTCTCATATATCAAGGTCTCTGATTAACCTGTGCTATTTAGGCAAAGGACATGTGTTCGGTGTTCAAACAATCACAAGGGCTAGGGTCCCTATTTTGAAAGTTTGGGATTCTGGAACTGGAATTGAATGTGATATTTCAGTTGAAAACAAGGATGGAATGGCGAGATCAAAGATCCTTGCTTATATTTCTACAATTGACGAGAGGTTTCGAAAATTAAGTTTTATGGTAAATCCTTGATCCTTACCTTTCTTTTGATCAATAATGGCATATAAATTTAAATAAGCAACTAAGATTAGTTACAGCGGGAGTCTTTGAACAATGTAGATGAGCCCACAAATTTTCTTCAAGATGGAATGGGTTGATAAAGTTATTTTTTTCTTTTCTTCCTTTTTGATTATTTCCTCAAAATTCATGACATATTTTTATGTCGCTTTATTCATTAGAACTTGTGGTTGCTTCTTTTGTTTCTAGCTAAATATTGAATCATATATTTCCTAACCGGAATTAAGAGGAAAGTCTCCATTTTTAAGATGATGCTTGTAAAATGAGAATTGTCTTATGTGTTTTACACCTTGGGCATGCCATGATGTAAATTCGACTAATGCTTTGCAGATGAAAGCTTGGGCAAGGGTACATGGTATAAATAGCTCCAAAGACCGTACCTTAAACTCTTTGTCCATAATATCTATAGTTGCTTTTCATTTACAGGTATACAAATATCTTAATATTGTAGTTGAGTGTTACATTTTAGGCTCTTTTCATATTCAGGAAGTAGATGTTACATTGTAGACTTTCCCTTGGTTTGATTTCATTTATTTTTTTGAGATTGATTGCTGAAGTAGAACTACTCCAAGGTTCTAAAATAAAGTAAAAAAAAAATTCTTAGCAAGAAATGAAGCCATGAAGTGTTTGGGAAATGGGAAGAGGGGTGTCATCATGTGATCTTCACCAGGCAAAAAATCTTTAGGGTCTTCACTGAATAACCCATGGAGATGTCACCATTGAAGGACAGAATCATACTATGTCTATGGAAGAGAGAATTCAATATTATCACTAGCGGAGGATGCCCATGCTAAGCCCCGCCCAACTAAAACAACCAGAGACTTCTTTGTGAATCAAAATTCTTCTTTGAAAGAAGAATAAATAAATTTCAAATTAATTATAAAATAAAAGTTATAACTTATGTCCAAAAGTTAAATTAAGAATCATAATTTGTCTGTAAAATAAATAGTTATAGCTTATGTCTATAAGTTTAATTAAACTATAAGAATCACATGAAGTCTCCTTTGTATTTGACTGATTGAAATGATCTTCATCTATTGGGTCCCACATAAATAGTTAAATGGTGGATGGGTAAAATAATTCATATAATGGGAGTGCCTGTGGGTCAAATAGGCACAGTGGTGTTGGTGGATTCCATGTAGATGCACAAATGCAAGGCTTTGTAAGTGGGTTGGTCATTGTGGATCCCGTTTAGGTACAAATGTCGGTAGGATCTTCATCTATTGGGTCCCACATAAATGTTTATATGGGTGGAGGGATGAACAAGTCGTATAATGGGTCCAACATAGATAGTTGGATAGACTGGATCTAGTGGGTCATATGTAGATATGGTGGGTTCCATGTGTATGCATAGGGGTGGACCCATGTATGTGTATGTGGCTGTGTTCACACCCGTGGTGCACTTTCAATTCTATATAAAAAGTCTGGCCTACTTCTAAAAATTCAATAAAAATCATGAGTCCACCCTCAAAATCCATGTGAAAATTCTCAGTTTGCCCCAAAAACCAAACTACCTATTAGGGTCCACACTCTTCAGAGTTCAAATAAAAATCTTGGGTCCGCTACTGTGTATGCATAAATGCAAGGTTTGGTAGCAAGTAGGCTGGTTATTGTGGATCCCATTTTGGTAAGGTCTGCAGAATCTTCATTTATTGGATCCCACTTAAATAGTTATATGGGAAGACAGGAAAAATGATTCATATATGGGTCCTAGATATATAGGTAGATGGATCATGGGACCTGATAATGGAGGGCTTTCATCATCTTAAATCAAGTGTAACTTTCCAAAGGATTGTCTCTCCTTTTCCTTTTTTTTTACTTAAACAAATGTATTAAATGAGGAAGCTATTCAGTTGTTCCATTTCTTTCCATCGTAGTCCATTTCAAATCATTAGAAGATGAGGATAAGAGTAGTTTATCACTGTTTTTCTGAAGAGAGATTGTTGCAGAAAAGGACTTCATAAGTGAAGGGTACATGCTGTCATTCTACACTCTTCTTGTGTGCATTGTTCATATCTTATGATAAATTGATATGAGGATATTGGATTTCCCCCTCTTCCTGCTTACTCACTTCTTTTTTCTATCATGCAGACTCGATCCCCTCCGATATTACCTCCGTTTTCTGCTTTATTTAAAGGTAAACCCTTTAAGATGTCTCTGCATGATTTGAATTTAGGTGAAGTAATTATATATGAGATTCTGACTCTAAAAGGGACACTTTTCTCCCTTATTGTTACGAAGAGACAAAACCATCATGGTAAAGAATTCTCTGTTCCAAGCAAAACTTATTGGCTTATGGAGTATTCTGAATTTTTAATATTCATTGTGGCATAGTATTTTTTTCATGCCAATTTTCTAGTTTTTTGAGCATTCAGCAACAACTGCACTTGATATTTCTGGTGGGTGGGTTGACACAAGAAACGTAATTACCTGTGGAATGAAAGAAAAAATAAATACAAAAATTATGAAAGTGCACAACGGTGCAACCAACCTTGACTGGAAACCATTATGTTGAATCGCTTGTCCAAACCCTCATTATTGGAAATTTGGAATAGTGACAGTTTTGTTACCCCATCATTCGCAAACTTGTTATTAAGCTTTGACTTTTCACTAGATTTTATATATCTTAATCCAGTTACCAGTTGATATTTTAATATCTATTTTATGAATAGGTACTTTCTAACGAATTTCCTGAGAAGTGATACCGCTTGAGCAAAAAAAAAAAAAAAAAAAAAAAAAAAGAAAAAAGAACAGGATAGTTCATTTATTTAGATCCTCCACATTGTAAGTTGTAGATTTTGTAAAGTTACAACTTAAGCAAGTAATGCTATTGGAAAAAAAAATTGCTGCAATGGGACTCTTGGCCTAGAGGAAATGTGATAATGTAGCAGTTCCCTTGTAATGCTCCAAATACATAGCAGTGTGCTAGAGTAAAAATTGATAAATTCACTTGGGGGATTGTGCTTATCATTTTTGGATGCAAGTTGCCTTATGACGCAGCATGTCTGGTGCAGTTTTGGACATGCATTTGTGTAACTGCTTCTGATTGATTACATATACAAAATTTGTGGTGAAATTAGCGAAGTTCCTTAGTATATATGGTATATACCACCTGTTGGGTTCACCTGGGCCAGTTGGAAGGAATGGAAAGATCCACGTGGGACCACCCTAGATATCAAATTTGAAGTCAATTTGATGCCCCCAACTCATTCATCCATTGGCCACAAGTTTAACGGCTTCTTTATTTTATAAAAGAGCAATCTCACTCCAATGTACTAGTCCATTCGGATTGGTGCAAACCCATGGGATAGGTGACTTTTTTTCTTTTTTTTCAGAGGGGGGTTCATAAGGTGGGCCCCACTACGTGTTGTGTACCGTAAGATGGTTCATACGAGATGTACAGGATCATTTTACATTAGATATACACATGAATTTTCAATTGTGGTCGGTTTGCACCAAGAATTTTGTGTGCACCTCATAGTGGAGCCCACTTGATAACCCATCCTAATGGACCACGCACGGATCCCCCCAAATTACACCAATCACATTTTTTTTACACCGTCCAAATGGATTTGACCGTTGGATCGCCTATGCATTGGTTTTTAAGAATGAAAATTAATGGGTTGTTGATCAAGTGGTTAAAATGATAATGTGAGCCCTGATCATCGTTCATTGGTAAGGCTACCCAGATCTTCAAATCCCTCAGTCTCATCCCCAAGTAGGGCCCTAGGTGGGCCTTAGAGCTAGGTGTGCGTGGAGGCATGGAGCTAGTGTGTGTCTATATATATTGTGCACCTCACTATGGGGCCAAAATGGGGCCCCACTGAACATTCGTTTGGAAATACCTCCTAGCCAAAAATGATGCCCATCTGATCATCGTAACCTCATCATCAAAGCCAAACTAATTTCAACAGCTTTACAAAAGGAGGGAAAAAAAAGTGTAGTCGATTGTGGGCCAAGTCCATTTGGATGTGTAAACCCCATGGGCATATATATCTATATATATGGAAAATTCTCAAGAACGTCCCCACAAAAAGGGGGCATTTTTGCCCCCTCTGTAAAACTCAAAAAGAAGCAACGAATTTAATGCTTCTTTGATTCTCTTTCTCTAAATATTCAAATCCCTATTCTCTCTCTTTTAAATTCCTATTTTTCCTCTTTCTTTAAATGATACCTATTCTCTCTCTCTCTCTCTCTCCCACCATTAACTCATCAACTACCATTCCAAACATGTCCTTTTTTTGTTCATTGTTTGAATAGGGCATTTTGGATGCAGAAACCCGTGGGTGTTGTGTAGACCTCCTCTCTCTCTCTCTATATATATCTATATATATAGAGAATATTCATGTACATATGCCCCTCACCAACATGGTGAGGGATAGATGCATAGGGATGTTACATAGGCCCAAAGCCCATCTGAAAAGAGCCCATCTGAAAAGAGGAGCCTTCTTTACTTGGAATACTATTGATGTAATTAGTTGTAATTAGTCTTCCTTCTTAACTTAGAATCCTAATTGATGTAAATTAGTGAGTTTTCCTTTCTTAGAGCCTAGATTAAAGGTAATTAGCTGTAATTAATCTTCCTTCTTAACTTAGAATCCTAATTGATGTAAATTAGTGAGTTTTCCTTTCTTAGAGCCTAGATTAAAGGCATGTAAAGATATATATATTGATGTATAATCTCAATAGAAGGACACACAAATTAATACATTCTCAAGAGAATTCAAAATCTCTTCTCTATGATCGTGAGTTTGTCATGGTATCAGAGCCCTGATCTACAGTCCTCTTCTCTTCTAATCTTCTTCTTCAACTGGTTTGTAGAATCTTGGTGATAACAGTCATTGGCATCTTGTCGTTGATTGTTCGTGCATGTTACATCGGCAGACCCTCCCATCCTGATCAACCACTGACCCTGGAATTCTTGGACATTTTTTCAGATTTTTTCGATCATCAGAGGTAGGCCATCTCATCTCTTTTAGTATTTCAGTTTTGTCCAACAGATTTCATCTTAGCCGTTCAAAATTGTGGATTTTGATCCGTTTTGAGTGAGACCTCTTCCAGTAGTAGCAAAATTTGACTACCCTTCCATCTCCTGTCTTTGATCTGTCTCGAGATCACTTGGTGGGGTCCACGTGCTACCTTTTCTCCTGAAATCAAGGACGTACTACTTTCCTGTTGTTCTCTTTTGGCCAAAATCAAATTTAATCTAACATTGAGATGGACAAATATGAGGTTACTTTGATCAAATTCACTGGACAAAATTACCCTGCATGGTCTTTTCAATTCCAAACCTACCTCGAAGCTAAGGAATTGTGGGGTTTTGTTTCTGGTGCTGACCCTAAACCCACTGAGGATGAGAAAAAGATCTCCTCTTAGTAGACAAAAGATGCCAAAATCAAATTCTGGATTCTGGGATCAGTTGGGCCTCATCTGATAATAAATCTCAAGCCTTACCCCACTTCTAAAGCCATGTGGGGGTATTTGAAGAAAGTATACCATCAAGATAACTCTGCGTGACAGTTCCATCTTGAATGTGCTATTGCTGAATATACCCAAGGGACTTTGTCAGTACAAGATTACTATTCAGGTTTCCGTACACTGTGGTCCGAATACGACAGTATTAAATATGCGGATGTGGCTGACAATGTGTTGGCGGTAATTCAAGACCTTCAGGCATCTAGTCAGCGAGATCAATTTTTGATGAAACTGCGGCATGAATTTGAAAGTGTCCGATCTGCTCTGATGAATCGGTCGCCCCTACCTTCCTTGGATGTATGCTTGAATGAGCTCTTACGCGAAGAACAGCGCCTTACGACCTCGGCTTATATTGCTCAACAAAAGACTAAAACCTATTCAGTCGCGTTTTCGGCACATAAAACTTCTCAGCCTCGAGACTCGAGCAAAACCCAATGCTACAGTTGTCAGAAATTTGGGCACGTTGCCTCTCAATGTAAACAAAAAGTCTGCAGTTACTGTAAAAAGTCGGGACATATCATCTCTGAATGTCGTCGCCGTCCTCCACGTCAGTCGACACAATATCAGACTCCACAGTCTCCAGCATTGCAGTATCCTACTCCACTGTCTCAGACTCCGCATGCTTATGTGGCTTCCTCTGTTATGCCTGTTCCTACATCTGCAACCCCACAGCCTGGGTCCTCCTTGTCTCTCACTCCTGAATTGGTTCAACAAATGATTATTAATGCCCTCTCTGCTTTTGGTCTATCAGGTAAGTCTTCTTCATCTTCCACTTGGTTTCTTGATTCCGGGGCGTCTAATCATATGACGTATTCCCACACTCCTCTCTCCAATATGACAAGTTACACTGGCCCTCTTCAAATACAAACTGCTGATGGAGGACATGTTCCTATTACTGCCATTGGCGATATCCCTGGTTCCATCCCATTAAGAAATATTTATCTTTGTCCTAATTTAACTTCCAACCTATTGTCAGTCGGACAACTTGTTGAAAATAATTGTAACATCTCTTTTTTTTTCTTGTGGTTGTGTTGTGCAAGACCAGATGTCCGGGTAGGAGATCGCAAGGGGGCCTAAGTGTGGACGCTTGTTTCCGTTGGATCTTTCTCAAATTTCTAGGAATCAATTTGCCAATAATGTGTTTTGTTTTTCTCTTAGAGATAATTGCCGATTGTGGCATAATAGACTCGGACATCCTAATTCCAAGGCTTTGTCCCTTATGTTCAATTCTGGTTTATTAAATAAATCTCTTTGTTTATTTTCTTGTGTGCCTTTTGATTGTGCTACTTGTAAAATGGGAAAGAGCAAAACACTTCCGTTTCCTCAATCCACTTCTCACACTTCTTAGTGTTTTGATTTAGTTCATAGTGATGTATGGGGAATTGCTCCCGCTCTTTCCCACGCTCACTATAAATATTTTGTGATCTTTATTGATGATTTCAGTCGGTTCACATGGGTCTACTTTCTACATTCCAAATCTGATGTTTTTCATGTTTTTCAAATTTTTTTGGCTTATGTTGAAAATCAATTTTCCACCTGCATTAAAATCTTGCGAACTGATTCTGGCGGGGAATATATGTCCTCTGATTTTCAACAGTTTTTGCAAACCAAAGGCATTATTTCTCAAAGATCTTGTTCTTATACTCCCTAGCAGAATGGAGTCGCTGAACGGAAAAATAGACATCTTCTTGATGTCACTCGTTCCCTTCTTCTGGAATCCTCGGTTCCTACTCGTTTTTGGGTTGAGGCACTGGCTACAACAGCTCATCTTATCAATCGTATGCCATCAACCTCCATTGAGAATCAAAGCCCATATTACCATTTGTACAAGACTGCTCCATCCTATGATGATCTTCATGTTTTTGGCTCTATTTGTTTTGTGCACTTGCCTCCTTCTGAAAGGACAAAACTCACGGCACAATCAGCTCAGTGTGTGTTTTTAGGTTATGCACCCTTCCAGAAAGGGTTCCTTTGCTATGATCCTCACATTCGTCGGTTCCGTATCTCTAGGAATGTCGTCTTCTTTGAACATCAATATTTTTTTCAAAAACACATTGATCCTCCTGACTCCTCTTTTGTGTCATTACCTGGTTTTTCTGAAGACTCGTCAGTTGTTCGTTTTAATCCTAATTTTGTGTATCACAGACGGAACAGCACAGCGCATACTAGTGATCCCCCTCCTGATCTTCCTTCCGCATCCGGTTCCGGCCATACTTCACTGCGTCGCTCCACTCGGATTTCGGTCCCACCAGACCGTTATGGCTTCTTCCATACTTCCTTAATGGCCACTTTGTCTTCTTCTTCCATTCCACAATCATATTCTCAGGCTATGCAGGTTCTGTGTTGGAAAAAGGCTATGCAAGATGAATTGGATGCGTTAGCATAAAATCATACATGGGATATTGTACCATCTCCTGTGGGTGTCAAACCTATTGGCTGTAAGTGGGTTTTTTCTCTCAAATTAAAATCTGATGGATCTTTAGATCGCTACAAAGCACGTCTTGTTGCTCTTGGCAATCGGCAGGAATATGGCATTGATTATGATGAGACCTTGCTCTAGTTGCCAAGATGACCACCATCCGCACTATTCTTGCTATTACCGCATCTTAATCTTGGCCTCTCTATCAAATGGATGTCAAAAATGCGTTTCTCCATGGTGATCTCAAAGAAGATGTTTATATGCGATTGCCTCAGGGATGCTCCTCCGGCCCCGGTATGGTTGCTAAACTTTGTCGCTCCCTCTATGGTTTGAAACAAGCTCCTCGCGCATGGTTTGAGAAATTTCAAGCTGTTCTTCTCCGCTTGGATTTTCATCCAAGCTCGTATGATCCTTCTATGTTTTTACATCATGCTCCATCTGGGATCACAATACTCCTTGTCTATGTTGATGACATCGCCATTACTGGTCCTAATGCCGGAATGATTCAGAAGCTCCAAGCGTCTCTTTGTGAGTCGTTTAAAATGAAGGATCTTGGCCCTCTCCACTATTTCCTCGGTCTTGAAGTTCATCAATCGCCTAAAGGTATCGTTCTCCATCAGCACAAATACACTATTGATCTCATCGCCTTGGCTGGTCTTACTGCTTCTGCTCCTGTTGATACGCCAGTAGAATTGAATGTCAAACTCAGTCGCGACGAAGGTGATCTTCTTTTCGATCCTACTGCCTATCGCCAGTTGGTTGGGAGCTTGATCTACCTCACGATCACTCGACCCGATATCTCTTATGCGGTCAACCTGATGAGTCAGTTCATGACTGCTCCTCGTCACCTTCATCTAGCTGCTGTTCGCTGCATCATTCGGTACCTTATTCGTACACCGACTCGTGGTTTGTTTTTTCCATCCAACAATCCTCTGACTCTCAAAGCTTATTCAGATGCCGATTGGGCTGGTTGTCCGGATCCTCGCAGATCGACAACTCGATGGTGCATGTTTTTAGGTGATAGTCTCATTTCTTGGAAATGCAAGAAACATGACAAAGTTTCCAAATCCTCTACTGAGGCAAAGTACCACGCCATGTCTGCTGCATGCTCCGAAATTCTTTGGCTCCATGGTTTGCTTTCTGACATTGGTTTTTCAGCAGCAGGAACTACCCCCCTCTATGCGGATAATACCAGTGCTATTCGGATTACTGAAAATCCGGTTTTTCATGAACGTACTAAACACATCGAGGTTGATTGTCACTTTATCCGTGATGAGCTTAAACGTGATGTCATCAGCCTGCCACATGTCTCCACTGAACTTCAACTTGCTGATATTCTCACCAAAGGCCTTCCACGACCACGCCATCAATTCTTGGTTTCCAAATTGATGCTTGTCGATTCTCCCGCATCAATTTAAGGGGGGGTGTTACATAGGCCCAAAGCCCATCTGAAAAGAGCCTATCTGAAAGCCCATCTGAAAAGAGGAGCCTTCTTTACTCGGAATACTATTGCTGTAATTAGCTGTAATTAATTTTCCTTCTTAACTTAGAATCCTAATTGATATAAATTAGTGAGTTTTCCTTTCTTAGAGCCTAGATTAAAGGTAATTAGCTGTAATTAGTCTTCCTTCTTAACTTAGAATCCTAATTGATGTAAATTAGTGAGTTTTCCTTTCTTAGAGCCTAGATTAAAGGCATGTAAAGATATATATATATTGATGTATAATTTCAATAGAAAGACACACAAATTAATACATTCTCAAGAGAATTCAAAATCTCTTCTCTATGATCGTGAGTTTGTCAAGGGAGTGTGTGTGTGTATATGGGCTTGATCCTGTGAGAACTTTGTCCCATTTGGAGATGGGACCAGGTAGGATGGAAAGATCTGTGGGACCACCCAAAATATCAAGTTTGGCTCCAATCACATTCCTAACTCCTTCATCTGTAGCCTACAAATCCAGTCCATTTGGATTGGTGCATAGTCGATCCAACGGTCCAGTAAATTCAGATTTGACTGAAATTTAGAGCGTGTGACTATCATGGGGTCCTTGTGTATTGCAAGGTTTGGATTGGATGATAGATGGTCCTACCTAGAGTTCTCATAAAAAAAATGGTGAGAATTAGTTCTCATAAGATTATTTCCCACATATATATAAGGGTTCACTATTGTGGTCCATTTGGATGGACATCCTATGCACCTCATCGCTTAGATTTGGTCCATCCGAGTGGATAGAAAACCCCCACCCCTTATAGTAGACACACCTCCTAGGTTTGAATAGATCCAAATGGACTAGACTGTTGGATCAACTGCATGCCCATCTGAATGGACTAGACTTGTGGGCCCTAGATAATAGAGTTAGGATGATTAGATAGGGCTGATTTTTCTTAGATGAAGGAGGGACCCATGATGATCTTCAAATCCCCTAGGCCCCATCCTGTGGTGGGCCAGCATGCAGCCCTTCGACGCACACTGCACTCCTAGGATAACGACTGTATATAGTATGCTAAAAAATGCCTAGGCATTTCAGAGAATAAAAGAATGCATACAAAATAAAAAAATGCCTCCTTTGTATGACCAGTAAGAAAGGGATAATTTAATGAAAATAGTTGCTTAGGTGGAATTCTTATCCACTTAGGAAAAAAGCTAACTCCTGCCTAATTTTTCTCTTCTTTTGATTCGTTCAACTTTCCATACCTTTTCTCCTTTTTAAAGGCAAGATGTGTTGTAACTTCTTTTGCCCAAAGGACCCATCTCAATTCTTTTGGGGTTAATGAAGTTTGAGATCAATGGGTCCATTATGAAAAAACTCCAAACCTATCAAAATATATAACCACGTTTTTTTTACGATTTCAACAAATTCAATCCAATAGGAGTTGGTCCCTCCATTGCTCAATCACTAATAAAACTTGAAATTTCGTCAAATTTCAATCCAATAGTTGGTCCCAGTGTCCCACCATTTATCACTCACTAATAAAACTTGAAATTTCATCATATGATTGATGCAGGACAGACCCATGGTCCCACATGGGTCGACCCGTTTTTGGGCCTAGCCCACCCAGCTATTCTAGTTTATTTAGGGTTTTATTTGCTTTAAGTTATTTTAATAAGATTTTTTAATCTCAGCCATCAATGTGATTAGATGGTCTAGATTAGTCTTAGGGTTGGTTTTTTATCTATTTAAGCATTATAAAGCCTCTTTGGCTCAGTAGTTATTGATTGATTAATGAAAATTATTTGGATCTTCCCATGTTCTTCGAGTTCTTCTCGAAATTCGTAATGCCTCCTGCGATTGGAGTTTGGTGAAAGCTTAATTTTCTAACGCCTCATATGACTGGAGCTTGGCGAGAGCCCAATTTTCTAATGCCTCATATGACTGGAGTTTGGTGAGAGCCCAATTTTCCTCTCAATCTCCATCTCTTACCTCACCCGCCCCGCGTCTCTTCCCCGTTCTGCATTAATGATCATGGACAGAAAAATTCATGATGCTTCTTAGTGGAGCCACTTGAAAAATCAAAAGCAATCAAAACAAATGGCCTCATCTTATATGGGTGTGTCTCAAATTTCACTTAAATAAGAGTTTGGCCCACTGTCAAATTTATCATCATATAAAACTCAAAACTTTCACAATCTGATGGTGGGCCCAGCTACTATTTTTGCTGTGAGAGAGAGAGAGAGAGAGAGAGAGAGAGAGAGAGAGAGAGAGAGAGAGATTCTTCATCATTCCTTTCTATGCAAGTTTCAAAGGCATGACAGTCAATGCTAATGACATGTCATGTTTTCCTTGGTGGTTAGAGGAACAAAAATGCCCTCTTAAATGAGGGCAGTTTGTAGAATTCCCCTATGTATATATGTATATTTATGTATACATATATATAGACTGGATTAGAATCATTTCATCCAATAAATTTTAAAATCTATTATGAGATAGCTCAGATTTGTTTTATGTAAAAAGTTATCTGTTAAACTGATTGGTATGTTGCCTAACTCTGTATTCTCAGATGGAACTGATCTTGCAAGCCTGGAGAACATTGTCCGAGGATTTCAGCGATTCGGTAGAGCAAACAAGGAGTCTTTGGCTGAGCTCTTTGTTACTCTATTTGTTAAGGTAGTTTTTTCTTTTCCTTTTCTTCTTTTAGCCAGTCCTACAGCACCAGCATCCAACAAGGTTATGAAAAGTTGCTTTTCAATAGATATCTCTTAGGTCTCCATACTTGCCCTTCATTTATCTCTATACATGCAGGTGGTATATTACATTGAAAATGATAAAAGCATTTGTTCTTTTCTATAGAGTCCAAGAAAAGTTTACCATCAACTTTAATTTTATACACAAAAGTATACTTAATGAGATATATTCATAATGACAACCTAATGCGGTCATCATTGCTTGCGTAACTTCTTCCCGCTTTTACCATTGATCGTGTTTAAATAGAATATCAGCAGTGTTTTTATCATAATCATCTAGTTTGCATATAGGGCTTTATAAATCTGAGCCGAGGCATGTTGACTCAACTAAGTCACATGAGACTCAATCGAGTCGGACTGAGTCGCACCCAAAATCAGAATTTCTTATAATGCCGAGAATTTATCAGGAAACTAAAAATTAGAAAAATAAAAATTGTGCTTTAATTGTTTTTAATGAATTTAAATAGTTGTAGGTGGTCACTTTTGGTTTTAAGGTTTATTGTTAAGTTCAGATGAATAATGATTTTAATCTTTGTATTGTTGGATCCTGCAAAAATTTTGTTTTTATCTTCAAACTCACCTGGAAACCTTGTTAGAGACCTCCGACACCTTGTCTAAACATTAAAATAGGGAAAGAATCCCCATACTCATAATGACAAGGGTTTTCTTTTAAAGCATAACCTTTAGACAAAAATATCATTCAACAGCTATGGCGCAAAACAACAATCCTCTTTATTTTGGTGAAACTCCATGTGAGACCCATTTGATGAACTGATGGGGTTTTTGTACCTTCAAGCCTTCCTGATCTACATCATCAATCTAGAAATGTGGGAAATTTGTGATCCACCAAGATGGAAGACCAGTCATGTAAACTTTGGGTTTTACGGCTATCCTTCATCGGAAAATATCTGGATGTGGTTTACATTGTACTACATGTGATGGTTGTGTGAAAGGATACTCTAAGAATTATGACCAACTACTTCCATAGAACACGCATACATTGAAATTGGAACACTTAATAGTTCCTTAGATTCTGTATAGTTTCTGTATATTGTTTGATAAAGTTTTCTTGATTCGCATTAGGATCTTCAATGTTTTTCTTATTGGGTGTCAGAGAGGCACAAAACATAATGCTTTTCAAAAATGCGTTGAGCTGCTGTGTAGATATGGTTTTCAAAGAGTTTGCAGGCGCAAATGGATGTCAGTTGGCTCTAGATGGCTTCTATATTAGCAAACAAATTTGGATTGTACAATTTGATCAAATGGCCTTTGACTTGGCTGTTCTCTCTCTCTCTCTCTCTCTCTCTCTCTCTCTCTCTCTCGCAGCTGTTGTTCTCTTTGGTCTCGAGTCGGATCCACCTGACCCTATTGGAAGGTGGCTCTCTTTCAATGCACATCTAATGATGATGTAGAAATGATAGCTCTGCTGTGCTGCTGTTGTCCTATCCTGTCCGAAGAACGGCTCAGGTCGACGGCTTTCTTTATTTTTTTGTAGAACTTTGTGTTTGGAAGACGCTTCATTTCCACATTTCTTTGGATGATTGAAGAGAAGAACTCAAGTTGGACGATGCTTTAAAGGTTGGAGCCAAAGGAATTAGACACTTGGTCTCGTCTATTCAAAGATGGTTCGGTAAGGCGTTGCGGATGAGCTTGATGTTACCAAGCTTGATGCAAGGTCCTCTTCCTACACTTTATTCTTCTTTCCGCCCTCTCTCTCTCTCTCTCTCTCTCTTCCTTGCTTCTCTTCCCTCCCTCTTTCTTTTTTTTTTTTTTTCGCATTCTGGGTTGGTGTCACAAGTTTTAGAACTTTGGGTATGATGGGATTTGAATGGCTGGGGTTGAAATCACATTGAGAGGTTTAAATGGTTTGGTAGGGGTTTTTTCCTCCCTTTGTTTTTGGGTTTGAATCATGGTAATAAAAATGAGGTTTTTTTTTTTTTTTTTTGGGGGGGGGGGGGGGGGGGGGGGGGGGGGTTGTGTGTTTCACAACAAATCTTTATTTGAGTCATGGAAGCTAGTCCCCCAATGGGACGAATCCAAATATAAAGGAAGAGATGGATGTCCCTTTCCTTGTTGGTAACTAATTCCTATATCTTCTTTAATTTAAATCAAATTAAGGAAACTAAGTCTCCAAATGAACAATCCATATCAAACATGATTTCTTATTTATAAACTTCTAAATATTTCAAACTACTAATTCTGTGGCTGGTCCAGTTGGGCCTGGGGCTAGGCGCAATGCACCAGGTTGATCCATGAGTCATGGGTCTAGCATACATCACCTTTGCTGTTTAGCGACTTTTGAATGTATAATTATCGTGATCAAATCCTTGTCCCTTTTATGCTGGCGTAGGCTCCATGAATTCTGTTTTTTCATTCCATTCTATCATGAACCAATAATCGGATAGGTTGCATTTCGTCCTATCTATCCTTATTACTTCCATCCATGTCGCTTTTCCTTGGTGGGCGATCAACCTGCATAGAAAAATTTTTCCCCAATGGTGTCCTTGTTGGTATATGTTGGAAATACTAGAACCATTTCGAATGAGTATTTTAATTTATCCCCTATTGATGCTATCGCTACATGCTTCCCAAAGCTCCCATTTCTCATTCTATCATTCCTTGTTTTACCACAAATCCATCTCAACATTCTCATCTTTGCTATTCTCACTTTGTGCATGTGTTTCTTCTTGATTGAATTTTGATTGCATCATTATCGTCATCGTCATGGGGTCAGCTATATGAATTGTATTTTTACATTCCGATCTATCCCGAGCTAAATCCTTAGACAAGTTGCACATCTTTATATTTGTTTTTACTACCTCTATCCCCATATTCTTTGGCCTACCCTTTCCTTTTGCTGAGCTTTCAACCCGCATAGCCAAACTTTTCATTACTCATGGTTGTGAATGTTGTCTCGGTCTGTGTTTCGGTTTGGCCACCAAACTAAAATATTTTGGTTGATTTGGAATTTCGACAAAATACTTCGGAGTTGTGTTTTGGGAAAGAATACACGTGTATAAAAAATATGAAAGAGACATTAGAGTGAAACTTGATTTGGGCCCTATGTTCTATTAAAATGAAATTCAGCTCGGGCCCATATCATTATTAGTGGGACATTTAACTTATTTCAATTTAGGGTTAAATATGGCTAGGGCCCATGTAATTATTTCTGGGTCATTTAATTGATCTCAATTTAGGGCTCAAATTTGGCCAGCGCCCATGTAATTATTAGTGGGGCACTTAATCTATCTCAAATATAATGGGGCCCACTTGTTTAATATTTCTGTGGAACGACTTGGATTTCATTGAGAGTGTTGTGGCCCCCACAAACCCGAGAGTATAAAATGCATTAAAACCTTAAAGAGCAATGATAGCTACTTATAAGGGAAAAAAAAAGAAAAAATGAAAAAAAGAAAGGAGGAGTTGGAGGGGGAGGGGAGGCGCACCTATGCGGTAGCAACTCCGGTAGGCTTTAGGCTCCAGCAAGATCCAGTGACAGATCCAGCAGGCGGGAGTAAGAATGCTAGCATCAGTAGGTGCATCATTGGTTGAACGGCACAAGTTTTGTCCGATTTGGCCAGAATGACTAAAGTGGACCGAAATTTTGTTGAATCTATTCATGGGCTTTAGGGGGGCGGGGTTTTCATTTAGGTTAATTGACCAAGCCAAAATAATTCCATTATTCGTCCAAAACAAAATGTTTTTCATAATCATATTACTAGCAATGTTGCCACCTTACGTTGGACATGTTCAAACCATCTGAACCAGGTTTCTCTAATTTTATCGCCTATTAATCCTACCCCTAAATGCTCTCGAAAGAGCCCATTTCTATTTTTGTCCTTGGTTTACCGTACATCCACTTTAACTTTATCATCTATGCTACATCATTTTGCGCATATGTTGCTTCTTGATTGGCCAACATTCTCCTCCAAACCTGTCGGCATGTGTTAACCACAAATCAATCTAGAAGCAAGTCTTCACTCTTCACTTCAACCATCCTGCTTTTATCCTATATTCAACATCTTCATCAATCTCTCCATTCCTACTAATTATTAAGAGACTAGGTGACGGAATGAATCTCATTATGGTATCTCATTGCTTCAATTCTCACCGTAGTTTCATCTCTTTGCATGTGCTCACTGAAGTTGTAATCCATATATTTATATTTTTTTTTGTACGACTTATTTTAAAGCCTTTGGATTATGAAGCCTCTTGCCATTTCTCAAGTTTTTTGCCATTTCTCAAGTTTTTTGCATTCACACTATTTCTTGATTCATCCACCAACACTCTATCATTTATAAACAATAAACACCAAGGTATCTCATTTTATTTATAAACAGTTAACTCATCCATAATCAGTGTAAAGAGATAAGGGGTTAGGCCGACTCCTGATGCAAACTTATGGTCGCTAGGATCTCCCCTATCTCTCTATAGGTATTTCTCACACACATTACCGCTCTTTCATACATGTGTTTAATAATTTGAATACAACCTATTGGAACATTCCTCTTATTTAAAACCCACCAAATTGAATTTTGATTGTATATTGAATAATATTATTGTGACAAGGACTTTTTTCTCTCTGTGAATAGTAACATGGCTCAAACCCACAATGTTGTGGTTGTGACAACAAGCATTGTTCCAATTTTGTTGTGGGCTCTTCTTACTTCACAAAATGACGAATGTGAGGTTCAACAGTTAAAATTGTTTGTTTTTAGGAAGTACTTTGATATTAAAGACCTTGGTTCGCTAAGATATCTTTTAGAGATTGAAGGAACCTGGTCACGAAGAGGGATTATTATTTTGCAGCATAAGTATACACTAGACATGTTGAGGGAGCGGAGAAACTTGGTATTAAACTGGTTAGACTCCTATAGAGAAAAATCATGATGTACAACCTGACAATGGTGATCTGTTAAGTGAACTGGAGTTTATAAAAAATTGGCTGGTTATTGGTATTTGGTATAGATTAATGTACTTCACAATTACTCTTTTGCACATTGGATATGGTTTGAGTGTTGTTGCCAGATCATGCATACTCCAAGAACAAGTGACTTCTTCATGATATCCTTAACTGGGTTTTAAATTCTGGTTCTGGTCTTCATGTTAGTCAGGGTGATGATGAGTGGCTGCCACCTGTATCAGTCCTTGCCAATCAAGCCGGATTGGTACAAGCAATCCAATTTAAAAAAATAAAAATAAAAATAATTAGAAAAGTAAGAAAAATAAATAGACAATAGAAAATTACAAAAAGTGTTATTTTGATTATTTGATCGTATCTTAATTCAGTTGTAGAGATATTAGTTTTTCTTTAGGCAAGCACAATTTTCACTACTTGTTGTTTGCAATGAAAAGATCATTCAACTTATACAGGGAACCAGATTACTAATATTTAATCATTATTAATAACTTATCACACACAGTAACATTAAAATAACAAGCTGCTAACCATTATTATTGACAAATGGGTGCTTGGGGTAATGGTGGCTGCTAATTCCTAGTACTACATCGAGTTTCATGATATGTTGACCCTATCTTCGTTGTCATCGTTGCCATAATCTCTAATTCTTATGCAATGATTAGAAAAGATGCAACAGCGACAATACCTAAAATTTCATACAATTATACTAATAAATCTCATGAACATAGCCAATCACATAGAAGTTGATTGTCACTTTATTGTGGAGAAGGTGACAAATAAAGAGAGTTACCACTATACATGATCTGAACATCAAGCCGTCGACAGTTGACAAAGGGTGTTTCACGATGCCACCATCATCATACTATTTTCAAGCTTGGCATGATAGATATTCACACACTAACTTGAGGGGTACTGCTGTGGCATGTAGGCTTTTATATGTTCTATTTATGGGGTGTTTTATAATTTCTGTTATAGGGGATTTGTATAACTTTTGTAATTATATTAGCTGTCCTAATACATCTAATAAAGTGCAACCACTTTTGTGGCTAATATACATGACTATTTTCACTCACAAAACAACTTTGTTCCTTTTTTCTTCCGTGTTCTTCTTTCTTCTTGCTCTCTGTATCTTCTCTTTCATTCTTGACTTTCCTTGTAGGTAAAAAATTTTACTATACACATCAGCATGCATTCTTCTGTTGGAATCTTCACAACATAACTGGAATCCTCACTATACATTGTTTGTGCTTGACAGAAATGCTATTCTACTTTTGTTGTGAAATCTCAATAAAAAGAAAAAAAAGAAATTTGAAATGTTATGCTTCTTATTTATTTAGAACAGATTTGTTCTTTTTCTTTCAGGATGCTCTTTGATTATTATTTCTTATATAAAAGTAAACTTTTATTCAAATAAATGTAAATATAATACCGACTGGATGCATATCTTTTGACATTTTCAGAATTGGAACTTCTTAGCAATATTCGATATCAACACATGTATATGTATCCATGCAATGTGATATACTAACCTTTCTTGTTTGGTATTTTTGCTCTTACAGTTGTCATCTGTCGAAACATTATGGCCCCATGGGCTTTGTCTTAGCACTTATGAAGGATCTTGGATTTTTAAGACATGGAATTCAAAAGTTGGCAATATAAGTGTAAGTTTAATCCGTTTGATTCTGAATTATGGGTCATATAGGATATTATCCATCGAAATGCAGAATACTACCTTTTTTTTAATTTATACCAGGTGGAGGACTTCACAGATCGATCTCAAAATGTTGCACGATCAGTGGGAAAGGCAGAGGTGGAGAAGATCTACCAGTGCATTCATTTATCCCTTCGACACATGTCTTCTTTCATTAAGGGTCAGATTCAGGCACCCATGTTGAAGGAGCTCTTATTTGGAACTGATGTTTTTGCCTCAGGACAACTTGTAAGTAACAAAGCCAAGGTTAACCTCAAAAGAAGATCTTCATTACATGATTCAGCGGGTCCAATCAAGAGGTTGCACCATGCTGAAGCCATAGGTGAAAATAGAGCATATAACCCCTGGAACCAAGCTGCTTTCTCCACTTCCATTCATCCTTCTTCCAATCTTCAACAATGGGGCAATGGGGTAGAACCCCAGCTAGGAGCACGAGCGGCTGCAAATGGACTGAATCCTCCAGCTCAAATGCAATACAGTGGGCTAGCACCCCCAAACAGATGCAATTCAGGCTGGCCAGCGTGGACACAAGGACTTCAACGCACTCCATTGGTATTTGGGGGTTCATATTGTCTGAATCCAATGGCTCAAATACCTAATAATGGGTAGGACCGACCTCAATAGGGTATACTAACAATGCATGGGGGTGGCAGCATAAAGTAGGATTTGAGGGCATGCGTGGTTGGGATCCAGCTTATTGAATGCTTTATAAAGAGCCAGGACACACTTGAAGCACATACAAACATATTTCCTGATTGAAGGGGTCTCAGTTGCAACAGAAAGGGAATGTCTATGGTCCAGTAGATTTTAAAAGTCACGTGATTTCAATTGGACAATGTGGATGCCTTGAAATGGTTTAGGACTCATTCCAAACAGATGCAACTATTATTAATATCGGGTCCCAAATTTAATCATGTGAGATTGGTGTAGTTTCTGATCCATTCATTTACTCACCGTCTAACCTTTGATACTCTTTCTATAGCCTGTCTTCAGCATGGGATTGTTGTTGGCCACTCTAGGATCACAAAATCTGAAGCTCGTCAAAGCCCAGCGGCATGCTTTCACTTTGAAAACGCATTCCTGTTACTATACTACAAATTGCCTCTGCATTGATTTTTCTTCAGTTGGGAAACTGAAAACTGTCTTGATTGGAAGAAGAGAAGCTTGGCTTTCAAACATACAGGAGATAAGATCTAGTATACATGTACATTGCGCATTCTAACATATATATGTGTGGGCCACCACTTGTAGAGGTGCCAAAGACCCTGCAAAAAATTTTAGCATCTTTTTTAAGGAATGTACTTGATCATCCCCCAATTGGATTTTTCCAAATGAAGTTATTTCCCCTTCCTTTTGGAAGGGTATATAGAATTCAAAATCAATTCATTCACATCTTAAAGGAATTAAAAGACTAGCACGCACTGGTCTTCTGTTTCTTGATACTGGTTTCTTTCATCATAATTGTTTGTTTCTTTTCTGTGCGTTTTAATGGTCTTGCAATCTGTTTTCTGATATCTTATGAGTGTGGTTAAAATCCTGCGTGTAATAGATCAAGATACCTAACGGTTCATCTCATCTCGTGGTGAATGTAGACTCACCTGAGCCCTCTAAGGCCATGGAAAACTCTGATGTTCTAGTGCTACAGTGCCGTGAATCAGCCAGCCCCATTTGTAAAATTTTGATCAACATGTTATATTCCCTAAAATGGACAGTTGTCATTAATTGAAAACTTATTGGAAAATTTAGATCCAATCCAAAAAATTTTAAAATTTGTGTCCTTTATAAAAAATAAAGCTGAAACCTAAGGCTTTTTTTGAAATATTTCACCTCAAGGGCTCACAAAGCCTCAAAACAATCTATTTTCTTGTTGCTGTATCTATTGTCATTTGTTTTCATATATAAAAGCACATACCTTGCAAAATAATAATAATAATAATAATAGTAACAACAACAACTACAACAAAAGCATTATAACTTGAGGTGTAAACCAATTTTTATTCCCAAATTGATGGGACAAGGCCATGATGATGAAGATGATAAAATTGGCGAGTAACATGTTCTGGCGTAGGGCTAATTTGGTTTCAAGTTTATCTCCTTGGAATTGAGATCGCGTTAAGCTGCGTCCAATTGATGGTTCATTGTTTGGTTATAATTTGGTTCAAAGTGGAGTGGAACCAGAGCCCAAGTTGTACTCGCATTCTAAGATTGATTGACTTGGTGATCTGCATACAGGTGGGCCCTCCTATGTGATGAAAACAACAGAGGTAAATGAAAACCAATTATAGAAATAGTGGTTTTTTACCTTCCTTTTTGGGTAAAAGAAAATAGTAAGGATGTATTCCTCCTTTTGCCTCCATAGCATTAGTTTTATTTATTTATTTCTCAATTGACCTAGTGGCCAGAGTTTGGACCCCACCGCAGCAACTATTACACGTGGATATACTGCTTGTCTGGAAACTCCATCATGGGTCTTGCCCACATAGTTATAAATCACTATCGTCATCAAAGTCGTGTCCCAATTATGCGAGATCAGGATCAATAATCTCATCTCTGTATATCCTTTAAGTTTCAATTCAATAGGGGAGTGTGGGGAGTTCTTATTTATTTCAAAAAGTTAGGCCCACTATGGTATATGACAATCATGTAATGCCGTTGGATGGAATAATCTAGATGAGAACTAGCTTTGTAAAAATCTGCAACTCCATTAGATAATTCTAACCCATTGATCCATGGACCAAAAGTTTAATAGTTTTAGACGCATCACTTTCTTGCGATTTCAATCCAACGATGAGTTAAAGTTGGATAAGTGTCAAATTTGGGCTTTATACCAATTCAGGGGTAGTATGTGTGAAATGATTGAATTGGCTAAAGGGGCTCCACTCCTTCAAAATATAGGACAGCAAAAACAAAATATTTAAAATGGGAGTTTTTTTTTAAAGAATTCCTCTATATATTATCTTGAGTTCATAAGATAATCTTTTGATCCATCTCCTTTAAATTTTATTTAGAACTATCATTTTATTATAATTTCAATCTAATGGTGAGGAAAAGTTGAATGGGTGACAAATTTGGACTTTTGACCTTACATGAGGAGATAAATGCATGAAAAGACAACATTGACTCAACGTGGGCTTAAGACCAAAAAAGAGGGGCAGAAAAGGGGTTGCTTTTAAAGTTGGCGTTTTTAAGAATTTCCATATATACATATATATATGCACTTGATCCTATGAGAATTAGTTCTCATTGTTACTGTGAGAACTTTTTATGAGACTCACTTGTGGTTCCCACCATTTGGGAATGGGCCCAAGGGGAACAAAAAGATCTATACTGAAATACCCAACATATCAAGTTTGGCCCCAATCATATGTCCCCAACTCCTTCATCCGTGGCCCACAAATTTGCTCCATTCGAATTGGTGCATAGTTGATCCAATGGTCCAATAAATCCGGATTTGATCGAAAATTAGGTCATGTGACTATTAAGAGAGTTCCTATGTATTGCAAGATTTGGATTAGATGATAGATGGGTTCCACTAAGCATTCTCACAAAAAAGTGGTACGAACTAGTTTTCATAAGATTAAATCTCATATATATATATAAGGAATACTAGTATGCATCCATCTCTCATTATAGGGTGAGAGATGCTTACTTGGCTTTCCCTATTTATACTTAAATATTTTTTTATATGACTTTTTATCTTTTGCACATTAATATATCCAAATATGAAAGTGTTCCTCATCTTATGGTGAGGGATGGATGCATACTAATATTCTCCTATATTTATAGAAGGGTTGACTCCCCTAAGCTCAAACTTAGAGTAAGGTAAGCTCAAGTATGTGATTCACATAGGTAGGGCTCACTTGGAGACCCACATGGTGAGGGGGATGGGGGAGATTTAAAGGACTCTATGGGACCCTCATCTTTACAAAAAGTCAGCCCCAACTGTGGTTTCTATAATCTCCATTTAGGCCCCAAAAGTTTAATGGTCGGTTAACAATCCATTTGAATCGGTGTACAGTTGATCCAACGGTCCAGTAAATTCGGATTTGGCTAAAAATTAGTGGATATGTGGAATTCAAGGGAATCGTTTGTTTGGTTCATTTGAATGGACCAAGGGTGGGCCCTAAGGGCTTGGGCTTATAGAATTTCTTATATAAACTTGAGCTTAGGGGAACTTTTCCCATATATATATATATGGACAAGATTCATGTGCATATGTCCCTCACTGTTTTTTTCGTAAAAACTTTAGGTGGGGCCCATCTATCATATATATATGAGGAATATTCATATGCATCATTCATCACCATCGAGTAAGAGATGCTTACATCTATTCATGAGGAATATTCATGCACATATATATGTACTAATCACACACACACACACACACACACACACACACACACACACACACACACACACACACACACCCCTATATTTAGGGAATAGTTCCCCTAAGCTTATATTTATATAAGAAATTCTATAACCTAAAAGCCCTTGGAGCCCATCCTTGCTCCATCCAGATGGACCAAACACACAACCCCCTGAATTCTGCATGTCAACCAAATTTTGGTCAAATATGGATTATTGGACTGTTGCATCGACTTTGTACCGATCTGAATGGAGTGTTGACTATTAAACTTTTGGGGCTCAGATAAAGATGATAGAAACTATAGTTGGGGCTGATTTTTTGCAGAGAAGAGGGTCCTAAGGAGTCCTTTAAATCCCCGAATCCCTATGTGGGCCCTACATGGAGCCCCACATGGAGAAACCGCACACTTGAGCGTACCTTACCCTAAGCTTGAGCTTAGGGGAATTGGCCCTAGAATACCTATATATATATATATAGAGAGAGAGCGAGAGTGAGATTTGGGATGTGTGGCTATCAAAGGGATCCTTGTATATTGCAAGATTTGGACTAGGTAATATATGGGCCCCGCCTAGAGTTCTCACGAAAAAGTTCATGAGGGACAGATGTATATGAATATTCTCCATAGATATATATATATGGACACTTAAAAAGTGGAACGCCCCTTTGCGATGGGTGAATAAAAGGAGACTTGCTCATCTTCAATGCTGATTTTCAGAAAAAAGATACTTAAATTCCTACTTTCTCTCTTGGAAAAAGAGTCACCATAATGAATAAGTTGATTAAGTGGAGTCTTTATTTCATTTGGAAATAGAGCTAAAATATCTCCTCGGAAACGCTTTTTTTTTTTTCTCATTTATTGTTATGGAATTCGTTCCTTTACAAATTTCTATCTAATAGGAGGTGGGCTACCATTCTTTTGATCTTGTGAGATTTGAAGCTTTCTAATTTTTATGGCTATAATATAGTATTTTGTTGATTTAAAGATTGGAATCCCAAATGCATTGATGTCTTTAAAGATGCTACCCACCGAGAGATTTAAAAGAAAAGGATATGAAAAGAAATAAATGTCTTTTTGGAAAAAAAGTAAAAATAGGGATGTAATAGATGTTTGCTTTAAAGAAGGATAAACCATGCTCTTCCATTGGACGTATGAAAGGGGCGGAAATGCCCCTTTGTAGAGGGGGCATTCTTTAGAATTCCTTATATATATATATATATATGAGAAATAATCTTATAAAAACTAGTTCTTAGCATTTTTTGTGAGAGCTCCAGGTGGGACTCATCTATCACCGAATCTAAACCTTACAATACATAAGGACCCCCTGATAGTCATAGGCCCCAAGTTTTTGTCAAATTCGAAATTATTAGATTGTTGGATTGATTGTGTACCAATCAGAATGGACTGAATTTGTGGCCACGGATGAAGGAATTAGGGACATGTAAATGACAGCTAAACTTGATATTTGAGGTGGTCCCACATAGATTTTTCCATTCCCCTAGTTTCATCCCCAAATGGGACACACATGTGGGTCTCCATAAAAAGTTTTCACTGTAGGTGCATGAGAATAGTTTGCACAAGATCAAAATCTCTAAATATATATATATATATATATATCACTAGAGATTCATCTTGAACTATTAAATTATTACTACAAGGACCCCATGATGGAGTTCCACTCTGCTATTATATGCAAAGAGTCAAAGATGAATGTATTATTTTTAAAGAGTCTTTTGTATATATCCACCTAAAGTTTCTAATATATATAAATAGACTGTTGTGGTTTTCAGCATTTGTAACTAAGCCTCTACTTTAGAATGTTTATACCTTTCATATCCCTAATTAAGTGCATTTGACAATAAAGAGAAAAAGTTATTAGGTTTTTACTAATTCTAACAGTTTTGCCCATATCTTCAATTATTATTAAGAAAATTCTTCTCCTTCATAAGATTTTGTTTACCTTTTTTACTTTAACTTTTTTTTTTCCAACTATACGCATGAAGTTCTACACGGTAGAAATATTTTTGGATGGTACTTTCTCTCTGTCTCTTGGCATAATGATTCTAAAGGCAAGGAAGACGCGCCTCGTGGATTTTAGAAATTTGTGCTAGCCATCTCTCTACATAATGGTTTTCGTAAATTCATGTTTTTACAGTCAATTCTTGTATCGACTATCTCCAATTTCAAACATTTGAAAAGGCTTTTAAAAATTTTTTGTTTGAAACTCTTGTATTAATAGGGGAGATAATGATTTGACAAAAATACTTTTAAGGGATCCTACTCTTGAGCAGCCCAATTAGATGAATATATTATTTTTAGCGGAAATATTAGATTAAATAAAATCTCACTCAATTAATTGCTCTGCTAAAATGATCTTAAATATAATTAACTCAAAAACATAGTTTACGCCCATAATGTTTAATAGGGAATATATTAAAGACATCAATTAAAATCGAGAAGAATAAGAAAAGAGTAGATGGCACACTTATAGTATTGAGGCAATTTAACAAGTCTATTTTCAACCTAATTTGTGGAGTATTTTAATAAACATTTAAAACTTTTGGAGGGATGTATACAAAAATGGTTGTAAGTGCCAAAGTGAGGGGTGAATATAAAATGGTTGTGAGGGCAAATGTACCATTTTATTAAAAAAGTGAGAATTAGCAGCGCCTTGTGCAGACACCCTGCTAAAATTGAACTCTTATTTGGCGGAACTTATTTGGTAAAGGTGTAAAAAAAATTTCTCCGTGAAAACAAGTGAATATCCGCCAGTACATGTTTATAATAAACTATTGCTTGTTGCTTACCCTCAGAAGAGATTCTCTCCCCACTCTTTTGCTTAGCTCTGGATCCTACAAGGTATGATTTTTCATTGTATTCTTGGATTTCCTTGATGGGTTTTAGTTTTTGATGATTAATCTCTGAGAAGATGGAAGCATAGGATTGATTTCTCTTCTCTGTTTGAAAGGAAAATTTTTTTTACTTGGCTGAGCTGCAACAGTGAGTTCTTTGCTCTTGAAGGCCTTTGTTCTATTTGTTATTCGATTTCTTTTGTAGGTTTTCTTTTTTGATTGTTGATTTGTATGAAAGGTAGGATCTTTGGCTGTATTTATGCTGATTTAGGATCAAATTCTTCTAAGTCTACAACGGTGAGTGCAAGCAGCGGGCCCCCCCTCAGTAACAAAAGATGGAAAGCAGAGTGAAGAAGAAGAGCAGGAACAAGAAGACAAAACGGATCCCCAAAAACCAATCCCACTCCATCCCATTACAAAAACAACAACAGCAAGCAGCCCAAACATCTTCAACTCTTCCTCAGAATGCGCCCCAACCAAAGCATAGGAAATGCGATGCCTCCTCATCTCCTGCCTTTCCTTGTCCATCATCATCATCACCATCTTTTGTTTCGAAACCCCTCTCCTTTCTCGACAAGGTAACCCACCTCTCTCTTTCTTTAAGCAATCACGAAGGTGAAATAATTTTGTTTTCAATCTTGAGTCAGTGGTTTTCTCGATGGGATTTTTTTTTTTTCGCTTTTGCTTTTGATATCAAACAGAGATGGGTAAAATGTTTCTGTTGTATCTCTTGGCTTGCCAACATTGGAGGGTCTGTGTCTTAGGCAACCAACTGATGCAGCCATGGAGAATATGAGCATCAGTACCTGTTTTCTCTTCTTTACCCATCTTTTTTTCACTGTTTTAAAACACCCACTAGAAACACCCACACAGAGAGACACCTTTATCTTGATAGGAACTACAACATAACTGCATTAACTGCATACATGCATGTGCATCTTGATGCTCACTGAAACCACTGACTCAAGATTGAAAACTGGATTTTGTATTGTTTTGTTTTAAGCAAATATGATTTACAGTATCCAACTATTCCTCTGCTTTTCTAGATGTTCTATAGAGCAAGAACTCTTATTTGCGGCATAATATGTTATATGTAAAATTATATGAATCTAAAACTTTTGTTTCCTACGGTTTCAGACCTATAGCAATTGCGAAGGTGGGATATTATAAATATATATGACTAGAAATTAAGCACTAAGTTTTTAACTCTTTGATGAGAGGGAGGGAATAGGCAAAGAGGGAGAGACAGTTCATCATCATGGAATTACAGGGTGGTGGGGGCATTGGTTGATTATTGTTAAGGTCATGAAATTGCACCATTTTAATGTGAATTAGTGTGAATTAGGGACTTAATGATATGATTTGCATGAATTTTCAATTATTTTCATCATTTTTAGCATTTCCTCCTATGCATTAAAATTCTCACAAATTTTACACATCTTATGCATTAATTTAGAAATTTATAATTTTTCTCCGAAGAGTCCCAATTAGAGTGAAACTCTATTCGGACGGGTACTGCTTCAATGTGGGCACTTCATTATTTTATGAATTTGTTTAGAATGTGCAGGAAGACGTCAGCAGATCATTTGAGGCACACTATGCAAGAAATTTAGAAGATTGGCTTTATGAGGACCCCACACACATACACACATGCTTAGATGGTCAAAGGGAAGTTTCACTCTCAAGTTGTTAAAAGAATTCAAATTTGAATCAAGAAAAGAAAGCCAAGGCTTAAGACCAACGTTTTTCCACCTTGGAAGTATGCCATCAGTGCGATAATATCCATTGCTATTTTCATTTCCAATGGCGGCTTCCTCCTTTTTGCTGCTAAACAATTACCGATATTGGTATTAGTTGACAAAACTGGTGGCGAATAGTTTTCCGTTGGTAGAGGTTTTTAGCAGCGGTTTTAGGACTTTTAGGGATGGTTTTTTCCACCGCTATATGTCCTATTTTTTGTTGTGGATAATCGTGCTTGCTCATTACAATCAAATTCACATGTTTTAGGATATGAGAGATATTAAAATGCTAAAGTCGGGTCCTATCTACGAATTCTTAAATTAAAGGGATCAGTTTACAAATATTAGAAATCTTTGGGGTATATGAAAAAAAAAACTCTAATTTAAACTTAACCCCGCGCCATGGGTTTAGTCCAACGTGAGCGGGAGTCCTAGTTCCTACTCCTATCCAGAGACATCCTTCTATATTATCTTCATCACCGGTTCTAATCTAAACATTAAGTTATTTAAAGGGGATCAATCCAACTGTAAGAGGGAGTCCTACTTCCTACTCCTATCCCAAGACATCCTTCTGTATTTACTTCATCATCGGTTCTAATCTAAACTAGAAGTTATTTAAAGTGGATTTGTTGATAAGAAAGTTTATCAAGTGTTAAAGGAGCCTAGGCCCGTAGAGTAAGAGGGGAGCCACAGACGGAGAGTCTCAGGCCCCATATTTTTATTTTTGGGTCAAGTTGGTTTGCCGGGTTTGAGTCAGGTTGAGAGGGGTTAGATAGACTGATTAAATACTCTTGGGCCTTGAGTTTGAGTTCTTTGACCCTTTTAAGCCAAATAGACCTTTTTTTGAAATTTTATAAAACTTATTAGAAAGCAGGGAGCTCTTCCTTGTAATATAGAAAAACCTTCATATAATATAAACCCTAAGGATCTTCCCAATTCTCCCATCTTCTTTCTTTCCTCTGCAACCAATCCCTAAAAGCTCTTCGGGGAGAAACAAAGGTAAGATTTTCAGATCTGCTTTTGACATCGAAATCTAGGCAAGTAGATAAAAGCTCTTCGGGGAAAAACTAAGGTAAGATTTTCAGATCTGCTTTTGGCATCGAAATCTAGGCAGGTAGATAACTGTAAACAATATTTTTTTTTCTTATACTACACCATCTCGTTGGACTATTTCTCATTAATAAATATATATATATATCCTTAGAGAGAGAGACAGTGAGAGAGAGAGAGGGAGAAATCCCCTTAGACTCCTTGTAAACCCAAAAAGACCCCTAAGAATTTCATGGCTCGTAGGGTGTCCTTGGGGCCCTTTTTGATATTTTTTTAATAATACTCTTGGGCAAAGATATCTATGCATGAGCCTCAAGTTCACTTCTCAAGGTCTCAAGTTCAACTTCCACCCTCTGCGTTATCCAAGTAATATGTGTGCGACCATATATATATTCCCCCCAAGGATTAATCCTTACTTATCAAAATTGAGAACCCCCCGGACCGGAGGCTAACGCTTTGAAGGCTAAGTTGGTAAGGGATATCTTGGGTCAAATTAAAAGAAAAATGATATCTATGCTTAATGCTTTGTACCCCTGTGCGCCCTTGTGGTCCTAAACTCCTCCAAGTCAACATCTCTTAATTTTTTTTTCTACTTCTAATCCCTGTGTCTCATCATTTTTTTTTCCAAAGTCGATGCAATGACATGAGTATATATATATTAATTCGACTCTGTAAGTCAAATTTGGTGAGTTGAATAAGTAAAGCCAAAGTCACAAAGTTTGTAACCTTGATTAATTTGCCAATTGCCCAAATTTAGCAATTTATTTCCAACCTTAGATACTTCTCTTGCCAACGGGACCGTTTGCCACCTACTATAAAGGCTTTATCCCACTCATTGCCACCTTTGTTGTCCATAGGAAATGAGCACTGTTGGAAAGCATGGCAAAGTCAGAGTTAACTCGAGCTTGACAGTGATCGAGATACCTAGTCTCGGTCCTAGACAAGTCCTACATTAATTTTTTTTTAACTCATATATTTTCAGTTCATTGTAAGATTAGTACTTTTTTTCTTCCTTCTTCGCGAGGAAAAAGCATCACACCGAACAACCTAAAAAGCAGCAGCACAGAAAATTAGGATAATTTTCTTATCTACTCAAGTTTATCTTAAATTAAAAAGGAGAGGAAACTCCACACTGAAGTTTCTACTGTGAGTTTGAGCCCTACTCTGATCGACACGCCCAATTTATTTTATTTAGTTGCCAAATGGAGTAAAATTTAGTTATGCACAATACAAAGTGGGCAATGATTTTGAGGACCCAATGACAGATTTGTTAAGGATTATTCTGATTTTCTGAAATCTAATTGCATGAAAAGAGCTGCAAGTCCAAGAGGTTCTTTAGCTACTTGCACAATGCCAATCATTTATCTCTGAAAAAAGATAAATAATTGTGGCCTCCAATGGGTATGGGACCCTTTTTCCGTGTGTTTCTAAAATTATAATATATTATCAAGACCATCACCAATTGACTAGACTTCACCATTCGGCATTCATAGCCATCTCATTGATGTTGATGGTTGAGAAAATTCAGATGAAAAATTAAAGGAAAAAAAAAAGTTCCACCAATGTTCACTAAAGCTTCCACTTCTTACTGGAAAACTTCCTCTGCTTTGAACCGTTGGTCAGCTAAACTGCAGCATGTACTGTCAATAATTCAAATCATGCCACAGCTAAAATCATTTACAGTATAAATAAAATGTTCCAGTTTAAGCCGCTCCAATACAACATGTTAGGAAACAAAGATTTCACTTGCAACAAAGCACATATAGATGCATCAATTTTGCAACAACCATTTATGTGCAAAAGCAAAGCATGTAGTGTGAAAGAGACCACCCACATGAAACATGAAACTCAGCACGCATGGCAGTTATGTTGACTTTAATACTAACAACATTCATGGAAAGAAGCAAACCTATTCTCTTTCTTTTTCACTTTCATCTTCACTTTCAACTTCTTCATATTCACTCTCATCTTCATCACTATCAAGTAACAGGCCCGCGATTCCCCTAGACTGTTGTATCTTCAGACCCTCTTGAATTCGGTCCCTAATGGCAGTTCCCTGGTAAGCAAACGGTACAAAGGTGTAGGATTAGCTGATTAAAAAGTGTGAGAGATATCAGATTTTATGGAGGACCACCATTTACGATACATCATCACATGTATACTAAACTATATAACAATTCATTAGAGACAATTACCTCAATTAAGGGGAAAATGATTTCTGTAATTAATCAACTCTTGGTAAATATTCATACAATGGATATAAAAAGGATGACTCTCACAGTGAAAGGCACCCAATTTTTGACCAAAAACTTTTCTTGCTTATTATTTAGTGTCTCCTGCGAAAACTGTTAGAAAGTAGAATTGGGAAGATGTCAGTGTACAAAAGTAAACCTTACCATTATATGGCAACCTTCCTCAAACTTCTCAAGAAAACCAGCCACCCAGCGATCTGCATTCACCACCCACGCCTCATGATGCAAGCCAGCCGTTTTTGCAACAGTGACTAACTGCATGTATTAGAACCACAGTAATTACCAAGGGATCAACCTCTATCCATTGATTCTCGAGTGCCACACACACTTGTTCAGAGTGGGGATAGGGTCATACTGACTTTTTTTTTATTAGTCAAGCATAGTAAAATAGAGTCATTCCTGATCCATATGACCAGACCTTGATGACTGACAGCTCAGGGACTCATCATCAATTGGCTGAAGAAATAATGAGATCAGAAAATGGTTCCCAGTTAACGAAAATGGCAATATGACATCTACTTTTATGATTTACCCATTCTTAAGTCACCAACTGATGCAATACTGACCTCCATGGCCACGTGTGTAGGGCCCAATTAGATTTAGGAACTTTATTTAGTAATTATACTTCATTAGATAGCTAAATTTTATTTAATGATTTATAATTAGGATTTAGTTTCCTATATTAAGTATTTCCTATTTTCATTAGATTTCTTAGGCCCTAAGTTTTTTTATTATTTATATGGCATTGTAATGAAGAATTAATCAGAGTTGATTAATAGAATTTGGATTTTCCCATTGAGGTGTGTCCTTGTTTATTGTCTCTTTGGAGACGTTCGAAGTGTCTTTGGACACTCGATTATGCTTCGGCACTTCTCGCAAGACCTAATCCTAGGGCTTGCATCACCTACAGTTGAGGACAATAGGAGACGTGTAGAGTTTTCTTGGTCGGATACTTTTTAGCGATGGCTGTGAAAAGTCTCCATAAACTAATGGCACCAAACACATCATGTTCAAAGAAAGATGTGCTCGAATGGATAAACGAAAATGTGAAAGTTTTCAAATAAAGACGCCCAAGGTACATCTTAATAGTGCTGCTGGACTCCTAGAACTGGAGTCGTTGGGTTCAGTCTCACTCAAGTGGTCTCGCTTTGTGGATGGTGGGGACTGAAATCCCAACTGCCCATGAGCCACAGTAGAAAATTCTGTGACATGCTAAAGAAGGCAAGCTTATCGAAGAGATACAAAAAATTATAAGAAAAAAAAAAGAAAAAGAAAAAAGGAAACGGAAAGAGGAGGCTAGCATGAGACATACTTAGGCGAGGAGGATGAGGCACAACAGAGATGCAATGTCTGTCATGTGGAATAATAAATGGGAGGAAGCACATAAGAAAACTGATCAAGAAGAAAATTTAGGTTGTGTATAATTACTCCACATTTGGGTTAAAGTCTCATAGAATGACATCAAGGACCCATGTCTCCTTCATAAGGGAAAGCTAAGATGTACATAGAGGGAAATGGTTCAGCATTTACTTCCAAAGTATTGCAATATTAGCAAGCCGAAATATTTCACCATATATTCTCTATCCAAAATGAAAAAAAAAAAAAAAAAAAAAAAACAACAACAACAACAACTATGAATACAATGAGCGCATATGGAATAGTAGTACAGTACTAGGGGACAACCAACCCACCCAGGGATCAATCCCAGGGTGGCTGTGTGAGATAAGAGGGCGCATTCCACTTGGGCATATCATGTTACTAATATGGATTCTATATTGAAGCATGGATGAATCATTAGTAAACTTGACTCCTTTAATAATCCTAACCTCCAACTTATACATAGCTGCACAATTTGATTGGTTCAGGAAACATACCTTTTCCACTTTTTCTTGCTGCTCCTTCACCTTTTCGCGCAGCTTCTTTAACCCCATATTCACTCTTAACCGTTTTTCCTGATAACAAGAAACCATTGAAAGATCAGCTCTCTCAAGCAGAAACAAAATTCTAAAACTGGTCAACTCAGACTTGGTTGACTTCACTCAGTTATTGAATTTCACATTGTTTCCTTTTTGAGTCAATTCAATTTTCAAATCCTAGTAAAGACTTGAATTATATATAATGCATAAAACTATCTCATCACCCAAGGTGACTCGAAGTTCATGCATGTTGACTCTATTGAATTTCATGTTACAACCATAGTTAAATTTGCTTGAAGGGGTTATGAACTGATATTTTTTTTTATACAGTGAATCAATTTGTTTGAATATTCACATTCGCACAGTGTCAAAGATTCAGAATCCACTACTGTGACATCCTGGAGTCCCACATCGACTATAGAGAGGAAAGTGAATGGGTTCATATATAGAGCTTGCACCCTTACTATGCATGAGGCCTTTTGGTAGGTTGAGGCCCACCAGAAACAAAACCGTGAGGCCCGTGGGCCAAAGCGGACAATATCATGCATGTGTGAAGGGTGGGGCGTTACAACTACAATAAAATATACAGTTTGGTTTATGAGATTGAAACTCAATATATATCACATTAAAAAAAATATTTTCTGTATTTGCAAAAAACTTATGATAAAACTAGAGTTGTAGAAACTTATGATACACCGCTACGCAACGCCCATTACATAGCGTTTTGGCCACAAGCCGCTATGCCCGCTGCAGCTGCTGTTTTGATCCTTGACCTTGATAGAGCTCCCCCTCTTTCATCCAAGAGGAAAGTGAATTTTTAATATTTTGTGATTGCTCTCTTAAGTCAATCAATACCTTTTTATTAATGATCTCAAGTCAATCAATACTCATATCCAAGGATAAAAAATGTGGCTGCTACGGCCTCCCAAAATGGTACAGATATGTATATATATATTATAAAAGATTCGTATTTTTTGAAAGATTTTTCTTAAATTTTTTTTTAAAGATATTGGTTGCGGCGGTATGTATTGGTTCATCATCATCATCAATACCTTATCCCAGTCCGTTGAAATCTAGCATGGGCCAAATCCTTAGTAGGTTGCACTTCTTCAGATCTTTCCTTACTACCTACCATCCATTCTTCAACCCACCCCAATCCTTGTGAGTTGAGGCCATCAACTAACATTAAAAAAATTTTCCTCAACGGCTCTGTTGTTGGCCTCATCATCATCATCAAAGCCTTGTCCCAGTGTTGACATTGGCTACACGAATTTTGTTTCTTTCCGATCTATATCCTAAGCCAAATCATTAAATTGATTGCACTTCTTTAGATCTATCCTTAAGACTTCCCTTCGGCTTACCCTTCTCCTTGGTGGGCCATCAACTTGTATAGAAAACCTTTTCCTCAACAACACCATTGTTGGCCTATGTTGGACATATAAAAAACATATCAAACAACACTCCCTTAATTTATCACTTATCGATGCTCACCCCTAAATGTTCTTGCATGCACTCATTTTTTATTTTCTCTTTCCTAGTTTTACCACGCATCCATCTCAACACTCATTCCACCATACGTCAAAGCTAGTCTAATGTTGTCATGCAATTTTTTTTTTCAATCTTGTAGATATGAGACGACCACTAAGCACTCCGGAAGCAAGTCTTGATTTCAATTATTAAGCGCTTATCCTATGTCCAACATTCTCATCATTCCCTCTATCCTTACTAATTATAAAGACACAACATCAAAAGGAATCTCTACTTGAGTAAAGCTTAATGTGGTCAACTTGTTGGTGGGTCCCAGTCCTTGGAAAATCTGGATTTTGATTTGTAACATTCTAATACAGCTCACTTATAAAAAATATAAACCAGTCAATAAAAGCCACCTTAAATGGGTCTTCACTCCTCAATAAGGTTTACTCAAATAGGAATTGTGCTACGTGCTAGTTATCATATTAATGGTTTATAATACATGTGAATCAATTATTAAAAATATAGGTGTTAAATGGTGCCCTATCCAACAGGTACAGAATAAAGAAATTACTAATGATATGCTAAGCACCAAAACTTAATATAGGTAATGAATAAACAACAATACTGGGTGTTATGAATTATGAGGAATGCAAACAAGACATTGTTTTCTAGCATTTTCCAATATTCTGGATTCTTTTTGGATATTTTCTCAAAATTTTCTGGGGTCTAAAAGAAAAAAATTCCACACCATGATGGCCCATGAAAACAGTGATCCATGACGCAATGCGGCATTGTATCATTTTTTTAAGGTAGACAGTGACCTATGACGCAGCTGTGATTTCATTCAGGGTGCCAAGTGACTACACATGGGACCCTTCCATCACTAACGTTGTTTTTTCTTGTTTTTTTCCCATACCTGAGACAACAAAGCCTGCTGATTTTTATTGTCCACAGTAGCATACATTTGGGCCACATTAATAGTGAATCATAAATTATGAATTTATGATACTGTAGGAACGAGGTTGCATATCGTCTGGCAAAAGAGGGAGTCTATAGACAATCTCTACTCATCTCTTTTTGTAATTAATTTCGTTTTAGTGATTTTGTCCTGTTATATTGTTAGAGGTTTTTTTGGTTCAGTATAGTGCTGTTAGTACTGTACAGTTTTTGAAGTAATAAAACAGTCACCATTTCAAAAAATAAAAAATAAAAAAATTATGAATTTATAATACCAAAAGAATAAGAGTATGATCAATTAGATGGGTTGCCAATTCATTGGCAGCTCAATGGTCACTGGTGAGGTGCCACCCCTTCATGAAAACAACGAGGAATCAATCCATCGTAGTAGTGCTGATGATGAGGAATTTTGTTAGGGTGTATAATTGGGTGTGTTGAGTAATTTCTTAAAGCTAAAATATAAAAACAAAAAGGTGGGTCACATTGTAATATGTAGTCAATTTGAATAGACATACCTCAATGAATTTTTAATTTACTGTCCAATTGAACCCACATACATATTGATCACACTCCAAATCAAGTAACTATGGCTGTTACCTTTGAGTCAACATCATAAGCTAATATGGGACATTTAACATCTTTAAGTTAATCCATTGAGTCTTCTATGGTCAAACTGATGCAGTTGGAGATTGAAAGGAGATAGATTTCGAATTCTCAAAAACATACGTGCAAAAGAGAGACATCACACAATTTAAAACATAAACAGATACCACACAACTTTAAATGCTCAAAAGGTTAGCAAGGACAATCTTCAAGGACTACATTATTCCATAACAGATACGAGAAAAGACATTGAACATATTTGAAATGACAATAGAAGAGTTTCGAAAATGATCAACACATAGGTAAGCCCAAGATCTTATTGCGTACATCAAGTCAGATTTCAGGTCTCCAAAATATCTTTCAAAAAGATAGATACACTTCAGGAAAAAAAAAAAGGGATTGTGAAACTATGAGCCACATTATGAGTCATACCATAAAGCTATGCGAAAGAGTAATGGAGCAAAGACTTGGAAAAAAGACCAAGATATCTAAAAATCAATTTGGTTATGGAAGCTTTCTCCTCACTATGGCAATTTATAGAAAATTATTAAGTGATGAGAAAAAATCTAGAAAAAGACCATGACAGGTTACCTAGAAATTTAATTTGGTGTGTTCTAAATAAAAGAAATGTTCCAAAAGATTATACTAAAATTATTAAAGATATAAATGAATGAGCATTAACAAGCGTAAGAACTAAATGTGGAGAGATAGGTAAGTTCCAAATGACTATAGGTATGCATTTGGGGTCATCCCTAAGCCCTTATCTCTTTGCAATGATTATTGATAAGTTAACTACTCATATTCAAGATGAGATGCCTCGGTGTATGTTGTTTGTAGATGATATAGTGTAAACGAATGAATAAAGAGATAATGTGAATGCAAAGCTCAAGAAATGGCAAGAGGCTTTAGAATCCAAAGGTTTTAAAATAAGTTGTACAAAGACAAAATATATGGATTGCAACTTCAATGGGAATACACGGAGAAAACTAATGTGAGAATTGAAGTGCAGGAGATACCACAAATAGATTCATTCCGTTACCTTTGCTCAATAATTAATAAGGTTAGGGAGATTGAATGAAGAGGTCGAGCATAGAAAAAAAAAAGGGATGTTTGAAGTGAAAACTTGCTTTAGGAGTACTTTGTGACTAGTGGCGGGCACAGGATTTTCATTTAAGTGGGGCTAACATGATTTTTTTTCTAAATTACAAATATTAATTAAGAAGAAAGAAGAGAACAAAACAAAAGTAGGATGGTTGAAGTGGAAGCTTGCTTTTGGAGTGCTTGGCGGACCTAGAATTTTCATTTAAGGGGTGCTGACATGGTTTCTTTTTTCTAAATTGCAAATATTAATTAAGAAGAAAGAAGAAAAACAAACCAAAGGATAAAAAAAATTAGTTGTACTTTCTTTATATTGACAATGGCAAAAAAGATGGAAAATGGCAACAAGAAATAATCTGAGAAACATGTGATCAAGTGATCAAGAATCATTTATAGCAAAGAAAACCCACAAAAGCAACTTCAACATTGAGAAAAGAAATATAGAAAAAAAAAAAGGAAAGAATACATTTTATGGAGCAAATTGCAAAACTTTTCAATTTGACGAACAGACCATATCATTGGAAAACAAGCACAACATGTTTTCCATGTGAAATCAGCCTTAATCTATTGATAGGAATAAAATTTTTGCTCCTCAAACTAAATATATTATACTACATATAATAACTGAAAACATTTAGAAATTGGTTGGTGAAAATCAGAACCACATCCTGGCATCCCTCTTCTATGTGAGTGCTTAGATGCAGAGAATGCCTACAAGGTTGAGAAGCCTAAAAAAAAATGTTGGCTTTTTTTAACACTCAGTGCAAAAAGAAAAAAGAAGAAGAAGACAAGTGAAAGAAAAAGAAAAAGAAAAAATAGAGATAGATATAGCTTTCTGCCACCACGATTCTCCGCCTGTTGAAATTCATGAACACTTCCCCAATTAACATGCATATGGTTCCTAGTGCCATCTACATCCATCCATCTATGTGAAGCGCATCTAGAAAGGAGAATATACTACGGTTATCAACCTTTTAGAACCATTAACCATGGGAACCATCAACCATGAAACCATCTAAACAGGACAATCTTTGACTTAATAGAAGCAAAAGGGAAATGAAAAAAAATCTTCATTAAAAAACAAAACAAAAAAAAAAAACACAGAGTGCTCAATAAATCGCCTCAATGCACTTTGACATCATAATGGAAATTATGGAATTAATTTCGGAATGTATCTAAAACCTAAATCAAGGAAAGCACAACCAGATACCGCAAAAAAGGTCAAAATCAGCAATGAACAAATGGTAAAACGATCTGAGCATATACATCAAAACCATTTAACCAGCTATACAAATGCAAAGTAGAAAAAGAAGAAAGCTCAGATCTAAAATAATGCCTGTCGCCTGAGAAAGCAAGAATCAAAACATCATAATCTATAGCAAGTGAGAGCGATAGATTGAGAAAGAGAATGAAAGAGATAGACTCAAACAGGGATGGAGAAAAAGAGAGGGAGAGAGGGATCGAGATAGAGGGAGAGCCATGATGAATGCTTACCAGAGAAAGGGACAGCGGCAGTGCGTTGATGTCAAAGGCGGAGAATGATTTGAGAGTTTCTAGGATTTAAGGATTTTTGAGAGGGAGAGAGAGAGTCCAAGAAAGACCAACGGCATTTTGAAGTTGGGGAAGGGGTGGGGGCTTGATGGGCTCTCTAAGTGGGGGCTGGGCCAAGAGGTCCTTAAGCCCATAAGGCTTTTACCAAGTTGGGTAGGGGCTAAAGCTCTATAGCATTACACATAGGTCCGCCCATGTTTGTGACCAACGAATTCCAACACGACTGAATGAGAAATTTTACAAAACAGTGATAAAACCAGCTATGACCTATGGAATAGAATATTGGCCAATTCAAGAAGCAATATATGCACAAAATGGATGTACCCAAGATGAGAATGTTGAGGTGGACGTGTGGTAAAACTAGGAATGATAAAATTAGAAATTAGCACTTTCAAAAGCATTTGGGAATAGCATCAATAGGGGATACAATTAGAGAAACTCATTTGAGATGGTTTGAACATGTCCAACACAGACCAACAATGGCGCTAGTAAGGAAAAGTTTAGTTATGCAAGTTGATGGCCCACTAAAAGGAATGGGTAAGCCCAAGAGAGGTAGTAAACATAAATCTGAATTTGGCTTAGATACGTCGAAATAAATCTGACACGGATGGAGTTAGTAAAAGTAAATCTAAAGAAGTGCAAATTTTCTATGGATTTGATTCATATGGATCGAAATGGATAAACAAAATTCACGTAGCCGACCCCCACATAGTTGGGTCAAGACTTTGATGATGATGATGATGACACACAACAATGGATTCTCTACAAATGAAAAAGGACCATCTAGAAGGACGACAATATCCCTCAATGGAAAAATAAAAATCCATCGATTCATTATGTTCTCCTTTTGGTTTCTTCAAGTTTAACATTGATGCAGTAGCAAGAGGTGAACCTAGGCCTGCGGATATGGATGGCATCCTTTGGAATAGTAAAAGGGAAATTTTATTCTCATTCTAGCACAACTTCGGATTTCCAATTGGGTGTAAAAAAATCTCCCGTAGGATGGATTCGAGCCTAAGGTGCAATAAAACTCACGATGAACATCACAGAGAAGGAAAACTCACTTGAAAACTAAAATATAATTGAATAAGCATGTCTCTTACAATGGGAGGCTCCTTCTTATCTAGGAGGGGCTAATTCTAAAGTAGAAAATGCCTATCCTAAACAATCATGACTCACTAATTTAGATTAAGCAAGTCTTATTCTCAACCCAACATAAAAATAGAAATAAATAACAAGTTACTAATTAACTAAGGATAAGGATCCTTGAAGAGATCAAGGATCAAGTGAGCCCATCACTGTCTGTGGGCCTGCGATCTGGGCTAGATCTAGGATCAACTTGCATCACATTCCCCACATATATAGGCATTAAAGAATCTAATGAGGTGGAGGTATTGGCTATTTTGGAAGCCTCTTCAAATCTTTTCTCGTTCCTCTGAATGAAAGCTAATAGTGGAAAATGACTCTTCTAATGCTGTTTGTTAGGTGTCCTCTCCAAGTGCAGGACATTGGAGCTAAGTCTTTGGCTTCTTTATCGATGTTGCATTCCGACATGCAAGTAGGTCGGTGAATGGTTTGCCAGGCATTTTAGCTAAGCAAGGGGTTTCTAGGGTATATTTTGTGTGCGCCAACTATGCTTTTTTTTTTTTCATTTTTGGAGTGTTGACTATAATGCTGGTATACTCTCACTCTCCTCTTTCTTGGTGGTTTTGTAGCCTTTTTTTCACAATTTATTGTTATATTTCTAAACAAAAAGAAAAAGAAAAAAAAAAGAAAATATATTTCGAATGGAAGAGTTTGAAAGATGATCATGCCTTCACATAGCTAACATTAAGATCCTTTCGTGTGTATCCACGCGCCAAGTTTCGCATCACATACTGGTTATAATCTTTAAGGATCCTCATTATAATATCAGATGTAGATATTCCATCAGTCCGCTTTGTTTCCTTAAACTTTCCAATGGCTTTGACCTGCATTGAGGGACTCACATGACAGATAATTATACCAAAATAGAAATAAATCATAATGAAATGTATATATCATTTGAACTCACAAATTCATAGACATCCTTGCCAGCACCACTTGCATCAGCATATCTACGTAGGTTTAATGCAAATGAAGCCTACTTAGGTTCTCATCAAAAGACTAAGAGCTCACATAACAATTTCAATAGTGGTTCAACCTTGGGATTGTAGAATCAGAGAATAAATACATGGAAGAGGAAATAAAATGATTTTAAGAAAAAGAAAACACTCTGTTGCTTAGGGTTTGTCTGGCATTGTTTCTGAGAAACATTTCCTCATTCTCATCATGGAATAAAAGATGGAACATGTTATAAAAATAGGAAGCAATAAACTGATGAAATCATGTATCATACCTTCACCAAAATAAGTTTCACACGTTGCAGATGATGGAGAAAACTTAGTATTGGATATTATTCATGAACAAGGGTTAAAAACCATCATAAATTGTAAGGTATGTTTTTAATGCACCAGTGTTAAATCCTCAAAATCATTAATGAAGAAAGTACATATTGGGATGATTGACCTTACGGAAGAGAATCATGAGCGACATAGTCAATTTTGTGCTTCTCAAGGAACTCCATTGTGACCACCCAGGGAGCATCTGGAATAACTTCATCAACCCACCTGGATGAAAGATACATGCAAAATCATGAAAACCGCAACTATGCTTGTGAAACGATCAAAATTAGATGGGAAAGCAAAAAAGGTAACCTGATGAAGTAAATTAAAGTTTACAACTGAAACTCATTTTCTATGCTAAGGGAGTTGTGATTGTGAGTTCCTCAAACATGACAAGGTATTTCACCAGTGATCTTTGGTCAATGAGGTCTAGGAGAGCACCACTCTCTTGTTTAACACCCACCATCAGATCCGAGATCAAGGGGTTTCTGGCCATTGATTTTGCCTGTACATATATCTCAATCACAATACAATGATGCATTCATCAGATCTGAACATGCATCTCCCCCCATCCTTCTCCATGCACCCCACCACCCAACCCCCAACTCAGAGGAAAAAAAAAAAAACCACAATCTGTTGGTATTGTTCTTAAGCCCTCTGAGGGATCACCCAAAGAGAAAACAATCTGTTGGCAATAGGGGCAGACCCGGGTATTGGGGGACACTCACCCCCACGGACCTCAGAAAAGCCTGAAACGGGCTATGGCCAGATGGCCCATCATGAGGCCATGACTCATCAAAAATAAGCTGCCACCCACCCTTAAGCGACAAAGTAATGAAGAAAATAATATTATGACCATCGTCTGCCCTCTCAAATGATAATCCAAGGTCCGCCACTGCCTGCATGCATATTAAATATTAGCCTTTTCCAGTAGATCAAGGTATCATACAATGCTTAGCGCAAATGCTTGAATCTAGCACCCTTCACAGATTCTGCCAATTTCTTGATTGTGCACCTGGTGGACCCCAAATTGAATTAAATATAGAAGTAAAATCTTCTCAACATTTTAATACTCAATAAACCACGCCTCTGTAAGTTTGCTATTTATTATCCATCTCATGCTCCAAAAAGGACTATTACTAGATCCTTTAAAGGTCTTCTCAGCAAAGGCAAAAAAAGAACTTTCAAAGGCAAAGAATTGAACAGTTCTGATAGTTGGGTGTAGGTTTCTGAAAGGATTTCTGGTCTGTCATGATGACCAACAGACACTGAAATCATAATGGATGGATGCATCAATGAAAGATGTCCCATTGCACACTTCTCTCCAAAAAGAAATTCTGCCAGCTTAGGCCAACCCCTGAACACATAATCCCTCTTTAAGTATAATTTGCAAAGGAACAAAAAAACCAGTATAACTTGCAAAGGCAATGCGAGGACACAGCAGCATTATTTTTAATCAGAAGCTTAGAACTAAATGCAGCTCCTTCCAACAAATGATTTGATTATACAAGTAATAACAGAAACCAACAAAATGGACAAGATGCAACACCTGCAGTGACGTAGAGATTCATAGCGTTCAGCTTCAGTCATAACAGTTTTCCCCTTATACTTGTGGGTGACTTCATCACTGCAGCATCCCACAAGCAAATATGTGTTTGGGAACCTGAAGGAGAGAAAAAAGAGTGAGATCAATATTCGATGCATTCCTGGACTTATGATACAAAATGATATAAGATTGTGGATGGTATTCAATGCACATATCATGTGACCAGTCCAAAAGCAGCATACACGTCAAAAGGGAGTATTAAACCCAACCAATGGCGGATCGCTGTCTGAAATTGACTAGAGTGGACAATCATTCCCACCTTGAGTATTTTATCCTTCTCAATGCTAACCACCATCCTTCTGCAAGTATAACTGTCTTCCATCTATAAGATGGTTATTATGATCAACACCCCCCCCCCCCCCCCCCCAAAACCACAAACAACCAAAAAAAAAAAAAAAAAAACTAACCACCAAAGCCCAAAAAATAAGTAAATAAATATTCCAGCTGATAATAATTCATGGTAAGTCCAATGGATGACTGGTTCAGATCAACAACTCCAGTGTTGTATGTGTGAGGGTGTAAGATAGTTGGCATATACGTAGCGTAACAATGTACGAGTAAGAGGATAATTTAGGAATGGCAGCCGGTGCAGTGTGCAGTGGGGTGATGCAGGCCGATCCTAAATCCAACCAAGATCGCAGGCTCGCAGACAATGATGGGCTCACTTGATCCTTGATCTCTTCCAAGATCCCTATCCTTAGTTAATTAGTAACTAGTTATTTATTTCTATTTTTATGTTGAGTTAAGATTAAGGTTTAATCTAAATTAGTAAGTCATGATTGTTTAGGATAGGTATTTCCTAGTTGAGAATTAACCCCTCCTATATAAGAAGGAGCCTCCCATTGTTAAAGATGCTTTATTCAATTATATCCAGTTTTCAATAAGATTTCTCTCTTCTAATGGTGTTGATTGTGAGTTCCTTTGTGCCCTAAAGCTTGAATCCATCTTTGGATTCGAACAATCCTTCAGGAGATTGTTCTACACCCGATCGAAGATCCGAGGCTACGCCGGCTTGGTGTCAAAGCCTAGATCCGGTCACCAGGGAAACAATGTTGTCCCTGGGCTTCATCGTTGCATCCACTGTTCACCATCAACTTCCCATGTCCACCTTCAACCCTTCCTCAAAACTACCCATCACCAGCAACCTCTTTCAAAAATCCCGAACCCTCGATAAAACCCATCCCATACGAAAACCACCCCAATCACTTTGTCCATCTCCCTGTCACCACCGACCCACCAACGCCATCAACGAACCCCTAATCCCATCATCCCCGATGCCCAAAACCCACTCCAGGTCCATTCCCCCTCTCCTCCTCTGCCCTTCTCTAAAATCCTAACCACTTCCACTCCCTCCACCATCTCACCACCACCATCACCCCAGATGAGCCAAACAACCCTTACCGAACCCTTTTCCAACACCAATCACCCATCTCGAACCCTAAAACCTCTTTCCATTCAACCCACACCCTCCCTGCCAACTGCCGAGACCACCACACCCATGAAGCCTCACCCCTTTACTTACGACCGCAATCCACCCAGAGATCATCATCATCATCATCAAAGCCTTATCCCAACCATGTTGGGGTCGGCTACATGAATTCTATTTCTCCATTCTGTTCTATTTTGAGCTAAATCTTTCGATAAGTGCAACTTCTTCAAATCTGAATTAATGACTTCCATCCATGTTTTCTTCGGCCTACCCCTACCTCTTGATGGACCCTCCACCTGTATATTCAAACTTTTTCTCACCGGTGCCATTACTGGCCTACGCTCAATATGCCCAAACCATCTTAAACGAGTTTATCTAATCTTATTTCCTATTGGTGCTACCCCTAAATGTTCTCGAAAGCGCTCATTTCTAATTTTATCTTTCCTAGTTTTACCACATATCCACCTAAGCATTCTCATTTCCGCTACATCCATCTTATGAATATGTGTCTTCTTAATTGGCCAACATTCTGCTCCATATGTCATAGCTGGTCTAACCACTGTCCTGTAAAATTTTTCCTTCAATTTTGTTGGCATTTGTCTATCACAAAGTACTCCCGAAGCTAGTCTCCACTTCAGCCATCCAGCTCTTATCCTATGCTCATCTTCGTCAATCTCCCCATCCTTACTAATCATCGAGCCTAGGTACCGAAAAGAATCTTTACATGGTATCTCATAGGTTTCAATTTTGACAGTGGTTTCAACACTTTGTATATGTCCACTAAAATTGCAATCCATATATTCTGTCTTTGTACGACTTATTTTAAAGCCTCTAGATTTTAATGCTCTCCACCATCTCTCAAGCTTTGTATTTACACCCTCTCTTGATTCATCCACCAACACTATATCATCTGCGAACAACATACACCATAATACTTCTTCTTGAATATGCACAGTTAACTCATCCATAATTAATGCAAAGAGATAAGGGCTTAAGGATGATCTCTGATGTAAGCCTATAGTCACGGGAAGCCTGCCCGTTTCTCCACATGTGGTTTTCACATTTGTTATTGCACCTTTGGACATATTCTTTAAAATTTCAATGTAACCTCTTGGGACATTCCTTTTCTTTAAGACCCACCAAATTAAATTCCTCGGTACCCTATGATAGGCTTTTTCCAAATCGATAAAGACCATATGTAGATTTTTCCTCTTTGCTCGGTATTTTTCCATTAATTGCCTAAGTGAAAAGATAGCTTCCATAGTTGATCTCCCTGGCATAAAACTAAATTGATTTTCCGAAATCTTAGTCTTTTTTCTCAATCTTTGCTCTATTATTCTCTCCCATAACTTCATAGTGTGACTCATAAGTTTAATCCCTCGATAGTTGATACAATTTTGTATATCTCCCTTATTCTTATATATAGGTACTACAATGCTTCTTCTCCATTCATCCGGCATTTTCTTTGTCACAAGTATCTTATTGAATAGTCTACATAACCAACTTACTCCAACCTCTCCTAAGCATTTCCATACCTCTATCGGAATACCATCTGGGCCTGTTGCCTTTCCTGTCTTCATTCGCTTCAATGCTTCCTTCACTTCCACCCCTCTAATTCTATGGAGAAAAGTATACTCTTGTAATGAAATATCCTCCTCTACTCTTGTATCGCCCAAATATTCTTCATTTAAAAGTTTACTAAAATATTCTTTCTACCTTTCTATAATATCGTTGTCCTTCACCAAAATATTTTCCTCATTGTCCTTGATACATTTGACATGATCTAAGTCCTTACTTTTCTTTTTTCTTATTTTTGCACGCTTAAAAATATCCTTTTCTCCTTCTCTTGTTCCCAACCTATTATAGAGGTCATCGTATGCTTTGAACTTTGCACTACTTACTACTTTCTTAGCTTTTTTCTTTGCCTTTTTATACAACTCAAAATTTTCTATACTCTTAGTCCCCTGCCAAACTTTGTAGCAATATTTTTTTTGTCGAATAACTTCCTGAACCTCCATACTCCACCACCATGTTTCTTTATTAATATGTCTCTTCCCTTTTGATTCTCCAAGTACCTCCTTTGCAACATTCCTAATGCAATTAACCATTTGATTCCACATTACTGTAGTTTCTCCTTCAATATTCCATTCTCCTTTCTCAATCATTTTGTCCTTAAATATATTTACTTTTTCCCCCTTCAAATCTCTCCACCTTGTTTTAGGGTCCATTTTGTTTACTACTGCTCTATTTTTACTTCTAATGCAAATATCTAAAACTTCAAACCTATGTTGCGTAGTCAAACTCTCTCCTGGGATAATCTTACAATCTTTACAAGCCAATTGGTCTTGTTTTCTAACTAGAAAAAAGTCTATCTGACTCCTATTACTCCCACTTTTATATGTAATTAAATGCTCATCTCTCTTTTTAAAGTAAGTATTTGCTACTATAAGATCAAATGCCACCGCAAAGTCCAATATAGTGTTTCTGAATTCATTCTTTTCTCCAAATCCATGCCCTCCATGCACTCTCTCATATCCTCTATTATCTCTTCCTATATACCTGTTTAAATCCCCTCCAAGGAAAATTTTATCACTATTTGAGATTTCTCGCATTAAATCATCCATCTCCTCCCAAAATTGTCTTTTCACACTTTCTTCTAGTCCTACTTGGGGAGCATATGCACTAATGATATGAATTATGTCTTCCTCTAGTACTAGTTTAATTGCTATAATTCTATCACCAAACCTCTTTACCCCCACGATTTTCTCTTTTAAATCCTTATCTATAATTATACCCACTCCATTTCTTGTATTACTCTTTCCTGCATAAAAAAGCTTATACCCATCCATGAGCTCCTTAGCTTTATTCCCTTTCCACCTTGTCTCCTGTATACAAGCCACACTAATTTTTCTTCTTTTCATTACCTCAACCAACTCCATGCTCTTGCCTGTCCAGGTTCCTATATTCTAAGTAGCAATTCTAATTTTCCTATTCCTCCTCTTCTTCTCATGGACTAACTTCTTTAACCGCATTAGTCCAAAGTCATGCGGTAGCCCTTGCACAGTTTTCACTGCAGCCGGGCGATGCTGCAATGCGTCGCTTAAAGTGGGGAACGCCCTAGCCTTATCGTACATCTTGCCCTCCTCAGAACCCACCCAGAGATCACAAAAAAAAAACGGGGGGGGGGGGGGGGGGGGGGGGGGGGGGGGGTGGGGGGTGGTCAAGAAGTCGACGAGAGAGAGAATAATATAGAAAGGACGTACCTGGACTGCCGCAGCACCACCTCCAGTCATGGCCACGGCCAACAGCTACCTCTCCTAGCAGCCTCACCCCTCCCAGTAGCCTCATCGTCGACAGCGACACACTTTCTCTCCACTTCCTTCCCTCGTTGCAACCATCAGATGAGTCCCTCCTCTAAATCCTCTTCCTTCCCTTTCGTTTTCCTATAGCTGCGTTTTTCTCTTTCTTTCATTTCTTTCTTTCATTCTTGTAGTCGAAGAAAGAAGACTAGGGCAGTAGCCACATGTTTCTTACCCCTTTCTTCATTAGTAATTGGGCAGAAGTCAGGTTAACCTAACCCAACCTAACTGGAACCAAGTCTTGTTTACTGAATTTGTCTAATTCGAGCTGGATTTAACACAAAGTCCAATTAGACCTTAAGTTTGGGTCTGACATCACCCACATCTGGAACCACAGCTCAAAAAAAAAAAAAAAAAAAAGAAAGAAAGGAGCCGCCATGCCTAGAAAGGGTGATGATCTACAACATTAAATGATAGAAAAGAGATGAGACCATACTTAAAATAAGTCAAGAATTGGAAGATGTCAAGGGACATCTAAAAATCGCGAAAATTGCCATTGCTGAATTACAAAATAAGCAGTTTGTTGGTCAAGAAGGGTCATCCAATGTGTCTCTGGTGTACACACCCGTCCGATCAGAAAGACCTGAGAATCAAAAGTCTATTTTGATTTTATGCAACGCCTTCTAGCTGAACAAGACCCTCTCTGCACCTCCATCTGATGATATTGCAAGAAAAGTCAAAATTGATATTGCTGACTTTAGTGGTGATGCGAGTCCAAAAATTTTTGTTGTTTGACTTAATTCTCTGGAAGATTATTTTCTTGGTATGGTATGAATGATGCACAGCGGATAGCCTTTACCAAGGTTAAACTCAAGGGTCCTGCTCGAATTTGGTGGTATAGCATTGAAAATAGTGAGTTTGCAGTAGGCCAGCCTATTATACGGTAGAATAACATGAAAGATAGGCTCAAAGGCAATTTTCTACCTTCTGATTATATGGACACACTCCACCAAGAGTATCTAAGTCTCTAGCAAGGCACCTTGACAGTAGAATAATACACTAACAAGTTTCGCAACATTGTTCGCTGTAACTTGAAAACAAACGACCATATGACTATCACCAAATATAGAGATAACCTACGTGCCGATATCAGACGAGAGGTAGTGATGTTTGACTATACCACAGTTGATGAAATCTTTAATAAAGCTCAGAAGGCCCAACATGAAATTCAGTTGCAGAAACACAATGCTTTTCAAGCCGGGGAGTCTTCTACAAGAAGAGTCCCTGACCCTACCTATAATCGCAATCAAGTACAAGTTTATAGGCCTCCTCCTTAGCGACCAACTAATGCAGTCTAGGCCCCACAAGCAGTCCCTCTTCAGATTAGATTAGGATTATATTATTTTTCTAACTACATCGTTATTAGGGAAGTTTCTATTAATAGCTTAGGGTTTTAGACATTAAATTTGCTTTTACTATAAATATATGGCATTGTAGAGAAGAAATTCTCATTCTTGATTGATTAATAGAATTGGGTTTTATCCCCGAGAAGTGTGTCCTCGTGTGTTGAAGTCTTCTTGAGATTCGAAATGTCCTTGAACACGTGCTTCTGCACCCCTATGCATGCCCTAACCCTAGGGCTTACATCAGTTTGGTATCAGAGCCGAAGATCCCCTCGATCTCGGTGTGTTACCCTTCCCCTCACCCAGTCAACACCATCCTTACCCATTCGGCCTTCACCAGAACCCCAAGCCATCTGAGATCCCATTCTATCCAGCCCTCTTATTCCCTTCCCATCAGTCATCAACCCCAGCCAGGCTGTCCTCCTACTAGAAGTCCCTTCCCCATCATCCCGAGCCCCAACACCCCTCCCCAACAACCAGATGCCCTAAATCCCCACTTCAAAAAAATAACCTAGATCCCTAAACCCATCACATCCCATCCTCGTACCGCCACCAATCTAAAAAAAAAAAAAAAAAACCCTAATCTCGTCATCATCTACATTCTAAACACCCATCTTAGAAATTCATCCGTTCCAACCCAACCCTCTTTCCCTCACTACTCACCAAAACCTCTCCACAATCGATACCAAACCTAACTCCCCTACCCATCGTCGCAATTTCCAAACCCCCAAACCCTTGCCGTGAGCTGCGTCCACCAACCCATCCACTCCGTTTCCATGACCAACCAAACCCACCTTGGCTTTTCACTTCCCCCACCCCAATCTCTCTTAAAATTTAAAAAAAAAAAAAAGAGAGAAGAAAAAGAGGACGAAGAAGCTTAGGAGAAGAAGTAGCAGAGGAGTAGGAGATAAGGGGGAAGTCGACAGTGTGCCTGGCACCATCATCGCGCCCTCTTCCGCCTGCTATCGCCAATCGCAGCATGCCACCGCCGCAACCTGGACTCCACACCCCTCGCTACTACCGCTCGAAGTCATCGCCAACCAAGACGCCACTCTTGCCCACCTCGTCATCTCTTTGCAAAAGAGAAACAAAAACAGTTAAACTCTTTGTTTCTTTTCTGGAACAAAGTCCAAGGCGGGAGGAAGAGAAGCACTTCACTAGGTTGTGCTGGACCTAATCCGGTTGCCATACTAGGCCTGATTTGGGTCGACTTCAGGTCAGGTTTGATCCAGCAAAATTTAAGCCAACAACATCTTGCAGAAACAACTCTCTCAGCTAGTATTCACTGAACCCAATCAAAGTTGACCAAATCAAGGGCTGAAATTTGTTTTTGTAATATCAGGCTCATACGAACTCTTCTTTCAACTAGGGGAGGATGATACAATTTAGGCCCCACAAGCAGTCCCTCTTCAAATTAGATTAGGATTATATTATTTTTCTAATTACATTGTTATTAGAGAAGTTTCTATTAATAGCTTAGGTTTTTCTTAGACATTAAGTTTGCTTTTACTATATATATTGCACTGTAGAGAAAAGATCCCAGTCATGATTGATTAATAGAATTGGGTTTTATCCTTGAGAGGTGCGTCCTCATGTGTTGAAGTCTTCTTAATGATTCGAAGTATCCTTAAACACGAGCTTCAGCATCCCTACGCAAGCCCTAACCCTAGGGCCTGCATCACCAACCCAGCAAGCACCTCAAAATCCTCAAATAGATATTCAGCAAAGGCAGGTTATTCTCCAATAAAATCAACGGTTTCCACAGAATCAGAATGATAATTGTGCTGTGGCAAAATAGATAAGAGAAATATTGTTTGTCATGCCTGTAAACAACGAAGCCACTACGCAAGCGAGTGCCCCCATAGAAATTTATACACCTCCAAAGAACCTAATAGCAATGATCAATATGATGAGTATGTAGAAATGGAGAAAGTTGATACAGATCCTGCCTATGAGAATTTTGAAGAGTAGATAAACGATATAGATCCTGATACTGATAGTATTCCATTGTTTTTTATTGAGCATCGATTGTTAGTGGCCAATGCAAAAGAGGAAGAGGAAGACTAGAATCATGCTTTAATTTTTAGGTCCAGAGTTAATTGCAAGGGCAAATCATGCAACATGATTATTAATGGTGGCAGTGCAATGTATGTCATCTCCCAAGAAGCAGTTGAGAAGCTCAAGTTACCCATAGAGAAGCATCCGTGATCTTATAAAATTGCATGGGTCGATAATTATTCTATTCCTATTTGTCAGCAATGCCTAGTTCCTTTCAGAATTGGTACATATGAGGATACTATTCAATGTGACATCATTCCAATGAATGTTCCACACTTTGTTTGGATGACCTTGGCTACAAAAACTTAAGGTCATCACAAATCATTAGCACAACACTTATACTTTCAAGTGGAAAGGGGAGAAAATCAGGCGATGTCCTTTACCAACCCCACCCTCTCCACCTAAACCTGATGTTTCTCCTCCTGCATCTCTTTTAACCATGTGAAGATTTGACGAAGAAAGCAAAGAGCAAGGTGTCATATATGCCCTCGTTACCAAGCAAATTGCATATGACTCTCCAGCCACGTCCATTCCACAGGAACTGCAGCCACTATTGAAGAAGTCTGCTGATTTAGTTCCTGATGAATTGCCAAAGGAACTACCCCTATTAAGAGACATTCAACATGCCATTAATCTGGTTCCAGGAGCTTCATTACCAAACTTACCTGCGCATCGGATGAGTCCAGTGAAGCATGCTGAGTTCAAACGGCAAGTTGATGAGCTGCTTATGAAAGGTTATATTAGGGAAAGTATCCCTATGGCGTTCCGGCACTTCTCATTCCAAAGAAGGACGAAAGTTGGCGAATGTGTGTAAACAGTCGTGCAATCAACAAAATCACAGTAAAATATTGTTTTCCGATCCCTCGGTTGGATGATATGTTAGATATAATAACTGGTGCATGCATTTTTCAAAAATTAATTTGTCAAGCAGTTATCTTCAAATCCGCATGAGACCACATGAATGGAAACTACCTTTAAAATCAAGAATGGTCTTTATGAATGGATGGCTATGCCATTCGGTTTGACCAATGCTCCTAGTACTTTTATGTGGGTTATAACACAATTGTTGCAGCCTTCTATTGAGAAATTCGTCTTCGTTTACTTCGACGATATCGTAATTTACAGCAAAATAAAAGAAGATCACCTTCAGCACATGGATAAAGTCTATCACCTTTTTCGCAGGGAGCGTTTTTACATTAATCTCAAGAAATGTACTTTCATAAGTGATTCTGTTGTTTTCTTGGGATATGTTATGTCTACACAAGGTATTAAAATGGATCCTAAGAAGGTGAGCGCAATCATCGACTAGCCTATTCCTACTACCCTTACTAAAGTTCGCAGTTTTCATGATCATGCCAATTTCTACAAAAGGTTTATCAAAAGCTTCAGTACTATTATGACTCCTATTATTGACTGTATGAGAAAAGGTAAATTCAAGTGGACCAGTGCAGCCACCAGGGCTTTCGAAAAGATCAAGCAAAAGATTATTGAAGTACCCGTCCTACAGGTTTCTGATTTTAATAAGCTCTTTGAAATTGCTTGTGATGCCTCAAATGTAGGCATTGGCAGTGTCCTTAGCCAAAAAGGACAACCAGTTACTTTCTTCAGTGAGAAACTTTTTGATGCAAAGCGAAAGTATTATGCATATGATTTGGAATTCTATGCTCTTGTTCAAACACTTCATCACTGGAGGCATTATTTGATTGCTGATGAATTTGTGCTCTATTCTGACAACGATGCTTTGCAACATCTACACTCCCCAACAGAAGATTAATGCCAACCGTGCCAAGTGGAGTGCATATATATAGGAGTTCAAATTCAGCATTTGACATAAAGCAAGCCAATCCCAAATCCGGCCAAATTGCAAGCCCACAGACAGTGATTGGCCCACTTGATCCTTGATCTCTTCAAGCATTCCTATCCTTAGTTAATTATTAACTAGTTATTTATTTCTATTTTTATGTTGAGTTAAGATTAAGGTTTAATCTAAACTAGTAAGTTATGATTGTTTACAATAGGTATTTCCTAATTTAGAATTAGCCCCTCCTATATAAGAAGGAGCCTCCTATTGTTAAAGATGCCTTATTCAATTATATTCAGTTTTCAATAAGATTTCTTCTCTCTTTTGATGGTGTTGATCGTGAGTTCCTTTATGCCTTAAGGCTTGAATTCATCTTTGGATTCAAGCAATCCTCCAACAGATTATTCTACACTCGATCAGAGATCCAGGGCTGCGCCAAGGAGGCCGCCTTGATCTCTAGCTTCAATTCTCAGGAAGTGCATAATCATGTTTGGAAGCACCTCCACCCTTGTCGTTGCAATGCAGCACACAAGTCACAACCAACAAGATTAGAGGTAAGTAAAGATGATCGTGATCTTCTCAAGCTTTAAATGAGAGAAAAATTCCACAACAGAATGCATCTCAATATTCCTTGCATACAAGGGACTCGTTTCTACCTCAGGGAGTCTTAAAAAGCAAGAAGGTTGAAGAAGGCTATTTTATGCCCTAAACTAACCAGCAATAATGGATGTTGCCAATCAGATCACTCAGTCTTTCTTCATAAATAAATTAGGGACCCTGGTATACATAGATGACATAGTGGTCTTCAGAAATTATGATCAAGTAATTCTCTCTCAAACAGTAGCTTCAAGAGGTGTTTGAAATTAAGGATCTTGGACTCCCAAAGTACTTATTCGGTGTTGAAGTTGCAAGACTGCGGTGACAGATATAACTTTCACAAAGAAAATACACCCTTGATTTACTAAAACAAGCTACTACTTTTGGATGCATACCAATCAATGCTTCTATTTATTGGAATCATCACTTAAATTACAAAGATATTGATCTTTCAGTAGATCCAAGCATTATCAGCATCTTGTTGGAAGACTTATCCACTGAAACATCTTGCCTTGATCTATATGTTGTTGGAGTTGTTAGTCAATACATACATGACCCATACTGCCCAAATATAAGATGTCAGTCAGATCCTTAGTTACATTAAGCCTACTTTGGAAGATAAAGTTTATCCATAGAAAATCTAGAGCTAATTCATAGAAAGTTTTCACCTTTCTATCCAAGCCTTCTCCATTCAGCCTGTATACTCCTCTTTACTATTTTTTCTTTAATCTTAGCCTTTTTTGTGGGAAATGTGCATGAACCATGAGGACCACATGGGGCCATTTGAGTCCCACTTTGCACAAGACACATGAGATGGTAATTCCATTTCCTCCCAAGTCACCATTTCATTCCCAAATAAAACTCTTAGTTTTTTTTTTTTTCAGCTTATGTCTAACAGTCCTACTCCTAGTATGGCAAGTCATTAATTACTCCATTTATGATTTTAGTGGCTAGGAATAAGTTCTAGTGTTTCATCAATGATTAAGATCACTTTTTTTTAAGGGTTTTATCTCTCTCCCTCTCTTTATATATAGTTTTGTAGAAAGAAATGGTAAGGAGATGAAGGCACACAGAAAGGGAAGTAGCAAACTAATAAGAGACAGGAGGTATTTCTGCTTAAATCCTAGGGGAAGGTATTGCATGTGTTGTAACTTGCACTCAAAAGAGAGACTCATAAAAATTACAAAATTTACTCTTTAACCCACATGCATTCCTTCTTTGTCCTTCTCACCTTAAGTCCAAAATTGTAAGTGTTTCGCCCTGGGCCAACTAGTTAAAAGTCAAAACTGCTTAAAATGCATGCCTTCCTCTTAATGTCCTTGGATTTTACTCCATTAGAATTGGTCCCAGTATAAGGTAAGCATATAAATAAAAATGTAAAAAATCAGGATTTTATAAATTATTGATAGTATGCACTGATCGTATTATCAATCATATGTTTTCCATACAAGTGGATTGAGGCCATTTTGAACAGTTTAGACTTTCAATAGACAGGCCCATCGTAGACTCCTATACTTGATTGGTGATACTAATGTTTAACCAAATTGAAGATGATCAAGGGATCTTCTGGTCATGACTGTACTGATATCAAACATACATGAGTCTGGAACCTCTGAGTGTATCATTCACGCCTCTCATGCGTGAAAGGAAAGGAACTTCATAGTAGGGCCGACTGAAAATCCAAATAAGTCAAAATGAAGGCCGCCCTATGGGATGCCCCCAATTTTACTCAAGGAGTTCGTCCCACTGTATGAACATGTTAATCATATTATTAATCTTATGGATTAATCAACTTATTGAACATGTTCTCTATTGAAGTAAAATTTGGGAATTTCACTGCTCAAAATGGATGCAATCCCCCTATTGTCAATTTTATCCTAGTAAGAGTTGGTGTCACTGTAAGGTTACACATCATTCCTAATATGATCAATGTATATGATTAATATTGCATAAAATTGTGATTTATACATTATAAATCATAAGCATTATCTTATAGTGGGACTAATTAGATTGGAGTCAAATTGGAGGACATTCTATACAAGAAGGCAGCATACATTTTAAGCAGTTCTAATTTTCAACAAGTGGGGCTGCAATACAAATACAGAATGGAGTGGACAAGGATAAAAGAGTAATTTTAAAACTTTTACGGGTCTTTCTTCTTGGTACAAGGTACAACAAACAAAACTCCTTCCCACTAGATTTAGGCACAAGTACCTTTGGTCTCCTTTTGGTTCGCTACTTCATTTTCTATGTACCTTCTTCATCTCCCTAGCAACTCTCTATTGTAAAATCATATAGGGCTGTTCCCCCACATCCAAATGCTCAATGAAAGCTTGTAGCCCGCAATGCCAACAACTAGTTGATGCAGTATGGACCAGGCCCAAGAAAGGAGCTGGGCCTAAACACTGACCCATGGGTCAACCGGTCCATTGGGTTCATCCATAGGCCCAATTGGTTGAGAGCTACTATGGCACCTTTTATAATTATCCTACTGTTATAAGATGTATTATCATAGGTGGATGTCCACATTGGGACCCACTTGAGATTAGGAAGATTACTTAGGGTTTAAGTCTTTCCCTATTAAGTTGCTTGGGGAGGAAGCAATCTTGTTCTATAAATAAGACATTCCTCCTCCCTTATGATGTACACACAGACCGATCTCATTAATAAGAGCTCTCTCTCTCTCTCTCTTTCTCCCTCTACTCTTCTATTTTGTATTACAACACGTTATTAGCATGATGCTGTAACTATTTATGTTGTTGATCGACTTCCTTCCGATTTGATCCGAAATGTCGAAGCCTAACGCCCGGCGGTGGAGGTTCCTGGATCTCGTCTCTGCTGGTTTCTTCATCGCCTTCCTTGTCTCCTTCGTGTTCGTCTTCAAACCCCTCAGTTAGTCCCTCCCCCCGGCAGATCCGCAGCGAACGGAGAAGTTACTGACTCTGGTCGACGCTGGGAAGAAGCCAACAATCGACGTATTCCCTGTCGGAGCCATCAACTACATGCAGTGCGAGGATCCGAGGAGGATCGGTTCCTAGTTGCAGTACCTAAAATGGAGAGGCACTGCTCTGTTTACAGAGAAACAAGCAGAGCCTATTTCGGTTAATACAGCCGATCATCGCCATCAAGGACCTTTTGTCGCAGTGATCAATGGTCGGATCGAATCCTCTTGGAGGGTTTGGATAGATCTCTGTTTTTTTTTGTGAAATAGAAAAGTGAAGATCAATTCCTTGATCTTGGTGGGCCACGAAGAAGAGCAAGGGTTCAGATTTACTTACCCGTGCCCGGAGAAGAAGATAAGAAAAAGGTGTTTTTGGGTTCTTCTTCTTCCTTGGCAGTGGAGAAGACGGTGTGAGCAATTGACTGGTGACGACGACAATTCCAGCAAGAGCAACGGTCAACCTTGTCCATCACCTCCCTCTACTACGTCGCCCCCTGCTGCCTCGCCTTCTGCTTCGTCCCCTGGGTCGCCGTCGAGTTCCCCCTCCTCTGGCAGACCTCCACTTTCCGCCTCGATCTCCCCGCCTTTGGGACCAACTCCCATTGCTGGCTCCCATGCCGTTGCCGCCCCTCTGTTCTTCGCTTCCAAACAGGGGCTGCAATTTTTTTCCGTTTGGTCTGTTGGAGAACAGATGCGAGGAGGAAGGAGATCGGTCCTAAGGCCTAAGTTTTTTTAAACCGGGTTAGTTTCGGGTTGGGTAAAACCTAACCCGTGGTCCAAGGCAAATCCTGTAAAAGGTTCCAAGATGGGTCAAATCACGTTGACCTAGTCTGTTCTTTCAAGAGCCCAGCCATGAGACAGGATTGCAGGTCGAGTCAGGTCAGTTTAGACCTGACCTGCTTCATAGAACCCAACAGTTCAAGCAGTGTTGTTCAGGTTGGGTTAGGTTGACCTGAAACCGTTTATAGCAATCCAGCCCATGCGTCAGTTGCTGATGTCAGCATACGTCAGCTAGCCGTACGGTCAAAGGCAGATTTGACCGGATCGATGGCAAAAAACTTGTTTCTGCGATATCCTGACGATCCGGAGTCCGATTTGAGATCCGTTTGTACCTACAGAAAGCTCGCAAGCAGATCTACGCATTGACACAAAAAAGGAGGATGATTCAAAGGTTAAGTAATTTCTCCTTATTTTATTATTTTTTATTAGTTTAATAATTATATACATGCATTTATCTTTATTCCTTTTCGATCTGCAAATATTTATAATTTTAATTCTTGTGATGATGATTCATTTTCTTTTATCGAAAAGAGATCATGATAGAATTAAAAATCACGGATTATAAATAGAACCAGAAGTTCTATATAATTAATTGGAACCCAAAGTTCCATACGATTTAAAATTAAAAGTTCTATATGGAATCAATAACTCGGACTCGAGATTCCGTAAATTATTTTAGCCTATGAACCAGAAGTTCGTTTGAATCCGGACCAGAAGATCCGTTGGTTATTTTACTATGAAACTAGGAGTTTTCAAATCCACAATATGTACTCGAAGTTTCATATGATACTTAGAACAAGAAGTTCTATATCGAATAAATAACCTGAACCTGCAGTTCTGTATGTTATTTTAATTTAGAACCAGAAGTTCTAACCCGGACCTGAAAATCCAGGAATTATCCTAATCTAGAACCTGAAGTTCTAATTTGTACTAAAAGATCCATGAATTACTCTAATTCAGAACCAGAAATTCTGATTTTTAAGTTGAGAACCCAATGTTCTAAACTTCAAATTTCTCAATTCTTCATTACATTTTTGTTATTATCTTTGATTAGATGTTAAGAACCTACAGTTCTACCTTTTATTTCTGTTTCTCACACACATTTATTTTTATATATTCTATAACATTGTACTGCATGCCTGATATAATTACTTCGGTATAATTATCACTATATGATTATATGAAACTTTAGTTTTGATGAATTTGTTATTGCCAGAAGCAGTAGTTGTATATAATGGAACTTGAAGTTCTATATTAACTGAACAACCTGGACCCGAAGATCCATAAATTATCTAGAACCAGAAGTTCTAAGATTTGGAATATGAACCTGAAGATTTATATTCATAATCAAACCTGAAGCTTTGATAGACCCAGCAGTTCTAAGAACCTGAAGTTCTATCACTAGCCTAAAGTCTTGACAAAACTAGAAGTTCTGATTCATCAGTTAAGAACCCAAAGTTCTCACTTTCTAATTGGTCAATTCTTCATTATACTTTGTCATCGGATATTGAGAACCCGAATTTTTATTTTTGTTTGATTATTATTGGTAAATCGATCTTTACATACTCTACAAGGCTTAGTAATGCTATCAAGGTCGGAAATTAGATATCCCTGGAGGATATGACATATGCTCTTATTTTTTGCGCTATTATATCCCCGTTAGACAGGGATGATCACCAGTAGAGGATCATACACCCAATGCTTGAAATAAATGCTAGATTAATCAATCAAAATCCCTCCAGAAGAGGTAGATATAATATGTTCTCCAGTAGAGATGAAAATAACCACCCCAGGAGAGGTGCTTGAGAAGGCATTTTGTTTGGAAATTGGGCGAACCACCAAGCATGGTTTAGAAAACCAACAACTACTTTTATGAGTTTAAAGATTGAGTTCAATTTTCGATATTTTGTTTGATGTTAGACTTATTCTTTTATCCCCCGTATCTTGTGTTTGCATGCTATATTTGTTTTGAATGGGAAATTGTTTAGTTGTTCTCAAATTTTATTTTTGAAATGCGATTGACTAGTTATGTAAGTTTATTATTATTACTTACTGTATGGATCATGGAATTCATGAAACTGAGAATAATATCTGTCCGGTAGACAGTGCAACAAAACACACTACATTAAAAAAACCAGAAGCTTTTCTCAGAGTAAATGTTTAATTCGTGCACGGCATCAATCATAGCTAGATCGGTACAAATACTTGAATGCTCCAGAAGAGTCTGCACAACATATTTGTACATCATTACTAGTATTGACAGCCAGAAGCTGGTACTAGAAAAGCTACATGCATTCTCATCAGGCCGCAGAACTATATTACAAGACAATCTCCAATATCGAATCACATTTGATTATGAAAAAAATGACAAAGTCAAGCCAAACACTTACACTAAGCCCTAGCCTTAGTGCCCTAAGGCTTTAATGTTTTGGCATGATAGATTAGGTCAATCTAGGGGTACTCTGCTAAGGCAAATTATTGATAATTCTGTTAAGTACTCCGTAGAGTACCATCTATTGACCATCCTTTCCGCAAAGGATACAGTGTGACATTTGTGAACCCATCAAATCCCGCCCATTAACATAAATTATTACACCTATGGTACACTTCCTTGAGCATATTATTAAATTTATAAGGCCTAATATAGTAGGTTCGTAACTTGCATGAAGCCACAACGTAGATTGGAAATCTATGTTGGTTATTATTCACCCCGATTATTAGATATCTAGACCCAATGACAGGGATGTATTCTTGCTCGTTTTGCTGATTATCATCTTGATGAGATAGTCTTCTCGCCGTTAGAGGGAGATAAGAGAGTTTCTGAAGAACACCTTGTTCCTATAAAACAACCCATTCCTGAAGAACGACGAGAATTAGCGTGGAATGCTTCCATTCTGTCTCATCTAGATCTATGTACTTCATAATGTGAGAATGAAGTACAGAGAATTGTGCACTTCATTACAAATGAATTCCCTAATGCTTTTAATGATGTAGCAAAAGTGACTAGGTCACATATACCGGCTATGAACACACAAGCACAAATTAGTATCCTTGTAGGATACAAAGTCCAAATATGGCAGCAAATGAATCTATATACGCCAGAAGCGTGGTAGACTTATAGGTTTCAAGGACTCAGCTCCCCAGAAGAGAAGAAATGAGCAATCATATCCCAATCATACTCCAGAAGAGATATACTCCCAAAGAGTTTATGACAAAATCCACTCTCTCTAAATTTTCTGAAGAAATTAATGTCCCGGAAGAGACACGAGTCCCGGAAGAGACTCTGGAAGCCCCTGAAAAGGCAATGGGTACCCAATAAATAAAGAGATCTATATGCTTTATAATTATTCAAGAGAGAGATGTGATAAAAATGAAATTATCATCGATGAAGCATTTGCATATGCGGTAGCTACACAAATATCAAGGGAAAATGAGAATAATGATTGGGAAACAGAACCACGTTCTATAAATGAATGTCGACAAAGAACAGATTGGCCATATAAAGAGCTGTCATTGAGGAATTACAGTCTCTCAATAGACGTGGTATATCTGAACCTATAGTACAAACCCCAAAAGGTGTTAACCCTGTAGGTTACAAATGGGTGTTTGTAAGGAAAATGAATAAAAGGCAAGACTTGTGATACAAGGTTTCCTGCAGAAACTTAGGATTGAAAACATACAGAGTCATATATATATATATGAAAATCCCAGAAGGATTTGCTTTGCCTGAAGCAAAGTCAGAGAGTACGTACTCAATATAAGTAAGACGTTTATTATACGGCCTGAAGCATTCTAGAAGAATATGGTACAATCGTCTTAGTAAATGTTTATCTAAGAAAGGGTATGAAAATAATCCCATTTGCCTGAGTATCTTTATAAAATCCTTAAATGGATTTATAATAGTAGAAGTTTATAAATCTAATCGGGACTCCAGAAAAGCTCGAGAAAACTATTGACTATTTTATCTCGACCTGCAGATTGAGAGAAGTTCTAATGAGATTTTCATTATTTAAAAATATGCTTCCTATATATAGTTTTGCACCAAGGCTTTGGATTGGTATTTAACTAAATAGGCTTTGGTAGTTACTTATGCTAACCATGCTGAGATTTTAAGCCAGTGGGGAACGTGTATGGTGAAAGTCTTTAACTCAGCATATTCATAGTTCTTGTCAATTGCCTCTCAGTACAGGTACCCCGAGCATTATTTGCAAAGACAATGGGGCATGTATTCAACAAATTAAAGAATGATACATTAAAGATGACAAGACAAAGCACATTACATCAAAGTTCTTCTTCACTCATAAGCTTCAGAAGAATAACAAGATTGAAGTCAAGCAAGTTCGTTCAAGCAACAACCTGGCTAATAAATTTACAAAGTTTTTTACCACAATCAGTATTCTAAACACTTGTATAAGAGATTGAAATGCCTAGTTATGTGAAAGGTTATTATCATCAGGGGGAGTAGTCAATCAGGGGGAGGCATCCTGAAGTATGCTACCCAGGACATATGTGCGCTGTACTCTTTTTCCTTCTCTCGGTTTTGTCCCATTGGGTTTTCCTAGTTAAGGTTTTAATGAGGCAGCATTATGCACATCCAACACCAATTTAATGATCCTGTCGAACGTTGTACTCTTTTTCCTTCGCTTTGGTTTTTATCCCATTGGGTTTTTCCTTTGCAAGGTTTTAATGAGGCAACCGTCATTGAATGGTGGTTATCCAAGGGGGAGTGTTATAAGATGTATTATCATAGGTGGATACCCACATTGGGACCCACTTGAGATTAGGAAGATTACTTAGGGTTTAAGTCTTTCCAAGTTGCGCGCTTTGGTTTTTATCCCACTGGGTTTTTCCTTTGTAAGGTTTTAATGAGGCAACTGTCATTGAATGGTGGTCATCCAAGGGAGAGTGTTATAAGATGTATTATCATAGGTAGATGCCCACATTGGGACCCACTTAAGATTAGGAAGATTACTTAGAGTTTAAGTCTTTTCCTATTAAGTTGCTTGGGAAGGAAGCAATCTTGTTCTATAAATAAGACCTTCCTCCCCCCTTATGATGTACACACGGACCGATCTCATTAATAAGAGCTCTCTCTCTCTCTTTCTCCCTCTACTCTTCTATTTTGTATTACAACACCTACTACTATTATTATTTCTTGCTTAATAGGATTAGAAAGTTCTTGGTTTTAATTAGTAAGTCCTGCTTGCCAAGAACAAGATTTGCTACTCTATAAATAAGAGAGATCTCAATGTAGTTGATTATGTTTTGATAATTAACAATATTTAGATTAGGTTTTTCCTTCAGTTATAGTGTGTTTCTTGGTTATGTTTGTACCTTAGGAAAGGATTCATCTTGGATTCGATTAATCCTTCAGGTGCTTAGTCTATTTTATTGATCGTAGATTGTGATCGCACCACTAATACAAGCATAGGATTAGCAGACCAAAGTCCCCATATTTCTATCCTTTTCGTTAGGGCAGAAAACAAGCACAAAGAGCTCTACCTTTTCGTCATTTGTTGATCAAATAAGAGCAAAATCTTCATATCAACACTTATCAGGTTTAATCATTTTACTTAATTAATTAGGTAGTATGCCGCTCAACAATCCGGACGACCATACAACCAATATACATGCATGTATGCACGTTCAAGTGCTTAAGTAGGACATCAGTTATGGTAATTGTTTGTTAATAATTCTTTGGTCATTAGAATAAATGGTATTGAGACCCAGTTAGGGAAGAGATTTGTTCAGAAGATTTGACTGTATGGTCCCTAGGAATCTTCCCAATTTTTCCTATAAAGTTTGAAAATCAATAAAATGATTCAACTCGTCTCCTCAAATCCCTGTGAGACACAAAGAAACCATAAATCTAAAACCCACCACAATGAAAGGAAACTGACCCCAAATAATAAAACATGAGAGAACCCCAGAAAAATGGATAGATCAAAGAAAAAAAATGAATGCCTAAACACCCAGATTTCACCCTGGAATTGAAGAACAGGTGATTATACAAAAAACCCATAAATCCAAAGAGATGAAAAGGCAGAAAAGAAAGAGATTCAGAGGCCTATAGAAAAAGCAAACAATATATGATACAAGGCAACCCAGACACATTCATACATACATAGATCATTGAAATCAAACAACGCATAAAGCAAACAAATTGAGCCTTAGAATCAAAGAGAAACAAATGAAAATATAGAGGAGAGAGAGAAAGAGAGAGAGAGAGATTACAGTTTCTTGGCCTGTTCGAGGGATCTAGCATGGCCAAAATGGAAGAGATCATAGATGCCATCGGCATAAACGCGAATAGGCCTCTCCGGATCGTGACCGTCCGTTGAGGTGGAGTTGTTCATGGACCGCTTGTTCTGATTCTCCATGCGAAGAAGGAGAAGAAGAAGACTAGAAGAGAATGTGGGAAGAGAGAGATTTGGAAGGCAACGAAGGGTGGGTTTGGGAGTCGAAGAGGCAGCAACCGGCAAATGTTTCACCGACGTGTATTTTGGGAGATGACGAATCGACGACTCCGTCAATGTGGACACGCGGAATGTTAAGGACGTGTGGGGCCCACTTTGGGTGCTACCGTCCTTCCTCGTCTTGCTTGTCCTCGTTTAATTTTGAGGGGCCCACACCTTCTGGACTGTTGAAAATGACCATCCTCCCCTTCAGTTAGATACTGTCGGCAGTAAGATTGAGCATACAATATTGAGATTGATACATATGAGTAATAATGTGTAATAATATTGTGTTAATCTCATTATTTGTCATGCTCCTTTAGGCATAATATTTGAGAATGTGTCACTCAAGAAAATAGTATTCCTTTTAAATGGTTTGGTTATCAATGAGGGGGTCCTGTGGTGCAAACCAAACATCTCACGCACTCACATCAAGTAAATGGGAGAAGCTCTTTTTTATTTCACTACGTTGTTGAGGGGATGCATGCCATTTATGGGGACAGTATCTCATCAAAACAGTTATTTTTCATTGTGACATGGCCGATCGTGTCCAATTCACTCATTATTACCGTAGATAAAAAAATATAAAAAATTGGCCACAGTAATAGTCTAAACCTATTTCGCACCCAAAAACATGCCCCTTTGTTATAGGGGCTTTTGTTAAAATTTAAAGTTGGGATTGCATTTGACTGCCTTTTATCGGGGGGCCCTGTGGTCTTTATAGTTGGGACCTACTAGGGCCTCATGCAGTGTATGCATTCTTAAAAAAACCGCTTAAGCATTAAGAATCCGATGCACTAGTGAAGCGCACATTGGCAGCACTTTTAAAAAAGTGCCCATACATTAAGTAATAGGCTTTTATTCTCACCACTATAATATGCTATTGTTTTTGTTTTCATTAAATCTAGAAGGATGTGATTACATATGTGTTTTGAAACCATTTCAAATTCGAGGCTGTGATTCCAAGCATCCAGTAACTTTCATTTTGAAAATTTTAAAACCCACTCAATTTTTTTATTTAAGGGCATATTTTGTTTACATGATTGGAAGAGTAAAAATAACTTGAGAGGTCAAATTATGAATATAGTAAAAATAAAATGGGTTAAAGTAAAAAGCTATCAAAATGTTTCTTGCAAAAAAAAAAAAAAGATTTTTTATTCTCTTTAAATTATTACACTTGGTTATAGTGAGGAAAAAAAACAAAGAAACAAAGGATAAGTAAAAGAGCTAGTGGTGTCACATCTGAAATTTACTTATCTCCTCTACTGTTTTGATTCAAACAGCAATGAAGTAAATATGTCACATCACCACTATCCTTCTCTCTTCCTGTAGTTCCATCTAAATTACAACTGAAGTAAATGTCACAACATTATTTCTCACTTCACTATTTTCATGCAAATTACAATGAAATAATAACCCACTTTTAGTCCTCCTTTACAATTCTTTTAGTTAAACAATCATGGTGGTGGGCATCCCCCCAAGAAAATGGGGATCCCCTTTTAACAAAGTTATTCCCATTTGTTCATCAATTAGGAGGACATAATGAGAACATCATTTTCATCACTTCTAATTATGCAAGTGAAGAATTTGTTGGACTAAGCAAGTGTGGCCCGCATAACCACATGGGACTCACTCCTTTCTAGACCGTCTAATAAAGGAAAGTTCTCATGGTCAATGAATTTCAAAAACTTGCATTTACAACTTGCTCAATTAGGGAGACAATATTAGAGAGAATTTTGAAAACATGCCTTGATGGAAGGATTTCTCTTATTAAAAACTTTTTGGGTTATTTTGATTAATTTTTTTGTTCCCATCACTTACTAGAGAAAGAAAAGAAAAGTAAAAGTTGGAAACACCTCTCTCAAGCCGGCCTTTTACTGGCATTTGATAAAGAAAAAGTTGTACACTTCATTATAAGCTAGCAAGTGTGGCCACATGCTGGTCCACCTGAGCGAACCATCCAAACCACCCTCCTATTAACCATTGGATCGATAGTCAATTTTATTATTTTCTATAAAGCCATTGGATTAGTGGACCACAAATGAATAGATTAGAGGTATTGGATTGAATTCAAATTTGATATCTAAGTTTGCCCAACTTTGATCTTTCAACGCCCTTTGTTCCATGATTTGTAGGGTCCCAAGTGGACCCCATTAGGTGGCTCATACTGTAATATAGCAAGAAAAGCTTATGCAAGAGGATTACTTATATTTGTCATATTTGAGATTTATCATTAATTATTTTACATTATTTGTTAAACCCAATGACTTTGGGGTTTCTAGAAAACTAACAAAATTGTCATGATCCATATTTAATTAAATAATGAACTATCACGATGAACATCAACTCATTATAGAATCTGTGTAACATTTTTCTATACCATAATATAAAAACAGTAGTTTCTTATGCTTTCCTCGTGTTTCCCTTCTACTCCTTCACTATTTTGTCTTGCTTGCCTTACCAATATAGAACGTTTTTAACGCAACCTGTAGCTTGTGGGACCTGCATGCTAGGTGTTCCCTTAAGAGCTTTCATGTAGGAATGCCCTGCTTTCTCTTCCACTCCATCCTTTCTGTGACTCCAACCAAAGCAACCTGCAATATCATTGGCACTACAACACCACCGAGGCACTATTTCTGTTTTTTATCTTGTGGGATCCTCAGATGATAGGTGTCTATTTAAGAGATTTTGCTTTTGAGCCCCATGTACATGCAATAACTGTCTTGTTTTCTGCACTAGCTTCTAAAAGACATAGCAAATGAGGCGCGTTTGGTCTTCCTCAGACCCTCTATCCAACAAATCTCTTTTTCTCTTCCTTTGCTTCTCTTACTTCATGTATCTCTCTTTCAGGGTTTGATTTACTAAAAACGTGAATTGGACTTTTGTCTATATACCTATACCTACCATATTATAAAACCAACGGTTTCAGCTGTCTGTCTCTTCCTGCTTCAACCTACTGCCATCGTGCTTTTACATACCACTTCGATGTTGCATGTTTACTTCATGGCTTTCTTTCTTGTCCACATACATGCAAGATTTCCACAACCCCCTTATAGAAAATAGCAAAGAAAACTATTTGGCCTTCCAGTTTCTACTGGCTGTGGTCTTCCTTATGACATTTGCTTTGGTAAACTCCCCCTGCCTCTCTTTCTAAACATACCTAAATCTTAAGACTAAATATCCTAATTCGTGAATCTTAATCCAAATCTATAAATCCCTGAAGCCACTAAAAGCAAACCTCACTTTCTTCTTCTGTTGTCGATTCTCTCTTTTGAATATTTTCATTTCTAGGTTTCTTTTCATGTTCCAGCCCTTCTTCTTTTTATTTCGTATTTTGGCCTAACCTTTTGAAAATAATATTTATGCCTCCGTCAGTTTTTGCTACTGATCTGAAGCCAGGGTAAAAGAGGAAGGCTGCGTTAGGTAGGTTGACATTCAGTGTAAAACTTTATCACAACCCAAATATAAATTCTGAGATAACAATATTTTATGATAGGGCTAGGGCGTTCTTGGCTTTAAGTGGCACACTGCAGTATCGCTCGGTTACAGTGAACAGTGAAAAGTGTGTAAGGGCTACCGCATGACTTGGTGCTAGTGTGGTTAAAGAAATTAGTCCATAAGAAGAAGAGGAGGAATAAGAAAATTAGACTTGCTACTTGTAATATAGAAACTTTAACAGGCAAGAGCATGGAGTTGGTCGAGGTAATAAAAAAAAGAAAAATTAGTATAACTTGCATACAGGAGACAAGGTAGAAAGGAAATAAAGCTAAGAAGCTCACGAATGGACATAAGCTTTTTTATGCATGAAAGAGTAATATAAGAAGTGGAGTGGGTATAGTTGTAGATAAGGAATTGAAAGAGAAAATTGTAGGAGTAAAGAGATTTGGTGATAGAATTATAATAATTAAATTAGTGCTAGGGGAAGACATAATCCATATCATCAGTGCATTTACTCCCCAAGTAGGACCAGAGGAAAGTATGAAAAGATAATTTTGGTAGGAGATGGATGATTTCATGCGATAAATCCTAAATAGTGATAAGATTTTTTTTTAAAAAGATTTAAACGGGCATATCAGAAAAGATAATAGAGGATATGAAAGAGTGCATTGAGGGCAAGGATTTAGAGAAAATAATAAATTCGGAAACATTATATTGGACTTTGAAGTGGCATTTGATTTTGTAGTAACAAATACTTACTTTAAAAAAAAAAGATGAGCATTTAATTACCTATAAAAGTGGGAGTAATAGGAATTAGATAGACTTTTTTCTAGTTAGAAAATATGACCGATTGGCTTGTAAAGATTGCAAGGTTATCTCAGGAGAGAGTTTAATCACGCAATATAGGCTCATAATTTTAGATCTTTGTATTAGAAGTAGAAAGACAACGGTAGTAAATAAAATGGTCCCTAAAATAAGGTGAAGAGATTTGAAGAAGAAAAAGGCAAATATATTTAAATACAAAATAATTGAAAATAGAGAATAGAATCTTGAAGGCAAAACTACAATAATGTAGAATCAAAGGGTTAATTGCATTAGTAAGGCTGCAAAGGAGGTGCTTGAAGAATAAAAAAGAAAGAGATATGTTAATAATAAAAACACGGTGGTGGTCTGGGGGTTCTAGAAGTTTTCGAGAAAAAAGACATTGCTATAAAGTTTGGCAGGAGACTAAGAGTATGGAAAATTTTGAGCTGTATAAGAAGGCAAAGAAAGAAGTTAAGAAAGTAGTAAGTAGTGCAAAGTTCAAAGATACGATGACCTCTATAGTAGGTCGGGAACAAGAAAAAGATAGAATGATATTTTTAAGCTCACAAAAATAAGAGAAAAGAAAAATAGGGACTTAAATCATATCAAATATATCAAGGACAATGAGGAAAATGTTCTGGCGAAGGATAACGATATTAAAAAAAGGTGAAAAGAATATTTTAGTAAACTTTTAAATGAAGAACATATGGAGGATACAAGAACGAGGGAAGATACTTCATTGCCAGAGTATACTTTTCTCCATAAAATTAGAGGCGCGGAAATAAAGTAAGCATTGAAGTGAATGAAGACAAGAAAGGCTATAAGCCCAGATGATATTTCGATAGAGGTTTGGAAATACTTAGGAGTGGTTGGAGTGAGTTGATTATGTAGACTCTTCAATAAGACACTTATGACAAACAAAATGCCGGATGAATGGAGAAGAAGCATTATAGTACCTATATATAAAAATAAGGGAGATATACAAAATTATACCAACTATTGAGGGATTAAATTTATGAGTCATACTATGAAGTTATGAGAGAGAATGGAGCAAAAACTTAGATAGAAGACCAAAATTACTAAAAATCAAAGTAGTTTTATGCCAGGGAGGTTAACTATGGAAGTTATCTTTTCACTTAGGCAATTAAGGGAAAAAGATAAAGTAAAGAGGAAAAATCTACACATGATCTTTATTGATTTAGAAAAAGCCTATGATAAGGTACCGATGGGTTTAATTTGATGGGTTTAAAAGAAAAGGAATGTCTCAAGAGGTTACATTGAAAATTTTAAGGATATGTACGAAGGAGTTGTAACAAATGTGAGAACTACATGTGGAAAAATAGGTGGATTCCCCATGACAATAAGTTTACGTTAGGGATCAATCTTAAGTACTTATCTTTTTGCATTGATTATGAATGAGTTAATTACTCATATTCAAGGAGAAGTATCATGGTGTGTATTATTTGTAGATGATATAATATTTGTGGATGAATCAAGAGATAGTGTAAATGTAAAACGCGAGAGATGGCGGGGAGCCTTAGAATCTAGAGGCTTTAAAATAAATTATACAAAGACATAATATATGAATTGGAACTTCAGTGAATATATACAAAATATTAAAACCACTGTTAAAATTGAAACCCATGAGAATTCAAGTAGGGATTCTTTTTGGTATTTGGGCTGAGGATTAGTAAGGATGGGGAGATTGATGAAGCTATTGAGCATAAGATAAAAATTGGATGGTTAAAGTGGAGACTAGCTTCTAGAGTACTTTGTGATAGACGAATACCAAGGAAATTGAATGGCAAATGTTACAAGACATTAGTTAGACCAACTATGATATATAAAGCAGAATGTTAGCCAATTAAGAAAATACATATACATAAGATGGATGTAGCAGAAATGAGAATGCTTAGGTGGATGTGTGGTAAAACTAGAAAAGATAAAATTAAAAATAAGCGCTTTCAAAAGCATTTATGGGTAGCACTAATAGGGGATAAGATTAGAGAAACCCATTTAAAATAGTTTGGGCATATTGAGCATAGGCCGGTAATGGTACCGGTAAGAAAAAATTTGGCTATCCAGTTGAAAAGCCCATCAAGATCCTACTCCTGATCCCTCACCGGTCAGATCCTACTCTCGATCCCTCGCCGGTCGGCAAGACTTCAGAGAAAATCATAGAGGCCCAATTAGGGCTAGATGAGTAGACATGATCAATCCACCCCGGGGAGCGGCATGGCATTAGGATAACCCTCATTTGTGATATGTGGGATGCATCTTGTTTCTGTATTGGAGTATATCTCCCTGCGTTTTGTGTATTATAGACACTTCCTTTTTTACTCTTGTAAAGTCATGGTCCCTTTTCATGTTATCTTTTGTAGATATTGTTTTTATATTTTTAGTGTATCCTCTTATTAATGCAATGATATTTACAGCTTCCACATACAACTGTATTTTGCATGTGTGATTTTCCCTTGTGTATGTATATACTTGGACTGAGTTTACATGTGTATGCATAGGAGTACGTGTGTCCCTGATTAGGTTTAATCTTAATTCCTAATTTCTTGGGCTCGAGTCGTGACACCAATAATTGCATATGATTGGAACTACTCAAATTAATCGTTGTCATTTATCCCCATTTCCCCTTTTGGATTCATCCTATACATGAAAGTCTCCCAGTTGGGTTAGTGATTGATTATTAGGTTTTTCTATAAACCAAATTGGTTCCTTCTGATGTGCACACCATTATTATATCACATTGATATATGCTTTGATTTACACATCTGATCATTCTAGTATTTTTTTATTATAGTTATACCTTGTTGCTCAAATTGAGTGTCACGCCTCGAACCCAAAAATTGGGGATTAGAGTGGATCCCGAGGCATGGCATACGTAACCCGTAGCAAATCTGTGCCATGTCAAGACACGTATAAACCGCTATAAGGAAAATTCTACAGGTACATGTGAGGAAGATCCATATGCACATAACAATCATTATATACAATTAAGTGGAAACCTGGAAAATTTACCTGTAATTCATGATAGGCATTAATAAAACCATAATTTATTCATAAAATTAATCCTAAGTCTGTAGATTAACTGTCCACGTGCACATGCAAACTAAGGTACTTAAACATAAGCATAATTTAATATAACATATCTATCAACAGTATCTCCAAAATTAGCATAATCATTATGACATGGTCTATTACAATCCAAACCATGGCCATCCACTAACAATGCCCAAAAGAACCCCATATCACACTACATAGAATAACTAATAGAAGACATCATTCTCATTCCACTCATCTATACTCCGAGCTACCGTTGGGTTCCCTCCAAGGGCGCATCGATTGTTGGATTGGCATTGGGTTCTATACTTGTAATACTGAGGGTAGCACTATTAACACGACGATTAAGCAAATATAATAATGCATAAGACTATCACAATGTATCGATTGAATTAGAAAACTATATTGATTAAAAGAGAGCAATAACCGGAAGCTGGGCATATTGTGCATGTGAATAGGCATAAATAAGAATCATATATGAAAAGATAATCATATACTAATTGGCATCCATGTGGTTATCTTCTCTCTAGGAAGATAGTATATCATATAGTGGGAAATTACTAACGATCGGGGCAAGACCATCTAACTATCTTAAAAGAGCCAACTAACTCTTTATACAACTATTGCAGTAGGTAACATATATAATACCCTCATTCAGCTTCGTCAGACCTCTATAGGTACAAGCTAAGTGGTGTTGACTCAATTCTCTCAATTCCAATCAGAATTCATACTTCCGCATTAATCGTACGTAATGATCGATCCATTATTATACAAAAACATATAACGGTCATGAGATCATGTTTAGTCATAAAATCAAAATTAAAAGCTGTGGCTGAGTAAAGCCAGTCAGACAAAACAGTCAAGTCATATGATGCACGTCAAGTAGTATCAATGTTAGGCAGTCAAGTAACATCATGTCATATCGCAACAAGTAATACAGTACAATATGTGCATCACACGAAAGTTAAGCATGAACTCAAGACTCGCAATATCTCCAATAATTACCAATCAGTACAAGGATAAGAACGTGGAATTAGCCGTTTTCTGCCCGGGATATACCACTGACGGAGCCCTCAGGAATTAACCAATCGTTGCCCAGGCACATAACGCTTACCATGTGAATAAGAGGGCAAAACCGAAATCAATATGCAATGCAACTCAGATTACCCTCGAGGAATCAAGGTTGTTTACTAGCCAACCCTATCCTAGTTGTCCAGTGTTTCTAACCATGTATGCTGATGTAGTTTTAAGTTATTCGATACACAGTTGTTCAATGAGATGTGTTGCAATGTATCGAGAAAAGTGTATCAAAGTCCCTTAAACCAACACCTATGGAGAGGTGCTTAACGACTGGACAACATACATGAATGAGTCACAGCCCTAAAGACCATTCATGTGATAATTATCTTCCGTTGGGCAAGTTTGGATTACCTACATTCTAACTTGAAGGCCCTACAAGGTCTCGTTAGTAAACTTGTTCATCTTATTCCTTTCTCAATGGGCATATGGCTTAGCCGTAGGTGAACTTACAGTGTAGCCATGGGCATCTTACAACTTAGCCGTAGTATGCTCTGCGGTTCAGCCGTGGTTCCCCTCACTATTCATCCGCATTTATGGCTTAGCCCTGTTTTTGTTCTACGGTTCAACCATGGTGAGGGTACGGCTTAGTCGTAAAACACTTCACGACTTAACCGTGGTTGGGCCGTAGAAGGTCAGCAAGAGGACAACTCTCCGTTATTTCAAAATGTCACCCTGTATTGATCTACGGCTGGGATTACGACTTAGCCGTAGTACAATTTACGGCTCAGCTATAGTACAATTTACGGCTTAATCGTGACTGCAATGGGTCGATTTCCTGAACATGCGTTACAGAACAACTGACATGGCAATTTCTTTAACTTCAAGGGAACAACAACATCAAATTTCACTCAATAAGGCTGTACAATAATAAATCATGTAAGAACAATAAGAGTAAACACGATTAAATTACTACCAATAATGTTCAATCAAATTGTGCTTATACTTGCCTCAAATGGGTTCAAAACACACGTACAGGTGTCCTTAGGCTCAATTCACTGCGAAACACAATTTTACTCATCATATGCATGCAAAAAAAGAAGAAAAAGACAGAAACGTTGAGTATATGCACCGTGACTGACGTGAAGAGAAGAAGAAGTGGAAAAAACACATCGAAAACACAAAAACATACCTTAACTCACTCTTAAAATGGAAGTCTAACTGGGTGCACAAGCTTCCTTCCTTGGCTTGATTAAGAAGGAAATGGAAGAAGAAGAATAACAGAGAGAGAGAGAGAGAGGGAGAGAGAGAGAGAGAGAGAGAGAGAGCAAGAGAACGTTGAAGGAAGAAGGAAAAAGGCGGTGGTTGGGCTTATATAAGATAAGGATTAGCACAATTTACAAGAAAGTCCAAGCATTTACAAGAATTCAATTCGAGTCAAATTACGATCCAACAGAAGCAAACAAAGTCGTTTGCATACGAGTCAGTTACGAAGATTAAAGACCTCGACAAAATACACGTGTTGACACCAAGATGATGAAAACTAACAACGTCCAACAAAATCAAAAATTACGAAAAATGACTCAAGACTACCTAAACCCAGGTCAAACTCAACCCATCTACCTATTCATTGCCCGAAACAAAACAAAAACATAACCAAAACACAATTGATAACTAATCAAGCATTAATTAGTCGCTGATCTGGGTTAAGTTGGGTCGGAGTGTTACACCTGCATAGAACCTATGTTCCCCCATTCACTTGAGATCCATTCTACACTTCTTAAATATCAATCAATGTATCATATAGTATTAATTTCACTCATTAACCCATGAATCATTCATATTTTTAATTAAAGGGTAGAAGAGCTGTAACTTGATATTAATAGAGAATTCATCAAGATCAATATAATAAACCATGCATGTAATAAATATACACTTATACTTGCCTCTAATTTCAATGCTTTTTTCCAAATCAAGCTTTTCTTTGGTTTGATGGTGGAGAAAGCCTTAATAGAAGATGGTCTAAACCGTGCAAAGACATGCAATGGGTGGAATGGGTAAGAGATTCATGCATGTCACCAAATTGAATCTCCTTGACTCTATTAAACTCAAAGAAATGGAGTAGTGATGGAGCTCTTACCTTGGGGAGCTGTAGAGAAGAAAATAAGATGGATTTATGAATTTCTAATATAGAAAACAAGCAAGAAGATGAGGTGGAAGAAAATGGAGTTTCTCCAACACACATGTAGTCCCTTTTACTCTTGTATTTGCAGAGGAAGACAAAAAAGTAAAGAATAATGAGAGAAGAGGAGAGGCTCCAGCAGTAGAGAAGAAGGAAATATGCCGAAGTGGCAGTCTTAAGTCAGGTTGTTGGTAACTTAATTGAGTTTAGTGACTAATTATCGATGAATTAGTTGTTAATTGTGTTTTACCTTTGTTTCGGTCTCGTTCCAGGTCATGAATAGGAAGTTAGGTTGAGTTTAACCTGGAATAGGTAGGCATGAGCCCTTTTTCGTAATTTTAGATTTTAATAAATGTTGTCATTCATGCATCATCTTGGTGTCAACACGTGTCTTTCGTTGAACTCGTCAATTTCCATAATTGCCTCGTAGGCAATAGACTTTGTTTGCTTCCGTTAGACCTTTAGTCGACTTGAACTGTAAATTGTATAACCTATTGGACTTTTCTCTAATTTTGCTTCATCCTTATCTTATATAAGGCAAGGACTCCACCGACTTTTCGTTTCTTCTCTTCTCTTCAACGTTGGTTCCTCTCTCCTTCTTTTCTTGTTTCCTTCTTCTTGATCAAACCAAGCAAGGGGGATTTTATGCACTCTGTCTTCACTTCTTTCTCATGTGGCTTAAGGTATGCTTAGGTTTTGGTTTTCTTCTCTCCCTCTCTCTTCTTCTCGTCAGCCATGGCTTGTGCTCACTGTCCCTCTCTTTTTCTCTCATGCATGGTAGATTAAAATCGTGTTTGAACGTCAAATTTGAGCCCAAGGACAACCGCTTGCGTATTAAAACTCAATTAAGGCAAGTATAAGCATGATTTGATTGAACACATGTTGGTATATGGTGATTGTTCTTAGTCTCTTTTCTGCTTGTGCATGTGTGTTGTGTGAAGTACAACCATTTGCCTTTGTATCGTCTTAACATTTGTTGTTTTCGTGAATGCGAGTGTTCAATTTAGTAAAGCCGTTTTGTAACAGGGTAGACTATCCGACCAATCGGATACAGACACTCTCAGAACTGTTATAACATAACAGACTGTCCGACCGATCGGGCTTCTAAACCGACCGATCGAACACTCCCAGAACCGAAATTTGACCGGTTGGGAGTCCTGACCGACCGATCAGCCTTGAAGTGTTCTGTTTTAGGAGATCACGTCGGTACACTGAAAACTTTTGTATCCATTTCTATTCTCTGACCTTTCACACCAACCAAGGAACCTTTTAGGCTATATTCCCGAGCCCCGTGGCTCGTGAATTATATAAGGAAGTCTTTCCAATAAAAGGGTAGGTATGAATTGGACTTTGTAGGACCTTCACATTAGAGTATTGGTGACCCTTACCTTGCCCAATGGAAAAATGAGAATCGCATGAATAGTCTTGAAGGCTGTGACTCATTCACGTGTGTCGTTCAGTGTTAAACAGCTCCCCATGGGTGTTGGTTTAAGGGATTTCGATACACTTCCCTGCATACAATGCAACACTTATAAAAGACAACTGTGTATCGGATAACTTAAAACTACATCATCATGCATGGTTAGAAACACTAGATGACTAGATTAGAATTGGCTAGTAAATGTCCTTGATTCGAGCATAAACGAATTGCACGACATCTTGATTTACGTTCTTTGGCCTCCACTCTTCTATATAGTTTGTCTAGCTTCGATATGCCCATTTGCTATAGTAAAGTTGATTTGTTTGATATGTTCACTATTTTTCCGTTATATTTGATATGTCCAGCATGATATCTTAAGCTTTGTATGTATAAGCTGAACGTATATTTGGAACGTATGCTATATGTTTGATATGATACACATGGTTTACTCAAGTTCTAGTATTTTATTGACTCCATATGGTCAGGCACTACTCAGCCTCAGCCTTAGAATACCTGATGGGGTTGAATTTGGCGTAGTATATATGACACAACTGCAGTGAATATATGTCTTGGGGTTTCCGGACCCTAAGAACCCGAGACCCATTGGTACCTTGGCCCAGTCAATGGTGTTCTCAGTATGTATGTAAGATCCCTTCTTGGGAGCATATGGCAAATGTAGTAGCCACCTATTTATGTATGTATCATATAAACATTGATTCTGATAGCATGCTTCACTTGAACGCACAATTGCCTAGTATATGAAATTAAACTCTATGATTTATCCATTGTATTTATTCTACTAGATACAACATGTGTTAACTTGTTGTTGCTTATACTTTACTGAATCATTGTATTCATATGTTGTCCTTGATGTTGCAGGCTCAGATCCCTCGACCGACCCCTCGTCGATCAACCAGACTCCAAGGGAGATCCTCGATGTCCCATCAAGACTAGAGGAGTAGATGTGATCACTCCATCAGAGTGCGATAATGTCCTACATGCATATAAGTCTTCCTCATATTTGAGATCTCAGTGGAAATTTGGGGTTTAGTCATGATCTTTATACTATGTATTTTCACCCAGTTTGTATAACTCTGAACTTTATGTAATCTTTGTATATACATTCTTTTGTTCTAATGTATGTCTCTTATTATGGTTTGATACCTACAGCTCCCGCGTATATGTATTAGCATGTGTGAAATTCCCTTGTGCATGTACATTTAGACCGGGTCTAGGTGTATATGCATAGGAGTACGTGTATCACTGGTTAGAGTTAGTCTTAACCCCTGATCTCCTAGGCTCGGGTTGTGACAGGTTGTTTTAGGAGATTTCAATCCAATATCTTCTGCTGGAGAAAAGTTTAGTCTCAGACCTCCAAATTCTACATCGATTGCTGATTTTAATTCCATGATCTTGGCATTTGGCCTCAGTGACCTTGGCTACAATGGAATTCAATTCACTTAGGCAAATGACAAACAAGTGAGAGCTTATGTGGCTGCTCGGCTAGACAAGGCCCTCTTTAATGTGCATTGGGTTGATTCCTTTGAAGATCCTTGTGTCACTCATCTTCCTAGAATCTCCTTAGATCAAAGCCCTCTCCTTCTAAGCCACAAGCCTCCCATCCAACCCGCAAAGATCCCTTTCAAGTTTAAAGAGATGTGGACCACTCACCTATCTTTCCTAACTGTGGTCGAGCAAAGTTGGGCTACTCCATGTCCAGAGAACCCTCAGTATGTTTTGGCCAAAAATCTAAAGAGACTAAAGCCTTGTTTGGTAGGTCTATTCTTTTCTTTTAAACCTTCCAAAGTAGAATTTTAAATAAACTTTTTTAAATCTATGGTTGAAAGTTTTTTTTATAAAGTTCTTGAGATCTACCAGATAGCAAGCCTTGCAATTTGACCCATAGCTATGTTCATCCTTTCAAAGAGATCTAATGGTTTGGATTTTGTGTTTGGGGGCCACAAATTTCATAAAATGATATGTAATAATTTACATTTTTTAATAAATATTCAGAGATTAGTGATGATCCAATTGCTGAAATTTGATCTCATAGTGAACAATGACTTCATAAACATTTTTAACAGTTTGGATCGTGATTTATTTTCTCAATAATAATAAAAATAATAAAGAAAAAAGGAATTGCCTGTGCACATAATATAAAATAGAACATATTACATCAATGGTTGAAGGTTTTTTTACAAATTTATTGAGATCTAAAAGGCATAAAGCCCTGAAAATTGACTCCCTAGCCATGTTTAGCCTTTCAAACATTTCCAATGGTTTGAATCTTGTGATTAGGGCCCACAGAATTTAAAAAATAACATCCAATGGTTCACTTTTTATACATCTCGAGATTAGGGATGATCCAATGGCTGAAATTTGGGACCATATCCGTGTTTGATCGTATAAACATTTTTAATGATTTGGATCTTGATTTACTCTCACGGATTTCAAGATCAAAAAGAAAAAACCTAGTCTGGGCATGATCCATTATAATCACTGTCACTCTGCCTCTTTTTTTTTTTCAGCCTCTACTTCTCATGTGTATCATAAGGTGGGGTATGGGAAATAGAAGTAAAGCCTCTAAATGTCTAAATTAGATATAACACAAAAGCACATGCGAAACGCTCCTATTTTTACAAACTCTATAAGGTTTAAACATTTAGACAAATAGAGCCTAAAATAGTGATGCCAAACATGCATTAAAGCTCTTCTTAAAGTCTTGGAACAAAGTTGAGTTTGGCCCTTTGAAGAACAACACTTCTATTGCTGCAAGCCATGTTTCTCAATGCTAAGCTCAATTTGATCTTTCTCGTACTGAGTCTCTCTTATCAAAGCCTAACTTTGCCAAAGCCTCCCTTCAAAATTGGCTTAAAGCAAAGGAAATTTACTAGAAGCAAAAGTCCATATCTACTTGGCTTCAGGCAGGTGACAAAAGCACTCATTTTTCCATCTTTCTGCTAAGAATAGGAGTTCTCTCAATAGGATCGACAGAATTGATATGGATGGTGCTCTTCTTGAAGATACAGAATTGATAAAATCTAAGGCAACTTGAATTCTATGCAAACCATTTCAAGGCTATTCCTAAAGTGGTAGTGGATCATCTCTTCAATACTATTGGTCTTAGTGTCACTGAGAATCAAAACTAAGTTCTAGAGAAGGTGCCTGATGACGTTGAAATTCGGAATGTTGTCTTCTCCATTAAAAAATCTAGTTGCCCGGGCCCAAATGGATTCACCGGTGCATTCTTCTCTTCCTCTTGGGATATTGTTGGTAATGATATTTTGTGCTTCTATTCAACATTTTTTCACCTTTGGCCGTCTTATTCATGCAACAAATACTTATTTCTTAACCTTAATTCTTAAGTCCACCTCTCCCTCAAGTTTCTCTAATTATCGTCCCATCAGTTTGCTGAATTTTTCTTATAAAATTATTTCTAAAATCATCGCTAGGAGACTTTCATTTTTTATGCCCCACTTCATCTCTCACCATCAGGTTGCTTTTGTTAAGGGTCATTCTATCCACCAACATGCCGCTTTGGCCGATGAGCTTTTTCAAAACCTTGTTCTAAAATTAAGGGTGGGTTGGTTTGCATGAAAATGGATATCTCTAAAGCTTTTGATAAGTTTCACTGATCTTTCCTCTTTAAAGCTCTCAAGTTCTTCAAATTCTCTAACTTGTGGATTGACTACATAAAGGAATTATTTGCACATCAAGAGGTTTAGTTCTCATCAATAGGAGCCTTTGCGGGTTCTTCGAATCCACTTGTGGCTTGCATCAGGGTGATCCTCTATCTCCCTCTCTCTTCATTCTAGCTGAGGAGATTCTCAGCCTCAACCTTCATGCTCTACAAAAAGGGGATTAAATTCAACTGGTCTCTCTAATTCTATCGTCCCCATGCCATCTCTTTTATGCTAATGACATAATGCTTTTCCTTAAGGCCCCCAAAAGAGGCTGATCCACTGTTAAATCCCTCTTGGAGCATTATCAAGCTGCTGCTGGTCAAATTCTCATTCTCACTAAGAGTCAGCTTTTTATTGGAAAATGAACCTAAGGAAGCAGCACTCAATCACCAACGATCTTGGCCTGTCCCTAACCTCCCCTCCTTCCTCCTATTTGGGCATTCCCTTCTTTTGGTGGCCCGAAGCTTGCCTCCTTTTCTAAGCTTTTTGATGCCCTTAGATCCAAACTAGCTGGTTGGAAAATGAAGTCTCTTTCACTTGTAGGCTAATTTTGGTCAAGCACTCCCTTGCACATAGCCCCAACAATCCTAGTCCCCCAAAAAAAATTCTCCTTCAAATTGAAAAGTTGATGAGGAAATTTTTTTATCCATCTACTCCAAATAGAATAAGGAGAAATCTTTTTAGATGGAAGATTGTTTGCCTTTCAAAACAAGGAGGTCTAGGTATTCGTAGAGGTGGTGAGCTCAATAATGCATGTATTATGCTTTGTCTTGGTTGGCAGGAAATGATTTCTACTTTATTGTGGAGTAATTGGTTTAAAGCAAGGTATTTCAAGCATTTATTGATGTGGTATCCTAGAAACACTTTGGCCACGTCGTGCATTTGAAAGAGGATTAGGTTTCGAGCCAAGGTTTTTCTATTTGGTTGCTCTTGGGCTGTGGGTGATGGTAGGAAAATTACCATATGGTATGACAGGTGGATGGAACATTCTCCTAATGTATCTCTTTTTCTTCAGTTTAGGCTTTCTTGCCTTGAACTTGTTTAAACTATTATAGAAGGCAGAAGATGGATGATCCCTACTGACTTCTCGAGTCCCGTTTAACAAATTCTGCAAAGCACTACTGCCATGCAACTTCTTGCAACCCAAGTTGAAGATTAGCTTTGTTGGACTGGTAATTTGAGTAGGGAATTCTCCTTTTCTCAAGCGTGGTAGCAGATGCGAAGCCGGGCATCTATTTCTCCCTGGTCCAAGCTGGTTTGGAGCTATATGGTTCACTCACATCTTTCTTGTTTCATCTGACATCTTTTCCATATAAAGGCCCCAACTCAGTGTTGGGCTCAATCAATTGAAATTAGCTTGTTTTCTAGATGCCACCCTTTTTACAATTCTGATTTAAAGATAGACATCCATCTCTTCTTTAAATGCTCCTTTGCCATGGATTTATGGGCTTGGCTACTCTTACTTTATAATAAACCTATGCCATCCCATTTCTCTGCTAGAACTCTTTGGAAACGCCCCCAAAACTGGGCCGAATCCAAAACCCGATTCCAAGGGTGTGAGAATTGGGGCTAATTAAAAATTTTCCAACATAAACAATACGAGCCTTAATTCTAGGTGGATCAAAGTCCTTCGTGAGGCTATGCTTGGTGATCAAGCAATCATAATCACATGTAGAACTAAAAGCCATACTCATCGCAGACGGATATCACATAGCAACCATGTAATAAATCTCATTAATAATAAAATCAAGGTCAAGTGCTTCGAAGCATAATAATTAAAGTTATAATTTCAAACAAATAAATTTAATTAAATAAACTAATGCCCCCAACATGGCCTTATTACAAAATATAAAGTTTTCGATCTCTGCACCATACTAGAACACCTAAGATGATGTCATTGGTGCTCCACTTCACAACTCCGCCATCTGGCGGAATTTCCTGCGTCGCCTGACCCTCCGATTTGGCATCAGTAACAGAACCTAGACACCAAAAGTAATGGGTCAGATTGATATAATCTGGCAAGAAGGTAAACTGTAAGCAATGAATTAATCAACTGAATTAAATAGAAGTATTCATTATGACCCAAAATATATCAGATGTAAACCCCAATGACATGAATGCACAGAAACGGGTATTCCCAAACCCCAATGACATGAATGCACAGAAACGGGTATTCCCACAGATAAATATACAGAAACGGGTAATCCCGCATATAGATAACAGAAACGGGTAATCCCGCATATATATAACAAAAGCGGATAGTCTCGTAGATAATAACAGAAACGGGTAATCCCACAAATAATAACAGAAACGGGTAATCCCGCAGATAATAACAAAAACGGGTAATCCCGTAGATAATAACAGAAACGAGCATTCCCGCAGATAATATATTTATTTATAAATACTTACGTATACTGATGCAAAATGAATTATGATATGACACCCTTAACCTCAATATTCAAATCATTAACAATTTGAGTACTTAGACTTTTATAATTGAAAATGTATAATAAACGCGTGTCGATTCAAGTTTTCTGAGGGTGAATACTAAACCTCCTAACGGTCATAATTGGTTAAATATATACATGAGAACCAACCCTCTATCACAATGAAAATATGAGTCCATGATGCCGGTATCCTACTTTTAGTGTCTATCATGTGGTGCATCCCGAATCTCACATTCCCATTCTGTATTTAATCCAATTCTCATGTAAACACTTAACTAACTTTTTTTAAAAAGACATAATTCATCTAAACCAATTAGGTATATTTAGTGTATTTTACAAATTGGGTAAAAGATGTTTAAATTACAAATCCCAATTTAAATCAAGTTATGATAAAAAACGGAAAGGGAATAATTAATTCCTTAAATATCATTGTTGTATATAAATACACCTTATTATTTTATACAAAACAAAAGGTACAAATCTCGAACTCCAGTTTGAAATCAAACTCAAATTAAAAATTCAAATTAGAACTATAAATACAATCTAATTAAGATTTGATATTTACCAAATACATCTCAGTTAATTTTAAATCAATCTAAATAAACATTAATCAAAATTACATAATCCTCAATTAAATTTATAAATAATCCTAACGAAACTTCTAATAACATCAACTTAACTTAATTTAGTAGAATTAAATCTTTATTAGTATACTGGACCATTAACCAAATTTATAACCCTCTAAACATTATAATCACTATTCCATAATTCTCATTTATTTTATTTATATAAATATATAAACATATAAATATTTTTACTTAAACTGGGCCAGCCCAACAGATCTGGCCCAAACCCGCTTACCCAACCCGTCCACAGTTGGGCCAGCTACATCCCGAGCCGGGCGCTGCTGGCACGGCTGTAGCCAGGCCGCCTGGCTAGCAGGTGCTGCGGTTCAAAAAAAAAAATTTTTTAAACACAATATATATATACATACTTATTTCTATTTTGCGTAAAAAGACAAGAAATCTAATCTCTATTGTTAATCCAAATCGCGGTATCAAAAGGAAGGAAAATCATAATAAGCTTACACCTAAATGAAAAAGAATCCAACAAAAGGCATGTTATCCAACAAGCAACTAAAAGATCTTGTAGGTAACCAAAAGCCATTGTTTACAGTTATCCACTTGCCTGAATCTTGAAGCCAAAAGCAAATATGAAGATCAGAAGACCCAACCATGGTTTTCTCTCGGAGAACTTCTAGGGCTTGGTTGCAGAAGAGAGGAAGAAGATGGAAGTATGGGAAAACCCTAAGGGTTTATATTAAGAGGAGATTTTTTCTAAATTACAAAAAAGGGTTCCTTGCTTTCTAGTAAGTTTTATAAAATTCTAAAAAGAGTCTATTAGCCTAAAAGGGTCAAATAACATAAACCCAAGGCCCAAAAGTATATACTCAGCCCCTCTCAACTCAACTCAAACCCGACAAACTGCTATGATCCAAAAATAAAAATTTGAAACTTGACATCATGCAATCCCCCTCGGGAGAGATGAGTTTCAAAGAAAAGCAGTTGCTACAGTTTTCTTCCACATCATTTTCTCAATCTGATTTGTAATTAACGTCATCTGGACAAGGAGGTTGAAGCTTCTTGCCTTGGATAGGATCCTTGAACTTCACTGTGGGTTCAATTCTGTTAATGTTGGGCCAGCCATCACCCCTTTCTTCTTCATTTTGTGAGAATCGATGCTCTCCCCCTTGAACATATGTTGATAGTTTTCTGCTGTTCACTGTGGTTTTGCACTTCTTTTCTTTCTTTTTGTGCACTTCATAAGCTTGTATTCTTAGCGTTCGGGCTTTTGTGGGCCTTCGGCTCTTTCTCTTCTTTTAATAAAAAATCTTGCCTTTTAGCTAAAAAAATTTTTTTTTTTAACCACCTGTATGTTGTTTTGCGGTGATCAATTGACCATATACTCATAAGCATGCGTGAATACAGGCCTTTTTAAGCCAGATTGCAACTATGAATAATGCTTTGATGTGCGTCTCTCATGTGTTCGGTAACAGTCTCCTCACACGTGCCACTTGTCTCTTTTTAATTTTTTAATTTTTTAATTTAATTTTTAACCATCTTTTAGTCATTTCTATAATTAAATAAGTGTTATAGAAATAGCAAGTAATGGGTTAAATATCCAATGGGTAGTAGGCTTTGATAAGAAACCTTCAGGAAAGAACACTCGATATAGAAACAATCTCTTTCATACGTAGAAGGCATGTTTATTTATAGGTTTTTCTGACAGAAGTTTCACATGTCGAATATGATAATTGTTTCCTTAAAATTTCAAATGCTGTGTTTCATAGCTGAAATTGTGTAGGTCAATCCACCTTAAAAGTTCCAAATAGTCTTTAGAATTCTCAAAATCCTATAACTTCAAATGCTAAATAGGCCATGGGGATTTAAAATTTCATATGGAGACAAAATTTCAACAATAATTCTCAAACTTTTGCAAAAGGGCAGTCTCATTGCCTTATTTTAGAAACCCCCTCATCCTGGTTTGGTTTTTAGGAATTATAGGTTCAAACCTTTCCATTTTTCAATTGAAAGGAGTAATGCAACCTAAGAATGAGTTTCTTCTAAGAATGAGTTTCTTAATTTCATTGTTAAAGACTTATAAGATTGTGTTTGACAAGCCTAGTTTTTCCTCTGTTTGGCTTAAAACTGTATGAAACGACTCTTAGATTGTTTTGGTAATACATTTTTCAATGTTTTTTTCAAAAGGAGTTAATACACAGCCTATGGTTCACACAGTTGCAAAATTAGCCAAATTCAAAATAAAAAACAAATGTTTTAGCAGAAAGACATAATGCTATAATGAAATGATGTCCCTCCGGCCTTGCCCCTTTTTTTTTTCCTTTTTTTCTTTTTATCCTTGTGGGACCCTAAATCACAATCCAAATTGTTGAATGTCTTAAGAATGCCAAAATGGCTATGGGCTAAAATTTCATCCTTTGGATGGTCATGGACTTTGAGATAATTAACGGAAAGCTCTAGACCATTAGACCTACTTTTTTGGACTTCTTTAGGTGCTTAAATCAAGATCGAAATTGTTCATCCTCTTTGGGCTGAAAATCATAATGGAGTCAAATTTCAATGCACGATTCATCATCATTCATCATAGATATTTAAAGTTTTGTGAAAAATTGTGAACTGTTGGTTTTACTCAAGTTAAGTGACCCATTTGGAACAAAACTTTTCACATGCCTTTTTGCGGTTCAGTTGTTTTCAAAATTATATATTATTTTGTGACTCTAAAGTATGATTGCAGTTAACTGTCAATCCACTTTAAAATGCCCGAAATGGCTATAGAGTCAAATTTCAAGCATTGGATGATCATGATGTTGAGTTATATTCTATTAAAAATAGCCAAATTTTATTTCTCAATTCATCATGAATCTCAAAAAATTTATGGAAAGCCATGAAGTCACGAATGTACTCGGACAGTGAAATGTGTTTCACATGTCTCTTACCAAATAGTTTATTTGTTAAACATTTATTTCAAATAGCACCATTTGTATCAGAACTATTCTAAACAAATCTATTCCAAATATATTAGATTTGCCAAAGCCCTTAAAGTACTCCTTCATAAGAAGTCCAACTTCCACGCCCCTGTATTTATATACAAAAAGAGTATATAAATTTTAATTAATGAACCAATGAATCAATACATTTATGTGAATATTATTTACATTTGAAGACCCCGTTTATCGAAGTCCGTCAATTCCTCAAACTAAAAGTTTAAAAAGCAGAAGAGCAGCGCCTAGATGTAGGGTTGCAACCAGTGGTCCCCATCAATATAAGAAACATTCAGGAATTGAGAAACTAGGGTGTCATTGAGTCTTTGAGCATAGGGCACTCTCATGGTTTGATTTGCACCTCCACCAATGCAATTGTACTCTCCAAAGAATATGGTCCTGATGATTGGAACCAGGCAACTCCATCAGTTCACCTTAGAAAAAAGGTGGGATATAGTTATGCTTAAAATCATAAACTCCTGTCCAAGTCATGGGTTTGTATGAATTCCAAAGGACATGTATTTCATAAAATATTTACCCAAACCTATTTCTCCTCTTTTTCCCTTTCGGTTTAGCCTTTTTTTTTTTGTGCAAAACCAAGAAGTAATGGGTTGTATTATTCCTAAATGTGGGTTTTTTTTAGTATGGCCACTATTAGTCATAGATAACCCTGCCTTGTGATAAAGGTTGATAAGATTTTCTAGACGTTACTCTATATTGGTACTTTTTTGTGATATTGCAGAACTTTTTTTGTAAAATTGCAAATTCTTTTAACGAGATCACATAAAATTACATTGAAAAACAAAGAAAGAGCAAGGCATCACGTATTAAAACTTTGTGATAGTGCAAAAAAGTTTGATTTTCTCAACTTCCATCACAAGATGAGATTATCCATGACTAATGGTGTTCGTATGGAAAAAATCCATTCCTAAAAGCAAAAGTAAATTTTGGGCCCATTCGTTTGCATAAAATTAAATTCTTAGAATTTATCATAAAATTTATTCCTAAAAGGTACATTAAAGAGGTTAGAGGTGAAGGATATAAGATGAAGATGTGGATGAAATACTAACTTCTACATATTTGATTTATTAGGGGTTAGGGTTGGAGTTTCATTTTACACCAAGGGCAGATATATTTTTTTATAGGAATTTGCACATATTTTACCTTTTTCTTGACCTGTAGCCACTATGTTAGTTTTAATTCTTTCCAAATTTAATTTTGATAGTTTTATTTTTAAATTTTTAGATTGAATTCTATAATCTTTTTTAAATTGTTAAAATAAGAAAACAAATGTTTGATTCCTAATTCAAAACGAAGATTTACTTTGCCACTCAAGTATTTTTATTTAGGGGCTTTTCTCGGAAAAATCCCCTTTGAATCTTTATAGAACAAAAAGGACCTCAAGATTTTTATGACCCTTAGTAGTCTCTTAGGCCCTTTTCGGTTTTTCTTTTCTATATCACTGATGAGCAGCGATATCTATATATGCTCAATCGGACCATTTCCCATTCTTTCTATATTTTTCTCATCTCTTCTTCCACATATTTCGTTTGGGTTTTGTTTGGGCCGAGGAGGGGAAAGCCAAGAAGAAGAAAAAGAGATGAGAATGAGAAAATTGAAACAAAAGAAAAAACAAGGACAAGGAAGAGGAGGAATGAAGAAGAGGAAGGAAGAAGAAGAACACGGAAGACAAAGAAACGTTAGGAGGAGAAAGAGGATGATAGTGGTTTGGTGAAAGATTTGAAGAAGAAGAGAAAATTAAGAAAAGAATGAAGTAGAATAGATAAAACAACAAAAAAATCAAAGGAAACCAAAAGAAAGAACTGAAATAAGAAAAAAAATTGAGAAGAAGAACTCATCTTTGTTTTTGGTAAGCATAGATATCGCTGCTCATCAATAATTTCTAAAAAAAATTATGATTTTACTTTGGATATATTACGCTTGAGCATAGAAATCTATGCTCAAGTATAATATACCTAAAGCTAGGTTCTTCTGCTCTATTTTTTTTCTTGCTTCAGTTTTTTCTTCTAGTTTCCTTTCTTTTTTGTTTCCCCATGGTCTGCTTCTTTCTTTTCTTAATTTTTGCTTCTTCTTCCACATCTTTCATTAAATTACACTCATTTTCTTTCTCCTCATATTGTTTTTTCTTCTTCCCTGTTCTTCTTCTTATTTTCTTGTTTTGTTTTCTTCTTCCTTACTCTTCCTTGTTTTCTCCTTTTCTTTTCTTTCTGTTTTCTCTTTCTATTTTTCTTCTTCTTGGTTTTCTCCTCCTCACATCAGACAAAACTCAAACAGACCATGGGAAAGAGGAAGGGAAAAAAGAGATAAGGAAGAGGAAAAAGGAATGAAACTCACTTAAGCATAGATATCACTGTTCATGAATAATATTTAAAAAAAATAACCGGAATGGGCCAAAGGGACCACTTTGGGCCATAAAAATTTTTAGGATCTTTTTTGTTCTGCAAAGACTCTAAGGGGATTTTTTCGGAAAAAACCCCCTTTTCTTTATTTATATATATATATATATATTTCTGGTTTCATCCGCACCAAATAGAAGTATCCCAACTAAAATTGTACTACAGGTGACTGAAACCTGAACTTGAGGACCACTTCTTATCTTCCTAGATGATGAGATCAAATATTTTCTCTCTCGGAGTAAATATTTTCTTGTAATTATATCTGTCCTAGCAAATGAACACTCTCAATGTAACCTTTTTTTTCGCCTCTCCGATTGCCGATTGTTACATCGGATTCCATCAAGAGACGAAAATAATTGAGGTCCAGAGTCAAATCCGAACTGCACAAGAGACCCTCACATGTACCCAAATCTCTATTTCCTTGATTTTGATGATTTCTAAAAAGGAAAGACAAGACAAGTAGTGAGTTTGGGACATTACTGGTCACTTGTTGGATCATTGAAGTCATTCCATCCCTCTGGGGAGATGATCTCAGTCATGGAAGTGTAAGCAAAGATTACACGTGAGAAGGGCCTCCAAGCTCGACCAAGCCATATCCTTCCAGTCCCTCCAATGGTGCAGTTGACAAATACAAACCCAGTGTTCTCAGTCGCAGATGCTCGGCCATGGGCTGTAACAACACCGGTTATCGTCTTCAATCCAACCGGCACTGGGTTGGCTATAGAAATCAACTGGCAGTTCTGAAATCGGACCTCAAATAGTGGTATGTCAGCAGTATATAAATTTTTATAATTTGAGGACTTCTTTGTAATTGTGTAATACTCCAGGAGTTTAATTTTAAATATGTATGTATGCAGTCAAATCGAAGGTGCTTTTCATGGTGTCAAATTTTAGTGGAAAGCAAGTTGAACCGTCACTGTGAGTTCATGAGGAAAATACGAATCAGGGGTACAGATCCTCTGTGAAAAAACCCTGCAATGAGTTTCGTCATCATTGGACAACTTACATGCTCAGTTGTATTAGAATTAGAATGGTCACGGTGAAAATTTTTTTCACTGGATCACAATTTACAATTAAAATGCTAAGTCAACTATGTTTTTTTTTTCTTTTTGTAGGAAACCCAAATACGAGCTAGTAAACCCGTTTAACCCATGCGGTCTCCATCCTACTAATGGGCATTAACACTCCAGTTACATTGAAAATTGGGCCATTGTAAATCTGGGAATTAATAGTCCTATGAGGAGTTTAAATTCAAGTAGGTCAGCCAATCAAAGGAAAAGAAATGCCCCTAAATTACCTCATACAAGGACCTTGCATTGCCGAATATGAAATCTATAGAACCCTGGATGAAGCAATCCCTGAAATAATGTCGACCTCTATCGTCGTGAAGGGTGTCTTGAGCACCAAAGAATCCGCACCCCCAAAAAGCAGCTTGATCTCCAGCTATTCTCATGGCCACTGCTTGGCCTCCAACATCACCAGGATTTGCAGTGGGAGCCACATTCTGTACAGGGTGTATATTAGGATAGGCTGGAGAGTTTAATCATGTTGGAAATCCAACGAGATTGGAACATAATATTTTACTTCAATCTAAAAAACTATCCACTACGAACAAACATAGTAAATAATGATCTAACGTGTGATGCCCACCTGAGTTAGGGTTTACTCACTAACAATCACTGCATTGACACGCAACTTAATTTGACACTTAATTGGCTTATGGCTTATGAATGGACGAATAATGCAAAGGAAAAAACCGCACTTCTTTCATTGGCTGATTTTTTTTTTTCCTTCATCCAAGGGAGCTAGGACCCCAAGAGAGATCCCAAATAAGTGAGAAGTCAGCCCACTCACATGAATAAAAAAGCTCACATAGGTAGAAAGGAGCTTGCATATGCAGGAAAAGATACCGTACTCAAGGTTTGAACCCTAGGCAATCCGATGAGACATGAAGGTCTTTACCTCTCCTTACATGTCCTGACCTCTCATGTAAGGAGTTGTTCTCTCATTGGCTGAGAGTTGTGTCACATTGAGGACAGATGATGAGGTAAAACCAATTTTTTCATACTCTCGAGGACATATATATAAACATTTCAATCTCTTTTCTAACATAAGTACAGTATATTAGAGTGGATCCCATAGGTTGTGCAGCCCTTTTGCTTAATGAGTTGGGATCCCCATTTGTAGTTGTTATGCTGCTCCCGGTAGAACATGCCCTTGGAGACTTTCTTGTCGACATGGTGTCATGTGCCCTAGTGAGAGTAAATAGGGAAAAAGAGGATTTTATCGGGAAAAATCACCTTCGTTTGCATCTAAGGCGGTTTTTCGGTGCTGTTCATGTGCCCTAGTATGACGACTTGAAGAATGAAAAAGGATATAAAAGCTAATTTTTGATGTTAGGGATTTTCATGAGCATGTTGTTTGATTTCCTCCTTTTCTAAATGTGCAAATTCTTAAAATCTTTTAACATGGAAATATTGAATTTAGACGTGGACATTAGTCTAAATTTAATGATAAAAAAAATTAGAGATTAAGCGCAGTGAGACTGTGAGAGCAGGGAAGTTGTGTTCGGCCGACGACAAGAAGGCTCCCCAGAAAGAGAATGTAGGTGAGATTGACTCATGTTGTCTCTATTAACCACGTCCAATGTAACATAAGTCAGGCCCATTTATGGCCCACTGCCCTATAGACTTAGAATCTTTTAAATTAGATTAGTAAATATTCCTTACCTGTATATTCCAATTAACTTTAATAGATTGGAATTAGGCAATGATGGAGCTTCAACTAAAGCAATCATGACTTTTAAACAGAGTTCATCATTTCTAATTATTTAATGTCGTGGTATCAGAACGCTAGTTGCTATCTTTGATTGGACCAAAGAAATTTATTTCTTCTTCTCCGTTGAGAAGATGTCATGGAGGCAACTTATACAGTCGACTGTGCATCGTCCCTGTCAAGGTTCCACTTGATTGTGACCTACCTTTGATCATCCGACTGCATCAGAAAATCACATGCTCTTAGTCTCCAGCCTGTCTTTGTGTTATAGAGAGATTGATCTCTCTTGTTTGGAAAAACACACTGTCAACAAATATTGCCAAAGACACATCGCATGTTCGCTTGTGTTTAGATGATCAAACTGTGGACCACACATTGCGGATCAAACTACATAGAAGAACACAATGGCAGTGGTCGCCTCTCTCTTAGGGCTGTTTTGGTGATTTTTCCAGGATTTTTTGCAGATTATAGGTAGGATTTCTGATCATAGTTTTGGTTTCTCAACTTTTGCGGTATCTTTTCATCTCAGCCGTCCATTTTCCTGCAAATGTATCTCTTTGCTACAACTCTCGATTGTCTGTTAGATAATTTGGTCAAGCATCTGTTAGTGATCCTTGATCTGATAGATTGGATTCCTAGTGGGCCCCACTAGTTTATTTGTGCAGAAAATTTCGGTCACCCGGACCATATTTTCTTCTTTTTTTTTAATTCAGTCATCATAACATTCATCTTTCTTAAGCTTTGTTGTTGTGGGCGGCATTTAGGATCAGAAGAATTCTGTTTTTGAAGATCAAACTCATTCTGGCTTGATTGGGCGTGTAATCTGGGTCGCTTGGACCAGATTTTTGAAATGTTTTTGTAAACAGTACTGCTCTTTGTTCTACTTTATGATCTACTGTTTGGATTCATTTGATCTCTTGATTCTTCATATTTGGTTGATATCAACACTGTTGCTGCCTTCATTTGAGCGTACTACTGTCTTTCGTATTTTGATCTTCTTGCTTGAATTGGTGCAATTGATAAAATTCAATCGGAAAAACTTCTCTGCTTGGACTTGTTAGTTGGAACAATGTCTATAAGGCAAGAAAGTATAGGGTCATATCTCTGGTTCTTTGAAATAGCCAATGGACAAGGACAAATTGGAAGATTGGGAAATTAAAGAAGCATAAATTATGAGTTGGATTTTGGGATCCATAGGCTCTCAATTTTTTCTCCATCTTAAGCCTTACAAAATTGCCCAAGAAATATAGGGATGTTTGAAATACATTTATTATCAAGAGAATTCATTCCATCTGTTCCGATTAGAATATGGAATCGCTCAATATTCCCTAAGTCACATGACTGTTCAAGATTACTGTAATACTCCGATCCCAATTAAGCATGTTTAGTGATTAATTAAGTTTATTTTAACTAATTAATATGGAATTATAATAAATAATGATGTTTAATCTCTAATTAGGTTAGATTAAGTTTATTTTTATCTTATTGAGTCTAGTGGATAAATTTTGGGTCATGGATACGTAATTTGGGTCTGGTTTGACCTTACATACGTAGAGGAAAGCCCTTTGTCGTAAATTTTTAATTTTTGCATCATAAACATTATATTAAGTTTATGAATTTCCATGATTTAAGCATCATTTTAATTGGATTAGAAACTTAATTAGGTTGAATGTATCATTATTCATTCAATTTCATTATTTCATGCATTTTCACCTAAAAATTGAAATTTGTACAATTTTTGCACATTTTATGTATTAATTAAGAATGTTTACAATTTTTCTTCGAAGAACCCCAGTTGGAGTAGAACTCTATTCAGATAGGTCCTGCTTCAATATAGGCTCTTCAATATTTGATGGGTTTAATTATAATGTGCAGGAAATGAAATTTGTAGGACCCACAGAACTCTAGGGATGATTTGGGTCCTACTGCTTGAAGATCCACATACACTTAGAGTTCATTTGCATGTAGATCCTACTTGAAGATTAGCTATGGCTTCTAAAAGATCTTATCTCATTCTATTGTACTAAAAAAATATTCTTCTGACTTGGCTAACAAGTCACAACCACTACAAAGATAGAGTCCATTGCAAATTAGAATCCAAAATTCAATCTCGTTTTTCTCAGGATAGCATATCTTAAAATGAACATAACTCTCAATCTGGATGTTGGATCGACGTAAATGACCCACCGTTGGAAAAATCTTTCAAAATAGATGTCTATAGACCCAAGATTGTACAAATTGGAGCTAAAATGAGAAAGTTATGAGCTTGTAAAGTTTCAAGTACATTTTTAGGCTGGATTGCAATTGCATCTACACCATTGAAGTATAACTGTTGCACATCGTTCTGTAAAACCCATCTAAAGATCAAATAAGAATTCTAAAACCTTTTACTTCATCTTATCTCCAAGATCTCTCTTATCTAAGGAGATAAGCTCAATCAACAAGCAGCAAATCTTACATCTCAATCCATAAAAGAAGGTACAGATTCAATGAACCTAGGAGCCATAAAACTATAAAAGTAGGCCACCATGGAAGGCTTTTTTTCATTCTCAGCCAGATCTAGAAAACCCAAATCTCTTTTTCCTTTTCTACTCTACCTCTTTTCCCTCTATTAATTTCTGATTTTATTTTAAAGGTATTATGGAGCATTATTTCCAGAAAATAGGATTTAGAAGAGAGATTTATGAGAGATCATTATATAAGAAGAAGATATTAATGAAATTATTTTTGAGGTTCTTTGCAATGGTGGAATGAGTTTTTGATTCGAGTGAAAGATGAAACTTAATATTTTAATGTTCTAGTTTACATTTGTTATTTTGCTCTTTTCTGATTGTCTCTTGTTTATATGTTTTATTAAAATAATAGATCTGTATTCATGCCAAAGGCAAACCTCTGATTTATATTCGTAATAAATAAATTTTGATCATTTATGCTTACTTTGATAGTTTATGCTTAAATTTGTAGTTATTTTTAATAGTCTATGGTTAGTTTGATAGGTGATGCTTATAATGTTCATTCATTTATGAGGTGAAGGAGGTTGTGAGTACTGATTTTGTTTTTCTTAATTAAAAATTAGTTTTTGCAATACTCAAATCATCCGGATCAGAAATATTGATTTGTTTCTAATCTGAGTAATAATTGAGACAAAAAGAGCAAATTAATTGCATAAATTGGATTTTTAAATAATTTAGTGGATTCTAACTGCTCTGATCTGTTTCTTATTATTGTTATTAATTTATTTAGCTTTTAATTTACATACCGCACTTCTCTTTTATTGTTGTTTTCCTTTTGAGGAAAATTCAGGTTTTTAATTAAAAAGTTCAAAAGTGCTCTCTGTAGGATCAACCTGCATTTGACACTGTCTCAACAAGACAACTGTGTACTTTCAGTTTTTAAGTAAATTGATTAATTCACATCACATTACATATTGATATCATCGTGTTCGTCTCATAGAGCACGACAGGTTTCATGTTGAACCTAAACTTATTTAACTTCAATTGGGCCAAATAGACCTTCGTATGACTTAAATTGAAAGCACAATTAAGAAATAGGACTTTTTTGTAATTTTGCAAAATTTTGTAATCTAAACCAACCAAACCTCATTTCCATTTGATTATTTCCTTTCTCCTTATGCTGTTGAGGTTTCTCCTTTTCTTGATTCTTTCCACCACCATTTCTTCTTGAAATCAAGATTTAAAGAGCTTGCATGTATGATTTGGGGGTTTCAATCTTCATTTCCATCATCTTCTACCTCTTCTTACTCCATTGAAGTGTGAGATCTAAGCATTCATTCTCTAAATCAGTTGTTATGGTAAGTTTGCTTACCCATTTATAGGATTTTGGGTCACTTGAGTCAAGAAGGCTCTTATCTTTGATATACACTCATATGCTTTATTCTTTCTTACATTCATGACATGTTGGTGCACATGAGTATTGGGGTTCTCTTCTCAATTTGAGCCAAGAAGAGGAGTAGTGGTTTGAATACAAAATCAAAGGCAACTATTAGCTAATTATTGTTGAATGCATGTTGGTAACTGGTAATTCTTATAAATCAATTGAAATCTGAATTTGGTTTTCAACCCTTATACTTGTTTAAAACACATGATTAGAATGCTTAAGTGAATGATGAAAATGATTTAGATATGTTAAATGGCTGCTCGGAGTAGAGGTGACTGCCTTGGAATATGTTGTAAACATGCAGTCAGAACCCAGTGTTATGGGTTGATGGAAGGGAATTCTGTAATCGACCTCACTTCAGAAATTCTGAAGCTTATAACTAAGTCATAAACTGCACTACAGCTAAGCCGTGAAGGCATAAAAGCCTAATAGAAAAGAAAAGTAAAAAATTTTCTTCTACGTCTTAGCTTATAGATAGGCCATAAAATGCACTCTGGCTAAGTTGTAGCCTAACCGTGGCCAAGGTGTAGGTGTGGATACAATTGTGCATGTGCCAGGGCTAAACCGAAGGGTACCCACGGCTAAGCCAAGACAACCAAGAAACTTAAAAATTCATAGGGACTTTTAATTTACTTAATAGGGCATTAATTCTTTGGATTCGCTAACCCAATCATTTGACCCAATGGACAATCACTTAGCATGAAGTGTCTTGAGGGCTAGAACTTGTTTATGTGATGTTGTTTATTAGTTTAGCACCTACTATTGGGTGTCGATTTAAGGAACTTTGATACACCTTGCTTATGTAATGTAACACTAAATAGAGACGACTATGTATGAGATAACTTAAAACTACATCATCATACAGAGTTAGAAACATTGAATGACTTGATTATGATTGGCTAGTAAATTACATTGATTTTGCTAATTGAAATTGCAGAGCATATCGAAATCCTTATAGTTGCTCTCTATTATAAAATGTTTGTGAAATTGTTATGATATGAATTGATTCTAGTTTAAACTCTTTATAATATCTAGTTATCTTATTGTCAACATTGAATTGAGTAAGAATGAATTGAGCATATAAACAATTGTTTATTAATGTAACGAATTGTACGATTTACTCAAGTTTAATTATATAATTTTAAATAGTTTGGCTTTACTTAGCTTTAATCTTATGGTACCTAGTAGGGTTGAATTTGGTGTAGTAGAATTAAATAGTGTCACTGCAATGTGCATTTAGAGCTTCTGGACTCCAGGATTTGAGGGACTCAATTGTACCTTTGGTCTAGGCATTGCTGTTCTCAATGCAAAGATCCATATTAAGAGGATATAGCAAATGTAGTAGCCAAATAATTTAAAGTATTTTCTTAATTATTTTTTATTATGTTTTATTCAATGCACATGCTTAGTATACTAAATTGATTTCTATGATCAATCGTTAATAATTTTTTTAATTAATCGCGTATTATTTTAATTACGCTTATAATTTGCTGAATAGTCTTATTCATAACTGTTTACTAGTATTATGGGCTCAGATCCCAATCTCAGTCTTACCGAGACCGATGAGGTTCAAGAGGAGGCCTATGAAGTTCTTTCAGGCCTTGATGAATAGACGGTAGAAGCGACTGATCCTCTTGCGGAGCGTGACATGATCACATTAGGGCCTTTTATTTTGGAATTTTGGATTCATTAGGGTTTCATAATATTTTGCATTCGTTTTTCATACATAGATCATGATTCCTCATCTTTTGAGACAATGTATATAGTTTGTTATTATTCATAACTTTTATATCTCTTTTGGATAGACATGTGATAATTGTATCTGGTTGTCTCTTTTGGATAGACATGTGATAATTGTATCTGGTTATCTCACTCTTATATAAACTCTTACATGTTCATATCATGTAGATGTGGTTACATTGGTTTTTGTATATTAACGTAGTTATGTTTTTCTTTATATTGGTATTATTGTGTGCACTGTTTTAAGAATTGATACATATCGAAATGATTATTTATTGAAGAAAATTTTATAAGCAATATTGAAAAGCTTTTGCATGTTAAATTCTTGGACATTGTCCGTTAAAAATGCCTCACACGTGTAAGGATATGAATATCCATTGTCTAATTCAACTTTGACTTCAGTACAGGTGTGAATTATATGGAAGTACACAAGTCACGTTTTGAGATTAGCCCTAATCTAAGGATTCTTAGGCTCGGGTCATGACAATTACTACTTTGGATTTCTTGCTCTTTGGATTGAGTTCATAGACATTGCATATGTTACTATCACTAAAGACACTTTGTTAGGAGTCCAGGAAATCCACAAAATTTCTCAACATGACCAATTTTTAATGAAACTTAGGCCTGAGTTTGAAAATGTTTGCTCGACTCTTATGAGCTGACATCCATCTCCTACACTTGAGACATGTCTCAATGAAGTCCTTTACAAAGAACAACATTTATTTACTCAACAACATCTCTCCCAACAATCTTCCAATGGTATACTAGACATCGCTTATGTGGGGAAAATCTCAGGATGCAGCACTCAATCCCAAGATATGACCAAGTTTCAATGTTTTACTTGTAAGAGTTTGACCATTACTCCTCTCAGTGTAAAAGGAAAGTCTATAACTATTGCAAAACTAGCAGACACGTCATCTCTGAATGTAGGACCTGCTCGGAAAATTGAAAGTCCCATGCTTATTCTGCCATGACTTCATACTCTCAATCTGAGGCATTTGCTTTTCTGTCTGCATCCATGTCTTCACAGCGATCTATACCCAGCTCCTTTGTCACTCCTAAAATGCTTCAACAAATGATCTTCCAAGCCTTTTCTACTTTGGGTATTTCAAGTAAACCTTCATCATCTTCTGTGTGGTATTTTGATTTGGGAGCATCTAATCATATGACTTCTTTGCCTAGTCTACTTTCTAATATTAAACCATATGGTGGCAAACTTCAAGTATAGATTGCTAATGGGGGGTCATTATCCATCACAGCCATAGGAGATATCTTACATGCCTTACCCTTGAATCATGTTTTTCTTTCTACTAGTCTTTTTACAAATTTGTTATATGTTAACCATTGTAATGTATCTTTTTCCTCTTCTGGTTGTATTGTGTAGGATCAGGGGATGAGGAAGGTGATCGCAAAGAGTCCAAAGTGTGGTCAATTACTTCTGCTGCGTTTCTCAACAGAAGAGAAGGATGAATCCACTTCTACTTTTTTCATGTGTTTCTAAAAAAATGTGCATCTGTCGCACAAAATATTAGAACATCCAAATTCGAATGTTTTGTTATTTTAAAAGAATTCTAGCTTGATTAATAAAAAGAAAATTTCTTTTACTGATTGTAACACTCCGACCCAGTTTGACCTCGTTTAGTGGGTAATTAATCTTGTTTTCGTTGTTAATCATGTTTTGTTTATGTTTTATTTTCGTTGCGGGTCATGGATAGGTAGTTGGGTTGAGTTTGACCTGGATTAAGTAGACCAAGCCCTTTTTCGTAATTTTAGCTTTTCTAAGACATGGTCGTTTTTGCATCATCTTGATGTCAACACGTGTCTTTCGTTGAGCTCGTCAACTTTCGTAACTACGTCGTTTGCAACCGATGTCGTGTGATTCGATTGGACCTGGATTTGACTCAAACTGAAAATACACTTCTAACTTGGACCCTCTTGTAATTTGGCCACCTCATGAGCTTATATAATCTCACCCATCGACCAACTCACGTTCTCTCTCTCTCAGTTGCTTCACTGTGCACGTGGAATTCCTCTCTCTCTCCTTCTCTTGAATTCTCTCCTCCGGATTCTCTCCTCCATCGATCAAGAGGAAGTTGGGTCTTGCTTGTGAGGTGAGTGGATTTCCTTCCATTCCTCTCATCTCCTTTCTCTATCTCTTCTCCTTCTTGTTTCTCATTGCATGGTGTGTCTGTGATTCCAATTCTCATGCATGCATGTGGTTTGATGTGTGTTAGGTTGTGTTTGGATCCAAGAACTTCAGTTGGGCAATTGAATTCTAATTGAGGCAAGTAGAACCATAACTTTGAGAACCCATGTTGGTATGCATTTGATTTGATTAGTTTACATGAATTGATGTGGAAAAATGTGTTTACAGCCCATTTGCTTACTATTGATTCAGTACTTGTCTATCTCCATTGGAGAATTTCAATTTGAATGGTGTTACAGGAATTCTGTATGTGTTTTAGAAAAATTGACCTCGTGCACGTACGGCTAAGCCGTATGGCACTTACGGCTCAAAGTCCAGAGAGGAGAAAAACCCAGTTTTCCTCTACGGCTAGGGCACGGCTAAGCCGTGAATTGCTCTACGGCTAAGCCGAAGCTCAGCCGTGGCCCAGCCGTAGATCAATACAGGGTGCATTTTCTGGATTTAACTGAGAGTCATCAATTGACAGACCTTCTACGGCCCAGCCACGGCTAAGCCGTAGACCACACACGGCTAAGTCGTAGCACACACACGGCTAAGCCGTATCCACACTAGAATAATGAAGGACAAGGATAGGTGTAAGGAAAAGACCGATATGGCCTTCATGATAGAATGTAGAGCACCTAGACCTGCCCAACGGAATGTGATACAACGCGTGAATGATCTCGAGGGCTGCGAATCATTCCTGTTCATTATCCGGATGTTAAGCACCTCCCCATGGGTGTTGGTTTAAGGGACTTCGTGCACCGCTCGATTCAATGCAACACTAGACAATGGTGTATCGAATAACTTAAAACTACATGATCATGCACGGTTAGAAACACCGGATAATTAGATTAGCATTGGTTTGTAAATATAGATGATTCGATTTCGCATGATTTGCTGCACAACATATTGCATTCGAGTATTGACCTCTACTCTCTGACATGATTACTTGTGATCCGTTACTTTCACATTGTGATTCTTTACCTTGAGTATGCATGTATGCTATGTTCACTCACAGATATGCACGTATGATATGTTATCACGATCTACTCAGGGTTTTCATGATTGACTCCTTATGGTCAGGCACTACTTAGCCTCAGCCTTAGGATCCCGACGGGGTGAATTTGGTATAGTTATATGGACTTGCTGCAGTAAGGATATGTCTTGGGGAACCGGACCCCAGGAAACCGAGACCCATTGTACCCTGGCCCGGACAATGGTGTTCTTTGTACGTTATAAGATCCTTCTTTTGGGAGCATATGGTAATGTAGTAGCCACTAGTTCTGTACACTGCATGTATTCATTAATTCACTCAGCATATTTCTTTCTTGCATGACAGCCTAGTATTCGAAAATGCCTTCTTTAATAACATGATGTTCTTTATTCTATTAGACACAGCGTGTGTTAACTTGCTGTAACACTCCGATCCCCTTTGAGCCGGATTAGTGGCTCATTAGTGTATTTTGTTTTGATTATTCCTTTCGGATTTGGTTTTGGGCCTTGAATAGGTAGTTGAGTAACCTTTGACCTGGAATAGGTAATTCTAAGCCCTTTTTCGTAATTTTGCTTTTGTTTTGCTCATATCATCTTTGCATCATATTGGTGTCAGCACGCGTATTTCGTTGAGCTCAACAATTTCCGTAACTGTGTCAGATCCGTTTGGAGTCAATTGGGGAAGATGGACCTTCGCGTGACTTAATCTGTAAATTGCTTAAACCCATTGGACCTTGTTTTAAAACTACAAATCTATAAATATAAGTCAGCTCACAGGTGTCTTTCTCCTTGCCCATTTGTCTCGATCGATTGCATGCAAGATTAGGAGCAGCTCCACGTTCGTTCATCTCTCTCTCTCTCTCTTCTTTGCTTCTCTTGATCGATTGCCGTTGGATTCTCATTTTGTTTTGGATTGGGTTCCTTCTCTCTCATCTCCATCTGTAGCTTGGTAAGTGGGTTCTTTCCCAACTCCTTCTTCTTCTTCTCCAATTGCACCTCTCATTCTCTGATTGCCATGTCTTCATCTCATGCATGGTGTATCTCTTTGATTTGCTTTGATTTTTAGTTGCTTTGGAGCTTGTTTCAGTGGATTTCCAGATTTGAGGCAAGTATAAGTACAGGCTTGTATAACACACATGGGTGCTCTATTTGAATGCTTTGATTTCCATCTTCTTTAGTGTATTTGATGGTTACAGCCAATGCTTGTGAATTTGGAACCTCTGTATCCTGTTTTGAGACTTTTCTGTACCAAATTTCAGTTTCTGTACTCAGCCCGAATTCATCTCTGTATTGTACGGCTAAGCCGTGAACTTCTACGGCTTGATTTCCAGAGACTCGAAATTTGAGTTTTGTTCTACGGCTAGGCTACGGCTAAGCCGTAATTTGTCCTACGGCTGAGCCGTAAGCTAGCCGTGACCCAACCGTACCCCAGCCGTGAATTAAATCTCTGATCAGTCGAAACTTTTCTGATATCAGTACTCCTACGGTGAGGCTACGGCTAAGCCGTGGAATGCTACGGCTAAGCCGTGGATTGGTCTACGGCTAAGCCGTATACTGACTGTAGCTCAGCCGAAAAAAGGCATCAAATCAGAGGTGAAAGATGATCAGTTTAGCTGTGTTTTGAATGGAACCAAGGTTAAGCTGTGGTGCATAATACGTCGAGCGCGTAAGATGTCTTCGGCTCAACCATAGGTCCCTCATAGCTAAACCTTTAGGCATGGCAATTCTGAAACATAACTTAGGATAATGGTGAGACTTGTAGGGCTCAAACACGGGTTGACCCCTCATGTAAACCGGCCCAATGGATTCTTGGAACGCATGAATAGTCTGTTAGGCTATGACTTATTCATGTGAGTGTTGTTTTACTGTTAAGCACCTCCCCATGGGTGTTGGTTTAAGGGATGTCGGTGCACGCAAAGATTTCGCAACACTTTGATGGCAACGGTGTATTGACTAACTTAAAACTACATCAACATGCACGGTTAGTGACAGTGAACAACTAGCGTAGGACTGGCTTGTAATGAACCTTGACTCCGTATTAATCTGAGATGCATTGCATATTGTTTATAGTTTTGCCCTCTGCTCTGTTAATTTATGTTATGCATTCCTCAGTCATTTTGCTTTCGTTCTGTATATCTGTATCATTCTTTGTTCGGCACTAAGTTCTGATCTATGCTGTGCTTTGATTTAATCTATGTTCTAATCTGTAATTCGATTATGCTTTGTATATTCTCTGGCTTTGTATATTTTGGGTATTCCCTGGTGGCTCTGCCCAGAGGTTGATACGTGAGGATAAGATCCGGTCTTTGTCATCGGTGAGTCCAAAGCGGATAATCTCCCTTTCTATGGATTTGATTTGATTGGTATTAGTCTGGCTCTACTCAGCCTCAGCCCTAGGATGCCCGACGGGGTTACCTCTGGCTTAGATCTCTGTATCTCTGTATTCACTGCAGTGTCGCTTTGTCTTGGGACCCCGGAACCCAGGAACCTGAGACCCACTTGTACCCTGGCCCGGTCAGTGGTGTTCTCCTCTGCTTTGCTTTGCTCTGCTCTCTACTGGAGAGAACATGGTTAACGTAGTAGCCACTTAGTCAGTATTTCTATGTTTGATTCACATATCATGTTTTACTTCTATGCACGATTTGCTTAGCTTATTAAGATGAAATTCTGAAATCATTATTCTGTCATTATTCAGCTTTGATACTATGAGTGTTTCATCTCTGTTACTTGTATTTGCTGGATCGTTGTATTCATTTGTGTTGTCTGTGGTGTTGCAGGCACAGATACCTTGCCCAGCTCCCCGGCGGTCGAGGAGGCTGCAGGGGCGAGTGTAGAGGCACCCTCCGGTCTGGCAGAGTGGGCCTGATCACTTCTGCCAAGTGCGTGCATGCATACCAGTGGTTTTGTTTTGAGTTTGGTTTTTTTTTTGGGACTTTGTATTTTGGGACTCTTGGACTTTGGACTCGTATTATGTGTATTTTGTATATATTGATTTTGGTGTGTATTCGGTTTTATATCAGTGTATTTGTCCTTGTCGTTTCCATTTCGTATTTGCTTTGGCTTCCGCTATTTTCTTTGTTGCTTGCTATGATATCTACAGCTTCCGCGTTCGTCTGTTTCGCACGTGTTAGATCCCTTGTGTGTGTGCATCTGGACTGGGTTTGGATGCACGTGCACGGGAGTACGTGTGTCACTGGTTTAGCTTTTCGCTAACCCCCGATTTCTGGGCCCGGGTTGTGACACTTGCTATGGTTTATACTTTGCTGAATCTTCGTATTCACAGTTGTTTTTGGTGTTGCAGGCCCAGATCCCCTTGCCAAACCTTCGCAGGTCGGCCAGACTCCAGATGAGACCCCCGAGGCCCCATCAGGCCTAGAGGAGTGGATGTGATCACTCCACGGGAGAGCGTTCTTGGCATGCATTAGTGGAGTCTTGTTTTCTGTTTGTTTTGAGGAGTTGCACGCTTGTGTATATGTCATGACTGTATCTAGTATTTTGTTCTTTTTGTAAAACTTTCATCTGTAATTATGTCAGTTCGTTTTCGGTATTCTCTTTTTGCACTGTTAGTTTAATGTTTCTGATATTTACAGCTTCCGCGTACATGTTTGGCACGTGTGAATGTTCCCTTGTGCGTGTGCATTTAGACTCGGTCTACGTGTACAGGTACGGGAGTACGTGTGTCATTAGGTTTGGCTTTTGCTAACCCCCGAACCCTGGGCTCGGGTTGTGACACTGATGTCAATATTGATTGCTTTGTTTGCAAATTGGTTAAAAGTAAGACACTTCCTTTTTATATGCATCATCCTACAATAGAAAATTTTTTTGATTTAATTCATAGTGATGTTTGGGGGATAACACCAATTATATCTCATTCATACTATAAATATTTTGATACATTCATAGATGACCATAGTTGTTTTACTTAGATTTAATTCTTAAGTGGAAAATTAGAAGTGTTTGATATTTTAAAAAAATCTTTACTTTTGTTGAAACACAATTTTTCACTGGCATAAAGACTCTCTGGTCTAATTCAGGTGATGAATATGCGTCAAATAGATTTCAAAAATTTCTTCAAAATAAAGGAATTATCTTACAACGAACTTGCCCTCATACTCTTCAACAAAATGGCATTGTTGAGCGGAGAAATCGACATCTTCTTGACGTGGTTTGTCGCTTGTTACTTGAATCCTCTGTTCCACCTAGATTCTGGCCTGAAGCTCTATAAACTGTTGTTTATCTTATTAAAAGGCTTCCATCACCCAAACTTCAGAATGAGTCACTATATTTTTGACTTTTTCACTCTTCGGGTGTGTATGTTTTGTTCAACTTTTTCAATCTGAATGAACCAAATTGTTTGCTCAATTTGCCAGATGTGCTTTCCTCGGTTATGCCACTACTCAAAAAGGATTTTTTTTGTTATGATCCGTATTTCCTACAATGTGATGTTCTTTGAAAATTTATATTTTTTTACTCATCCTAGTGACTCTTCTGATTCTATAACCATGACTACACTATCAAAATTTTCATCCATTAATTTTTCATCTTCCTTTGAAAAGTTCAGCCCTGCACTTGTATATCGGAGACACTCGTAAACAATCACTGCTATGACACTGCTTCTTTAAGAACAACCTGATTCGGCATCTGATCCAACTCTTATGGAACTTGCATAAGAGCCACCTATACTACCCTCTCTTCGATGCTCCATGCGCGCATCTTGACCACCTGAAAAATATGGGTACTGTTACCTATTTTACTCAGCACACTAGCTACTTTTGCTATTCCCATGACCTATACTGAAGATGTGAAATATGAATGTTGGCAGAAAGTTATGTCTGAAGAACTAGATGCTTTTCACACTAACTCTTACATGGGATGTTGTTCCATGTCTACCTACAGTTCACCCCATTAGGTGTAAATAGGTTTATTCAGTGAAACTGAAATCTGATGAATTTTTAGACTGATACAAGGCACATCTGGTAGCTCTGGGTAATTGTCAAGAGTATAAAATTGATTTTGATGAAACCTTTGCTCTAGTCGCAAAGATGACTACTGTCCATATTATTATTGCCATGACAACATCTCAGGCTTGGCCACTATATTAGTTAGATGTCAAGAATGCTTTTTCTTCTTGGAGATCTTAAAGAAGAAGTCCATATGCGCCTTCCTAAAGGATATCTAACTTCATGTGAGTCAAATATGGCTAAACTCCAGGGTTCCCTCTATGGTTTCTATTGGGTTTTGTCTTTTATTCTGGTTTAGTGGGTTCGGTCATCTGGTTTAATCAGAACCAAGGTTCAGGGTTAAGGGTATTTTAGTCATTACATATGGGTTTTCTTGTTGGTTAAGAAAGTGGAAACTATATATATTGATGTAATATAACTCTAGATGCTGAGGGGATTCGGATGGGATCATGATAGATGAGTTCTCTCCTCCATGGACATAGGCAAGGTTGCTGAACCACATAAGACTACTTTGTTCATGTTTGTGTTTGCTTGAGGGTATGATTGCTTGTGTTCATCGTGGTTAATCTATGAATCACGAGTAATTTCTGTTGTGCCGCTTTTCTCAACAAGTGGTATCAAGGCGAGGTGGAGATTGCACTGGTTTACGATTGACGGATCTATCCTCATGTCTCAGATAAAAGGGGAAAAAGAGGTTCAGCAGCTAATTGGTAGTTCTACTCTGATTTATCTTCCTATTGAATGTCCCGGTTGTGATCAAGAAGGTGGGCCTGTACTTGAGTTGCAAAAACCCTATCATAGTTTCTTGAAACAGAGAAGACAATGGGGTCTCGGTAGTTGATTTTAGTTTCGGAATAAAGAAGATCGACGCCGGAGAAGTTAAGACGATAGGGAAGATAATCGGAGGATCTGGAGTCCATCACATGGGGAGACGACGTTCAGACTGTGGGCAGTCCAAATCGCAGAAGGGTTTTTTTTTTTTTTTTTTTTTTGTCTTGGTCTGGTAGTGTTTGCAAATAGAGGACATCAAATTAGGACTTGGATTCTAGTTTGTTCCTGTGTAGACCAGTTAGAGTTGCAGATTGGTTAATCACTGGACTCGAAAAAGGAAGAGAGTAGAGGCGGTACTTGCAAAGGGAGGATTTAGCAGTTCCTGGTTCTTACAGACAATTAGATCGTCGCAGCCTCAAGCTCCCAGAGAAGGAGGCTTCCGCCGTCGCCAGAGCCTCGCGGCCGTCACTAGAGCCTCGCGACCGTTGCCATCCACATGCTTTCTGTCCTTTGCTGAGGAAGAAGCCTAGTGGCTTTCGGTCCTTGGTTGCAAAGAACAGAATCAACAAAGAGAGCTAGAATGAAGAAGAAAGATCTAGGCTTAGGTTGCTCCAGGCCAGGTCAAGGTTAGGTTAGTTTAGAATTGACCCGTTAGGCAGCAAGCCCAACGGCAGTTCAATCTAGGTCAGCTCGGGTCAGGTCAGTCCTAACCTGTGATATAGGGCCCAGCCTGCCAGCAGCAGTGCTGATGTCAGCAGGTAAAATGGTCAAAGGCAGTTTGACTAGATTTGTAGCTTAAATTGTTTCTATGATATCTTGATCGTCCGATGTCCGATTGGAGATCTATTTGTGCCTATGGACTCGTTGTGAGGAGATTTACATGTATGTGGAAGTAGATGGGCAGTTCAACGGTCAAAAAGAAGGTTTGACCAATCAGAGTGTGGAAAACTATTTCTATGATATCAAAGTCATCCGGAGTCGAATTTTAAATCCGTTTCTCCTAGCGTACTTGCATGACGAGATTTACGAGGCAAACAAAAGATATTGGCAGTTTGATGGGCATAAAATTGGGGATTGAAGAAACTAACAAATTTACGATGACAACAATGTATTCAATCATCACGGTCCAGATTAAGCTGTTTGATGGATAAACAACTTCAGCGATTAGCAGGAAAGAGTGTTAAACTTCGTGATACAGCAATGATTGAAAAGTGTTACTTGATATCACGAATAGGAGATTGCTCTGATTACTTTGATGGAAAACTTAGATCTATGCTAAAGTAAAAGGAAAAGTAAAAGAATCAGAATTAGAAGGAGGTAGTGTGTAAGAAAGCTCGGATTCGGATGACAGGGAATCACTTTTGGTCACTACAGGTATGGATCGGCTTGATGATTCACGGTATTGGGATTCAAATCTTTCCTATCATGTGTTCACTTAGAGATTGGTTGACGCAAATAATTCTCATTATTAATGGATTTATTCTTATGGGGGAGAATGCAAATTGATGAGCATTTGAGATAAGAGCAGTGAATATCCGGGTGCTTGATGAGATTATTTAGACCCTAATGAATATGATGAATGTTCCAAGTTTACAAAAGAATTTGATTTTTTTTTTTTTTTGGGTGCCTTAGACTCCAAGTGCTGCAAGTGCACTGTGGCGGGTGGATTTACAAAGGTGGAAAAGGAAACATTGGTCATCATGGAGGATGAGATGGTCAGAATTTTCTACAGGTTGATAGGGGATGCTTTTTTAGGTAGAGTAGTGAATGACACATCAAATAATAAAAGAGGAAATCTATGGTTCAGGTGGAGTTAGATGCGACGGATCATCGGAAGATGGATTGATGGGTCTTCGATGATATCATCTAATGGAAATCTAAGAAGACTTAAACAGCGATGATTTTCTTGAAAATGGTAGTCCAGTATAGGTTGGAGTAAGCCAGTTTCGCATCAGGTCATACCTAACCCGCATGTGCTGTGCCCAACCCACTAGAATAGGTTAGAACATGATAGTTGCAGGTTTGATGGAAAGAACACCGGGATGGAGACAGAAGGAAAGATTCACAAGTATCAATAACATTTGGAATCGAGGAGGTCTTCAATTTTGTTTTGATGGATGGAAGTTAGGTTCATTGTGTTGCAAGGATGCATGCATGTGGCAATAAATGGAGGGTGCTTCGGAGATTCAAGACAATGGTGTTGAAGTTAAAGAAGGCAACTATGGTAAGTCTTAAGTCGGTTTGGACTTGATCGACACTAGACAATACTGAGATTGTCTGTGTATCTAGGCTAGGGGTGCAGGTGCTAGGTTAGGTTGTAGAGTCTGTGGAAGCATACCTTTCAGCAAGGTGTGTGAAGTGCCGGTTCAACATGTTAGAGTGTTGAAGAGAGAAGATTATGCCATCGGTGTAATGACATACCATTCAGCAAGATGCGTTAAAACATTATCGGGTATCTTAAGGTAGCCCTTACAATTTACGGAATCCAAGCCAAGGTGGAGATTTTTGTGTTTATCTTGATTCCGGTTTAAACAGATCGGTCGTCTAGTTTAACCAGAACTGAGGCTCAGGGTTAGGGGCGTTTTAGTCATTATGTGTGGGTTTTCTTGTCCACCAATAAAACAAAAACTATATAGATTGATGTACTGTAACCCTAGATCCTAAGGGAATTGATATGGGATTATAATAGATGAGTTCTCTCTTTCGTGGACGTAAGCAAGGTTGCCAAACCACGTAAAACTACTGTGTTCATGTGTGTGATTGTTTGATGGTTTGATTGCTTGTGTTCATCATGGTTGATCTATGGATCATGGGTAGTTTTCATTGTGTCGCTTTTCCCAACAGTTTCAAACAAGCCCCCCGTGTTTGGTTTGAGAAATTTCGAGCTGCATTGATTGTGTTCGAATTCCAGCCTAGTTCGTACGATCCATCATAGTCTCTTCATCTTACCACAAATGAGATCATTATTCTTCTTGTACATGTAAAAGACTTATCATCACTAATGCTGACTTTGCTATGATCACTTTATTGCATTAATCTTTTCGTATGAAAGACTTGGGTCCATTGACATACTTTTTAGGTCTTGAAGTTCATCAAAGAGGAAAAAGGAATCATTCTACATCAACACAAGTATACACTTAACTTGATTGAACTAGTGAGACTTCAACACTCGACTAGTTGATACTCCTCTTGAAGTGAATTTGTAGCTTTCTAAGGATAGTTGGGATCTTCTTCTTGATGCCTCGATATATCAACAATTGGTTAGTAGTCTGAATTATTTAACTAATACCTGCCCAAATATTTCTTATACTATTAATCTTGTTAGCCAATTCATGATTGAGCCTAGGCATCTTCATTCAGCTGCTGCTCGATGAAATATTTATCACCTGCTTGGTACGACTACTCATGGCCTATTCTTCCATGCTAGCTCTCCTCTAAATCTAGTTACTTACTCCGATGCTGATTGGGTGGGTTGTCTGGACATCCATTGATCCATGAGTGGGTGCCAAATATTGTGCTATGTTTGCTGCCTTCTCTGAAATTCTTTGGCTTCATGGGCTTCTTTTTGATCTTGGATTTCTACAAACCATTGCGGCACCTCTTAATGCAAACAACACTAGTGCTATTAAGATTATAAAAAATCCAGTTTTCCATAAACGAACAATGCGCATTGAAGTTAATTGACATTTCATTTGCAATGAATATCTGCATGATGTCATTTCACTTCCATTCAGTGCTTTTAGCCTATATATTGCAGATATCTTCACAAATGATCTTCCTCAGCCACGACATTAATTCTTATCCAACAAATTGATGCTTATTGACTCAATGACATCAATTTGAGGGGGTTGTGAACCAGGTCCAACGTAACATAAGTCAAGCCCATTAATGGTTCACTGCACTATAGAGCCATAATCTTTTAGATTAGGTTGGTCAAATTAGATTAGTATATATACATTCCTTATATGTAAATCCCTATTAGCTTTAATAAATTGGAATTAGGCAGTGATGGAGCTTTAACTAAGGCAACTATGACTTTTAAATAAAGATGGATCGTCCCTTTTAAGGGTATCCAATTCCATTCATCATTTCTCATTAATTAATGTTCTCATTTTCCTTAATAGGACACCCCATTAAGCCTAACAACATTGTTTTTTGTGTTGGCAGGATTCCACGTTTTTCACAAAATCAAGAAAAAATTAGCTCAAAATTTTCCAATGTTTTCACAGAAAAACTCCACAAACTGCAAATAATTTGCACCCATGGATAAATTGGGGCATTTTCTATAGCAGTTTGGAATCATCATAGTTTGATTATAGTATAAATCAACTTCATAAAACATTCGTTCATATTTAATGGGTCGTTTGTTAAATTCACATGTGATGTGAAAATCCTTTACATATGTAAATGACTTACATGTAAGTCATTTACATATACAAATAACTTATATGTAAAACATAATTTTTGTTTGTTATTTTCACACCCCTTCAAAAGTGAATCTAATTACACTCATGGCTAATATGTTTTTTTAAGATATCTCAAGATCCACGTTGCATCAACACCTAAAATTTGACCTTCCAGTTGAAAGTGCTTTTGAATAAGATTAACAGTTTGAATCATAAAAATGGGGCCCACAAAATCCCAAAATTTAAGGTCAACAGCCTAAATTGTTTCATAAATATCTCACAGCGTAAAATGATCCAACGGTTGAAAATTTGATCCATGGCCATTTTCGTCATTTCAAACATGTTGGACGGTTCAAATCTTGCATTTGAGGCATACAAGATATAGAAGTTCAAAAAAAGCGGACTGGCAATTAAGTAAATGGAGTGCATAGTATGCATCTAGTAGTTGAAATGTTCTTTTTAAGATATCTCAAGATCTATAATTAATGAATATTTGAAATTTGACTTCGTAGCTGAAAATAGCATTTTGAATGAGATTAATGGTTCGAATTGTCATAACAAGGCCCACAAAATCCTAGAAATGAAGATCAATAGCCTGATTTGTGTCATCAATATCTCATAATGTAAAATGATCCAATAGCTGATTTTTTGTACAATAGCCATTTTTGGCATTCCAAATAAGTTGGATGATTCTGATCATGATTTGGGGGGCCAAAATATTAAAAAAAAAAGGCACTAGTGATGGAAGTGAAGCACTGTTCACGCCCTGTACTGGCGCCTTTTGTAAGCTTGGTGAGAAACATTTTCACACCTGTTGAGGTGTGAAAAGTTCCAACCCCTTTTGCATGCTATTTACACACCAAAACCATATGAAATTTACACACCACATATGTAAAATGTAAAAACAAACATGAATTTGTGAAATCATTTCACATGCGTAGTGTTTACATATGTAAATGGCAAAAAACAAACGACCCCTAAAGTTATCAAACATTAAAACTGCAACTCACCATAAAGCTTATGTTCTTAGCAATGAAGTTGGCAGAGAAAACTTGAATAGAAGCACTGTAGAATGTACCGTGGGAAGAGTTTGCAGTGTCATTCCACACAATTGCTGTAGATTCCTTTCCCTGGCCTTGAAGGGTAATATTGGGCTTTGTCCTTGGTACCATCACCTTCTCACTGCACTTTTTTAGAGTCAATTAATCACTCTGAAGCCCAATAAGCGTGGCCAGCCAGTAGAACAAAAAACTGACCCAAATTTAACTGGATTTGAAATGAGTTTTTAGGCCCGTGGGATGATGCTGAGCCAACTGATAGCTAAATAGTCTGAACGTGTGCGTTTATATGCTGGAAGGCACAGGTACTATGGACCTAGTTAAGACTGAAAAGTTTTAGTAATGGAACATAAAGTTTTGCTATTGTTATAGGTTCTCAGTTGGATATTATATCCACTAGGCCAGTAACTAATCAGGCCTAACACACTTTGGGCTGGCCCAACCTTCATCATGCCTGCCCATACTAATAAAAAGATTGTAGTCTTGTAGATTCCAATCCATTCTTTTATTGAGCTTAATATTCATCCCACAACCTCTGCCAATGTCCTTGACATCAGGCCAAGGCCATTTACAAGATATTAAGTTCTGTTGTGTGGACTATGTCATGCCTTCTTCTAGTGCCATTTTTAGTTGGTCTTTAATGAATATAGGGCAATGCACCAGCCTGGTTGCAGCCCATGGCTCTAGAATCTTATCCCATATCGACCAAAACACGATAATGAAATTATAGTTAGAACTTACAAGTAAATTCCTGGAGTTATCCATATAATAGTCCTCTTCTGGCTAAGCACTCCTGCTGCATCAATTGCGGATTGCACAGTCGTAAAATTACAGCACCCGTTACCATCGACACAGAGGTTTGAGGTTGTATTGGTGTCTGGAGGAGGAAAATTGAGCGGGAAATCATCGCAGATCAATGACCCAGACTGTGGCCCTTTGGGCCCGTGATGGTGGTGGTGATGGTTATGTTGGTGGTCGTCAAGAATGTTGTATATGCTTAGTGTCGAAGTGATGGAAGGAGGGAACCTAGTGAATGCCAGATTGATGAAGTCCTTGATGCAAGGTGGGTTTCGAAGTAGTTGTGTGTATATGAAAGCTCCAAAGATGGCTGAAAGAAGAGTGAGACATACAGCTTTGAAAGTCATGTTTGCCGTAGAATGGCAGTGCCAATGCCCAGTAGGAGAGAACGGATATTTTCAAATAAGGAGAACACTGAAATGAACTTTAAGTAGAAGGCTAAATAGCATGCCTTGCAAATCACCCTTTCTTCCAGGTTAGAGAGGTTTTCTTAACCTAACAATCTTTCCTTGGGAGTTGCTTGAATGAGCAGAGGTTGAGCGGGGCATGGGCTGGTTGGCCCAGATGAACCTTTTCCAAGTCCATCCCATTTAGTTGGATTAGTCTGGATGAACCTATTAAAAGTCCTGTCCATTTAGTTATCAGCTCGAACTCAGACTGAAATTGGGGCCGGACCGGCCCAGTTGCAAGAGTCTTATCGAAAGTCAGTCCATGCAGCAGGCCTATAGTTCGTCCTTTCAAGTTTAAGTAGGCCCAGGCCAACCCTGATTAGTCAATGGAAAAAATAAACCCAAGCCCTAGGCCACCCAAGGCCCTTGTTCAGGTTCGGCTAAGTTGATCTGCCCCAGTGCCCCATATTTTGTAAGTATGCCCCAACATCTAAAGAAGTTTACTACCACAATTTTGCAATTGAATCCTTTCCAAGCTATTTCTATAGCCTTAGCTTTTAGTTCAGCTAACAGAATAAGAGCTGCTACTTTTCAGAGAATCTAAATCACTCAAATTCACTGTCCCCTTATGCATTAATACTTATATCAGCATTTCCTGCTATCAGAGTTGCGATTAGATTGACCATTTGAAATTAGGTTTTTTACATATCATCAATTTGACAGAGGACTGGCTCCATTTGGAGAGAAGTTTCGTCGAGGTTTTGTTTTGAGAATTTAAAATTTTCAGGTGGCCCACACTGATGAAAAATACTGGATGCACTCTTATTGTATTACATCCAGTCATCATGAATTGTTATAGCTTATGGTTGTCAAAGGGCCGGGCCGAGTTTGCAAGGAGTTGAGAAACCCTATCCTCATCAAATGCGGGCTAGGCGAAAGCCCTTACTAGGGCTGTCAATTTGGCCATTTGATGAGGGGGCCTAACATGCAAAAGCTTGCAAAACGAGGGATTTTACTTTTGTCCTAAAGCCTAAGGCTAGGGTAAGGCCTGATTTTAAAAAGCCCACTTGAGGGCCACTTTCTATTAATATGCATATATACATACATATATTATTATTATTATTATTATTATTATTATTATTATTATGCTTCATGTTATAAATAATATACAAATAGTATTTTTTGTTAGTGCCAGTCATACATGTACAACCCTTGTTGTCAATTATGTGTCACAATCAAAGACCTTGCCTCTAGAAGACTCCCAAAAAAGATTAAATTCAAAGGCAATAGCTCAAGTCTTGGAACACCCGCTTTTCATCAAGGAAGGGTCTTCATTTTGTGCCAACCTGGTAAGTAAAAAGACCATAGGCAAACTAAGAATAAGCCCTTAAAACCCTTGTCCCAAATGGTATAATTATTAGGGTAATATTGACCAAAACTGAACACAGGTACACTACCATAGTGTCCTCGATTGATCGTGAACAGGCTCAGTCAACCACGAAGCCCACCGAGGTCTCTTGCGATTTGCTTGTTCAAGAATTGAGCATTTCTTTGTATTTTAGACCTTGGTAGCTGCAGTCAACCAAGGTGAGCTCAATCGACTGCGGTTGCGTTGATCACGGGTCAAACTATCTGTTGGGGTGTAGGTTAACCAAAAAGTTGGTTTTGCCTGACCACCAACTACCTGTTGAGAGCTCTTATATATATATATATATATATATATATATATTTGAGCTCATTTCAATGGTGGTAAAACACCCAACTTCTATGAAATCCCTTTAGAGCACTTTTCTCCACTAAGTTAAAACACATTCTTAGCCTTCAATATCCATTTTTCATTCACTCCGTCTTAATATGTAAATCCTAGCACATTATAAGCTCATATAAGAGTTGCTAGTGGGATTAGGATCCCTAGTCTTGAAGTTCTCTTGCTCTATAGGCCACACCCTCTCTATCCTTCAAGACCATCTCCTATTCATCTAAGTGTCTCATAGGTATATCTTTGAGCATTCAACGCTCATTAAAGAGTGTTTAATGGAGAGATCCTTAGCTAGGGACTTGACTAATCTATTGGGAAATCTACTGGGAAAATCCTAGTCACCCTCGATCAAGACCTCACCCTCTCTTGGTTGTGCACACTTTGGAGCATCTACTTAACCAAAAAGCTTAGCAAAGAGGTCAAAGATGGAGCTTCGGCTTCAAGAATCAAAAGCACACTCAAGGCATTTTCATCGTCAAGAGGCAATCGTTCTTGTAGTCAGATTTACATTTTCTTTTCATTGTGAAGTGGATTAGACCTTAGTAATCAAACAACTAAAAAAATGGAAGTTGGTAGATATAGACAATTGTGATTGAACTACCATATCAAAAAATTAGCTGTAAAAGGTTTTTGAGGACAGCCAATTAAAAACCTCTCATAGTGAAAGCTAAGGAACCAATGGTGTATGTTTTGCTTGGGAGTGAATATAAGTCAAGGATTGAACCCCTAAAAATCCTTGTGTGCTTGATCAATCTTTATATTCTTTATTGTCTTTCATATATGCTTTGAGATACATGTGCTAAATAATCATATAATTATTGATTTTGGCATATACTTCATATGTGCTAGAATACTTAGAAGAATTTGGTGTACCATTTAGTATTTGGCACTCACATCTTGTGTATCACTTCCTTCTTATTCACTTGATTGCCTTGAGTACATAGTTATACATTTATGCAAATTAAGTGATTTGATTTGGTGATTAATTGGAAAACACCCCCCCCCCCCCCCCCCCCCCCCCCCCCCCCCCCAAAATCTAAAGGACATAGAATCGGTCTATCTCTTGCAGTTTTGATGTGGAATTTTTTTCCAAATCCAATGATGACTACAAGTGTGCAGTTGTCGTGTTAAGACAATGACAAATATAGGTCGATCTCAAAGGAAGTACTTTTGATTTCTTTAATTAAAAATCTGAATTTTACTTATAAATTAAAATAAAAATAAAACAGAGATGAATTAGAAATTAAAATAGAACTAATATGAAAAAGATTAATGACAATAATGATAGAAATAGATCAGAATATTAAAATGCCATTAAGCAAACAAATTAACCAATTTTAATGCAATCAATCTAATACTTTGTCTCAATTTTTTTCATATCAGAAACAAATCAATATTTTGATCCATATGATTGGACTATCAAAAGAATAAATTCTTTTTTTCAAATTTAATTAAGAAGGCAAAACTTCCTTCATCTTATAAAAGATTGAAACTTCTAAGCATCATATATCAAGTAAATATAGACCATCAAAGAGTTTAGATCTTTTTTTTTATTAAACAAGTATACATGATCATAGACTAATTCAATAGAGCTAAAATTAGAGGTTCATTATTGACATGAAGAAAGATTTATTAAGATCATTAAGTATGCTTTAAACACAGAAAATAAATCTATTGGATTGAATTCTAGAAAAATAGTAAATTAGCTACTTAACTTCATTAGATATCCTGATCTTGGAAGTCTACTCTTCCATAGCAAAAGTGCTTATGAATTCTATATTTATATCTCTAGATTTTACAATGAAAGCTCTAAAATTTCTCTCTTTTAATCTTAGTTTCTGGAACAGGGCTTCATAATACCCAAATATTTTTTCTATATTTTTTCCTACACTAGAGAGAGAGAAGAGAAGAAAGGGGAGAGAGAGAGAGAGAGAAAGAGGAGGAGGAGGAGGAGGAGGAGGATGTCCCAAGGTGGGAGGGGGATAGTATGGTAGACACTTCCTTTGGTGTTCCTTTTATTTCTCTGGTTATCTTCCAGATATATTGAACCTGGACACTTTTTTGCAAATTTGTTTTATCTTCTTTGATGAGGTTGATCTCTTAACCTTTTTGAATTTGAATGAGATGATGGTTTCTAGAAACCTCTGAATGGCTTGGCTAATCTTCAAAAGAGGTCCCACACAGGATGTGCTACCATGGATTATCAATGGTGTGGATTTAATTACAATCCCGTAAAAAAATATATCTAAAAGTTTCCAAGCTCATAACTTCCACATTTTAACTCCAATTTGTGTGATATTGGGCTCACGAACATCTACTCTGAATAATCTTTTCAATGGTGTTCATTTGTGCCGATTAGATCTATGGTTTGAGAGTTATTGCCATTTTAAGATAGGTTGTCCTGAGAAAAACGAGATTAAATTTTGAATTTTGATTTGAAAGGGACCCTATCTCTATAGTAATTGTGACTTGTTAGCCAAGTTAGAGGAATATTCTTTGATACAAATAGAATGAAATAAGCACTTATCAAAGTGTTAGCTGATCTTTAGGTGGGGTCCACAAGCAGTTATCCCTAGGGTTCTGTAGGTTGGTCTTACAAATTTTATTTCTTACACATTCTAATTCAACTAATAAAATATTGAAGAGCCTACATTGAAGTGGAACCCGTCCGAACAGAATTCTACTCCAACCGGAACTCTTCAGAAAAAAATTGAAAACATTCGTAATTAATGTAGAAAATCTATAAAAATGGTGTAAATTCCAATTTTTAGGTGAAAATGCATGATGATGAAATTGAATAAATAATGATGCATTTAACCTAATTAAGTCCCTAATCCACTCCAAAATGATGCATAAATGTGTAGATTCATGAACTTAACAACTTTCAATTGTTTCTTTATATTTTAAATGTGGATTACGTAGTTGTATATGCTAGAGTACTGAGAAAATTCGGTGTATCATTCAGTATTTGGCACACACATCTCGTATATCACTTCCTTCTTATTCACTTGATTGCCTTGAGTACCTAGTTATACATTTATGCAATTTAAGTGAATTTGATTTGGCTATTAATTGGAACTAATTTGTTAAATTAAACTTAAAAAAAAGATAATCTCTTTTATCATTTCGAGAAATCATTAAACAAAACCGGCCGTACGTTCAAAACTTATTTTCGGAACCAATTTCTCACTTCCATAGTATTCCCCTTGAAACTATAACCATCTAATGTTATTAGCAGCTTAGGTTAGTGTTTTCCCCTTGAAAACAACTATAGTTATAAGGATAAATTGCAGTACTAGTACTAGAAGTATGTTTTAGGTGGAGTTGATTTCATTTTTTTTGTCATATCAGGACTTATTTATATGTGTGTTGAAATGAAATAGAAAAATAAAAATAGAAAAGTGTTTGTAATATATAAATATATATATATAACTATAGCTATTTTTGTTAATCTTCATTTTCTCTGCCTTTTCTCTATTGTTGAACAAACCTTTAAATTTCTATAAAGTAAAACATATAATATAAAGATTGTGAAATTAGTTTCGGCATATATCAGAGAGTGGACTGAAATCATTATAGAGACCATCTTGGCCATGGCTAGAACTGTGAGTATTAGATGACACATCATTGCCGAGTTTAAAAGAATTAATATTATTTATTTTATGTTTTACTTTATAAAAAATATTTTACTATGCCATCAGGTCACCAATCTTTTCTTTTTTTTCTTTTTTTTTTCTGTTAAGCCTGACATGTTACATTTTTGCTTTCCATTACCAATCTCCAGAAAGATAGAGGAGCAGTTAACCATCAGGTTGTAAGTTGGTGGTTGTATATAAAAATTATATATAAAAAAATATATTAAAAAAAATAAATTTTCTTTACTTTTGGCCCAAGCCCCACCCTAGCTCGGCCTTGGCCCTTGAGGGTAAGATAAGGGTCTATGTGTTGTAGGTGAGCCTGAAGAATCGAGGGATTTGGCTCAACCTAGACCAAGCCTACATATATGAGTGTAAGATCAATTTACCTCAGCTTGGCCCTTTGATAGCCCTAGCCCTTACCCTGCCCTTGTAGGCCAAGGTTCAACGTAGGGCCTGAAAATAAGAGTATCAGTTTTAGTTTTACTTACCTTGTACACTGGAGACTGAGTGCGACCCTTCTCCTTCATTTTAACTTAAGATTGTCATTGCAATATAGCAACTAATATGGAGGTAGATGAAAATCTCATTGTACAACAACTTGATTAATACGGTGATCGCATTACAATCATTTACTATCCAATAGGAACTTTTTGTGTGTGTGTGTGTGTGTGTGTGTGTGTGTGTGTGTTTATCCCACCCATCTATAGGGGGCTGGGCTAGTGGTGGACCCAAGTAGGTTAATCTCGGGGCTGAGACCACACACCCCCCACCACCCAACCACAACAACTGATATGGAGGTAGATGAAAATCTCATTGTACAACAACTTGGTTTAATAGGGTGATCGCATGACAATCGTTTACTATCCAATAGGAACTTTTTTTTTTGTGTGTGTGTATTTATCCTGCCCATATGTAGGGGGCTGGGCCAGTGGTGGACCCAAGTAGGTTAATCTCGGAGCTGACCCCACCCCACACCACCCCACAAAAAAAAAAAATAAATAAATCAAAATATCATAGAGATTGTATTTTTTTACATATTCCCCTTTCTTCAAAAATATTTTAATGTAAAGCGCCCCCAACAAAAATTTTCTAGGTCCAACCTTGGGTAGGGCCCTACCTTCAAGCGAGAGAGGCAGACTTCAGAGAAGTAGGTAGAGCCCTCAGGTGAGGGAAGCAAATAGACCTCGGCGAGGTAACACGGGCCCTTTGACGAGGGAAAGGTGCGTGCTTAGGTTTGAACCCTGGTCATCAAATAAAAACTAGCACCTATGACCAGTAAGAAGCTGTTCTTAAGAAAAACTATTTCTTGGTGCCAATGAATTTCTCTTTTAACTTGTCAATTTTAGGCCCATGATTAAATGCATTGCATTGAATTCCCATGAATTAAATATCAAACAAACATATGGATCCTATATATTTAATCAAACAAACATATAGAAATGGCCCCCTTGATATGCATGTTTGTATAGTTACGCTTCCAAGTTATAACGGTCTCAAAGTTCTTCGAATCTCAACCATTAGACGAGATTGGAATTTTCGCCAAAAAATTGCATGATCAACAAGAGGCCTCGGATGATCATCAAATTGGATCCTTCCTATTTCATGGCGGAGAAGGGAGATATGGGCCTCATAAGGTGAACCATTCTTATCAGAGGTATGACCGGTCGTTCATGAGGATTCTTACCATTAACCATGGGAGTATTTTTTATTTTTTTTTACCTCAACCAAGGGTCTGGGTCCCATTAGAGAGTTTGAACACATAAAAAAAAAAGTCGCTCGTACACACGAGAATGAAAGCCCACACAAGTGGGAAAGAAGGCCTATACATGCAGAAAATGTGGCATATCTAGGATTCAAACCCTAGACACAACTAGGTGAAAACTGTCACTTCTTACCACTTGGGTAAGGAGCCATTATCTCATCATGAGAGTTGTTAGCTGAAGTGGGCCATTGGGAATACCTAGGCCTTCTGCCCATGCAAGTTTAATAGATATATGATAAGCATATAGAACATTTCAGAATATGCATGGACATGTCTGTTTGCATGATAGAAGGGAAGCAAAATGAAAGGTCAAATTAAGAATAAAGGAAAGAGAAGGAAGTTGAGGGTATAAATCATATGAGAAAAAGTTACTTCATCCCAAGCTATATATATGAAAATATTCATGCGCATCTATCTCTCACCATATTACAGTGAGGGACAATATAGTGAGGTAGACTTTATGATCAATCTGAACCATTGACACACATGGGATCCCCTCAGTTACAATGGATCTATTGAGTTTTCTTTAATTTGAATGGATTGGACCGTTGGATTGAAGGTTAAGTTTTTTTCTTTAATATAAAGTTGTCAAGTTTGTGGGCTACAGATGAACGACTTAGAGCCTTGTTATTGACCCCAAACTTGATCTATGGTGTCATTCTACATCCCCCCAAGCACCATGATTAGTGGGGGCTCTAGGTGCCCCTATCAAGCATGTCCCTCATCATATGGTGAGGGACAAATGCACATGAATTTCCCCATGTATAGCAATTACTATCAATTCTTTGTCTAATAGGAACGAGTTAAGGAAGATCATCCATTTAACATAATCCCATTGCCATCCCAAATGTCAACAATGGTATAAATGAAAAGAAAATTCCTTGATAAGTGACGGACAACATAAATTAGAACTTGCTAGATTCCAACTTGAGTTGCAATATATAAACTTACACCCACCTTAAATGTTTGACAAAACGACAACTAAACTTGCCCCTAATAGGAGGTAAGAGAAACTCACCCAACCTCGTTCCATTCCTGAACGATCATTTCAAATATGGATTCCTAGATTGCAGTTCAAATAGTATGCAGCGGAAGAAATAAACAAACTAACAAACAAATAAATCAACCATAAGAGACAAGAGGTACACAATTTTTTTGTGCAAAACCCAAATTGGTAAAAAAACCATGAGTCCTTTCGTAGATCAGCAAAAACCAAGCACTAATAACGAATAGTTACGAGATATACTCACAGCCTTACCCAATCTCCTCAACCTAAGGACCATAGTTCTTCTTGAGCAAATCCTTGCCACGACTTTCTGTCATCATGCATTACTCTTTGCACTTAGTCCGATTACCTGAAATTCACAAGGCATACAATCTTCTACAAAAAAAAGATAATCTTGTACAAGAGATGTGGAAGTTGTATTCTCTAGCACAAAGCTTTAGCCCAGCCTCTCCAATGGAAGCTCTAGAGAAGTAATAGTCTCTCAATTAGATTTTCTATCTTTAGGCTAATGAAAGTTGTGATGCTTTGGGCTTTCCCAAGATGTCTTTTTATAAGCCCAAAATCATAGAAAGCACTTAGGGTTGCAATAAAACACAGATAGGAAAGTCCTACTTGGAAAAGAAAACAAATTGTCAAGATTCAGTGGGTTTCTATTAGTCGTCCGCTCAAGCCGAGCTCCAAGTCCACTTGAACGAATGGTATTTTCAATACAATGTCACCAAACTTTCATACGCCATAACTTTGTCTTTTTAGCTCCAATTGATGAGATCTTAGAACCTATGAATATCTACTGAAAAAGTGCTTTTTAATGGTAGGCAGTTTGCTGCAATTCAACATTCAGTTTATGGGATATGATCTTGTTAATTCATGTTATCCTTAGAAAAACACTACAAAATACTTCAATTTGTGTTCTTTCTTCATTTTCTTCACTTCAGTGCATCCGATAACTCATACCATAATCCATTCTAAAAGAAATAGAAAATTAAAAATCAATGGACCTAGAGTTTTGTCCAACCCATGAATTAACCAATAAAAAAATTAACAATGTCTCCCTTTGGCAATTTATAGACAAAACTTTCTAGAAAATACAATTATTCTATCCAAAATAAAAACCCAAAATACATTGAATATTTGCGTTACCGACAGCACCTATAGATGAATTTTATTAAAAAAATATATATATATCTTCAGGTCTTGTACTTCTTCATACTCCACCTTGTTGTCCATAATTGACAAAAATACTGATATTAGCAAGTAACATTTATCAATGAGGATCCGGCAATAGCTTCCTCTTAATTTTGACTTTCCTTTAATGTCATATTCTCTTCAGCACTAGGGGTGGGAACTTGATCTTCTTGAAAAGGAGCATTTGGAATTTGATACTCACATTTGTGAATTTGAAGCTTACAGCACAGTGTATACCAAATCAGTAGGTACGTCAGTTTTCCTCACCCAGATGTCTCTAGTCTTGACCTTTAGTGGAGCAAAATTCTTCATCCATTGCTTGTTTTTAGTTAAACCTTTCAGCTATATTTGCCATAGGGTTGAATGTATCCTTTTATACTATAATGGTGATATGTGGGTGTAGATGTAACATGTGACACATTCTTCTTTTTAAAAGTACTCTCAATATGATTTGTGCATGCAACAAGTAGAGTAGAGGATGCCTTAGTGATCAATGCAGAACTTTTAACAAACACAATTTTAACATTGTGCTTCGAAGTGGATGCACCATTTACATAATTGAGACCGCGTTCGTCATTAGGCAACTTTTGACTGCACAAGATATCATCGAGTTTCTTCGAGCAAGTGTTTATCTTCTTCAGTGAAACTTTAATTGCATCCAATTTAGACAAAACTATCTTCAATTTGCCGCTGAAAACCATCTTTTTAGCTTGACAAGTGTGCAACTCTTTCTTTAAGGTCTAAAAATTATCATTTAGCAATGCATACTTGTAACCTTCAACAATCAACTTGTTAGTCATCGAACTTTTTTGTTCTTCCGATAGACTAACCTTGGCAACGGCTTCTTATAATCCTTTCTTAAGAGAAGTAAACGATTTTTTAAAAGCTTTCCCCTTTAAAATGACTTTCTCATTGAATTTGGTCAACTTCAAATATTCCTGCAATACATATTTGTATGCTTCTTGCCAATCTTACTCTTCATTTGACACTTCATATTCTGAACTATCAGAACTTTTGTCATATTTGATCTATGGAGATCTAGCCATGAACACAACAAACTTGGAACTGGTGGTGTCCTGGATAACATTTCAACTTCTTCTACAGAATCTTCATCCCAAGTTGCATTCAAAATCTTCCCTTTTTTCTTCGACTTTCTATTTGCACACTTATATACTCTATGATCAAACCCTACGCATTCAAAGCATTAAATAAATCTAGGGTTTTTCATCTCACATTCAGATTTGAGTATCTTTAAGTCAAAGTTTTCATCTTTCAGGACACGTGACTTGGATGTGGATGTGACTTTGTGGTTGAATTCCATTCTAGAAATCTACATACTTACTTTGATTCCAATTGAATGATTGTTTCAGATATGACGTTTTAGATTGCAGTTCAAATAGTATGCAGTGGAAGAAATAAATGAATTAGCAAATAAATCAATCAACCATATAAGAGAAAAGAGGCACATGATTGTTACGTTGAAAACCCAAATTAGGAAAAAACCATGAGTCCTTCCACAAACGAGCAAAAACTAAGCACTAATAACGAAAAATTACAAAATATACTCACAACTCATATCCAGTCTCCCTCAACTAAGGACCGTAGTTCTTCTTATACAAATCCTTGCCACGACTTTTCGTTGTTGCACATTGCTCTCCTCTCTTGATCCGATCACTTTAAATCCACAAGCCACACAAATTTCTACAAAAGAATATGATCTTCTCAACAACATCCATATCTCCACCCTATCCATATCTCTCTCTTTATAGTTTTTCTACTCAAGAAGGCTCTCTCCAACTTGAAGCTTCCACTAGAAGAGGATCTTTTATCCTAGATCATGTAATGTTTTTTTTTTTCTATATCTTTATGTAAAAACATTCATGTCCAATACAAGTGTGTGTTTTTGTTTTCTTTATTTACTTCTTTTATTTCTTTGATAATAAATGCTTAATATTTGTTTTTAACCTTGTTGCTCTTGGATTGACAACCCAAAGAAGCTTAAGAACATGATTTAAGCAAATATAATCTAGGATAAAAGAAGAATTTAGAAGAAAAAAAAATCATACACTTCTACACATTTAAATTTTGTTTTCCTCACATTTAAATTTCTGTTTTTCACACATTTAATTAATTTACTGTCTTCCACACATTTAAATTATGCACTTTCACACATTTAAATTCATTGTCATATTCCACTCATTTATTTTTCTGCATGTTTATTTTATTTTTTGCATTTTTTATTTCAATTTCTGCACACTTTATGTTTATGTTCTTGTATAGTTTTTGTTAGATTAGTTTCACTGCTGAAATTATATTTCGTTTCATGCATATTTTCCATTTTTTTTAAAATCATAGTTAGTGGTGTCATTCACGTCCAACTCAAAAATCAGATTTGAAAGTTATTGGTGCAAAGCATATTCATGATGAAAACAGTCCACAAAACAAGTTATGGTTGAAACTATTTTTGACCAAACTGTCCAACCAAAACTTGTGCACATGTGAACGTCTGATGTTTAAAAAATTTATCATTGAAATCTGAAATCAAAACTGAGTTACAACTGAAATAGTTGTATAATCTGAACTGAATCAAGTAGTTTGGCTGATTTGTCCAAGTGACTGGCATGTAAAAATTAGTTGACTTTTTGGATTGTTTTCCAAATCAATTTTCTACACCTCAACTGAATGAGTTTCAGATTTGGAACTGATACGAATCAGTGATTGAATACAGATTCTTGATGTGCTAATACGCGTCCATCTATCTCATGCATCACACCCTCACACGCCCCACTCACTCATGCATATTGTTTTATTTGTTTGCTAATGTTTGGTGATGCTTTTCCATGTTAATTCATGCATCTTAGATTATTTAATTTCAGACTTGAATTCATTTTTAGGAAGTTTATCATGCATGGTAGATTTGGAAAGAGTTTGAGCCAATTTGATTGCTAACACCATTTTCTAAATTTAACATAGGAATAGGAAAGTTTCTAACTTAGGATTTTCTTTTTAGTAAGTTGTCTTTTTTAGTCTTTTAATTGTCTCGATTTGTTACCAAGTAAAGTTTGTTTCCAATTTTTTTTATTAATAACTAGTTTCTATTTTTATTTTTAGTAAATTTTCATTTTTTGGATGTTCTAATAAGTGTATTATTTTGCAGCAATCTAGTTAGATTTTTTTTGTTTAGGTTTTTTAGATTTAGGAAAGTTTTTTTTTCTTTTATTTGGTTTGTAATTAAAATTTCTTTTTGGAAAATAGAATGAATGTATTTGTTAGATTTCAAATTATGTTAGTTTTAGAGTTTTATTTAGGGCAGGTTATAAGTTGAAAATATCTTTAAAACATTGCTCCCTGTGGATTGACCTGGTCTTACCAATTTTATTACTACATTGCACCTTTACACTTGGAGCTCACGATCAATACCATTAGGAAATTGCATAATCGATGACCCCACCAGCATCATCCCCTAGAGGATGTGATGCTACTATTGCCCAAGGATCTCTTCTTGTTCCACTCTTCTATGAATCTCATATCTCTCACAAAAGTATTCACCCCAGTTTTTTGCAATCTCACCACAAATTTCTCAGCATCTGCAATCTAATAAAAAAGCAGAAGTGATAATCAATCAGCTCATTCTATAATATTTATATGTTTGATACCTCAAAGAAACGTCCACCAAGCTCTAGCCATCAGAAAAAGAAAAAAAAACCAATAGAAACCTTTATTCTTTTAGAGATATTTGAACACACTCAAAATATTCATCCCATTTAGAGGTGGTTTCCTATATTAGAAACACCAAGCATAAATTTCCATGGTACCTTCTCAGAAAAAATCAAAACTGTGTCAGTTATGGCCAAGTACGCATCTTTCCTGTCATACAAAATAAGCATAGTTTTTAAGGACAGCTATAGACTACAAGATGAGTGATTGCAACATGTATCATATAGATCTGTAGCTTGAACACTCCAGAGTCAAACAAATTCAGAAAGATCAAAAACAGTTTGGAGTTCATCATCAACACACTCTCCATGATTAATTAAATTAAAAATTACAGAATAGATGAGAAATATAATTTAAAAAAGAAGAACCTAAGGCCCCATGTGGATCCTTGGACTACACTTGCCCATAAATTCACTCAGTTTACATATAATTCTATTCACCAGTAACAGTCATGGCAAAAAACAGAAGTAAAACCTAAGGCCAATTCAGATTACTCATATCGATGTATCTCTAATTAAAGTCATCTCAAACATTCAAGAACAATGATGGCAGACGGTGCTAATAATGATTTCACCGAAGAAGAAAAAGAAAGCTGCCCACATAAAGCAATTTCCATTTCCATGCCACCCAAATTTGTAGTAGAATGAATGACCATCCATTCTACCAAACTAAGGAAACCAATTACGATTTGGGTGCATCAAATGCTATTGAATAATAGTATTTAGCGACGAAATTATAAAAGTGTCGGTAAATAACGTTGCCAAAAGTGCAAGTTATTGTATTAATTTTTAATGAAAGATAGCCAATTCTTATCCCATATATAATCATTAGGAATTTTTAAGGAAAAAAATAACTTTTAAATATATGATAAAAGATGGATGGGATGGCCTAAATAGCGCACAACACAGCGGGACTCCATATACTACTAGCTCATGGAATAATCCGATAGCCCTTTATATTATAGAATAATCCAACATGCTAATTTCACCAGCGACATAATAACCTTATATTCCATAATATATTGAATGATGGAAAATCTCTTTTAAAAAATATAAGGTGGTGTTTGGCCAATCTAATTTTTGCCTCCTAATCTCTTAAAGTTGTTTCAAAACTCATTTAGACTATTTGGTAAATGTTTTTCCCATTTCTATTTGAAACCTCATAAAAAGGTTTTGTCTCTATTTGAAGAAGGCACCCAGGTACCACATTTGAAATAGACCTAGGCATCTTAAGCGCACATATGGGTGTTGGAACAATGTTAGAAATGTGATTCCCCGGCACAATAGATTTTTCAATTTTTTATAAATTCTTCGAGCCTAAATGTAAATCTGAAACGTTGGAAGAATTTATATGCCCAAACATGGCAATAGGCCCAAATTTGAACCATTGATCCATCCCAAATCTCAAGATATTTACAAAAATAATCAAAACCTTATATCTATATTTATGGAGTTTTGTGGGCAACACTTAAAAAGGGTATGTGTCCAAATTCTAGCCCCTGATTCATTTGAGGTTTATAGAAAAATGAAGAAGAAATTACTATCATTGGATATGCTTAGGTTAAAGGCCAGTTATATGGAATTTTTACCTTTTTACATTTGTCTTTAGATTTGCCAAACAGGTTTATAAGATTCAAACATGACCTAAAAAGATATAGCGTAAAAAGGCCTTTGCCATCATTGCTAGTGATGACAATTGAGTAGATGACTCAATTCCAAATCCGTCCAACAAAACCACTTTCACTTTCATGGGAAAAGATCACACTAGTGGGGACAAAACTATATTTCCTCTAGGGTCAACTGGAGAAGATAGCTGTTTGTTTATGAGGTGGAGTAAAATAAAATATTTGAAATTCAAAAATTTTTTTCCTTCTTTGAAACAAAAATAAAACATCGGTAAAACTAGAGTATTTACCAACATTATTTGAAAGTATTTGCCAGTGGTCGGCAAATCGGACTCCTGATTAGAGAACTAGAAGCAAAAACCTATGATTTCCCAAGACTTAAGCTAGAAAACTGTTTATTGTGGGGTCAAAAATGGGAAATGGCCCTAGAAAAATCAAAAATAGGCATGAGCACTTCGCTCGAGGCTACAGTAACTTGTGAGAACTGACGGTCTGCAAATTGGACTCCCGGTTAAAGAATTAAAAGCAAAAACCTATGATTTCCCAAGACTTAGGCTAGTGAGGGGTAAAAAATGGGAAACAGCCCCAGAAGAATTGAAAACCAGCACAAGCTCTATGCTCGAGAGTAGAGTAACTTGAAGGAACCGACGGTCCGCAAATCAGACTCCCGGTTAGAGAATTAAAAGCAAAAACCTATGATTTCCAAGACTTGGGCTCAAAAACCACCCAACGGGGGGTCAAAAATGGAAAACGGCCCCAAAAAAATTGAAAACTAGCATGAGCTCTTCGTCAAGGGTTGTAGGAACTGATTGTCTATAAATTGGACTCCCAGTTAGAAAAGTGGAAGCAAAAACCTACGATTTGCAAGACTCAGGCTCGAAAACTGCCCACTGGGGGGGGGGGGGGTAAAAAAAGGGAAACGGCCCCGAAAAAATTGAAAACCTGTATGAGCACTTTGCTTGAGGGAAGAGTAACTTGTAGGAATTGACGGTCCATCAATTGGACTCCCGGTTAGAAAATTGGAAGCAAAAACCTACGATTTCCAAGAATAGGCTCGAAAACTGCCCATCGGGGGGTTAAAAATGGGAAATAGCCCCGGAAAAATAAAAAATCAGCATGAGCACTTTGCTCGAGGGTAGAGTAACTTGTAAGAACTGATGGTCCACAAATCAGATTTCCAATTAGAGATTAGAAGCAAAAACCTATGATTTCCCAAGACTTAGGCTCGAAAACCGCCCACCGAGGGGTCAAAAATGGGAAATGGCCCCAAAAAAACTGAAAACCGGCACAAGCTCTTCGCCTAAAGGTAAAGTAATTTGTAGGAACTAACGGTCTAAAAATTAGACTCCCGGTTAGAGAATTAGAAGTAAAAATCTACGATTTCCACGACTTAGGCTCGAAAACCACCCACCGGGGGATCAAAAACAGGAAACGGCCCCGGAAAAATTGAAACCTAGCACAAGCTCTTCACTCGAGGGCAAGGTAACTTGTAGGAACTGACGGTCTACAAATAGGACTCCCAGTTAGAGAATTGGAAAGAAAAACCTACGATTTCCAATACTTAGACTCAAAAACTGCCCACCGGGGGCTCAAAAACAAGAAACGGCCCCGGAAAAATAAAAAACTAGCACAAGCACTTCACTTGAGATTAGAGTAACTTATAGGAACTAACTGTTCGAAAATCAAACTCCTAGTTAGAGAATTGGACGCAAAAAACCTACGATTTCTAAGACTTAAGCTTGAAACTACCCATCGGCGAGGGGGGTCAAAAACGGGAAACGGCCCCAGAAAAATAAAAAATCAGCATGAACACTTTGCTTGAGGGTAAAGTAAGTTGTAGAAACCGGCAGTCCATAAATTAGACTCCCGGTTAGAGAATTGGAAGCAAAAACTTATGATTTACAAGACTTAAGCTCGAGAATTGCCCATCGGGGGGGTCAAAAACGGGAAATCGTCCGGGAAAAATCAAAAATCGGCACGAGCACTTTTTTCGAGGATAGAGTAACTTATAGGAACTGACGGTCCTCAAATTGGACTCCCGATTAGATAAGTAGAAGCAAAACCTATGATTTCCAAGATTTAGGCTTAAAAACCGCCCACTAGGGGGTCAAAAATGGGAAACAGCCCCAAAAAAATAGAAAACCAACGCGAGCTCTTCGCTCGAGGTAGAGTAACTTGTAGGAGCTAACGGTTCGCAAATCGGACTTCGGGTTAGAATTAGAAGTAAAAACCCACGATTTCCAAGGCTTAGGCTTAAAAATTGCCCACCGGGAGGTCAAAAACAGGAAACGGCCCCTGAAAAATAGAAAACTGGCACGAGCACTTCACTCAAGGGAATTGACGGTCTGCAAATCGGACTCCTAGTTAGAAAATTAGAAGAAAAAATTTACGATTTTCCAAGACTTACGCTCGAAAACCGCCCACCGAGAAGTCAAAAAGGGGAAATGGCCCCGGAAAAATAAAAAACTGACACAAGCACTTTGCTGAATGGTAGAGTAATTTGTAGGAACTAACGGTTCACATATGGGACTCCCAGTTAGGGAATTAGACCTAAAAACATTGGATTCCGAACACTTAGGCTCGAATTTAGGCCGCTGGAGCTCAAAAACAGGGAACGGCCATTGGGCGGCCTGGAAACCGGCACGAGTACCTCGCTCGAAGCAAAAGTAACTTGTACGCATTGACAACTCATGAATTGGACTTCCGGTTAACGAATTAGACACAATAAACGCTTAATTCTCAATACTTAGGCTGGAAAATAAGCCGCCGAAAAGCTTAGAAAAATATTACATATATACATGTTTATCTTACATTTGTAATTTAATTTATTGAAAAGGTTCTAATGTTATTTTTTTCATTACAAATTGATGGACGATTTGGGTTCGGTTGCAGACTTAGAAGGGTGCTTTATTTTCATTTTAGTTTATTTGTATTTGTATATTGGATATTTATGTGGGACTATATCATTGTAATATTTGTTAAATGAGATAAATGACTTGACGAAAAATGGTGATGGTTATTTGTTTATTTAGCAATTCTTGTATGAATGGATTTTTTATGTTAAATACAGGTACATGAATAAGTTTATATTTGATACAGGTGTATAAACAGGTTTATTGGAAGATTAAAATGAAAAAATAATTATTATATTTTAAAAAAATAACCTTTTGCTGATAAAAAATGATATTTGCCAACGTTTTTTAACTTCGGCAAAGGTAAAATAATGTTTTAAAAAATAAATCATTTGCCGACGTTTTATAACGTCGGCAAAATGATATTGTAAATTTTATAAATAGGGATAAATGTTACCAACATTAAAAAAACGTCAGTAAAATGAAAAAAGTAAAATATAAAAATGAATGATTTTACCAACGTTAGAAAACGTCGGAAAAAGTAAAATAAAAAACGAAAAATATAATTAATTTCGTGAAGTTTTCTTAACGTCAGCAAAATGGAATTTTAAAATTTTGTGTATTTTTTTTACCGATGTTTTAAAATGTCTGTAAAATGAGATTTTAAAATTTTAAAAATACGAAAATTAAAATGAAAAAAATGAATGAGGTTGCCAACATGAAGTAATCATCGGTAAAAATGAAAATTAAAATAGAAAATAAATTAAACGAATTTTGCTGACATTTTTTAGCGTCGGTAAATATCCAATTTAAATTTTAAAAAATACCAAAAATTTTTACCGACGTTAAAAAATCGTCACTAAAAGTGAAATTAAAATTGAAAAATAGATGAAATGAATTGTTTCGACGTTTTTTTAGTGTCGGTAAATGTCCAATTTAAAATGTAAAAAATACAAAAAATTTTTACCGATGTTACAAAATCGTCGGTAAAGTGAAAATTAAAATTAAATGAATTTTACCGATGATTAGTAAATGTTTAATTTAAAATGGAAAACAGATAAAAATTTTTACCAACCTTAGAAAATTGTCAGTAAAAGTAAAATTAAAATTAAATGAATTTTGAGGACATTTGTTAGCATCGGTAAATGTCCAATTTATCGTCAGTAAATATTGTTTTCACCAATGAAATTTTTTTTGTCGGTAAAATATTTTGCTGACCTTTTTTTGGCGACATTCGGATGAAGAAAATATTTTTGTCGGTAAAATTATATACTGACGTTTTTTTTATCTTTTGGCGACGAAAAAATTCGTAGCTAAAAATGTAAATTCATGTAGTGCTTGTTCACTACCATTAAGGGAAATTCATGGCTTGCATGGAAGGAATGCAATTGAGAAAAGTTTTAAAAGGAGACTCCATAGGTAACTCTCTATATCTAAAATCTTTGCAAAGAAGCTCTCAATGATACTTGCAAAAAGAGGGAAGTAGCATTGTAAAAATCATTTTTCAACTGGAGAAGCTATGAATCCTAGAGGTATGTCCTGTTTAAATTATCTGTTATATCTCCAGTATTATTCAGATTATAATCAAGTTAAATCTTGCTATTGAGGTTTTGTGTAATTCTAACAACAGGCTCATAGCACATGATTTGTCGGCCAGAAAAAAATAACACTCATCGTCCACAATGTATTTTCAAATTTTTGACTAAAGATAAAAATTTGCAAGCGTCAACGTCTCCACTATCAGTTGATACTTCCTGTCAATTTATTTTACATGTACCATTCAAGACATGTAGCCATTTCTACCAGCCATGTGACCGGTTTTGGGAAGACATACTCCCCAAAAACTCATCCGAAGCCTCCATGTTTGATCTCGAGTTGTTGGGTTCAGACAGAAAGACATCACAAGTTCGGCCCATTGAAAACATAGCCTCCTCGCCCTGGTGCACTTGCTGCTGAGGATGGTGCTGCTGTTGCTGTTGATGCTGCTGCAGTTGTTGATGGTAAAATTGAGTTCTTTGGGGCCGGACCATCATTGCATCAAGACCCGGTTGTCTATCAAAACCAAAATTTACAGCTCGCCCATCAGGCTGAAACACACAGGAAAATGGTGCGGTCCGAGCACCGGTAAACTGCTGTACCATGGCACGGAAATTGGTTAAATCAGTGTTAAGAACAGTTGTTGGTGCTCTTCTGGAGGCCCTCCCCCGTCTTCGGATGGGCCTCCCTCCAAGGCCTTCCTCGGGCAAGTGGGTGCCAGTACTAGTCCCTGGTCCGAAAAGCGTAGGACCAGGCATGCTGTTAGGACCAGGGATGCTGGGAGAGGCCATGGTGGTTGTGACAACCGTGGCCTCTGAGACAGCAGGCGTCTGTCCAAACATGGACAGAGCCCGAGGAGCTACCATTGGTCCTGTGGGGGAACGGTGGTAGAACTGCACCCACTCGCCCTGACCCGAACTTGGGTCATTCATAGCCATCATGTTGGTGGGTCAGTGTGTGAGTGATGGCTGTGGTAATGAAAGAAGACACCATCCCCAACTCCCTATTTATAAAGTAGCTACATAAAAAAATAAAACGTGGGAATGATGTAGTCAAGGTCCGACAGCATGTAATCTGGCATCCAATAAAAGTGAAGATCTGCTTGGCCGAAATGGATTCCAAGTCGGATTCAGCGTGGATCTGAAGCAGCTTCGCAGAAAAGTGTCCTTTGAATCTGATGAAATGGTCATAGTCCCATGACTATTGTATGGTTGGTTCGTGGAAGTTGCTCATCTTGGGCGTTGGTGCTATCTTTACAGTGGTCTAAAGTCAAATGGGCGACTAAGACGGAGACAGATCGAGTGTCGTGGAAGATGATCTGCGTCGTCTTGTTCAGCTTGGCTTAACGTCTTGACTTGTCCTGACTCGGTTTGGCTTTGAAAGTTCCTCAAATACAATAATGGAAATGGAATTAATTTACACGTTTATGGCGCCTTTCCATATACATGAGCCTTGGGTTATGAAGAAGATTGGAATGAAACCTATTTTTCAATCGAAGATTCTGACCAAAATTTGGAATTGGACACTTAGTGCTTGTTTGTTGAATGTAATAATACATACGAATTGTAAAACTTTTATTAATTAAATTTGTTAAAATTTGAGAAATATATAAATGTGAATTTTCAAAAATGACTTCTGAATTATATATCTTTCCTCCCTTTCATTGGAAGATGAATCAAAGGAGATAGAAAATAAATACACAGCACCACTCCAATAATTCAACTCAGGGTGGAACTTAATTTGGAGGACCCATACTTCAATCCATTTTATCTTTTTAATAGATCTTGTTCAGAATTTGAATCTGACTTCGAACCTAAGTATTGTGATCTGTTCGACATCAACTTAAGAAAATGGGATCTGATTTTGGATTCGAATCCACAATAAGATGTAGAGCACATTAGTTCAATTTGATAAAGTAGCTTCATTATCATTATATATATATATATATATATAGATATACATATGAAAATGATCCTATAAGGACCATCCTCACAGTCTGCATGGAACTTTTTTGCTATTTCCCATAGGGCAGCCCACTATGTAATCCATCCAAATGAATCAAGCATGTAACCCCCTAAATCCCATACTTTCACCAATTTTAGCACCCCCCCCCCCCCCCCCCCCCCCCACCCACCCACCCAACCCAACCCAACCCAAAACAACAAAAAAAAAAAAAAAAAATGAATGGATTGTTAGATTGCCTGCACACACACACACATATGCGGTCAATCCAACGGTCCATTCAAACCAGATGAGACCCATTGGTGGACGTGTGAGATTCAAAGGGATTATGTCTATGGTCTATTTGGATGGATCATAAGTGGGCTGCACTATGGAATATAGTAAAAAAAAGTTTCGTGCAGACCGTGAGGGCGGTCCTCACAAGATCATTTTCCATGTGTGTGTGTAAGTGAAAAGTTCTTCTAAGCTTGAGCTTATAAAAACACTTTTGTAACCCCGAGCTCTTGGGACCCACCCGTGGTCCAACCAAATGGACCAAACACACGGCTCCCATAAACTCCATATGTCAACTAGTTTGTAGTCAAATTCAAATTTACTGAACTGTTGGAATGACTGTGCACCATCCAAATGGACTATTAACTATTAAAATTTTGGGATGTAAATGGAGATAATAGAAATCACAGCCGGAGCTAATTTTTTGCATAGAGGATGGTCCCAGAGATTCCTTCAAATTCTCCTCATCTCCATCCCCATGTGGGTCTCTAGGTGGGCCCCACTATACACTTAAGCTTACCTTACTCGAAGATTAAGCTTAGGGAAGCCGGCCCTCATATATATAGTTAGTATATATCCATCTCTCACCATAGATGAGGGACACTTCTATATTTAAATATATTAATGTGCAAAAGACAAAAAGTTATATGAAAAAGAAGAATGCTTAAGTACGAATGAGGAGTGCCATGCTAATATTCCTCACATATATATATGGGAAACAATCCTATGAGGACGGTCCTTACGGATCATTTCTCATCGTTTTGGATAGTACAACTCACGTTGCGAGCTATCCAAATGAATCACATACATGACCCTCTAAATTTCAAACGTCCACTAATTTTGGATCCCATCCAAATAAATTGAACTGTTAAATCGCCTGCGCATTTATCCAAATAGAATATATATATATATATATTTATCTATATATATGAGTTTGCAGTCGATCCAATGATCTCATCTATTCGATGGGACTCAAAATTGGTTGACGTGTGCAATTCATGGGGGTAATGTGTGTGATCCATTTAGATGACTTGCAACGTGGGCCGCACTATCTAACATAGTGAGAAATGGTCTGTAAGGACCGTCCTCTCTCTCTATATATATATAAATATATAGTAATGAGCTTGTACATGCTTTCCTTATGGTCTTAAGTTATAAGCTACCACATGGGGCTCCCTATTAGTCTATCAAGCGGACAATTCAAAGCCACCCCTCCTATTTACATAGGTCCCACCGGGCTTTGATAAATCTGAATGGAATGGACCATTGGATCAAGCGTGAGTTTTTTATTTTATTCAACAGGCCTATACTTGTGGACCATGGATGGATATGTTAAAGGCATTAGACTGACTTCAAAATCGATATGTAAGTTGGCTCCACTTGGATCTTTCGATTCCCCCACTATTCCATTAGTTTATGGGGTCCCAAGTGGGCCCCATGTTGTAACTTGTACCATAAGACCATATGAGAAGCTTGTAAATATAGTTGTCAAGTGCTCAGTGTGTAGCTTGACATCAAGGGTGGGGCGCACTTGATGGTCCATCTAAGTAAACCACACACACGTACCCCCCCTGAATTGCACCCATCCCCAGTGCTTAAGTCTCATCCAAATAAAGACTGGACTATTTGATCGATTGCACACCATTCTGAATGAATTGTGCAATGTTAAACTTACAGTGGGGCCCAAATGGAGAGGTTAAAGGTGAGAGATGGGCTAATTTTTTTTATAGAAAGGAGGGCCTAAGGAGATATTTCGATCCCCTTGGTCCTAGTCCTAGGTGAGGCGCAAGTGGACCCCACATCGAGGTAGCATACTAATCAAGTGTGAGACGCATGCACTAGATCTGTACTCATATATATATATATATATATATATATAATATTCATTCACATATATATATCCCTCACTATAACATGGTTAGGGATAACTTAGTAGGGTTGACTTTATAAACCATCCACATACATGGAACCCCCTCAATTACAATGAATCAATTGAATTTTCACTCATATGAATGGATTGGATCATTAGATTGAGGATCAAGATTCTTCTTTAATAGAAAGTCATTAAATCTCTGGGCCACAAATAAAGGGGATAGGGGGCTTAGGATTGACTCTAGACTTGATTTATGGGCTCATCCAAGGTTACTTTTTCCATCCTCCCTTAGTCCAATAATCTTGCCAAGTTTGTCCCTCACTATATGGCGAGGGATAAATGCACATAAATATCCTCATATATACACACACATGCATACATACATAAAAATAAGATTATTAAATTTTAAATGATAAAACTCAAGCTATTTAGGTCTTTAAAACATGTGCATATATATTTTTAAAATATAAATGTAATCAACTTAGATCTATATACTTGGATCGGAATATACAGAGACCCAAGTCAAAATCAAATGTTCCAAATCCTATATGGATGGATCCTAATGTCCCCTAGATCCAAAAATATGACACCCACTTTATTCAAAATTGGAGACCTTAGATATTGGATGCCCATTTGCAACCCTGCTTATTTCTTAGATGACCATTTACCTTATATCTTTCATCAATCACCTCATTAATTAATAACCCTTCCGTGGAGCTCATTTGACTTTAAATTCATATATAATCAATTCCTATGCATTCTAGGCAATCAGACTCATTTTGTTTTGCATGGAATTGAATTGCTAGGAGTTAATGGTAAAATAACTTCCTTTAATGAATATTAAAGAGTGAGAAGTTTAGGACGTAATGTGAATATGTAGATAGCACTTGAGATACTTCCTCTAAAACATTTGAAGGAAGATAATTATCAGAATTCCAAGGAATTCAATTTGAGGCAAACAAATGGGCCTTTGCATCTACACTTAGATATAACAATTGAATCTAAATCCTTATATTTTCTAATGTCCGTGTCCAAGTATGAAACTTTCCCAACCATGAATTAGAAAAGATTTGTTTAGAACCTACATGGCTGGATTGTATTGCTTTCGAGAATCTATTTAGCTTGATTCTTATTGATCTTTTGAGAGCTTACATGCTTAAAAGTTCTATTTTGAATATAATAATCCGTGTTTTGCTCTCGCTTCTTGTTTTCAAATCTTTAGCTGAAAACAGTATGCCATGGTTTTAACCCATATCCGACCTGTTTAAATACATAATCTGAGGGACATCAATATGAAATCATTTGTAGGAACTAATTGTGAGTTTTGACTATGAGGTTCACATTTGGGCGAACAGACGCTAGACAGTTTCAAAACTATTGAATTCTAACATGAGACATATTTCTAAATGCTTGTAGAGCTGTCCTTAGATTTAACATTTGCCTGAATAATTAATATTTAATTATTTCTCATAAAGTTGTTCTTGTGATTTTTAGGGACGTGATATCGCACACATTGTATTGTATGGTATCCTAATGTCATGCAATATCGCCTGTGCAATATCCTAGTATTATGGGATATCACATTGTTATTGTATGAATAGGTCTAAGAGAAATATCTAAATTTATGCTCTTTTGACAAAAATATCAAATTTAAGGGTAAGCGTACATTCAAATTTTCCTCCTTTTTTTCTACATTGAGGACCCGAAGTAGAATGCTTTATCACATGCAACCATCTTCCTCACCAAGCTACATTTGGGGACTTCATCAAACATTTCTGCCCGAAACCATAAACAAAAAAAAGGCAATGCCTCCCCATTTACTGAACTAGCTTCAAACTAAATGAGGAAACTTTAAGCATAAAGGACCAAGCTATTTTTTTTAGCACATTTTATAATTTAATCCAAAGAATAAAAAGGTATATATAAAAAAAGGAATTACAGGTGGTCACCTGTAGGCCATGAAAACAGTGGACCTCGCAAGTGACGCCTTGTCACATAAGATTAGTGGGATGCCCCCATTCATTACAATCTTTGAAAAATTCATGGGTCGGCGAAATTGTTCAAAGCAATGGTCCAAGACAAAGGGGATCCATATGAAATGCGTATATCATTCCAGGTGCATCCGAGGTGCATTTGACAGGACTTCCGCTCGATCACGGCACGTTATTTCGCCTGAGTTGATACGGTTCTACCGTTCTAGTCTTCCAAGCTGCAATCAAGCCGATCCCTCAGCCTCTTTTTCACCGACGGTGGGCCCGACCCACCAAAATAATTAGACGGAATTTTGACATCATGTCTGACTCTAATAGAGAGGGAAACAGCTCATGCAAGCCAGTGGATGCAATTTGAGCCGGGGCAGCCTTAACCCGATTAAAGTGCAAGCTCGGGCTGGAGAGTTCAGGCCCTTTTTGTGTTATAATTTTTTTAGTTTTTTAACTTATTTTGAAATAAATTTAAATATTTTTTTAGGGATTTCATCTTCAAATGAAATTAAAAGTACTAAAATAAATGTATGAAAAACAACATGAATTAATTATTTAATGTTATTTGCTCCAAATAAAACTTGGGCATACACGAATGCATTTGTCTATGAAGGTGGCCGGTGCCACTTGATAAATGTAAATTGTAAAGTCCTTTACAAAATATGCATATGCTTTATCCACTGTTTTTTCAGTGTTATCAATAATCGGAACTATTTGAAAATATTTTCAAATATCAGGAATCATTCTTCTTTACTTTTTTCTCTAGAGAAGGAGAACATTCAACTGTGCTTACTTGAATAATACATGCATGAGTGCTTTCTACTGTTGTCTGATCATTTAGGCTAGAGTTAAGGTTGAACGATAGTGATGGTCGAGCCATTTTTGAGAGCTTGAAAAGAGTTCTTCGTGTCTTAGAGAAACTTATAGAGAGAAAGAGAGCTAAGAGAACTTAGAGAGTCTGAAGTAAGTGAAAATGGGTTTAGAGAGCTAATAGATGCTTGACGTTCAAGGCCGCAACCCTCGACCTAGGCTTGAGCCCGTGCCACGCCAACCCACGCCCTATAAAATTTTGGGTTGGGTCATGCCGAGCTTTGGCGGTCCACCGATATTTACATGCTTAGGGAAGAGTGACAAACCTAAGGATCTAATCTTTGGGCCACCGAGTGAGAAGTAGGATTGTCAATTAACTAGCCACTTCCTGGTTTAATTGATTTGGAATCCGCAAAACTCAAGTAATGTCTTTAGATGAGGTTGGGGGTTAGTTTTGGGTGGTTATTCTTTTTGGGATAATATTGCGTTAAATTTAATTTATTGTCAAAAATGGTGTTTTTGTGATAATATTACAATATTAAATTGATACTCTGTAAATATCACTGAACAATAATTGTAATTTCAATTAACCAATCAATTTATTTATCTTGTTATGGGCTAACCAACATTGTCAATTCACTCTTGGCACAATGGTAAAGCACCACCATTATATAAGCAACATAAGGGCTGGTTTGGTATTGTTCTTATGGTGTTCCCAAATTGGTACTTAGATTTGACTGTGCCGAGACCAGGTTGTGCCAAGAATAAACGCTACAAAACTTGTTTGGCAACATTATATGAAAATACTCTGCTGGGAATACGTAATACGAAACTTGTTTGGTGACAGTGTAAAAAAATTTTCTCCAAACAAAGGAAGCAAGAGAATAATAAAATCTAAAATGTGGGACCCACTTTTTAATGTTTGCTACACTTTATTATTGGCATGCATGGGACTCACCTACAAAAGTTACAACGTAGTACTCACCTTTAAAAATTAGAGCATGGTGCTCATATTCATAAGATTTATAAGATAAGCCTACTTTTATAAGAATTATAATGTAGGCTCACCACTTTTTAATGTAAATATGGGATGCATTTTTATAAATTATAGTATGATACACACCTTCAGAAACTAGAATATGGCCCACATTCATAGATTTATAATGTAGGTCCATCTTTTATGATTGTGACTACGTGACCCCCATTTAAAAATTAAAAACTGGAGCCACATTTTTTTATAATTATGTACATAGGACCTACATTTAGAAATTACAATATAGTGCCTACCTTTGGAAATTATAATAGATTATAATGTAGGGCCATCCTAATTATTTGTTGTGAGCATGAGACCAAGTTTAAAAAAATTACGTAGTACCCACCTTTAGAAATTAGAATACAGGGCTACATTCATAAAAATTACAATGTGGCTTCACCTTTTGTGATTTTTTTTAAAGATCAAATATAATTTTTTGAAAGATCAATTTTTTAAAGATTAATCTTTTTCTTGAAAGATTAAACATTTTTTTGAAAAATTAAATATTTTTTGAAAGATTAATTTGTTTTGAAAGATTAGATATTTTTTTGAAATATTAAATATTTTTTTGAAAGATTAAATATTTTTTAAAGATTAATTTTTTTGAAAAATTAAATATTTTTTAAAGATTAAATAATTTTTCTTGAAAGATTAAATATTTTTTTTGAAAGATTAAATGAGTTTTTTGAAAGATTAGATATTTTTGTAAGATTAAATTTTTTTTGAAAGATTGGATATTTTTTGTAAGTTTAAATATTTTTTTTGAAATATTATATATATATTTTTTAAGATTATATATTTTTTGAAATATTAAATTTTTTTTTGAAAGATAATGTTTTCTTAACCATATAACCCACATTTAGAAATTGGAATATGTTGACCTATAAAAATTGCAAATACTGCAGCGAAGACACCTCATCTCAGCTTAATTTAGGCTATAGAGGTTATTTGCAGATTCTGGGGAATCACTGTGAGAACCGGCATTCCTACATGTCGAAGTAATGATATACTATGCTCTGTAACACTCCGATCCCCTTTGAGCCGGATTAGTGGCTCATTAGTGTGTGTTTCTGTTGTTTTATTCTTTTGGACTTGGTTTTGGGTTTTGGATAGGTAGTTGAGTAACCTTTGACCTGAGATAGGTAGTTCTAAGCCCTTTTTCGTAATTTTGCTTGTGCTTTGCTTGCATCATAATTGCATCATCTTGGTGTCAGCACGTGTATTTTGTTGAGCTCGTTATATTCCATAACTGTGTCAGACCCATTTGGAGTCAATTGGAGAAGTTGGACCCCCGTGTGACTCGATTTGTAAATAACCGAAACTTACCGGACTTTGACTTAAACTTCCAAAAAACCTATATATATGAGCCAGCTCCAGATGTCTCTCTCCCTGCCCATTTGTCTCCAACGTTGCATGCAAGAAGAACTCCAGGAGAGCCACGTTCTCTCTCTCTCTCTCTCTTCTCTTCACTTCTCTTCTCGGTCTCCGGTGGTTGTGGGAGTGGATTCGATTGGGTTCTCTGTGCTTATTCTCTGTCTTTGCTTTGGGTAAGTGGATTTGATTTCCTTTTTTCCAATTGGATTCCCTCTCCAAGCTCTGTATGTCTTCATTTATCTCATGCATGGTTTATTTCTTTGATTTGCTTTGATTTTAGTTGATTTGGAGCTTGATTCGGTGGATTGACAGAGTTTGAGGCAAGTATAAGTACAGGCTTTGATAACACATATGGGCGTTTTGTTTAATTGCTTTGATTCCCTCTTATTCTTTGTATAGAATGTTTTACAGCCAATTTTTGTGAATTTGGAACCTCTGTAACTTGTTTTGTTAAGCTTCTGTACCAAATTTCAGTTTCTGTAACTATCCCGAATTGGTTCTCTGTATCGTACGGCTAAGCTGTAACTTTCTACGGCTCACAATCCAGAGACTTGAAATTTCACTTTTGTTCTACGGCTAGGCTACGGCTGAGCCGTAACTTGTCCTACGGCTGAGCCGTAAGCTAGCCGTGACCCAACCGTAACCCAGCCGTGAATTAAATCTCTGATCAGTCGAAACTTTCCCGATACAGTGCTCCTACGGTATGGCTACGGCTAAGCCGTGAAGTGCTACAGCTAAGCCGTGGATTGGTCTACGGCTAAGCCGTATACTGACCGTAGCTCAGCCGAAAAAGGTATCAAATCGGAGTGTGAAGATGGCCAGTTTAGCTGTGCTTTCAATGGAACCACGGTTAAGCCGTAGTGCATATTACGACGAGCGCGTAAGATGTCTCCGGCTCAACCATAGGTCACTCATGGCTAAACCGTTGGCGTGGCAAATCAGAAATATAACTTAGGATAATGGTGTGACTTTGTAGGGCTTATATATAAGGAACCATACACGTAAACCGGCCCAATGGATTATTTGGATCGCATGAATAGTCTGTTAGGCTGTGACTCATTCATGTGAGCGTTGATTCTCTGTTAAGCACCTCCCCATGGGTGTTGGTTTAAGGGACTTCGATGCACATAAAGATTACATTGCAACACTAGGATGGCAACGGTGCATCGAATAACTTAAAACTACATCAACATGCAAGGTTAGTGACAGTGAACAACTAGATTAGTATTGGCCTGTAATGAACCTTGACTCCGTATTAATCTGAGATGCATTGCATATTGTTTACAGCTTTGCCCTCTGTTCTGCCAATCTATGTCTATGCATTCCGCAGTCATTTTGCTTTCGTCCTGTATGTCTGTTTATTCTTCGATCTGCACTACGCTTTGATCTAGGCTGTGCTTTGACTTAATCTATGTTCTGATCTGTATTTTTTGCTATGCTTTGTATATTTCTGGCTTTGTATATTTTGGGTATTCCCTGGTGGCTCTGCCCAGAGATTAACACGTGAGGATAAGATCCGGTCTTTGCCATCGGTGAGTCCAAAGCGGATAATCTCCCTTCTTTTAGATTTGATTTGATTGGTATTAGTCTGGCTCTACTCAGCCTCAGCCCTAGGATGCCCGACGGGGTTACCTCTGGCTTAGATCTCTATATCTCTGTATCACTGCAGTGTCGCTTTGTCTTGGGACCCCGGAACCCAGGAAACTGAGACCCACTTGTACCCTGGCCCGGTCAGTGGTGTTCTCCTCTGCTCTGCTTTGCTCTGCTCTCTATTGGAGAGAATATGGTTAACGTAGTAGCCACTTAGTTCAATATTTCTATACTTTGATTCCCTTATCATGCTTTAATTCTATGCACGATTTGCTTAGCATACTAAGATGAAACTCTGTATTTAATCTTCTGTCATTATTTTATTCACTTTGATACTATGAGTGTTTCATCCTTGTTACTTGTATTTGCTGGATCGTTGTATTCATTTGTGTTGTCTGTGGTGTTGCAGGCACAGATCCCTTGCCCGACTCCCCGGCGGTCGAGGAGGCTGCAAGGCCGAGTGTAGAGGCACCCTCCGGTTTGGCAGAGTGGGCCTGATCATCTCTGCCGAGTGCGTGCATGCATAGCAGTGGCCTTCTATTTGGAGTTTTGGGTCTTTTGAGATTTTGTATTTGGGCACTTTGGACTTTGTACTCTGTATATTTTGTACATCATGTTTTTGGGTGTATTCGGATTTTATATTATCGTATTTATCTTTGTCCTTTGCTTTATCTTTCCGCTCCGCATTTGTTTTTGGCTTCCGCTATTTTCCTTTGTTGCTTGCTATGATATGTACAGCTTCCGCGTACGCTTAGTTCGCACGTGTTAGATCCCTTGTGTATGTGCATCTGGACTGGGTTTGGATGCACGTGCACGGGAGTACGTGTGTCACTGGTTTAGCTTTTCGCTAACCCCCGATTTCTGGGCTCGGGTCGTGACATGCTCTGTGGATCCCTGTGTAGAGTGATATCCCATGAAGATCAAAGTAGCTGAAACTCTCAGAGGAAGTTCAAATTTCGGGTTGAACAGACATCATCGAACTCAAAAGCCACAAGCATGTCGGATTGAGGTCAGTCCTCCCCAAGCCAGGGGGTCACTGACCAAAGTCCTGCTTCCCGATGTCCAAAATTGATGAAATTCGGGCGCGAAGCTTCAGTCATGCTCAAAAGATACTTTGCAAATTTTCAAGTCGAAAAGACTCCGTTTGGTCTAAATTTCATTACATGTCAGCTTAGAAGACAGTAATCCCGAATTTGGATGTCACCAGCTAAGATCTTACTTCCAGAAAGCCAAAGCAGATAAAATTTGGAACGAATGCTGAAAGAATGCCCCAAGTTATTCTCTCAAAGTTTCGAGTCAAGTGGAGGCTGTTCGGATAGAAAACATACTAACTATCTCAATGAGGAGTGAATACTGAACTAACGCATGCAATGAATAGGCCACTGTTCGAAATCCTACTTCCTCAAATCCAAACTGCATGAAATTTGGATGAATACTCCAAGATGTTCTTGACGTCAGTGCCTCCAAGTTTCAAATCAAACCGAGGTCATTTGGGCTTCAAACAGCTGAAACAAGGGCCCACTGTCATAAAAAATTCAACTGGAGAGTTGACCAAGTTCAGGTGGTCAAACAGAGCTGAAACTTCTATGACACACTCAAAATAGTGTCAAGAAGCATTCCTCCAAGTTTCGTGGAGATTGGACACCGTTTAGGCCCCGAACAAGTGGAAACAAGCCACATATGCAAAAGTTCAAGAATGGGCCTTGGGAGTGACCGGGGCCCACAAACAAAAGGAGTTGACCAAGTTCAGGTGGTCAAACAGAACTGAAACTTTTGTGACACACTCAAAATAGTGTCAAGAAGCATTCCTCCAAGTTCCGTGGCTATTGGACACCGTTTAGGCCCCGAACAAGTGGAAACAAGCCACATATGCAAAAGTTCAAGAATGGGCCTTGGGAGTGACCGGGGCCCACAAACAAAAGGAGTTGACCAAGTTCAGGTGGTCAAACAGAGCTGAAAATTCTATGACACACTCAAAATAGTGTCAAGAAGCATTTCTCCAAGTTTCGTGGTGATTGGACACCGTTTGGGCCTTGAACAGATGGAAACAAGCCACATATGCAAAAGTTCAAGAATGGGCCTTAGGAGTGACCGGGGCCCACAAACAAAAGGAGTTGACCAAGTTCAGGTGGTCAAACAGAGCTGAAACTTCTATGAAACACTTAAAATAGTGTCAAGCAATATCTCTCCAAGTTTCGTGATGATTGGACATCATTCGGCCCTCAAACAATGGAAAATAGACCGCATATGCAATGATCCAAAAGTGGGCCTTGTTCGTGATCAGGGCCCAATTAATAAAAAAGTTGACCAACTTCCTGAAGTCAAAACGGGCTGAAATTTTTATGATATGCATAAAATAGTGTCAAGAAGCATCCCTCCAAGTTTCGTGGCAATTAGACTTCGTTTGAGCCCAAAACAGATGAAAATGGACCACATACACTAAAACCCGAAATTGGGCCTCGTTCGTGACCTAGCTTGCAGTCACGGACCTTCAAAAGATGTTTTCCACGATTTTGGGTAGTTTCCCTCCACTCCTTTTCAAAATCCAACTCCCAACAACTGCTATTAACTCCCCAAAACTGCACAAAACTGATTGGGAGTCTATAAAAGCTTCAAATTTTGAAGGAAAAAAGGGAGGAACACATATACAAAGAAGAAAAGAGAAGAAATCAAAGAAAGAAGCACTTAAAGCAACAAAGAAGCAAACTCCAGCAGCACTTCTAGGACCATTCCCACCTTCTTTTCTCAGTTTTGAAGGTGAGGAAGAAAATTCAGAAGAAGAGAAGGAAGTGGAATGGCCAAAGTTCATGCTATGTTCGTACATCGGCAATTTCTGAGAGGATGACATTGTCACCTCTGTTTCTCTTATTTGTAGGGCCTCTTAGCCTTCGCAAGAGTTGTGAAAGAAGTCTCTCTAGGCCTCATTTTGTTCCTTGAAAATGATAGGTTCAAGATGACACAACTCCAGCTTCATATTTGCCCGTTTCGGACTTGAAACAAAAACGCAGTCCGTAAGCACGAATGATGAGTTACAGAGGTTTCGATTGATTCCATGGTTAAATGTGATCTTTTTGATGGTTGTCCACCACTCCAAAGTCATAAAAATGGAGTTCCAACACTTGAAAGAAGTTCCAAAAAAGAACCAGCGCGAAAACACAAAAAATGGAGGAAACAGTGGCTTCACGGCCACTGTCTGCCAATGACCGTGACCCACGGTCACTGGCAGGTTCCAGTGACCGTGGGTGAGTCACGGTCACTGGAAGGCCCCAGTGATCGTGGGTGAGTCACGGTCACTGAAATGGGGCAGTGACCGCGGGTCACGGTTACCCCCCATTTTTTTCCTCTTTTTCACATTTTTTTCACCTTATGTATATTTTCTTGTAATTTCCAAATTAAGATCACATCTAAGACTTGAGGGAGGGGTTGTAAATTTTCAAAATGCATGTAAATAACCTGCATCCCCGTGGTCAGGGCACTTGAACCCATGTAAACAAAGGGAAATTAATGATGAACTGTAATTATTTTCCATTCTTCTTAACGCTTGAAGTGCGTGAATGTCGGACCTTGATTCCGTAATTCATTTCCACGCCTACTTTTTAAGCACGATCAGAAGATAGGGCCCACACTTGAAGGATTTATAATGTGGTCCCACTATTATAAGAAATTAGAAATTATCTTATAGGCCCATCTTTTGTAATTGTTACTGTGTGATTTACTTTAGAAATTAAATAATAGAGTCACCTTGTGATAAGTAGGAAACAATTATCCCAGCAAGCTGTTTAAAAAAAATAAAGGGTTTTTTTTTTTTGGTTCTATGTTAGCAGTTTAAGATTTTGAAATTCCTTCTACCGAGACCTAAATTAAAAATAGTGATTTATACATACCAAACATGTTTTCTACAAGCTTATCTCGTAAAAACATAGGAACATCCAATTAACATGATGCCAAACACACCCTAAGGTTTCAAACCCCGATAAAAAGAAGAAAAAACCTTTGGCGAATGAGATAAGTTGGCATGCATTAGCAAAATAAGAGGGGGGAAAGCACCAAATGAATGTTAACTCTAGATTTAATAGGTAATTAAAAGATGAAAATTTCATGTTAAGTGTCAAATTAACTTGATGCTAGATAATGATATGGTAGTCACGTGAATGGCTATTCCATTTCTTTTTCTTTCTCCTTTCTTTTTCCTAGTAAAGAGATGATGGATTTGAGGTTTTCTTCTTCTTCTTTTTGCTAAATAGTTTTTTTTCCTTTTTTTGCTTTTTGCTACATTGGGATATTAATGCTATAAATAGATCTGAATAAAATTTTAGAATTTATACAAAAAATTTAGCCTTAAAATTAATTAGACGGGCAGATTAGGGTGTAGCACAATTTTGGATTTGCCACGTGACGATATCATAATCTAAATAATGATATTGTCACTTGTGTAATGATCTCATTATTTATCTGACACCCATTTTACATGCATCAACAAAAAAAAAAAACGTTTAATTTATTAAGCTCTGTTTTCAAAAGATTCCTTCTCTTATTCTCTAAAAATTATAATATTGAGATGCTATTATCTACCAAATATCTTAGATTATTGGTTATAAATAACCTCCAAAGTTTTGTGGGATCCAAAAATGACACAACAAAAAAGTAAGTTTTAGCAACGAAAGGTGTTAAAAGTGTGCTTAAGGTCATTTTTAGCAGCAGAAATTGCTTTATGCTGCTAAAGCAATTGGAAAACTTACCTATCCGGTGTCAAGGCTAAAGCGGCACTTTAAGTGGAAATAAATAATTTTCGGCACTAAAAAAATACTTTTTCTGCAGTGTGGGTTCCATACCTTTTTCTTTTCTTTTATACCCGTACCATTGATTAGTCGGTCATTCAAGGACCTATCCTGTAAAGAGATTCATTAATTAAAAGTGGAGCATTACAAAGCTGAAACGGATAGATGAGACAATGAAAACAAAATAGAGAAACAATAAAAGTAAGAGAAAGCATAAAATGAAAAGGAAAAAGGCAAAGAGGCAACTAGCTTCAACAATACCATGAGCCAAATTTGGTATACAATAACGTCTCATCATATGAATATTCAAAGAAGAAGAAAAGAGGAGAGAATAACTCTTTTAAATTTTGTATTATCCTAACAGATTAGATGCATTCATTCCTTCTAAGCACGTAATTTTTTCTCTTAGTCTTTGAAATTCAGAGAAACATTGAAAATTAAGTTGGGTAAACTAAAACATTGGTTCTATTAGACAGAATATATGAAAAATGAGTGTCGGGTAGATAATAACATCATCATGCAATAACAGATATTGTTTCAAAGGTAGTTATGTAAAAAAACTACTACACACTAATCCATCAAATATGAATTTTTATAATCAATTAGTCTAATTAGTGTTTATATCTATCTGTAAAAATCTCTAAAATTCTCTATGTAACATTTCACTTTTCGTGTCTCTATTTATAGAGTCAAGCAGAGAGATTTTCTCATTGGAGACGTTATAAGGGCGATAATAAGGTGGATAGTATAAGTTAAATGGAGATAAAGACTTGGTAGTCACGATAGCAAGCAGGCAACTTAGCTTTAACTGACTAACTCTCTTGTTCCCTCTGCGCCACCTTCAGGGGCGACTATGATTTTTTGAATGTCATTGTGTCACATGATATCTTAAAGAGAGTTGTACTAAGAAAGAAAAATGTGTTCGCAATTTCATTAACGCTTGGAAATGCCTTATCAGTACTTTCTTAAAGGAATGATAATCGGCTTCAATATGTTTGCTTTGAACATGTAAGACACGTAGGTGGCATGCATGTCACAATGTAGAGGTGGCAGCTAACGAAGAGATGCTAGTCTAGATGGGGTGTCAAACCGGATCTTATCCTAGATTTGTGTGTCCCAATGGTTGTGTATCCATTCAAACTTGCTACATATGCTTGAATCATTGGATGATCAAACAAAGGGTTCCCGCTCCCTTAAATGAGCAATCCTACTGAGTTACTTTTTTTTTATTTTTTATAGTTTATAGTTGTCAAGAACTCCACATCTCTTGACTAATGGAAACCTATGCCATATGGAGTTAGATGTCAATTCAAAACTCTTTATCATGAGTTTGTGCCCAACCCAATTTCCCCTTAGGATTAAATTTCTTTTAATCCTTTCTTGGGAAGTCTTATGTTGGCCATGTGGGTCCAGACCATGATTGAGTTCTATATCTGGGGTGGTTTCCTAATGATATTAGGAATTTCCTATTTTGTCAAATAGTAGTTTTCTAATATGTTAGGACTTTCCTTTTTTCTTGAGATAGAGTTCTTGGGGGATAAGGATGTAATGGTTATATATATGATGTAATCTGTAACCCTGGATAGTCAGTCAGTCAGAGAGGCTGAGATTCCAAGACTGTGGTTTCACAGATTGGAGGAGAACCCAGTGGAAATTGGTTTCCCGTGGACGTAGGCATCTTTGCCGAACCACGTAAATCTTCTTGTCTTCTTGTGTGGTGATTGTTTGATCTTAGTTGCGTTTGCACACACGCGCACAACAAGTGGTATCAGAGCGATTGTTTGTGCGTGGAAGATCAACGGGAAGAGGAGAGATCAAGGTTGATCTCTTGCTGGGCCACACGGGTTCCCTGTTTGCCGCAACAGAGGAACCAGGAAGAAGACGAAGTGAAAAGGTTCCAGTCGCTGCGATCTTTGTTGGAGTATAACCGGATTTTTCGGATCTGAGGACCGGATTTTTCGGATCTGAGGAAGAGGGCCGGAGAATATCGTCGCTGCAGAGAAAAAAAAAAAAAAAACAATCGGACTTACCGTCGCCTGCCGTTACCCGCCGCCGCAGTCGACGCCGTCGCCGTCAGCAGCCGGTCCCGTCGCCGCTGGTCGCCGGACCAGGCCTCCGGAGAAGAAACGCAACCGGTCGCTGCATCACCGGTCGCTGCATCACGGGTTGCAGATCGGGGTTATAGCGCCAGTCGCTGTTGAAGACGACCCAGTCTTCTGGGTCTGGGTCGTTGGGTCGGGTCGGGTCAGGTTTGACTGACCCGTGGAGAATATAAGCCCAGGGCCTATTTTTCAGGTTGGGTCAAGCTTCAGGTTGGCTCCGAACCAACCCGCGGTTGCCGGTGATGTTGAAGACGACCCAGTCTTCTGGGTCTGGGTCGTTGGGTCGGGTCGGGTCAGGTTTGACTGACCCGTGGAGAAGATAAGCCCAGGGCCTGTTTTTCAGGTTGGGTCAAGCTTCAGGTTGGGTCCGAACCAACCCGCGGTTCAAACCCAGTTCAGTCAGCAGTGCAGGCCGGTTCGGGTCGGGTCGACCTGAACCCGTAAGCAGACGGTCCAGCCCATCAGCCGCTGCGCAGACGTCAGCAGCGTGACGTCATCAGGTTGACGTCAGCCCACGTCATCAGACAGACGGTCAACGGCCAGAGTTGACCAGATTGACGGCAGAAGTTTGTTTCTGCGATATCTTGATCATCCAAAGTCCGATCGGAGATCCGTTTACTCCTACGGACTCGTTTCGAGCAGATCTACGTGTTAGTGGAAGAAGATTGGCTGTTTGACGGTCAACAAGGAGTTTGACCAAATCAGAAGCGCAGAAAACCGTTTTTGCGATATCGGAGCCATCCGGGGTCGGATTTCAGATCCGTTTCTTCCAGCGTGCTCGTGTTGACGAGATCTACAGCTTGGTGCAGGAGTTGAGGTCAGTGTTAATTGTTTGTTTTTCCTGTTACTTAATTTGATTAAGATGGAGAACAATACTATCAACACTACCATGGTTAAGCTCAACCATTCCAATTGGTTGATCTGGAAACCGAAGATGGAAGATATTCTCTATTGTAAAGACCTCCATGATCCGGTTGAGGGGGATAGTGCCCGACCGAAAGATATGCAAGATGCTGATTGGATCAAATTGCATAGAAAAGCGATTGGTCACATCAGACAGTGGGTTGATAACAGTATATTTCACCACGTGTCTAATGAAACCAATGCGAATACCCTTTGGAAAAAGTTAGAAGCAATGTATGATAAAAAGACCTCGGTGAACAAAACCTTCTTAATCAGAAAGCTTGTGAACATGAAATTCAAGGATGGTGGTCAGATCGAAGATCACATCAATGAGTTCCAAAGTGTGATAAATCAGTTAGCCACTATGAAGATGATCCTTGATGATGAGATGCAAGCTTTGTTGCTTCTGAGTTCTTTGCCAGATTCATGGGAGACATTGGTTTTTTCCTTAAGCAATTCTACTCCAGATGGTGTGTTATCTATGAGTCAGGTTACCAGTAGCCTACAGAATGAAGAAACAAGACGGAAATCTGCAGGGACAGATAATGCACAGGCCTTTGTTACTGAGAACAGGGGGAGGAGTAAGAGTAGAGGACCAAAGGGGGGTCGTGGCAAGTCTAGAGGTGAATCACAGTCTAAGTCTAGCAGTGAATCACAGAACAAGAAAAAGTCTGTAAAGTGCTTTTTTTGTGGCAAGATGGGCCACATCAGGAAAAATTGTTTTGCCATGAAAGAACAGAAAGGATCCAATAATGAGAAGAAGAATGACAATGATAACACTACAGCTACTTTGGAACAGGAAGTAGTGGTGCTCGCCGGCGATGATGATAAGTGTTTGAGTGTTGCAGATGGTCAGGTTGAGTGGGTTGTTGACACAGCAGCATCCTACCATGCCACTCCCTGTAGGGAGATGTTCACGACGTACAAAGCGGGTGACTTTGGTACTGTGAAGATGGGCAACACGAGTCATTCAGATATTGTTGGTATCGGTAATGTCTGCATTAAAACCGATATTGGTTGCACAATGACGCTGAAAGATGTGCGACATGTTCCTGATCTGCGGTTAAATCTGATTTCCGGGACTGCATTGGACCATGCAGGTTATGAGAATTACTTCGGAAATGGCAAATGGAAGCTCACTAAAGGTCTCTTGTTATTGCGAGAGGTACAGCAGGTAATACTCTTTATAAAACCCAAGTAAAGCTGTGTAAAGATGCGTTGAATGCAGTTCAAGACAATTCCTCTCTGAATCTGTGGCATAAGAGGCTTGGTCATATGAGTGAGAAAGGTTTGCAAATGTTGGCAAAGAAGGATTTAATTCCTTGCTCCAAAGGTATATCCCTTGACCCTTGTGATTATTGTTTATATGGTAAACAGCATAGGGTTGCTTTCTCTTCGACATCAAAATTGAAATCCAATGTGTTGGATTTGGTATATTCTGATGTTTGTGGTCCCATAGAGGTAGGATCATTGGGTGGCAATAAGTACTTTGTCACGTTCATCGATGATGCATCCAGGAAAGTCTGGGTTTAACCGTTGAAATCAAAGAATCAAGTATTCCAGATGTTTCAACAGTTTCATGTCCAGGTTGAAAGAGAAACAGGTAAACTCTTGAAGTGTCTCCGTTCAGATAATGGGGGTGAATACACATCCAACCAGTTCAAAAGCTACTGCTTGAAGCATGGCATTCGACATGAAAAGACAGTTCCTGGTACTCCACAACACAATGGTGTGGCAGAGAGAATGAACCGCACTATTCTTGAGAAGATGAGATGCATGATAAAATTAGCACGGTTGCCTAAGTCATTCTGGGGTGAAGCCGTTCTGACTGCCGTTTATCTGATTAACAGATCTTTCTCCGTTCCTTTGAATTATGATCTTCCAGAGAGAAGATGGACAGGTAAAAATGTTCCCTATTCACATTTGAAGGTGTTTGGGTGTAAAGCGTTTGTACATGTACCAAAAGAACAGCGTTCCAAGTTGGACGATAAGGCAGTGAGTTGCATCTTTCTTCGTTATGGTGGGGATGAGTTTGGCTACAGATTATGGGATCCAGAGAAGAGGAAACTTATCAGAAGTAGGGATGTGGTTTTCCATGAAGATCAGTTCTTTGGAGATGTTGAGAAGATTGATAAGTCTTCTGAGAAAGTTGATGGAGTGGTTGATCTCACACCGACTCCTTCTCCGGTGCAGACTACAGGTGGAGAAGGTGGACAAAATGATCCGGATCGTGATGGGGCACAGGGGTTGCCAGATGATGAGGGTGTTGAGCAGGGGGAGCAGCAGTCTCCTCAGATTGAAACCATGGAACCTCAAGTTAGGAGGTCTACACGGGAGCGTCAACCATCAACTAGGTATCCTGCATCCGAATATGTGTTGCTTACTGATGAGGGAGAGCCAGCTAGCTTCCAAGAAGCAATGACTCATGCTGATAAAGATGAATGGATGAAGGCTATGCAGGATGAGATGAGTTCTTTAAAGAAGAACAAGACTTATGAGCTGGTGCAACTTCCTAAAGATAGGAATGTTCTGAAAAACAAATGGGTGTTCAAGCTGAAAAAGGATGAGAATGGGAAACTGGTGAAGCACAAAGCACGGTTAGTGGTAAAAGGCTTCGCACAAACGAAGGGTATCGACTTCAGTGATGTTTTCTCTCCTGTTGTGAAAATGACTTCTATTAGAATTGTTTTGGGTCTAGTCGCCAGCATGGACCTTGAGCTTGAACAGATGGACGTGAAGACCGCGTTTCTTCACGGCGACTTGAAAGAAGAGATCTACATGACTCAGCCAGAGGAAAAGTCTTTATATCTGAAGAAAGATATAAAGTCTCTACGGGCTGAAGCAAGCACCGAGACAGTGGTACAAGAAGTTTGATTCGTTCATGTTGAGTCATGGGTACCGGAGGACAGATGCAGATCATTGTGTCTATGTTCGTCGATTTATCGATGGTCGATTCATCATCCTTCTTTTATATGTAGATGATATGCTGATAATTGGACAGGATAGCAAGTTGATTGGCAAGTCAAAGGAGGAGATGTCAAAGTCGTTTGACATGAAAGACTTGGGTCCCGCACGAACGATATTGGGCATGCAAATACGTCGTGATAGGAGTTCCAAGCAGCTGTGGTTGTCACAGGAGAAATATGTTGAACGAGTTCTCGAACGGTTCAACATGAAGAATGCTAAGCCAGTTAGCATACCTCTAGCCAGTCACTTCATACTAAGCAAGCGCTTGTGTCCTACTACAGATGATGAAAAGAAACGGATGGCATGTGTTCCTTACTCCTCTGTTGTGGGGAGTCTCATGTATGCCATGGTTTATACACGGCCAGACATTGCTCATGCTGTGAGTTTAGTGAGTCGATTTCTCGCAAACCCTGGAAAAGAGCATTGGGAAGCAGTGAAGGGGATCTTTAGGTATTTGAGAGGTACTTCCAAGGTATGCTTATGTTTCGGAGGCTCAAAACCAGTCATGGAAGGTTATACTTATGCTGATTTTGCAGGCGATCTTGATCGTCGGTTGTCGACTTCTGGTTATCTGTTTACTTTTGTAGGGGGAGCTATTTCCTGGCAATCAAAGTTACAGAAGTGTACAGCACAGTCTACAACTGAAGCGGAATACATAGCTGCTAATGAAGCAGGGAGAGAGATGCTTTGGTTGAAGAGATTCCTTCAAGAACTAGGTTTGAAGCAAGAAGAATATGTAGTTTACTGTGATAGTCAGAGTGCTATGGATTTCAGTGAGAATGCTACATATCATGGTCGCATGAAGCACGTTGATATCAAGTACCATTGGATTCGTGAGGTGATCGAGAAGAACTTCATGAAGCTGAAAAAGATTCATTCGGACAAGAATCCCTCGGACATGATGACCAAGGTTGTGTCTAAGGGAAAGCTGGAGCTGTGTTCAGAGTTGGCCGGACTGAACTCCCAGTAAGGGGTTCAGGGCATCTTCCCTATGGTCTGGAGGGGGAGATTGTTGGCCATGTGGGTCCAGACCATGATTGAGTTCTATATCTGGGGTGGTTTCCTAATGATATTAGGAATTTCCTATTTTGTCAAATAGTAGTTTTCTAATATGTTAGGACTTTCCTTTTTTCTTGAGATAGAGTTCTTGGGGGATAAGGATGTAATGGTTATATATATGATGTAATCTGTAACCCTGGATAGTCAGTCAGTCAGAGAGGCTGAGATTCCAAGGCTGTGGTTTCACAGATTGGAGGAGAACCCAGTGGAAATTGGTTTCCCGTGGACGTAGGCATCTTTGCCGAACCACGTAAATCTTCTTGTCTTCTTGTGTGGTGATTGTTTGATCTTGGTTGCATTTGCACACACGCGCACAACATCTTAATCATTTTATGGAAAGAAAACAATTAGTGGTAAGTAAGTTCACCTTCACACAAAAGAAATTTAACACAATTAGAGCATCTCGAACCGAACATTCAAATGCCACAAGACACCTTGAATAGTGAAAAATGCAGTTCATTTCTCTCCATCAGAAGTGCCTAAGCCTATGTAGCATTTGACATGCAAGATTGGGATGGCCAATTTGACATATGAAAAGCTATATGCCATTTTTTAAAATTATTTATGTTGTGGCTTCCGCAGGAATGCTTTTTGAAAAACAGTTGTTAGAATTCTTTTTAAGAGAAAAAAAAACAAAAGATCTTTTTATATATACCCCTCTAAGGTTTTAAAGCTTTGTAAATAAGCCTCTGTATTTTTAATATTTGCAAATAAGCCTCTGTCTTTTTATTTTAATACCTATCATGTCCCCATAATTAGTCTACTTAAGGAGAATGTGTTAGAATGTTTTGAAACTATATAAAAATGACAACTTTGCCCTTAGATTCTTTCAACAAAAATGAGTATTTTATTAGTTTTAAAATAAACTTATTTAATCTCAATTCCCAATGGCCTCTCTCTTAGTATTTCTCTCATGAACATGAAATATAATAATGTATTTTAAAATTTTCATCCATCCAAAGGTTGGTCGTATATGGATTGGATCAATTATATTTATTATAAGTACATGTGTTGATTATTTTTATGTTCAACTTGAATGAAATGAAATGAGCTATATAATGAGAAAAATGGATTTACGTGAAGTTATTGGTTGCTACCGAATGTAATAGTTAATATTAAGCTTTAGAGAAAAAATAAGTCTATTTAAATTATGCATATTGAGATAACCGAATGCACAAAAGTGTTATCTTACTTTAAAATTTTATGGTGTTTTGAATGTTACTGAATTATTAGAGGACATGCAAAGTATTAAAATGAAGATCTGCAACATTGGTTTGGGCCAGTTGTTAGCCGTTTCTAATTTGAAATTGTTTTAATCTATTTTGATGGGGAAAAATAGGGGTGTACATTGTTTAGATTGGGTCGGATTGAGTTGAATCTGTCACCAAACCATTACCTACCGATTAACGATTTTATAATTCGTTACTGATCCGTTGCCCTTTAAAACCGATTCGAAAACCGTAAATCAACGGTTCGAATCGGTTAAAACCGTTCAATCCGTTGGTATAGTCAATGATGGAAATTCTTTTACAATAAATAAAATAAAAATAGAAATAAAAGTTGTAGGTAGCCTGTTAGTAAAACTTGATCATAGGCAGCCTGTGTCTATCCTTCCTATGTGACGATTTACAAATTATTAAATGGAGTCATTGTTAAAATCAACACATTGGACATATTCATTTTATGAAATGTCTTGAAGAGACCAGATTTTGTAAAGGTTTCAAAAAGATACATTTAACCGTCCTTTGGGCTCCCATAAGGTAATACTGGTATAAGATAAACAAGGTGATTATGATATAATTAAGATAACTGTCACATCATCAGATATATAATACATAATATAAGTAATAATAGAAAGATATACAAGTAGATACCCCAAATGAAATTTTTAAGCAAAAACCCTAAATTTTGAGTACTTCAAAAGTATAAATGACTGGCTAGCATATATTTAATTAGTTTTTTAACTGAATCCTACTCTTTTAACCCAATGAGAATTGTATTACCAATTTTATAGGGTCTTTAAAGAATTCTAATAGTAACTCACTAGGAAAATTTTAACAAAAGGATGAAACAAAACACACAAAATACTTAAATATTCTGAAAGATATTTTGCAATAGATACCACACAAATACTTAAATCTTTTAGAAGAAATTATTGTCTTTTAATATTTTTATATAAAAATAAATATATATTTTTTTATTTCAACTGATTGGATCAGTTTAAATCTATGAATTAAGGGTAAAATCCGTTATCAATCCGTTACTGACGGATTAGAATTTTCCCAATCTGTCACAAATCTATTAACCATCGAATCAGTTAAAAACTGGAGATTGAATCGGATCAAATCGATTTAAAGGATAGACGGATTTTTTATACACTCCCACAGGAAAACCGTTACAAACTTGAACAAATGTGGGGCCAACACTGAAAAAAAAAACCTCGATTCTCATCTCGCCTCCTCCGAGCGTCACCATCTCATCGTTGATCTCTTGAGCGATAGCATTTCGATCGAGCCTTGTCCGGCTACAGAAACCCTAACCCAAACCAATTAGGTTTCCTCTTCTTCCTTCTCGCTTCCACATGAAATTCGCCCGAGAGGAGCCAGATCGGGCCTCCCATCTCTAAATTCGAGGTGTTTCTCTCTCCAATTTCATTTCCTCGATGCCTCTAGGGTTTTGATTTGTGTTTTTCTTGAATCTTGTCTTGTTTTGGTGCGATTTCAACGATTTGATGTTTGAAATGCGGTGTTTGAGAGGGTCGATGTTCTGATTAGGGTCGATTCATTGTCATTGCCGCCCACTAACCTCACCAAATAAAAGATAGAATATGAATATTGTGCAGCTATAAGATATCAGCTCCACTGGACAATGAGCTGTTCAATTAAAGGTAGTTATTGTGAGTTGTTCACTAGTTTCGGGTTTGATTATCAGTTTCATTGCCTTGATCAGAAAATAGCAGTGTCTGATGGGGGCTGATGGGCTGGCATTATGATAGATCAAACTGCAAGTGCAGGCCAAAAAAAAAAAAAAAAAACTCAGCACAGTGAGATGGTTCTCTGATTTAGTGAATTTCCAATGGAACTTTAGCCAAATCATTCTTGCAAACTATGGTGCATAGATATGTTCTGTGGGTTCATTTTGTACTCCACATGAAGCATAGGAAGGAAGCATTTTTTTTCTTCTACAAGTTCTTTGGGTTGCTGATATTATCCATGTACCTACCATTACTAGATTTTTTTTTTTAAGTTATAGCTTTTTTATTGTCTTTTTTTAATGCATTTTCATAATTGACCAAGTCTACAGTATTAGTTTTGATGGAATTCATGTTCTTTTTGGAGAATCCTGTATGTGGTTGTGATATAGATTTCTGAATGTCTTGTTTGGAATTGAGATGTTTGGCTTCTTGAGTGAATTCGATGAATTTTGAAAAGTGATTGGTGAATTGAAACAACTTGTTTGTTTACATCTGTTGGATAACTTCCATTTAAACAGTTTTGACTAACTATTGTAGTGGTTTTTTTTTTTTTAATAAAACAAGATGGTTGTTATGTGTGTGTTAGCGCAGGGTATATAGGATTATGGTAGAATAACATACAAGGATTTGGAGCCTTACATCTAGAGAATTGCAGATGATGATGCTTCTCCTATTCCGATTGGAAAACCCCTGAAGACCTTTTCTTTATGGTGTTGGATTTTTGGGTGCTTTATTATTTTTTTCTTTCTTTTTTATCCATTGTTTGTGTTGGTTTTGGGTGATTTGTAATGAAATTAGCCTACTATTGCAGCTCTGGGACTACTCAAAGGAAGCCCAAATTCTTGTCTTTTAATGTTGAAATGATGGATTCCACATTTCAATTGTTTTTGCAGCTTTTTCGCTTCCAAAAACAGGTGAATATGGGTTTTATTCATCTTTTTCATTTATGTTTTGAATGTTCTGCCTTTCATAGCTTTTGCATTAATTGAAATGGTTCTTTCAATTGCAATGGTTTTTCATTCTGGAACTGAATATTGTGTGATTTGTTGCTGTGTTTTTAAATTGTAATGGAAATGCTTTCTTGCAATTAAATGCAGAGGATTTCCAGTTTCTTTTAGCAGTTAAGAAGGATCCCATTTATTTCCAGTGAAAACCTTACAAAAGCAGGAAATACCTTCGTTTTTTAAATCGGTATGTGTACCCTTCGAAGATGGATCATACTGCACCTGAGTTTTTTTGGGTTTTAGAATGATGAAAATGTAGAGGATGATGACCTGTTGCCATTTCTGTGGCCTTTTCTATTATGGTGCAGCGTTCACTGTTCTGTGCTTCTTTGTTAATAAACTTCCATTTCATTTAGTGTTTTAAATGTCCTGTCCTTTTATGGCTAGCTCATTAATTAGTGTTTGTATCAATACATGTACAGGCTCAAAATATAACAGAATGGAGAAATAGAATTCATGTAGCCGACCCCAACATGGCTAGGATAAGGCTTTGATGATGATGATGATGATGATGATGATTAATACAAGTACAGAAATTTTGAGCAATTACTTTCAAGGGAGCAGCATGGAAATGAAGTCGATGCTGCTCCAACTTCCATGAAAAAAGCTAAAATCTAAGGCACCCTTATAGTTTACTGATTGTGTATATGGATCTCACAGTAATGATGTTCTGTTATATATTAATTTTGTTCGAATCTATTTTCCATCTTTGACGATCCTTAGAGGGCATCTTCTATTTCCATGAGGCCCTGAACTAATTTTAATCATACTCACTGTAGCATGGCCTACTACTTTTACCACATTTTGGGATTAAACTTATAATTTACATTTTGTAATGAACTTTGATCATCTGTAGAATGAGTGATTCTATTTATTAAACTTCGCTATTTACTTTATATTTTTTGTGGATTCGATCTATTTCTGAATTGATTAAATGGATCATTGAGTTGATTAGTTGGCAGCTTTATTAGTGAGCTAATTTTGGGACCCATGTCTATGGCTTTTGAACTAAACTGGAAATAGTGTACTAAAGACCTAGTTAGGTCATTATTTCTGATGTGATTCATTTCTACTGAATTTCATTTGATCACCATTTGTTTTTATACCATCCCTTCAAATTTACTGTGGTTTTTTTCTTATAGTATTATTTATTTTCTTTATATATCATTAAAAGCAGTAATCAAGAGAATCAAAAAGTGATATTTACTGACATTCTTTGTTGTTTTTTTTTTCAAGACCAGGATTTCCCAAAACCAACTTTTAGAGAATTTATAAAGTTGACCGAAGAACTTGAGGCATACCCGCCAAGATTGCTTTAGTTATGGAGTGATTTTTATATTTATGATTTTTGTGGGATTGATTTACTTGTACTAATTATTTTTTATGGTTGGCTTTATTTGTAATGAATGCTCTTTTAATTAATAAAATTTTACTCTTAAGCGAAAAATACATTATTTGCATCTTTTGATATACAATGATTGTAATAAATAAATTTTTCATTGATGAGCAGTGTTAATTTAGTATGAACGTGAATTCAGTTGTTGGATGATTAGATGCCTTTCTCTATCTCTTTATCGGCTTGACATTGTTTTAACCATTTCAAATTAAATATAAATAGCCTTTAAAATTTGTATCCATATGAAAAGAAAAAAAATTAAAATTTTTATGGAACGGATTTAGAATTGTTTAGGAATGGTTCTCAGCAGCTCCAAAGAGCAATTTAGGAAAGAGGTTCCTGAATTCTCAATTGTGATGAATCATTCCAAATCAAATGTAAATGCGTTTCCTAAATTTATTTTTAGAACCGGTTTAAACCTGTTCTGGGAAAAAATGATTGGAACGTTAGAAACCATTCCAAAAATTTACATCTGGAAAGGGTACAAGCTGTTCCAGATTTATCTTTCTGGAATGGCTTTGAGTTGTTTCAATTTTTCGGAGACACCCTGATTTATCTTTCTGGAACGACTTTGCGCTGTTCCAATTTTTCCTTTTGTGAAACAGCTTAAAACCGTTCCAGATTCGGTTTGGAACGGTTTGGGACGGTTTTAAGCTATTCCTAATTGTGAAATTTTGTGTAGTGTCCTTTTCTATTCGAACCATTGATTAGTTGGTCATTCAAGGATCCATCCTGTAAAGATTTTCATTAATTAGAAGAGGACCATCAGAAAGCTAAAACAGATAGATGAGACAATAAAAACAAAATAAAGAAATAATAAAAGTAAGAGAAAGCATAAAATGAAGAGGAGGAGGGCAAAGAGGAAACTATCTTCAACGGTACCATAGGCGAAATTTGGTATACAATAATGTCTCAACATTTGAATATTCAAAGAAGAAGAAAAGAGGAGAGAATAAATCTTTTAAATGTGTATTATCACAACAGATTAGGTGCATTCATCCCTTCTAAGCACGTGTTTTTTCTCCTAGTCTTTGAAATTTGGAGAAACTTTGAAAATTAAGATGGTAAACTAAAACATTAGTTCTATTAGGTGGAATATATGCAAAATAAGTGTCAAATAGATAATAACATCATTATGCGGCAAACGATAGTGTCACGAAAGTAATTATGTAAAAAAAGTGCTGCAGACGAATCCATTAATTCTGAATTTTTATAATCAATTAGTCTAATCAATATTTAAAGCTATATTTGCTATAAAAATCTCTAAAACTTTCTCTGTAACATTTCACTTTTCGTGTCTCTATTTATAGAATCAAGCGGAGAAATTTTCTCATTGGAGATATTATAAGGATGACAATAAGGTAGATAATATAAGTTAAATGGAGGTCAAGACTTAGTAATCAAGATAACAATGTGGCGGCTTAGCTTTAACTCAATAACTCTCTATTATCTCTACACCCCTTTCAAGCTGATGGGTGAAGAATTCCAGCATGCATCTTAGTATTTTGATTTTCTAGGATTGAGTCATTCATGCATATCATATATTGTTGCATTGATTAAAGTGTAGGAATAGGTTTATGATTGATTTTAGAATTAGAAATCATTTAATTCTTTAGTTTAGCCTTTTGTTAAGTTGAAAAGGACCTAATCATATTTGCTCCGTGTGGATTTGACCCTATACTCACTGGGATATTGCTATATCGAACAGCTTTGCACTTGGAGTTTTACGATCATTGTACGAATAAGAATGGAATGTAAATGTACATCAAGTAACTTGTTCATTGGAAAAAGGTAGCATGTATGGACGGAAGTGGGCCCATCACTGTGGTCATGATTACAAAGAGGAGTCCGTGGAGGATATTAATGGAATGATAATAGAAAATGATCAACCAACATAATTACCCACACCCCACATAATCATTTGCTCCTTCCAATATGGATGTGAGATTTCAATGGCAGGCATAATCAAATGCAAATCAATGGCCTTGCCACAATGAAATGGGGTAACATGAGTGGCCCAAATTAGGGCAACACATCTCTTGACAATTGGCAAGATGGGTTTGATGCGAAAAAAAAAATTTATTTCCAAGAATATAGTACTCCAGGTGAGTCTATACTTACCCCTCACAAGATACATCAAACGAACCCCTTCTTCCCCCTTGTCATATGAACCACATGATTCCCCACCACCTAAGTGGTCATATTAACCACCACTACCACCACCCTCGGAGGGTTTTTTTTGAGCATACATTAGCCAAATTCATAGAGTTCACACAAAACACCATGCGATCCATGAAAAGACTAATGACTTCAATTAGTCAAGCTGCACAATTCAAAAGGAAAAAAGGAAATGACACCCTTGAAATTAAAACAAAAATTCCACAAGTGGACCGAACATTTATTGGAAATCTTTTGAATATGGATAACACAAACACATAGTGGATATTTAAGGGCGTATGTGAGGATATAGATGATGGTGTGTTGCATGAACCAAATTCTTTGAACAAATGTCTTCCGACCCTCAATAATTTAGCCATAAGGAAAATGTGGAACGCCTTGAAGAAGAAACTGTGCCTTTCATATTCATCCTTACTAGGGGTCCAATTCTTCCGAAGATTCATGCATTGTGGATATCCAAGAATTTGATGTTCCCATGATGGATGGAACCACAAATACACCCAATGTACCCCAAATGAAATATTATAATTGGGAGGATGACCTTATTTTTTAAATTTTCGAGTCGGATTATTTGGAATCCTTGGAATCTTGTACTGAATTCTTTATGAAATCTAATGATCCGACCCTTAGAGAAATTTCCCTTGCTTTTCTTGGCCCTTAGTGCTATTCAGAAAAAATTGTGGAATTAGAGGAGTGAAGTCCCGTTCAGACCTTTAAGTCTTACACTTTGGAATCATCTGAGCCCATCCCTAAGGAAATTTCAGAATTCGAGCTAATGGAAATTGTGGCACGGGAGGACTTAGGACCACCCAGTTTTTCATTACATCCTCCTCTCTTACCATTCAATGACCCATTTTTAAGGGAGGAGGAAGTATCTTTCATGGTGATCAAGTTGTCATACAATCACAAGGAACATGCGGTCCTCATGCTCGTTGTGCCTCATGTTCACATGATTTCATCTTTATTTGTGCTTCCTATGAATTGTGTGGAGGAAAATTTCATGTGGGATCCAAGTGGATTCATTGTTTCAGATCTAGTAGTGCAAGTTTTTCATTTCTTTTTAACGTAGATTTTTATTCTAGAGTAGTTCACTTTTTATGGTTTTTTTTCTTTTTTTGTGTGTTTTGTCTAACCTTGGAGAGGGAGCAGCTCGGACACATATTTTGGTGACTTTTTACCTTTCCCCTTTTAATTGATGTTCCTCATGTTGTTGTTACTTTTATGCATTATATGCATATACATCAAAGACAATGCATATCTTAGGTTGGGGGGGTGGGGACAAGCATGCTTGTCCAATTTAGGCAAAAAAATTTTCGTGTTTTCTGCTACTTTTTGCCTTTTTAGTACTTAAAATTCTTAGGCCTTTATTTTGGAACTTTATTTCTTTCACTATTCAAAAAAAGAACAAAAAATTCTTGAGAAAGTTTTCGAAGGATATGACACAATTTGAAGATATTTAGAAATCTGAAATTTCAAAACTTTTCGAAGGAAGTAAAATGAAGGTTCTTTTTTCCTAAGGGATAGAATCTATCTAAGGATTATCAAGCCTTGCTTTTCACGAAAACACGTGTGGGGCTTTCAAGAATTTGGGAGAAAGCTTTGATGTTGTATTTAGAGTTTTGTGGAAAAATAGGATGAATTTTTTGAAATTTAGACTTATAAGTTTTTTGGGCATACTTGGGTGAACTTGATTCAGTAAACCTTTATGAGTTAATTCGAGCGAATTAAAAAAGGCTACCTATTACTTTTAATTTTCTTTTAAAAAAGGAAAAAGTAAAAAAAAAGAGAGAAAATTTAAAAAAAAGAAAAAGAAAAGAAAAGAAAAAAAAATGAATGATGATAAATTATGGCCAATGAGTGTCCGTAGAAAATTTAAAGGGATAAGTGCTGGAATGCATAAGGATTGGGCTTGCTCCCTAGATCCCAACTTTTGTTATATTATTTGAACTTAAAAATTTTTGTGTGGGAAAAAAAGAGGAAAATTTTGAATCGAACTGATGGAGAAGACTATCTAAGAGTACTATGTATAAAAGCTACCTTTGGATCAAAGAGAAGACTACGTACCGAGTACTATGTATAAAAGCTACCTTTGGATCAAAGAGAAGACTACGTACCATACTTACTAGTGTGGAAGCTACCAATGAAGGTTCGATTTTCAAAATAAAAAGAGGCATTTTCAGAGTAAACAATAGCAATGAAGCTATCATACTAGCCTTGAGAGAAGGCTTATAAGACCTAAACTGGGGAGGTATGAATATTTGAAAGGGAATTCTGTTCTCAACATTATTGTGGAATATTTGAAAGAATGTTTTGATGTACACACTTGCCCAAGGCACGCAAAGCTCAGTATGAGTTATGATAAAGTTTTTGAAATTAGAAGAGTGAACCTGATTTTGAAAGTCTGGGATTTTGATTATTCTGGGAGTCAAAGATATTCAATTTGACTTGATGGTCGTTTGGAAAATTTCTCTTGAAGTTTTGTTTTCCTTTTATTTAGGGTAAATGAACTTTGTGAGTATATTTACTGGAAACCCTTATAAGGCACAAGTCATCCACTAAGTAGAACCTATGAGTTTAAGGGCTTTCTACATATGCTAAATGTAGTCGAGAGTGGCAGCAAAAGTGACATTGTGTTCATGTTTAGTTTTGTTGCAGTAGATTAGTTTTTAGGTTAAATTAGGTTTTGATGAAAGCCGCATATTTTGATAGTAGTTTTTACTAAGAACTAGCGAAATGCTGGTTGGGAAGTATGATAAGTCCTTAAAAATAATCGACTACAATATGTTTGCTTTGAACATGTAAAACGCATAAGTGGCATTTGCTTTGTCACAATGCAAAAGAGGCAGCTAATGAAGAAATGCTAGTCTGAGAAGGGTTGTCAAACCGGATCTTATCATAGATTTGTGTTTTAATGGTTGCATACCCATTCAAACTTGCTGCATATGCTTGAATCATTGGATGATCAAACAAAGGCTTCCTCTCTCCCTTAAATGAGCAAAATCTCAAAGAGTTACATTCCTTTTTTGAAAGTTTATACCTGTCAAGATTCCCACATCTCCACTAGTGAAATCCTATGCCATATGGAGTTAGATGTCGGTTCTCTTTATCATGAGTTTGTACCCAACCCAATTTCCCCTTGGGATTAAATTTCTTTTAATCCTTTCTTGAGAGGTATTAATCATAATATGAAAAGAACACAATTAGTGCTAAGTAAGTTCGCCTTCACACGAAAGAAATTTAACACAATTACAGCATCTCCAACCAAACATTCAAATGCCACATGACACCTTCAACGGCAAAAAATGCAGTTTCAATTCTCTTCACTTGAAATGCCTAAACCTATGTGGCATTTGACATGCAAGATTGGGATGACAAATTTGACATCTGAAAAGCTATATGCCAGATTTTAAATTATTTATGATGTGGCTTCTGCAGGAATGCTTTTTAAAAGATGGATTGTTGGAGTTCTTTTTGAGAGACAAAAAAATAAAAGAGTTTTTTGTATATATCCCCGTAAGGTTTTAAAGATTTATAAATAGGTCCCTGCCGTTTCATTATTTATAAATAAGCCCCTACCTTTACATTTTAATGGCTATCATGTCCCTAAAATTAGTCTACCTAAGGAGTATATGTTAGTATGTTTTGGATTTATATAAAAATGATTCTTTGCCCTTATATTCTTTCAAGAAAAATGAGTATATTATTAGTTATGAAAATATAATTATTTAATCTCAAGTCTCAATAGCCTTTCTCTCAGTATCATGAACATGAAGTAGAATAATGTATTTTAAAATTTTCATCCATTCAATGGTTGGTCGTACATGGATTGGATCAATTGTATTTATTATAAGTAAATATATTGATTGTTATTGCGATCGATTTGGATTTAATGAAATGGGCTATACAATGAAAAAAATGAATTTATGTAAAGTTATTGGTTGCCACTAAATGTAATTTTTAATGTTAAGTTTTAGAAAAAAATAAGACTATTGAAATTATGCATATAGGGATAAAAGTATAGACAAAAGTGTCATTTCACTCCAAAAGTTTATGGTGGTTTAAAGGTTACTAATTTAGGGGACATGCAAGTTATTAAAATGAGAGTGCAAGGCCTTATTTAAAAATACTAAAACCACAGGGGCTTATTTACAAATCCTAAAATCATAGGGGGTATATATAAAAAAACTCAAGATATAATAAAATAACAAATTTGGCACATTAGGTGAGTTACCACTTTTGGAGATGTTAGATTCCAAGTTTTCAAATTGCTCTCCAGATGTCAGATTCATTTAATTGGAATCTCCAAAATAACATCTCTAGATGTAATTACTTCAAGCTAATTGAATGAATCCAACCAACTATTAGCTAATTCATCATAGTGGAAGACTGCTTTCTTCTGATGGACGCGATTCGAAATTTTGAAACTCTACCACGAAAACTTATTTCCCCAGACTGGGAAGCCCACTTATGAAGGCATTCAGATAACCAAAACACGCAAGCTTTGGACCAAATGCTATTTCGAGCCTTAAAATTTTTTTGATGACATCTTTCTTTTGAATGTCCTTGCAACTTGCAGGGAGGACATAACAAACTACATCAGCAATGGTAAGGTACCGGAAAGGATCCTAGAGGAGACGGGCAGCCAATTGGCATACAATAGATTGTACATACTAGTATGATAGTAGTACTATGTAGCTTATGAAGTTGAGCAAGTAGCAACTGTAGTTGGAGTGGCAATCATTCTCTCCACTGTTGTATACTGATCAATTCTTTCGTGTGATCTGTAGTTTCAGGGTCAGGCGACTCTAGTCAACATTTTTAATTTTTTTTTACTCAAATCTGATGCTATTATGGAAATAATGTAGGTTGAAAAGACCAATAAATCTCATATCATTGGATTGTCTCATGATGTCCTGGATTTTATGAAACATCTTAGGAAATGAATGATAACAAATGATGGTCAGACGTGTAATTAGTTTTATAAAATGACATATTTCTATTTTGCAGGTGTGGAACTACGAAACCAGTGATCGACAACCAAGTCACACGCAAGAAGAGAAATAGAGGATTTACCCAAACACAGTTACGTCCACCAACAGAGACAATATCTTCTTTATTACAAGTAATGGCATACAGAGAGTATTACTCTCTCAGCATCTCTCCTACATAGTGTGGGAGCACTACAAATAAGATAATACACTCTCTTTCCCAAGATCTAAGGTTATGATTACATAATAAATATAATCACCGCTTTCTTGCTCCCAAAAAAAGCCCCGGTACAATTACCAAAATACCGCGATCTTAATCCAGTTCTTAGCTAACCCAAAGGCCTTCCGATTAATTCTAAATACAAGACAACAATCTAACAATGTCCACCTTGGCTTGAATTCCGCAGCTTGACTTTAGCCACCAGGAGATAAAATCAGCATTATCTTCATGTACTTCGCTGACAAGTACGTCATCATTGCACCAATGCCGCAATCTTCTATCTTCAGCACTCTAATATGTTGAACTAGCACAGAACTTTGTGCAAAGTTTATTTTCTTGTCAAACTGCACCTCGAATCTAAAGCTTGCATTCATAAACAAATCAAGTGATTTTAGATCACTCACAAATTAGCCTTCAAACTGCTTTGATTTCAACACCACTATGAAGATCTTGTTACCATGAGCATGTTGGAAGAAATGAATTTGAAATTTGACTTCGGATGACTTCAAAATCGTAGAAACAATTTTTTATCCTCCGATTAGTCAAACTTCCCTGTTGACTGTTAAACAACCAATCTCCTTATTCCACTTTATATAAGGGTGTTCATTGGCCGGGGGCATATCGAGGCCCGACTTGCCTTTAGAAACATAGGCATAGGCCCGGCCCAAGCCCAACACGGGTTGTAAAAGTCAGGCCTGAGGCCGCCAATTTAATCAATTGTGTTGGGCCAAATCGGGCTTTTTATCAATTTTATGCCCTTTTGAGTAATTACTTGTACCAACTAAATTGAATTACATGCATTTGTTTCACGGGCCAAGCTTGGCCGGGCTTTGGGCTTTCTATCATTTAATCCAAGTCGGGCGCAATTATTAAATAGGCCCTAAAATTATATCCCAGCCTGGCCCAAACTAGGCTAGGCCCGAATCAGGCTTGGGCTAGGCGAGCCCATGAACACCCCTAAATGTATAGATATGCTCTAAACGAGTATGTAGGCGCAAATAGATCTTCGATCAGACATCATATGACCAAGATGTTGACCAAACAAGTTTTTGTAGTCGATCCGGTCAATAGCCTTGATGCACAAGCTTGGTTCTGATAAATGGGTTAGGTCTTACCTGACCCGACCTGGACCTATATCTTTAAACCCAGGCAGAGATCATCTATTCCTGTTTGATCTCTCTACAACATAGAAGCCTGCAACCAAGGACCAATTGTCTTTCTTCCTCAGCTGCGGCAGCGAGACAACAGCAGTTTCGGCTGGCGGCAGGTGACGACGGAGAGTGAAGCAATTGAAGATAAAGTAAGCAAAGGAGCACAAGAGTCGGCACTTTTTTTCCATCTACGAATGGTGGTTTAGGATTTTATTCACATCAACATAAGACGAGTAGTTTTGGAACAAAAATATGAAAATTGGGTGGGAGGTCCTACGTGATAATACAAAAGATTGGGGTTTTTAGATGTAGTTAGCCAGACTTTTTTTTTCTGTAAAAAAAGTGCAATGTTTATTGTAAACTTATCACTTTATGAAAAAGTCATGTAAGAATCCTATGACTCGTACAAAAAATCCTACTAGTCTTATCAAATTCCCCTTAACTAGGAGAGGTTGATTCTGTTGGTAAGTAGGGTTGTAAAGGGTGTTACATCACAGCTTACTAAGATTATTCCAGAAGTATTTGGCTCTTATTTCTAAAGAGATTGCTATTAGGGAGGATGTTCTTATCTTCTATGATACTGCCTTTAGAGTCACAGATGGCAAATTCAGTTTTGGGTTTTAATGAAACTTAACGGTATTATTGTGGGTGCGGCAGTTCTCAAGGACCAAAGGTCTTCTTCTCAAAGGAGGCCAAAACAAGGGCAATCTACCTAGCCCTTTTGAAAGCTAAAGCTATGAGCCATCAAAAGTTTGTAATTTCTCGAATGCTTAGGAGGTGGTTCAAGCAATCATTGGAGGGTTTGCTTAGGACATTAACCCCATTATTTTGGATATCATACGTCTAGTTTTTAAGGTTTCATCATGTTAATTTTGTTCTTATTCCTAAGAATTTGAATGTTTCTGCTCATCTTCTTGCAAAGTTAAGTGACTCTATGAACTGGGACTTTTTGTGTGGTAGGGATCCTATGGGGTAAGGGAGTTTTGTGTTGGGCTTTCTTTTGATATTTTTCAACCTGTTTTCTGTTGTCTGTTTCTTTCATATTCTCTTAAGTAATGAAGCTCTCTTTAAAAAAATATATTTATATATATATATACAAGGAAAAGAATTGTATCTATATAATTTATCCATCAACAAGTGAATCTTAGAATTCAAGTGTAAATTTTACGATTCGATATTTATTTTCTCAAATCTTATTATATACGATTAGTTAGAACAAGATTCTCAATAGTTCTAGTATTTTTTTTTTCTTTCTTTCCATTTGATTAGTATTCCAATTTTTAAAGGTTAGTGATTAGTGAAATCGCTTGGAACTTTTACGATTTCGGAGAGGTTTTAGAAATTAATGAATAACAAGCATATAACTAGAGCTTTCAACTGTGAATAAGAATTTGTCTTGCAATTGTTCTTTTCATCCTTTCTCAAAAATGTTTTTCTTTTAGAACACTTTTTAACTCTAAGAGACAAGCGATAATTATGTAAAGTTCATTATTTGGATTTTATTTATTTATTTTTGTTTTAAAAAAACTGAGAATCAATGCAACTTGTTTAGTTTTCCTAATAATGTCACAATGTTCTTCATATGATTGTGTCCCTTTATTTATCATTGTAATTGTGTTCCTAGCCTTTATTTATCATTGTAATTATGTTCGTAAGGATAGAAAAGGATAGCTTGTGAATAGCCACTTTTTTCTGCTTATGAATAGCTACTTTTTTCTATGGATAAAAGAATAGATTATTAATAACTACTTTTTTCTTTCTTTAAATTTTTTTTATTTTTATGAGAATACTGAAAAAACGTACAATTAACGATATGATTTGATTCAATTAATCTTCTTAAGCGATTTGTATATGATTTTGTATGGAACAATTATAATCAAGACTAGTGCTGTAGGCCCGTGCCCAACACGGGCCAAAAAGTTAAAAAAAAAAAAAACATGTAAGCTAATATGAAATCAATATCTAAGCACATTGAAAAAAACATTCAATAAAAATATTGAAATAATTGATAAAAGAAAATCTATAACCATTGAAAATTCACAACTTTAACTTAAATGGCAAAGTGTTGTGTAAAATCCAACACGTCTTGAGAGACGCTATCATTTAACTCTATTATACAAAAAAATGCATTTTGTTCTGATTATATTACATGTTTTTGTGATAATAACAATCATGTATTTAAAAATAACAAAGTACATTTGGAACACTACACATGGTTGGCATTGTTGATTAATAGCTTATTTACTATTTTTATATTATTAATGAAATTTTAACTAAAGCCCAATCAATTGATCGATTAAAAAGAGATATGTGGTCTTTGTTTCTTCTTTTTTTTCTTTTTTACTCTTTTACGGTTGATTTTATAATCTATGAGGCACATTGATTTATGAGAATCTGCATCATACATGTGAGATGAAAATGATTTTCGGAGGGTCCAAAGAGAAGTCTTTTTGGAGATATATGATATTTTGTATTATAACGCAATATACCCGTTATATAATATTGTCTATTATCGTTTTCCATATTATAGCCTAGGTTAGTTTTGAGAGATTTTAGGGAAGAGGGTTCGATTGAGAAAACCGACTCTCTGTCAATTCCTATTTTTTAGGAGATATTTTAGATTTATTTTAGGGGATGTAGCTTACATTTATTTTAGGGATGCCACGTGTCACACTTGCACACTCTCTCGCAAAGGTGTCAATTTTTTAAATATATATAATAATATAATATAATGCTTAAAATAGCAAAATAAAAAAAAAGGCCAACCAAACCCACCAATTATTTGAGGAAGATAAATATAATCCCTTCTTGCTTCGCGGTCCATTTATGGTGGGACCAACTTGAAGATCGGTAAATGATACCACTACCTAATAATCTTCATGTTTAATAATTCATGCCGTGAGCCACCATGCCAAGGACAGACTTAAGTAGAAGTGTGTGGGTGCGACCGTACCTGCCACGCTATGGTACACTTTGCAAATATTACATAAAATTTTTTAGTTTACTATTAAAAATCCAAGAAAAGTTGCGGCCACCCTGAAAATCCACATCAAATTGTTCTCAAAAACAAATTATCTATTAGGGTTCACACCCCTCAAACAAAAATGCTCTCTTGCTCAATCCATCATTGGTTAAGGCTTAATTTATTTTCTGTTAGGCTCACATTACGTTCAAACATAGTCATACTCAATTTAGGCATATTAAATTAATAAATTCAGAATTGAGCCCTTGTATTTGATTGGGGCCCATAATTCAAATTTGTTTTACATGAATGGAGATCCTAATTCTCCATTTTAACCAATGCGATTGGTTAATGAAGTGGGGCATGATATGCCATATGTTCCACTCATTTTGCAAGAGTCACATAAAGTCACATGCCTTGTCAATAGTGGGCTCACGATTTTGATTAACTCGAATGTGTTTTTCATGATTAATGTACATGCAGATCTTGCGTTGATGGTAAATTTATAATAATGTACATTCATATAGATCTTGTACTAATGGTAAATAGGAACCGAAAGAATATATCATATGCTTTAGATTTTTTAGAAGATTTAGGACTTTACTTCGTAGGGACAGTAGAATATTTAGGATTTTAATTAGAGCACACCATATGTCGCACTCTTGCAAAAAGAATGCACCATGTGTTGTCCTTATTATTTTCAAAAATAAATAATTTATAACTATTAAAAATAAAATAAAAAATAAAATGTATTGTGTTGGGTTTTTATTGCATTTTTTCTAATAAATTCGTTCCAAACCCTAAATTTGATTTATTGTGATAATATTTGGGACGTTTAACTAAAATATCTCTCATATTAAAATTTAGGCAAGAGTGCTTGTCCTTTGTATATTTTATGAATGGAATGCTTCTAACATCTTTTTTTTAATAGAACATCATTTACGAGCAAAAATGCCTAATAATTTCCTCCAAAGAGCAGGCTTCTTATTATTTTTAATGTAGAATTCAACCATAAGTAGAGATCAACCCACTTTTGATTACATTTTCAAAATATCAATTGGGTTCAACTGTTCCAAGAGTGGGAACTCAATTAGTAGAATTAGAAATTCAGCAGGTTCGTGGGGGCGTTAAAACTAACGTAATAAGAAAGGTTAGGGGATTAGATATCGCACTAACTATCAATTCTAAGCAGACACAGAAAAGCTGTAGGCTTTAATATCATCCATCCAAGAGATGAAAATAGATTCATTTGGTGGAATATCCAATGGGCTTAAGTATTTGTTGATTAACATTGCTCAAAAACCTCAGCAGATCAGTGGCTTTGAGCCCTTCGCTTGGTTGTACCCTATCCTAATACAATTGAAGTGCTGGTGCTTTTGGCAGGTCCAGCTCCCTCTTGAGACCAACCCACTTGAGTAAGACCGGGCCAAATATACGCATGGGGGTTGTGTTTTGAGGTTCATTCTTTTAGCTCTATCACAAATGGCGGGACCTTGATGAAGTTGTAGAGGGATGAGAGAGAGAGAAATTAGAGAGGGAGAGATTTTATAGAAAACCAAGGAGAAATTTTAGGAAAATTGAGAAATTTTAGAGATTTGGTATGAATAGAGTTTAGCTAATCTTAATGGAATCCTTAGATTGCACCACTTGTTCTCCTTTTATGAAGAGGGATGCGCCAAGTGTCGCCTTCCCGTGAAAGGGATATTGTTATAATATATATAATAATAAAGTGGTTACATAAAGTTAACTTCGTGTATGAAGTCAAAATTATATCTGCACACGTGCTCATGCTCACAACAGTTCTCAATGTATGTATGTTGAGTTTTCGAAAGAATATGATTTGTGCCAAAACTCAGAACCCGGGATGAGACGGAAAGAACTCATAATATGGAAAAATAACTCCTTGTTGGTCGGGACTGTGTATTTTTCGAGAGGTGGTCAAAACCCAAGTCTATATAAAAAATGGACTTGGGCGTAAGATCCCCTATATTATATTCTTATGGATTTCATTATCACCCATCATACATTTTGATTATATACACAATACTGTAAACAATAACACGAGGAGGTGTAGCTTGTTTGTGGTCATTAATATACAAAAAATGATTTGAATGGATAAGAGCTAACCCTCATATCTGTTTGGCCGAGGTTGAACCGCTTCACGCTGGCTTGGCCAAACCTGATATTAATGGTCTGGATTTTGGCTCTGTTCATAGGATTGTGAGCCAGATTTGGAGCTGTAAGATGCTGTGCATGAAGCCCAGCCTTCTACATTTAGCATTTGCTGATATAAACAATCTTCCTACCATCCTAGTGATGGCTTGTGTAACTTATCCTAGTGATGAAAAAGCATGGTGAGAACCTGAAACCAAAAGGAAAGCCTGAAGACATCTATAACCGTCATAAAGTGGAAATATTGGAGTGAATACATGAATGTGGGAAATGTAAATCAAAGGAGGGTGAAATAATCCAGATAGAGTACTAGAGATCACTGGGCCTGAGGCTTCCTCCAAAGAGACCAAGTATTTTTTATATGCCAAGCAAAGATATATATGGTGAGGGATGGATGCATATATAAATATATATATATTAGAAAGAGAGAGAGAGAGAGATTGTTTTCTCCATCAAGGACAGGGGAAGGGGCTCTCCGGATTTGTAGGGATTATATTTGACCAAGACAGTAAAATAGCCGTTGAGACTATGAGCGAAACATAGTTGGCCCATTAGGCAGCCACAATCCAACAGGAAATATGGTAAGCAACCAATGATGAAAATCATGGTCTGGTCCTATATTGATGGAAAGACAGGAGTCAACAAAACATTTAATAATAAATAAATCATGTCTAACACCTTTCCTATTTGAAAAAGAACTTACTCTACAAGTGTGATAAGAGCATTCATCAGCAAATGAATCACCATAAGATAATCATCCCATTGAGATCAAGATCACATCGAATGAATAGTTGGCTTAAATGGCTGAGATATTGGTAAAAATTACCCAAATGTTTCATTTGAAATGCACCATTATTCTATTGTTTGTTTCATTCTGGATCCATCAAGTAAACAATTGGTAAAAGAAAGAAGAAAATGGAAAGATGGGTTCATTCATTAGCTTCACTTCAGTAAAATATCTAACAATGTTTGGGCCAAAAATCTTCTCCTCTTTTGGCACTCTTATTCTCCACTTCTATTATATAACAATTTGGTCTCCAAATTATTGGTTTCTCTTCACCTTTGTAACCGTCTTCCTGTAAGAATATACTGTCCTTCTTCATGTACAAAAATTCGAGCTTTTAATTCCAGTAATGCCCACACCTGCAAATTCACCAAATATTGCAAGCTATTTTAACTTCATGCCCATATAAACTGCATTAAGAAGTGCAGTTTGAAAACAGCAATGAACCTAAAAGAGCTGAAACTGGAACATACCTACTAATCTTCTCTAGTTCAGTGAAGGGTTCTTTTTCTCACTTTGCACCATAGACCATTTTTGGTATGAATTGTTGCCCCAGTAACAAGTTCTACCGAATCTGGAGATCCAGCCAACTCCACATCAAACTTCTGTAACAGCATCGCCAAAGCTATAGTTGATTCCATGAGCGCGAATTGGTCTCCCACACACTTGCGTGCACCCCCACCAAATGGTAGAAAAGCGAAGTCTGCAATGATCTGACAAGAAATACTGTTAAGCATTGGACTTTAAATGGTAGTATAAATGAACTAAACTTTTGAACAAGAAAAGCTGGTTGGTCACCACCTCATTTGGATATAATGCACCAGGAGATCGAGATGGATCAAACCCAGCCCATCCCTTGATTCCTTCAGTCTTTCTTGGAAGTAAAAACCTCTCTGGTTCAAATTCATGAGGTCGATCCCAGAAGTATGGAGATCTGTGAAGGTTGTATACCTGCCGAAATAGATGGACTTCCTAGTAAGGTCTAGATACAAAAAATTTCTTACAGTGAAAAATTAATTGGATTACAACCCATATTTGAGAATATAATAGGGAAGGTTAGATTTGGCAATCAAACAGGATTCTTCCAATATAATCTAATCTCATCTTTGCCAATTCCAATCTGGTCTACAATATTCTCTAATACCCTATGCACTAATATATTGTGTGCTTCTTAATAGACTAAAATGCATCACCATTCATGCTACAATGTGAATACATGCATAAATCAAGAACTACATGCACAAACCATTTGTTACCTCAGTATGGGTACACTGCAGCAAATATTTAGATGGTGGATACAATCGTAAAATTTCAAGATCTACCACACTCGGTTGTTACAAGATTATACAAGTGATGATATTTTCCCAATAATAATTACAACCTAGGATTGTAATCGTCTCAGTACTTGCAGCAACCAATTCTAATGACCAATTCGCATAATTCCTACTAAGCTTCAATTGAATCACATCTCTTATGTCAATGGTACCAAAAGATTAAATGAATGGAATTGAGACATGGATGGAATATTGGGATATGGATGGAATATAATGAAATAGAGCCACTTACGAAATGAGGCATGGAATGGAGCCACTAAAAAGAAGTTCCACGAATTACAAAAGAAGCTTCGGGCTCATATTGGTCACGGGTTGACAGCAGTAGTTAAACTCAATTAGATCAAATCTCCCGTTATTCCTCAGTAGTTTTGTGGTAGTGTGGTTGGTTGTTAACAGACTAGTTGTAGGTTTGAAATTTAGTATGGGGAGGATTTGATGAATTCCTAGTTGAAGAATTCAGAATTAGAGGATTTGCTTTGACTGTTAGGAGCATGTAACCTGTTCCGTGTCTTCATTTCTAATGCAATTTATCTCACCGCACTATGTTTTATGATAATTGAGAACCGCTATCTATACCTCGGTCTAGATATAAGATTTCTAAGAAATGACCTCCTGTCAAAATAGCCAAGGGTGAGGCATCAAAGATGAAAATCCAAAGAGACCACAAATCGCTCTCCTTTGATAGTAATCATTGCTAACCCTAATACTAAAATTCAATCCCATGAATTTGATGTCATTGACAAGAGATTGTTTTTGGACTTTGGGAAAGCTCGAAAGCTTGCACATGATGGTCGATCTGTGATGGAAAGCTTAGATCTGGGTTGGAAGGATGGGGAAGGAGCAGCATGCCAAAGTGAATGGAAAAGCGAAAGAATCAGAATCGGAAGAAGATAGTGTGCCAGAAAGCTCGGATTCAGACAATGAGGAATCACTTTCGGTCGCTACAGGTATATGGGTCATATTGGTGATTCATGGTGTTTGGACTCTAATTCTTCCTATCATGTGTTCAAGTAGAGATTGGTTTGATGCAAATAACTCTCATTGTTGATGGAGTTGTTCTTATGGGAGATAATGCAAAATTGATGAAAATTTGAGATAAGAGTGGTAAAGATCCAGGTGCATGATGATGTTTTTTGTACCCCAACGAATGTTATACATGTTTTGGGTTTGCAAAGGAATTGGATTTCTTTGGGTGTATTAGACTTCAAAGGCTATAAGTGCACTGTAGCTGGTGGAGCTGTGAAGGTAGAAAAGAGATCATTAGTCATCATGAAGGGTGAGATGGTAAGAAATCTCTACAAGTTGATAGGGGATGCTTTTTTAGGTGGAGCAGTAAAGAAGATATCAAATAATAGGAGAGGAAATACATGGTCCAGGTGGAGTTAACTGCGATGAGATCATCAGAAAATGGATTGATGGGTCTTCGATAATATCATCTAGTGGAAATCCAGGAAGACCTGAATGGAAATGATTTCCTCCGAAAAGGTAATCCAGTTCAGGTCAGAGTAAGCTAGTTTAGCATCGGGTCATACTAACCTGCATGTGCAGAGCCTAATACGTTAGAACAGTTGCGGGTCATACCTAACCCGCATGTGCAGAGCCAAATCCGTCAGAACAGTTGCAGGTTTGATGGGTAAAACACTGTGATAGAGATAAAGAAGGAAGGATGCACAAGGCACTAGTGAGATCCGGATTTGAGAATGTCTCTTTTGTCTTGACGGATGGAAGTTAGGTTCATCGTGTTGCAAGGATGCATGCATGTGGTAACAAATGGAGGGTGCTTTAAAGGTTCAAGAACAGGGTGTTTAGGTCGAAGGAAGCAACTATGGAAAAGGTCAAGTTGGTTTGGACTTGGTCGACATCGAACAATATTGAGATTGTTAGTGCACCCAAGATAAGGGGTGCAGGAGCCGCGTATGGTCATAATGTGTGTGGAGGCGTACCCTTCAGTGAGGTATGAGAAATTTCAAGTCAGTTTGGACTTGATTGATCTTGGACTATGCTGAGATTGTCAATGTATCCAGGTTAAAGAGTGCAGGAGCCGCACTAGGTCGTAGCATGTGTTGAGGCATACCTTTTAGCGAGGTACGGGAAGTGCTTGTTCAACATGTTAGAGTGTAGAAGAAAAAAGACTGTGCCATCAGTGTAGTGACGTAGCATTCAGCAAGGTACGTAAAGACATTGCCGGTTTCATCTCTATAACGAACAAAGAATCTAAAGCTCTTCAGATTCTCAATAAGTACTCAAATTTATAACAACACAACATAAATCAAATTTCAATGAGCATAGAGGTCCAACAATATTCATATTTAATTATACTTAAATCATTAAATGTATTAGAAGTCCTAATAAAAGCTACTGAGTAAAAGACAAGTTTCCAAATTTAGTAGAGAAAATATCTAAATGTTGGATTAATCCCATCTATGAATCTAATCATTATTCTTTGCGCTCTGGATCAGCCATGCATACCAAAATCCACCGGCTGATCTCCGTCACTTCCTGCAACCTCTATAAATGTATTACCTGGAGTGGGGCGAACCACTGGTCCATAACACTAGTGAGTAGAATTAGTAAACATTAAGGTATAACATATTTTCAATCATTTATATGAATATTTATATATTCAATAATAGTGTTAAAGAAGACAATAACTTAATCGATTCTTTCCTGAGTACTTTTTCACCGCAAGCATCAAATGGTTTCGATACCCCATATGGGTATATCTATATTTCTATAAACAACATGGCTTGTCATCCACCATGATTGTTGAGCCTCTTCCGATACTCCCACACTGGAGTATCTACATTTCTGTCAACAACATGGCCTGTCTTACCACCATGATTGTTGAATCTATTTCCCTCGACCAACATCCACAAGAGAAATTTTATACTCAGTGCTAGAAGTTGGTATTACTCTATTTCAAACATCAATTTCAAGTTCATATTCAATAAGCTTTATCAGATATTCATCTCCATCATAATTGGTTACATCAGCTTATTCTTTTCTTTGGCCAGTACCAGATAACACTAGTTAGTCCTCGCCCCACTCCGAGTCGGAGTTGGTACCAGGCTGTGGCATTGCCCATATCTTATTGAGGAATTCAATCAATTATCATAGCTCACATAAATCAATAAGTCTTGATTCCACATTAATTACACAACATAATAGATAGATGAATATTATTTAATTTAAAAATCAAACATTGAAAATAAAATCAGCATATTCTGAGAGTAAACAAAGTCTTTATTGGGCCTAATCAAATATTTGATATCATCATCGTATATTGTCATGGATAAACCAACTGAGACAAGGGTTTAAATTTGATTTCCCATAACTCTAGGGACTATTATGAAAATTAGTGTAAACTATTCTATGTATACCGCACTTCGAGGCCTTAATCAAGGGTTTTCTAGATTATAGGTAAAGCCAGGGACCAAATCTATAATTTCCAAGAAATACGTTATAAGTCAACAGTAACCATTCTGGAAGAATAGGGTTCACGCCTGGTATTGTAAGCAGTTGAATTATAGGCCACAGTAGTCTAATCCAAAAAAGATCCACATGCTTAAGGTTGCCCCTAGGCCCACAATAAGATGTGTGGAGTGGATCTTCCATCCGATCATTCATGTGGGTCCACTATACATGTCGACCAAGACATGTTCTGTCGGCATTAGCTTAGAAAAATTCAAATACAGTTTGCATCTCCTTTGAAGATTAATTATCTTTGCTTTCTAATTCAACGTTCAGAGGTGTATTAATCATAGGAAATCAATTCCATCAAGTTTCTAAAGATGTTGACATTAACAGGAGCCCAAAAATCCCAGAACTCCTCTCGTCAGGAACACTATTTGTCACACCAGTCAAATAGTGTTTGGATGGTGGACCCTCAGTCCCATCCACATGAGACCACTACACCTGTGGTCGCCCAACAATCCCCCACCATATGTGGGGTCTTGATCTCTCATTAGGTGGGCCATGGGGACTCACAGTCCTCATCATCCAAAACCATTCCTAACGACCAGATTTCTAAAAAAACTCAATTCCAATCTGATTTCTGTTTCTTCCACTGGATCGATCACCATAAAAACATTCTCCATTGAAAATTCTAACTATAGAAAATCAGAACTTTGATTTCTGACAACACTAGCTTGATTTTAAACCATGGGAGTCAAGATAGAGTCACAACAACGCTATACCAACACTTTATCATCTTTGTCAGTGGGATTTTCTACCATATACCTATTAGAATGAGAAATCCTACTCAGCTCATGTAGAAGTGTGTTGCTCGAGCAGTCAGTGGACTTGAGCCGGACATCCGCTAAGCGTCCCGTTGCTGATTCTCCTTGTCTTCCTCACAATTCTCTCCTTTTGCTGTAAAACCTCACGTCAGAGTTATCTCTCTTTCCCTCTCTCTCCAAATTCTGTGAAAAAGGAAAAAGGGCAAGCTTCTTATATATATATTGTGATTGGACAATCCTGCACGAAGAGTCCTATTTGGAACTACAAAGGTGTCCCATTCGAAGTGTAGTCCTAAGAGAGCCTTGTTTGGGATTCTCATACTCCTAATGGCCTGGCTAGAGTCCTAGTAAACCTTTGAGTCTCAATTACTAGTCCTAGTAACATTACAATTAGGGAGTCTTAAGGGATTATATGTTAATCAATTCTCTAATTGAATAAAGATCACAATTTGTCAAAATCCCAGTCTAACTCCTAACGTGAGTTGGACAAGTATGGCCCACCTTGTACAGGTTGGCCCCTTAAGTCTAAGTCACGTTATTACAATCTCAAGGTGGCTACGGGGATTTACAAAATCCAAGTCAAGTGGAGATTGTTGGGTTTTTGTCTTGCATTCTAGTTTAGCCGGATCAGCTGTCTTGGTTAGTTAAAACCGAGGATTAGGCTTGTGGTACTTTAGTCATTGTGTATGAGTTTTCTTATTGATCAAAAAAGCAAGAACTATATATATTGGTGTATTGTAACCCTAACTCCCGGGAGATTAAGATGGGAGAAAGATCAGTTTCTTTTCTCCGTGGATGTGGGCAAGGTTGCCGAACCACATAAAATTGTTGTGTTCATGTGTGTAATTGCTTGATGGTGTGATTGCAGTTGTTCATCGTGATTAATCCGTCGATAGCGGGTAGTTTCCGTTGCGTCGCTTTTCCAAACAATGCTGACCCTTTACACTTTACTATTCAAAATTTTGATTGTCTAATACCATGTGATAAAAGCCCAGTACCTAGGAATTCTGCAAAAATTAAGAGCTTGTTTGTTTCATGAAATTGAATAATTGAATTTCTAGGAATTCTAAGATAATGTATTTCTAAAAATAGCTAAATTTGAGACATAAAGGTGAATATCTGTTTATGGTTATCAAATTATCTCCCCTTTAATGGAAAATGAATTAAAGGCATATGGATAATGATTTACTAGGGTGATGGATGGGTATTTATTTTCCATCTCCCCTTTATTCATTTTCCATTAAAGAAGAGAATATTTGGGAAGTTAAATTCAATGGTAAGAAGTTACTGAGGCCAAGAACCGAGGAGGATTGAGATTGGGAAGTTAAATGTATAACAATTGGACTTTGTGAACTAAACGGTAGTGGAGGTTTAGATAAGGATACATTGTGGAGACAAATCATTGTTTTCCATCTCCCCTTTATTCATTTTCCATTAAAGAAGGGAATATTTGGGAAGTTAAATTAAATGGTTAGAACTTACTGAGACCAAGAACCAAGGAGGATTGAGATTGGGAAGTTAAATGTATAAGAATTGGACTATGTGAACTACATGGTGGAGGTATGGTAAAGAGAAAGATACATGGTGGAGATAAATCATTGTTTTACAATATGTTGAGGATGAGTGGGGTTGAGTCCCATTTACAGTAATGGGGCTCCATTTTTGGGGCTTTTAAAAAGGATTTTTCCAAGGTGGGGTAGGATCAAAAGTATGCTTTTTTTGGGGCTCCATTTACAATGCAATATCATTCACACTTCACTTATGATGCCTCGATACAACATGGATACGATAAGGACACGGCATGGATATGGAAGGAATACTTATTTTACACATAAAGTGAAGTGTCATATATTATATAACACGAAACATTGCCATTTTGAAGTATCCGTGAATCATAGCACTTCACATCCAATGCTTAATGTTATTAGTTGCTGGCTGCCTTTTTGTTAATCACAGACAACTGCCTTTTTCTTCCAATGGATCACATGGGCCCACCATGAAGTGAATTTTTTTAAAGCAATTTTGGGACTTAAATTATGCCAAACTGCTAGAGCTGTGGAGCCTTGGCCTCATGTATGAAAGATGAGTGCATGGATATTTAGGTGGAGGTGAATCTACTGAGACATTTCTGGTTTTTGGTGCGACTGCGATGTGGAGAACTGGCTCCCAAAAAGGATCTCGTGAAATGTGCTTTTGGGATGATGATTGAGTGGGTGTGGGTCCTTTTGTCAAAATTATTTCCTATTATTTATGATGTCTAATAAAGAGTCATCTGCCAAAGGATGTTATAATTGTTTGAGGGATAAGGTGTATGTGAGTTATCAATTAGGAGAGTTTTTCATTATTTTGAAGAGGTTGAGTTTGTGTCCTTGTGGACGTAACCTTATAGTGTTTTTCTATCCAAGGAGGAGGTAATGTTCACATATGGAAACCATCCAAATTACGAATGTTTCCTATTAAGCCTTTCTATGAGGCATTAGATTTGTCTACAGCTCCTCATCGCCTATGTTCACAAGATTGGTATGGTTCAGATTCTCCTAGAGTGGGGCCAGTAGCTGGTTGGTGGTGGACGAAAAATTTTCTACAGTGGAAAATCAAAAAAGGGGAATTGCCTCACTTTGAAATATCAGATTTGTGTTCTCTATATAGTCAAGAGGGATAGTCATTTAATCAAATATTTCTTCATTGTGAGATTTCATCTTGTTAGGATTATTCGAGTGTTGGCTAATTCATGGGTTGTGGACAACGCTCAGAGTCTAATTGAGTTGTAATTTTCATATTTTTAGATTGGACCGTAGCATGAGTCACCAGATGAATTAATGTGAAGAAAGCAAAGAAACTACAGAAATGCATGAAGAATTTAATTGGAGACAAAGGCTATGGCCACTCGAGCAAGCGATCCTAGTTGACTGAGCCGCAGATCAAGGTCGACCGTGCTTGCGCAGAATGCAACAAGATCTTACGTTCACTCGAGCAAACCTTTGCCCACTTAAGCGAGTGTTGGAGAAAATTATGGATTCTATCTTTGAGGCACATATTATGGGTTATTTAAAGGGATGTCTTGTGACTCCTAGCTATGATATCTCCTTATTCTAACCCAAGAAGACCCATTAGTGATTCCTTTCTTCTTTAGAGGAACCATTGGAGAGTTGTGCTTATCTTGAAGGGCTTCTAGAGATTTGCTGCTTTTACTCTTATGGAAGATCATTCGTCTTGCGGCATCAAGGCGGGTTAATACAGGCGCGGGGAGCAGTGAACGGCGTGCTCATGGGCAAGAATAACTACAGTCCTTAGGTTGAGGTCAACTGGGGAAGGGTTTGTAAGTATATCTTGTAATTGCTCAATTTTTTCGTGCTTGGTTTCCATTGGACCGGGAGATAGGTATAGTGTTTTTCCCATATTCGGTTTCCACATAAAAAATCTTGGTGTCTTTTTCTTGTGGTGTGATTAATTGATTTACACTTTAATTTCCGCTCAATTGGACTGCATACTAAAAATCAGATTAGGATCACGGTTCTAAAAGGCCCTTAATTGGTATCAGAGGAGATTCACACAAGACTTAATCTTTGAAATGTGAACCGATCAAAATATCTAGAATGGAATTCAATCGAGAAGCACATCTACTACCAAGCCTCCTATGCTAGATGGGTTGAACTATTTGTATTGGAAAGTTTGTATGATTGCATTTCTACAGTCTATTGATGAAGATGTCTGGAACTCTGTTTAGTTTGGGTATAGTAGACCTGTTGTAGTTGTTGATGGAGAAATTGTCCCTAAACCAAGGGATAAGTGGACTAGAGAAGAGAAACAAGATGCCAACTATAATGGCAAAGCCATTAATGCTATTTTCAATGGAGTCTCTTTTCCTGAGTTCTGCAAGATCTTTACTTGCATGTCTGTGAAACAAGCATGGGATATCCTGGGATATCTTGTAGACTACTCACGAGGGTACCATCATGGTTAAACAATCTAAGCTCCAGAAACAAACCACTTCCTTTGAGACCTTGAGAATTAAAGACAATAAGACATTGATGATTTCTATGCTAAGTTGAGAGACATTGTAAACTCAAGTTTTAATTTAGGTGAGCCTATTCATGAGAATAAGGTTGTTAAGAAGATTCAGAGATCTCTACTCGAAAGGTTTCATGTAAAGGTAGTGGCCATTGAGGAAACTAAAGACCTGGATATGCTTAGTGTTGATCAGTAAGTTGATAATTGTCAAACTTTTGAAGCAAATCATAGAGCAAACGAAAAATCTAAGGGGATTGCCTTGAAGATTTCTAAGGAATCAAAAAAGGGTGTTGAAGACGATTCCAATTCTAATTCTAACAAAATTTATCTCTAAGCTATTGCTCAAATCATGAAAAAATTTGAGAAATTATTGAAAGGTAAAAAATAACTCTGCCAGTTTTTGTTGCCGGTCTCAAGCCCGGGTAAAGGAGGAGGGTTGCGTTAGGTAGGTGACATCCAGCGCAAAACTTTGTCACAACTCAAACATGAATTCTGAGAACATGATATTTCACAATAAGGCTAGGGCGTTCCCCGCTTTAAGCTACACATTGCAGTGTCACCCGGTTGCAGTAAAAAGTGTGCAAGGGCTACCGCATGACTTTGGGCTAGTGGGGTTAAAGAAGTTAGTCCATGAGAAGAAGAGGAGGAATAGGAAAATTAGACTTGCTACTTGGAATATAGGAACCTTGACAGGCAAGAGCATGGAGTTGGTTGAGGTAATGAAAAGAAGAAGAATTAGTATGGCTTGTATACAGGAGACAAGGTAGAAAGGGAATAAAGCTAAGGAGCTCACGGATGGGTATAAGCGTTTCTATGCAGGAAAGAGTAATACAAGAAATGGAGTGGGTATAGTTGTAAATAAGGATTTGAAAGAAAAAATTGTGGAGGTAAAGAGGTTTGGTGATAGAATTATAACAATTAAACTAGTGCTAGAGGAAGACATAATTCATATTATCAGTGCATATGCTCCCCAAGTAGGACTAGAGGAAAGTGTGAAAAGACAATTTTGGGAGGAGATGGATGGATGATTTAATGCAAGAAATTCCGACTAGTGATAAGATTTTCCTTGGAGGAGATTTAAACGGGCATATAGGAAGAGATAATAGAGGATATGAGAGAGTGCATGGAGGGCATGGATTTGGAGAAAAGAATGAATTCGGAAACACTATATTGGACTTTGCAGTGGCATTTGATCTTGTAGTAGCAAGTACTTACTTTAAAAAGAGAGACGAGCATTTAATTACATATAAAAGTGGGAGTAATAGGAGTCAGATAGACTTTTTTCTAGTTAGAAAACAGGACCGATTGGCTTGTAAAGATTGCAAGGTTATCCCAGGAGAGAGTTTGATTATGCAACATAGGTTTGAAGTTTTAGATATTTACATTAGAAGTAGAAATAGAGCGATAGTAAATAAAATAGACCCTAAAACAAGGTGGAGAGATTTAAAGGGGGGAAAGAGCAAATATATTTAAGGACAAAATGATTGAAAAAGGAGAATGGAATCTTGAAGGAGAAACTACACTACTGTGGAATCAAATGGCTAATTGGATTAGAAATTTTGCAAAGAAGGTACTTGGAGAATCAAAAGGAAAGAGACATACTAATAAAGAAACATGGTGGTGGAGTATGGAGGTTCAGAAAGTTATTCGACAGTGGCAAGGGACTAAAAGTATGGAAAATTTTGAGCTGTATAAGAAGGCAAAGAAAGAAGCTAACAAAGTAGTAAGTAGTGCAAAGTTTAAAGCATACGATGACTTCTATAATAGGTTGGGAACAAGAGAAGGAGAAAAGGATATTTTTAAGCTCGCAAAAATAAGAGAAAAGAAAAGTAGAGACTTAGATCATGTCAAATGTATCAAGGACAATGAAGAAAATATTTTGGTGAAGGACAACGATATTAAAGAAAGGTGGAAGGAATATTTTAGCAAACTTCTAAATGAAGAACATTTGGCCGATACAATAGTTAAAGAGGATACTTCATCACAAGAGCATACTTTTCTTCGTAGAATTAGAGGGGTGAAAATGAAGTATTGAAGCGAATAAAGACAAAAAAGACAACAGGCCCAGATGGTATTCCAATAGAGGTATGGAAATGCTTATGAGAGGTTGGGGTAAGTTGGTTATGTAGATTATTCAATAAGATACTTGTGACAAAGAAAATGCCGGATGAATGGAGAAGAAGCATTGTAGTACCTATATATAAGAATAAAGGAGATATACCAAATTGTACCAACTATCGAGGGATTAAACTTATGAGTCATACTATGAAGTTATGGGAGAGAATAATGGAGCAAAGACTGAGAAACAAGACCAAGATTTCTGAAAATCAATTTGGTTTTATGCCAGGAAGATCGACTATGGAAGCTATCTTTTCACTTAGGCAATTAATGGAAAAATACTGAGCAAAGAGGAAAAATCTACATATGGTTTTTATCGATTTGGAAAAATCCTATGATAGAGTACCGAGGAATTTAATTTGGTGGATTTTAAAGAAAAAGAATGTCTCCAGAGGTTACATTAAAATTTTTAAGGATATGTATGAAGGAGCAATAACAAATGTGAAAACCACAGTGGAGAAACAGGTGGATTCCCCGTTACTATAGGTTTACATCAGGGATCAACCTTAAGCTCTTATCTCTTTGCATTATTTATAGATGAATTAACTGTGCATATTCAAGAAGAAGTACCATGGTGTATGTTGTTTGCAGATGATATAGTATTGGTGGATGAATCAAAAGAGGGTGTAAATGCAAAGCTTAAGAGATGGCGGGGGGCATTAGAATCTAGAGGTTTTAAAATAAGTCATACAAAGACATAATATATGGATTGCAATTTTAGTAGACATATACAAAGTGTTGAAACCACTGTCAAAATTGAAACCCATGAGATACCACATAGAGATTCTTTTTGGTACTTAGGCTCGATAATTAGTAAAGATGGGGAGATTGATGAAGATGTGGAGCATAGGATAAAAGCCGAATGGCTGAAGTGGAGACTAGCTTCAGGAGTGCTTTGTGACATACGAATGCCAACGAAATTGTAGGGCAAATTTTACAGGACGGTAGTTAGACCAGCTATGACAGATGGAGTAGAATGTTGGCCAATTAAAAAGACACATATTCATAAGATGGATGTAGCGGAAATGAGAATGCTTAGGTAGATGTGTGGTAAAACTAGGAAAGATAAAATTAGAAATGAACGCTTTCGAGAACATCTAGGGGTAGCACCAATAGGGGATAAGATTAGAGAAACCCGTTTAAGATGGTTTGGGCATGTTGAGCGTAGGCTAGTAATGGCACCGGTGAGAAAAAGTTTGGCTATATAGGTGGAAGGCCTATTAAGAGGTAGGGGCAGGCCAAAGAAAATATGGATGGAAGTCATTAATTCAGATTTGAAGAAGTTACACTTATCGAAAGATTTAGCTCAAAATAGAACGGAATGAAGAAACAGAATTCATGTAGCCGACCCCAATATGGTTAGGATAAGGCTTTGATGATGATGATGATGATGATTGAAAGGTAAAAAATCTAACTTGAAGATGCCCAAATCAAAGAGAAAGACTGCAAAGATAAACCTTCAATATGTTCAATGCTTTGAAAGCAAAGGCTTTGGTCATATAGTAAATCAGTGTGCTAAAATAAAATTCAAGACCAATGGTAAGAGTTTGACAATCACTTGGGATGATGATTTTGAAGATGAAGGCATTATCTTGAAAATTCTACCCCTAACACTACTAATTTCAAATTTATTGAATTTATGGAAAGCTCTAACTCTATATCTTCGCAAGGTTCTTACAATAGTTTGATTTCTGATGATGATGCTAATGAAGTGTCAGATGCTGAACATGAATGGAAAGAATCATATAAATCCCATGAAAATAGTGTGTGTGAAGATAAACAAGTTTAATGAGAAGAACACCATCAAGTAGAAAGCTGTAGAGAATCAAATTTCTTCTCTTAAGCAAGAATTGGAAGAAGTGCTTGCAAAGGTATATCTTTTAGAAATTAAGCACAATATTATGTTTGATAATCTGAGCACGACAGATAGAAAATATAATCTAATGTCTAAGGAAGCCAAAAATTCTGCAAAGGAGATTGAGTCTTTGAAGAAAGAGTTGTAAACATCAATGGGGGAGAAAGCTGATTTAAATGGTAAGATCACGATGGTCACGTCTGAACTGGCAACTACCAAGGCATCGTTGGATAGGATGAATACTAGAATGAAAAAGCTTGATGATATCCTGTGCAATAAAAAATATGGATCTGACAAACACGGGATTATGTACATCAGTGGTGCTTCTACATCAAAGAACGAAGGTGTTGTGATTTTCTGACAATCACCCGTTGTGCGCATCCATGAATCACAAGATCAACACGAAGCAAGCCACACACAAGAAGAGACACGAGATTTACGTGGTTCACCCAATCAGGGCTACATCCACGGGCACAGGAGGACGAACATCTTCACTAAAACAAGTAAACATACAAGAGATTCCCACTCTCTCACCTCATCTCTCCTACGTGGTGTGGGAACACCACGGGCAACTGCCGCCGCAGCCAGCAAGGTCTAGGGTTACAGACTACACAATATATAATCTCCGTTTTCTTGGCCACCAAGAAAGCCCCGGTACAATTACCAAAATACCCTTGACCTTAAATCAGTCCCTGGCTAACCCAGTGACTCATCCGGCTAAACCGGAATACAAGACATAAACCTAACAATCTCCACCTTGGCTTGAATTCCGTACAACTCCGTACAACTTGAGCTACTAGGAGATAAAACCGGCAATGTCTTCACGTACCCTGCTGAATGGCACGTCACTGCACCAGGGATGGAGTCTTCTTTAACACTTTGACATGTTGAACCAGCACATGAACTTTGAGCAAAGTTCATCTCGTCAAACTCCACCTCGAACTAAAAGCTCGAAACCATTGACGAATCTGAGTGATATCTGAATCACTCACCATCCTGCCCCATCTTCAACATCACTGTGAAGATCCAATCACCACAAGCATGCAAGCAAAACAGATCGGGAATACAAGTCCAGATGACTCCATTGCAGAACAACCTCTGCCTCCAAGCGGTCAAAAAACTCCATTTGGCCGGGCCTCCGATCAACTGCTGATACATCAGCTCCTCCTTGCTGCTTTTCCGGCTTGGCTCTGGCAAGATGAATATCATCACATGCGATCATGTGAACCCCAAACGAACAACTTCGTTTGAATCAGCAAACCCTTTGCAACTAGGCCGGCGACTCCTATTATTGGGTTTGCAATAACAACCAGGTCGAGTAGACCTGATTCTAGCCTGAATCCACATCTGTTTAGATCTCCTCCAGATTTCTGCATCAAGTTATAGATCTCGTCACCACGAGCACGCTGGAAGAAACGGATCTGAAATCCGACTCAGGATGGCTTCGATATCGTAGAAACAAGTTTCTACGCTCCAATCGATCAAACCTCCTCCTTGACTGTCAAACAGCCAATCAACCTCTTCCACTGCGTAGATCTGCTCGAAACGAGTCCGTAGGCGCAAACGGATCTCCGATCGGACATCGGACGATCAAAATATCGCAGAAACAATTTCAGCCGTAAATCTGGTCAAATCTGGCCTTTGACCGATGCTGACGTCACTGCTGACGTCAATGCACTGTCTGCTGGGCTTCTGGAGTGGACCCGGGTCGGGTTCACCTGAGCCGGAACTGAACTGCAATATGCGCTGGGCTAGATCGTCTGCTAACGGGTCAGGTCAGACCTGACCTGACCCTGAACCAAACCGCCTCTGAACTGCTGGGCTTCTGTGCTATCGGGTCGGGTCTAACCTGACCGGACCCGGCCTGGAACCTGCTGTGCTGCCTGGGCTTTTCCTCCACGGGTCAGGTCAAACTGACCCAACCCGAACCCGTACTGACCTGAAACCTTGCTGGACTTATACTCCAGTACGGGTCAGGTCAAACGGACCCGACCCGAACCCAGATTGTCTGGGTCGTCTTCAACAACGACGCCCTGTTTTCTGTTTTTTCCTCTGGTCACGGGTTCTGCAGCAGCGGCAGCGTCCGCGTGTCTGCGTCCTCGGCGACGGCAGCGGGGGTGGCAGCGGTGGACTGCACCCACTCTGGCGGCGACGACGACTGCAGCGGCAACGACGGCGATCGCGGAAGACGAACGCGGCGAGCGGCAGGCGAACGGTGTTCGGCCTGATATTCCGGACAGGGGCGCGCGGCAGAACGGCGGCCTCTGCGACGATGCTGCACGGCAGCAGCAAGCTGCGATGGCGACGGCGGCGGGCAGCGAGTCCGGCGAAGATCGCGGTGAGTTTTTTTTTTTTCTTCCTGGTTTTTCTCTGGACCGAGACATTCTCTGCGAAAATCCCGTGCTGAGATTTTTTTTTTCTTTCTTTTAACCGTCCGAACCTTCCACCTTCCGCGCAATCTCGGCGATCTGATCAAATGACAAACTTGAAATTCTAAGGCATGGGCTTTCCTCCTTAGATCTGGAAAACCAGAACCAGATCCTCTGCTTCTGCCGGCGGCCTCTTCCAATCTGTTGCAGAGCGGCCCACAAGAGATCACGCTTGATCTCTTCTCCTTTATCTCACAATCGATCTCTGTGACAAGTTGCAGCAAACGAATTCGCCAAGCCTCAACAGTGATCCGAACCCAATCATGCAGCAGTCAACTCCAAGATCTGAACCAATGTGAATCCTTTTTTCCTCCGATCCAAGCGAGACCGGAGAACCCAATCTCGTCTTCTTCTTCTCCGATGGTGGCCCAACCAGAAATCACGAACCTGATCTCAGTTAATCTTCATGCGCACAACCTCCAAGCCACCGAGCGATCTCCACCTCGCTCAGAAAACCCGAGGAACACCAACCTCGGCTCTGATACCAATTGTTGTGGCTCTGATACCAATTGTTGTGTCTCTGATACCAATTGTTGTGATTTTCTGACAATCACCCGTTGTGCGCATCCATGAATCACAAGATCAACACGAAGCAAGCCACACACAAGAAGAGACACGAGATTTACGTGGTTCACCCAATCAGGGCTACATCCACGGGCACAGGAGGACGAACATCTTCACTATAACAAGTAAAGCATACAAGAGATTCCCACTCTCTCACCTCATCTCTCCTACGTGGTGTGGGAACACCACGGGCAACTGCCGCCGCAGCCAGCAAGGTCTAGGGTTACAGACTACACAATATATAATCTCCGCTTTCTTGGCCACCAAGAAAGCCCCGGTACAATTACCAAAATACCCTTGACCTTAAATCAGTCCCTGGCTAACCCAGTAACTCATCCGGCTAAACCGGAATACAAGACATAAACCTAACAGAAGGTAAATCTATTTTTGTTTAAGGCACTAAATTGATTTCTATGGCACCCCCTGATCACAACACTGTTCAAGTGAAATCTGTTGCCAATTCTGCTAAAAAGAACAACACCCTAAATTTGTTCCCACATGTCTCTTTTATGGAATCAAAGCACACGTTAGGCCACATTGAAACAAGTTGAGAAATCAACCTAGAAATCTGTGATGGAAGAAGAAAATTTCTTTGCTGAAGGTCAAAACCAGAGCCATTTGGGTGAGAAAGTCTGATCTACATTGTGATATGGTACACACTGGGCTAAAGGTACCAAATTCTCAAGCATGGGCACCCCCCCCCCCCCCCCCAAAACAACAAAAAAAAAAAAAAAAAAGAAAAAAAGGAAAAACTTGAAAAGGAAGATTAGATTAAGGGGGAGTTGTAGAGGCTTATTGACAGTGCTGCTAAACGTGGATCAATTTCTATGATAAAAAAGGGGGAGACAAATGCAGAGCATTGTTTTTTTTTTTTAAACATCAATGTTACATGGACTCGACATTAGTATTGGATGCGGGTCCGTATCAGGTGTGGGTGTGCCTCAAGTATGTCAGATACTGGGTGTGTAATAATCTGAATTTTTGAGTAGGCCAACCAGGCACTACACTATGGGCCATTCGACCAGCCCAATTCATAGGTAAGTGGGGCTGTTGGACCATGGGCCATACGACCAGCCCAATTCATAAGTAAGTTGGGCTGTTGGACCCAAATTTTCAGTTCTGGAATTTGACCCAAGATCCAATAGTAGTGACTATTTGGTTTCCAAGGGAGACTCTTCGTTACCCACCAATAGATGTGAGCATTCAGTTTTTCTATGTAATTCTTCAAGGAAGAGATACTTACCAATAGTTGTGACCGTTTGGAATAACCCCCTTTGGACATCCAAGGCCCTATAAATAGGGACTTCTCCTATGGTCATTTCTACTATGGTAGAAAGATAACAGTCTAACACTTGATATTAGATAATTGAAGCAAAGGAATTCTACAGGAGCTTTTGCATAGTGGATGTCTGATCTAGGGTCGCTCATTACGTACTCAAGGTGAGTAGAACTTCATTTACAATTATCAAATTCAGAACTGTATAAAGATGGTTTTACAGACTTCTCTTATTGAAATTATATGATTGAGCAAATACTTTATCAATATATATATATGACTAAATATTCTAATATGAAATCATCTTTGGGACTGTCTAACGACCCTAAGCTGTATTTTTTTTTTTCTGTTTGGATCAGTAGAGAATTTACTAATCAAAGAACAAGTTCTGAACAGTTCTGATAAAAATTAAATTTGGTGACTGTTTGTAGAAATTGAGTATTAAAAATCTCTCTTTTCTGTTTAGATGAAAGTTCAGCTTGATAATATGATTAAGGAGATTCCTAATGACTAGTTTCATCACTGGTTAAGATGAAATTAAGTGTAAATAAAATCAGAAATTGGATCATGTTGAGTTCAGGTCGTCAGAATAATATTGGACTGTTTGTGAGCTGTGCAGACATAAGATCTACCTTATCCAAATTCAGGTCCTTACATCTGTTAAGGGACAAGTAGTTGAACACTATGAATATGGATCCATCCAAGAACTCAAATAGAACTAGTTGAAGACCTCTATCTTGTATTAGCTCCGTATAGAATTTTTATTGCTGTGTATGACTTTATTCACCACCTTTTTATGATAAAGTCTCTGAGTTCTAAAGATTTTTTATCTTCATTTAAGAAGATCTTTTAATTGCGAAAACTACATAAAAACATGAGCACAAGATGGAAATTGTGCTGTCTTCATTTCAGATCCAGTCATTAATAGATTTCAGTTGTTTTATTGAGAAATACTCCTCATTGAACCTTTTGAAGTGATAGATATCATCTTTAGAACTTGCGTTTGAAGGAACATTAAATATAGTACTTTTAGAATACTGATCATAATGTTGAACTAAGTGTATTTTTATTAATTTCAACTCTATGATTGCTGAATTTATGAATGATAACTGTATGGCAGCCATGATTGATGAATTATGAATAAAATTATGACTACATGAGAGATGATTCATGAGTAAAGTATCAATCCTATTACGAGTTAAATGACTGATAAACTGTGAGTCAAGTATTTTGAATAATGAAAATTAAAGTAAATGAATGAGTAAAAGATATGGTCAATGCCACATACTTGCATTACCAATAATGAATTCAGGTGGAGTGAAACTTCAATATGAAGTATGTGGACTTGGCTAATGGAACTTATTATAAAGTCTATATACTAAACTAAGATCAACAATTTGATTGTTACAAGCATCTATTTTCTTGTAACATCCTGGAGTCCCACATCGACCATAGAGAGGCATGAGGCCTCTTGGTGGGTTAAGGCCCACCAGAAACAAAACCGTGAGACCCATAGGCCAAAACGGACAATATTATGCATATGTGTAGGGTGGGGCATGACAAATGGTATCAAAGCCGACTCTCGATTAGATCGAGTGTGGGTTCCTGCCGTGGCCTGGTGTAAGTGGGCAGGTTCATATGTGGGCGGGCCAAGAGGGCTGGCAGGCGACAGAAACTGGTAGGCTACTGCACAGGGACGTGCAGCCCTAAGGGGGGTGGATTGTGACATCCTGAAGTCCCACATTGACTATAGAGAGGAAAGTGAATGGGTTTATATATAGAGCTTGCACCCTTACCTTGCATGAGGCCTTTTGGTGGGTTGAGGCCCATCAGAAGCAAAACCGTGAGGCCCATAAGCCAAAGCGGACAATATCATGCATGTGTGAAGGGTGGGGCATGACATTTCTTTAATTTGATCTTCAGACAAATAATGGTGACAATCTTGTCACGACAAGAATAGGAACCCTGTGTGGGAACATAAGATCTTCTGAATTAAAAATGGGTGATAGATTGAACATGACACGAATACGAACTCCTTTGACAACACATCAGATGGGTGTCAGTCTGATCACGACACGAATATGAAATTCCTCATGGGTGACTCTTCGTCACGACAAGAATATGAATATCCATATGGAAACATAAGAACTTCTATGATGGGTGACAGTTCTATGATGACATAAATATGAAATTCCCTCAATTGAGGATGGTGACTCTTTGTCACGACAAGAATATGAATCCCTTATGAAAATGCGCTATGACAATTGTAAGTAATGTTGTTGAATGGGATTATGAAATTACTATTCAGGGTAAATCTATGAAATGTCTTTACAAAGAATCATATGAAATTTGAATATTTGTATGATGTACTATTGTTGATTTTAGAAATTCTACTCACTAGTGTTACTGACCAATGGTTCGCTCCACTACAGTTATGCATTCGTGACGGGGTAGGGAAACAACGTTGATCAGCTTATAGATTTTGGCATGCATCGCTGATCGAGAGTTCAAAGCACTTCCTACTTTAATAGATGGGGCCCACCCTATTTTGAAATATTTTCTTAGATTTATTATCTTATCTAGCTGAATCTATCAAGACTTATCAAGACATTAATATTGAGATTTTAAATCTTTATTTTGCTTGGACTTGCTCTTGGAATTTACTTAATGAATATTATTGTATTATAATCATGATAACGACTTAAGAATCTGAAGAGCTCTAGATTTTTTTGGTTGTTTCAGGGTGCGCCTCAAGTATGTCAAATACCTTAAAAATAAAGTAACGGCACGAGTATCAGGCGCGGCTGCACATGTGTTGGGTGTAGGTGTCTCATGGTTTTAAGTGAGTTCGTGTATCATAGAAGGTGAGCATAATGTGTAATAACCCAACTAGGACTCTTGGTAAAATTGTAATTAGATTAACTTAAGATTACCAGGAAACTAAGAATTTTGAACAAAACTCTCTCTCAAGGTGAACGGGACTTTCTCTTAAGGAGGAAAGTAGACCCCTAGTAGGACTCCCCTCCCTGCAATAATATAAAAGATAGATAAGAGGCTAGTCTTGGCTTGAACACACCAACGTCAGAGAAAGAGAGAGAGAGAGAGAGAAGACTGAAATTAATTTCAAAACTGCAAAAGAAGAGGAAGATCGCCATCGGATGCCTAACGAGAGACCGACCACTGCCCGATCAACACACGTCTACACCAGGTGAGTAGAATTCTTACCTGTTCAATGAGATTTGAAATTTGAAGAACTCAGATCTTTGGATTTGTGATGTAATGAAACTGTGATGAAATTGAACATCCCGAGTGATGATTTTTGTCAACCATGTTACGGTTGCAACACCTTTTTCTTCACTGTCAACATACCCCGAGCAATGAATCTGTAGAAAAACCCTTCGATTGAACTCTGTTGAGATGCCAATGGAGATTTTAAGATAGATAAGAACCCTAACTACTCTTCCTTGCACATCAAGTCCCAAACCTGGAGGAAATCAGAGCCGGAGAGGAGTTTGTTGCAGATCGGGGCGTGTAAGGACAGATTTACGTTGGAAGCTACGAAACTCCCGTGGCCCACCTGATCGAAGATCAAACCCACACATCTTCTAGTGGACCCCAGGGCGACCCCACTGGTGGTGGACCCATGCGATTTGAACCGTTAAAGTCCATCTTCAAGCTCCATTGTCGTTGGACGGAAACCCCAAAACCCAGTGAGGCTCTCTGTTTCGTTGTAGAGAGTTTCTGTCGAATTGTTTATAAAGAGAATAACTTAATGAAATTTCAAATAGGCCCTTGTTGTTAGTGATATTATTATAAACTCATTAAAGCCTTTGATGTTTACATAGTTGATATGTTATGAACCACCCAACATTATTTATGAATCTAACTCGTGGTCCAGTGTTCGTATGTTTCTTCTAAATTAGAGTGAAGACTCATCGTTACAAAAATATTAGTTTTAACCCCTTTTAGATGGAAATAATCCTTCATAATATGTAATTTGAAAGTGGTGTAAATTACATGAAATTTTGCTGGATACTTGAATATAATGGAATAAAATTCAATAGTATGTTTTGATTCCTATGGTTGATTTTATGATGAATGATTAATTCCCTCAATAAAATATAGACAATGCCACAACCTGGTACCAATTCTGAATAAAAATGGGGCGAGATTTAACCAGTGTTATGTGGTATGAGCCAAAGTAAAGAATACGGTGATGAAATCAATTATAGTAGAATTGGATCTATAATAAGTTGTTGATAAATTTACCATTGATGATCGAAATAAGAGTAATACCCACTGCTAGCACTGAGTATAGAACTTCCCTTGCGGATGTTGGTCGAGGGGAAGAGGTTCAGCAATCATGGTGGCATGATAGGCCATATTGTTGATAGAAATGTAGATACTCCAGTTGGGAGTATCGGAGCAGGCTCAACATTCATGGTGGATGACAAACCATGTTGTTGACAGAAATGTAGATACACCGTATGGGGTATCGGAACTATTTGATGCCACAGTGGGAAATCACTCAAGAAAGAAATTGATTAGAATGTTACTGAAATTATATCATTGAATATATATATATGTTCTCTAAATGATTGAAATATACTTTATCTTAATGTTATTATTCTACTCACCAGTTTTACTGATTAGTGGTTCGCCCCACTTCAGGTAATGCAGTTGTGGAAGTTACGGGAAGTGACGGGGATCAGCCGGTGAATTTTGGCATGCGTGGCTGATCCAGAGCGCGGAAAAGCAAAAGAATAGATTTATATTTGGGAGTAGCCCAAGACTTAGACATTATTATTATCCTTCTTTTTCTCAAATAGAAATTGTCTTATTCAGTAGTGTTATCGAGACCTATAATATTTACATAATAGTTGAAATACAAGGAAATTGATTGTTTATGACCTTGATGCTCATGAGAATTTGATTTATGTGATATTGTTATTAAACTTTGAGTGCGGCTTAAGAATCTGAAGAGCTCCAGATTCTTGGGTCGTTACAAAGTGGTATCAGAGCAAGGTCTCGGGCAAACTTTAAAATACTTAGAAACCACTAGGCAACGTGGTGAGGACGTGGATTAGGTGTAGGGATAAGGTATTCATTTATTAAGTACTAACTGCTGTACTCCCACTGTAGGAGAAAGAACATGACTTCCCAAGGAAACCCCATCCGTAATTCCAATGGAACTGAAAGTGGTACCTCGAATTTGAATGAGGGACAGACTCAAGTGCCCGAATATGTGAAAACTATGTTTGATACTTTCATGAGAGCATATAATCAGGTGCAAGAACAGATATAGACTTTGGCACAGCGACCAAATGACAGTGATCGACCACAAGGCGGGGTCAATGCTGGGGGAGGCAGAGACAGAGAGCGAGACTCGTTATACAAGAGGTTCAATGAGTTTCGTCCTCGATACTTTGATGACACTATAAATCCATGGGAGGCGAACAAATGGATAGAAAACATGGAAGCAATCTTTGAAGTGATGGGCTACACGGATCACCAGAAAGCCCTGTTGGCAGCATTTAAACTAGAAGGAGATGCAAAAGAGTGGTGAAAATCTGCAAAGAAAACCTATCCAGGTCTAGAGGGCGAGATTACTTGGGCTTTTTTTAAAAAGGAATTCATTATGAATTTTATACCGAAGCATATTAAGGAAAGGAAGAGAAGAGAATTCCAGAATCTAGTGTAAGGAGACATGACAGTGACAAAATATAATAATAAATTTACTGAGCTGTCTCATTTCGCGGAGTGCTTGATAGCAACCGAGGAGATAAAACGTAATAAGTTCATTGAAGAGTTGCGCCCAGATATTAAAAAAGGATGTACGGCTGGGACAGCCAGTAACTTATGCGGATGCTTTAAAAAGGGCATATGTATCAGAAGAAGCTACTGATGAAATTAATAGGGTGACTCCACCAACAACGACAGATAATGGAAAGAGAAAACGAGAAAACCATCCATCCCGGAATAAGCAAAAGGTGGATTCTCAGGTTAAATGCAGTCGCTGCAGCAAGAACTATGAATTGGCGCAGTGCCCATGGCAGCGTGGTGCGTGCTTTACATGTGGCCAAGTGGGTCATAGGCGTAAGGACTGTCCAAAATGGCAAAAGGAAAATCAGACACAGCGACAGGGACAGCAGTCGCAGCAGGACCAACAAAATTTCTCACAATCACGCAAGAACCACCAAAATTACCCTCCTCGGAATCAAGGAAACCCACAACAGAGTAGTCAACAGAATCAGCCACCACAGAGGAACCAACAGAATGGTCAGAACCAGCAGAGGGGATATCCACAGAATCCGCCGCAGGGGCAAAATTATAACCAGGGAAGGAACAATCAAGGCGGAAATCAACAGAGACAGCAACCCAATGCTAGGGCTTATGCAATCACACAACAGGAGGCAGACATGGCAAACAATGTAGTTGATGGTACGCTTTTTATCTTTGGTACTAAAGCCATTACACTATTTGATTCTGGTTCTACACACAGCTTTGTTTCACATGTGTTTGCCCCAAAACTAAACATGCAACCCTCTAAACTTTCCCAAGCTTTAATTATTCAACCCCCACTGGAGGACAAGTGAACACTAGAACAATATTCTATGATTGCCCTTTGAATCATGATAAAGTCGTCATGCCCGCAAATCTAATAGTATTACCAATGCATGATTTTGACATTATTTTGGGAATGGACTGGTTAGCAAAGAATATGGCTATGTTAGATTGTTTCAATAAGATAGTTCGTTTCAAATCAAAAGGATATAAGGAGGTATAGATAGTGGGAACCAGGAGACCCATGGAGTCTAGGGTAATTTCGGCAATTAAAGCCAGCCAATTACTAAGAAATGGGTGCAGGGGATACCTTGCATTCATCACTGAGGAGAAACAAAAGCCTGAGTTGGAGAATATACTAGTAGTGAGAGAATTTCCTGATGTCTTCCAAGATGACCTACTCGATTTACCGCCGATACGAGAGATCGATTTCACTATTGAATTGATGCCAGGAACAGCCCCAATTTCTAAGGCACCCTACCGCATGGCGCCTGCTGAACTAAGAGAACTGAAAGAACAGTTGCAGGAATTGATGGAAAAAGGATTGATTAGACCTAGTGTCTCACCGTGGGGAGCACCTGTATTATTTGTTAAGAAGAAAGATGGAACCTTGCGCATGTGCATTGATTACCGGCAATTAAACCAGGTCACTATTAAGAATAAGTATCCTCTGCCGCGGATAGATGAATTATTTGACCAACTTCAAGGTGCAAGATGCTTCTCAAAGATTGATTTACAGTCGGGATACCATCAGCTAAGGGTGAGAAATGAAGATATACCAAAGACAGCTTTCCGGACACGGTACGGACATTACGAGTTCCTAGTAATGCCGTTCGGGCTAACAAATGCACCAGCGGTGTTCATGGCACTCATGAATCAAATTTTCAAGCCATATTTGGATCAGTTTATAGTGGTATTCATTGATGACATCCTAATTTATTCAAAAACAGAAGCGGAACATGGGAATCACTTGCGCACTGCACTGCAATTGCTAAGAGATAATCAGTTGTATACAAAGTTAAGTAAATGCGACTTTTGGTTAGCGCAGGTAAATTTCTTAGGCCACATCATTTCCGGCGAAGGCTTGTTAGTGGATCCTACAAAAATCGAAGCTATCACTAATTGGAAACGACCAACCACGGTGGCAGAAATCCGAAGTTTCTTAGGACTCGCAGGATATTACAGACGGTTTGTGAAAGGTTTTTCTTCTCTTGCGGGACCTTTGACTCGGCTCACTAGGAAGAATGTCCAGTTTCACTGGGATGATAAATGTGAGTCTAGTTTTCAGACATTAAAGGACAAGCTAACCTCAGCAACAATCTTAGCCCTACCATCTGGCAGTGGTGGTTTTGTGATATTTTGCGATGCGTCTCTTCGTGGACTAGGATGTGTACTCATGCAGGATGGTAAAGTAATTGCTTATGCTTCCAGAAAACTGAAGACTCATGAACAAAATTATGCGACACATGATTTAGAATTGGCTGCAGTCGTCTTTGCTCTCAAAATTTGGAGACACTATCTTTATGGTGAAGAATTCCAAGTATATACAGATCATAAGAGTCTGAAATATGTTTTCTCTCAGAAAGATTTGAACTTGAGACAGAGGCGATGGTTGGAATTTCTAAAAGATTATGATTTCTCTATTTCCTACCACCCTAGTAAAGCAAATGTAGTAGCCGATGCTTTGAGTCGGAAATCAATTCAATTAGCCTGTTTGACAGCAGAATGGAGATTATTAGAAGAGATCAAAGATCTAGAAGTAACTCTTTGGCCCATAAGTGATAAGATTTTATTGGGAAATTTTAAGGTTCAGCCAGAACTCATACAGCGAATCAAGGATCACCAAAGGGGTGATGTAGCACTCTTAGAAATTTTCAATAAGCTGGATAACAAGCCAGAATTTTCACTCGCCAATGGTATCTTATATTTCTGAGATCGGCTATGTGTCCCTAATATTCGAGAGATCAAGGATGAGATATTACAGGAAGCACACCATACTCGGTACACCATACACCCAGGGAATACCAAGATGTACCAAAACCTCAGAAAACGATTTTGGTGGATTGGAATGAAAAATGACATTTCTGAATTTGTAGGAAGGTGTCTAACATGTCAACAAATAAAGGCAGATCACCAGAAGCCAGGAGGATTGCTACACCCACTTCCTATTCCTGAATGGAAATGGGAACATATCACTATGGATTTTGTGTCGGGATTTCCATGAACCTTCCGGAACAACGAAGTTATTTGGGTTATTGTGGATCGTTTGACTAAATCCGCACATTTTATACCTTTCAAGAATAAGACTTCGATGAAGGAATTGGCTCAAAGATATGTTAAGGAAATTGTCCGGTTACATGGCATTCCGGTTTCCATTGTTTCGGACAGGGATTCCAGGTTTGTGTCTAACTTTTGGAGGAAACTACAGATGGCTATGGGAACACAATTGCGCTTTAGTACGGCATATCATCCCCAAACTGACGGCTAGACTGAAAGGACTAACCAAACTCTTGAAGATATGTTGCGAGCATGTGCCTTAGATTTCAAAGACAGTTAGGATGAGCAATTACCACTTGTGGAGTTTGCTTATAATAACAGTTATCATTCAAGCATTCCAATGGCACCTTTTGAGGCATTGTATGGATGAAATTGTCGAACTCCTATTTGCTGGGAGGAGGTAGGTGATCGAAGAATACTTGGGCCAGATTGGGTGCAGACTTCAACGGATAATATCAAGAAAATCCGAGATAGGCTAAAGACTGCTCAAAGCAGACAGAAAAGTTATGCTGATCATCGCAGGAGAGAATTTGAATTCGCCGTAGGAGACCATGTTTTTCTCAAAGTATCCCCGACCAAGGGAGTAATGCGATTCGGGAAAAAGGGTAAGTTGAGTCCGCGTTATATTGGACCATTCGAAGTAACGGGACGAGTCAGTGATGGGAATGCTTATTAGCTCGCACTACCACCTCAATTGTCAGGCGTCCACAATGTCTTTCATGTGTCTATGCTAAAGAAATACAACTCAGATCCCTCGCATGTTATTGACTTCGAGCCTCTCCAGTTACAACAAGATTTATCCTATGAAGAGAAGCCAGTGGCTATTTTAGAGACAAAGGAAGGAGCCCTGCGGAACGAGACTATTCGATTAGTTAAGGTCCTATAGCAGCATCATAATCAACTCGAAGCCACCTGGGAGTCACAGGAGGAGGTCCGTGCCAAATATCCGCAACTTTTTCCATCAGGTATGATTTAAATTTGGAGGACCAAATTTCCTAAAGGAGGGGAGTATGTAATAACCCAACTAGGACTCTTGGTAAAATTGTAATTAGATTAACTTAAGCTTACCAGGAAACTAAGAATTTTGAACAAAACTCTCTCTCAAGGTGAATGGGACTTTCTTTTAAGGAGGAAAGTAGACCCCTAGTAGGACTCCCCTCCCTGCACTAATATAAAAGATAGATAAGAGGCTAGTCTTGGCCTGAACACACCAACGTCAGAGAGAGAGAGAGAGAGAGAGAGAGAGAGAGAGAGAGAAGACTGAAATTGATTTCAAAACTGCAGAAGAAGAGGAAGATCGCCATCGGATGCCTGACGAGAGACCGGCCACTGCCCGATCAACACACGTCTACACCAGGTGAGTAGAATTCATACCTGTTCAATGAGATTTGAAATTTGAAGAACTCAAATCTTTGGATTTGTTATGTAATGAAACTGTGATGAAATTGAACATCCCGAGTGATGATTTTTGTCAACCATGTTACAGTTGCAACACCTTTTTCTTCAATGTCGACATACCTCGAGCAATGAATCTGTAGAAAAACCCTTCGATTGAACTCTGTTGAGATGCCAATGGAGATTTTAAGATAGATAAGAACCCTAACTACTCTTCCTTGCACATCAAGTCCCAAACCTGGAGGAAATCAGAGCCGGAGAGGAGTTTGTTGCAGATCGGGGCGTGTAAGGACAGATTTACGTTGGAAGCTACGAAACTCCCGTGGCCCACCTGATCGAAGATCAAACCCACACATCTTCTAGTGGACCCCAGGGCGACCCCACTGGTGGTGGACCCATGCGATTTGAACCGTTAAAGTCCATCTTCAAGCTCCATTGTCGTTGGACGGAAACCCCAAAACCCAGTGAGGCTCTCTGTTTCGTTGTAGAGAGTTTCTGTCGAATTGTTTATAAAGAGAATAACTTAATGAAATTTCAAATAGGCCCTTGTTGTTAGTGATATTATTATAAACTCATTAAAGCCTTTGATGTTTACATAGTTGATATGTTATGAACCACCCAACATTATTTATGAATCTAACTCGTGGTCCAGTGTTCGTATGTTTCTTCTAAATTAGAGTGAAGACTCATCGTTACAAAAATATTAGTTTTAACCCCTTTTAGATGGAAATAATCCTTCATAATATGTAATTTGAAAGTGGTGTAAATTACATGAAATTTTGCTGGATACTTGAATATAATGGAATAAAATTCAATAGCATGTTTTGATTCCTATGGTTGATTTTATGATGAATGATTAATTCCCTCAATAAAATATAGACAATGCCACAGCCTGGTACCAATTCTGAATAAAAATGGGGCGAGATTTAACCAGTGTTATGTGGTATGAGCCAAAGTAAAGAATACGGTGATGAAATCAATTATAGTAGAATTGGATCTATAATAAGTTGTTGATAAATTTACCATTGATGATCGAAATAAGAGTAATACCCACTGCTGGCACTGAGTATAGAACTTCCCTCGCGGATGTTGGTCGAGGGGAAGAGGTTTAGCAATCATGGTGGCATGATAGGCCATATTGTTGATAGAAATATAGATACTCCAGTTGGGAGTATCGGAACAGGCTCAACATTTATGGTGGATGACAAACCATGTTGTTGACAGAAATGTAGATACACCGTATGGGGTATCGGAACTATTTGATGCCACAGTGGAAAATCACTCAAGAAAGAAATTGATTAGAATGTTACTGAAATTATATCATTGAATATATATATGTTCTCTGAATGATTGAAATATACTTTATCTTAATGTTCTTATTTTACTCACCAGTTTTACTGATTAGTGGTTCGCCCCACTTCAGGTAATGCAGTTGTGGAAGTTACGGGAAGTGACGGAGATCAGCCGGTGGATTTTGGCATGCGTGGCTGATCCAGAGCGCGGAAAAGCAAAAGAATAGATTTATAGTTGGGAGTAGCCCAAGACTTGGACATTATTATTATCCTTCTTTTTCTCAAATAAAAATTGTCTTATTCAGTAGTGTTATCGAGACCTATAATATTTACATAATAGTTGAAATACAAGGAAATTGATTGTTTATGACCTTGATGCTCATGAGAATTTGATTTCTGTGATATTGTTATTAAACTTTGAGTGCGGCTTAAGAATCTGAAGAGCTCCAGATTCTTGGGTCGTTACATAATGTAAATTTTTTTAGATCTTATTTGCTAGGTAGATTATTTGTATCATCTAGGAAGTTTTGTCTAAAAATTGCTAAAGAGGGAGATTGTTAGGAATATTTGAGTGTCGACTAATTCATGGGTTGTGGACAAAACTCGGGGTCTAATTGAGTTGTAATTTTCATTTTTTTAGATTGGATTGTAGCATGAGTCATTGGATGAGCTGAAGTGAAGAACGCAAAAAAACTACAGAAATTCGTGAAGAATTTAACTGGAGACACAGGCTATGTTCACTCGAGAAAGTGACCCCAGTTGACCCCGCCTAGGCAAAATGCAAGCAGAACTTTTGTTCGCTCAAGCGAACCTCTGCCCACTCGAGCAAGTGATGAAGAAAACCTAGTTTCCTTTCACGAATTACTTTCCTAATTCTTCTGGGACTGCTTGTTTGAGCCCTAATTGAGTTCTATTTTTGGGGCATAAATTATGGGTTATTTAAAGGGTTGTCCTATGAACCTAAGCTATGGTGTCTCCTTGTTCTAACCTAGAATACCCATTGGAGATTCCCTTCTTTTCTAGAGCACCTATTGGAGAGTTGTGCTGATCTTGACGAGCTTCTAAAGATTTGTTGCTTTCTACTATTCTGGAAGATCATTCATCTTGTGGCATCAAGGTGGGTTGATACAAGCACAAGGAGCCGTAAATGGTGTTGTTGTCAGAAAGAAAAACTACAACCTTGAGGTTAAGGTCAACTGGGAAAAGGTCTATGAGTATCTCTTACAATTGCTTAATTTTCTAGTGCTTGGTTTCCATTGGACCAAGTGATAGGTTTTGTGGTTCTTCCTATGTTTGGGTTTTCCACGTAAAAAATCATTGTGTTTTCTTATTGTGGTGTGGTTGATTGATTTACAATTCTTTTAATTTCCTCTTAATTGGACTACATACTAGAAATCAAATTGGGACCTTGAACATGTCATCTTTGTCGGTTCTAAAAACCCCTCAAATCTCAAATATGGTACATTGTTTCATGAGATATGGCATCTATTGTATCCCCTGCCCTTTAGGTGAGCTGGTCAAGGCTTGGAGGAGCCTATAAGTGATGAGAATATTGAAATGAATGTGTGGTAAAACTAGGAAAGATAGAATTATAAATGAGGGCATTTAGGAAATGATAAATTAAGAGGAACTCGTTTGAGATGGTTTGGACATGTCCAACATAAGCCGACAACAACACTGGTGAGGAAAAATTCCTCTAAGTAAGTTGATGGCCCCTCAAGGGAATGGCTGAAGAGGATATGGGTGAAATAAACTGCAAATAATTCGAGGATTTTGCTTAGGACAGACTGGAATGATGAAATGAAATCATGGAGCTGACCCCAACATAGACAAGCCTTTGATAATATGATGATGAGAAATAAACTAAACATAATCAAGTCCTAATTATACTGTAGGGATAGTGAGACAAACACCATAGAACAAGCTATACTATTTAGACACTTCAAAAGGTGTCAAAACCATGTCAATGATTCCAATATGAGTAAGGCCACATGATGGCCATGCTTAGTGTTATATGCAACACATGACCGAGTTCACGCACAATACAAGTTTAGCAATTTTAATGATTCGGTAAAGAAAAAATCATATCATCATCACCATCATCGTTAAAGCCTTATTCCAATTATGTTGGGGTCGACTACATGAATTCTGTTTCTCCATTTCATTATATTTTGAGCCAAATCCTTAGATAAGTTAAACTTCTTCAAATCTGATTCAATAACCTCCATCAATTTTTTCTTTGGCCTACCCCTACCTTTTGATGGGCCATCCACCTGGATAGTCAAACATTTTCTCACCGATGCCATTACCAGTATACGCTCAATATGCCCAAACCATCTTAAACGGTTTTCTCTAATCTTAACCCCTATTGGTGCTATCTCTAAAAACTCTCGAAAGCGCTCATTTCTAATTTTATCTTTTCTAGTTATATACCACACATCCACCTAAGCATTCTCATTTCTGCCACATCCATCATATGTATATGCATCTTCTTAATTAACCAACATTCTACTCCATATATCATAACCAGTCTAACTACTGTCCTGTAAAATTTGCTTTTTAATTTTGTTGGCATTCGTCTATCACAAAGCACTTCAGAAGCTAGTCTCCACTTTCGCCATCCGGCTCTTATTCTATGCTTAACATCTTCGTCAATCTCCCCATCTTTACTAATCATCGAGCTTATATACTGAAAAGAATCTTTACGTGGTATCTCATGGATTTTCAATTTTGACATTGGTTTCAACACTTTGTATATATCCACTGAAATTGCAATCCATATATTCTGTCTTTATACGACTTATTTTAAAGCCTCTAGATTCTAATGTCCCCCGCCATCTCTCGAGTTTTGCATTTACACCTTCTTTTGATTCATCCACCAATATTATATCATCCGCAAACAACATATGCCATGGTATTTCTTCTTGTATATGCGCAGTCAACTGATCCATAATCAATGCTAAGAGATAAGAATTTAAGGCTGATCTTTGATGCAAAACTATAATCACAGGGAATCCACCTGTTTCTCTACATGTAATTCTTACATTTGTTACTACTCCTTCATACACATCCTTAAAAATCTCAATGTAACCTCTAGGGACATTCCTTTTTTTTCAAAACCCACCAAATTAAAACCCTTGGTACCCTATTATAATTTTTTTCTAAATTGATAAAGACTGTGTAGGTTTTTCCTCTTTGCTCGATATTTTTCCATTAATTGCCTAAATGAAAAGATATCTTTCATAGTTGACCTCCCTGGCATAAAACCATAGTGATTTTCAGCAATCTTGGTCCTCTATGCCTTTACTCCATTATTCTCTCCCATAACTTCATAGTATAACTTATAAGTTTAATCCCTCAATAGTTGGCACAATTTTGTATATCTCAATTATTCTTATATATAGGTGCTATAATGTTTCTTTTCCATTCATTCGGCATTTTCTTTGTCACAAGTATCTTATTGAAAAGTCTATATAACCAACTCACCCCAACCTCTCCGAAGCATTTTCATACCACTTTCGGAATATCATCTTGGCCTATAACCTTTCTTGTCTTTATTCACTTCAATGCTTCCTTCATTTCCACCCCTCTAATTCTACGGAGAAAAGTATGTTCTGGTAATGAAATATCCTCCATAGTTCTTGTATCTGCTATATGTTCTTCATTTAAAAGTTTACTAAAATATTCCTTCCACCTTTCTTTAATATCATTGTCCTTCACCAGAATATTTTTTTCATTGCCCTTGATACATTTGACATGATCTAAGTCCCTACTTTTCTTTTCTCTTATTTTTGCAAGCTTAAAAATATCCTTCTCTCCTTCTTTTGTTCCTAACATATTATAGAGGTCATCGTATGCTTTGAACTTTGCACTACTTACTATTTTCTTAGCTTTTTTCTTTGCCTTTTTATACAATTCAAAATTTTCCATACTCTTAGTCCCCTGCTAAACTTTGTAGCATTGTTTTTTCTCTCGAATAACTTCCTGAACCTCCACACTCCACCACCATGTTTCTTTATTAACATGTCTCTTTCCTTTTAATTCTCTAAGTACCTCATTTGCAATCTTCCTAATGCAATTAGCCATTTGATTCCACATTACTATAGTTTCTCCTTCAAGATTCCATTCTCCCTTCTCAATCATTTTGTCCTTACATGTATTTGCTTTTTTCCCTTTCAAATCTTTCAATCTTGTTTTAGGGCCCATTTTATTTACTACCGCTCTCTTTATACTTTTAATGCAAATATCTAAAACTATGAGCCTATGTTATGTGGTCAATCTCTCTTTTAGGATAACCTTGCAATCTTTACAAACCAATCGGTTCTATTTTCTAACTAGAAAAGAGTCTATTTGACTCCTATTATTCCCACTTTTATAGGTAATTAAATGTTCATCTCTCTTTTTAAAGTAAGTGATTGCGAAGAAAAAAAAAATCATATAGTAAACAAAAATTGAAGCATGTTATCTAGAATCCCAAGAATAATAATAGCTTGATTCATGCTTAGACAACCAGCTTGAACAATGCATTCCACTTTGATCCACAACAATCAACATAACATTAGCATAAATCTTTTTTGACATAGGGAAAGAAATTACACTATCTGCTTGTCTAGAACATGAAGAGCTAGAAAATAGGCAAGCACTGGCCCGCTTATGAAAACATAGGGAAAAGAGGCTAGACAACCTCCAATGGTTCCAAAGAGTAGCAAATTCTCTCAGCAGCTAGAGAACAAAAACAGGTCTACGACCGACACCCCATGAACCACTCCCCACCCACTCAAAAAGAAATCAACAAAACAAAGAAAAAAGAAAGAAAGAAAGAAAGAAAAAAAGGAAGGAAGGAAGAAAATAGGCAAAGCACAAATGACCAAAGGAGAAGCAAGATCATTGGCTGAGATTACAAGCTGACAGGAATTTTTCTATACTTCAACAAAACTAAGTAGAAGCATGGCCAAAAGATGCAAACACTTCAAGTAAATAGACCCAAAAAAAAAAATCGCTGAAAATTGAACTCTATTTAAATCTAGAAGATTGTATATTATAGTGGTTTAGTAGGAGCAATTAAGATGAAATGCCATCAGAGAAGGAAAATCATGAAAAATGCTTTCGAACAATCTAAACCCGGCTCTAATACCATGTTCACATTCATAAGTTGATGGTTGGATGAGGCTATACAGCCTTTAAAATCAAAACCAATACCCCACAAAGTACGAAAATACTTAAAAAAAAGTAAAAAAAATACTTAAAACAACCCTCACAAAGAATGGAATCATGTACCGTAATATTGCATATAACTTTAAAGATATAGGGATCAAGCTCATTGTTAGTAAATTCCACTCAGTGTTGTCAAAACATCTGTTGGAGATGGAAAGAGTAGTGTAAATGAGTTATAGATCATGGTACTATGTGATAACTCAACGTAATTATAAATAATAATAATAATAATAATAATAATAATAACAACAACAACAATAAGCCAGCATCCTTAGCTGTATTGACAACCCATGTATTATACTCACGGAGACGAAGATGTCGGTCCCAGCAGGAATTGCATATCCATCCTTGTCACCGTTGTAACCTCCTGCATGACAGTTGGACATTCAGCATTTACTCAAATATCATGTGAATGAAAATGTCAATTAGAGCATAGATGCTAAAAGTTTGCTGCTGTTAACAGTAATAAAGCATTCTACTATTCCCACAAAGCAATTTACCTCCTGGACAAGTCAGTGGTCCAGTTAGATTCTAATAGAGTTCATTTTAAGGTTGAATACATCATTTTTCAAGAATAAACAAGTATGTAATTACAGTATTACACTTTCCAATGCTATAAGTGTGAAAGTTGAACCTGAAAGCTCCATAGGGAATGACTTTTTCTGCTACATTTTTAAGTAGCAGTAGATTTTCAAATAGGAACATATAAGTTCGCAGTTTGAGCTCGATTATCAAAGTTCCTTCTTGCTAATAGAACCACAAAAGTTCATTTCCATCATGTAACGTTGCCTGCCAACAATTTAATTTTTTCATTATAACAGAATTGATTTATCCTTCCAATATTTGGGAGGGAGGAGTTGTGAAGGGAAGAAAGAAAACGAAACAGAGAAGAAATGAGGAGAAAAGAAAGAGAATAGAGAAGAGATGAAGACAGCAGAATTGGTAGGGAAAGTGTCATCTTGCCTCTAGGTTAGAGGGCACATTCTTTTATTTAATATAGCTCTCTAATAATTACATAGAGAACCCATGCAGTTTTAGGGGTTGTTTGTTAATTTCACATGTGATGTGAAAATGCTTTACATATATAAATGACTCATATATGCAAATGAATCACACATCATCATCATCATCATCATCAAAGGCTTATTCCAACCATGTTGGGGTTGGCTACATGAATTCGGTTTCTCCATTCTGTTCTTTTTTGAGCCAAATCCTTAGAAAAGTTAAACTTCTTCAAATCTGATTCAATGACCTCCATCAATGTTTTCTTCAGCTTACCCCTGCCTCTTGATAGGCCATCCACCTGTATAGCCAAACTTTTTCTCATCGGTACCATTTCCGGCCTATACTCAACATGCCCAAACCATCTTAAACGGGTTTTTCTAATCTTATCCCCTATTGGCACCACCCCTAAATGCTCTCGAAAGCGCTCATTTATGATTTTATCTTTCCTAGTTTTACCACACATCCACCTAAGCATTCTCATCTCTGCCACATTCATCTTATTTATATGTATCTTCCTAATGGCCCAACATTCTGCTCCATATAACATAGCTGGCTTAACCACTGTCCAGTAAAATTTGCCCTTCAATTTCATTGGCATTCGTCTATCACAAAATACTTTAGAAGCTAGTCTCCACTTCAGCTATCCAACTTTTATCCTATGCTCTACGTCTTCATCAATCTCCTCATCTTTACTAATCATCGAGCTTAGATACCGAAAATAATCTCTACGTGGTATCTCATGAGTTTCAATTTTGACAGTGGTTTCAACACTTTGTATATGTCCATTGAAGTTGTAATCCATATATTTTGTCTTTGTACGACTTATTTTAAAGCCTCTAGATTCCAAATGCCTGTAATATCCCTACTAGAACTCTTATTAGAATTATAATTAAACTAAAAGAAGGTCATTAAAAGATTAAGAATTTCAGCAGGACTCTCTCACACAAATACTCTCTTAGAAGGACTCCCTTGCAGTCTCAAATAGGACTCCTGGTGCAAGTCTTAAATACTAATATATATAAGGGAAGCCTATTTGTTCTACACATCCACGACAGAGAGAGAGGAAGAAAGAAAGAGAGAAGAGGGAGAGAGAGAGAAAAAGACTGATATCAATTTCAAAATCTGTAGAAGAAAAAGAAGATCACGAAGAGGACGAGGAAGATCGACGGCGGGACGCGTAACGGATGTCCGGTTCAAGACTAATCACTGCTTGAGCAGCACACGTTTATACCAGGTGAGTAGAACTTCTGAGTTGAATGATTTAAGGCATGAATTGATGAAACTTTGTGATATTAGGTCCGTCGATGAACGGTGCTCTACCTGGTAACTTTGTAACTATGATGTCGGCATTGTCGGGATAGAAGATATCTTCCTGAAACTCATTAATTCTAAGTAAAACTTGTTGGATTGAGTTCTTATGATCCGTAGGTTTGCTGACTATGTGAATTGATACTAGGGATCAAGTAATTCCATGGTGATCAAAATCAGAATTTGTGAAACGTTGAGTCCATGTCGTCAGAACCCAATTTTGTCGACTTGAGCTGTGGGTCCCCATGGCCCCCCTGATGAAAGATTAAGACCCACATCTGGCGGGAGACTGTTGGGTGACCACAGGTGTAGTGGTCCCATGTGGATTGGACCACTGGGGGTCCACCATCCAAACACTGTTAATAGCTCTGACAAAAAGAGGTTTCTGACAGAAGTAGCTTTTACTATTTTGGGTTTCTATTGATATCAACATCATTCGAAAGTTGATGAAATTGTCTCTTTATGATTAATATACTTCTGAACTTTGGATTATGAAGAAAGAGTGCTAGATTTACAGAGAGATCCAAACCTTATTTGAATTTTTGTGAAATCAGGTCGTCAAAACATCGCTAGGTCGAGCATGGTTATGTAACCACATGAGCCACCTAATCAAAGATCATGTCCATTCATCAGGTAGAGGACACGTAGGCAACCCTAAGGGTAGGTCCACTTGTGATTTGGACGATTGGGCCCCACCATCTCAAAGCCCCAAAATAGCCAGGCGAAAGCACCTATTTAATGGGTGTGAAGACTAAGTTCTGTTGAACTTGGAGATGAGTTCATCGAGTGGCATGAATTGTAATTTAGTTTCTCAAAATTACAGATTAGTCCCTATTATATTAAATCATATTAATAATCCATTTTACTAATATTCTTGTAAGGACATGTAAGGAACAGTAACTATGGGCTGTTACTAGAATACAATCAATATGATAAATATTGTGATAAACACTGAATTTTATTGTCACATCTGAATTAGAGATAAAATATGATGTAAATTAACATGAAATCTTTATCGAATATTCCAATATATGCTGGAAGATATTTACTCTGAGTTTATTAATTATGTCTTGATTAATTGATGAACAATTAAATTTCTCAATAAGATATGGGCAATGCCACAGCCTGGTACCAACTCCGACTCGAGGTGGGGGCGAAAACTAACTAGTGTTATGTGGTACTGGCCATAGAAAAGAATACGATGATGTCATCATCATCATCATCATCAAAGCCTTATCCCAACTATGTTGGGGTCGGCTATATGAATTCTGTTTCTCTATTTTGTTCTATTTTGAGCAAAATCTTTCGATAAGTAAAATTTTTTCAAATCTAAATTAATGAGTTCCATCCATGTTTTCTTCGGCCTGCTCCTACCTCTTGATGGGCCCTCCACCTATATATCCAAATTTTTTCTCACTGGTGCCATTAGTGGCCTACGCTCAACATGACCAAACCATCTTAAATGAGTTTTTCTAATCTTATCTCCTATTGGTGCTACCCCTAAATGTTCTCAAAAGCTCTCATTTCTAATTTTATCTTTCCTAGTTTTATCACACATCCACCTAAGCATTCTCATTTCTGCTATATCCATCTTATGAATATGCGTCTTCTTAATTGGCTAACATTCTGCTCCATATGTTATAGCTGGTCTAACCACTGTCCTGTAAAATTTGCCATTCAATTTCGTTAGCATTCGTCTGTCACAAAATACTCCCGAAGTTAGTCTCCACTTCAGCCATCCAGCTTTTATCCTATGCTCCACATCTTCGTCAATCTCCCCATCCTTACTAATCATCGAGGCTAAGTATCAAAAAGAATCTCTACATGGTATCTCATGCGTTTCAATTTTAATAGTGGTTTCAACACTTTGTATGTGTCCACCGAAGTTGCAATCCATATATTCTATCTTATACGACTTATTTTAAAGCATCTAGATTCTAATGCCCCCCCGCCATCTCTCAAGCTTTGCATTTACACTCTCTTGATTCATCCACCAATACTATATCATCTGCAAACAACATACACCAAGGTACTTCTTCTTGAATATGAACAGTCAACTCATCCATAATTAATGCAAAGAGATGAGGGCTTAAGGTTGATCCCTGATGTAAACCTATAGTCACAGGGAATCCACCTGTTTCTCTACATGTGGTTCTCACATTTGTTATTGCTCCTTCATACATATCCTTAAAATTTTCAATGTAACCTCTGGGGACATTCCTTTTGTAATAACCTAACTTACTTTTGTAGGCCAACCCTTTACCAGGTGGGCCATGATAGTCCAAACCATGTTTGGAGCCTGACAGGGAGTCCTAATTTGATCGAAATGTTTGTAAGTCATGGAATTAGGGCTTTTGGTAAGTCCATAGTAGGCTAAAAAAAAAGATTATTAGGAGAATAAGGAGTCCCAACAGACTTTCCCCTCTCAGAATATGTTTCCAATAAGATTACCCTGTAGTTTCCAAATAGGACTCCCCTCCAAACACCATATATATATATATTAGACAATAGGCTTTCCTTATCGCATGCACAGCAATAACAGAAATTACGAGAGAAACACAGAGAGAGAGAGAGAGAGAGAGAGATAAGAAGACTGATTTGGTTGTGGAATTGTTAGGAGGAGAAGAAGATCAATAGCGGGACACGTGGCGGATGTTTGACGAGAGACCAATCACTGGCCAAGCAACTTACTTCTATCGAAGGTGAGTAGAATTTACTTGATCCTCTGACGAACTGTGAATATTTTATCCCAGTGCTATAGTAATTGTCAGCACATGGTAACGGCCCGATTTAGTTTTAAACCCAAAATCAATCATCAAATCGATGATCTGATCGGATGGTAAGGAGTGGGGCTGGTAGTCGACCCCCTTTTTGGCCCTGTTTTGGAATGGAAATCAACGAATCTAAACCTTGAGAGAAGATTTAAGGAATTACCCAAATTTGACAACTGTGTAATGGTAGAAACTACTTCCAAAAACCAATTTTTGGATGAGAATGTGGCAAATAAAGATCTTGTGATTTACATACCTCTGAAACTTTGATTTCGGCTGAGAAGATGACGGATAAACTTGCAAATCCATATAAGAATTGGAACTTCTAAATTCCCAAGCCGTCAAAAACTCATGTGGCTGACTGGACTTGTGGACTACGTGGGGCCACCTGATCAAGGATCAGGTCCACACATCTTGGAGTGGACCCCTGGGCGACCATTATGGTGTAGGTCCCATGTGCATCGAACTGTTGGGCCCCACCCTGCAATTGCCTCCAGTTGAGCTTGGCAGTGCCTCTTTCTGACGGACAAAGTGTGAAGAGACGAGGGTGATGACGAGCGTGAAGATATTTATAAACTTCTTAAATTTACATATCGGTCCCTGTTATTTTAGTTATATCAGAAGAACCCCACTATTGCTTTATGATTAATTTACAACATGATAAGTTATGAATCCAATGATGTCGAATTATGTAAACTAGTGGGGATTAATTATTTGAGTGTGTATGTGGGCCCTTTTTGTATCAATTAAATATTCCTTATGCCTTGATAAATTTTATAGTGAATAATTAGCTCCCTCAATAAGATATTTCCACCAGAATTTATTAATTATGTCTTGATTCCTATGGATAATTTTACGATGAACAATCGATTTCCTCAACAAGATAGGTAATGCCACAGCTTGGTACCAACTCCGATTCGGAGTGGGGCGAGGATTAACCAGTGTTATGTGGTATTGGCCAAAGAAAATAATAGGATTATGTAGCCGATTATGGTGGAGATAAATCTATAATGAATTTATTGTAATGAATTGCCATTGATGATTGAAATAAGAGTAACTCTAACTGCCAGCATTGAGTATAGAACTTCTTTCGTGGTTGTTGGTCGAGGGAAGTAGGTTCAACAATCATGGTGGCAAGATAGGCCATGTTGTTGATAGAAATGTAAATACTTCAGTGTGGGAGTATCGGAACAGGCTCAACATTCATGGTAAATGACAAGCCATGTTGTTGACAGAAACGTAGATACATCCGTATGGGGTATCGGAACCAATTGATGCCGCAGTGGGAAATTACTCAAGAAAGAAATTGATTAAGATGTTATTTTAATACTATTATTGAATATATATAAATATTCTCTGAATGATTGAAAATATGTCATATCTTAGTGTCTTCTTATTCTACTCACCAGTGTTACTGACCAATGGTTTGCCCCACTTTAGGTACTTCAGTCTTGGAGGTTGCGGGGAGTGACAGAGATTAGCCGGTGGATTTTGGCATGCGTGGCTGATCCAGAGCGCAAAAAGCAAAAAATAGATTTGTAGTTGGGATTAGCCCAAGACTTAGATATTTTTATTTTTTACAAATAGAGATTGTTTTATTTAGTAGTGTTATCAAGACTTTTAGTATATACATAATGGTTGAAATACAATGAAATTTGATTGCTTTAGACTTTGATACTCATGAGAATTTGATTTGTGTGGTGTTATAAAATTTGAGTATGGCTTAAGAATCTGAAGAGCTCCAAATTCTTGGGTCATTACACCTTTTCTTTAAGACCCACCAAATTAAATTCCTCGATACCATATCATAGGCTTTTTCCAAATCGATAAAGACCATATGTAAATTTTTCCTCTTTGCTCGATATTTTTCCATAAATTGCCTAAGTGAAAAGATAGCTTCCATAGTTGATCTCCCTGGCATAAAACCAAATTGATTTTCAAAAATCTTGGCCTTCTTTCTCAGTCTTTGCTTTATTATTAACCAACTATTTTGAACATGATGTTTGAGACAGGGTAACACAAACCGCTAGCACTGAGTATAGAACTTCTCTCGTGGATGTTGTCAAGAAAAATAGATTCAACAATCATGGTGATAAGACAGGCCATGTTGTTGACAGAAATGTAGATGCTCCAGCGTGAGAGTATCGGAATAGACTCAATAATCATGGTGGATGATAAGCTATGTTATTGACAAAAACGTAGAAACACCCGTATGGGGCATTGGAATCATTTAATGCTTGTAGTGGAAAAATACTCAGGAAAGAATAGATTAAGATATTGTGTTTAACACTATTATTGAATTTATGAATAATCATATGAATGTTGAATGTGTTATACCTTGATACTTAACTATTTTACTCACTAGTGTTATTGACCAGTGGTTCGCCACATTTCAGGTACTGCATTACTAGAGGTTGCGGGGAGTGACGGAGATCAGTTGGTGGATTTTGGCATGCGTGGATGATCCAAAGCGCAATGAACAATAAATAGATTTATAGATAGGATTAGCCCAATACTTAGATATCATTTTTATTATAATTAGTGATGTCTTTTACTAATTAGTCTTTATCTGAATTTTATTATACTTAATGAGTTAAATACGATTGAATGGAATGTTTTAGACCTTTATACTCATGATGATTTGATTTATGTGGTGTTGTTATCAAATGGAAAACTGTAAAAAGACTGGATCAACTAGATGACCCATTGGGCCGGTCCATTTGGTATGCCAATTATAGATTAAGAAATCTGTCGTATGATCTGTAAACTACTGTACATTACCATGTATAGGGTGATTTTGACCGCTGTAGTTTCTATTTGTGTTCTAGCACAGTTGTAAATTAGCATAATTATAGGAATCACTGTATATTAAAGGGCTTGCAAGGGGATCTTCTTGGCAAGCAATTCATTTTCGATCTCTGTAGTTTTTTTCTTGTCTTTCTGTGTTTTTCATGGTATCAGAGCCCGTGTTGTGAGAAACAGGGAAGATCGAAAGTTGGTCTGGACGCCTCCAGACATAGGCTAGGTTACAATGGTGGGGCCCACACTTGATCAGAGAGGGAGAGCACCAACCCAAAGTAGTCGACCACTTGTTGGAGACTTTTTGTCATTTTTTCTGATTTTTTGGGCTGCATTAAGGTACTGTTCTGACGCCATTTTTGTTCTGAATTTTTTGTCGGACTGTTTTCATCAAGACCGTCCATTTTTGAAATTAGCCGTTGGATTAGACTTGACCAAGGCTTGTTGGGTGCGAAAATTGATTGGCCTTTGCTCTTTGAAAGCTGATTTGTGAACTAATTGAGTTTTGGTGGTCCAAAAGCCATTCTACACTCTGTCGACAAGGATGCCCAGACCCTATTTTTTATTTTTCTTGCAGTTTCACTTTCTGCTGTAATCTGTAATGGCTTAGAAGGTGACTGGGATTAGTGTTGTTCTTGATGGGACAAATTATGCTTATTGGTCCCATTTCAAAATGAATTTTTTGAAAGGACAGAAACTTTGGAAATTTGTGATAGAAAAGAAGCTAGGACCTGACACCAAGGATCTTGCCTATGAGGATTGGGAAGCATTTGTGGGAAAAATTAACTCTTGGATTGCAAATTCAGTCACTCCCTCCATTGGACATCAATTGTCTAAATTTTCTCATCCTAAAGATACCTGGGATTATTTGGCTCAATTATATGTTCAATCCAATGCCGCCCGACGTTATCAACTTGAATGGGAAATAAAAATTGCAGAACAGGGCTCTCAGTCTATTCATGAATTTTATGTCAAGATGACTGCATTATGGGATCAATTAGCTCTAATGGAACCCCAGTTTACCTGCTCTGCAGACTCAACTACTTTTGAAAAATATAGGAAACTCGACTAGTTCAGTTTCTTATGGCCCTTCGCCCTGAGTATGAATACATTAGGGGTCTACTATTACATCGATCTCCATTACCATATGTGGATGTAGCTTTGTTTGAACTTCTAGCAGGGGAACAAACTCAACAGACCTTATCAAAGTGCAAAGTCATTAAGTCAGATCACGTCCTTGTTGCTGCTAAGTCATCCCCTCTCACTAAACCTGTAGGTTCTAACAACATCTGTAATTATTGCAAAGAACCAGGACATTGGAAGAAAGATTGCCCTCAGCTGAAAAAGCAGAATCAGAAATAGCCTAATCGACGTCCCGGTCAATGTCTCAGACACAATCAGACAGCGGCAGTAACTGCAGAAGCACCCCCTGATTTCTCTACTCAGATCCAGACTATGATTGATGAACGACTGCAGCAGCTCCTCATAGCTTCCTCCGGTCCCAGTACTATTCAAGCTGAATCGGTTAATTCTGCCATGGCCTCATTCCCTGGTAAATCTCCATCATGGATATTTGACTCAGGTGCCCCATCTCACATGGTTTCTGATTCATCATTATTGAGTCTCAGTCGAAAGCCCTTTACTATTCTAAATATACATACTGCTTGTGGCACCACTATGCCTGTTTCCACCATTGGTTCTATCACATCTCAATCTTCATCTGGACCACTATCTTTTACAAAATGTTCTATGTGTTCCAGGAATTGCTATTAACCTCATTTCCGTCAGTCAACTTACTAATCTAGGTTATCTTGTCTCATTTAACTCTACTGGTTGTGTTGTGCAGGATCCTCGCTCCTGGAAGCAGATTGGGACTGGCCATAAAGAAGGGAATTTGTATCACTTGACCTCTCTTCATGTTCCTTCCTCACCAATCCTGGCAGCGTCTACATCAACCTCATCCTCTCGCTTATGACATCTTCGGTTAGGTCATTTGTCCAAAGGAAAGTTAGATATTTTACTTGCCAATAAATGTCTTAGAAAAGTCACTTTGTCTGAATCTACTAGTTGTATTGGATGCAAGTTGTCAAAGCAAACTATTTTGCCTCTTAATAAAAGTACCTCAGTTTCCACTGCACCTTTTGCACTTGTTCACTCTGATCTATGGGGCCCTGCTGTTCAACCCACCAAAGGTGGATCACGTTATTATGTTATCTTTGTGGATGATTACACTAGATTTACTTGGATATACTTGTTAAAACACAAATCTGATTTTCTTAGTACATACTTGAACTTCACCACCATGATAGCCACCCAATTTTCTGCTAAAATCAAAGTTTTTCGCTCCGATGCAAGGGGGAATATCGGTCACAAAAATTTCAAAACCTGATTGTCAGTCATGGTACAATAGCCCAACTCTCCTGCCCAGGTACTCTACAACAAAATGGGGTAGCCGAAATAAAATATAGACATATCATTGAAACGGCTAGATCTATGCTATATAATCCTCTTCTGTGCCCATTACATTTTGGGGAGAAACTGTTCTCACTTCAGTTTATTTCATCAATAGAATGCCATCTTCTGCTTTGTCTAGGGCCACCCCTTTTGGATGTACTTGTTTTGTTTTGCTTCCCTCTAGTGAGCGACACAAAGTCTCCCCCAAGTCTGCTCTTTGTGTTTTTCTTGGCTATGGTATAAAACAAAAAGGATATCGCTGTTATGATCCACAATTGAACAAGTTGCTCATTTCTCGTAATGTTATCTTTATGGAACATATACCTTATTACTCCTTGCCATCCTCACAGACTGTCCCCTCTGTACACCCCCTTGATCCTTTTCCAGATTTGTTTCCATCTGAGACCAATCTTTTGCCTACTTCAGACACGTCTGTTGATCTCTGCCACTTCTTGTCTATCAACGGAGGCCCAAACCTGACTCCATCCCTTTTGATGTAGCTGAAGTCCCCACTATTCCTGAAGTTCAGGATTCTATTCCACCACGGAGATATCTACTTCGTACTCGCACACCTGTGCAGCATTATGGATTTGTTTCTACGAACTTGTTTACTCCTCAGTATCGCAACTATCTTGCTACAGTTCATTCATATTTTGAACCCAGGTCTTATAACGAGGCTTCTCAGTACCCTGAGTGGCGAAAACCCATGGAAGAAGAATTAGCTGCACTTCAGCAAAATCACACTTGGAAACTTGTCTCTCTTCCTCTAGGCAAGAAAGCTATTGGTTGCAAATGGATCTTTAAGGTGAAGACAAATTCCGATGGCACCATTGAGCGGTATAAAGCTCACCTTGTTGCAAAAGGCTACACACAAGATTATGGAATTGATTATGAGGAAACATTCGCAACTGTTGCCAAAATGACCACTGTACGAACATTGATTTCTGTTGCTGCAGTTTGTCAATGGCCATTATATCAACTTGATGTAAAGAATCCCTTTCTTCATGGGCATTTCCGTGAAGAAATCTTTATGGTACCCCCTCCTGGGGTTCCCCACTCCAATCAAGTGTGTCATCTTAAAAAAGCCATGTTTGGACTTAAACAAGCTCCTCGTGCCTGGTTTGAACGTTTTACTGAAACCGTTCTCTCCAGTGGCCTTCAACAGAGTCACCATGATAGTGCTCTATTCACTCGCACTTCTCGCAATGGTATGGTTATTCTACTCCTATATGTGGATGATATGATCATTACTGGAAGTGATCATTCAGTATTTCTGAGTTCAAGCTGTTCCTTCAGAACCAATTTGAGATGAGAGATCTCGGTCATCTTCGCTACTTTCTTGGGCTTGAAGTGGGATATTCCAAACGGGTGTACATCCTCTCTCAAATGAAGTACTGCTCTGACATCATACAGCGTGCAGGCCTTACAGATCTTGCTCCAGTTTCTACTCCCTTGGAAATCAATGCACGGCTGCACAAAAACGATGGTGTGCCTTTAGATCATCCTACTCGCTACCGAGAAGTTGTTGGGAGTCTTGTTTAGCTGACTATTACTAGACCCGACATTACTTATGCTATCCACATTGTGAGTCAGTTTATGGCTCAACCCACCTAGGTTCATTGGAGTGTTGTCTTGCGGATTCTTCGTTATCTACAGGGTACCCAATCATATGCCTTGCTTCTATCTTCCGATAGTCCGCTCCATCTTCGAGCCTTTTCTAACTCTGATTGGGCAGGGGATGTGGATGATCGGCGTTCAACCACTGGTTATTGCCTGTTCTTGGGTCATTCCTTGGTCTCCTGGAGAAGCAAGAAGCAGACATCCGTATCCAAGTCCTCTGCTGAAGCCGAATATCGTGCTCTTGTAGATACTACCTCTGAAATTGTCTAGCTTCAGTGGTTACTGCATGACCTAGGTGTCATTATATTGTGACAATCAGAGTGCTGTCAGGATCACTCAAAATGAAGTTTTTCATGAACGAACTAAGCATATTGAAATTGATTGCCATCTTGTTTGCCAGCATTATAAATTGGGCACTCTGTCACTCTACTCCGTCAGTTCGGTTGACAATGCTGCTGATCTCTTTACCAAAGCTCAAACCTTTGCTCGTTTTTCGTTTTTCTTGAACAATCTCCTGCTGCTACCGCACCATGAGCTTAAGGAGGGGTGTAAAAAGACTGGGTCAACTGGAGGACCCATTGGGCCGGCCCGTTTGGTATGCCAATTACAGATTAAGAAATCTGTCGTATGATCTGTAGACTACTGTACATTACCATATACAGGGTGATTTTGATTGCTATAGTTTCTATTTGTGTTCTAGCACAGTTGTAAATTAGCATAATTATAGGAATCACTGTATATTAAAGGGCTTGCAAGGGGATCTTCTCGGCAAACAATTCATTTTAGATCTCTGCAGTTTTTTTCTTGTCTTTCTGTGTTTTACAAAAACATCTTAAGAATTTGAAAAGCTCCAGATTCTTGGGTTGTTACAATGCCCCATCGCCATTTCTCGAGTTTTATACTTACACCATCCCTTGATTCATCCACCAATACTATATTATCTACAAACAACATACACCATGGTACTTCTTTTTAAATATGTGCAGTTAACTCATTCATAATTAATGCAAAAAGATAAGGGCTTAAGGTTAATCCCTTATGCAAACCTATAGTAACGGGGAATCCACTTGTTTCTCCACATGTAGTTCTCACATTTGTTATTGCTCCTTCATAAATATTCTTAAAATTTTCAATGTAACCTCTGCAGACATTCCTTTTCTTCAAAATCCATCAAATTAAATCCTTCGGTACCCTATCATAAGTTTTTTCTAAATAGATAAAGACCATATGTAGATTTTTTTTCTCTTTGCTCAATATTTTTCCATTAATTGCCTAAGTAAAAAGATAGCTTTCATAGTTGACCTTCCTGGCATAAAACCATACCGATTTTCAGCGATCTTGATCTTCCATCGAAGTCTTTGCTCCATTATTCTCTCCCATAACTTCATAATATGACTCATAAGTTTAATCTCTCGATAGTTGGTACAATTTTGTATATCTCCCTTATTCTTATGTATAGGTACTACAATGCTTCTTCCCCATTTATCTGGTATTTTCTTTGTCGCAGGTATCTTATTAAATACTCTATATAACTAACTCATGCCAATCTCTCCTAAGCATTTCCATACCTCTATCGAAATATCATCTAAGCATGTAGCCTTTCTTATCTTCATTCACTTCAATGCTTCCTTCGTTTCCACTCCTCTAATTCTACAAAGAAAAGTATTCTCTAGTAATGAAGTATTCTCCCTAGTTCTTGTATCCCCCATAAGTTCATTTAAAAGTTTGCTAAAATATTCCTTCACCTTTCTTTAATATCGTTGTCCTTCACCAGAACATTTTCCTCATTGTTTTTGATACATTTGATATGATCTAAGTCCCTATTTTTCTTTTCTCTTATTTTTGCGAGCTTAAAAATACTCTTCTCTCCTTCTCTTGTTCTCAACCTATTATAGAGGTCATCGTATGTTTTGAACTTTGCACTAATTACTACTTTCTTAGCTTCTTTCTTTGCCTTCTTATACAGCTCAAGATTTTCCGCACTCTTTGTCCCTTGCCAAACTTTGTAGCAATGTCTTTTCTTTCGAATAACTTCCTGAACCTCCACACTCCACTACCATGTTCTTTATTAACATGTCTTTTTCCTTTTGATTCTCAAAATACCTCCTTTGCAAGCTTTCTAATGCAATTAGCCATTTGATTCCACATTATTACAGTTTCTCCTTCAAGATTTTATTCCCCCTTCTCAATCATTTTGTCCTTAAATATATTTTCTTTTTCCCCCTTCAAATCTCTCCACCTTGTTTTAGGGCCCATTTTGTTTACTACCGCTCTCTTGTTACTTCTAATGCAAACATCTAAAATTTCGAGCCTATGTTGCGTGGTCAAACTCTCTCCCGGCATAGCCTTGCAAATCTTTACAAACTAATCGGTCCTATTTTCTAACAAGAAAAAAGTCTAACTCCTATTACTCCCACAAAAAAAAAAAAAAACTGGCGGAGTTACGCAAATGAATCACACGTGAAATATAAATCTTTGTTTGTTATTTTCACACCCCTTCAAATGTGAATCGAATTGCACCTAATGGTTCACATATCTTTCTTAGTTTTTCATAAATTTTGAAAAATCCACACTGAATCTATCATTACCCAAATTCCAGGGCCCTATCGGAATTTGAGTTATAAGGCATTGGCATATAATTCAGAAGTTTAAATCAAATGAACACATAAGGCATAAACATCATTTATTAAAATTGTCTTTTCATATAATCTAACCAATTAAATAATCAACTAATAATATCTCCAGTGTCTAACAATTCTCTTAATAAAATTCAACTAATTACAATATTCAATACTATGACTTCTCCTAAACTATTATATATTGACTTAACGCTCTCCTCAGCTAGGCATGCCAAACACTAAGAAAGAGTTAAAGTGAAGACATGAAGAAAGAGCAGAAAATTTGAAAGAAAGATAAAGTCGGGATAGCGCTCGAGCGACCAGATGCCCACTCAAGCCAACCTTACATATTTTGCCAGACAGAGACTTTGCCTACTCGAACGCCTAATTACTCGCTCAAGCGGACGACAAAAAAAACCCACTTTTCTGATGGAGAACTATTTCCTTTTTGTACCAGGATTGCTATTTTGTATTATACACAAACCCTAAATTTAGGGCACAATTTGTGGGTTATTTAAAGGATGATTCTCTCAACCCTAAGACACAACATCTCCTATTCTTAGATTGAGAATACACATTGGAGATACACTACTTCTTTAGAGCATCCATTGATAGACTGTGCTGAGTTGCTGAGTGCTAGAAAATATTACTTTTACTCTCTTGAAGATTGTCTTCACTTGTAGCAAAATTTATTCACTTTGCGGTTTTAAGGTGATTAGATCAAGAGTGGAAAGTAGTGAACGGTGCAGTCGTTGCAACGCGGAGTTGTGCAAGAACAACTACAGTCCTTGGTTACAGAAGTTGGGAAAGCAATTTGTAAGTATATTTTGTAATTGCTCAATTCATAATGCTTTTTTTTTTGTCCGCATACGACTCGTGGTTTTTTCCACATAGGGTTTTTAAGTACAAAATCTGCGTGCCTTCTTCTTGTATGTGTGATTTATTTTGCTAGTTTCTTTTATTCTTCTACTACGTACATAGATCAAAATAGCAGCCGCTGCGCCACACTATACTGAATTTACAATTGCTATTTTTTCTGTTACAGCTGCTACTGTAATACCCAAGGATGGAAACTCTAAGCCTATTTTAAATATGATAAAATTATATGATTTTTAACATTGTACATAAGAGTGATGGGGCCCATGCCTTACTTATTGTATAGTAATTAAAAGGGAGAAAGGGGGGGACTCTGGTGCTCGACACTTCCATCCCAAGGAAAAGGGACTTTGAAGGGAGAGGAAGTCTTGTTGTACAGGACTTCTGCTAGAAGGGAGTCCTGTACGTGACTTTTACTAGGAAAAGAGGGGGGATAAGCTATATAATATGGATGGACTCTTATTTACCTCACCTTGCATCTTCTAAAGCTTAGAAGAGAATTTGAGAGAGAGAGATTCATTGTTTACGAGAGAGCTTGGATTTACACGAGGAAGAAGAAGCAAGCAACCAGCCAGGTAGCAATTAACTGATGTCTTCGCGACTGCACATGACGAACATTTATAAGAGGTGATTGAATCCCCTATGTCTAATCCATTATGATTTTTTTGTAATTCATCTCTTTGATTGCTTCGGTATATACATGGGGTTTTATTATTTTTTTTATCAGTTGGGTGGTCTCCATGAAATCTATAAGGAGATTAAGGATGGCCTAAGTCTGATTATCCAGCGCAGCTAGCACTACTGAGTTTATATCTGATTGATTTAATTCTTCTAAGATAATCATGGGTATGGTCATCATTGTCGAACTCAGATTATGCTAGATGGGTGCTCAAAACTTCAGACATGAGTGAGATGTCTGTAAAACTTCTATATTATCATCAGTAGAAGGTTATAGAATCTCTTTCAAATTAAGTAACCCTAATATGAAGAAAGAACCAGCATCGGAAGCCAAGAAAACCCATTTTAGGTCGTCTAGGAAGGCTTTTCGTGAGTGGGATTGTGGGCCCAAGTGGGCCAACTGATGGCTGATCAGTGCCACAGATCTCAAAGGGAACCCATGGGCAACCGAGGTGTGGAGGGACCCTTGATGAGTGGACCATGTATGGCCCACCATTTGTTGGCTTGAAAACTATGAGGCGTGAAGTGGATATGACAAAGAGGGGATGTTGATGAATACAGAAATTGATGGGGAGATTTACAAAGAAATCCCTACTATTCTCATTTTTACAAAAGAGCCATTCCACATCTTTATGAATAGTGCTTAGGGGACAAAGTATATAGTTAAAGGTACTATATAATATGTAGACTGTATTGATTAAGTTATGATATAAAAATCGGAAATTGGGGAATGTGATAAAGGGATGGGTAGACACACATGGACCATCACCAATATTGTTAGGCAATGGGTAACAATTAAATGGTTCCAGTATATGGGGCCATGCATGTACTAATTAATAGACAAGAAACTTATTCCAATTCATAATTTCTATCGTGCATGATTTTATTGGGATAGAGCATGCTCTGAACTACTAGCACAGTATGACTTATTATGGTTGTAAGATTCTGGACCATTGGGTTCGATTTGATATTTGTTATGTTGTCTATAGAAGTAAATGATAGGACACTGAGGTCCTGAAGTAGTGGGTCCTATGGGACGCCGGATGAGGAGATGCATGTGTGGCATCTCGATAATTGTGATATATATTAAGATAGTACAATGATGTAGACTAGGTGCGAGGATGTAGTTTAGAGAAGTGTCATGGCATGAATTCTATTCATTGATTGAATTATTTATTGTTTATTATTTAAATGTTTCTAATGGTGCTAGTATACTAATTGTGGATGTATGATAGAGTAGGAATTCATTCACCAGTTTATACTGATGTTGGGTTGCCCCATTCAGATAACCAAGTTGTGGGTGGATCAGAGAATGGCGAAGATCATCCCGTAGTGCTTGGCATGCGTGACTAAGAAGAGAGTTATATCAATATTCAGTAGTTTAGGGAAATAGATATTATTAAATATTTAATTTCTTAATGGATGTTATTATGGGAATTGTTTAAACACTGGAGATAAAAATTAGTTGGTTATTTAATTTGCTTGAGTAATAGAAAGACAATTTTAATTAATGATGCTTATGCCTTATGTGTTCATTTAATTTAAGCATGTGAATTATATGCCAATGTGTTATAATTCAGATTCCGAAAGGGCCCTGGAATTTGGGTCGTGACAGCTACGGGACCGCTACAAACAACTACAGAGTGTGAGTGATAGCTATTTTCCAAAATATTTTGAAATGCATAGTTAGGCTTATTTCTTTACTTCTTTACATGGTATGACTTATTTCTTTACTTCTTCTCTCCAAAAAACATTTTGATGACATTTCTTCACCACATAGTTTTTTTTATTAACCTTTCATTTGTTTCTAAGCAATATGAATTCATGTGAGAAAAAAAAGATCATTACTATATAGATTATGTTAATACAACAATACAAGACCTCATGCAATGAGTGAACCGCTATAGCTCCTTTTCATAGTTACTTTTGTAGGAAAAATAGACATTCTATTATTTCCCAATATTTTGGATTTTTTTGACATTTTTTTATGATTTTTTCAAATCACATTGCTACACCGCTATGTAGTGTTTCAACCGCAGACCACTACACCGGACGCTACCGTTATTTTCATCCTTGGCTACATATAAATTGAACTGCAACCTAGAAATCAGATTTGGGACGATCCTTCACTTTCACTACTAATCGTGTCTTACTCCTTTGGATGGTTTCATCTGGAATGTATATGATGGTGCAAACCCACTTACAACCTAATATCTATTTCCAATCTAGAAGATCAACTATCTCCTATGTTCCATTCTTTTCAAAAACATTCATTTCTTCAACCATCACTACCTTCCACTTCGGGTTTTTCAATGCATCACTAACAGATCATGTTATATGCTCTAAGAACAGCTGTAACACAGAGGCTCTGTATGCATGTGAAAGACAGTGATAGGACACAAAATTTTGTATTAGATATTTAGTAATTAGATATCTCGTAAGACAGGTATGTTAAACTTGAGTACCTGATATAGTCTCTGGATTGGGAATGTCAGATGGCAATGTACCAAGGTTAGGTTGTGGCTTAGACGTAGTTCTTCTTGAGTAAACTAGCAAGGGCTTTGTTGGTACTTCTTCAACTCTATGTTCACTCTCACTTGACACTGGGTGATTACTAGATTAAGTTGGGCTATTACTCGAAACTAGTTGACAAATGAAAAGAGTTGGATAAGGAGGTGAAACATCTTCAACAAGTGTAGGCAACTCCCTCTATCTATTAGATTCCTATATTTCCTATCCTCTACATGAGTAAAAAGGTACATCCTCAAAGAAGGTAACAACATCCATGGTAACAAAGCATTTTCCCCCCTTTTCCTGAAACATAAATTTGTAAGCCTTTTTAAGTACTAGAATAACCCAAAAAAACTCCATTATCAGCTCCTGGATCCAACTTATCCTGCTAGTGTTTTGGAATATGAACAAAGCATACACACCCAAAACCCTTTTGGAGGAATACAAAACAATGGAACATCAGACAATGGACATTTTTGGGTACATTTATCTCCAAAAGTAAAGCCCGGCTTACTTCTAATAGATATCTATTTTTCGGTTAGATACAGCATATGCCCAGGAGTTTTAAGGACAAGAGGTCTATGACTCAATTCCATTCTGAACTAGATATGATTGTAATGTTTCCCCTCCGTATCAGACTAAATAATTTAAATTTTGGCATTGAATCCTATAGCCACCATTTTATGGAAAGCTTCAAACATGCAAAATACTCCATCTTGGGATTTTAACAAGTACACTCATGTACACCTAGTAGAATCATCAATAAAGGAAATAAAATATCAACATCCATTAATAGAAACAAATGGAGCACATCACACATCAACATGAATCAAAGAAACCGAAGCACCGCTTTTATTTTTATTACTGATAGGATAAGAATTTCTACAACTTTCTGGGAAGACGTGTGTTGCAGTTTATTTCTATAACATTATTACTAACGTTCAAATGAGGAAAAACACACTTAAGACTCATAACTAGTTTATTTCTATGACACCAAGCTTTGGAGGGAAAAAACAAAATAAAACAGAGAAGAGATGAGGAGGCAGGAAAGAGAATAGAAAAGAAATGAAGGGAGATGAATTGTTAGGGAAAAGTGTCGTGTTCCCTCTACGTCAGGCGACACATTCTTTTATTTAATATAACTCTTTAATAACTACATAGAGAACTCTGCAGGTTTATGTAAATACAAGTACGCAATAAGAACCAAAAAATAATGATAGATACTAAAATAACGATATTCTCTACAGGAGGGAGTGAGGGAGAGAAAAGCAATATAAGTGTACAAGAAAGACATACAAGTAACACTTAAAAAAGGAAATACTAATATCCTACGCCAAGTATCTCCTAAGAAGCAAATTTGTAAGGCCATGCATCCCAAAAGGGAATGTAGGAGATGGAAGTAAAACACCAAACTGGCAATGCTAATAGCTGAATGTATACTCTAAATGACTCTAAATGAAAACTAACACTCAAGGTATCCTTTCTAAGAACAGTTGACGAAACCCTTGGAATAGTCGGGTCTAAATCAAGGAATCATAAGTATCCCAGTCGTTGTAACCTTGTCCCATTTATTAAGGATCATCTTTGTGAGTTTTGTTCTTCCACTTCACCTTACTTAAAGCCAAGCACTTTAATCTCGCATTTAAGAATGTAGTTCCTCTCTAATTTCCTAAAGATCTAATTGGTTTCCATATTCTCCGTTTTTCCCCTTTCTTAATTTGCAATCCTTCAAAATTTGTCATTTAGGGATATTTTATCATTTTCCATTTACAAGTCCAAACTATCTCAAATGTAATTCCCTGAATTTTTATTTCCTCCTTATATTTAGGCTCATAAGTTTCCTTCTATCTACTCAATCTTGATCCTGTCCATACATGAAACTCCACATATCTATCTTACTTGACATATTTGGGAAATGCACTTTAACTTCATATTGTTTCTTCATTGCCCAATATTACAGTTTATGCAACAAAAAAGGTATAACTGCCTTGTAAAATGTCCACTTTAATCAAAGTGGCACGTGTCCACTTTGCCCACCGTATGCCCATTCTATTCTTTATATCTAACTCAAATCTCCACTTTGTGTAATAACCCAACCTATCTTGGTGGGCCAGCCTTATAGGGTGGGCCATGTTAGTTTGGCATAGCTAAAAATCAGAATAAGAGCCATGGATTAGGATTCTTTAAAAATTCAAAATAGGAAAGAACAAGGAGTCCAGAACCCACCTTGCTCTAGGAACTCTACTACCTGAAGACTTCCTTGTAAGTTTCAAACAGGACTTTCTTTTAAACTATATATATGTGTAAAGTCTCCTGTAATCTCTCACATCAACGAAAGAGGAAAATTCTGTGAGAGAGAGAGAGAGAGAGAGACTAAAGTGGTGTGGTATTGTTTGAAGGAGAGGAAGATCAAGATCAATAGCGGGACGTGCGGCGGATGTCTGACGAAAGACCGATCACTGGCCGAGCGACTTACTTCTATCGAAGGTGAGTAGAATCCAAACTGAATATTGATGCCCTTGAATTTAGTATAAAATTAGAACTATTTGATCTGTCGATGAACTGTTGCTATCGTATACTTGCGCTACAGTAATCGCTGGCATAGCGTATCAGCCAGATTTGGTTTTTGAACCCAGACGACCCATCCAGTTCTGAATCAGATCTGACAATCTGATGCAGAATTAGTGTTCGACCCTAATGACCCTATACAAGTTGAGAACTATCTCAATTACACCATCGATTGTGGAGAAAAGGATTTCTCCCGACTGTGACGACATTATAAGAAAGCAAAAAAAAAGTCATTGAAACTTACCTTCCAGATGGAGAAATTGGAGAAAATAGTTGCCTTGGTCTTGCTTTAATCTTCAATTAAGGCCTCCTTCCCATAGAAACCAGATTCGAATGAAACTCAGGCTTGGATCTGAGATTGTCACAGTCGGCAGTCGTCAAAGCATCCTGTACGTGATTGAGTTAGGAATCTTCATGGAGCACCTGATCGAAGATCAAACCCACACATCTGGTGGTAGACCCTAGGGCGACCCCACTGGTGGTGGACCCATGAGCTTTGAACCGTTGGAGTTCCTCCATCTCTAGACTCCATCGTAGCTAGGCAAAGACCCCAGAGGCCAACGATCATCTCCGTTTCGTTACAGAGAGCTTCGGTCGAGGGGTTTATAAGGGCAGCAACTTATTAAATTTCAAATAAGCCCCTGATGTTAGTGATATTATTATAAACTCATTAAAGCCTTTGATGTTTACATAATTGATATATTATGAACCCACCCAACATTAATTATGAATCTAACTCGTGGCCAGTGTTCGGATGTTTCCTCTAAATTAGAGTGAAGACTCATCGTTACAAAAATATTAGTTTTAACCCTTTTATATAGAAATAATCCTTTATAATATGTAATTTGAAAGTGGTGTAAATTACATGAAATTTTACTGGATACTTGAATATAATGGAAAATAATTCAATAGTATGTTTTGATTCATGTGGTTGATTTTATGATGAATGATTAGTTCCCTCAATAAAATATAGACAATGCCACAGCCTGGTACCAATTCTGAATAAGAATGGGGCGAGATTTAACCAATGTTATGTGGTATTGGCCAAAGTAAAGAATACAGTGATGAAATCAATTATAGTAGAATTGGATCTATAATAAGTTTGTTGATTGAACTTGCCATGGATGATTCAAATAAAGTAATCCCAACTGCTGGCACTGAGTATAGAATTTCTCTCGTGGATGTTGGTCGAGGGAAGTAGATTCAGCAATCATGGTGGCATGATAGGCCATGTTGTTGATAGAAATATAGATACTCCGATTGGGAGCATCGGAACAGGCTCAACATTCATGGTGGATGATAAGCCATGTTGTTGACAGAAATGTAGATACACTGTATGGGGTATCGGAACTATTTGAGGCCACAGTGGAAAATTACTCAAGAAAGAAATTGATTAGAATGTTACTGAAATTATATCATTAAATATATATATGTTCTCTGAATGATTGAAATATGCTTTATCTTAATATTCTTACTCTACTCACCAGTTTTACTGATTAGTGATTCGCCCCACTTCAGGTAATACAGTCATGGAGGTTGCGGGGAGTGATGGGGATCAACCGGTGGATTTTGGCATGCGTGGCTGATCCAGAGCGCGGAAAAGCAAAAGAATAGATTTATAGTTGGGATTAGCCCAAGACCTAGACATTATTATTATCTTTTTTTTCAAATAGAAATTGTCTTATTCAGTAGTGTAATCAAGACTTATAATATTTACATAATAGTTGAAATACAAGGAAATTCGATTGTTTATGACCTTGATGCTCATGAGAATTTGATTTATGTGGTGTTGTTATTAAAATTTGAGTGCAGCTTAAGAATCTGAAGAGCTCCAGATTCTTGAGTCGTTATACTTTGTCTTCCAATTGCTAATAATCATTGAAATCTTTCACAGCATGGAACTAAAATGTTTTCAATTTGGACCATCTTTTCACCTTTTAAATCATCAGGTCCACTTCACGTTCTAATTTTCTGCCAATGTTTTCAATTTGGGCCATGTTTTCATCTTTTAAATCATCAAGTATTCAGGTCCACTATACGTTCTAATTTTCTGCCAATGTTCTCAGTTTGGACCATGTAATATCCCTACCAGGACTCTTGGTTAAAGTTGTAATTAGACTCACTTAAGGTTATTAGAAAATTAAGAATTTTGAACAAGACTCTCTCTTAAAGTGAACGGGACTCACTCATAAGGAGGAAAATAGACTCCTAGAAGGACTCCCCTCCCCGCACTAATATAAAATAGAGAAGAGGCTAGTCTTGTCCTACACACATCAACGAGAGAGAGAGAGAGAGAGAGAGAGAGACTGATATCAATTACAAAAATTGTAGAAGAAGATCGCAAAAAGGAAGAGGAAGATCAACAGTGGGACGCGTAGTGGATGTCTGACGAAAGACCGATCATTGCTCGAGCAACACACGCCTATTCTAGGTGAGTAGAACCTAAGTTGGATGTTGATATATCTGAATTTAGTAGAAAATTAGAACTATTTGATCTCCAATGAACTGTTGCTATTATATACTCGTGCTACAGTGATCGCTGGCATATTATATCGTCTAGATTTGATTTTTGAGTCCAGATTGATCATTAAATCAACAATCAAACCTGATGATCAAGAGAGAAATCCTTAGTCGACTTTTGTAGCTCTTTTCTAGGTTGAAACCCAATCCAATAGGACCATATATGCATGATTAAAGTGGGATAAAAAAAAAATCTGACGACCTTATATGGATGAAGAATTTCATAGAAAACCCAATTTCTTTTATGAGAACCTGAGAAGTTCAGTTTCTGTAGTTAGTATACCTTTCAACCATTTATTTGGACAAATAGAATGATTCACTTCCATAAAGATCAAAGCAAATAGAGGAAGTTTCCAAAATCCCAGTCGACAGTATACACAGTAACGACATGGGTTGTGGCCCCTCGTGGCCCACCTGATCAAAGATCACATCCCCACATCTGCTGGTGGACCCTAAGGCGATCTCACTGGTAGTGGACCCATGTGATTTGGACCGTTGGGACCCACCTCGTGATTTCCCCAAATCAAGCCTGGCGTGAGGAATTCCCTGACGAAATAAACCTCCAGTTTTTGTCGACCTACCTATAACCTTATAAACTTATAAAATTTACAAAATGGCCCCTGAAGTCTCAGATATATTTGTAAGAATCAATAAGACCTTATGATATATATAGTTATATGTACATAACATGTTATGTAATGAATTCAGCATGATCTATATACTAACTAGAGGAATAAATATCCAGATGATCCCATGGGCCAAAAGTCAGCCTTTTCTTACCAACTATTAGCTTCAATCCTTCCCAATTGACGAAACCACATACATTATGCAGCCATGAATATGGTATAAATTGATATGGCATTTTATTGGGTATTCAAATATAAGGGATTATGATCCCATATTATTTTATTAATTATGTCTTGGCATTGAGTATAGAACTTCTTTTGTGGATGTTGGTCGAGGCAAGTAGGTTCAACACTCATGGTGGAAAGATTAACCATGTTGCTGATAGAAATGTAGACACTCCAGTATAGGAGTGTCGGAACAGACTCAACAATCCTGGTGGATGATAAGCCAGGTTGTTAACAGAAACGTAGATTCACCCATATGGGGTATCGAAATCATTTGATGCTGCAGTGGGAAATTACTTAAGAAAGAAATTGATTAAGATATTATTTTAACACTATTATTGAATATAAAAATATTCATTGAATGATTGAAAATATGCTATACCTTAATGTTTTCTTATTCTACTCACCAGTGTTATTAACCAGTGGTTCGCCCCACTTCAGGTAATGCAGTCGTGGAGGTTGCAGGGAGTGACGGAGAGCAGCCGGTGGATTTTAGCATGCATGGCTGATCCAGAGCGCGAAAAGCAAAGAATAGATTTGTAGTGGGGATTAGCCCAATTCTTAAATATTTTCTCTTTTGCAAATAGAGATTGGTCTTTTAATCAGTTGTAATAACCGAGCCTACTTTTGTAGGCCAGCCCTCTTCCAGGCGGGCCAATGTAGTCCCAAACTATGTTTGGAGCCTGACTGGGAGTCTCCTAATTGATCGGAATGTTTTAGGACTTTTGGCAAGTCCATTGTAGGAGTCCCGGTAGAATTTCTCTCTCAGATTTTGTTTCCCAATAGACTTCATCTCTCAGAATAGTAGTTTCCAAACAAGACCTCTCTCCAAACACTAAACCTATATATAAGACAGTAGGCATATCTATCGGGTGCACACAGCAACGATAGCAATTTCAGAGAGAGAGAGAGAGAGAGAGAAAGAGAGGAAAAGACTAACATCTGGTGTGGGATTGCTGGAAGCAGAGGAAGATCAATAGCGGGACGCGCGGCGGATGTCTGACGAGAGACCGATCACTGCCCGATCAACACGCGTTTACACCAGGTGAGTGGAATCTAACTTGATTATCTGAATAGAGTAGAAGATTAGACGTATTTGATCACCTGATGAACCGTGGCTACTATATAGTAGTACCACAGTGGTCGTGAATACATAACGTCGGCCAGATTTGGTGTTGAGCCCAATTCGATCATCAAAACAGTAATCAGACCTACTGACATGCTATAAGAATCCCAATCGACACCTTTTGGCCCTGTTTTGGAATAGAAATCAACGAATCTGAACCTTGAGTGAAGATTCAAGGAATACCCAACGCAGTCGACTATGTAATGGCACAAACTTCTTTCAAATAAACCTATTCGTAGATGGGAATGTGGCAGATAGAGATCTTGTGAATTACATACCTCTGATACTTGGATTTCGGCAAAGAAGATGGAGGATTAACTTTCAAATCCAGATCAGAACTGGATTTTCTGAGTTCCCAGACCGTCACAGACTCGTTTGGTCGACTGGAATTGTGGGCCACGTGGGACCACCCGATCATAGATCATCTCCCTACATCTGGTAGTGGACCCCAGGGCGACCCCACTGGTGGTGGACCCTTGAGCTTTGAACTGTTGGAGTCCCTCCATCTCAAGACTCCACCGTAGCTGGACGAAGACCCCAAAAAGCCAACGATCATCTCTGTTTCGTTACAGAGAGCTTCGGTCGAATGGTTTATAAGGCAGCAGCTTACTAAATTTCAAATAGGTCCTTGTCCTAAGTGATATTATTATAAACTCATTAAAATCTGTGATGTCTACATAGTTGATATATTATGAACCACTCAACATTATTTATTAATCTAACTCGTGTCCCAGTGTTCGAATGTTTCTTTTAAATAAGAGTGAAGACTCATCGTTACAAAATATCAGTTTTAACCCTCTAGATGGAAATAATCCTTTATAATATGTAATTTGGAAGTAGTGTAAATTACATGAAATTTAACTGAATATTTGAATGTAATGAAATATAAGTCAATAGTATGTTTTGATTCCTATGGTTGATTTTATAATGAACAATTAGTTTCCCATTAAAATATGAACAATGCCACAGCATGATACCAATTTCGACTAGAAATGGGGCGAGAAATAACCAATGTTATGTGGTACTGGCCAAAGAAAAGAATATGATAATGTAACCAATTATAATAGAATATGATCTATAATAAGTTTGTTGATTGAACTTGCCATCAATGATTTAGATAAAGTGATACCAACTGCTGGCTCTGAGTATGGAAATTCTCTCATGGATGTTGGTTGAGGGAAGGAAGTTCAACACATGGTGGCAAGACAGGCCATGTCGTTGATAGAAATGTAGATGCTCCAGTTGGGAGTATCAGAAACAGGTTCAACATTCATGGTGGGTGACAAACCATGTTGTTGACAGAAATGTAGATACACCGTATGGGGTATCGGAATTGTTTGATGCCACAGTGGGAAATCACTTAAGAAAGAAATTTATTAGAATGTGACTGAAATCATGTCATTGAATATATATACATGTTTCCCGAAAAATTGAAATATGATTTATCTTAATGATTTCCTATTCTACTCACCAGTTTTACTGATTAGTGGTTCGCCCCACTTCAGGTAATGCAGTTGTGGAGGTTACGGGAAGTGACGGGGATCAGCCGGTAGACTTTGGCATGCGTAGCTGACCCAGAGCGCGGAGAAAACAAAAGAATAGATTTATAGTCGGGAGTAGCCCAAGAATTTGACATTATTATTATTATTTTCTTTTCTCCAATAGAAGTTGTTTATTCAGAAATGTTATCAAGACTTTTAATATTTACATAATAGTTGACATACAATGAAATTTGATTGTTTATGACCTTGATGCTCATGAGAATTTGATTTATGTGATGTTGTTATAATAATCTGAGTACGGCTTAAGAATCTGAAGAGCTCCAGATTCTTGGGTCGTTACATCAGTAGTCTTTATTATGAATTTTAATATACTTTATGATTTAAATACAATGGAATTTGAATGTTTTAGACCTTGATGCTCATGAAAATTTGATTTATGCGGTGTTATTATAAAATTGAGAACATTTTAAGAATCTGAAGAGCTCCAAATTCTTGGATCGTTAAAGACCATCTTTTCTTCGTTTAAATCATCAAGTATTTAGGTCCACTTTCTGTTCCAATTTTCTGTTTAAATCTCCGCTAGTTCTTTCTTTAAATCTTTTCTCCAAAATAAGAGATGTTTAACTAATTTAGCACATATATCTGTATGGATTTAAAACCAACCACTTCATAGAAAACTTCTTCAATTTCAATAAAAGCATAAATATTTAAATGAAACCCATTAGATTTTAGTTTCACCAAAACTCAACAGTTAATAACACTTCACTTTCTTGTAATATTTCTCAAGTATATGTAACCAGAATTAGAAATATACTGTAATATAATTATAAGTAACTCAAGATTTCTAACATAAAGTACCAATCAGCAGCTCATACATACAAATAATACTGACCATATAAGTCAAAATAAAAGAATAATTATTGTTTTATTTCATGGCACTAACCCGTCTTTAAATATTTCTTAAAAAAAATTTCATCAACAATATCTTAAAAGCAATTATTTCAAATTAATATCATTGAGGAGGATCACCTGGCAACTGATCCGGCTTGAGAGACCGACGAATAAGTAGTGGGGGTTGCGGATATAAACGAAGTGATTCTGCAATAATCAGACGCACGTACCTGAAAATTTCAAGAACTGTAAGAAATCATAGGAATTTAATACCTATCAAACAAAAAGGCCCCTAGAATAAAAGAAATTCAATTTTGCGGTCATAGCGGCTGTATCGGCCACCAACATCAGCCGACACTTGAGGTACACTGATACCGAGTCCACCTCAAAATATCGTGACCTGACCTGAGCCAAACAGACTTGGGTTTTACACTATCTTGTATAACCAAGTTGCAACTTAAATATCTTGTATAATCAACAGTATTAGTTTATAGAACATAGTGGCATTTGCGGCTTACTCTAGTTTCTTTAGACATTCAATAGTTATCCTTCCATCACCAAGTACAGAATCAATCTCTGCTTGAGCCTTCTTCATTTTTGAAGGATTCTGCATAATAACAGAAAACAATAACATTTAAGATCATGTGATTATTTTAAAATATTGAATGCAATGCAAAGTTAGATCTCCCATAAAAGTTCCTAGATGTTAGAATGAAAAATCTCAAAATGTTAGTCATCTAGATACATACTTGAGCGAGTAGAAAAACAGACCACGTAAGAACAGCTGCTGTTGTTTCATGCCCAGCTATAAGCATAGTCATCAGATCATCCCTAAGCTGCCAAACAACAAAATTTATATGTATTGAATTGTAGCACAAAAAATCAGAAAATGAAATTAAACAGGAATGGTTAGGGGGTAGTCCTGTAAAATCTACATGGAACTCACCTGACGATCATCGACATCAGCTCCTCGCATATCAACAAGAAAACGTAGCAGACTTGCATCCTGCAAATTTAGTTCATACAGCAGTCACAATTTTTATAATTTTCAAAACTTAAGCAACAAGAATTAGTTAAAAGAATTTATCAGGATTTTATAGGGTCCACTCCCACCTTTAGAGTTGAGTAATCTCTTTGTTGAAGTTTCTCAACGTCATCTTCCTGCATAGGGTATAAAAGGGAAAACACACAAAACAACTTAAGTTGGAATACCTCATACGTGCTTTGATGCTCATTTCACTAACTACTAGAGCCCATTCTGAGCATAGGAAGAAGAAATCCCATGAGTACAGGTACCAAGTTGAAAGCCAAAAGTGAAACAACATTCTGCAGTTGAACAAAAAATGGAAGAAGAAAAAGTACAGGAAAACATAGAAATAGACTTCTTATGCCCCGTTGCTCCAATGCAAAAATCACTAATCAGTGAAGCAAACAAGTCCAGACTTGGGGGAAACTAAGATGCATGAGCATAGAGGCATAGAGTGGAAAGCCGACAAAGGTACATGTCTCATCCAGCAAATCCAAAAAGTAGAATATGGGGCCTGCTAGTTATATTAGTGAATTCTAGAAAGTAAAAGCTCTAGAAATAGTCATCCTGAGTACCAAAAAATGGAGCATCATGCAGAGCACTGAGAGCTTACTACCATCACTCTTTAACACTTTACTTTTGTAGCACTCAGTTATGGAGGATGTGGATGGGGCTTTATTGGGGGATGTGTTGGATTCTACTGAGATTAATATTTGGATGCTGATGCAGGCCAGACCAATGGGTCACATTTGAAAGTTTATACCCGCAGCCCAAGTTTAAATAATATTTTGCTTTATTAGTAATAGTTGCCTTTAATTTTTAGCAATTGCTTTTATATTTTAATTAGGACTTCTTATTTGGATTGAACTAGTTTGTTTTTTTATTTGGAAAGTAGTTTATTTATAAATAATTGTAATCCCTTCTCATGGTATAGATTACATTATTATTGAATAAAGATTTCAGTTTTCTTCTCCCTGGGGTTGAATTCCTGTCTTTGGTGTGAGACCTAAACACATTATTCTAAGCCTTTTGGCTTGGAGAATAGCCCGTTGCTTGTTTTTCGTCTTGGTGCTGCATTAATTGGTAACAGAGCCTTGATCCCTTCTCCGGTCGTCACTTCGATCGCCGATCAGAGGTAATTTGGGTCCTCCTCTCCTTCTTTCGTTCCGGCCATCCATCATCTATTCCTTCATCGTCTGCCATCCAAAACCCTCCCTAAACCCAAAACCCCCCCACTGAAACCCTCTCTCTCTGACACTAACCCCTATAGAAATCCTAACCAAATGCAGCACTTCAACCCATCCGACTCATCAAAACCCATCCAACTCACTGAATCCCATCACCCTACATCCCCAAATCCCTAAACGGCCATAACACCATCCACAATCCCTATCCACCACCCCTCACGCCCCGCCGACCATCTTACCAAAACCCTAAATCCCTCTACACCCATCCATTCCTGTAGCCGGGCCAATCATCAGCCACCTCAAACCCCAAAAAACTTGCCGAGACCAAACCCTAAACCATTCGAACCCTTTTCCAACCCTAAAACCACAACCCCTGCAAAAACCGTTCACTCGAATCTTATCAGCCGAACCCATTCCTCCTCTGTCCATCGATCTCCTTCAACGACTCAAGCCTCAAACCACATCTTCGGCAGTCCCATCCCTACCCTAGACATTAAAAAAAAAAAAATAGAAGAGCAGCAAAGGAAGGGAAAGAAGAAGAAGAAGGAAGGAAACAGCGACAAAGAGGCATACCTGACACCCACCATCACCAGCAACAGTTCCAGCTCCTTCCCATCCGCAGCTCCGCCTCCAATCCCCTCTTTCACTGCAGTCGACGTTTGAAACAGAGAAGCCTTCCATCTCATCTCCTCTCTCTTTATTTGCACTTCAGTCAAACAAGGGGAAAAGGCCAAGTTCTGACCTGACCCGACAGTCTGGGTTGAGCCAAGTCCAAGTGGATAGCAAGTTTGGGTTGGCCTCACCCTAGTTCGGCCCATAGCAAAAAAAAAAAAAAAAACCAGCCAGTCTTAGCAGCCAGCACCATGTCCACTCGCACCGAAGCAAACTTCAAAGGCAAATTACCGACCATCTATGTGATACCCATATCACGGAGTTGATGAACAGAGTGGATCGCATTGAAAAGATTGTTGCTGTCAGACAATAGACTCCAGCTTCACAAGGCAACAAAACTAATGGCCAAGCTGGATCTTCCAACAATGACAAAGGAAAAGATCCTCAGGCGGACACTCTACCACAGTTATAGCATTCGGTTGTTGGCGAGCCTTAAGAGACTTGTCTACAATTTATGGAACGCATGATGGAAGACTCTACTTATGATGACTATCAAAGCTGCCGGGATGACATCACAAAAAAGGTACATGTTGATGTTCCTGACTTTTACGGGCGCACGGATGTCAAGGTCCTCACTGATTGGATTACAGCACTTGAGGATTATTTTGAATGGTACAATATGGATGAAGACAAGCGCATTCCCTCAGTGAAAATGAAGTTAAAAGGTGCAGCACACGTTTGGTGGCGAAGTATAGATGAGAGGAATGCCACTCATGGGAGATGCCCTATTAAAACCTGGGATGAGATGAAAGAAAAGCTTAAAGATAAATACCTACCAATTGATTATGTTGATTCTCTTTTTGATCAATTAGTTGATTGTAGGCAAGGGAACTCCACTGTAGATGAATTCATAGAGCAGTTCTATGATCTCATGGTATGATGCAAAGTGTTCAAACAAGATCGCCAAGCAATTACAAGGTACAATAAAGGCTTTCGTCAAGATATTCAGAGAGAATTGACTCCCCTTAATTTCCACAGCATTGAGGAAGTTCATCGTATGACCCTTCGCGTTGAAGAGAAGTTACGATCTCCTTACACACGGTGTTTTGGAGAGCCTCTTCAAAGGAGAAACTCCAATATGACCTATCAGTGGGTCGCTCCTTCACAAAGCTCCAACAGGCAGGCTCCACAGCACAATTTTAATAGGCAAGCACCGCCTCAAAATCAAGCACGACCTCCTCCTAACAATGCAAATAAAGGAAAGACTGTTAGTACTTCTCAGCCAAAGCCAGACATCACTTGTTCTCAATGCAAAGGCAAAGGTCATTATGCTTCGGAATGCCTAGGTACAAAAAATCTTCATTATGCACAAAATCATGAAGACAGCTATGAATCAGAGCCTGTTGATGAAGCATCTGATGCTAAAACTCCATATGACAATCCTGAGCCTCCACGTGAGTAAGAAGATCATTCTTTCTATCAAGGTGACACAGAAGATCAAGTTTTATTTATTCGTCGCCTCTTTGTCAATACTAAATAGGAAGCGGAAGATTGGAGATGAACCACCATATTTTGTACCACGGCAACATGTTATAACAGATTGTGCAACCTGGTCATTGATGGTGGAAGTGAAATGAATGTGGTATCCTCAGAAGTAATTGATAAACGAAAACTTCCGACGGAAACACATCCTAAGCCGTACAAAGTCTCTTGGGTAAATGACACAGCAATACCAATCGTTAAAAGGTGTCAGGTAACATTTAAAATTGGTGGGTATAAAGATTCTATTTGGTTTGACATTATTCCTATGAATGTTACTCATATTTTGTTAGGAAGACCTTGGTTCTTCGATAATAAAGTACAAAGTGATGGAGAAGCTAATACTCATACTTTCAAGTATCAGGGTAGAAAAGTCACTCTTCTCCCACATAAACCACCAACTGCTTCAGACAAGCGAGCCTCCTCCACCCTGGCAAAGAAACCAGCACTAAATTCTGGTTCTCGCATTCTGTTTATATGCAAATTTGAATCAGAAAGCCAAGAACAAGGAGTTGTTTATGCTCTTGTTCCAAAAGAATTCAAGGAGGTAGATGATACAAAACAGGTTTTTACACCACCAGAGATCAAGTCCATGCTTCATGATTTTTCAGACTTTATTCCAACAGAGCTTCCTAACGAGCTGCCACCTATGAGGGACATTCAGCATGCTATTGATTTACTCCTTGGTTCCTCCCCTCCTAATCTACCTGCTTATCACATGAGTCCAGCTAAACATGCCGAATTGCGGCGACAGGTTGAAGACTTACTCCAAAAGGGTTATATCCGAGAAAGCATGAGTCCTTGTGCAGTTCCAGCTCTCTTAACATTAAAGAGAGATAGTTCTTGGTGACCATTTGTCGATAGCCAAGCAATCAATAAGATCACCATCAAGCATGGATTTTGTCTTGGGTTTACCCAAAGCAACAAGGAAGGTAAACTCGATATTTATTGTTGTTGATCGTTTTTCCAAGATGGCACATTTTATTCATGTTCTCACACATCAGATGCAAAGAAGATTGCTACTCTTTTCTTCAAAGAGATAGTTCGTCTGTATGGTCTTCCCAAGACAATTGTGTCTGACAGAGATACAAAATTCATGAGTTTCTTCTGGAAAACTTTATGGCACATGATGCACACAAAGCTCCAATATTCTAGTGCATACCATCCTCAAACTGATGGCCAAACAGAGGTTGTTAACAGGAGTTTGGGAAATCTTCTTCGATGTTTTATCCGAGATCATATGACTTCGTGGAATCTTATTTTACCCATGGCGGAGTTCACTTACAATAATTTCGTCAATAGAACCACTGGACGATCGCCATTTGAAGTTGTTACTAGTGTCAAGCCACGTATTCCTATTGACTTAAGCCCCCTACCAATTGATACCAGGTCAAGTCAAAGAGCTGAACAATTTGTGTAACACATGAAGCAAGTCCATGACAAAGTTCACCAACAAATTGCTATGCATGCCGAGACTTACAAGCAACATGCAGATTCATAGCGACGTTGTATTGAATTTGATGAAGGAGACATGGTCATGGTTCGTTTGAAACCAAAATAATTTCTCATAAGAAAATACAAGTTACACCCAAGAAATGCAGGACCGTTCAAGATTCTGAAGAAAATCAGCTCCAATGCATATATGTTCTAGACCTTCCTTCGGACATGCATATAAGTTCCACATTTAATGTTGAAGATTTAATAATTTATCATGGCCATCATGCAGATGAATCTTTTGAAGAATAAGCTCTCCGGCTTCCCATCACTCTATATCCTTCGGAAGAAATTGAAGATGTTTTCTATGATCAACTTGTTTCTACGAAGAATAGCGGATTACATAAGTTCCTAGTCAAGTTGATATGTACTATTGTAACACAGTTATGAAAAATTACAGATTAGTCCCTATTATATACAATTATATGAATAACCTTTTACTACTATTCTTATAAGGACATGTAAGGAACAATAATTATAGACTGTTACTAGAATCCAATAAGCATGATATTTATTATAGTAAATGCTGAATTTTTAGCATCAAATCTAAAGAGGATCTAATATATATAGGGAGAAAGAGAGAGAAAAGGAATCTGGGTGAAGAAATTCAGAAATTAATTATAAATGATAAACCCAGAATTGCAAAATTATGTGAAATAGCCACTGAAATGATATGCTCAACATGTATATGATTCAATCTAGTAATTGTGATTATGACTTGATTTATGTGGTTAATTTTACAATGAACAAATAAATTCCTCAATAGGATATGGGCAATGCCACAGCCTTGTACCAACTCCGACTCAGAGTGGGGCGAAGACTAACTAGTATTATGTGGTACTGATTAAAGAAAAGAATAAGATAATGTAACCAACTACTTTTTAACATGATGTTTGAGATAGAGTAACACAAACCGCTAACACACACAAACTGCTAACACTAAGGATCGAACTTTCCTCGTGGATATTGGTCGAGGGAAGTAGGTTCAACAATTATAGAGGTAAGACATGCCATGTTATTAATAGAAATGTAGATGTTTCAGTGTAAAAGCATCAGAACAGGCTCAACAATCAGATCGGATGATAAGCCATGTTGTTGACAGAAATGTAGATACACCCATGTGGGGTATCGTAACCTTTAGATGCTTGCAGTGGAAAAATATTCAAGAAAAAATTGATTAAGATATTTTGTTTAACACCAGTATTGAATTTATAAATATTCACATGAATGATTGACGATGTGTTATACCTTAATGCTTATTTATTCTACTCACCAATGTAACTGACCAGTGGTTCGTCTCACTCCAGGTAATGTATTCATAGAGCTTACGGGATGTAACGGAGATTAGTCGGTGGTTTTGGCATACGTGGCTGATCTAAAGTGTGAGGAACAATGATTAGATTCATAGATGGGATTAACCCAATATTTAGATATTTCCTCTACTACTATTAGAGACTTGTCTTATATTCAATAATTTTATCATGACTTCTAATACACTTAATGATTTAAATGCAATGGAATTTGAATGTTTTTAGACCTTTATGCTCATGAAAATTTGATTTATGTTGTGCTGTTATGAATTTGAGAACGTCTTAAGAATCTGAAGAGCTCCAGATTCTTGGGTCGTTACAAACAACCATTGTAATGTCTCCATTTCTTCTTCTGATTGTGTTGTGCAGGATCAGGGGATGGGGACGGTGATTGTGAAGGGGACTAAGTGCGGGCATCTTTTTTCACTTTGTTTGCCTAACAGCAAATGGATAAATCTATGTTTTTTTTTCAATGTTTGTCTCAAAATAATGTGCAATTGTGGCACAGGAGATTTGAAAACCCTCATTCGAATATTTATCCTTAAAGAATTCCGGTTTGATTAATAAAATGCATTTTTCTACTTCTGATGTTAATTTGGATGGCTATGTTTGTAAATTGGGAAAAAGTAAAAATCTACCTTTTTCGAACTAACACTCTATAGCCACACACTACTTTGATTTGGTTCACAGTGATGTTTGGATGGCTATGTTTGTAAATTGGGAAAAAGTAAAAATCTACCTTTTTCTAACTAACACTGTATAGCCACACACTATTTTGATTTGGTTCACAGTGATGTTTGGGGAATCACACCAGTGATGTCACAATCCTAATACAAATACTTGGTAATCTTCACTGATGATCATTGTCATTTGACTTGGTTATATTTTTTATGGGCTAAATCCAAAGTGTTCGATGCATTTCAAAAAATTTTTTCTTATGTTGAAACACAATTGTCGACTTGCATAAAAATTCTTCGGAAAGGCGTGGGGGTAGAATGTGTCCGACAAATTTGAAGGGTTTTTGGTTTTTATAGAACAAGGGAATTATCTCCCAACGAACCTATCTATATACTCCTCAGCAAAATGGGATTGCTGAATGGGAAAATCATCATCTTCTAGATATGGTTCGTTGTCTTTTACTTGATCCATCCATTCCACCCTCTTTTTGGTGTGAAGCACTAACAACTGTGGTTCATCTTATTAGTAAACTTCCATCTTCTAAATTAAATAACCAATCTCCATATTTTCATCTATTTGATTCTCACCCTACATATACATATCTTCATACATTTGGTTGTATGTATTTTGTTCATCTTCCGCAACTAGAATGTACAAAATTGTCTGCTCAATTTGCCCGTTGTGCTTTTGTTGGTTATGCTTCCCACCAAACAGGTTTTCTTTGCTATGATCCATTGGTAAAAAAGATTCAGATTTCTCGCAATGTTTGTTTTTTGAAAACCAATTTTTTTTTCTCATCATATGGATTCTTCAATCTATTTTCCTATGGCTTCCTTAGCCAATTTTGCAATAGATATTTCCTTATCTTCTTCCAAACGATTTAATTCCACGCATGTGTACCGCCGTTTCAGAAGACAACAACGGCCACAATACAACCAGTTCAAAATCCGCCTGATCCGCCATTTGATCCAACTTCCCATGAGTTTGATTCACTTAATCCAGCACCTGATCCGCCACCATCTATCCATCACTCCACTTGCATTTCTCAACCTCCTTACTTGCCACCTTAGCTTCTGATACTATTCTAGCCACCTATTTTCAAATTGTGAAACATGAATGTTGGCAATAAGCAATGTAAGAAGAATTGAATTCTCTTAAAGCTAATAATACATGAGATGTTGTCAGTTGTCCACCTACTATACGCCAATTGGTTGTAAATGGGAATTCCCAGTCAAATTAAAGTCCAATAGTACTTCAGACCAATACAAGGCACACTTGGTTGCACTTGGCAATCAACAAATGTATGGTATTGACTATGATGAGACTATGATGAGACATTCGCCCCGGTAGCAACGATCACCACTATTTGACTGATTAGTGCAATTGCTGCCTATTAAGCGTGGCCTCTTTTTCAATTAGATGTAAAGAATCCATTTCTTCATGTTGATCTTAAAGAGGAAGTATGCATGCACCTTCCAAAAGGATACATAACTTCAGGTACCTCTAATGTGGCTAAACTCAACCGCATTCTGTATGGTCTTAAACAAGCTCCTCAGGCCTTGGTTTGAGAAATTTCGGGGAGTAGTGGTGTCCTTGGCATTTAAGCAAAGTCCTTATGATCCTTCACTATTTCTTCATAATGCCACAAGTGGCATTACTATCCTATTTGTTTATATAGATAATATCATTATCACAAGCACTGATAATTAAAAAATAATTTCAAAACTTCAAAGTCATTGCATCAAAATTTATATGAAGGATTTAGGCCCTTTGACATATTTTTCGAGCCTCGAAGTTCATCAAACTGAGAAAGGCATCATTTTGGACCAACAAAAGTATACACTTGACCTAATTGAATTGGCTGGACTTTAGCAATCAACGCTTGTTGATACTTTCAGAGTAACTGGAAACTTGCAAATGATAGTGGAGATCCTCTTCCTTGTCCATCATTACATCAACAATTAGTTGTCAGTCTAATTTCTTTAACCAATACTCGACCAAATATCTCTTATGTTGTTAATCTCGTTTGCAAATTCATGACCAAGCCACGTCATCTTCACTTGGCTGCTGTTTGGGGCATTATTCGTTACCTACTTGGTACGACTACTCGAGGCCTATTTTTTCCTACCGGCTCCCCACTTAACCTAATTGCTTACTCAAATGCTGATTGGGCTAGGTGCCCAAACACCCGCCGTTCTACAACGAGCTGATGTATGTACCTTGGAGATGCCCTGATTTCTCGTAAGTACTAAAAAAAAGGATAAGGTGGTTTCCAAACTCTCAACCAAGTCCGAATATCGTGCTATGTGATGCAGGCTTTAGGGTTAGGCTGCATAGAGTGCTGAAGCACGTGTCCAAGGACACTTCGAACCGTCAAGAAGACTTCAAATATACAAGGACGCACCTGCCGGGATAAAACCCACAAATCTATAAATCAATCAAAGTTTGAGAATTTTTTCTCTACAATACCATATATATATAATAAAAGCAAACATAATGCTTAAGCAAAACCTAATCCATTAATAGAAACTTCCCTAATAATGCAATTAGAAAGCTACTAATAAAATAACATAGTCCTAATCTAATTAGATTTTAAATGGGACCACTTGTGGGGTTAGACTACATCTTTCTCCCCAAATTAAAAGAAAAGTTCATCCTCGAACTCGAGTCTTCTTCAATTGCCTCTATAAATGTGGTAAACATGAAAAACTGCATTTGTTGCAACTACCCAAAAACTCTTCTCCGGCGGCTCTAGTTCCTTAGGATGAAGAGTAACTTGCTTTCCACTATGCATGAACGTATATGTATTGTCAGGCATACCATGAGTTCCATTTTTATCATACATCTATGGGCGGCCAATAAGATATCACCACTATCCATAGGTAGTACATCACACCAAATTGTGTCTTTGTAATCATCACCAATAGCAAACGTAATATTGCATGTGTGACGTACGTGCGCTTAATTGCCTGTCATCAACCATTTGAAAAATGATGTTTTTTTAACTTTTGCCATCCACTACAACCGTGCAATTCTATCCATGAATGGTACCCATGGAACGAAAAATATTTTTCCATACCTTTTTTTTCAACAATGGGTGGAGCCTCTTTAATGACCATGAGAGTTTCACCATCTTTGTCTACTTCATATTCTATTGCTTCCTCTGTTCTTTCTTTGTTCAAAAGATCATCGTATGTGGTTGGTTCAGCATGTATGCCTTCCATTAGATTCACTCGTTTGGGACATTCAAAGTAATGTCCTTTTTGTTTGCAATGAAAACATGTGACCTTGTTATGATCTTAAGGCTTGGAGAAAATTTTTCCCGGTGAACTATTGGCTAATCTTAGAAAAAAGAATGTTTTTGTGGAGCCCATTTGGATGCATTAAACTTGTGTGCTTGATAATTGCCAATACCCTTGGCTTTGATGGCATATTGGATGAGCTCATCGACATTATCAAAATATTGAAATGCTAGGATGTGCTGAATGTCTAGTCTCAATCCATTGAAAAATCTATCAACTAAAACATCATCTTCATTCAATCCACAACGAGCTTGCAAATTCCAAAATTCTTCAAAATATTTAACAACCGTCTTAGATCTTTGTTTTAAGTTCCAAAAAATTACACACAAATCTCAAGAATAATTGACGGGGATGAATTTTTGCTTCAAAATATTTTTCAGTTTGGTCCAAGTTTCAAAAAGATCCATATTTTGATTCCTTCTTTTTCTTTGCAATTCAACCCACTATGTAGCAAGCCCTAAGGTAGGGGCTGCGTAGAGTGCCGAAGCATGTGTCCGAGGACACTTTGAATCATCAAGAAAACTTTAAACACACGAGGACACACCTCCAAGGTAAAACCCACAAATCTATTAATCAATCAAAGTCTGAGAATTTATTCTATGTAATACCATATATATAATAAAAGCAAACTTAATGCCTAAGCAAATCCTAATCTATTAATAGAAACTTCCCCAATAATGCAATTAAAAAGCTTCTAATAAAATGACAAAGTTCTAATCTAATTAGATTTGAATGAGACCACTTGTAGAGCCTAGACTGCATCACTATGTATGCTGTTTGCTTTAAAATACTCTAACTTCATGGACTGCTTTTTTATCTCAGTTTTGCTCAAACCATACCTACCCCTCTATATGCTGACAACACAAGTGCTATTCAGATAACAGAAAATCCATTTTTTCATGAACACGCAAAGCATATTGAAGTCGACTACCATTTCATTCATGATGAATATTTGCGTGACGTGATTTCACTTTTACACATCTCTTCTGCACTACAAATTGCTGATATCTTCACCAAAGGACTTCCTCGCCCACACCATCAGTTCTTATCAGTCAAATTAATGCTTATTGATTCACCAGCATCAATTCGAGGGGAAGTGTTAGCAGATCACTGTACCATATCCAAGGCCCAATATATCATAGGCCCAAAGGCCCATACTCATATGTAGTTAGATCTAATTAACTAGGATAGCTTTCCTTTGTTATATAGATGACCCTAATTGTATGTAATTAATTTTGATTTTGCCTTATCTAAGCAAACTTAGATTTATAAATAGAGGATGATTGACCCTTTGAGGCACATCCATTTCCATTCAAATTGTCTCTTTGTCTAATGTAACATTGTAATAACCGAACCTACTTTTGTAGGCCAACCCTTTTCCAGGTGGGCCATGATAGTCCAAACTATGTTTGGAGCCTGACAGGGAGTCTCATAATTTGATCGGAACGTTTTAAGACTTTTGGCAAGTCCATTGTAGGAGTCCCAATAGACTTCCTCTCTCAAAATAGTAGTTTCCAAACAGGACTCCCCACCAAACACTAAATATATATATAGATTAGACAGCAGGCAGAACCTATCGTAGGTACAGCAACAATAGAAACTACAAGAGAGAAAGAGAGGGAGAGAGAGAGAGAGAAGGAGACTGACTTGGCTGTGAAATTGCTAGGAGGAGAAGAAGACCCCAGCGGGACAACGGTGGATGTCTGACGCAAGACCAATCACCGCTGGAGCAATACAATATTATACCAGGTGAGTAGAATCTCCTTGAACCCCTGACGAACTATAAATATTCTATCCCAGTGCTACAGTGATTGTCAGCACATGGTAATGGCCGATTTAGTTTTAAACACAAAATTGATCATCAAATCAATGATCGGATCTAATGGTAAGGAGTGGGGCTGGTAGTCGACCCCCTCTTGGCCCTGTTTTGGAATGGAATCAACGAATCTGATCATTGAGTGGAGAGATAAGGAATTACCCAGATCTGACGACTGTGTAATAGCAGAAACTCCTTCAAAAAAAAACCAATTTTTGGATGAGAATGGGGCAGATAAAGATCTTGTAATTTACATACCTCTGAAACCTTGATTTCGGCAGAGAAGATGACGGATAAACTTGCAAATCCGGATCATAACTGGAATTTCTAAAATCCCAAGCTGTCACAGACTCGATTGGCCGACTGGAGTTGTGGGCCACGTGGGGCCACCTGATCCAAGATCACGTCCACACATCTTGGAGAGGACCCCTGGGCGACCACTACGGTGTAGATCCCATGTGCATCGGACCGTTGGGCCCCACCCTGCAACTGCCGCAAGTCGAGCCAGGCGGTGTTCTTCTCTGACGAACGAAACCAGTGAAGAAGATAGGCGGGTATTATGCAATCGACGAATTGGGAGAGATATTTTATAGACCTTTGGAAATTACGAAATTGCCCTTACTATTTTCATTATATCCAAAAATCCCTTTTTAAGGCTTATGATAAATTTATGGCATGATAAATTATAAGTCCCATATTTTTCTATTACTTAAATTAACATGTGTTCGGTTAATTGAATGTTATGTGGGCCTTTCATCATAATTAACTATTCTTTATGACTTTATTTTCCATGATAAATTCTAGAATAACTAGTTCCTTCAATGTGATATTTTCACTTGGATTTATTAATTGTGTCTTGATTCCTATGGATAACTTTATGATAAATAATTGATTACCGTAATAAGACATGGGCAATACCATCGCCTGGTACCAACTCCAATTCGGAGTGGGGCGAGGATTAACTAGTGTTGTGTGGTACTGGCCAAATAAAAGAGTAGGATGATGTAGCCAATTATGGTGGAGATGAATCTATGCTAAAATTATTGAAATAAATTTACCATTGATGATTGAAATAAGCGTAATACCAACTGCTGGCACTGAGTATAGAACTTCCCTCGTGGATGTTGTTTGAGGGGAAGAGGTTCAGCAATCATGGTGGCATGATAGGCCATATTGTTGATAGAAATGTAGATACTCTAGTTGGGAGTATCGGAACACGCTCAACATTCATGGTGGATGACAAGCCATGTTGTTGACAGAAACGTAGATACACCGTATGGGGTATCGGAACTATTTGATGCCACAGTGGGAAATTACTCAAGAAAGAAATTGATTAGAATGTTACGGAAATTATATCATTGAATATATATATGTTCTCTGAATGATTGAAATACGCTTCATCTAATTGTCCTTATTCTACTCACCAGTTTTACTGATTAGTGGTTCGCCCCACTTCAGGTAATGTAGTCTTGGAAGTTGCGGGGAGTGACGGAGATCAGCTGGTGGATTTTGACAAGCGTGGCTGATCCAGAGCGCGGAAAGTAAACAATAGATTTGTAGTTGGGATTAGCCCAAGACTTAGATATTTTCTTTTCTCCAAGTAGAGCTTGTCTTAATCAGTAGTGTTATCAAGACTTTTAATATTTACATAATAGTTGAGATACAATGAAACTGATTGTTTATGACCTTAATGCTCATGAGAATCTGATTATGTGGTATTGATTGTTAGTGTCATTGTAAGAGTGTGTTGTCAATTACGTGACCAAAGTGTAGTTCGGTTCTAGAACGATCTAGTTCACCTCGGAAGTTCATTGAAGATCAAGTCAAGTTCAAAGAAGTTCAAGCTAGTTCAAGACCATTTAAGGAAAACCTATTAATGAAGACTAAGCAAAGAAGTTCAAGATCATTCAAAGAAGATCATCTGTGAGTGCCAAGGGATAAGGTATCTGTGATCCCTAAGTGTCCATAGAAATAAACAAGGAAATTAGGTTTTTCAAACACCCTGTTTTGTTCTACGGCTTGGACCACGGCTAAGCCGTAGATCCTACGGCTCATTGTCCAGAGAGTATATTTTGAAGCCTTTTGTTTTACGGCTGACCCTACGGCTGCACCAAAAAATGCCACGGCTAAGCCGTAAAATCTACGGGCCACAATCCAGAGAGTGCACTTGGCCATATTATGCTTACGGTTGATCTTGCGGCCAAGCCGAAAGGCCTTCACGGCTACGCCGTAAGGTGATTCACGGCTAAGCCGTAAAGATTACGGGCCACTCTCCAGAGAGCAGTTTTTGGGAGATTTCAGTCTACGGTTGACCCACGGCTAGGCCGAAAGGTGCTCACGGCTAAGCCGTATAAGGATTTACGGCTAAGCCGTAAGCCTAACCGTAAGAAGGAATTTTTGTTGAATCTGGTCAAACTAGCCATTGGATGTTGTCAGAACTTACGGCTAAGCCATAGACCATTCTGTTCTTAGCCGTAGATCTATCCGTTGGAGCTCATCTGTATTTAAAGAGGACCTCTCTCTTGCTCCAACCACTGAATTTATTGCTGAGAAAATCACTAGTATAGCTGAGCCCTTGCACCTCCATTAAAATCATCTTCAAAGCTCCCACAACCACCTACTCTCCAAAACCAAAAGGTGCCATTATTGTTACAAGAAGAGTAGTTGGTGAGTTAGGAAAGGCTTCATTAAATCTGAGAGAATACCTTAGCTTTCCAAACCCTCTTAAAACCTCTTCCCTTGGCTGAGCACACATCTGAAGATCTTCATCATCAAGGAGCAAGAACAAGAGGCCAAAGCTTGGAGGTAGTCTTCAAGCATCAAGAGCACCACTCAAAACCAAGGTATACAATTCCTTGTTTAAGTGTTCTTTAATATTTCAATTCTCATTGCTGTATTTGGTGGAAGACAAACCACCGTATCAAAAATTGTTGTAGTTGGTGGACTAGATCAAGGATCAACCACCTGATCAAAAACTCTAGTTGGTGGAAGACAAACCACCGAATCAAAAACTGTTGCAAGAGGTGTATGTTATGTAAGTACCTCTTATTTAATGGAACCAAGAGAGATTGCTCTTGAGAGTGGATGTAGGTCTAGGACCGAACCACTATAAATTACTGTGTTTATTGTTTGTTGTGTGTGGATGTTGCCTTGCATTCTTGTCACTTGAGTTGATGTTCTTTTATAAGTTACATCTTTGTTGCTCTAGGTGCATTTCTAAACACTCACAACTCTAAATATCTCTCTTAAATCCACTTGGGGACTCTCAATTTTAATAATCTTTCAGATTGCTCACAAATAAAACCTAAGTCTTGAAAAGAAATTTTTAATAGTCCTATTCACCCCCCCTCTAGGACTTGGTGAGATCTAGTTATTGCACTTTCAGTGTTGTTATATAAATTTGAGTAACGGCTTAAGAATCTGAAGAGCTCCAGATTTTTGGGTCGTTACAAACATATGACTAAATTCCAGCCTTAACGCCAAAATGATGACATGACCCAAAATATTTCACAGGAATGTATACTTGGCTTTTGAGGATATATGTTCATTTTTCCCACCATTTTAAGAGATCTTCTCTGAGTTTTGAAGACTCTTCCACAAAAATATTTCAAAAATATTAAATATATGGCATTCATTTCTTATGAAGATGGGTGTCCAATGGTGATTTCTCATACCCCTGTCCTGACAACACTAAGTGCACCGATTCGGAGTGCACAGTCCACACACAAAATTATAATCTGATGTGACCTATATTGGTCCAATGAGCACAAAACTACAATGTACAGACTGCTTCTAATCCACTAAATGACAGAATTATTGTATCCCAATCCTATAGATTATAGAAATCATAGAAGGATATACTAAATGAATAACTACAAGATTCAGTGCCCCCCCCCCCCCCCCCCCCCCCCCCCAAAAACAAAACAAAACCTCAAGCTCACGAGAATCATCACGTTTGAAGTGTGTGGATATTAGAACTCTTGAAATAAGCATAAGTATAGGACTTTGTGAAAAAATTAGCAAGCAAATGCTAATGGGATGGAACAAAGAGAAATTGTGCATTGACAAAGAGGTTGTTGCACAAAGTGACAATCCATCTCATTATTTTTAGTGTGTTCATGATACTATTAATTGTAAGCAATTTGAACGCCACCATTGTTGTCACGATATACAGGGAGATGTCTTCAATGATAGGCTCCCATATCAGTATCTCTAGAAGCCAAGACAATTGCTGAACTAGTATGCCGACGAGCATGCTAATTAGCAATGACAAGGGAGGAAGAGACCTCCATTTGCTTCATGCTTTTCTACAAATGAGGGATAGACCATGAAAGATACAAAAACGAGCTGTGGAACATTGATCATTAATAATATCACCAGCAAAATCTGAACCTAAATAAGCGGTCAGATTTTTAGAGCCGAAAGAAGAAAAATACAGGGATCTAAAATATAGGGATCTAGTCTAAGTGCCTTGAATATATCAAAGAATTCAGGGTACAACAGCCCAACTAACAATGCACAGATAGAGAGACAAACTGACTGACAAATATGACCAACAATATTACATTTGGTCTGCTCCGGTAAAATAAACAAGACAAACAACAGCCTGTCAATAATAGGAGGGATTGGAAAGAACTCCATTTGAGGGTTTCATCTTAGAACTGACCTCACAAGTCATATCAATTACTTTATCCTCGGTAAGTAAAGTACTGCTAGAAGACCAAGAATGTAGTTGGTCTGAGACAAAAGATGACATCAGAAGACTACATAACTTCAATCCCAAGAAAATGTCTCTAAGAGTCAGAAATCTTCGATTACAAATTGCTGATGGAAGCTGATGGAAAAAAACTTTAAATGTCCGCGGTACTGGAATGATCATCCCAGAAACAATCATGAGGAGAACAGACAAAAATCATTCTGCCCATTAAATTTTATGTGGGTCCCATATTGCAGTTAGAAGGGCGAATGATCATCGACAAAGTTTTCCATGGAAACACTGCTTAACAAATCTCCACAAAAAAGATCCCCATTAATTAATGGAGAGAAATTTTCATTTATCAGCAGGACAAACATTTTATCCTAGAAACATGTCGTACAGAGATGACATGCCTAATACTGAATTGATCAATAGAAGTGATCTGTCACAATGAAATAACACAAAACTTGCACAAGTTGTAAATAATATATGGATCCGAAGGTTGTATTATGGACAGAAAAAACTAAAAACAATTAAGTAAAATTTATTCACATGTAAGCCACACCACATGAAAGAATAAAGATGCAATTTTTTTATCAGCAAAGAATACAAATGCATGATTATGATAAAAACAAAAAAAAAATGATAAACAATCACCTAACAGAATTCTAAAATATAGTGGAATAGGTAAAGAAAAAAAAATCTGAGTAATAATGGCCTATATGATGATGATCACAGGTGTAACATGGGTTTGATGATGATGCTGAATGGCCTTATATGGTTAAGCCAAAGTGATCCTAAGTGAAGAAGAAAGAAAAATGTGATGAACTATACAGTACTCAACCAACTCAATTCTCACCTGCCTTGTTTCTTTGGCATTTCTGATTAGTTCATCAAGGCAGTCATTGATAATCTTGAGATCACTGTGAAATTTCCGTTGCCTAGGGACTATCCATCTTGCAAAGGGAAGTTTCCAATATGGAACATAGAATGTTGATCTATGCTCAGCTTCAAAGAGTGTGCCATATACTGCCTGTTGTAATTTTTTAAGAGCCAAAACACATATTTCTATTATATAAACAAGGGATAAGGCATCTAAAGAAAAACAACAAGTAAAAAAAACAAAAGGTTAGAAAGCAGCCTTAATCTTAAAGTTAAATAATCAAAACCAGAAAATATTGCAAGTCCTTAGTCCTACTAGAATGTGAGATGGCTTCATCAGCTCTTAGTATCAAAAAGGAAAATTATCTTAAATATCAAGACCCTTTGATATAAATTGTTCTATCATACACTAATAGCTCAAGCTTTTGGTGTTTCTGGTTATTAACATTGTATCAAAGCCAGGGGAGTTGTGTGTTCGAATCCCTAGGGATGTGTTTCTATCCAAGTATGGAAGGTTGGCATATTATTGTCCACATGTAGAGCCCCACAATGAGGGGGCTCTCAAGACCCACCGTTTGATATACATTATCCTATCATTCATTGACAGCTCGAGCTTTTGGTGTTTTTGGATATTAACATTAAACACTAATAATATTATTTCCATAAAACCTAAAATATAATATCATCAACAAACAAGAAGCATCACAATCACAAGCTACAATGGCTCACACGATCTTCAAATCCATCCCAAAAAGTCACAAAAGCATCACCCAGCATCATATACAAATTCCTAAAAATAATAAGGTGAAGAAAAAGTCACCAAAGAAAGGAGAAGCATCAAATTAACAGGAAAGAATCATTATCACCTATTCACATCACCTCCATTCCTCACAAAACAACCAATGAAAAATAAAAAAATGTGAAATGCATCTCCCTTGAACAAAAAATTAAATATTAGAGCGTTGAATGATTCTACATTTAGCAAACATCCAGCTCCACAGTGAGTCTAACATTAACCTACCCTCCAATTCCTTCGCATCGTCAATCACTTCAAAAATCATCTCTAGCCACATCCCATTGAACATCCAAAAGGTTGAAGCACCTCAACATCCCAAGGCAAACAACAAGGAGTCCAAAAATTCCCACCACCCTTACCAAACTCACTATGTTGGAGAAAAGTGGGAGATAAAGTTGTTCATTCCAAAAATTTCTTGTGTGCCTTTTGATTGTGCTACTTGTAAAATGGGAAAGAGCAAAACTCTTCCGTTTCCTCATTCCACTTCACACACTTCTCAGTGTTTTGAGTTAGTTCATAGTGATGTATGGGGAATTGCCCCAACTCTTTCCCACGCTCACTATAAATATTTTGTGACCTTTACTGATGATTTCAGTCGGTTCACATGGGTCTACTTTTTGCATTCAAAATCTGATGTTTTTAATGTTTTTAAAATATTTCTAGCTTATGTTGAAAATCAATTTTCCACCTGCATTAAAATCTTGAGATCTGATTCAGGCGGGGAATATATGTCCTCTAAGTTTCAGCAGTTTTTGCAAAATAAAGGCATTATTTCTCAAAGATCTTGTCCTTATACTCCCCAGCAGAATGGAATCGCTGAAAGAAAAAATAGACATCTCCTTGATGTCACTCGTTCCCTTCTTTTGGAACCATCGGTTCCTACTCGTTTTTGGGTTGAAGCACTGGCTACGGCTGCTTATCTTATCAATCATATGCCATCCACCTCCATTGAAAATCAAAGCCCATATTACCGTTTGTACAAAACCGCTCCATCTTATGATGATCTTCATGTTTTTGGCTCCATTTGTTTTGTGCACTTGCCTCCTTCTGAGAGGACAAAACTCACAGCATAATCAGCTCAGTGTGTGTTTTTAGGTTATGCACCCTTTCAGAAAGGGTTCCTTTGCTATAATCCTCACATTCGTCGTTTCCGTACCTCTAGGAATGTCGTCTTCTTTGAACATCAGTATTTTTTTAAAACACACATTGATCCTCCTGACTCCTCTTTTGTGTCATTACCTGGTTTTTCTGAAGACTCGTCAGTTGTTCGTTTTAATCCTACCTTTGTGTATCACAGACGGCACAGCACAACGCCTACTAGTGATCCCCCTCCTGATCTTCCTCCGGCATCCGGCTCCGGCCATACTTCACTGCGTCGCTCCACTCGGATTTCGGTACCGCCAGACCGTTATGGGTTCTCACATACTTCCTTAATGGCCACTTTATCTTCTTCTTCCATTCCACAATCATATTCTCAGGCTGTGCAGGATCCATGTTGGAACAAGGCTATGCAAGATGAATTGAATGCGTTAGCGCACAATCATACGTGGGATATTGTATCATCTCCTGTGGGTGTCAAACCTATTGGCTGTAACTGGATTTTTTCTCTCAAGTTAAAATCTGATGGCTCTTTAGATCGATATAAGGCGCATCTTGTTGCTCTTGGAAATCGGCAGGAATATGGCATTGATTATGATGAGACTTTTGCTCCGGTTGCCCAGATGACCACCGTCCGCACTTTTCTTGCTATTGCTGCATCTCAATCTTGGCCTCTCTATCAAATGGATGTCAAAAATGTGTTTCTCCATGGTGATCTCAAAGAAGATATTTATATGCGTTTGCCTCAGGGATGCTCATCCGGCACCGGTATGGTTGCTAAACTTCGTCGCTCCCTCTATGGTCTGAAACAAGCTCCTCGCGCATGGTTTGAGAAATTTCAAGCTGCTCTTCTCCGCTTGGATTTTCATCCAAGCGCATATGATCCTTCTATGTTGTTATATCATGCTCCATCCGGGATCACTATACTCCTTGTCTACGTTGATGACATCGTCATTACCGGTCCTACTGCCGGAATGATTCAGAAGCTCCGGGCGTCTCTTCGTGAGTCATTTCAAATGAAGGATCTTGGCCCTCTCCACTATTTCCTCGGTCTTGAAGTTCATCAATCGCCTACAGGTATAGTTCTCAATCAGCACAAATACATTATTGATCTCATCGCCTTGGCTGGTCTTACTGCTTCTGCTCCTGTTGATACGCCAGTCGAACTGAATGTCAAACTCAGTCGCGAAGAAGGTGATCTTCTTTCCGATCCTACTGCCTATCGCCAGTTGGTTGGCAGCTTGATCTACCTCACGATCACTCGCCCCGATATCTCTTATGCGGTCAACCTGATGAGTCAGTTCATTACTGCTCCTCGTCACCTTCATCTGGCTGTTGTTCGCCGCATAATTCGGTACCTTATTCGCACACCGACTTATGGGTTGTTTTTTCCATCCAACAATCCTCTGACTCTCAAAGCTTATTCAGATGCTGATTGGGCTGGTTGTCCGGATACTCGCAGATCGACGACTGGATGGTGCATGTTTTGGGGTAATAGTCACATTTCTTGGAAATGCAAGAAACATGACAGTTTCCAAATCCTCTACTGAGGTAGAGTACTGCGCCATGTTTGCTGCATGCTCCGAAATTCTTTGGCTCCGTGGTTTGCTTTCTGACATTGATTTTCCAGCAGCAGGATCTACCCCCCTCTATGCGGATAATACCAGTGCTATTCGGATTACTGAAAATCCGATTTTTCATGAACGTACTAAACACATCGAGGTTGATTGTCACTTCATCCGTGATGAGCTTAAACGTGATGTCATCAGCCTGCCACATATCTCCACTGACCTTCAACTTGCTGATATTCTCACCAAAGGCCTTCCGCGACCACACCATCAGTTCTTGGTTGACAAATTGATGTTTGTTGATTCTCCCGCATCAATTTGAGGGAGGGTGTTAAACAAGCCCAAGGCCCAAGGCCCAAAGCCCATCAATGTTATATCTCACGTAGAATTGATTTGGTCATTCATAAGATGGATGTAGCGGAAATGAGAATGCTTAGGTGGATGTGTGGTAAAACTAGGAAAGATAAAATTAGAAATAAGCGCTTTCGAGAACATTTAGGGGTAGCACCAATAGGAGATAAGATTAGAGAAACTCGTTTAAGATGGTTTGGGCATGTTGAGCGTAGGCCAGTAATGGCACCGGTGAGAAAAAGTTTGGATATACAGGTGGAGGGTCCATCAAGAGGTAGGGGTAGGCCGAAGAAAACATGGATGGAAGTCATTAATTCAGATTTGAAGAAGTTGCCCTTATTGAAAGATTTAGCTCAAAATCAAACGGAATGGAGAAATAGAATTCATGTAGCCGACCCCAACATGGTTGGGATAAGGCTTTGATGATGATGATGATGAGAATTGATTTGGTCAATATTGAGACAGCTGGAATTGATTTGGTCAAGTGGAATTGATTTGGTCAATATTGAGACAGCTGGAATTGATTTGGTCAATATTGAGACAGCTTTAGCTTTCCTTTCTTAGAATAACAATTGTTGTAATTAGTTGCTTTCTTAACTTAAATTAGTGATTGATACAATTAGATGGTTTTCCTTTCTTAGAGCCTATATTATAGGTATGTAAATACCTATATAATGATGTACAATCTCCATAAAAAAACACACAAAAATTATTGCATTCTCAAGAGTATATTCAAACTCTTTTTGTCATCGTGAATTTGTCACTCATTTTTACTAGTGGCGATGTGTATGTGTGTATTATATGGGACCGCCTCTCCTCAGGTCACGAGGACAGGAGCTTCCCATCCGCTTATGCTTGTGAGGACCCCACTTGGGGATGGGACCAAGGGGATCAAAAGATCTCCCCCCACCTATCGGCATACATTGACAAAAGCTTGGATGATCATCCTAAACCCTTTATAAATGGCCAACAAAGTTTTCACAATCCAAAATGAGTACACAATCGATCCAATAGTCCAATCCATTCAGATGGGTGTGGAACCCCAAGACCAGTGACTATGGGGGTGGGGGTGGTTCCTTGTTGTGTGGCCCACTCAAGTAGTGGACCCCACACGTGAGTGGATGGGAAGCAACCGGCCGCATAAGCATATGTTTACATATATATATAGATGAGGAATATTCATTCAATCCATCCCTCACTGTATTATGATGAGGGACAATTTGACGGGGCCCTAGATGATCAGATAACTAGGGGGATGGAAAGAGACATTTTGGATGAGCCCAGATCTCAAGTTTAAGGTCAATCACAAGCCTCTAACCCCTTCATCCATGGCCTAAAAGTTTAACACATATACAAATACACATAACTATATATAATATTAATGTTTGTCTATTTATACTCCAGCTTGGATGAACAAGAGACATTTTAAGGCTATTTTGCTAATTTGCTATTAACTCTCACATTTGTATCCCTGTTTGCTTTACAGTATCTCCGCTTATTTGTTGAACCAACTTCTAAATGCTGCCATCTGATTATCATAAAATGTCAAAATAAAATACTGAGTACGTTTGTGTCAAAATAACCATCTTGTGCAACATTCATCGCAAAGAAATTCTCTCTCTAAGAAGCAATTCCAAATTTGACAAAGAGACAACCACCAAGAGTAGAAACGTAAACCTTTGCTCAGTAAAAATTTGCTAGGAAAATAAACCTTGAAAATAGTAAAATTATCACATGGTCTCATGCATAAAGCAATGCGAAGGAAAATCATAGAATGTGAATTCATATTGCCAAACCTTAATAACTGGAGATTCTTTAGTAACAGAACCAAAGTCATAGTTGAAAACTCCCAGCCCAATTATATCAAGTGCCAAATTTGAAAACTCAGCTTCGAGATCCAACTGGATTGTTGGTTCCTCACTACAACTTTCACTTTCTAACAACTTCTCAAATTTTGAGATGGTTTTCTCCGAACAATCAGTAAATGTTCTGACCATAGCTTCTAAGAACAAAGAATGAAATCCAGGAGCAATAACTGCAGCCCATGAGGATCATAAAACAAAATCTATTAGGCTTAACCAAAAATAATCAACTGCAGAGATTAGCTATGTAAAAAGAACCAAACAACGAAATTTATTTTTCATACAGAATAAAAAGATGTTGGTATTAAAAATTGGCTGTCAAAAAGCGAACCACATATAAACTTGGACAGTGAGAAAATAAAAGTAACTTAATTTAACAAGCATAAAAACATAAGAGACAAGATTTTCCTTCCTTATCAATGAAATTTCTTCATATACACATAAAAACTCCATCCTATATAATGCATCAAAAGGAACCCCCTGAAAAGTCCCCAAAAGTTTCTACCTCCCTTTTGTCTGACACTCAAACCTGCATTTCAACCAGATCTGACCTGTCATGGTAAATAGCAGTAATTAGGGAAGAAATTGCTTTTCCATCGGTACAATTATGGGCCAATTAAAAGTGATATAACAAATTAACCAATTTTAGCAATTAATTAAGGTGAAAATTTAATTTTGTGGGCCAAGGGCTAAATTGCTTTTTTTTCCTAACCAAGGTTTTAATTGAGATTTCCAGAAAATCATGGATTTCCATCTAGGATGGTACAGCCCACTAGTTAATATTGAATTAGTAGATTAAATAAGTTAATATAATTAATTAGCTAGCCTTAATTCTAGAGGAAGGAGACCACATGCTTATGATACGTCATTAAATTAATTGTGTAGGTCCCATTAGGGTCCATCGTGTGTGATGACCTAGAGTTTAATTTAAGTAGTGAGCTGGCTTACTTTCCTAGACTAGATTGGCAGGCAGTAGGCTCCTAGTTGCTCGAGGAAAAAGAAATAGAGAAAAGCAAAGTGAGTGTTGTAAGAGGAATTAAAAAAAAAAAAAAAGTAAAGAGAATCATTAGCCTACAAGACTTTCCCCAAGTGAAAAGGGAAGTGTTTACCATGCCTTAACTCGTTTTTCCCCTCTTTCTCTCAAGCAAGGGGACTGTCAAGGTTCCACAGAGAGATGTTTACGCACTTCTTCAACTTAGCAATGGATCAGGTAAGTAGACCTCACAATCTTACTGTTACAATTTCTTATTCCAAAAATCAATGCCTAGATTCCATGATTTCTTGTTGATTGCTAGGGCCTGTAATCCAAATTTGTACTCCTAAGAATTAGTTCAGTCATTATCTAATATGTTGTATGATCTATTGATCCTATGAGTACTCCATGATTTAATATGATGCATGATCTCATGCCTTTGTGTCAGATCTAAATGTCTGTGTGTACCTCTGTTGATTCGTGAAAATCACCCCTTGTCTCATGAGCATTGATGATATTTTCAAATGATTCTAAGCCAATCTTAGTCAGATCTGCCATCTGCGTATTTCCTTCATGATCTGAATTTAATTCCCTGAAATCCATGATAATGCCCAATCATGTGATCTAATCCTGTGCGTCGAAAAATTCATCCAACTATATAGAAAGTGATCGTCTTGATTTTTCATTGCGCGATTGTATGTTACATAACCGATTCTTGAACAACTCATCCAATCCATAGAACTGATTATGTGGCCCAATTGATTCATAAACCCCATCCATCAACCATCTTGTAATATATTGATTACAAGAGATTTGATGCAAAGTCCATGCTATGTTGCTATTTCTTCCATTATCTCTATTACCATATATGTTTATTAAACCCTATAGTATGAGTGGGATGCTGGTCGTGTGGGTTGTTTGTACTTTCCATGATATTTGGAATCCTTGATTAAGTAAATCATGATTATGCTAGGGTGAATTTTAGATCTATGATGGTTACACTTACAAGGCCTATGATCATTTTATGTCTTCTTTAAATTAAGAAACATAATAATAACATGATTTGTGGAAGGCCCCTGGCCCTGATTAGGTGTATTAACATAATTAATATTGGTTAAGGCTAATTTATAGTGTTTAGTGGCCTAATGTTAATGATTAGATTTGCTTGGGTGAGTTCCAAGGTCTTTCGTAATTTAGTCCAAGTGAGGGGTTAGATGGTATTTTAGGAGATAGTGTGTTGGGTGCATTGGGTAGTCCTTGTCATGCATAGCATTCCATATGTGAGACTTGTCACAGCCCCGCCTAACTCAGCATGATATTGTACACTTTGGCACCACGTGCATATGCGGGGACTTCCTATGCGATCACCCATCCTAGTACTACTCCCACCTGAGCACGCTTAATTCTAGAGTTCTTGTCAGATCCAAAGCTACAAGGCTTTAAAATGCATCATGTTGAGTTAAGATGTAGTTTTGACTTATAAACCTAGGGTCAAGACTTGGCTATTTCCACTGTAGAACTTGAATAACGTCTCACAGTGCTAGCTAATTGAAGCACTCCATTCTTACCCTTACAGATTCCCCTTTCTTGGCTCACAGAGCACTTGACTTGATCTTGCCCCAACGGATTACCCAAGCGGATTAGAGTCTCACATACGGATGGCAATGGGCCGGATTTAAACAAGGACCCGCACCAACCCACTCCTATTAGGGGCGGGTTTGGTAAGGCGTTGGTAGGGTTCGGGTCACGTATGGTTTTTCATACATTAACTCGAGTCAGGTTCGGGGCGTCTATAGGTTATTGAGCACATCAACCTGACCCGGCCCGTGTATCTTTACTTCATATATTACTCAATGCATTTTTATCAGATAAGAGCTCAATAGTTCAAGTGGCAATGAGGAAAAATATTTTCTTAGAGGCAATGTTAAAAAAATTGAACTCAGGACCCGACTCGATCATGACTGAGTCCAAGTCGACTCGGCCAAGTCGCATTAAGACTCAGCTGAGTCCCATGGCCGAGTCCCATAGGACTCAGCCAAGTCGGCCAAGTCACATGGCTGAGTCGGCCGAGTCCCATGGCGACTCAACTGAGTAAGGCCAACCTGACTTGGTTTGGGCTAAGTCGACTCGAACTTGGCCGATTTTTTAAACCATGCTTAGAGGTCATGGGTTCAAATTCTCTTAGACACATTTTTAATAATTTTAAAAATATATAATAAACCATAGTCAAGCCCGAGTCAAACTCAACCCAGCCCATCTTTGTCATGGGCCGAGTTTGGCCTGACAACCATCTAACCCATCATGGGTCGGGGTAGGTATGGTATTGCAAATGCCAATGAGGTCAGATTCGGGTTTACCTAAACCCGAACCCAACCCGCAAGTAAACCCGAACCCAACCTACCCCGTTGCCATCTCGTCTCACACTCTCCCCCACCAGAAATAGAGTCGCCCTCAGCTCTTACACCAATTGTCACAACCCCACCTAACTGAGCATGATATTGTCAACTTTGACCTCATGTGTGCACGTGGGGACTTCCCAGGCTATGTTACAAGGACTCGGCATTAGTATTGGATGCGGATGCGTATCAGGTGCGGGTGCGCCTCAAAAAAATATGTTAAAGGCCTTAAAAATGAGGTATTGGCATGAGTATCGAGTGTGGGTGCATTATGGTTTTAGGCGAGTCCATGTATCATAGTTCCCAGGTAGTTACACATCCTAGTACTGCTTCCGCCCAAGCACACTTAAATATGGAGTTCTTGTGGGATCCATGGCCCCGCGGCTTTAAAACTTGCCACGTTGGGTTAAGACGGAGTTTGGCTTATAAGCCCAGTTACGCAACACGGGGAAAAAAAATAGCCAATGGGTTATTCTCCAAGCCAAACACTTAGGGATAATTGTCTAGGCATCACACCAAAGATAAAAATTCAACCCACAGGGAGAAGAAAACTGAAATCGTATTCAAAATTACTATAGTCTAACCCATAAAAAGGGATTATATCTATTTATAACTAAACTACTCTCCAAATATAGAAACAAACTAGTCTGATCCAAATAAGAAGTCCTAATTTAAATATAAATCCAATTTTTAAAGCTTAAGAAAGCAACTACTAAGGTTTAAAAAATTGAACTCGAGATCCGACTCAATCATGACCAAGTCCAAGTCGACTCGACCGAGTCGCATGGCCAAGTCCCATGGGACTCAGTCGAGTCGACCGAGTCCTATGGCTTAGTCCCATGGGACTTAGCCGAGTCGCAACAGAGTCGGCCGAATTCCATGATTTTGAGTCCAAGTCCATGCGACCTAACTCGGTATAGGACAAGTCCAAGTCGACTCAGACTCGGCCAATTTTTAAACCATGGCAACTACTATTAATAAAGCAACTATTATTAATAAAATTAACTTCACTGCTAGGCTTTAGACTTAGGCTTACGGGTATAGATTTTCAAGCGGGGCCCATTAGTCTGGCCTATATCAGCTCTCCCCGGCTTGAAAAAACTTAACTCCAATGAGTTGCGAGCTTGATACTTCTCAAATAGATCCGAATTGAGTCGCTAAAAGTCGGTAGCCGTAATCCATGTAACTTCGGAGAATGGCTTTCCTTTCCACTTTTAACCAAAAACTCTTGTAAGCCACCATTCTTCTTAGAAACAAGCTAATCAGCAAAAACAACATCAATTTCTTCTAGAGGATATTGATTAATGGGAATCCGGAGAGCTTGTTCTCTAAAAGATTCATCTTCATGATTTCCATGATAAATTGTCAAATCTTCAACATTAAATGTGGAGCTGATATTCGTGTGTCTGAAGGAAGGTCTAGAATATATGCATTGGGGCTGATTTTCTTCATAATCTTAAATGGTCCTGCACTTTCAAGGTATAGCTTCTTGTATTTTCATGAGGGAAATCGTTCTAGCTTTAAATGAACCATGACCATGTCTCCTTCATCAAATTCAACATGGCATCACTGAGAATCTGCATTTTGCTTCTAAGTCTGAGTACTTTTAGCCATCTATTGGCAAACTTCATCATGAACTTGTTCATATATTGTGCAAATTGTTTAGCTTCCTGACTTGATCTAGCTTGAACTGGTAATGGGCCTACGTCAATAGGAAAACGTGGCTTGACACCAGTAACAACTTCAAATAAAGATCTGCAGGAGGTTCGGTCGACAAAATTATTGTAAGCAAACTCTGCCATCAGTAAAATAAGATCCCATGAAGCAATGTGATTTCCCAAACTCCGATTGACAGCTTCTGTTTAGCAATCAGTTTGCGGATGGTATGCACTGGAATATTAGAGCTTTGTGTGTATCATGTACCATAAAGTTTTCTAGAAGAAAATCATGAATTTTGTATCCCTGTCAGACATAACTGTCTTGGGAAAACTATGCAGACGAATAACTTCTTTAAAGAAAAAAGTAGTAATTTTCTTCACATCTGATGTGTGAGAACAGGAGATAAAATGTGACATATTTGAAAAGCGATCAATGACAACAAATATCAAATCTACCTTCCTTGCTATTTTGGGTAAACCCAAGACAAAATCCATGCTTAGATCTTTTCATGGCTCATGTGGCATAAAAAGGGGTTGATATAAACCATTGTTCTTCTTTTGTCCCTTTGCAAGCTAGCATACTCTGCATAATTCACAAATTCTGGCAACATCTATTTTCAAGCAAGGCCAAAAGAAGCAGTCTTCCACAATTGACAATGTTTTATCACGTCCAAGATAGCCACTACATCCGCCACCATGTAATTCATGTAGGACAAACTCGTGCATAGATGTAACTGGCAAACACAATTGATTTCCACGAAATAGATAATCATTGTGAATAGAAAATTTTAGTTGTTTACTTGTTTAGAAAACTCACCGTTTAGAAGATTTGTGTAAATTTGACCAAAGTAATGATTAGCTGTATATTCTCTGTGTATTTTTTCAAAGCCTAGAACTGTAACGGAAATGGTTGTGAGAATGTCAGATCAACGACTTAATGCATCTGCAACTTTATTTTCTGTTCCAAATTTATGGCGCAAAACAAATGTGAAGTCTTGCAAATATACACTCCATTTGACACGATTGGCACTAATCTTCTTTTGAGAATTTAGCTATTGCAAAGCTTCATGATCAGAATACAAGACAAACTCTCATCCAATCAAACAATGGTGCCAAAACATAGAGCTTGGACAACTGCATAATATTCCAAATCATATGGCGGGCACTTTTTGCAAGAATCATTCAATTTCTCACTAAAGTGAGTAACTAAATGACCATCTTGATTCAAAACTCCAGCAATACCTACTTATGAAGTATCAAAACTAACTTCGAAAACCTTCTCAAAATTGGGAAGTTTTAAAAAAAGTGCTTCGGTCATTTTCTACTTAATCTATTCAAATGCCTGGGATGCGGCCTTTGTCCGAGCGAAATCTCCTATCTTCATGCAATCAGTTATAGGAGTCATGATGGAACTGAAATTACGAATAAATCTCCATTAAAAAGTGGCCAAACCATGAAAGCTCCGTACTTCATGAATAGTTTTGGGAAGGGGCCAATCAATGATTGCTTTGATTTTCTCTAGATCAACTTCTACCCCTTGGGCCGAAACAATAAAGCTCAAAAATATAACTTTGGAACTCAAAAATGTACACTTCCTTAAATTAATGAAAAAGTTTTATTTACAAAGTGCACACATGATATTCCTCAGATAGATGAGATAAGCTTCTTTGGATTTACTGTAGATCAAGATATCATCAAAATATGCCACAACAAATTTGCCGAGAAAAAGCCGTAGAAGTTAAGTCATCACTCTTATAAAAGTGATGGAAGCAATGGATAAATCGAACGACATAACCAACTATTCATATAACCCATCTTTAGTTTTAAATGCAATTTTCCATTCATTTCTTGGCCAAGCACGAATTTGATGATATCCACTTCTAAGATCAATCTTGGAGAAGACAAATGCTCTGGCCATCATATCAAGCATGCCATCCACTCAAGTATCGTCCACTCCGGGAATCGGAAACTAATACTTGATGGTGATTTTGTTAATTGCTCAACTATCGACACACATTCGCCACGAACCATCTTTCTTTGGTGTTAAAAGAGCAGAAATTGTACAAGGATTCATGCTTTCGTAGATATAACCCTTCTAGAGTAAGTCTTTAACCTGTCTTCGCAATTCTACATGCTCAATTGGACTCATACAACAAGTAGGTAAATTAGGGAGGGAGGAACCGGAGACTAAATCAATAACATGCTGAATGTCCCTCATAGGTGGCAGCTCTTTAGGAAACTCTACTGGAATCAAGTCCAAAAAATCATGAAGCAAGGACTTGATCTCTGCTAGTATAGAAACATTTTTCGTTTCATTGGCCTCCTTGAATTCTTTTGGAACGAGAGCATAAACAACTCCTTGTTCTTGGCTTTCTGATTCAAATTTATGCATAGAAAGAATGCGAAAATCAGAATTTTGTGCCGACTTCTTTGCCGAGGTGGACGAGGCTCACTTTTCTAAAGCAGTTGGTGATTTATGTGAGAAAAGAGTTACTTTTTTGCTCTAATACTTGAAAGCATGAGTATTAGCTTCGCAATCACTCTGTGCCTTGTTATCAAAGAACCAAGGTCTTCCTAAAAAAGTATAAGTAACATTCAAAGGAATAATTTCACACCAAATATAATCTTTATAACCACCAATCTTAAATGTTACCTGGCACCGTTTTACTATCGATATTGCTATGTCATTCACCTAAGAGACTTTATACCGCTTCGAATGTTTTTTCATTGGAAGTTTCAACTTATCAATTAATTCTTGGGATACCACATTCATCTTGCTTCCACCATTAATGACCAGATTGCACAATCTATCACAACATGTTGCTATGGTGTGCAATATGGTGGTTCACCTCCAATCTTCCGCTTCCTGTTTAGTAGTGACAAAGAGGCGACAAACAAATAAAGTTCGACCGTCTGTGTCACCTTGATAGAAAGAATGATCTTTTTACTCAAGTGGAGGTTCAGAATTGTCATATGGAGTTTCAACATCATACTCTTCATCAACAGGCTCTGATTCATAATCTTCTTCCTCATTTTGTGTAATGAAGATTTTTTATCCTTGGACATTCCGAAGCATAATGTCATTTCCCTTTACATCGAAAGCAAGTGATGTCTTGCTTTGATTGAGAAGAATTGGCATTCTTTCCTTTATTTGAATTGTTTAGAGGGGGTCATGCTTGATTTTGAAGCGGTGCTTGCTTATTAAAATTTTGCTATGGAGTTTGCTTGTTAGAGTTTTATGAAGAAGCGACCCGCTAATAGGTCGTATCGGAGTTTCTTCATTGAAAAGGTTCTCCAAAACGCCATGAGTAAGAATACTGCAGCTAATCTTCGCCGCAAAGGGCCATACGATGAACTTCTTCAATGCTATGGAAATTAAAGGTAGTCAATTCTCTTTGAATATCTTGATGAAGTCCTTGTACTTGGTAATGGCTTGGCAGTCTTTTTCGGACACTTTGCATCGTACCATGAGATCATAGAACCGGTCTATGAAATCATCCACAGTGGAGTTCCCTTGCCTATAATTAACTAATTGATAAAAAGGGAATCATCATAATCAATTGGTAGGGATTTATCTTTAAGTTTTTCTTTCATCTCATCCCATGTGTTAACAGGGCGTCTTCCATGATTGGCATTCCTCTCATCTATGCTTTGCCACCAGACACATGCTGCACCTTTTAGCTTCATCCTTACAAAGGGAACACGCTTGTCTTCATCCATATTGTACCACTCAAAATAATCCTCAAGTGCTGTAATCCAATCAATGAAGACCTTGACATCCATATGCCCGTAAAAATCGGAAACATCAACATGTACTTTTTTTATGATATCATCCCTGCGACCTTGATAGTCATCATAAGCAAAGTCTTCCATCATCCATTCTATAAACTGTCGACAAGTTTCTTGAGGCTCACCAACAACAGAGGTATATATTCTGCCTGATGATCTTTTCCTTTATCATTGTTGGAAGTTCCAGGTTTGCCATTAGTTTTGGTGCCTTGCAAGGCTAGAGTCTGATGTCTGACATCAATAATCCTTTCAATTCAGTCCACTCTATCCATCAATTCCGTGATAAAAGTATCGCAGAGATGGTTAGTAAATTTGCCTCGAGAGTTTGCTCCGGTGCGAGTAGACATGGTGCTGGGTTGCTAAGGACTTGCTTTTTTTTTTCTTTTTCACTGAATGGGTTGAAACTGACCTGAAAGGAGGCCTAGAAGGTGGACCTGGCTACTGCTTCTTAAAACCGAATTCGTGGGCCCAAAAGAAACCCGAGAGTGAGTTGAAAAAGGTTCTCTTGGGGAAAGGGTTTCAAAACCCTTTCCAACTCTTGAAAACCGCTAGCTTTGTCAGGAAGAGGACAGAGAGTTGGAGCAACGAGAAGATAAAGATGAAGGGGTGGGCCTATAGCGACAACTGGGCAACGGTTATGCTTGGTGAGGTTGCTGATGGTCGTCAGTGCACGGGACGCTCCTTTCCTCTTCTTCTCTGTTCTCCCTTTTTTTTAGACAGTGGGATAAAGGGGAGGATTTCTAGGACTAATCTGGGGAGTTGAAGGTGGAAGAGGATTTGGGGTTTGGTTTCAGGAGAGGGGGTTGGGGACTGACGATAGACAATTAAGGGAGGGGAGGTAGATTGTAACTTGGAGTTTAGGGTTTTGGCAGGGATACTGGGTTCAACAAGGGATGGGGATGATCTTGGGGCTGTGGGGAAAGGGTTTAAGGGTTTCAGCCGTGTGGGCAAGGTGAATGGGGGTTGGATGGAGTGCGGTTAGGGTTGCTAGGGTTGGTAATGGGTTAAGGAGGCTGGGGTTTCGGGTGGTGCCTGGGTTTCGGGGATGGAGTTCTAGGGTGGGTTTTTGGATGGCAAAGATTGTGATAACGATGAATGAAGATGATGATGTGTAATAACCTAAACTGCCTCAGCAGGCCAGCCTTACAAGGTGGGCCATATTAGTTTACCACAGTTGAAAACGGAATAAGAGCCATGGATTAGGACACTTTGAAAATTCAAAATAGGTAAGAACAAGGAGTCCACGGATCTTTCTCTAAGAATCTTATTGCCAAAAGACTTCCTTGTAGTTTCTAAATTGGACTTTCCTCTAAACTGGACTTCCCTCTAAGTACTATATATGTATATGTTGAGAGTTCCTATTGTTTCACACACATCAACAAGAGAAGAGAGAGGGAAACAGAGAAACAGAGGGACTGACCTTAGTCGAAATCTGTAGAAGAAGAACTCGAAGAAGGCAAGGAAGATCACAGCGGGACAACGGTGGATGTCTGACGCAAGGCCAATCACTGCTGGAGCAATACACTACTATACCGGGTGAGTAGAATCTAACTTGATTATTTGAATAGAGTAGGAGATTAGACCTATTTGATCCTCCGTTAAACCGTGGCCATTATATATTGTAGTGTTACAGTGATTGTCGACCAGATTTGATTTAGAGCCCAAACCGATCATCAAAACAATAATCAGACCCGCTGATATGCAGTATGACGCCTAATCAACACCGTTTAGTCTTGTATGGGTTGGAAATCAACTCACCTGGAACTTTGATTCCAAGATGAAGCCCTTTCGGTAGTTGTCGACCCAGCACAGATTGAAACATTGTCAAAAAATCCCATTCTTCAGATGAAAACTTGCTGTGACAACATCCTCTAAAGAGCACAACTCTAGGACTTCGATTTAGGGTGGAAAGAGGATTGATTACACTGGAATCTCATATCTAAACTGAGATTTGAAATTTCCAGACTGTCGGAGACAGTCTTAGTCGTTAGAGGCTGTGGGCCCACCTGAGTCCCCTGATCAAAGATCACATCCACACATCTTGGAGTAGACCCCTCGGCGACCCCTATGGTGTGGGTCTCATGAGTATTGGACCGTTGGGCCCCACCCTGCAACTGCCTCAAGCCAGGTCAGGCGATAGCCCTTTGACAATCGAACCAAGCAAACAGAAGAGGATTTGAGCAACATATATGGGGGACTGACGACTTGGAAGATATTTATAAACTTATTAAAATTTTACAAATTGGCCCCTGTTATTCTAGTTATACCCAAAGAACCCCGTTTATGCTTTTGATTAACTTACAGCATGATAAGTTATGATCCAGTATTGTCTAATTACCTAAACTTGTAGGGATCAATTATTTGAATGTTATGTGGGCCTTTTCATAACAATTAACTATTCTTTATGACTTAATTTTCCATAGTAAATTTTATAATAACTAGTTCCTTCAATGCGACATTTTCATTTGGATTTATTAATTGTGTCTTGATTCCTATGGATAACTTTATGATAAATAATTGATTACCTCAATAAGACATAGGTAATACCACCGCCTGGTACCAACTCCGATTCGGAGTGGGGCGAGGATTAACCGGTGTTGTGTGGTACTGGCCAGAGAAAAGAGTAAGATGATGTAGCCAATTATGGTGGAGATGAATCTATACTAAAGTTATTGAAATGAATTTACCATTGATGATCGAAATAAGCGTAATACCAACTGCTGGCACTGAGTATAGAACTTCCCTCGTGGATGTTGGTCGAAGGGAAGAGGTTCAGCAATCATGGTGGCATGATAGGCCATGTTGTTGATAGAAATGTAGATACTCCGGTTGGGAGTATCGGAACAGGCTCAACATTCATGGTGGATGACAAGCCATGTTGTTGACAGAAATGTAGATAGACCGTATGGGGTATCGGAACTATTTGATGCCACAGTGGGAAATTACTCAAAAAAGAAATTGATTAGAATGTTATTGTAATTATATCATTGAATATATATGTTCTCTGAATAATTGAAATATGTTTTATTTTAATGTTTCTTATTCTACTCACCAGTGTTACTGACCAGTGGTTCGCCCCACTTCAGGTAATGCAGTCGTGGAGGTTGCGGGAAGTGACGGGAATCAGCCGGTGGATTTTGGCATGCGTAGCTGATCCAGAGCGCAAAAATCAAAGAATAGATTTGTAGTTGGGATTAGCCCAAGAATTAGATATTTTTCTTCTACAATAGAGATTGTCTTATTCAGCAGTATTATCAAGACTTTTAATATTTACATAATAGTTGAAATACAATGAAATTTGATTGTTTATTACCTTGATGCTCATGAGAATTTGATTTATATGGTGTTGTTATAAAAATTTGAGTACGGCTTAAGAATCTGAAGAGCTCCAGATTCTTGGGTCGTTACATGATGATGGTAATGAAATGGTGATGAATGGATTATAGTAACGAAGGGAAGGAAAATAGCTAGTGGGTTATTCTCCAAGCCAAAGGCTTCGAGATAATTGTCTAAGTTTCACACCAAAGAGAAAAATTCAACCCACATAGTGAAGAAAATTGAAATCTTATTCAAAATTAATGTAGTTTATCCCATGAAAAGGGATTATATCTATTTATAAGTAAACTACTCTCCAAATAAAGAAACAAACTAGTTCAATTCAAATAAGAAGTCCTAATTTATATATAAATCCGATTTCTAAAGCTTAAGAAAGCAACTACTATTAATAAAGCAACTATTACTAATAAAATTAATCTTCACTCTAGGCTTTAGACTTGGGCCTATGGGTATAGACTTTCAAACAAGGCCCATGAGTCTAGCCTACATCACCTAAGGGCATGACTTGGCTATTTCCGATGTGAGACTTCAACAAAATCTAACGGTGTTAACCAAAGCAATCCACCTTTACCCCTGCGGATTCCCTTTTCTTGGCTCACAGGAGCACTTAACTTGATCTTATCTCAAGAGATTACCCAGGCTGACTAGGGTCTCATAGGACCCAACATGAATAGGTGACCCAAACCCATTGTGAACCCACTTACACCATGACCCACAAACCAACTTTGAATTAGGCTAAAAGCCTTTTTCTATGTAATTTCATAAAATAATCTCTACAATGGGCTCAAGCCCCCTTTTGTAATACCAATAAACTTTCTCTAGAAAAACCTTAAACCCATTTCATTTCCTTTCCTTCTCTACTCTCTTTCTCTTCTCTGCTCCTCCCTTTTTCCTCATTTCTAGCTCAAGGATTTCCCAAGGGTTCAGGACTTCTACAAGGCATCCCTAAGCTCCAATTCCCATCATCTCCTTCAACTTCTCATTCCTCCATTTCCATTCTTAGGATACCCACCTTCCTCATGCTTCATCTAGTTTTCTTTTCTTTGCAAAAGGAGCATGCATTCGTGATTGGAGTGTGCTTTGCTTCTCTTTATAGCATTTAGGAAATGGCTATAGCTTGGTTGGGTTGGTTTAGTGTGAGAAGCTTGTAACTGGAGAAAACCCAGGCACCAAGAGAAAGGGGATTTTGTGGAAAGCTTCCTAAGGCAAGTAGATGGGTGTATTTAATGGGTATGTATGCTTTTATTGTTTGATTCCTTAAGTTTTTACGAAGCCAACCCTCTTTTAAGCTCATTTTTGGTTTTTAGTTGAGTGGGTGAGGTTTTAATATCATTAATGGTGATTTGATTAGTGATCCTTAAATGGATGGATTGATGTGTGGAATAGGCACCTTGAACTGCCCTTAGATGGTCGTAGAAACCCCAATGGAGATGAGGAAAGGAATCCCCCAAAATCCCATTCCCCAAACCATTATAGGTTCTTTTCTGAAGCTATCGGCTAGCCATGGAGGAGTAATGGTTAGCCAAGAGGCTTCAAGTAGCCAACCAAGAATTACACCTCAGCTAGCTTCGGCTAGTTGTAAGGAAACTCTCAACTAGCCAAAGATAGTATTACAGCTAGCCAAAAACCATTCTATCTGCAATTGAGGGCTTTGTCTGACAAGCCCTTGTTCAGCTAGCTTCTTGGCTAATCATGAAGCTAACTATAAGATCCGATGGTCAACCATGAAGGGTTCACAGTTAATCCTGGCCCACTTTCTAGAACTTAGTATTTGGAATTAGGAACCCTTACCCCTAGATTTAGGATCCTTAGTTCAGGTAATCAATTGAGAGTGATGAGACCACTTGTGAGGGGTCATGTGAGCTGACTTCCCCTCAGGGGTTTACCAGTCATAAATATGGGGACCATCCTAAACTATGAGTGTTGAAGCAGAACCTCGAGATGTTTTTACATGAGAGGGACCAAATGAGCTTAGCGAACATCGTAGGCCTGTGTGTCCAATGTAATAGATGGTGTGGACTCCACATGTGCTGAACAAGCCCAACCATAGGTTGGTTTAGTGTCTACCCCTTGAACCCTCAACCATACTTACCAAATGGATTAGCAATAGGTTAGTATCTTCGTCTAGTGCATGACATGCTCATGTATCCACTCTATTCGTTAGTCTTTTGTTGTTAATTAATATGCCATGGTCATAATAGAAAATGATGGATTGTGCAATGTGCATAATGTGGATGATGTAGTAGAATGTGATCCGTTAGGAAGGCCTAGGCCAAAGGATGGGTATGAAGGGCTACTTGTTGTTATTGCGGGTATGTTAGATAAAACACGCATGTTGAGTAGCTCCCCTCTGTCAGTTTGTCTGTTTGATTAGTGAAGGATACCCTATGAGTTGTTCGCCAGGCACTATGTTGGGTGTGTATGACACTTGATTCTTCAAGTTGGCACCACTAGCCTGGCTTAGCCTACCAAAGTTTAGGGCACCTCTCGCATGGGTGGGGGTTTTTCATGCATTTTTGTTACCACTTGCAGATTCGGAGGTGGGCATACACCATCAGGGTGACACATATTATGTAAGGTAATTACATAGGCTGAGCTGACCGGGTTCCCTTGGGTTGCATTCTGACAAGGTTGCCATGTGTTTAGGCCTATGTGGAGTACCACATTGTCAAGGTCAGTAGCTAGGTCTCTATTTGCCAGATTATGTCAATCTTACGATGCTACATTTGTTGGCTAGATACTGTTGCCCATGTTGAGCTGAAGGGTGAGGAGGAGATGGAGATTCCACCGAATGGCAGACATCGTTGTCAAGAGTTGCTAACCATTGCAACCAAAATGCCTAGGCGTTGTAACACACCCCCCCCCCCCCCCCCCCCCCAACACAAAATCCCCCCTCAGGGAGACACCGCCTAGACTCAAAGCACGCGCCTGTCATAAAGCAACATAGGGCCTTCTACCCTATACACCTACCCCCATAATATAATACCAAGGACGCGATAATGTAGATTCAACCCCGGGACCTATGGTAGCTCTGATACCATGTCAAGAGTTACTAACCATTGCAACCAAAATTCGAAGCGTTAAGAGTTGTAGCAAACAATATACTTTAACAATCATGAGTAGTGCACCGACCATGTAGTATGAGACATCAATGGCCAGCACCCGAGTGACTTACACACACCCTCTTGGACTCCTTATGTTGATAGTGTTGATAGATTATGTTATTTTGTGGCCATAGGTGTTTGGCCTAGAACTAACTTTTAAACATTTGTAATCAAACTTTAAGTAATTATCTTCGGACTCTTGTACCAGCTCTATTACTATTATGTTGTGGATATGGTTTACTAGCTATGCAGTTTGTATGAATCATAGCTTCCACGTTTGATTATGGTGATTGATCATCTTTCATAACCTCACTGCAGACTTCTGTGTACCTAGAATTGGGGCTCAAAGTACATCTTGCAGGGAAAATTTTTAATTGGCCCCAATTCGCACATCCTTGGGATTGGGATACGATCCAACCCAATTCTAGGGGCATGACAATTTGGTAACAGGATTAAAGACCAACCATTAATTATGGAAAATAAAGATTTCTAGCATTGGGGATTCCAAGAATTCTCTTTTTAGAAAGTCAATATTCCAAAGAAAATTGATCATGGAATCCTGGTTCCGGTGAGAATTCAGAATGTTGGGGACCTTGTTTACCTTGGTTAAATACCTAAATTAATTGTAGGATTCAGTCTCTTTGATTTTTCCAAGTTTTATGAAAAGTAGTGTTTCCCAAAGATTTCTGCAGAAATTTCAGTCAGCCACACACTGTTTTTTCAAAATGCTATTTCTCTGCGATCCATACTCTTATAACTATTTCAACCACCAAATCAAGCCTAATCCATTAAAGATTCAAAACCCCCTTTCTTCAAATTCCATGTATTTTTAAAGAAGTGAATTTTCTAAGGGAACCCTAGCAATATTCTTCTGCAGAAACAGAAATCCAAGAAATTTGACGTGTACTCACACACTCTTTTAACCATCTTCTGAAGCTGTTTTTCAGGCCAAATTTCGTAGATTTGTAGTTTTACAAGTCCACTTTCAAATGCCATTGATTTTGCACAAAAATGAGTTTTGAGTGCTGAGCTATAGCCCTTTTAAAATAAAAAATCATATCTGTCTCGGCAGCCTGAAGAAAATCCAGGACATGAAACCTGTTTTTAATGAGAGTTCTCAATAGATTCTCAAATTTCAAAATATCTGATAAGTTATATAAGGGCCTTCTTAATGAGTCTAATTTCAAACAAAACTGATTTTATTGGATTTCGATATGATAATGAAAAGATTTTAAAAACAATTTTGACAGTGGCCCTGACTCAGAAAGAGTTTGATGTTATGATGACCCCCGCTTTGCATGTTGATTTAACTGACCTCCGCCTCATATCTGTTTTACATAAAAAAAAACCTAGTTCACTTCATTTCATGATAAGAATAATTATAATGAATATTGTTCAAATTTGGCATATAACCTTAGTTATTTAATGTGATTAAAAAAAAAACTTTGATGCACTTGATCAATAGAATGTTGTGGGCCAATCAGAAATTTTAATGATCAAAGCCGTGATTGTTGATTCCAAGTACTGTGATAATGGTAAGCGTAAGGATCTGTGGATCGTTATATTAACTAGATTTAGAGAAGAAGAAGAAGACGAAGAATTGAGGAAATTTTAATATGCCTTTGATGGACATCGACCATCACATTTATAATGAGTATTGCCTTAATTAAAGGCTGATTTACAATGATTCATATCTAATTACAAGCAAATAAGGAAAGATAATAAATCACACAACTATAAAAACGTTGACTGATTTATGCTAACTAGATCCCTCAAATGGGATGGCCTAATGAGCCTGGGCTTGATGGGCCTCGGCCTAATAGTCTTGATCTTACTATGCTTCTACACTCCCCCTCAAATTGATGTGGTTGTTCAAGAAGCATCAATTTGGAAAGAATGTAATCACGACGATCCCTGGGAAGTCCTTTGGTAAACACATCTGCTAGTTGTTCAAAGGATGAAGTATATGGTAAATAGATTTGTCGTTGACAAAATGTAAACGAATAAAATGGCAATCAATCTCAATATGCTTAATACGCTCATGGAAGATGGTATTCTTGGCAAGCCGGATGGCACTTGTGTTATCAACATATAGAGGGATAAGGCCATCGATGAACATGCCAAACTCACAAAGAAGACATTGGAGCCATATGACCTCGCTCCTAGCAGCAGACATGGAACAATATTCTAACTCAACAGTTGATTTTGAGACTGTGCTTTATTTCTTGCTTTTCCAACACATGAGAGAGGGCCCCGAAAGCATACACCATCGTGTCGTTGATCGATGAGTATCAGGACATCCCGCCCAATCGGTATCAGCATAGGCTTGCAATTGTAATGTGGATGTGGGGGGGTAGCATAAGCCACGAGTACGAGCACTTTTGACATAACAAAGAATCTAATAGACAGCTTGAAGATGTGGTTTATGAGGATCCCCAAAAAATTAACTAACAATTTGCACGGCATGGAAGATATCTGACCAATTCATTGTTAAATAAAGAAGGCTGCCGATGAGATGACAAAATAGAGTAGGATCCAGAAGAGGATTCCCATCTTGCTGATTTTGAATTGAGCTCTATTAGAGTAGCAAAGGTTTTGGCGTCGCTGAGTCGGGCAGAATTAAGTAAGTCATCAGCATATTTTGATTGAGTAACTTGGATTCCATCCTTGTTACATGTAACTTCTAACCCCATAAAGTCAAAGGCCCAAGGTCTTTCATTTTAAAGGTACTTATGAGATGTGACTTGAGTTCAAAGAGGCCAGCGTGATCATTGCCATTAAAGATCATATCATCAACATATATCAATAGAATTGTACAACCACGAGATGCTTGATGAATGAAGAGAGAGCTGTCATGTTAACTTTGATAGAAGTTTGCTTGAAGGATGGCAAAGCGAAACTTGTCAAACCAGGGCCGTGGAGCCTATTTAAGTCCGTACAAGGATTTAGTTAATTTACAGACATGCTGTGGTGGACAAGTATATCCCGGTGGAAGATGCAAATAAACAGTTTCCTTTAGATCCCCATGTAGAAATGCATTTTTGACATCCACATGCCAAAGCGGCCAGTGACAAGCTGCTGCAACGGCAAGTAAACACCTAACTATAGTCATTTTGGCTACTGAGGCAAATGTTTCTTCGTAATCAATCCCATACTCCCGTTTGCAACCTTAGGCTACCAGGTAAACCTAGTATCTATCAATACTACCATCAAGGCGCTATTTAATAGAGTAGACCCACTGTCATACCCAAGGCCTTAACAGACCTTTTGGCGTAATTAGGTTCATAATTAAGGAATTCTAGACCTATCTTTGAGTCCTAATTTGGATGATTTAGATTGGTGGGTCCTATGTTTATTTAGATTGAGACCTCTTAAGAAAATATCCTAGTATAATATGACAATCTAGAGATCAAAAGGACTCCAACATTGCGCGACACTTCCTTTCCAAAAGAAAAGGGACTTTGGAGGGAAAGGAAGTCTTGTCGTATAGGACTTATGAAGGGAAGGAGTCTTGCATGTGACTTCTACTAGGAAAGGAGGGGGATGGGCTATATATATGGAGAGTCTCTTATTTACCTCACCTTACTCTTTCTAAAACCTTAGGGGAGAATAAGAGAGAGAGGGAAACCTAAGAAGCGCACTCAGAGCAGAAAGAAAGAAAGAAACTAAGAAGAAGAAGAAGACAAGCAATCAAGCAATAGTTGATGTCTTGCTCTCGACCTCAGATAGCCAATATCACAAAAGTCTGCAAGAGGTGAGTGATTTTCCTAAGTCTATTCCTTAAGATTAGGTGCAATTCGTACATGAATTGGAAAGTCCGATGCCAAGAATGAACCAGGAACCAGGTCGTTCCTGTGAGTTGTTCATATTTGGACCGTGGGCCCCACATGGATCGCGTGGTACTCAATAAGATCTGCTGATCTAAAAGAGAACCCTTGGTCGACCTTAGTAGGCATGTCCAATGGAGGAGCAACTCAGTTGGGTTTGCAAGATTGGGTTTTTAGGAAGCCAGTCATGGTAAAACAGTGTCTGACGACCTCTGTTTGGGCAAGATGATGAGTGCAGACCTAAGAAATTGATCTAAAATAAGAAGATAATGATCTCCTTATGATTGTATACTTTTGAATGTTGATTTATGCAACAAAGAGGGATAATATTGAAGAAATTCAGAAAAAAAAAAGGAATTTTCAAATTTTTGACCGTTCAAAACCCTTTTGAGTCGACACGAGTTGTGAGCCCAGGTAGGCCACCGGATAGGAGATCAGCACCATGGATCTTGGAGAAGACCCACGGGCGACCCCAGCCACGATGGACCCGAGGGGAGGGGGTCCCCGATGGCCCACCATCTGATGACCTAGATTGAGCTTGGCGTGAGGAGTGTTTGAACAGAAATCGGCTCTGTGATGGCTTGGGATTTCAACTCCTAGTCGAGTGTATATTTGTTTAAGAGTTAATAAAAAGAAAAAGGCCCTTATTGATATTATAATTACATAAGAGCCCTTTCATGTCTTAATAATTAATGTTTAAAGGAAAGGGTGTACTGTGATACACTTATAATATATAGTCTGTATTTGAGTAAGTTACGTTATATAAAAATTTGAAATTTGGGAATGAAATTGTGGTAAGTACAAACTAATAAACAAGAATATATTCTATATTATAAATTCTGTTATGCATGATTTTATTGGAGGGGGGCACAATCTGAACTACTAGCACGGTATGATTTATTATGATTGTATTATTTTGGACCACTGGGGTCAATTTAAAGTTTGGTTATGCTGTGTATGGGAATTGATGATAGGACACTGAGGTCCTGAAGCAATAGGTCCTATGGGACGCCAGATGAGGAGATGCATGTGTGGCATCCCAATAGTTGGGATATATTAAGATGGCACAAAAATGTAGACTAGGTGCGAGGATGTAATTCAGAGAAGTGTCATGACATGAATTTTATTCGTTGATTGAATAATTTATTGTTTATTATTTAATTGCTCTAATGATGCTATTATATTAACTGTGAAAGTATGCTAGAGTAGAAATTCATTCACCAATTTAAACTGATGTTGGGTTGCCCCCTTCAAGTAACCGAGTTGCAGGTGGACTAGAAAATGGCAAAGATCAGCCCGTAGTGTTTGGCATGCATGGCTGAGGAGAGCATTACAACAGTATCCAGTAGATTAGGAGAATTTATAACATTGAGTATTGAAGAATTTTATTATGAGAATTGTTAGACACTAGAGAATATTATTTGTTGGTTATTTTAATTGGTTAGATTGTATGAAAAGACAAATTTTTAATAAATGTTTATGCCTTATGTATTCATTTGATTTAAGCTTGTGAATTGTATGCCAATGCGTTACAAGTCAGATTCCGACAGGGGCCCAAACTTTGGGTTGTAACACCCACTTGCTTCCAATAATGGATGTATCTGCAGGAAGAGGGACCAACTCCCAAGTATGGTTAGCCTCTAGGGCAAGGAGTTCATCTATAATTACATCTTGCCAACATGGTATATTAGCAAACTTAGAATAAGAAATTCGTATGGAAATAGGATTAGAAGCAATAAATAAAGCTAAAAATCCATATCTATCAAGTGGCACTGAGGGACAACTAGAGCGTCTTAAGAGAGGGCCAGAGTCCATACCTTCAGTAACAGTATCATTATTTAGAAGAACTGGCACGGGAGGTGTGGCAAGAGAGGGAAAAATATGAAGTAGCTGTCTCAGACGATGGGAATAAACCTGTGTGATAGGAGGAGGCTTAGTGGGAGATGGAGGTGAAAAGGATGGACGATAAGAGACTTGAATATTAGAGAGATTTGGTGACTGAGAATAAAACAAGACGTGTTCTAAGAAAACAACATTCCGAGAGATTTGTAGTCGTCGTTTTTTAGGATCATAATACTTGAAACCTCTGTGTTCACCATTGTAGCCAAGAAATATGTAGCGAGCAGCCTGTGGTGACAATTTGTTACGCTTCAGAAAGGAAAGATGCACAAAACGAAGGCATTCAAAAATCCATAAATGTGAGTAGGACAGAAGGTGACCAAATAAACACTCAAAAGGAGAGATTTTAGCCAAGACAGAGCTAGGTAATCTGTCGATAATATAGACTACTATATGAGCTACCTCACATCAAAACTTAGGTGGAACAAGTGATTCCACAAGGAAAGTTCTAACAATTTCCAAGAGATGGTGATTTTTACTTTCAGCAACTTCGTTATGTCAAGGTGTGTGAGGGCAGGATTTTTGATGAAGAATCCCTTTTTTGGGTTAAAAATTTATGAAATTCAATTGATGTATATTCTCCCCCTGAGTCTGAATGAATGACCTTGATGGACTACCCTCTTTCAGTTAAAATATTATGAAATTCAATTGATGCATATTCTCCCCTTGAGTCTGAACGAATGACTTTGATGGACTTTTGGAATTGAGTGCATACCATATTATAGAATTCTTGGAACATGGAGAAAACTTCAGATTTAGATGTTAAAAAATATATCCATATGTACTGCCAAATGATCATTTATAAAGGTAACATAATATTTACATCCAAGTCTACTCAAATGAGGAGCAATCCCCACACATCTATGTGAAATACATCAAAAGGAGCAGTGCTACGTGAATAATGAATAGGGAAGGTAAGACATGACTTTTGCTTAAACTGCATGATTCACACTTAGATTTTGCAAAATTAGAACCCATTGAATTAGAAATAGATTTATTCAAACGTCAAACTTTAAATAAACACAACAAATTTGCATTATTCAAATGACCAAGGCGTTTATGCCAAGTGGTCCACACCGAGGAACAAAATAATGGCCGCTAAATTTGCATTATTCAAATGACCAAGGCGTTTATGCCAAGTGGTCCACACCGAGGAACAAAATAATGGCCGCTACAAAGCGTAGTAGCCGCTATATCCGCCGTAGCGGCTGGCACCACCACACTACGAGGGTGTTAGCACCACTAACACCCGTAGCGGGGCGTAGCGGCGGGCCCCTTTTAAAAACTCCATACGCCCATTCTTTCTTTCTTTTCACTTCTGTCTCTATCTTTCCCTTTTCCTTTCCACTATTTTTTTGTCCTACCTCCCTCCTTCAAATCAAAGGCAAAAAGGTTCCAAAAACACATCAAGATCTACAAATCTAGATCATTCATCTTATTTGGAGTAAAAAGGCATCTCTCAAAACGTGTTTTTATGTAATTTTTTTAGATCTATGGCTCTATTCCTCTTTTCTCCTTCATGTGAAAAATAAGATTGATACTATTATTTTTTAATTATACGGCGATACAGGACATCATGCATTTAGGGGACCGCTACGCCCCCTTATTTTAGGCTTTTTTGCAAAACAAATACATATTCTAGCCTTTTACAATTTTTTGGATTTTTCAGAATATTTTTATATTTTTTTGATAATTTTTTTGAATCACACCGCTACGCCGCTAAGTAGCTCTGCTACCGCTACATAGTTCTCGCTACGTAGCATTTTGGCGACTGGCCGCAACGCTATCCACTACCGCTATTTTGATCCTTGGTCCACACATTATTGAAAAGACTCAGAGGATGCAAAGAATAAAGCTTGTCCACTTTCAAGGAGGAATAGCCCGTCATGCTTACTCCCTATCCCGATCACCTTCCCAGTTTGTTGTTCCTGTATGACACATCCAGATGGAGAAAAATTAACCAAATAACCATAATAAATAAATTGACCAATGGAAATGAGATTTGCGGCCAAATTTGGGACAAAATAAATATTGTTCAGGGTAAACGTTCCAATGGAAACAGTTCTAATACCAACTACAGGCAATTGATGACCATTTGCGGTGGTGATGGAATCACAACCATTATAAGTTGGTGGTTGTGTAGATTTTGCGCCACAAAGGTTATGTGATTAGAGGCTTGTGAGTCTATGAACCATGTAGTGAGGGTGAGATGTAGATGGCAAGGTGGATGAGTGAAATGCAGGAAATGCAAGGGAAGAAAGACCACTAATACCCATGGAGGTAAATGCAAATGCTACTAAAGAATTCATCAAATCTTTAATCTGAACTGTAGTAAGTGTGATAGAAGTAGCATTGGAGGAAGCCACCGTTTCTGCTTAGAATAGCATGTTGTGCCTGAAATGTAGTATTGCCACGCTTCAGAGTCTGTGCTGATTTCTTTTCAAGCCTTCTTGTGCAAGTGGAAATGACATGACCATTCATTTTGCAGTAGTTGAAAAACAATTTTCTCCTGCAATCTCTAACCACATGCCCATACTTCTTACACTCAAAACATTGTGGTTTTTTTACCATGAGTAGTGAACATAGCCATCTCTTTAGCAAAGGATGAAGTTGGAGTCGTTAAAAGTGCTTTTGGTTCTGGAAGAAGTGAATGAAAAGAGAATAAGCGAGATTCTTCGCGAAGAACCTCTTGGACACGTGTCCAAATCAGGAAATACCTCTCTATTCATAGGCGCGGCCCGTATAGGCTCAAAATCAAATCGAAATTCATGAGAAATTGATTGACATGCTGTTCATCCTGTAATTTAATGACTTGCAGAAGAAACTCAGCTAACACAAATTGGAGAAGCATTTGATCCCTCTTAGTCCATTAGGGCGAGGAAGCCATTGTAGTACTCTTGGACAGATTTGTCATTCTGACAATATTTGGATAATTCTATATCCAGGTGAAATCGACGAGCCTTGTTTTGCTGATGGTAAATTTTCTTCATATGTACCCACATATTAGAAGCCTTATTAAAGGCTCCCAGTAGCAAGGGCCTTATCATCTACAACTAGTGTCGTGGATGTGTCAGTGGATTTTGCAATTGGTTTGGAAGTGGTGCCATCCAGATATCCAATCAAACTTATCCTTCAACAAAATTTTTGAGATGGAGTACTAGGACAATTAGTTAGTCCCATTAAATTTGAGGGGAAAGATGTCAATCTTGTCCACTGGATCCATGGAGATAAAGTAGCCCAGAGAGTTAACTTGATCCTAAACAGAAAAGCTAGAAGAAAATAGAAAATTGCAAAAAAATATATCTCAGATGAGAAAAGACTATGTGCTATCTGAAATTTGTGACTATGAATGTTTCCACAAATGAAAAGCAACCAGAATATTGATAATATCAAATTGCAGTGTCCAACCAAAAAAATGAATCCATAATAGTGATAGCCAAGCCTAACCACAAAAGGCAAAAGGATAATAGTAAGTGCAATACCCAAGGGTGGAGATTCTCGCTATGTTCTTAAATACTTAATTGTTGATTTTATGGTGAGTCCTATTGCTAATTAGTTATCGTGGGACAAGATATAGGTTAAATATTTAAGTGAGGGGACCCATTCCATAGCATTATGGATTAGTCTTCAAAAGAAGGAAAGAAAGAGAACTGTTGCACGACACCTACATTCCTTAGGAAGTGAACTCTGGATGGGAAAGGGAGTCTTGCTTATGACTCTTATCAGGAAAGTGGGGATCTACTATATATATATATATATATCTAGGAGTCTCTTATCTGTTTCACCTTATTTCTTTCTAAACCATAGGGGAGAATCAGATAGAGAGAAGCCTAAGAGAAGAAGGTGACTAGCCGGGTAGCAGTTGACGGATGTCCACTCGGCCGCATATTGTGAACACCTACAAAAGGTGAGTGGCTTTCCTACAACTATATAAGTAGTTTAAGGGGCTACGATGATTGTAAGCCAAGTTAATAATAGATCTGATTAGAGTATCAGAAGTTGTATTAATCACTCCAGTGGGTGTCGATGCTGTTGTTGCACTATGTAGATTGGATAGCAAAATTTTACGTGACTGGAATGGATGAATAACTGTGGTAGACATTGTCAACTGGTTTTATTCATCTCTAAGAGGTTTACCATGATGATCGACCGATTCCCCTCTGATGAAAAGGGAGTCATACAGCAACTAACGACCCTATAGGGCAGCAATTAGGAAACCAATCTATGCCCTGAATGGTTTTTGACTGTTTGAAATCTTCAAATTAATGATAGTAGAATGATGAAGAAGCCTTCTCAACACAGATCTTCCCTGTAAGAAAGAAATCCAGGGCTAAACTCCAGATTTTTCCCAAAACAGGTCGTCTGGGACCTGTTTTTTCGCCAGGAGTTGTGGGCCCAGGTGGGCCATCTGATGGATGATCCATTCTGGGGGTCTAAACCTAGATCCATGGGTGACCCCAGCCACGTTGGACCCTAGAGGATGAGGCCACGAATGGCACACCATCTGATGTCTTGAATAGGGCCAGGCGTGAAGACTCTTTCAACGGGTCTGGGCTCTAACGAGATTTGTATTGCAAAGGGAATTCAATTCTGTCAATACCTATTTCATCGGGAGTTTATGGAGGGGCTTTAATGTTATTATAATTACATAAAAGTCCTTCAAGATCTTAAAATTTTGGTGTTCAAAAGACTAGGGGTATTATTGAGAATACTTATAATGTATGTATATAGACTGCCTTTAGTATAGAAATCTAAATTTAAGGAATGGAACAAAAGGGGGTGTCCAATCATACACAAACAATCCTTAATAAAGATAAGTAGTGGGTAATAATTCATTGATCCCAGTAAAGGGGCTAGACATGTACTAATTAATAAGCTAGAAAATATTTTGGATTTATAATTTTTATTGTGCATGATTTTATTTGGAATGAAACATGATCTAAACTACTAGCACGGAATAATCTGTTGTGATTGTGTGATTTTGGGACCACTAGGTTCGATTTGTAGCTTGATTTTGTTGTCTGTGGATGTAGATATTAGGACATCGAGGTCCTGATCCGAAGGGTCCTATGGGACACCGGTTGAGGAGATGTAGGAATGGCATCTCGAAAAATTGTGTTATATTAAGATGGTACAATGATGTAGACTAGGTACAAGGATGTAGTTCAGAGATATATCATAAAATGAGTTTATTGTCTATATTTATTTGTTTCTGATGATGCCATTACGTTAATTATAAATATATGTTAGAGTAGGAATTCATTCACAAGTTGTATTGATGTTGGTCACCCCCTTTCGGTAACAGAGTTGCGGCTAGACCGGAGAATGGCGAAGATTAGCACATAGTGTTTGGCATGCGTGACTGAAGAGAGCATTACATTCATATTCAGTAGTTTAAGGAGATATTTAGTATTGGACATTTAATTATTATTTGATGGATTTTATTTTGGGAAAATTTTTATACACGGGAAACTCCATTGGTTGATTATTTAAATGGTTGATTTATTTGAAAAGATATTTTTAATAAATGATGCTTATGCCTTACATGTTCATTTGTTTTATGTATATGAATTGTATGCCAATGTGTCATAACTTAAAATCCAACTGGGCCACGGAATTTGGGTCGTGATAGCAAGCCCAAACTACTTGATGGTGAAAAAAAAAATTTTTATCTTGCACCCTAGACAACCCAAATTTTGTAACAAATGCTGTTTTTGGGCCCCACTAAATCATCCAATAATAGATCAGAGTCCAACACCTTGGGAGTATTGAAATCTCCTAACAATTTCCAAATTTGAGTTGTATAAGATGCAGATCCACAAATCTAGACGACTATGATGAAAACAGCGTGCCAGAAAACGAGAAATGTAGATGGAGCAAAAACTACCTCAATTTTGGAGAAAAAAATCCAAAAAAGCCTCTTAATATCCAGAAAATTTGGGTGACTTTTCTGGGTGACCAAGGAGATAGTAGTTTGTGGTGGATCCATGATGATCTAAGGTGGGCCACCTTTGATCAAATTGAGATCGGGGACTGATCGTGTGGATCCAACGAAGCTGAAGGAAAATTCTTAATGGTTGGAGAAGACAGCACTCAACAGAGAAGGGTCTCTAATACCATGTAAGGATCTGTGGATCCTTATATTAACTAGATTTAGAGAAGACGAAGAAGACAGAAGAATTGAGGAAATTGTCGTATGCCTTTGATAGGCATCAACCTTCACATTTACAATGTGTATTGCCTTAATTAAGGGCTGATTTACAATGATTCATATCTAATGACAAGCAAATACGGAAAGACAATAAATCACTCAGCTATACAGATAATGACTGATTTATGCTAACTAAATCCCTCACGTGGGATGGCTTGATGAGCCCGGGCCTGATAAGCCTAGGTCCGATGGTCTTGATCTACTATGCTTCTACAATAAGAACATGTAGATTGAAGTTATCATGATTTCCATGAGAGCCATCAGTTAGAAAGAACACTTGAGATCATTCTCGATCTATGTCTAGTTCCAGCTAAGTTTCTCGATTATCTATATGCATGCGATTCACCCATGATGTGCTACTTTGACACCTAAGTATTATTAAAGAAAGCGTTACTCATGATAAGGTGAGGTAAGAGATATCAAGGGCAACAATGTATTAGTTACTCACAAATTATGATAAGAATGACTATGGAACGCTGTGAGTCTAAGATTCACAAGAAGATTCATATTGTCGGACTACACATTCTCTGATGACTCGTAGGACCTGTTTTGTTTGATGAAATTTCCGCAGAAGAGGCACGGAAGCTCATTCCACTTTTCTATGCTCATCTATATCCTTTATTTGGTGCAATGAGATTGCAGTAACAAAATGTTCAAAACACACTAATTTTCTGCAGGAGTGAAGAAAGTGAAGTCCGAAGCGATTAGTGGGAATTAAGTTGCTACAAAAAAGGAAACAAACAAGCCCCTAAGGTGTGGTAAGAGGCAAGGATCAAAATAGCGGTAGCGGATAGCGTCGCGGCCGGTTACGAAAACACTACGTAATGGGCACTATGTAGCAGTAGCGGGGCTAATAGCGGCGTAACGGTGTAATTCAAAACAATTATCAAAAAAATTTGAAAAAATTCCAAAAAATTCAGAAAATTGTAAAGAGCTAGAATATATGTTTGCTTTGCAAAAAAGCCTAAAATAAGGGGGCATAGCGGTTCCCTAAATGCATGATGTCCTGTATCACTATATAATTAAAAAATAATAGCATCAATTTTATTTTTCACATGAAGGAGAATAGAGGAATAGGGCCATAGACCTAAAAAAATCACATAAAAAAATACCTTTGGAGAGATACCTTTTTACTCCAAATAAGATGAATGATCTAGATTTGTAGATCTTGATGTGTTTTTGCAACTTTTTTGCCTTTGATTTGAAGGAGGAGGGAGGTAGGACCAAAAAACAGTGAAAAGGGAAAGAGAAAGAGACAGAAGTGAAAAAAAGGAAAGAATGGGCGTCTGAGGTTTTTAAAAGGGGCCAACCGCTACGCCCCACTATGGGTGTTAGCGAGGTTAACAACCCCGTAGCATGGCGGTGCCGGCCACTACGGCCACTATTTCGTTCCTTGATAAGAGGGCCATGGGCAACCATGCGTCTAAAACTCACAATATGTGATAAGATGAGGTAAGAGGGCCACAAGAAACTGTATGTCTTATACTCACAATATGTGGTATGATGCAACTAGAGGAGAGGCCATCAATTGGTCCATGCTATTACTAAAGCTAAGATGATATGATAGGCTACCAGAAATTCTGTTTACTATGTTTGCAAAATGTGAATATATCCTTCAAAATATATGAGTTTAGCAATTCTGATTATGGATGAAAATAGCGGTAGTGGCGGGCATAGTGGCCCACTGCCGAAACCGCTATGTAGCGGCAGCGGTGCTACATAACAGTGCAGCGGTGTGATTTGAAAAAATCATCAAAAAATTTCGAAAAATTTTCAGAAAATCCAGAATATTAAAAAATGATAGAATGTATGATTTTTTTACAAAAGTAATTAAGATAAAAGGGTGCAGCTGTCCCCTCATTGCATGAGGCCCTGTATCGCTGTATTAATAGAAAATAATAGTAATGATTACTTTTTTCACATGTATTCATGTTATTATGCTAACTTAGAAACTAATAAAAGGCTTATTAAAAAACTGTGATAAAGTAATATCAACAAAATAAACAATGTATTGAACTTGAAGTCAAAACTCAAGATTTAAAAGTTGGAACTTAGGAGTGCAATAGTAAACACTAAACAGTGAATAGTCAATACTCAGCAGTCAACAGCCAATACAACAAATGTGAAATGACATAATAATTAATAGCTCCATAAAAGCACTCCACTTGAGAGGAATTTTCTGCATCAACTTTAATTCAGTGAGATCCTACATGCTTTGGTGTTCTTTTAAGGATAGAAGGGGGATCCTATGTGTTTTAGTGTTCTTTCAAGTATAGAAGGGTAGAAAAGTTGAGTAAAAATGTTATTTGAAGAGAAAAAATAAAAAAAAAAAGCTTGAATATGTATTTCAAATTTTTTTGAAAAATAGCCATCAATCACACTCGGTAGCGGCCCTGTAGCAGTCGTGGCAGTTCCGTAGCAACCGCTATGGAAGATAACGGCACTATTTTCAATTTAGCATAGCGGTCGTGGCCGCTATGCCCGATATAGCAGCTGCTATTTTCATCCATGATTCTGATTATGTTACAGCCTCTACATAAGATTCCACAATTGTGTATAACTATGTGTTTGAGATTTTATCCCTTGTTTCCATACAACTCATGTGATGCTCTATTCCTTTATCCGTGATTTGTGGCTAATTTCCTTTTGGCCGCATATCTGAGTATTCCTCACTTGCTCCTAGAACAAGATTCCTCACTGGGGATTTGTATAGTTAAAGATTTTACATTGATATTGATGTGTGTCAATGCATATAGCTAAGAAAAATTAGTTTTGATGCACAAATCCACAAAAGTGAGGATTTCCAAGTCCTACAAGGGGAGGTCGACCTAAAAATCCTCAAACTGAGGACTTTCATTAGTCCGAATATCAAGAATTTACAACTGCTGAAAGTAGATTTTCCATGATTTCATAGAAACTGAAAATCTTTTTCCCAAGGATTTCATTGCAAAACATCATAACATATCCTTGCTTTCCATCTGTGCAACTCCATTTTTTGTCACGATTATGTGGCTTACTTGCTGGCCTATGTTGCATCATTGTAGTATGTTTTACAAATGTAGCAGAATAAGTTGATGCTATGGAATACTGGGAATTGAAAAGAACGCGACATGAAATTGCAGTGCCATAGAGACATTGGAGATTAGAAATCACTTATAGACTTATAGCGGTTTTCTCTTAGTTTGAAATTTAAACTGGATTATTATTTATTAAGGTTTTGTAATTGTATTTAGGGTTTTGTAATTGACAATTTTTGGAAGGAGATGAATGATTTAATGCAAGAAATTCCAATAGTGATAAGATTTTTCTTAAAGGGGATTTAAATAGGCATATAAGAAGAGATAATAGAAGATATGAGAGTGCATGGAGGGCAAGGATTTGAAAAAAAGAATGAATTCGGAAACACTATATTGGACTTTGTAGTACCATTTGATCTTGTAGTAGCAAATACTTACTTTAAAAAAAGAGATGAGCATTTAATTACCTATAAAAGTAAGAGTAATAGGAGTCAGATAGACTTTTTTCTAGTTAGAAAACAAGACCGATTGGCGTGTAAAAATTGCAAAGTTATCCAGGCAAGAATCAAAATAGCAGTAGTGGATAGCGTTGCAGCCAGTCGCCAAAACGCTATGTAACAGTAGTGGGGCTACGTAACGACATAGCGGTGTGATTCAAAAAAATTTGAAAAAAGTCCAGAAAATCCAGAAAATTGTAATAAGCTAGAATATGTGTTTGTTTTGCAAAAAAACCTAAAATAAGGGGGCGTAGCGGTCCCCTAAATGCATGATGTCCTGTATCGCTGTATAATTAAAAAATAATAGTATTATTCTTAATTTTCACATGGTATGAAGAATCAAGATTCAAAACCCAAAGTCAAGACTCAAGAGTCAAGAATTTAAGATTTAGAGAGATTAGTCACTAGAGTCAGTGACTCAACAATCAACATTCAACACAATAAATGACATAATGAATAATAACTTTATAAATAACATTGTACTTAAAGAGTTGAGACATGAGAGTTAATATAAAGTTAAGATTTGACAAATGATTAGAGGAATACCTCTACCACCAAAAGTCATATTAATATGAACATAAAAAATTAAATAAATTCAAATAAACAAGAAAGATAGTGTAATTCATTCATGGGATTCATAGATCTAACACTTGGGAGTAATTTTCAAGTGATTTGGTTGGTGTTTCTTCAAGAAAAAATTTTTTTTTTCAAAAAATAAAAAATCCGAGAATAAAAAATAAATAATAAATAAATAAATCATAGAAAATGGGGGGTTTGATCTATGAGAAACATAAATCTATCACTTACAAGCCATTTCCAAGAGATTCATGAAGGAGAAAAGAGGAATAGAGCCATAGATCTAAGAAAATCACATCAAAAATACCTTTTGAGAGATGCCTTTTTACTTCAAAGAAGATGAATGATCTAGATTTATAGATCTTAATGTGTTTTTGTACCCTTGTTGCATTTAATTTGAAGAAAGAGGGAGGTAGGACCAAAAAACAGTGGAAAGAGAAAAGGAAAGATCGAGACAGAAGTGAAAAATGTAGAAGAATGGGCATCAGGGAATTTAAATAAACCCAGCAGGAAAATAGCGGCAAAATAGCAGCCGTAGCTGCAAAATAGCGGCCGTAGCTGCTGCTATTTTCCTGTAGCGGCCGCCACGTCCGGCTACGGGTGTTAGCGGCGCTAACACCTCCGTCGTGTGGCGATGTTGGCCGCTACGGCCGATATAGCGGCCGCTACGCTTTGTAGCGGCCGCTATTTTATTCTATGATCTTAGGAGAGAGTTTGACTACACAACATAGGCTTGGAGTTTTAGATATTTGCATTAGAAGTAAAAAAAGAGCAGTAGTAAACAAAATGGACCCTAAAACAAAGTAGAGAGATTTGAAGGGGAAAAAGGCAAATATATTTAAGGACAAAATGGTTGAAAAGGGAGAATGGAATATTAAAGGATAAATTATAGTAATGTGGCATCAAATAGCTAATTGCATTAGGAATGTTGCAAAGGAGGTACTTGGAGAATCAAAAGGAAAGAGACATTAATAAAGAAACATAGAGGTAGAGTGTGGAGGTTCAGGAAGTTATTCAACAGAAAAGACATTGCTACAAAATTTGGCAGGGGACTAAGAACATAAAAAATTTTGAGCTATATAAGAAGGCAAAGAAAGAAGCTAAGAAAGTAGTAAGTAGTGCAAAGTTCAAAGCATACGATGACCTCTATAGTAGGTTGGGAACAAGAAAAGGAGAAAAGGATATTTTTAAGCTCGCAAAAATAAGAGAAAAGAAAAGTAGGGACTTAGATCATGTCAAATGTATCAAGGACAATGAAAAAAAATATTTTGATGAAGGACAACGATATTAAAGAAAGGTGGAAAGAATATTTTAACAAACTTCTAAATGAAGAACATTTGAGCGATATAAGAGTTAAGGAGGATGCTTCATCACTAGAGCATACTTTTCTCCATAGAATTAAAGGGGTAGAAGTGAAGAAAGCATTGAAGCGAATAAAGACAAGAAAGGCAACAGGCCTAGATGGTATTCCGATAGAGGCATGAAAATGCTTAGGAGATGTTGGGGTGAGTTGCTTATGTAAACTATTCAATAAGATACATGTGACAAAGAAAACGCCGGATGAATAGAGAAGAAGCACTGTAGTACCTATATATAAGAATAAAGGAGATACAAAATTGTACCAACTATTGAGGGATTAAACTTATAAGCCATACTATGACGTCATGGGCGAGAATAATGGAGCAAAGACTAACAAAGAAGACCAAGATCTCTGAAAAGCAATTTAGTTTTATGTCAGGGAGATCAACTATGGAAGCTATCTTCTCACTTAGGCAATTAATGGAAAAATATCGAGCAAAGAGGAAAATCTACATATGGTCTTTATCGATTTGGAAAAAGCCTATGATAGGGTACCAAGGAATTTAATTTGGTAGGTTTTAAAGAAAAGGAATGTCCCCAAAGGTTACATTGAAATTTTTAAGAATATGTTTGAAGGAGCAGTAACAAATGTGAGAACCACATGTGGAGAAACAGGTGGATTCTTCGTGACTATAGATTTACATCAGGGATCAACCTTAAGCCCTTATCTCTTTGCATTAATTATAGATGAGTTAACTGTGCATGTTCAAAAAGAAGTACCATGGTGTCTGTTGTTTGCAGATGATATAGTATTGGTGGATAAATCGAGAGATAGTGTAACCGCAAAGCTTGAGAGATGGTGGAAAGCATTAGAATCTAGAGGCTTTAAAATCAGTAGTACAAAGATAGAGTACATGGATTGCAACTTTATTGGACATATACAAAGTGTTGTAACCACTGTCAACATTGAAACCTATGAAATACCACGTAGAGATTCTTTTCGGTACCTAGGCTCGATGATTAGTAAGGATGGGGAGATTAACGAAGATGTGGAGCATAAGATAAAAGCTGAATGGATGAAGTGGAGACTAGCTTCTGGAGTGCTTTGTTGTAATAATCGAACCTCTTGTAGGCCAACCCTTTTCCAGGTGGGCCATGATAGTCCAAACTATATTTGGAGCCTGACAGGGAGTCTCTTGATTTGATCGGAAAGTTTTAAGACCTTTGGCAAGTCCATTGTGGAGTCCCAATAGACTTCCTCTCTCAGAATAGCAGTTTCCAAACAGGACTCCCACCAAACACTATATATACACAGATTAGAACCCATCGTAGGTACAGCAACAATAGAAACTGCAAGAGAGAGAGAGAGAGAGAGAGAGAGAGAACTGATTTGGCTGTGGAATTGATTAGGAGGAGAAGAGGATCAATAGCGGGACGCGCAGCGGATGTCTGACGAAAGGCCAATCACTACCCGATCAACACGCGTCTATACCAGGTGAGTGGAATCTAACTTGATTATCTGAATAGAGTAGAAGATTAGACGTATCTGATCATCTGATGAACCATGGCTACTATATACTAGTAACATAGTAATCGTTAATACATAACGTCGGCCAGATTTGGTGTTGAGCCCAATTCGATCATCAAAGCAGTAATCAGACCTACTAACATGCTGTAAGAATCCCAATCGACACCTTTTGGCCCTATTTTGGAATAGAAACCAACGAATCTGAACCTTGAGTGAAGATTCAAAGAAATACCCAACGCTGTCGACTGTATAATGACACAAACTTCTCCCAAAAAACCTAATTCGTAGATGGGAAGGAGGCAAATTAAAATCTGGTGATTCACATACCTTGAAACTTTGATTTCAGCAGAGAAGATGACGGATACACTTGCAAATCCGGATCATAACTGGGATTTCTAAAATCCCAAGCCGTCACAGACTCGATTGGCCGACTGGAGTTGTGGGCCACGTGGGGCCACTTGATCCAAGATCATGACCACACATCTTGGAGAGGACCCCTGGGCGACCACTATGGTGTAGGTCCCACGTGCATCGAACCGTTGGGCCCCACCCTGCGATTACCTCCAGTTGGTCTTGGCGCTACTCTTCTCTGATGGACGAAATGACTGGAAAATACAGGGCGCCTGTTTGTGCAGTTGACGACTTGGAGAATGATTTATAGACTTCTGGAATTTACAAATTTGCCCCTGGTATTTTAGTTATTTCTTAAAAACCCTGCTAAGGCTTTATGACCAAATCACATCATGATAAGTTACGAACCCCATATTGTCTACTACTGAAACTGGTGTGGGATCAATTATTTGAATGCTATGCAGGCCCTTTCATATCAATTAACTATTCTTATGATTTAATTTTCCATAGTAAATTTATAATAACTAACCCCTTCAATGTCATATTATCACTTGAAATTATTAATCGCGTCTTGATGGATAACTTTATGGTAGATAATTGATTACCTCAATAAAATAATGGGCAATGCCACCGCCTGGTACCAACTCCGATTTGGAGTGGGGCGAGGATTAACCAGTGTTGTGTGGTACTGGCCAAATAAAAGAGTAAGATGATGTAGCCAATTACGGTGGGGATGACTCTATACTAAAATTATTAAAATGAATTTACCATTGATGATTGAAATAAGTGTGATATCAACTGCTGGCACTCAGTATAGAATTTCCCTCGTGGATGTTGGTCGAGGGGAAGAGGTTTAGCAATCATGGTAGCATGATAAGCCATGTTAATAGAAATGTAGATACTCCAGTTGGGAGTATCGGAACAGGCTCAATATTCATGGTGGATGACAAACCATGTTGTTGACAGAAATGTAGATACACCGTATGGGGTATCGGAATTGTTTGATGCCACAGTGGGAAATCATTAAAGAAAGAAATTGATTAGAATGTTATTGTAATTATATCATTAAAGATATATGTTCTATGAATGATTGAAATATGCTTTACATTAATGTTTTCCTATTCTACTCACCAGTTTTACTGATTAGTGGTTCGCCCCACTTCAGGTAATGCAGTTATGGAGGTTGCGGAGAGTGACGGGGATCAGTTGATGGACTTTGGCATGCGTAGCTGATCCAGAGCGCGGAAAAAACAAAAGAATAGATTTATAGCTGGGATTAGTCCAAGACTTAGATGTTATTATTATCTTTCTTTTTCTCAATTAGGAATGGTCTTATTCAGTAGTGTTGTCAAGACATATAATATTTACATACTAGTTGAAATAAAATAAAATTTGATTGTTTATGACCTTGATGCTCATGAGAATTTGATTTATGTGATATTGTTATAATAATTTGAGTACGGCTTAAGAATCTGAAGAGCTCCAGATTCTTGGGTCGTTACATTTGTGACAAATGAATGCCAATGAAATTGAAAGGCAAATTTTATAGGACAGTGGTTAGACCAGCTATGACATATGGAGCAGAATGATGGCCAATTAAGAAGACGCATATTCATAAGATGGATGTGGCGGAAATGAGAATGCTTAGGTGGATATGTGGTAAAATTAAGAAAGATAAAATTAGAAATGAGCGCTTTCGATAGCATTTGGGGGTAGCACCAATAGAGGATAAGATTAGAGAAATCCATTTAAAATGGTTTGGGCATGTTGAGCGTAAACCAATAATGGCACCGATAAGAAAAAGTTTGGCTATACAGGTGGATGGCCCATCAAGAGGTAGGAGTAGGCCGAAGAAAACATTGATGGAAGTTATTAATTCAGATTTGAAGAAGTTTAACTTATCGAAGGATTTGGCTCAAAATAGAATGAAATGGAAAAACAGAATTCATGTAGCCGACCCCAACATGGTTGGGATAAGGCTTTGATGATGATGATGATGATGAATTGAAAATTTATGTTGGTGGTTTATTTTTATTTTGTACAAGACCCCTTAATGATTAAAGTTAATTATTGGATTATTTAGTAAATGCTCTGAATGTCCATATTGAGATGAATATATATATATTGATTTGAGGCCCCATGTTTTGTCACATCTAAAACATGAATTCTAAGACTTATAAGACATATGCAAGTAATTAAACTACCATAACATGTGATAGATAGATCCAACATATAGATGAGAACAATACTACCAAAGAATAAACACCAAGGCTTAAGCTTACCAACATACCTCTTCTCCTCTGCTTCCAAGTCTCAAGATCTGCAGGTATAAGCCCTTTTCCCATTATTGGCTCCAAGATTTCAGCAAGAACCCCCTAAGTAGAAACGCCATTTGTGCAAAAAGAGTTAGAATTGGTGTGACGTGGCAATTACAAATAATGATGATGGTGGTGGTGATGACAACAAGAACAATAACGAAGAAACAATAACTTATTATTTGACAAAGCTGCAACTTGTTTTACTAGACATGGTAGATGAAAGTTGTAAATTTTCTTCGCAAAGTGTGTGAGACCCCAATATGCTTGGGTAATCCCTTAATGGCCTATTTGTTTCCTTGAGAGGAGAAATAAAAGAGTAACATCTCATTAGAATAACATTAAAGAGGAGTGGATTAAAAGAAATAAGTAGATGATTTACTTTACATGTGTTTGGATGGTTAGTGTAAAGAAAGGAATCTTAATAGCTAACCAATGCATCCAATGAGCACCATCATGGATGGTTTTGATTGATCTTTGTAGGTCCCCCACTATTAGTTGGGAGCATTTTAGGATTAGAAAAAACATAGAAGAAAAAATTTGTGCATCACAGATTTCTTTTCTAGCCCATCTGGTTGCCAAAACCAAAGCTTTATCCACCATCCAACTAGCCAGGGGGCGGACCTAGGTAGACACCTCTGGGGCTGAAGCCCCCACCAGACTTAAAAAAATGTCCAAAAAAGCCCATATGCATTTTGAAAAATTAATTATTTCTTTTTACATTTACTCCCTTCATCAAGGTTTTTTATTACATTGAGCCCCCCAAGGAAGATTTCCTGGGTCCGCCTTTGCATCTGGCGTTAGCATTTGTGCCTAAGAAGGAAGAAGAATAGAGAAGAGTCACGCCTCCCCACTTTATTATAGTCTCATAGAGGAAAAGAAAAGCAATGAAGTAAAGTAACGGGACATGCCACCTCAGCAAACATGTTTACTCATATGCCAAAATCCATCCAAACACAACAAAAAGTGAAAAAAACTACCATTGAAAGCCCTATAACTCATCTTTTATTTCACTTTGTGGCAAACAAACAAGCCAAGCAAAACTAGGTCAAGTGATCCTATGAGCCAAGAAGGGGAAATCCACAAGGCTAAGGGCAGAATGTTTCGGTTAGCACCGTGAGGCTTTATTCAAGTCCAACATTGGAAATATCTAAGTCTTGACCCTGAATTATAAGTCAAACCATGTCTTAACATGTATAAAGACCCAAGAATCTGAAGCTCTTCAAATTCTCAAGACGTTCTCAAGTTTATAACACCACCACATAAATCAATTTCCATAAGCATAAAGATCTAAAACATTCAAATTCAATTGTATTTAAATCATTAAGTATATTAGAATTCATGATAAAAACTGCTAAGTAAAAGACAATTCTCTATTTGCAGTAGAGGAAATATCTAAGTATTGGGCTAATCCCATCTATGAATCCATTCATTGTTCCTCGTGCTCTGGATCAGCCACGCATGCCAAAATCCACCGACCGATCTCTATCACTCCCCACAACCTCTACGAATGCATTACCTGAAGTGGGGCGAACCACTAGTCAGTAACAATGGTGAGTAGAACAGGTAACATGAAGGTATAACTTATTTTTAGTCATTCATATAAATATTTATGTAATCAATAATGATGTTAAAGAAGACAATAACTTAATTGATTCTTTCCTGAGAACTTTTCCACTGCAAGCATCAAATGGTTTCCATTACCCCACACGGGTGTATCTATGTTTTTGTCAACATGGCTTATCATCCACTATGATTGTTAAGCCAGTTCCGATACTCTCACACTGGAGTATCTACATTTCTATCAACAACATGGCCTGTCTTGCCATCATGATTGTTGAACCTACTTCTCTCGAACAACATCCACAGAAGAAGTCCTATACTCAGTGCTAACGGTTTGTGTTACTCTATTTCAAACATCATTTTCAAATTCAATAAGTTTATTAGAGTTTCATCTTCATCATGAATGGCAACATCATCTTATTCTTTTCCTTGATCGGAGTACTACATAAAACCGGGCTATTCCTCGCCCCACTCTAAATCGGAGTTGGTACCAAATATGTGGCATTGCCCTGATCTCTTAAAATAATTTACCTATCAGCTGATTAGCATAACAATTAAATCATATTGACTTTTATCATATTGGATCATGCACGATTATAAGCCTGCATCACATTCAACAATGCATAAAACGAAAATACTTACTGACCTTAAAAAGAATTAGTAATTATTAATCAATGGTGCCAACACTCACGTTACCTTATGATGTCTAAGTCCAATTCAAGTTACTCTCTTTGCCTATTATCCAAGAAGTAGCAGTAACAAAAAGGGGTTTTAAATATAACAGTAAATAAAAGGGACCAAATCTGTAATTTAAAAAAAACTGCATCCAATATCACTGTTGACAGAACCTTTTTTGGAAGAAGGGGTTCTCGCCTAGCATTCTTGAGGAAGTTAGATTGTAAACCTTAGTGGACCAATCCGAAAAAAGACCACATGCCTAAGGTCGCCTGGGTCCACAACAAGATGTGGGGTTTAGATTTGTGATCCAGTGGACAGCGTGGGCCCACAACTCCAGTCAATAGAATGTGATTTTTGACGTTCCGAAACTAAAAAACTCATATTCAGAATTATTCTCTAGGTTCCTTCACCCTCTTAAGCATGTAAAACAGTCTTTAAGAGATGCACTAAACTTGGCAAATTTATCCAATTAATTTCTATATCAAAAATTGCGAATTCTATCAATTTATTGTGTACAGAAAGCTCAAAAATATTGTCTACTCACCAGACTGGTTTTACTGCAATTGATTTGAGGGCTCCATTGGCCCAATCAGCATGAGTCACTACCACTGTGGTGGCTCAACTGTCCTCTAAATGATGTGGGGTTCTGATCTTCAATCAGGTGGCCCCACATGGCCCCCAATTCAAATCGAGCAAAACAAGTTTTGACGACATGGATTTTTGTAATTTCCAAATCTAATGTCGATCACCACAGAAACCATTGATCTCTGCTATCTAATCCCATGTCCATTATGCCTACTAATCATAGAAACCCAATTCGACAAGTTTTATTTAAGATTTATGGATTTCTACATGATGTCTTCCTCTTTATTACTGTCGACAGTAACTGTAATAGTAGGATAGGATCGAGAACAACCCATCAATCGATCAGATATCTGTAAGCTTTATCAAATTCAGACTTCACATTATTAAGTTCAGAAGTTCTACTCACCTAGTATAGTAGGGTGTTGCTCGAGCAGTGATCGGTCTTAAACCAAACATCCGTTACGCATCCTGCCATCAATCTTCCTCGTCCTCTTTGCGATCTTCATCTTCTTCTACAGATTTTACAATTGAGATCAGTCTCTCTCTCTCTCTCTCTCTCTCTCTCTCTCTCTCTCGCTGATGGGCAGAACAAAATAGGCTTCCATATATATATACTAGTGTTTTAAACAATCTTGCACTAGGAGTCCTACTTGGGACTACAAGGGAGTCCTTCTAAGAGAGTATTTTTGAGAGAGTCCTGGTCTTCTAACGACCTTAATTTAGTTTAATCTACCAAGAGTCCTAGTAGGAATATTACAACATGAAATGTTTCCAAGCCATGTGGCCCTGTATTCCACAAGAACTCCAGAGTTAAATGTGCTTAGACAAAAGTAATACTAGGATGGGTGACCACCTAGGAAGTCCTCACGCGCACACGTAGGCCAAAGCGGACAATATCATGCCGAGTTGGGTAGGGTTGTGAGAAAGTGTTTGAAAGGGTTGTTAAAGTGCTTATTTGGAATTGAAATCTCCTAATCTTCCAAAGATCTTTTCCAATTACAAAGGAAGTATCTTGTGGAACAGAGGGGAGATGCGAGTCAAGCAAGGTTGAAGATGAAGACAAAGGGAAAAATTGGGCTCTCACCAAACTCCTAACCGGAGGCATTAGAGATTTTGAGATTGGGCTCCCATCAAACTCCAAACTGGAGGCGTAAGAGATTTAGAGGACAACTTGAAGAAAACTTGGGAAAGATCCCAAAACACTCAGATTTCATTAATCATCAATAACTAGCTAAATAGCCAAAGAGACTTTACATTGTTTAAATAGAGAAATGACTGACCCTAAGACTAATCTCAACCATTAAAACAAGGAGATTTGACCATAAAGGATATCAAAGACTTTGATTTTCTCTCAAATGGTGTTGACCAAAACTATATCCTAACAATGACTATTTTTCATGTGGCCAGTTCTTTTTTTTACACTTATTCCCTTTTGTGCAATTTTGCACAACTATGCAATATCGCACAAACTGAAAACATAAAAAACATTTCATCTTCTATATTATCGTCCATTTCTCCCTTCCTTTTTTTCCTCACTTTCTCTATTCCTTCAAAAGTCTCCATCGTTAAAAAATATTTTCAAGTGTGTTTCTCAATTAATCTCCATCATTAAAGGAGGTTTTGAAGTAGGTTTCTGCACCTCTTCTATTTTTCCAAAAGAATATGAAGGTATCTCCATTACTCTTCTTCCTTTTTTTTCTTTTCCATTTGGATTCACAAAAAATATATATATCCCAATATTTTGGATTTTCGTATTGGCCTATGAAGTTTCTTGTTGGATTTGTTTGACCGCTGTGACACTGTTCTTTGTGAATCTGGAAAAGAAAAAAAGAAGAAGAGTAATGGAGATACCCTCATATTCTTTTGGCAAAATAGAAAAGGTGGAGGGACCCTCTTCAAAACTTCCTTTAATGATGGAGACTTTTGCAGGAATAGAGAAAGTGAGAGGAAAAAAAAAAGGGGAGAAACGGACGACAATATAGAGATGAAACGTTTTTTACATTTTTAGTTTGTGCGATATCGCACAAAACGGTATAAGTGGAAAACAAAAGGGTATAAGTGGAAAAAAAATTGGTCACATGAAAAATAACCTCAGTTAGGATGTAGTTTTGGTCAACACCATTTTGAGAAAATCAAAGTCTTTTATATCCTGGATGGTCAAATGCCCTTAAAATAATCCTATGGTTAAGATTAAAACATCCACTGAAACACAACTTAAAACATAAATAAGTGAAAAAATTTCTAAATAAACTAAGATAAGTGGGCTGGGCCCATAGGTGGGTCGACCCATGGGAGACCATGGGCTTGTCCTTCATCAATTCTCCCCTTCTTGAAGAAAACTCAACCTATAGTTTTGTAGTTATCGTACAGGATCAAATATCAAGCATACAAATCATCGATGTGCTTCTAGGTCTTTAACTTTCTGGCATGACTTGGAGACTAGAATCAATCTTTTCATCCAAGTAAAAGGGGAATGGAGGCACGGCTTTTTCTGATGTTCAAATCCAACATTGGTTCGTGATCTGACCATCGAATGTAGCATTTGCTGGCTTGGAACAAGTAGATGGCAATCTTCTATTGTCAATAGTCTGTCCCAAAAGATGAAATCAATGTGAGGAACTTCAATGAGTTGCACAACTTTTTGAGCACTATCTTTTTCTTTGGTGGAGATAGGTTTTTCTGAATGTGGATCTACATTCATAGTCATCAGATTTCCAGTTTGATTGCTAACCATATCCAAATCTACAATTTTATTTATTGCATGCCTATTGATCAACACCATCCAAGAAGGCAATTCGGAGACAGTTGTAGTGATGAAAGCTTCTGGATTTTCTTCTTGCAACTCAATGTTCATATTGAGCACATGGTGATCTCCAATGTCATCATGATGAGACCTTTCAACTTTCTCAATGGTGTATTGATTTCCTCATATTGCTCATTCTATTCCTACTGCAAAGCAATGATTTGTGCAATCATGTCTTGCATTTGATTGGCAAATTGGTCTAAGCTAGCATAGAATTGGAAGGAGTTTTGATTTCGCTCCTCAACATCATTCTTGATTTCATTTGCCATGGTTTTCACAACATATGCTTTTATGGTTTGCAAAGAGTTTCCCAATTGAGACTTAGAGTTTCACATGCGAGACCAACTTAGCATATTATCAACACGAATTGCTTCTCTACATGCTTCATTCTTGGTTTGACAATATTCCATCTTTTCCAATATATTTGGCCTCAAACCTCTGAGAAATCAAAGTAAATAATGTTTCTATTCTCCTCTAATTTGCATGATCTTTGAAACCATGAAAATTGTTCAAAATACTCAACAATCAAATTTCCTTGACTTGAATTAAGGAATTGCTTAAAGGAGGTTTCATTGTCATAATAACATGATCCGCATATCTTTTTATACAAAATCCTTTGAAGTTAATCATTGAAATCATCTTTTTGCAATTTCATGCTGATTTGATGCAAAAGGGATTTTAAAATCAATGCTTGTAAAAATAAATCAACCTAACCTATTGTGTACATTGGAATAACTAGAATGTGCAGGGGAAGACAGATCGTTGATCAGAGTCCAGATGGAGAAGATCTTGCTATTGAAGATGGATGGTTGAAATTTTTGGCGGAACTTGGGCCCACTTGCTTGCTGAAGATGTATTTCTGACATCACTTTTTTTTATTGTTGTATCAGATTTGGGCCGAATCTAAACTCAAGCCTAACTCGTGGACTAATTCCTCTTTTCGAAATTGACCCAACCACAGCTCAAAGAGTTGGACTTAGTTCATGAATGCGCATGGGCTTCTTTTGCCTCGTGCCTCGTGCACAAAAGAGAGGAAAATGAGGGGCAAACCCTCTTCAGTGCTGATCTCCGTCACTCTCCGCCCCTTTTTACTGTTGATCTTTGTCACTCCCCGCAACTTCTAGTAATGCATTACCTGAAGTGGGGCGAACCACTGGTCAATAATACTGGTAAGTGAAATAATTAAGTATCAAGGTAAAACACGTATTCAAACATTCATATGAATATTTATAAATTCAATAATAGTGTTAAACATCATATCTTAATCTATTCTTTTCTAAGTATTTTTCCACAGCAATCAAATCGTTCCGATACCCCACACAGATGTATTTACATTTTTGTCAACAACATGGCTTATCATCCACCATGATTGTTAAGTCTGTTTCGATACTCCCGCATTGGAATATCTACATTTCTATCAATCACATGGCTAATCCTACCACCATAGTTGTTGAACCTACTTCCTCAACCAACATCCACGAGAGAAGTTCCATACTCAAAGCTAGCGGTTTGTGTTACTCTATTCAATCATCAATGTCAAGTTCAATTCAGCAAATTTTTTAGAGATTCATCTCCACCATAATCATCTTATTCTTTTCTTTGGCCAGTACCACATAACACTGGTTAGTCCTCGTCCCACTCCGAGTTAGAGTTGGTACCAGGCTCTGGCATTACCCATATTTGATTAAGGAAACTAATTATTCATCATAATTAACCACAGGAATCAAGACATGATTAATGAATTCAAATTGAAATAATTTTCAATATATTTGAATATTCAGTAAACATTCCATGTTAATCATATTGTATTTCCAATTCAAATGTGACGATAGAAATTCAGAATTTATTGCAATAGATATCATACGAATTTCATTCTAGTGATAGCCCATGGATACTGTTCCTTTTATGTCCTTACAAGAAAGAAAAATAGTAAAAGGGTCATCTAGCAAATAAGTATGGGCTTCGGGGACTAATAAGTAAATATACCTAACTATTTTATAAAGAATATAGTGCCAAATCCCCATCGTTATGCTACAACATTCGAACTACACATTCAACAAAAGGGGTTCACTGCCTAGGCACATTTGGGATCTTTAGATGGTGGGGCCCAATGGTCCAATCTTCATAGGGCCTGCACCCTAGTGGTCGCTCAAGGGTCCACTAACAGATGTGTAGACCTGATCCTTGATCGGGGGACCCATGTGGGCCCACAACCACTGACGACCAAAACTACTCTTTGACGGCATAGAAATTGAAAGCTTTAGCTCAGATCTGAACCCTTAAATTATTCAGTCATCTTTCCAGCCTAAATCAAAGTTCCAAAGGCATGTAATTCATAGAATTCTAATTTACCATGTTCCCATCTAAGAAATAAGCTTTTTGATGGTAGTTTCCATTATTACAAGGTTGACAGATTTAGATAAATTCTTAAATCTTCACTCATGGTCTAGATAGGTTGATTTCCCATCCAGATTAAAGCCAAAAACAGGGTCGACTAGCAGTCCCACTCCCTATCATCAAATCTGATCATTGATTTGATGATCAACTTGGGCTCAAAACCAAATCTGGCCGACACAATGTGCTAACGATCACTGTAGCACTAGTATATAATAGCCACAGTTCATCGGAGGATCAAGTAGGTCTAATTTCCTCCCTTACATCAACATCCAAGTTAGGTTCTACTCACCTTGTATAGAAGTATGTTGCTCGGGCAATGATCGGTCTCTCAGCAGACATCCGCTACGCGTCCCGCTATTGATCTTCCTCCCCTTCTAACAATTCCACAGCTGAATCAATCTTCCACACACACACACACTCTCTCTCTCTCTCTCTCACTCTCTCATAATTTCTTTCGTTGATGTGTGAGAGATAAGGGAAGCTTCTTGTCTAATATATATTAGTGCATGGAGGGGAGTCCTGTTTGGAAACTATAAGGAAGTCCTATTGGAAACATATTCTTAGAGAGAGAAAGCCTGTTGGGACTCCTCATTCTCCTAATAATCTTCTTCTAACCTACTATGGACTCACTAAGAGTCCTGATCCATGACTTGTAAATATTCTGATCAAATCAAGGCTCCCTGTCTTACTCCAAACATGGTTTGGACTATTATGGCCCACCTTATAAAGGTTGGCCCACCAAAAGTAGGTTAGGTTATTACATACTCCCCTCCTTTGGAAATTTAGTCCTCCAAATTTAAATCATACCTGGTGGAAAAAGATGTGGATATTTGTCACGGACCTCCTCCTCTACCTCCCACGTTGCCTCTAGTTGATTATGATGTTGCCATAGTACTTTAACTAGTCGAATAATTTTTTTCTATAGAACTCTTTCCTTCGTCCCTAAAATAGCCACCAGCTTCTCCTCATAGGACAAATCTTGTTGTAACTGAAGAGGCTCGAAGTTTATAACATGAGATGGGTCTAGTTTATATTTCTTTAGCATAGACACATAAAGACATTGTGTACACTTGACAGTTGTGATGGTAGCGCAAGCTCATAAGCATTTCCATTACTGACTCGCCCTGTTACTTCGAATGGTCCAATATAATGTGGACTAAACTTCCCTTTTTTCCCGAATCACATAACTCCTTTGGTTGGAAAAACTTTGAGAAAAACATGATCTCCTACAGCGAATTATAATTCTCTCCTGCGGTTATCAGCATAAATTTTCTGTCAGCTTTGAGCAATCTTAAGCCGATCCCGAATCTTCTTAATATTATCTGTCGAAGTTTGCACCGAGTCTGGCCCAATTATTCTTCAGTCACCTACCTTTTTCCAACAAATAGGGGTTCGACAATTTCATCCATACAACGCCTCAAAAGGTGCCATCTGAATGCCTAAATGATAACTATTATTATACGCAAATTCCACGAGTGGTAACTGTTCGTCACAACTGTCCTTGAAATCTAAAGCACATGCTAGCAACATATCTTCAAGAGTTTGGTTAGTTCTTTCAGTCTGACTGTCGGTTTGGGGATGATACGCCATACTGAAACACAACTAAGTTCCTATAGCCATCTGTAGTTTCCTCCAAAAGTTAGACTCAAATCGTGAATCTCTATCTGAAACAATGGAAACCGGAATGCCGTGTAACTGAACAATTTCCTTGACATACTTTTGTGCTAATTCCTTCATCGAAGTCTAATTCTTAAGGGGAATAAAATGTGCAGATTTAGTCAAACGATCCACAATAACCCAAATTACTTCGTTATTCCGGAAGGTTCGCGAAAAGCACAACACAAAATCCATAATAATATGTTCCCATTTCCATTCAGGAATGGGAAGTGGTTGCAACAATCCTCCCGGCTTCTGATGATCTGCCTTTCTTTGTTGACATGTTAGACACCTTCCTACAAATTATGAAATATCATATTTCATACCAATCCACCAAAATCGTTTTCCGAGATTTTGATACATCTAGGTATTCCCTGGGTGAATGGTGTACCGAGTATGATGCGCTTCTCGTAATATCTCATCCTTGATCTCGCAGACATTAGGGACACATAACCGATCTAAGAAGTACAAAGTGCTATTGGCGAGTGAAAATTTAGGCTTGTTATCCATCTTGTTGAAAATTTCCAAGAGTGCCGCACTATCATTTTGGTGATCTTTGATACACTGTATGAGTTCTGGCTGAACCTTGAAATTGCCAACTAAGACCTTGTCACTTATGCGCCAAAGATTTAATTCCAAATCTCTGATCTCCTTTAGTAATCTCCACTCTGCTGTCAAACCGGCTAGGTGAATCGATTTCAGACTCAAAGCATCAGCTACTACATTCGCTTTACCAGGATGGTAGGAAATGGAAAAATCATAATCTTTTAGAAATTCCAACCATCGTCGCTGCTTTAAGTTCAAGTCCTTCTGAGAGAACATATTTTAGGCTCTTATGGTCTGTATATACCTGAAATTCTTCTTCGTAAAGATAGTTCCTCCAGATCTTGAGAGCAAAAACAATTGCAGCCAATTCTAAATCATGTGTTGCAAAATTTTTTTCATGAGTCTTCAATTGTCTGGACGCATAAGAATCACTCTGCTATGCTGCATAAGCACACATCCCAATTCATGAAGTGACGCGTCGCAAAATATCACAAAACCACCACTGCCAGATGGCAAGGCCACGATCGGTGCAGAAGTTAACTTTTCTTTCAATGTCTGAAAACTAGATTCACATTTAGCATCCCATATAAACTGGATATCTTTCCTAGTGAGTCGGGTTAAAGGTCCTGCGAGAGAAGAAAATCCCTTCACAAATCATCTGTAATATCCAGCGAGTCCTAGGAAACTTCAGACTTTTGCCATTGTGGTCAGCGATTTCCAGTTAGTGATGGCTTCAATCTTGGTAGGATCCACAAACAATCCCTCTCCCGAAATGATGTGGCCTAAGAAATTTACCTGTTGTAACGACCCAAGAATCTAGAGCTCTTCAGATTTTTAAGCCGTTCTCAAATTTTTATAATAACACCACATAAATCAAATTCCCATGAGCATCAAGGTCCAAAACATTCAAATGCCATTATATTTAAATCATAAAGTATATATTAGAATTCATGATAAAGACTACTGAGCAAAAGACAAATCTCTATTTGCAATAGAATAATCAACTAAGTGTTGGGCTAATCCCATCCACGAATCTATTCTTTTGCTTCTCGCGCTCTGGATCAACCACGCATGCCAAAATCCACCGGCTGATCTCCGTCACTCCCCGCAACCTCTACAAATGCATTACCTTGAGTGGGGCAAACCACTGGTCAGTAATACTGGTAAGTAGAATAAGAATACATTAAGGTATAAAATATTTTTAATCATTCAATGAATATTTATATATTCAATAATGGTGTTAAAATAAACATCTTAATCACTTTCTTTCTTGAGTAATTTTTCCATTGCAGCATCAAATGATTCCGATACCCCATATGGGTGTATCTACGTTTCTATCAACATGACTTATCATCCACCATGGTTGTTGAATATGTTCTGACACTCCTATAGCGGAGTATCTACATTTCTATCAACAACATGGTTACTCTTTACACCATGTGTGCTGAACCTACTTTCCTCAACCAACATCCATGAAAGAAGTTTTATATTCAGTGCTAGCAGTTGGTGTTACTCTATTTCAATCATCAATAGCAAGTTCATTCAATAAATTTATTATAGATTCATCTCCACCATAATTGATTGCATTTTCTTATTCTTTTCTTTGGATAGTACCACATAACACTGGTTAATCCTCGCCCCACAGATCAATTAGTCCCATAATCATGCGTCCAGTCACTGTGGTAACGGTATTTGACAGAGATTATCTCTTCGGATGATCAGATCTCTTTCAATTTCCCTCCTCCGACAGAGTACTTAACACAAAGTTCTTGAATTAAAATTTTCAACAAACAGTGGAGAAGTTCTACTCAACTGGTATAGACGTGGGTTGCTTGGGCAATGATTGGTTTCACACCGAACATTCGTTACGCGTCCCGCCGTCGATCTTCCTCTTCTTCTGCAGATTTGAAATCAATTTCAGTCTCTCTCTCTCTCTTTCTTTCTGTCGTTGATGTGTGTAGGATAAGACTAGCCTCTTATCTATTTTTATATTAGTCCAGGGAGGGGAGTCCTACTAGGGGTCTACTTTCCTTCTTAAGAGAAAGTTCCGTTCACCTTGAGAGAGAGCCTTATTCATAATTCTTAGTTTTCTAATAACCTTAAGTTAGTCTAATTACAATTTTACCAAGAGTCCTGGTAAGGATATGACACTTGTGCTAACCAGAAGTCGCATTTACTCAACTTTGTGTATAACTAATTATCTCTTAGCAATTGCAGTGCAGCGCACAAGTGATTCCTATGCTCCGCTTCCATCCTTGAATAAATTAGAATGTCATTAATGAATACCACTACAAACTTATCCAAATGCGGCTTGAAGATTTGATTCATGAGTGCCATGACCACCGCTGGTGCGTTTGTTAGCCCAAACAGCATTACTAGGAACTCGTAATGTCCATACCATGCTCGGAAAACCGTCTTTGGTATTCTCATCCCTCACACTTTGTTGATGGTATCCGAATCGTAAATCAATCTTAGAGAAGTATCTTGCACCTTGAAGTTGGTCAAAAAATTCATCTATCCATGGCAGTGGATACTTATTTTTAATAGTGACCTGATTTAATTGTCGATAATCGATGCACATGTGCAAGGTTCCATCTTTTTTCTTAACAAACAATACAGGTGCTCCCCACGGTGAGACACTAGGTCTAATGAATCCCTTATCCATCAATTCTTGCAACTGTTCTTTTAGTTCTCTTAGTTCAGTAGGTGCCATGCGATAAGGTGCTTTGGAGACTGGGGCTGTTCCAGGTACCAATTCAATAGTGGAATCAATCTCCCGTACTGGCGGTAAACTGGGTTAGTCATCTTGAAAGACATCAGGAAATTCTCTCACGACCGGAATATCCTCCAACTTAGGTTTTTGTTTCTCCTCAGTGACAAATGCAAGGTATCCCTTGTACCCATTTCTTAGTAATTAACTGGCCTTGATCGCCGAGATTACCCTAGACTCCATGGGTCTCCTAGTTCCCACTATACGTAGATCCTTATATCCTTTTAATTTGAAGCAAACTATCTTACTGAAACAATCTAACACGGCCATATACTTAGCTAGCCAATCCATTTCCAAAATAATTTCAAAATCATGCATTGGTAATAATATTAGGTTTGCGGACATAGTGACTTTATCACGATTCAAGGGGCAGTCATAAAATATGGTTCTAGGGTTCACTTGTCATCCAAAAAGGGTTGATACAATTAAAGCTTGTGGAAGTTTAGAGGATTGCATGTTTAGTTTCGGGGCAAACACATGTGAAACAAAGCTGTGTATGAAACCAGAATCAAATAGTGTAATGGCTTTAGTACCAAAGATAAGGAGCGTACCCTCTACTACATTGTTTGCCATGTCTGCTTCCTGATGTGTGATTGAATAGGCCCTTGCATTGGGTTGCTGTCTCTAATGATTTCCGCCCTGATTGTTCCTTCCTTGGTTATAATTTGGCCCCTATGGCGGATTCTGTGGATATCCCTTCTACTAGTTCTGGCCGTTTTATTGATTTTTCTACTACTAATTCTATTGATTGATCTGCTGTGGATTCCCTTGATTCCGGGGAGGGTAGTTTTGGTGGTTCTGGCGTGGCTGTTGGAAATTTTGTTGGTTCTGATGCGATTGCTGTCCTTGTTGCGTTTGATTCTTTTTTTGCCACTTTGGATAGTCCTTACGCCTATGCCCCACCTGGCCACATGTAAAGCATGCATCGCACTACCATGGGCACTGCTCTAAGTCATGGTTCTTTCCACAGCGACTGCATTCAACTTGAGAATCCACCTTTTGCTTTTTTTGGGGTGGGTGGTTTTCTCGATTTCTCTTTCCATTTCCTATCGTTTTAGGTGAAGTCACCCCATTGATTTCATCAGTAGCTTCTTCTGATACATAGGCCCTTTTTAAAGCATCCACGTAGGTCATATTCAGATGCAATCCTTCAATGAACTTGTTGCGTTTCATCTCTTCTGTCGCTATCAAACACTCTGCAAAATGAGACAGCTCCGTAAACTTATTATTAAATTTCGTCACTGGCATATCTCCTTGCACTAAATTCTGGAATTCTCTATTCTTTCTTTCCCTAATATGATTGGGTATAAACTTCATAATGAATTCCTTTTTAAAGAAAGCCCAAGTGATCTCGCCCTCTGGACCTAGATAGGTTTTCTTTGCAAATTTCCACCACTCTGTTGTATCTCCCTCCAGTTTAAATGCAGCCAATAGAGCTTTCTGGGGGTCTGAGCAGCCCATCACTTCAAAGATTGCTTCCATATTCTCTATCCATTTGTTCACTTCCCTTGGGTTTGTAGTCTCGTCAAATTATTAAGGACGAAACTCATTGAATCTCTTGTACAAAGTGTCTCGATCTGTGTCTCTACCTCCTCCAACATAGATCCCACCTTGTGGTCGATCATTGTCATTTTGGCGTTTTGCCAAAGTCTGTATCTGTTCTTGCCCCTGATTATATGCCTTCATGAAAGCATCGAACATAGTCTTCACATATTTGGGCACCTGAATCAGTCCCTCGTTCAAATTCGATGTCCCACTTTTCAGTTTCATTCTAATTGGCATTACGGATGGGGTTTCCTTGGGGAGTTATGTTCTTTCTCCTACAATGGGGGTACAGTAATTAGTATATAAAAGTTAAATGCCTTATCTTAATATCCAATCCGCGATCTCACCATGTTGCCTAGTGGTTTCTAAGTCTTTTAGAGTGTGTCCAAGACCTTGGCTCTGATGCCACTTTGTAATGACCCGAGTAGCCCATGACCTAATAACTTGAAAAGCAAATCTCGTGGCCCACAATGCTTAAGCCCAAGTTACTAATAGTAACCTACATAGTTCATTATATATCAGACTCATATTTTATTCATAAGCGAAGTGAGATGGGGTGTTACAATTTTCGAATGAAAAGGAGATGGGCGATCGAGATGAAGAGGTGGAGATGGCCACGGACTTCGGAGCTCGCTGCGACGATGAAGACAATGATGGGGCCGTGATGGTGCTATTTTTGGCAAACGGTGGACTGCTCTGGGGTGGCGAGGAGGCTGTGATGGACGAGGACGGTGTTGGGCAATGGTGGTGTGGTGAGGTGCTAAAGACTAGATGAAAATGGTGGTAGTGATGGGGCTCGGCGATGATGACACCAGTGATGTTGGTGGATGATGATCTTGATGAAGATGACGAGATGCTCAACTATGGCATCTTCAATGCAAGTATGCCCCCTTTTTTTTTGCTCTATGCACTTCTTTCTTCTGCTTCTTCTTCTTCTTGTAGTTTGGGTTCAATGACGAAATGGGGACTTGGTTGTGGTCGGAAGGAGGTGCTAGGTATTAGGGCGTTAATTGGCTCATTGAGGAATTAGGATTTTGGAAAAATAGAGATAGGGTTTCAGGATTGGGGTGGTTCGGTAGGGAGGGTTGGGTGTCTATTGGGGTTTGGCTTGTGGGATTTTTTTTTATAATGGATCTTAGCAAGAGGTTCTAGATGTGGTCGGAGGATGTGCAGGATGTGCTGTAATTTGCATGATGTTTGGTCAAGGGGGGCTGGCCTGATGGCACTGTTAATGGTCGAAGGTGGTGGTGGATTTTAGTTTGGATTTGGCAGTGTTCAATCGAAGAACTTAGGGATTTGGAAGGTTTATGGAAGGGACGGGTGAATGGTGGTGGGATGCTTGCCATTTGACGGTTGTTGAATGGGGCTCGCTGGGATAATGATCATGGAATGATGTAGGTGGTGGCGGGATCAACGGATGATACTTGGGTTTTGGTAGAGATGATGGTGGGTTTCACTGGCGCAAGGATGATGCAAAACTGATGACAATGTTGGGATGAAAACCAAGTGAGATTTGAGAGGGGTGAATGGTGGTGGGATGCTTGCCATTTGACAGTTGTTGAATGGGGCTCACTAGGATAATGATCATGGAATGATGTAGGTGGTGGAGGGATCAACGGATGATACTTGGGTTTTGGTAGAGATGATGGTGGGTTTCACTGGCGCAAGGATGATGCAGAACTGATGACAATGTTGGGATTGAAAACCAAGTGAGATTTGAGAGGAAAAAAAATACCTGATGAAGCAGATTTTCAAATAACCAGAGAGGCTTTACATTATTTAAATAGAAAAATGACTAACCCTAACACTAATCGCAACCATGAAAACAATCCTATGGTTAAGATTAAAACATCCACTTAAAAATGACTTAAAACATAAATATGTAAATAAAATTCTGAATAAACTAAGATAAGTGGGCTGGCCCAAAGGTAGGTCGACCCACAGAGGACCATGGGTCTGTCTTGCATCAAAGCATACACTGGAATTATTATTTCCATTGTAATCTTCCAAAGGTAAGAATGAAATGAAATATAGGGATCTTCTTGAGGATCAAAAGTTGGAAAATTAATTTACCTCACTATTATCTCACTTGATTGTGGCTTACTGTTGGTGGAAGACAGTACACAGATGCTGCTCATGCAACTTATTTGAAGGTTGTTTTGATGACTCTTTGCAATATTAAAAGCTTTAGTAAAGTGATTCTCTTTAATGGCAATGGAATCTCCAATCACTTAAAAGTCTGAAATCCTAACAGTTATTTTCTCAGCATTATGTCTTCTTGCATGACTTGGTCTTTACTGTTTGTATGCTTGATTGCATTCTATATATTTTGGGTAGATTGATTACTTGTTGAGCATTAGCTCATTAGACTTTAATTAATGTTTTTCAGATACCAAGGTAGATTACATGCTAGACCTAGGAATTCTAGTTGAAAGCGACAAGCATAATCACAAGTTTTGTTAGCTTGCAGCTAGTTTGATTTCAGTTTATTCAATAATGTAATAAGACTACAATCATTCAATTAAGTTTTTTTTTTATTTTGATTTGATTAATTAAATGGTTTAATTCAGAATGAAATCCCACTATTGATGTAACGACTCAAAAATCTGGAGCTCTTCAGATTCTTAAATCATTATCATGGTTATAATACAACAACATTCATTAAGTAAATTCCAAGAGCAAGTCCAAGCAAAGATGAAGATTTAAAATCTCAATATTAATATCTTAACAAGTCTTTACAGGTTCAACTAGAAAAGATAATAAATCTAAGAAAGCATTTCAAAATAGGGCTAGTCCCTTTTAATGCCAGGGATGCTCTTCGATCTCTTAATCAGCGGTGCATACCAAAATCTATAGGCTGATCACCGTCGTTCCCCTGCCCCGTCACGAATACATTACCTGTAATGGGGCGAACTGGCAAACTCACGATCATAAAGAAGAGATTTTGAATTCTCTTGAGAATGTATTAATTTATGTCCTTCTATTGAGATTATACATCAATATATATATCTTTACATGCCTTTAATCTAGGCTCTAAGAAAGGAAAACTCACTAATTTACATCAATTAGGATTCTAAGTTAAGAAGGAAGACTAATTACAGCTAATTACCTTTAATCTAGGCTCTAAGAAAGGAAAACTCACTAATTTACATCAATTAGGATTCTAAGTTAAGAAGGAAGACTAATTACAGCTAACTACCTTTAATCTAGGCTCTAAGAAAGGAAAACTCACTAATTTACATCAATTAGGATTCTAAGTTAAGAAGGAAGACTAATTACAGCTAACTACCTTTAATCTAGGCTCTAAGAAAGGAAAACTCACTAATTTATATCAATTAGGATTCTAAGTTAAGAAGGAAGACTAATTACAGCTAATTACAGCAATAGTATTCCAAGTAAAGAAGGCTCCTCTTTTCAGATGGGCTCTTTTCAGATGGGCTTTCAGATACGCTTGTTTCAGATGGGCTTTGGGCCTATGTAACACGAACCACTGGTCAAGAACACTGGTGAGTAGAATTTCTAGTTCAAAAAAATTTATTAAACATAAAAAGAATTGAATTATATCAAATTGGGGTCCAAAGTATTCATAGGATCTCCTTAAAATGAGAGTTCATAGGCTTTCACCAAAAAGGAAAGTTCATATTCATCTTTAACAACATGGTTTGATGAACCACCATGTTATTGTTTGTACTATCATAATGGAGTTCATATTCTTATCGTGACAAGTCTGTCACCATTCATCAAGGGGGATTCATATTCTTATTGCGACAAAACTGTCACCATTCATCAAGGGGATTCATATTCTTGTTGCGACAAAACTATCACCATTCATCAAGGGGATTTATATTCTTGTCACGACAAAACTGTCACCATTCATCAAGGGAATTCATATTCTTGTCATAACAAAACTGTCACCATTCATCAAGGGAATTCATATTCTTGTTGTGACAAAACTATCACCATTTATCTAGGAAATTCATATTCTTATCGTGACAAAACTATCACCATTTATCAAGGGGATTCATATTCTTGTCGTGACAAAACTATCACCATTCATATTTCAAGTCAAACCCAACACCAGCGGATGATAAACACTTTTTAACAATTCGCAATACAAATCCTAAAATTATCTTATAAACTTCATAATAGGCATCATCATACCATTTTGGTTAGTCAATCCCACATATATTGGGCTGGAATCTTGCCCCACTCGTAATCATAATTAGTATGCCACATATGTGGCATTCACCATATCTTTGATATTCCATTTAGTCATAACGTGGATACCATACTCAGAAAACTTGAATTAGCCACTATGATTAAGTATCACAAAATCCCATATTAATTATTAGCTACTAAGGGCAATATTAATATTGGATTATGAGGATGGAATTAGAGCATCACCGTTTGGGTAGTAAGATGTGAAGCCATAGCATTGAGAGCACCTACTGGTTGATTTGAACTATTTACAACAAGGTTGCTCATCCTATTCACATAATCTTAATAAATTATTAAAAGAAAAGGGGTTTCTTAAATATCAACTAACAACAGAGTTATAGTTTGTTAACACATTAACAAACATTTCACAGCCAATTATCATTAGTTAAGAAGAACAATCACTGCCTTTCTATGGAATTATGTAACAGTGCTTGTTATCTCCCTTTATCTATATTGTAGATAAATCTTAGGGATTAATAAATCCTTAAGGCCCAGAGTCTTTTATATAAGTTTCTGTATTTCTTTTATGTGGAATTGTACAACCGTAACATGGTGCAAAATAACACAGTTGTGACAGGAAAAGGCTCACACCAAGTCCCTTTTGGATCCTTTGGATGAAGGGTCCCAATGGTCTAAACATCATGAGTCCACCACCATTATGATCGCCCTCCAGCCCTTTTCCAGATGTGGGGACTTGCTCCAAAATCAGGTGGGCGAAATGGGCCCACAACCCACAAACGGCCAAGACACACATTGTCATCCAGAACTGGAATTTTTCCCAATTCTGATTTCCTTGGGACATTAATCCATCATATTCTAAAGTAAAAACAGTCTTGAAGAGGCACAACAATCATAGGATTAGAATAACCCTGAATCTATATGGCAAGAATGGGTTTAAATCCTTATTTCCCTTTTTCAGACATGTCGACAACCATATGTTGTCCTTAATACAAATCTGATTAATAGAATAATGGGCTACTATTAGTCCAAAACAAAGGAGAAACACATTTCTGAGGTCAAAATGGATTTATATCTTGTCCTTATGACACAATTATATCTACAGAAAGCCTTTAAATTGGTTCCATTCAGCAGAATAATATATGAAGACCTATTTTCCTTGATAGCAAAATATTCTATTGAATATTTCAGAAGTTTTACTCACCTAGTATATGTAATGAGTGACCTCAAATCTGTCATCCACTAAGCTGGAGGCTCCATGAAGAAATTCCTTGCTTCTAATTCAAATTTCCAGTATTAAATCTCTGCTTTTCATCTATGAAAGGTAACTAAAGAAGAGAGGAATCCTTTATATAGAGTGGTGGACGACCAGGAGGAGAAATTCTACTTGGATTTCTCTTCTTTGAAGAGTCATTTGGGGAATGTTAAAGGTCACAACTGCTGGTGAATTTCTCTTCCTTGAAGAGTCACATGGGAAGGCTAAATGGTCACATCTACTAGTGGGAAACGAAGAGCTTCCATTGGGAAACTATATAGTCACTACAAGTGGATCTTGGGTCAAGTTTAAGAACTGAAAGTTTAGACCCAATAGCCCAATCCAATCATGAATTGGACTAGTCGAAACTAGACCTTTTCTAAGCCAAGTTGTCCAGTAAAAAAAAAATTTGAGGGTTATTACAGTTGATAATTCAACTCACGCATATGTGATTGAAAGAATAATAAGCAGTACAGAATTCAAGGATCTTGGATCTCAGGTTGTGGCATTCTTGGCGGTAGAGAATCATTAGTGCCTCGAGAAAATATGGTAACAATCCAGATCAGAAGAAGAATATTTTGCAGAGGGCAGGCTGCTTGAAATATTGTGCCTACAATTACGGCTTGTTTGTGTAACAACGCAGTGCCAAATAGTAGGAGTGGAAATAGACATGGGTGGTCGGATTCTCGTTTCTTCTCTTACCGAGGAAAGCAGTTTAAAAATCCCATTTTCTGCAGTATCTATGCTGCACCGAACAAGTAGCTGTTACGTGGCATGGAATGGAGCCATCTGCTTCTGTGGAAAAAAGTGAGACAAAATTGCCCCAAGACATGATCTCTTATTAAAAAGCCCTTTGAAGTGTTCATGTGATAACCAGGCTGCCATTCATATAGCTTCTAGTCTACTATTACAGGAAAAAACAAAGCATATAGAGATCGACAGTCATTTTGTACAAAAATCTCTACATGCCCCTAAAAATTATTGGTGAGATCTTATGTTCAATGAATTGTCAACTTGCATCTATTTTGACAAAAGCTCCCAGCTAAGGACATTGCATTGCTCAGCTAGAGGGGGTTGTGAGAATGAGAACACTTTCATCTGACACACATGTAGAACATTGTATCATAGATAAACATGAGGAGCATTATTTTGATCAATTTTGTTAATATCGATCTTCTTAATCTTTGAGATTACCTTTCACCTATGTTCATTTTAATCTGAAGGGCAGATTAACAATTAACAGCTTAAGTCACTTGAATAATATGGTTAGAAATGTGTCCTTAAAAGGAGCCTTCACACTGGTAGCACTCAACTTATTTCTTCCTCAAAAATAATTTGTTTCTTGCAAAAATAAAAGCAAGTTCAAAGAAACTTACCAGTTGGGACTAATTGGGAACATTAATTCTCGGGTAGACTGAAACAGTAGATCAAATCAATAAAGGGTTCTTGATTTAGAATATAATCATACCTTATCATAAGAAAATATATTTTCACGAAGAATGTGTCTTGCAACAATGGGATCCGAAACAACAAGAAATGATTTAGGTCCAAATGCAAGTCTGTAAACCGATCCATGCTGCCAACATAAAACAGAAGAAACAAATTTGAGTTACCAGTCCCACTTGTAGGAATCATAGTCTTAATCAATGAAAATGTCAATGAACTTCTAAAATAGTCACATAACTAACATCAAGAGATATGCATGTCAGACACGTACCCAGCCATGTCCAACACGGACACAAGGACCCCATTGGCATGTCCCCTGCTTCCTAGACTATAAGGCAACAAGTGGGGTCCACAACCCCTAGGAATCTCTAATGTACAATTTTCCTATTTTATATTTTCTTAATTTCTTTCCATGTTTGAATGTAATTAGGATCTTCTTTAATAGGATTTCTATTATCATTAGGATTATAATTAATGGTTGCAATTGCATGATAGGTTTAAGGCTTCTTTGTTGGCACAGAATATATACAAGTCCATTGTACTGAACAAAGTTAGTCTTGGAATATTTTTATGAAAATTAATTAAAGTTGCTTTGAGCACTCTCTTTCATTTCTTCTCCTTGGTCTCCCATTGAATCAAAGATCTCTACGGTGGATTTCGCAATCAACATAAGTGAATCTCTACCTTTTTCTTCTTGTGTGTGGATTTTGTGTTTGTTTGAAGATCGGGGTGTTGTGAGTTCACCATCAACTGGGATTATTGCTTCCCTGACTGCATCAGTATCTAACCATTCATTATCGCAAAGTTCATGTATCGTTGTATGATTTCACTAGAACATTACTGATGTGTTTATTCATCTGTATTCATTTCACTTAGTTATATTAAGCTACGATCTAATAAAATGTTAATGGTCAATAAGTCAAATCTAAATTTAACAATTATTTAGTACATTGCCAGTACAGTATCTTGACATAATCAATCATTTAATATGTAGAATGCAGTATTTTAGTACTTAACATTATAGTTCCACAGTACTCCATAACTACAACTACTTAGTATTTAGTGTAGGAAATCGTGTGGCCCACATGCCATGGGTCCCATGTTAGATCAAGCATGGCAAGAGGCCTAGAGAAATAAAGAATCTCACTATAAACAAAAGACTTGATTTGTCTACACAAATAAGACTCTCAACCGGATTAGAAGGATGTGGTTTCTTAGCGAAGAAGTTTTCAGGAAGCATGAATCTTTGAAACTGGCCACTAAAAAAGATGACCTAGGGTTCGTATTCGATTCCATGTCACAGATAGAGGCAAAGTAGAAGAGATCCTCGAAGCTTCCCAATTGCTAGAAAGCACACAAATCTCCAGCCACATGTGGTATAGCACCAATTCCTATCCATGTGGAAGCGTCAGGTGGACAAATTATTGCACTTTGACGGCTTTTCATATATAATTGGATCTGATCCAATTCCTAGGCCCGCAAATGATGCTCCTAAGAAGGAACAGGAATTGTATGCACAATGGGAATTTGATCATAAATCAACGAGGCATCTAATTATCGGATTCAACCCCCATCCTAACCCACCAAAAAAAGAAATAGAAAAAAAACCCCCCATGCAATCATCCCATGACCAATGGGGGCTACCAGGTCCAATTGGAGTAGTAGGCCAGCTCACTTAACCCATGGGCTGGTCAAGAAGTTGGATGTAAGAATTTCTTTTTTGTTTTTTCTCTTTTGGGGTTCTTTATGAACTAGGCATTTCTCTAATTTCTTGAAGAGAATCTAGGAACTATAGTTGAGATATAATTTCCAACCCTAGGAACGAATGTCCCATCCTAAGCCTATAAATATGTATTGAAACTCTTGGAGTGATCATATAGCTTTCTTTGAGTAAAGTTATCAGTTTATCCTATGATTGTGAGTGCTCCTGTGGCCAACCCTATTCAGGAGCTTGGCATATATTGTTTGGCAGAGATGATGAGTTCAGCCAGCCCTATTCAAGCATGGCCTATTCCGTTCTTGGATAGGCCATGAAAAAAAATGGATCCGAAGTAAGAACCAAAATAGGTCATGAGTGTGTCAAAAGAACTGAACCTCTAGCAATAGACATCAAATAGAAAAGCAAATCAAGGAACAACAAAATCAGATGAAATAGCATACAACGCTCCTAAGGAGGATCATAGTCTAGGAGAATTAGGAGACAAAAGGACCAAATTTCTTTCTGTGGACAGTGTTGATCAAAAACACAAGAAGTAGAGGAAGAAGAAGGAAAAGCGGACACTGAAAATGTGGACCTAATGAACAATAAGCCTAATCATCCAATGGATTGAATGATAGTTGCAGAAGAGCGATGTGGATCATCAGAGGACAATTACATTATTCAAGTGGTTTCGAAAGAAGATCTGGTAATTGAAGTTCTCCACATTGATTTGATCTTCGGGAATTAACGATGGATACTCAAACACTATAATCTGATGGTATATATTCAAAAATTGAAGCATCAAATGGTTTAATTGCACATCCAAGGGAAATTTGGCCATCCAAACATGTGAAGCCTTGAATCTATCCCTAGTTGGAGGAAAAGATCAAGTAGAGATTTTAAGTCAGCAACAAGAATGCAGATCAACAAAGAAATCAAAAGTTTGTACGGTGTACTATCAACCTAGGACGACATCTATGAACTTGAGGTGAGTACTCCCCAAGCTAGGGAGAACTGTTGCAGGCCAAACCCATGATGAATAGGTCAACCAGGCTCATCGGGCCAGGATTTTCTATTTTTATGTTAATAAGGAATTTCTAATTTCTAGGAGAGAATCCAGGAAGTATATTTGAAATAGGATTTCCAACCCTAGGAAGGAATGTCCCATGCTAAGCCTCTGAATATGTAATGACACCTTTGGGGTGACCTTTATTCGAATTAAATTATGAGTTTGTTTTCTTTATGATCATCAGTGCTCCTGACTGGAATCCCTTGATGACTCGGCAAACCTTATTTCGGAGTTTGGCCTATCTTGCTTGGAATGCCTTGACAGTCCATTGTCCTATTCAGAAGCTTGTCTTATTTCGTTCTTGAATCAGGGCTGCACCAAAACAACACCCACCCCCCCCCCCCCCCTCTCCAAACCGTCAATGTCAAAAGCCCAAAAGCCCTAGGCTTGACACCCATCCGAATGTTACTCATCGTTAGAGTCATTGGCCTTAGTCATGCGGTTGTAGGACGAGTAGTGTTCATGGAGTTCTGAGTCATGACTAATACATACTTTAAGTTACAAAAATTATCTTTCAATTTTTCTTTATATGATCATATTGTTTGAGTATTTTTAAAACTTAACTACTAGTTTTGACCATGTTTGATCAGCTATAACAGTTAAACCTCGAGGCTTAGAAAATCCGGACTGTGGGGCGTGACATGCTCTGTCCTGCACATCTGGGAAATAAAAGGCACATATGAAAATTCCAAAAGCCATGCTTTAATGTCCTCATATGCCTAAAATATAAATGGCACTATCATATATGACTTTCACATATTCCTCTCAATCATTGCCACATGGAAATAGTTGAAGTGATATAATAAAAACTTTCACTGTAGATTAGGCAGCAATATATTTTAATATTGAATAACTTAGAAAAACATTGTCTGTGGTCACTCAGCATGAGTTGGTAGAGCAACAGCCATTCACGAAGTTGACTTGGTCCGGCTTAAGTTAGAGCTACCCACTCTATACTTGCCACTGGACCCAGCTACCACACAAAACAACCAAAAATTAGCCTATTTGTCACAACATGCACACATATACAACCATCAAAACGGTTGATTTTGCAGGCACATACACAATCATCAAAACAGCCAATTTGTCATCACACAACAATAAAATAGCCAATTTTTAGTAAACATGCTAAATGGGCATTTAAAGCTAAATATATTAGCCAATAAAAGTACTGACATAGTAGATGGAAAAAGGAGTAAGCACCTCTAGGAACCAATCATACAGTGAAAAGAAAAGAGGCCGGCCAAACAGATCAGAGACGGCGCCTTCAGCAATTGGCATTGACCCAAGATTCCCTCCACTTAACAAATTAGTAAGAAGGTTACTTGCATTGTCGAGTAGATTTCTTTGGGTCTTCGACTCTTCAGTACTGGTAGACTGGCATCTGCAAAAGCATTGATGGTGCTCTAAATATTAGGCTTCATGGATAACACAAAGTTGTAAGGCACAGTAGTTTGTAAATTCAAGTGAAGGTTTTGCTAAATCATCACATGTTCTTAAGAAATAAGAAAATGCATGTTATAAAGAGAACTGTAAACATTTTTAGACTCAACCATCAAATGATTTTAAAAAATCAAAATTTGACTGAATTTTTTTTTCTTATAAAATAGGGTAATATATTGCCAAGGATAAAATTACAGTATACAAAAGATCACTATTTACACAGACTGAATACAGCTTAACCCCAAACCAGTCCTTGAGTACATTCCATTTACCCCCTTTTGTTGATGCATCAGCACTCTGATTAGCATCTCTGTACCTGTGACGAGAAAAGACAGATCCATCACCAAGCTCACGTCCTCAATCTTCGTAACTATGCATGCCAGCTACCATGTAGAAGAGGAATGCAGAGATTAGCAGAAAATATCCATTAAGCTTCTCTTATAACAAGAATTCTGCATAATCAGATTCTATCACATCCACCGGATGTCAGAATACCGCCAACATCTCTCCTGCGTAATTCCCCAACAAAATACCATCAAGTCCAAACTGCTCAAAGTTACTGTCCCAACTTGTTTAACTAAAAGGCCGACACTGGGGAAGCTGTCAGATTGTTCACATCTAAGACAACATCAAAATTAATAAACAAATAAGCAATCAAATTTCATGCCTTAGACATGATCAATCTGATGGTGAGCCTAACTTGGATAGCGCAGAACTTGTCCTGACTCCTGAGATGCAGAACACTGCAAGACAGTGAATTTGAGCCGTTTAGGGGCGGGGCCCCACAGATAGATTTATAGGAAGGAGCTGGAAAAAATTCTCTGAGGATGCCATCAGATTCAAAGAGTATCAGGATTCCATTCAGCGAGGGCATGTTATAATTCCAATTTCCAAATGACTCCGAAACTAGTCTTGTGTAAGTTTGACTCATTAGAAACCAGACCTTGTTGTCATTGCACATGTTACAGAAAATCAGAAACTAAGCTTCCCCAAGCTTAATGGTCAGACTAGGAACTTGGGTCAAAGATTTTTCCCTAACTCTTCATATACTTCCACTCCAAATAACCAAAAAAATCATATGCTCAGTTTATTCCTACAAATAAGAATCTATACCCAGAAACAAAGCGGTTTAAAAAAAAAAACAATCAATAAGGAGATGCCCCCAGAAATCAAGTCATGAATAAAGATAAAGGCATACACTTCCACTTCAAATAACCAATAAATCATATGCTCTGTTTATTCTTATAAATAAGAATCTATACCCAGAAACAAAATGGTCATTAGAAAAATCAATAAGGAGATGCACCCAGAAAACAAATCATGAAGAATGATAAAGGCAACAGAGGTAGACTTCACATTTCACAGAAGGGAGAGTTAAGCAGGAAAGTTGAAAAATCACCTCACTGGAGTCGATTTCTTTGGAAAATTCAAAGTATGAGTAATAGATGAGCGGAAACTCATCGATTTTGAAGCACCCATCTGGGGAAAATTGCTCCTGTGAAAACTGCCATTAACGACCGTTGGAAGCTGCAGCAGAGCAGTCATGGCGGATGAAGCTGATGTGGACAGCACAAAGGAAATGCAAATAGCTAACGTGCGGTGAAGCTTGTTTATACTGTGAAAACACTTGATGTAGGTGTACCTCGAGAGCACTCGAAAAGTTTCTCCTGTGAGGGCAAAATTCAAACAAATTAAATCAACAAAACAAAAATAAGATATTTCCTATCAATAGGTCCACCTGTATTTAATCCAAGTCCATCCATACGTCTATTACATGCTTTACTTTTAATAAATGTGCCTAAATCTCCACAGTAGGGCTCAAATGATGACAATTAAAACAATTGATCCTGAATCGCCCCCCTCCATTGACATGGCCTCGTATCACATTTTTAAAAATTGGTCGTGGCCCAATCGACTCAAACTCGACCATACTTAATTAGATCACATGGCACTCAAACTCAAATCAAGCGACTCGGCCAAGTCCCATGAGATTTGCCATGGGACTTGACCATGGGACTCAGCCAAGTCCTAATGATGAATTAGACAGGTCATCTTGAATCTCTCCCCTCCATTGACTTGTCCTTATATTTGACTTTAACATTACTTCATCCCATTGCTAGATTGTGCGCACCGCTGATAATATTATGAATACAATCTTATGTGTTATTAATCAAATACTTTAATCTCATTATCAATCATGTACAAACTCTAAGCTTGGAACGAACTCCAATTGAAGTGGAATATTAGTGCATGTCACTAGAGAAGGTGACATTTAAGAGCAAATTATCACTATATGGGATTTATGATAGAGTTTTAGGCATATGTTGAAGGAGATGCTCATAAGAAACAAATTATTTAGCATAAACATTGATTTTATCCACCTCTTTGTATCAAATGCAAGATGAATTTAGCATAAACACGCTATAGACAACATATTTTACATATAAAAAATGAAATGCTGGCATATTTTACCAAATATGTTAATATCGTGAGATATCTAGCTGTTATTCTAAGTTAAACAACAATAACAAAAAAAAAAAAAAAAAAGCAACTATGCTAACTGATGCTTGATTGGTGTTAGCATCTTGGTATTACACATAGTCAAACATTAATCCTTAGGTCTTCATATTAATAGCATCACTTTTGGCCAATAGGCGAACCTAGCAAAAGAAATCCAGCTATAAAATTGCAAGACTCAAATTTTGATACCCTAAGGGGTTGTTTGGCAAATGCATTTTACATATGAAAATGTTAAGTATGCAAATGTTGAGTATATAAGCTTTATACGTGTTTTTGTTTATGATGTTTGTCAATTAGCATAATTTTTATATGATTTATGCATGTAAAGAATTTTACCGCATTTGTTTCAAAAACATGTGCAAATGAATGAAAATTTTGTTGGTGTTTATATTTAAAATTTAAAACAAATAAAAATGTCTCTAGCATTTGACACCCTATATAGACTGTAGAGCTTACTTTTGGAGACCAATAGATTGGTAAAGGTTTAAATATAAGTAATATATTTTTTTAAAAATGAAATTAGTAATTTATGATCATGTAAGGGCTATGCCAAAAAGATTTATTATGTTATCCTCTAATCTATGATGTATTGACGAGCATTATCCACACAATAATTTAAAAAAATGCATATATGGCAACCCACATTTTAAAAATCAAATTTGGCAGCTTAATTTGAACTAGTGCTCCCTCATTACTTTTAATACATTTAAATATGAAGCTAAATATATATATAATACATAATATATGAAAACTAGTCAATAATGGTTCAATCAAATGATTAGTCAATTTCTGTAACGACCCAAGAATCTGGAGCTCTTCAGATTCTTAAGCCGTACTCAAATTTTCATAATAACACCATATAAATCAAATTCTCATGAGCATCAAGGTCATAAACAATCAAATTTCATAGTATTTCAACTATTATGTAAATATTATAAGTCTTGTCAACACTACTGAACAAGACAATTTCTATTTGAGAAAAGAAAAATGATAATAATGTCTAGATCTTGGGCTACTCCCAACTCTAAATCTATTCTTTTGCTTTTCAGCGCTCTCGATCAGCCACGCATGCCAAAGTCCACCGGCTGATCCCCATCACTTCCCGTAACCTCCACAACTGCATTACCTGAAGTGGGGCGAACCACTGATCAGTAACACTGGTGAGTAGAATAAGAACATTAAGATAAAGCATATTTCATTTATTCAGAGAACATATATATATATTCAATGATATAATCACAATAACATTCTAATCAATTTCTTTCTTAAGTAATTTCTACTGTGGCATCAAATGGTTCCGATACCCTATACGGTGTATCTACGTTTCTATCAACAACATGGCTTGTCAATTACCATGAATGTTGAACCTGTTTCGATACTCCCAACTAGAGTATCTACATTTCTATCAACAACATGGCTTATCATGGCACCATGATTGTTGAACCTTTTCCCCTCGACCAACATCCACGAGGGAAGTTCTATACTTAATGCCAGCAGCTGGTAGTACGCTTATTTCAATCATCAATGGTAATTCATTTCAATAATTCTAGTATAGATTCATCTCCGCCATAATTTAGCTACATCATCTTACTCTTTTATTTGGCCAGTACCACACAACACTAGTTAATCCTCGCCCCACTCTGAATCGGAGTTGGTACCAGGCGGTGGCATTGCTCATGTTTTATTGGGGTAATCGATTATTTATCATAAAGTTATCCATCAAGGCACAATTTATAAATCCAAGGGAAAATATTATATTGAAGGGACTAGTTATTCTAAAATTTATCATGGAAAATTAAGTCATAAAGAATAGTTAATTATGATGAAGGGCCCGCATAACATTCAATTAACCGAACACATGTTAATTTAAGTAATAGAAAAATATGGAACTTATAATTTGTCATGCCATAAATTTATCATAAGCTTTAAAGAGGAATTTAAGGAAAATAGAAGAGGCAATTTCGTAATTAGGGGCAATTTCGTAATTTCCAGAGGTTTATATAATATCTCCTCCAGTTCGTCGATTTCATATTACAGGCATGTCTTCTTCGCTGTTTCGTTCGTCAGAGGAGAGGGGCGCCAAGCTCGGCTTGCGGCAGTTGCGGGGTGGGGCCCGACGGTCCGATGCACATGGGATCTACACCATAGTGGTCGCCCAGGGGTCCTCTCCAAGATGTGTGGACGTGATCTTGGATCAAGTGGCCCCACGTGGCCCACAACCTCAGTCGGCCAAGCGAATTCTTAACGGTCTGGGAGTCTAGAAATCTCTGTTCCGATCTGAATTTGTAGGATAATCCATCATCTTCTCAGCCGAAATCAAGTTTCAAGGTATGTGAATCACCAGATTTTAATTTGCCTCATTCCCATCTACGAATTAGGTTTTTGAAGGAAGTTTCTACCAGTACACCGTCGACAGATTTGGGTACTCCCTTAAATCTTCACTCAAGGTCCAGTTTTGTTGATTCCCATTCCAAACCAGAGCCAAAAAGGGGTAGACTAACAGTCCCACTCGTTACCATCAAATCAGATCGTTGATTTGATGATTTTTTTTTTGAATTTAAAACCAAATCTGGCTGATACCCTATGCTGACAATCACTATGGCGTCGGAACAAAATAATCACAATTCATCAGAGGTTGATGATTGATTCTACTCACCTGGTATAGTAGCATATTGCTCCGGCAGTGATTGGCCTCTCGTCAGACATCCGCCGCGCGTCCCGCTATTGATCTTCTTCTCCTCTTAATCAATTCCACAGTCAAATCAGTCCTCTCTCTCTCTCTCTCTCTCTCTCTCTGTCTCTCTCTCGTAATATCTATCGTTGCTGTGTGCAAACAATGGATTCTGCCTACTGTCTAATATATATGTTTAGTGTTCGGAGGGAAGTCCTGTTTGGAAATTACAGGGAGTCTTATAGGAAACATATTCTGGAAGAGGAAGTCTATTGAGACTCCTACACTGGACTTACCAAAAGTCCTGATTCGATGACTTACAATATTCTGATCAAATTAGGACTCCAAACATGGTTTAGACTATCATGGCCCACACTATCAGGCTGGCCCACCAAGACAGGTTGGATTATTACAATTTCCAAATCTCCATATGTAATAAATACAACCCATGTCTCTATGCAAAGAAAATGAAATTAGTTAATTTCCATTCAAACATATAATTTTCCAAAACTCACGATGTATTTGAATTCCATATGAAGAAAGACCCTAAAATATGGGACAATATATTTCAACTACTCATCAACAAAGTAGCTCATTTCGATTTCCTAGCATTGTTGCAAAAAGTAGTTCCTTTCAAACATAGCCTACACTCCACTCAAAATATACTATTGTCTCTTTACAAATTTTAAATTTTAAAAAATATCCTTTCATCTAATTTTAGTTTTTTCATATACATTATCAAACTTTTCTTTCATCCTTTGTTCAATCTCCCTCACCCCTTCGAAGTATACCTAATCCCATCTTTTTCGCCCAAGGTGTACTTATCCTATTAACATATCAGTCAAAGTGTTCATCTACAAACTCTGTTCTAATAACATTCTTCTCCTTTTTTACCATGATTTCGGTTCAAAAGATGGTAAAACATTAATGTATTGAAACTCTTCTTTAATCATTTCTTAATCCATTTCTATATAGAATAAAAAACTTGTTAAAAGAAGTTGTCTGAAATAATTTAAATGATGACAACCAAAGACATGTTTAATCATAAATCATCATGCTTGTGAGTAGATTTTTTTCAATAAAATGTTTCAAAATAAAATGCATGATGACGATGATAAAGAGAATGTGGGAAATAGAATAAAAGCCAAAAAAAAAAAAGAAAAAAGAATTCTTAACTAGTAAGGAATTATGCTTGACTAGTCACAAGAGAATTACAAAGAATAATGTTTTCCACAAACGTATACATCCTCAGACGAAAAAGACAAATGTTATATCATTATCAAATCAAGAGGATGATTTATTGATTTAATCGATTTCTAAAGTGATTCATACTATAGCTAGGCCAAACAAGCATTAAACATTTAAGTTCATGGTTCCCTTGAGATACCTTTGTAAGTCTAAAGATGTATCCATTTTTTTGCTGACACTTATTAAAATATGAACTTTGCTAAAACTAGGCAAGTGAAAGAAATTTCAACAGTATAAAATACGGGGACGATGGAGCATACACCCTAGGGGAATAAAAACTATGGGTACGGTCACCTAATTAATAGTTACAATTCGCGTGGGTTTCCATTCACAAGCTAAGGTTGCAATAATTGTCAATTAATTCCTTTGATGTATGAACATCATAATTTATTGAATCAGAGAATCATTAGTGACTAAATAGAGTGTAACATAAACGTTATTGGCAAAGATTTAGCCAATCTCTAATCCTACGTACATCGTCCAGATGCATTTCTAAGGATATGTTTGTCTAATGGTATTTGGGACTGTTCAGATGCTATGATTTTTTTCTGCCCCTTACTATCCACATGATGGCCCACCTAATGGCAATTCACTCCCGCGGCGCATGAATTCAAGTTGGTCGGAGATGTATTCTACCAGTCAGAAACGGCGAACCATATAGTTAGAAGCAGTAGTGCTATGTCCACCGTCACCTTCCACTGTATAGCGCTTGAAAGTAAGGTAGCTCGGAGGACTATCATTTTATCCGTCTCCCACCATGTTCATCACATTACAAAATCCTAGCTATAGGATGGGTGGAAATTGAATGAGGGCTTTCAATGGGCCTTGTCTGGGGCTGAGACAGCTTAAACTTTTGAACTGACCTGACCAGAAGCAGAACTACGGCAAGCATCTATATTTGTTGGGGCCCCCTTTGTTGACGATGCCCCCACGCTCCCCTAAAAAAAATAAAAATTTACCTGCATATAGTGATAGATAGATGTTCGAATCATCATCTAACCACTTGATCAATGGTGATAAATTTTTGTCTTTTAAAATAAGTGCATCGTTGATCCAATAGTCAAATTCATTATAATAGATACAAATCTGGTTGGTGACCATTTTGGGTGGGGAGGCTGTGGCTTCTCTATTTTATGATGTACTCACATAGAACATAAGGTGGGCCCTACTAGATGTTTAGATACGGGGTGGTGCTAGGGGAGGTTTATCCATATTTTTCTTATTAAGAAGGGAAGTGATCTGTTGGAAAAATGACTTTTTCCAAATTTGGATTCAAGTTAACCATGGAGAGGAATTCAGATTAAAAGTACACTCATGCACAGTTGAGGATCCAAAAATTCAAATCCACCATGTCATTTATCCTTTGATTTAATAGTCTTAAATTTAATAATATTTTAATTATATATATAGATATATTTTTTTTGAGATTCAATCTAACTGTCAATTCAAGTCTTGTGCCCGCAAAATGGGGCCTCATAGCGGATCGTGGAATAAAAATACTATCAAAAGCACAGCACAGCATTAATGAAAGGTTAGTCCAAGTGGGACTCTGGCCTGCATTTCCTCGTAACAGACCATTTCCCTTCCGTAGGTAGATGGATCACGCCGAACGTGCCGCACTGCCACCTCAACAACGAAAACAAGTGCGCACTAATATTCAGGTAAGAAGCAACAGCGCACTGAAATGTCTTCCGCTGCCCACAATTCCGAGAAAGCTGTGAGTCCCACGAGTAGGGCTTGATGTGTTTTATTAGTGTCATACAATACTCGATTTTTTTAAAACCTTTTCCATATCATCATGTGTTATAAGTGATTAATCTAGATGGTGGGCGCTTCTACGGTTTGATCATTTTAAGGACAGAGTTCTCATGTGCGCGGCTTGCATGTTGGTAAAATGGAGTACAACTCTTAAGGCCCACTTAAATTTGTGTCGAACAGTGAGAGGAGCAGAAGAAATGATCTCCTTATAAACAAGGGCCCCACTAGATTATCATAGTCAATAAGGGCCCCATAAAATTATCATAGTCCTTGATTTAACATTATTAAATTAAAGCATCTTTACTATAGATTTTTTTTTTTTTTTTACATTCAATCCAATGATGGATAAAGATCTAATGGATGTAAAATTTCTCCTAGTGCTTGGATTGTGGGATGAGAATAACATTCAAGAGCCTTTCTTGATTAAAGGCAGGCCCAAGTGGACCCAATAGAACTAGACTGCTCAAGCAGTACATCTTAGTGACATTCTCCTCTTTTTAATATTGTTTTAGTCACTTGTTTTAGAAGTAATCAATTTGGGACAGTACCTTCCCTTTTTTTTTTTTTTTTCTTGTTTCATCTTTATATGTACATGGATCTAGATATTTCATACTTCTGGTAAAAGGTCAGTCAAACCTCATCCGCTGACATGTATGCAACAAGGGAAGTGAGCATAGATGATGGATTTAGGTTCTTAAAGATCATTGCTGTGGTCTAAACTCTTATGATTATTAGATATGTTCCGTTCAATATTTCATTTTTATTTATCTACGTTAATTTTAGTTTATTTTTTATGATGGACACCCCAGAGTAGTATATGTTTTGGGTTTGATTTGATCAATATAATGGTGATTTTCTTACGGGCCTGATTTTTTTTCATTACTTTTGCATGGTGAGCATAAAAGGAAATTTTACCAACCTGTAAGAACCTTGCCAAAAGAAAGATAATTGAAATTGCAATATGTAAAATATGCAAGGAATCGTCTGAAGATGTTATGCATGCTCTATGCTTTTACCTCAAGCACAACGGGTATGGAGAGAATGTTTGGAAAGATTTGATTTTACACCTAACTTACAAAACAATTGTGCTTTGCTTGCTTGGGAACTGTTAGGAAAAGTCCTGAAAGTCAATATGAAGCTATTTTTCATAATGGTATGGATGATCTGGAATGGAAGAAATTTCTTCATTCATAATAGGAAGCTCACTGATCCAAAAATGGTGGCTAAAGGAGCTGCAGTTTTGTTGCAAGATTACAATAATAATTAGGCAACCAAAAGGAATAATAAGCAAATGAGAGTACTATGCAGGCACCCTCCTCCTGTGGGTGTTCTAAAACTTAATGTAGATAGAGTCTTATTTAATGAAATGCAATAAGCTAGCGTGGGGCTGTCCTTTGAGACAATACAGAAAATGTTATTATGGCGATGAGCAAAGTGGAGATGTGGATAGATGAAGCGGATGATACTGAAACAGTAGCAGCATTGAGAGACACTCAAATGGTTTGTAATGTTGGTATGAGGGATATTATTCTTGAAGGTGATTCTGTGTGGACGGTAAATATACTAAACTCTACTTCGCTCAATTGCTCAAGACAAGGCCCATTGGTTGATGAGACTAAAGAACTATTGAAAACTTTTAAAAGTTATAAGGTAGTTCATGTAGGTAGAGAAGGAAATGCAATAGCTCATAAGCTAGCTCGGCATGCACAATTTATTAATGATATAGTGATTTTGGGGTACTACACTCCTAATTTTATTATGCAAGATGTAATAGTTGATTCTATATTTTCTCCATAATAATAGATTGAGAATTCTTTTTATCAATATATATATAAAGTCAAAACAGAGGAACTTTTTTAAGTGGTTATCTTTAAAAAAACATAATTAATTTTATGAATATATTATAAATAAAGTCTAACTTGCATTAATATTAAAAAAAACAAACAAATCTATAGGACCCCATGTTGCTATAGGGTCCTCGCTCCATGTAAATACTTTTGACATTGTTTTATGAAGTACTTTTGACATTGTTTTATGAAGATTTTTGTAAAAGTGTTGAAAAAACTAAAGAGCAAGATGTCATAAATTCCAACCTTATAGGGCTTGAATCCTATAAGAAGTTTTCTCACACACCAATCGTGAGGATTTTTAAAGGGCCCACTTGTGGCCCTCATTTGGGGATGGGATCACGAAGGATGGAAAGATCTATGTGGGACCAGTCCAAATATCAAGTTTGGCCCCAATCACATATCCTTAACCCCTTCATCTGTGGCCCATAAATCCAGTCCATTCGAATTGGTGCACAGTTGATCCAATATTCTAGTAGATTCAGAATTGACAGAAACTTGAGACATGTGACTATTAGAGGGTCGCTATGTATTGCAAAGTTTAAATTGGGTGATAGATGGGCCCCACTAGAGTTCTCACAAAAATATGGTGTGTGTTTGTGTGTGTGTATATATATATATCTACGTTAATTCTAGTTTATTTTTTATGATGGACACCAAAGAGTAGTAGTCATGTTGAGCTCACATGATTGCAGACACATGTTCACATAGTAGGTGGTGTAGATGTTATCTATATATTTTTGTGCGTTCCAAATGGGAAATTTTCCATATATAACCACAATTTCCATATTTAGCCAATTAAACTAACAAATTTTATAAGAATGATTGTGTAAGTCTTTAACTTCCATAACAATCATGTAAGTCTTTAAGTTCCATCTCAACAAGGATTCTAAGAATAACTGTTCTCTTACCTCAATGGTAAGAGGTGTGCATTCGTACCTGGCTACCCAGGTTTCAATTCCTAGGTATATCATCTCTTTTTGCATGTGTGGGCTTTCTTCCCATAAATACAGGCTCTTCATTTGGATTAAAAAAAAAAAACAAGGATTCAGAGGCTCATAGATAGCAATCAGCTGCCTATAATAAAGTTTAAGGGGTCTTTTTTTTTGTTCGCAATCATTTACACAATTAAATGATTCTCATGCATAATAGTCAAACGATTCTCTTGAAGAATTTTAGTTAGTTCTCAGGCTTATCTATAAACTGAACCAAGAGATAGTTTTTTACAGCAATTGTGGTTTAGTCGGTGTTCGCACAAGTCAAGTGTATGGTTGTGAAGTAGTAATAAATTTGGTGAGAGCATGGTTGATCCACAGGGAGAGGGAAAAGAATAACCATGTAGTGCTGCAAAGAAACTACGTGAGTTTATGTGTGGATTTTGCGATATTGATTGCGATAGTAGGATACTACAAAAAGGATAATTTTATAAAAACATGTAGTTCTATGAATTTTTTTACCACGCTTGACTTAAATTCAACTTTAAAATCCCAAATGCATGATTTCATGAAACTCAATGAAATTAATACAATTTACCGTAAATAAGTCCACAATTCTACATGAAATAATGTGAAAAAATGTGCATTTTGATGGACTTATCAATCATGTGCCAAGCTATATCTTCGGTTATGCGTATTGCTAAAAGATCACTTCCTATCAAGTACCTTGGAATGGCTCTTTTCTCTTCAAGACTGAGCTTTAGAGAGCGTCTTCCAGTCATAGACAAGATGGAGTCTTAAGTTATAAGGGTGGCAATCAAATGTACTTTCATTTGTCAGTTGCTCAAGGTAAGAAACTCTACACTTACCAACTTGCATTCTACTAAGAATGGCCCTCTTACCCTAGTGGTAAGAGGTGTGTATTCTTACCTTATTGTCCAGTGTTTGAACTCTGTGTATGTCACCTCTTCCCACTTGGGCGGGCTTTCTTTCCTGCTTGAGTGGGATTTCTTCCAGTCGGGCTCTCCAATTAGGTCCTAGCCTCCTTGGCTTGGTTTAAAAAATAAAAAATTGCATTCTATCAGGCTTTCTTGATTTATGCTGCCCAATTCATTACAAATGCAACTGACAAACACATAAGAGACTTCTTTTAGAATGCATGGACAAACTTCTCTTTACCTTAATCCTCTCAGCTAGAACACAATCTGCAGACTAGTTTCTTATGGTGGTCTTGGTGTAAAGTCAATCAAATTACTCAATCAGGTTGCATTAATTCGACAGGTTTGGTACTTTGTTCTCCAATGGAAAGCTTGTTGGAACTATTGGGTCTCTGCAAAATATCTGTGACATATGGTAGGCCTGCAAAAATGGTTGGAAATAGAGCAGTCTATGATCTTGGTATGGGCTCTATTATTCTGATTAGCTCTTTTATTGGGCCTGAAGGCTTTTGGGGGTCCTCTAGAATGAATTAATGCAATTAATCTTAACTATATGTGTGTAAATAATCTACTACGCAGTGGAAATAAATCAAACAAAAGTATATACTATACGAAGATGCCATTCTTATGTGGAAACCCAAACTAGAAAAAAACCCACGCCAAAAATCAAGCACAATGAATCATAATATAGTTGAAAGAAATATACTCACAACCCTTGTCCAGCTCTCACGTAACATAAGGACTTGTGATTCTCATTGTACAACACCTCCTTGCAAGGACTCCTAGCCGTCCTCAGTTACAAATCCAAGCACCTAGACGTCTTCTGGATGTGGTACTTGACTCCTTAGAACAATCTTCTACGCTTAGAAGACAATCTTCTACAAAAAGATGTAGAAGACAAGAATCTCTAGAGTAGAATTTCAGCCTTTCAACTCTCCAATGAAAGCTCTAGAGAAGATAATTTCCAAATATATTCTCCACTTAAAACAATGAGATCTCTATCTTAGGGTCGAAAGAGAACCCTTTTTTATAACCCCATTTTCATGCTTCATAATCCATAAAACAGGAAAGTCTCATTTAAAATAGAAATAGAAATTCGTGTAATGGTAGTTTTATAATTTCGAATAGCACAATTTTTGTATAATTTTTGATGCCATAACTTTATCGTTTTAGCTATGATTGACATAATTTTGAAATTTATGGATATCTATTCGAAATGAGCTTTTCAACGATAAGTGGCTTGCCCAAATTCAACACTCGATTTGTGAGATATGACCTTTTTAATCCGAATACCTTCATTCCAACTCTTTTGATACTCTTTAACCTCTTTAAACTCCTAATTTAAAATAAATAGAAATACAACTTTGACTAGAACTAGAGTTTTGTCCAATCTATGAATTTAGCCAACATACTTAAATCCTTATAGGGACTAACTATTGGACTTTGCCATCACCTTCCTCTACCAATTTAATTACACTTTGGAATAAAACTACTAGTAATGTTATTCCATCCCTTGAATTTGAAGATGAAACTATCTGGACACATATTAGAGGTAATTTCATTTTTAGCTCAAGTTATAATGTGCTTATCTTCAACTGTCCTTTGAATTGGCCAAAAAATACTTGGTTTAGAAGCTGCATTCAAAGAATTGTCTGTCTCTTGTTACAGAGGAATGTCCCATGTGATGCTTGTTGTGCGCTTTGTGACAATACTTGGGAGCCTACATAACATATTTTTATTAATTGCCATTGTTCTAAGAAAATTTTTAGCATACTACAAAGAAAGATATATATCTTTGTTCTGCTTGAGCTTCTCCACTCTCTGGAAGTGGTGATAACATCTATAGCAAGGTTGGATCATGAACATAAGATTCTTCAAACATTAGCAAGCTAGTTTTTTTTTTAATTTTTTTTAATTTTTTTGACCTAAAGTATCCCTCGTCAACCCAGCCTTCACCTTTGGCCTCCAGCCCAGGAGCTACCCAATTTTGATGAGCAAGGACTATTCCTTGGAGGGTAAATACATCATCGCACACATATTACTAGGAAAACGGAAGGGCTAGAAGTTAAACTCAAGACCTTTGGGATTAAATCCACGGCTCAAACCAACTGAGTCACTGCCTTAACGGCCATAAGCAAGCTGTTTTCTAATGATTTTCTTATTGAAACATTTGGTGTGAATATAACTCTTTCAGAATCTTTCAATTTGGTGCGAACATAACTCTTTCAGAATCTTTCTTTCAGCTTAAAAAGTGTAATGCTCATCAGCTATTCAAATCCATTGTTTCTCAGGTTAATTGCAGGCTTATTTTTGTAAACATCACTTTGTTAGTTTCAATTGCATCCTGTATTTTTTTAGTAAGTTGGCTAATTCATAGGATTGGAAAAAACTTTTCTGTTTGGGGTTTGTTTCTTATTTGTTACAAAACTAGTATTTCTTATTCTAGAATGAGTATTCTATTAAGGAATTAATAGTTCTTGTTCTACAAGGAATATCTTTGAAGACACAAATTGAAGGTTATAAAAAAGGATTCTCTCTCAACCCTAAAGCACAGATCTTATTATTCTAACTTGAGAATACTCTTTGGAGATCACCATTTGTCTTTAGAGCTTCCATTGGAGAGTTTGCTGAAGGCTCCTAGTTAAAATTTTGCCGCTTCTACTTTCTAGTAGGAGATTGTTCATTTTGTAAATATAAGGGGTTGTGGATCAAGTGCTGAGAGTAGGGCACACAAAGTTAAGTCGTGTTGTGGACTCTTGTAAAAAAAAATTACATCCTGTGGTTGAAAGACTGACTCTGTAAGATTGTGAGTATATCTTGTAACCACTCAAAATTAATACTTGGTTTTTAGCCTGTGTGGCATGTGATTTTTTCCTATACCGGTTTCCACGTAAAAATCTGCGTGTCTTTTTCTTGTGTGGTTGATTGTTAATTGCTTGCAAGTTTATTTTATTTATTCAACTATATATTATTTAACTTGTAATCTAGAAATCTTGGACCCTATTAAATTTTCAATTGGTATCAAAGCAGGTTACACTAATCTACTATAATAGATCTTTTGAGATTTTTAGAATGGAATTCAATTGGGAAGGCACATCTATTACCAAGCCTTATGTTTTGAAAGATAATAAATCTGGCTTATAGAAGATGCTCAAATTTGAGTCTAAGAAGAAAAGACTCTAGATCTATTCATGCTTTGAATGCAAAGGGTTTGGTCTTAAAGCATTTGAATATGCAAATAAAAAGAAGAAGAAGTGGTAAAATTTATTCTGAAGATGCAGAAAATCCACTTCCTGCCAAGTGTATTTCTTTCATGGCTAGGTCTTCACATGTCTCCTCTAAAGTTGATTCTAAAAATGAAACTAGTGAGTTAGAGGAAAAACCAAATTAGAAGGAAGAATGTCAGATTTTATTTCACAAATCTATGAAAATGGGCAAGATGAATAAAAAAAGTTGCAATAAGATGGCAAGTTGTAGAAGACCAAATTACTTTACTGAAAGCTAAATTGGCTGAAGCTCATGAGAAAGTAAAGCTTTTTGATAGTTATAAGAAGGATTTAGTTGACAAATTGATTGATGTATCATAGAAGTATAATTTGCTAATTACTGATTATGAGAATTCTACTCAAGAGTTGGAACAAATGAAGAAGAAGCTTCACACTTGTCAATCTAAGAAAGCTGAGTTGGGCGGTAAGTTGAAGATGACAATATCAAAGTTGAATACTTCAAAGGAATTGCTTGACAAGATGAGTATTGGGTTTGCAACACTTGACGACATCTTGTGCAATTGGAAACAAGCTAATGACAAACATGGTCTTGGTTATAATAAAATACATCTACTTTAAAGACTAACGGTAAAACTATCTCTGTTAAAAGCTTTTCTTCAAATTCTTTTGCATCAATTACTCCACACACTACTAGAACAAATGATATGAGGAGTAGTGCAAAAAAAAAAAAAAAAAAAAAAAAAAAAGAATGTGTTAAGTTCAAAAGCTACACCCACATATCATTATTGTGGAATTAAAGGACACATTCGACCCCATTGCAATAAGTTAAGAGCTTTACAAAAAAATACGTAATGGAGGAAGCAGAAGTCTGAGCCAATAGTCAAGACAAAAGCCATCTAAGTTAAGAAAAAAGATTTGCCCAATGTATCGGTATAAAATGTGCTGAAACTCATAAATTTGCGGTACCAACATTCAAAAACCTCTGATCAGAAGATCAAGCTCCCATCCCTAGCTATTATGAGGATATCATTAAGGAGGAGTCACAATTGAAGGAGAGCTATTGTTGGATCTTAATTGATAGTTATGTTGCATGCCGATATCGTTAAACTTGTCAATTATGGACAAAAAGGAGGAGAACAATGAATTTAATTGAGGAAGAGTTTGAAGACAGATCTAAAGACAAAGTAAGTTGAAGATGAATTCAATTGATATAGAGATTTTTTTTATAATTGGTACAAAGCTGATGGTACAAAATTTTTTTTGCATTTTAATTTACTCAATAAAATTTTGGTTTATTTTTTGGTATTTTGAATATATAGGAAGTTTTGTCTATGAATTGCAAAAGGAGGAGATTGTAAGGTCTTTTTAGTAAGTTGGCTAATTCATGGGATTGGATAAAACTTTCTTGTTTGGAATTTGTTTCCTATTTGTGTCAAAACTGGTAATTCTTATTTTAGAAAGAGTATTCTATTAAGGAATTGACAGTTCTTGTTCTACAAGGAGTATCTTTTAAGGCATAAACTGTGGGTTATAAAAGGAGTTCTTTCTCAATTTTATAGTACAGATCTCATTATTCTAACTTGAGAATACTCTTTGGAGATCACCTTTTACTTTAGAGCTTCCATTGAAGAGTTTGCTAAAGGCTTCTAGTTCTAGAGTTTTACTGCTTCTACTTCCTAATAGGAGATTATTTATCTTGTGAAGACAAGGTGATGTGAATAAGTGCAGAGAGTAGGGGAGTCAAGTCGCATTATTGATTCTTGCAAGAAAAACTACACCATATAATCGAAGGACCAGCTGTGTAAAGTTGTGAGTATATCTTGTAACTGCTTGAAATTAGTGCTTGGTTTTTAGCCATATATTAGTGCTTGGTTTTTAGCCTGTATGGCTCATGGTTTTTACTCATAGGGGTTTCTACGTAAAAAAGGGGTTTCTACGTAAAAATCTATGTGTCTTATTCTTGTGTGGTTGTTTATTTTTTGCTTGCAAGTTTATTTTATTTATTTTGCTGTATATTGTTTGACTTGTAATCTAAAAATCTAGGATCCTATTAAACTTTCACATCCCATTGGAAGCTTCCACATGTTGATCCAAGCACTAGACACTCAGGTCTTTTAATTACTAGCAGAATCACACTACTACAGCGGGGCGCTTAACTCTGTTTTATACAATTGAGACACAATTAGTGCCTGGTCCTCTTCTGGTGGGTGATCTATAAAGACGCATTGTTTCTGCTACTAGTCATCCCACAAAATGTGACTCAAATTTGTGTGGAGATGGATTTGTAGTTTATCAAGCAAGTCAAAGAGCCTTCACGATCACCTTGGACAGCCGGTTTAGTGTGGAACAACTTAAACCATAAATTGTTGGCTTCATTCTCAACTTATGAGGTGTTCTAGAGACCCTTTAGCTTTTGACTTGGCCTTAGAAGGAACTTGTTCTTCTAGAGACCCTTCTGCATTAGCTTGGTTAGGTCATGTTCCTTCCCGGGTTGAGGTGTTTTGTTGGTTAGCTATTGCAGGGAAGGTTTTGACGGCTGACAATTTAAGAAGAAGAGGTTTGACATCAGTGAATATCTTTGCTATATGCATGCTGTGTTAAAAGGAAGGGAAGACGGTCAACCACCACTTTCTCCATAGCGATGTGGCAGCTAGTATTTGGAGTTACTTCATTAGTAGGTGTAGTATTGCCTGGTGTTGCCCAAAATCAATTGTAAAGGTAATTGAGTCTTGGTTAGGTGTGCATTTCGATGTCTGTGGTCGCACCCTTTGGAAGATGATTCTTTTTGCTATTTTATGGTCTATTTGAAAAGAAAGGAATGATAAAATCTTCAGGGGCATTATCTCTTCCCTAGCTGACCTAATTGATTCTATCTCTCTAAGAATTGCGAAGTAGCTTTGGTTAGAAATGAGTTTTCTAGTTGCTCTTTTAATGACATTCTTATCAATTGAGAAGCTTATATGGTGTGTGGCTCATTTAAGGTGAGAAGGTTAACTCTGTGGTCACGACCCCCACCCCACAAAAAAAAAACAAGGTGTGCTTAAATTCAATATTAATGGTACTGCAAAGAGCACGCCAAGTGTTGAAGGGGTGCTTCGCAGTAACAAAGGTAAGATTTTGTTTATGTTCTCTAAGTACAAGGGTACAATGCTCTTGTACCTTTTTCTTCTTTTTTGTTCCATCTCTTGTATTTTTAATTTCTTTTAATGAAATTTTTTTACCAATTCAAAAAAAAAAAAAAAAAAACTTATGCGGTGTTCTTTTATTTGTTTTTGGCTTCACGCCTCGTCTGTGATCTTTTCTATTCCTTTATTTTGCTTGATGCCCGGGCTGTGGGCTGAGAGGAGTCTCTTCATGTTTGTTTCCATACTTGGGATTCAAATGGGGCACACATTCCCCATTTGGCTGTCTTCCGCTCTTTTTTCCTAAGTGTGCTGCAGGAAGCCATATAGTTAGGGAGCTGGTCTGCATACCGGCACTGAGTATTTGTAGTTGAAAGTCCACATGTGCACCATATGTTTATTATTTAATATAGGAGCAACAAAACTTTCAATAAATGAAACGAAAAAAAAGATCACATCCAGATTAAGAACTTAAAACATAGAAACCGCAAAAGATTATAATGGTTTGAAGTTTAAATGGAGCTGATACAACAAAAATGGGTAACAGAAACAGGGAAAACCCAGAAGCCATCCATATTTAGATGCAAAGTGACCCGTAAAAACCGAGGGGGTGTGAAAATCACGCCCCAAACTTGCCTTCTACAAGAAAAAAGAAAGCTCACATGCTCGACATCAAATGACTACGTTGTTGCACTCGCGCATGACAGAAAATGAATCCATATACGGTTGATGAGCACTCATTGAAGATGAAAATTTTCTCAAATTAGAAACTAATTTCACAGGGCGCATGAAAAGTTCTTCCACGGCATATAGCTTCTAGATTTTCGCCAGCATAAGAGCAAAGAGGTGAGATCTCGACACCTGCAATGAGGACAGGTTCCAAGACAGGAATAAGTTTAGAAGATAAGAATAAGTTTAGATGGATCAAGGTTCCAAGCATCTATGCTCAGTGAATGCTTATCTGCTGTGTGCGTTTGGGGGGGAAAAAAAAACCTAGAATCCAAATTACGAATCATAAACAGAGGGGGTTTTGATTCCATAGTTGATAAAAGATGGGATAAGTTAAGAGTGACAAGAACAATGAAATGTTTCTCCATGGCAACAGGTTGTTGTCTTTCTGCCCCATGATAGACTTGGGGCAGAATCATAAGAATAATAGTTAATTTCCAGCTTCTGGAAGGCAACACCTACGGATTGGAAATTTGGAATGAAATACTTCTCCATGGCAACAGGTTGTTGTATTTCTGCCCCATCATAGACTTGGAGCAGAATCATAAGAATAATAGTTAATTTCCAGCTTCTGCAAGGCAACACCTACGGATCGGAAATTTGGAGAGAGAGAGAGAGAGAGAGAGAGAGAGAGAGAGAGGAACCAAAACAGAATTAAGGGGTGCATACCTTGATAACATTGATTCATGTATTTGAATTGGTTGCTCTGTTGAATCATTATTCCTACTTAATACTGGCCCATTTGTCATTACAAAGAAGGGAAGTTCAGGAGCTGGAAAAGGGTCAAATATCTGAGCCCAATTTTTTCATGTAGTCAGATTAAATTAACTGGGGGAGGGTGGGGAGTCATTTCCCATCATAGGGAAAAACAAGGGTCACTTGTACATAGACACTCTAAACTTTTCACCCTGCCCCCCTATGATCAATGTGTCTTTCTTGTGAAAACCATACGAAACATAGAAGGAAGACCTAATGCAGATAGAAAACATAGATGCATCCTGATGAGTGAAAATTACCCGTCAAGTATAAGGGCACCGAATGTGTTAAAAAGCCACCAGCAGCTACAACCCAGCGAGAGTGCAGGCGGAGAACAAGCAGCCGTGCACTATCAGGAGTGTCAAAATTTGATCCATTCGCATTTTTGACTGGTGCGAACTCCTCTTCACGCAGGACCTGATTATTAAATCATAGTTATGATGAGATGTTCTGAAAAAAAAAAAAAAATCCGACAACCTTTTCTTTTTCCCTTGTTGAAAATCTTAAAGAAAAATTGAGCATGAATAAATGGCAGTCATCCAATACCCCCAACATGTTCTTAGAGAGAGTAAAATGAGAAACAAACCTCAAAGAGTGCAGTTGAAGGTGCATAAGGAAACGCATCAAATATGAACTGTTCTAACTTGAAGCCCATGGTATACCCATTAACAGAAGGAATTTTCTTCTCAGCAAGGTGGTAACTGCACTCAGCATTGCATAATATGTGATTAGAAGTTATAGAAGTTGAACACTGGAGAAGGTGACAAGGAGGCTGGCAGAATATGAAACTGATTAGTTTTCTGAATCAACCCGGCACTGCCATGCATTATCATTCAAAAAAAAAATGATGAGACAACATCAAAATTCATGATGTTATCCCAAAAAAAAAAAAAAAAAAATCAAAAATCATGATACCTTACATTAAAAGCAATATAAAAATACCCGTTGTAGCTAAGATTGTCAGCAATTGGTTAGAACCAAAGATCAAAATAGTAGTTACGGTGGGTCAGTGGCCAAAATGCTATGTAGCGGGTGATACATAGTGGTTGTGGTGATACATAACAGTATAATTTTTTAAGTTGTTAAAAAAAATTAGAATCTTGTGTCGTAGGAAATCTTTTATTATTATTATTATTATTATTATTATTATTATTATTATTATTATTATTATTATTATTTGGAACCATATAAGGGTAGAAACAACTTTAGAAAAGGCTACTGAGGATTAAAAAAAAAGGAAAAACAATTAAATTAAAACTTCTTGGGTTTTAGATTGTAGCTTCGCTACTTTCAAAATAGTGTTGCAGCCTCAACTGCTATGCCTACGACTGATAAGTGGCCGCTATTTTGAATCATGGTTAGGACAAATAGATGTGCCCAAGATGTGCCCCATGGCCGTACACCTTTTCTTAAAAGAGATCCGGCCTATCTGAATAGTTTGTGCATGTGGGCATGTGGGCGTGTAGATATTCACACATTCATTCAGTGGACCTACTTGGGTCAATAAAAATTGTAGATAAGCACTCTTATAGAATGGAATTACTTGATTCAATAAAAAAGAATGAGTTAACACTTGAATTGATTTAAAGATAATAAGGTTTAAAATATATTAGATGTGCAATCTGATACTGACCAACAAATTTAATACTTTCCATCATGTCGATAGGTAAATTTATAATGATGTAATCCTGATACAAAATGATGATTATATGTCTTTATAAACATTGATAAGAAGACTACTGATACAAAGAGGATCACTAACATGCTGTCTTTTTCAAGGCCATTTGCCACTTGATTGAGAAAATCAGTGGTGAACATATGTAAACATACCTGCAAGAAACAACCTAGGTACATGAGAACAACACATAATTGTTATCATTAACCATGCAAAGCAACAAAAGAAGGATAAAATTAGTGATGAATAAAACATAAAAGTAAATATTGAGAATTTCACTCATGAAGGTAGTATAGATGCCATCAATCATTGTTTTATAGTTCTTTTTTGTAAGAGTTACTAGGATTTAATTTAATTAGTTTTGGCCCATGAATTAATCAGACAGATGAAACTAAACTCTTAGGGCAGAGCTGAGATATAGAATAAAATGGAGCATTTAACATTAACACTAAGGCAGAAAGAGAATAAAAGCAATTAGAATCTGCTGTAAGAGGGTAACAATTGTCTACCATTAGGAGGAAAAGAAGACCAAATGGCTGAAATGGGGAAAGATCTCAATGAATCCTAGGGGTGTGCAAAATATTGACCCTCTTATATCATTCTAACCCCACAATGTATGGCCTTTAAATTTAATTGTTTAGAAGGCATCATTTTATTCACCCAAAAGTCGTATAATGAAGGGGTTAGCTCCTCTGGTATGGCCCTAGGAGGGCCCACAGGTTACATCGTACAGTGCTATGCTATGTGCAATTCTCACCAGATTATTTCTTACGCACAAGAATTTTCAGGATGATCTACCCGCTCTGCTAGGAATGGTCCAGCCTATGGGGCACACGTGAGCACTCGATGATCAAGTTCCTCCCTTGATTGGATGGATGCTATTTTTCCTACGCATGTAGGTAACAGGGTGACCTTTCAAACCCGTACCCCACCCATGATCATTATTCTTCTAGGTGGGCCTCATCGACTGGACCCTGGCTAAAGGAGGTCATGTGTGTGTGCCTATCTGCACTTGCACTTGTGACAGTATCGTATATCCCCATGATCTATTGAGCATTGTTGCCCAGAGGCCCACCCCTTATGGGCTCGACCTGATCCCAACCTATGCCCCCCCCCCCCCCCCCCCCCCCCCCCCCCCCCTTCCCTTGAATTGCCACATTGTTGGGACAAAGTCCAACGTCCGACATTGCCCAAGTAATGGGTTTGCCATGGCTTCATATACCAGTTTAGGCCTTCCACCTATCAGCTTAAGCTTTTGGGTTGTTACATGGTATCTCAAATGCTATTAGAGCAGATGTTGTTCTTGTGTAGCTCACGTGGCAAGCCTGTCCATGGATCTGTTAGGCCTGCACATGAGTGAGAGTGTTGGGAAAAAGTCTCACGTCCCACATTGCCCAAGTAATGGGTTTAACATGGCTTTATATACCTGTTTGGGCCTTGCACCTCATCAGCTTAAGCTTTTGGGCTGATACAGGGTATCTTAAACCGATCCAATCTGAGATCCATTCATATAATACACCGTTAAGTTTTACATAAGCAATTCTTGATGTTGGGGCCTCATTATATAGACCATTAGATGGCCAATCATGCCGACTTTGCATCCACTCCCTATCCTTATAAGGCTTTACATACCCACAGCCCCTTTGTTTTGGCACACACCCTAGTCGACCCCACAGGGTCTATGCTCACAATACAGGTGAGCACATACATATAGTGCACACCCTCTCTATACACACCTTGTGTGTACCCCATTTTTGGGCCCATTTTGGGCCATGCTGAGTATTAGGGAGGTGGGGGATCAAAAGATTTGATTGAATAAGACCTACATGTGTGCGAAATTTCAACTTTGTCATACCAACCAAACCCCTTGATCCATGGACCTCAATTTTAATGGTTTTAGATTATGATGCATGGATACTTCAAAATGGAAAATGTATTGTAGCGCATCCGATACTTCACTTTTTATGTGTAAAACTTGTGTCCATGGCGTGTCCCTGCCGTATCTGGGCATCATAGGTTTCAGAAGGCATCATTTTTTTTTTCTGGATTTTACTTAAACAGTAATAATTGGATGAGCATTAAAATTGAAATGGCACCAATTCATGGGGTGGTAGTGAGTGGGGTTTGGGTAGATCATAGGAGGTCCCATGTGATGAAGAAAGGAGGCCCGTGGTGCACACCAAAGCATTTGCCCTCAGCACTGCCAGCCCCCCCCGCCCCCTCACAAACACCCCACCCCACCCCACCCCACCCCACCACCACCACCACCACCTATTCATGTATGGTGACCAAAGTTTAAATCATCAGCCTAACCACTTAATCAATGGTCGACAAGTTTTCAACATCCAAAATAAGTGCGCTTATCCATTTGGATGGGTGCCAAACTTGGGATTGGTGACTATCACAGGAGGCCTTGTTTTATGGTCTACTTGGATGGATCATAAGTTGGGCCACACTAGGTGTTTTGGTACGCGGTGCTCACCTTATCGTGAACAGCGGTGGTCAGCAGAGGTTTTCCCTATATATATCATGTCTACAATTAATTATTTATGTGTATATACATACATCATTGGGCATCAGTTGACATTCCAACACAGGAACACCTAATTTAAGTGTCAAGGTTAAAAAAAATAAGTACCTTTTGGTAAAAACAAAAAACACAAATGATGAATAGGAGTTCTATAAAAATCAAATAAAATGGAAAAGAATTGACCAGATGATTAGTTTTGGCTGCATTTAGCTCCTGTCCATTTTGGTGGCTGGTGTTTGGGGTTTCTTAATTATTAGAATTACAGAAATCAGGAAAAAGTTTTTTAGCTAATGAAATGGCAAGGAACTAAATACAGCCTGGATATTGTCACAAAATGGCCTCACTGCACTGAATCCTTTCACCTCAAGGCTGGATATATGTTCAGAAAGAGAAAACCAAACATCAAAATGTTTGATAAAAGGAGGTTTGACAAAATATACATTACTCCAACAAAACCGGAGGCGTCCAGTCTCCTGATTGATGGCAGAAGCCATTGATGGATCAATCTCACTATATTCGACCACAGAAAGGGGCCCACCCTTACCCCGCCGAACAAACACACCAACTTTTTCCTGTGGATATGCCTGTTTCAAGAGTGGAAATGAAGTTAAAAGCTCCAAGAAATACTGACTGCAAATATTTACTCAGATGTGCAAAGGACTGAAATCTATTAAAAAAAATTCATAGAAACAACAATAATGATCAACAGAGAGAGAGAGAGAGAGAGAGAGAGAGAGAGAGAGATAATTAACTAACCTTCATTTAATATTAAGACAAGATATTGGTGTATGATAAGCACTATTTTCTACTGTTTGCCAAATGGAAGTAGCTCAGGAGTACTCTATTTTGTGCATTTTGGGGATGTAATTGATAATAAACACAGAAGCCAAGGGAATTACTATCCTAATTACAGCCAATCCATGATCCCATCAAATCTCCAAGATAATTACAGTTGTGGTGCTCCTAAAGTGCATTAAAATACCATACACAATAATTCACAAGGGTGATCCATAAGACAATTAACACTGTTCCTTCACACTCCCCGACAAATTGATGTGAATCAAAAAGCATCAATTTGGAAACAAGAAAAATGATGTCTGTCGTGTCTCATGCCCTTGGTAAAAAGCTCTGCAAACTGGAATGATGATAATACATGAGGAAGTGACAGAAGCTTTTCTTTTAATTGGTTACAAATAAAAATGGCAGTTGACCTCAATATTTTTTATTCGCTCATGATAAACTAAATTGAGGCAAAAGAACATCTGTTTCTATCTAATCTATTGACAAAGTCAACTATACAAGTGTACAAATGAGCTTTTTGGTTCTTCTTTCTAGCCCACTAAGGGCTCACTGACTTGACTTGGTCCTGTCTCCACACTGTTGCCCATAAAATATACGTGCGTGCACGCTTGTCTTCATATGGGCAACTTGCAGCTGTGGGCATACATACAAAACAGCCGGCACAAAAACCTATCTCACCCCTTTCAAATCAATCCACCTCAAGGGGAGTTCCAAGTTCCAACTGCACCACCTTTGCCCTAAAATCAGTGACAAACTTCAACAAAAGCATTTTTTTTTTTTGACATTATATGGTAAATGAATTTTTTCCATGATAGAATATTACATTTATTGATGCAAGAAAGGATTGTTGAATTTAATTGCACTTTGTTGTAATAAATATTGATTGGGAACATGATTTAGCCTAAAACCTTAGCAAGAAAAAGTCCAATCCATCAGCACAAAACCAAATGGAAAGAAGCTTCAGCAATCATTTATCAAACCAAACTTCAGCTCCACCGAGATAACTGAGAACTGCAATCAATTAATTTAATTCAAACATAATTAATCCATTTCTAAGTTCTTTTTTTTCCAGTTATATGTAATTTCATGCATTTAACTTCATAATACCAACTATCTCAGCTTTAGTAATAACATACCCATATGTAATTCATGCCACCAACAAAATGGCAACAAAATGGATCAGTCAAATAAAAAATCAATTTTGACTACTTGCATCAAAACCTAGAAAGTATCCAAACTCAAGAAGGTACATGTACACTGTAAAGAGAACAGGTTTATAGCAAGTGAAATAGAATAAAATTAAAAAAAAAAAATCAGTCACTAATTGATCAAGAACCAAATGGTCAAGAGAATGCTATCATTTTATTCTGTATGAGAAGGCAGCAGCAAAGAACAAACAATATGTAATCTCCTAGAATGAGTCATCTTTTACACCTTACGGACAACTTTTGCTGCTGCAGCTAAGCCTTTATCAATGAAGAATCCTAAGAAGCTTGGATCTGCAACACGAACCTGCTTTCAAGAGATCAATGCTGTATACCAAAAATGAAAGGATGTTGCAAACAATTCCACACACATGTGCACACATGCACAAACACAATCACACATGTGGGTGCATGTGCACACTGATACACACACACAAAAAGAGGGAAAAAAAAAAACCCACCAAGGCGTTGTCAACTCCATAGACATCCACATATCTCACACCTCTCATGGCCATATCTTCCAATAGTCTTGAAGATTTCAAAGCTGATCAACAGATTTACAGTTAAATGTAGCCATGTACTTAGTCCAAAATGGAAATAAAGGAAAGGTAACTGATAATCTAATCAACATAAGCATTTGCTATCAATATGCGAATGTACCCTAAAAATGAATTACCAGAATAAACTCCTCCATTTCCATCTGGGGCCTTCGACACCTGGTTCACAAATCAGATTATCGATTGATGTGCATCAGATTAATAAGATATGAAAATATATAAACAAAAGGAAGCCAAAAAATTTTAAGACTCCGGAAACTCGAATCCAGGACAATTTTCATATAAAAAAGATGACAATAAGAAATTAATGCACCTGAAAAAAAAAACCCAATCTTTTAAAGAAAATTTATGTTCTCTACAAATTAGTGAATGGAAGTGATCATTAAGGGCACATTTCTGTGGCAATACAGAAAACCAGTTCCGCGGACAACCTTTTCCGTGCTCCACAGAAAACCAATTCCCCCACCCCCAACAAACAAAAAATAAGGAAATGGTTTTCTATGGAATTGAGGATATGTTAATTCATTTTTACTCTTTTCCTTATATGGAAAATCAGCCACACCAAAAGTGAAACTTCAGCACTGCTGAGAGCCGTATCCAGTTTTTCTTGCTTTTTCCGCAGAAGAGGGACTGCATAACATTCCCCAAGGCACCTTCTTTTATTCTACGAGAGAAATATATGGTCAAGTGACATACAAGTGAGGTCATCAGAGTAACATTCAAGGAGGAATCAAAGTCATCCTCTTCACATGGTGAAATTACACAGCCTGGATCTGCAAATAGAAAATAGACCAACTCCATGAGGGGGGGGGGGGGGGGGGGGTGGTGGTGGTCAAGTCCTGAAGGGATTCAATGAGAATGACCAAGCTCCAAGTAGGGCTTGGCCAAATCACCTAGGGATTCCATGTGCACAAATTGATGTACTATGATACCCAGATACTTGTACAAGCCCAACGTATCTATATCGGATAGCTACGATACTTGTATTGGTACTTTATATTGCACCGATACTTTTAGGATACAAGTTTAGCATATCCTACTTAGTAAGTCCATTATTTCATATAAATCTTTAAAATTTCTTACTTCTCAACATAAAAAATGTTAGAAAGAAAAGAACATAAACAAAGATAATTTCATTAATTCAAATGTGATGTATAGGAGAAATTAGGACACCTATATCCGTATCCGTGTCTTAGATTTTCAAAAGTGTAGAGTCGTATCCCCGATCCCTGTATCTGTGTCTACCCATACCCATATCTGGGCATCATAGCTAATGTAGTTATAGATTCCAAAAGGAACCCCCAATTTCCCAAAAAAGTATGTCTACTGTCAAAATACTGTTACAGATAGTATATAGGGACTGCCGAATCTTGGACTATAAAATAAGGAAAAATAAGGGTTTTGATCCACCTAATGATGGGATCTCATGCGTAAAACACCATTGATCAAAGTGAGAATAAATGAAGAAGTAATGGAAAAATAAAGCAACAAACTATGCTTTTATAAAAAAAAAAAAAACAAACTGCCAAATAACACTGGCCACATAGTCAAGTACTGTGCTTCATATATAGCAGTCCAAAACGTCCAGAAACCCTAAAATCTCTTACTAATTAGATTCTTAACCCAATTAGAAGTCTTCCAAAACAATTTCCAAATCAAACCAATCAAAATTTTCTAAAAAATAAAAAAAGAAAATAGGGATTTTCCCAAAATCCGCTTGACTGGGACAATGGTTGAAACAATTTCTATGGGCCCACGTGGCCCGCCTCTTGATGAGACAAAATGCACTATCCGGAAGCGCATTCATGGGCAACCCTAGTGATCCCTTTTTCTCTTGGATTAGTTCAGGTTTTACCCAATTAATCAGCTGCTAAAAATCCAGCCACATCTTGTACAATATGTAAACTTTAAAAGTAAAACTTTGGACTGTTTGGAGTTCCCAATTTCATAGGAGCTCCTCACGCATAGGTTTCCCCATGTGCTCGATCATATGCTTCCATGAATGTCAAGAACTGCTCAATTACATGATTCTCAATTTTTTTTATCAGTAAAAAAAGGGCAGCCCAATGCACGAGGCTCCCGCATAGCGGGGTCTGGGGAGGGCAAGATGTACATAGCCTTACCTTCATTTTAAAGAGGCTTTTTCCGTGACTTGAACCCCCATCCTCTAGGACGCTACCGGTAAGCCTTTTACCGTTGGGCCAAGCCACCCTTCAAGCAAACAAATACAGTAATAGTAAAATTTTATTGGAAAATAACAAATACAGTAAGCTCCAAGCAAACAAAATTGTCCTCTTAGTTGTAGCGGTATAGGAGAAATGTACCAGATACCAACTATAAGACAGAAATACTTAAATTACATGATCTAACTACCCCTTGTTTGGCTAAACAATTTGCCATCCCATTTGTAGATCTACTAATGTGCTGAAACATGACCTGCATATCTGAAATTGGATGTCTGATTAGATGTCTGATTTCGTTAAAGAAGAATGGCATTTTCCATAGTCCCCTCAAAGATTTCACCCAGGATATATGATGTAGGCGCTAGGGTTAGGGCTTGCATAAGGTGCCGAAGAACGTGTCAAGGACACTTTAAATCATCTTCAACAAGACTTCAATATACGATGACACACCTCCAAGGATAAAACTAGCAAATCTATTCAATAACCAAATCTATGAATAATTCCATGTCTACAATGCCATATAAATAATGAAGATAACTTAGAGCCTAAGAAAACCTAATCTAATAACGAAAACTAAATAATGTGGGAAATTTAACCCTAATTACAATTTATAAAATAAAAATAAAGTCTAATGGCATCTATATGACTAAACACAAATCCTAAATCTACTTGGGCCCTAAACATGTGGCCATTGAGGTCTATACTGCATCATTCTCCCTGGCTTGTAAAGAACCTGACTTTGAGTTCCGTAAATGTCCGCCTAAGTCGAAGATCAATCGAACAAACTTTCGATTAGTTGGCTGCGCTTGAGCTTGTACACATATCTTAAAAATTCTGAACATGACACATCCTTTGATTTGATAGATAAAGTTTGTGTGGATGTATGATCGAACCATTGGATACATCTTGTGTGAAATTGGCACCATCGGATCACTTTCTTTAACTGTCCGTTGTGCATCTCCAAAGATGAAATCAACATGAGGAATGTTAATGGATAGATCTTCTTGTGGATGCACTAGAATGAGTTTAACTTCATCTGATGCTTCTTTCAAATTGAGTTTTGCAGGAAATTTTTCAGCCAATCGATCTTCTTCTATGTCTTTAGGTGCAATTGGATTGACTTTGGAACGCAATGAAAAATTTTCTGGAATTTGAAATTTTATCAAGTAGGAACCAATGTCATTCACCTGTCCAGCACATTGAGAATTATTTCCATGGAAATTATTTTCTAAATTGATGTGTCTGGTTTCCATCCTTATAAGAGTGGCATGAAGTAGGTTGACTTAAGCGGATAACTCAACCATGGTTGATCATAATTTTTCCATGGATGTAGAAACCACAATTTACAAGTTGACTCGCCTGATGTCATAGATCTATTGTCTACGATCACGATGGTGAAAACCAATGCAAAACCCAAATCCAATGAGCCCGATATCACAAAAAGATATCTGAACCTTTGATTTTGACCAAATCTGACTTTGACTACTCAGTTTCTGATGCACAGTCTGCTGCATCCTTCTCTTAGAACAAACCAAATATGATCTAGACTTGACCTGGACGAGACCTGACTTGGGCCCAACTAAAAATAACCTGAATTGAATTCAAGTCCTTGGTGTAGCACGTGACATCCACTTGGCCTTCCTGCTAATGAAACAAACAAGGGCAGCTAGACGTCTCATTCTCTCTACTCTCTGAAGATGATAAAAGAGAAAATTGTTCTCTTTGGGTGACGAAGATGACGATATGGAAATGGAGACCATGACAATGAGGGGCAATGGTGATAGGAGGTGCTGATGACTCGTGCAGGCAGTGGTGCTCTCGGTGATTCAACGGCAGCAATGTGCCAAGTATGCTGATGATCACGACGCTCACTGGAAGAGTGCGGCAATGGAGATCTTCTTGCTCCTACTCGTTTCTCTTCTTCTTCTTTCTTTCTTTTTTTTTCGCTCGACAAAGCAGGGGTTGGGAATTTTTTTTTTAACATTTGGGATGGTGTTGAGGGTTCTGCGATGGAGATGGGACTAGGGTGAGGGGGTGTCAGTGATGAGGGGTTTAGTTAGTGGTTGAGGAAAAGGCAGCGGGTTGCAGGGTTTGGTGAAAGAGGGTTTCAACAGCGAGTCGTTTGACTGACACTGAATAAGGATAAGTTGTCGATTTTGGTGGGGGTTTTATGGTGCTCGGTTTGTGTTCGAGATGGAGAAAGAGGTTCGTTTGTGTTGGGGGAGTGGGGTTTTGGATGGCTGGGTTAGATTAGGGTGAGGAATAGTCGCAGTAATCATGCCGATCGATCTGAGAATTATGCCGATCTATCCGAGAATTAGCTCTGACTATGGGATAGGGGTAATCACGCTGAAATGATCAAGGATTGTTCGTCTCTCATACCAATTTGATGCAGGCCCTAGGGTTAGGGCTTGCATAGATTGCCGAAGCACGTGTCTAAGAATACTTCGAATCATCTTCAACAAAACTTCAAGATACGAGGGACGCACCTTCACAGATAAAACTCACAAATCTATTCAATAATCAAATCTATGAATAATTCCACGTCTACAATGCCATATAAATAATAAAGATAACGTAGAGCCTACGAAAACCTAATCTAATAATGGAAACTAAATAATGTGGGAAAACTAATCCTAATTACAATCAATAAACTAAAAATAAAATCTAATGACATATAATGACTAAATAAAAATCCTAAGTCTACTTGGGACCTCATCTAATGACATATAATGACTACATAAAAATCCTAAATCTACTTGAGCCCTACACATGTGGCCATTGAGGTCTATATTGTATCAATATAACATTAGCCAAATCACTCTCTACAATAAGATAATGATGAAAGAAGGTTAGATAAAATGAAAAGCTTCCAAAATTGTCATAACTTCCGCTTCATTAAAATCTTTGACCCTACATGCTTAGAAAGCACATAAATAACTTCCCCCTTATGATTTCTTATAACGCATCCAATTCCAACTAACCCTGGTTTTCCTTTTGTTGCTCCATCCACATTAAACTTAAATACTCCACATAGCGGCGATTGCCAAGAAACTAATTCTTTCTTTTGTGCAACACCCGTCTTCAAACAAGCTCCCTAGCTTTGCACAATGTTATCTATGTTGAGATCTGAAAGTGCTTTTCTAACACATGCCCATTTAGCTATCCTCAATAGAATAGATGAAAGAAGACCCTTCCATGATGATTCTTTCCTATTGAATATTCAATCATTCCTTTCTTTCCATCATTCCTTTCTTTCCAAATTGACCAAAGAAAGGAAAGAGGAATAATTCTCCATAAGATCATCCCATTCGGAGTCCCCCTCCAAGCTTAAAACAACATCGGTAAAGAATTGGGCCATCTGCATCATCCTCCCCCGCCTGCATGATTTTCTAGCAGACCCTTTTAGAAACAAAAGAATTCTGCAAACCATCTACAAGTGGATCAATTAGGGTCCTTGCTTGAATTGACTTACAACATTAAAGGCATGGACAAGATCTGGCCGCTTGATTATGAAAGAACTTCTCCAACAGTCTTTTGATACACTTTCGTGGGTCATTAATGGGATCATCATCATCTTTCTTCTCTTCAAAGTTAACTTTGAGAGGCATGCAGAGAGGCTTCACATCAAGAATTTCAATACAATGAAGGAATTCTAGTGCATATTTTCGCTGTGAAGAAAATACACACTGTGCAATCTTGACACCTCAATCCCCAAAATATTTCAATTGACTCAAGTCTTTGATATAAACTTTGTGAAGTATTGTTTTATCACATAGATGGATTTTCGAAAAACTACCATCTCTCGTCACAATCAAGTCTGTCTAAATACACATTCAAAACTGTGACATCCTTCAGTTTCCTTTTCTTGAACACAAAATGGTCTAATTGCAAAATGTTGAACCCAATCTAACAAATAGCTGTGATGAACTTGTCAAACAAAGGATGGAGAGACCTTGCAAGCCTGTAGACAGTCTAATTTGAACTTACATCTACTACCTTTTATGGTGAAACTTGGGCGGAGATCACATATAGACTTCCTTCTATTCTTCAGTGTCAGTTGCCTTAATGACATTTTGAATTAACAAAAAGAAAGAAATTACATCTTCCTTTCCTATTTAAAAAAGAAATTACATCGTCCTTTCCTATTTACATCATCATCAACTGAGTTTACCTGTTACAAACTGTGGTAGATGGCTAGGCAGCTCCTTCAAATCGTTAAATTCAATGCCTAAAGGTTTAGTTTCCAAATTAGTAGGATATTTATATTTCTCTTGAGAAAGCACCAAATCATCTGAATGCTTCCAGCAAGGTGGTCCAAGGATTAGCTAAGCTCAGGCCTGATGAATTGAGTCCAACTTTCTGGACAGCCAATATTGATGATGTGATAATTATTACTTGGCACACATCCGGAAAGAGGTTCAAAGAATGCCATATTAAACCATTTGATCAATTTTACCTCAAAATGAAGTTGAGCTGAGTTTAATAAATTACCTGACCAAGCTCATGATCTTGTCACATCAAACACTCAGCTGCTTAACTCACCAATGTTTTTAATTCTTTATCGAAAAAAGTACCGAATGTAATTTTAAGATACTACAAATAGAATGCTTTCATGAAACTGAAACATCTGGTGTTACTCAGAAGATAGGGAACAAAGAGTAAAACTGAACTGTCAATAGAGGAATATGTGGTCTTATTTAAGATTTTTCATTAGTTTTCCCTCAGATATAGCAATATAATTTTGAAATAAGAAACAAATAGAATAGAAGAATCAAACTTTACTTTGAATGGAGTCTCCATAATAAATCTTCCATCCTTCGAAACACAAGGTATAGTACCTTGTTGGAAGAAAGTGACCTGTATATAAAGAAAACGCATAATCAAAAGTGGAAAGAAAAACAAAAACTGGAATATAAAGATGCTAAATTTTCTTTTACTTGATCAGCTTCCAAGCCAAAATATTTATGACTTTCAAAAAATTTTCGTGTGGCCTCATCAGTAAAAGGGCTGGTCATTATGTACCAATGTATTGGCACAGAAGCAGATGCACCTGCAGAAAGTGAAACAGTTAGGCTAGTATTCTCAATGGATACAGGGGATGCAGTAAATGACACATAAATCTTACCATCACTCAGAGACTGAGCTGCAAGTCTTTGAACACACAAAATTCTCTCTGCTTGAAGGTGAAACAATGATTTCCCTGATGGAAGTCCAATATCTGAAGTGGAAGAGAACTTAAAAATAAGCAACCAGTAGCGTTCAGTTATTCAAAATCCACCAGAAAAGAGCTCAATATCACCCAAACTAAAATAGAAATATCACAAAGAAGAAATCTTACTACTAGAAATAGATGTTATTATAAGATTTCAGGAGTGAAAATTTTCAGAAACAAAGCTAAAATAGATCCAGATTTTCAGGTTACATACACGCTTAAAAATTACAAAACCCATAGAATCATATAGGACAGAATACGCTCATGGCAAAATTTTCCACCCATCTGACATAAATATGAAGAAAATATTACAGCTAGTGAAGGTGATGGTAGGGTAACTCTTGAGAAATCTAGGAGATACTAGGAAGTAGATCTTGGTGTTGTAAATACGAACTAGTACACGGTGGTTCATACGATTATCAAGTTCCAATTGGACTTAACGGTAATTTAATAAAATAAAAAAGAAGAAGAAGGTAGATAGAGCATCCTTGTAATACGGAGTTAAATGTTGGCAATGGAGAAACAGAAAGAAGACAAAATAAATGCAACCGAGTGACATACTAAGACGGATGAGCGGAGTAAGGATAGAACTAGAAATAAATGCATAAGAGGGAATCTATGGGTGGCTCCAATTGGAAAGGAAAAAAAAAATCAAGAGACATTGATGGTATAGAAAAATGCTTAGAAGTTCAGAAACAACAACATTACAGAGAACTTAGGTTTTGCAAACTTTTTTTTGCATAACCTAACTACTCCATAATGGTGATGTTTCTAGTCTTCTAAGCATTTTTCAATACCATCAACATCTCTTGATTTTTCTCTACCATCAACTTTTTTCTATACCATCAACTTCCTAGTACATGGAACTAGGTGAAAGGAGGAGTCAATGAAAACTTGGAAAGAAATAGTTCTTGTTTGTTGTAACGACCTGGATCTACTACTCACATGATATTGTCCAATTTGGCTCATGGGATTTTAACCCAATCTTGCTGCTCAGTTTTAAAAGGCTTCATGGATGTGAGACATATGTACCATTGCATACCTAGTCCTTAAGAGCTATAAGGGAGCCATAGGCGTATCTCTTATACCATTTGTAATGGCCCAAGCCCGTTACCCATATGATATTGTCTGCTTTGGCTTATTGGATTTCAACCCAATCTTGCCGTATAGTTAAAAAAGGCCTCATGTGGAGTTAAGGCCAAGGCTGTTCTTATATATCAGGATCAGAACTTAAATATTTCCAATGTGGGACTTGAAAATGTCTCACGGTGCTAACCAAAGCACTCGACCCTTACTCCTATGGATTTCCCTATCTTGGCTCAAAAAAACATTTGACCTGGTCTTAGCTTAAGGGATTACCCAGGTGGATTGGGTGTATTGGTTGGCACCTATGAGCCAAGATAAGGGAATCTGCAGGGGTAAAGGTGGAGTGCTTCGGTTAGCAGTGTAAGACTTTGTTCAAGTCCCACATCGGGAATATTTACGTCCTGATCCTAGTATATAAGTGCGACCTTAGCCTTACCCCCATATGAGGCTCTTTAAAATCGTGAGGCAAGATCGGGTTGAAATTCCATATGCCAAAGCAGACAATATCATGTGGGTAGTAGGTAGAGTCGGTACAATTCTTTAGTGAAAAGTAAGACTGTGGAGACATAGTACATACAAAGGATAGAGACAAGTAAAGAACAAAAACTCACAAAGCAGACTCCAAGTAGATAAAAAGCTACAATAGTGATGATGGAAGTTACAAAAAACTAAAGAATAAAAAGCAAAAGCCACAATAGTGATGAAGTTAAAAAAAAAAACCTCAAGAATTTCCTTGTTAGATGGAATCGGTACCCATGCTAGTGCCAATGCCTATTGCTTTCTACAAATTATCATGTCTGGAGACTCTATTTGTGCCCATACCCATATCAATATCCATATTAGGTAACATAACTGACAACAAATACCATTATCACTCATCCTCATTAAGGGTTACAACGTACACAACATTTTATTGTCTATTATTGGTGCAGCTAGCCACATACTGATTCTTCTTTTAGCATCTAAGGCCTGCTTTCAGGTATCAAATGGTGTGAAGACACTTTGATGTAAGCATCTTCATTTTATCTTAACTGTGAAGATCAAGTGAAGATGATGTAATGTCTTCTGAGTGTGTTTTATATATAGTGTTAATTCATCACCGTTCTAAAAGCCTATATGTTGATGGAATGATTTGATTTGAAGGAATTCCAATGGAAACTTAAAATGAAATTTAGTCTTTGGTCAAGGTCAAGAATAGTGATCCACAATTTTAGAGATTTTGTCAAAACATGACCATTCTACAATCATGATGGAACTCTTCTACAATCACGATGGAACTCCTTTTTTTTTTTTCCTTTTTGAATGGCAAGTTCATTGAGGAAGCAACTGAATACAGTATAAGAGAAATATACTTCAAAAACTCAAGAAATCACTAAGAAACATGAAACGCCATGAAATCAGAAAACAAAGAACTCAAAAGGAGATATCCCGGAATAAAAAATCAGCATACTCTGCCTCCTAACGCCATCCTTCACAAGGGAATTTGTAATAGCATTTGTGTATCTCTTAATGCAAGTAAATGAAGCATGAAGAAGCCTAGGTAGGTCCAAGATCTCCTCTACCACATTGGATAACCTTCAAGGGGGCTTATTGTAATAACCGAACCTACTTTTGTAGGCCAACCCTTTTTCCAGGTGGGCCATGATAGTCCAAACTATGTTTGGAGCCTGACAGGGAGTCTCCTAATTTGATCGGAATGTTTTAAGACTTCTGGCAAGTCCATTGTGGAGTCCCAATAGACTTCATCTCTCAGAATAGTAGTTTCCAAACAGGACTCCCCACCAAACACTACATATATACATAGATTAGAACCCATCGTAGGTACAGCAACAATAGAAACTACAAGAGAGAGAGAGAGAGAGAGAGAGAGAGAGAGAGAGAGAGAGAGAGAGAAGAAGACTGACTTGGCTGTGAAATTGTTAGGGGGAGAAGAAGATTCCAGCGGGACAACGGTGGATGTCTGACGAGAGGCCAATCACTGCCGGAGCAATACGCTATTATACCAGGTGAGTAGAATTCAACTTGATTATCTGAATAGAGTAGAAGATTAGACCTATTTGATCATCTAATGAACCGTGACTACTATATGCTAGTACCACAATGATCGTTAATACATAACGTCGGCCAGATTTGGTGGTGAGCCCAATTTGATCATCAAAAAGAAAAAAAAAAAACAGTAATTATACCTGCTGACATGCTGTATGAATCCCAATCGACACCCTTGGCCTTGTTTGGGATGGAAATCAACTCACTGGAACTTTGATTACACGATGAAGTCCTTTCGGTGGTGGCCGACCCAACGCAGATTGGGATATTTCTGAAAAAAAAATCCCCTTCTTCAGATGAAACATTGCTGTAGCCACATCCTCTGACTAGCACACCCCTAGGACTTCGATTTAGGGTGGAAAGAGGACTGAATACATTGGAATCTCAGATCGGAACTGAGATTTGAGATTCTCAGACTGTCGGAAATGGTCTTGGTCGTCGGAGGTTGTGACTCCACCGGGATTCCCTGATCATATAGATCACATGCACACATCTTAGGATAGACTCCTGGGCGACCACAGTGGTGAAGATTCCAGGCGCATCGAACCGTTGAGCGTCACCCTGCAATTGTCTTCAATCGAGCCTGGCGGTGCCCTCTTCACTGACGAACGAAACAACTGAATCTTTGTGAATGTGCAGTCGACGAATTGGGCAGATATTTTTATAAGACTTATGGAAATTACGAATTGCCCCTGTTATTTTCATTATATGCTAAAATTCCTTTTAAGGCATATAATAAATTTATGGCATGATAAGTTACAAATCCCATAATTGTTTACTAACTAAACTAACATGTGTTCAATTAATTGAATGTCATGTGGGCCCTTTTCATAACAATTAACTATTCTTTATGACTTAATCTTCCATAGTAAATTTTATAATAACTAACCCCTTCAATGTCATATTTTCACTTGGAATTATTAATTGTGTCTTGATGGATAACTTTATGGTAAATAATTGATTACCTCAATAAAATAATGGGCAATGCCACCGCCTGGTACCAACTCCGATTCGGAGTGGGGCGAGGATTAACCAGTGTTGTGTGGTACTGGCCAAATAAAAGAGTAAGATGATGTAGCCAATTACGGTGGAGATGACTTTATACTAAAATTATTGAAATGAATTTACCATTGATGATTGAAATAAGCGTGATACCAACTGCTGGCACTGAGTATAGAACTTCCCTCGTAGATGTTGGTCGAGGGGAAGAGGTTCAGCAATCATGGTGGCATAATAAGCCATGTTGTTGATAGAAATGTAGATATTCCAGTGTGGGAGTATCGGAACAGGCTCAACATTCATGGTGGATGACAAACCATGTTGTTGACAGAAATGTAGATACACTGTATGGGGTATCGGAACTATTTGATGCCACAGTGGGAAATCACTCCAGCAAGAAATTGATTAGAATGTGACTGAAATCATATCATTGAATATATATATATGTTCCCCGAATGATTGAAATATGCTTTATCTTAATATTCTTATTCTACTCACCAGTTTTATTGATTAGTGGTTCGCCCCACTTCAGGTAATGCAGTTGTGGAGGTTACGAGAAGTGACAGGGATCAGCCGGTGGATTTTGGCATGCGTGGCTGATCCAGAGCGCGGAAAAGCAAAAAATAGATTTATAGTCGGGAGTAGCCCAAGATTTAGACATTATTATTATTTTCTTTTTCTCCAATAGAAATTGTCTTATTCAGTAGTGTTTTCAAGACTTCTAATATTTACATAATAGTTGAAATACAATGAAATTTGACTGTTTATGACCTTGATGCTCATGAGAATTTGATTTATGTGGTATTGTTATTAAAATTTGAGTGCGGCTTAAGAATCTGAAGAGCTCCAGATTCTTGGGTCGTTATAAGTGGTATCAGAGCAAGGTCTTGGGCAAACTTTAAAATACTTAGAAACCACTAGGCAACGTGGTGAGGACGTGGATTGGGTATTTAGGTAAGGAATTTATTTACTACGTACTAACAACTGTACTTTCACTGTAGGAGAAAGAACATGACTTCCCAAGGAAACCCCATCCGTAACTCCAATCAAAATGGAACTGAAAGTGGTACCTCGAATCTGAACGAGGGACAGACTCAGGTGCCTGAATATGTGAAAACTATGTTTGATACTTTCATGAGAGCATATAATCAGGTGCAATAGCAGATACAGACCTTGGCACAGTGACCAAATGGCAATGATCGACCACAAGGTGGGGTCCATGCTGGGGGAGGCAGAGACAGAGAGCGAGACTCATTATACAAGAGGTTCAATGAGTTTCGCCCTCGATATTTTGATGACACCATAAATCCATGGGAGACGAACAAATGGATAGAAAACATGGAGGCAATCTTTGAAGTGATGGGCTGCACGGACCACCAGAAAGCCCTGTTGGCAGCATTTAAACTGGAAGGAGATGCAAAAGAGTGGTGGAAATCTGCAAAGAAAACCTATCCAGGTCTGGAGGGCGAGATTACTTGGGCTTTCTTTAAAAAGGAATTCATTATGAAGTTTATACCGGAGCATATTAAGGAAAGGAAGAGAAGAGAATTCCAGAATCTAGTGCAAGGAGACATGTCAGTGACAAAGTATAATAATAAATTTACTGAGCTGTCCCATTTCGCGGAGGGCTTGATAGCAACAGAGGAGATGAAACGTAACAAGTTCATTGAAGGGTTGCGTTCGGATATTAAGAAGGATGTACGGCTGGGACAGCCAGTAACTTATGCGGATGCTTTAAAAAGGGCATATGTATCGGAAGAAGCTACTGATGAAATCAATGGGGTGACACCACCAACAACGACAGAAAATAGAAAGAGAAAACGAGAAAACCATCCATCCCGGAAGAAGCAAAAGGTGGATTCTCAGGTTGAATGCAATCGCTGCGGCAAGAACCATGAACTGGCGCAGTGCCCATGGCAGCGCGGTGCGTGCTTTACATGCGGCCAGGTGGGTCATAGGCGTAAGGACTGTCCAAAATGGCAAAAGAAAAATCAGACACAGCGACAGGGACAACAGTCGCAGCAGGACCAACAAAATTTCTCACAGTCACGCCAGAACCACCAAAATTACCCTCCTCGAAATCAAGGAAACCCACAACAGAGTAATCAACAGAATCAGCCACTACAGAGGAACCAACAGAACGGTCAGTACCAGTAGAGGGGATATCCACAGAATCCGCCACAGGGGCAAAATTATAACCAGGGAAGGAACAATCAAGGCGGAAATCAGCAGAAACAGCAACCCAATGCTAGGGCTTATGCAATCACACAGCAGGAGGCAGACATGGCAAACAATGTAGTTGAGGGTACGCTTTTTCTCCTTGGTATTAAAGCCACTACACTATTTGATTCTGGGTCTACACACAGCTTTGTTTCACATGTGTTTGCCCCAAAACTAAACATGCAATCCTTTAAACTTTCCCAAGCTTTAATTGTATCAACCCCCACTGGAGGACAAGTGAACACTAGATTAATATTCTATGATTGCCCCCTGAATCATGATAAAGTTGTCATGTACGCAAATCTAATAGTATTACCAATGCATGATTTTGACATTATTTTGGGAATGCACAGGTTAACAAAGTATAGGGCTGTGTTAGACTGTTTCAATAAGATAGTTCGCTTCAAATCAAAAGGATATAAGGAGGTACAGATAGTGGGAACCAGGAGGCTCATGGAGTCTAGGGTAATATCGGCAATTAAAGCCAGCCAATTACTGAGAAATGGGTGCAGGGGATACCTTGCATTCGTCACTGAGGAGAAACAAAAGCCTGAGTTGGAGGATATACCGGTAGTGAGAGAATTTCCCGATGTGTTCCAAGATGACTTACCCGATTTACCGCCGGTACGGGAGATCGATTTCACTATTGAATTGATGCCAGGAACAGCCCCAATCTCTAAGGCACCCTACCGCATGGCGCCTGCTGAACTAAGGGAACTGAAAGAACAGTTGCAGGAATTGATGGATAAGGGATTCATTAGACCTAGTGTCTCACCATGGGGAGCACCTGTATTGTTTGTTAAGAAGAAAGATGGAACCTTGCGCATGTGCATTGATTACCGGCAATTAAACCAGGTCACTATTAAGAATAAGTATCCTCTGCCGCGGATAGATGAATTATTTGACCAACTCCAAGGTGCAAGATGCTTCTCAAAGATTGACTTACGGTCTGAATACCATCAGCTAAGAGTGAGAAATGAAGATATACCAAAGACAGCTTTTCGGACACGGTACGGACATTACGAGTTCCTAGTAATGCCGTTCGGGCTAACAAATGCACCAGCGGTGTTCATGGCGCTCATGAATCAAATTTTCAAGCCATACTTGGATCAGTTTGTAGTAGTATTCATTGATGACATTCTAATTTACTCAAAGACGGAAGCGAAACATGGGAATCACTTGCGCACTGCACTGCAATTGCTAAGAGATAATCAGTTGTATGCAAAGTTGAGTAAATGCGACTTTTGGTTAGCGCAGGTAAATTTCTTAGGCCACATCATTTCAGGCGAATGCTTGTCAGTGGATCCTGCAAAAATCGAAGCTATCACTAATTGGAAACGACCAACCACGGTGGCAGAAATCCGAAGTTTCTTAGGACTCGCAGGATATTACAGACGGTTTGTGAAAGGCTTTTCTTCTCTTGCGGGACCTTTGACACGGCTCACTAGGAAGAATGTCTAGTTCAACTGGGATGATAAATGTGAGTCTAGTTTTCAGATATTAAAAGACAAGCTAACCACAGCACCAATCCTAGCCCTACCATCTGGCAGTGGTGGTTTTGTGATATTTTGCGATGCGTCTCTTCATGGACTGGGATGTGTACTCATGCAAAATGGTAAAGTGATTGCTTATGCTTCCAGACAACTGAAGACTCATGAACAGAATTATGCGACACACGATTTAGAATTGGCTGCAGTTGTCTTTGCTCTCAAGATTAGGCGACACTATCTTTATGGAGAAGAATTCTAAGTATATACAGATCATAAGAGCCTGAAATATGTTTTCTCTCAGAAAGACTTGAACTTGAGATAGCGGCGATGGTTGGAATTTCTAAAAGATTATGATTTCTCTATTTCCTACCACCCTGGTAAAGCAAACGTAGTAGCCGATGCTTTGAGTCGGAAATCAATTCAATTAGCCTGTTTGACAGCAGAATGGAGATTATTAGAAGAGATCAAGGATCTAGAAGTAACTCTTTGGCCTATAAGTGATAAAATTCTATTGGGAAATTTCAAGGTGCAGCCAGAACTCATACAGCGAATCAAGGATCACCAAAGGGATGATACAGCACTTTTGGAAATTTTCAACAAGATGGACAACAAGCCAGAATTTTCACTCGCCAATGGTATCTTATATTTCCGAGATCGGCTATGTGTTCCTAATATCCGAGAGATCAAGGATGAGATATTACGGGAAACACACCATACTCGGTACACCATACACCCAGGGAATACCAAGATGTACCAAAACCTCAGAAAACGATTTTGGTGGATTAGAATGAAAAACGACATTTCTGAATTCGTAGGGAGGTGTCTCACATGTCAACAAATAAAGGCAGATCATCAGAAGCCAGGAGGATTGCTACAACCACTTCCTATTCCTGAATGGAAATGGGAACATATCACTATGGATTTTGTGTCAGGATTTCCACGAACCTTTCGGAACAACGAAGTTATTTGGGTTATCGTGGATCGTTTGACTAAATCCGCACATTTTATTCCTCTCAAGAATAAAACGTCGATGAAAGAATTGGCTCAAAAATATGTCAAGGAGATTATTCGGTTACATGGCATTCCGGTTTCCATTGTTTCGGACAGGGATTCCAGGTTTGTGTCTAATTTTTGGAGGAAACTACAGATGGCTATGGGAACACAATTGCGCTTTAGTACGGCATACCATCCCCAAACTGACGGCCAAACTGAAAGGACTAACCAAACTCTTGAAGATATGTTGCGAGCATGTGCCTTGGACTTCAAAGACAGTTGGGATGAGCAATTACCACTTGTGGAGTTTGCCTATAATAATGGTTATCATTCAAGCATTCAAATGGCACCTTTTGAGGCGTTGTATGGACGAAATTGTCGAACTCCTATTTGCTGGGAGGAGGTTGGTGACCGAAGAATACTTGGACCAGATTGGGTACAGACTTCGACGGATAATATCAAGAAAATCCGAGATAGGCTAAAGACTGCTCAAAGTAGACAGAAAAGTTATGCTGATCACCGCAGGAGAGAATTGGAATTCGCCGTAGGAGACCATGTTTTTCTCAAAGTATTCCCGACCAAGGGGGTAATGCGATTCGGGAAAAAGGGTAAATTGAGTCCGCGTTATATTGGACCATTTGAAATAACGGGACGAGTCAGTGATGGGAATGCCTATGAGCTCGCACTACCACCTCAATTGTCAGGCGTCCACAATGTCTTTCATGTGTCTATGCTAAAGAAATACAACTCAGATCCATCGCATGTTATTGACTTCAAGCCTCTCCAGTTATAACAAGATTTGTCCTATGAAGAGAAGCCGGTGGCTATCCTAGAGACAAAGGAAAGAGCCCTGCGAAACAAGACTATTCGATTAGTCAAAGTCCTATGGCAGCATCATAATCAACTCGAAGCCACCTGGGAGTCAGAGGAGGAGGTCCGTGACAAATATCCGCAACTTTTTCAATCAGGTATGATTTAAATTTGGAGGATCAAATTTCCTAAAGGAGGGAAGTATGTAATAACCGAACCTACTTTTGTAGGCCAACCCTTTTTCCAGGTGGGCCATGATAGTCCAAACTATGTTTGGAGCCTGACAGGGAGTCTCCTAATTTGATCGGAATGTTTTAAGACTTTTGGCAAGTCCATTGTGGAGTCCCAATAGACTTCCTCTCTCAGAATAGTAGTTTCCAAACAGGACTCCCCACCAAACACTATATATATACATAGATTAGAACCCATCGTAGGTACAGCAACAATAGAAACTACAACAGAGAGAGAGAGAGAGAGAAGAAGAAGACTGACTTGGCTGTGAAATTGTTAGGGGGAGAAGAAGATTCCAGCGGGACAACGTTGGATGTCTGACGAGAGGCCAATCACTGCCGGAGCAATACGCTATTATACCAGGTGAGTAGAATTCAACTTGATTATCTGAATAGAGTAGAAGATTAGACCTATTTGATCATCTAATGAACCGTGACTACTATATACTAGTACCACAATGATCGTTAATACATAACGTCGGCCAGATTTGGTGGTGAGCCCAATTTGATCATCAAAAAGAAAAAAAAAACAGTAATTATACCTGCTGACATGCTGTATGAATCCCAATCGACACCCTTGGCCTTGTTTGGGATGGAAATCAACTCACTGGAACTTTGATTACACGATGAAGTCCTTTCGGTGGTGGCCGACCCAACGTAGATTGGGATATTTCTGAAAAAAAAATCCCCTTCTTCAGATGAAACATTGCTGTAGCCACATCCTCTGACTAGCACACCTCTAGGACTTCGATTTAGGGTGGAAAGAGGACTGAATACATTGGAATCTCAGATCGGAACTGAGATTTGAGATTCTCAGACTGTCGGAGATGGTCTTGGTCGTCGGAGGTTGTGACTCCACCGGGATTCCCTGATCATAGATCACATGCACACATCTTAGGATAGACTCCTGGGCGACCACGGTGGTGAAGATTCCAGGCGCATCGAACCGTTGAGCGTCACCCTGCAATTGTCTTCAATCGAGCCTGGCGGTGCCCTCTTCACTGACGAACGAAACAACTGAATCTTTGTGAATGTGCAGTCGACGAATTGGGCAGATATTTTTATAAGACTTATGGAAATTACGAATTGCCCCTGTTATTTTCATTATATGCTAAAATTCCTTTTAAGGCATATAATAAATTTATGGCATGATAAGTTACAAATCCCATAATTGTTTACTAACTAAACTAACATGTGTTCAATTAATTGAATGTCATGTGGGCCCTTTTCATAACAATTAACTATTCTTTCTGACTTAATCTTCTATAGTAAATTTTATAATAACTAACCCCTTCAATGTCATATTTTCACTTGGAATTATTAATTGTGTCTTGATGGATAACTTTATGGTAAATAATTGATTACCTCAATAAAATAATGGGCAATGCCACCGCCTGGTATCAACTCCGATTCGGAGTGGGGCGAGGATTAACCAGTGTTGTGTGGTACTGGCCAAATAAAAGAGTAAGATGATGTAGCCAATTATGGTGGAGATGACTTTATACTAAAATTATTGAAATGAATTTACCATTGATGATTGAAATAAGCGTGATACCAACTGCTGGCACTGAGTATAGAACTTCCCTCGTAGATGTTGGTCGAGGGGAAGAGGTTCAGCAATCATGGTGGCATAATAAGCCATGTTGTTGATAGAAATGTAGATATTCCAGTGTGGGAGTATCGGAACAGGCTCAACATTCATGGTGGATGACAAACCATGTTGTTGACAGAAATGTAGATACACTGTATGGGGTATCGGAACTATTTGATGCCACAGTGGGAAATCACTCCAGCAAGAAATTGATTAGAATGTGACTGAAATCATGTCACGCCCCACCCTTCACACATGCATGATATTGTCCGCTTTGGCCCATGGGCCTCACGGTTTTGTTTCTGATGGGTTTCAACCCACCAAAAGGCCTCATGCATAGTAAGTGTGCAAGCTTTATATATGAACCCATTCACTTTCCTCTCTATAGTCGATGTGGGACCTAGGATGTCACAATTCACCCCCTTAGGGCTGCACGTCCCTGTGCAGTAGCCTGCCAGTTCTTGTAGCCTGCCAGCCCTCTTGGCCCGCCCACATATGAACCCGCCCACTTGCACCAGGCCACGGCAGGGACCCACACTCGAACTAGTCGAGAGTCGGCTCTGATACCATTTGTAACGCCCCACCTTTCACACATGCATGATATTGTCCGCTTTGGCCCATGGGCCTCACGGTTTTGTTTTCTAGTGGGCCTCAACCCACCAAAAGGCCTCATGCAAGGTAAGGATGCAAGCTCTCTATATAAACCCATTCACTTTCCTCTCTATAGTCGATGTGGGACTCCAGGATGTCACACAATCCACCCCCCTTAGGGCTGCACGTCCCTGTGCAGTAGCCTGCCAGCCCTCTTGGCCCGCCCACATAAGAACCCGCCCACTTGCACCAGACTACGGCAGGGGCCCACAGTACTCGAACTAGTCGAGAGTCGGCTCTGATACCATTTGTCACGCCCCACCCTTCACACATGCATGATATTGTCCGTGAGGCCCATGGGCCAAAGCGGACAATATCATGCATGTGTGAAGGGTGGGGCGTGACAAATGGTATCAAAGCCGACTCTCGACTAGTTTGAGTGTGGGCCCCTGCCGTAGCCTGGTGCAAGTGGGCGGGTTCATATGTGGGCGGGCCAAGAGGGCTGGCAGGCTACAAGAACTGGCAGGCTACTGCACAGGGACGTGCAGCCCTAAGGGGGGTGGATTGTGACATCCTGGAGTCCCACATCGACTATAGAGAGGAAAGTGAATGGGTTTATATAGAGAGCTTGCACCCTTACTATGCATGAGGCCTTTTGGTGGGTTGAGGCCCACCAGAAACAAAACCGTGAGGCCCATGGGCCAAAGCGGACAATATCATGCATGTGTGAAAGGTGGGGCGTTACAAATCATATCATTGAATATATATATATGTTCCCCGAATGATTGAAATATGCTTTATCTTAATATTCTTATTCTACTCACCAGTTTTACTGATTAGTGGTTCGCCCCACTTCAGGTAATGCAGTTGTGGAGGTTGCGGGAAGTGACGGGGATCAGCCGGTGGACTTTGGCATGCGTGGCTGATCCAGAGCGCGGAAAAGCAAAAGAATAGATTTATAGTCGGGAGTAGCCCAAGATTTAGACATTATTATTATTTTCTTTTTCTCCAATAGAAATTGTCTTATTCAGTAGTGTTTTCAAGACTTCTAATATTTACATAATAGTTGAAATACAATGAAATTTGACTGTTTATGACCTTGATGCTCATGAGAATTTGATTTATGTGGTGTTGTTATTAAAATTTGAGTGCGGCTTAAGAATCTGAAGAGCTCCAGATTCTTGGGTCGTTACACTTATGTCTGCCAGAAGAAGGGATGCAAATGGGTTAGATCCAGGGCAGAACAGTGGTGGATCTGGACCTGCATCTGTTTGTATATATCTGGATCCAATTATAACAAGGAACCTAAGAGTTGTATTCAGATCTGGCATCAATGTAAAGAAAGAATCTGATTCCATATTTGGATCTGAAGTAAGATACGGAGTGCATTAGTATAATTGGGTAAAAGAGCTTAAAAAAAAGGGGAATGGATTGCTGAAATCACACCATGCAAACATTGTAAATTGGGACAGCCTCGCAAAAAGAAAGGAACCAAAATTTATTCCAAAATCTCTAGTTTTCTCTCATATGTGATTGATTTGTCATTTACCAATATTAAAGGAAAATGTAGTATCAGCATAAAAGAAATTACCATACAAGGACGAATAAAATGTAAAACACAACATCAACTAAGAAAAACTGCAACTTACTAAAACATCCCTTGGGGTCTGAACTTCCAAGTCGTGTTCCCTGTGTTCAAATAGAAATTGTAAGAAAACAATTGAAATATAAATTTGTTTGAGCTGTAAGAAAGCAAACAATGATGGCTATGCATTCTAACATGGATACCAGGAAGGGGAAAAAAGTAAGCATGCAGTAGGCATGGTGTGGCCTATGTTACATGAACTCGGCATTAGTTTCAGATATAGGTGCATATCGGAGGCAAATGCACCTCAAGAAAGTGATGCAAGCCAAATCCATGATTAACTAGCTATTGGACCCAAGACCAATAAGGCCCAATAGATTAGAGTAGATTCTATTATTAGTAGTTGCTTTAGTTGCTTTCTTAATATTTGGCAAATCCAGTTACGTTTTGTTTAGGACTTCTTATTTGGTTTGAATTGGTTTATTTCCTTAGTTAGAAAGTATATTAGCTATAAATAAAGATGTAATATCTCTTCATAGAATAGATACATAGACTTTAATATTGAATAAAGATTTTGAATTAGTTTTCAGTTGAGAGAGTTTGTTTGTCTTTGGTGAGGCATCTACACATTCTATCCCTAAACCTTTTGGCTTGGAAATTAGCCCGTTGGCTAATCTTCTTCTCCTGCGCTGCTCCAGAAAGTCTGTCGAATAGCATAGAAATGAAATATCGGCACGAGCATCAAGTACAGGTGCAATTGTGGGTGTGTACGTGTTCGCTGCGGGTGCGTCGTGATTTTAGGCGAGTCCATGTATCATAGGGTGTGGCTAGGTTTAACGAAAGGACAATCTAGATATTTCTAAGATTTTGGGTTAATAGTCAACATACTGGCAATCCCAATAACTTGATATGATGAGTCCAGGCCAAATTTTGACGAAGGGCCTAATTAAATAACCAAGCTAGGCAAGTTAAACATATCAACCTAGATAGCTTCATCTATAACTAAAGGACTCAGCCAAGCTTGTTTCTCAAATCCATGGGGTAGACCTATGATGTAGCCCAAGGGATAGGGCTTGCGTGGAGGTGCCTAAGCACGTGTCCAAGGACACTTCGAACCGTCAATATGACTTCAAACACACACGAGGACACACCTCTGAGAAAACCTAATTCTATTAATCAACCAAATCTGAGAATTTCTTCTCTACAATGCCATATATATAGTAGAAACAAACTTAATGTGCAAGAAAACCCTATGCTAGTAATGGAAACTTTCCTAATAACAATTTAATTAGAAATCTACTTAGAAATCTACTAATAATAATCCTAATATAATTTGAAGAGCGGCTGCCGGGGCCCAGACTGCATCAATCTAGGTCTCAAAATTAGGCCTAATGACTAAAATAACGGGCCTTGGACAAGGTATACCATGGTCTGCACATAATTAAATAATCGAGAGAGAGAGGGAGAGAGAGAGAGAGAGAGATGTGCCCGGAGAAGAACTAGTTCTCATATCACAAACGATAATCCCTTGTCGAACCCACTTAGATGACAATCACATCACAAGATAAGGATGGAAAAGGTCAATGCAAGGATTAAGGATGCCAAATCATTGTAGATACGAATCTTGAGGTCTCCAAGATTTACAAACATAAAAAAATTGAGCCTTCTAATGCAATGACAAGTCGTTGTAACTTGCAAGAGAAGTGGCACCTTGTGGAACACCGCTAAATGGATGCCAATCATGAAGTAGGGATGGGAAGGTTTATGCATGGATTAGGGATGCCCCAAAAATAATTTGTCAACAGGGATTTCAAGGTCTTCACAATTAACTGTGCAAAGGTATGAAAAAAGGAGTGTTTCAATGCAACAATGACAATAAGTAATGGCAGAAATGAATGTCAAATTGCATTCAGTGCTAATCCAAGGGGTAGTGAGTATGTGGGGGTGATAACATTTCGTAGGGTCCAGATAGGCCAATTTATGTTTATAGAGGTGCGTCGTATGTAGATAGGGATTAAGTGACGCCTTTCTAATTTCAAATCACCTTGAGAAAATAATCCACATGAAATACAGTCATTTGCAATAGCTGAGATAAATTGAACCCAATCACAAGGCTAGAGGTCACAATGGATTGGCATAATTTTCATATACCAACCATTTAAATAAATAAATGCAATAGATGGGACCCACCTAGATGTGTGCGAATTACATAGGGCAGTAGAAATGTTTACATGTGGATAAGGTATTTACAAAATATCGCATGCATCTAATGATTTTAACCTACGAATTAAGTGGCCTAGGTTTCAACAGCTGGTACAATTTAATTTTAGTTTTTTGTTTCTATTTGATCATCTTTGTATAATGGTTGGATGGTTGTAAAATTGAGGTAAGTGCCAATTAGTAGTGGTAAGTTTGTGAAGGTTTACATCAATCATAAGACAGTGCCATAGCACAGAATAGTAATGAAGTCTCCTTTCCTTGTTTTGAACTTGAGATTTTTGAAGTGCATAAGAGAGTGGGGGAAGAGAGACTATATTTAGCCAACTAAACCTTGTTTTTGTCTACAATTTGAACAGGAGGCTCATTATGAGGCCAGAAAATGATTAGAAATACCCCTCTCCCCTAAAATGGCAACAGGCCTGAAAAATCACACCAATCAATATGATGTTCACCGTTTAACTGGAACTTGAAAGTTGAAACAGAGGCATGGCTAAAGTGAAGATTGCACCTCTTGGTTTGATGCAACACAATGCAGGATATTACTTTGATCAATTTGATCTCTCGAATTATCATCAATTAAGGGGAAGGGCCTATGGATTTGTTCAATCAAAACCAACTGATCCAACAAATCTCACTTGATTTTTTCATGGATGATATTCACCATTAGAATGTTCAAATGAGAAAAACATGATTCAGACGAGTTAGTTTTAGTAAGAGAGTTGGATACAAGAATTGTTGATCCATTGTATGGGTGTTAGAAATGGGAGCACAACCCCATGAGAACATCTAATCAAATACCAAACAGCATAGGAATGCACGGTAGGGTGGGTGGGTGGGAAGACTTGACCAGTGATGCCCCCAACAAAAGATCCCGAACCCATATTTTAAGAACTCAAATTCTAATGGTTCTAAAACTGAAAGTTTTCTTGATTCAATCCAACAGTGAATAATGACATGCTAAAATTTCAAATCAACTTGATTGCCAATTCATAAGGGTAGGTGAGAGCGCGCATTGAAACGGGTGTATCCCAGTGTCTAAAATTAAAAGCAATTAAGTTAAAATCAGGGTTGAAACTAAAGTTTAGCGACACCCACACGCATATGTTCTAAATGAGAACCACCTTGTATGCTCTCCTGGATGCATAACAAATCAGAGGGTAATTTGGGATTGAAAGGCATGCTTTTAAACAATAAAATGAAACCCATAACAAACAACAGCAATGTTATACCTGCCCACCAGACAGAAGCAAAACAGCCAACTTCCCTTCATAGATCGCCTTCATCCCCATTTTCCACCATCTCTCCCTCTCCTCCGGCGTCCGCTCTTCGATCGTCGAAACACTCCCCTCCGGCACCGGCTCGATCGTAGGCGCCGCAATCCCTGAGAAAATCCTCATCCAAGATTAAAAAACCAACAGAAATTTCAAATTTATCCAAGAATTCCAATCCAAACAATAAAAAACCCCACAACCCACATCACCAAATCAGCCCCAAAATCTCACCTTGCGTTCGAAGTGAGCAGCGTATGATCCGATCCACCCTCGCAAGATCCAAGCTCTGGGGTTTTTACAAACGGAACCAAATCAAATAAAAATCGAAACTTTCCACAATTCTCCAAAAAACCAAAAACTTCCCAACTGATTCTCCAAAAAAAAAATCGGGAATTTGAGATAAGATCCGAGGAGAAGTGACCTCAATGTCCCTGACGAGGAGCTCGCGTTCTTCCGCTGAGAGCTCATCCCAGAAGGCAAAAGCGTCCTCTTGCCCGTAGTCCTTGAGCCTCTCCAGAAAAGCTTGTGGTGGTGGAGAAGACGCCACTCTCTCAAACCCCATTTCCTTCGTCATCTCTCTCTCTCTCTCTCTCTCTCTCAGATCTTCTTCTTCTTCTTCTTCTTCTTCGTCTTCTTATAACTGTTCAAAACAGCCTTCCATTTGAAGCAATATGACGAAAACGACCTCCACTATCTGATGCAGAATTAATACCAGAGAATAGATAATGCCACTTGGGTAAGTTGGGTGTGTCGGTAGGTTTAGATCTAGCCGTCGATCTAGTGGGACACAAACAAGGTGGACCATTTTAGAAAATCACAGCCCACCGACTACTTGGTCTACTTTGGTAGGTTTAGGGGTGGGTTAGGAGGAGAAAACTTGAGATTTCTTGCATTATTAGACAAATGTAGAAGTTTTATTAAACCATTGGGCTAATAGTTGATGCTATAATCTTTGGGCTCCGGATGTGTGAAACACTTGGCTCTGCAAAAATGATCTTGTGCGGGCTTTGTTTTATTCGCTCATTTTAGTCCTCCAAATTGAAATATTTCGGCTGATTTAATTTCTTGTGTGGGCACATTTGTAGTGAGGTCTAATAGATAAGCGATAGGGATCAGCATTTGGCGTAATTTCTGTTTTTGATTAAGTTGATTTGGTTAGGGCTGAGTAGAAGAACCCCTTTGCAGCTTTTGCAGTTTTGTGCCTCGCTTTCCTTTGAAGGGACGAAAATGAATGAGGCATTTACATATAGAGGCCTGAACTTTTAGAAATTTGTACTTAATAGCTACCTGAATTTTTAGTTTTATAAATGAACACCTATTCATCTGGAACTGTCAGTGGACAATTTTGACTTGTAGTCCAAGGTCAAAGGCGGTTCATTGGTGGAGATTTTCTGCAGGTAGAGATGACCCTTGGTTGCAAAAATTAAAGAAGTGTGTGTTTATTTGTAATTAATAAAAAATGCAGGGGACGTTTTGACATTTCTCAAAACAAGAATAATAAACAAACAAAGTGCTCTTATAAGATGCTAGCTACCAGGGAGGATTAACCAGTTATCACTCGGAGCATAAAGGAACGCACATGGGCTGGGCCTGCCCCACCAACCTAAGCTGGGCCACTTTAGCTGGACATGAGCTCACTTTTATGACCCGTGGCTAAGGCCCAGTTGAGTTCCGGCGTGAAAAATTAATCAGTGGTGGGCCGATGTTTTAGTAAAGGGTCGGCTGTAACACAACCATTCTGGCCCAACAATTTGAATCCAACAGAACCCAATATTTGGCTAGTGAGCTGGGTTTCGCCAAACTAATGAACTTTGGGACCATATGGGGTTCTAATTATTAGGCCTCATATCTAGATAGACTGCGTGGGTCAATAGATGCAGGGGAGTAGAGTAACCCAATCTTATAGAGTATCTTAGCCGTTAAATCAATGAGTGGCTAAATGAAAGACAACAAAATTCGTGGTTAAGGCCATTAATTAGTTAGATAACCAGGAACCACTCAGATGATAAGGGATGCACATGGGCTTGCCCCACCCCACCAACCAGTGCTGGTCCACTTTGAGCTGGTATATAAGCTGACTTTTATGACTGATGGTAGGGCCCACTTGATTCCGGCATGAATGTTCAATTAGTCAGGGATGGGGGCCATGTTTTTCGAAAGGGTTGGCTAACTAACCCTTCTGGCCCAACAATTTCAAACCAAAACGACCCAAATTTCGCTAGTGAGTTGGGCTTGACCCAACTTATGAATCTTTGGAACCGGGACCTAATTATTAGGCCTCATATCTAAATAGACTCTGCGTCATGTGCCGCCTTTTACAGTACCAATTAGAAAATTTCCTGTGATAGCTTTTTTGCTCAATAGATGCAGGAGAGTAGAGTAACCCAATCTTATAGAGCATCTTAGCCGTCAACTCAATGAATACCTAAATGAAAGACAACAATTCCTTGTTAAGACCATTAGTTAGTTTTTTTTTTTCTTTTTTGGTTGGAAGCCCATTAATTAGTTAGGTAACCCATTTTTGCTAATGCTCTATTTATGCTTGAACCTATCTCTTGATTAATTATAGTCATTGAGAGCTATCGTTTTTTACTTTTTATCTATGTCGTGCAAACTGGTCTTCTCATCCACATTTTGGCAGATATGGTAAGTTCTCCAGAATCTCCATTTTCCTCAGGATTGGACTCAATTTACTATCTACAATTTAAAAAAGATCAAGATCACGATTAGAATAGTATGAAAGAGCCTAAAAATCAAAAGAGAAAGAATATATATATATATATATATATATAGAAAGAGTAAGAAAGAAGGAGAAAAGAGACAAATGATGGTACACCAGCTCATTAGGATGCAGGTCGAATCAACATAGAGCAGCAACAATTGGCCCCTCCCAGATGATCAATTGCTGACTAGGCTAGAGTAGGTGGTCAACATGAGAGGATAAAAAATCATATGTAGAAGTTTATCAATTAATTAAACAGAGAAGAAATTAGGATAAAAAAAAGAGAATAAAAAAATTAGCATTTGTTTTTTTTTTTTTTTGAAGATGTCCTAACTCTATCCGAGTACGTGCTGCTAGAATTCAAGAGCAACCAACCAATAATGAACACAATATTATAGATAAACTTTTACTAATAGAAAAACTTTAAATAAAAATCAAATAAAAAAGCATACCATGATAAAAAAAAAAGGAGGTCAAAAGTGGAAATCAATGTACCCTTTTCATACACATGTAGAAAGGTCAAATACAATTCCATGAAAAGAAGGAAAAAAACACAAGCTCACGTTCAGATCATCAAAGATTTATTGAATCAGTGAAACTAATATATATCACAAGAAAATAGTAAGATCCTAATCTTTAATTAGGCATTTATTATTATTTAGGAATTTTTACGAATAAACTCATCCTAAATATGGATTAGATGATTTGATTATGAAAAACACATATTTAATGAATTAAGGTATGGTACATAAAAAAATAATAACAATATCGTTACTTGGAAATTATATACTTGTGGGAAAAAAACATATGTAGGTTAAATTCTAGTGTCCTTTCTTGTAATTAGTCACCTCAATATAAATATATTATGAACCAGATGTTGGAAGCTAAAATTGGGAGTAGAATCTATAAAGAATGATAACAATATCGTTACTTGAAAATCATATACTTGTGAGGAAAAAATATTCTAGGTCAAGTTTTAATGTCATTTTTAGTGTTTTTGTACATTAGTTTTAAGATATTACAGATCGACTGTTGAAGATAAAAAATGAGCATAGAATCTACAAAGAATCGTAACGATATCATTGCTTGAAAATTACATAGTTGTGGGAAAAATGATTTTGGGTTAAATTTTAGTGCCTTTTCTAGTGTTTATGCATTTCAATATAATGATATTACAGATTGGATGTTGGAGATAAAAAAGGACATAGAATCTATGAAAGATTATAACGATGTGGTTACCTGAAAAATTATATGGTTATAGGAAAAACTCATTAATGAGTCAAATTATTTAAGATGAACTTATTCGTAAAAATCCCTTTATAATATATGCCTTAGCAATTGGTTTAAATATACAATATATGCCCAAAGCAAGGTTAGAGCATTTTATATGCCCAAATTTATTCTTTATTAAGAGCGTGGTGCACAGGGATCTTATGGTTTAGTGGCTATAGATTTGATTAATTCCACTTTCCACATGTAATACTGAAAATAAGGCAAACAATACTTGTGAGTTTATAGTGTTAGTTTTTGTCATAGAAATTCATCAATTGCTTGGATGCCCATGTCGGTCACGTGACTACTGTCCTCTCCTTTTCCCTTTTTTTTTTTTTTTTTATTCTTTTGTGGATAAGAAAGGAAGACGAGCATAATAGAGAACAAAGGAAGAGAAGACCAAGACACATGACTACAAAACAGAGCAACAATCAACGAATAAAAGGTGCCTAGAGTAAAACATAATGTGAGATACAACTAGTATATTTCATCAAAAGGAGTTGAATAAAAATCTCATACAATCAACATATTGGTGCAGTATTAAATCATTCTTTAATTAAAATAAAATTAGATTCTACATATGGATCTATACTACTAATATGCTAAGAAATATCAATTTTATAGTGACCAATACCAGATCTCATACTTTAGCTTCAATAGTAGCTTCTGAAGATATCTTTATAACATGAGCATCTTCCAATGTAATATCCACTGAACTTTAAATACTCTTGGAGATACAAAAAGTGCAATTGTAATTGTGTCGTCTAATATTATAAATTCAAGATTATCAATTGCTTTTAATTATGTAAAAGAGATAGGGAAATATATACATATATATATCAAATTTTTAGCTTGAAGCTACATGGGGATTGTCAATGAGTTGAATCCCCACTGCACTTCTCTACACCCAATTTTCAAACCAACTCCATCTTTTTTTATACTATCATTTACCCAAGCAATTATGGTTTTGGACTTGGCAAGTAGCTAGAGTTATCAGGCCTCGTAACCTCTCTCCCAATTCAATTTGGGAATCATTATCCTCTATTGGTGATAAAGCAACACTACCTCAAGAATACTACACCAAAAATCCAATTTAGGAACGGATTATGGGCCCGGGTTTGGGCCGTTCTTGAAGTGAAACGGATTTGATCCACTCCGCACAAGCCCCGTTTGATAAAAACTGGGGTTGTTTTCGCTAATGGCATGAGGCCCGCTCTCTACTGTTTCCTCAGCCGTTCCAAAACCAGTCTTAGACTCTTTCCTCAGTTCTCTACTGTTTTCGCTAAACGCTCTGCTCTATTCGCGCGCTAGTTGCATTCCCGATCTTCCTCTTCTTGATCTTCTTCCTCAGCCGTTCCCACAGATCTTCTGCTCCCACTGCTTCCTCAGCCGTTCACAGAAACCATTTGATCTGTTCTCTTGTACTCTTTCCTCAGCCTTTCCCACAGATCTGTTCGCAGAAGGCAAGAACCACAGCTTGCGTTTCCCGATCTTCAACTCTCTTCTTCTTCCCGATCTTTAACTCTTTTCTTCCCGATTTCTCAAAAGGCAAGTTAGGGTTTTTTCTTTTTAGATCTAATCGATCTCTCAACTCGTAGATCCTTGTTGTTTAGGGTTTGATCTTGTTTTTTTATGGATCTGTTGTCTCTTGTTGGTCGCAGGAGTAGAGAAGAGACGGCTAGGGTTTCTCCAAGTCTTGAATCTAGTCTGTCCAGATTCCAGCACTTTTACAGATTTTCGATTTGTGTAAGGTACGTCACAGACTCTGATTCGATTCCTCCCTTTCCTAATCGAGTGCTTTTGTTTATATGCTAATTCATATTATTCATGCACATGTGGAGCTGCATCTTCCTTTCTTGTTTCCGGATTTTGGGATCTCTTTATGAGGCTTGTAGATAGCTATCTTATGATATGGATATTCAATTTGAATTTAGATGGTGTAACCATCTTGTGATGTTCCTTCCATATGTCTTGTAAGTATATTTGTGTTTTCAATCCTTTTATTTTTCTTTTTATTCTGTATTAATTATTGATGAGCGAAACATGCAGCTGCTTGAATTTGGTTGGAAACTTGGGATGGAATGTGAACAAATTGAAATTGGTTGGTGTATTGGCTTTAGAGTGGAAATTAATTGCATAAGGTTTATTATTAATTATAATGCCTTCATTTTATTGATTCCTTGGCTCCTTGAATGATAATTTTTTCTCTAGACTTGCTATTTGGACAATAGATAATTCCTTTTGCACAAGCCACTTGGGAGGGAAGCAATTTGGATGCTTGAAGCAAACACCATTTCCTTTTCAAAACTGTAGATTGTGATTTGATGTCATGAGTTTTTTGGGTGGTTGAGACTTTTATTTTCCTCTTTGTGTGTGTTTGTGAGCAATTAAAAGTTTGCTAAATCTCAGGCCACACCTGACCACAGTGTTGTTTGACGTGAGCTATTGCTCTTCTAGGGCGTATCTATGTCATATGATGTTCGCATGTCACACAAAAAATCCAAAGTGAGAAACCCATACTAGAGCTTTGCTCCTATGCTGGACATGGATGCATATTTGATCATGGATATCGGAACCTGGGATATGGATACAAGTCCACGTTTCGCATTCACAACATGCTGTTTATATTTAATAACAACTTTTACTGCAAGAAGAGTTCATGCCACAATAGTAACTCAAGGGTTTTTTTATTTTTTTTGATGTTCCTAAATTAGTTACCCAAAAAAAAAAAACCATTCCTGAACTTGATGGGAGTACTATTATTTACATTTTTTTTGCTTTAGTGGTTTCTTCAGTTATTTTGTTATTATATTTCCTTTTTTTTTTTGTAACAAAAAATGCTATTTTTTGTGAAAATTGATGTTTTTATAAATTGAAATTGAAATTTCGACAATTAGAGAAAAATTATAAATTGCCATTAATCAAGAAAGATGCACATTTTCCTTAAAAAATCTCTAATCATGACCACAAATTGCTGCTTTGCTTTAGCAACATCAACTATTGCCTGTAATTCAATAAAAGAGAGCAGAAATATGTTATATAATATGTCCTAAATCACAATATATACTGTCTCATTTACGTATCACTTTTTTTGGAAATAAGATTAGATATAAAATTTTTATATTCTAATATCTTCAATGTTGATCATAAGATAATATCTTGTCTTTAGCAAGTACTGTATATATATTAATAATCTGATCATCAGCCATGTATATTCCCATATTCCTCAAAGAAATATGTTACCTCACTAATTGCAGAATGTCGTTACCAAGTGACAAAGCATGGATGTCCAAACACAGATTAAGTCGAGAGTATTTGGATGAACTTGTGCATTTCTTTGAGTTTGTAAAGAAAAATGGTGGTGGATTTCGGCATTTTCCTTGTCCATGTGTGAAATGCCGAAATGGGCATGGAATGATAGACCTTAACTTGATTTATGACCATTTGCTCGTTTATGGTATCGATCAGTCATATATACATTGGATTTTTCATGGAGAAAGTTTTAACACAGCTAATGAGAAACCATCGACATCGAAGTCTTATGACCAAATGGAAGACATGTATCCTATAATGGAAGAGCTTGTAAATGATGCATTTGGGAGAATTGGTGAACATGTTGATTCTCTCATGGACGATCTCGCAAGTAATGAAGAATTAAATAAAGATTCTCCAAGGTTTCAAGGGCATGAAAACCATGAAGCCAGAAGATATAAGTTTTTATTTGATGATGCAAGGCAAGCTTTGTATCCTTCATGTCCTAGGGAACTCACAAAATTGTCAGCTATTGTTGAGTTATACAGTTTAAAAGCACAAAATGGCTGGTCAGACAATAGCTTTAATGATCTCCTTCAATTGGTAAAGAAGTTTCTACCGATAGGAAATACATTACCAGAAAGCACATATCAAGCTAAGAAGATGATCGACTCATTAGGAATGACCTATGAGTGTATACATGTATGACCGAATAATTGCATTCTTTACTGGAAAGAGTATAAAGATAGGCAAAATTGTCCAATCTGTCATATATCCAGATGGAAGTTAGATTACTTGGCAAAAAAGAAAAGTGTTAAAGTTCCATCAAAGGTTTTGAGATATTTTCCTTTGACACCTAGGCTGCAGAGGCTATACAGGTTAGATTTCAAAGTTAAATATATTTTCTAGGTCATCCTATTTTCTATTGGAATATTACAATCCATAACTAATTAATTAATTGTATACTTTGTTGTGTAGCGTACCATAGATAGCGGAGCAAATAATTTGACATTTTCGACCGAAAGAATATAGCGGTGTTATGCGTCATCCATCTGATTCATCAAGTTGGATGGTAGTAAATATCAAGTGGCCAAGTTTTTCCAATGAACATCGTAATGTCCGTTTAGGACTTGCGACTGATGGGTTTAATCATTTTAGACATCTTAGTAGTATTTATAGTTGTTGGCCTGTCATTATTGTGCCCTATAATCTCCCTCCTTCAATGTGCATGAAAAGAGAATTTTCAATGTTGACAATATTAATACCAGGTCCAAAAGGACCAGGTAAAGTCATTGATCTTTACTTACAACCATTGGTTGATGAGTTGAAGGAATTATGGCTTAATGGAGTGCAAACATATGATTCTCATTCGAGGGAAGTTTTTAATATGAAAGCTATGTTGATGTGGGGAATTCATGATTTTCCTGCATATGGGAGTTTATCAGGTTGTGTAACACATGCACAATATGCTTGCCCTATTTGTGCTAGGGAACTGTTGCTGGACGCCTTAAAAGTGGAATGAAGTACTCCTATCAGGGTCATCGAAAATTCCTTCCTACTGATCATGTTTTCAGGACCCAAAAAGCGGCTTTCAATGGTAAAACAAAGGAAGGAAGACCTCTCCGTCGATTGAATGGTTCAGAGGTTCTTAACAAGGTAGTGGATATTCAGATGGATATTGGTAAATCAAAGGTGAAGAAACGAAAAAGTTGTGATGATGAGTTGACTAATAATATAACTGCTTGGTGCAAGAGATCGATTCTTTTTGACCTACCATATTGAAAGGTGATTTTACTTACTTTGGCATTATATCTTTTATACATCCATCTTAATAAATAGATAGCTAACCATTTTTCTTTAATATGCTTTAACAGGATTTACCAATTCGTCATAATATAGATGTGATGCATGTTATGAAGAACGTTGGTGAACATCTTTTGTTGATGATCTTAGATGTCAAAAATAAAACAAAGGATAACACAAGTGCATGCGAAGATTTGAGACAAATGAACATTAGAAAAGAGCTATGGTTATAAAAATCGGATGGTAAGACTATTAAACTGAAGGGATCATTTACTCTAAGTTGTGTGGAGAAAGAATTAGTCTATTGTACATTACATGACTTGAAGGTTCCAAAAGGGTATAGTTCGAGGTTTAAACATCATGTTAATCTACAAAATCTTGAAATGTAGGGGCTTAAGTCACATGATTACCATGTCATAATGCAACAATTACTACCTGTTTTGCTACAACATGCTTTAACAGAGCATAAGACGTTGAAGGGTGCTATTCAACAAATTTGCAACTTCTTTAATGTCTTGTGTTCAAAGACAATTAGTGCAGATAGTATTATTGCTGTTAAAGAACGGCTTATCGTTGCAATATGCACTTGGAGAAATTCTTTCCACCGTCGTTTTTTGTAATTAGCGTTCATCTCATGGTGCATTTAGCCGACGAAGCATTAGCTTGCGGTACAGTTAGATTTCATTGGATGTATCCTTTTAAACGGTAAAGTTCTAACTCCAAAGATGTCTTTTGAATGGTATAATATAGTGCTAATTTGAAATCTCTCAACAGGTTAATGAAGGTCTATAAAGGATATGTAAAGAACGCAGCACATCCTGAAGGGTGTATTGCTGAGCGCTACATTGTAGAGGAGTCTATTTTGTACTGTATGGAATACATGCCAGATGGTGATAGAGTTGGTCACAAGAGGACGCGTCAAAGATTCCTAGATGAGGATAGTATGTGCGATGAAGAGCCTTTGGATAAAGGCAAAATTTTGTACCTAACGAACACACAACATCAACAAGTACGTAGATGGGTTTTGAATTGCTATGATGGAATTGCGGATTGGCAAGAGTGAGTGGATGAAGTTTTTTAAATAACTTGTTAGTCTAGTGATTAGATAACATGTACATAAATATATATAATAATGTGTCTGTCATTGATACAAGAAATATAAATATACCTAAGAACAAATAATTCGAAGGGACAAAAAAGAAAGGGCAGTGTGTTTAAGAACAATGTGCCTGATTTCATCAGTTGGTTGAGGAAGGAGGTATTATTTTAATTATTTATTAGGTTTTATGTATTGGACAATTAGTGCTTATTTGTATATGCTGAGCACTATGAAAACCTAATGTTTATATGCAAATGGAATTTATCGAGGGCAATCAGACTCTGAAACGACTCGTAGACGGCTCAATGTTTAAGGCAAAATATTATAACAAATATCGTATTAATGGATTTGTATTCTCTCCAATTGAATATGAGACTAACAAGTCAACACAAAATAGCGGGGTTTCAATGAATGCCATCACTAAATTTAGGGCAAGTGCTAAAAATAAGAATTACAAGGAAGATGAGACCACTTATTATGGAGTTGTTAGATAGATAATCGAGCTGAATTACATTGATTTTCGTCAAATAGTATTTTATTGTGATTGGTTTAGAGTAGAGGATAAGATCAATGGGTGCATTGTTGATCCTGATACAAACTTGACAATGGTGAACATAGAGAAATTTAAAGGAAAAGACAAGGAAGGAGATGAGCCATTCATATTGGCATGTGAAGCAAGGCAGGTGTTCTACTCTCAAGATTAGACAAGGCCTGGATGGTCTGTTGTTCTAATGGCACCAAGGAGACTAACAAAAGACGTTGATGCACTTAAAGATCCTAGTCTCTTTTCTTCCTTTGATGGCGAAAGAGCAAATTTGGAAGACGTACTAAAAGAATTTGACTATGAATTATAGAGCTGAACATGTAACAAATTTGACTATGAAGATGAATTGATGGTTTTATCCACATATTGATAATTTGAAATATGGGCTTTATGCTTACACTCATGTTTAAGCTCATGGTGCCTTGATTATTCTCATGATTATGGTGTCTTGAATATGCTAATGTTCAAATATTGCTTTTTTCATTTAAAAAAATATTTTTTTTGTTAATTTTATTGCATCTTGATGACTATGAATTGATTATGCTTCATGTTATCAAGTCATTTGAGACGTAGGTGTTTGAATGGCAGAGGATCACAGTGCATGTCTAACTGTGTTATCCAAACAAAAGCTAGTGATTACCTTCAGTGATAATGGCTTACCTGTGGGTGATCATTCCATCCAGTTGGCGTCAAGATGTGCAGAGGTTGTCCGCACCATTGTCCCCAATTCCATCAAGGACTGGCGTGCAGTGCCTAAGACTATGAAAGATCAGCTCTGGAAGCTTGTCCAGGTATGAAATCGTAGTACAAACTTGGTATGCAGTGCCGAATTTATGACTTGCAATACCACACTATAAGGTTTATTTTTTATAAGATTAAAATTCCAAGAACATTAATACAAACTTGTCTTAACTACAACAGTGGGCCCTATCTATTTAATTTCATCATGTAAGGTGTCAACGTGCAAAGTAATAAATTCAAATTGGAGACATGACTTTCTAATTCTAGACTTCATGTTTTATTAGAATACATAAAGAAAGAAAAACAAAACAGTAACAATGATGTACTTTACATGTACCCTAAGAATAATGCAGATCATTTCTTAATGCATGCAAATTCAAACACCACTACAAATCTGAACCTAAATATCTATTAAACAACTATTTACTGCTTAGCTAAACTACCCTAGAATGCATGAGTCAATCATGAGAATTATCACAAAAGAGTTGATAAACATGTGAATTTATATGCATGAACTATGTGAATGACTAAACCAAGTTCAGGAATCAGTTTCCTACTGTTGAAATAATTCAATTTCAAAACTGAAACTTGTACACTTTTGTGCAAAAATTTAGATTTAATCCTAGTTGCAATAATCCTCAAAATATTCCACATAAATTGATGTAAAACCTGTCCAAACTGAACTCGGTTCCAATCGAATTTATCCAATATTTATGCATGCATTCTGGACTTCTTTTTAAACCATTTTTCAATTCAGAATTCAGGTAAAAGAAACTTCTTTAGATATTGATATTTAACATGAATTCATCTGGTTATGTAGTTTATCCACAACATGTCCATATTCAACCTATTTTTTTTATTAGAGAATTATCAATGAGGTTTCAATCTGTACTTTAGATTCCCAAATTAATTTAATCATCAAGAAAAAAAATAAAGGACGTTTACTCATCTACTTGCTTAATTCTGCCAAAATAGTTCCACCATTAGGCATGTTTGTGGAATGTTTTCAACAAATTAATATTTATCCAACATGAAACCTGGTTTAAATATACTTGAAATTATCCTTTGGATTGATAATGCAAACTTAGAAATTGGCATATGAATGCTAATATTGAATCCTTCCTTACTTGATCTTATTGATAATTTCTTTTAGGATGAATATATTGTTCCTCAATCCTATAAAGGTCAATGCCTTAAGAGCATGCCTGACATGATGAGGAAGTATAAGACAAAACTGAGAAAGAAATACCTTGATCCTCATCCAACTCATGAAGGTAAATTGAACAATCGTCCTCCTAGAGTTAGGCCAGAAGATTGGGAAGCTTTTATTAAACAGAATTCAAGTCCCAAAACCATAGAACAACAGGAAAAAATACAGTTGTGAGAAATAAGCTGAACATGTACCATACAAGTGGCAGGTATGGCCATGCAAGACTGGAGGAGAAAATGATAAGTATTAGCATTTGTTTATAACGTAAATGAATATTGATTTGTTGCTTAAAAACTGATTATGTAAAATTTATGCAAATATAGAAACGCCAAAGGAAGGAGGATGACCCTCCGCTATCTAGGGCTGAAGTGTGGGTAGAAGCTCATAAAAGGAAAGATGGTTCTGTCCCTGATGCTGTGTCTTCACCTATGGTGAGTTCATTTTTCTCATGTTATTGTATTATGCAAACTCTCATAAAAGGAAAGATGATTTTTTTTTTTGAGTGAGAGGTGGGAAACCATTTCCCGTCAACAGGTGGAAAATTGCAGGTCACTTGTGCGTCTTCAAAAACATAGGAACAAGACTTACTGTGTATATGGAAGTTGGGTTTCTGAATTAACTATTTTCTGCATAGTTATTGTTGCAATTTCTTGGAATCTACTTGATAACTGAGATTCCATTTTCTTTTCCTGCAACTTGAAGCTATCCTTTTTCCAAATTTTGTAATCATCATTCATGTGTAAATCAGTTAACATATACTTGCCATCTCCATTCATATGATTTAAGGTAGTTGCATTAAAATAAATCAGTTGCATTACAATTAATATTTAGAAACATTAAATTAATGCAGTTTTTAAATGTTTGTCCATCTAATTGTTTACATTGCTCACATACATGTGTTTCTTAATGCTATTGATTTAAGGTAGAAAATTAAGGCAATAGTATTCTAATAATGTGATTTTTATTTTTATTGTACCCTATGAATTTGACAGAAAAGAATACAAGAACTACTTTCCAAGAAAGATGAAGTAGATTCACATGACATCCTCAACGATCCCTTGGCTCGGGTATTTGGTGTTGATACACAGGGTCGTGTTCAAGGTGTTGGCAACGTATCAAGAACTCAAATTATAGGATCCTCTACCGTTCTTGAAAAACTAGTTGCAAAAAAAAAAAAAAGAAGTTATTGAGCAATCATCAGCAATTAAGAATCTGGAGTCCCAAGTAAACTGCATAATCGAAGAACAAAAACACATTTTCAAAGAACTTAGTGGTATAAAACAACTGATTGAGGTAAAGTAATATTGAAATTATTGGGGGTTTTTGGTTTTTTTTAATATTTTTGCATTAAAAGCATTTTTGAATAATGCTTTAAAATATTATTACAGCAGCGCATGCCTTCAGGATCCCAAACAAGCAGTTTCTTTCCATCGAAGACGGTAGAGTCTGTTGCAATTTCCAACACAATAGGGAGCAATGACCATTTGATGAGATTGCAACCATGCAACTTGATGTCATGGCGTCAAGAGATTGTCGCTCGTGGAAGGGCTCATATCGGTAATGGGACCCAACTCATTCATTGTAGACCTCTTCCGGATAATGCGTATAAGGTTACAATTTACGTCATTGACAAAGGAGATGTCGAGCTACCATATCCGAACAATTATCATTCTACTTTGGGAGAAGTTGGGAGTGGATCCTTCGTAGCATGGCCTAAGGCTTTTACTATATTCACTGATTTGAACTATGATCAGATGAATATCATAGAGCATTAATATCTAATTTTGTCCTTTCTTTTTTTCCTTTCTTCCATCATTTCAGTTTGTTATATTTTCTTTACCTTTTTGCTTATATCCAAGTGCCTTGAACAGTCATTCTACCAGAGCAGTTAAACTTCAACAGTCATTCCACTTGGCCAATCAGTTGGTTAAGCATTCCGCCTTATGCAACTCAAGCACTCAGCCTTCTTTTTTTCTTTGGATTGCATGGATATGGATTTGGATTAGATGTTGGTGGGTATATAAGAATGAGATCATCATGACTATCGTTGAGTGGAATTTCTGAAGAGAAGAAGGGAAGAAAATAGTTTTGTATATAAAGGAATTAAGAATAATGGAATAATGTTTTGTTTCTGTTTGAATGTGAATTGATATCACAGAATGCACACCTTACACTTCCTTTGTTTTTTATGCTATTTACTATCTCAATTCACGTAATATTGTAAGCAATGTTTTTGTCAAGCAAATGTAGTTATTATTCCACATAATATTGTTAGCAATGTTTAAAATGCATTTAATACTGAATATTATGTTCATAATTAGTAATATTGATAATTAATAGTACTAACGATACTATTAATTATACTAATACTTAAAGATAGCATAAGGGATCGCTCTACATGATGAATCAATGACTACTTTATAGTGAGATTGTGTCATCTTGTTGGGGCCTGCTGGTCCTATCAAATAAAATATGGGTTTGCAGAGCCCACAATTATAATATATGCTTATCTGTAGAGCCCACAATTATAATATATGCTTATCTGTACAAGTTTGCGAAGCAGCAGACAGATCTCGGTGCACACCTATTATTGGCTTGGGCAAGGATGGTATGGAAAGTCTATCCATGTCTCTTTATTATAGTTTTTTAAGTTCCATTTTTTTTATTTCAAAAAGTGGTTGTATTATTGTTATCTTCTATTATAGGGTTTGCATTTGGACTGCTCTCCTACTATTTCTTCTAGCAATATTCAATGCTTGCAATGTGATCATTAGATGTACAAGGATTGCAGGGGAGCTTTTAGGCATGTTGATAGCAGTTATCTTCATCCAAGAAGCCATTAAGGTTTTGTTTTTCCCTCTTGCAAACTGATTCCTTTTCTTTATTTTCATTTAAGGTTGACTTTTTGGTGGTCAAATACAGTTGTCTTGAGAGAGATTATCTCACAAGCTTTTGGTAATTTACATCCCTCAAGTATGATTGGAAGGGCTGCAGAATCCCAATATGTTTGGATTGACCAAACACATTCATGGTCATGTGCTTGAGCCACACTTTGGCTGGAGTTGAAAATGAAATTCAGAGGTGAGTATTCAGGTCCCAGCCTATGTACTTTGATCCAATGGTTTGCCCAAGTGAGGCTTATATGTTGAAATTTCTGTGTTAATATTTAAAAATGTCTCCTGATTATTTGATATATATTAGAATGTCTACCAAGCAAGTACTAGAAAGCACATATGAAGGAACTATCATAAGGAGTGAATTGTTTTGAATTTATTTTTATAATTTCTTTAAAAGTATAAAGATGTCCCATTTTCTGCAATTTACTTTTTATATTTTCAACTCACTTTGCAATTGTCCTATTTGTAAGTATTAGAGTTTGTGTTTTTTCAGTTATTTACTGCCATTCGTGGACGTGGTGCATTTCTAAATGGAGCCCCTATAAAAGGTATGAGTAAATTCTCCTTATCTTAAAATGCTGATCTTAAGTGTCTTTATCAGTAGCCGTTTGACATTATTATAGTTCCATAAAGTTGATTCTGCACAAAAGTTTAAAATCCTGCAGCTTTTTCTCAATCTGAGCTTGTGAAGTCCCTCTTCGCAACAGAGGTGTGTAAATACTCCATAATATTCTATTGCTTGCATAGGAAATTTATTTTAGAGAAAACTGTGGAAGTTTCTCTTCTTTTGTATATTTAGTGGAACTATATTGGTCATGGTTCAGAATGCTAGACTTTTCAATAAAATGAGTGTTGGCTTGAAAATGTGAAATTTTATCTTCTTTTCATAGTCTTTTTCTGCCCACATGCGTTAGACATGAATTCCAACACTGTTGATATTAGTAATCATCATCTCACATGGGATTTGAACTTTGATATCCGAACATTTATATGAATTTAAGAAGCTTATCTTTTGTTGGCTGCCAGAGTTTATAGCTAGCATCCATCCTCATGTTCTATGCTACCTATTAGTGCACTTGTTTAGCTTTAAAATTATGCAGTCTCTTTCATTTGTTTCACTCATCCTCATAAATATTATACAAAATATTGCAAAACAATTTGTTTTATACTTTCATTTTCTACTTTGACATCTGGTTTCCAAAACCAAAGTGCCTTGGAGGCAGGAGAGGTCAACTGGATGTGAAATTCCAAATCATAAGTGAATATTGGTTTGAAGGTGTCTGCAAGTAAGTTGTGAAGTTCATTGGCTTTCATCAAGCATATTGCTAGCTTTGTGCGGTTGTGGACTCAATTTGGTGATATTGATTGGAACTTGAAACTATTATTTTGATACTTTCCCCTTAGTTTTCAATTCTCAACTCTCAAATGAGATGCAAATAATTATATATTTCTTGGGCATAGGCTTGTACATGGGCTAGTAAAGCAAGCCAAACCATGGATTGGCCAAACCATTGGGCCCAGTCCATAGGCCCAATAGGACATCTATTTATTTAGGGATTTTTTGAAGTAGTTTAATTTGATTAAGGTTAATATTTGTGAGTTTCTTATTTTGTTTAAGCTTATTCAAATATTATAAAGTTTTGTTTCTTAGGGATTAAGCCAACTCTTCTATAAAAGGATGGTAAAGTTCTCTTTGAGATTTATCTCATATGGTGTTTTCTCCTCTTGTGAGGGTGCCCCAGTGGCTGACTGAATCCATCAATGGATTGAATTAATCCTTCGGGAGATTGATCTACACATCGATCATGGATCCAAGGCTGCATCAGCTACACTCTGGCCTAGGTTTTTAAATAGATGGACTGTGGGCTTTCGTGCCTGCACCATTCAGAATTTGAGTTTTCCCACAGGGCTACACCCAAGCCCAACTTATGCTGCTGCTTTATGGAAACTTAGATTGGTGCTTATGTGGTTGTGTGCCTAAATGAAGTTATATTTTGAAGTTCCAACCATCTCAAACTGAAGCAATTGTACACACTATATGAACATAAGGGAGATTTTACGGTCCATATGTTGCATTTATAATTTATTTCTGGAATTAGGGCCTTTCCAAGGCCTTTTTTTTTATTGATAAGAGCCCAATATTTTTTGTTAATTAGAATTTACTCCTAAAAGTTCATTTTTTCCACAAGTTCATTTTTGTAATCTTGCTGCAAATGCCCTGTATCTGTGGAGAACCTATCTAACGCTTGTTATGAGAGAATGAAGTTTGTTTAGACCAAGTGTTTACACTGTTGGGTACATCATTTTGGATCCAAATCATTCATCTGAAGTTAACCATTGTGGGTAACCAGTGGAATAGAAATCTTATCAGTTGAACTATCCTTACCCTCGAACAAGCCATTGAAGGGAGCTCCTAACTGCAACACCTACTGATTGCATGCTTGCATGTATTCTGCACCTTCACTAGTAAATATATAAATGCAATTTCGATCAATATGATGGAACTAACATGGTTCAGATCTACTATGAAATCCCAACAGTGTTCTTAGTTCTTTTCTGCTAATGACTTGAACAGGTAGGCACGAAGCGTGATAAATTAACTATTGATGCTACCACAAACAGAATCAACAGCTTACTTTTTAAGGTGAGTCTTGAATCAGGCATTTCTTCATCTCTTCATGCTTGGATAACAAATAGGCATTTTACGGGAACTCAATTACATGTGGCTTGCAGGTTAGGTCTCTTAGGATGAGTGGCTCCTGTGCTTTGAACCTTTGTGGCGTTGCATGTGAGACGCTTGATCTTTGTTATGAGATTGGTTTTGGGGGCCCTTGGTATGTCTTGAGTAAATATTTGATGTTTTGTTATATTATTTGAGCCTCCGACAAACTATGCAGGAAGGACAACCCCGTTGGTTGATTTGGTTTTTGTGTGTGTGTGTGTGTGCGATGCCCGGGGAGATTTGGTTTTTGTGTGTGTGTGTGTGTCTATTATTTTAGGATGGTTGTTATGAAAAGATCTGTAATGTAATCATGTTATTTTCATCTTTGAATTAGATCTGTTTTCCTGTTTCAAGTAGATCATCATGATCTAGAGAATCTCTCACTGCTCAGATTCAATGCCTTGTGGGAGGCCTATTACTGTCATGACTCTTTGCTAGTTTTCTCTACTGGAAGGTCACCTACTCTCTACAAACAGTTGAGGAAAGAGAACCCATGTTAACCCCTGATATAACTGTAATGTCAGTGGGAATTGAGATAACATATGGTGAATCAATGGTTCGGGATGTTTCTGTCTACTAAGCAGATGGGAGACAAGCTGGCTTCCAAATGTGCAAGATTGTGAAGAGCAGGCCGCTCAATCAGCCAGAAATGATTACTTTTTTGGCTCTGTGCGAGATAGATTTCATCCCTCCCAGGAGCCTGGCCCAGCAAGAAAACATTCTCCAGTTCTGCAAAAAAAGACATTGGAAAGAAAAAATTGTCGGTTCAGGAGTCCAGATGTGACTCTAGGTCTCCTCTACTGGATTGTAACTTATGTGGTGCAATTATTAGAATCTTGGACTTCCTTACAGTACCATGTCCTGCTCGTCCTGCGCCTAACTCTATTGAAACTCCTGAATCAATCAAAAAGTTGGTATTAACATGAGGAGTTAGTGCAGCTAGTGGAATTAGTGGATGGGGTGCTGCTGATGTGATAGAGAAAGAACTTACAGATTACCGTGATGAAGCAGCAACTGCAGATGATGGTAAATCTTTGTCAAATGCTGGTGTTGATTTAAATCTTACGATGGCTGGGGGATTGCTAATTGGGCAGTCTGTCATGCCTACATTATCTGAACATTTTGAAGATGCAGCTTTAGGAAGGGATCTAATGATTGGTCAGCTTTCTGGTAGTGAGGTTGGTGACTGTGCAGTTTCATATGAATCACGAGGTCTAAGTACCAGGAAATGGAGCTTTGAGGAAAGGGGGAGCACAGTTGATAGGCCGCAAGGCATGGTGCAACAGGTTGATAGTGTGGAAGGTACTATTATTGACCGTGATGGTGATGAAGTCAATGATGATAGAGAATACTCAAGTAGGCCTTTTAAGCGTGCCCGTGGCTCAGATATATTGTATTCTCTCCATTCATTACGTAGGAGAGAATCTTCTGGTGTTGGTCCTAGCCATTTTCCAGGATTCAAATCAGATGTGCATGGCAACAGGGTAGAACTATTCAGACTAGAAAGTGACCAAATAACTGGTGCCCCCTCTACTAGAGTTTTAGCTCGTGCATCTTCTGTCATTGCAATGGATACTGTCTGCAATATTGCGAGGAAGACTCGATGGAAAGTGTTGAGAATTATCTTGGAGATGTTGATGAGGTCTATTTTCCCTCTCCAACTGTGTCTAAGAATCCTGAAATGAATGATGTGTCGGAAGTAAATTACAGCAATCAAGCACAGCATAGCATACCCTCTCTTTCTTGTTTGTTTTACTTGAAAACCCATCTTGAATTATTGTGGCTCTACGCTAGCAGGTCATTTAAGTCTCATCACATGGGTAAATCATCTCATCTGATTATATCATGTCATGTGAAATGCAGGCAAAATGACTTGTGTGAAATTTGGCCCGGATGCAAAATACATGGTGGTGGGGAAGGAATGGAAAGAAGTAGTGAATGGCCTTTCACAAGTTGAGGATTGGAAATTGGATGCGCATGATGGTAATTGGAGAGATTGTATACTGCGAACTGTGATTCTTTTGGCGGCAAAGTTAGGTAGAAGAAGTGTTGTTAGGAGAGTGAATAGGGGGGTGGAGAGGGTGGAGAGAGAGGAGTTTCCATTTCCTCGAAATGAAATTTTCGTTGGAAGGAAGAAAGAGATTTCTGAGCTCGAACTTATTCTATTTGGTGATGTAAGTGGTGATGGGGAAAGAGAATATTTTGAACTCAAGACAAGGCATAAAAGGAGGCATTTGGTGATTGGTCGGTATGAAAAAAAAAGGAAGGGATGGGAGACCCCGGAGAGTGGCAGCAAAGGAAAAGAACCTGTTATATGGAAGGAGTCTGAGAAGGAGATTGAAATGCAAAAGGTGGGGAGTCTACGTCCAAGGCAACACCAACCCCGAAGGGCCAAACATGGAGGATGGTACCGGAGGAGGAAGAGATCCATGAAGATATTGTATGGAAAGGGTTTAGAGGAAAACCTTGAAACATAAAAAAAAAAAAATAGAATTTTAATGATTGTCATCATAATAGCAACTTGTAGCCTGAAATTATTAAATGTAACATGAATTCTTAATTATTGTGTTAAAAAAGAATTTTAATGATTCCATTTATATGAATGTGAATACCACAATTATTCTATTTTATTTTTAAATATGCGATTAGTACTTGTTTTAAAACTATTTTAAAGAAGTTAAAAAAAATGGCAAGAAAATTTGGAACAGTTTAAAATTGTTCCAGATTCCAAAATCTGGAACGGTTCTAAACTGTTCCAGAATTGGGAATTTGGAACGGTTCAAAACCGTTCTAGATTCCTAATTCTAGAACGGTTTTAAACCGTTTCAAAATTTCTGTGACACCCATTTTTGAAACGGTTTGAAACCGTTCCAGATTCAATTAGGAACAGTTTTAAACCGTTCCAAATGGACATTTTTCGTGTAGTGGAATTTGATGCAGTAATGTGTTCTTCTTATAACTATATAATTTTTAAGTAACAATATCATTACCATCCTATATAAATTCTATATCCATTTTGTTGTCTCGAACATCCGATCTATAATATCATTTTACTAAGATGCATAAACACTAAAAAAGACACTAGAATTTGACTCACAATTGTTTTTCTTCGCAACTGTATAATTTTCTAGTAACAATATCGTTAAAATTCTTTATAGATTCTATGTCTATTTTTGGTCCAACATTCGATCCGTAATATCTTTATACTAATGTGCATAAACACCGAAAACAACACTAAAATTTGAGCCAGAAATATTTTTTCCTCGCAAGTATATAATTTTTAGGTAACGATATCGTTACCATTCGTTATAAATTCTACGCCCAATTTTAGTTTCCGACATCTGATTCATAATATATTTATACAAAGGTAACTAAACACAAGAAAGGATACTAAAATTTGACCCAAATATGTTTTTTCCTCGCAAGTATAGAATTTTCAGATAACGATATTGTTACCATTCTTTATGAGGGCAAATTTGTTCAAAATAAATGTAGCACATACTAATTTGTTAAGTAAGTATTTTTCACAATTAAATCGTCTGATCCATATTTTTTAGGATGATTTTTTTTGTAAAACTACGTTATGTAATTATATTTAATAGTTAATCAAGTTTGTTTAGAAGTTAACTATTTAAGCTAGTGCATTAGAATATTATTTGTTAAGTTTCAGAAGGATTTGAGAGTGCTTGGACCTAGTTTAGTATCTTGAAGGACTTATAGTTGGGACAGTAGGGAAAATTTAGAAGTATTTTGGAAATCTCAAAAAATTGTCAATTTAGGTTCGGTGGGTAGATCAATTTATTCTAAGAACCTTTTTTGTGATTGACCTATGTCCATTTCATGCCCCCAAATCCTTCATTACGTAGTATTACTCATTTGTCGAGACATAGTCATCATTTTCGTTAAAGTTAAATTTTCATCCAAAACCTTGAGATATGTTAGGTTAGGCTATTGGAAAGTAGATTTAATTTCAACATTTGTCATCTAAACAGTCTCAATATAAGGTCCAAAAATCCTTTGTTTTCATGAGATTCGCTTTTAGTACTTAAAAGTGATGGGACCCACACCTTTTCACCTTTATAAGCACTAGCCTTCTCTCCTCACTTCTTCTTCATCATCTCTGTGTTTCGGCTGGGTTTCCTTCCTCTTCCGTTTTCCTTTTCATCTCTCCGGCAAATTGCATGGATCGAATTACTTTTGGAACTTAAAAACACTGTCAATCAATCGAGCAACCTCCCTTTGAGTATATTCTCCATTTTTTTTGAGTTCCAATGGTTGGAGCCCCTTTTCCACTTTATTCTTCCTTTGTACGGCTAGAAGTGAGATCTCTCATTCTTTCTTTCAAAGTCTTGTTTGGGAGCCTAAATTCATAGTGAGTACGTTCATGTAACTAGTGTGCCCTTTTCATCCTTGGGTGCAAAGCCCAAGCCTCATCGATATGGTTCGGTTTAATTGGGTAGGATCCAAGTGGGTCGGTCAGGTTGAAAGTGTAGTTGATAAGGCATTTTAGAAATTATACTTATTTCATACGTACATATCATTCATAGGCCCCATTTGGCATGGGTGACCCAAACTATTAGACCCTAACCCATTAGACCCTGTTGTGTCTAAACCAAAAGCCCTTTCTTGAAATTACCTAAAACTCAATAAAAGAGCAAAAAGCGCCCTTTTGAAAATAGCACAAACTTTTTTTACAACCTTAGGACATATCTCATTTTTCGATCATTCTACTATTTTCCCCTTTCTCATCTCGACGAACCCTTCCTCTCTCGTTCTCCCTCTTCCCTATCACAAACTCAAGCACTATTCCAAGAAAAGACAAGATCTCCAAGGTCCAAGAGGCTTCATCACCATTGTCTTTCTTGTTCCCTACCTTCCCTCTCCAATCATAGGTAAGCCCTTTTCCCTTCATGAGTTATATGTAGTTCCTTTTCTTCATGAGGGCTTGCATCAATAGATTGAGAAGATTGAGAGGGTGTTTTTATTTGTTTTGGAATTGTAGAAAAGCCCTTGGGTTGTTGGTTTGGGTTTGGAGCAAAGAATTGTGATTGCAGAGAAACCCTAGGCTTCAAAAGGTTTGGATCTTATGTAAAGCTCAAGAGGCAAGTACATGGCTACAGATGATGATGCATCAGTGTGTTTGGATTTGGAATCAAATTAATCTCTTTTATATGAGAATCTTTAAGTAATTGTGTGCTTTGGTAATTGGGATTTGGAACTCTAGGGTTAAGGCATTTGGTTGGTAATGGAATTGGTGGATTAGAATTTTGGAAATGCCTTTAGGCAAGGGTTGTAAATTCTGTTGAAGTTGGAACGGAATACCCATCACTAGCATAAATGAATCCCCTTCGGATTCATGACCTAATAGGTCCACTTGAGCGAGGATGGGCCTCCACTTGAGCGGGCAACCCTCAGCATCCCATTAAATTATAGAAAGATTGAATTCTATTAGCTCTGCTTGAGCAGGGATCTCTTAGCTTGAGTGGAGACTCAATTTTTCTCACTTATATTCCTATAGAAAATTGTCTATCAGGTATGCTCAAGCAAATACCCTTCTGTTTGCATGATAAACCATATAAGTTCATTTCCTATCAGACCTACTCGAGCAAGGGCTTTCCTTCGCTCTAGTGGATACCCTCGATGTGTACAGTTACAGGGGCAACTGTACACATGTGATTGGACCCCATGGGAGGCTGTGGCCCATATAGGGCATACCATGATTTGTATTTGAGAAGTTTGACTTTTGGACAATGAAACCCATAATCTTAAGATCATGACTTTAGACTTAAATAAACTTGTTAGGGAAAGGGACCGAATGTAAGAAGGTATATGTGACCTTAATTATCCCTGGTTGACCAATTGCATATGATGGGCTTACTCGAAACTATGAATGGTGATATAGAACCTTGGGATGCTTCACATGAAAGGCACCAAATGAGCTTAATTTCACATTGTGGGCCCAAATGATCATTGTGTTAGATAGCGTAGTTTAGTGGTATGTGTACTGGTTAGCTTAGACCATTGGATGTTTAGAACCAACCCCTTTCCTTAATAACACCAACTATTGTTAGCTTAGCATTGGATTAAGCGTAGGACATTTTAATTATTATCACATAACACATTTGCATAATAAAACTTTAGTCTGCTTATTATCCCTTTTTAATTAAATAATCTTTGTACTAATTAAGTTGATTTATTATTACCCTACCACGGTTTAGGACAGGGTTTGGCATGCATTTGATACTGACTGTAGTTGGAAGTGGACGTATGTCATCGGGCCAGCATATATTGCAGGATGCAATATGCAGCTGACTTGATCGAGTTCGCTTGTGTGCATTCATTAAACGGGTTTGCCCATGTGCTTTGGTTTCAAATTATTATGAATTCGTTTATGCTTAATAATATACTGTAACACTCCGACCCAGCTTGACCTCGTTTAGCGGCTAATTGATATTGTTTCCGTTGCTAATTGTGTTTTGTTTGAGTTTTGTTTTCATTACGGGTCATGGATAGGTAGTTGGGTTGAGTTTGACCTGGATTAAGTAGACCAAGCTCTTTTTTCGTAATTTTAGCTTTTCTAAGACATGGTCATTTTTGCATCATCTTGATGTCAACACGTGTCTTTCGTTGAGCTCGTCAACTTTCGTAACTACGTCGTGTGCAAACGATGCCGTGTGATTCCATTGGACCAGGATTTGACTCAAACTGAAAATAAAATTCTGACTTGGACTTCATTGCAATTTGGACATCTACTTATCTTATATATATAAACTTCAGACCATCGACAAGCTCGTTCTCTCTCTCTCTCTCATTTTTCCTCTCACTGTTCACGTGGAATTATTTCTCTCTCCCTACTGAGTTCTCTTCTCCATCGATCAAGCTGATTTGAGGGATTTTGGTCCTTTTAGTCACTGGTGTATTGATTAAGGTAAGCTGGGATTCTCTTCCATCTCCCTCATCTCATTCTTATTCTTCTCCTTCTTGTTTCCATGAGTGCACGATAGGTCTTGAGATTCTTTCAAATTCTCATGCATGCATGTTGTTGTGGTTGGTGTTAGGTTGTGTTTGGACCCAAGGACATCAGTTGTGTAATTGAAATCAATTGAGGCAAGTATAACCATAACCTGTAAGAACCCATGTTGGTATGCATTTGATTTTGGTTAGTTCACATGAATTTGTATGGAAAAAGGTGTTTACAACCCATTTGATTAGTACTTTATCTATCTCTATTGGATATTTGCAATTCTAATGTTTTCACAGGCTTTCTGTACGTGAATCAGAACATTGACTTCGTGCATGTACGGCTAAGCCGTATGTCACTTACGGCTTAAAGTCCAGAGAGGGTAAAAACCCAGTTTTCCTCTACGGCTAGGGCACGGCTAAGCCATGTATTACACTATGGCTAAACCGAATCTCAGCCGTGGCCCAGCCGTAGATCAATTCAGGGTGCCTTTTTTCTGGATTAACTGAGAACAATTAAATTGTCAGACCTTCTACGGCCCAGCCACGCTAAGCCGTAGAACACACACGGCTAAGCCGTAGAACAAAATACGGGTGAATCGTAACTGCGGATGAACAGTAAAGGGAATTGCGGTGGAGCCGCAGTGTATATTACAGCTACGTCGTAACATGCCTACGGCTAAGCCGTACGTTCACCTACGGCTAAGCTGTATCAACACTAGAATAAGGAAGAACAAGGATAGGTGTAAAGGAAAGACCAATATGGCCTTCATGATAGAATGTAGAGCACCTAGACCTGCCCAACAGAATGTGATACAACGTGTGAATGATCTCGAGGGCTGCGAATCATTCATGTTCGTTATCCGGATGTTAAGCACCTCCCCATAGGTGTTGGTTTAAGGGACTTCGTGCACCGCTCGATTCAATGCAACACTAGACAACGGTGCATCGAATAACTTAAAACTACATCATCATGCACGGTTAGAAACACCGGATAATTAGATTAGAATTGGTTTGTAAATAAAGATGATCCGATTTCGCATGATTTGTTGCATAACATGTTGCATTCGATCATTGATCTCTACTCTCTGATATCTTGTGTTCCGTTACTTTCACATTGTGGTTCTTTACCTTGAGTATGCATGTATAATATGTTCACAGATATGCACGTATGATACGTTGTCACGATCTACTCAGGGTTTTCATGATTGACTCTGTATGGTCAGGCACTACTTAGCCTCAGCCTTAGGATCCCGGCGGGGTGAATTTGGTATAGTTTACATGGCCTTGCTGCAGTAAGGAAACGTCTTGGGGAACTGGACCCCAGGAAACCGAGACCCATTGTACCCTGGCCCGGATAATGGTGTTCTTTGCACAATACAAGATCCCTTTTTTGGGAGCATATGGCAATGTAGTAGCCACTAGTTATGTACACTGCATGTATACATTGATTCGCATAGCATATTTCTTTCTTGAATGACAGCCTAGTATAGGAACATGTCTTGTTTAATTTACATGATGTCCTTTATTCTATTAGACACAGCGTGTGTTAACTTGTTAAGGGTTATACTTTGCTGAATCGTCGTATTCACAGTTGTTTTTGGTGTTGCAGGCCCAGATACCCCTGCCGACCCCTCGCCAGTCGGCCAGACTCCAGATGAGACCCCCGAGGCCCCATCAGGCCTAGAGGAGTGGATATGATCACTCCACAGGAGAGCGTTCTTGGCATGCATGGCATTGGAGTCTTGTTTTTGAGGATTTTCACACTTCTGTACATGTCATGATTGTATATATTATTTGGTGCATTTTGTAAGACCTTCACATGTAATTATGTTAGTTTTTTCTTCGTATTCTCTTTTTGCATTGTTAGTTTGATGTTTCTGATATTTACAGCTTCCGCGTACATGTTTGGCACGTGTGAATGTTCCCTTGTGCGTGTGCATTTAGACCCGGTCTACATGTACAAGCACGGGAGTACGTGTGTCATTAGGTTTGGCTTTTGCTAACCCCCGAACCCTGGGCTCGGGTTGTGACATATACTTTGATAATTGTAGAGTCTTCATTTTGATAACCTTAATTGTTATACTTATGTTTTATCACCTATATTCATCTATTTGTTAGATTATGTCAATCTGATAGTACTATATTTGGTGTCTAGGTACCAATGCCACAACTGAACCAGAGGGTCAGGATATGTCGGAGATTCCAGCAGATGGCAAAGTGTTTGAGTGGAGCGCAAATGACATGGTTTGAGATGTCATAGCTACTTTGTTGGATTGGACTCATCTTAGTATTTAAATAATCGTGGTCTTGGATGTTGACCAAGAGGTTAATAATAAACCATTTTTCTACACTTGAATTCTATGTAAGAAACTGTTGGAGATTTGACTAGTTCTCATTTATTATTATTGACATTATGTCGAGTTATTCCATACCAGTTGCACATTGATTGTGTCGTTGATTCCGTGTGCGATTATGATGATTGATTATCATACATGACCTTACGTAGGACATCAATCCACCCGGAGTTGGGGCCCATAGTACTATTATTGAGAAAAATTTTAATTAAACCAAATTCTCATACCCTTGGAATTAGACCTGGATCTAGCTTAATTTTAGGGATGTGAGAGTTTTCATGGGTTTAGTGTGTAGGTTTTGGGGAGTTCTTGGGGAGTTCTTATTAGAGAGTTTTTGGCAGTGTTTGGATAAACACAATATATAATATTAATAAACTTGGATATTGTTAGATTTCATTATTGCATAACAAAATAGTATCATATTGCAAGTGATGATATTTGGTACTATCTTAAAAGATTCATTTCCTAGATATTTACTCCTATAGAGATGCAGAAAAGAAATAAATTTTGCAATTTTTAGTAGAAAGTCATATATTATAGAATACATTCTAAGTTAGCTAAACATCCAATTTTTAGGTAGGTAGATTCTATCATAATGCAACATACAATATCACATAATTTTTTAAAATATATTGTTACCAAACACCCCCTTAGTTAGATTTGGTGAGTGTGGAAAGTGGAATTGAAGTGCCAAAGAACCCAAGGCAATTGTTCAATATTCTTTTTATGACATGCATACTATTCTAGTTTTGATTTTGTGTAAAACTATGTCATGGTGTTTTCTCATCTTCTTAAGCTCATCTGCTTATTTTGTTTTTCAATTTCAATTGGTGAATTAGTGAGGTTTTTAAACACTTAATTGTATGCCAAAGCTCTCTTGAGGAAAGGTTGGAGAGTGGGGGAAAAAAGCCCCAAAAGAACCCTAAAGGTGTACCTTTTTGTGCCATGCGAGCCCCTTGTAGAGTGCGCAAGGCCCCTCTGGGCAGAATGCCCAAGGCCTACGACCATCCCCCCTCCTCTTCTTATTTTATACCCTTTTATCCCCTTCTTTAGGCATGGTCTTAGGCTTTCAAAGGCTTTGTAAACCATTATTTGTCCCCTCTAAGTGACCAATTAGCGGAATTAAAGGCTGATTCTTCATACATTAATCTTAGACTTTACCCTTAACTAGTAACTCAGGCTCATTTGTTAAGTTTGTTGTACACCTATGGGAGATGGATGTTTGACCTGACATTCACTCCTAGAATTGTCCAGAGGCGTGTTTAGCCAATTCTAAATTGAGAGTATGTGGGCTTATAGTTTGTAACCTCAGCCACTATTGGAGCACCAAATGACACATAAACCATGACATTTGGATCCTAGGGACGCAAAGAGTGAATGGGATTGTGTAAACTTGTAAAAGACAATTTAAGAATTAGGATGGTGAATTGTCTATTATTAGCAGTTTAATACTAGTTGTACTCGTCCATTCTCATGCATTTCTATTTGCATAGGGCATAAATTGTAAACATTGTACTTGCCTGACATTGCTGGGTTTGGACCCTATAAGTCGCCCTTAGGGCTAGTTGTGCATTTCCATGTCGCTTCCCGACAAAATCCATGGATAGTTTTTTGTGGTTGCCATTCTAGCATACTTTGCCACACTACCTTCCTCGTTACCCAAATTTGCCATACCTATTACCTATTTTGGGTCTAGTTATTTGATGTCAAAATGCTGTCCGATTTCACTCTATTTATTTGACTTAATTTCATTTGGCTCGTCAAAGTCTTGTCTTGCTCATCAAATATGCAAACTAGCAACTGAAAAAAAAAAAAGAAGAGGAAAAAAAAAGTCACTAATGTGACGGTGACCTTGCCTAGATTACGCAAGGGAGAGGTCCTCATGGAACTCAACTCTGTTTGTAAGATTAGGATGATGTCCAGTCCAAAGACTTAAGGAATTTAAGCACCTCAAATAGCAGAACAAAAAGAAGAGAGAGCCACAAGTAGGCTGTGACCATCGGAATGGCCTGGACAATTTGGTTGGGACTATGAGAACTGTTTGGACAGTGACCAACATGGGAAAAACCCCTATAGCAGAATGCTCAGGCATGACTCTTCCATCAACAGCATATCAGAAACACAAGAAAAAAAAAAAAAAAATCAAAACAAGAATGCCAAGCCCCAACTCCACCTCGTCACATATAGAACTCCCAAAACTGTGAGCAACACTTGGAATTTTGGGTTGTGTGTTTGCATTAATTCATTAGCAGGAGGATAAAGCTACAACATGAGGAAAGATCTTGGCAAAACTCAAAGCATGAAATCATAGAACAAAAAAAAAAAAAAAAAAAAATCAGTCAAGCAATTTGTAAAACAAGTAATGACCGTGGCTATCACTGTGATTTTGTCTGAGCATTGCATTGGCTTGAGTTCTGCTCTCAGTTATGCCATAGGCTTGAGATGGTGTGTCAAGAGCCCTCTTGCACGAGAATCATTGATCACATCATGCACCTCTGTAAGTATTTTTGTGTTGGCAAATTCATGGGTTGGACAAAACTTAAGTCCATTAGTGTTATATTTTACATATCTTTGAGTATGAACAATGGTTTGAGTCGCCGGATGCACTGAAGTGAAGAAATGGAAGAAAAAGTGACAAATTGAAGTGGTTTTCTACGGATAACATGGATTAAAAAGGTCATATCTCACAAATCAAGTATCGAATAGGGGCATGTGACCTATTGTTGGAAAGCTCGTTTCAAGAGGATTCCGTATAGCTTAAGATCGCCTCAATTGGAGTTGAAATGAAAAAGTTATGGCCTCCGAAAGTTTGCAGGAAAATGTTGAAATTTTCACCTGGGTAGAACCTTAATCCGACTGATTGGGCAATTCATCCGACCGATTGGGCAAGTGCAAAAAGTGCGCCGATTTGCGATTTTTCAGTCTGAATTAAAGGGAAACTTACCTGTTTGATACCAACTCCTTTCCTGATCGTATTATATTTATAAGGCACGTATTAGGAGCTATAAAAGAGGGTTCTCTCTCAATCCTAAGGTGTGAAACACAGATCTCATTATTCTAAGAAGAAGATTGCTTATTGGAGATCACCTTCTCTATAGTTCTTTCATTGGAGGGTTAAAAGGCTGAAGTTTTGCTCTAAAGATCATTGTCTTCTACTTCTCTGAGTGTAGAAGATTGCTTTGGGGAGTCAAGTACAACATCTAGAAGGCGTTTAGGTGTCTTGGATCTGTCACAGAGAACGGCAGGAGGTTTTTGTAGCAGGGAGCTGTGCAAGGGAATTATAAGGTCCTTAAGTTGAGGAGCAACTGGATAAGGGTTGTGAGTATTCTCTTGTAACTGTAGTATGATTCATAGTGATTGATTCTTGGCCGTGGTTTTTTCCCAGGTTGGGTTTCCACGTAAATTCTGTGTCTTCTTGTAGTGTGTGCTTGTGGTTTAATTTTTTATTTTTGCTGCGTGGTTGATTGTTTATACACATATTGAGATAGATTGAATTAATCCATTTTAGAGAATCGCTCTCCCCAAAAACCTTTAAGTGGTATCAAAGCGGGTTGCACTAATTTGTGGTATTTGATCCTAAGAGAGATCTCGAATGGTGCTCAATCAAGAAGGCACATCCACTATGAAACCTCCATTGTTTGATGGTTCTAATTATGTTTATTGGAAGCAAAGGATGATTGGATTTCTCAAGTCCATTGATGATGATGTGTGGGATAGTGTTGAGGAAAGTTATTTAAAACCCACTATTACTGCTGATGGGCAAACAGTTACTAAACCTAAAGCCCAATGGACTAAGGAAGAAAGGCATTCCTCCAATTGTAATAATAAGGCCATGAATGCTAGTTATAATGGAGTATCTGCTAATGAGTTTCGTCAGATTTCCACTTGTAAAACTACAAAAGAAGCATGGAATGTTTTGCAAAATGTTTATGACGGTACTGATACTGTTAAGCAAGCAAAGCTGCAAAGGTTAAATCAGGCCTTTGAAATCATTGTAATGGAAGAAGAAGAAGCCTTCAATCAATTTTATGCTAAGCTGAATGACATTGTCAATTTTATTTTCAATTTGGGTAAAGTAATCCTTGAAAGCAAAATTATTAAAAAGATTCTAAAGTCTCTTCCTTGAAAGTTTGATTCAAAGCTAGATGCTATTGAAGAGAATAAAAATTTGGATACCCTCACAGTGAATCAGTTAGTTGGGATTCTTCAGACTTCTGAAGAAAATGGTTTAAATAAGGGAAAATAACCAATGAATAATAGCTTGGCTTTTAAAGCTTTCAAAGAATCCGTGAAGCAATGTACAAAAAAAATTGAAACTGATTCGGATTCTGATAATGATATCACTGAGTTAATGGTTCATTTTCAAAAACTTATGAAGGCCAAGAAAGCTAAGTGGAAGGGATCAAAATTTGAAAAGAAGACGCCATTAGCTAGGGTTAAGTGCTTTGATTATCAAGGTCTTGGTCATTATGTCAGTGATTGTCCTAACAAGAAAAAGAATCCCAAGTACAAAGCTTTAAAAACTTGGGATGATGATTCTTCAGAAGAAGAGAAAGACTCTAAACCTGATTCGAAAGATATTGTGAATGGCAAGTTTGTGGCTTTTATGGCTAGATCCACTGTGTCTGATGATAGTTCTGCTGCAGATACTGCTGATATTGCACTTTCAGATGAAGAAAATGATTGGGAAGCAGAATATGGGATTTTACTGGATTAGTCTATGCAGATGAGCAAGTTATTTGAAAAAGATGCTCTTAGGTGGAAAGTAGAGATTTTATCTCTTAAGAAAGAGTTAGAGGATGCCAAATCACAGGTTCATTCGTTAAAAGGACAAAAGAATTTCATAGCTGATAAGTTGACTCCTGAGAGTCATAAGTATGGCTTACTGAAAGATAAGTTTAAGAAGGTTGAGCAAGAGTTTGAAACCTTGAAAACTAACTTCAAGACTATTAAGGCTGAAAAAGAAGACCTGGCTGGCAAATTGAACATTGCATTGTCTGAGTTGGATTCTACAAAAGCATCTTTGAATAAGATGAATATTGGTTCAAAGATATTAGATGACATCCTATGTATTCAGAAGCTGCCTAATGACAAGCGCGGTCTTGGTTTTAATGATGGTGCATCTATTTCAAAATCTAACAGTAACTCTGTTTTTGTTAGAAGTATTGTACACACTACACATGTTGCACATGCTCATAATGTGATCAGTAGTTTACAAAAGAAGAATGTGTCACGTCCTGCACTCACATACACTTGTCATCACTGTGGACTTAAAGGACACATTCGTCCCCATTGTAAGCAGCTGCATGTTTTGCCAAAGTATAAGCAATGGTGGAAACAATTATCTGAGCCAAGGGTCAAGCCAAGAGTTATTTGGGTTAGGAAATCTGATTTACCTCCAACCATTGCTCACACTTTGCTGAAAGATCAAACTACACAAGTGTGGGTGACTACATGCAAAAAACCTGATCAAGATGATTAAGCTCCCATCTCCAGTGCTGCTACGAAGATATAATTTAAGGTAGGGGGAGCTACTATTGGGTCCAGGTTGATAACTTTGCTACGTGATGATCATTTGCTTTGTCAATTATGGACCAAAAGGGGGAGATATTATATTTAGAGGGAGAATAGAATTTTTGCACAGTCTAAAAACAGAGAGGGTTGAAGATGATTTTTTTTGTACCTGATGAAAAGCTAATGGTAAAATTTTCTTTGTTATTTCAATTTATTCAATGTTCATTGTATTTTTTGGTTTTATTTTTTGGGTAGATTGAATGTATAGGAAGTTTTGTTCATGAATTTCCAAAAGGGGAGAACCTTAAACAAAACAAATTACAATAAGGCCGTGACTATGGACCTTCACGGACACTATCAATCGTGGCTGGGACTAGCTTGAATGATGTTCAAATTGGGCAAAATCTACACGAGAAGACTACTTTAGCATAGCTTTTCCATTAAAATTGAGCCAAATCTAAAAAAAAAAAAAAACAGAAGAAAAGGGAATAGGGTATCTCCATTGTTGCATTCGTGAAGTAACAAAAAAGAAAAAAAAAAGATCGTGAAGAAAATTTGGGGATTTTTGTATGATTCTCCAAATAGTTGATAAAAGAAAATGAAGAATAGAATGTAGACCATGCCATGCATTAGCTAGAACCAAAAAAAAAAAAAAAAACATTTGGCTTTGAGCAAATGTGAAGTTAGAACTATTACTCGCCATTGATGAAGCTTTGGAAAGAAGGAAAGAACTCAAGATCTACTTGCAATTCGAAGAAGAGGGGAGCTCAAAGATGCTCTGATTCTTTGTGCCTTTGGATGTGCAAAATGATGAAGAAAAAGAGAAGAGGGAAGACATAGTTCTATAAACCATGTCCCATTTCAACGGTCACTGTTGGCCTTCCTCATTCCCACAGTCACTGCAGTCTTGAACTAGTGGAGCCCATTGCCTAGCCCTCCTCAAGCTCAAGGCCACTGATGCTTCACCCTCTTTCCCACAAACACATCTATGATAAAGTGATGGGTTCCATGGCTTGGCCAAGTCTACCAAGACTACTGTGTAACCCTCATGGTCACTATGATTTTGAGTAGTGAGACCCACTATTAGTGGTCCATATCCTCAAATGTGTTCATTCAAAATTCCCACAGCATATGGTGGGCCCACTTCGTATATTTTACAAAAGAAATGAATTTCCCACAGCATGATGAACCCACTTTGGGTATTTTACCAAAAAAAAAAAAGTGTTTTCCCACAATAGAGTGAACCTATTTTGGGGTAATTATTCAAAAAAAAAAAGGGGGATTTTCTTTGCAAAACCAATCCAAATTTCAAATTATCTTGGGCCATCATCTCAAATTGTTTTGAAATCAAAACCCAACAAAGCCAATTTTTTTTAAAATTCCATCTCATGTTAACTCGTGTCAAGTCAAGTCAAAACCTTAACTTTGATTTTTTGAAAATGAACTAAAAAACCCAAGAAAATTCAAATCCAAATCCATATCCATTTTAAACAAAACCATTATTTTTCTTAAAAAACCTCAGTGATTCTTTCTGTAAGTGTTCCCTACAGTCCCCACAGATATGCCACTTTGGATATTTGTAACAAATAGGTCATGAGAAAATCAAATCCATCTCCAAAATCCAAAGCCAAATTCAAAAATTTTTGAATTTTTTTAAAACCTCATGGATTCTTTTGTGGGTCTTCTCAACAGTCCCCACAGGGATGCCACTTTTGATATCTGTGAAAACAGGGCAAATAAATTTAAATTCCTTAGGTTTTTACCAAATTCCATTACCAAACCCTTCATGGTTTTTGATCAAAATCTCATAACTTTAAGTTTAGGCCTACATCCTACATTGACAAAACTACATTTTCATCAAGCCATTCATCATTCCCACAAATTGGCTATGTGATGCACAATGATTGTCATATTGTAATCATTGCATAGCGAGGGGGCACTTGTTGACCTATAAAAACATTACAAATGTTACAGTGAAGACATTACAAGCAAATTCCAAACCAAGAGTACATAAACTCTAGGATTGTGGAATGTCAAGTCAAATACTGTATCCAGATATTCAAAGCTGATGCAATCTACTCAAAAGATTTCAGATGAGCTCAGAGTGTAGCAGTTCAAATTTTAGAGTTAGTAAACTTCATTTGGTCACTCGACTCACCAAACTTCAAATTAAAGGTTCATTGGCTCAAAGCTTAGGGGTCATTGAACACACTCAAGCTTCTGTAACAATTCGCTCCGCACCATCGAGGTATTGTTCGGTTTGGACTTCCTAGGAGGTCACCCATCCTGAAATTGCTCTGACTCGAGCACGCTTAACTTTATAGTTTTTATGGAAGTCCTCACGGTTTTGTCCCCAAAAAGCGCCTTGATAGTTTAGAACAGATTATTACTTATATTCTTTCATTCACATGTACTTTGGGACTGGGTCGTTATAGCTTCTGAGTTATGAAAGAGGATAAAAAAAAATCAAATGGCAGCTCCAAATTATGCTTAGGAATGATGATTTGAAATTTCAAAGCATTTGAACTTCATTTCATTTTAAAGTCAAGCTTCAATGACTGTCTTCCAACTCCTTGGGGTTCACTGTAACAACAGACACTTCCATACGTTAGAATTAGTTGAAACTCCTAGAAGAAGCTCAAATTATATTTAGGAGGAGCTCTGTAAAATTTCAGATCAATTGGATGTCATTTGACTCAAAGTTAACAAACAGGTCTATTTTGGGTTAGTGACCCCCAAGGTATGGGATCATTGACAAAAGTCCTACTTTCAGGTGATCGAAATTGATGGAATTTGGACATGAAGCTTCAATCATACTCAGAAGAGATTCTGCAAAATTTTCAATCATGCTCAGAAGAGATTCTATAAATTTTTAAGTCAAAAGGACTTCATTTAATCTTATTTCAAGATAAGTCGTTAGGAGTTCGTGACTTCCAAGTCGTGGGGGTCATTAACTAAAGTCCTACTTCTAAGAGGCCAAAGCTGATGAAATTCAGATCAGAGACTCAAAATATGTTCAAACTCAAGTTTTCAAAGTTTCAAATCAATTGAACATCATTTGTGTAGAAAACAAGCTAACTGCTTGAACACAAGAGAATATTGACTTATAATATGTAACAAGCGGGTTGCTATTCAAAATCCTACTTCCACAAATCCAAATTGTATGAAATTTGGATGGGCACTTCAAGATGCCCCTGAAATTAGTCCTTCGAAATCTCAAATCAATTCAAGGTCATTTAAGCCTCAAACAGCTGAAAGAAAGGCTTATTTTCATCAAAAGTCAACGGATGGAGGGGGGTTGACCAAGGTCAGAACATCAAAATGGGCTGAAATTTCTCTGACACACTCAAAATAGTGTAAAAAAACATCCCTTGAAGTTTCGTGAAGATCGGACATCGTTTGAGCTCCAAATAGGCAAAAATGGGTCATATTGTCCTCAGCCTTGTTAGATTTTAAAGTACATGGCTGAGGTGACCACGTACTTCATCCGAGAATGCATGCATGCTTCTAGGCCTTTTTACGAGTTAAGAGTTGCCGAAGGTCCTTTGGTACTTGCTTGTTAATGACTGGTTGTTTGAGCCGAGTAGATGATGATTTTGAGCCTTGTGCAACCACTGAACAAAACTTGCTAAGTGTTAATTGGCTTGTGATTTGTGAATTGGAGCTCTCTTGCCCTTAAACAGGGCTTGATGATATGAAAGCTGCTGCCTCCTGACTTCAGTTTACATTTAGGTTTCTTCTGAACCTTGTTGAAAACCCCAAATAGATTATTGGCATATTTAGAGACCCAGGGTTTGAGAGTCTCAGTTTTCTTGATGCACTCAGGGGTCACTGATGACCCGTTTAGATCGGAAGAAGTTACGGAGCCCATAGGAGTGGAGAGTCTCTGGAAGACTGAGACTCTCGAAGCAGGGGTAATAGAGTTAGTTCAAGCCCTATTTGGTGTTCTTACAGATGGTTTGTTTTGGGTGGTGGAGATTTTAAAAAGCCTCTCCTTGGCCTCATCGAAAGTGATGATCAAAGAAATTATGATATTTTTTGCAAAACAGTAAGCCCAAACGACTATATTAGTGTCATAACCAACAAGGTTGCTTTTTGGGCTAACCGAAATGGTTTATGAATCCCAACTGAACCAACATGGTTTTGAATCGAAATGGTTAGAAATATGCATAAACCCCATCTCATTGTCCTATGCTGACTGTCCTAGTTGTCAGAATTTATGCAGTATTTTGGGCTATATAGTCAGGCTTAAAAGCATGCTTAGCTGATTATTTGATAAATATTTGTTTAGGTCTTATAAATGAATTGGTGATCAGACAGCCAATAATGTAAAACTTTCTAAACTGAATCAACACTCTTTTATTGCATAAAGTGTGTGGATTTGGTTCGTGCACTTCGAGGTGCAAGGTTCCTTCATTTTAGTGGCAAGAGTATGCACTTCAAGGTGCCTAATGCTTTCCTTTGAATGATAAAAGGATGCATGTCGAGGTGCAGGGTTCCTTCGATAAATTTCCCAAACCCATCATAGACATCAAGGTCTTACATGAGGGTTTTTAGAAGTCAAATAAGTCAATTTAAAGGCAAAATAGATCAGTGACAGCAAGCCCACAATCACTGTCCATTTTGCAATGTTTCTTGTGGTCACAGCACTTTTTGCATAATCTTCTCTGGTGACAGGCCATTTTACATAACACCTGTGGCCACTAGCTCACAAGAACATATTTCAGTGCTGTTTTCAGCAATTTTCATGCAGTTTGGTACTTTTTCATGTCTTTTTGGCTAAATTTAATCACAAATTAGAGCAAAAAACAATGTTCCCACTGATGGGGCCAATTTTTTGATCATATTCAAAATGTGATGTAAAATGCAATGGACTCAAATCCAACATCATACACTTCAAGCGTTAAGAAAAATAAAAAATAATTACAGCTCATGATTTATTTCCCTTTATTTACTTAGGTTCAAATGCTCTGATTGCGGGGATGCAGGTTGTTTATAAGTTTTCAAAAATTACAACCCTTTCCTTTAGTCTTAGATGTAATCCAAACTTGAAATTTACAAGAAAACATATGAAAATGTGGAATAAAATACAAAGAATAGAAAACAGTAAAGGGGTGACCATGGCCCACAGTCAATAGCCCCCTGCCAATGGCCGTGCCCCATGATCACTGACAGACAGTGGCCAAAATGGCCACTGTTTGTCCCGTTTTTTCTCTGTTTTATTTTTGTGATGCCTTCAAAGTGCTGGAGCTTGTGTTCTTCGACTTTTGAAGTGTTGAATGACCACCAATAGTGCTTAATTTAGCCATAGAATCGACTAAAACCTTTGATAATCATCACTTTTTTGTTACGGACTGTTTTTGGACAAATTCAAAAGGGGAGCTTTATACAAGCAAAATGGAGTCATAGTTATGTCATTCTGAACCTATGATTTTTAAGGAATAGAATGAAGCCTAAAAAGGCTTGTTCATAACTTTTGAGATGGCTGAAAACCCTCCCAAGTGAGAAAACCAAATGAATTGGTTTCATCCTTTGTATACTTGATGATACTTGCACCCATCTTCTCTAATTGATACATATACTTCTTCTTTTCTTCTGAACCATTTCTTACTTTAAGTCAATGAGAAGTAGAAGAAGAACTAGACTTTGAGTGCTTGAAGTGCTTTAGGAGCCTTGTGAATTCTTGGAACAATGCCTTGAATCTTATTGAACTTCCTTGAATTTGCTTGGAACTAGTGTAGAACCTCTCCCAAGTGCCAAACATTCATTTTATAGACTTTAGATGTGGTTTAGGGAGTTATGGGAGGTTGGAGTTTGAAATAAAGTGAAGAAAACTACCAGAAACCACTTCACAGGTGTCAATGACTGTGGCCACGATCACTGAAAAGTATAATTTTTGGTTTTCTACATATGTGACCCATTTTCACCTATTTAGGGCCCGAATAATATCTGATCTTAATGAAACTTGGAGGGATTCTTTTTAACACTATTTTGAGTTTTCATAGAAATTTTAGCCCATTTTGATTGTCACGACCCGAGCCCAGAAATCTGGGGTTAGCGAAAAGCCAAACCAGTGACACACGTACTCCCGTGCACGTGCATCCAAACCCAGTCCAAATACACGCGCACAAGGGATCTAACACGTGCGAAGCAAGCGAACGCGGAAGCTGTAGATATCATAGCAAGCACAATGAAAGAGAACGAGCAGAAAACCAAAATGCGAAATGGGAAAAAGACGTAGATAACACACACAGATATAAAACCAAATACAAGACTGATTACACACCAAAAACATGATGTACAAAAAAAATACAGACTAACAAAGTCCAAAGTACAAGATACAAAATCTCCAAGGAACCAAAACATTGATGATATGCAGGTACGTACTCGGTAGAAGTGATTAAGCCCACTATGCCATACCGGAGGGTGGCTCTAGGTCCTGCCCTGTAGTCTCTTCGACCGCCGGGGAGCCGAACAAGGGATTTGTGCCTGCAACACCACAGACAATTCAATGAATACAACGATCCAGCAATTATAAGTAACAGGGACGAAACACTCATAGTATCAAAGTGAATAATGACAGAAGATTAAATACAGAGTCTCATATCAATATGCTAAGCAAATCGTGCATAGAAGTAAGGCATGATAAATGAATCAAAACATAGAAATACTGAACTAAGTGGCTACTATATTAACCATATTCTCTCACATAGAGAGCAGAAAGAGCAGACAGATGAGAACACCACCGACCTGGCCATGGGTACAAGTAGGTCTCGGTTTCCTGGGTTCCGGAGTCCCAAGACAAAGCTACACTGCAGCGATACAGAGAACAGAAAACCAAGCTAGAGGTAACCCTGTCGGGCATCCTAGGGCTGAGGCTGAGTAGAGCTAGACTAATACCAATCAAATCAAATCCAAAAGAAGGGAGATTTTCCACTTTGGACTCACCGACGGCAAAGGCCGGATCTTATCCTCACATATAAATCTCTGGGCAGAGCCACTTGGGAATACCCAGTGAATCAGAGATGTACAAAGCCAGAGGTATACAAAGCATAGCGTAAAATGAGTCAAAGCACGGCGTAGATCAAAGCATAGTACAGACCGAAGAATAAAACAATTATACAGAACAAAAGCAAAATGATCTCGTCATGCATAAACATAGATTAGCAGAACAGAGAGCAAAACTGTAAGCAATATGCAATGCATCTCAGATTAACATGGAATCAAGGGTAATTACAAGCCAACTCAAATCTGGTTGTTCACTGTCACTAACCGTGCATGATGATGTAGTTTTAAGTTATTCGATGCACCGTTGCCATCAAAGTGTTGCAATGTAATCCTCATGTGCACCGAAGTCCCTTAAACCAACACCCATGGGGAGGTGCTTAACGGTAAACCAACGTTCACATGAATGAGTCACAGTCTAACAAACTATTCATGTGGTCCAAAGAATCCATTGGGCCGGTTTATATGAGTGGTTGCCTGTATATAAGCCCTACAAGGTCGCACCATTAGCCTAAGTTTAATTTCAAACTTTTTCCAGGTCTTACGGCTTAGCCGTGGGTGACCGACGGCTTAGCCGTCGACAGCTTACGGTCTAGCCGTAATATGCACAATGGCTTAGCCTTGGTTTCCTTCAGAACACGGCTAAACTGGTCATCTCCCACCTCTGATCTGATACCGTTTATGGCTGAGCTACGGTGGAGTCCACGGCTTAGCTGTAGCTTTACCGTAAGACTACTGGAATCAGAAAGTTTTGACTGATCAGAATTTTAATTCACGGCTGGGTTACGGTTAGCTTACGGCTGAGTCGTAGAACAATTTACGGTTCAGCCGTAGCCTAGCCGTAGGACAAAATTCAAAACTCGAGTTTCTGGAGTCTGAGCCGTACAACGTTACGGCTTAGCCGTACAATACAAAAAAACGAAATCAAGATAGTTACAGAGACTGCAATTTCATGTGCAAATGAAGCAAAACAAGCTCCAATGAAGCCAAAGTGATAGAATTAGGCTGTAGATCATGTCAAGCATGTAAGAACAAGAGAATCACAGCAATCAACAATATACCCATATGTGTTATACATTCCTGTACTTATACTTGCCTCAAAGCTTTGTCAACCCACTGAAGGCAAGCTCCAATCCAACTAAAAACCTAAGCAAAGCAAAGCAACAACACATGCAAGTATGAGAACATAGCAAGAGAGATGGAAAATCCAAATTGGAGAAGAAGAATTAAAGAACCCACTTACCTCAAAGCATAGACAGAGAGGAAGGAGAAAGAGAACCCAACACCAACCCAGAGAGGAAGAGAAGTGAAGGGGAGAGACTGAAGACGTGGAGCTCTTCTTGGTTTGAGCATGCACGTTGAAGGAAACGAGCATGAATGAAGACATCTGGACTGATGACTCATATATATAGTTTTGGAGTTTAAAACAAAGTCCAATGGTTTAAGCTATTTACGATTCAAATCACATGAGGGTCCAACTCCTCCAATTGACTTCGAATGGGTCTGAGACAGTTATGGAAAATAACGAGCTCAACAAAATACACGTGCTGACACCAAGATGATGCAAATATGATGCATTCAAAGCAATTGCAAAATTACGAAAAAGGGCTTAGAACCTATCCCAGGTCAAAGGCTACTCAACTACCTATCCATGATCCGAAACCAAGCCCAAAAGAAATAAACAACACAAAAACACACTAATGAGCCACTAAACCGGCTCAAAGGGGATCGGAGTGTTACATCCTCCCCTATTAGGAATCATTCCGTCCTCGGAATGACAACCTACCTGAGCGAAGAGTTGGGGATACTAGCGTGCTAGCTGCTCCTCTATCTCCCATGTAGCCTCATCTGAACCGTGATGCTCCCACAATACCTTAACCCATCTGATAGTCCTGGTGCGGAGAATCTGTTCTCGTGTACCAATGATGCGAAGCGGACCCTCAACGTAAGTTGCATTAGGCTGAATCTGAATGTCATCGTATCGAATCACATTGCTCAGATCTGGCACGTACTTCCGGAGCATCAACACATGGAATACATCGTGCACTTTGGAGAACTCAACTGGAAGCGTCAAACGATAGGTTAAATCTCCAACTCGGCTTTTGACTTCAAACGGTCCCACATATCTCGGAGCTAACTTGCCCTTCTGACCAAACCGCACAGTGCCTTTCATCAGGGAAACTTTAATGAACACTTAATCTCCGACTTGGAATGCCGAAGGTCTCCTCCGAGTATCCGCGTAGCTCTTCTGCCTGGACCGAGCAACCTTCAGATTCTCTATCACTTTCTGCACTTTCTCAGTCATCTCAGCAATGATCATCGGGCCATGGAAACTCCTTGTTCCTACCTCCTCCCAGCACACTGGAGTCCTGCACTTGCGTCCGTATAGAGCCTCATAGGGACCCATGCCAATGCTCTCATGGAAGCTATTGTTGTAGGTAAACTTACACAATGCCAAATGCATATCCCATTCCTTCTCAAAGTTCAGCACGCTAGCTCGGAGCATATCCTCAAACGTCTGAATGGTACGCTTTAACTGTCCATCAGTTTGGGGGTGGTATGCCATACTAAAACTCAACTTTGTGCCCATAGCTTCCTGAAATGCTCTCCAAAATAAGGACACAAAACGACTATCACGATCAGACACAATCGATACTGGGGTGCCATGCAATTTGACTATCTCGTCAACAAACTTCCTGGTCAGTTCTGTGAATGTCATCCCTTTTTTGAACGGAAGGAAATGTGCTGACTTTGTCAATTGGTCCACTATCACCCAGATCGCATTGTTATTCCTACTGGTCGGCGGAAGTCCTGAGACGAAATCCATGGTAATGTGCTCCCACTTCCACTGCGGAATGTGTAATGGATGCAATGATCGTGAAGGTTGCTGATGATCAGCTTTCACCCTCTGATAGGTCAAACATCGTGCCACGAACTCTGCGATCTTCTGCTTCTTATTGTTCCACCAAAACCTATCCTTTAAATTCTGGTACATCTTAGTACTCCCTGGGTGCATCGCATAACGGGCATGGTGCGCATCTGTCATCAACTTTTCCTTCAGCTCATCTACAGCGGGAACACACAATCTACCCCTGAAGTACAAAACTCCGTCTGCCAGACTGAAATCAGGTCGATCTGCAATCCGATCTCTGAAGGTCACCAAAAGGGGATCCTCAAACTGGCGGTCCTTGATCTGCTGGATCACCTCAGGCTGAAACACCACGGTAGTAGCTAACGTCACAAACTCATCCACCATCCGAACCTCAATAGGCTGATTACGCACAAGGGTATAGAATCCTATCAACACCTGGAGACTCTTTGTTCTCCTATTGAGTGCATCTGCCACCACATTACCCTTGCCTGGATGGTACTTGATCGGCAAGTCGTAGTCTTTGATGAACTCCAACCATCTCCGCTGCCTCATATTCAGGTCATGCTGATTAAACAAGTACTGTAGACTGTGATGATCGGGATGAACATCGAACTTCACACCGTACAAGTAATGCCGCCATAACTTCAGCGCAAACACAATGGCTGCTTACTCCAGGTCATGGGTGGCATAGTTCTTCTCGTGCTCTTTCAGCTGTCTGGATCCATAGGTAATCACTCTCTGATTCTGCATCAGTACACAACCTAGTCCAACTTGAGAGGCATCTGAATAGATCACGAATCCCTCGCTACCATTAGGTACAGTCAACACTGGCGCCGTAGTGAGCTTTTCTTTCAACATCTGGAAACTATGCTCACACTTCTCTGTCCACTCATACAGAACCTTCTTTCGAGTCAACTGAGTCAGCGGGGCTGAAATCTTCGTGAAGTCCTGCACGAATATGCGGTAATATCCCGCCAACCGCAGAAAACTCCGGATCTCTGTCACTGATCTGGGATGGGGCCAATGGACTACTGCCTCCACCTTAGCCGGATCCACCATCAATCCATCTCGAGAAATCACATGACCCAGAAATGCAACTTACTCTAGCCAGAAATCACACTTGGACAGCTTAGCCTATAACTGGTGGTCTCTAAGCAACTGCAATGCCTTCCGCAGATGGTCTACATGCTCCTCAGCAGTTTTCGAATATACCAATATATCATCTATAACTACCATAACAAACTGGATCAAATAAGAAGCAAACACCCTATTCATCACTGCCATAAAAGCTGCGGGTGCATTCGTCAAACCGAAAGGCATGACAAGGAACTCGTAGTGTCCATACCGAGTCCTGAAAGCTGTCTTAGGAACGTCCTCATCCTTCACCCAGAGCTAGTGATACCCTGACCTCAAGTCGATCTTCGAGAAGTAAGCTCCACCCTGAAGCTAATCGAACAACTTATCAATCCTAGGCAATGGATATTTGTTCTTGATGGTCACTTTGTTCAACTGCCTGTAGTCAATGCACATCCGGAAACTGCCATCCTTCTTCTTTACGAACAATACAGGAGCTCCCCAAGGTGAAACACTTGGGCATATGAACCCTTTATCCAACAGATCCTACAACTGTTTCTTCAATTCCGACAACTCTGCAGGTGCCATACGATATGGAGTTCTACTGATGGGTGCTGTACCTGGTATCAAATCAATCGAGAACTCTACCTCTCGAACCGGTGGCAACTCGGGCACATCCTCCGGAAAGACATCTGGAAACTCATTGACTACTGGGATCTCACTAAGATGTCGCTGATCCTTCTTCTCTGAAATGAATGCAAGAAATCCCTCACATCCCCTGCGCAGCATCCTGTCTGCCTTACAAGCAGATATCACGCGTCTCGGGCACTTCGTCTGGCTGCCCTCAAATCGGAATCCGCTACCAAGATCAAAGTAGATGTCACAACCCGGGCCCAGGAGTCCGGGGGTTAGCAAAAGTCAAACCAATGACACACGTACTCCTGTGCCTGTACACGTAGACCTAGTCTAAATGCACACGCACAAGGGAAGATTCACATGTGCCGAACATGTACGCGGAAGCTGTAGATATCAAAACATCAAACTACACAATGCAAGAAGAGAAATATGAAAATGAACTGACATATATATCTGAATGTTTTACAAAATCAACAAAATGATAGATACAAAGCATGACGTAAACAAGCGTGATAGATCTAAAAAAGAAGACTCCTATGCCATGTCATGTATGTCCAAGACGCTCTCCGATGGAGTGATCACATCCACTCCTCTAGGCCTGATGGGGCCTTGGGGGTCTCATCTGGAGTCTGGCCGACCGACGGGGGGTCGGTAGGGGTATCTGAGCCTGCAACACCACAAACAATTTGTGAATACAACGATTCAGCAAAGTATAAACCATAATATTTAACGCATGCTGTGTCTAATAGAATAAAAGCCATCATGTAAACCAATATAGGTCACATTCGTATACTAAGCTGTCGTGCAAGAAAGAAATATGCCATACAAATCAATGAATACATGCTGTGTACATAACTAGTTGGCGACTACATTGCCATATGCTCCCAAAAGAGGGATCTTATATCATGCAGAGAACACCATTGTCCGGGCCAGGGTACAATGTGTCTCGGGTTTCCTGGGGTCCGGTTCCCCAAGACGTTTTCCCTACTGCAGCAAGGCCATGAAACTACACCAAATTCACCCCGTCGGGATCCTAAGGCTGAGGCTAAGTAGTGCCTGACCATACAAAGTCAATCATGAAAACCCTGAGTAGATCGTGACAAGCATATCGTGCGTACATATCCAATAACAACATACATACATACTCAAGGTGAACACATTGTATGACTTTTGATGTGTCATGCAATGATCTGCTAAAGAGTGGAGATCAATGACTAGCATACAACATGTTATGTAAGCAAATCATACTAGATAGAATCACCTTCGTCTACTAGCTAATTCTAATTTAATTATCCAGTGTTTCTAACCGTGCATGATGATGTAGTTTTAAGTTATTCGATGCACTGTTGTCTAGCATTGCATTGTATTAGTTGGTACACCGAAGTCCCTTAAGCCAACACCCATGGGGAGGTGCTTAACAACTGGATAACTAATATGAATGATTCGCATCCCTTGAGATCATTCATGTCATACATTCATACCATTGGGCAAGTCTAGGTGCTCTACATTCTATCATGAAGGTCATAGCGGTCTTTTCATTACACCTATCCTTGTAATTCATTTTCCAGGGTTAGTATGGCTTGGCCGTAGGTGAACATACGGCTTAGCCGTAGGCATCTTACGGCTTAGCCATAATATGTACTGTGGCTCCACCGCGGTTCCCTTTACTGTTCACCCGCAATTACGGTTCGCCCGTATTTCGTTCTATGGCTTAGCCGTGTGCTGTTCTACGACTTAGCCGTAGTTGGGCCATAGAAGGTCTGTCATTTGCTTGCTTTCAGTTCATCCCAAAGAAGACACCCTGTACTCATCTACGGCTGGGTCACGGCTGAGATATGGCTTAGCCGTAGGACAATATATGGATTAGCCGTGTCCTGGCCGTAGAAGAAAACTAGGATTTTACCCTTTCTGGACTTTGAGCCGTAGATGGCTTACGGCGTAGCCGTACATGCACGGGTGGAAATCTGAATCAACTACAGAAAACCTGTAAAGACATAGATATGCAAATTTCCAATAGAGAAAGGGAAGCATATTAGCAATTTGGGTTGTAAACATGTTTTCCCTGCAAATTCATGTGAAGTCAATACAATCAAACGAATACGAACATGGGTTCTCACATCTTATGGTTATACTTGCCTTAAGGGAGTTCCAACAAACCACTTGCTGTCCTTGGGGCTCAATTCACATCCAATACACACCTAATCTCCCATGCATGTAAGGAAAAGAATAAACATGAAAGGTCTATGAGTGCAACTCAAGAATACAAGAAGAAAGGTGGAGGAGAAGAAGATATTACAACTCAAAGCTCATATACCACTCACCTACAAGGAGGAATTAAAGAATCAAGGACACACTTCCTCTTCCTTGGCTCGATGGTGGAGAAGATTCAAGAGAGAGAGAGAGAGAGAGAGAGAGAGAGCCTTCAACGAAAGCAACGTGAGAGGAGGGAAGAGAATGAGGGAATTGAGTCGGTGGAATGACTTATATTAAGATAGAATTGCAATGAAGTCCAAATCATAAAACAATTTCCAGTTTGAGTCAAATCCGGGTCCAACGGAGTCAAACGACCTCAGTTACCAACGACGTAGTTACAGAAGTTAATGAGCTCAACGAAAGACACGCGTTGACATCAAGATGATGCAAAAATGATCATGTCGAAGAAAAGCTAAAATTACGAAAAAGGGCGTCAAACTCAACCCAACTACCTATCCATGACCCGCAACGAATCCAAAACAAAAGCAAAACACAATTACCAATTAAAACAACCATAATTAGGTGCTAAACGAGGTTAAGCTGGCTCGGAGTGTTACATCCTCCCCTACTTCGGAATCATTCCGTCCTCGGAATGAACGCACACTTACCTGCGTAAACAAATCGGGATAATGTCGCGCCATCTGCTCTTCTAATTCCCATGTAGCTTCATCTGGACTGTGATGCTCCCACAACATTTGACCCATTGAATCGTCTTGGTGCAGAGTATCTGCTCTCGGGTCCCCACGATACGGAGTGGTCACTCAACGTATGCGGCATTCGGCTGGATCTGAACTTCGTCATAACGAATGACATGGGAAGGATCATGAACATATCTCCGAAGCATCGAAATGTGGAAAACATCATTTACTTCGGAAAACATCTCGGGAAGAGCTAATCGGTAAGCCAAATCAGCAATTTGACTCTTGATCTCGAATGGTCCGACATAGCGTGGGGCTAACTTGCCTTTCTGGCCGAAAAGGATCGTACCCTTCATCGGCGAGACCTTCAGAAAAACCCATTCACCAACCTGAAACTCCAATGGCTGTCTGTGAGTGTCTGCGTAGTTCTTCTGTCTAGACCGAGCCACTTTTAAGTTCTCAATTGCTTTCTGTACCTTCTCCGTAGTTTCGGCAATGATCGTCGGTCCGTGAAAACTTCGAGTTCCAACTTCTTCCCAACATATCGGGCTTTTGCATTTGCGTCCATACAACACTTCATATGGTGCCATCCCAATACTCTCGTGGAAGCTGTTATTGTAGGTGAATTCACACAACGAGAGATGGATATCCCATTCCTTCTCATAGCTCAACACGCTGGCTCGTAATATGTCCTCTAGAGTCTGAATCGTCCGTTCTGATTGTCCATCTGTCTGTGGGTGATATGCCGTGCTGAAGCTCAATTTTGTACCCATAGCCTCTTGGAATGCTCTCCAGAATGACGAAACAAAATGACTATCACGATCGGATATAATCGATACGGGCGTACCATGGAGCCTGACGATCTCATTCACGAATTTCCCTGCCATCTCTGAAAACGTCATACCCTTCCGGAAAGGAATAAAATGGGCTGACTTCGTCAATCGATCTACAATCACCTAAATGGCGTTGTTCTTCCTGCTCGTCGGAGGTAACCCTGAAACGAAATCTATGGTAATGTGTTCCCACTTCCACTGCGGTATGTGCAAGGGATGCAATGAGCTTGGAGGTCTTTGATGATCTGCTTTCACCATCTGGCATGTCAAGCATCGGGCAACAAACCCTGCTATTTTTCTCTTCATATTGTTCCAACAGAAGCGATCCTTGAGATTTCGATACATCTTTGTGCTACCTGGGTGCATCGCATATCTGGCATAATGTACTTCATTCATCAGTTTCTCCTTGAAATCATCAACTGCTGGTTCCAAAAATAAAGCACACCATTCTCCAATCCGTAATTAGGCCTATCTCCAATGTGGTCACGAATGCGCTTCAAAGTGAGATTTTCGAATTGCCTGTCTTTCATCTGCTGAATCATCTCAGGCTAAAACACGAGTGTACTAGCCAAAGTACATACGCATCCATTAGTTTCACTTCAACAGGTAAATCATGGAGCGTTAAAAAGAAACTGCTCAACATCTGTACCGATTCTGCTTTCCTGCTAAGTGCATCTGCCACCACGTTCCCTTTTCCTGACTGATATTTGATCGGGAAGTCATAATTTTTAATGAGCTCAAACCATCTGCGTTGTCTCATGTTCAGCTCCTGCTGCGTGAATAAATACTGCAAACTGTGGTGATCAGAATGAACTTCAAATCTCACGCCATACAGATAATGTCTCCACAGTTTCAATGCGAACATGATGGTTGCCAGTTCTAAATCATGGGTGGTGTAATTCTTCTCATGTTCACGTAGCTGTCTCGATCCATATGCAATTACCTTCCCGTGCTGCATCAACACACAACCTAGACCAACTCGAGAAGCATCTGAATATATCATGAACCCTTCGCTACCATCTGACAAGGTTAACACCGGAGCAGTAGTCAACTTCTCTTTCAAAGTCCGAAAACTAGCTTCACATTCCGCAGTCCAATCAAATGGCACATTTTTCCTGGTCAGCTTCGTCAAAGGAGAAGAGATCTTAGCAAAATCCTGGACAAATTGACGATAGTAACTTGCTAGACCAAGAAAACTCCGGACCTCTGTCATTGTCTTAGGGCTAGGCCAACTCACAACTGCCTCAACTTTAGATGGATCGACTGCCAATCCCTCTCGTGAAATGATATGACCCAAAAATGCCACCTGCTCAAGCCAAAAAGCACATTTCGACAACTTGGCAAACAAGCGATGCTCTCTCAATAATGTCAAGGCTTTTTTTAAGTGCTCCTTATGCTCCTCTGCTGACTTTGAGTATATCAAAATATCATCAATGAATACAACTATGAACTGGTCCAAAAAAGGAGCAAAGATCTGATTCATCAAAGCCATAAACGCTACACGTGCATTGGTTAGTCCAAAAGGCATCACGAGGAATTCATAATGTCCATACCGGGTCCTGAAGGCAGTTTTAGGGATGTCCTCTTCCTTTACCCTCAACTGATGGTATCTAAAAGTACAATAACTAGATCTCACCAAGTCCTAGAGGGGGGGTGAATAGGACTATTAAAAAATTCTTTTCAAGAATTAGGTTTTATTAGTGTGCAATCTGAAGGATTAATTAAGATTGAAAGTCCCCAAGAAGATTAAGAGAGATGTTCAGAGTTGTGAGTGCTTATAGTGTGTAGAAATGCAACTAGAGTAACAAAGATGTAGCTTAGAAATGATGATCAACTCAAGTGACAAGAATGCAAGGCAACATCCACACACAACAAGCAATAAACACAGTGATTTATAGTGGTTCGGTCCTAGACTTACATCCACTCTCAAGAGTAATCTCTTTTGGTTCCACTAAATAAGAGGTACTTACATAACATACACCTCTTGCAATAGTTTTTGATTCGGTGGTTTGTCTTCCACCAACTAAGGTTTTTTGATCAGGTGGTTGATCCTTGATCTAGTCCACCAACTACAACAATTTTTGATGCGGTGGTCTGTCTTCCACCAAATACAGCAATGAGAATTGAAATATTAAAGAACACCTAAACAAGGAATTATATACCTTGGTTTTGAGTGGTCCTCTTGATGCTTGAAAGACTACCTCCAAGCTTTGACCTCTTGTTCTTGCTCCTTGGTGATGAAGATCTTCAGATGAGTGCTCAGCCAAGGGAAGAGGTTTTAAGAGGGTTTGGAAGGCTAAGATATTCTCTCAGATTTAATGGTGCCTTTCCTAAATCACCAACTACTCTTCTTGAAACAATAATGGCACTTTGTGGTGTTGAAGAGTAGGTGGTTGTGGGAGCTTTGAAGATGATTTTAATGGAGGTGCAAAGGCTCAGCTATACTAGTGATTTTCACAGTAATAAATTCAGTAGTTGGAGCAAGGGAGAGGTCCTCTTTAAATACAGATAAGCTCCAACAGATAGATCTACGACTAAGAACAGAATGGTCTACGGCTTAGCCGTATGCTCTGACAATATCCAACGGCTAGTTTGACCAGATTCAACAAAAATTCCTTCTTACGGTTAACCTTACGGCTTAGCCGTAAATCCTTATACGGCTTAGCCGTGAGCACCTTTCGGCCTAGCCGTGGGTCAGCAGTAAGCTGAAATCTCCCAAAAATGCTCTCTGGAAAGTGACCCGTAAACCTTACGGCTTAGCCGTGAATCATACTACGGCTTAGCCGTGAAGGCCTTAAGGCTTGGCCGTAAGATCAATCGTAGGCATTATATGGCCAAGAGCACTCTCTGGACTGTGGCCCGTAGATTTTACGGCTTAGCCGTGAAACACACTACGGCTTAGCCGTAACTCTTTTTCGGTGCAGCCGTAGGGTCAGCCGTAGAACAAAATGGTTTAAAATATACTCTCTGGAGAGTGAGCCGTAGGATCTACGGCTTAGCCGTGATCCAAGCCGTAGTACAAATGCAGGGTGATTAGAAACCCTTTTTCCTATTCTATTTCTATGGGCAAGAAGGGTCAATGATACCTTATCCCTTGACACTCATAGGGAATCTTCTTAATTGATCTTGATCTTCCTTGAACTTGCTTGATCTTCATTGGTAAACCTTGAGCTTCCTTGATCTAACTTGATCTTCATAGATGTAACTTGATCTTCCTTAGAGCAAGATTAGACTTGGGTCACGTAATTGACAATACATTCTTACAATGACACTAACAATCTCCCCCTTTGTCAATTTCATGACAAAATTACACATAATGAAGAAGATGCAACATTTTAAGTCAACAAATAAGACACAACAAGTATTATAAAACTGAATACACCTTAAGCAACCACATCTACATAAGTCTGAAAGTCCAACACATTGAAGCTCCCCCTTTGAAGATACTTAACCTGCAAAAGGCTGCAAACACAATCTACTAGAAAGGTGGGAGGTTAGAGGGCTCCCTCTAAAGACATGCATACAATTCTCCCCCTTTTTGGCACAATATTGACAAAGAGATAAAGCATAAAGAAGAGCATAAGTGCACACAAAGATAAGCAGCTGCGAAGTAATGGCCATATTAGATTAGAAATTAGGAGCAGTACAAACATTTCAAAAGAGTGCGTCACCCATAATAACAAAAGAGGTAACAAACAAAACCAACAGGTGAAGCACAGTCAATGCCCAAAATACAAAAAGAATACAAAGAGAGAACAGACATCAATCAGAAGGAGGAGAGGGGGAAGGAATTGCCACATCGTCTCTCGACAGCTTTTGGAGATCTTGGACAGGTATTGAAATGAGTTCTTCAAGAGCTTCTCCATCTTGGTTTGCCTTTGTTCGAGCGCTGCCAACCGAGCTTCAAACGAGGAAGAGGAAGACGCCGGGGGAGGAACCAGAACCGGGGAGGCAGTAGATGGTGCTGCAGGAGGAGGCCCATCCGGTGAATCGTCTTCGGCTCCTGAGTCATGAAAGGGGGGACCAGCCGCTTGTTGTTTGGAGAAGCGCATGTTCTGAATATTGACTGTGCCAAAGGTGGGGTGAGACTCAGGAGCTTCATCTGAAGGTAAATTGACCCCACACTGAGAGGCGAGGCAAGTCATCAGATATCGAAATACGCATGCATTGGTGCCTCTGCCCGGGCAAAGCCAAAACTGAATGATGGTAGCACAGATAAGAGATGGAAGACACACTCTGACCCCCATATGGACTGAGTAGAGGACATTAACCATGAAAGGGGTGAGGTCAGAGAAATTCCCCCTCCGAGGATAGATGTTACAAGTGAAGATAGCATGGAGGATCCGGTAGTGAGGAAGTAGGGAGGCTTCAGGAAGGAACCCCTTGTCCTTCCATGGGACGATGGCTCCACATAGAGCGAAGGTGGCAGTTTGTTTTTCTTATTCGGATAGAGAATCCGAGATGACCGAAAGGGGGGTATCGAAGAGAGGAACACACAAAAGGGCAGAAATGATGGCAGGGGTGATGGTATTGGTGCCATCAGTGAAATCAAGGTCAAAAGACATAGAGTCTAATGATGCTCGCGTGATGGATGCATACATGGTTCGCACAATCGAGGGGAAGCCAGGACCACCCCATTTCAGAATATTTTCCCACCCAATGTGGGTGAGAAGGGCATGGACTCCATATGTTTCAACTGCTAGAATATTGACATCGCGTTCCACAATAATTGGATGGGAAAAGAAGGACCGATCGCGAGTGGGTTCCCGTGGAACCAAAACTCGGGGAGAGGGTGGAGAGTGTTGTCGAGGCCGGGAGGAGTTACTTGAGGCACGAGGCCTCTTACCAGGGGGGTAAGCGTTTTTGGTTTGTGGAGGCATGAGGAAACAGGAAACCCAATCCACAACACAGAATGAAAGCTAAACGCACATACAGGAACGATAGCACAGTAAAACAGTAATACCGTAACGAGAGCAAACCAGAAGAGAGAGAGAGAGGAGAACAGTACAATGGAAGGAGAAGGCCGGAAGAGGAAGACCCCAAATACCTGGAAGGAGAAGGCCGGAAGAGGAAGAACGACGAAAGAAGAAAGAGAGGAGACTTAGGGCAGAAGGCTCGTGCAGACGTAGAGTGAAAAAATAAGGAAGAGACGGAGTTAAGTACTGATCGGCGCGCAGAACGAGGACGAAAATAACACTTACGGCTCAGCCATAGAGTATTTTACGGCTGAGCCATAAACCCTGACGGTTGAGCCGTAGGGTAAATGTTGGCGCAAATACGGGTTAACCGTAAGTAGATTACGGCTTAGCCGTAAAATGGCTTACGGCTTAGCCGTAGGCCCTGGGCAAAACACAAGTTAATCCAAACAGCAAACACCAATTGATTTCCTCAAAATTTCAAATTTTAAAACATCAAGAGGTTTAGTCAAGATGTCTGCAAGTTGTTTTTCAGTCTAAATATATTCGAGCTCAATGATTCCTTCTTCGACCAATTCTTTAATGAAATGATGTCGAATATCAATGTGTTTGGTGCGAGAGTGCTGGACCAGATTTTTAGAAATGTGTATGGCACTCATGTTATCACAATATAAGTTCATTATTTCTTGTTTAATGCCATAGTCCATAAGCATCTACTTCATCCATAAGAGTTGAGAACAGCAGCTTCCGGCAGCTATGTATTCAGCCTCGGCAGTGGAGAGAGGTATCGAATTTTGCTTTTTACTATGCCAAGCTACTAGACAATTTCCAACATAAAAACAGCCGCCACTTGTGGATTTTCTATCATCTAAGTTTCTTGCCCAATTAGCATCTGAGTATCCAGCAATGGAGGATGATGAGTCATGAGGATACCACAGACCATATTCAGTTATATCTGCAATGTACTTAATGATTCTTTTTACAGCAGTTAGATGGGATTCTTTTGGATCTGCTTGATATCGAGCACATGCTCCCACACTAAATGCTATGTCTGGCCTACTTGCAGTAAGGTATAACAGGCTATCGATCATACTTTTATATAGGCTAGAGTCAACCCCTTTACCATTTGCATCTTTAGTAAGTTTGATGGTTGTACTCATGAGAGTTTTGACATGTTTCCCAGTCATTAGACCAAATCGTTTTACCAGTTCTTTAGCATACTTGGATGGGAAATGAAGATACCTTCACGTAATTGTTTGACTTGTAAACCTAGGAAGAAATTTAATTCGCCAACCATACTCATTTCGAATTCAGATTGCATCAAATTAGCGAACTGAGCAGTCAATTCATTAGATGTGGAGCCAAATATGAAATCATCTACATATATTTGCGCTATTAAAACTGACTTTCTTGTCTTTTGGATAAAAAGAGTTTTATCAACACTTCCTCTTTGAAAATTATTGTTTAACAAGAATTTTGTCAACCTTTCATACCAAGCACGTGGAGCTTGCTTAAGACCATACAGAGCTTTCTTCAATCTAAACACATGATTAGGCCTATAAAACCTTTAGGTTGCTCAACATACACTTCCTCATTCAAAATTCCATTTAGAAAAGCACTCTTAACATCCATTTGATACAATTTGAACTTTAAAAAACAAGCTATAGATAGTAAAATTCTAATTGATTCTAAACAAGCAACTGGAGCAAAGGTCTCATCAATGTCAATACCTTCAATTTGAGAATATCCCTGCGCTACTAACCTAGCTTTGTTCCTAATAATAACGCCATTTTCATCAAGTTTATTTTTGAAGATTCATTTAGTGCCTATCACATTTTTATCCTTTGGTCTTAGAACTAGGTACCAAACATCACTTCTTGTAAATTGATTCAATTCTTCTTACATAGCTTTTATCCAATCATTGTCTGAAAAGGCTTCATCAACGCAGGTAGGTTCTAAAACAGAAGTAAAGCACAAGTGACTCATAATGTTCTCCAATTGTTTCCTAGTTTTTACACCTGTTAGGGGGTCACCAATAATCTGATCTATAGGATGATCTTTGACATTCACCAAATTTTCAGTGGAAATAGGTACATCTGTTTTTATTGTGGATCGTGTGGGTTCAATCATTGAGGGCACTTCCACTTCATCAACATTATCAGCCATTATGGATTCATCATCTATAATGACATTTATTGACTCTTGGATGACTCCGGTTCTCATATTGAGAACACGATAGGCTCGACTCCGTGTTGAATAGCTTAAGAATATACCTTCATCACTTTTTGAGTCAAATTTACTCAGTTGTTCTCTATCCTTCAAAATGTAACATTTACTTCCAAAGACCTTAAAATATTTCACATTTGGTTTCTTCCCATGCCACAATTCATAAGCTGTCTGATTTGTACCAGTCCTAAGATAAACTCGGTTGATGATGTAGCAGCTGGTATTAACAGCTTCGGCCCATAAGTCTCTAGGAAGATTCTTACTATGAAGCATGACTGTGGCCATGTCTTGGAGAACTCTATTTTTCCTTTCAGCTACCCCATTTTGTTGTGGAGTTCTGGGTGCTGAATATTCATGATGAATCCCATATTTCTCACAGAATTTGTCAAATTGATCATTTTCAAATTCTCCACCATGATCACTTCTGATTCGGGCTACTGAAGTCCCTTTTTCAATTTGAATTTGTTTTACAATCCTTTTAAATTCTCCAAAGGCTTCATATTTTTCTCTCAAGAATGCAACCCAAGTGAATCTAGAGAAATCATCTACCATGACAAGAAAGTACCTTTTCTTACCTCGACTCTCTCTTTTAGTTGGTCCAACCAAGTCCATATGAATAAGTTCTAGAGGTCGAGTAGTTTTTATAGCATTCACCATTTTATGGGCACTTCTAATTTGTTTTCCTTGAAGGCACTCTCCACAGATCATCTTTTCTTGACTACTGATCTTGAGCAGTCCTTCAACATATTTGTTTAGATAGGATAAATCCTTGTAGTTTACATGCCCAAGTCTTTGATGCCACAACTTAGCTTCATCAATACTAGTTAATAAGCAAGAAGCGGAGGATGAAGTATTTGTTTTTCCCACCACATAACAGTTATCGGTAGTTCTAAGACCTCTCAATATTATCTTTCCATTCCTTGAGATCTCACAACTATGACTACTAAAGTTTACGGCATAATCTTTATCACAGATTTGAGATATGCTAAGTAAATTATGTTTCAACCCATCAACGCACAAAACATTCTCAAAAGGTGGTAAGTTTGGAACATTTAAAGTTTGGAACATTTGGTAACTTTCCTCCATCTAATTCAATCATTTTAGATAAACAAGATTTATCACCAGTCATATGTTTTGAGCATCCACTATCCAGATACCATCTTGATTGTTCTGCAGTTTTAAAAGCTGTGTGGACCACTAGATTCTTGTTTTTAGGTATCCATTTAAGTGTACTAGTGGTGGAGACCACAGTTGGTTTTTGGTGTTTCACTTGAAAGGTTTTATATTGGGAAATGAGAATGTTTGCTCCATCCTTTTTGTATATTTCAAATTGTTTTCTTAACTTTTGGACTTCTTTCAACAGATTATCCATCTTTTGGTTCAAGGGGAACTTGTTTATTTGAGACTTCAGCTTTTTGTTTTCAAGTTCCACTTTCTTAAAGGTGTTTTTCTCAATTGTTTGACTAAAGTTATAATGAATTTTTCTTAACTTACACTCCATTTTGAAATGACCTCTTTTTCCATTATAATGACAGAAGACATTTGATGAAACAGTATGAGTACTAGTAGATGCCTTATCCAAAGTGTTTTGAACACTAGTATCTTCCTTCTTTAAAGCACTTTTGACAAAAACAGTTCCGGAACTTGGAGACTGATTAGCATTTTTGTCATATCCAAGACCGGTCATGTCTTTATAAGCTTTCTCAATTTTGAATAGTCTAATGTATTTCTCATCATTTTGGGTAAATCTGTACTCATACTTTTCTTTATACCATTTTAAAATAGTCACTTCATTGTGGAGAGCATTATTTTCATCTTTTACTTTTAAAAGGGACTTTTCATTTTCTCTTAATTTGATTACATTTTCTCTTTCTGTTGATAATTGGGTTTTTACACTTTCGAGTTCTTTGATTAATTCTTCCTTTTCAGCATTAATACTATCAACCTTTTCTTTTAAATTCTTAATTTTGTTTTGTTGATTGCTTACAGTTTCAACGAGCCTACAGGTTCCCTCATAGAGTAGTTCATAGGAATCCGTGGTGTTGTCATTATCCTCATCATCTGAATTTTCATATTCACTCTCTGACTCACTTCCTGAGATTTCTTCATTCGATATTTTAATCATTTCCTCAGAGAGATTGAATGTTGCAGTGGTAGCCATCAGAACTGTATATTTGTCTGATTCATTTTGATGTGATTCATCTGAGTCAGAATCTGATTCAGATGAATCGTCCCAAGTGGCTACAAGATTCTTCTTTTTGAATTTTCGTTTTAGAGGACAATCAGTGGATATGTGTCCAATTTTTTTATATCTGTAACACATAGGCTCCTTATATTTACTTCTAGAAAGGGAACTTGACCGACCTTTGTATTTATCATTAGTGTTTTCATTTTTATACTCTTTCACCCTCTTTTTCTTAAATTGTTTCAAAAATCTTTTAGCCAAAAGGGCCACATCTTCATCCTCGTCATTACTAGTTATTCCTATGTCATCTTTAGAGGAAGATGTGTTATGAGAGGTGATTAGAGCGATTGATTTCTTTTTGTCATTGTTAAATTTGAGTTCAAAGGTCTGAAGGGATCCCACTAAATCTTCAATTTTCATTTGTTCCGAATCCTTGTGTTCTTCTATAGAGGTTACCTTAGGATGGAATCTTTCCGGAAGTGATCTCAAGATTTTACTACAAATTTTACCTTCCGGAAGAGTTTCCCCAAGAGCCCACATTTCATTTACAATTTTCATGAGCTTAGTATGGAAGTCAGTAAACATTTCATTTTCTTCCATGCGAATGTTTTCGAACTGACTCGTGAGCATCTGAAGTTTAGATCTTTTGACAACTGAGGTACCCTCATAAGTCACTTCAAGGATTCTCCATGCCTGTTTTGCATTAGTGGTTGTCATGATCTTTTTAAACTCTTCTTGATTCATGGCACACACTATAGCATTGTAAGCTCTAGCATTATTTTGTCTAAGAAGTACCTGAGCAGGAGACCATCTAACTAGATCCAATGGTCTAGTGGTTGTGACACCATTTATAGTCACATCTTTAGTGGGTTCCGTCCAGCCTTTCTCTATAGCCTCCCAAACAGCCCAGTCCATGGATTTCAAAACTGCTGTCATCCGGGCTTTCCAGAAGGCATAATTTGTTCCATCAAAGAAAGGTGGACGGGTGATAGAGCTTCCTTCAGGATTCATGGTGAATCTAGCAAAAAAATGGATCTACTTTGGGTTATTACACCCTTAACAAGTAACCTGCTTTGATACCAATTGAAAGTACAATAGCTAGATCTCACCAAGTCCTAGAGGGGGGGGGGTGAATAAGACTATTAAAAAATTCTTTTCAAGAATTAGGTTTTATTAGTGTGCAATCTGAAGTATTAATTAAGATTGAGAGTCCCCAAGAAGATTAAGAGAGATGTTCAGAGTTGTGAGTGCTTACAGTGTGTAGAAATGCAACTAGAGTAACAAAGATGTAGCTTAGAAATGATGATCAACTCAAGTGACAAGAATGCAAGGCAACATCCACACACAACAAGCAATAAACACAGTGATTTATAGTAGTTCGGTCCTAGACCTACATCCACTCTCAAGAGCAAACTCTCTTGGTTCCACTAAATAAGAGGTACTTACATAACATATACCTCTTGCAACAGTTTTTGATTCGGTGGTTTGTCTTCCACCAACTAGGGTTTTTTGATCAGGTGGTTGATCCTTGATCTAGTCCACCGACTACAACAATTTTTGATGCGGTGGTTTGTCTTCCACCAAATACAGCAATGAGAATTGAAATATTAAAGAACACCTAAACAAGGAATTGTATACCTTGGTTTTGAGTGGTCCTCTTGATGCTTGAAAGACTACCTCCAAGCTTTGACCTCTTGTTCTTACTCCTTGGTGATGAAGATCTTCAGATGAGTGCTCAGCCAAGGGAAGAGGTTTTAAGAGGGTTTAGAAGGCTAAGATATTCTCTCAGATTTAATGGAGCCTTTCCTAAATCACCAACTACTCTTCTTGAAACAATAATGGCACTTTGTGGTGTTGAAGAGTAGGTGGTTGTGGGAGCTTTGAAGATGATTTTAATGGAGGTGCAAAGGCTTAGCTAGACTAGTGATTTTCACAGTAATAAATTCAGTAGTTGGAGCAAGGGAGAGGTCCTCTTTAAATACAGATAAGCTCTAACGAATAGATCTACGGCTAAGAACAGAATGGTCTACGGCTTAGCCGTATGCTCTGACAACATCCAACGGCTAGTTTGACCAGATTCAACAAAAATTCCTTCTTACGGTTAACCTTACGGTTTAGCCGTAAATCCTTATACGGCTTAGCCGTGAGCACCTTTCGGCTTAGCCGTGGGTCAACCGTAAGCTGAAATCTCCCAAAAATGCTCTCTGGAAAGTGACCCGTAAACCTTACGGCATAGCCGTGAATTACACTACGGCTTAGCCGTGAAGGCCTTAAGGCTTGGCCGTAAGATCAACCGTAGGCATTATATGGCCAAGAGCACTGTCTGGACTGTGGCCCATAGATTTTACGACTTAGCCGTGAAAAACACTACGGCTTAGCCGTAACTCTTTTTCGGTGCAGCCGTAGGGTCAGCCGTAGAACAAAATGGTTCAAAATATACTCTCTAGAGAGTGAGCCATAGGATCTACGACTTAGCCGTGATCCAAGCCGTAGTACAAATGCAGGGTGATTAGAAACCCTTTTTCCTATTCTATTTCTATAGGCAAGAAGGGTCAATGATACCTTATCCCTTGGCACTCATAGAGAATCTTCTTAATTGATCTTGATCTTCCTTGAACTTGCTTGATCTTCATTGGTAAACCTTGAGCTTCCTTGATCTAACTTGATCTTCATAGATGTAACTTGATCTTCCTTAGAGCAAGACTAGACTTGGGTCACGTAATTGACAATACATTCTTACAATGACACTAACAGTATCTAGATCTCAAATTTATCTTAGAGAAGTAAGCTGCACCCTGAAGTTGATCGAACAACTCATCGATCTGAGGTAGGGGATACTTGTTCTTTATCGTCACTCGGTTCAACTGTCGGTAGTCGATACACATCCGAAGAGTACCATCTTTCTTCTTGACAAACAAGACTGGCGCTCCCCAAGGTGAGACACTCGAGCGAATGAAACCCTTGTCCAAAAGCTCCTACAATTGCTTCTTCAACTCGGATAATTCAGCTGGCGCCATGTGATACGGAGTTTTACTGATCGGTGCCGTGCCTAGAGCAAGGTCAAAGGCAAAATCCACGTCTCGAATCGGGGGTAGGTCTGGCACATCTTCTGGAAAAACATCGGAAAAGTCGCAGACCACCGGAATCTCACCTAACTACTTCGTCTCTTTCTTCTCCGAGATAAAGGCAATGAAGCCTTCACACCCCTTACGGATCAAACGATCTGCCTTGCACGCAGAAATCACACGCCTGGGGCATCTCTCCTGACTGCCCTCTAAGCAGAAGCCCTTGCCTAAATCGAAGAAGATCGTCCTGTTGTAACAGTTAACACAGGCACAATATCGAGTGAGCCAATCCATTCCAAGGATCACGTCGAAGTCCAGCATCGACAATAGGATCAAATCAACAGGCAATTGGTGACCTGTAATCTGCACATCGCAATGGGGGTAGTATATACTACAATCCACTCGCTTGCCAACTGGGGTGGATACAACCAACACATATGGCAACGGCTTTGGCGGCTGCTGCAACCGCTCGGCAAATCGAGGTGCCACGTAGGATCGCGTAGACCCCGAGTCGAACAATGCTAACGCCTCAACGTGCGAAATCAGAATAGTACCTTCGACCACCTGTGGATCCTCGGCACTCTCATGGGTAGCAGCATACGCACGAGCTGTCTGACGTGGCTATCTCGGGCCTGAACGGGCTGGCTGTGACTTGCTCGGAGCTGTAGACACACTGGATCAGCCAGAAGCTGCATCTGAGGTAGTACTAGATGGTGGAGGCTGGGAAGCTTTATATCGAGGACAGCTGGCTGGCATATACTCTTTAAAACCACAGATAAAGCAAGCTCCTGCCTTCCTCCAACAAGCTTTAGATTTGTGGCCCTTACCACAGTGCTCGCATGTAATACCGGCAGAACTGGAAGAACTCTGCTGGCCTCTCATCTTTTTCTATACCTGTCCTCATGCACTAAATGATGGCTACCGCTTAGGATCGACGGCTCTTTCAGCTTGGTGGATGGCCTCAGCAAAATAAGCCCTGTCCACTGCATCATCAAACGTAGCCGGACGCTGGAAAGCAGTCACGTGGTGTATGTACCGGGGATGAAGACCTTCAACAAACCGGTTCACTTTTCTTTTTTCGGTATTGATCAAATCTGGAACAAAATGAGATAATTGGGTGAACTTATTCACATACTGTGCCACTGTCATCTGCTGCTGACGGAGGGCTAAGAATTCAACTTCTTTGACTCTAAACACATGAGTCGGGATAAACTTCCTCCAAAACTGTTGCTTGAATGTCCCCCAAACTATCGCACTGGGCATGTCTCTGTACGAGTCCTTCACGCTCTTCCACCAAGTCTTCGCGGCATCTCGGAACATAGAGGTTGCTAAACCAACCCTCTGCCTGTTCGTGCACACTACAATCTCAAACACGTCCTCCGTCTACTCTAGCCACTGCTCTGCCTTGAGTGGCTCTTCTGTCCCGTAGAACTCTGTAGCTCCTCGCTTCCGGAATTTATCGTAGAGGGCGTTTGGATCGTTCTCTCTTGGTTGGAAGACTACCTGTTGGTCCACATGCGACTAAGCAAGTGCTTGACTTTGTCTTTCTAACATTGTCGCGACCTGTGCCTGTAAGTTCTGCATCGACTGTGACTGAGCCTGTATAGACTGAAATAACATAAGGATGCACTCATCGGTGCTCATAGCTTGTGGTGATGGTTCGGAACCACTATCGTTATTTCCGGCATTATGTTGAGAACCTGAACCGGATGCCATTTCCTGCAAAATGGGAAGGAGTCAAATACAAACACAAAACATTCCACCCCAACTATTTCCCAAAAGTTAGGAAAGCACAACGAAAGAATCATATCCTCACCACGATCCTACATGCCTACATGCTACATGCTTATCATCTAAAACAAGGAATGCTCTGATACCATACAATACGTATGTCACAACCCGGACTCAGGAGTCCGGGGGTTAGCAAAAGCCAAACCAATGACACACGTACTCCCGTGCCTGTACACGTAGACCTTGTCTAAATGCACACGCACAAGGAAAGATTCACACGTGCCAAACATGTACGCGGAAGCTGTAGATATCAAAACATCAAACTACACAATGCAAGAAAAGAAATACGAAAATGAACTGACATATATATCTGAATGTTTTACAAAATCAACAAAATGATAGATACAAAGCATGACGTAAACAAGCATGATATATCTCAAAAAGAAGACTCCTATGCCATGTCATGTATTTCCAAGAGGCTCTCCGATGGAGTGATCACATCCACTCCTCTAGGCCTGCTGGGGCCTCAGGGGTCTCATCTGGAGTCTGAACGACCGACGGGGGGTCGGCAGGGGTATCTGAACCTGCAACACCACAAACAACTCGTGAATACAACGATTCAGCAAAGTATAAACCATAACAGTTAACGCATGATGTGTCTAATAGAATAAAGGACATCATGTAAATCGATATAGGTCACATTCGTATACTAAGCTGTCGTGCAAGAAAGAAATATGCCATGCGAATCAATGAATACATGCTGTGTACATAACTAGTTGGCGACTACATTGCCATATGCTCCCAAAAGAGGGATCTTATATCATACAGAGAACACCATTGTCCGGGCCAGGGTACAATGGGTCTCGGGTTTCCTGGGGTCCGGTTCCCCAAGACGTTTTCCCTACTGCAGCAAGGCCATGAAATCACACCAAATTCACCCCGTCGGGATCCTAAGGTTGAGGCTAAGTAGTGCCTGACCATACAAACTCAATCATGAAAACCCTAAGTAGATCGTGACAAGCATATCGTGCATGCATATCCAATAACAACATACATACATACTCAAGGTGAACGCATAGTATGACTTTTGACATGTCATGCAATGATCTGTTAAAGAGTGGAGATCAATGACTAGCATACAACATGTTATGCAAGCAAATCATACTAGATAGAATCACCTTCGTTTACTAGCCAATTCTAATCTAATTATCCAGTGTTTCTAACCGTACATGATGATGTAGTTTTAAGTAATTCAATACACCGTTGTCTAGTGTTGCATTGTATTAGTTGGTACACCGAAGTCCCTTAAGCCAACACTCATGGGGAGGTGCTTAACAACATGATAACGAACATGAATGATTCGCAGCTCTCGAGATCATTCATGTCATACATTCATACCATTGGGCAAGTCTAGGTGCTCTACATTCTATCATAAAGGTCATAGCGGTTTTTTCATTATACCTATCCTTATTATTTATTTTCCAGAGTTGGTACGGCTTGGCCGTAGGTGAACATACGGCTTAGTCGTAGGCATCTTACGACTTAGCCGTAATATGCACTGCGGCTCCACCGCGGTTCCCTTTACTGTTCACTCGCAATTACGGTTCGCCCGTATTACGTTCTACGGCTTAGCCGTGTGCTGTTCTACGGCTTAGCCGTGGCTGGGCCGTAGAAGGTCTGTCATTTGTTTGCTTTCAGTTCATCCCAAAGAAGACACCCTATACTCATCTACGGCTGGGTTACAGCTGAGATACGGCTTAGCCGTAGGATAATACACGGCTTAGCCGTGTCCTAGCCGTAGAAGAAAACTGGGATTTTACCCTCTCTGGACTTCGAGCCGTAGATGGCTTACGGCGTAGCCGTACATGCAAAGGTGGAAATCTGAATCAACTACAGAAAACCTATAAGGACATAGATATGCAAATTTCCAACAGAGAAAGGGAAGCATATTAGCAATTTGGGTTGTAAACATGTTTTCCTTGCAAATTCATGTGAAGTAAACACAATCAATCCAATACCAACATGGGTTCTCACATATTATGGTTATACTTGCCTTAAGGGAGTTCCAACAAACCACTTGCTGTCCTTGGGGCTCAATTCACATCCAATACACACCTAATCTCCCATGCATGTAAGGAAAAGAAGAAACATGAAAGGTCCATGAGTGCAACTCAAGAATACAAGAAGAAACGTGGAGGAGAAGAAGATATTACAACTCAAAGCTCATATACCACTCACCTACAAGGAGGAATCAAAGAATCAAGGACACACTTCCTCTTCCTTGGCTCAATGGTGGAGAAGACTCAAGAGAGAGAGAGAGAGAGAGAGAGAGAGAGCCTTCAACGAAAGCAATGTGAGAGGAGGGAAGAGAATGAGGGAATTGAGTCGGTGGAATGGCTTATATTAAGTTAGAATTGCAATGAAGGCCAAATTAGAAAACAATTTCCAGTTTGAGTCAAATCCGGGTCCAACGGAGTCAAACGACCTCAATTACCAACGACGTAGTTACGGAAGTTAATTAGCTCAATGAAAAACACGCGTTGACATCAAGATGATGCAAAAATGACCATGTCGAAGAAAAGCTAAAATTACGAAAAAGGGCTTGATCTACCTAATCCAGATCAAACTCAACCCAACTACCTATCCATGACCCGCAACGAATCCAAAACAAAAGCAAAATACAATTACTAATTAAAACAACCATAATTAGGTGTTAAACGAGGTTAAGCTGGGTCGGAGTGTTACAGTAGATAGCCTTGCTGTAACAATTGATACAAGCATGATACCTCGCAAGCCAGTACATACCCAGAATCACATCAAAATCCAGTGTCGTGAGTAACACGAGGTCTACAGGGAGCTGATGACTAGCTATCCACACATCGCACTGAGGGTAGAAAACACTACACTCTACCCGCTTACCAACCGGAGTGGATACTATCAACAAGTACGGGAGCGGTATGGGTTGCTGTCGTAGCTGCACAGTAAAATGGGATGCTACGTACGAACGCGTAGACTCGGAGTCAAACAAGGCTAAAGTTTCAGCATCAGAAATTAAAATTGTACCTTCCACGACCATAGCCTCCTCTGCGCCCTCATGCGTTGCAGCATAAGCTCGAGCTGTCTGGCAGTTCTGCCTCTGGGCTGGGCGAGCTGGCTGAAACTTGCCGTGCGTTGTAGATCCTGCGAACTTCTTCTGTGGAGATGATTGAAACTTCGGGCACTGAGCCAGCTTGTGCTCCGTGGAGCCACAACCGAAGCAGGCCCCACTCTTCCTCCAACATCTCTCTGTCGGATGATCTTTCCCACAGTAACCACAAACCACCTGAGCATTGCTCGAACTGCTCGGCTTGCCTTTGAACTTCTTCTGGAACTGACCCCTGCCACTAGAACCTGCCGCCCTCTTATACTCAATTCGCTTCTTCTCCATTATGGCCTCTGCATCATAGGCCCGGTCAATAGCGTCATCCAGGGTAGCCGGCCACATACATGCAACCACGTGACGCTTATACTTCGAGTTTAGGCCGTTGACGAAACGAGTTACCTTCTTACACTCAGTGTTCACCATATCCTCTGCGAAGTGAGACAGCTCTGTAAACTTGTATACATAATCTGCAACCGGTGTCTGTCTCTGTTGAAGGTTGAAGAATTCCACTTCCTTGGCTCGCTGAACATGAAGAGGCATGAACTTTCAGTGGAACTGCTGCTTGAAAGTCCCCTAAACCGTGGCATTAGGCATAGTCTGGAACGAACTCTTGACACTCCTCCACCAAGTCTTGGCTACACTCCTGAGCATAAAGGCTGTGAGAACTACTTTCTGTTTATTACTGCACACAATCGTATCAAAAAGCTCCTCTGTCTGCTCCAGCCACTGCTCAGCCTGCAATGCATCCTCGGTACCATGGAATTCAGTAGCCCCACGCTGACGGAACTTGTCGAAAAGAGAATTTGGATCCATTTCCTTGGGCTGGAAGATCACTTGCTGTTCTACGCGAGGAATTGCTGCCACAGCCGGAGATGCCTGACTCTGCCTGTCCAATATAGATGCCACTTGAGCTTACAAAGACTGCATTGACTGCATCATCATCATCATACGCTCCTCACTACTCATGGGTGGGGGTAGCGATCTACTGTCACCATTGTGGCCCTGCTGATTCTCATCTCTAGACCCAGATCCTGATGTCATGATGCACTGTCCTACAAAAGGAAAAGGAACAAAATACAAATATAAAACGCCCCGAGTTAGTCAACCCTCAAGAATTCACCCATTAGACGCCAAGTCAATTAGTTGACATCGTCATCTCACCGCGATCTAAATGTCTACATGCTTATAACTAGGATGCTCTGATACCATACAATACGTATCTCACAACCCGAGCCCAGAAATCGGGGGTTAGCGAAAAGCCAAACCAGTGACACACGTACTCCCATGCACGTGCATCCAAACCCAGTCCAAATACACGCACACAAGGGATCTAACATGTGCGAAGCAAGCAAACACGGAAGCTGTAGATATCATAGGAAGCACAACAAAAGAGAACGAGCGGAAAACCAAAATGCGAAATGGGAAAAAGACGTAGATAACACACATAGATATAAAACCAAATACAAGACTGAGTACACACCAAAAACATGATGTACAAAAATAATACAGAGTAACAAAGACCAAAGTACCAGATACAAAATCTCCAAGGAACCAAAACACTAATGATATGTAGGTACGCACTCGGCAGAAGTGATCAAGCCCACTCTGCCATACCGGAGGGTGTCTCTAGGTCCTGCCCTGCAGTCTCTTCGACTGCCAGGGAGCCGGACAAGGGATCTGTGCCTGCAACACCACAGACAACTCAATGAATACAACGATCTAGCAATTATAAGTAACAGGGACGAAACACTCATAGTATCAAAGTGAATAATGACAGAAGATTAAATACAGAGTTTCATATTAGTATGCTAAGCAAATCGTGCATAGAAGTAAGGCATGATAAATGAATCAAAACATAGAAATATTGAACTAAGTGGCTACTACATTAACCATATTCTCTCACATAGAAAGCAGACAGAGCAGACAGATGAGAACACCACCGACCTGGCCATGGGTACAAGTGGGTCTCGGTTTCCTGGGTTCCGGAATCCCAAGACAAAGCTACACTGCAGTGATATAGAGAACAGAGAACCAAGCCAGAGGTAACCCCATCGGACATCATAGGGCTGAGGCTGCGTAGAGCCAGACTAATACCAATCAAATCAAATCCAAAAGAAGGGAGATTTTCCGCTTTGGACTCACCGACGGCAAAGGCCGGATCTTATCCTCACCTATAAATCTCTGGGCAGAGCCACTTGGGAATACACAGTGAATCAGAGATGTACAAAACCAGAGGTATACAAAGCATAGCGTAAAATGAGTCAAAGCATGGCGTAGATCAAAGCATAGGACAGACCGAAGAATAAAACAATTATACAGAACATAAGCAAAATGATCTCGTTATGCATAAACATAGATTAGCAGAACAGAGAGCAAAACTGTAAGCAATATGCAATGCATCTCAGATTAACACGGAATCAAGGGTAATTACAAGCCAACTCAAATTTAGTTGTTCACTGTCACTAACCGTGCATGATGATGTAGTTTTAAGTTATTCGATGTACCGTTGCTATCAAAGTGTTGCAATGTAATCCTCACGTGCACCGAAGTCCCTCAAACCAACACCCATGGGGAGGTGCTTAACAGTAAACCAACGCTTACATGAATGAGTCACAGCCTAACAAACTATTCATGTTGTCCAAAGAATCCATTGGCCGGTTTATATGAGTGGTTACCTGTATATAAGCCCCACAAGGTCACACCATTAGCCTAAATTTAATTTCAAACTTATTCCAGGTCTTACGGCTTAGCCGTGGGTGACCTACGGCTTAGCCGTCGACAGTTTACGGTCTAGCCGTAATATGCACAACGGCTTAGCCGTGGTTTCCTTCAGAACACGGCTAAATTGGTCATCTCCCACCTCTGATCTGATACCTTTTATGGCTGAGCTACGGTGGAGTCCACGGCTTAGCCGTAGCTTCACTGTAAGAGTACTGGAATCAGAAAGTTTCCACTGATCAGAGTGTTAATTCACGGCTGGGTCATGGTTAGCTTACAGCTCAGCCGTAGAACAATTTACAGTTCAGCCGTAGCCTAGCCGTAGGAAAAAATTCAAAACTCGAGTCTCTGGAGTCTGAGCCGTACAACGTTACGGCTTAGCCGTACAATACAGAAAACGAAATCGAGATAGTTACAGAGACTGCAATTTCATGTGCAAATGAAGCAAAAAAGCTCCAATGAAGCCAAAGTGATAGAATTAGGCTGTAGATCATGTCAAGCATGTAAGAACAAGAGAATCACAGCAATCAACAATATACCCATATGTGTTATACATTCCTGTACTTATACTTGCCTTAAAGCTTTGTCAAACCACTGAAGGCAAGCTCCAATCCAAATGAAAACCCAAGCAAAGCAAAGCAACAACACATGCAAGTATGAGAATATAGCAAGAGAGATGGAAAATCCAAATTGGAGAAGAAGAATTGAAGAACCCATTTACCTCAAAGCATAGACAAAGAGGAGGGAGAGAGAGAACCCAACACCAACCCAGAGAGGAAGAGAAGTGAAGGGGAGAGACTGAAGACGTGGAGCTCTCCCTGGTTTGAGCATGCACGTTGAAGGAAATGAGCAGGAATGAAGACATCTGGACTGATGACTCATATATATAGTTTTGGAGTTTAAAACAAAGTCCGATGGTTTAAGCTATTTACAATTCAAGTCACATGAGGGTCCAACTCCTCCAATTGACTCCGAATGGGTCTGAGACAGTTATGGAAAATAACGAGCTCAACAAAATACACATGCTGACACCAAGATGATGCAAATATGATGCATTCAAACCAATTGCAAAATTATGAAAAAGGGCTTAGAATTTATCCCAGGTCAAAGGCTACTCAACTACCTATCCATGATCCGAAACCAAGCCCAAAAGAAATAAACAACACAAAAACACACTAATGAGCCACTAAACCGGCTCAAAGGGGATCAGAGTGTTACATTGATCTTTTAAAGTTGGTCAACCCTTTGTTGACTTTTCATGAGAATGGGCCCCTGTTTCAGCTGTTTTAGGCTCAAATGACTTCGTATTGATTTGAAACTTGGAAGGACTGATGTTAGGGGCATCTTGAAGTGTCCATTAGAATTTCATATGGTTTGGATTTATGAAAATAGGATTTCGAACAGTGACCCACTTATTGCATGTTCTAAATTAATATTCTCTTGTGTTGTAAGCAGTCAGCTTATTTTCTACTTGAATGATATTCAATTGATTTGAAATTTAGTGGAATTGACTTTGAATACATTTTAGTCTCTAACCCGAATTTAACTAGCTTTGGCCTCCCAAAAATAGGATTTTAATCAGTGACCCCCATGACTTGGAGGTCACGGTGGTCTGAAAATTTGCAGAACCACTTCTGAGAATAACTTAAGCCTTTTCTCTAAATTTTATCAACTTTGGTCACCCAGAAGCAGGACTTTGGTCAGTGACCCCATGCGTTGGGGGTCCTTGACCCAAAGTTCACATGTTTGTTGACTTTGGGTCACATGAAATCCAATTGACCTGAAATTGTACAGAACTTCTTCTGAGTATAAGTTGACCTTCCTTGAGGAGTTTCAACTAATTCTGATATATAAAAGTGTCTGTTGTAATAGTGACCCAAGGAGCTGGAAGACTGTCATTGAAGCTTAACTTTGAATTGGATGAAGTCCAAATGCTTTGAAATTTGAAAGCATCATTAAGCATAATTTGGAGCTACGACGTGATTTTCAGCCACTTTGGTAATTCAGAAGTTTAAGTGTGTTCAATGACCCCTAGACTTGAGCCAATAAACATTGAATTTGAAGTTTGGTGGCTTGAGTGACCAAATGAATTTTGTCACCTCTAAATTTTGAACTGTTGCACATTGAGCTCATCTGAAATCTTCTGAATGAGTTGCATTAGTTCTAAACATCTGGATGCAGCACTTGATCTGGCATTCCACAACCCTAGGGTTTATGTGCTCTTGGCTAAGAATTTGCTTGTAGTGTTTTTGTAACATTTGTAATTTTTATGGGTCAACACTCTTAGAGTTTTTTTTTTTTTTTTTTTTTGTATTTTTCCGCAATAAGAGCAGTAGCTCAAAGATCAATTTCATCAGAATAAGAATTTACGCCTTCATCAACATCCTCTTCTAATTTCTTTGAAGTCTTTAGTGCCATCCCCTTAGATTTATGTTAGATCGATGATTTGCCTCAAACATATATAAATTTCCTACAACCTAGTCAACTTTGAGGCTACCCAAATCTCAAGTCTCCTCGATTGCAACAATCTTTCCATGAAACTTTTTGGGTAGAGACTTAAGAATTTTATGGGCTACCCAATTTTCAGGTATCACTCACTAAGATTAAAACTAGGGTTGACAATGTCACTTAGCTTTGCATAAAAATCGTCAAAGGTTTCATTATCCTCAATCCTAAGAGTTTCTAAGGCTATAATAAGTCATTGGAGATTTGATTGTTTGACTATCATAGTATCCTCATGAGTAGTTTGCAAAATATCACATGCCGGTTTTGTAGACACACAAGTAGAAATCTGGTGGAACTTAGAGGAAGAAACACCATTGAAAATGGCATTGATAGCCTTACTATTGTAATTAGCAGTAGTGCATTGATCTTTAGATTTAAGGATGGTTTTTCCATTAGATTCGACAACTGTTCCAGTAAATCCAAATTGTATAAAGTTCCAAACATCTTTATCAATGGATTGAAAAAATGCAGTAATACGAAGTTTCTTGTAAGCATAGTTTGTACCATCCAACATAAGTGGCTTGGTGGTGGATGTGCTTTCCGATTAAATTCCATAACAGAAATCTAATTGATTCACATGTCAAAAGAAAAAGATTCTTTATCCGAACCTGCTTTAGTACTAGTTGAGAGGAACCAGCAAGGGTTGAGGTCCCGATAAATTTCTAGTATGAACTTAAAAAAACTAAAGCAATAATAAAAACTAAACTAAATCACAAACCACACAGGTCAACACCAGATTTTTTACGTGAAAAACCCTAGAAGGAAAAAAACAACAAGATTGATCACGTGGTCCAAAGGATAACCGAGCACTGTAAGAAATTGAACAATTAAAAGATTTACTCACAAACCCTTCCCGTTGAACACAACCTAAGAGTTGTAGTTCTTTTTGCTGAAGACATGCCGTTTAGCGTCCTTCCATGCTTGAATAAACTCACCTTGAGGCCTTTCAAGATACATAGATATCGTACAAGAGAGTAAAAAAAGATACTCTACATGCAGATGCTTTGAACTCTAGTTGAACCCCTCAGAACTACTCTAGAGAGATAAAAATTCTCAAATGTGTATTCTTGGTTTAGAATTTGGAGAATACATACCTAGGGTTCACTAGAGATGGCTTTAAATAGCCTTAGGCCGTGGCTTAAGATGGAAGTCCAATTAGGGCTTGAACAATAATCATAGATGGAATAGCAAGGTAACTTCACTGGGTGGCTAGTTAAATTCGCTAGGCTCGATTGAGGTTGCATCGACCAAGCAATGTTCAATCTCCAACTTAGAATTGCTGAAAAGGTTAGGTCAACCGAGCACTAGCTTGGATCAACCGAGGTGTAGTTCTGTCTCCAATTCTTCGAGTCATGTTTTGTCTTTGTTTTCTTCACTTCAATTGATTCAATAAAGGCCACTATACTACGAATATAAAAATATAAAATTACATATCAATTTGGAACCGAGTTTTGTCCGTAATCCAAGAATTTTCCAACACTCAAAATTTTAATAATCTTACTTTAAGCTCTCTAAGTTGTCCTCTTTCTATGTTCCCTTAGCTCAGTTTCTCTCTATAAGATTCTCTAATGCACTAGGAACTCTCTTCAAGCTCTCAAAAATGGTTGGACCATCATAGCCGTTCAAGCTTGACTCTAGACTAAATGATCAGAAGGCAGTAGAATGTACTCATGCATCATTACCTAGCAAACGAAGCTGAATGTTCTCCTTCCCCAGAGAAAAGAAACATTGAAAATGATTTGTGATGTTTAGAAATATTTTCAAATAGTTCTAACCACTAATTACACTTAAAAATCATTGATAATGCAAAATTTAAATTTTTTATTGGATTTTATAATTTGCATTTATCAAGTGGCATTGGCCACCTTCATAGACACTTGCAATTGTATATGCCAATATCTTATTTAGAGAAAATAACATTAAATAATTAATCAATGTTGTTTTTTAGTGTATGTGTATTTATTTTAGCAGTTTTAGTTTTACTTCAAAATTCAAGAGGAAATCCTAAAATAAAACTTTTAAGTTTATTTCAAAATAAGATAAAAAAAATTAAGAAAGGGCCAGTTGGCCCCTGGGTAGCATTGCCCAGGCCCAGTACAGCATGGTTCCAGCTGTGCCTTGGGCAATATTGGGCCAACCCTAGTGTGGCCTAGGCACGGTATGGCTCTGCCATGCCTTGGGCAATACTAGGCCGACCCTAGTGTGGCCCAGGCATGGCATGGCTCGGCCCATGAAGTTACGGCTGGGCTGGGGTGCCGGCATGTCCTGCATTTACATGCTTAGGCTTATCAATAGCAGAGAGACCATTACAATAACCTCTAAAAATGTGAATATAATCAGCTAGGGAAGAGTTACCTTTATAACAGTTTTGGAGTTATTGAACTAGATGGAATTTGCATTCTTGAGACTCCTTAGCAAAATAATCTTACAAAATTTTCCAAACCTCATTGGGTGAGTCCAAGCCAACCACAAGACCGAGCACATCCTCAGACATGGTGCTGATAATCCAACCACGAAGCAACTGATTCGAACTTCGCCAGAAATAGAAGTCTGATTGCTCAGTAGAGTCATTGCCGGCTGCGGAATTCGCCTTAGGAGGAACAGGATAGTCACCAGTAATAAAGTCGACCATGTCTTGGCTCTCAATGTGTAACATTCTAGACCCTAGTATCTATTTTATTTAATTTAAATAGAATTTTATTTAATTGTTTGTATTTTAGTTAATTAAGGTCATTAGAATTATTTATATTTATTTTGGGTTTTGGGCTAATCGGGTAGTGGTTTAGGTCCGCGAGTATTTACCATTCAACCCAACCCAATTCGGGCCCACTTGGGACCCATTAAACCTAAGAACCCAAACCAGGCCCTTATTTATTAATTAACTTAAAAGATGGGGTTCTTTTTATAAAAACCAAAAATTCACGCAAACCATATTCCCTACTAATATCATATGATCAACAACCCTTTCTTCCCCATTGCTACATTTGCTCTTCTTCTTCCCCTTCATCTCTTGATCGAGCAAGCCGAATCTAGGCCAACCGTGGGTTGCCATCTCCATTTTCTTCATCATCTCTTTTTCTTCTTCTTCCTTTTCTTCTTCGTCTTTTTCGTTGGGACTGTGGGTGTGCAAAAGAGAGAGAGAGAGATCGAGGATCATCTCCTCCATCAATCTTCATCACAAGGCAAGTTGATACACACATCTCATAGTGATCTACATTCTTTTTCCTTGTTTTTGTCACGCTTAGATGATATATTGAATGCCCATTTAAACTGTGAATGATGATGATAGATAGATCTAGATGTAGGTGGATTGCATAGATTGAGTTGATGATGTGATGGATAGAGCCCCACCTTTGATGTATTAAAAAAAATGAAGAAGCATCATGTCTGGTGTGAACCCCAAGCACGTACAGGTAGGGGATTGCCTGCACTCGCTGCCGTGTTTGGCAGCAGCATGTGCAGGGGGTCCCACCGGTATGCAAGTGGTGGGTCTGCCACCTATAGGTGGGCCCCATGGTTGCAGTGTGGACCCTTGGCTACCGGTTGATGGTGGGGTCTTTATAGTGATGAACTATTGAACCCCACTTGTGATAGGCTAGCTGGGTTCCAAAGAAAATGTGTATATATATATATATATATATAAAGAAGATGGTGCGTGGGGGTAAAACCCCTAGATCTGGGTTGTGTGTATTCAGCAGGGGCTATAGTTCCTACGTGCGGTTAGGTGTAGTGCAAGAGGGACATCCATTGTGGGCATAGTGAGTGGGGCCTAACGTTGTCAAGTGGGGCTCCACCTATATGGACTCTTTAGCAACGTGTGGGACTTACGAGTAGCGAGATATTTCCCTTGTTGGACAAAGTTGTGGGGCCAGTAGTGTGCAAGTGGGTTTGCAGTTTACATGCAGACCCTAATAGTCAGATAATGGTTGGTGTGGGCCTCGGGTAGCCATGTGCAGATGGGTTATCATTTATATGGGACCAGTGAGGTTGGGACCGATTACCATTATGGCTGTTCATGCACCCAAAAGACCTTGTGTTGGTCATTTTACCCTGATGAATATGATTGAACAAATTAAGTCCATCACATCATCTAAGTAAAGGGTTATGCGGGCAAATTTCCCCTTACAGATTTCATGGTTTGCACATGATGGTATAAATCACTCGCACTCAAATAAAGTGAGAATTGGGCTATGCATCACCCTGGTTTTCAAAAAAATGCCCAACCTTACTTCATCTTGGTTTGTGTAGAGTTGTCGCATGCATGAATTATGGTCACAGTGCTAGGAATGTTTATAGAGATATTTCTTTATCATTGAGTTGCGTTTCTTTTCCTCGTTGCATACATGTTAGAATTGATACCAGTGTTTATGATGATTTGGACCGTGTTGTGGCTTGGACTATGTAGTGTTTAATTGGGAAGTATTTATGTTGTGTTGCAAATTATTTTATTAGTATAACCTTTTATTATATGGTACTTGGATACCTATCCTGTCCAGGCTTTCACACTACTGTAGGATGTGTCTGTCGAATAATCACTGAAACATGTTTATGAGTCTCGACACAGGAATGGGTAGGGCTGTGTGAGATTATTATGTGAATATGGTCATTTAATGACTGCAGTCGGTACATAGATGTATACTGTGATGATTTTACCGGACTTACGGTCAAAGAAGAGCGTACCACTCGTACACGGTTGGTTTCATTGTGATCTTTTGGATAGGATGCTAGGCATTTGAAAACGGATTTGATCCACCGTTTCTGGACAGGATGCGAGGCATCTGAAGATAGTATAAATCCCGTAAAGGCATCGGCTGATGTGATGCTCGACGAATGTGATATTATTTATTTGATGTAGAGTTAGATTTAGGATCCGTTCCTTCTATTATGCATGGCATTCTTTTATTTACATTGTTCATATATTCTTATGATTTCATCATCTTATTCTCACATTAATTGTGTATTTCATTATGAGTTATGTGTATTCTACTTGCCCCCACTTTTGTGGTTAATCTTGTTTTTCTAAATTGGTCCATATGTACCAAGTCTAGTTGTGCCGAAGAGGAGGTGGAGGTTGAAGCGTTTCAAATGCTTGAGCCAACTGATGTTCCCGAGTGGAGTACAGATGATGGCTTTGGGGTTTTCTAGTCATGCAAAGAAGTGACACATTTAGTTTGCAGTTATTTTAAATAAATCATTCTTTAGAGACTTGATTCTTTAGTGGAACATTGTAATAAACTATTATTCATTTTATTTGTAACTTGAAATATTATTATTATTGTTATTTGGAGATATGCAAAATCTGATTTTCCATTGGTATCTATTGAATTAAAATGCTTCCACAGGTTGAATGAATGTGAATGGCCTAACTTACCACGGCCTAAGATACTGTGAGAAAAATAATTAGGAGTCAATAGTTTTATTTACGTGAAAAATATTATAAAAGATAAAACAATTGGCTCCTAATTTCATGTAACCCTAGTTTCATTTTTGGGGTTGTCACACAATGAGTCCATATATCTGGGTTTTCATAGTAGAAAATCTGTTGCGGTTAACTTGATGGAGAATAAGTTCCCGACATTAAGAGCGGAGGGATAAGGGTATTTAGCGGAAGTAGAAGAACAGGCCATGACAAGAAGGCAAAAAACGAAGAAGGGTTGAGTGGTGTAATAGAGAAAAGTGAAACAAAAACTAAAATACAAATGCCGACTTGTGAACGAATATAGAAGTGAAAGAAGTGAAATATAACTCGATAAAGAAGACAGCGAGAGAAAAACTGATTGGATAGGGAAGATACAGAGAAGATATCACAACTGTAGTATGACATTGTAGTAGCGGAAGATAATCTCTGATACCATAAAGACAATTTTGTGAATTAGTAAGACTATGCGAACAATAGATTTTGTTTCTTAAATCATTCATTTTTTTTTTTTTGCTTGTATTCATCATTCATATATCTATATATATATATATCTATATATATATATATATATATATAGATTGTTTACAGACTTCGTTTACATGATATAAAATGATGGGGGTCATCAGTTACAGTTGCTGAAACAATGCCGAGTCTTGAGTTGTTTGTTTCCCCTGAGCTGGCAACCAGTTAGTTCTGGCTTGGTTTTTTTATTTTTATTTATTTATTTTTTTTCTCACTTGGGTTTATTGGGTTTGTTTTGATCTCCTATAGATCTTACTTCATGCATCTTTATCCATGCTTCATAGGCCTTGTGGTGTAGGGCCCAACCTTGGAATTTGCTTTATAGACACAGTTTGGGGCTTATCCTTCTGGGATTTTCATTGTGAAGAAAGATAACATGAATCTAACTATATCTAATAAAGTTCTATTTCTCTTTTTAACTACTCTATTTTGTCGGGGGACTATAATGCACGGTGAATTTCCCTCTTATACCACATTTTCCACAAAATATTCTAAATTCTTCTGATGGATACTCACCCCTTCTATTAAATCTCAATATTTTGATTTCATGATTTAATTGATTTTCAGTCTCCGCTTTATATTTTTCCAAATACTGGAATGGTTGAGACTTATGAGATAATAGATAAATATAACCATAGCAAGAATAATTATCAATTAATTATCATCAATGAATGTGATGAAATATTGATATCCAATTCTTACCCTTATGTTTAATGGTGCAATCCATCAATGTGTCTTATATCTAATAGATTTTGAGTTCTAGGAGCTTTTAGAAAAGATCTCCTCACGACCTTGCCTTTAACACAATATTCACATATCAACAAATATATTATTTTTAATGAGTTTAGTCTTCTATCTCTAACTAATCTTGTCATCCTTTCTTTATCAGCATGGCCTAAACATACATGCCATTTAATAGATTCAGAAATCACTTAGGTGTCAGTCGTGCCTACAAAACATCAGACAGTGTTGTACTATGAAGAAAAATTTATGACTTCGAACTTAAATAGATCTTACATTGTATCTCCTTAGCTAATCATTACATTACGCCATTTCTTATGGACACTTTTTTGTACAAAACCTTATATCGAGACGTTCTATTACAAGACATGAAATAGAAATTATGTTTCTTTGCATTCCTGGGGCATACCTATGCTCCAATTCCTATAACATCTTTGGCTGAGTTATTCTCCATATAGTTTTATAGCCACCAGTTGGTATCGTCTCAAAATTTATAAAAACGTTCCTCTCCTTGGGTAGGTGTTTGTTGGCGCCTGAATCAATGAATCTTTTAGATAAGGATATATCAACAATTAGTACCTCAAAACAAACATTAATGGAAGATGAAATAGTTCTTACCGTTTAGCTATTGGTCTCTAGGTCTAAGCTTTCCACAAACAAAACAATGTTTATCACTTCTCCTTTGTCATTGCTGCTGCAGTCTACCCCCTCCGCTAGGTGGTATAGGAAAGCAAGCCTATGCTGTTGTAGAAGCATTGGTTTTGGCTCCATTGTGGCCCATAAGGCCTCTAACGGTTATTATTTCTTCTTTTCACACCATGCCTTTGTCATATGCCTACTAGTTCTAGCAATCATAGCCACACTTCTAGAATTATGTAATACATTTATTTCCCTCTGATTAATAAGGTAGTCTACACGATTTCAAATGCTTTTATTATGTGAATGCCTACTAGTTCTAGCAACCATAGCCACACTTCTAGAACTATGTAATACATTTATTTCCATTTAATTAATAAGGTAGTCTACATGATTTCAAATGCTTTTATTATGTCATTGTGATCCAGGATCATCTTCAAGCTAGACCAAGAGTTAGGCAGGGAGTCAGCTACGTCTATCATTTGTTGAATTTTTGATACTACAATTCCCATTTAATGAAAGTCACTTACCATATTTTACATTTTCTCAGTTTGATCAGCGATGAAACATATTGGAGGCATTTTATGGGACAAAATTCTATTGTAAGCATTTTATAGGGACAAAATTCTTTCTCTTTCTTGTAGCTCAAACTTCTAATTTCACAACCAGTGGTGCATCTAGGATTTTCGTTTAAGAGGGCCTACATAGGCTTGCAAACCGCTCAGCTCCAGTCCAGGTCCATGGTGGAATCGAAATTGGTTCAGAGCCAATTTCTAGGTTTCACAACTATTAATGAAAATATGGACTTGGAATCGGAACCTATTTCATGTATGGGGTTTGGATCTGGGTTCGAGTAGAGAATGATTTGAAGAAAAACTATATTTTAAGCAAAATTTCTCGAAACCTTAGGTAATATGATAGGTCACGGGTCAGTGATTCGAAACCAAGGTGAAACCAGGCTCGGAACAGTTTAGGTCACGGGTCCAAACTTAGGATTTAGACTTGGACCTGTTTATTTATTAGAACTTGAATTAGGACCCATACTTGGTTATTAACGGTTCAAAATCTTCAGATAATCGGAGAATCAGGTACCCATTTGCAACCTTAAGCTTACAGTAGTCCCTTGAAAAAGTCAATGACTATTTTGTCAAAATAGAATATATATTGCATTTACAAAATATCTAATTACATCAGCTAACATTCTATCATTAAAAGTTATATATTAACTCAAAACAAAACTTTTATAATAGTTCACCATCTAACACAAGTTTAGCAACCCTTTGATGTAGGTGTCACCTGCCACCAATCAATAATGAATGAAATTGAAAACAAATACACAGAGAGCTAGTTCTTAGAAGATATTATATTCAAATCACATATCCAATATATTCTTATTATCCTTAAAAAATACGTGTCGATGAAATCCGGGCATCCAATAAAAAAGATGAAATCTTTTGGCAAAATACAAGTTGTTCATAAGTAAAAGAAGAAAATAGTAAACTGGATCTAAATGCAATGATTAAACATTTATAGGCCTGTAAATTTACAGTCACCCATTCAACAGAGAAGTGGGAAAAGGCGCCAATCCAAACTACAGATATCCACTAAAGAGAAGAAAATGAAATTTAAACATTCAATCTCAAATAACCAAACAAAGAACTAGCATACACAACTTTTCAGACATTTGTTAGTTCTTTGAAAAAACAAATATCTTAGAGTCATTTCATCAAACTTTTTCATACATTCGAGAGAAATGGATTGAGAGAGAGAGAGAGAGAGAGAGAGAGAGAGAGAGGAAAAACGGGGGTGCCCCGTGCACTGATGTTGTAAAGATGCCGGGAAAGGGGAACGGCTTAAGATTGTGGGTTTTTGCCGATTTGAAAATTTTTTTAGAGAGGGATAGAGATCAACCAGTTGGGAAAATGGAGGTGGGAGCTTGTGGGTTATTATAGTTGGGCTGGGCTAGACCTCCTTTGGGCCCTAATGGGCTTTATTATTATTATTATTATTGGTTGTTTTGGGTGGGGTGGGGGGTGGGGGGTGTACCTATTTACAACATACTTTTGTGACAGGACATCCAACAATTCCTTTTGCTCTGTAGTAAATCTCATAATTAGACTTCAGTTCCTGATACAGACGGGATAAAATAATAGTTCTACTAGTTTTATAGTGTTCGTGTCACCATTTAGTTTCCTAGTTTTCAACAAATCAGTGGTGACAGATTTAGAAGACATCCTAAATTAACTATAAAAGAGAGGCTATCAAGAATTACTCCTAATTCATTTAATCAATTTTGTAGTAATTCTTTTAATCAAATTTGTATACAACAAAAAATAAAAACTGTCTTATTATATAAAGACTACACTAGCCTAAGGTGGCATGGTCGTTAAAGTGCATTATCAAGTTAGATTTCAAGAGTTCAACTCCCAAAAAAAAAAAAAAAACTTGTCTTAAAAATACGTGTTTTCTAGAACAAACCTATAGTAGGTATGGGCAGAATAAATTATACCTGGGTCTAATGCTCCTGGCCCAACTAATTGGGTTGATTTCAGGAGGTACAACTGCTTTGGCTGAGCCCAGCTTCCCAGCAGCCTGTCTAGGTGGGTCCAGCAAGTTTAGATGGGCCCACAAATTATCAGCAGAATGGAGCAGGCAAGTCGGTCCAGCAGACTAGTTGCAACCTAGTTTTTCAGCAGGTTTAGCCACGCCCAATGGTCCAACAGATGAGCTTGAGTCCAAAAAACCTGGCCCCATTTCAGCTAGGCCAAACACAATTGGCCCAGCAGGAAGGGCTGAGCCCAGTTCTGCCCAACTGATTGGATCGACCCTGTGCCCAGAAGGTTGGGTCGGTTCAGGCCATCACTGAATTTGGGCCCAGTTCCTGTTTTTGGGGCCTGCTTGGTGGATTCATTGCAGTAGTTCAGGATTATCAAATATAATTAGTGGGCGACTCATCATCACAATAAACCAATTAAGAGTTGAAACAGACAATCCACAGATAACAATCCGACATGAATTCACTCCTCACGATCAAGCAGCTTGGATAATCACTGCAACAAATTCCATCGATCAAGTGGGGTATGATCATACTACATAACTCACGTTGGCTTAGATGATGAATGTGATTTTGCATTGAACTCATGTATCTAGGACGAGATAGCATGGAGACCAAGGCCGTGCTTGTGGGTCAAGTAACCACAGGTCAGGTTGACCTTCCTTAGGGCTTAGTTAATTCTATTATGGATTGGATTTGAGACCAACATGGCCCAAGTTCAACACCTATGACGTCTCCGGTACTTTCTTGGCAAAACCAAAATAGGGAGTCTTAGAAATTTTTTATCAAAGAAAGGATGTTACCGAGGGTGTTTGAATTTTGCGATCTTTTCAGGGGCTTAATCTTCTCTGTCCCTTATTTTCCTTTTATTCCAATTAGGTTTTGCAGTATTTCTTTTGATTCTGTCTTTTCATTTCATTTTAGTTTTTGAGTTAGAATTTTTTTATCATCAAAATAGGGCTTAAGTGTTACTTAGATTTCATAAAAAAAAAAACTCAAGTTTCAAAATACGTCAACTTCCCGTTCCAAATTTTTTTCCAGCTACCTTTCCCTTGGTTCTGATTTGAAACCTGGGCCAAACTTGAGCACTATTTTAAAATTTTCCTAATTGTCTTTCTATTAACAGATATATAGAAATAAGGAAAGGGAGAAAAATAAACTTCGTAATCCTCGAGAAAGTAAAGAAAGTCGTGGAAGGTTCGACTAATCCTTCTTCTGAAGTGAGTTTTCCTTGTTTGATTGTTTGGGTATTTAAATTTACGGATGTCTATTTAATTTTCTTCTAGTAATTTAAGACATTTTATCTTAGTGGTTCAAGAATCTATGCTTCCTTTGGCTTTCTAAACATGAATTATATAGGGGCATCTTTATTTTTCAAGAGTTTAATATCAGAAAATTGGATTTACCAAGAAAAGGGAGAAGTTAAAAAGGAAAATTAAGAGGTAGTTACATGACCCAGGATATCATCTGTCATGGCTAACATTAAAAGGAAATTCTAATGACATTTTTATTTCTATTGTCCTTAGACCATGAAAATCTAGTTCAAGAGGTCATAATTCATAAAAGTCCCTTGGGTTAAGGGTCTCAAAGTCAAATGGTTTCTGAGTTATGAAATCCAATGCACTATTGAATATAATTACTTGTATCAAATTAGGGTTAGTGATAATCCATATATGAGTTAGTGAGTATGAGGGTATTGAATCAATCATAAAAAGTTTTTTTTATCGGTAATGGTAACTTATATTAAACACTTGAGAAAGGGACAACCAAAGAAAATGGAGAAAAAGAAAGCAAGAGAAGTTATTAGTGCTAAATACGCATGCAAAAACAACAAATTACATTTTACAAAGGAGAAAACAAAGATGCGTCTCTTTCTAGTCTACCTCCAACCTAGCCAAAGCATCCACTATGCCATTCACCGACTGATATACATGATGAAATCGAACATTCAAAGATGAGGACAAAGTCTTGATTTCATTGAAACGGAATTGGAATTTCCACGAACCCTTCCCCAAATAAGACATCCAAGAAATCACATTTAAAGACTCACTTTCTACCACTATGATATGGAAATTATTTAAGGCACAAATCCTTAAAGCTTTCAATATAGTGAACACTTTTACTTCATTAGAATCTTTGATGCCCATGTACTCTGAGAACCTAAACAATACCTCTCTCATGAAGTTCCTTAAAAAGCCACATATACTTGCATGTCCTAGATTTCCTCTTGCCGCACCATTCACATTAAATTTAAGAATATTAGGAGAAGCGAGAGACCAAGTTACTAAATGTCTTTTCATAAAACATACTCTTCCCAAATAAGCTTCCCAATTATTTAAGATATTATCCATGCTAAAGTGCTCCAACTCTTTTTTAATACTTGCCCATTTAGCTATTTGAAGCATACTCGTGAAAACAATATTGACCCTATCCTTTGGCCTACTATTGAAGATTCTATTATTCCTTTCTTCCCAAATCGACCAAAGAATAGAGAAATGAACCAACCTTCACAGAATTAAGCCAAACCCTTTGAAAGGATCCAACCTCCAAGTTACCACCAATTCACTCAAAGCCCTTGGCATACACTATGAAATCTCACATGTTTTGAAATAAGATTGCAAGATGTAGGAGGCAAATTCGCAATCATGAACAAGTAAATGATAGACTCTTCTTTCTTTTCACATAAGACACAAGTATTTGAAATAACTTCAGACATTATCCCTATTATTCTTAGATTGTTTGTTGTTGAAATTTTACTAGCAACTGCCAACCAAAGGAAGACCTCAACGCTTATGGGGGCCAAACCACACTACACATGAGATAAATGAGAATGACTCCCAATGATCAAAGAAGAAAGACCATAGAAAGATTCAATAAAGAAACTTCCTAAAGGAAATGGCTTCCCGATGCACATGTCTTCCGCACCCTTGCAAATGAAGATGTTAGCAAAAATACTTAAAAAAGACTCAAACTTCAAAACCTTAGATTGACGCAACCCTCTCCTATAAGACACAAACTAAGACACTTTTGAACCAACCCAAAAATAACAATTTTTGACAAATGACTTTTTATTACACATAACTGTAAATAATCTAGGAAAAAGAAACTGCAATTTTCCTATCCTAACCCAATCATCATACTAAAAACTAACATTTTTTCCATCCCCAAGTCTAAACCCTACATTCTTATTGAAAACTTCTCTGCTAGCATTAGAAACCTCTCCAAAATAAGAAATGACTCTCCACAAAGTTGACACCCTGTACTTAAGGACACTTTTAGGGACACAACCCCATTCATCTTCACTATACTTAGAAACAATAATTTTTCTAGAAACAATAATTTTTCTCCATAAAGCATCTTTTTATTCTCCCAACCTCCACCACCACTTAGCTAGAAATGCGCAATTTTTAAGCTCCAAATCCCCTATGCCTAAGCCTCCACAATATTTTGTTTTTGCCACTTCGCTCTATTTCATGAGATGGATCTTCTTTTTATCGCCTTTACCTTCCCAAAGAAATTTCTTCTTATACGATCCAATCTATTTTTCATTGATGCTGCCATTTTGAATGATGACATGTAGTAAATTAGAATATATGACAAGGAGGCTTCAATAAGCATTATCCTTCCCCCTAAAGAGAAGTAATGCCTTTTTCCACGTACTTAACTTCTTTTCAAATATTTCTATGATCGGGTCCCACATTGTCTTTGATCTTGGATTAGCACCAATTGCTAATCCAATATACTAGATCGACAAACAATCAACTTTGCAATGCAATTTATTAGCGAAAGGTCTTAAGATCTCTTTAGAACAATTCACCCCCACCAAAAAACTTTTATAAACATTAACTTTCAACCCAGAGACCAATTCATAGCATCTCAAAATTCTTTTTAATACAACAATCCTGACCCAATTAGAAGAGTTGAAAAGAATTATATAATATGCAAATTATAGATGAGTAATTGCTTCCCTATTTCTTCCCATTTTAAAATGCCCAATTATCTCAATGTTTTTGGGTTTTAACAAAAGGGCACTCACGGCTTCAACATGAATAATTGTAAACAGAAACAGTGATAAGGGTCTCCTTGTCTCAAGCCTCTTGAAGCTTTAAATAGTCGAGGAGGTGAGCAATTAACTAAGACCAAGAAGGAAGAAGAAGAAATACACTCATTGATCCATTTCCTCTATTTCTCACCAAAACCAAAGTTGCCCATCATATGTTCTAAGAAATTCTAATTCACATGATTATAGGCCTTTTTCTAAGTGAATTTTGAAGAGAACACTCTCCTTGTGTGATCGCTTCCTTGACTCAATAAGCGCGTTTGCAATAAGGATACCACTTATAATTTGTCTTTCTTTTACAAACGCCTCCTGCATAGGACTTATAATTAGAGGAAGAGCCACCTTCAATCTGTTTGCAAGAACTTTTGCCAAAAGCTTGTAGACACGATCGACCAAACTAATGGGCCTGAAATCTTTCAAATCACTTGTGTTCTGAACTTTTGGGATTAGCATTAAGAGAGTGGAATTAATTTCTTTATGAAGCCAACCTCTTCTATGAAACTCTAAAAGCATGTTACAGAAATCTTGATGAAAAAAGCTCCAACTGGCCTTGACAAAAGAAAAATTAAAACCATTTGAACTAGTTGTTTTATCTCCTGCACAATCATTCAAGGCTTTTGTCATTTCTTCCTCCTTAAACTCCCTTTCCAACTAGAGCTTCATCTCTAAAGTTAAAGAAGGAAAATGAAAATTTTCCAAAGTGGGCTTATGAAAATCTTCTTTGGAGGAAAGAGATTCGAAAACGTCCACAATCCCGTCTTTCTCTTCTTCTAAGCTATCAACATACCTTTCGCCTCTCCTTATCCTACCAATGTAGTTAACGCTTCTATGAGTATTTGTCATCCTATGAAAGCTCTTTGTATTTTGTCACCTTTCTTAAGTCACATGACTTTATATTTCTACCTCCAAGTCATTTCCTCCATGTGATTAACCTCCCATAGCTTACTAAATGCTTCTCCTCTCGCCTTTTTCTTGAATTTGATCAAAGGACGCATTTCTTCTATTTTGTCCCAAGCCTCCATCTCTTCAAGAATAGCATTTCTATCGGAGTACAATTTACCAAACACCTCTCTATTCCACTCTTTTATCTTCGCTTTAATCATTTGGAGCTTTTTAGAGGTCTTGAGACTTGCAAATCCTTGGACCATTAACTGAGACCACCATTCTGACACCTTGACCATAAAGTCCTTATGCATGAGCCAACAATTTAAAAACCTAAAAGGTGTTGGACCCAATCAAGTTTATTTGGGAACAACTTGATCGGCCAATAATTTGAAATTTGTCTAGGGAGAGCTAGTTGAATAGAATTATCAAAATGCTCATCCCATTCTTTAGAAATCAAGAAATGATCTATCCTGCTCATAGCTAGCCTCTCTTGATCGTTAGACAAATTATATTTTCTACCAACCAAAGGCAAGTCAATCAATTCATTATCATTGATGAAGTTCTCAAATCTCTCCATAGAAAAAGTCAAAATTCGACTTCCTTTTTTCTCATGAGGGAATCTAACCATATTGAAATCACCCCCTATACACCATGGCACTGGCCATAAGCTCTTGGTGTCAAAAATAGTTTTCAGAAAATCACTTTTTTGAGAATCGTCATTAGGCTCATAATTACCCACTCCCTAAATCAAACCATCACTGACGCTTTTTAGTTTAACCGCTAGTGTTCTTTGTGATTGTGAGACAACTTCTCTGTGGCTGTGAGACATCTTCTAATTTGAACATATCTACATCCCACACCGAGATTAGTCCCTTAGCCACACATTCTGACTGTACCCATTCCCAACTACAACTCTTAGAACCCCAAATATCCCAAATAACTTTATCAATATTCTTTGAAATTTTAGATTCTTGAATAGGAAGAATATTAATTTTATTCTTTCTAATTAGTTTTCTCACCACAATTCTCTTTTTAGGCCACCCCAATCCTCTAATGTTCCAACTTACAATAATCATAATTAAAACATTTACAAAAACCAACTACTGAGACGTACTTATTTGTTTCTTGGTCAAAAAGGACCTCGATCATTTTCCTATGTCTTCACTGAACCACATAAATCTCTTGTCTTCTTATGTAGTTTATTGTTGAACTTGGTTATTCATGCACACACGCGCACAGCGGTGGTGTCATATCCACAACAAGTGTTGTTCGATTCTACATCTTTTATATTTGTTGGTCAGGCACTATCTCCTTTAATGGGATCATAGAGGTCTTTGTAATAAAGGATATTCTCCATCTTTGGTTTTTAAATCAACCAATTGGAATGGTTAAGCTTAACTATGGTAGTGTTCACAATGTTGTTCTCCATTTTAATTAAATTAAGCAATAGGAAAAAACAAACAAATAACACTAACATTAACTCCTGCACCAAGTTGTAGATTTTGTCACCACGAGCATGTTGGAAGAAACGGATCTGAAATCCGACTGGATGGCTCAAATATCGTAGAAACAGTTTTCTACGACCTGACTCAGTCAAACTCTTTCGTTGACTGTCAAATAACTAATTTTCTTCCACAAACGCGTAGATTTGCTCGAAACGAGTACGTAGGTGCAAATGGATCTCCGATCGAACGTCGGATGATCAAGATATTACAGAAACAGAATTTAGCCCTCGATCCTGGTCAAACAAGCTGTTGACCGTACAACTTGCTGACGTGTGTTGATGTCAGTAGCTGACTACTACTGTGACTAGGCTTGAACACGGACTCACAGGTTAGAATTGACTTGACTGGAACTAGAACTAGCCTGGATGGATGATTTGGGCTGTACTACACGGGTCAGATCAACTTGAACTAACTTGACCTGAGCCTGGCGTAAAACCCAAACTTGCCTTCTCTTTCCCTTCGATCTCTCTACTCTGCAACAGAATTGTATACTGGAAAAAGGTCTGTGAAATGCTTTTTCTATGGTAAGATGGGCCACATCAGGATTACTTATTCTGTCTTGAAGAAACAGAAAGGATCCAGTAATGAAAAGAAGAATGACAGTAATAACACTATGATCGCGTTTAAAAATGTAACGTGGAAATGTGTAATGAATTCAATGTCGGGCATTCACGTACTTCAAGCGTTAAGAAGAATGGGAATCAATTACAGTTCATCATTGAGTTTCCTTTTGTTTACATGGGTTCTAATGCCCTGACCGTGGGGATGCAGATTGTTTACATGAGTTTACAAAGTTTACAATCCCTCCCTCAAGTCTTAGATGTGATCTTAATTTGGAAATTACAAGAAAATGTACATAAAGTAGGAAAAAATGCTAAAAAGAGGAAAAAAAATGGGGGAGTGACCGTGACCTGCGGTCACTGCCCAGGCCAGTGACCGTGAGCCACGTTCGCCTCCGTTTTTCGTGTTGTTCGTGCTGGTTGTTCTTCCAAACTTTTTAAGTGTTGAAACTCCCTTTCATGACATCTTGGGGTGTTGGATGACCATTGAGAAGATTGAGTTCAACTACGGAATTGATTGAAAACTTTGTAATTCATCATTCTTGTTTACGGACTGTCTTTTGTTCAAGTCCGAAGAGGGCATCACAGGAAGCCAAAGTTGTGTCATTTTGAGCCTATAATTTTCAAGGAACAAAATAAGGCCCAAAGGGGCTCGTTCACAACCTCTGTAATGGCCAAGAAATCCCCCCGAATGAGAAAAACAAAGATGACAACGTCATCCTTCGAATAGCCGTTACCGCACGTACATAGTGCGTTCTGTAATTACCCCACCCTTCTCCTCTTCCTCTGAATCTTTTTGCTCACCTTGGTGACTAAAGAAGGAATGGAATGGTCGTGGGATGCTGCTTTTCTTGCTTGAATGCTCTTGTGTTTGTTCGATTCTCTCTTTTTCTCTCCAGTGTGTGTTCTTTTGTGTCTCCCCCTTTTCTTTTCAAATCTTAGCCTTTTGTAGACTTCCCAGCAGTTTCTGGCAGTTTGGGTAGTTAAGGGAGGTTGTCGGAGGTTACACTTCGGAAAGAAATGGAGAAGAAGCATCCAAAACCGCAGGAAGTGCCCTTTGGAGGTCTGTGACCGCAGCCGCAGTCACGGACAAGGCCTAATTTCGGGTTTTCGCATTTACGACCTGTTTTCACTTGTTTGGGGCCCAAACGAAGTCCAATTACCACGAAACTTGGAGGGATGCTTCTTCACATTATTTTGACCATATCATAAAAGTTTCAGCTCGTTTTGACCACCTGAAGTTGGTCAACTCCCTTGTTGAACAGGCCACAGTCACGGACAAGGCCCATTTTTGGACTTTTGCATTTGTGAACCATTTTCATCGGTTTGGGGTCCGAACGAAGTCCAATCTTGACGAAACTTGGCAGGATGCTTCTCGAAACTATTTTAAGTGTGTCATAGAAGTTTCATCTCATTTTGACCACCTGAAGTTGGTCAGCTCCCTCGATGAACAGCCGAGGTCATGGACAAGGCCCATTTTTGGACTTTTGCATTTGTGACACCTTTTCACCTGTTTGGGGTCCGAACGAAGTCCAATCCTGACGAAACTTGCAGGATACTTTTTAACAGTATTTTGAGTGTGTTATAGAAGTTTCAACTTGTTTTGACCACTTAAAGTTGGTCAACTCCCTTGATGAACAGGCCGCGGTCACGGACAAGGCCCATTTTTGGACTTTTGCATTTGTGACCCATTTTCACCTGTTTGGGGTCCGAACGAAGTCCAATCTTAACTAAACTTACAAGGATGCCTCTTGAAACTATTTTGAGTGTGTCATAGAAGTTTTAGTTTGTTTTGAGCACTTAAAGTTGGTTAACTCCCTTGATGAACAAGGCGTGGTCACGGACAAGGCCCATTTTTGGACTTTTGCATTTGCGACCCATTTTCACCTGTTTGGGGTCCGAACGAAGTCCAATCTTGACGAAACTTGGCAAGATGCTTCTTGACACTATTTTGAGTGTGTCATAGAATTTTCATCTCGTTTTGACCACCTGAATTTGGTCAGCTCCCTTGATGAACAAGCTGCAGTCACGGACAAGGCCCATTTTTGGACTTTTGCATTTGTGACCCATTTTCACCTGTTTGGGGTCCGAACGAAGTCCAATCTTGACGAAAATTGGCAAGATGCTTCTTGACACTATTTTGAGTGTGTTATAGAAGTTTTAGCTCATTTTGACTACTTGAAGTTGGTCAGCTCCCTTGATGAACAGGCCGCGGTCACGGACAAGGCCCATTTTTGGACTTTTGCATTTGTGACCCATTTTCACCTGTTTGGGGTCCGAACGAAGTCCAATCTTGATGAAACTTGGAAGGATACATCTTGACACTATTTTGACATAGAAGTTTTAGCTCGTTTTGACCACCTGAAGTTGGTCAAGTCCCTTGATGAATAGGCCGCAGTTACGGACAAGGCCCATTTTTTTATTTTTGCATTTGTGACCCATTTTCACATGTTTAGGGTCCGAACGAAGTCCAATCTTGACGAAACTTGGAGGGATGCCTCTTGATACTATTTTGAGCATGTAACAGAAGTTTCAACCTGTTTTGACTTTCAAAAGTCGGTTAACTCTCCAGTTGACTTTTTATGAAAGTGGGCCCTTGTCTCAGCTGTTTGAGGCCGAAATAACTTCGGTTTGGTTCGAAACTTGGAGGAACTGACATCAAGGATATCTTGGAGTATTCACTCAAATTTCATCAATTTTGGATATCAGGAAGCAGGACTTTGGTCAGTGACCCCATGGCTTGGGGGGACTGACCCCAAGTTGACATGCTTGTGGCTTTTGGGCTCGATGATGTCTGTTCAACCCGAAATTTTGTAGGGCCTGTCTTGGGCATCATTTGAGCTTCCTCTAAGAGTTTCAACTAATTTGATCTTCATGGGATGTCACTCTGCACAGGGACCCACAGAGCATAGTATATGATCTTCTGGACCAAGTTTAGATCCAAATGATGTCCAACTGCTCTGAATCTTTAAGGAGTAGTCTTTAAATGTACTTGAAAGTATTTCATTGAATAGAAGCTTGCTTCAACATGTGGAAGTGCTAGGTCCCGCAATGATTCCCAAAGGGCTAGCAAATAGTTTCTGAAACTGATTTGAGCTGAGATGAGGTCCAAGTGCTTTCAAAAGTTTGGAACTTTATAATCCAAAGCTTGTAATGCCTTCGCTGCATTATTTGCAAAATTTTATGGGTCAACACACTACAACTACTTTGGGATAGGAAGTAACGGTGCTCACCAGTGATGATGACGAGTGTTTGAGTGTTGCAGATGATCAGGTTGATTGTGCTGTTGACATAGCAGCATCCTACCATGCTACTGCTTATAGGGAGATGTTCACAACGTACATAGTAGGGAACTTTGGTACTGTGAAGATGGGCAACACGAGTCATTCAGAGATTATTGGTATTGGTGATATCTATATTAAAACCGATATTGGTTGCACAATGACGCTGAAAGATGTGCGATATATTCCTGATCTGCGGTTGAATTTGATTTCTGAGATTGCATTGGATCATGCAGGTTATGAGAATTACTTCGAAATAGTAGATGGAATCTCACTAGAGGGTTTTTTGTTATTGTGAGAGGGGATGCAGGTAATATGCTTTACAAACACATGTGAAACTGTGCAATGGTGTGTTGAATGTTGTTCAAGACAGTTCCTCTTCGAATTTCTAGCATAAGAGACTTGGTTGTATGAGTGAGAAAGGCTTGTAGATGTTGGCAAAGAAGGATTTAATTCCTTGCTCTAAAGGTACATCCCTTGAACCTTGTAATTATTGTTTGTTTGGCAAATAGCATAGGGTTGCTTTCTCTTCAACATCAAAATTAAAATCTAATATGCTGGATTTGGTATATCCTGATGTTTGTGGTCCCATAGAGGTTGACTAATTGGGTGGCAATAAGTTCTTTATCATATTTATTGATGATGCATCTAGGAAAGTTGGGTTTATGCGTTGAAATTAAAGGATCAAATGTTCGAGATTTTTCAATAGTTTCATGTCATGGTTAAAAGAGAAATAGCTAAGCTCTTGAAGTGTCTCTGCACAGATAAGGGGGGTGAGTACACATCCAACCAGTTTAGAAGCTACTGCGTGAAACATGGTATTCAACATGAAAAGACAATTCCGGTACTTGACAGCACAATGGTGTGGCAGAGAGAAAAAACCACACTATTCTTGAGAAGATGAGATGCATGATGAGATTAGCACAGTGGCCTAAGTCATTCTGGGGTGAAGCCACTCTAACTGCTAGTTATCTGATTAATAGATCTTTTTTTGTTCCTTTGAATTTTGATTTTCCAGAAAAAAGATGGATGGGTAAAAATGCTTTCTATTCACACTTGAAGGTGTTTTGGTGTAAGGTATTTGCACATGTACCAAAGGAGCAGTGTCCAAAGTTGGATGATAAGGTAGTGAGTTGCATCTTTCTTGGCTATGGTGGAAATGAGTTTGGTTACAGGTTATGGGATCCATGGAATAGAAGAATTATCAGAAGTAGGGATGTGGTTTTCCATGAAGACCAGTTCTTTGGAGATGTTGAAAAGATTGATAAGTTTTTTGAAACAGTTGATGGAGTGGTTGATCTCACATTGACTCTTTCCCCAGTACAAACTACAGGTAGAGAAGGTGAACAAAACGATCTGGATTGTGATAAGGCACAGGAGTTGCTATATGATAAGGGTGTTGAGCAAGGGGAACTGCAGTCTCCTTGGTTGGAAACTATGGAACCTCAAGCTAGGAAGTCTACACAAAAGTATCAACCATCAACTAAGTATCTTGCATCCGAATATATTTTGCTTATTGATGAGGGGGAGCGAGGGAGTTTTTGAGAAGCAATGACTCATGATGATAAAGAAGAGTGGCTAAAGGTTATGCAAGATACGATGAGTTTTATGAAGAAGAACAAAACTTATGAGTTGGTGCAACTTCCTAATGATAGGAATGTTCTAAAAACAAATGGGTGTTGAAGTTGAAAAAAGATGAGAATGGAAAACTGGTGAAGTACAAAACACGGTTAGTGGTAAAAGGCTTCTAAAAAATGAAGGGTATTGACTTCAGTAATGTTTTCTCTCTTATTGTGAAGATGATTTTTGTCGGAGTTGTCTTGGGTCTAGCAACCAGCATGGACCTTGAGCTTAAACAGATGGACGTGACGACTGCATTTCTTCACCGTGACCTGAAAGAAGAGATCTACATGACTCAACCAGAGGGGTTTGAGGTAGAAGGAAAAGAACAAATGGTATGCAAGTTGAAGAAGAGTTTCTACGGGCTGAAGCAAGCACTGAGACAATGGTACAAGAAGTTTGATACATTCATGTTGAGTCATAGGTACCGGAGGACAGCTGTAAATCACTGTATTTATGTTTGTCGATTTATCGATGGCAGCTTTATCATCTTTCCTTTGTATGTAGATGATATGCTGATAGTTGGACAGAATCGCAAGTTGATTGGTAAGTTGAAAAAGGAGATATCAAAGTCGTTTGACATGAAAGACTTGGGTCCCACACGTACTATATTGGGTGTGCAAATACGTCATGACAAGAGTTCCAAGCAGCTGTGGTTGTCATAGGTGAAATATGTTGAATGAGTATTTGAGTGGTTTAACATGAAGAATGCTAGGCCAATTAGCATGCCTTTAGCCAGTCACTTCAAACTAAGCAACCGCTTGTGTCCTACTTCAGATGATGAAAAGGAACAGATGGCATCTATTCCTTACTCATCTACTATGGGGAGTCTTATGTATGCCATGGTTTGCACACGGCTAGACATTGCTCATGTTGTGGGTTTAGTGAGTAGATTTCTATCTAACCCTGGAAAAGAGCATTTAGAAGCAGTGAAGTGGATCTTCAGGTATTTAAGAGGTACTTCCAAGTTGTGCATATGTTTCGGAGGCTCAAAACCAGTGGTGGAAGGTTAAACTGATGTTGATTTTGCAGGCGATCTTGATCGTTTATTATTGACTTCTGGTTATTTGTTTACTTTCATGGGGAGAGCTATTTCTTGGCAATCAAAGTTGTAGAAGTGTATAGCACAGTTTATAACTAAAGCAGAATACATAGCTGTTAATGAATTAAGAAGAAAGATGCTTTGGTTGAAGAGATTCCTTCAAAAATTGGGTTTGAAACAAGAAGAATATGTAGTTTACTGTGATAGTCAAAGTGTTATGGATTTCAATAAGAATGCTACATATCATGGTCTGTCACAAACTGAGCCCAAGAATTCGAGTATGAGGATTAGCCCAAAATAGTGACACACCTACTACCGTGTAATACACATCTGGACTCGAGTCTAAGCGGAATTATACAAGGGAGAGTCACATTACTTACACGGGTGAGATGCTTATAGTGGACATCCATCCAAGCACTCAGATGCATAAGCTTGTGAGTAACATTCATGAAACAAGATAATTTTAATTATTCAACTACTGGTAATCGATACACATTTGAAGCGTGCCGTCCTTCTTCTTAACAAATAACACCGGGGCTCCCCACTGTGACACACTAGGGCGTATAAAACACTTATCAAGCAAATCCTGCAATTGCTTTTTCAATTCTTGTAATTCTGCAGGAGTCATGTGATACAGAGCTTTGCATATCGGTGCTGTACCTGGAATGAGTTCAATAGAAAACCCAACTTCTCTATTAAGAGGTAACCATAGAACTTCATTGGGAAATACGTCCAGAAAGTCGCGTACAATGAAGATTTCTTCAAGTTTCTTGAGCTCCTTTTCTCGGAAATGAAGGCAATGAAGCCTTCACAACCCTTGCAGATCATCCTATCCTCTTTGAATGTGGAGATGATTCGGTTAGACGAATTCGTCCTGTTTCCCTCGAAATGGAACTTGTGACCCAAATCAAAGTGAATCGTCTTGTTATAACAATGCACACAGGCATGGTATCTCGCTAACCAATCCATTCTGAGGATAACGTCGAAATTTAACATCGAATGCAAAATCAAGTCAACGGGGAGTTGACGACCCTCGATTTGTATGTCACATTGTGGATAGTATACACTACACTTCACCATCTTGCTAACAGGAGTGGAGACTATTAACACATATGGCAGCGGCTTAGGTTGCTTCTGTAGTTTCACAGCAAAATGAGGTGCTATGTATGAACACGTAGACCCCGAATCAAACAATGCTTGTGCTTCTTCATTATCAATAGAAATAATACCTTCTACCATAGCAGCTTCTTCCACGCTTTCATGAGTGACAGCATAAGCATGGGCATCTTGGCAGTTCTGTCTCTATTTTTGGTGTGATTGTTGCTGTTTGCCTTGAGAAGTGGACGTGGGAGGTCATGATTGCTGGTTGGGCTTATACCTGGGACATTGAGCCATCCAATGCTCCATCGAGCCACAAATCAAGCAAGCTCCTAAATTTCTCTAGCAGGTCTCGGTCTTATGAGATTTCTTACAATGACCTCACTTCACCACTGCTTTACTCTGGCTATCTTAACCACGCTTTATCTTCTTCTGCGCTTGCTCTTTGCCACCAAAAGTTGTGTTTCTTTTGGGATCTATTGCTCTTTTCTCACGAGCATTAGCCTCCGTCGACTAAGCTCTATCTACTACATCATCAAATGTAGCTGACCTCTAGAAAGTTGTAACAAAATCCTTGTACATGGGATTTATGCTAATGATAAACCTGTTGACCTTTTTCTCCTCCGTATTGATCATATCTTTGACATATTGTGACAATTAAGTGAAAGTATGTACGTAATCTGCCATGTATTAATGAATTGTTTCATCAACTTCAAGGTGCCACATATTTTTCAAAGATTGGCCTACGATCAGGTTATCACCAATTGAAAGTTAAGGAAGATGACATTGCTAAAACAGTCTTTAAGACAAGGTATGGCCATTATGAGTTTCCTGTAATGCCTTTTGGACTAATTAATGCACCTGCTATGTTTATGGTTTTAATGAATAGGGTCTTCGCTCCTTTCTTGGATTAAATTTATTGTCGTCTTTATTGATGATATCTTAATATATTCTAAGAAAGTAGAGGAACATGCTGACCAATTGAGGAGAGCATTGTAATTGTTGAGAGAATATCGATTATATCCAAAGCTGGAGAAATGTGATTTCTGGCTTAAGTATGTCACAACCTGAGCCCAGGAGTTCGGGGGTTAGCAAAAGCCAAACCGATGACACACATACTCCCGTGCCTGTACACGCAGACCTGGTTTAAATGCACACGCACAAGGGAAGGTTCACATGTGCCAAACATGTACGCGGAAGCTGTAGATATCAAAACATCACACTAAACAATGCAAGAAGAGAATACGAAAACAGAACTGAAATATATAAATGAAAGTTTTACAAAATGAACAAAAAAAACATGTACAAATAATGATGGAACTAAGCTTGACAAATCGCAAAAAAGGAAGACTCCTATGCCATGAATGTCCAAGGCGCTCTCCGGTGGAGTGTGTAACAACCCGCTCCGCACCATCGAGGTATTGTCCGTTTTGGACTTCCCAGGAGGTCACCCATCCTGAAATTGCTCTGATTCGAGCACGCTTAACTTTATAGTTTTTATGGAAGTCCTCATGGTTTTGTCCCCAAAAGGCGCTTCGACAGTTTAGAATGGATTATTACTTATATTCTTTCATTCAGATGTACTTTGGGACTGGGTCGTTACAGGCCCACCAGCTTCCGCCAGATATGTCCTCATATCCACATATCTAGACTGTCGGACCGAAGACGGCGTCATAAGCGATGTGGGACTTCGTTCCTCCTCCTTCGTTCCCCCCTTATTTGTGGAGGGCAGGATTCGAGAGGGAAGCAGGATTCGAGCGATCCCCAAGGGGTCCAGCCCAATGGCTTCACCCTCCACCACTCACAGGAGAGCCATCCCCTTCTCTGATACCATCTGTAACAACTCGCTCTGCACCATCGAAGTATTTTCCGCTTTGGACTTCCCAGGAGGTCACCCATCCTGAAATTGCTCTGATTCGAGCACGCCTAACTTTATAGTTTTTATGGAAGTCCTCACGGTTTTGTCCCCAAAAGACGCTTCGACAGTTTAGAACGGATTATTACTTATATTCTTTCATTCAGATGTACATTGGGACTGGGTCGTTACAGAGTGATCACATCCACTCCTCTAAGCCTGATGGGACCTCGGGGGCCTCACTAGGAGTCTAGCTAACCGACGAGGGGTTGGCAGGGGTATCTGAGCCTGCAACACCAAAAACCACTCGTAAATACAACGATTCAGCAAAGTATAAGCCATAACAAGTAACACATGCTGTGTCTAATAGAATAAAGAACATCATGTAAATCATAACAGGTCACATTTGTAAACTAAGCTGTCGTGCAAAAAAGAAACATGCCATGTGAATCAATGTATACATGCTGTGTACATAACTAGTTAGCGACTACATTGTCATATGCTCCCAAAAGAGGGATCTCATATCCATGCAGAGAACATCATTGTTCGGGCCAGGGTACGAATGGGTCTCGGGTTCCTGGGGTCCGGATTCCCCAAGACGTTTCCTTACTGCAGCAAGGCCATGAAAATTACACCAAATTCACCCCGTCGGGATCCTAAGGCTGAGGCTAAGTAGTGCCTGACCATACCGAGTCAATTATGAAAACCCTGAGTAGATCGTGACAAGCATATCCTGCGTCCATATCCGAGATCATGTCTTATACGTGCAAGCATTATAACATAAATACATACATATTCAAGGTGGACACATAGTACGACTTTCGATATTGCATACAATGATCCTGATAAAGAGTGGAGATCAATGATCGAAATACAACATGTTATGTAGGCAAATCTTACCATCTTGAATCACCTTCATTTACTAACCAACTCTAATCTAATTTCCGGTGTTTTTAACCGTGCATGATGATGCAGTTTTAAGTTATCCGCTGCACCGTTGTCTAGTGTTGCATTGTATTAGCTGGTGCACCGAAGTCCCTTGAACCAACACCCATGGGGAGGTGCTTAACAACTGGATAACGAATATAAATGATTCGCAGCACTCGAGATCATTCACGCATTGTATCATGTTCCGTTGGGCAAGTCGAAGTTGCCTACCTTTTACTTTAAAGGTCCTACAGGTCTCCTTGTTTTCCTATTTTTCTTACTGTTCATGCCAGCCAGCTCAGCCGTAGGTAACCCTACGGCTTAGTAGAAGGAACCTTACGACTTAGCCGTAGAAGGCTTCACGGCTTAGCCGTGGCTGGGCCGTAGAAGAGTTGCAGAATTGCATACTCTCAGTTAATTTCAGGTGTCACCCTGTATTGATCTACGGCTGGGTTACGGTTGGGTCACGGCTTAGCCGTAGTGCATTTCACGGCTCAGCCGTAGCACATTTCACGGCTTAGCCGTGCATGTGCGGGGTCGAATTCTGAATCAACTACAGAAAACCTGTAACGACATCAGATGTGCAAAATTCCAACAGAAAAAGGGAGAATGATATCAAATTGCGCTGTAAACATGTTTTCCCTGCAAACTCATGTGAATTAACCAAAATCAAGCAAATACCAACATGGGTTCATACATATTATGCTTATACTTGCCTCAATTGAATTCTAACACTCCAATTGCTGTCTTTGGACTCAATTCACATCCACAACCAGTCCAAACACAAACCTACTTCCCCATGCATGCAGAGAAAAGAAGAAAGAAAAAAACATGAGACACATGCACCCAATAAGGAAGGAGAAGAAGAAAAGAACTCATTCAAGACTTACCTTAGCTCATTAGAAATCAAGACTCAAGACTCTGAAGCCTCTTCCGTGGCTTGATCGGTGGAGAAGAAAAATCAAGAGGGAGAGAGAAATGGAACTCCACGTGAACTGAGAGAGAAGAGTGAGAGAAACAGTTGGTGGAATGGCTTTATAAGATAAGATTTAAGGCCAAATTGCAACCAAGTCCAAGTCATAAAATAATTTACAGTGCAAGTCAAATCCGGGTCCAATGGAATCATACGACATCGGTTACAAATGACGTAGTTACGAAAGTTAACGAGCTCGACGAAAGACACATGTTGACACCAAGATGATCCTAAAATGACCATGTCTTAGAAAAGCTAAAATTACGAAAAAGGGCTTGGTCTACCTATTCCAGGTCAAACTCAACCCAACTACCTATCCATAACCCGCAACGAAACAAACCAAAAGAAAAACATAATTAACAACTAAAACATCCTTAATTAGTCGCTAAACGAGGTCAAGCCAGGTCGGAGTGTTACAGAGTATGTAGCTTTTCTAGGTCATATCAGTTCACGAGATGGTTTAGTAGTTGATCCGGTGAAAATTGAAGCAGTCATGAATTGGCCAAGACCAAGGAATGTGACAGAAATCAGAAGTTTTCTTAGACTTATAGGTTTTTACCAAAGATTTGTTCAAGACTTTTCTAAAATATCAGCTCCATTAACAAAACTGACTCGGAAGAATGTGCCTTTTGACTGGAGTAATGAATGCAAGTTAAGTTTCTGTCATGATCCAAGCCCAAGAAATCGGGGATTGGGGTTAAACTCAATCAGTGACACACGTACTTTCGTGCAATTCTCACTAGGACTAAAGTCTGAATGGAATTACATAAAGGATATTCACATGCTTAAACGTGTGAAGTGTTGAATAGAACATCTGTCCAAGCATTCATTGCATGAAAGCCTGTCAATATCTCTTATAATTTTTTCTTCACTTTTCATTGAACAGTTCAGCAATATTACAACCATGAAACAGTCTAAGTCTTAAATATTTAAAAACATAAGATTAATATATTAATTCCATGTCACCTATCCAACCCAACATTACATGCACATGCATGCAATGAGATCAAGGATAAACATTCTATCTAGAACATTGAAGTGCAAGAAATCAAGAAACATTCATAGAAGAAGTAAAACATGCAAATAACAGTCTATATGGACGCAAATGCTACAAGTCCCCAAAAACCGCAATATACACAATTCTTAAGATACTAGCGAGTTGCTCTCAGTAAAAGGATCAGTCAGTAAGCTTCTGTTATCCACCTGTTAAGTTCGAAGGAACCACTGCGGTCTCCTTCTCTGACTCTTAGGTTTGTGCCAGACCGGGTTTGGGATCTGTACCTGTAATACCATTAGACAATTTGTGAATAAGACTATTCAGTAAAGTATAAGCATAATTAAGGTAATACGCATTGTGTCTAAAAAAATTAATGACATGTAATTAATAGAGTTCGAGTTAATAAACTAGACACATCGTGCATTTGAAATAAGCATGCTTTAAGATTCAAATAACAAAAATACTTTACTATGTAGCGACTACATTTGCGATATTCTCGTGCTAAGGATCTATGCATTGAGAACACCATCGACCGGGCTAAGGTACGAATGGGTCTCTCGTGCATGGAGTCCGAAAGCTCAAAGAAAAGAACACTGTAGCAGCAAAGTTCGTGCTACACCAAAGTCAACCCTACCAGGCATTATAAGGCGAGGTTGAGTAGAGCCAGACCTTGTCGATTCAATCATATCATTGAGCTTGAATAATCATGAAATGCATTTCATTCATTCGTGCAAACATCCATACTCTATTCAATGTCAATAGTCAATGTCAATCAAATATCAAGAAGCATATCAAGTAGATCCAATGCATACAATATTGGAATATTAGAAGTCAAGACATACGATAATATTCAATTCCTTTCATAGGAGTGGAGGACAATGATTGTCGTCCAATATGCTGTGCAATCCAAATTAATAGAATCAAGGTAGTTTTATTAGCCAACCCTAATTTAGTCATCTGTTGTTTCTAATTGTGCATAATGATGTAGTTTTAAGTTATTAGATACACAGTTATCTTTCTTTTGGTATTACATTGTATCAAAAATGTGTATCGAAGTCCCTTAAACTAACACGCATGGGGACGTGCTTAACAATTGGATAACATCACATGAATAAGTCTTAACCCTCAAGACTTTTAATGATATTTTATTATTCCATTAGGCTGGTTACTGAGGTAATAGGATCGGATATCTAAGGTCCTATAAGTTCTCATACAATACCAATTTTTCCTTAAGTTTCACTGTCTTTATGGCTTAGTCGTGGGTGACTTATGGCTTAATTGTGTGTATCTTACAGCTTAGCCATAAATTGCACTACGGCTTAGCCATAGGCACCCAAAGTTTCCTCTAAATTTACAGGTTACCCATATTCTCTTCTCCGGCTTAGCTGTATATACCCTACGGCTAGGCTATGGCTTGGCTACAGCTTAGCTGTAGCACATTATACGGTTCAGCTTAGGCTTAGTCATAAAAGGAAATCAGACATTCTCCCTCTCTAGACTTTGAGTTGTAACCTTCCTACGGCTTAGCCGTAAGCTTCAGTTTTTTTGAAGCAATTTCAGGTCATTTTATACATTTTCAAACCAGTGGAATAGAGATACAATAAGGGTTGCAAAAACATATTAAAATTGATAGAGTTACAAGAATCATAATGTACTAACATGCATTAAATCAAAATTTGCTTACACTTACCTTAGATTAATCTTTCATCCAATTATTCCTTCCTTTGGCTAACTTGAGGAGAATCATCTACTTTTTGAACCCAAATTCCATACATGCAAGAAATGAGAAAGAAGATGAGTGCATGTGTTAGCATGTGAGTTTCCTTGACTCATTGAATCAAGAAGTATATAAATAAAGGGAGATCTTACATGATATAGTAACTAGAGAGCAATTTGAGAAGGAAAAACCCACTGTCTTCAATTCCTAGCAAGGAAAGAAGGTAGAGGAAAGCTTGAATGATAGAGTGGGTGCTTAAAATCCCATATGCAAGACCTCTCTTTCTCTTTTGATGTAGAAGAAGAAGAAAAAAAGAAATGAAAGACAAAGGAAAACATTGGAGAGCTATAGAAAGTCGACTAAGATGGTTATGATAACCTAGTTGAGTTATATATATAAGTTGAGGGTTTATAAAAAGATCTTTTTAGTTTATTTTATTTTCAATGTAAGTCAAATGAGGGTTCAACTGAGTCAAATGAAGTCTAAAGTGTTCGAGTCAATAGCGACAGTTGACGATCTCAACAAGACCATCGTGATAATATCAATATGATGCATGTATGATGTGAAATCATGAATTCTAAAATTACGAAAAAGAGCTTTTATCTACCTAGGTGAGGTCAAACCCTACTCAACTACTTATTCATGACCTGAACTTGACCTACTGGGCTCCACAAGACTAAAATAGACTTATTTAATAGAAAACCACATTAATTAGCTTGTAATCACAATTAGTTACTATTTAATCATGCTTAGCTTGGGTCGGAGTGTTACAATTTCACAATTCTAAAGGAAAATTAACAACCACCCTAGTATTAACACTACTTGATAGTAGTGAAGGATTTCTGATCTATTTAGATGCTTCTAGAGTTGGATTGGGGTGTGTTCTGATGGACGACGGTAAAGTGATCACTTACGGTTCTAGGCAATTGACAAAGCATGAAAAGAACTATGCCACACATGAAAGGAACTAGCAGCTATTGTGTTCGCTTTGAATATTTAGCGACACTATCTTTATGGGGGAAATTTGAGGTTCACTTAGATCACCACAGTTTACAGCATTTATTTAAGCAACATGATTTAAGTATGAGGCAATGTAAATAGCTTGAATTCATAAAGGACTATGACTTTCTTATCAAGTACCATCCAGGAAAAGGGAATGTTGTAGCAGATGCTTTTGGCAAGAAGACAATGAGTATCAGTGCCTTATTGAGCTCAGCATTGTTCATACAAGATGAACTCAAGGACATGCTTGCATAAGTAAAATTGGTAGATAATTTGATGATGTTTACTAGTACTACTGCCTTCCAACTTGAGATAATTCATGCAATCAAATATAAACAGCTTGAAGATCTTAATCTGGTGAAGATTAAAGATCACACAGGAGATATACTAGATTTTTGTCTGAAAGATGGTGTTTTATATTTCAGAAACAGATTGTGTATACCAACTCATGATAGTATGAAAGAGAGCCTAATGATATATGCACACTATATTAAATATGCGATGCATCTCAGTAGTCCGAAGATGTATCGGATGCTAAAGGATAGATTTTTGTGGAATAATATGAAAAGGGAAATAGTAAGTTTTGTGGCTAGGTGCCTTACATGTTAGAAGGAGAAAGCTGATCATCAATGACCTCCTAGTTTGTTACACACATTGCATATTTCTCATTGGAAATGGTAGTATATCACGATTGATTTCGTCTCCAGTTTGCCCCTAATAAGTAAAAAGAATAATGCTATTTGGGTGATTGTAGATAGGTTAACAAAGTCAGCTCATTTTATTCCTTTTAAGAAGGGCAAGACATTTTCTAAGATGACCAAGAAATTTATGGATGAGATTGTAAGATTTCATGGTACACTAGTGTCCATAGTGTCGAATCGCAACAATAGATTTGTATCATCCTTTTGGAAAGCTTTTTAAGAAGTTAAGGGTACCAAACTCAGTTTCAGTACCGCTGCTACCGCATACCATCCGCAGATTGATGGACAGTTTGAACTCATTATTCAGACATTAGAAGACTTGTTGCGTGCTAGTGTTCTAAATTTTGACAAAGAATAGGATAAGTATCTATCCTTATGTGAATTTGCCTATAACAACAACTTCCATGAAAACATTGGTATGGCTTTGTTTGAAGCATTGTATGGACAAAAATGTCGAAGTCCAGTTTGTTTGGAAGAAGTCGGAACTAGAAGTTTCTATGGACCAACTATCATTGCTGAAACAACTGAAAAGGCGCGAAAAGTAATTGAGAAGTTAAAAGTTGCTCGTTCAAGATAGTATGCTAATACTCGTAAAAGAGACTTGGAGTTTCAAATTATTGGTTAGGGTTTCCTAAAGGTCTCTCCTATGAAAGGTACAATTTGTTTTGGCCAAAAAAGCAAGTTGGCTCTGAGGTATGTAAGCCCATTCGAAATCAAGAGCAGAATTGGTGATCTAGCTTATCGGTTAACACTCCTAGCTGAATTCTCTGGAGTTCATGATGTGTTTCATGTCTCCATGCTCTATAAGTATGTTTGAGATATTACCCACGTCATTCGGTATGATGATGTTCAAATTCAACTAGATGCGTCATATGTTGAGCGCCCATTCCGTATTGTAAGTACAAGGGAGCAAATATTGCGTACGAGGACCATACAATGGGTCAAAGTGCTTTGGTAGCATCATGGTCCCTATGAAGCTAGTGGGAATTTGAAGAACAGGTGGGGGAGGATGTAACACTCCGATCCTAACTAAGCATGCTTAGTGACTAATTTAGTAACTTTTTCGTTAATTACCATTGAATTAGGTTGGATTTAACTTGTTTTGGCCTTGTGGGTTATGTTTAGGTCATAGATAGGTAGTTGGATTGAGTTTAAACTTAACTTTGTAGTGGAAGCCCTTTTTTGTAATTTTCGAGTTCATGAGTTTACGTCATTCATGCATTATATTGACATCATTACATTTGTTTCATTGAGCTCGTCACCTTTCACACTTGACTCGAATACGTCCAAGTTCGTTTGTGTTAGATGACTTTCATTTAACTTGAATTGTAATTACCTTAAGAAATAGGGACTTTTTTATAAACTACGGAAAATATCCTGTATATATAAGGATTTACTGTTCTTAATTGATACTTTCCTCTCTAACACTCTTGGTTTTGCCCTAAAGTCTTATTTTTCCCTCCATCACGATTCTCTCATCAAATCAAGTGAATTGATGTTTGTATGTGTGATTAAAGGCTCTTATTAGCATTTCTAGCATCTATTCTCATTTTCTTCTTCATTTTTCATAAGCATATTAGCTAGGTTCGAGAATTAGAGTGTCCTCAAGTTGAACCAGGATTAAGCGTAGTGACTTGAATTTTAAATCAAGGCAAGTATAGGAAGATTTTGGTTTAATACATGTTGGTATGTGATGGTTCTTGTATTTTACTCACTCTTGTGCATTCAACCCTAATATGTTTCCCTTTCTCAATTTCACTACATGATGATGTTTAATCTTTCTGATATAGTATGATGTTAAAACAAGGATAATTGAATGAATGAAATAGAGAGGACATGCCCTAGTACAAACTCAAGTTGTGAAAACCTTGCTTAAGAAAGTGGCTTTAGACGTGAGTTTGCTTTAGACACTGAAGCTTATGGCTAAACCATAAGAATCCAGAGAGCCCAAATTTTGAATTTCGTTTTATGGCTAAGCTAGACCTAAACCGTAAAGTGTACTACGGCTAAGCCGTAGCTACGTCGTGGCTTAGCTGTAGGACATATATGCCTAAGTTGTTGAACAGTATACGGTTAAACCGTAAGTGCGGAGGAGAATTGGACACCTACGGCTAAGCCATAGTGTAACTTATGGCTAAACCATAAGATGCCATGGCTAAGCTGTAAGTCACCCACGGCTAAGCCATAGTGCAGGTTACGGCTAAGATGTAAAATGCTCACGGCTAAGCTGTAAGCTACCCACTGCTAAGCCATAAAACCATTGAAACTTAGGATCAAATAGGCACTGTATGAGACCTTGTAAGACCTTAGTCATCGAATCTTTTTACCCTATTAACCGGCCTAATGGAATAATGAAAGATCATGCCAAGTCTTGAGGGCTAAGACTTATTCTTGTGATGTTGTCAATTTATTAAGCACCTGTAACGACCCAGTCCCAAAGTACATTTGAATGAAAGAATATAAGTAATAATCTGTTCTAAACTATCGAGGCGCGCTTGGTAGCTCAACTGGTTAAGATCCCGGCTGTGCCTTGGGTGAGACCAAGGTTCGAGTCTATGCAAGGACAAAATCCCCGCTGCGTACTCTGAGGGTAAGATAGCGTCCTCTACCCGCTCTGTATAATCAGTTAGGTGGAACAATACCTTCTCAAAATGAGGAGGCGCCTTTTAGGGACAAAACTATGGGGACTTCCATAAAAACTATAAAGTCAAGCGTGCTCAAGTCAGAGCAATTTCAGGATGGGTGACCTCCTAGGAAGTCCAAAGCGGACAATACCTCGATGGTGCGGAGCGGATTGTTACAGCACCTCCCTATGGGTGTTGGTTTAAAGGACCTCGATACACATTCCCTATGCAATGTAATACCGAAAGGAGATAACTGTGTATCGAAAAATTTAAAACAACATCATCATGCATGGTTAGAAACAATGGATAACTAGATTAGAATTGGCTATCAAAACTACCTTGATTCTATTAAATTGAATTGCATGGCATATTAGATGACTATTATTGTCTTCTACGCTTATAACTTGAATTGAAATGTTCATCATACGTATTGATTTCTACTCTTCCAATTATGATTTGAATTGAAATGATCATTATATATATTGAATCCATTTGAAACGTTTATTGATATTCTTGATATTATATTAACATTGAATTAAATATGAACATATTGCACGGCACGAATGAATTGAATGTGTACGGTTTGTTATTGTTCTCACCCAATGAATGACTTACATGATTGCTCAAGTGTAATTATTTATTGAATCGAAATGGTCTGGTTTTATTCAGCCTCAACCTTATGATACCCGACAGGGTTGACTTTTGTGTAGCACAAACGTTGCCACTGCAATGTGCTATTTTGGAGCTTCTAGACTCCATGTACGAGAGACCCATTCATACCTTGGCCTCGTCAATAGTGTTCTCAACGTGTAGATCCTTGGAGGGAGGATATATCAAATGTAGTAGCCAAATAGTAAAGTATTTCTATTATTTGATTATTATAGCATGATTACTCAATTGTACAAATATTCCTAGTATACTGAATTGACCTTTTTAATCACCTATTAATAATTCTTATAGATATAACGCGTGTTACCTTAATTGTACTTATACTTTGATGGATAGTTTTATTCATTAGTTGTCCACGGTGTTACAAGTTTAGCTCCCGGTTCCAATCTTACACAGATTAAGAAGACTCCAGAGGAGACTTTCGGAAACCCCTCTGGTTTAAATGAGTGGACAGCGGATTAATACTGATTAATTCACTACAGAGTGCGTCAAAGCATATGAGGCTTTCTTTTGTGTTTTATTTGAAAAATTGTTGCATTTTGGGTATCATGACTTGCATTTAACTTTATTTTGTCATGTACAGTTCATGATCTCTTATGTGTTGGGAACTATTTCACTCTTGTATATTGAACTTTATTTCCTCTTGTAAATACATGTTCCTTACCAATCATGTTCGTATCATAGGATAGATATATATATATATATAATAGTTTGGTTAAAATTATCTTGTTTCATGAATATTACTTATATGTTTCTGCGTTTAAATGCTTGAATCGATGTCTATTATAAGCATCTCACTCGTGTAAGTAATGTGACTCTCTCTTGTGTAATTCAGCTTAAACTCAAGTCCAGATGTGTATTACACGGGAGTACGTGTATCACTATTTGGAGCTAATCCTCATATCTGAATTCTTGGACTCAAGTTGTGACATATGTAAGTATGGTATTAGAGCATGAAACAGTCAGTTAAAAGAGTTAGACAAGTAAGAACATGGTGATGATGCGATAGAATTCTGCGAATTTCAACTATTTGACTCTACAGTTTGAATATGTTGATAGATGAGTATTTCTACGTTGAAATAATTTTCTTTATTGCAAGAAATGGCATCAGGATCGGGTAATAACAATCACAACGAGGTTAACATGAACCCATTCCTGGAGACTAGTGGATCTGCTCCTCCAAAGCCACCGCCGAATATAGACGACCATTTTATGATGATGATGCAAGCAATTCAGGTGCAGTCTCACGCAATGCAAGCAGAGATGCAAGCTATGCAGTCTTTACAAGTACAGATGGCTTCTATAGCTGAATAACAAAGTTAACTGTCAACCACACGTAGAGCAACAGGTGGTGTTTCAGCATAAAGAAAATGACCCTAATGCTTTATATGAGAAGTTTAGGAAAAGACGTGTAACAGAATTTCACAACAAGGAAGATGCTCTACAAGCAGATGAGTGGTTAGAGCATGCTGATGACAAGTTTAATACAGTTGTGTGTACTAACAAGCAGAAGGTTTTACTCATTGCCTATATGTTTCGCGGTGTGGCTAAGACCTAGTGGAAAAGTGTAAGAGATTTGTAGAAATATATGCCTGGTGATTCTGTTTGGAAGACTTTTAAGAAACATCTTAGAAAGAAGTTTATCTCCGCTCATGTTCTAAAGCAAAAGGAGGTAGAATTCTCGGTATTACAGCAAAGACGATGTCAATGGCAGATTATATACATACTTTTACTCAATTGTCACAATATGCCGAGGATATGATCAATACGGAGGAGAAAAAGGTCAACAGGTTTATCATTAGACTAAATCCTTTGTATAAGGATTATGTTATAGCTTTCCAGAAGCCAGCTACATTTGATGATGCGGTAGATAAAGCTTACTTGGTGGAGACTAATGCTCACGAGAAAAGAGCAATGGATCCTAAAAGAAACACATTTTTTGGTGGCAAAGGACAAGCACAGAAGAAGATGAAGGGCGGTCAGGATAGCCCGAGTAAAGCAGTGGTGAAATGTGGTCATTGTAGGAAGTCTCATACGACTGAGACCTGTTGGAGAAATTCAAGAGCTTGCTTGATTTATGGCTTGAAGAAGCATCAGATGGCTCAATGTCCCAGGTATAAGCCAACCAGCAATCATGACCTGCCGGACCCACTTATCAAGGCAAACAGCAACAATCATGCTAAGGACAGAGACAAAACCGCCAGATTCATGAAAGCATGGAAGAAGCTGCTGTATTAGAAAGTATTGTTTCCATCGATAATGAAGAAGCACAAGCATTGTTTGTTTCGGGGTCTACGTTATGCAGTACCTTATTTACTGTGAAACTACGGAAACAACCTAAGCCACTATTGTATGTGTTAGTAGTCTCCACTTCTGCATATAAGAGGATGGAGTGCAGTGTATATTATCCCCAATGGGATGTACAGATCGAGGGTCGGCAACTCTTTGTTGACTTGATTTCTTTCGATGTTAGATTTCGACGTTATCCTCGGAATGGATTGTTTAGCAAGATACCATGCCTGTGTGAATTGTTAGAACAAGATGATTCACTTTGATTTGGGGTCACGGGTTCTGTTTCGAGGGAAGCAGGAAAAATTCATCTAACCAAATCATCTCCGCATTTAAAGCGGATAGGATAATCTGCAAGGGTTATGAAGGCTTCATTGCCTTTATTTCTGAGAAGAAGGAGCTCAAGAAGCTCGAAGAAATTTGTGTTGTATGCGACTTTCTGGACGTATTTCCCGATGACGTTCCAGGGTTACCTCTTGACAGAAAAGTTGAGTTTTCTATAGAACTCATTCCATGTATAGCATCCATATGCAAAGCTCCATATTGCCAGGCTCTTGTAGAATTACAAAAATTAAAAAAGCAATTACATGATTTGCTTGATAAGTGTTTTATATACCTGAGTGTGTCATCGTTGGGAGCCTCGGTGTTGTTTGTTAAGAAGAAGGATGGCACGCTTCAAATGTGTATCAAATACCGGCAGTTGAATAAAGTGACAATAAAGTATAAATATCCCTTACCCCACATTAATGAATTGTTTGATCAACTTCAAGGTACCGCGTATTTTTCAAAGATCAACCCATGATTAGGTTATCACCAATTGAAAGGTAAGGAAGATGACATTACTAAAATAGCCTTTAGGATAGGATATGGCCATTATGAGTTTATTGTGATGTCGTTTGGACTAATTAATGCACTTGCTGTGTTTATGGCTTTAATGAATGGGGTCTTCATTCCTTTCTTGGATCAATTCATTGTTGTCTTTATTAATGATATCTTAGTATATTCAAAGACAGTAGAGGAGCATGCTGACCATTTAAGGAGAGCATTGCAATTGTTGAGAGAATATCAATTATATGCAAAGCTGGAGAAATGTGATTTCTGGCTTAAGCAGGTTGCTTTTTTGTGTCATATCATTTTACAAGATGATTTGGCAGTTGATCCAATGAAAATTGAAGCAGTCGTGAATTGGCCAAGACCAAGGAATGTGACAGAAATTAGAAGTTTTCTTGGACTTACAGGTTATTACCGAAGATTTGTTCAAGATTTCTCTAAAATATTGGTTCCATTGATAAAACTGACTAGGAAGAATGTGTCATTTGACTAGAGTTATGAATGTGAGTCAAGTTTCACAATTCTAAAGGAAAAGTTAACAACCGCCCTTGTATTGACATTATCTGATGGTATTGAAGGATTTGTAATCTATTTAGATGCTTCTAGAGTTGGATTGGGGTGTGTTCTGATACAAAATGGTAAAGTGATCGCATATGGTTCTAGACAGATGAAAGAGCAAGAAAAGAACTATGCCCCACATGATCTAAAACTAGCAATTATCGTGTTTGCTTTGAAACATTGGCAACACTATCTTTATTGGGGAAAATTTGAGGTTCACTCAAATCACCACAGTTTGCAGTATTTATTTGAATAGCATGATTTAAATATAAGGCAACGTAGATGGCTTGAATTCATTAAAGACTATGACTTTCTATCAAGTACCAAATAGGAAAAGGGAATGTTATAGCAGATGCTCTTAGTAGGAAGACAATAAGTCTTAGTGCCTTATTGAGTTCAGTGTTGTTCATACAAGATGAATTCAAGGACATGCTTATAAAAGTAGAATTGGTAGATAATTTGTTGATGTTTGCTAGTACTATTGCCACCAACCAGAGATAATTCAAGCAATCAAAGATAGACAGTTTAAAGATCCTAATCTAATGAAGTTAAAGATTACATAGGAGATAGACAGATTTTCATTTGGAAGATGGTGCTCTGTATTTCAGAAATAGATTGTGTATATCGGCTCACGATGGTATGAAAGAGAGCCTAATGACAGATGCACATACGTTAGATATGCGATGCATCTCGGTAGTCCGAAGTTGTACCGGACGCTAAAGGATAGATTTTTGTGAAACAATATGAAAAGAGAAATAACAAGTTTTATGGCTAGGTGCCTTACATGCCAGAAGGTAAAAGCTGATCATCAATGACCTCCTGGTTTGTTACATACATTGCATATTCCTCATTGGAAATGGGAGCATACCACGATGGATTTCATCTTCGGTTTGCCCCTAACAAGTAAAAAGAATAATGCTATTTGGGTGATTGTAGATAGGTTAATAAAGTCAGCTCATTTTATTCCTTTTAAGAAGGGCATGACATTTTCTGAGATGGCCAAGAAATTTGTGGATGAGATTGTAAGATTTCATGGTACACTAGTGTCCATAGTGTCTGATCGTAACAGCAGATTTGTATCATCCTTTTGGAAAGCTTTTTAAGAAGCTATGCGTACCAAACTCAATTTCAGTACCGCATACCATCCATAGACTAATGGACAGTCTGATCGCATTATCCAGACATTGGAAAACATGTTGCGTGCTAGTGTTCTAAATTTTGAAAAAGAATAGGATAAGTATCTATCCTTATGTGAATTTACCTATAACAACAACTTCCATGAAAGCATTGGTATGGCTCCGTTTGAAGCATTGTATGGACGTAAATGTCAAAGTCCAGTTTATTGGGAAGAAGTTAGAACTAAAAGTTTTCATGGATCAACTATTATTGCTGAAACAACTGAAAAGGCATAGAAAGTAATTAAGAATTTAAACGTTGCTCATTCAAGATAGAAGAGCTATGCTAATACTTGTAGAAGAGATTTGTAGTTTCAGATTAGTGATTGGGTTTTTCTAAAGGTCTCTCCTATGAAAGGTATGATTCGTTTTGGCTAAAAAGGCAAGTTGGCTCCGAGGTATGTAGGCTCATTTGAAATCAAGAGCAGAATTGGTGATCTAGCTTATCGGTTAGCACTCTTAGTTGAATTCTCTAGAGTTCAAGATGTATCTCTTGTCTCCATGCTCTGTAAGTATGTTCGAGATATAAACCAATTCATTCGGTGTGATAATATTCAAATTCAACTGGATGCGTCATACGATGAGCGCCCGTTCCGTATCGTAAGTACAAGGGAGCAAATATTACATAGAGGACCATACGATGGGTCAAAGTGCTTTGGGAGCATCATGGTCCTGATGAAGCTACGTGGGAACTTGAAGAACAAATGGCCCAACAGTATCCCGACCTCTTTGCACAGGTATGTTTCATTCAGAGGACTGAATGAGCCTTAAGCGGGGGAGGATGCAACACTCCGACCTTAACCAAGCATGCTTAGTGACTAATCAAGTAAGTTTTTCACTAATTACCATCGAATTAGGTTGGATTTAACTTGTTTTGTCCTTGTGGGTTATGTTTAGGTCATGGATAGGTAATTGGGTTGAGTTTAACCTTAATTAGGTAGTGGAAGCCCTTTTCGTAATTTTCGAGTTTATGAGTTTATGTCATTTATGCGTCAGATTGACATCATCACATTCGTTTTATTGAGCTTGTCAACTTTTGTACTTGACTCGAATACGTCTGAGTTTGTTTGCATTAGTTGGACTTTCACTTAACTTGAACTATAATTACATTAAGAAATAGGGACTTTCTTATAAACTCCAGAAATATCTTGTATATTTAAGGATCTACTGTTCCTAATTGATACTTTCCTCTTTAACACTCTTGGTTTTGTCCTAAAGTCTTATTTTTCCTTCCATCGCAATTCTCTCATCAAATCAAGAGAATTGATGTTTGTATGTATGATTAAAGGCTCTTACTAGCATCTCCGATGTCTATTCTTATCTCCTTCTTCATTTTCACAAGCATATCAGCTAGGTTCGAGAATTGGGGTGTCCTCAAGTTAAGTCAGAGTAAGTGTAGTGACTTGAATTCTAAATCAAGGCAAGTGTAAGCAAATTTTGGTTTAATACACGTTGGTATGTGATGATTCTTGTATATTACTTACTCTTGTGCATTCAGCCCTAATATGTTTCCTTTTCTCAATTTCATTGTATGATGAAGTTTAATCTTTCTGATATAGTATGATGTTAAAATAAGGATAACTGAATGAATGAAACAGAGAGGATAAACCTTAGTACAAACTCAGGTTGTGAAAACCTTGCTTCAGAAAGTGGCTTCAGATGTGAATTTGCTTCAAACACTGAAGCGTACGGCTAAGCCATAAGAAGATTACGGCTCACTATTCAAAAAGCCCAATTTTTGAATTTTGTTTTACAGTTAAGCCAAACTTGAGTCATAAAGTATGCTACGGCTAAGCCGTAAGTAAGCCGTGGCTCAGCCGTAGGACATATATGCCTAAGCCATCGAATAGTATACGGTTAAACCGTAGATGTGGAGAAGAATTGGGTACCTACGGCTAAGCCATAGTATAACTTACAGCTAAACCGTAAGATGCCACGACTAAGCCATAAGTCACCCATGGATAAGCCATAGTATAGGTTATGACTAAGTCGTAAAATGCACACGGCTAAGTCGTAAGCCACCCACGGTTAAGCCATAAAACCATTGAGACTTAGGATCAAATAGGCACTGTAAAAGATCTTGTAGGACCCTAGTCACTGAATCCTTTTACCCTATTAACCGGCCCAATGGAATAATGAAAGATCATGCCAAGTCTTGAGGGCTGAGATTTATTCATATGATGTTGTCAATTTGTTAAGTGCCTCCCCATGGGTATTGGTTTAAGGGAATTCGATACACTTTCCCGACATAATGTAACACCAAAAGGAGACAACCGTGTATCGGATAACTTAAAACTATATCATCATGTACGATTAGAAACATTGGATGACTAGATTAGGGTTGGCTAGTAAAATAGTATCTTGCAGTGGCAACATTTGTGCTATACCAAGGTTCCTATTTCTTAAGGTAATTACAGATCAAGTCAAATGAAAGTCCAACTAACACAAAAAAAATCAGACGTATATGAGTCAAGTACGAAAGTTGACGAGCTCAATGAAATAAATGTGATAATGTCAATATGATACATGAGTGACGTAAACTCATGAACTTAAAAATTACGAAAAAAGGCTTCCACTACCTAGTTAAGGTTAAACTCAATCAAACTATCTATCCATGACCTAAACATAACCCACAAGGATAAAATGAGTTAAATCCAACCTAATTTGATTGTAATTAACGAAAAACTTAATCAGTCACTAGGTATGCTTGATTAGGGTCAGAGTGTTACATGGTCGCATAAAGCACGTTATTGTCAAGTAGCATTGGATTCGTGAAGTGATCGAGAAAAACTTCATGAAACTAGAAAAAATTCACACTGACAGAAATCCCTCAGACATGATGACAAAGGTTGTGTCTAAGCAAAAATTGGAGTTGTGTTTAGAATTGGCAGGGCTGAACATCTAGTGAGGGGTTCAGGGCGTCTTCCCCATGATCTGGAGGGAAAGATTGTTGCCCAAGTGGGTCCATACCAATTGAGTTCAGTATCTTGGGTAGTTTCCTTAATTGTATTAGGAATTTCTTATTTGTTAAACAATAGTCTCTTAATAGGATTAAGACTTTCCTTCATTTAAGAATAGAGTTCTTGGGGGATAAAAAAGTGATGATTATATATATGATGTAATCTGTAACCCTAGACATATGCTGAGATTTCAAGGCTGTGGATTCACAGATTAGAAAAGAACCTAGTGGAAATTAGTTTTCTATATATGTAGGCATCTTTCTCGAACCACGTAAATCTCTTATCTTCTCATGTGGTTGATTATTAATCTTAGTTGTTTATGCACATATGTGCACAATAGTGGTGTCATTGATCACGCTTAAAAATGGCGTGAAATGTATAATGGATTTAATGTCCAACATTCACACACTTCAAGCATTAAGAAGAATGGGAATTAACTACGGTTCATCATTAATTTCCCTTTGTTTACATGGGTTCTAATGCCCTGACTGCGGGGATGCAGATTGTTTACATGAGTCTGCAAAGTTTACAACCCCTCCCTCAAGTCTTAGATGTGATCTCAATTTGGAAAATACAATAAAATGTACATAAAGTAGGAAAAAATGTAAAAAAAAGAGGAAAAATGGGGGTGACCGTGACCCACGGTCACTACCCCAGGCTAGTGACCGTGGGTCACAGTAATTGGCAGACAGTGACTTTATGGTCATTGTTTAGCCTCCATTTTCGTGCTGTTCATGCTGGTTCTTCTTCCCAACTCTTTTCAAGTGCTGAGACTCCTTTTTTATGACTCTTAGGGTGTCGAACAACAATCGAGAAAATCAAATTCAACCATAGAATCAATTGAAAATTTTATAATTTATCATTCATGTTTACGGACTGTCTTTTGTTCAAGTCCGAAAGGATATCATAGGAAGTAGAGGTTGTGTCATTTTGAATCTATAGCTTTCAAGGAATAGAATGAGGCCTAAGGAGGCTTGTTCACAACCTTTGTAATGGCTAAGAAACCTCTTGAATGAGAAAAACAAAGATGACAGTGTCATCCTTAGAATGGTCTTCAATATATGAACATGGTGTTTTCTTTAGCCACCCTCTTTTCTCCTCCTCCTTTGAACCTTCTTGCTCACCTTGGTAATTGAGAAAATGAGGGGAGAAGGTCATGGAGTGCTGTTGTCCTCTTGCTTGAATGCGTTTGATTGCCTTTTGTGTTCTTGGAATTCTCTGTCTGTGTGTGTCCCCCTCCTCCTTCAAATACTACCCCTTTTATAGAGCCTTCAGGTGGCTTTTGGCAGTTCTAGGGAGTTGAGGGGAGTTATGGGAAGTTACACTTCGAAAGGAAGTGGAGAAAAACCGTCCAAAACCACAGGAAGTGTCCTTTGGGGGTCCGTGACTGCAGCCGCAGTCATGGACAAGGCCCAATTTCGGGCTTTTGCATTTGTGAACCGTTTTCCCCTGTTTGGGGTCCAAACGAAGTCCAATCACAATGAAACTTAGAGGGATGCTTCTTGACACTATTTTGACCATGTCATAATATTTTTAGCTCATTTTGACCATCTGAAGTTGGTTAACTCCCTTGATGAACAGGTTGTGGTCATGGACAAGACCCATTTTTGGACTTTTGCATATGTGACTCATTTTCACCTGTTTGAGGTCCGAACGAAGTCCAATCTTCACAAAACTTGGAGGGATGCTTATTGACACTATTTTGAGTGTGTCATAAAAGTTTTAGCTTGTTTTGACCATCTGAAGTTGGTCAACTCCCTTGATGAACAGGCCATGGTCACGGACAAAGCCCATTTTTGGACTTTTGCATTTGTGACCCGTTTTTGCTTGTTTGAGGTCTGAACGAAGTCCAATCTTCACGAAACTTGGAGGGATGCTTCTTGACAATATTTTGAGTGTGTTAGACAAGTTTTAGCTTGTTTTAACTATCTGAAGTTGGTTAACTCTCCAGTTGACTTTTCATGAAGGTGGGCCCTTGTTTCAAATGTTTGAGGCCCAAATGACTTCAGTTTGGTTTGAAACTTGGAGGGACTGATGTCAGGAACATCTTGGAATATTCCTCCCAATTTCATCAGCTTTAGATTTGGGAAAGTAGGATTTCGAATAGCAACCCATTTATTGCATGTGTTAAGTCACTATTCACTCCACCTTGTAGCTAGTCAGCTTATTTTTCTATCCGAACAATGTCTAGTTGACCTAAAACTTCGAGCAAGTAACTTTGAACATGTTTTGAGTATTTATTCCAAATTTCATCAGCTCTGACCCCCTGGAAGTAAGATTTTAGCTAGTGAACTCCATAACTTGAGGTCAATGTCCTCTAAGTTGACATGCAGTGACAGTCAAACCAAACGGAGTTCTTTCGACTTGAAAGCTTGCAGAATCTCTTCTAAGCATAACTAAAGCTTCGTGCCCAAATTTCATCAATTTTAGACATCGGGAAGTAGAACTTTGGTCAGTGACCCCATTGTTGTTTGGGGGGGGGGGGGGGGGGGGGGGGGGTACTGACTCTAAGTTGACATGCTTGTAGCTTTTGACAGATAATGTTTGTTTATCTTGAAATTTTGTAAGGCCTGTCTTGGGCATTATTTGAGCTTCCTCTGAGAATTTCAGCTAATTTGATCTTCATGGTATGTCACTCTGCAGAGGGACCCACAGAGCATAGTATATGATCATCTGGATCAAGTTTGGATCCAAATAATGTTCGAATGCTCTGAATCATTGAGAAGTAGTCTTTAAATGTACTTGAAAATGTTTCACTGAATAGGAGCTTGCTTCAACATGTGGAAGTGTTAAGTCCCGCACTGATTCCCAAAGAGCTGGCAAAGAATCTCTGAAGCTGATTTAAGCTGAGATGAGGTCTAAGTGTTTTGAAAACTTTGAAACTTTATAATCCACAGCTTGTCTTGTCTTCGCTGCATTATTTGCAAATTTTTATGGATCAACAGTCATATCCACAACACTGCCCCCTCTTGCTCTATTTCCTTTTTATCCACAGGCCGCATTGTTTTCTCCTATAGAGTTGCAAATAATTGAATGGGATGATTTTGGCCAACATCATTACTGCCTTTCTCCACATTTGAATTACCACCTATTTGAGCTTGACAAGACTATCTGCTTGGGGATCTCACTATTGATTTCCCACTAGCTGATGCAACTCCTTTTCTTCTAAAATTTGCATTTGTATTAATTAGATAATTTCTTCCCTACATCTTTCTCATTCTCAAAAATAAAAGAGGGAAAGAGCAAGCTTTTTTCTTTGCCACATTTATTTTTTGAGAGTCATCATTATCACGTAGAAAATCTTGATTGCTAGCACATGTAGAAGAATTAAGATTTTCAATAGCCATACCTACAGTGCTTGTAGCAACTATGAGGTATATATAAATGAGCTTTAATCCTATAAGAAGTGTTCTCACACAATTACCATGAGAACTTTTTATAAGGTCTACTTGTGAGGAGCAGAATGATGGAAAGATCTATGTGGGACCACTTTAAATGTCAAGTTTGGCCCCCAATCACATGTCCCTAATCCTTTCATCCATGGCCTACAAATTCAATCCATTCGGATTGGTGTACAATCGATCCAACGGTCTAGTATATTCGGATTTGACTGAAACTTGGGGTATGTGACTATCAGAGGGTCCCTGTATATTGTAAGATTTGAATTGGGTTAGAAATGGGCCCCACCTTCACTTCTCACAAAATATTTGTGAGAACTAGTTGTCATATAATTATTTCTCAAATATAATTAGGATGTGGGAATATTTGAACATAGAAATGATTGGAAGAATACATATACCCCATTTTCAATCTGGTAAAAAATGAAAAAATACATGCCCAACTATACATCAAATTACACCATCACAAAGCCATGAGGGAAAATCATTAAACCAAACCTACCATTATAGTAAGCTCCTTGCTTTTCATCACTTTGAAGATTTTCCTTAAAAAGCTACGGCATATTTTCCACATCACTAGGGTACATAAGACTCTGTAGGGCATGGACAGAAGAAAAAGGTAATTTGACCAAATGGGTACGTTTCCCTGATTGATGATGATAAAGACTGTCCAGGTGTTGAAACCCCACTAGAGGCAGCACCTCCTTCCACAACTGGGACAGTGGATTACATAACATGCAAAGGTCCTGTACGTTGGTGCTAAAGTGTTCTGGCATTGCATCTTCCAACACGATTGGCTGGTCGTCAGAAATGATCTCATGCTGCATGTGGCTTCTAAAAGGAAGATGCTAGAGGGTCAATTCAGATCTCTGAAATATGTCCTTGTGTAATCAAATGTCAGTAGAGGGCAAGTGGAACATGTGACCCTCTGCTGATCACGTGACCGACTGCCCCTCTCCTTTAACCTCTGTGTGGTGACTATTTGGCAGAGTGAACCATATTAGGGTTTTAGAGTCTCGCATTCCATCTTATGCAATGAAACAGCCTTTTGTTTTGGAGACACACATTCTATCCTAACTGTAAAGGAAACTTGTATTGTTCCTTCTGGACTGATCTATTGTGTCACTCTCTGAAGACTCTGATCAATGATGATCGCATAATAGGTTGGATCCATTGATTGCTCTGCATGTACAGGGGTCACGTGGCGGCATGTAGGCCCTGTTAGAAATCCTGGGGGTTTCACTGGAAATCCTGAGCTTAAGGAATGATACTTACAATGGTACCACCAATTGAATATTCAAAATGATCAAAATTGAATATTCAAAGTGGTTCAAAATAAACATTCTTAGGTGCATCTAGTGTATGGGAGCATTCCCAAATTTTGTCATAATGGAAGTTTGTCCCAACCCAAAGCTTGATTAATGAATAAATAATACATAAGATAGATTGTGATGTTTTTTTTTTCTATCAAACAGTCAACTTGGCGGTGGGACCAACTCCTTTTTTAATAAGATTTAGAGATGCCCAATACACTAGTATGGAGGCCTTTATTGTGAGTGGCTCCCATTTTCAATAAATAGGTCTCACTATGGAGTTCAACTCATTCAACTCATGATTTGTCTAGTCAAAATGTCAATGGAATTCAAACTCCTTACTTAAGCATGGACTTCTTAGTGGATCGAAAAAGTGAAAGGTTGAAAATCCCCAACCCGGCCAGCTTGCCAAACCAATAGGAACGGAACTTGGTAATTCAAGAATTTCTAAACTAATCAATAAAGAGGTCAGGTTTTGATTTAGTCCATTCTTACTATATAATTCACTAATCCAATTATATTAAGTGTTTTGGTTGACCTTTAAAACTTTGAGGCCAGTTAACACTTTATCATTTTTATCGATAACGCAACTTATATTAAGAAAGAAAAGAGCAATACAAAGAAAAGTAAAATATAGAGAAAAGGTATAAAAGTCTTATGCCAAACCTCAAAGAAAAATAAAAATAATATAAAAATGTAAAACTAAAAAAATCACATACAAACCAAAAGACTATCATCGTTTATACTTTATTTGGATAATAAATCCGCAATAACATTTGCGGAAAGGATAACTTGCTTGAAAATCACATGCATTGAAAAAAACAGGCTGGTTAACACTTTCTATACCAATTAGTAAATTCAACATGTTACCCATGGTGCTCAGCACACAAACTCTGTAAACCTAACCCAGAATGGGCCACTGCCAGCCCTAGGTGCAACAAAAGTAAAAGAGACTTTTATCTGAAAATTTTCCTTGGAGTTTGAAACGACTGCAAAGTGAAAGAACACCGAGTATTGACCATAGAGCGCTTTGACCCAAAAAATAAGGGAGTTTTCTTATTTTATTTTACTTTTTTTAGTGTTTGCATGGTCATGGGATGATGAACCATTTTTGCATGACGAGAAAAAAGGTGAAATACATCTTGCACATCACAATATCATCTCAATATTTTACAATATTGCAAGATTAGGGCAATTTCATCACAAATAATAAAAAAAAATGATGATGATGCCGATAAGTATCTGGCTTAAAGCACCCAAAGGTGAATTTTGATTACATTATCGGTCAGTTTGAAGACTAAGGCGTATTTCCATGTAAATGGCAAAAAAATTAAAGTAAGCCAATTATCATGATATAATGCTTGTGCAGAAAATGTCTTCTGCAAAAGCTTGTTCCGAAAATGCTTTCACCTGAAAGAATGAGAACCGTGGTCTGTGGAACATAATAAAAAAAAGACAAAAAAGAAAAAATAGAATCTATTTTCTTATCTGTTTTTCACAGAAATCCTATGCACAAAAATTCCTACATTTGTAACGGATTAGATTGAACGAACAACAGATCTGGATGCCACCTGAAACTACCAAATCTGGGACCTGAGTACTGTAACATCATTACATTAGTACAGTAAATATTTCATGCTAGTTAGGTATTTTCCGTTTTTGGACTCCTGCCAAGGGATTGTGAAGAGAGAGCCTACACAAGCAGAAAGGCAGCCCACTCAGTTAGAAAAGTAGCCCCCAAAAATACCTGCATAAAAAGGAGTCATAGGAAGGGTTGGAACTCTGAATAGACAGGTGAAAACTGCAGCCGATAAGGAGCCGTTCTCACATGCTATTTAGGTTTCAGTAGAAGATTGGACCCAAACTGGGCGGGATACGGCTGGGCGTCTGGATATGGATCCTAGGGTTGGAATCCCAACCTCGCATGCTGTTTAGGTTATAGTAGATGATTGGACGCAGACTCGGTGGGATATGGCTGGGTGTGGGTCAGGATTTGGATCCTAGGGTTGGAACCCTGACCTTGACCTGGGCATCATAAAATAAAATTGTATATTAATTAGACCAACTTACATTTCAAAGGGTATGTCCCAGATAAAATACCCGTGGAAACAGAAAATGTTTCGCAGGGAGAACAAAATTTCTGTTATGCCCTGTAAACATTTTCAATGGCTTTCATTGTTTGAGGTTAAGCCAGCCTTTCACTATCAGGATGACCTTTCAAGTTTCACCCCTTTACCCAGACCTGTAAATACTCTTATCTTTTGAGATAAATATGTCAGGTTGGGCTCTAGCCTTTTGGTTCAGTTGGGACTCCACCAGTCTAAATCTAAAACCCTAAAACAGCAGGTCAAATTGACTTATGTGGCAGGGCTTACACCAGTGCCAGAAGCCCAAGGGAATCCCTAAAAATGGATGCTTAAAACGGTCTAACCAATTGGATTTTTGAGTAAAGCCTGACACATGGAGCTTTTTGCTATTTCGATTGATTTATCATTTATTAAGACAGTACACATAGGTTGGGATGGTAACAGGATTTGGTATGGTTGTGGCGCAAAGCAAGTTGTAATTAATAACCCCTACTTTGAGATTCAAGTGAGACTATTATATGGACTTTTAGGGAGACATTGGCTCATGCCCAGACCATTAAGCCTTGGGTCAACTGTTTTGGGCTTACATAAGGACTTGGGCACAACCAGGCCACTTTAGCGGAACCATATGCAGTATGGCATCAAACTATGTGTTCCATGATTACCTTCATAGAGGGTATACCATGCATTTAGCGGGCCACATGATTATTAGAGCTGACAGCATGACCATTTTGATTGTGGGTCCATTCAAAACATTATGCATTGAGTCATGGGTCAAATTTATCTCTTCGTTTTAAACCTGATTCATAAATGAGAAAAGGTGGGGTTCAAACTGACTCAGAATGTCCTTAGTTCAGTGATCCTCTATGTTTACCAAATAGACTTTTAGAATTACCTAACCTAGCACACGGCGTATGTCTGAACTTACCTAGACTGCTCTAGTCTAACAGGTGCTTGGCCTTGGCATCTAAAGATGATCTAATATTGGCTCCAAATAGATTTTAAAACCAAAAAAGAACATTTAAGTGAATAAAGCCTGTGGAACTTAAATTTCAATTTGACCTACTCATCTTGAAAAATTTTATATCCCTTCCAAGTGCCGGACCTATTGTACTGTTAGCAAGTTGTAAAAAGTCCGTGTCCAGTCCACTGTTATATGGACTTTACCAATATGACAAAAACACATGGAACTCGTCAAATAAAATCTTATAATCAGTAGAATTCTTGTGATATTCAGGACCTTAACAGTGAAACAGTTCTTACACCAGTAGAAGTCTTGTGATATTAAGGCCACAGTTTGTAACACAGAATCCAAAGATATTGTGTAAAATTTTTTGTGCCTTCAGGTGCCGGATCTATTGTATTTTTTTTTACGTAGAAGAAAGATTTTATTAAAGCGGAAAGAAGAAAAACAACACACTATATGAGAAAAGGCAATATCTTAAAAAAGACGCTTTTTTTTTTCATTTGGTAAAGCAAAATATTAATTAAGAATGAGCAAAACAAAGCAACAACAAAGAGACATCAAGAAGGGGACAGAAGTGTAAAAGACGCAACATTCTATATCCCACTAGCCCTATAGGACATCATCTTAGCAAAATTATGAGCTAAGAAATTCAGTTTTCTAGTATGTAATAAAAATAAACCAACTCAAATTGAATTGTAAGAGTTGTAATGTATTTTAAAATAAGTTCAATGGATCAATCAAGATAATTAATAAAGATTACCCGTGTCTCGGCTTTTTTGGATGAACATACCTTCGGGCTATCCACAACTGCTGCATCCAACCAAAAACCATTACACCACAAATTAAAATTGAACCTCGTCTTACCATTACCCACACTAAAAGTTGCATCTGTGAAAATATATACTATGTCATGAGAGAAGCTCAAGTTGAAGCCTTAGATATGATCAACCAAGTAGTATGATTTCTACATGAAAATCAAAGTATACACTTGTCAATCTATATGTATTTTATATATACATTAGCTTAGGTAAGAGATAATCATTCACTAATTATATTAAGTTAAAAATTTGAGAAAATCATATCAATGTGCAATATTTTAACCCATTTTAATTTTGGTTATGGGATTTAAAAAAAGTCAAGCTTGAATCCGAATAAAAATCAAACATCCAGATTGAGAATTTAGGTTTTGTTCAAACACATTTTAATTCGAGTGTTGTGATCTATATAAAAATAAATTTGAATTTAATATAATTATGCTTGATTTTAGTTACTGGATTTGTTGTGCACGAGCAGAAGCTCGAAACCTGCGATCGACAACCACGCGACATACGAGAAGAGAGAAAACACACAAGAGCACACATGAAGGATTTACGTAGTTTGGCGATGTGCTTAAATCCATAGATAAAGATAACTCACTATCTCTTTACTGCACTCTTAGGTCTAGGATTACAAGCCCATCTTCTTAGTTTAGGTCAATGATTCATCGTTCCTCCTCCAAATCCAAGTGTCACAGCCATTGCTATTTTACCCACTTGCCGAAATTCTAATTTTAAGATTAATATGTCACTTGAAGATAAATCCAAGCCTCTACGTCACTGCATCATTTCGTCATTAAGTTCCCATCTTTCTCATAAGAACCGTACCTAACTCCTATTGTCCAGACCATTTGAAAATTTAGTGATGTGGTATCTCTTTTTTAGCCCCTAAAAAAGCCTGGTGTAAAGATAAAAATACCCTTAACCCAAAGGCCAGTACCTAGCTATTCCAATGGACAAATCCTGTGAACTAGGAGTACAAGATATAAATCCAACATGATTAATTATAAATAATTAGAAAGTGGATCCTGATTTGTAAAGCACATGTGTCTTTTTAATGTTCTCATATTTGTATACAAGATTAATCACATACATGGGGCACTCAGATTGGAGTACTTGCCAAATCCCATAAAGAGAGAAACATAAGCATTTGAATGTTTCAAAAGGTTCGATCAATAGGGGGACCCATTGTAGAGTTTTAAATTTTTTTTGCAAATATAAGTTAATCTTTTATTTTCTCAAAAAAAAAAAAAACAAAAGAGGACCCTTTTAAATGAAGGGACCTATGCGGCATGCCATTATACAGCAAAGCCAACAACCCGGGCACAGGTGAACTAAAGGGAACCAAGAGCCATAAATTACATCATGGTAGCCCAGTAAGGCACTTGAAAGGAGGTTTTGATTTTCTGGTTTATCTGGAAGGATCGATTAGAAATAGAAAAATAACATGTACTCGCCAACTTTTGAAGAGATCCCTGCAATTTTCGAGCCTAAAACCTGTAATGCCAAGGAGATGTACATGGGTTCTGAGGCACCTTAGTCAAGCGTGATCGCCTTCAGTATTGATTACATGAACATCATGGGGAATTAACTGAAGCATGTTATACACAGCCCTATAGTAGTCCACATCAGACTGCAGTAAGCCTTCTTCTAATTTATCCTTATCCCTCCAAAAAATCCCTATCAAAGTAGGAGGCAAATGAAAGATAGACAATGTGTATCGAGTAGTGTTGCTTACTTTAGCAACTGGAATTATATGGTCCATAGGAGGATGACCTCACTCACTGCCATATCTATTTAGCAATGAAACTCAATGATAAACAAGCTGACTTCGTATTCTGCTAAGAATAGCGTGCAAGACAGTTGATAGGGGGGAATTCTTCTCCCGAAAAATCCGTGTGTTGTGCACTCTCCATTTGCGCCACACAGAGGCCAGGTATACCAGTCTATCCACTTTTTGCAGGTCTATGTATTCTAGATCAATCCTATCTAGGATAGACTCAACATGCTGGTTGAGAAGAGTAAAAAGAGAGCCAAAAGAGATGGGCAGTCTCAAAAATAAAGTAAGAAAGATCTATTTTAGTAAGTTGGTTTTTTTTTTTTGAAAGTTTGAAAAAAAACATTTTAAAAGTTTGAAAATTTTCAAATCTCCTAACCTATATAAATAAAGTAAGAAAGATGGTTTCAAATTTCCAAAAAAATCTCATAAACTAATCTCTTAAAAGAATGTAGAATGAGACAGTATCCTTGCTTCATTTCTTCCTATTTAAAATTGCGTTCGTCTCCCAATCACTACTCTTAGCAAAAAATGAGCAACCGAGTTCAACCCCCTAGGAATAAAGGAAAAATCAACTTAATCATTGGCAATAATTTTACTTTGAACTTACAATAAGTGCAGGTTCTGTTGTTCTTACATATATATTGGAATATGTCCAGTTCAACTCATATGTTTGAAACATATTAGGATGTATGTCTTTTTACTGAATTGAATGAATTCTCTTTAAACAAAAAACTCAAATGTTTGAAACAATCCCCAAACCACTGGAACATATCTTGCTCCTGAGATATTTAAGGCCATGTTTGTACAATATAGAGGGTTATACAATGTTGGTGTAAATGAATTGAATCTACAAAGAAATCAAAATAAGAGGGGTTTACAAAAAGAAATCAAAATAGAGGGGTTTTACAATGTTTGTGTAAGAGCATGTTTGTGTAGGAGAGTTTCTACAAAAGCTCACTGCCGTTTTCTGTGTCTGAAGCTACTTTGTTGAGTACCACATGACATAAGTCTCCATTTGAAAATAAGGGATTTTAATTTTTTTTTTCTTTGTGAGAGAAGAGTAGCCAAGTCCAAGTGTCCTCTATTCCAAATCCATTTCCACCTTAGAAGAAACCTATATTTCCTCTTCCATAGCATTACACAAATCCAAAAGTTTTAGAATTTCATTGGCATATTAGAATATAATGATTCGAAAGACAAAATTATTTTTTGAATAAAATAACATTTTTATATATGGCATTTATTAATAAATATATCTAGTTTTTCTTTCAGAAATCTTTTCCTTCAAATCCCAACATTTTATGAAAATTTCAATTTTATATACATTCTGAAAATAACACAACATTACTGACAAATAATGAAATATAGGTCCAGGGACTATATGTTCGCATTAAAATAGATAAGAATTCAATTCATATTTTAAGTGGTGAAATTTGAGACCAAAGGCTAGGTTATTCACTTTCCATCTTCATTTGAATTTCTTTTCATAAAAGAAAAAATTATTTTAAAAAATTTACCTTTAATCTTCATTTTAAGCACTTAAAAGAAAGCCATTGTATTGAATTCTCATTAAATTCTTATATATTTTAATGCATACAAACACCCCTTACCGAAAAAAGATGAGATATTATAAATACCTTGTGTCATTGTCTAAAGTCCTATTTTGCTGGCCTGTTTGCAAATGCAACGGCGGGTGACAAACCTTTAACTTACAGGTCAAGGTCAAAATTCCAAAGTAGCTCAAATCAGCTGATATGCTAGAAATTATTTTATCTTTTTCTTTTAGTCCTTTGTTTCTTTCAAATAATTAATTGAACACTAAATAAAAATATAAATTTGTGAATCTTCATCTTTATTTGCTTTTAATATATAAATGTGCATACAATAAAAATAATAATTTAAAGGCAGTGTAAATAGAACTCCAATAAAAAAAACTTGAGCCATTTTATATGGAAAAAGTTAAAACTCAAACACAAAAAATTTATAACCTAAATATATATTATTTCATTACCTTTTCTTCTCTTAAAATTACACCCCACTTCCAAAAGAACACAAATATGGTAGAAACCGTACGGATGTGAACTTAGGCACCCATATTGCCATTGGCCTCGATGCAAAGAGCAGTGAGTCAAAGAAACAACAATCAAGGTAGTCAGACAGTGATAAGGCCTTGAATTCCCAGTTAATGTTTTGTCCTGTCCTATGCCCGGAATAGGACAAGAAAGAACGACAAAACTGACTCAAAATTAAGATTAAAAAAAAAGCAAAAAACGAAAATTTCTCATTCCAAAACAAAATATCTGTTCCCATTCATCAAAACCCAGAACCCAAAGCCAAATCTCTGTCCCCATGCATCAAAGCCCACAGTCCCATTACTGCACCAATGGGTTCTACAGCAGAGGCTACTAGCCAAGAGAATGGACTGTGGCCTATGATAAAGCAGAATCAATTGCTTAATAATGCAGAAGGGCTTTCTTTTTCAGATGCAAGTGAAAGAATTAGAGGATCTCTAGAATGGCAGAATTAGGGGATCTCTAGAATGGTATAATGCAATAAATCTCAACAATATATATGCAAACAATCAATAAAGCATTGAAAACTAAATCGTAAAACAAAAGAGCACACACCACAAGAAGGCACGATTTTAACTCAGAAAACTCCAATGGGGTAAAAAATCATGAATCTAACAAGAATCAACTATCAAGCAAATTTAAACGGTTATAAGATATACTTATACCCTTTTCTCACGTAAAGACTAAGTTTTTCTCGCTACAACTCATTCTACTCACGGACACTACTTTATTGTGTACTGTTCTTTACTTCATCAACTCACACCTTAATCACTCGAGATGACCTCAAAACCTCTACAAGAGATATAGAAGCAAACTTCTTTTTAGAAAAAAGCTTCAACACATCAACTCTTAATAAAGCTCTAGAGAAAATGATCTCTAATAAGTAATCTCCACTCAAAATAATGAGATTTGTATTCCATGCCCTATGGTTGAGATAGAACCCTTTTTACAGCTACAAATTCATACCTCATAATAGTTATCCATCTAGAAATGGATTTGGCACAAAATAGGAAAGTCTCAATTAAAATAGAATAGAAATCCACAGGTTGGTGAGAATTTCGTGTACGCCCAATCGATCGGATATCTATTCGATCGAAGTAGGCCTCTCCTTTACATCCTGATCTTGAGTTTCAAGTGCAGAGCCACGATGTAATAATAAACTAGTGAGACTAGGTCGATCAACATGGAGCAATTTGTTTAAGAACTTTTAACTTGTACTTGCCCTAAATGAAATCTAAAACTTGCCTAAAAGCTAAAACTTACAACCTTCCTTCCTACTTAAAATTATATACATTCCCAAAAGAAAATTTTCCTAATCTAAAAAAAATCTTAAATTAATTGCAAAAGAATACACAAATTAGAACACCAAATTAGAAACATTCTATAATTAAAGCTTTTAAAAAATGAAGCATTGAAATCAAGTTAACAAACTAAAAATGCAAACAAATCATCAAACAAACCAAAGTTAGAATCAAATTAATTTAAGAAATAATCTAAACCAATCAATTTACTTACTAAAATTAAAAACCGAAATTAGAAACTTTCCTAAATTAATTTCCTAAATTAAAGTTAGTAATCAATTCTAAAATTAGAAAGTTAGAAACATTTAATAATGTGGCATAATGCATGCCATAAGAAAAAAAATGCAGAAATTTAAGTGAGATGAAAACTTTAAATAAAAAAAAATGAGCCTGGCCTAATGCAATCCTAAACTAAATTTAATGACTGAAAATCATGCTCTACTGATGCATGAATCAAACAAAAAACAAAAAAAAATGAAAAATAATTTTAAGATGAGAAAACTATGCATGAATAATGGGTGCCAAAATAAAATTCTGATATGCAATTTGACGAATAGCCCATGTTTATACTTCTGGAAATCAATCTTCCTAAAATCTTTTTAATCTGGAACTCTGTGATTTTAAAGTTCCCTCATCAAGGTTCAATCTATCTACAGCAAAACTCACTGATTTGATATGTCTATTAATTTTAAACTTTCAGGCTAAAGATTTGCCATGTGCAGATTTTTGTGTATAGAATTTCTGACTGGTAACTATTTCTGAGGCTGAAAACCTAACCTCCCTTAATCCTTCTCCTCTGATATTTTTATCGAACAAAGTTAACTCATCCAACAATGGTTCCTCTAAATTTCAAGGCAATATAACCTTTCTATTTCACATTTTAAATTGCTAATATTTAGGCAAAAACAATGACTGTTTGCTATCTAATTTTGCTGTCTTTTTAAATATGAATTTATCCCTTTAATTTCTTTAAAAAAAAACCATGAATTCTAGATCTAAAATTCCAATTTCCAGCAACTAAACTAACACATGATATGAATACATGCTTCTAAAAAATTAATCCCAGTCATAAATTATGCAACATAAAAGCATAAATAAATTAATCAAGAAGAACAATAAAATTTAAATGTTTTATTTTTGCAGAAATTTAAATGTAGTGAACATTGATAGTAAATGTAGTAAACGAATTTAAATGTAGTAAACAAGAAACATAAATGTAGTTGGTGGAAACTTAAATGTGGTTCAAGCAGTGAGTATTGTTTTATTCCTTCCAAAAAATTTTTACTCAATTTTAATTCTACTTTAACTATGTCTTTACAAACTTGGGTCGTCAATCCAAGTAAGCAACCAAGCACATAATAGAAATATATCAAATCACAAGAAGAATAATGAAAGAAATGAATCAACACTTTTTACTAGTATGATAAAACTTTACATGAGATTAAAAAAAATCATCAAATCACAGTCTCATATACTAGGATGGAAATTCACCTCTTTTAGTTAGAATCTCAGGGGAGTAGTGTGGCTTTGTGTTTAAGCCTCCTCAAGGAACAATGTGTAGAGAGAGGGAGATGGGAAGAGAGAGTGAAGTGGAAGGAGGCTAGAGGGGGAAGAATTCTATGAAGAGTATGACATGCTCAAGAATGTCTTTTTATAGGGTTTTGGTCACCCTAATTCTCCTCCTTAGATCCAATTTTCTCTCATTAGATCTAATCTTTTAGGATTAGATCCTACTTAGTAGCAAAAAAAAAAAAAATCTACTATATTTGGTAAGTCTCCTCCTTACTTTTCTCTCATCTATCTTCATGCACTTGTAATCTTTCATTCCTTAGCAAATTCTCCTTTGACTTCATTTGGGAGATGTTTTTTAAGATGAGATTTCCACAAACCAATTTGACTAATGTGCTAGTCTTCCCACTTTTGTCTTTTTACAAAGCCACTTTCCATTTTAAAAAAATTTTTTATTTTTATTTGGCCCTTCATTGATTTTCTTGAATTTTCTTCAACATAATCTTAGAATTTTGTGCAAAGAAAGTAGACCCTATCATATTTGGATGTCCAAAACATATGTGAGTGCACACATGCGCATGTGTGGGACCTACTTTACTAAGTTCCTACAAGAAAAAATGAATTATCATTTATAATAACAATTTTGATCAAAAGCCATAATCTCACCAATGTGGGCCCATTCCTCATGAATGACATCATTGTACATGATTTTTACTGAATTAATAAATGATGATGAAAAATTAAGTCATTTCATAAGAAAACCATTTTGCCAAAGCTTTTCAAAAATAAAATTCTAAATATGGCAAGTTTCATTAATGCAAGAAAAAGTGAAAAACTTTTAACAAATTATGCATGAATGCACTACAATGATGTATAAATGCTTAAAACCATTATCTCACAATAAATGAGGCTCTTTTGGTTTAATAAGTCCTTAAAATGGTCCAAAATATATATGAAAATATGCGTTTTTAAGAACTTATCACATCCCAGTGATCGAGCAGGCCTTCATTGATTTTTGCAGATTTTTTTCATTTTAGCTCTTTTGACGACTCGAACCATAGTCTATCATAAAAGAATATAAAATACAACTCAATAGCTAAGACTTTTGTCTAACTCATAACTTAGCCAACATATAAAAATTCTTACAATCTCCCCCTTGAAAAATTTATAGACAAAACTCACATATAACAACACACAATCTACCCAAAATAAAATCCAAAATTACAATGAATTTTCATTAAAGTAAAAATTTACCATCAGCATTTGTAGATTTGTATTGTCTTTGTTTGTCTTTGACTTTTGGAATTTTCAGCTCCTTGACTTTGAATTTTGAACATCTTCTCCCCCTAAATACCTTATTCTCTCCCTTTTTGTCTAAAATTAATAATGTTAATGATCAACATGCAGTAGATTTATCAATCAGACTCTAGAAAAGCTCCCTTTTAATTGTATCTTTGTACTAGTACAGGGGGTGGGAGCTTGAATTATTTGATCAGTGTTTTTTGCATATAGCCACATATACTTGTGTAGTTTGATCTTTTAGAATAGTGTGAGCAACTTCAGTTGGCAAATCAGACTTTCTAACCCAAAATAGCTCTTTTCTTGAACTTTTGGCTTAGATAACTGTTTCTACCAGTACTTATACTTTGGTAGAGCACGCAGCTTCTTGCATTGGGGACGAATGTATCCAAAACTCCACAATGATGACAAGTGGGCTTGCGTGCAGGACGTGACAAATTCCTCTTCTTTGTACTATTTACTGAATTATGAACATATGTAGCTTGTAAAGTAGTGCAAAAGCAGATTTACCCTTAGACTTCGAGGTAAATGCACCATCATTGAATCCAAGATTGTGTTTGTTAATGGGTAGCTTCTAAACACACAAGATATGTTTAAGAATTTTTGAACCAATATTCATCTTGTTCAAAGAAACTTTTATGGGAATTCAACTCAGATAATGTAATCTTCAGTTTGCTAGACAAGTCTTCTTTTTTAGCTTGATAAAATCTCAACTCTTTCTTCAGAGACTCAAACTCCTTTGCATGTTACTTAAAGTCATCATACAATGAGTCATATTTTTCATTCATTATAGACTTTACCTATGTTTTCAAGGTCTCATTCTCTTGCTTAAGCTTCTTAAATTATCTTTCAGCAACTCATATTTATGACTCTTAGTAGTTAATTCTTTCTTACGAGATAAATTCTCATCTTGAATGGACTTCCACTTCAGAGCATCTTTTTTATACCACCTCTTCATCTTCATAGATTTCTTCAACAAAATCTGGTCTTTAACTTTTCAATCATTCTCTTTATCTGAGACCCCATCGCCATCATTCTTTTCACCAGAACCATCATCAAACAAAGAAGATCTAGTCGTGAAAGCCAAATAGTTGCCATTCATAATATGAGATGGATCAGGCACATGCTCTTTTTGTTCTTCTTTCTCTTCTTCAGAATCATCATCCCATGTCAAATTAAAAGCCTTCTTTCTTGACTTTGCTATCAAATTTCCATAGTCACGTGCAAGATGACTATAGCCTTGGCATTCAAAACACTCGAGTCCTTTTGAAGAAGACTTTTTTTTAGACTTTCATCCCTTCCATTTAGTGTTCTTAGCCTTTATGTGTTGCGATGTAAAAAAGTTCAGAAGAAATTCACAGGCAATTCAACAAATCAAAAGTCAAGACAAGATTCAAATATAGCTCAAGTTTAACAAAACAAAGCATAAACAACTTAAGAACAAAGCCAAAGAAGACACCTTGAAGTTTGAAGAAAAAAAAACAAGTGAAAACACTTCAAAAAGTGGAAAAAATTCTACACTAGCCATTAGTTGAAAATTTTGATAGCTCACTAGTCAAATCATTCTAAGCTAATTTAAGACTGATTGACATGATTCAAGGATGAAGAACTTGTTGCCACCTCAAAAAGTTAACTATGGAAGGATAGCCGACTACACAAATGCATGGTCGGCTACAACCCCCCCCCCCCCCCCCAACGAATTAAAGTTTGCTCAATCTTTTCCCCTCCACAAATGATTGGAGGCTATAAATACCCCTTTGGGCACCCAATCCAAGACATAAGGCAACACACAACACACAAGCGCATACAGTGGCTACCCCTCGAGCAAATTAAAATTTGCTCAATCTTTTCCCCACCACAAATGATTGGAGGCCATAAATACCCCTTTGGGCACCCAATCTAAGACATAAGGCAACACACAACACACTAGTCCATAGAGAAAAACTGTAAAATTCTTTAGGTTATCTTTAAGAAGACTTCAACGCTTCGACTTCTCCAAAGTTCAAGCCTCGACTCCCACAACAAGGTATTTGATCTTTTGAAAATGAGCGAAAGGATAGTACCTTAGCTCGAAAGAATCTCTAAAGAAGACAAGTCTTTTGGCACTTTCTACATTTCTTTCACTTACAGGTTGAATGTAATACGGGTACAATTATGGCCAACCATTGGTATAACGTGATAACAAATCCATGGGGGCAACCATGACCATATAAGTTTTGTATGAACTCCCCTTGGAATTTTGAATCCAAGGAAAACGAGTGATAGATTATGAAAATTTCTCAACTTAAAATATATGAACATGGCACACATTTCTGGATAGGTCTCTTGTATCTTTTTTTTTTTGTAAATTGTCTTTCTCTTTTTTTTTCTTTCTTAAGTGTTTATAACTCGAGACTAATTAGGGGGTTTGTGATAAAAAAATACATATAAACAGTGTGCACCTAAGAGGTCAGAACTCAAAAGAAACCATAAAAAAAACTTGGAATTAAAAAGGGTTGAAAGTGCCTTTTTTTCATTCTCTTTTGTGTCTTTTCTTCACTCTCCAAAAAGGGACGAACATCATGAATTTTTGTAATTTCTTCGTAAACTCAGCCATATCATCTTAGAATCTCACTCACAATCAGTCGTCTCAATTTTCTTCCCTAATTCTTTGGTAACTTCAAAAGCAATATCCTTAGATTTTGATTTTCCCTTATCCAAGCGGTTTCCTTCAAATGCTTGAAGATTTCCAACCAACTGGTTGATCTTGAGGGTGTCTAGATCCTTTCTTTTTTTTTTTTTTCTTAGCATTAACTTCAGAATCAAACTTTGCAGGTAAAGACCTCATAATCTTCTTGACAATTTTATTTTTCGAGACCTTTTCACCAGAGTTTAAAGTAGAATTTACCATATCATTTAGATTTACATAAAACTCATTAAACATCTCATCTTCTTCTATTACAATAGTTTCAAAGGATTTATTTAATCTCTGCAATTTTGGTTGCTTCACAATATTGGTAGCCTCATACATAGTTTGCAAGACATCACATATTTCTTTTGCAGTCTTACATGTGGAAATTATATAAAACTCTTCAGTAATCACTCCATTATAGATACTACTTACAGCCTTATTAATGCAGTTGGAGGCAAGCTTCTCTTCCTTAGTCTATTGGAATTTAAGTTTAGCAACTGTTTATCCATTAGTTGTGATTGTGGGTTTGAAATAACCTTCCTTAACGAAATCCGACACATTATCATCAATGGACTTAAGAAAGCTAGTCATCCTTTATTTCCAATATGCATAATTTGAACCATCAAATAAGGGATGCTTATCAGTAAATGTCCCTTCTTGATTGAGCACCATTTTCGACATCTCTTAGGATCAAACATAGCAAATTAGTGTAACCTACTCAGGGGGATTTCTAGAATGGAACAATACAATCAATCTCAACAATATGTGTGTAATCAATCAACAATGTAGTGATAACTAAATCATAAAACACAAAAGCACACACCATAAGAAGGCATTATTTTTACGTGCCAAGCTTTAACCGAGTAAAAAACCATGAATCCAACAAGAATCAACTATTAAGCAAATTTGAACAGTTACAAGATATACTCACACCCTTTTTATATGTAAAGATTGAGTTCTTCTAGCTGCAACTCCTTTCGCTCATGGACACTACTTTACTGTGCACTGTTTTTTACTTGATCAACTTACACCTTAATCACTCAAGATGGCCTTAAAACTTGTGTAAGAAATGTAGAAGTAAACTTCTTTCTAGAACAAAAGCTTCAACACTTCAACTCTCAATAAAAGCTCTAGAGAAAATGTCTCCAATAAGTAATCTCCACTAAGAATAATGAGATCTGTATTCCATGCCCTAGGGTTGAGAGCAAACTCCTTTTTATAACCCCAATTTCATGCTATATAATAGTAATCCATCTAGGAAAGGATTTGGTACAAAATAGGAAAGTCTCACTCAAAATAGAAATAGAAATCCACAGGTTGGGAGGAATTTTGCGCAGGCCCGATCAATCAGGTATCCATCCGATTGATCGAATTAGGCCTCTATCTCACATCTGATTGATCGGACATCAACCTGATCAATCGAGCAAGCCTTAGTTGATTTTCACAGATTTTCTTCTTTTCAGCACTTCTAATGATTCAAACCATAGTCCATCATCAAAGAATATAAAATACAACTCAATGGACCAAGAGTTTTGTCCAACTCATGAATTAGCTAACATAAAGAAAACCTTACACAGAGGTCAGAAAATGAGGAGAAAACTTAGGGAAGGGAAAGCCATAAAACTCCAGGGGGCAATGAAAGCGAATTTATAACCATATTTAACAATATCATGACCAAAAGTTGGTGCTAAGGGTAATGAGAATAAAGAGATGGTTTGTGTTCTTTGACAAATCATTCATTGGTGAAATGACCATACATTCCATGTTTGTAGGTCTAAATGAACCAATTTCTAGGTTTCAACAAACTTATGTATGGCTTCAACTTGCCAGAGCTCAAGTTGATACTTAAGAATTTGGATCGTCCAATCGGCCCGAGCAGCCTAAATATGTGTGTGTGTGTGTGTGTGTGTGTGTGTGTGTGTGTGTGTGTGTGTGTGTGTGTGTGTGTGTGAAATAAAATCTTAAAAATGCCCCCACTTCAAAAATGCCCCTCTATTTTTTTGTAATGAGGCCCATGTTGAGTCAATTTGGTTTTTTCATACACATTACCCACCTATGTATGATCATATGTCTAAATTTGATACTCATCCAACTTTTCCTCATCATTGGATTGAAATCATAATAAAATAATGCCTCTAAACTATTAATTTTAGGGCCATGGATCAAAGGGTTAGGATGATATTATGGACTCAAAATTTTGCATATAGTTAGGCCTTATATGAATATTTCCTTCCACTAGACTTCCATGAATATCATGCATCTCAGTAAGCCCAAATAGGATGGACGTTTTCTCCTAAAAAACACTCAAACACTATGTGGTGCTCCCCGCTAAAAGAGGCTAAAAGCTTAAAAGGAAGTTTTCCTTTTCAAGGAGGCACTAGAGTACAAGGTACTCAAACTGAAAGTAAAAAATAAACATAATCACCATAGAGGAACAACAGGATTTTACATAGTTTAGCAATCATGCCACATTCACACGTTGGGAGAGACCATCTTTTATCGCTTCGCTTGGATACCAGCAACAAAGGCCCTAGCTAAGCCTGGGCCAAAATGAAAGTATATTAAAATTAAATAATTTTTATTTATAAAATTTAACATTATTTAAAAATTGATGGAAAATGAATAAAAAAACTTTTTTGGATCTTAGATATTAGATATTTAAAAGAGAATTGATCACTTGTAAAGAAACCCATAGTCAGAAATAGCCATTGTAGAAATTTTTTCATGAATATTAATTAAGATATCTTTCCAATAATATTCTCATTTGCAATAAGCAAACAATCATCCATTAAGATTCCACCTATAACCATAACTAAGAAAAAAGAAAATAATCATTGAGAAAACAATAGTGCAGCTTGTCATTACATTGCTCAATTTGTTTTAATCAAATCAAAAAGTAAACAACAAACACAAAAACCATTTTTCCCATACATAAAAATAAAAAAATCATTTCCAAATGTCCAATAATTATGTATGAAAACCATTAAATCTAGAAATAAGAAAAGATAGAAGCTCAAAAACAGAAATTATAATCTAGCAACATGTAGTGGCCAATGTCAAGCTAATGACTACCAAGTGGATGTTTGAGATGAAAATAAAGGTTTTCAGATGATTAGCGACATGACTTCATATGATTAAATATAGAGATTTGGGAATGAGTTGCCAGAAATTCAGGTCTTGACTTTTTCATTTTTATGGTGCTAGATGCACATTTCAAATTGAAGAGACTAATGAAGTCAATTGAATGACTACTGTCTTAGACCTTGAGCTGATCTCTAAATCCAACCAAGTGTGAGCCCAAAATTCCTTCTGCATGGATTTTGGTATTGGCTAATTTATGGGTTGGATAAAACTAAAGTCTATTAGTGTTGTATTATATATCTTTTAGTATGGACCATAGTATGAGTAGTAGGATGCATTAAAGTGAAGAAATCGAAGAAACAACGACATATTGAGGGTTTTTTTTTAGGATAACATAGTTTAAAAAGGTCATATCTCATAAACCAAGTATTGAATATGGATAAGCTACCTACCATTTGGAAAGCTCATTTTGAGTAAATATTGGTAGAGGCCAAGATTGCTTTAATCGAGGCTAAAATGACAAAGCTAGAGACTCGGAAAGTTTGCAGAAATTTGTGCTGAATTTCATCCAATCAATTGGGCAGACATCCGATCAATACGACTTGAAACAGTAGTTTAATCGGATTGATTTAACCTTCGACCAAACGATCTATTTGTGCTGAAGTTGCCTGTTTTGTTCTTACTTGGACTTTAACTTTAAGGCACAAATTGTGAGTTATAAAAAGGGGTTTACTCTTAATCCTAAACATAGATCTCATTATTGTAAGTAGAGATTGCTTATTAGAGATCATCTTCTCTAAAGTTTTTCATTGGAGAGTTAAAGGGCTAAAGCTTTGCTTTAGAGATATTTTTCTTCTACATCTCTAAGAGTAAAAGATTGTTCTAGGGAGTGAAGTACAACATCTATTAAGTGTCTAGGTGCTTGGATCTATAACAGAGGACGGCAAGGAGTTGTTGCAGCGGAGTGCTGTGCAAGGGGAATCACAAGTCCTTAAGTTGTGTGAGAATTGGTTAAGGGTTGTAAGTATATCTTTTTTAACTGTGGTATGATTCATTGTACTTGCTTTTCGATTGTAGATTTTTCCCAGTTTGGGTTTCTACGTAAAATTTGTGTCCTTTTGTGGTGTGTGCTTTTGTGTTGATTTAATTATTATTTCTACTGTGTAGTTGATTATTTGCACACATAGTATTGAGAGTGATTGAATTAATCCATTCTACAGGCTCCCCTAAAACTTTCACGTTCTTCTGGAGCTAAGAGTAAATTAACCTATCAAAAAAGAATGGAATTCAATCAATTGTCATTATGCCATTTGATTAAGAGATGAATGAACAATACATTGATTCATGACCAAATGATAATTTAGAACAACATGCATGGCCTAAGATTTTTAAAGGCTTTAAATGGAAGCAATGACTACGTTTAAGGTATTAATAAAATTTGATGATTAGGATTGAAAATTGGGAGGTATTTTAGTAAACCGTGCTTGCCCAAGATAAAGATAGAGACAAGTAATTGGGAAGAGAAATTTAAAACTAATGACATTTAGGGTATGTTTGGTAACAAGATCATTGAGGAAAAGAAATATGATTTTCAAGGTATTTATCTTTATCCATGTTTGGTGCCAGCAAATATCTAGAAATTTTGGCATAACCAAATCCCCACTTTTTATGATTCCTAGATTTTACCATCCCCCTATTGGATTTTCAAATCATTTGATCTAAAAGAAGGGACATAAAAGACTAAATCCTCACAAAAAAGATAGGGCTGCTCGTCCAGGCTAGCCCAAGCATGATATGGGCCCAACTCACCTAAGGCCAGGCTTGGATAAGTGATTAAGGTCCATTTAATAATTGGGCCAGGCTTGAATTAAGTAATAAAAAGCCCAAAGCTCAGCCTGGTCCATGTAAGAAATGCATGTAATTTAATTTAATTAGTATAAACAACTACTAAAATGGTTGCAAAATTGATAAAAGGCTCGTTTCAGTTCGGCCCGTGTAAGGACTATATGAAATTTAATTTAATTAGTAAAAACAATTGCTAAAATGGCTATAAAATTGATAAAAAAAAAACCTAATTAGACTAGGCCCGATTGATTAAATGGGTGGGCTCGGGCTTGACTTTTATGGCCCTTGTTGGGCTTAAGTTAGGCCTGCGCTAGTGTTTCTAAAATTGGGTTGAGCCTGGATATGCCTGCCCAACTCGGTCCAGTCCATGAACACCCCTACCGAAAGAGTACGCATGGCTTTTGAAAATCTGCAGTCATTTTATAGTTCTAACCAAACATAGAACTTAAGAAATAGTCAGTTATAAAATCCTTAATAATGGTTTTCATTTTCTAGGGGTAGTGAAGAATTTGTTGAACTACGGATTCCTCACCTGTTACTAAATGTGCCCTTAAAGATGAAAGATTCTTGGAGGAGAAAGGATTTAAAGAGAGAAAAATAAGTGGCATTTAAATTTTAATAGCTTATGGAATTTCACGTGGAAATCTTTTTTAAACTTGAAAGATGGTAATTTAAACCCAAATAACAACTATGGGTATCTTTATTTGTAAAAAGAAAATTAGATTTAGAGAGATCTCTGAGGTTAGATGTCGGGCCAAAGTCGTGCACAATTTTTTTTAAGCATGTCCTTGAGAGGAGAACCCATGGATGCTGATGTGGCACTCTTGAGAGCTCTCCCTTTATAATGTCCCATATATTAAACAAGAATTAGTACTAATTAAATTGTATTCTAGCTAATTAAGCTTGTTAGAGTCTAAGCACGTTTGAATTAGCATTAGGATTGTGTTGCTAAGTTTTGTTGAATTTTGGGCTCGTTTGAGACAGTGGGGTTAGTTTGCAATTTGTGAAAGAATAGAAGCTCTTTTTCATAATTTTGATTTTTGAGATTTGGGAACCATTGGGTAGATAACATAATTCTAAGAACTTCTTCCTTCTACCTCAACTTGATCCAAGACCATTTAAACCACCTAAAATCATACCTAGTTAAACTTAGGGTTTTCTTATAAATAATGAAAACCAGCCCTAAATATAACAACCAATCCCCACCTCTTTCCCTATTTCACTCTTTCACTCTTTTTTTCTTTTTCACCATTTTTTTTCTTCTCCCTCACTTCTTGGCTATCGCTGGTGCCCCTTTGGGCCATCCAAGCCACCATCGATCAACTTCATCTTTTTCCTTGAGCTCTCCTCTTCCTAAGGATCCTCTTCTTCAACCTTCTCTCCATCCCTTTAGCCGTGGGTAAGGTTTTTCATTTGTGTTAGCTAGGTCATTTGTGTTTTGAGTTAGAAGGTGTAGAGTAGCTCCTCAGCATCTCCCCTTTTTTAATAGGGTTTTATTGAGTTAGATTTGAGTTCTTCTTCATTTTAAGCTTCTGGTGGATTTCAAGACCAGTAGATACACATTCTCCATTGATGATATGCTTCAGTTACGTTGATTCTAGGATGCTGTTGTTCATATGGATTTGGTTTTTCTCATTTTAATGAAAATGCTATAATTATGTTTATATTTGAATTAGATGACTGGATGGATTTGGAGGGTGGATTATGCATGGAATTGTGAGGGTTTGGCCTTATTTTGTGTAAGTTTAATGGTGGGAATTGTCACGTCCTGAGCCTCAGAATCCTTGTACATTAGGGTTAACCCCAAGGTATGACACGCGTACTCCTGTATAATTCACACTCAGACTGAAGTCAAACCGGAATTATATAATGGATATTCATATCCTTACACATGTGAGGTGCATTTAATGGACGTCTGTCTAAGTGTTTAACAAGCGGAAGCCTGTCAATATTACCTATAAATTTTTTTCCAACGGTTAAATAATTCCGATGTATTAATTCACGAAAACAGCACATACTAACATAAACATAACTACCTTATTATATTTGAGATCCATATAAGCAAGTCTCTACAATAACATGCAGTAAAAAAGAGGTATAGAAGTTATAGACAATAAAAAAAAACTATACATTACCCCAAAAATTAGAGGAATCATGAACTATACATGGAAAAACTAGTGTAAATGTAATGAAACCCTATTGCTTCTAAAATCCCAACATAGAAGGTTCTAATATGATCATGTGGTGCTTCGCAAGAGGATCAGTCAGATCGCTTCTGCTGTCCACTCAATAAGGCCTGAACGGACTTCGAAGGCCTCCTCCATAGCCTCCACGGTCTTTGCAATACCGGGACTGGGATCTAAGCCTGTAACACCATAAAACGACTATGAATAAGACTATTCATCAAAATATAAGCATAATTAATGTAACACATATTGTATCTAAGAAAATAATTAACAATTGATCATAGAATTCAAGTTAGTAAACTAGACATATTGTACATGGAATAAAGCATGATATGAGAATCAATTAAGAGAAATACTTTACTATTTGACTACCACATTTGCTATATCCTCCTCATAGGAATCTTTGTAGTGACAACACCAATGCCCCGGCTGAAGGTATGATTGGATCTCTAAGATCATGGAGTCTAGAAGCTCCAAAGGCACTCTGTGGTGGCACCATTTCAATCTACTGCACCAAAGTCAACCCCGTCTTGTATCATAAGGTTGAAACTAAGTATAGCTAGACCATTTTGAATTGTATGATTGAACTTGAGTAAATCGTTCAATTATTACAATGAGAGATAATTCATTATGATTAAATTCAATTTTACTCAATTTAATGTTAACAAGAAGAAAACTATATATCATGGAAAGTTTCGATTAGAGTCAATTCATTTCGTGACCATTTCATAAGCATTTTCAATAATAAAGGACAATTGTAAAGATTTCAATATGCCATGCAATTTAATTTAACATAATCGAGGTAATTTACAAATCAATCCTAATATAGTCATTCATTGTTTCTAATCGTGTATGATAATGTAGTTTTAAGTTATTTGATACACAGTTGTTTTTATTTGGGGTCACATTGTGTAAGGAAGGTATATCAAAGTCCTTTAAACAAACACCCATGGGTAGATGCTAAACTAATGAACAACCTCACATGAACGAGTCCCAGCCCTCAAGACACTTCATGCAAAGTGATTTTGTCACGACCCGAGCCCAGAAATCGGGGGTTAGCGAAAAGCTAAACCGGTGACACACGTACTCCCGTGCACGTGCATCCAAACCCAGTTCAGATGCACGCACACAAGGGATCTCACACGTGCGAACTAAGCGTACGCGGAAGCTGTACATATCATAGCAAGCAACAAAGAAAATAGCGGAAGCCAAAGCAATACGAAATGGAAAAGACAAAGACAAATACGATACTGGGAAGCCAAATACAAGTCTGAGTACACAACAAAATCAGATGTACAAATATACAGAGTACAAAGTCCAAAGTCCAATTACAATCTCTCAAAAACCCAAAATGAAAAGCCACTGGAAGCATGCATGAACGCACTCGGCAGAGATGATCAGGCCCACTCTGCCAAACCTGAGGGTGCCTCTACACTCGCCCCTGCAGCCTCCTCGACCGCCGGGGAGCTGGGCAAGGTATCTGTGCCTGCAACACCACAGACAACACAAATGAATACAACGATCCAGCAAATACAAGTAACAGGGATGAAACACGCATAGTATCAAAGTGAATAAAGTAATGACAGAAGATTAAGCACAGAGTTTCATCTTAGTATGCTAAGCAAATCGTGCATAGAATTAAAGCATGATAGTTGAATCAAAACATAGAAATACTGACTAAGTGGCTACTACGTTAACCATGTTCTCTCCGATAGAGAGCAGAGCAAAGCAGATGAGAACACCACTGTCCGGGCCAAGGGTACAAGTGGGTCTCGGTTTCCTGGGTTCCGGGGTCCCAAGACAAAGCAACACTGCGGTTACAGAGATACAGAGATCTAAGCCAAAGGTAACCCCGTCGGGCATCCTAGGGCTGAGGCTGAGTAGAGCCAGACTAATACCAATCAAATCAAATCCATAGAAAGGGAGATTATCCGCTTTGGACTCACCGATGGCAAAGACCGGATCTTGTCCTCACGTGTTAACCTCTGGGCAGAGCCACCAGGGAATACCCAATCATACAAAGCATAGCCAAAATACAGATCAGAATACAGATTAAATCAAAGCACAGCATAGATCAAAGCATAGTGCAGATCGAAGAATGAACCGATATACAGGATGAAAGCAAAATGACTGCGGAATGCATAGGCATAGATTGGCGGAACAGAGGGCAAAACTATAAACAATATGCAATGCATCTCAGATCAATACGGAGTCAAGGTTCATTACAAGCCAACCCTAATCTAGTGGTTCACTGTCACTAACCGTGCATGTTAATGTAGTTTTAAGTTATTCGATGCACCGTTGCCATCCTAGCGTTGCAATGTAATCCTCATGTGCACCGAATTCCCTTAAACCAACACCCATGGGGAGGTGCTTAACAGTAAATCAACACCCACATGAATAAGTCACAGCCTAACAGACTATTCATGCGATCCAAGGAAATCCATTGGGCCGGTTTCATGGGTGGTTAACCTGTATTTGAGCCCTAGAAGTCTCACCATTATCCTAAGTTATATTTCAAAATTGCCATGCCTAACGGTTTAGCCATGAGGGACCTATGGTTAAGCCGAAGACATCTTACGCACTCGTCGTAATATGCACTACGGCGTCTCCTTGGTTCCATTCAAAACACAGCTAAACGGATCATCTTCCACCTCTGATCTGACACCTTTTTCGGCTGGGCTACAGCCAGTATACGGCTGAGCCGTAGACCAATTCACGGCTTAGCCGTAGCATTCCACGGCTTAGCCGTAGCCACACCGTAGGAACACTGTCTCTGGAAAGTTTCGACTGATCAGAGATTTAATTCACGGCTGGATTACGGTTGGGTCACGGCTAGCTTACGGCTCAGCCGTAGAACAAGTTACGGCTTAGCCGTAGCCTAGCCGTAGAACAAAACTCAAATTTAAGTCTCTGGAAATCAAACCGTAGAAACTTACGGCTTAGCCGTACAATACAGAACACGAATTCGGGATAGTTACAGAAACTGAAATTTGGTACAGAAACATCTCCAAACAAGCTACAGAGGTTCCAAATTCACAAAATGTGGCTGTAAAACCTTTATATACAGAGAATAAGAGTGAATCAAAGCAATCAAAGAAACAACCCATATGTGTTATCAAAGCCTGTACTTATACTTGCCTCAAAGCTCTATCCAACCCACTGACTCAAGCTCCAAATCAACTAAAATCAAAGCAAAATAAAGAGATACACCATGCATGAGATGAAGACATAGCAATCAGAAAATGAGAGGTGAAATTCGGAGAAGGAACACAAAGAACCCACTTACCTCAAGTAATACACAGAGAGGAGAGAGAATGAAGAAGAACCCAATCCATGAAGAGTAGCAAAACCCCAATCGAAAGAGAGAGAGAGAAACAAACCGAAGTGAAGAGGGTCTCCTGGAGTTTGCATGCACGTTGAAGAAATGAAATGAACAAGGGAGAGACATCTGGAGCATGACTCATCTTTATAGGTTTGGAAGTTTAAGTCAAGGTCCGGAGAGTTTATGCTAATTACAGTTTAAGTCAGACGAAGGTCCATCTTCCCCAAATTGACTCCAAATGGTTCTGAGACAGTTACGGAAATTGTCGAGCTCAACGAAATACGCGTGCTGACACCAAGATGATGCAAAGATGATATGAGCCAAACAAAAGCAAAATTACGAAAAAGGGCTTAGAGCTACCTATTCCAGGTCAAAGGTCACTCAACTACCTATTCAAGGCCCAAAACCAAATCCGAAAGGAATAATCAAAACAAAACACACTAATGAGCCACTAATCCGGCTCAAAGGGGATCGGAGTGTTACATCCTCCCCTACTAGGAATCATTCCGTCCTCGGAATGACTACCTACCTGCGCAAAGAGCTGGGGGTACTGGCGTGCTAGCTGTTCCTCTAGCTCCCAAGTAGCCTCATCTGGACCGTGATGTTCCCACAACACTTTAACCCATCTGATAGTCCTGGTACGGAGAATCTGCTCTCGTGTGCCAACGATGCGAAGCGGACGCTCAACGTAAGTTGCATTAGGTTGAATCTGGATGTCATCGTAGCGAATCACATGGCTCGGATCTGGCACATACTTACGGAGCATCGACACATGGAAGACATCGTGCACACCGGAGAACTCAACTGGAAGCGTCAACCGATAAGCTAAATCTCCAACTCGGCTCTTGACTTCAAACGGTCCTACATATCTCGGAGCTAACTTACCCTTCTGACCAAATCGAACTGTGCCCTTCATCGGAGAAACTTTAAGGAACACCCAATCTCCGACTTGGAATGCCAAAGGTCTCCTCCGAGTATCAGCATAACTCTTCTGCCTGGATCGAGCAACCTTCAAATTCTCTATCACCTTCTGCACTTTCTCTGTCGTCTCAGCAATGATTGTCGGACCATGGAAACTTCTTGTTCCAACTTCCTCCCAGCACACTGGAGTCCTGCACTTGCGTCCGTATAGAGCTTCATATGGTGCCATACCAATGCTCTCGTGGAAACTGTTGTTGTAGGCAAACTCACACAATGCTAGATGCGTATCCCATTCCTTCTCAAAGTTCAGCACACTAGCTCGGAGCATATCCTCCAATGTCTGAATGGTACGCTCCGACTGTCCGTCGGTCTGGGGGTGGTATGCCGTACTAAAACTCAACTTCGTGCCCATAGCTTCCTGAAATGCTCTCCAGAATGAAGACACAAAACGACTATCACGATCCGACACAATCGATACTGGGGTGCCATGCAATCTGACTATCTCGTCAACAAACTTCCTGGCCATCTCTGTGAATGTAATCCCTTTCCTGAACGGAAGGAAATGCGCTGACTTGGTCAATCTGTCCACTATTACCCAGATCGCATTGTTCTTCCTACTGGTCAGCGGAAAACCGGAGACGAAATCCATCGTAATGTGCTCCCACTTCCACTGCGGAGTATGCAATGGATGCAATGATCCTGGAGGTCGCTGATGGTCAGCTTTTACCCTCTGACAGGTCAAACATCGAGCTACGAACCCTGCGATCTCCCGCTTCATATTGTTCCACCAAAATCTGTCTTTCAAGTTCCGGTACATCTTCGTGCTCCCGGGGTGCATCGCATATCGGGCATCGTGCGCATCTGTCATCAATTTATCTTTCAGCTCATCCACAGCGGGAACACAGAATCTATTCCTGAAGTACAAAACTCCATCTACCAAGCTGAAATCCGGTCGATCTGCAATCCGATCTCTGAACTTCACCAGGAGGGGGTCCTCAAACTGGCGATCCTTGATCTGCTGAATTACCTCAGGCTGAAACACGACGGTAGTAGCTAATGTCACCAATCCACCTACCATCCAAACCTCAACAGGCTGATCATGCACAAGCATATAGAATCCTGCCAACACCTGAAGACTATCTGTCCTCCTGCTAAGTGCATCTGCAACTACATTCCCCTTGCCTGGGTGGTACTTGATAGGAAAGTCGTAGTCCTTGATGAACTCCAACCATCTCCGTTGCCTCATATTCAAGTCATGCTGATCAAATAAGTACTGCAGACTGTGATGATCGGAATGGACCTCGAACTTCACACCGTATAAGTAATGCCGCCACAACTTCAGTGCAAATACAATGGCTGCTAGCTCCAAGTCATGTGTGGCATAGTTCTTCTCATGCTCTTTCAGCTGTCTGGATCCATAGGCAATCACCTTCTGATTCTGCATCAGTACACAGCCTAATCCAACTCGAGAAGCATCGGAATAAATCACGAATCCCTCACTACCATCAGGGAGAGTCAACACTGGCGCCGTAGTGAGCTTTTCTTTCAACATCTGGAAACTACGCTCACACTTCTCTGTCCACTCATACGGGACCTTCTTCCGAGTCAACTGAGTCAACAGGGCTGAGATCCTTGAGAAGTCCTGCACAAACCTGCGGTAATATCCCGCCAAACCCAGAAAACTCCGAATCTCTGTCACTAATCTAGGACGGGGCCAATGGACTACTGCCTCAATCTTAGCCGGATCCACCATCAATCCGTCTCTAGAAATCTTATGACCCAGAAATGTAGCTTGCTCGAGCCAAAACTCACACTTGGACAACTTTGCATACAACTTGTGATCCTTAAGCAGCTGCAATGCTTTCCGTAGATGATCTGTATGTTCTTCAGCAGTCTTCGAATAGACCAATATGTCATCTATGAAAACCACAACGAACTGGTCCAAGAAGGAAGTAAACACCCTATTCATCAACGCCATGAAAGCTGCGGGTGCGTTCGTCAAACCAAATGGCATGACAAGGAACTCGTAGTGTCCATACCGAGTCCTGAAAGCTGTCTTCGGAACATCCTCATCCTTCACCCTGAGCTGGTGATATCCTGACCTCAAGTCAATCTTAGAGAAGTAAGCTGCACCCTGAAGCTGATCGAACAACTCATCAATCCTAGGCAATGGATATTTGTTCTTGATAGTCACTTTATTCAACTGTCTGTAGTCAATGCACATCCGGAAACTGCCATCCTTCTTCTTAACAAACAATACAGGAGCTCCCCAAGGTGAAACACTTGGGTGTATGAACCCTTTATCCAACAAATCCTGTAACTGTTTCTTCAATTCCAACAACTCTGCAGGTGCCATACGATATGGAGCTCTACTGATAGGTGCTGTACCTGGTACCACGTCAATAGCAAATTCTACCTCCCGAACTGGTGGCAACTCTGGCACATCCTCCGGAAAGACATCCGGAAACTCGCTGACTACTGGAATCTCACTGAGCTGTCGCCGATCTTTCTTCTCTGAAATGAATGCAAGAAATCCCTCACATCCCCTACGAAGCATCCTGTCTGCTTTACAAGCAGAGATCACACGTCTTGGGCACTTCATCTGGCTGCCCTCAAATCGGAATCCGCTGCCCAAATCAAAGTAGATAGCCTTGCTGTAGCAATTGATACACGCATGATATCTTGCAAGCCAGTCCATACCAAGGATCACATCAAAATCCAGTGTCGTGAGCAACACGAGGTCTACTGGGAGCTGATGACCAGCTATCCGCACATCACACTGAGGGTAAAACACACTGCACTCCACCCGCTTACCAACCGGAGTGGATACTAGCAACAAGTATGGAAGTGGTGTGGGTCGCTGTCGAAGCTGCACAGCAAAATGGGGTGCTACGTACGAACGCGTAGACCCGGAGTCAAATAAGGCTAAAGCTTCAGCATCATAAATTAAAATTTTACCTTCCACTACCGTGGCCTCCTCAGCGCCCTCATGCGTAGCAGCATAGGCTCGGGCTGTCTGGCGGTTCTGTTTCTGGGCTGGGCGAGCTGGCTGAGATCTGCCCTGCGCTGTAGATCCTGCCTGTCTCGTCTGTGGAGAGGACTGAAACTTCGGGCATTGGGCCCGCCTGTGATCCGTAGAGCCACACCCGAAACAAGCCCCACTCTTCCTCCAACATCTGTCGGTGGGGTGATCCTTCCCACAGTGACTGCAAATCACCTGAGTACTGCTCGAACTGCCCTGTTTACCCTTGAACTTCTTCTGAAACTGACTTCTGCCACTGAAGCCTGCCGTCCTCTTAGCCTCGGTTCGCTCCTCCTCAAATATGGCCTCTGCATCATAGGCCCTGTCAATAGCGTCATCCAATGTAGCCGGCCACATACAAGCAACCACGTGGCGTTTATGCCTCGGGTTCAGGCCGTTGACGAAGCGAGTCACCTTCTTCTGCTCAGTGTTTACCATATCCTCTGCAAAGTGGGACAGCTCTGTAAACTTGTGTACATAATCTGCAACTGACAGCTGTCTCTGCTGAAGGTTGAAGAATTCCACTTCCTTGGCTCGTTGAATATGGAGAGGCATGAACTTCCGACGGAATTGCTGCTTGAAAGTCTCCCAAACTGTGGCACTGGGCATAGTCTGGAATGAGCTCTTGACACTCCTCCACCATGTCTTGGCTACACTCCGAAGCATAGAAGCTGTGAGAACTACTCTCTGTTTGTTACTGCACACAATCGTATCAAAAAGCTCTTCTGTCTGTTCCAGCCATTGCTCGGCCTGCAATGCATCCTCTATCCCATGAAACTCAGTCGCCCCTCGCTTACGGAACTTGTCAAAAAGAGCATTTGGATCTGGTTCCTTGGACTGGAAAATCACTTGCTGATCTATACGAGGTGATGCTACTGCAGCAGCCTGACTCTGCCTATCTACCATGGATGCCATCTGTGCCTGTAATGATTGCATAGACTGCATCATCATCATCATGCGCTCCTCACTACTGATATGTGGGGGTATCGATCCACTATCACCGTTATGGCCCTGTTGATTCTCATCCCGAGATCCTGATCCTGATGCCATCCTGCAACTGGAAAAGAACCACAGTACACAAATATAAAATGCCCTGAGTTAATCAAATCCCAAATCAACCTATGAGACTTCGAGTCAAATAGTTGATAGCGTTATCTCACCACGAGCTTAGATGCCTACATGCTTATAACTAGCATGCTCTGATACCATACAATACGTATGTCACGACCCGAGCCCAGAAATCGGGGGTTAGCGAAAAGCTAAACAGGTGACACACGTACTCCCGTGCACGTGCATCCAAACCCAGTTCAGATGCACGCACACAAGGGATCTCACACGTGCGAACTAAGCGTACGCGGAAGCTGTACATATCATAGCAAGCAACAAAGAAAATAGCGGAAGCCAAAGCAATACAAAACGGAAAAGACAAAGACAAATACGATACTGGGAAGCCAAATACAAGTCTGAGTACACAACAAAATCAGATGTACAAATATACAGAGTACAAAGTCCAAAGTCCAATTACAATCTCTCAAAAACCCAAAATTGAAAGCCACTGGAAGCATGCATGAACGCACTCGGCAGAGATGATCAGGCCCACTCTGCCAAACCTGAGGGTGCCTCTACACTCGCCCCTGCAGCCTCCTCGACCGCCGGGGAGCTGGGCAAGGTATCTGTGCCTGCAACACCACAGACAACACAAATGAATACAACGATCCAGCAAATACAAGTAACAGGGATGAAACACGCATAGTATCAAAGTGAATAAAGTAATGACAGAAGATTAAGCACAGAGTTTCATCTTAGTATGCTAAGCAAATCGTGCATAGAATTAAAGCATGATAGTTGAATCAAAACATAGAAATACTGACTAAGTGGCTACTACGTTAACCATGTTCTCTCCGATAGAGAGCAGAGCAAAGCAGATGAGAACACCACTGTCCGGGCCAAGGGTACAAGTGGGTCTCGGTTTCCTGGGTTCCGGGGTCCCAAGACAAAGCAACACTGCGGTTACAGAGATACAGAGATCTAAGCCAAAGGTAACCCCGTCGGGCATCCTAGGGCTGAGGCTGAGTAGAGCCAGACTAATACCAATCAAATCAAATCCATAGAAAGGGAGATTATCCGCTTTGGACTCACCGATGGCAAAGACCGGATCTTGTCCTCACGTGTTAACCTCTGGGCAGAGCCACCAGGGAATACCCAATCATACAAAGCATAGCCAAAATACAGATCAGAATACAGATTAAATCAAAGCACAGCATAGATCAAAGCATAGTGCAGATCGAAGAATGAACCGATATACAGGATGAAAGCAAAATGACTGCGGAATGCATAGGCATAGATTGGCGGAACAGAGGGCAAAACTATAAACAATATGCAATGCATCTCAGATCAATACGGAGTCAAGGTTCATTACAAGCCAACCCTAATCTAGTGGTTCACTGTCACTAACCGTGCATGTTAATGTAGTTTTAAGTTATTCGATGCACCGTTGCCATCCTAGCGTTGCAATGTAATCCTCATGTGCACCGAATTCCCTTAAACCAACACCCATGGGGAGGTGCTTAACAGTAAATCAACACCCACATGAATAAGTCACAGCCTAACAGACTATTCATGCGATCCAAGGAAATCCATTGGGCCAGTTTCATGGGTGGTTAACCTGTATTTGAGCCCTAGAAGTCTCACCATTATCCTAAGTTATATTTCAAAATTGCCATGCCTAACGGTTTAGCCATGAGGGACCTATGGTTAAGCCGAAGACATCTTACGCACTCGTCGTAATATGCACTACGGCGTCTCCTTGGTTCCATTCAAAACACAGCTAAACGGATCATCTTCCACCTCTGATCTGACACCTTTTTCAGCTGGGCTACAGCCAGTATACGGCTGAGCCGTAGACCAATTCACGGCTTAGCCGTAGCATTCCACGGCTTAGCCGTAGCCACACCGTAGGAACACTGTCTCTGGAAAGTTTCGACTGATCAGAGATTTAATTCACGGCTGGATTACGGTTGGGTCACGGCTAGCTTACGGCTCAGCCGTAGAACAAGTTACGGCTTAGCCGTAACCTAGCCGTAGAACAAAACTCAAATTTAAGTCTCTGGAAATCAAACCGTAGAAACTTACGGCTTAGCCGTACAATACAGAACACGAATTCGGGATAGTTACAGAAACTGAAATTTGGTACAGAAACATCTCCAAACAAGCTACAGAGGTTCCAAATTCACAAAATGTGGCTGTAAAACCTTTATATACAGAGAATAAGAGTGAATCAAAGCAATCAAAGAAACAACCCATATGTGTTATCAAAGCCTGTACTTATACTTGCCTCAAAGCTCTATCCAACCCACTGACTCAAGCTCCAAATCAACTAAAATCAAAGCAAAATAAAGAGATACACCATGCATGAGATGAAGACATAGCAATCAGAAAATGAGAGGTGCAATTCGGAGAAGGAACACAAAGAACCCACTTACCTCAAGCAATACACAGAGAGGAGAGAGAATGAAGAAGAACCCAATCCACGAAGAGTAGCAAAACCCCAATCGAAAGAGAGAGAGAGAAACAAACCGAAGTGAAGAGGGTCTCCTGGAGTTTGCATGCACGTTGAAGAAATGAAATGAACAAGGGAGAGACATCTGGAGCATGACTCATCTTTATAGGTTTGGAAGTTTAAGTCAAGGTCCGGAGAGTTTATGCTAATTACAGTTTAAGTTAGACGAAGGTCCATCTTCCCCAAATTGACTCCAAATGGTTCTGAGACAGTTACGGAAATTGTCGAGCTCAACGAAATACGCGTGCTGACATCAAGATGATGCAAAGATGATATGAGCCAAACAAAAGCAAAATTACGAAAAAGGGCTTAGAGCTACCTATTCCAGGTCAAAGGTCACTCAACTACCTATTCAAGGCCCAAAACCAAATCCGAAAGGAATAATCAAAACAAAACACACTAATGAGCCACTAATCCGGCTCAAAGGGGATCGGAGTGTTACAGATTTTCCATTGGGCCAAATGGTTAGGTTAAAGGATCTAAGGAACTAAGGCCCTTTAAGGCCTTATAAATGTTCTTAATTTTGCCTAAGTTTTATAGGTTCATACGGCTTAGCTATGGATATGTTACGGCTTAACCATAGCTTATCTAGAATTTTGTCTCGCATATACAACTTATCCATGGATAACCTATGGCTTAGCCATAAATGGCTTACGGCATGGCTACGGCTTAGCCGTAGTGTATTTCACGGCCTAGCTACAAGCTTAGACGTAGAAAAAAAGTTTTGACTTTTCTTTTTCGTTAGGCTTTTGTAGTTATACGATTTATAGCTTAGGCATAAGCTTCAGAATTTCTAGAGCTTGGAAGTTACAGAACTCTTTTCTTCACCCATGATATTGGGGTTTTGACATATCTACATTTCATTCTAATGCAGTGGTCACTACTCCAATCAACCATATAACCATTTCCAAATCTACATTTTTATCATTTACTTAAACAATCTCATTATGCATTTGAAGTAAGGATATAGGGCTAAAAAACAAATGTAGATTTCAATAGATTTATAAGAATCACAAATTACCAATATGCATTCAACAGTGATTAGCTTATACTTGCCTTTGATTTAAAGTGTAATTCACTATTCCTTCTGTTGGCTCAATTGAGAAGAAGAACCCATTGTTTTTGGCCCTAAAATGCTATGCATATAAAAAGGAATGAAAAGTATAAATGTATGTCAAAGATAAAGTCTTCTTGACTCCATTGAATCAAGAATTATTTAAATGGAAAGAGATCTTACTTGAACTGGTTTGGAAGGAGAAATGCTTAGATTGTACAGTATATGAGTATAAAAAGAGGTAGAAAATGATGGAGGAGGGGATGGTGACTGTTAATTACACATGCAAGCTCCCTACGCCTTGATCTCGAGAGGAAATGTTGATGGAACGAAGAAAGACGAGGAGAAACCTCTACAGCATGATGAGTAAGGAAAATGGTCGAATGGAGATGAGGTTTGTTGGTTTAAATTATACAATTTTACAAAATTAGAAGAAGGTCTAAATTTTACAATCATGTTTTCAATTTAAGTCATTTGAGGTTCTACTTAGCCCAGTTGAGGATACATGAGTTTGGGTTTAACATGAAAGTTGTTACTCGAGGAGACGAAATGATATCAATATGATGTGTGTATCATCTAAGACTATGAAATCTAAAATTACGAACAAGGACTTTCATCTACCTAATTAAGGTTAAACCTAACCCAATCTACCTATCCATGACCTGAACTTGGCCCACTAGACTTAATAAGACAAAAAAAAAAAAAAAAACTTAGTCCAACTCAATTAGACGCTAAACATCATTATTTAGAATAATTATATATCATATAGCTAAAAACTTACATAATTAGTCATGAACATGTTTAATTGGGTTTGGTGTGTCACATCCTTCCTCGCTTAGGAATCATTTAGTTATCTAAATGAATTGAAACTTGTGTGAAGAGGCCAGGATATTGCTAAACCATCAGCTCATTAAGCTCCCACGTGGCCTCATCTGGACCATGGTGCTCCCAAAGGATTTTGACCCATCGTATGGTCATTCTATGCTGTATTGCTCCCTTATACCCACTATAAGGAGCGGACGCTTAACGTATGACGCATTTAGTTGAATTTAAACATCATCATACCGGATGACTTAGGTAGGATCTTTGACATACTTGCAGAGCATCGAAACATTAAACACGTCATGAACTTTGGAAAACTCTATAGGAAGTGCTAATCTATAGGCCAAATCACCAACTCTACCCTTGATTTCAAATGGGCCTACATATCCTGGGGTTAGTTTGCTTTTTTGGCCAAAATGGTTCGTACCTTTCATAGGAAAGACCTTTTAAAACACTCAATCACCAATTTGAAATTCCAAGTCTCTTCTACGAGTATTTGCATAGCTCTTTTGTCTTAAGTGGGCAACTTTCAGATTCTCCATCACTTTTTCACCTTTTCTATAGTCTCTGCAATGATAGTCGATCCATGGAAACTTCTAGTTCCCACTTCGAACAAATTGGAGTTCGACATTTATGTCCGTAGAATAATTCAAACAGAGCCATGCCAATGCTCTCATGAAAATTGTTGTTATATGCAAACTCACACAGTGATAGTTGCTTATCCCATTCCTTCTCAAAGTTTAGGACACTGATGTGCAACATATCTTCCAATGTTTGAATGGTACGTTTGGACTATCCATCAGTTTGCGGATGGTATGCGGTACTAAAACTAAGTTTTGTATTCATAGCTTCTTGAAAAGCCTTCCAAAAGGATAACACAAATCTACTGTCAAAATTTGAAACTATAGATATTGGCATATCATGTAACTTTGTAACATCATCCATAAACTTCCTAGCTATCTCAGAGAATGTCATGCCCTTTTTTAAGGGGATAAAGTGAGCTGATTTCATTAGTCTATTCATAATCACCCAAATTTCATTATTCTTTTTTCTAGTCATTGGTAACCCAGATACGAAATTCAAAGTAATATGTTCCCATTTCCATTGAGGAATATGTAATGGATGCAAAGAACCAGGAGGTCTCTAATGATCAGCTTTCACTTTTTGACATGTAAGGTATTTAGCTACAAATCTTGCTATTTCTCCCTTCATGTTGTTCCACCAAAAATGGTCTTTCAGAGGTCGACGTGCTACTAGGACCCATCGTATATCCGGAATAGTGAGCATTTGTCATTATGTTCTCCTTCATGCCATCATGAGCTAGTGCACATAATCTGTTTTTAAAATAGAGTACACGATCTTCCAAATGGAAATCTGGTCTATCAATGATATAATCTTTAATTCTCACCATATTAGGATCTTTAAATTGCTTATCTTTGATTGATTGAATTATTTTAGGCTAAAAAGGCAATCGTACTTGCAAACATCACCAAGTTATCTACCAATTTCACTTCAACAGGCATGCCTTTAAATTCACCTTACACAAAGTGTACCAAACAAGACACTTAGATTTGGTGTCTTCCTGTAAAGCGCATCTGTCAAGATGTTCCCTTTTCTTGAAAAGTACTTAATAGGACAATTATAATCCTTAATGAACTCAGGCCATCTATGTTGCCTCATATTCAAATCATACTGTTCAAAAAGATACTACAAACTGTGGTGATCTGATGGACTTCAAACTTCTCACCATACAAGTAATGCCGCCAAAGTTTCAAAGAGAAAATAATAGCTGCTACTCCAAGTCATGTGTGGGATAATTCTTTTTATGCTCCTTCAGTTGCTTAGAGCAATAAGCAGTCGCTTTACTATTCTTCGTTACAAAACACCCTAATCCAATTCCAGAAGCATCTGAATAAATCACAAATCCTCCGCTACCATCTAACAAGGATAACACTAGGTGGTAGTTAGCTTTTCCTTTAAGGTTCTAAAGCTTAACTGACACTCATCACTCTAAACAAATTGCACATTCTTTCTAGTCAACTTTGTCAACGGGGAAGATATTTTTGAGAAATCTTGTATAAATCTTTTATAATAACCTCTAAGTCCAAGGAAACTTCTAATCTCTGTCACATTCTTTGGACTCTGCCAATTTATAATTGCCTCAACCTTTGCTGGATTGATTGCCAAACCATCTCGTGAAATGATATGACCTAGAAAAGCCCCTTGCTCGAGCCAAAAATCACATTTCTCCAATTTTGCATATAATCGATGTTCCTTTAACAACTGTAGTGACTTCCTTAAATGGTCTACATACTTCTCTACTCTCTTAGAATATACTGATATGTCATCAATAAAGAGTACAATGAATTGGTCCAAGAAAAAGTGAAGACCTTATTATTAACACCATAAACACAGCAAGTGCATTGGTTAAATCAAAAGGCATCATGAAAAATCCATAGTGGCCACAGCTTGTTCTAAAGGCTGTTTTGGCGATGTCGTCTACTTTAACTCTCAACTGGTGGTAACTAGATCTCAGATCTATTTTCAAGAAATACGCAACACCCTGGAGATGATCAAACAATTCATTGATGCGCTGCAGGGGTACTTATTTTTCTTAGTTACCTTGTGCAACTGGTGGTAGTCGGTACACATTCCAAGGGTGCCGTCTTTCTTCTTTATAAACAACATTAAGGGGCCCCACTATGACACATCAGGGTGTATAAAACTCTTATCAATCAAATCTTGCAATTGTTTCTAATATAGAAAGTAAAACCAAGTCAACTGAAAGTTGACGACCTTTAATTCGAACATCACACAAGGGGTAGTATAGACTACATTCCACCTTCTTGCCTATAGGGGTAGACACTAACAACACATATGGTAGCTACTTAGGCTGCTCCTGTAACTTAACAGCAAAATGAGGTGCTACATATGAACGCGTAGACCCCGAATCAAACAATGCTTTTGCTTTCTCATTAGCTATAGAAATGATAGCTTCCACTACATTCGCATTCTCAACACTCTCTTAAGTAGCTGCATAAGCACGAGCATTCTGATGGTTTTGCTTTTGGCCTTGACGTTGCTGTTATTGTTTGCCTTGAGAAGTGGCTAAGGCAGATCCCTATTACTGGATAGGTTTGTACTTTGGACATTGAGCCATCTGATGGTCCATGGAACCACAAATCAGACAAGCTCCCATGTTCCTCCAAGATACCTCAATCCTATGAGGTTTCCAACAAGAACTACACTTCATAGTCAATTTACAAAACTACCTTGACCACCCATCATCTTTTTATGTGCTTGCCCCTTGCCACTTAAAGATGTGCTTCTTTTAGGGTCCCTGGCTCTCTTTTCACGGGCATTAGCTTTTACAGAATAAGTTCTATCTACTACATTATTGAAGGTAGCTGGCCTTTGAAAAGCTATAATGTAATCCTTATACATTGGATTCAAGCCAATGATGAATCTATTAACTTTCTTCTCATTTGTATTGATCATACCCTTCGCATATTGAGACAACTGAGTAAAGGTATGTATGTAAGATGCCACAGACATCTATTGCTGTTGTAATGCCATGAATTCCACTGCTTTCTCCCTCTGAATATGAGCAAGGATAAATTTCCTCTTAAGCTGTTTCTTGAAAGTTTCCAAACTCTAGCTCCAGGCATATCCTTGTAAGAGTCTCACGCTTTTTCATTAAGTCCTAATTACACCTCGAAACATATAAATGGTGAGCAAGATCTTATGTCTGTTAATACAAACAACCATGTCAAACATATCATCTATAGGTTTTGGCCACTCATCTACCTACATGGCATCTTCCTTGCCATGAAACTCTGTTGCCCCACGTTTTTTGAACATTTAATATAGCATTTGGATCATTCTTTTTTGGTTAAAATACCGCTTGTTACTCTACATGAGGCTGAACTAGAGGTTGACTCTGTTTTTCAAGAATAGCATTCATGTGTGCTTGTAGAGCATGCATGGCTTGCATTTGTGCTTGCATAGACTGGGACTGCACTTGTAGAGCTTGCATAACTATTAGAAAATGATTTTCGGTATTTGGAGGTGGCTGTGGAGGTGATGATCCAATGGTTTCTATGAATGGATTCATATTGACATCAGTGTTGCTATCATTATTATCTGTACCAGATTTTGATGCCAATTTTTGCAAAAATGAAATCAATCCTAAATTAGGAATGCCCATCTAGTGCCCCCATACTAAATCAATTATTAGACTATAGAGTCAAATATTTGATATTCACATTAACACTATCGTATCTTCGCCACGTTCTTAAAATTCTAAGTCTTTTAAATGACTGTGTCATGCCCCGATACCATACTATATGTATGTCACAACCTGAGGCCAATAATCCTTGTACATTAGGGTTATCCCTAATACATGACACGCATACTCCCATATAATTTGCACCTAGACTAATTTCAAAGTAGATTTACACAAGGGATATTCACATCCTTACATGTGTGAGCTACTTTTAATGGATGTTTGTCCAAGTGTTTAACACATGAAAGCCTATCAATATTACCTATAAAATTTTCTCCAACAGTTAAATATTTCCAATGTATCAATTCATGAAAACAGCACACACTAACAAAAACATAACAGCCTTACTATATCTGAAATCCATATAAGCAAGTCTATACAATAACATGTACAATAAACACATGGTTCACAAAAGAGGTATAAAAGTTATGGACAATAATAAAAATGTACATTGTCCCAAAAATATAAGGAATCATGAACTATGCATGGAAAAACTAGTGTAAATGTTATGAAACCCTATTGCTTCCAAAATCCCAAAATAGAAGGTTCTAATACGATCATGTCATGCTCTACAAGATCAGTCAGATCACTTCTACTGTCCACTAATCAAGGCTTGAAGGGACATCGAAGGCCTCTTTCGGAGCCTCCTTGGCCCTCACAAGACCCGGACTAGGATTTGAATCTATAATACTATAAAACATTTATGAATAAGACTATTCATAAAAGTATAAGTATAATTAAGCTAACACGTGTTGTATCTAAGAGAATCATTGACAGTTGATCATAGAATTTAATTTAGTAAACTAGGCATATTGTGCATTGACTAGAGCGTGATATAAAAATCAATTAAGAGAAATACCTAACTATTAGCTCCTACATTTGCTATATCCTCCTGATAGGGATATTTGCATTGGGAACACCAATGCCCCAACCAAAGGTATGAGTAGGTCCCTATGATCATGGAGTCCAAAAACTCCAAATGCACATTGTAGTTTTTGACTCATAAAAAATTATAAATGTTACAATGAAGACATTACAAGCAAATTCCAAACCAAGGGTATATAAATCTTAGGATTGTGGAATGACAAGTCAAGTACAGCATCCAGATGTTCAGAGCTGATGTAATCCACTCAAAGACTTTAGATGAGATCAGAGTGCAGCAGTTCAAATTTCAGAGTTAATGAACTTCATTTGGTCACTCGACTCACTAAACTTCAAGTTCAAGGCTCATTGGCTCAAAGTCAAGGAGTCATTGAACACGCTCAAGCTTCTGGGTTGCCAAAGTGGCTGAAAATCTCATGGAAACTCCAAATTATGCTTAGGAATGCTGCTTCAAAATTTCGAAGCAGTTGGACTTCGTTTCAGTTCAAAGTCAAGTTTTAGTGATTGTCTGCCAACTCGTTGGAGGTCAATATGGAAATTGACACCTCTACTTGTCAAAAATAGTTGAAACTCAGAAGAATGCCTTCAAATGTATTCAAAGACTATCCTTCATAGTTTCAAAGCATTTAAGCATCATTTAGACCCAAACTCAGTTCGAATAGTTGTTTATTAAACTCTTTGGGGTCACTTTGCAAAGTGATGCCTCATGAAAATCAAATCAGTTGAAACTCCTGTATGAAGCTCAAATTATGCTTAAGGGAGGTTCTACAAAATTTCAACTTAAACGGACATCATTTGACCCAAAGTCAACAAATATGTTAACTTTGGGTTTATCACCCCAAGTCATGGTCACTGCCAAAGTACTGTTTCCAGGGGACCAAAATTGATGAAATTTGGATGCAAATCTTTATTCATGCTCAAAAGAGATTCTACAAAATTTCAAGTCAAAAGGACTTTGATGGGCCTACTTAAATGACATGTCAGCTAGGAGTCCATGATTTCCAAGTAATGGGGGTCACTGACCAAAGTCCTACTTCTAAGTGGCCAAAATTGATGAAATTTGGATTAGACAGTGAAAATATGTTCAAAGCTAATTCCCCAAAGTTTCAAATCAATTGAACATCATTTGGGTAAAAAACAAGCTGACTGCCTGCAACACAAGAGCATATTGACTTAGAACATGTAACAAGTGGGTCACTGTCTGAAACCCTACTTCCACAAATCCAAACTGTATGAAATTTGGACAGACAATTTAAGTTGACCCTGACATCAGACCCTTTAAGTTTCAAGTCAAACCGAGTCATTTGGGCCTCAAAAAGTTGAAACAACAACCCATTTTCATGAAAAGTCAATGGGGGGCTGGCTAACTTTAAAACATCAAAACAGGCTGAAGTTTCTATGACACACTGAAATGGTGTCGAAAAGCATCCCTCCAAGTTTTGTAAAGATCAAACATCATTCCAGCCCCAAATAGGCAAAAACGGGTCACATATACAAAAAAGTCGAATTTGGGCTTATCAGTGGCTGCGGCTGCGGCTATTGGCACCTGTGAACTGGTTCTCGGTGGTCTTCAATGGTTTTTTTTTACTTCATTTCATACTCTAACTTCCCATAACTCCCCAAACCACCTCTGGAGTCTATAAAAGAAAGGTTTTCTCACTTAGGAAAGGTTCAAAGCAAGCTCCAAGCAATCAAAGCAAGTTCTAATCAATTTCAACAAGTTCAAAGGCTTAGTTCTAAGCATTTGCAAGGCTTCCAAGGCACTTCAAAAACTCAAAGTCTACTTCTTCTTCTTCTTCTCACTAACATAAGGTGAGAAACAATTTAGAGAAGGAAAAGGAGCATGCATCTCAGGCCTTTTTTGGCTCCCTCAAACCCAATTCTTCGTAAATAGAGTACGGAAATGGGTTCGCACTTGCTCCCAAGTCTAGCATACCTTGCTTTATGTGATGGTCCCCTATTTGACATGAAATGGTAGGACATCCTGGGTCCTTGTATTTGATTGGAGTTGGACAAGAGATGATTGAGCTAGCTTATTAAGCTAAAAAAGCTTTCTTGGGCACATTAGTAGTTCTTTTGAAGGTACAAAGTTCCTTAAAAAATTTAGCATAAGCCAGAATCTATTGGATAACATCAAGAAGTGGAATGTTGACACTTGTTTAAACACTTCTAACATTTTATTTAATTGGGCAGTTGACTGGGCTGGGCCTAGCCTCTAGGGATATTATGAGTTAGGAATGTAGGTCCTAGGAGTGAGCTCACTAGGGGGTGGTTCACCTATGATTGGATTCTCCTTGACTTGGTCAGACTTTATCATGGGTTCAGCATTCACAATTGGTTCCTCAGTTTCCAGATCATTACTTGATTTTTGCTCAGGTTCCTTGGGTAGTTCCACCTTATTATTAAGTTGTCTACCCAACCTAAGAGTAATGATGGACTTAACTTGTTCTGGGCCTTTGGGATTGGGTTTAGGTTGACTAGGGAAGGTCCCCTTGTCTCTAACACTTAAAGAATTGGCCAATTGGCCCATTTGGAATTCTAATTTTGCAAGGATTTAAGTGTGGCCATTCAAAAGTTGAGTAACAGTCTACTGAAATTGAGCAGTACTCTGAGACATGAGTTTCATGGTCTTTTTTAAAGAATGTACCCTCTGGGTTAGTGGATAGGGGTTGAAGCTGGGCTTTTGGAAACCGAGTGAGGCATTGGCCTGAGATTGAATGGGTTGAAATTGATTGGCCTGTGATGGACCACCCTGAGTTGGACCCTTGGTCTAAGAAAAGTTCGGTTGTCCCTTTAACCTATATTGTAGGTGGGTCATACCTTTGACAATTATCAAAATGGCTATTTTGATAAAGACCATTTACTTCTTTAGCAAATTCGGCTTGACTAAAAGTTGTTAGGTCAATCCTTCCACTCACAATCTGACTTACTTCAATGACTCCAAAGTGCTTGGAGTGGGTTTTTGATTCATTTCTAAGGCCTCTAATGTCCTTATTCATGCATCCATCTCGACCTCTGCCTCAATTTTGGGTTCAACTTTGAACATTTCCCCTTTTTCTAGAATGGTGGTTTTAATAGGCTTCCTCTTGATAGGCGCCCACTATTATGTATTTTCAATGGTAACTTCAAAAAATGTCCTTGCTTTTTCCGCTGTTTTTCTGTATAAAATTACCCCCACAAAAAGATCCCACCATTTACTTGGTTGGGTAATCCATACCTTCGTACACAATTTGGGCCAACCAAATTTTTTCAAATCCATGGTAGGGACACTAGATCAAGAGGTCCTTAAACCATTCCAAATAATTATAAAGTGTCTCCCCTTCCTTTTGACAGAACCCATTAATAGCCTACCTAATCGAACTAGTTTTCTGCTTATAGTACAATTTTTTGTAAAATTCTTCAACTTGCTTCGCCCACGTAGTGATGGACTCGGCTTATAAGGCTTAAAGCAATGCCTTAGCTTTCTTTTTTAGGAAAAAGGAAATAACCTAAGTGTTAGGTTTTCCTATGTCATTTGATTTATCCTTATGGTCCCATAGATATCTTCAGATTCTCTAACATGTTGGTATGGGTTCCCTTGGTCTATCCTACGAAAGACTGAGAGCATCTTGATCATGCCAGATTTGTTCTCAAAGGTAACATTGGTCTAGGGAAACCTAATACAGGATGGTTGAGTTGTCCTGATGGGGTACATGTAATCCTTCAAAGTCATAGGTGGGTCCACTTGGTCTACTTCCACCATGTTTTGTTCAGATTCTTCCAAAATTGAAGAATTTTCTATAACTATGACAGGAGGTTGGGTTTAATCCTAACTAGCCTTTTCTTTTCTTACACGCCCACAATATACTTTTCTTAGGTCAGTCTTTCTTTGCTCGCATGCATTGAGTTAGACTCGAAAGAAATGTTAACCTAATCTATATGTAGGGTCCTTTTGGTCCTAGTATAATGAACAAGCAGTCAAGCATAAAGATTGAGCATAAGAAAGGTTATAGAGTTAGCCTACTAAACAACTCCTAAGAGGTGAAGAAAACACTTGGGCCTCCAATTCAGTCTTGTAAAACCTAAGGTGACTAGGTGAGCCACCAGGAAGTGGTCGGGATGAATCCGCTTAATAACCAATACTTTGAACAAATAAGCTGCCGCACTCTAAGGAGCAAAAGCTTTTCTTGGACATCAGCTTTGGTCAAAGAGCACAACTGGTGCAATTGTTAGTGGTCTTTATCCTACTAAACTCAAATCCTATAGTCTCGTACCTACTTATTTTAATTAATGGCTACGTTCCTATGTTAGAGATAATTAAGCCTAGGTGGGCAAAGATCTGGTGATGAAATATAGTCCTTATCTTGTTAGGGTAGATTGCCCTTATCTAAGTGTATGAGTCCAATTTAATTTGTATGACAATCACAATATTACAGAAATTAAACAACCTAGCCCACTTGAAGATAATAGATTCATGGGTTAAGGACAAAAAGATCTTACAATGAGTACATGTCATCCTTATCATGTGCAAGCTTATCCTATTTTGCAAGGAAACATATGAAAAAGAAAGTCGTGTTAGTAAATCTTCAGTTAGTAAATAAAATCAAAATCTATCTAAAACTTGCTATCTTAGCCTAATCTAGGAAAGAGAAAAAAAAATCTTAAGTTAAGAATTCATAAGTTAGCAAATTAATCTAGTCACCTAAACAAAATTCAGAAGAAAAAAAAATTAGTTTTTTTATTAGCTAAAAGAAGAAGAATCCTAAGAATTTAAAACAAATCTAATAAAACTCAAAATGACCAAAAGATTAATTTTTCTTTTCTTTTCTCTTTTCTTACTTAATGAAATTCGAAATTAAAAGAAATCTAAATTTTTTTATTAATAAAAAAAATCAAAAAATCCAATCAAAGAACACAAAAATAAGAAAAATCAGATTTTTTTTTCAATTAGAAAAGAAAACTAAATTAAAACTAATAACGTAAAACATAATTATATGAATGATGTAAACAAATTCAACCTACGTTTGATCCTAAATATGACTAAAAAATTATATTTTAATAAAAAAATTTAGAATTGGTCCCCGGCAACGGCTCCAAAAACTTAATGTGAATTTAATCAATTTACTTAAAACTACAAGTGCACAGTTGTCTTGTTGAGACAATGACAAATACAGGTCGATTCCACAAAGAGCACTTTTGAACTATAATTAAAAATCTAAAATTTTCTTTTAAAAATAAAAATAAAATAGAGATGAATGAGATGTGAATGGGAAATTAAAATAAAACTATTGTGCAAAAGATGAATGACAATGATGATGAAAATAGATCAGAATGCCATGAATCAATTAAATAAACTAATCCATCAATTCATGCAATTAATTAAACAAAATTGTCTCAAAAATACTTCAGATCCGAAACACGTCAATTTTTCTAATCAGGGTTATTTCTATCGCTAAGCACAAATTTTTCATAATTTATCTAGCGCTACAAACCTTCTTCACCTCATAAAATCATGAATTAATGTAAACATCACATGTCAATCAAATATAAATTATCAAAGAAGTTAATCTAACATAACCTATTAAGAGAACATACATGATTAAAGCATATTTTAATCAGAATTAGACCTAGAGGTTCTCAAAGACTTGAAGACAGATTTATTAAACATATTAGGCATGTACAGAGACAATTGAACTATTAATTTAAATCACATAAAAAGAATAAGAAAAAGCTCATTGAACTTCATCCGACACCCTGATCCAGAAAATTACTCCTCCATACGAGAGGAGCTTTTGAAATCCATTAAAATTTCCATGATGATTACAAGAATATCCTCATATTTTCTCTCCTCCAATCCTAGCTTCTGAAACAGGGCTCTAGAATATCTGGATTGGGTGGTAGTGAGGGACATGAGAGAGAGAAAGAGATTGTGAGGATGTTCCCTTGGTGCACTGTCTTTATAGAATTTTTGAAAGAATTTCTTCCAAGGTTTACTCCTTTTTTTTTAGCTCATATGATCTTCCAAGCAAATTTCTAGCTTCTTCTTTGGTAAATTCCCTTTCTTTGGCTCCAAGCTTTCCAAATAATAGAATGTGTGCAAATCTATATGTCTCGGAATGATCTTCACATCTTTGCAATGTGGTGCAGCCGGTCCCACCAAACCAACTTGCCGTGAGATGCACATGTTTGGACGTCTCTTGACTGGGCTGAAATTCACGCCCATGTTTGAAATGCTTCATCTTTGAAATCTTCTTAAAATGCTTGGATGGATTATGGGGAAGTGGGGACCACATGTATGCTACTTGTACCTATGCCAAGGACACTTGATGATCAAATTGGATGTTAAGTTCACTGGAAATGTAACGTCCCATGCTTTGCATGGGAATTTCCTTGATTTTCTTTTCTGCCAAAGCCACCTTCCTTCGCTAATATATTTTCTTTCTTGTTTTGAAATTTGGAGAAGTGCCTTGCTAGACATGGGATTCAAGGGGTAGCTAGGCTTTGACGTGCACACCCTACAAAGTCTCCGCTTTTCTAAGATAATTTGGGACAATACCTTTGATTTGTCAAAAATTTGAATCTCTCCCTAAGTTGGTTGGACGTGTGAGACACCATGGCCTGAAGTGATTGTCCATGTCAGCTGGATTCTTTCCTTCTTATGCCCTTGTCAAAGATCTTGCTTCTTTCTTTGGTTTTTTTCTTACTGTTAGGTCCAATATCAAAATGATATTTTGAGATAAAATTCAAATCACCATATTGCTGCACGTCCCATACCTTGGATCCTCTTTCCATTATTTTGTTCATGTGTAGAGATCTTCTCATGCGGCTTCTTTTCATGAAAGTCCTTGGGAACTTCCTTGTACCTTCTTGGAATTATCTTAAAGAGAATAGAAATTGTAACCTAGAGTGGTGGACCCCTCTTGATCATCTCACATGTGCGCACTTACACATGTGCATGTGTATGGCCCCATATGATTTGGTTCAATAGAAAAGGGATGGACCTTGGTGTTTGAATCATTTGTATTGAAGTGAAGTGGGTCCAACATCTTCTTGCACATTCTAAACAAACCCATTAAATACTAAACAGCCCACAGTGAATCAAACTTTCCTGAACAGAATTCTACTTCAACTAGGACTCTTCAGAGAAAAATTTTAAAAATTCTTCAATAATGTAGAAACTGTGTGAAAAATTATGTAAATTCAAGTTCCTAAGTAATAATTCATGAAATGTTGAATTTAAATGAATAATGATGCAATTACCTAATTAAACCTCTAATTCATCTTAACATGATGTATAAATGTGCAAATTCATGAACTTAACAAGTCTAACCCTAAGGGGCGAATTGTGGGTTATTTAAAAGGTGTTTCTCACAACCCTAAGGCATTCATCTCCTATTCAAATATTGTGAATACACATTAGAGATCCACTACTTTTCTAGAGCATCCACTGAGAGTCTATGTTGAGTTTGAATGCTTGAAAATATAGTTTCTACTCTCTTGTCAAATATCAACTTCTTTTGTAAAAGATTATAGTGCATTGCGGTTTCAAGGTGATAGGATCAAGCGTGGAGATTAGTGAACGGCGACAAAAAGTCATTGTAATAAGAAGTTGGGTAAGAAGAACTACAATCCTTAGATTTGTAAGACTAGATAAAGGTTGTGAGTATATCTTATAAATGTTGGTTATTAATGCTTGGTTTTTGTTAGTCCACAAAGGACTCGCGGTTTTTTTTTACCACATATGGTTTTTCAAATAAAAATCTGTGTTTCTTCTCCTTATGTGGTTGATTGATTTATTTGCATGTTCTTTTATTTTTCTGCTGCAAATAATTTGAAATGCAACCTAGAAATATTAGTTGGGATGAACTTAATATATATTTATTTTAAAAGTGTTTTAAATTAAAGAAACAAATGTGAAGAATTAAAATGACCATGAAATAATCTTTCCTTTAATGGAAACTGAATTAATAGGTATTAGGAAATGAATACCCAGCCATCCTCCTAAGTAAATCAAATCCTACGAAAGCTGATGTCCTATCCACATTTCCACCCTGTATTCCTCACCACTCACCTCATTAAAAAGTTCCTTCATTGAAGACCCCATTGACCATGAACAAACAATCATTCGAGGATGCTTATAATAATATTCTTCAATTTTAATTTGAATTTTTTATCAGTAACGATAAATTAAATTATGGAGATAATAACAGTATAAGAAAGCTTCAATAAAAAGCAACAACAAATGAAGGAATTTTAATTTGAATGGTAGGAAGAAATCTTCTGAGTGAAATGACTTTCAAGAAAACTCGAGCTTTAGTGGGACTTAACCACTGTTTGGCATCTCTATTTTTGCTATACTTCTCTAAATCTCTAAAGCTGGTAAAGGTTTGGAAAAATAGAGCATTTGATAGCTATTTCCAAACTCTACCCAATTTAGAGAAGTACAGGCAATGCCTTGTTTTTCCCCAGGCCCCTTAATGATGTAGTTGAGAAATAGATGCGAGAAAAAAGAGGCGGGGCAACAATAACTGGGCATTTGAAGGCCTTGTATGATTTTCTTTTATTTTCTTATTTTTGAAATCCGAGAGGATAAATAAAGATCAAGAACATTGGAAATGTTCAAAAGATCAAACACGACTATGACACCTAATAAGTCCTTAAAAATGTTTATTTCCATATACATTTTGGACCATTTTAAGGATTTATTGGCTTGAAAGAGCTTCATTTAGTGTGATATAATGGTTTTATGCATTCTAAATTTATTTTAGTATTTTTCTATATAATTTGTTTAAAAATCACACTTTTTGCTTGCATTCATGAGCTGCCATTTTTTTAATCCATTTTTGGAAAGTTTTGTGAAAATAATTTTTCTAATGAAGGAAATCAAATTTTCATCGTCATTTATTCATTCACATAAAATCATCAAAAATAGTGTGCATTTTCATCACCATTTCATGAGAGATGGACCCACATTCATGCATTTGTGATCTTAGGGTTAAAATTGTCTTCTCACATTAATTCACATTTGTTTTGTAGGAAATTGATGATATGGGTCCCATTTTCAAAGAATTGAGGCAAGGAATTTATTTTCAAAAGAAAGAAGAGAAGAATTGAAGAGAGGACAGAAATTAGAAGAAAAAAATGAAACATTGGCTTCATGGTTCCACACACATGCACATGTGTGAGGACACACCTATAGGACGACCAAAGAGGGGTCCACCATCTTTTACTGCATCGTCCAAATTATATTTTTGATAATTCAAAGATAATTTCAAGAGATCTCTATATATTCCACGGAAGGAGATTCACATATAAGACTTTCTTTGAAAAGGAGTAGAAGAGAAAAATTATAAATAGGCACTCCTTTGGTAGTTTAAGGATGGAAAAAAAGCTCCTCCTCTAAATCTCTACACTTCATCTTCTTCATCTCTCTCTCTCTTCATCATATTTCTCAAGGAGGCTTCGCCCTAAGGCCACACTACACCATCCTAACTTGTGTTTTTCTTGATTTTATTTGTCAATCTCTTGTAAAAATTTTTACATGTTAGTATAATGTTATTCTTCTTAAATTTTTCTTCTTTTTTTATGGTTTGTGTGGATATTTTATTAATATTTATTGTGCTTGGATTGACAACCTGAGATACTAGTATCATACTTGAAGTAATCATGAACCTGATTAAGAATAAATTTTGAGAAGATAATATCACTACCAGTACTACATTTAAATTCTTGTCTACTACAATTACTTTTCTTGTCTACTATATTTACTTTTCATGCAATACTACATTTAAGTTCCTGTCATTACTACATTTAAATTCTTGCAATTACTACATTTAAATTCTGCGATTTTGATGTTCTTTATGTTATAATGTTTTGTTTTATGCATGATTTAATGGTTGAAAGTTTTGTCATAGCATACATCACTTATTGGTGAGTTTATTAAAATATTTAAAGTGCCAAAGTACTCAAGTTTTAGAGGTATTTTGACTGAATTTAAAACTCAGATTTGAATGTGCAAAGAGGTGCACAAATCTGTCCAAAAACAGCTCCGTATTTGTGGAAAATTTTGATGCAAATCAGTTCATATTTGAGTGTGTTCAGTTGGGTTTCGTTTAAGGTTACTTTTGGATCAGATTTGAGGACTTGAAAGATCCGAAAAAATGTGATTTGGAAGATGACCTTTTGAAATATACAATCTGAAATTGAAGTTACAGCAATATATAAAAATTCTGCAATACAAGTATTGGTAACTTATCATGTTGAGAACCCATCCAATATTGCATTGTTTTAAATAGAAAGTTTGTGGACAATAAATATTGTTGGAAGAACCTTTCAAAATTGAGATTTTCATCTCAGGTAAGCTCAAAAATCATGGTGTTTCAGACATAAAAAAAATGCAAGAACAGTTCATATATGCTGTAAAATTTTGCACTGCAGAATTTGTATAATTAGTTCATTCATTCATACGTATTTTCTTTATTTTTGAATCTTTTTCCTTCTTGTTTTTTTTATTGGATTCATGCATTCATTAAGTATGTTCTTCAACCATTAAATCTAGTTTAGGAGTGCATTAGATTAGGATCATATTTTATTTAAATTTTGCATCTCATATTAGAAAAGTTTGAATTAGTTACATGGCATGCATTGCATTACTAACTTTCTAATTTTAAATTTGTTTCTAGTTTTATGTTTTTTATTGTTTTAAATAATTTCTAGAATTAAAAGATCTTTCTAAACTTGTTTTAATTGAAGACTTTAAATTGGAAAGTTTTCTAGTTTTGAAAATTCTAACTTAGGAAAGTTTTTAACTTTTGTTTAATTAGTTTCTAACTTTGTTTAGTTTTTATTTTAGTAAGTTTCTAATTTTAGTTTTATTTTATTGGAAGTTTTAATGCATGTTTTATTTTGCAGCAACTTTAGTTTTAATTTAGGAAATTTTAGATTTAGGTTTTTAATTTTAGGAAAGCTTTATTTTATTTGGTTGTAATTAATTTAATTTTGGCAAGTAGAATGCTTGTATTTGATAGTTTTTGAATTAAGCTAGTTTTAGATTTTTATTTAGGGCAAGTACAAGTTAAAAATGAACCTTAAAACACATTGCTCCTTAAGGATCGATCTGGTCTCACCAATTTATTACTATATCACAGCTCTACACTTAGAGCTCACGATCAATACCAAATTTCAACCATTAGATCATCACCAACCTTGAGATATGTGCAAAAAATGTGAGCCATTGGATATTGTTTTCTAAATTCTATAGGCCCCAAATATAAGATCCAAACTGCTAGATCTTTTGCAAGGATAAAGACGACTATGGGGTCAGTTTCTAAGGCTTGATATTTTGTGGGTTCTGAGAAATTTGCAAATAATTATTAACCATTGATGTAACATGTTGAATTTTAGATTAATCCATAGGCAGTTCCATTTTTCTCTTTTTATTTATTTATTTTTTGGATAATAAATTATGATCTAAACCATTGAAAATGTTTATAAAGTCAATGATCACTAAGAGACAAAATTTTAGAAGTTGGATCATCACCAATCCTGAGATATTTGCTAAGAAAATGGATTATTTGTTTTGGAAATTTTTAGGCCCCAAACATAAGATCCAAATCATTAGATCTCTTTGGAATGATGAACATTACTATGGATTCAAATTTCTAAGTCTTATACCTTGTAGATCTCAAGGAATTTAAGAAAAAACTTCAACCATTAATTTAAAAAAGTTTATTTTAAATCGATCATTGCATTTTGTAACATTCCGGCCCAGCTTAATTCGGTTTAACGACTAATTAATGAGGTTTTGAGTTATTTTCGAGTAAATGCGTTTTATGCTTGATGTTGTGTTCTTTTGAAATTTGTTTTGGGTCATGGATAGGTAGTTGGGTTGAGTTTAACCTGGTTTAAGTAGTCATGAGCCCTTTTTCGTAATTTTTTATTTTACACGAGTTCGTCATTCATGCATCATCTTGGTGTCAACATGTATCTTTCATCGAGCTTGTCAACTTCCGTAACTGACTCATATGTGAACGACGTCCTTCACTCCCGTTGGACCGTTGTTTGACTCAAACTGTAATTTTCTTGAACTGTTGGATTTTCATATAAATTTTGTAAATCCTTATATTATATAAGGAGCAAGCCACCGACTCTCTCTCTCCCTTAGTTTCATCTCTCTTTCTTCCCACGCTAGCTCTCTCTCTCTCGTTCTCTTCTCCTATCTTCTCTATTCTTGGGTTCTTCCCCTTCTTCTTATTTTTCGTGATCAATGGAAAGGAAACAAAGGGGAACAGTTTGTGCAGCAACTTCCCTCTTCGTTTCTTCATCTGAATTCGTGGGGCATTCATAGATAAGAGAGGATTCGTGCCCATGTTGATGTGTTTCCTGTTTCTTCTATAGTTTCCTCTTCTACTTCTCTTTTTTTTCGCCTACTGTGTGTTCTCCGGTAAACTTGGAAGTCATGCTCTTCTTTGTGCGTTCGAGTGATTGCATAGCATGCACCCATTTTCTCTTGCTTACTTTTGGCATGCATGGTGTTAGGATTTCACCTTCGAGATCGTTTGGGCCAAAGAACAGCTAAGTTAAGGAAAGAGCACGTTTAAGGCAAGTATAAGCACAATATGCAGGAACACATGTTGGTACACATTGATTGTTGTGTTTCTTTTACTCTTTCTCTCAAGTGTGTTGTGTTTTAACAGTCCTCTAGAATTGTATAATCATGATACATGTCGTTTTTGTGAATAGAAAGACTGTAGTATAGCCGTTCTGTTCTATACAGAACCCCGTTACCTGACCGATCAGGCCTGGGGTCCGACCGATCGGACACTCGCAGAACTGAAATCCGACCAATCAGGCTTCAAAGCCGACCGGTCGGCCCTGAAGCACTATTGCCTTGAGAGATTCAGTGTTCAACTAAATCCTAATTATGCTCATTTCTTTTCTCTTGCATCCTTGACCCTTGGAGGACTTGGTTATGCTACCATTTGGTCTCCTTACTCTTTAATGAATTAGAGGAAAGATAGGGTTAATGCTAAAACCTTTAGGACCTTCACCTCGAACTTCTTAACCCCATAACCTGCCTAACAGACTACCTTAAAAAGCATGAATAGTCTTGTGGGCTGTGACACATTCATGTGTGTTGTCCAATTGTTAAGCACCACCCCATGGGTGTTGATTTAAGGGACTTCGATACACGTTTATTGATATGGTGCAACACCCACGAAATGAACAAAATGTATCGAATAACTTAAAACTACATCATCATGCACAGTTAGAAACATTGGACAACTAACTTAAGGTTGGCTAGTAAATAATCTTGATTCACAGTAATCACTTGACTTACATTGCATATTGATTTCGATTATTGCTTTCCATGCTCTTATTCTTATTTGACTTGTAATTATTCGTTTGTATGATATTGCAAGATTTGAGTTTAGTGATTGATTCTCGTGTGATGCACGCTTGTATTGCTTGCTTGTGATATGGCCTGATACTTGTACTGTACTGTACTGCACTGCCTGACCATCCGACTGATATTGATTTACGTGCATCACATGACATGACTGATCTTGTCTGTTTGGCTCTACTCAGCCTCAGCCTCAAGATACTCGACGGGGTTGACTTTAGCGTAAACTGTTTGTTGCCTCTGCAGAGTGCTCCTATCTTAGGATTCCGGACCCCAGGAACCAGAGACCCATTCGTACCCTGGGCCGTCGATGGTGTTCTTGTCCTGACTGCTCTTGATAGGGAGAATATGGCAAATGTAGTAGCCACCTAGCCATTTTATCTGTTTCATGATTCCGAAAGCATGATTATTGATATGCACGATCTGCTTAGTATACGCACGTGATCTCTATGCATGGATAATTGTTACCTGTTAACTATTCTACTAGACACAACGCGTGTTAACTTATTGCTGCTTTTGCTTTGCTGAGTCATTGTACTCATTAATTGTTCTTGGTGTTGCAGGCCCAAATCCCTCTACCGAACCGTCGCTGGTCGGCCCGGCTTCAGGAGAGACTCACGAGGCCCAAGCAGGGCTAGAGAAGTGGATTTGATCGCTCCCTCGGAGAGCGGCTTGGCATTGCATCAATCTCTTGTCTTTCAGTTTGCATCAGAGTTTTGGTTTCTCATGTACATTTTATCTTGTATTGGTCTCTAGGGAACTCTCTCTCTATTTTGTATTGTACACTTTATAATTAATGTCATTTTGCTAATCTTGCATTGTTATGTGTCCCTTTATTTTTCCTTACTTGCACTGATACGTACAACTTCTACGTACACTTGGTTTGCACGTGTGAATATCTCTTGTGTGTGTGCGCTTAGACCAGGCCTAGGTATACTTGCATGGGAGTACATGTGTCACTTGTTAGATTCTCACAAACCCCCGATTTCTAGGCTCAAGTTGTGACACATTCCAAACGCGTATTTTGATTCTAAACTACCTTTTTATTTTACTATTTTTAATGGCCTTATTTTTGGTAGGTTTGTAAGAAAAAGAGTAAAAATACTAAGCAAAGCCTTACTCAAGCGATGGGAATGTCAGGCCTCCTATATTTATTTTTAGAAGAAGGTGAAAACTTAGGGCCTACTCTCAAAGAAATGGGCTTGTAAGTGGACGTCATGTAGTCTTTTTTTTTTTCCCTTTTTGTTAACCTAGCTAAGAGGGCTAAGATCCAAAATAAAACTCATACAACAACACCAAAAAAAAAAAAAAAAAAACCTCACTAGCCACATACTAAATCAATCTAATTCGCTGATACTCGTTTTTCGAACCCCAAGAATGATTGCTGGTGTAGACACACTTAGATTGAAGGGACCTCTAAGCATCGTAAAAGTCAAATCCTACAGTGGATTTCTGAAAGACCATGGCTTTTCAAAAGTTGGGCCCAAAAAAGAAGACACCTCATAGTCACAGCTTTAGATCCGATTCAGGTAGAGGGTCTATTATTAGATTTCGGGCTAAGCATTGCGCATGGGACCTTTTTGGCTGTCATGGCTCATGGGGCCATTTCTGAATTCTGACATGGCTCCATGTGCCACAGACACTGGATGGCACACCAATTCTCCTCTTTTTTTTTCTGATTTTGCACTTCTTTCTTCTATATTTTCCTTATTTTAGACTGCATTTTTTTTATTTTTTAAAGGTTTAGTTTCTACTGCATCTTTTCTTCGTATCTTTTTATTTTTTTTTATTGAATAGACCATGCAATAGCAAGAAGATAACTGAGAACATTAAGATGGTTGGATATGTCATATTATTGAAGAAGTATTTTACAAATAATGTCATATATATTTTTGAAACCTTTAAAAAGCTCATAGACAATGTTTTTTTTTTTTTTTTGTCAACACTTGTCTCGATTGATAGCCATACTTAGAAGAAGTAACATCCATCATTCCATTCTTCCTTTTTTCTCTTTGTGACTGATTTACCCATTCTCTTTAGTGAAAAGCTTTTATTTTATTTTATTTTTTTTGTTGAATGGTGATTGAAAACATAATATGATATATTTGTAAGACTCCAATCCGCCTAGTAATTCCTTGAGATAAGACTAGATCCTGTAAACTGAAAAACAAGAATGTGCAGAGAAAAGGGTGGAGTGCTTAAGTGGCATTATAAGGCTTTGTCTAAGTCTCACACACCCTCGGATCTTATGAGAACTTGCGCATGCATATATATTTATCTTTGTATTGTAAAAAGGTTGGGATTCAGTTCTCCAAAAAAGGGGATAAGTGTCACACCCCCAAAAAAATGAAACTAAGGTTACGTGAAATTAGGAGCCAATTTAAATTTTTTTTCTGTAAATAAAACCATTGACTCCTAATTATTTTTCCAAAGGATCTTAGGCCGTTGTGAATTTAGGCCATTCACATTCATTCAAGCCTTCGGAAACATTTCTCATTTAATAGGTACCAATAGAAAATTAGATTTGCATATCCTCAGAAAATAATAATAATAAAAATTCAAGTTGCAAGTAAAAGGAATAATAGTTTATTACAATGTTTCACTAAAGAATCAAGTCTCTGAAGAATGATTTATTTAAAATAAATGTAACTAGATGAGTCACTCCTATGCATGACTAGACGGCCCTGAAGCGATTATCTACACTCCATTTGAGAACATCAGTTCGCTCAAGCATTTGAAGTGCTTCAACCTCCGCCTCCTCCTCGGTATAGTCGGGCTCCATACCTATGCACCAATTTAGAAAAACAAGGTCAACCACAAAAGTGGCTGTAGGTAGAATACACATAACTCATAATGAAATACACTATCAATATAAGAATAAGAAGATGAAATCATAAAAATATATGAATAATATAGATAAAAGAATGCCATACATAACAGAAGGAACGGATCCTAAATCCAACTCTACATCAAATAAACTATATCACATTTGCCGAGCATCACATCATCCGATGCCTTTACGGGATTTATACCGTTTTCGAATGCCTCGCTTCTTGTCCAAAACGATGGATCAAATCCCTCTTCGGATGCTTAGCATCCTTTCCAAAAGATCACGGTGAAACCAACCGTGTACGAATGGTAAGCTCATCTTTGGCCCTAAGTCCGGTAAAATCCTCATTGTGAACATCTGTGCACTGATTGCAGCCATCCAATAACCAGATCCGCATAATAGTCTCACACGGCCCTATCCCTTCCTGTGTCGAGACTCATAAATATGGCTTAGTAGTTGCTCAACAGACACATCTTACGGTAGTGTGAAGGGCTGGCCAGAATAGGTATCCAAGTACCTCATAATCAAAGTTTATACTGATAAAATAATTTACAACACAATATGAATATCTTCCAAGTAAATAATGTATGGTCCAAGTCACAATATGGTCCAAATCATTATAAAATAACAAGTATAAAATCTAATATGTATGCAACGAGTAAAGAAATACAAGCTCAATGATCAAGAAATATCTCTACAAATATTCCTAACACTGTGACCACAATTAACGCATGCGACAACTCCACACGAACCAAGATGAAGTAAGGTTGGAAAATTTTTTCCCAATTCCCACTTCATCTGAGTGCACGTGATTTGTAACATCATGTGCAAACTATAAAACCTGTAAGAGGTAATCTGCTCACATAACCCCTTACTTAGATGATGTGATGAACTAAATTTATTAAACCACATTCGTTGGGTTCCAAGACCAGCACAAGGGTCCTTCGAGTGTAAACTGTCTGAATAATTATGCTTGGCCCAACCTCTATTGATCCCACATAGGTGATGGCCCACTTGTATACCGCTGCTAGGGGCCCACCAGCACATCACTATAGGCCCCACCATCATCCAATAGCCAAGGGGTCCATGCTGTAGCCATGGGGCCCACCTATAGTAGGGCATGCGAATGGGTTCCCACCTATACACGCTACCAGGGGGTCCAACCCACCGCTCGTATACAGGTGGGAACACCCAAGCACAGCAACCTGTGTAGGTAGTCCCCGGCCTACGCGTGCTTGGGGCTCACTCCAGACACCATGCTTTTTTTTTTTTTTTTCGGTTTTTGTTTTTGTTTTTTCTTCAATCTGTTTTAAGAACCTGATAGTGCATTGAAATAGAGCTCACAGGCCCTTTCATTCGTTCCATCAGATCATCCGTTATCATTCCATTCAATCCACCCTATTATAATTTATCATCATCAACTAAAATTAAAATGGGCATCGGACATAGAACATCTGGAACAACGAAAACTAGTGAAGATTAATAGAGGTAAATACATCCACTTGCACACAATCAATGGTTCCAGTTCTTCCAGTCGGTCCATCTCATCATCAGCCATTAATCTATGAAATTGGTAAACCATCTAGCCTATCATGATTATTAGATCGGTGATGGGCATCACATACATCATCTACAATATGATAGAATCAATGGAGAAATGTAGATCCTCATGAGTTATAAGTATTCACTTGCCTTTAGATAAATACAGATGAAGAAGATGATGATCCTAGATCTCTCTTTTTTTTCTCTCGTGCACCCCCACGAATCCAATGGAGAAGACGATGAAGAAGAAGAGATGATGAAGAAGATCTTGTGAACTGGCGGCTTGTGGCTTGGCTTGGGCTTGGCCAATCAAGAGATGGAAGATAAAGGGAAAGAACGACTGTAGCAATGGGGAAGGCTGCTGTGATCATGGTTTTATAAGAATATGGTTTGGGTAAATTTTGGTTTTTGTAAAAAGAACCTTATAGTTTAATTAATTAATAAAAAAAGGCCTGGTTTGGGTTCTTAGGTTTAATGGGTCTAAAGTGGGTTGAACGGTGAATACTCACGGACCTAAAACCACTACTTGATTAACCAAAACCCAAAAGAAATCTAAATAATTCTAATGAACTTAATTAATTAAAATACAAATAATTAAATAAAATTATATTTTAATACTTGGGTCAGGAATGTAACAATAAGGGCCCAACAAATGAAAACGATATCACAATTTGGAAAATTGAAATCCGAGAATTCATAGTCTCGATTAAAAAGAGGAATTCATGAGACAGGGAAGAGAACCAACGATTGAATTTAAAATAATGATAGAGGGGGCCACATGTTCCCTACAGCTACAAGCCAAGCCAAGCCAGTCAATGCATAACCGACGACTAATCTTTGTCATATCTTACCAAAAAAAAAACATTTCTTTGTCATAAAAATCGAACTGCTGCAGCTCTCATCTGCAACACCCACCCTGGTCTCCTGTGGCGGCCCTAGTTGCCCACTCAATCCACTATGATATCTGTGACTTGGCATGTGGTATTTAACAAAAGATAAGGTGACCAAAGCGCATCAATATTGTCCACTTACATCGAAACACCTGAAAACCTCTGCAAAAATCCCCATCGCTTCCACTGTTTACAGAGTGAAGTCGTTGGGCACTTCTAAAATGCACAAGCTTCTCTAGGTAGTATGACAATAAATTAAGTATTAAGTCAGACCAAAGTCCCCGACTACCTTGGACTCTTGCACCGCTTGCCCCAAATAATTAGAACTCCATGGATTTATGGTTAAACATAAGTTATTTATTACTATGATTTTTTTTTATTTTTTATCCCAGCTATAGGGGTTGGGGCCTGGTGAGGAAAGGGCTCACCCTCATATGAGGGAAGTAGACCTCAAAGAGCAGTGGTGAACCAAGGATTTTTATTTGGGTGGGGTAAAAGATTGATGAGTATTTTCATCATCCAATTCTCCAACACATTACATTTGATTTTACAAAAAAAAAAAAAAAAACAACAAAACAACAAAACAAAACAAAACAAAACAAAAGGTCAAATTTGATTAAGTTGCCAAATGAACTGCCTAGCAATTGGTTGTGAAGTATCTTTACTAAGTGCTAACCACCAACAAAGAAAAACAAGATATTCTAATATACCTTAATAATAATATATATATAAGTAAATTATTATATCTTGCAGATTTTCCTTGCAAAATTCTTACCATCAAAACTTATTGTACAAGACTTCAACTATGCCACAAGTAATTGCTTGGTTTACTGTTTACTAGAGTAAGCTGATGTCATCTCTTACAATTAAAACATTCAAGTTCCAGCCACAATTGCCTCACGTGAAGCTTGGCACACACCATATGTGGATAAAATCAAATCCAAACCAATAAAACCAAGCATAGCCAATTTAAGCCTTAAGCTACATTCCTTGTTGAGCGCAATTTGGGTTAAGATTGTACTCAGTTTAGCTATTAAAATTTCTTGTTTACATTTTGAAAGGGCATAAAATTAAGGCAGTGTTTTTGACTAGCCTAACCAAGTTTCAACACCAACGCTTCCAAAACCTTGCTAGCCAAACTAAAATAAAACTTCTTGGTTTGTGTTTGACCATCCAAGTTCAAGTTAGGCCTAGGTGCATACCCTTTCATTGAACTATTAGCTTGGAATCTCTAATATGATTCTAAGAAAGTTTCTATTTTATCACGTGCTCATTTGTGGATGTTTTATTGTCTATTAGTATGATCATTTATATTCTCTAAAATTTTTTTGTTAAGTGCCTTATAGAAATAAATAAACTCTAACCACAAACATGAAAGCTTCTTGAACAAATTTTTTTATTGTATTTGACAAGAGAAACAAGTTATTTTAAATTGAAAGAGAAACAAACTTTAAGAAAAAATAACTATTGTTATGAGGAATTAACCCAATTGGGTAGAATGAAATAAAAAAGTATTGAAATCTCAATAAATGCAAGCCTACTTAAAGAAAAGTAACCAATCCACTCATCTCAGAAAACAAACATAACCTTCAACTACTATCAAAAAAGAATACTAATAACAATAATAATAATAAAACAGATGAGAAAAGCTACCTCTTGTCTACTAGAGAGATTAGAGAAAGATGGTAGAACGGAGAAGCTTTTGAGTTTTTTGCTAGAGAGAGATGGTTAGACTAGATAGAAAGATTTAGGATTTTCCACTAGAGAGAGAAAGAGAGCCAAATAGAGATGGTCAGACAGAGAGAGGGAGTCAATAGTGACCCTGCTCTAATTTGAGGGGTTTTTTTTCGCTTTGCAACAATTTGGGGCTTTCTATCATAGAGAGAAAAATAGTTAGACAAAAAGATGGCCGGATGGATGGGGAAAGAGAGTCGACACTATCGCTGTTGCTGCTACTAGAGAAGAAGTCTAGTTGGCGACAGGAATCTATGCAGAATGAGACAATTGGGTAGAGTGAGAAGATGAGGTAGGATTTTGGTTTGGAGACATTTCGCTAATCTGGGGTGTTGTGCACGTGCGGAAGCGCATAACCTGTGATCAATAATCAAAGCCAGACATAAGAAAAGATAAGCACACAAGAGCACACACGAGAGATTCACGTGATTCGGCAAGATGCCTACATCCACGACCAAAAGATAACTCTACTCTTTTACTACACTCTTCTGCTTTAATCTAGGGTTACAGGTTATATTATATATAACTCTCTCTTTCTTAGCCCCTAATAAAAGCCCAGTACAAAGACCAAAATACCCCTGACCCAAAGCCCAATCCAAGACTAACACTATGGACCAATCCAGTGAATCCAGAATACAAGACATAAACCCAATTATCTCCACTTTAGCTTAGATTCCGTAAAACTCGAGCAACCAGAAGAATAACTGGTAATGTCTTCAGCTCCACGTATCTCGTTGAAAGGTATGTCCCTGTGCCCATTTTCATCGCACACAGTCTTTACTTTTCAATGATAAGTGACATGGATCAAGTCCAAGTAAGACTTGAACTTGTCCTTAGCCGGTTTCATCATGAACGCCCCAAATCGCTTGTACCATTGTCCAAAGGCTTGTTTTGACCCATATAATGATTTTTCTGAATTATATGCATGATTAGGAATCTGAAACTTCACTCTACCTGCATGAGAAGTTCCTTCCTTATCCTCATAGACTCGTTTGCATCTAATGACCTGATTGTCATCATCAAGAAATTCCATCTCTACATCTATAATTGCCGGCTATTGACCACTTTGCTGCCCTTCCACTGACTCGAGATACGTGGATGGCTCAATCGTCAATGCATATGCAACCACATCATATGTTACCAACATATCCTCAAAACCATATTTGACTAGCGGTTTCCTCACTATTAGTGGTCTACCTGTGTGCTACTCAGTCTAACTATCTTCAGTATCCCACGAGGAGCTGGATGCACTCTCCTTCCAAACTAGGATGTTTGACTCCACCTGAACAGTGCCACTATTGCTACCTATTTCTGTATTCTCCACCTGTTTTCTTACATCGAGCAAAGCATCCTCATGAAATGTAACATCCCTATTGATGATATATTTGGGGGAATCCCAATCAGTACGCCACAACCTGTCTCCGTTCACTCTATAATCATATCCAACTAAGATGCACTTCACAGCCCTTGGTTCTAACTTATCCATTTTCACATGAGCATAAGTTGGATGACCGAAAACCCTCAAGTTAGAATAATCAACTAGATGACCTGACCACATTTCTTTTGGTGTTTTACAACCAAGCACTAAGTGTGGACACCTATTAACCAAGTAGCTTATAGCATGTACTGCATCAGCCCAAAAGTCTTCTGACAATCTTCCAGTAAACAACATACAACGAGCCTTTTCCAAGATCATTCTATTCATCCTCTTTGCAACTCCATTCTATTGTGGAGTTCCTATGGTAGTGTAATGCCAAACTATGCCTTTATCATTGCAATAGTTCTTAAACTCATTGGATCTGTATTTTTTGTCATTATCTGTCCTTAACTTCCTCACCTTCTTGCCAATTTATTTCTCAACCATTTCCTTCCAGCGCTTGAATATTTCAAAGGTCTGATCCTTCGTCTTCAGTGTGTAAACTCAGACTTTGCTTAAATAATCATCTAGGAAAGTCAGCGTAAATCGGGACCCACCTTTGGAATAAACCTTAGAAGAACCACACACATATGAATGAACATAATCAAAGATATCTTTTGTGCGATGACTACCCATTTTGAAACTGACCCTACAGTGTTTTCTGAATATGCATTTCTCACAAAAATCCAATTTGCCTATCTTGGTGCCACATAGCAAATTCTGCTTACTCAGCATTGTCAAGCCCTTCTCACTGATATAACCCATACGCAAATGCCATAAACGTGTTGAAACAGATTTATGGTCATCTAATGAAGACATTATAGCTCCACTTGAAACAGTATTTCTAGACTAAACATACAAGTTTCCAATTCTATTGCCTTTCATAAAAACCAGAGCACCTTTCACAACCTTCATGATTTTACCTTCAGCTAAGAACTTACAACCGTCTGAGTCCAAGGCACCCAAAGAAATAAGATTCTTTTTCAGATCAGGGACAAACCTAGCCTCTGCCAATGTTCTGACGATTCCATCATACATCTTTATTCTAATTGTTCCAATCTCAACAATCTTACATGCAACATCGTTGCCCATCAAAACATTACCACTGTTGATCTCGCGATAAGTGATAAACCAGTCCCTATTGGGACACATATGATAGGAACATCTAAAATCAAGAATCCATTTATCTGGACAATAAATACCTTTTGAAATCACAGAAAATGCACTATCGATATCAAAACCTGATCTTCTTTTTACAACATTGATTGAATCCTTAAAGGATGAATCTTCTATTTCTTTCCCTTTCCTCTACCTATCAGGAAAATTCTTTTGAATGTGCCCTTTCATATGGCAATAATAACATTCAATGTTTTTCCTGCTGGATTTAGACTTGGATCTATGTTTGCCCCTGTTACTGGAGTCATTTGTTATTCCTCTTGCAACCAAACACCCACCCGAGTTATCATTGTTTTCATACATAACCTTTTTCTTCAATTTCTTAGAGTTTAAGGTTGCCTTTACATCTTCTTTTGAAAGAGTATCTCTACCATACATCATGGTATCAATAAAATGCTCATATTAGGGTAGTAAAGAACATAACAGCATACTAGTTTGGTCTTCATCACCAATTAAAACATCAAGATTTTCCAGATCCATGATAATTTTATCGAATCAATCAAGATGGGTATCAAAGGACATACCTTTCTGCATCAGGAGAGAGAACAACCGTTTCTTCAGATACAAATGGTTCGTCAAAGACTTATTCATATACAGATTCTCTAATCTTAGCCAAAACCCAGCAGTGGTTTTCTCTTGAGCAACCTTTCGTAGCACTCCATCACTCAAGCATAATAAAATTGTTCCATATGCCTTCTCCAACATATCCACCTTTTCATCTTCCGATATCGTTGCAAGAAGTGCATTATTTCCCTTTAATGCTTTTTGTAGCCTCTTTTGAACTAACAAAGCATTCGTCTTTATGCGCCACAAGTTGAATTCATTCCTACCATTGAATTTTTCAACTTCAAAATTTACTTCCATTCTTGCAAATATTTTGGACCACATTGTAAATCTCGTCACCATGAGCACGCTGAAAGAAACGGATCTGAGATTCAAGTCTGGATACCTCCGATGTTGCAGAAACAAGTTTCTACACTCCGATCTGTCAAACCTCCTTGTTGACCACCAACTAGCCAATCACCCTCTTCCACTGCATAGATTTGCTCAAAATGATCTATACGCACAAACAGATCTCCGACCGGACATAAGATGATCAAGATATCGCAGAAAGAAGTTTATGCCACCGATTCACTATCAAACTACTTTGATCATAGCTGATGACGTCAGCCTTGCACCTACTAGTGAGCTGGGCTCTGTACACTGATCAGGTCAACCCGACCCGGGTTGACTTGCAACTTGTGTTACTTCCTGGGCTTCGCTGCTAACTGTTGGAAGCAAGTGGGTCTCGTGGATAGATTTTCAAAACTTTTGACCCACTTGACACAGGGATCAACTATCCATAAGACCAAAAACCAATCCAGGATGCATTGCCTTCAATCTCGTAACCATGTACAGTAAATATTCTATCTAAACGATAGAATCAAATAGCACTAAATATCCACAATAATCTACGACATGAAAGAAGTAGATCATATCTTTGGAGATCCGCAGTGCTCTAATGGAGAAGTTGCGACTCTACTTGATGATGAGAATCTTCAACACCTCTTAGCCTTCCACGCTATGACCCGAATTGGATTTCTTTTCTCAAGAAGATTGGTGGAATCTTCAAGAGAAATCCCAACTCGAAATTCCAAGGAACTAGAAGAGAGAAGGAAAGAGAAACTCGTGCAACTCTTGCACGAAAGGGTTTTGGGCGTGAGAGAGACTCTTCTGGACGTCCAAAAGATTTTATAAACTTACAAATCTCTTCCTTGCCTAATTGAAATAGAAGTCTTACTTCCAAAGCAACTTTCTCCTTTCTAATCCCTTCTTTCTAGAGTTCTAGTCGGATTAGTATTTTCTAATAACTTGGGCTAGCGTGGGGACCACTAGGGATTCCTTAGAAAGCTGGCTCCAACTGGAATACCGTGACCCCACATCTCATGTGTAATCCGGGCCCATAGTTAATTGCAAATAACACCACTATATAAATGCAATTGCACTCCAGTCTTAGAAATAAGTTACAATGAAGACCCTAAACTTCCCAATTACCACAAGTAGGCCCTTCTATCAATATCCGTGGATCAATTGGAATAAATCCTTCTCTTCCAATCTAAGTTCCACATCTTATTATCCTTGAGCCCCAATTAATCACAGTAATCATCAATGCCATCCAATTAACTCTTAATTGAGATGGGTGCGCACTTACTAATGACAAATCCATTAATTGGCACAAGGGGATAATAGAGATAGATTCCATCTTGATCATTCAATGTTCCCACAGTTCTACTACCACATACCCAAGACACCGAGGTGTTAACCTATAGTCGGCCTCATTCATTGGTGACTCAAAGCAAATGAATAGATAGAAACTTGAGTTCATCAATGTCTCAGAATTGAGAGCCTATTGCTAGGGAATTAAGAGAGCATACCTTATTATTGAGACGGAATTCCATAAGGTGCATCTCATGGTCCTTCAATACATCCAATGTACCAGCACCGTGATCCAGAATCTTACATTCTGATGATTGAGACAAATCACACTATCTCATAGTGATCAAAGTGCTGCAACCTTATCAAATAAGATGCCCAGTCTCATTACTGGTTGTGAAGCTATTTAAGTATAAGATTTGTGACATATATCTCCTGCGTGTGGATCTCATCCATGCATATATATCACATCTAATATGCTAATGGGACCCGGTTCAACTTATGAACCATTATGTCATATGTATTGGTCATGTGCATGAATTAGTAAAATAACACTCATCTCATGAAAGCAAAGCCTGATTTTATTGATAAATAAAGAAATTAATCAATTTATTACATCAACTGATGGATTGAGTCTACAAAATCTAACAATCTCCCACTTGGGCTCAATGTCAGTCAGGTTTGCATCTCATGCCCATCCCTTCTACATGCTGCTCAAAGACTTTGGTAGTCAAAGGCTTAGTAAAGGGATCTGCCAAATTATCCGCTGAGGCTATCTTGGTAATAGCAATATCACCTCTCTGCACAATCTCTCTGACTAAGTGATACTTTCTCTGTACATGATTTTGGCTTTTATGGCTTCTGGGTTCCTTTGACTGAGCGACTGCCCCGCTGCTGTCACAGTAAACTGTGAGTGGCTGTCGTGCCAAAGGTACCACCCTAAGTTCCAAAAGGAATCTTTTAAGCCATACTGCTTCCTTAGCTGCTTCACAAGCTGCTACATATTCAGCCTCCGAGGTTGAATCAGCGGTACATTCTTGTTTTATACTCCTCCAGCTAATAGCTCCGCCTCCAAGCATATATACATAACCAGAGGTGGATTTCCTAGAACCCTTATCTGACATAAAGTCAGAATCTGTGTATCCGACTGGAATCAACTCATCACTGATGTAAATCAACATGTAATCTCTAGTCCTTCTCAAGTATTTGAGAATACATTTTACAGCAGTCCAATGTTCAGGTCCTGGATTATATTGATATCTGCTGACTAGGCCTACTACATAACAGATATCTGGTCTAGTACATAACATAGCATACATGAAGCTACCAACAACTGAAGCGTATGGTATTGACCTCATTTGCTCCTTTTCCTCGGGTGTCTTAGGACACTGATCCTTGGAAAGGTGCACTCCATGCCTGAAAGGTGTGATACCCTTCTTGGAGTCTTGCATTGCAAACTGTACTAGCACCTTATCTATGTATGCAGCTTGGGATAAGCCAATCATCCTATTTTTCCGGTCTTGATAGAGTTTGATCCTTAGGATGTAGCTAGCTTCCCTCAAGTCTTTCATATCAAAAGTCTTGGCTAACCAAACTTTTACTGTTGACAACATTCCTATGTCTTTCCCGAGGAGAAGGATGTCATCGACATATAAAACCAGACAAACTACCCTGTCACCTTCACTTTTCATGCACACACATGACTCATCCGGATTTTGACAAAAACCAAATGACTTGATTGCCTGGTCAAAACCGATATTCCAGCTTCAGGATGCCTGCTTCAGTCCATAAATAGACTTCTGCAGCTTGTAAACTTTTTGCTCCTGGTTTTTAGCTACAAAACCGTCTGGCTGCACCATATAGATGTCTTCCTCAAGATGGCCGTTGAGAAACGCCGTTTTGACATCCATTTGCCAAATCTCGTAATCGAGATGAGCCGCAATGGATAAGAGTGTCCGGATGGATTTGAGCATGGCTACTGGCGAGAAGGTTTCCTCATAATCGATCCCCTCTTTCTGAGTATATCCTTTTGCAACAAGCCTAGCCTTATAGGTCTCCACTCTTCCATCTGGTCCTCTTTTTCTCTTGTAGACCCACTTGCACCCAATAGGTTTAATATTGGCAGGCAAGTCCACAAATGTCCAGACCTGATTTGAGTACATAGACTCCTTCTCAGCTTTCATAGCATCTTGCCAACGTCCCGAGTCTTAGTCATTCCTTGCTTCATCATAGTTAGAGGGATCTTGTTCCGGCTCTTCTGGGATTGCTTTATAAGACTCTCCCAAGAATGAGAACCTGTCAGGAGGTTTGATAATCCTCCCACTACGACAAGGTACTGGTGTAACTACTAGGTCTAGTAAGGGCGGTTCTTCCTCAAGTCCGGTCATACTTGGATTTGGAATTGATTGCTCCTGAATCTCTTCCAAGATCACCTTTTCTAAGGATTTCTAGTCCATCATATAATCTTCCTCCAGAAAAACTGCATTGGTGCTGACCAGCACTTTCTGCTCTCTGGAATTATAGAATAACCAACCTTTAGTTCCTTTAGGATATCCTACAAAAGTGCATACTTCCGACTTCGTTTCCAACTTATCCGTCTTAACCTTGAGCACGTGTGCTCAACAACCCCAAATGTATAAATGTTGTAGACTAGGCTTTCGCCCAGACCATAATTCCCGGGGAGTCTTAGGTATAGACTTAGATGGTACGAGGTTTAGTATGTACATTGCAGTATCCAAAGCATATCCCCAAAAGGATATAGGTAATCTTGAGAAACTCAGCATAGACCTAATCATATCTAAAAGAGTCCGGTTCCTTCTTTCTGCTACTCCATTCTATTGAGGTATACCAGGAGCAAACAACTGGGATAAAATCCCATTTTTTGATAAGTAACCCATAAAATCAGCAGGGAGATATTCCCCTCCTCGATCTGATCGAAGAGCCTTGATACTCTTACCTAATTGCTTTTCCGCTACCGCTTGAAACTCTTTGAACTTTTCAAAAGCTTCGGACTTGCGGTGCATAAGGTATATGTAACCATATCTTGATTAATCATCTGTGAAAGTGATGAAGTACTCATATCCTCCTTTGGCCCTGACATTAATGGGTCCACAGACATCAGTATGCACTAATTCCAATAAATCTTTGGCCCTATTACCCTTAGCTGAAAAGGGTCTTTTGGTCATTTTACCTTCCAAACAGGACTCACAGATAGGCATTAGTTCTACCACCAATGAAGGTAAGATACCATCTTTCACTAGCCTCTCAATCCTGTTAAGGTTTATATGACCTAGCCTCAGGTGCCAAAGTTTTGTTGGATTAGATGAAGGTGACTTTCTCTTTAATGATGATCTATTAATTGTTTCAGTATCATGTATCTCATACATCGTGGGAGTTAACAAATAAAGTCCCATTGGTTACCTTGCCAGAACATATGAAAGTACCATTCCTCTTTATGACAACTTCAGTACCAAAAGTAATAGAATAACCTTTATTCACCAAACTAGAAACTGAAATTAAATTCCGCCTTAAAGACGGTACATATAATGTTTCTGACAAAACCAATTTATTATTTGAAAAACATAAAGTAATGACTCCTACTGAAACAACCTCCGCCTTAGCGTCAGATCCTAGGTTGACAATGATTTCTCCATCACTTAGCCTCGTGGTTTCCCTGAACCTCTGCAACGTATTACATATGTGATTAGTTGCCCCGGAATCCACACACCAGGATTCTGAAGTACCATTTGCAAAACTAATTTCAGATACAAGTGACTCAATCATACCTGGGGTCTTTTTCTTAGACAGATATTCTAGACAATTCTCTTCCAATGTCCTGTCTTACCACAATGGAAACACTTTCCTTTTGTCCCTGAACCCTTAGCTTTAGCCACACCACCAGCTGGACCATTCTCCACCTTAGGACCTTTTGGAACTGATTTCTTTTTGCCTTTCCGCCCTTTGCCTTTCGGCTTGGACTTGGCATCTAACTTTTCTGTCATTAAGGTAGTTGGTTTTTTCTTCATAATCCCTTCAGTTGCTACCAGCTGACTAGATAGCTCAGCTAGAGTCAGATTCATTTTATTCATATTATAATTGACCTTGAAATTGTTGAATGACTCTGGTAGTGACTCAAGGATTATGTCAATCTACGATTCTACATCAATCGCAGCTCCCAGTACATCTAACTCATTTAATGAGTCCATCATCTTCAGCACGTGTTCCTGTACTGATGTACCTTCAGCCATCTTGGTGCTAATGAGCACCCTCATGGCTGCCTGCCTAGCAGGTCTGCCTTGTTCTGCAAACATCTCTTTTAAGTTTGATATCATATCAAATGCAGTCTTATAAGATTGATGTTGGTGTTGCAGCACACTAGACATGGATGCCAGAATATAACATCGGGCCATCTCATCGTCTTTGGCCCATTTGGTGTAAAGGTCCTTTTCTGCTTATGATGCATCTGGGCCAGGCTCTTCAAGGGGGTTTTTGGTAAGGACATATTTATATCCTGAAGCTGTCAGGACAATATCCAGATTCCGTTTCCAGTCTACATAGTTGGATCCCACCAACTTATTCTGATTGAGGATGGTCGCAAGTGGATTGAAAGTATTCGAATTCATGCTTGTAATACTGTAGCACATAACCATACATTCAATTAATGAATTTAAAAGACATTAGGGTTTAGTATTTTACCAAATTTATGTGGGAATCCTTATAACCACAAAATTCATAATACATCGGAATCCCAATCCTGCGGGGTATGCCTCCTTGGGGAGTGCGAATACCTCCTAGACTGGTGCGGATCAAAGTTGGTCAAAATTGGGATTAAGACTAACTATCCATGATCCCCTTCATTCATTACTATCTAGGTATCTCATACCAAATAATGTATGACTCCCGATTAGCTTCGGTTTCTAAAATACATGAGGCAAATCCTTGGGGATACTACATCATTATTTTAGTTAAGTGTGACCCACCAACTAGCATTGCATGACAACCGTTGCGGGCAGCTCCTCCTTGGGGAGTGGGCTCCCACCCCGTCTCATCAACACTATCCATAGGAGATCCATATCCAGTATCTAGATAAATACAAGCCCTCCGTGGGGAATGACCATTCTCAAAATGGTGCAAGGCTAATACTTTTCTTACAATGGACCTATGGTGGAAAACCATGGGGATTTGTATATATATAAATACCTCGCTCCTACTTAATATTTTAGAGTTGAGGATTTCCTTATAGGTGTACTGGTCCATCAAATATAGCTATAAATTCATCTCATGATAAGACCAATGATTGGTTCCAAGTCAAGTTATTTTAAGGAAAGCCCAGTTTCTAAAATTAGTGTTACCAATAGATCCATCTCATGGGCCCACCAACTCTAATTAGAACTCTTTCCAAAAATTAATTTGACCTGACCAATTTTGGAATTTGCTATGTTTGGATCAGATATGGAAATACTCTAAAATAAGCATTCATCCATAAATAGAAAGTGCTGTAATAAAAGACTAGTCCTTTCCTCCACATGGCCCAGGCGGAAAAAACTTCTTGGACTTCTAGACTTTCCAAAACTTTGGGATTCCTCAAACTCTTTGGGCATCTCCAAAACACCTTTTGGTAATCTTCAAACTCTTTGATAAGGAGTTCAGTTTCTCTTTCCTTCTTTGTTTCGGACATCTCCAGAATTTACAAATTTTAAAAAAATACATAAATTCCTATGTCTCTATAATGAGACTTACATGGTAATCTAAATATGGAAATAAAAGGGCTATAGGGAAATTCACCATGCCTTGCCCTTTCATGGGAAACCAAGGAAACCATGATGCCCTTTACACTTAGCCATAAATAAACCAATAATTAAAAGGAAAGGAAAACATGTGGGCCATATGGAGAGGACATTATCACCTGCAAGTTAGTATCTCATACAACAAAGCATCTCACAAAACCAGGTTGCCAAACCACAATGGAAAAACAAGATGCCAAATTTTTTGCCACCACGATACAAGATCCCCTATGCAGTGGGGGTCCGGGGGCAGCACCCCGGCGGGGTTCGAGCTGCCCGGTCAGCTCGCGGGGTTCCAAGGGGCAGCGCCTTCGAAAAAAAAAAAAAAAAACAACTCAGACCAAGAACAAGATGATTCTGCCTGGGTTCGACAAGCCGATCTGGTCCCTACGGTTAGCCAACAGACCTCTACAGCCATAGTGGTCCGTTTGACTAACCGACCTGACGAACCCAGAAATTTGGGTTCCTTTTCAGATTCGGCTCCTGCTGTCCCCAGTCACCTCTAATGATCTCAGTATGCTTCTAATGGCATCTTATCATCCTCCTATCATGATTAAAACCTTTTGTGACTTTCCAAACATGTATCTACTACAAAAGCAAGCAAGCCCAATAAACACTGATCCTATCATAGAGCTTGCTCTATCCTCTTCACATCTCATGCAAAGATTAGAACAAGATTACTGATCTAACATGATTAGAGATGAGGTATGTCTCTGATACCAATTGTTGGAAGCAGGTGGGTCTCGTGGATAGATTTTCAAAACTTTTGACCCACTTGACACAGGGATCAACTATCCATAAGACCAAAAACCCAATTCAGGATGCATTACCCTCAATCTCGTGACCATATACAGTAAATATTCTATCTAAACAATAGAATCAAATAACACTAAATATCCACAATAATCTACGATATGAAAGAAGTAGATCATACCTTTGGAGATCCGCAGTGCTTTAATGGAGAAGTTGCGACTCTACTTGATGATGAGAATCTTCAACACCTCTTAGATCATACCTTCGGAGATCCGCAGTGCTCTAATGGAGAAGTTGAGACTCTACTTGATGATGAGAATCTTCAACACCTCTTAACCTTCCACGCTATGACCCGAATTGGATTTCTTTTCTCAAGAAGATTGGTGGAATCTTCAAGAGAAATCCTAACTCGAAATTCCAAGGAACTAAAAGAGAGAAGGAGAGAGAAACTCGTGCAACTCTTGCACGAAAGGGTTTTGGGCGTGAGAGAGACTCTTCTGGACGTCCAAAAGATTTTATAAACTTACAAATCTCTTCCTTGCCTAATTGAAATAGAAGTCTTACTTCCAAAGCAACTTTCTCCTTTCTAATCCCTTCTTTCTAGAGTTCGAGTCGGATTAGTATTTTCTAATAACTTGGGTTAGCGTGGGGACCACTAGGGATTCTTTAGAAAGCTGGCTCCAATTGGAATACCGCGACCCCACATCTCATGTGCAATCCAGGCCCACAGTTAATTGCAAATAACACCACTATATAAATGCAATTGCACTCCAATCTTAGGAATAAGTTACAATGAAGACCCTAAACTTCCCAATTACCACAAGTAGGCCCCTCTATCAATATCCGTGGATCAATTGGAATAAATCCGTCTCTTCCAATCTAAGTTCCACATCTTATTATCCTTGAGCCCCAATTAATCACAGTAATCATCAGTACCATCCAATTAACTCTTAATTAAGATAGGTGCGCACTTACTAATGACAAATCCATTAATTAGCACAAGGGGATAATAGAGATAGATTCCATCTTGATCATTCAATGTTCCCACAGTTCTACTACCACATACCCAAGACACCGAGATGTTAACCTATAGTCGGCCTCACTCATTGGTGACTCAAAGCAAATGAATAGATAGAAACTTGAGTTCATCAATGTCTCAGAATTGAGAGCCTATTGCTAGGGAATTAAGAGAGCATACCTTATTATTGAGACGGAATTCCATAAGGTGCATCTCATGGTCCTTCAATACATCCAATGTACCAGCACCGTGATCCAGAATCTTACATTCTAATGATCGAGACAAATCACACTATCTCATAGTGATCAAAGTGCTGCAACCTTATCAAATAAGATGCCCAGTCTCATTACTGGTTGTGAAGCTATTTAAGTATAAGATTTGTGACATATATCTCCTGCGTGTGGATCTCATCCATGCACATATATCACATCTAATATACTAATGGGACCCGGTTCAACTCATGAACCATTATGTCATATGTATTGGTCATGTGCATGAATTAATAAAATAACACTCATCTCATGAAAGCAAAGCCTGATTTTATTGATAAATAAAGAAATTAATCAATTTATTACATCAACTGATGGATTGAGTCCATAAAATCTAACACTAACAGGTCAGGTTGACTGCAACCCAACCCGACCTAGACTTGACCCGAGCAACCCAAGCCCACACCCCCTCCTTCCTTTCTACTTTTACAATAGGAAATGATTCCACCCATCCATCATATCCTTCAGCAACAATAGATGACAACAAGCACCAGCGGACTGATGGTGACCATGGGAGATGATTTCGGCCAGCGGCGATAGCGTTAACCTCGTCGGTAACAAAGACTGGTCTCCTTCCTCGAGTCCGGTGTGTCAACGGCGATGGAAAAGCGGCGAGACGCAGCAATGTCAGGCAAGGTGATTCCTTCGGCGAGACGAAAGCAGCAATTGGCATACCCTTCTCTGATAAGGGTCTGTAGCCCACCAAGAGATCACAACAATCTCTTCTTCTTCTCTGTTTCCAACAAACAGAGATCGAAGCTTTCCCTTACATCCTTTCTTCTCCAATTGGAAACTCCAATCCATGGCCCAACCAGAGATCATTTGTGATCTTTGATTTTTTGGCGACATGGATTGCAAAAATTCTGGATCCTCCAAGAAGATCCAATTCTGTTAATCGCAACACCACAACCCACACTCTGATATCACTTGTTGTGCACGTGCGGAAGCGCATAGCCTGTGATCAATAATCAAAGCCACATATAAGAAGAGACAAGCACACAAGAGCACAGATGAGAGATTTACGTGGTTCAGCGAAATGCCTACGTCCACGGCCAAAAAGAGAACTCTATTATTTTATTACACTCTTCTGCTTTGGTCTAGGGTTATAAGTTACATTATATATATAACTCTCTCGTTTTTAACCCCTGAAAAAAGCCCGGAACAAAGACCAAAATATCCTGACCTAAAGTCCGGTCCAAGACTAGCCCTATGGACAAATCCGGTGAACCCGAAATACAAGACATAAACCCAACATGGGGATGTGGTTTAAATTGAATCAAAGGAACTTTCAATATTAAACTAGTGCTACCTAAGTCATGGGGTGGTGAAGGATTAGGCCCCAACTGGCATGTGGCCCATGTAGCGATGACACTTAATTGGAGCTTGGAATTTAACTTGGGGTTGCTGCACCCAATACCCAAAGGGTAGGTTTGCGAAGAGGTAGGATGAGCCCTCGGGTAAGGTAATATAAGGCCCTCTTGTAAGAAAAAGGTATCTGGTCAATTTCAAACCTTGATTAAGCAAGTAAGAACTATCATCTGTTACCACTGATGCCTGTCTTAGGCAGTTGTGTTCCAAAAAAACAAAAAATTGATGGCGTTGGGGAGTATCAAAATCATAGTCACTTTTTAAAACTGACTGTCAGGGACTGTCGGTAAATCTTGAAAAAACTATTCTTTTTAATGAAGGAGCTAGATAATAAAAAATTTTACAATTTTTTTAATATATATATATATATGAGAAATATTGCAAAACTCCCCATTTCAAAAGGAGAGCTTTTGCCTCTCATGATTTGTCAAATGAAATCATGCCACCTCACCTTTACAAGTCATTAAAAGAGAAAAATTAGGATTGATAAATGCTTTGACTTCCTAAATAAAAGGATAAGAGAAACATATTAGTCAATCAAAAAGAAGAGTTTTTCTTGAGAAAACATCTACTAAGTTTTCTAGTGTACCTACACACATACATACAGACACACACACACACACGACTTGCCATCTAATTAATGACCATCCAAAGCAATCATTTTATTTTATAATTTGTTTTCAAATACTTATAATTAAGTTTAAAAAATTATAATTTTTTAAAAAACCTATAATTTTAGAAATGTAACTTAACATCAGCAATACAACCATCCACATATCCATCCAATAAAGAAGTCAAGCTAGCCAAAAAGTCATCCATCTATTTAAAAATTTAAACCAACAAAATAGTTATTGTAAACATTATCAAATTTATATAAAAAATAAATAAATAAAGATGTCCATTCACGCACCTGAGAGTATGCAAACTATTTTACGCAGTAAGCTCTCTTTTCACCCCATTTTTTAGTGTCTTGTACCCCAATGCATAGTTTGACTCAATACTCGTGTTTTCCATCATTTTCGATATGCGTATCATGTTTTGTTGCGAAGCACCATACTCACATGATATTACTCGGTTCATGATATATACGATCTTGTAAATTGGAACCGTACATGAATCGGAGCCTAAAGAGGCCTTATACATGATATTTGAAATTGACATAACTTAACAAAAATTCTATCCAATTAGACTTGCACATGTCCAGACTGTTAGATTTCTTGGTTGCTGCAGAATTAGTGCTCGTTAGTGACTCAGAGCCACTTGGTACCTTATTTGATTACTCGATGGCTCGTATTATCTTGCCTTGCATTCCTCGGTGGAGTTCACACCCCGTCATACCCCTCATATATACTTGGACTATGGTTATACCATACTTGCTCTCTGCCATAAGTAGTATGTCCTTGTTACCGGATAAATTATGCCACATGAATGGCACTATTAATATTTAGTTTTTTACTTGTATATCATGCTACTTTACTCATAACATGCTTTACACATTTTTGCACCAACATGCCTAATTATACAAGTTATTTAGACTCATTGGATCTTGCACGTCTTTGCTTTATCTTGATATAGTTGTGCAATCATTATTTGATACCTTGCCAGACAATTGTCGGTGCTACTCTTGCTGTTATATAACTCTTTGTCCTTGAACCAGTCATTGAGGCTTGTCTTTGCTCTATCTTGATATAGTTGTACTATCATTATACATCTTAACAGACAATTGTCTTTGGTGGTCTTGGTGTTATATACGTGATGAACTCTTTGACCTTGAACTGGTCGTTGAGGCGGTCCAACAAGATCTGCCAATTATGCAATAGTGGAATTGCTAACGGTGTGCTGTAGGCATCGAAAGCTCCTCCGAAACTAGCATCATCTTTTGGGTTTATTTTCGGGGATTTACATTTTTATCTTTTGTTATGACTGATGTTTTATAGGCCTTTAACCTAAGTTTTAATTAACTTTTGTTATAAATGTTAAACTTGAAATTAATAGATGAGATGTGTTTCCTTCTATTATTTAGTCTTATTAATGTATGGCATTAATATTCATGCTGCTTCTCATGCACTTGCACTTGAATTGGCTCACACAAGCTTCCACCATAAATCCCTCTTGAATATGAGGGCATGGTAAGCCTCACATAGTGGGATCCTGTGGGTGTAATGCGCACGAAAATTTTTATTTACTGCTAAACACGCATGTCACGGCCCCCTAAAAACACTTTTTGATTGGGTCATGACAACATACCCAACTTGAAGCCTACCAACCCGCTACCAAAACTGCCCTTGATAAGAGTGGGTCAGGCGGATCCCCATTAATACTTGACCCATTGCCATCCCCACATTCAAGCATGCTTTAATTGTTTTGTATCGCTATTTAAGGTATGAATTGTCCATAAAAAAATTTCAAGGAAAAACCATAGGTCATTGGGGATTTATAAAAAGAAGAAAGTGAAAGGGAAGAAAACGAGACAAGAAATACTCAACTATAGATCTTCTCAATCCAAGAAGTCCATCATCTCACTCCACGCTCAGGGTGTCTCCATCCTTGCCTTTGGATTGAGTGGAGTCAAATAGAGGCAACCTCTAGTAGATGATCTTATATCATCACATCCGGTGCTTGATCCTAATCGACAAAAGCTTCATATTCATGTTTGCCGAGTCCAATTCATCTACGTTCAAAGCTTCCACTTTATTTCTAATTAACAGATCTTTACGCAACTCTGAAATAGGTAGTATTTATGCTTTTGGTCACAATTGTCAAGGTAGAGCAGAGTCAGTTGAAACCCATCATTCCATCTTGATTTTGCTTTAGTTGTTTTGTTTAAGATTCATTTTGGATCATTGGCTCATAACATCCCGGATGGTATTGTGGATTTGTCAAAAGTATTCTTTGAATTAATCAAATAGCTATCCCCTCAATAACTTCCAATATAAACAATGGATCTTTGTGTCATGATGGGCTATTTGGGAGCCAAAAATGGGTTTATATTTTATGGGGTAGCCCTCAGAAACTTACCGAATTATCTCGAAGCCCCAAAATATGTTGCAATCTCCAAAACCTTTTAACGTGGGATCTAAGTGTAATGTCTTTGATTTTAATTCATGGAGTTGATTGATTCAAAGAAATGATGCGGCTCTGCATTTCTCGGATGCTCCCTTTCTGAAGGAGGATAGTAAATTGGCTTCTGGATTTGTAATGGCTCTCTATAGATCAGTTGTTGGTGTAAGAGCTTTTAAAGGACCTAAGGTCATATTTATTTAAGAAGTAGGAGCAAGGGCGATCTTCCCTACTTTAACCAAGGTCACATATAGAGGGGGAGGAAGAGGGAGAAATAGAAGGAGAGAGAGGGGAGGGGAGGGGAAGTTGTTAGAGCCATCCACGGAGAGGAGATGTGGGCAGTGGAATCAGTTCTCAATGATATTTCCAAGCCCTTTGTTTAAGTTTGATTTTGTTCCTAGAGATATTAAAACGATTACCCAAGAGTTAGCAAAATTTTTTGTTTTATAATATGTTGAAATTAAATTGTCTGAGGACTATGCAAATTGGTTTCTAAGTTAGGTAATCCGTATTCCTCTATGGTTTTTTTCCTTTTGTTGGAAAATTTATCTTCCTTTTAACAAAAGATCATTCAAAATTCTTGGAGAGGATAAGGAGAAATTAGGTCTCAAAAGGTTTCCATTTTAAGTCTGTTGGAGAACTCGTCATTTTCAATCTTAGAATTATGCGTAGTCTAGTATCATTGTACTCAAATTCAGCTTTTCATGAATAGAAGTTAAATTACTTTTATCACTTGTGTTTATTTTTCAAGATAGTTTTTACAGCATATTGATGTAAATTTTAGCAACTTGGATCCACAAACAATTACCGACAAACTCCATGTACTCCAAGAAGACAAACACTACAACCAATGCACATGTTAACATGAGTTAATATGAGTTATGATTATGAAGCAAAACTCAAGATTTCTCTTCTCTATATTTTCAAACTCCAAGGCGCTGCTTTTGTTGTGGTGCAACCGAATAAACCTGCAATCAACAAACGGAATCCGTACAAGGCACACACAATCAAGCAATTGCACATGAACACAATAAGACTTACTTTAGTAAGTGGTTTTGCAAGGATCCCTACATTCACAAGAAAGAGATATCTTGTCAATTGTTTCTCCCTCAGATACTCCCTCTTCCAGGGGTTTAAGGTTCCACATACATCATAAATATAATGTGGAACAACGGCCACCCTCAAACCCTAACACATCTTTACTAACCCAATCGATCATCTGGTTAACCTGGAATACAACCCACACCCAATAATTTTTCCAAGGTATGAAAGTTGTGGTGCCAAACTTATGGCTGCCAACAAGGGGTGGACCCAAGAAATTAAACTTGTGGGGGCTTTATGTACAAAAAAATGTTAGGGAAAGTGGCTACTATAAAAGATCCACAGTTATTTATAAAATCTACAAGAGGATTTTTAAAATTTTAAAGGCTTTTTAAGAGATGGGAGGGGGCTTCACCCCCCAGCCCAGTTTACCTGGCCTGCCACTGCTGCCAACCGATTTCTTCGTTATATATTGTTAAAATATTTATGATAAAAGCCCTAAAACAAATCTAAATACAATGGAAACGATAAATCCTTCCCATGGAGTGGAGTTCTTAAAAACCAAGGTGAGAAAAATAAGGAAAAGAAACGCTAGCTATTGTGGCAGGAGTCCTATCCAAGGGGCCGGCTATTTGGAACTATTGTGATGGATGCCGGTTTTGGGCAATGATTTGGGTCCATACTTCATTGTCCGTCTACGTAGTCTTTGTTTGTTTTGATGGTGGTGTTGTGGTCTGGACAGTTTGGGTAGTTTTTTCGTCATCTATCTTTTGGATTTGTGTTGTTGCTTGTTACTGAGGGGGGAACCATAGCCGCATGGGTAATGCTTATGCTTAGTACAAGTTATTGTGCTAGTTACCATTCAAAAAAGGAAGGACTGGTCCAACCCATGTGGGGTGCCCATGTGGCCCATTCTCCCTTCTCAAGCCCTCTTTTCCTCTTTAAAGTCTATTTCAGTTCAATCCAAACCCAACCCAAGTCATTTTGGGCCACTAGCAAGCCCATATGAGAAATAACTACCTACCCACACCTATAAATACCCACCCTTGTTTCTCATTTGGCCATTTGTGCAACAGAAAGAGGTTAGGCACCTTCTGTGATGCATCTGGTGTAGCGATGAAATGATAAAAAATCTACAGAATCTAGCTAAGATCAAGAGATCCTACCTTCTCAGGTTGGACTCCAGTATCGTGAAAGAGGAAACAATGGCTGTGAATAGAGTAATGCTAGGATGACATGAAATGTTAACATAAATCATTTAGATGCTAATGTGTTAACACCATAATTTGTTAAAGTAAATGATTGAGCATTCAAAAAGTGGAATGATAGCTAATTATAGTGTTGATACATCAGCATGGAAATGCTTTGTGTCAATATTTCATATCACCAAAGCATTTATGCCGTGAACAATGCATTTAGGGAGCCCAAAATCCAATCCCAAAATATTAAAGTTAACTCTCAAGAGCCTCTTTCCTACTCTTAGCCTCTTTTCTACACCTCCCAGGAAAATTGTAAGGAAGGAAGAAGTAGATCTTTTTTATTCAAGTCTGAATGCGACTCCATTTTCCAGCAAACCCAATGCAAGGTGGGGCTCACCATAGCCACTTGGCCTTATATTTTTTTCATGTAGTATTTTTTTTCTCTTAAATTCATGTGAGCCCAAATGTAACTACACCATTGAAGGAACGATGGAGGAATTGTAGCTATATATTGCACATTTTGCAGCCAACAAATCTGAACCAACATCCTACAAGCTTTTCTTGTAAAATGAAATATCAAGCATCTGCCGTTAAATACGGGTGTTTGTGATTCAAATGAAGCAGAAATTTTAACTATTTTGAAAGCTCTTTGATGCTTTTCTAGAAGTTTTAATAGCAACTTTATTGTGGCGAGTGATTCGTCTAATGCATTCGCTTGGCTATCTAACCAAAAAGTATATCCTTTGAAGTTTCAATTCATTTTTAATAAAATTCGGACTTCATCTTCAAGCATTGACGTAGTTTTTCGTCATGAGCTAAGATTGGCAAATTCTATGACAGATGCGTTAACCAAATAAGGGGTTGATGGATTGTTTCCTTGGGAAAGAGATCATTATGTATTATTCTGATGTATAGGGTACAATGCTCTTGTACCTCTTGTTTCATTTCTTTTTTCTCGTTGTTTTATGTTCACCTAAAAGTTTGGGTTACCGATCCCAAAAAAAATGTAAAATCAAATAAAAGTTCAAGTTTGGTGAAGTGAAATTATGGTAGTTGTATGGTGTGTATATGTCATATGCCAATTCTTTTTTCTCATTAATTTCCTCTCCATTTTATGAGTTTGTATAGAGTCCACATTCCAATCTTAAGGATTTAGGGGTTCTCTACAAACACAAAAAACAAAACGAAAAAAAATAAAATAAAACAAAACAAAAAAAAAAGGATTTAGGGGTTTGAAATATATATCTCGATCCCTGTGACATACCCATGCTCAACAAAAGGAAGTCACTAGATAAGAAACATACTATGTTGAGGACCTCAATGCTGTTGAAATTCTACCTTTTTGATAGAGTGGAATGAGTGCCACAATTTGTATGATCAAGCTGAGATCGACACAATTGAAAAGAGAATTAAGCGTAACGATTTTTGTATATTTTCTAATTCATAGGTTGGAGAAAACTTTGCGTCCATTGAGTTGCATTTTACAATTTATTTTAGAATGGACTGTGGTGTGCTACCAAGAGCTGAAGTGAAGAGTTTATGAAGGCTCTCTAGTGGACAAACACAGGTGCTTGAGCATATGGTCTGGATTTACAAGCTCAAACTGAAGTTTATGCGCTCAAGAGGGCTTAACTGGAATTGCGTTGAATTGGAATAACTATAAGTTTGCATCACACGCTTGAGCGGATGCTTACCTACACTCAAGCGGGCATCATAAGAAATCCACTTTCCTGATACGGAATTGTTTTATGTTTATGCCAGAACTGCTAGTTCCTATCTTACAAAGACTATTCCTTTAGGGCACAAATTGTGGGTTATTTAAAAGGTGTTTCTCTCAACCCTAATGTATTACTCTCATTATTCTAAGAATAGAATAAATGTTTGAGAGCTCATTTCTTCTCTAGAACTTTCATTGGAGATATTGTGCTAAGATTTTATGCTAGGAAATATTGCTTTTACATCTCTTGTAGAAATTAAGAGCTCTTGTGTGCTCAAGGTATGGTTTGATCAAGCGAAGAGCAGTGAATGGCGTCGGACAGCTTTGACAACTGGAGGTTGTGCAAGAAGAATTATGGTCCTTAGGTTGCGCAAAAATTGGATAGGGGTTGTGAGTATATCTTATAATTACTCGAAATTAGTGCTTGATAGTAGGTCCTCGTTGGAATCATGGTTTTTTCCTGATTTGGATTTTTCAAATAAAAATTGTGTGTCTCTTGTCTCTTCTGTGGTTGATTGATTTATCTGCTATTTTATTTATTTCTTCCGCTGCATACTATTTGATTGCAATTTTAAAATTTAGATCTGAAACGATCCTCCATCAAGTATTGAGTATATTCTAATTAGTGGAGCATGTAAGTGTGAAGATCTTAGATTGACTTGGAATGGGGGCATGTGGTCTCCATAGTCAGGACTAGGGCTATCAAAGGTCCTAGTTAAGGTAAGCCCTTATCCTACTTTCACACGTGTGAGCTGGACCAAAGCAAGCAAAAGCCCTTAACTTTCACAGCGAGCCCATAATTTTTAGGCCATTACTCTACCCTCAAGGGCCAGGGCTAGTCTAAGGACAAGCCAGGGCCAAAAGAAAGAAAATTGTTTTCTTTAAAGAAAATATATATTTCCTGTGCCACCACTCAACTTTCAACATGATGTTAACCCTTTTCCTTTGTTTAGGCTAGGGTAGCATTGCAATGCAAAAGGTAATATGATAGAGTTAAAAAAAAAAAAGAATTATTGGAAGTTAAAAACTTTTTTTTATTGGATGGTTGGTGTTGGAATGAAATAATTTTTATAATGTAAAACATAAAGCAGAAGAAAATAATTCTATAAATGATACTACATATAAGCAAATAACAACAATTTATTATTTAATTATTTAATCTACTTTTAATTGATGTGACTTTTGGGAACGAGATCAAGACCAACTTCAAGATACATATATATATATATATAGAGAGAGAGAGAGAGAGAGAGAGAGAGATTAAAACTAAGAAGAAGAGAAGATTGATTCGTAAAATGTGAGGTTTGAGAGTAGATAATAAAGAGATAGTTATACATATACATTTTTGTATTTTCATAATTAAAAAGCCAAATTGTCCCTCAACATAATTGTTGCACTTTAGCATATGATGGGCAATTAAGACTTTTTGATAAAAAGTCTAAAATGCTTTGTAATTGTGATTGTTGTAAAACATGTAATTGTTATGTAGGTATTATAACAATGTGTAATTGTTGTAAATACATAAAAGGAAAGGCTTGAGTGGGTGGTACAAAACTTTTAAGAAGGCCAAATGGTTTAAATATATTATAAATGTATCATATATTTTATATTTTATATTAATATTTTAAAAAAACAGGCCTGACCAGGTCCCTTGGGTCGGTTGAGTCAAGCCATAGCTCAGTGCTTAAGATTGTAGGCTTTTCAAAATAAGGTCCTACCATACCCTTAGGCTTTAGGACAAAAAGAAAAAAAGCCCTCATTCTGAAGGCTTTTACGGGCTGAGCAGGGCCGAGCTTCCTCGTCTTTGAGCCGGATTGACAGCCCTAGTCAGGACTGTAATAGCTATGATTAGGCAACGGGCTAGCTTTCTATAATATTTGGCTGCATCCAATCATAATTTTATTTATTGCATAATATTTTTTTCTCTTTCATTTAAAAAAAATAAATTAATATTTCAGTAATGCTAATAATAATAATAATAATAAGGAAAGCACAAAACATAATGATAAAGAACAGAGAAGAGAACTCGCCTCTACTCCTTTAGTCATCTGTGAAATAACAAACAGCTCTCTTTGTTAAACGAAGTAGCGCTACCAAAGAAATGCCTTTCAGAGGAGTACAGATGCCGTGTTTGACAAAATCACCTTGTCCAAACTTTTTCTCCCATCAAATTTGAAGGAAACAAAACTTCTTTTACCAATTTAATATACTTTTTCAGAACTCACCCTTTCACCCCTAAACATGTGGACCCACAGTCAAAATCCAAAAAAATTTGTTCAGTTTGCTCTCAATACTAAACTATCTATTAAGATTCACAACCCTCAAATAAAAATTATGAAGGTAACAAGCCAAATTGCTAATAGAACCAAACTACCCGGGCAAAACCACGTTAGAATAGAATGGTTCAACAAATTCGTCCTCAGTATTCCACAAGGGGCAGGAAGATTAGACTATCAAATCCTAGATCTGAGGATATATCTTGCTAGGATTGTAAGGTGATTGGTATGATGGTCCATGAGTTGTCATATGTCCTAGGGGTTCTTAGATATTCTACATACATTGCTTGAATTTTTTTTTGTAAATAGGAAAATACATTAAAAAGAGAACTAAACAACTGTCATACAAAAAATAAAAAAGAAGCCACCACTTGCCAAAACAAAACAACTCAAACTCTTCACCCTCCTACAAATATACTCTTCCCATACGTGCTTTTGATACGCTCATGACCAAAGCCATTAAACATTCTAGGGATACGAGAGAAGGTGATATCATCAAAATCAGAAACCAAATCCTTATTGTCTAAAGATAAAATGAATGTACTAGTGCGGAGTCTCATTAATCACTCTGACCACTTCTAATGCATTAGACAAAAGTTAGATCTTGCCAAATGCCTTTGAAACGGGCCTTCCTTAGAGCATCTAAAATTGCCCTTTTTTTTTTCTTCTAAAATGAAAGCCTTGGATTCATCTCGCAATCCTACATACACCCAAAAGTTATCAAGCCAAATAGCAAGGTGGAAGTCTATTTTTCCATCAACAATTCTAAATGAAGTATCAGAGAACACTGGACCTACGTCCCTAGGATCCTCATGCTAAAATCATGGAAAATGGCACGTGGTCCGAAGCAAGATTTATTATCCTTTTCCTTCCATTGCTCGGCTTGATTCCATAATTCTATATGACCTTTGACATGCTAAACGCATTCCGTGCTTCCTGTATAGTCCGTGATCAGTGGACTCAAGTTGTCCTTAAATATATGCCATGATTCGTCTTAATGTTCCTGTGACTTATGAATTTTGATGCATTCCTAGTTTACTCATTTTGTCTTGCAACTTTGATCCATGCAAGGTTAAGTTGTATGCTCTGGACCCATACAGGGCTTCATTTGTACACTTTGGACTTGTATAAGGGTTAAAAAATCTGTACACTATGGAGTATGGACCCATACATGGGTTAATCTGTGCAATTTCGATCCGTACAGGAGGTGTAAATACTGTGCACACTGTTATGATATGTGTGCCAATTCAGAGTTTCTTGATTTTAGTTAGCATGTGACTCGGTGTTTGTAGTTATGTTCGATCTGTAATTGTGTATAACCTGTGGTCATGAGTGTCATTCTTGTCTTTAGTCATTTCAACCATTCGATTTTATTTTCATTTACTTTAGTTAAGACTTAAGACATATTATCTCACCTTTATTGCTCAATTTATGCAGGCCAGGTGCTGAGTACTGGACTATTTGGATTGTGATATAGAGCCATGAATGATTCTAGTTTTTTTTTTAATACCAAGGGGACCTGGACCCCACCCTTAGGTGAGGAAAGTGGACCACGAGTGAGGTGAGAAAACCTTGGGTGAAGAAAGGTGGTATGCAAACTCTGGATAGTCAGGTGAGAGCTTGTCTCTTTCCATTGAGGTATGAGAGCTCGTTCAGCGGCGGACTCAAAAATTCTTCCTTGGGTGGGCCACTATTTAAAATTTTTTTAAAGAGGGCCACATCTAGAAAATAAATGTAGTTTTGCAAAAATATATGGGCTTTTCTAAAATAATTAGGGTGTGTGGGTGTGTGGGTGTGTGTGTGTGTGTTGTGGGGGGGTGGGGGGGGGGGGGGCGCATGGCCTCTGCTGGCCCCCCTTTAGTTGGATTTGAGAGTGCCTTAGATTATTTGGAGGCTTGTTGGATTAGATAATTTGATTAGTTTATTTTAGTTAGGTTTTGGTTCAAATATTGTATTTAAGATCCAAGTTGTCAAGTTCTGTAACGCCTGTTTCCATTATGTATTTAAGATTTGAAAGTTAGATGATAAGTTTTAATTTCCGCATCATCTGTAAAAAGATAAATTATGGATTTGGCCCATAAGCTTACATTTTCAAAAAGAAAAAAAAATCACAACACGAGGTGCACGAGTTCGGGTCGTAATAGGTAACTAAAATGACCTTTTAATCTCCAGTCCATCAGTGGGAACAACTTCCCAAATCATGATGTCTAAATCCACTACTTCACCTCATTTCATGTTTAAGCCAATTTTCACTACAATCAGAGTTATAACCACATCAAAAGATGTTAATCACATTGTTATGGTAATGAAATAAAGTCAACAAATCACATTTCTTACTCATGATTTAGTGTTCTATGTTTAAGTTTTAATATTTTAACAGAATTTTTCTAATAATATTGCAATAAAAGCAGTAATTGAACTGTTCACATTTAACAGTATTTTTCTAGTAATATTTAAATAAAAAAATAATTGAATTATCCCCATACTATCTTCCACTGGTATTATCTAAAATAATGATTTGTCCGACATTTTTGTACCCTATTTTTTAATCAACATCAAACCCAATTTAACTCTTTCTTTCCAAATAGAATCTTTGAAAATAATTAGAAAATAAAGATTTTCCAAAATCGACTTTCGAATGTTTACAATGTGAGTAAATTAAAGTGCTTTTTTGTAAATACTTAAAGTGATTTTTTGTGAATACTCCATTAAGGTTTTTAGTATTTGTAAATATGCCTCTACTCCTTTATTTTAATACATTTTAGTCCCCAAAATCAATAATCCTAATGAATATCAGAATCATCATGAAGTTTGTGTTCACTTTTTCTAAAAACAACCTCTTACATCTATTAAAAAAACGAGTATATCATTATTTATAAAAATATAATTATTTTATCCCAAATCCCTTTAAGTTTGTCTCTCAAAAACTCTTTCATTTACATAAGTCTAGTCATGTATTTTGAATCTTTAATCATTCTAATGGTGGTTCATGCATGAATTGAGTCAATTATAACGAATTATAATATTTGCCTATAAGCATACTACATACTTCTAGCTCATGGGGCCCGCATAAATGCCTAGTTGTAAGTAGGCCTGGGAATAGTTGGGATAGATGGAAAGGTCTCCTTAACTAGGGATAAGGGTTTGAAGAGAGTGTCCTACCAAAAAAAAAAAAAGGGTTTGAAGAGATCACTGAAATTGGGCATGGTACAAAGTCATGAGGAGGTGAGAGTGTGAAATAACCTATGCTGATCAAAGGTGCCCAATTGGCCCCATGGAGCTGGTTTACATAGACATTTGATCTTGGTGAACATATAAAAAAAATAAGTAAAAGTGTCATTTCATTCTAAAAACTTATAGTGGTTGTGATTTTTAAGATATAAAAGATAGGGGCTATTGATGAATATAAAAGATAGGGGCTATTGATGAATATTAAAACTATGTACAATGGTCCATTTACAAATCTTAAAAATAAGAATTATATGCCAAAAACAAGTCTAAATTAAAAACAAAGGATTTTGCTAAAAAAAACTAATGTAAGGGGCTCCTAAACCATAAACATTACTCAAGTTGTAGGTGCCCCGGAGTAGTTACACGTGATAATTCTTTTCCACCTAATTGACGTGCATCAAGCTCTCTACAGGTTTTTTATACTAACGGTGAGTTCGATGCTCTCCTGTTACCTTGAAAATCCGAAAAAACTCCACATCTTTTCATCATCTTCCTTCCATGAACGTAGAGCTTTAAAGATATTCATATCTTTCTTTCCACAAACGAAGATTTTAAGAGCATTTGGGTCTCTATAAGCATATTTATTTCAAGGATTGTACTTTTATTTAACATATTTGAAGGTTTTAATGTTATATTTTATTTTTTTAAATGTAAGATAAGAAAAATAACTCATGTACTAAATAAAAACTCCAAATATCATGAATTAATTATTTTTTTTCAAACTCTCAAATCCATGCATTATCTCATTCTTCCATCTCCATCATATTAATCCCACACTATAAATATGGCATAGGTTATCACGAACAATTTACCAAATACATGGAGCGCTTCAATCCTCAAATCAATAGGGAGAAAAACTTTTACCTTCACAAATAGACAAGAAAAACGTGATTAAAGCTTGTGGAGATGAAGTAGAGGCAAGGGCTACAAGGAGGAAGGAGAGGATCGATTTCGAAGTAAAGAAAAAGAAGCATGAAACAATAGTATTTTAGTGGTTTTATTTGAAATAGGAAAGCATCGAACTAGCCAATGGTGTCAAAACTTTGCGGAGAATTTGATGCTCATCAATTAGGTGCAAAAGAATTACAATAGATGCCCACAATTTAAGTGAAGTTTATGATTAGGGGACCCCTTACATGAATTATGTGGTAAAATCCTCTTAAAAAAATGTGAACACTAAAAAAACTAAAAACATGGTCGTTATACATTTCATGACCTCGCAGACAATGCCAGGTGTGGCCTAGCAGAAGAATAGCTGCAGAGAACGTTTACTGGGATACACTAACAACTATCGCTGTCGATAGCAATAGGGTATAGTGTAGCAGTAGTAGACCAAGTAGCTTTTCACTTGTTTACTGTTCCCTCGGAAAGCGGTGCACAAAAGACGGACAGCATTAGGCTTTGGAACTTGGACATTGTTTTGCTTTCCAGTCAGTTTGGCAAACCAACGCACGCGTAGCCGTTGAAAATGGTGGGAAATGTGCACCACTTTTGGTCACTTTTGTCAAGATTTTCAAGGGTGCAACTACCCCCGCAGTGCACTTTTTGAAGCGTTGCTCATTCATTACGCACGCGGAAATTCTCAAATACGTCCTTAAACTTTTATCATATTTTAAAAATGAATACAAATTTCAAATATTTTCAGATCAGTCCGTCGATTTTTCTGCAAATTTTTAATTAAGGACATCTGAAATTTACATTTTGCAACTTTTTTTAATTTTTTAAAATACCAAGATTACCTACAATTTAAAGCCATTACATGGTTTCGGCATCTACAAGATGCAACTGATTTGTGTGAAGACACTAGTTGTCTTTGATTGCCATAAAGATGCCGGTGAAACAAATGAGGAGAACATAGAGGGAGAGAAGGAAAGGAGGGTTTTATTTAATAAGGGATAATTTATTTATTTTAAAAAAATTGAGAAGAAAAGTTGTTGAAAAATAGCTTTAAACAAAAAGATATCCTTAATTGAGAAGTTCTTGAAAAACTTAGCTACTAATTTGAAAACTTTTGAAACTCATGTCTTTTTTAAAGGAAAAAATTTAGGCCTTATATGAAAATTTTTCTTATGCATATAGCATATGTACAAGTAATATTATGTTCTTGGTGTTTTTCATTTACAAGAAAGCAGGAATGAAGCTCTTCTAAAGGACATCTCTAAGAGCATCTCCAAAGGAGATGTCTATTTTAGATATGCCAAATGAGAGTTGAAGGTTGATGTGTCATTTTGAACGTTTGGGTTTTGGCAACTCCAGCAAATGTGTCAAAAAAACACACCTTTTTTTAGCAAAATATCTAACACAACTCTATTTTTTAAAAAATTTTAAAGGGCCCAAACATTATAATAATGAAAGAAAATAAAAGGCAGTTGCCTTTTTGAACCTTCAAATTTAGCAAAAGAAGGGGTATGCTAAATGCTACTTTACAATTAGTATAACCCTTGGAGCACCAAAGCAATGCCTTTTGTTCCCGTTTGATTCCTATGCGGCATTTTGACACTACCTTTGGAGTTGCTCTAACGCCTCTTTCTTGGCTAGAATCGAGAAAATTTTTGTAGAAAAGTTTTGAATTCTTAGATATTGTGGAATTTTTGGATGCTCTCCTGTACTTGATTATCCAAAGATTCCATAAAAAAGTTATAGGAGTTGAGATTTTGGAAATTTCAAAGTCATTTGAGTCCTTTCAATTGGCTGGAATTAAAAATTTTTTGAGAGGAAACCTGACATTTGAAAATGTGAGGAGACAAATCATCACATTATGTCCAAAAAAACTCCAACAAAAGAAAAATCTGTAAGAAATTCTTGGAAAGAAATGGGCCCTACGAATGCATTTCAATTTACTCCTACCAAAGCATTAGTAAGTGGTCCTTAAATGTAGAATTCTCCATATAACTTAATTTTGTATTGTTCTGTTTAGTTTTTTATGTTTTAGGGGCCATGGTTAATCAATGGAATTTGGCAACGCTGAGTTCCATGTTTACTCGTTCTTGATTTTTATCACACTAAAACTGCATTATGTATAGTCATTAAATATTGAGGACTTCTTACCAAAGGCTGTAATTATCTATTCGATTTCATATATCATATTTTTCTCATTTTGGTCTTAACATTTCTATGTCATCCCTTCATTTGTCATGATTATCTATTCGATCCCATATATCATATTTTTCTCATGTTGGTCTAAACATTTCTATGTCATCCCTTCATTTGTCATGCATCTAAAGTGGGCCCTAATGAAATGGTCTTTTCTCCAAGAAAAAAGTAAGAGAGCACTCCATATAGCGCAACACAACCCATCAATAATTTCTAGTAGCCTTAAAAAGATGATTTTTTTAGTGATAAGCGGCTTTTTATTTGTATATGGAATGATGAAAATAAAGTATAAATGGACCTTAATCTCATTCATCTCAAAGCATAGGTAATGTGACTAATTGTAATTAAGGCTGATGTGTGACGATTCTAATCATAAATGAGAGCCCCAGTTTGGATGATTAAAATAGTTTGAGAAACAATCATGATCACAACATGAAAGGTTGGATGCAAGAGACTGATGTTCACTCGTGAGAAACATTTTTTTTTTATCGGTAACCAAAACTTCCATTAAAAAGAGAACAAATACAATGAAAAAAAATAAAAGCAACAAGAGATATAAGGGCATTGTACCTCATGCATCAGACTATACAATGATTCCTTTCCAAGAAAACAATCTATCAACCCCTTGTTTAGCTAAAACATTTGTCTTAGAATTTGTTGATCTTAACTCATGACAAAATACTATGTTAATGCTTGAAGATAAAGCTCGAATCTTATTAAAAATGAATTAAAACTTCCAAGGATATACTTTTCAGTTGGATACCCAAGTAATTGCATTAGAAGAATTGCTTTCCGTAATAAGACTGCCTTGAAACTTATAAAATAAACATCAAACAGCTTCTAGAATAACTAAAACTTCTACATCATTTGAATCAAAAATACCTTTATTTTTAGAAAACATAAATAAAACCTCACCCTTGTAGTTATGAAGTACACCCCTAATATCAATTGGTCATGGCTTACCTCTTGCAGCTACATCAACATTAAATTTAAGCATACTACAAAGTGGTGGAGGCCAAACACCAAATCTCTTCAACTTAATTGGACCACACTCCATACAAGCTTCCCAATTAATAAGGTAATCGTTTAAAATAAGATTAGAAAACTCATTCCTTACCATAGCCCACCTTGCGATCCTCATACTAATTGAAGAAATCAAATCTATTGTAAAAGAAAAAAAGCTCTTAAAGATTTTTTCATTTCTTTCCATCCAAATAGACCATAAGATAACAATGCAATCGTCCTCCAAAGAATAAGCCCGTAGCCAACAAAACACCCTCCCAACCAATCTCTGCCACTGCCACAATAGTTTGTCGGAACTCCAAACAATGCCGTATCTTCCAATGAAATGACTCCAAGCTACAATTGCAACCACACAATGAAGGAATAAATGATTAATGGCCTCCTTCTCCTTATGACAGATTACATAAATATTTAAGATGCTATTAGAAGTCAGCCATCTTCTTCTTAAATTGTCAACTATAGAAACATTTCTTGTAATAGCTAACCAATAAAAACCTTCAACATAAGGTGAACTAGACTTAATCAGACCAAAGAGGAAAAAGGCTCTATGATGATGATTCCCCTCCAAAGCTAAATAAAAGATTTCTCTGAGAATTTACCAGAAATGAAAGGCTTCCAAATCTGAGAATCTTTAGAGTTCCTGCCAAAAAAAAAAATGTTAGATAAAATACTCAACATCTCCCCAAATTAGCCTCCTCGAATGAAAGAAGAAATCTTCGAAAAGGTACATCCAATAGAATACAACCATCTCCCTCCTCCTAGCAATCGCTAATAGATAACTCCTTATTAGAAGCCACTCTAAAAATCCTAGGAAACAACCTACATAAAGGACCCACCCCCACCCAATTATCTAGCCAAAATCTAATACCACTCCTATCTCCCACCACAAAACCCACCCCTTTGGACAAAATTTCCCCTTGACATTAGACACATCTCCAACTAAGGCAATACTGCCCCACAAACCTATCCTACAGATCCTTGGTCCAGAATTTAGCCACCAACCCCACTGGTCCTCTCCATACTTAGAAGCAATTATTTTTCTCTAAAGAGCGTCTCTATCCTCCCCAAACCACCATATAACCAATAGAGATTTTCTCTTTTTTTTAATATTTCTCCAAACTACCCAAACCCAAGCCCCAACTCGATTTTGGTTTAACCACCTCACTCCATTTCATTAACTGTAATTTCTTCTTATCTCCTTGACCCTCCTCTGAATATGATCCAACTTTTCCTTCATGACCTTTGACATTTTAAAGAGTGACATATAATGCATTGGAAGATTAGACAAAAACACTCTGATCAACATTATCCTCCAACCCAATGATAAATATTGGTTTTTCCAAGAAGACAATTTCTTTCCAAATTTCTCAAAAATTGAATTCCACAATGATATAGACCTTGGTTTCACACCAATAGGAAGGCCAAGGTAATTAATAGGAAGCCTCCAAGGTTTACAATGAATAGAATCAGCCAATGATTGAATGGTCTCCTCTAATCACCCTACCCCCACCAACAAGCTCTTGGAAATGTTAACCTTTAGGCCCGAAAATAACTGAAAACACCGTAGGATTCTCTTGAGGGCTAAATTTTCTTCTCTTTTAGTTGAGCTAAGAAAAATGGTGCCATTTGTAAATTGCAAGTGAGTAATAACCTCACCACTCCGAAAAACCTCAAAACTGCTGATCACCTCCAACTCTCTTGCTTTAACTAGAAGAGAGTTCAAAGCCTCCACCATAATTATTAACAAAAAAAGGGAAAGAGGATCCCCTTGCCGAATACCCCTAGAGGCTTTAAAGAGCTTAGTGGGACAGCCATTTTCTAAAACAGAGAAAGAAGTAGTAGAGCTACACTTGCGAATCCACCTATGTTAGATATCCCCAAATTCAAATCTGAGCAACAATATGAGTAGGTTTTTAGAGAATGCCCCCTTACGTTAGGACACGTTTAGATAATGCTAGGTTCTCCTCATCTGCACAACCCTTTCCCACATAGGGAGGTGCGAATTGCAAATATGCTCCAGTGATGAAAAACCATGTAAAATAGTGGATTTGAAAGCATTTTCTCCTCTACACCGAACGACTTTCCTTGTGCTGTGACAAGGTTGTTTTCTACAGGAAATCCCTTTTCACAAACAGCTCCTTAGTGGTAAAGACTGCCTGTTCTCATTGAAAGTCCCACGTTCAAACCTGGCCTCTCTCCCACTTTGTATATGTGAGCTTTTATTAACTCACATTCCCCACATGTATGAGTTCCCATTACCTCGCATGTGTGTTTTGTGTATATTTCCTTATATGTGCGAGTTCCCATTACCCTGCATGTGTGAGTTGTGTATGTGTCCTCAAATGTGCAAGTCCCCATTACCCACATATGTGACTTGTGTCTAATCCTCACATGTGTGAGTCATCATTACTTTGTATGTGTGAGTTGTAAATGTGTCCTCACATGTGCAAATCCCCACTACCTTACAAGTGTGAGTCGTATGCCTTCATATTTGTGAGTGTGAGTTGTGTTTATATCTGGGTCCCAACCCCTCATGAATTGGGTTAACAAAAAAGAAGAAGCAAGTTTTTGAGAAAGTTAGGCTTTCATGAGAGGATGGAGAAGACAGAAAGGATGCAGTTCTAGTTCATAAGGATAATGCACTCATTTATTTTGGGTATTTTCTAAACCCTTAGAACCCTCTTTTAGAAGACTTCGACATTGAAAAATATAAAGTTGATCATATATAAAGTGTGTAAGAGTCCCATACTGTGTGTAACCAAAGTGAGGTCTAAAAAGGTTAAAGTAAATACACCTCACCTCCTATGCTTTTACCCATCCCTTTGGGAATCTTTAGCCATGCCTACTAAATAGGGAGAGTTATCTCTTCATATGGCTTTAATAGGGCTACTTCTCTCATGGTATTAGAGCCACCAACCATGGCATGACATTCTTCCACTTTTCATGTTCTTCTATCTTCTCTATTTTAGGGACTTGCTATTTGAAAGCAAACAATTTCTTAGTAGATTGATAAGTCCTTAAAAAAGAATATTTTCATATACATTTTGGACAATTTTAAGGACTTATTGACTTGAAAGAGTTTCATTTAGTGTGATATAATGGTTTCATGCATTTTAAATTTATTTTAGTACGTTTCTGCATAAATTGCTAAAAAATCACATTTTTCGAATGGAATATGAAACCCACCATTTTTGGAGTTCTATTTTTGGAAAGTTTTGTGAAAATTATTTTTTTCATGAAAGAAATCAAAATTTCATCATCATTAGTTCATTCACATAAATTCATGAAAACTGTTATGCATTTTCATTGTCATTTCATGAAAGATGGACTCACAATTAAACATTTGTATTCTTAAGGTTAAAATTGTCTTTTCACATGAATTCACATTTGTTTTTGCAGAAAGTTGTTGACATGGGTCTCATTTTCAAGAATTGAAGCAAGAAATTTATTTTCAAAAGAAAGGAGAGAAGAATTGAAGAGAGCAAAGAAATTGGAAGAAAACAGTCCAAGAATTGACTTCATGGTCCCACACACATTCACATGTGTGAGGACACACTTGTGGGAAATCCAAGATGGGGTCCATTTATTTGCTACACACTTCAAGATATTCTCAAGAAAATTTGAAGAAAATCCCATCAAAGATGAAGAAGGAAAGCCACATAAGAGACCTTCTTTGAAAAGAAGTAGAAATTGAGAAAAAAAAAAAAAGAAAAAAAATGACAAGAAAGTGTGGATGCCCAACATGATTTGGTTTAAATTTTAAGTTCAATTTTTATTAGAAAAAAATCAAGGAAGAGTTATCTTGGAATATCTTTTTGATTTTGAAGCCAACAAAGAGAATCTTCTGGGGAGGGAAAGTTGACAACACAAAGGGCAAAGTAGGAAATTCTATACCTCATGTGGGCCATGTTTGATTTTAAGTGAGGATTTCTCTCTTAAATATCTCTCAAGAGAATCTCAATTCAGGGTGCAAATACAAGAAAAGAAAGGAGCATCAAAGAAGGACTTTCAAAGAATGAAAGAAAAGAAAAAAATAAAGAAGAAAAACTCCTCTTAGAATTCATGCCCAAGCCACATTTGCATCCCAAATTTCAGTTATTTTTAAGATATTATCAAATCAAGAGAGAATGGAAACTTTGGGGGTCGAAAAACTATAAATAGGGGACCCTTGTGGTAGTTTAAAGCATGGAAGAATTACCTACCTCCCACCTCTAAATTTTCTACACTCATCTCTCCCTCTCTTGTCCCTTCATCTCAAGTCATCAAGGAAGTTTAGCCTTAAAGCCACACCACCAACCTTGAAGATTCAATTAGAATGAGGAATTTTTTTCCATCCTAGTATGTGTAATCTTTTGTTTTAATTTTTTTCATTTTGTGTAAAGAATTGCCATACTAGTAGTTTAATGATATTCATCTTTATTCTTCTTATTTTTATGGATGTTCTTATTGCTTGATTTATGTTCTCTTGTTTGGATTGATGACCGAATATAAGATAGCATATTTTGAGAAATTTTTAGGCCTGGATTGAGGGAGAATATTGAGAGAATATTTTTACCACCTTTGACTTCAGTTTTACTACTTTTGGCTTCATTTTTACCACCTTTGACTTCCTGTGTTTACCACCTTTGATTTTCTGTTTTCACCAACTTTGATTTTAGCATTCTGCACTTTTATCTTAATTCCTGTACTCTTATTTTAATTTCTACACTTTTTATGTTTATGTTCTTTCATAGGTTTTTTTTAGGGATGTTTATTGCTAAAACTTGCATTAGTTTTCATGCATAGTTCAATTTTTGAAATCATGTTTAAGGGTGTCAATCAAATGAGATTTATAAATCATAGTTGAAGATTTTTATGATTGATTATTATTTTGTGCATAAACAAGCTTATAGTTTAATGAAAAATCTAAATTTAACATAGACAAACTGAGCATGGAATGGTGGCATGATTGAATCAGCTGTAACACTTGATTTCCTGCACCGCAAGTTGGATAAATTTCAGCATTGAAACCAGTCTAGATTTGTGTGGAAATTAATCTTAACAAGGTTCATGTTGGATGACTTTTTACAAAACAGTTTGCACATGTTTCATATCAGTTGAATGCCTAATTTTACAACTATTTTAAACCTGAAATTAAAACTGAAAAAATTAATGAAAACAGTCCAAAATCAGTTCTGAAACAGTGGTGAAAGTTGGCTATTATTCAAGTAATTGTTTGATGTGTTTGTGAACTATTAAAAAAATGTTTTTCTCCACCTGAAAGATTGAATATTCAGATCTGAAACTGAATTAATTCAGCAGTAGAAATCTGATTTCTGCATGTCTATTGGCAGCCCATCTTGTTTATGCATCATACCATCACATGTAGACTATACTTTCATGCATTGAGTAAATTGTTCTTAGATAGTAGAATCTTCATTGTTCTTGCATCTTGTTTACCTTGGGAAATTTAGGTCTCAGATTTGCATTCAATTTTTTTAGCTTAGCATGTTTGAATAGATTCATTCTTAATTTAGAAAGTTGCTTTGTTTAGTTGCATTGTATAGTTTTTAGAAGTTGTTTAGTATTGGAAAGTTACTAATCTGATTTTAGATTTTTATGTAGATTTTCTATCTAAAATTAAATATTTTTCTAATTTCAATTGATGTTGTAAATCTTTTGTTTTTAGAAAGTGTAGATTCTTAACTTTTGATTTAGGAAAGTTTTGGTTCTCTTTCACTTTTGTTTAATTAGTTTCTAACTTTATTTAGTTTTTATTTTAATAAGTTTTTAATTTTAGTTTTCTTTTATTGGAAGTTTTAATGTGTGTTTTAGTTTGCAGAAATTTTGACTTTTATTTTTAGGAAGTTTTAGAATTAGAAATTTTAGTTTAGGAATTGTTATTGTAATTGTTTAATTATTAGGAATGAATGTATTTGTTAGATTTTAAATTAGGTTAGTTTTAGAATTCTATTTAGGCAGATGACAATTTGAAAACATCTTAAAATTATTGCTCCTTGATGATCAACCTGGTCTCACTAGTTTATTACTACATCGCAACTCTGTACATGGAGTTGACGAATCTAAACTTACCCATCTTAAGAAAAAAATAAAAAATGCCTAAACTACCCTCACCCTTTTCTCTCCCCACTCACCTTCCCCACCTCCCCTTCTACTCTCCTCCCATTCCCCACCTCCCCTTTAGCAACTGTCAACGGCATTGGTGGAGGGAGTCTCTGGATCTCCCTCTCCCTCCTCCTCTCCCTTTTCCTTTTTCTCCCTCTCCCACTTCCTTTCTCTCCCTCTCCCTCTCCCTCTCCCTCCTCTCTTTATTTATCTCCTTTCCATATTCCAGATTTTCTCCATGTTCGGCCCTGGGAGGTTGAACATTACACTATTATTTAGCCTATAGGGCCAAACAAAAAGAAGACCGTTTGGTCAAGATTGGCAGAACAAAAGAGGATTGTTCGTCCAATCTTGGCTGATGGGGGAGCGAGGGGGGCCCAATAGGCTCGCTGTAGAAAGGGGAAAGGGTAGGGGGATGGATCGGTTTAGGGAGAGGGGGGGGGGGTCTAATGCAAGGAGACTCGATCTCCCTGGGAAAATTCGATCTCCTTACTATAAGGAGATTGAGTCTCCTTATAGGCGAGGAGGTAGAGCAGAGGGGGAAAAAAAAGGGGAGAGGGAGAGAAGGGAAAAGAGAGAGGGAGAGGGAGGGGAGGAAGCAGAAGATGGACAGTGATAAGTCCTTAAAACTTCTCCTTTTCATGTATAATTTTATATATTTTAAGGACTTAATCATTCTAAATTGCATCAAATTGGGTAGAATCATGATTAGTGCACTTGAAATCCATTTGTTATGTTTTAATGTATAATTCTCTAAAACATCATCATTTTAGCACAAAATCATGAAAACTACTTTTTTGGAACCCTAATTTCTCAAAATATCTACCAAACCTTGACTCTTCATGAAATGATTTGAAATTCCTTCATCATTATGTTGACCTATAAAAAAATACAAATGTTGCAGCAAAGACATTACGAACAAATTCCAAACTAAGGGTACATTAACCCTAATATTGTGAAATGACAAGTCAAATACTGCATCCAAATGTTCAAAGCTGATGCAATCCACCCAGAAGACTTTAGATGAGCTCAGAGTACAATGGTTCAAATTCCAAAGTTAGTGAACTTTATTTGGTCACTTGACTTACCAAACTTCAAATTTAAGGTTCATTGGCTAAAAGTCAAAGGGTCGGTGAACAAACTCAAATTTCTGGGTTACCAAAGTGGCTAAAACTCTCATGGCAACTCCAAAGCATGCTTAGAAATGAAGTTTCAAAGTTTGAAAGCATTTGGACTTCATTTTAGCTCAAACTAAGCTTCAGTGATTGTCTGCTATCTCATTGGGGGTCACTATGGAAATTAATACTTCTACATGTTGAAACAAGCTAAAACTTAGAGGAATGCCTTCAAAATACATTCAAAGGCTATCTTCAAAGTTTCAGAGCAGTTGACATCGTTTGGACCTAAACTCAGTTCGGATGGTCATCTACTAAGCTTTATGGGTTCACTGTGCAAAGTGACACCTCATGAATATTAAACCAGCTGAAACTCCTGGAGGAAGTTCTAAATATATTTAGGAGAAGCTTTGCAAAGTTTCATGTCAATTGGATGTTATGTGACCCAAAGTCACAAATATATCAACTTTGGGTCAGTGAACCCTAGGGTAAGGGGTCACTTTAAGCCAACTTCCTCTTCTCCTTTCTCACTAATTGCATGAAATTTGGATGGCCACTTCAAGATATCCTTGAAATCAGTCCCTCCTAGTTTCAAACTAAACTCATGTCATTTAGGCATCAAACAGCTGAAATAAGAGCTTATTTTCATGAAAAGTCAACGAAAGAGTTAACCAAATCTAGAAGGTCAAAACGGGATGAAATTTCTATGAAATACTTAAAATAGTGTTAAAAAGTATTCCTCCAAGTTTCGTGAAGATCAGACATCGCTTGGCCCTAAAATAGGCGGTTAGATGTGCAAACGTCCAAAACTGGTCCTTGTTCATGATCGCGGCCCATGGTCACTGACCCCTGTGACTTGGTCCTAGACCGATTCTGGGAGTTATTTCACTTTATTTTAAAGTGTAATTCCCTTGCAACTATTGGAAACTATCCCAACTTTCTCTGAAGCCTATACAAGGCACACTTGGGCTCTAAAGAAGTTGGAAGCAAGATTCAAAGCAAGTTCCATGCAATCAATCAATTTCAACAAGTTACAAGCCTAGTTCCAAACATCCACAAGACTTCCAAGGCACTTCTAGCACTTTAAGCCTACTTCTTCTTCTCCTTTCTCACTAACTTAAGGTGAGAAACAATTTAGAGAAGAAGAAGAAGCATGTATCTTACTTAGAGAAAACAAATGCAAATGCCACTTAGAAGATACAACTTTGATTTTCTCACTTTGGAAGGGTTTTGGGCTATACAGAGGCTGTGAATAAGCCTTTTTAGGCTTCATTCTATTTCTTGAAAATTATAGGTTTAGAATGACACAACTTTGGCTCTATTTTTGTTTGAATAAGTATCACGCCCTAATCTCGGGAATTGGGGTTGGAATGGGCCCCACGGGGTGTGCATACGTAGTCCCGTAGCAATTTGTGCATGTGAAGACATGCACAAATTATTACAAGGGAGATTTCATAGGAACGTGTAGAGAAATTTCTCCAACACGTAATTACGTTCGACAATAAGTAGAATCCTATATAATATACTTGTAATGATTAAAAGCAACAATAAAAGAAACATCATCCATTTCATAAATAAGTTTGTACTTATCCATCCAGATTTACATGACAATATTCACTTAAGCATATACAAAATCCAAAATCTTGTATGTGTCTATCAAATTGCTAGGTGCAAGAACAATCATAATCCAAGCACGACTAAGCTAAACAACCCAACAAAGAAAACCCATTGATGCTTTTCGTGGGACGATTGATAGAAGACGTCGTCTTCATTTCACTCATCTACTTCCCGAGGTTCCGGTGAGTTTCTTCTCGGGGCACGTCGTTCGCCGTATTGGGTTGTATTCAATACCTGTAACACCAAGGGTAGTACTGTTAACATGATAGTTAAGCAAGTATAGAGAAATATATAAGACCATTATGCTGTATCCAAGGAATTAAGAAATATATATAGATTAAAAGAAGACAATGATTGTAAACTAGGCATGTTGTGCAAGAGTAAATATGAGTAACGAATCATAAATAGGATATTAAATCATACTAGATGGCATCTACGGGGCTATATTCTCCAAAAAAAAAAAAACATATAATCTAGAAAGAGCGTACAAATGGGATGCTAGGGGCTCAGGCTAGCTTCCCGAGGAGCGCCGACAACTCTTCCATAAACTATTATAACAGTGACATAAGGGGCACTCAAATTTGGTCCCGTCGAACCTAATAAGGGTACAAGCTAAGTGTTGTTAACTCGATATATTAAGATCGTCCTGAATTCATATCATACATACTTATCATCATATCATATATAAGGGAGTTTTAGTCTTGAGATCATATTCAATCATAAATATCGGAATTAAACAAGCAACTAATAATAAGACAATGCATATCTAAATAAGCTAATATAGCTCGAGCCACAACATGAATGAATTTAGATTGAATAAGTATCAAAGATAGTTACTAGCCAACCTTATACTAGATAATCCGTGATCCTAAGGGCATTAAACACAGTGTATTCACAAAACGTCTCGTGTGATTGTGATACCAAAATCTCTGTGTTACATTATGTATGCAAGGACACCTCTTCTTATGCCAACACCCATGACATGACATCGAGAATTCATCCGGAAAATCGAAGGGGATAAGTGACAGCTCCATACTCGTCCTCCTTATCATTTGATCACTATTAGGCTAATTTAATTGGGGAAAGGTGCCATATCTAAAACCCTACAAAGTCATTTGAAATCCCTAATATCCTAAGTTCACAGTATTCTTACAGTTTAGCGTTATACATGTTATGGCTTAGCCGAGTGGCTTAGTCTTTCCTTCAATTTCATATGCATTTACGGCTAGGCTACGGCTGGGCTACCGTTTAGCAATAGTACAATTCACGGCTTAACCGTGGTTGAGCCGTAGAGTAATTCTTATTTTGGGGCTCTCTGGAAAGTTCACCGTAGAATGGCCTAAGGCTCGGTCACGAGAGGGTTACGGCTTGGTCACGGGAGGGTTACGGCTTAGCCGTGGGTTAGTCGTAGTTCAATTACAACAATTTGGCTATTTGGATTCTGAGCTGTAGAACACTTACGGCTTCGCGGTGGGCTTCACCGTAAGCTTCAAAATTCCTAAAAAAAGTTTCTGAAGTAGGAGTTCATTTACAAAACTCTACAAATTGGGTTCCAATGAGGTTTTTTTTGCTCCAAATTATCATCTTAGGTCTTACATGCCCACATATCATTAATATTACATAGTTATACTCATTATCACCTAATCTAACATATATGTGTACTTAATCAAATGTAGATGAGCTGTAACTTGCAATTAGAGTAATCACATCAAGAATTAACCGAGTTAGACATGCATGTAGTAATATATACTCTTATATTTGCCTTATATCAGTGCTTTACCCAAAACTGGCCTCTCATTTGGTTTGATGGTGGAGAAAGCCTTAACGAAAGCAAACCCTATTATATGTACGGACATGCAAATGGTGAAACAAGTGTATGATGTGTCACGCCCCCAAAACTGGGCCGAATCCCAACCCGGTTCCAGGGGTGTAAGAATTGGGACTAATTAAAAATTTTTTTAACATAATCACTACGAGCCCTAATTCCGGGTGGATCGAAGTCCTTCGTGAGGCTATGCTTGGTGATCAAGTAACCATAATCACACGTGGAACTAAAATCCATATTCATCGCGGACGGATATCACATAACAACCATGTAACAAATCTCATTAATAATAAAATCAAGGTCAAGTGCTTCGAAGCATTACCATTAAAGTCATAATTTCAAAACAAACAAATTTAATAAAAAAACTATGGTCCAAACATGACCTTATTACATAACCTAAAGTTTTCAAACTCTGCACTGCACTAGGACACCTTAGATGATGTCATCGGTGCTCCACTCAACAACTCCGCCATCTGGCAGAATTTCCTGCGTCGCCTGACCCTCCGGTTCGGCACCAGTAATGGAACCTAGACACCAGTAATGGGTCAGATTGACATAATCTGGCAAGAGGGTAAACTGCAAGCAATGGATTAATCAACTGAATTAAATAATATATTCGTTTCGAATCAAAATAAATCATATGCAAACCCCAATGGCATGTATGCACAGAAACGGGTATTCCCGCGGATAAATATACAGAAACGGGTAATCCCGCATACAGATAACAGAAACGGGTAATCCCGCAGATAATAACAAAATTGGGTAGTCCCACAGATAATAACAGAAATGGGTATTTCCGCAGATAATAACAGAAACGGGTATTCCCGCAAATAATAACAGAAGGCACAGCTGTATACTATAATCCATAGTACACGCTGACCCGATGGCGTACGTCCACCTCCGAACTGCAGTCGGTCAGATATATATATATAAATATACATATTTACAAATACATACGTATATCGATGCAGAATGAACCATGATATGAAACCCTTAATCTCAATATTCACTCCAATATCAATTTGAGTATTTAGAGTACTCAATTTAAGGTGTATTATGAATTGTGTTTCCTCAAGTTCTCTGACGAAAAATACTAATCCACCTATCAGTCATAGTTAGATAATATGCACATGAGAACTAGCCCTCTCTCACAATGAAAATGTGAGTCCACGACGCCAATATCCTACTTTCAGTGTCTATCATGTGGTGCATCCCGAACCTCACATTCCCATTCTGAATTCAGTTTAATTTCCATGTGAATATTCAACCAACTTTTCTAAAAAACATAAGTCATCTGATCCAATTATATTTGTTTAGTGAATTTTACAAATTGTGTAAAAGATGTTCAAATTCCAATCCAACTTTAAATCAAATTATGATAACAAAGGGGAGGAAACAATTAAACTCGTAATTAACCTTGTTGTGTATAATAAAATACTTTATCATTTTACATAAAACAAAGGATCTAAATTGCGGATTCAAATTCAACATTTAAACTCAATATAAAAATCCAAATTAGGAATTCAAATGCTTTTTAATTAAGACTTACTCACTCCCAAATAAATCTTAATTAAATTCTATTCAATCTAAATAAGTATTAATCATAAGTAATTAAACCTCAATTAAGTTTATAAACAATTCTAACTAAATTTATAATAATTCATGATTAAGAATCAAATAATAAAATCAATTCACTACTAATATATCAAACCATTAATTAAAACACAACTTCCTAAATCATTTTAAACAAATAACCTAAACCTTAATTACTTATTTAATTATTACTATTATTATTGTTATTTATATATATATATATTTTAAACAAAATGGGCCCCACATCAACCTGGGACCGCCAGCGACCCGGGCCCGCCAGGCAGGCAGCCCAGCCCAGCCGGGCCAGGCCGCTGCCCAGCCGGCCCGGGCAGCAGGCCCAGGCCTACCTGGCTGCCCAGGCAGCAGGCGCTGCTGCCTGGACAGCACAGGCAGTGCTGCTGCCTGCCCTGCGTAGGCAGCGGTAATGCTCTTTTTTTTTTTTTTTTGAAAAACATACTTTTATATTATATAAAAAAAAGAAATCACACCTCCAGTATTAATCCAAATCAAGGCACCAAATCAAAACAATGAAATCATATGAAAGTTTAAATCTAAACGAAGAAATCCTACTAAAAGCATATTATCCAACAAACAACAAAAAGATATTACAAATAACCAAAAGCCATTGTTTATAGTTATCCACTTGCCTGGATCTCCAAGCCAAAAGCAAATTTGAAGAGCAGAAGATCCAACCTTGGTTTCCCCCTGGAGAACTTCTAGGGCTTGGTTACAAAAGAGAGGAAGAAGATGGAAGAATGGCGAAAACCCTAAGGGTTTATATTAAGAGAAGGTTTTTCTAAATTACAAAGAAGGGCTCCCTGCTTCTTAGTGAGTTTTATGAAATTCCAAAAAGAGTCCTTTGGCCTAAAAGGGTCCAATAACTCAGGCCCAATTAAGTTAATTCAATTCATTTGACTCTCTTAACCCAACTCAAACCTGACAAACCGGTATGACCCAATATAAAAATTTGGGACTTGACATGATGTATGCATGTTGCTCATTTGAGCCTTCTTGACTCTTTTGGACTCAAGGAAATGAAATGAAAGCTATCTCTTACCTTAGAGAGCTGTAGATTGAAGATTAAAGATTGAAATTGGTGGATTCAAAGAAAGAGATGCACAAGAGGTTGAAGAAGGAAGTGGTTAGAGTCTAGTAGGAGCACATGCAAGGCTCTAAGGTCTTTTTTCCAACTACAAGTTGAAGTAGAGATAAGAGAAGAATGAAGGAGATAGAGCTCTAGTAAGAAAAGAGGAAAATGCAATGAAGGAACATTGGCTTCTCTTTTTTCTTTAAACTCAAATTTCTACAGTGTTGTATGTAAGTCCATATTCATTGAGGAAATTACAGTTTGAGTCAAATAGACTTCAATTAGACCAGGATGGAACCAAATTGAACAGAGCCAAACATGAAAAATGATCTACAAGATGAAATGCTGATGATGCAATTAATGTGGTGCCAAACTGATACAACAATGTGACTCTAAATTACATGAAGGTCCTCAATGACCTAAGTAAAGTTCAAACTTAATTACCTACCCAACTGAGACCTACTAAAAATTAAGAACAAGAGAAATTAAGACTAAAATACACATATTAATAAGAAATCAAGCTTAATTAATATAAATTATAATTAAGTCGGGTCGGGACCTTACATCTCACCCTACTTAAGATCATTCGCGATCGCACTTAAAATGACGTGGAAATGTGTAATGGATTCAATGTCCAACATTCACGCACTTCAAGCATTAAGAAGAATGGGAATCAATTACAGTTCATCATTGAGTTCCCTTTTGTTTATATGGGTTCTAATGCCCTGACCGTGGGGATGCAGGTTATTTACATGAGTTTATAAAGTTTATAACCCCTCCCTCAAGTCTTAGATGTGATCTCAATTCGGAAATTACAAGAAAATGTACAAAAAGTAGGAAAAAATGCGAAAAAGAGGAAAAATGGGGGGTGACCGTGACCCGCAGTCATTGCCCCAGGCTAGTGACCGTGAAGCCACTGTTCGCCTCCATTTTTCGTGTTGTTCGGGCTGGTTGTTCTTCCAAACTTTTTCAAGTGTTGAAACTCCTTTTCATGACATCTTGGGGTGTTGGATGACCATTGAGAAGATCGAACTCGATTACGGAATCAATTGAAAACTTTGTAATTCATCATTCTTGTTTACGGACTGTCTTTTGTTTAAGTCCGAAGAGGGCATCATAGGAAGCCAAAGTTGTGTCATTTTAAACCTATAATTTTCAAGGAACAAAATAAGGCCCAAAGAGGCTCGTTTACAACCTCTGTAATGGCCAAGAAATCCCCCCGAATGAGAAAAACAAAGATGACAACGTCATCCTTCGAATAGCTATTACCACACGTATATAGTGCGTTCTGTAATTACCCCACCCTTCTCCTTTTCCTCTGAATCTTTTTGCTCACCTTGGTGACTAAAGAAGGAAGAGAATGGTTGTGGGATGCTACTTTTCTTGCTTGAATGCTCGTGTTCGTTCGATTCTCTCTTTTTCTCTCCTGTGTGTGTTCTTTTGTGTCTCCTCCCTCTTTTCTTTTCAAATCTTAGCCTTTTATAGACTCCCCAACAGTTTCTGGTAGTTCCAGGGAGTTAAGGGAGGTTGTGGGAGGTTACACTTCGAAAGGAAGTGGAGAAAAACCGTCCAAAACTGCAGGAAGTGCCCTTTGGGGTTCCATGATCGTAGCTGCGGTCCCAGACAAGGCCCAATTTCGGGTTTTTGCATTTGCGACCTGTTTTCACCTGTTTGGGGTCCAAACAAAGTCCAATCACCACGAAAATTGGAGGGATGCTTCTTGACACTATTTTAACCATGTTATAAAAGTTTTAGCTCGTTTTGACCATCGGAAGTTGGTCAACTTCCTTGATGAACAGGCCGCGGTCATTACCAAGGCCCATTTTTGGATTTTGCATTTGTGTTCTGTTCTCACCTATTTGGGGACCGAACGAAGTCCAATCCTCACAAAACTTGGAGGGACGTCTGTTGACACTATTTTGAGTGTGTCATATAAGTTTCAGCTCGTTTTGACCATCTGAAGTTGGTCAACTCCCTTAATGAATAGGCCGCGGTCACTACCAAGGCCCATTTTTGGACTTTTGCATTTATGATCCATTCTCACCTTTTTGGGGTCCGAACGAAGTCCAATCTTAACGAAACTTGGAAGGATACCTCTTGACACTATTGTGACTGTGTCATAGAAGTTTCAGCTCGTTTTGGCCACCTGAAGTTGGTCAACTCCCTTGATGAACAGGCCATGGTCCCCATTTTTGGACTTTTGCATTTGTGACCCATTTTCACCTTTTTGGGGTCCGAACGAAGTCCAATCTTGACGAAACTTGGTGTGATGCCTCTTGACACTATTTTGAGTGTGTCATAGAAGTTTCAGCTTGTTTTGACCACCTGAAGTTGGTCAACTCCCTTGATGATTGGGCCGCCGTCATGGACAAGGCCCGTTTTTGCTTGTTTAGGGCCCGAATGATGTCTGATCGCCACGAAACTTGGAGGGTTGCTTCTTGACACTATTTTGAGTATATCACAGAAGTTTCAACCTTTTTTGAATTTCAAAAGTTGGTCAACTCTCCTGTTGACTTTTTATGAAAGTGGGCCCTTGTCTTAGCTGTTTGAGGCCGAAATGACTTCGGTTTGGTTCGAAACTTGGAGGAACTGACATCAGGGATATCTTGGAATATTTGCCCAAATTTCATCAATTTTGGATATCATGAAGTAGGAATTTGGTCAGTGACCCTATAGCTTGGGGGGGACTGACCCCAAGTTGACATGCTTGTGGCTTTTGAGTTCGATGATGTCTGTTCAACCCGAAATTTTATAGGGCCTGTCTTGGGCATCATTTGAGCTTCCTCTGAGAGTTTCAGCTAATTTGATCTTCATGGGATGTCACTTTGCACAGAGACCCACAGAGCATAGTATATGATCATCTGGACCAAGTTTGAATCCAAATAATGTCCAACTGCTCTAAATCCTTGAGGAGTAGTCTTTAAATGTACTTGAAAGTATTTCGTTGAATAGAAGCTTGCTTCAACATATGGAAGTGCTAGGTCCCGCAATGATTCCCAAAGAGCTGGCAAAGAGTTTCTGAAACTGATTTGAACTGAGATGAGGTCCAAGTGCTTTGAAAAGTTTGGAACTTTATAATCCAAAGCTTGTAATGCCTTCGCTGCATTATTTACAAAATTTTATTGGTCAACAAGTGCCCCCTCGAGGTACAGTGATTATATTATAATAATCATTGTGCCTCGAAATAGCCAATCCGTGAGAATGATGGATGACTTGATGAAAAGACAGTTTGCCAAGGTAGGTTGTAGGCCTAAACTTGGGATTTGAAAATTTTGATAAAAACTATGAAGGGTTTGATGATGGAATTTTGACAAAACATAAGAAATCTGAATTTCTTTGCCCTGTTTTCACGGATATCAAAAGTAGCATCTCCGTGGGGACTATGGAGAACACCCACAAAGGAATCCCTTAGGTATTTAGAAAATTCAGAAGTTTATGAATTTTGTTTGGATTTTGGAAATGAATTTGATTTTCTTTTGACCTATTTTTCACAGATATCCAGAGTGGCATCTCTGTGGGGACGTTAGGAACACCTATAAAAAAGAATCCCTGAGGTTTTAAGAAAATCAAAGGTTTTAGTTTAAAATGGATTTAGGGTTTAGGGTTTTCATGGATTTTTGGTTCATTTTCAAAAATCAAAGTTTGGGTTTTGACTTGGCTTGACATGATTCAAAATGAGATGCAATTTTAAAAAAGACTGGCTTTTGGCTTTTGTGGATCTTGATCCAAAGCAATTTGAAATGACAAATTTGGCTCAAGATTGGGTTTGTCCCAGAATGAACTTAAAATTTGGATTATGTTGGCTTTCAAGAGAACACATATTTTTGTTTAGAGCAAAATGCCCAAAGTGGGTCCACTATGTTGTGTCTTGAGATAGACCTAGAACTTTGGCTGTGAAGACTATTGCAACCATAGATCGTCACATTGTAGCAACAGCTTTCATCCTTGAAAGTTGATGTTATGAAGCTTCGAGGCACCATAGATGGCTTAGAAAAGTCTAGTTTAAAGAACCAGGCCTACGAAGAGTGTATTCTTGCCAAAGTAAAGGCAAAGCAGACAACGTTGAATGACTTCGTTCAATTCCTTGAAAGTGAAATGAGTATCAAATTGAATGAAATTGAAGTTGATACTGTTGTCCCAGCTTATCCAAGCTATAAAAGGCACGTCCTGAGGGAGATGACTTGAGAAGTTCTTGGACTAGATTTCATCGCCACAGCTTCTTGTATGACTCTTTTATTTTGATCAGCCTAGGTGGCCATGTATACACTGACTTCATTCTTTGTACTTAAACTTCAAATTAATATCAACGGAAAAACTTTTCTTTTCCTCCATTTTGTCATTGGTATAGGTGTTTGGTTTGATTTTGTGTGGATGTTTAAGGTGATTTGTATGGATGGTTTATTTGGTTTGGTTTTCTCAGATTTGTATGAAGGTGTGATTTGAGATCTTTTGGATCCACAAATTGAAAATAAGGGAGGCATATAGGTGGACGTTATCCGGTGCCCATGTGTGAGGCTTTCTCCAGGGTCTATGACTTGATCCTTTTGGTGTCGAAAGGGGTCAAACAAAGTGAATGTTATCTGGTGCCCATGTGTGAGGCTTTCTCTGGGATCCTTGACTTATTCCATAGGACAAAGATTTGGTTTTCGCTTTTGTTTAGATTTTGGTTATACAGGGTCTGCAAAAAGACTTTTTCTATATAATCGAAGGTAGTCATATAGGGTCTGCAAAAAGACTTGTTCTATACAACTAAGGATTAACTATATGGGGTTTGCAAAAAGACTTATTCCACATAGTTGAGTTTTGCTATATAGGGTCTGCAAAAAGACTTAATCTATATAGCAGGATGTTACAAAGGGTCTTGTAAGGACATTATCCAAGTAACAAAGGTTTGACTAGAGGGGTCAAAGGACTTGATCCTCGCAGTCATTTTATACAAATCTGAGGGATTTTAGTTACGAGTCATAGGTTGTGAGGCTCGAAACTAGAGGATTTTGATTTTGGTTAGGAGTCATAGGTTGTAAGGTCGAAACCAGAGGATTTTGATTTTGGTTAGGAGTGAGAATGTACACTGTACATGGTTTAGGTACATTATACATGATTTGAGTGTACTAATGACATTCAAGTATAGTATTTCTTGAGAAGTTTTTCATTGATAAACATTATGCATCTGTCTCCTTCGAGTGTGAGGAGTGCGTGTGCACCATTGGAGTAAACCTTGTTGACAATAAAAGGTCCTTCCCATTTGACTTCAAATTTGCCTTTTGACATGTGTGTGGAGAACATCTGCCTTTTGACTGCAAGGACTAAGTCTCCTTTCTTGTAAACTCTGTATTTTAACCTTATTGTCGAAAGATCCGGCCATATGAGCTTGATGGAGCTCGATGTTTTGTCAAGCAGCAAGCCGCTTTTCATTAAGGTATTCCAACTCTTGAGGTCTGAGTTTGGCAGTCTTTTCTCCAGTGTATTTGTTCATCATAACTACCCGAAGAAAAGGAAGTTGAATTCATAAGGGTATCACAGCTTCATAGCCATAAACCAAGGAATATGGTGTTGATTTGGTCGGACCACGAATAGTAGTTCTGTATGCCCACGATGCTTCAGGAAGTTTGGTAGTCCAACGCTTTTGTTGTCAGATACCATGTTCTTCAAAATTTTGCAAATAGTCTTGTTGAAAGCTTCAGCAAGTCCATTAGCTGAAGTGTTATATGCTGTGGAGGGACAGCATTGGATTCTGCATTTGTCACAGAATCTGTAGTATTTATCTTTGTTGAACTGAAGACCATTATCGTGATGTAGACGTTTAGGTATCCCAGAACAACAGATGATGTGAGTCTTCAAGAAGTAGAGGACTATATCTGTTTTGAGATTTTGATGTCTTAGAATGTGGTGAAATTCTTGGATAGACGATCACCCAGTGCACCAGCCTTTGTCACAAATGCCTTCAGCGGATTGGTTGGAAACCAAATACATTTCATTAGAAATAATATAGTGGTGTAGTTTCCTCTTTTTTCTTTTGAGCTGGCAATGCCCCCAGAGAGTGATCAAGAGCTCGAATGTAGAGGATGAGAGGTTTACCTGAAATTGAGGCTGAAAGGATCAGTGGGTTTATGAGACACCATTTGATATTTTCACAAGCTTTATCCCACACAAATTCAATTCCTTTCTTCATGAGTTTGGATAATGCTCTACGCTTCTCAGATAAGTTTGAGATGAACTGGCAAATGTAGGCAAGTCTGCCCTGCAATCCTTTGAGTTATTAAGAATTCTCAAAGAAGGTATCTTCAACATAGCTTTGACTTTGACTGATCTCTTTGAGAGTCAGTTCTGCATCAGTGGCAACTTCAACCAATCGGGCCAAAGACTTAGTTTTATGACTAAGTATGATAGCCTTGATTTTTTGTCGCAAATTGGTTTTGCACATTTTAATCGTTGCCCTTTGAGATGGTTGTTCCAAGCATTTATAGGATAATGCTCTCCATCTATTAATAAAGGCCTGTGCAGTTTCATTGTCTCCCTGCCTTGTACTGCTGAGCATAGCAAAGGTGACTCTCTGATCCTCCTCCTGGTAAGAACTTCTCTTCTGTGATTGACCATGATATGAATGAAAGTTCTGGTAATTGCTTGTACCAATCGAAGGCAACTCCTTTCAATGTGCCGACGAATAGTCTTATTTTTAGTGCATCTAACTCTGGCAGGCTTCCAAGGGGTGATTTGAAATGCACAATATGCTGATATGCTGACCCCTTCCCATGGTATGGTTAGAAAGTCGGAAGTTTGTAATCTGGTGGAAATGGAACCAGATCAAATTCTAGAGGATACTTAGGTGTAATACCTTTCTTTTTCATCTTGGTCTCCACTTTTGATTTTGTCAGTATCTCTTCAACTTCTTTAAAGGTTACATGTTTTTCAGGATCTGCATGATGACCAAGGATTGATGAATGATCACCACCAGTAAAACCTGCAGCTATCACCTTGTTTGTTAAGGACTTAAATTGAGCTGTGAGAAAGTTAATTTTATTGGCATTCTTCATGATCATTGCTTGTTCTCTTCTGTTGTCAAAAAGAGGATTTGTTTGAGCTTCAACTAGACCAACTAGCTTATCTGTTAAGATTTTCAATTGGGAAGTTAAGTGGTCGATCATAGCTCCTTGTTGTTTGACAACATTACTGACATTGTCATCTTCACTTTTACCAACATCTTTTTCGTCAGCATCTTTACTTCCACTAGCATCGTAATTTTCATCCTTACTAGTTCCACTCCCCTCAGCCATAAACATAGTGTACTGACGGGGATAAGATGATGTTAATGCCTGAGGAGTGCATTGACTATCTTGTGCATTCAAGATAATGATAGGATCATCATCAGAATCAGTTTCGACATGTCCTTCAGGAGTACTACTTGAATGGGAGTATGAATCAGACCCCTGTGATTGAGTCTGAGTCATACTCCGAGTAATTCTTCGAATTGAACCTGGCCCGAGCATGTAAGACGAGGTCAAGTCCGGTTCATCTTCTTTAATCACCCATTTCCGAGTGATCTTGCGTTGCGATAGCTTCTGACTTTGGTTCTTGCAGTAGACTAAAGCTTTCTTCTTGATTTGGTTAGCCATTTGAACTGTCAAGGCTTGATCTTTAAATGTGGCAACCAGTGGCTTGCAAGTGCTGGCAACTCGTTCCCAATCCATGGAATCGGAAGTGGAAAGTGAAAAGATGTTAATAGCATCCTTCTTGTTCTTTTTCTTTTGCTCCTTCTTATTTTGGAGTGAATCCTTGAAACAAGCGAGATTAGTCGAATTATTGATGACCAATCGCTCAGCTTGCTTTTTGTCTTTAGCGCCATGTGATAAGCCCTAGGGCGAAGATGACAGGGATGGTGCTACAATGATGGAGGGTAGACACCTTCTACCAAACCTCCGTCCCTCTTTTTGAGTCAGAGTGTAAAAGGTATTCTCTTCAAGTGTGGCCAAGCGTTTGTTCTCAGCCTTCTTGGATTTTGGAGTGTGTGGTTGAGGTGACCACGTGCTGTATCTTGGGATAGATGCACCTTTATGGGTCTTCTTTTGAGTCGGGAACTGTCGGAGGTCCTCTGGTGTTTGCTTGGTAACGACCCACTGTTTGGGCCGAGTAGGTGGTGACTTTAAGCATTCAGCAGTCACTAAACGTGACTTGCCAAGTGTCACCGACTTATGATCCATGAACCGGACCTGCCTTGCCCCCAGACAAGGCTTGGTGATATGAAGCTTGCTGCCTTCTGACTTCAGCTTGTGATTTGGTTCCTCCTGAACCTTGTTGAAAACTCCAAACGGATTCTGAGCATATTTGAAAACCCAGGATTTGAGAATCTTAGCCTTCTTAATCGATTTAGGGGTCACTAATGACCCATTTGGATCAGCCGAAGTCATGGAAACCATTGAATTAGAGAGTCCTTGGAAGATTGAAGCTCTCGACGTAAGGGCAGTAGAGTCCATTCGAGTATTTTTCGGTGCTCTTGCAGTTGGTTTGTTTTGGGTCATGGAGATTTCAAAAAGCCTCTCCTTGGCCTCATCAAAAGTGATGATTAGGGAACCCATGATATCTCTTCAAAAAGTAAGCCCAATGGACTATATTAGTGGTGTAACCAACATGGCTGCCTTTTGAGCTAGCTGGAATGGTTTATAGACGCCATCTAAACTAACATGGTTTTGAACCGGAATGGTTAGATATAGGCATAAATGCTATCTCATTGTGCTATGCGGACTGTCTTAGCTATCAGAATTTTGACAGCATTTCGGGACCATATAGTCAGGCTTAAAAGCATGCTAAGTTGACTAGACCTGGATGCCGCAATTTTGGCAGCATGTCAAGGCCATTTGTGTCAGTCTTTTAAGCAAGAGAAGGTTGGATCTAATCAAAGGGATAGGGCGTACAGGATCGAGCCTGCACCACTACCACAATGATCAAACAGGATCCATCAATGCATGATGTCGGACAGTGCATAACTACAATGTCGTTGGTCTTACCACTGATTTAATAAAATATTTATTTGGGTCAAAGCCCCATGGACTGAATCATCACTTTTCTAAAGCATGAAAGGGTGTAATTTGGTCCATGCACATCAAGGTGCAAGTTCCCTCAACTAAATCTTTCAATTAAATAGCAAAAGTATGCACTTCGAGATACCTAATGCCTTCATTTGAATGATAAAAGAATGCACTTCAAGGTGCAAAATTTCTTCATTAATGTTTCCAAACCCATCGTAGACATCAACGTCTTGCATGGGTGTCTTCAAAGGCCAAACAAGTCATTTTTAGCAATAAAATAGGTAAGTGACCGTGACCCACGGTCACTGCCCATTTTCCATTGATTCCTGCCATCACAGCACTTTTTACACACTTTCCCGCGGTCACAGCACTTTTCAGCACAACAGTAGCAGTTTTCAACACAACAGTAGTAGTTTTCAGTGCAACAGCAGCACTTTTCAGCAATTTTCAGCACTTTTCAAGCTTTTTTAACCAAATTTAATCACAAATTAGGGCAAGAAACTTCCCATAGATGGCGTCAATCTTTTGATCGTGCTTAAAATGACGTGGAAATGTGTAATGGATTCAATGTCCAACATTCACGCACTTCAAGCATTAAGAAGAATGGGAATCAATTACAGTTCATCATTGAGTTCCCTTTTGTTTACATGGGTTCGAATGCCCTAACCGCGGGGATGCAGGTTGTTTACATGAGTTTACAAAGTTTACAACCCCTCCCTCAAGTCTTAGATATGATCTCAATTTGAAAATTACAATAGAATGTACATAAAGTAGGAAAAAATGCGAAAAGGAGGAAAAAATGGGGGGTGACCGTGACCCGCGGTCACTGCCCCGGGCTAGTGACCGTGAAGCCACTGTTTGCCTCCATTCTTCGTGCTGGTTGTTCTTCCAAACTTTTTCAAGTGTTGAAACTCCTTTTCATGACATCTTGGGGTGTTGGATGACCATTGAGAAGATCGAATTCAACTGCGGAATCGATTGAAAACTTTGTAATTCATCATTCTTGTTTATGAACTGTCTTTTGTTTAAGTCCGAAGAAGGCATCACAGGAAGCCAAAGTTGTGTCATTTTGAACCTATAATTTTCAAGGAACAAAATGAGGCCCTAAAGGGCTCATTCACAACCTCTGTAATGGCTAAGAAATCCCCTCGAATGAGAAAAACAAAGATGACAACGTCATCCTTCAAATAGCCGTTACCGCACGTACATAGTGCGTTCTATAATTACCCTACCCTTCTCCTCTTCCTCTGAATCTTTTTGCTCACCTTGTTGACTAAAGAAGGAAGGGAATGGTGGTGAGATGTTGCTTTTCTTGCTTGAATGCTCTTGTGTTCGTTCAATTTTCTCTTTTTCTCTCCTATGTGTGTTCTTTTGTGTCTCCTCCCTTTTTTCTTTTCAAATCTTAGCCTTTTATAGACTCCCCAGCAGTTTTTGGCAGTTCCAGGGAGTTAAGGGAGGTTGTGGGAGGTTACACTTCGAAAGGAAGTGGAGAAGAACTATCCAAAACCGCAGGAAGTGCCCTTTGAGGGTCCATGACCGCAGCCGCGGTCACGACAAGGCCCAATTTCGGGTTTTTACATTTGTGACCCGTTTTCACCTATTTGGGGCCCAAACGAAGTCCAATCACCACGAAACTTGAAGGGATGCTTCTTGCACTATTTTGACCATGTCCTAAAAGTTTCAGCTCATTTTGACCATCGGAAGTTGGTCAACTCCCTTGATGAACAGGCCGCGGTCACTACCAAGGCCATTTTTGGATTTTTGCATTTGTGATCCATTCTCACCTGTTTGGGGTCCGAAGGAAGTCCAAGCCTCACGAAACTTAGAGGGATGCCTCTTGACACTATTTTGAGTGTGTCATAGAAGTTTCAGCTCGTTTTGACAATCAGAAGTTGGTCAACTCCCTTGATGAACAGGCCGCGGTCACGGACATGGCCCATTTTTGGACTTTTGCATTTGTAACCCATTTTCACTTGTTTGGGGTCCGAACGATGTCAATCTTGATGAAACTTGGAAGGATGTCTCTTGATACTATTTTGAGTGTGTCATAGAAGTTTGAGCTGATTTTGACCACCTGAAGTTGGTCAACTCCCTTGATGAACAGGCCGTGGTCACGAACAAGGCCCATTTTTGGACTTTTGCATTTGTGACCCATTTTCACTTGTTTGGGGTCCGAACGAAGTCCAATCTTGACGAAACTTGGAGGGATACATCTTGACACTATTTTGAGTGTGTCATAGAAGTTTTAGCTTGTTTTGACCACCTGAAGTTGGTCAACTCCCTTGATGATTGGGCCGTGGTTACGGACAAGGGCCGTTTTCGGACTTTTGTATATGTGACCCGTTTTCACCAGTTTAGGGCCCGAACGACGTCTGATCACCTCGAAACTTGGAGGGTTGCTTCTTGACACTATTTTGAGCATGCCACAGAGGTTTCAACCTGTTTTGACTTTTAAAAGTTGGTCAACTCTCCTGTTGACTTTTTATGAAAATGGGCCCTTGTCTCAGCTGTTTGAGGCTGATATGACTTCGGTTTGGTTTGAAACTTGAAGGAACTGACATCAGGGATATCTTGGAGTATGTTCCCAAATTTCATCAATTTTAGATATCAGAAAGTAAGACTTTGGTCAGTGACCCCATGGCTTGGGGGGGACTGACCCCAAGTTGACATGTTTGTGGCTTTTTGGTTCGATGATGTTTGTTCAACCCGAAATTTTGTAGGGCCTGTCTTGGGTATCATTTGAGCTTCCTCTGAGAGTTTCAGCTAATTTGGTCTTCATGGGATGTCACTCTGCACAGGGACCCACAGAGCATAGTATATGATCATCTGGACCAAGTTTGGATCCAAATGATGTCCAACTGCTCTGAATCCTTGAAGAGTAGTCTTTAAATGTACTTGAAAGTATTTCGTTGAATAGAAGCTTGCTTCAACATGTGGAAGTGCTAGGTCCCGTAATGATTCCCAAAGAGCTGGCAAAGAGTTTTTGAAACTGATTTAAGCTGAGATGAGGTCTAAGTGCTTTGAAAAGTTTGGAACTTTAAAATCCAAAGCTTATAATGCATTCGCTGCATTATTTGCAAAATTTTATGGGTCAACAATTCGGTCCTCCAAATGAAACAACTAATAAAATTAGATACTAAAACAAATCGGAAATACTTGTTGAACCTATTCGTTATGTAGATGACTAATAAAATCAGATACTAAAACAAATCAGGAATACTTGCTGAACCTATTTGCTATGTAGATGACATTAAGACGCTGCTCCACATACATTGCATCTGGTTCCACTTTGATCTCCTTATATTTAATTACGCGAAATGGGCCTAGAATCATCTTATGAAGCCTCGTTGCACAAAGGCATCAAGAATTCCTATGAAGTCTGCCCAAAATGGATTTCCTTCCTCACGAAACATTCAAGACTACTCTATCATCAGTCTGAAATTTGAGGACATTCTACGATTGTCGGTGAAACTTCTCGCTTGGAATGTCATTCTTCGACTCTCGGACTTAATGCATCGACTCCGCTGCATTAATGATGATCGAAAACTTAAAGAATCCTCTAGATCCACTTCTTCTCGAACAAAAGGACGTACACTTCATGCCTTTAAAAGTCTGGATGGAAGGTTTGATTAGACATCTAACTTCAAAAGGTACTCTGTGGTAAAACTAAGACTTGCCACTAATAACTGAAGAACATCAATTACAATTATAAGGCAACCTACTAACCTAAGTGGACATTATTCTTACGTAGGAATTAGCAGCCTCCACCAAACGATCCAAGACTTCTGTCAAATTACTAACAATCAATAGTTATCCGACTTCTTTCATCAAACAAGCCCCCTTATATATATATCAGATGCTCCATAAGTGAAATGATAATTCTCATGCTTGAATAGAATCTCTCTTACATCCAATATTTTTGTAATGAATTTAATACATCAAAATGTCATCGATGAAGGTAACCATAATTTGCTCTTAAAAACAAAGCAAGATTCTAGTTGACAAGGATATATATACACTTCAAAAATAGAAAGAAGTCTTTAGGTGACCCACTTCTTCAATAATAAGATCAGATTACATCAGGATATTATTAATAAACACCATAACTGATTCAAGAATATATCACCATTCTATTAATCAAATCATAAATTCCATCAAATTAATTTGCCACTAAATAAATAACCAAGAATTTGTAATGCTCCTTATTATGGTTAGGACATAGCTTCAAATCAAGTAGCTTTTAATGCTGAATTGATATTAATCAAACCTCGAACAACTTAAATAATATCTCTTGCATGCTAATTTGCTTCAAAAATTCATCAATACTGATGGTGAGTGATTTGTTTTGACTAATCACATAACTCAACAACTCGATCAATATGCCTTTGAACGGTGCGAATTCCTTTTTTCAATTAATACCAAAGTCTTTTCTCTCTCTCTCTCTCTCTCTCTCTCTCTCTCTCTCTCTCTCTCTCTCTTTTCCACTAATTTACTAGGCGAAGAAATTTAGAACCCCATCTAAGATATGCTCTCAATAAACTCTTAGGAAACGAGTCTAGATAACAGTATCATCAATTATGTGATCAAGGACTCTAATAAAATCTGAATCCTTAACTACCTGATTATATTTGTTGGATCAATTCTAATATTTGTATCCTCACACAAATCTACTGATTCTCAAAGAATCAAGGAATTCATAAGGCTTAAAGTTATGCTCACACCGGTCTATCCACACAAGGAATTGCTCATCTCAATAAATTAACAAACAAAACTACAATTTTTGGAATTATCTTACAATCTTATGATAACATCATGTAAGATCACAAGGAGCCCCGAATCTAGATAACTGACCTCGAACTTTGCTGACTGATAATAATCTCAAATCTACTGGATCATTGATCATTCAACTCAAGATATGATATGACTCAAGACCGCAACTTGGTCAACTAAAAATTACATATCTACATTAGCAAAATCAGTTAATCCTCAAGAGATGAAGAAAAGTCCTCAAAGGATTATCACGAGCACTAACAAGTTGGAATACATCAAGATATCAATGATAAATTTAATCTACAAACTGGTCCATGTATGAATAAGAATTCTATTCCTTAACTCACAATATACTTGGAACATTGATTAATCTAATAATCCATCAAGAACTCCTAACGTTTAAATTTGATCTTAAGAGTTGATCTTCAAACATTTTACGCTCAAGCTTACACTTAAAATAACCTATCCTCAAATCAATTCGTTTGGAAATTATCATGCACCCTGAAATTAATGGGACATCTCATTAATATAAGGCGGTAATCACTTATACCCATTCACCACCAATTTAACTACCTTAATTAGTATACTTCAAAAGGGTGCCAGCTATATCCCAACAAACAACACTAAATATCGTCAAAGGATCACCAAGGAGAAAATTTTTGGAATCTCACTTGAAAACTCATACGCAACAGGTATCTTGGAGACTATCCTAGATAGCAAATCACATAAACTACTTATAACATCTAAAAGCAAAAGATCAACAGAGAATGAAGGTAGTAGGTTAAGAGATCACCTTCGTTGACGTTGCTTGTAACTTGATTATAATGAGGTTGTTTAATTGATTGCTGTTGCTGGCACAATGGGGCTTCGTTGGCAGTTTTCTTCCTTGGACATTTTGCTAGCCGATGCTCCCTCGAACTACAACGAAAACATGCTCTAGTCTTTCTCCAGCATTCATCCGCCTCATGGCCCTTGCCACACAGATCACACACTGGTTTTCTGGAACTACGAGCCTTGGTCTTCTATTTCTTCCACTGCCCAAGGTGCTCCTCAAAGGATGATGCATCCCTCTTGGATTTCTTCTTCAGAACATCCTGTAAACTCTCCTCTACTATTGCCGAATTCTGTTGCAGTTGAGCTTGTTTTTCCATTATGTTGCAACCCTCACTTGCATTACAGTTTGATTTTTACTGATCCATGTTACTTGCTCCATTTTCATTATGAACATGCTTTGCATCATCAAAAGGAACCAATTATCTGTAGACTGAGAAAGTAGAGGCATGCGATCCAAGTTCTTAATGGGAACATTCAATAAGTCATCATTCTTGGTGTTGCTCGAGGAACTGTGACGAGTATTCTTAACTCTTGGAATTAGGGCCATTATCTCTAAGAAACCATTATTATCTCAAAGCAAGGTGTTGTAGACTCAAAACATCCTAGACAACCCATATCCCAACGTACCTATCGTACCCTCACCACGTTCCTTAAGTTGCTAAATCTTATTTTCAAGTTTATTCATGCCACAACACCATTCTTTAATTGCATATTTTACAATATCCATACTCTGATATCATTACTTACGTATGTCACGCCCGATCTTGGGAATTAGGGTTGGAATGGGCCTCACGAGGTGTGCATATATAATCCCGTAGCAATATCTGCATGTGAAGACACACACAAATCACTAGAAGGGAGATTCCACAGGAACGTGTAGAAAAATTTCTCCAACACGTAAATTATGTTCGACAATAAGCGGAAGCCTGTATAATATACTTGTAATGATCAAAAGCAACAATAAAAAAAGTATCATCCATTTCATAAATAAGTTTGTACTTAACCATCCACATTTACATGACACCAATCACTTAAGCATATACAAAATCAAAAATCTTACATGTGTCTATCAAATTGTTAGGTGCAAGAACAACCATAATCCAAGCATGACTAAACTAAACAACCTAACAAAGAAAACCCATTGACGCTCTTTGTGGGACGACTGATAGAAGACGTCGTCTTCATTTCACTCATCTACTCCCCGATGTTCCATTGAGGTTCTTGCTGGGGCATGTCGTTCGCCATACTAGGTTGGGTTCAATACCTGTAACACCAAGGGTAGTACTGTTAACATGATAGTGAAGCAAGTATAAAGAGATATATAAGACCATTATACTGCATCCAAGGAATTAAGAAATATATATAGATTAAAAGAAGGCAATGATGGTAAACTAGGCATGTTGTGCCTGAGTAAACATGAGTAACAAATCATAAACAGGATATCAAATCGTACTAAATGGCATCCACGAGGCTATATTCTCTGAAAAGAGAGCATATCATTTAAAGAGAGCGTACATATGGGATGCTAGGGGATCAGGCTAGCTTCCCGAGGAGCGCCGACAACTCCTCCATAAATTACTGTAATAATGACATAAGAGGCGCCTAAATTTGGTCCCGTCGAACGTAATAAGGGTATAAGCTAAGTGGTGCTGACTCGACATATCAAGACCATTTTGAATTCATATCACACATACTTATCATCATATCATACATAAAAGAGTTTCGGTCTTGAGATCATATTCAATCATAAACATCAGAATTAAAAAAGTAACTAATAATCAAATAATGCATATCTAAATGAGCTAATAGAGGTCAAACCTCAACATGAATTCATTTAGATTGAATAAGTATCAAGGATAGTTACTAGCTAACCTAATGCTAGATAATCCGTGATCTCGAGGGCATTCAATACGATGTATTGATAAAACATCTAGTGTCATTATGTTATCAAAATCTCGGTGTTACATTATGTACATAAGGACACCTCTTCTTATGCCAACACTCATGACGTGACATCGGGAATTCGTCCGGAAGATCTAATGGGATAAGTGACAGCTTTACACTCGTCCTCCTTATCATTTGATTACCATTGGGCTAATTTAATCGGGGAAAATGTGCCATATCTAAAGCTTTACAAAGTCATTCGAAATCCTTATATCCTAAGTTCATAGTGTTCTTATGGCTTAATCGTATACATGTTACGGTTTAGCCGAGTGGCTTAGTCTTTCCCTCAATTTTGTACATATTTACAGCTCAGCCGTATATTGGCCTATGGCTTAGCCGTGTTAAGCCTACGACTAGGCTATGGTTGGGCTACGGCTTAGCCGTAGTACAATTCATGGCTTAACCGTGGGTGAGCCGTAGAGAAATTCTTATTTTGGGGCTCTCTGGAAAGTTCACTGTAGAATGGCCTATGGCTTGGTCACAAGAGGGTTACGGTTTAGCCATAGTTCAGTTTATGGCCTAGCCGTGGGTTAACCATAGTTCAAATACAATAATTTGGCTCTTTCGATTTTGAGCCATAGAACACTTACAGCTTAGTCGTGGGCTTCACCATAAGCTTCAAAATTCCTAAAAAAAGTTTTTGAAGTAGGAGTTCATGTACAGAACTCTACAAATTGGGTTCCAATGAGGTTTCTTTTGCTCCAAATTATCATCTTAGGTCTTACATGCCCACATATCATTAATATTACATAGTTATACTCATTATCACCTAATCCAACATATATGTGTACTTAATCAAATGTAGATGAGCTGTAACTTGCAATTAAAGTAATAACATCAAGAATCAACAAAGTTAGACATGTATGTAATAATATATACTCTTATACTTGCTTATATCAGTGCTTTACCCAAAACTGGCCTCTCCTTTGGTTTAATGGTGGAGAAAGCTATAACAGAAGCAAACCCTATTATATGCATGGATAACAGAAGCAAACCCTATTATATGCACAGACATGCAAATGGTGAATCAAGTGTAGGATGTATGCATGTTGCTCATTTGAGTCTTCTTGACTCTTGTGGACTTATGGAAATGAAATAAAAGCTGTCTCTTACCTTCGGGAGCTGTAGATTAAAGATGAAAGATTGAAATTGGTGGATTCAACAAAGGAGATGCACAAGAGGTTGAAGAAGGAGGTGGTTGGAGCCTAGTAAGAGCACATGCAAGGCTCCAAGGTCTTCTCTCCAGCTCCAAGTTGAAGTAGAGATAAGAGAAGAATGAAGGAGATGGAGCTCCAGTAAGAGCAGAGGAAAATGCAGTGAAGGAACGTTGGTTTCTCTTTTTTTAAACTCAAATTTCTATAGTTTTGCATGCAAGTCCATATTCATTGGGGAAATTATAGTTTGAGTCAAATGGGTTTCAATTGGGCCAGAATGGATCTAAATTGAGCTGGGCCAAACTTGAAAGATTATCTAGAAGCTGAAATGCTCATGATGCAATTAATGTGGTGCCAAAATAATGCAACAATGTGGCTCTAAATTACATGAAGGTCCTTAACTACCTAAGTAAAGTTCGAACCCAATTACCTACCCAACTGAGACCCACTAAAAATTAAGAACAGGAGGAATTTAGACTGATTTACTCATATTAATAGGAAATCAAGCTTAAGTAATATAAATTATAATTAAGTCAGGTCGAGACCTTACAATAAGCATCCTTTTCATATTTATACAAAAACAAACCTTAACCAAAAGGTGACGAGTAGCAAAGGTTTAAGTCGATTCCATGGCCAAATTAAGCACTCTTCGTGATCATTTAACACTCTAAGAATCGAAAGAAGCAAGTTCCAGTGAAGAAGTCACAGAAGCGAAACAAAGGGAAAACAGAAGCAAACAGTGGCTTTTTAGCCACTATTTGCCAGTGGCCCACGATCACCATCTGAGTTTGGATCATATCTGAGACTAGAGGTAGGGATTGTAAACTTTTTAAAACTTGTAAACAACCTACATCCCTACGGTCAGAGCATTTGAACCCAAATAAATAAAGGAAAAATAATGATGAATTGTAGTTATTTCTCATTCTTCTTAATGCTTGAACTTTGTAAATGTTGGACTTGAATCCGTTGCATTTCACGTCACGTTTTGAGTGAAATCAGAAGATTGGTGCTGTCTATAGGAAACGTTTCACTGTAATTTGTAATCAAATTTGGCAAAAAGACATGAAAATTGGCAAAAATGCATAAAAAGTGCTAAAAAAAAGTGTTAAAATGTGTTGCTGTGAGCCAGTGGCCGGGGGATGCTGTGTAAATTAGCCTATAGCCACCATATGCTCTGTAAAATGCCTGTGGCCGTGGGAGACTATGCAAAACGTGATGTGACCACAGGAGGCAGTGGAAAATGTGCAGTGACAATGGGCTTGCGCTCACTAACTTGTTTTGCTTTCAAATTGACTTGTTTGACTTCTGAAGACACCAAAGCAAGACCTTTAAGTTTATGATGGGTTTGGGAGCTTAAATGAAGGAACTTTGTACCTCAAAGTGCATCCTTTTATCATTTAAATGAAGGCATTAGCACCTCGAAGTGTATACTTTTGCCATTTAATTGAAGGAACTTTGCACCTTGATGTGCATGGACCAAATCAACAACCTTTTATGCAATAGGAGAGTGTTGATTCAATCCAAAAGGCTTTACATTACTAAATATTTAATCACCAGTTCGCTTATAAAACCTAAACAAATGTTTATATTAAATTAGTCATAATACCAATGACAATGCAGTCATCCATTGTCCGGCATCACGCATTGATGGTTCTCGTATGATCATTGTGGTAGTGGTACAGGCTTGATCCTGTGGGCCCCATTCTTTTGATTAGATCCAACCCTCTCTTACTTATAAGTGTACACAGATAGCCTTGAAATACTGCCAAAATTCTGATAGCCAGGTCTAGTCAGTATAGCATGCTTACAAGTTTCACTACATAGTCCCAAAATGCTACGAAAATTCTGACAACTAGGACTAGTTAGCATAGCATAATGAGATTGCATTTATGCCTATCTCTAACCATTTTGGTTCAAAACCATATTGGTTCGGAAAGCATTCATAAACCATTCCGGCTAGCCCAAGAGGCAGCCATGCTGGTTGTGACACTAATATAGTTTGATGGGCTTACTTTTTTTAAGAGATACCATGGGTTTCTTAATCATCACTTTTAATGAGGCCAAGGAGAGGCTTTTTAAAATCTCCATGACCCAAAACAAATAATCTACAAAAGCACCAAAGAGGGCTTGAACTGACTTTGCTACCTCTACATCAAGAGTCTCAATTTTCCAAAGACTCTCTATTCCTATGGGCTCCATGATTTCAACTGATTTGAATGGGTCATCAGTGACCCTTAAATCCATCTAAAAGACTGAGACTCCCAAACCTTGGGCTTCGAAATATGCCCAGAATCCGTTTGGTGTTTACAATAAGGTTCAAGAGGAACCTAAACACAAACTAAAGTCAGGAGGTAGTAGCCTTCATATCGTGAAGGCTCACCTGGGGGCAAAGATAATACAAGCATATTCGAAACCAAGGGTCCATAAACCCCAGGATTGTAGAATGACAAATCAAGTAATGCATCCAGATGTTCAAAGCTGATGCATTTCACTTAGAAGATTTTAGATGAGCTCAGAATACAGCAGTTCAAATTTCAGAGTTAGTGAACTTCATTTGGTCACTTGACTCACTAGACTTCAAATTTAAGGTCCATTAGCTCAAAGTCAAAGGGTAGTTGAACAAACTCAAATTTTTGGATTACCAAAGTGGCTAAAACTCTTATGGCAACTCCAAAGCATGCTTAGGAATGATGTTTCAAACTTTCAAAGTGTTTGGACTTCATCTCAACTCAAACTAAGCTTTAGTGATTATCTACCAACTTTTTAGAGGTCACTTTGGAAATTGACATTTTACATGTCGAAGCAAGTTGAAACTTAGAGGAATGCCTTCAGAATACATTCAAAGATAATCTTTCAAAGTTTCAGAGCATTTGGAAATCATTTGGACCCAAACTCAGTTCGGATGGTCGTTTACTACGCTCTGTAGGGTCACTGTGTAAAGTGACACCTCATAAAAATCAAACTAGCTGAGACTCTTGAAGGAAGCTCAAAATATGTTCAAGTTGAGCTCTGTAAAATTTCAGGTCAATTGGATGTCATTTGACCCAAAGTCAACAAACATGTCAACTTTGGGCTAGTGACCCTAGGGTAAGGAGTTACTGACCAAAGTCTTGCTTTCAGGTGACCAAAATTGATGAAATTTGGATACAAAGCTTTATTCATGCTTAAAGGAGATTCCACAAATTTTGCAATCAAAAGGACTTTGTTTGAGCATACTTCAATAACATGTCAGCTAGGAGTCCGTAACTTTTAGGTCAAGGTTATCACTGACCAAAGTCTTACTTTTAGGAGGATAAAGCCGATGAAATTTGGATCAGAGACTCAAAATATTTTTAAAGCCAACTTCCTAAAGTTTGAAGTCAATTGAACATCATTTGGGTAGAAAACAAGCTAACTGCATATAATGTAAAGTGAATAGTAACTTAGAATATGCAACAAGTGGGTCGCTACTTGAAATCCTGCCTCCATAAATTTAGCCTGCTTGAAATTTGGATGGACACTTTAAGATAGACCAGACATCAGTGCCTCCAAGTCTTAAACCAAACCGAGGTCTTTTGAGCCTTAAACAATTGAAACAAGGGCCTATTTTCATGAAAAGTGTCACACTCCGATCCCAGGAATTGGGGATTAGAGTGGGCCCCCAGGGTGTGAATATGTAATCCCATAGTAATCCGTGCAATTGCAAAGATATGCACGAATTCCTACAAGGGAGATTCCAAAAGAACGTGTGAGGTATGACCTACGACACATAGATTAAAATTCAACATAAAGCGGACACCTGTGAAAAACCTCTATAATGATCATAAGCAGAACATAAAAGAGCATATCTTACCAACATATATATAGCTTAAGTCTTTTAATTACACATTCCCTCACATACAAATCCACATAACTAAACATGTCATGTACACAAGGTCCATTTTAAACATCTACATGCAAAAGACCTCAGTTACAACCGATTCACCTAACTAAATCACTGGACGTTCTCCGTAGGATGACTAATAAAAGACATCGTCATCCTTCCACTCTTCTATACCCCGAGGTACCGTTGACACACCCTCCGGGGACACATCAACAACTAAGTTAGTGTTTGGCTCTATACCTGTAACAACAAGGGTAGTACTGTTAACAATACGATTAAGCAAATATAGAGATACATAAGACCAGTATGTTGTACAAAATGAATTAAGACATATATGGGTTAAAAGAATGCAATAAACATAAACCAGGCATATTATGCAAGAGTAATCATGAGTAACAAATCATAAATAAGATATCATACATGCCAGTTGGCAATCACGAGGCTAAATTCTCCCAAAAGAGAGCATATCATCTAGAGGGAGCATACATATGGTCACTAGGGGATCAGACTAACTTCCTGAGGAGCGCCAACAACTCCTCAGGAGATTACTGTAGTAGTGGCATAAAAATACCCAAACCGGTCCCGTCAAACCTAGTAAGGGCAAAGCTAAGTGTGCTGACTCAATGTATCATGACCGACTCAGATTCACATCTTTTATTTATTCAGTTATACTTGTCATATCATACATACTAGGAGTTCAGTCTTGAGATTATACTCATTCATTCATTCATATCTGATAATCAATTCATGCATACTTAATAGAGCTACATCATGTTGAGGGCATGGTTTCTTAACAATATGAATGCATTTAGACTGAGTAAGCATCAAAGATAATTACTAGCTAACCCTATGCTAGATAATCCATGATCCCGAGGGCATTCAACACGATGTATTCATAAAACATCCGGTGTCATTGTATTACCTAGGCTTGGCGTTACATTGTGTACATAAAAGACACCTCTTCTTATGCCAACACCCATGACATGCCATCGGAAATTCATTCGGAAGATCAAAAGGGATAAATGACAGCTCTACACTCGTCCTCCTTTTCATGTAATCAATATTGGGCTAATTTAGTTGGGAAGAATGTACCATCATTCAGGTCCTACAAGGTCAATGAAAATCCTTAAGTCCCTAAGTTCATAGTGGTCTTACGGTTTAGCCGTATACATATTACGGCTTAACCGAGTGGTTTAACTATTCTCCTTAATTCCATATGCATTTACGGCTCAACCATATGTTGGCCTATGGCTTAGCGGAGCTAAGCCTATGGCTAGGTACGGCTTAGCCGTAATACATTCCACAGTGTAGCCATGGGTAAGCTGTATAAGGGAATTGGATTTCTAGGCTCTTAGGAAAGTTAGTCGTAAAATGGCTTATGGCTTGGTCACGAGATGGGCACGACTTAGCTGTAGTTCATTCTACGGTTTAGCCGAGGGTCAGCCATAGTACAGAAACAAATTGTGTCACTCTTGGGATTTTGAGCTGTAAACACTTACGGCTTAGCCGTGGTTTCATCGTAAGCTTCAGAAATTCTAAAGTTGGTTCTGAAGCTTAATTTCAACACAAAATTCTAAATGAAGGGATTATAGTGAGTTCCATTGGCTTCAAAATATCCCTAAGAGTTATTCAATACTCACACACACTCCCATTCTATATTCACACTCTAACTCATTCAATACCACATATGTATACAATTAAAACAAAGGGTAAAGGAGCTGTATCTTGAGATTGAAAGAATAAATCCAAGAATCAACAATTTGAACACATATGCAGTATATATGTACTCTAATACTTGATTTTTTAACAGTGCTTGCCCTCACTAAGTCCTCCTTGGTGTGTAGAGAGAGAGAGCCTCAATACAAGATGGGTTCTTTGCAAGTAGGACATGCAATGGGTGATTCTTGTATGAAATGTATGCATGTCATTCTTGTGAATCCCCCTTGTCTCTAGCAAACCCAAAAGAATGAAATGGAAGTAAGTCTTCACCTTATATGGCTTTAGCTTGAAGAAGGGAATGCTTCCAAGGAGAAAATACACAAGAGAAGAAGATGATGATGAAGGAGACTTCATTCCAAGGCTCTCACTAATGCATGCAAGACTTCATTCCTTGTTTACTGCTTCATTAGTAGAGGGAGATCAAGAAGGAGAAAAGGAAAGGAAGTGGCTCCAACATACAGAAGGAAATAGGAGAGAAAAGATGTTGGCTTCTCTGAACTTATATTTCTGTGATTTAAATGCAAGTCCAAGTATTTAAAATATTTGCAATTTAGGTCACATGGCCTCAATTGGGCCAAGATGAGTCCGAATCAAGTTGGGCCTAACACGAAAGATGTTCTACACAAAGAATTATACAGGATGCGATTAATAAGATGTCAATATAATGCATGAACAAATTACAAAAAGGGTCCTCACTACTTAGGTAAGGCTCGAACTTGACCCAACTACCTATCCAAGACCCAAGCCCAAAGGGTTTGAATTAAATTAGCCTTAACAAGGTTTAAGTAATATAAAACAAGATAAATTAGTATAAATCGAGATTAGCAGAAATCAGGACCTTACATCCTCCCCCACTTAAGATCGTTCGGTCATTTAAATGCAATGTACCTTGGATAGTAGCTTCGGATATTTTGCTCGAATTTGGTCTTCAAGCTCCCAAGTGGCTTTTCTTGTCCATGATGCTCCCATAGAACCTTAACCCATTTGATTGTTCAAGTACGTAACACTTGCTCTTTAGTGTCAAGGACACGAAGGGGTCTTTCTTTATAGCTCGCATCGGGTTTAACTTAAATGTCATCTAATTCCAAAACATGTGAAGGATCCGGAAGGTACTTCCTAAGCATCGATACATGGAATACGTTATGAACTCTCACGAGTTGAGGTGGTAGCTCCAACCTATATTCCAAATCTCCAACTCTGCTCTGTAGCTCAAAATGTCCTACAAATCGTGAAGCTAACTTGCCCTTCTGCCTGAACCTAATAGTACCTTTTATTGGAGAAACCTTCAAGAAAACTTTGTCTCCCACTTGGAACTCAAGGGGCCTACGGCAGTTGTCTACATAACTCTTCTAGTGTGATCATGCAACCTTCAATATATCTTGTACCTTTTGCACTTTTTCTGCCGTATCCACAACAAAAGAGGGTCCATGAAAACTTCTAACCCCTACTTCCTCCCAACATACCAATGTATGGCACTTACGTCCATACAAAGCTTCAAACGGAGCCATTCCGATGCTGGCGTGGTAACTATTATTGTACGTAAATTCACATAAGGAGAGGTGTTCATCCCACTCCTTCCCAATGTCCAACACGCTAGCTCGTAGCATATATTCAAGAGTTTGTATCATTCCCTCTGATTGCCCATCGGTCTGCGGATGATAAGCTGTGCTAAAATTGAGTTTAGTACCCATGGATTTCTGCAAGGATTGGCAAAAGGAAGACACAAACCTACTGTCTTAGTCAAATACAATTAAAACTAGAGTGCCATGTAACCGCACAATCTCATCAATGAAGATCTTGGCCATCTCACAAAATTTCATCCTTTTCCTAATGGGAATAAAGTGGACTGACTTCATTAGTCGATTGACAATCACCTATATGGCATAATGATGTTTGCTCGTTCGGGGCAGCCCTGAAACAAAATCCATTGTTAGATTTTCCCATTTCCACTTTGGAATCTGTAAAGGATGCAGCAAACCGGGAGGCTTTCTATGTTCAGTCTTTATGCGTTGACAGGTAAGACACTTTGCTATAAAGCCTGCAATGTCTCGTTTCATGTTATTCCACTAAAACCAGCCACATAAATTTTGGTACATTTTTGTACTTCCGGGGTGCATGGAATATCTAGCGTGGTGTGCTTCAGTCATGATTGCTTTCTTTAGACTTTGATTTTGAACCGCTGGCACACATAGCCAATCTCTGAAGTACAACACATCATCTACTATCTTGAAGTCTGGTCTCTCAAATATGCGGTAACGAATTTTAACGATTTCCAAATCTTCAAACTGTCTCTCTTTAATTTGCTATATTAAGGTGGGTTCAAAGATAGACATAGCCACTAGCATGACCTTATCATCCACAAATTTGACTTTGACATCCAGATCTCGAAATTTTTCTACTAAAGACCATTCACCACACAAGGCTGCCATCTCAATAGTTGATTTCCTACTTAAAGCATCCGCCACTACATTTCCTTTTCCTGAAAAATATTTAATCGGAAAATCATAGTCCTTTATGAATTCTAACCATCTACGCTGTCTCATATTAAGATCATGCTGAGAAAACAAATACTGGAGACTGTGAAGATCACTATGGACTTCAAATCTCTCTCCATACGAGTAGTGTCACCACATCTTCAAGGCGAAGACAACAACAACCAATTCTAGATCATGTGTAGCATAATTCTTCTCATGTTCTTTCAATTGTTGAGATCCATAAGCTATAACCTTCCCATTCTGCATTAATACATAACCTAAGCCAATCCTTGAAGCATCGGTATAGGTAACAAATCCACCATTGCCTTCTGGTAGGGATAAAATTGGGGCCGAGGTTAACTTTTCATTAAAGAGTTGGAAACTCGACTCACATTCAGCTGACCAACAAATGGTTCATTCTTCCGAGTCAATTTTGTCAAAGGTGCGACTATTCTGGAAAAGTCCTTTACAAACCTTCGGTAGTATCCCGCCAAACCAACAAAACTTCTAACCTCTACTACAATTTTAGGACTCTGCCAACTAGTTATTGCCACTATCTTAGCTGGTTCTACTGCGAGTCTATCCTTTGAAATTAAATGTCCTAAGAAGGCAACTTGTTCTGACTAAAAATCACATTTGTCCAGTTTGGCATATAGTCGATGATCTCTTAACAATTGCAAAGAAATCCGTAAATGCTCAACATGCTCGTCTCGAGTCTTGGAGTACACCAGTACATCATTAATGAAAATTACTATGAATTGATCATGATAAGCTAAAAATATCCTGTTCATCAAAGCCATGAATACAGCTGGAGCATTGGTCAACCCAAAAGGCATGACTAAAAATTTATAGTGCCCATATCTTGTCCAGAAAGCTGTTTTAGATGCATCTTGATCTCTAACTCACAGCTAATGATATCCAGACCTCAGATCGATCTTGGAAAAGTGAGTTGCACCCTGTAGTTGATCAAACAATTTATCAATTCGAGGCAGTGGATACTTGTTTTTTATTGTCACTTGATTCAACTGCCTATAATCAATACACATTCTAAGGATGTCGTCCTTCTTCTTCATAAATAAAACTATGGCTCCCCATAGTGATGTGCTAGGACGAATAAACCGCTTATCCAATAAATCTTGTAATTGTACCTTTAACTCACGTAACTCTACGGGTGCCATTCTATATGAAGCCTTAAAGATTGAAGCTGTACCGGGTACTAATTCTATAGTAAAGTCTACTTCCCTAACCGGAGGAAAACCAGGTACCTCATCAAGGAATACATCAGGAAACTCACAAACCACTAGTATCTCTTCTAGTTTTTTAGGTGGTTTGTTTTCAACAATGAAGGCAATGTACCCATCGCAACCACTATGAATCAATCTATATGCTCGAAGTGCTGAGATTAGCCTAGTATTCGAACTCTTCTTCTCACCTTGGAATACAACACTTGGGCCGATTTCGTTTATCCTTACGGTGACAGTCTTACGTAAACAGTCCAAATAAGCCATATACTTGGTAAACCAATCCATGCCTAGGATTACAATGAAATTGTGCATCGGCAACATAATGAGTTCCGCTGGAAAAAGGACATCTCCAATTAAAACTCGACAACCTGGATAATAGTCTTCGCAAGTCACCCGCTTGCCAACAGGAGTGATAACACTCAACACATACGGCAGCTGCGCTGGCTACTCCCATATCCTACGAGAGAATTAGGGTAAAATAAAGGAGTGCGAAGATCCCAAATCAAACAACACCTTAGCTTCTATATCATAAATGAAAACCTTACCTACGACCACATGCTCCGCGGCTTCCACTTCTTTATGAGTCAAGGCATAGGCACATCCTTGCCTATGGGATCAGTTCTGTTGTCCCTGTTTTTGCTATCTTTGCTTTTGTTGACCTTGACTATGTCATGTCTACCCTTGACCTTGCCTCATCTACTGTTGTTGGCTTAGAGGTGAGGCAATGCTACTCTAGAAGGCTGTTGATATTGCTGCTGAGGTGGGGCTTGACTGGAAACCCTTCTTTTTGGGCATTCTAACACATGATGGTCTAATGAACCATAGCCAAAACAAGCTTCCAAAGTCTTCCAACATTTACTTGTCTCCTGGTCTTTTTCCACACACACCGCAGATTGGCCTTGATGTCCCACCGGCAACTCCCTTTTGTTTCTTGGAATGTTGCTGACTTTTCCCAGAAGGTGGGGCACTCCTCCTAGACTCTCCTAAGAATAAGTTTTTCTCAATTTCTTTAGCTGCATAGTCTCTCTCCACAGCGTCATCATATTGTGCTGGACACTGGAAAGCCATAGCGTGTCCTTTAATAGCAGGCCTCAACCCTTTGAGGAACCACTCAACTCTTTTCTCCTTGGTGTCGATCAAGTCCAAAGCAAACCGAGACAGCTAGTTGAATACATGTACGTACTCCGCAACTGTCATGGAGTTCTGCTATAGAATGAGAAACTCGGCCTTCTTCTTATGGGCCACATGTTCTGGAATAAACTTCTTCCTGAATTGCCTCTTAAAAGCTTCCCACACGGTTGTATCTGGCATAGCCCTAATCTGATCCCGGATACTCTTCCACCATGTATCTGCAATATCTCTAAATATGGATGCCGTGAGAACCACTTGCTGCCTTGGCGTACAAATCAGTGTATAAAAAACGTTCTCTGTATGAACGAACCATTCGTCAGTTTGTAACGGATCCTCTTATCCCGTAAACTCCGTTGCTCCTCTCTTTCAAAACTTCTCATATAAGGAATTAGGGTCCCCAGGCTGATTTTGCCTTTCCAAAAGAGTGGCCAACTGTATTTGCATAGCTGCTTGATTTGTGTTAATGGCGGCTAATTAATGCATCAGCATCATGAATCGCTCCTCCGTGTTATAGGTAGGATGAGGAGGGGTGGTGGTGGAGGATCCACACCCTCCAATTTGACATCGTTGCGGTCATTGCCGCCTGAACTGTTGTTTGCACCTGACCTAGGCGCCATTTATCTGCAATTATAATGGTAGTTAGTCATATAGATATTGTATCAATACAAGGCAAGTGATTATCTTAATGCAAAAATTCAAACCCTAATCGGACCTAACGGAACCTCACCACGTTTCCTAAAGTTGTTAAGTCTTTTAATTGACTTCTTAGTTGCTCTGATACCATTACTTCGTATGTCACACCCCGATCCCAGGAATTGGGGATTAGAGTGAGCCCCCAGGGTGTGAATACATAATTCCATAGTAATCTGTCCCATTGTGAAGATATGCACGAATTCCTACAAAGGAGATTCACAGGAACGTGTGAGGTATGACCTACGACATGCAAATTAAAATTCAATATAAAGTGGATACCTGTGAAATACCTTTGTAATGATCATAAGCAGAACATAGAAGAGCATATCTTACCAATAATTTTATATATAGCTTAAGTCTTTTAATTATACATTCCCTCACATACAAATCCACATAACTAAACATGTCATGTACACAAGGTCCATTTTAAACATCTACATGCAAAAGACCTTAGTTACAACTGATTCACCCAACTAAACCACTGGACACTCTCCGTAGGATGACTAATAAAAGATATCGTCATCCCTCCACTCGTCTATATGTAGAGATACCGTTGGGGCACCTTCCGAGGACGCATCAACAACCAAGTTGGGATTTGGCTCTATACATATAACACCAAGGGTAGTACTGTTGATACCATGGTTAAGCAAATATAGAGATATATAAGACCAGCATCCTATACCAAATTAATTAAGACATATATGGGTTAAAAGAATGCAACAAACGTAAACTAGGTGTATTAAGCAGGAGTAATCATGAGTAACAAATCATAAACAAGATATCATACATGCTAGTTGGAGACCACGAGGCTAAATTCTCCCAAACGATAGCATATCATTTAGAGGGAGCATGCATATGGGTCGCTAGGGGATCAGACTGACTTCCTGAGGAGCACCGACAACTCCTTCAGGGACTATTGCAGTAGTGACATAAAAAAATCCAAACCGGTCCCATCGAACCTAGTAGGGGCACAGCTAAGTGGTGCCGACTCAATGTATAAAGATCGACTCAAATTCATATCTTTTATTTATTCAGTTACACGTGTCATATCATACATACTAGGAGTTTGGTCTTGAGATTACACTCATTCATTCATTCATATTTGATAATCAATTCATGTATACTTAATAGAACTACATCATATTGAGGGCATGGTTTCTTAACAATATGAATGCATTTACATTGAGTAAGCATCAAGGATAATTACTAGCCAACCCTATGCTAAATAATCCGTGATCCCGAGGGCATTCAACATGATGTATTCATAAAACATCCAATGTCATTGTGTTACCAAGTCTTGCGTTACATTGTGTACATAAAAGACACTTATTCTTATGCCAACACCCATGACATACCATCGGGAATCCATTTGGAAGATCAATGGGGATAAGTGATAGGTTTACACTCATCTTCCTTATCATTTAATCACCATTGGGCTAATTTAGTTGGGAAGAATGTGTCATCATTAATGCCCTACAAGGTCATTGGAAATCCCTAAGTCCCTAAGCTCATAGTATTCTTACGGCTTAACCGTATACATGTTATGGCTTAGTCGAGTGGTTCAGGTATTCTCCTTAATTCCATGCGCATTTACGACTCAACCGTATGTTGGCCTATGGCTAAGGTTATGGCTAGGTACAACTTAGCCTTAGTGCATTCCAGGGTGTAGCCGTGGGTAAGCCGTAGAAGGGAATTGGATTTCCAGGCTCTTGGGATAGTTCGCAGTAAAATGGCTTACGGCTTGGTCACGGGATGGACACGGCTTAGCCGTAATTCATTCCACAGCTTAACCGAGGGTCAGCCGTAGTACAAAAATGAATTGTGTCACGCTCGGGATTTTGAACTATAAACATTTACGGTTTAGCTGTAGCTTCACCGTAAGTTTCATAAATTCTGAAGTTGGTTCTAAAGCTCAATTTCAGCACATAATTCTGAATGAAGGGATTATAATGAGTTCCTATGGCTTCAAAATATCCCTAAAAGTTATTCAATACTCACACACACTTCCATTCCATATTCACACTTTAACTCATTTAATACCACATATGTATACACTTAAAACAAAGGGTAAAGGAGTTGTAACTTGAGATTGAAAGAATAAATCCAAGAATCAACAACTTGAACACACATGCAACATATATGTACTCTAATCTTGCCTTTTTAACAGTGCTTACCCTCACTAACTCTTTTTTGGTGTGTAGATAGAGAGAGCCTCAATACGAGATGGGTTCTTTGTAAGTAGGACATGCAATGGGTGATTCTTGTATAAAATGCATGCATGTCACTCTTGTGAATCCCCCTTGACTCTAGCAAACCCAAAAGAATGAAATGGAAGTAAGTCTTCACCTTATATGGCTTTAGCTTGAAGAAGGGAATGCTTCCAAGGAGAAAATGCACAAGAGAAAAAGAAGATGATGAAGGATGGAGGCTCCCACTAATGCATCCAAGACTTCAGTCCTTGTTTACAGCTTCACTAGTAGAGGGAGATCAAGAAGGAGAGAAGGAAAGCAAGTGGCTCCAACATATAGAAGGAAACAGGGAGAGAATAGACATTGGCTTCTCTTAACTTATATTTCTGTGGTTTACATGCAAGTCCAAGTATTCGGAATATTTACAATTTACGAGTTGGACCCTCATTTGACTCATAATAGAAATACAAGTACTACATGGAAAATCTTCTAAAACTCATACAGATGTCTTCAAATACAATTAAGGACAATCCTTTAAAGTTGCAGAATGTTTGAATACCATTTAAACCCAAACCAAGTTTAGATAGCTATCTTTTAAGCTCTTTGGGGTCACTGTGCAAAGTGGCACCTCATGAAGACTAAATCAATTGAAACTCATGGAGAAAGTTCAAGCATATTCAGGAGTTGCTTTACAAAATTTCAAGTCAATTAGACCTCATATGATTCAAATTCAACAAACATGTCAGCTTCGGGTCAGTTAACCCCCAAACCTTGGGGTCACTTGGACTTCATTAGACATTACTTCAACTATATGTCAGCTTGGGGTCAGTGAACCTTATACCTTGAGGTCATTGACCAAAGTCCTACTTCTAGGAGGCCACAGATGATGAAATTTAGATGAGGGACTCCAAATGTGTTTAGGATAAATTCCAACATGTTTTAAAGTTGTTGGATATCATTTAGATGGATTGCGTGCTAACTACATGTAATACAAGGGGACACTGATCGAAAACATGCAACTCTAGGGTTATTGATCAGAGTCCTACTTCCACAAATCCAAATTATACGAAATTTAGATAAAGCCTTCAAATTATTCCTAACATCAATCTCTACAAGTCTCAAAACCATCGGAGGCTATTTGGACCCCAAGCAACAAAAGAAAGGGCCCACTTTCATGAAAAGTCAAAGGGAGGGTTGTCCAACTTTTAGAAGTCAAAAAATAATGAAATTTATGTGGCATGCTCAAAATAATGCTTGAAAGCATCCATCCAAGTTTCATGAAGTTTGAAAATTATTTGGGCCCCAAAGTAACGGAAATGAGTCATGTGTGTATAAAAGGGCCTAGTAGTATCCGAGGGCCCATGATCACTGACACCTGTGGGTGGTTTGTGGTGGTTTCAAGTAGTATATTTGCCTTATTTATCAAATTGTAACTCCCCCAACTACCCTTGAAAGCTATAAAAAGCACACTTGGGCACTTAGGAAGGGTTCCAGAGGTTCCAGAGACGGATTCCACGAGTTCCACAAGTTCCAGACTCTCTCTACTCCTTACAAAAGCATTTTCCACAACATTTTGGCAATGATTTAGAAGAGTTCTTCACCAAGATCATCTTCTGTAACTCAAGTCTTCTTTCATCTCTCACTATCTCAAGGTAAGGCCATGGCTACAAGTAAAGAAGGTGTTTGCTAAGTCTTGGAAATCACATGGATACTATTTAATAGCCATGGAACCCAAAAGGATGAACATCTCCTTTGCCTTTCCCACTTAAGGGGTATTGGTTCCTATGCAAGTTGTGTTTACACCTTTGTAAGCATCATTTTGGTCCTTAAAATTCATAAGACCAGAATGACATAACTTTAGACATCCTTGGCAATCCTTTTTTATTTGCACAAAAGCAATTCATAATCGAAGTGGTGATCATCAAAGATTGTGGATGAATATGACATCAAATATGGCCTTCCAAGTTGTTGTTTGCACGTTCAGAGTTCAAACAAAACATGATCTACAATCCGTTGGAGGGTTTCCAGAAGCAAAAAGAGAGAAGAAGGAGGCAAGACGGCCACTGCCTATCAGGGATTGGGCCTCATGGTTAATGACAAGGGGTCAATAACCAAGCATGGCGGGTCATTGACCCCACTTTTCCACTTTTTGCATTTTTTTCCTTAAAATTAATATACATTTCTTATTTTTGTTTAGTTTGGATCATATCTGAGACAAGAGGGAGGGACTGTGATTTTCTAAAACTTGTAAATAATCTGTATCCCCGAGGTTAGAGCATTAACCCATGTAAACAAAGGGAATTTAATGATGATTTGTTATTTCATTCCCATTTTTCTATATGTTTGAATGTGTGAATGTGGACTCGAATCCTTTATATTCATCATCATTTCATGCGCAACAATGACATTCCCCAAAATGGACGTTAAATGCAGTCATGTGTATTAGATGCTTAAATGCTACAAAAGAAGACTTATTTGATGACATTCCCCCAAACTGAAACCATCAAATGTGGAATTGTGTTTTCTGTTTTAAAGTTGGTTGTGGATTTATTAAATGAATTGATGTGATGTAGAAATGTGTTGAAAGTTTAGGATAAAGATTTATGAGTTATTGATTGTATGATTTTGGATTGGAATTGCGCTAAAAGAAGGGAAAATAATATGTAATGGATAGTACCTTTTACTGATTATGTAATGAGATAAAATCTTAAAAGTTCATTGAAAAACAACAAAAGCGGATTTGTGAATAACAAATGATTGTGGTTAGATTTAGAAGTTTACATGTGGAAGTTGAGATGTGGATTTATTCAATTTTAAATTCATTGATATACAATTAATGGTTGTATTCAGGTTTTTTGATGAGAAGTACTATTACTTTTAGGTTTTATGATGTAGAAGTTTGATTTTTTACATTATTCTCTTCGTTTTAAAAGTTCGAGTGTAAAGTTTTTCACTATGCAATGAGATCAAATCTCTATTGGCAATTGAAGAACAACTTATAATGAACAATTTGAATGCACTAGTGACGACGTTGTCACTTCATAGAACCCTTTTCTACTAAAATTTCTTCACAAACAAGTGACAATGTCGTCACTTAATAGAACTTTTTAAATAAAATTTAATCACAAACGAGTGACGATGTTGTCACTTCATAGAACCTTTTTAATAAAATTTCTTCATTGCACTGCAACAATATTCCAAAGCAGTTCTTAAGAACTGTTGGAGCATTTCATTATACATAATCACATTGATTCTTCCCCTCTAATCTTCACATTCAAACAAACATTTACATAAATTCTTCAACTTCAAACATTCACCTTCAAACCTAACATAGTTTATAAAATCTCAGTATTCATTTTTTACCTTCAAACCAAACATAAAAGCTTCACCTCCAAACATCACATATATAGTCATTCTTCACCCACAAACTTGTCATCTACATCCACATTCTTTCTACATAATCACATTGATTTTTCACCTACAATCATCACATTCAAACATACGTTCACATAAATTATTGTACTTCACATTCAAACATATATGCACATTCACATATACATTTTGTAACACTCCGATTCTAATTAAGCATGTTTAGTGACTAATTATGTAAGTTATTAGCTAATTACCAAAGAATAAGCATAAAGAATGATGTTTGGTATCTAATTGGTTAGATTTAGTTACTTTTGTCTCATCTAGACTAACAGGTTAAGTTTGGGTTAAGGATAGATAGTTTGGGATGAGTTTAACTTTAATTAGGTAGGTAAAAGCCCTTTTTTATAATTTTAGACTTCATAAATTTACATCATTCATACATCATATTGACATCATCACATGTGTCTCGTCAAGCTCTTCAACTTTCGTATTTGACTCGAACGCAAATGAATTCATTCGTATTAGTTGGACCCTCATTTGACTCATAATAGAAATACAAGTGCTCCATATCTTGGACCCTCAATACTTGGCCTAGTACTCCATGACTATAAGGTTTATGTGCCCTTAAGCTTGGAATTTGCTTATGATGTCTTCATTGCAACACTTGTGATATTTTTTATTTTTTATTGGTCAATAATTGTCCCCTTGAGGTGTAATGATGGAAAAAATGACTTTGAAATCATTGTGCCTTGAAATAGCCAATCTGTGTGGAGGATGAATGGCTTGATGGAAATGTAGTTTTGTTAAGGTAGGTTGTAGGCCTAGACTTGAAGATTTGAAATTTTGATTAAAAAAACCATATAAGGTTTGATGATGGAATTAGGTAAAAACATAAGGGATCTTATTTTCTTTGCCTTACTTTCACAGATATAAAAAACATCTCTGTGGGAATGCGGGGAACACCTACAAAATGAATCCCAAAGGTATTAGAAAAATCAGAAGTTACGAATTTGATTTGGATTTTGGGATTGGATTTGATTGTCTCATGACCTATTCATCACAAAAATCTAAGGTAGTATTTCGATGGGGACTGTGGGGAATACCCACAAAAGAGTCCCTGAGGTTTTAAGAAAAATCAAGGTATGAAATTTGAAATGGATTTGGGTTTGCAATTCATGAATTTTGTTTTATTTTCAAAACTCAAGATTTAGGTTTAGACTTGGTTTGATATGAGCCAAAATGAGATGGAATTCTGGTAAAATTGGCTTTGTTGAATTTTGATTTCAACAACTTTGAGATGACAAATTTTGTTAAAAAAGTTAGGCTATTCAAGTTTTCTAAGCAAGGAGCAAGAGCAAAGGCGAGTATTGGGTATCTCTTCTTCTCAACCTCTCAAGAAAGCTTTCAATTCCTTTAACTACTTAAGTTTAGGACATAGCTGGTAAGGGCTTCGACTTTTACTTTGACGAACTTCATCCATAGTTGATTACGTGATTTGGATTTTTTTTTCTCTTTTTTTTTAATTTTTTGAGAGAGAGAGCTTTTGCGATTTTCAATTATGGTTGTTGCAAAATAAATTTTCTGCACTACATTTATTTATTGGATTCAAATCAAGGCAAACCCCAAACTTCAAGGTTTGCTCATGGTCTTAAAGGGCTTTGTATGTGACGAACTAGGGTTTGGGATTGAACCCTTCTTACCCTGATTTTCCTTTGCTGTTCTGACTTGCTCTTGATGTAAGAGTTTTGCTTGAGCTTTTTCTGTAGTGGTTTGTTGTCCTAGTGAATCCACCATCATGGCCAATTAGTAACTTTTTTTTTTCTCTTTTTTTTTTTTTTTTTGTTTGAGGTGCTTGATCTCCTCAATCCCCTTGATGCAAGAGAGCACATAGACATCATCCCAATCTCATTTTATCACTAGGAGTTGATTTCCATAGATTTTCACTCTTTCAAAGCATTGTTTCAGCACACCCATTGTCACAGCCAAGTGACTTGTGACCCCATGCACGGCCTGGATTTGTTTTACAGTTTCCCCTTGTCTTCTATTGCTTGTTTTGTGAAATTAGGTTGCAATTGCTAAATCAGATTGTACCGGGCTTATTGGAAGTACACGGGGTGATTGAGATTCAAGAAGTTGTTGGAGATCAACTCTTCAATAAACTTGAAACAGATAAACTCCATTTGAGGAATGACTAGATTTGGTGGACATCAGGCTTCACCATTAGGTATAGTGCAAACACACCCATCTACTCTTCCCCAACATTGACTTGATCTGAGCACATGCTTGATTATTGTAGCCTGTGGGAGTATAAGGGGTTAAATTTTAGCAAGTTTGCTCAGTCATAAGCACAGTGTAAACACAAGTTCAGCCATTGTAGCCTTTGTGGGAATCTTCATGGTGAGTGGACTGATGATACCTGGAACATCCATATTTTTTTGTTTTGAAGGGAAGGTTACTCCCCTTAAATCTCAACAAATGTGAGAAATAAAAATCCCAAGAACAATAGTGACCAGATAGAAACCACCAAAGATAGGATTATCCTTATGAGAGATAAAAATCCCAAGAACATTAGTGACCAGATAGAAACCACCAAAGATAGGATTATCCTCCAGTCATTGATTTTATGGCAAGTGACGCTATGTAAGCCAAACATAATCACTGTTGATGTTGCAATGTTGAACTTTTTACAGTGTCTTTCTCAACCACAACTTCCAAGGCTAATTCACTATTTCCTTCCTTATTTCTGACTTCGACTCATGGTATGTTATTCTAGTCAATCCGGTGATGTTGACTATTTTCATGGGGAAGAGGCCACTAAACACTAATGAAGCATTCTGCATGAATGTGAGTGTACATCCTGAATGTGGAGCCCATATAATTACTTGCATTCAATTGCATTATCGAACTCCTACAAGAATATCTAATGGTCCCATCATAGCAAATCACCATGGGATTTTGGTTTCTAAGATAACAATCCCAGTTAAAGTACATGTTTGGAGTACTTTGCTTGGGTTTGTTGAGAAGCCGTCATGCGAATTTTAAAGCTCTTATGTCAGCTTCGACTTTGAGCATGAAACTTTTTTTTTTGGTTGAATTGATGTTGTTCTCTTGTTGAAAACATGCCATATAACTTTACATGCTGCATTTTCATGCATGTTGAGCTTGTGTTATGCATGCATTCCTTGCTTTGGATATTACATTCCTCGTGCCAGAGTGTACACTAAATTGCCTCCTAAGAGGTCTTAAAGTACTAGAATACTTGTTTGGACCAAAAGCCTCAATTTTAGGACTAAGAGTTCCTTGAAGCTAATTCTTGGTTTTAGAATTGAGTATTATTTTCTCCTTTTAGCCTTTTGTTAAAAGGAGATGCTGTTGAAATTTTGATAGAATTCCTTGCCTTAGCCATTTTTTCTATCACTAAAGCTTTTCTTCTTCCTCTTATTTATTTATTTATTTGATTTTTGGGTTCTTCAAATCGGAAAGGCAAAGCGCCTGCTGTTTCATCTTCTAGACTGAAAGATGTCGCTTCAAGGGCCATGTTGAGAGTGGCCAAGAGACTAGAGATCCAAATGAGGTTTTTGTTGCCGCCTTGAAGAATCAATGAACTAGAGCCTTGACCATGAGGAACTAGAAACCTATTGGTGTTTGGTTAGTAACATCGATTGGGTCAATAATGAGAAGGTGGTTTTTTATAAGCCCAGCTACATCTTTGGTGATACGACGCTTGACTCGATGAAACGGCCAAATGTGAGTGTGAGGCATAGATATATGGACATCGTGGGAAATTCTCACAAAGTGATCAACACTTGAGCCATAAATAGATACCAAAGAGTGATGACATTAAATCAAACCATTCTAGCTAGATCAAATCCATTTTCTTGGATAAGGCACCATGTACATTTCAAAACTGGCAAGTTCATGTGCCAGTATCTATACTACTACCCAGAGATTCCAAGATCCAAAGTAGAAGCTTTGGACCCTTGCACTTTGAATCTTGAAAAGGGTACCATCATCTCATAGTTGAGGATAGTCGGGCTCGCGATTCATACTGAAGATGGTAGGTTGATGAGAAACATGCATCCCGAGGATGGTTTAACTGCCTTCGAGAGTGGTGTAACTGGACAATACTGATCAAATTCCATTGCAAAGGTATGTTGAAAGTAAGTGGCATTTTTTAAGCTATTAGTGCCACTACTTCAAAGGTACCTTGTGAGAACAAGAACATATCCAAGGTGATTCTTGAGCTATATTATTCCACTAGTAACACATTCATCAACCTAAATAGATAGTTACGACTATCTTTGTGGGAGATGAAGAGGATTTTGGGTTTATCACCGCATGGAGAGCTCTATGATGAGAAGATCCCATTTAATGCAAAATAGCGACCATGGATGATGAATTTCAAGCTACTCTTTTATTTTCTTTCTGCTCTTAATGATGCAATTCAGACAAGTAGCCACGGCCTGGGTAAAATTGTGTTGTAGATGGAATAGATGCAGACCCCTACAAGCTCCTTTTTTCCTAAATGCGGGGTATCATCGATGGAGGGAGATTATACCCAACAAGGACCCTAAGAAGCAACCAAAAGTTGTTCATCATGAGAATTCGGACTTCATGCCATATATTTTTGCCAAATATCCGGATTTGAAGATGAAAATGCCAGGAGTGAGATCAGACATGGCTGCATAATCTTGCTCTCTAGATGGCATTTGGGCACAAGCTTAACTTTAATCTTTATTTTGTAGCATATATGTTGACTAAGTTGAAGTTGTCAGCCTCACGGTTAGAAAGGGGAAACCTTTCAACCGATATTATGCAAAGCATCTCTTGTACACCTAGTTCGTATTTCATTTGCGACAGGCTTCATTGTCATAATGGCGCACCAAGGAGCATTTAGATAGAAGGAGTAGTGGTGGGAAGTTGTTTGATCAACGCCCACTTAATAGTTAAATTATGCCAGCATTTTCGTAATTTCAACAATTATGTGGCTTCTCGTTCTCCTGTAAAGAACAATGAAGTTCCAAACCGCATAAGAAATGTTGTAGGGCCTCCGATTGACAAAGTTGGAAAAGGCGGTCACGAATTTGTTCTTTCAATTGAGGAGAAGAATTGGCTTCTTTTTAGGAGACCTACAAATTTGGTGTATAGGAAAAATGCATATATCAACATTTAGCCCCATGTACACACGAGGTCAATTTGATTTCCACCAACCTATTGTGGAGTACTTGGCCACATCCACGATGTTGTAGGCTCTTCACAAGATGATAAGAATGCTTGGGAGTTTTATTAAGCATTTGGCACAGGAGCCTGCTTTGGGTATCCACACATTCCTCATACAAGCTACATAAGTGGTTTCTCTTAATGGTATGTCAAAAGTATCAGTACCATTGTAGAGACTTTTACAAGCAATCCATGTTTTAGATGGCAACCTTTGCTAGTTCACAGGAAGTGAAAAGCTAGAGAAAGATTGTTTTGATTTATCTCCTTTTGAAGACTGGTTATATGACGGGAATAGGTGACGAATTGGATTGATTGCTGGATCTGACATTTGCAAGGCCCATAGCTTGTTAAGAGATGAAGAAGATGAAGACATTCTGTCTCCTCCCAATATTACTACCATAAGGATGCAGCAGGCCATAAAGGGAAACCTTTAGGAAACTGAATCCAGACGAGCAAGTTGAGCTCCAATGGACTTTGGGTTTGGTTCCCGCCCTTCCAAGACTAAGGTGTTCGTGGGCGAACAGATAAAAAGGTTTGAGAAGGTTGAGGCAGTCATGCATGTAGCTTCAAAGGTAGATGTGATTGGCCGAAATTTGTCAGAGCTTACCACAAATTCTCAACCAACAAAGGCACCTGTGACTTCAAGTCTAGGGAAGGTGGTGTAGCCAATAGAGATAGCCATTGAATCAAGGCCATTGACTATTTTATCATCTAAAACTCCAACTAGGCTTGCACTTTGTAAGAAACTCTTGGCGATACACCCAAAAAGTGCATCAAAAGCCTCAAGTAGCGAGTAGATAACTCCACTAAGAATAGGAAAGTTGAAAGCCCTGTAACCCATCTTTTTTAAAGGATGAGAGCTAGTGAGTCTTTTATCTTTGATTTATGATCTTTTTCATTTGCTTTCTAAAGCTTGTTGATGTTTCAACATCTGCATTTTGTTTTACAGCTGCACAGGTTTAAACTTTAGCCATTAAGGGGCTTCAAAAGGTAAGTTCATGTCCTTTGTTTAGATGCCATGGATCTCCCTTTTTGAAATATTTTGCTTTTGCTAATATTCCTAAATCTCACAGGAGTGACAGAGATTAGGATGAGTATAGAAAGTTCATCTTCCTTTTTATATCAAAGGCTTGTACAAAGATTGTTTCTTTCCTAATTAAGATCTTTGTTTTCTTGCTTTTCTTCTTTACATGCAGTTTCTGATGATGATGAGAGAGAAAGTAGCTTTGACATCACCAATAACAAGGAAAGGACTGGTAGTGACATCAGTATAGAGTTTGATTTTGAAAGAGATATAGTTAACCAGTCAATTATGCACTTTAGTCTAGAGAAGAAACTGCAGTGTACGTTCATGTAGAGTCTAATGTTGAAGAAAGAGCTGGCGATGATGTGGGTGTTACTACTACCATTGACAAGGTAGTTAGTGGTGATATAATTATGGAGCCAACTTTTAAAAAAGTGAGCAGTGATGATGCTCAAATCAGCATTGCCATTGAAGAAGCAGTCAACATTAATAGAGCATATGAGTGCATCTTTGGGGATGAACCAGGAGGTCATGTGGACCCCATTGAACTAGAGATTCATACTTTTGAAAAGGACAATATCCCTTAAGTATCAACACAGCCAGAGGTTTCACCAGTGGTTTCTAAGGGACTAACCACTGATGTCATGATGGAAAGAGAAGAAGTTCCCAGTACTGTTAAGGGAACTAACACATAGCTAAATCCCGAGGGTAAGCCTTGATTTGAGTGATGAAAGATGATTTTTCATTTTTATTTATAGTATCTTGGTTTGACTTTCATCTCTTGGTCTTTTTTCTTTTTAGGTGCTTAAGGTAATCAAGATGTCCACTTTGTGCCTCATATATCAACAGGTATGCCTTTTAGGTCACCAATTGAAGAGGTGTTAGAAAAAGAGGGTCTCGAAGCTCTGACTAATTTGGACAACATCTCCATTTAAATAGATACTTCGAGGAGTCTCCAAATAGTTCTCTAAAGAGAAACTTATAAAGGGCTATGGAAGATCCCTCCATTTTGGACTTGCCTACCAGAAGTGTGAACAATAATCCGAAGCTATCTTTGGCAATTGTTTTACCGCCTATTTGCTCCATGCCCCCAATAATGCCAAGAGTAATTCATTGGTGAGTATTGATTCAAGATCAGGATTACATGCAAGTGGATCACCTACAACCGCACATGCACAAGGGATTGATGTAACTCTCATTGTTCAAATAGAGCAGGATATTGAGCCCATTGATAAAGTTGAAGAGGAGATTAACATTGAAGTGAATCCAGCTAACAACACTGTTCTAATAGAGCCAACCATATCAAAGACTTCCTTCCTTGCTCAGAGGAAATTAGCACTTTAAGATGACGTTATGGACCCCATGGATGAAGTTAATCCTGCTTTTATGTGATCGCGCTCAAAACGTGATGTGAAATGCAATGAACTTAAGTCCAACATTCACACACTTCAAGCATTAAGAAGAAGGGGAAATAATTACAGTTCATCATTAATTTCCCTTTGTTTCCATGGGTTAAAACACTCTGACCGCGGGGATGCAAGTTGTTTACAAGTTTTAAAAAATCACAACCCCTCCCTTTAGTCTCAGATGTGATCTAAAATTAAAAATTATAAGAAAAAACATGAAGAATGATAAAAATGCAGAGAAAAGAACTTTAGGAAAGGGGTGACCATGGCCCATGGTCACTAATAGACAGTGGCCAAAACAGCCACTATTTGTCCCCGTTTATTCTCTGTTTTGCTTCTATGATGCCTTCAGACTGTTGGAGCTTATGTTATTCGACTTTTAGAGTTGAATGAGCATCAAGAGTGCTTAATTTGGCCATGAAATCAACTAAAACCTTTGGTAATCAGCACTTTTTTCTTACAGATCATTTTCGTATAAATCTGAAAAAGGTGCTTTATATAAGAAGAATGGAGCCAGAGTTGTGTCATTCTGAACCTATAATTTCAAAGAACAGAATGAAGCCTAGAGAGGCTAGTTCACAAATTCCGAGATGGCCCAAAATCCTTCCAAGTGAAAAAACGAAAAGAAACAGGCTTCATCCTTTTTATGTTTCATGGCCTTTGTACCCATCCTCTCTAAGTGATATGCACACTTCTTCTCCTTCTCTGAACCATTTCTTACCTTAAGTTAGTGAAAAAGAGAAAAAGAAGTAGGCTTGGAGTGTTTGAAGTGCCTTGGGAGCCTTGTGAATTCTTGGAACTTGCTTGTTAATGTGCTTTGAACTTGTTGAACTTGTTGGAACCTCTCAAATTTGCTTGGAACCCTTTTCAAGTGCCAAAACCTATCTCTTATAGACTTCAAAGGTGATTTTTGGGAGTTATGGGAAGTTGAAGTTCAAAACAAAGTGAAGAAAACTATTGAAAACTGCCAAGAACAGATTCACAGTTGTCAGTGACCATGGTCACGGTCACCGATAGGTCCAATTTTAGGATTTTTGCATATGGGACCTATTTTCACCATTTGGGGCCTGAAGATGTCCAATCTTCACAAAACTTAGAGGGATATTTTTTAACATTATTTTGAGTATGTAATAGAAACTTAAGCACGTTTTGACCTTCTGAAGTTAGTCAACTCCCTGTTGACTTTTCATGAAAATGACCACTTGTTTTAGTTGTTTAAGGCCCAAATGACCTCGGTTTGATTTGAAACTTGGAGGGACTAATGTCAGGGGCATCTTAAAGTGCCCATAAAAATTTCATTTGGTTTGATTTGTGGAAGTAGGGTTTCGAACGGTGACTCACTTGCTGTATGTTCTAAGTCAATGTTCTCTTATGTTACAGACAGTTAGCTTGTTTTCTACCCGAATCATGTTCAATATATTTGAAACTTTGCAGAATCAACTTTGAATATATTTTGAGTCTCTGATCTAGATTTCATCAGCTTTGGCCTTCCAGAAGTAGTATTTTTAGTCAGTGACCCCCATGACTTGGGGGTCACAGACTCCTAGCTGACATGTAGTTGAAGTAAGGTCAAACGAAATCCTCTCAGCTTGAAAATTTGCAGAATCACTTCTAAGTATGACTTAAGCTTAGTGTCTAAATTTCACCAACTTTGGTCACCCGAAGCAGGACTTTGGTCTGTAACTTCATGCCTTAGAAGTCATTGACCCAAAGTTGACATGTTTGCTGACTTTGGATCAAATGACATCCATTTGACCTAAAATTTTTGCAGAGTCCCTCATGAATCTAATTTGAGCTTTTTTCTAGAGTTTCAGTTGATTCTGACATGTAGAAGTGTCTATTGTCACAATGCCCCTAAGGAGTTGGAAAACATCTGTTAAAGCTTGAATTTGAACTGAAATGAAGTCCAAATGCTTTGAAATTTTGAAGTATCATTCCTAAGCATAACTTGCAGCTGTCATGTGATTTTTAGCCACTTTGGTAACTTAGAACTTTGAGTGTGTTCAATGACCCCTAGACTTTGAGCAAATGAACCTTAAATTTGAAGTTCGGTAAGTCAAGTGACCAAATAAAATCCACTAACTCTAAAATTTGAACTGCTACACTCTAAGCTCATCGGAAGTCTTTTGAGTGGATTGCATCAGCTCTGAATATCTAGATGTAGTACTTGACTTGGCATTCCACAATTTGAGGGTTTATGTATCCTTGGTTTGGAATTTGCTTGTAATGTTTTCACTGCAACATTTTTAACGTTTTATAGGTTAACATTATGGCTACTCACAGCTTCACATCACCAAGGGAAATGACTCCATCCAAAATCCATTTTGTTGAGGTACGAACAACTCCCACCAAGAGGGTTGAGGGTCCAATTGTGCCCAAGGTATCTCATGAAGTTTCTGCCGCAGAAGGCGAAGATTCCTGTAACATTCCATTGAGTATTACAATGACACCACATGTGCCATCTTGTCTCCACCCGAACGGCCATCCTTTTTTTTGGATGGACATGAGTTAACTACTCATGGGCTACAGGTGCAAAGACTGAGAAGGGAGAGGATGGCCGTTCGGGTTTATAAACTCAGTTAAATTCATAGGATCGAGAGTCAGATCTCTCAACTCATAAGGAGCTGAGTTTGTTTGGTGATGTCCCCATGCCTCAGTCCGCCATAGAAGTGCCATGAAGATCACAATTGGTAGCATCTTGGACACACTTTTATAAACAGATCTCACCACTATTAAGATTCAAGATACTAAAGTATTTGCTAATTTGTTGGTGTCTTATGGTACTGGAACAGATTTGGGTAGCCTCTGTGATGCTTTTGTAGTCCTTTTCACTAGACTTAAAGAAAAGGATACTTGGGATAGGGGTGTGGATTATGCAAAAACTTTTCAAAACAAAGTGTTAAGACAAAAGATTTAGCTGGTTGCAAAAATTGAGAGCACCGAAGAAGAGATTAGGATAGCAAATGAAGCAGACACCAAGAGAGCACATGAGATAAATATGGATATGGTCAACCATGAACTTCTACAATAGCAAATCACTACATTGCAGCAGCAGCTCTCTACTTTAGAAGATAATGCTCTCAATTGCAGAACATCATTGAAGACCTGGAGAAATTCAGCTCAGAGGATCATCTGCGCAAAGATAACCTCCTTGCCAATGTTCTGTTCATATCATTGTTTGGCAAGACTCCATGGAGAATGTAATGAATAAAAGGGTCTCTCCAGTCTCCGAATGAGTTTTGAAAAGATGAAATCTTGTTCTTGATTACATCAAAGCAATCTACTACTGCTTTATGGGTGTTGAGTGGAGGTAGAAGTCTTCTTTCAACTACTTCTAACACCATTCTGTCATTCTTGAGGATTCACATTGATTCCACCAGTCTGTCTAGTGCATCCGCCTTGACATTTTGATGCCTTCGAATATGGTGAAATTCAATCAACATAAATCTCTCTTTGAGTTCACAAGCTTTGTTGAAGAAGGGAATCAAATTCAGTTTTTTCATATCATATTCAAGATTCATTTGTTTGATTACAGGTTGCGAATCTCCGTAGACTCCAAGCATATTGATGCCCAACTCCAAGGCTAGCTCAAGACTCATAATCAATGCTATGTATTCTATTATATTGTTTGTGCATGGTTTGATTAATGAGAAAGAGTGAGGGACATAAAATCTTTTTGGGCTACGGAAAATGATTTCAACCCCTGAGACTGGATCTCCCAACTCATTAATCCTAGAAGCTCTATCAAAATGCATAATCCAATGTTGGCCTGGATCGATGGTCGGTTGCCATATTTTCTCAATAAAGAAGACTGGTTTGTTAGGAAAATTATCTTTAAATTCAGAGTCATCCGAAAGTGGATTTTCAGCGAGAGCTTGTCATTTCACCGCCTTTGTAGGAGTGTACCTAATGTCATTTTGGGAGAGTAGAATAGACCACTTGGCTAGACAATCACTCAATGTAACAACTTCCATCACAAGTTTCTTCAGTGGATTGATATTGGAAACCATGTACACCACAATTGGAAAGAATGTAGTGACGTAGTTTCTACACTGCAAACATCAATGATAGGCATTCCTTTTCTACCAGATGATAATTATGATAAGCACCAACTAGCATCTGTGGCAAGTAGCAGAGAGCTACTTCCTTACCATCGTCATTTTTTTTGCTAAGAATGCCTCAAAAAGTGATTAAGAGCTCTAGTGCAAAGGATGAAAGGTTTGCTTAGGATCAGAACCAAAAGAAGTGTTGAGTTTGTAAGATACCATTTGTTATCTTGAAAGGCATCTTCGCAAGCTCTATCCCACTTAGATTTAACTCCTTTCTTTATGAGTCTAGAGAATGCTCTACATTTCCTAGATAAGTTGGAGATGAACTGACGAATGTAAGCAAGCATGCCTTCTAATCCTTTGAGTTATTTGATTGGGCATCTCTAATATGGCTTTGACTTTGACTGGATCTAGTTCAATGCCAAATTTTTTAACTAGGAATCCCAAAGTTTTTCAAAGGAGACTCTAAAGAAACACTTTGAAGGGTTCATACAAAGATTGAATTTTTGCAACTATTTGAAGACTTTGCAAAGATCAGCTAGATGGACACGTATGTTTACTTTTGACCACCAAATTCTTGACATAGCATTTTACAAACTTGTGTTGCATATCTTTGAAATTTTTCTTCATGGCCCTTTGGTTTGGCTTCTGCATTCTTCAGAACGAAGGGCATGATGGTGGAGCAATATATGCCAAAGGGGGTTCGGAAGGATGTGTGCTTCTTGTCGTCCTTGTAAATCTTAATTTGACTGTATCCCAAAACCCATCATGAATGACGACCTTTCATATCCGAATGTATTATCAGTCATGATTTATGGTATGGTAGTGGGAAATTATCTTTGGCACAAGCTTTGTTCAGATCTCTGAAGTCGATGCAAACACTAATTTGCCCATTTTTCTTGGTGACTGGCACTATATTAACCAACCAATCAGGATGCTGTTGTTCACAAATGAAACGTACATCCCTGAGTTTTTGGACTTCCTTTTCTATCTTGTCCATGTTTTCTAGTTTAGTTCTTCTTTGTTCCTGCACCACAGGTTTAACATCGTCTGATATGTTCAACTTGCATGTAGAAACTTTTAAATCTACACCTATCATTTCTATGTAGGTCCATGTAAAACAATCCATAAACTCATGCAAGAAACTCACATACACTTCAAGTTCCTTTCTTGTAATCAGAGAGCTTAAAAAAGGTTGAATGAAGATTTTCTGGGGACCTAAGTTTATTTCTTACTCTAGTCATTAGTTGGAGGTTCAAGGGGAGGCTCTTCCACAATGTCTTCAGAAGCATCCAACTTCACTAAACCGTGCTGGATTTCGGTTGGAGGTTTAAGCCAAGGCCTGATCCCTTTCCAAGGATTCGGTTTTTTAGGCTCTTCAGCTTTTTACATTAAGGGCTAGACATTCCCAATGAGTGTGCTAAGATGGGCATATTTCTTCATTAAGTTCAAGTGGCCAATAATCACTGATTTGTGACGTTGTGTCATCATCATCACTTGCCCCATCAGGATGCTGAAAAGTAGCCCAATCAATAAGGTCTTAGAAGACAGTTATCTCTTTGGAGTCATCAGAATCATATCCCTCGGGGAAGACAACAAACCTTGCTCTAAAGTTCTATGTTGGCTTAGGAATGTTGCTATAAGAAGCGTATCCTATTGTCGCAGTTGTTCAAGTCTGTGTTAGTTTTGGAGATCTTCCTTCATTTCTAGAGTGAAGACGTCGAAAAGGACTTGGAACTCCATTTGCACTCATTCCGAGTCCAATGGCTTCTTGAGATTGTATCCCATGTTTCTTCATCATATTGCAAACCATAGGATTATAAATATCAAGCCTTATCCTTCCATCATTACTGATTTTGTCGATAAGATAAGAAGCAGATGCATCTTTAGCTCGGTGGAAGACTATTGAATGGTTGTGTTGCATGGACAGAGGTACAAAGAAGTAAACGCCTCTAAAATCATAAACTTGGGATATAGTAAGCTACGGAAAGAGTGGAGGATCCCAATCAATGATAGAATATATGGAAGTGCCCACTTTCTTAGAATTTTCAGAATTTGACTCAAAATTTGAATCCATCGCCACTGGAACAACATGTACAGGGTCCGTTTGTCTAGATCTCTTACATAAATGGTAGAGTACTACTTCAGTGGATGAAACAATTCGTGATATTTCATCAAAAATTTGAAACTCCATTGCTACTATCAAGGTATGAAGAGACCGCCTTAAGCCTATCCAGCCTAGATAATCCATGCTGAGTAGTGCAGAGGGTTTACATTTTTCAGCCAAGTGAAACCATCTGTTGATGTAGCTATAAGTTGATTCATCCCGGCATCGTAATGTTACCATGAGTTGCCGGAAAGTGACAAGAGAATCAGGCCTCATGGATGAGATTCTCCTAACATTAGGAGGTCCATAGTTGCTTTCTTGGTTAGAATCTGTGTCACCAACTAAAGAAACCACATTTGTTGGATAAGAGAGGCTTCGCTGTCTTGATCTTTTTGGAAAGATTTGAGTTATAGCCTCAATGCGTGAGACGTGTTGAGACAACTCATCTAATGTTTAGAATCAACTGCTATGGTTACTTTTTGGAGGTGAAGAAGTAGTCCATAGCAACATAAACGAACCCATATTGCTCGCCTTGGGGAATATGTACATCTTGTTGCTAAATCCTGCCACCAACTAATGTACCTCCAAACTGGTTCTTCCGTGCTTTACCTAGTTAAACCCAGTTCTCTTAGAATGATAAGAGGTTCAGCAGTTGCTGTAGGAATCACCGAAGTGGGAGACTCCGTGTCATCATTTTCCACTTCTTGATAGCCCATGAAATGCTTGACTCTGTGAGAGGCAGGGCTAAAGGAGGAGAATCTAACTTCAAGTGCTTGTATCATCCTATGGAACTTAACAAACAATGTACCCCACTTAACTGGTGTTGGGAGTACTGGCACATCATCCGAGTTTGCCCTATAGACCATAACAAGTGGCTCATCCTCATTGACACTGAAAAGTACTCAATTGATGGCATTGCTAAGCTTCGAACAAGTGTTATATGCATAGCTGGACTGCACCCCTTACTTATGTGAATGACAAGGCCTACTTGCTTCATCCTGGATGCCTTTGTGGATATGAGCAAAGGTCGATTGACTATTTGATTTCAAATTTAACCTTGACCACCAGAGGAGCTTTGGTATCTACAAATCTAACTATAAGCTTCTTTATAGATTTCAACTTCTTGGTGGGTTCGGGTCTTTTGCCATACCTTAGGTAGGTTTTCTTTTCAATGGAAATTGTGAAGAGCTCTGCAGGATCATCATCTACAAGAGATTTGCTTGCATATAGTTTGTGTTTTGTAGGTCTTTCCTAATACATGGCTGCACTGGTGAAGTGAACCTCCAAACCTAGCCACTACGCTAACCCCTCCCTCATCTCCACCACCCACCGCCTCCACTCCATCCCCTTCATCTACAAAACCCTCACCAATTACTCAATGAAAAACTTTATAGAGATTTTGATCAAGGAACCCACTCTTTCGATCCATTACCTCATCTTCAACCGTTCAAAGATGGATATAGACTATAGGTGAGCACTTCAGTTGAATTTAGGAGATACAGATTTTGACTGATGATTGATGCATGTGAAGATTTTATTTTCAAAATGGAATGATGTTTGAAGGTAGAGTTTTGGATGAATCAAGTTTGTATGTGGATTGTATGAATGTATTTTAATTTGATGTAGATTTTGTATGTATAATATTTTGATGTGAAGAATGAATGTGAATGTTTATGAAAAGTTTAGAGGTGAAGAATGAATGTATATGTGAATGTGCATGTATGTTTGAATGTGAAGTACAATAATTTATGTGAATGTATGCTTAAATGCCAAGATTGTAGGTGAAAAATCAATGTAACTATGTAGAAAGAATGTGGACGTAGATGAGAAATTTGTGGATAAAGAATGACTGTATATGTGATGTTTGGAGGTGAAGGTTTTATGTTTGGTTTGAAGGTAAAGAATGAATTCTAAGATTTTATAAACTATGTTAGGTTTAAAGGTGAATGTTTGAGGTTGAAGAATTTTTGTAAATATTTGTTTGAATGTGAATATTAGAGGGGAAGAATCAATGTGATTATGTATAATGAAATACTCAAACAGTTCTTAAGAATTGCTTTAAAATATTGTTGCAATGCAGTGAAGAAATTTTATTAAAAAGGTTCTGTGAATTGACGACATCGTCACTCATTTGTAAATAATTTTTATTAAAAAGGTTCTATTAAATGATAACATCGTCACTTGTTTGTGAAGAAATTTTAGCATAAAAACGGTTTTGTGAAGTGACAACGTCGGCATTGGTACATTCAAATTGTTCATTATAAGTTGTTTTTCAATTGCTAATAGAGATTTGATCTCATTACATAGTGAAAAATTTTACATTTAAACTTTTAAAACGAGTAGAATACTATAAAACGTCAAACTTCTACATCACAAAACCTAAAATCAAACATCACTTCTCATCATAAAACCTAAATACAACCAATAATTATACATCAATGAACTTTACATCGAATAAATCGACATCACAACTTTACATGTAAACTTCTAAATCTAACCACAATCATTTGTTGTTCACACATTCACTTTCGTTGTTCTTCAATGAACTTTTAAGAGTTTATCTCGTTACATAATCAACAAAAGACACTATCCATTACATATTATTTTTCCTTCTTTTAGCATAATTCCACATCCAAAATCACATAATTAATAACACATGAGTCTTTATCCTAAACATTCAACGCAATTCCACATCACATCAACTCATTCAATAAATCCACAACCAACTTTAGAACTTACAACACAATTCTACATTTGATAGTTTCAGTTTGGGGGAATGTCATTATAGGAATCTTCTTTTGCAACATTTGAACGTCCAATACCCATGACTTCATTTAAACATCCATTTTGGGGAAGTATCATTGTTGCCCATGCAATGATGACGAATGCAAAGGATTTGAGTCCACATTCACACATTTAAACACATAGAAAAATGGGAATGAAATAACAAATCATCATTAATCCTTTGTTTACATGGGGCTCTAACCTAGGGGATGCAGAATGTTTACAAGTTTTAGAAAATCATAGTTGCTCCCTCTAGTCTTAGATGTGATCCAAACTAAGCAAAAACAAGAAATGTACATGAATGAGAAAAAGAATGCTAAAAGTGGAAAAGTCGGGGCAATGACCCGACCCCCCCCCCCCCCCCCAACACACTCTGTGACCATGAGGCCAAGAAACTGATAAGCAATGACCAGGAAATCACCATTTCGATTATGTATTGCGTTTATACAAATACAAAGCTGGGTACAAAGGATGGCTAAAGTTGCGTCATTCTAGTCTTTTGAGTTTCAAGGACAAGAATGATGCCTAAGAAGGTGTAGACACAACTTGTGAAGCGACCAATACCCCTCAGTGGGAAAAGCAAAGAAAATGTTCATTCTTTTGGGTTTTCCATGGCCAATCAAGGAGTCTCCATGTGATTTCCAAGACTTAGCAAACACCTTTTTTACTCGTAGCCATGGCCTCACCTTGAGATGGTGAGAGATAAAAGAGGACTTGAGTTGCAGAAGATGATCTCAGTGAAGAACTCTTCTAAATCAATGACTAAGTGTTGTGAAAAATGCTTCTGTAGGAAGTGGAGAGAGTCTGGAACTTGTGGAATCCTTCAATGGAACCTCTGGAACACTTTCCAAGTGCCCAAGTATGCTTTTTATAGCCTTTAGGGGTAGTTGAGGGAGTTACAAGGAGTTACATTTCAAAATAAAGCCGAAAAACTACTTAAAACCGTCAAAATTCACTCACAAGTGTCAGTGACAGCATGGTCACTGCTAGGTCTTTTTATACACATATGACCATGTCCATCAGTTTGGGGCCCAAATGATTTCCAAATTTCATGAAACTTGGTTGGATGCTTTCTAGCATTATTTTGAACATGCCACAGAAATTCTATCATCTTTTGACTCCTAGAAGTTTATCAACCTTCCCTTTCACTTTTCATGAAAATGGGCCCTTGCTTTAGCTTTCGGGGTCCAAATGACCTCCGATGGTCTTGAGACTTGGAGAGATTTATGTCAAGTATATTTTGAAGGCTCTATCTAAATTTCATGTAGTTTGGATTTCTGGAAGTAGGATTTTGATTAGTGACCCCATAGTTATATATTCTTAGTCAGTGTCCCCTTATATTGTATGTAGTTAGTTGGTTTTCTATCCAAATATTTTGAAACCCTTTAGATTGTTCATAAACACATTTTAAGCCCCTCATCCAAATTTCATCAGCTTTGGCCTCCTCGAAGCAGGACATTGGTCAGTGACCCCAACATTTAAGGTCATTGACTCCTAAGCTAACATATAGCTGAAATAGAGTCAAATGAAGTCCCTTCGACTTGAAATTTTGAAGATTAATTTTTAAACATGACTTGAGTCTTCCATCCAAATTTCATCAACTTTAACCATCTAGAAGAAGGTATTTCGTCAGTGACCCACAGTTTAGGGGCCATTGACCCAAAGTTGACATGTGGGTTAAATTAGGTCTTATGAGATCCAATTAACTTGAAATTTTGAAAAGCTACTCCTAAATATGAATTGAGCTTTCTTCAGTAATTTTAGCTGATCTAGTCTTCATGAGATGATATTTTGCATAGTGACCCCAAAGAGCTTAAAAGACAACCATCTAAACTTGGGTTGAGTGCAAATGATGAAAAAATGCTCTAAAACTTTACAAGATTAGTCTTGAGTGTATTTGAAGACATTCTTGTGAGTTTTAGATTATTTTCCATTTAGAAGTGTCAGTTGCCTCAGTAACCCCAAGAAAGCTGGGCAATAATGTTGAAGCTTGAGTTTGAATTGAAATGAAGTCCAAATGCTTTAAAACTTTGAACTGCTTTACTCTGAACTTATCTGAAGTCTTTTGAGTGAGTTGCATCAACTCTGAACATTTGGTTGTAGTACTTAATCTAGTACTCAATGACTCTAGGGTTTATGTGCCCTATAGCTTTGAATTTGCTTGGAATATATTTACTACAACAGTTATAATGTTTGTGATTTTTAATAGGTCAACAATCATCATCTTTCTTAACTTCATCGATTCCAATGAATGCCAACCCAACCCAATTCACCTCAGGCTACTTCATATCCAACCCATGAGCCTTGTAGTGGATCAGAAGAGTGGGTTCCTTACTCAAGATCTTTATGAAGCTTTTCATCGACCAGTTAGCGAGCGTTTCATAGGTGAAAGGGAAGCAGTGAAGGGGATGCAAGAATGGGGTAAGAGAGTAACCAGGGCGTAAGAGGGGTTGTGGAGAAGGGCTTGGGTAGCAGAGATGAGGGACAAGTTGGCACGGAAGTTAGCCTTAGAGGGGATGATGCAAATAGAGAAGCTGCCAGAAAAGGGGGGTCATAAAGGCGAGAAGGGTCTGCGTGGATGTAGATGTTGTAGAGGCTTTGGGTCTGATTTGAGGGTTTAAAGGAAGATTAGCTAGCAAGGGGATAGAGGGGAGCTGGTGGTGGTGTGGAACATGAAGGTGATTTTTTTTTTTAGGTGGTGGGTGTTGGGCTTATAAGGCCTACAAGGCAGAAGAGGGCTTCATCTTTGTCATCTTCTTCTTCTTTTGCTTTTTGGGATGGCAGGTTTTTGGGTTTTGAAGATTGGTTTTTTATGGTCGTGGTGGTGGTTTTGGAAATAAGAGAACAAAATAAGGGAGATAGGTGTTGAGGGTGGAGGAGAAAAAGACAACAACATGGAGGAAGAGGAGAGTGTAGAAGAGTGAAATTGAAGCAAAGAACATTGTTGCCAAAAAGAGGATGGGGAGGAAGAAGAAAAAAATGATTTTTGCTCTTCGCTATGTTCTGTGGAGCAACGACGAGGTCGCTCCACACAAACTTTAAAAAAAATAAACTGAAAAGGCCCTTTTATGTTTGCAAATCGCTAGTGGGGCCAAAATTGTTTAGAGTCCAACTAAGGTGATTTATCCCGTAATTTCCTCGATTATAAATGAATGAATATTATGGATGTTCTATGATAATACATGTGAAATTCGCATACTTTTGCACATTGTTTAAAATTATAACACATGTATATAAATCTTCTTCACAAGAATTCCTATGAAATCACCCATGTTCCAGTTCATACATGTCTTGGCATAACACAAATTACCACGAGTTACGTGTGTCACGCTTTGGGACTCTCTCTAATCCTCAATTCTTGAGCTCAAAACATGACCGGTATTCGCTCGACTGGACACCAATGCAGAAAGAAGAAGGAATTGAATTCCCATATACCCAATGGTCTTTGAGATATCAGGAACGACAATTCAGCCATTTCTTTCATTTTATAGCTTTTTCTATATCATGTATTGTGAATTTTAACATGGGGTCATGTGTTCTATAAATGAGCTGTCACCTATGAATCCAAACATCGGATCCCACAATCGTCTGATGTAAATCAATTTTTGTACTTGGAAATTGAGATACAATAATAAAAATTTCCTTTATTGTGTCTCCCCTATTTCTTGTGTTAAGTACTTTTTCTTTTTTTTTTTTTTTTTTGTAAACGCTTTTAATTTTCCACCATAATTTTTTTCATGTCCTCCATGGAAAACGAAGAACATACATGTATAAAATCACTCTAATCCATAAAGAAAGAAAATGCAATGGCTAGCTTTGTTTTATTTTATTTTTACAAACTAGGACACTCTATGTCTCTACCCACAAGTCCCTGGCGATTAGCATTAAAAGTTTGGTGTATTCGGTGCGGAGGGTGGTACTCACCATTGACATAACAATGGGTTAGCAATTCTAGGGATTTGAAAAATAATTTCAAATACGATTGCCTAAGAAAAAGCCTTTTTTTTTAATTGACTCATAGGTGAATCTTATTAATTTTGGATTATTTTTATTAAAATAAAAATTTCTTAAAATAATAATGAAATGAGAATTACCATACTTTTACCTGCTTTTAAAGTTTTATAAATGTAACTAAAATAATAAAAATATATTATAAAAGCAGTGAGAACAACAGTAACTTTTTTTAAGGTATATTGAGGAGTTAGCTTTATGATATTTGAAGCTTTGGAAAGAACTCATGGTTGTAAAATGAAGTGTTCTCCCAAGAGCAACAAAATGTAAAGTCTAGCTGCATGGGGCTTCTTTGGACCCACATTTGTTCAGTGTAGGCCCTTATACACTATCATCCGCCAGTTATCTAGCACAGGCCCAATTTTACCCCCATTAAACCTTTATCATTGTTCAATTGAATCTCAAATAAATTTATGGATAAAAGATCATTAAAATTTAGGGCTATTAAATCAAGGGTTAGAATAATTTGATGGAGCTGAATTTTTTTTCCTGACCATTATCCAGAAGAAGACCTTTCCTTCTATGCCGACCCCATCAATAAAAAACCATCTAGATGGATCCCACAGTTGGAATGCATTGAACAGGATGTGTTGTAGGATAACATTTTCAATGAAAGCAAAATTTGTTAGAAAAGAAGTAATTTGTCCATGAATGAGGGGTTTTATTATTATCATTATTATTGTAGTAGAAAGCTCCAATTCAACTTCTCATTGCATGGCTATCCACTGGTCATGAGGCACCTCTCCTCTAGAGAAAACAATTGGAGGGATTTAGAGAGGGCATGTGGGTACTGTGTCAGTATTTACCATCAGTATTTACCAAAGAAAAAAAAAATTCTTCTTTGCATAATATAGTAAGATAGTGACACCAAAGAGAGGATGCACATTAACTATCAACCAATAAAAGTGGATAAAATCAAGCATCAAATTGAAGAATTTATAATAAATGATGAAACAAATTCAATAACTAAATGGCTAATGGCAAGCAACCATAACCTAGAGGAGATTTTTCTCCCACAATCAGTGCATTTACTGTCCAGCTTTATAAGGCTCACTAGGGTCAACCTGCAGCTCCTTTTGCAAGAAATTATATGCCTCACCTATCATGAGACCCATGTCAGTTTAAACATGTGGCTAAGACCACCAGTGAATCTCCCCTAATCTGTTACCCATGAGATATTTGGATTGGGATCGTACTCTGGTAAAGAGTTTTGATGGGCATCTAACTTGGATGTGGCTGATTTCCCATCCTGGTCAAGCCATGCGGGATTCGCAAAGCGGTACGGTTCATGATAGTCATGGTTGCAGCAAGTTCTGTTCCCGCACCTATTTTGGATAAGAAATAACAACACCTTTTACTTTAAACCTTTATGATATGTCACAATACTCAATTTAGAATTATTGAACCTTACTTACCATTGATTAAATATCAAAATACTCTATTAAAGGACCATTAAAATTTAAGGTTATTAAAACAAGAGCAAGGATACTTTAATGGAGCCAAATTTTTTCATGACCGGTATCGCTAAAGAGACTTTCTCACCTATCCTGCCCCTAATGAAAGGAGTTCTTCCATATGGGCCCCACTACTTGAACAAAACTACACAATATTATGTGGTCGACTAGTAGGTGAAGATTTTCCTCACTTATAGGGGTCCTCATAGGCTGGGCCAAATGCTGATCCAGGCCTAGCCCAATTTGGGCCAGGCTTGGGTGTATTATATAGGCCCACTGTAACTGGCCCGGGCCTCGATTAACTGACAGAAGGCCCACCCTGCCGAACTAATGAGTGCTTGTAATTTAGTATTTTAGTAAATTTAATCTACACGGTAGACAGCGCAGTTCAGCACGGCTCAATTTACTGATTGAGCGTGCTTGGGCCTGAGTTTTATGGTCTATGTTGTGGTTGGGCCAAGCCAATGTATAAATTTCTAAAGTTTGGCCACGCCTGGATATGCCGCCACCAGCCCGACCCAGTAACACCGCTCTCACTTACTAAAAAGTAGAAATGAACGTAGTAATCTTTGGTTGATATCATTCATAATCACCTACTATTTTAAAGAGTCAACTGGCCCACAATAAGACTTGCCAGGTTAGACAAGATATATTTTACTTTTGAAAAAGGAGAAAGGATGTCCAATGTACTTGCCTTTTAAGCATGCAGAAAAGAAAAAATTAGGCGAAAGTAACCCCACCTTTAAGTTACAAACAATGGCTGCAAAAAATGCCCATGCATTTTTATAATAATAAAAAGAGGATTTTATGAAAAAAAGCCCTTTAAATATTCCATAAATACGATTAAACCTTAATTATTTATGTGCACAACTTGGGTCAATTGGATTCGAATTCGTGCAAAAAAAAATATTTTTTATATGTGGGGTTGAGTGATGCTAGTAGTCTTTTAATATATTCCGCACGACCCCCTTTTTTCTTTCTACTCCCGTCTCCTCTTTCCCGCAATGCTCTTGGTCTTCCTCCTTCCAAGGTTTCTTCCCAACCTATTTAGATTGTAATATGATATTTCTTTTGAAATTTTAAAGGGCCCTTCAACATCGTTGCTAATTTCCTCACATATTTGAGTTAATTTTTCTATTCTTCTTGTTCATCTTTCTCTAACTTCTTTACGAGATCGTAGCCATATGCAAATATGCATCAATATGAATGGCAGAGGAGTCCAACTTTCCATGAAGCACGAAGATTAACCTTCTTTCCCACATCTCAATAATATCGGACCTATATTGACTATAATCGATCGCCATCCGTTCTGTCCTATCATTTCTTTTGAAAGAAACTTCAAATTGTGGAGGGATAATTTGAAGGAGACCGAATTACTTCATCACAGGTCCTGTATTGTATCGTTCAATAACCTTATAATGAAACAAGACAGTGGTGGATGTGAAAAGGTTACGATCTATTTTTTTAGCACCATGTTTAAAAATTTCTTTCAATAGATTTTATATGATTGCCATTTAAAATGTAAAATAAATAACAACACATTAGTTAATCATATTTGATATGCATTCATTCTCGAAATAAGCAAATATCAAACTATCAACTATTACCGCTTCACCATTTAGTTTGTTTAGGTGTTGACGAATTTCTCTCATATTAATCAACACTTTTCTTTCTCCTATTCTCAACCCCCAAGCCTTAAAAAGTGGAAATTGGATATCTTTCTTCCAACTTGGATTATAAGGAGAGCATCAGCCTATACTCATTCTTGTGTAGACCAAAACCTACACAAATTATGAAACAAAGTTAGTTTATGAAAATTAGAAATAATATAATATTTAAATATATAGCAATATTATATTCACTTGAATCAATTGTAGTGGGCCAGTTATAGTCTTCAACTTTGTGCTCTTGCTTGTATGCTTCTTCTTTTCCAACTCATCCTCCACATCTTCTTTTTCTGTTTTCAACAGCTGAACAACTCGAGCTAGCATTCTGTACAAACAAGAAAAACAAGCCGGCCCCCAAGCATAAGGCTTGAACTCCCTAAAGAGTTCAAGCATCCATGCCTGACCTTTGGCACCATTAGAATTTGGAAATTTTTAACCACATACTAAAAAGAAACAATATATTCTAGCCTTTACTATATCTCTCTTCTTCTTTGATGTCTTAAAGGTTTATTCAAGCCATTTGAATTTTACCATTACCCTAACTGTATCTTTACCTGGAACAGAGGCTACTCCAAATAACTCCTTACAAACCTTCACTACAATACTATTTAGAAATGTTCTATCGGTAATGATTTCACCATCAATCGACAGCTCAAACATGCAACATCTTCCGATATTATTGGTGCTTCACTGGTTGGGAGATGAAATGAGATCGTTTCTAGGTGCCATCTTTCAATCAAACTGGTAATCAAGGCATAGTCAATCATCATATAATCAATCTCGGACAAATGACCAAGCTCGTCTCTCTTACATATACTCTTTACGTGTCATTTAACACTCATATTTCTTTATCAAGGTTCTTTGAATGACATCTGTGCGTCCCTCACTCTTATCATTGGTAATTCAAAATAATTATATATTATATTTTTTATAAGAATAAATTAAATTCAAATACAAAATGCTGTGGAGTAATGTATGCCACCCCACTTATGATAGCTTGTGAGATGTTCATCTTGGTTTTATAACAATGTAGATTCCTCTTTCATTATATCTAATTACTGCAATAAGTTTGAAAATGAAGTCAGTGCATCAAATTGAATGTCATAAAATGAATCCAATAAACCTCTTCATTCTAAGTTTACAAGTTTAATGAATCTCAAATACTATCATAAGCCTTCTTTACTAATTCACATCGATGATAAATGATAAATACCATCATTTACAAATATATGTATTCAATGGTAAATGCAGGATTCTTGTTTGAGGGGTACAGATGGAAAAATAGAAGTTATATTTAACTAAAGTCATTTTTTAGCTCTAAAAAAAAAACGTTTACAATTGTCCTCAACAAATATCTTCGACAATTTTTTTGGTTTGGTAAATACTCACAAGCTAAAAGATTGGAACACAAAACTAACTTCTAGTTGTCTTGATAAGGTTGAAACACATATGAATGCAAGAACTTAAAATAAATTCAATTTACAGAAGGCCTAACAAAAAAAAAAAGAGCCTAAGAATGAATATTTTTAGAATTAAGCCCAATGGCTGCCTATAAGTTGTCATCTACACTAGACATAAAAAACTCAACTAGAATAACTAAATTGATTCCTACCTAAAAGGGATAGGCTACACTAGCCTATTGCAATAATTAAATCAAATAACAATAGCCAGTCATAAGACTTTCTTGTATATCTCCAATAATTACTTATATAGATAGACTAAATGATCGACTACTTGTGTCCCTTAATTATATTTCCTCAAATTTTTTATAGACTCATGGGAATAGCCACTTGCTTGCAAACATTAAAACAAAAAAAGAAAAAAAAAGGATCAAGCATCAAATTTTGGTTCTCACAGTTGCCCCCAATCCTAATACGAGTGAAATAAAGGAGGGAAAGAAATATAAGCATAAGTATCATGCATAAATATCATAACTGTTTCATGCATTCATGCACTTCTCTTGTTAAATGGAATCCTTTAATACAAATTTTTATGCATCCACCCTTCTTCAAAAATTAGGTATCTCTTTGACACATTATATCAAACATATAATAGGCAAACATACAATTACAATGTTCTTTTTCAAATAAACATTAAAGTCCACATATATTTTGGTCTTCTTCAAACAAACATCAAAGTCTACATATATTTTGTTCTTCTTAAAAAAATCATTATTAATCAGATATTAATTGCGTAAACTAATATACGCCCTGCATTTTGGAAAAAAATCAAACACATTGAACCTCACTGTTTAATAAAAAAAAATTTTAAATAGATAGATAGGAGATGATACACCTTTGTATACAGATACGACATCATGAGGAAGTTGATACTTTAGAAAAGATGAAGAAGAAGAGAAAGACAACGACCTCAAGAAAATGCCAATCCATGTGGGCTACAACACGAGCAAGGCAACAAAACCTATACCACAGAGTATGACCTAATTGAGAGAAAATGATGTATTTCCACTTGAAATAGTGAGGGACCATGACTGGGAAGGAGGGGAAGAGCAGCTGCATCACTAGGTAAGACGAATAAGAGAAGAAAAAGGAAAAAGAAAAAGGTGTCAAGGGTTATAAACCCTTGCATCACTCAACCCACATTTATAAAAAAAAATAATTTTGAGTCGAAATAGGGACAATTGACCCAATCAGTACACCAACTTTTGTTTTTTTTGGAAGGTTAGTAATCAGTGTACCAACTTAATTAAGGTCTAATCATGTTTATGTAATATTTAAGGGATTTTTATTGTAAAATCCTCAAATAAAAAAGTAATCTTTCCGTGGATCAAATATGGAAAAAAGATTAAAAAATAAATAAAAATTATTGTATTAAATTTTATATATTATAAAGTATGAGAACAAACAAAAAAAAAGAACAAAGAATTCTACATAAAAGACAAATAGAATTTGGTAGCAAAAAGTACAAAGCATCGTGTAAGTAAGAAAGAGTTTGTAAAACAAAAGGAGTATACTTCCAAAGGTAAATATGATCAAACAAAAATAAACAAATTTTAGTGCTTGAAATTTTAGAATATACAAAGAAAAAGAAAGGAAACTTAAAAGTCCATAATGAGATTAGGCAAGAAATGAAAAAGATAAAATGTAGAAATAAATGAGAAAAGCATAACAAAAGAAAAAAAATTACATTTTATATCTAGAATAATATGAATTTAAGATATTAGATGAATTTTAGAAAATAGGATTTGGTCCTAAACTAATAATAAAAAAAATTGACTTGTTTTATTATAATAACAGAGAGTTATGGATTTTTATTTTTGCACTTGTCCTTTACAATTTATCAAAATCAAATTGAACAAGAATTACATATTCTTTCAACACAAACTTTAATAATAATAATAATAATAGGGGTTTTTCTACGAAAAGTCCCCTTAGAGTCTTTGTAGAACAAAAAGGACCCTAGTGATTTTTATGGCCTAGAGTGGTCCTTTAAGCCCTATCCGGGATTTTTTTTTTTTAATATAATTCTTGAGCAATTAATTAATTCTTTGCATTAATTATGGACGAGTTAACTGTGCATATTCAAGAAGAAGTACCATGGTATATGTTGTTTGCAGATGATATAGTATTGGTGGATGAATCAAGAGATGATGTAAATACAAAACTTAAGAGATGGCAAGGGGCATTAGAATCTAGAGGCTTTAAAATAAGTCGTACAAAGACAGATTATATGGATTGTAACTTCAGTGAACATATACAAAGTGTTAAAACCATGTCAAAATTAAAACCCATGAGATACCACGTAGAGATTCTTTTCGGTACCTAGGCTTAATGATTAGTAAGGATGGGGAGATTGACGAAGATGTAGAGCATAAGATAAAAGCTGGATGGTTGAAGTGGAGACTAGCTTCTAGAGTGCTTTGTGACAGACGAATGCCAACGAAATTGAAGGGCAAATTTTACAGGATAGTGGTTAGATCAGCTATGACATATGGAGCAAAATGTTGGCCAATTAAGAAGACGCATATTTATAAGATGGATGTAGCAGAAATGAAAATGCATAGGTGGATATATGGTAGAACTAGGAAAGATAAAATTAGAAATGAGTGCTTTCGAGAGCATTTAAGGGTAGCACCAATAGAGGATAAGATTAGAAAAACCTGTTTAAGATGGTTTAGGCATATTGAGTATAGGCCGGTAATGACACCGGTGAGAAAAAATTTGGCTATACAGGTGGATGGCCCATCAAGAGGTAGGGGTAGGCCGAAAAAAACATTGATGAAGGTCATTGATTCAAATTTGAAGAAGTTTAACTTATCGAATGATTTAGCTCAAAATAAAATGGAATGGAGAAACAGAATTCATGTAGCCAGCCCCAATATAGTTGGGATAAGACTTTGATGATGATGATGATGATAATTCTTGAGCAATGATATCTATGCTCAAGTGCAATATATACCAATCCCTTCTCCCATTCCATCTACCTCTTCTTCATCTCTTCTTTCAAGTCTGGTACAAAGAGGAGTAAGGAGGAGAAAAACCATAGAGAAGGAAGGGGTTCGTAACAAGAAGAAGGGGACGATGATGGAAGAAGTAGGAGATGAGACAGAACAACAACAACAAAAGACAAAAAAGCAGAAGAAGAATAGGAAGAAGGAAAACAAGCCTGGGTTCTGTCTGTGTTCTGTTTGGGGTGAGAAAGAGAAAAATAAGAAAAACAAAAAGAGAAAGAGAAAACAAAAACAAAAGAAAAAGAAAAGACAAGGAAAATAAGATGAGAAGAAGGAAATCAAGCCTGGGTTCTGTTTGGGTTTTATTTGGGGTGAGGAGGGGAAAATCAAGAATAAGAAAAAGAGAAAGAAAAAACAAAAACAAAAGAAAAAAGAAGACAAGGAAAATAAGAAAGGAAGAAAAAAAAGAGAAGTGGAACAAGAACAAAAACAAGGAAGAAGAAGCAACACTGGGAAGAGAAAGAGGATGAGAGTGGTTTAATTAAAGGTAGAAGAAGAAGACAAAAAAGTAGAATAGATGTGAAAACAGAAAAGAAAGGGAAGCAAAAGAAGGAATTGAGATATGAAGAAAAGGGAGAAGAATAATCCATCTCTGTTTGTAGTGAGCATAGATATCGTTGCTTTCTTGTCCTAGTGTTTCTTCTTCTTCCTTGTTCTTTTCTTCCTCCTTCATCTTCTTCCCTATCTTCTTCTTTTGTTTTTTTTTTCCTCTTACTCTTTTTCTTCTTCTTGATTTTCCCCTCCTCGCCCCAAATAAAACCCAAAAGGTACCCAGGCTTCTTTTCCTTCTTCCCGTTCATCTTCTGTTTTTCATCTTTTGTTGTTGTTGTTCTTTTTCTGTCTCCTTTCCAACTTCTTCCATCATCATCCCTTCTTCTCCCCTCTTCTTCTTGCTTCGGACCTTTTCCTTCTCTACGGTTTTTCTCCTCCTTGCTCTTCTCTACACCAAACTAAGGAGAAGAGATAAGGAAGAGGAAGAATGAATGGGGAAAGGGTTTAGTGTACATTACATTTGATCATAAATATCGCTTCTCATGAATAATATTGAAAAGAAAAAACAAAAAGGGCTCCGGGGACCACTTTGGGCCGAAAAAATCTCCAAGGTACTTTCTGTTGTACAAAGACTCTAAGGAGATTTTTCCAAGAAAACCCCATAATAATAATACTCGGTGCATATTTCAACTTTATTTTAAAAAATTACATAAAGATGTAAAAAGAAAATTTTTGCAAATTAATTTATCAAATCTAAAGAATTCAAAATTTTGAATTATGTTATTGGACATGGGTATGTTACTAAACCCTAAAAATATGGACATAGATAAAACAGACATGTAAATATATATGAATATTTAAAGATGGAAAAATTATACATCACAGTTGAATATTTCTTATATAGCTGTATTCAATTTCAAAACTTAAGGCTAGAAACAATACTCAAAATTTGCTAGCAAAGCACACCATAATGAGAAGACCCCAACAAGTACCTTTCAAACATTGTTTCCACAAAAGATGCAAACATGCATGGGCAAAGCAAACATGGCCAGGGGAAATTCTCTGTGCGAATGCTTTCGACACCCTCCATATGCTAAAAGGCATCTCTCCAATTTTTCAAATGGACCCATCATGTAATAGAAAAATCTGTTGCATGATTGGCTGCTTAATCTCCATCTATCTTCTTAGCATATACTAAGTTAAATTATCATTAACCATTGAAAACTTTGATTTGGTTGGCCTTTTGTGGAGTGACAAATTTAAAATAAATAAATAAATAAATAAACCTGATCTTTGGTGATAAAGAGGATTTCAAATTTCCACCTGAGAGGTAGGAACTAAGGCCAGAAGGAGCAGAATTCTCTCGTTGAATAAACACACCTCTTACTTTTAAGGGTAGATAAAGCATAGGCCCGTTTGCCCAATTCGTACTGATTTTTTCATGGTGTTCTCCCCACAGATGGGGCAAAGAGTATATAGGGTCTTAAGTGGGTATCTAATATCATCATGGACCACTAAAATATTTCATCATGGAAAGAAAATTATTGCCTGCAGTTTGCCTGTGGATTAAAATCGTAAGAATTTGTGAACCACTAGCATCTTCAACTTTGGATTCTTCCAATAGAAGCCCCTTCCGGAGGGGTAATTCAGCGAGAGAATTCTGACAGAGGCGAATTGTTCTAATTTTCTATGATCCCAATATTTGGTCATTCTTAGAGAAACAAATTTTTCTTGGAGATAAAAAATAATTAATTTTCCTCACGAGAGGATTTTGATTACGCATAGGAAAGATATGAATCACGAATTTCTCCCTCTTGTGAAAACAGAAATACATGAGACGTAAAACACTCTCATTGCCTAACAACAATAATTATTTGTGCACACACTAAAATCCACATAAAATGTACACAAGTGTATTCATCTCATGAAGCAGTGACAAGTGTATTTATCACATAAAGAGAGGAATGCACACAAAATATACACAATTGTATTTATCTCATGAAGTGGTAACAAGTGTATTCTTCCCATAAAGAGAGGAATAAAAAGTGAAATATAGTTGTTATTGTGCAATGCCACATAAGCTATTGTGCATTTTATGTGAATTTTAGTGTGAGTGTATTCTTCCCATAAAGAGAGGAAAAAAAAGTGAAATATAGTTGTTATTGTGTAATGCCACATAAGCTATTATACATTTTGTATGAATTTTAGTGTGAGTACATATCACAATTGCCAACACAAAGTCCTAAAAACTCTCAACAAATAAATTAAAAATCCTATATTGAATACATAATAAGATCTACATTTGTTCATTTTCAAGATTGAAAAAAATGCACAATATAAAGCAATCAAATTTTGACAGTTTTCCGCTAGCAATATTTTTCCCACCCATAGCCCACGTTAAAATTTATAAAACCACCCCCCTCCCAACACTATTAATTGTCATGCTTCCAAATGAGTCCTTAATATTGGTAATTTTTTAATATTATAAAGTTGGCCTCACTCATAATTATCTATATATATATTTATGCTGCATTTCATTACATCAAAAACAAAACTGGTGGTAAATATACCTCTGAAATATGGTATATGGCCCACCGATTGAAATGCCCTAGTTCTCAATCAGCGAAACGAAAAGGCAATGAAATCCCATAAGCCCTCTGAAGGACATTAGGGAGGGGCGCTTAGTAATGCATACCAAACCCTATTAACATCCAAATTAAGTACTTAAATAGTTCTTATATTTGCTCCGTTCTTTCAGCTTTCTAAGAGAGAGGAGATCTGTGGGGAGCACCCTTCCTCCTGCTCAATGATGACAGGACCATTTTAGGGAGAAAGCCACTTCCCTTCCTAATCTTTACATCAGACTCCTCCCTGTCATTAAAATTGTTGCTGTTGCTGGAGCATGAGGAGCCCTTAAAATGTAAGGGGTCCTCCAAAATAGAGTTGGGAGTAATTTGGTCCTCGTCGTCAATGAGATCAGAGCTGTCCATCCGGAGGCCCTCGAATTGCGAGATTGCAAAATCTGATTCGACGAACTTGTACAGAATGCTTGAGAGATCTTCCCTCTGTAGCAGCACATGGTCCACCTGGATTTTTGTCCCTCATTAGTAATTACATTCAATAGTTCACCCAATCACAAGGTTAAAGATAGATACAAGAATTAAAAATCCAGCCGAGCTGGGTGGCTCAATACAAAAAGTGCAGTAAAAACTGACCATAAGTAAAGGAGAACCACATGCATTTCCCTTTGGGTATGACAGATTAGATGGGTATCATTTTCGGATAGCTATCTAAGACAGAACCATTTTCATAACTAATCATTGATTAAGGGTGCATTAACCAATGCAAAATTCAAAGTTCAAACGCCAAATTATTAATGCATATGCTCAATGTTCATGTGTTTGACCACCCAGCTGCAAAGGAGTAGCTGGACTTCCTCTCCCACTGCAAGAGGTGGCCCCACACACACATCAATAAGTTGGTGTATGACCCTTAGGTGTCAACTAGGATATGATTATGCGAACCATGCCGGAAATGAGCGCCTAAATGTCTCATTTGGCAAAATTTTGTGCAGTAATCTTGTAGCATGAAAATTGTAACTGAGAGAAGGGATACACTGACCTTGCATGAGAGACAGCAGAACTGATAGTGCCCCTGGAGATTTCTGTCACAAGTCAGGCAATTGTTGGCAGAACCCTTCAAAGGCCTTGCTTGAGGCCTTTGGTTCAGGAACACGACTTTGGCACCATTGATAGTGTAAGGCTGCAATAACAAATGGATCTAACTGAAGCACAAGAGCAAACTTCAATTTCTTTCTCTAATTCATTGATTTTGTTCACAAGAATAGCATACCTGAACATATGAGCAGTCAATGAGCTTCTCAAGATCATCCAATCGAACCACATCATGGTAAACATAACGCCTCACCTGTTACCAAAATTTAATTTCCAAATTAGGGTAGCCAATAATGATAAGGGCTACAACATTCTCCAGACTTAATCACCCAATTAGCAGGAAATTTAAATTCATGAAGTCCATCTTAAGCAAACGCAACCGGAAAAAAAAAAATCAAGTTTCTCATGTTGGATGGGCCATCTTAAGTTTCATATACCATACCATTTGCTCTGTGGGTGTGGGTCAGATACACATGTATGTTGTCTACACATGTATGTTGTCCCTCTCAACCATGCTTACATGCCTAACTTTAAATTGTTATCCCTTGTAGCGATTTCATCTCTCTCAAATATGAAACTTTTTAAGTTGCAGAAGAATCTTTACCCAAAGAGTATACACTGAAATTCAGTGTATACTAAACCAAAAGTGGACCCACCTCCATTCAATTATGCGTCGTACTGCTTTGACTCATCCAAACGAATAAGTGGTGATCGGAACTCAGATAATCAAGAAAACCCATACCTTGTATGCGTATGTTCCTTACAAAGGGTACTGATCCTGCTAGCCAATGGCAATACAAAGAGTATTCAGTGTATCATCTTTTTATACATGTGTGGGCCACTCATTGCATTATATATCGTACTGTCTTTGACTCACTGACAGCGGCGACCATCATAAGGATACCCAGAGGAATGACCCATCCATTCCATAGCATACACTGTAGTCTCTGTATAATTAACTAGGGAGATCCCCTCACCTGCAAAGCCATCCAAGCAGATCCTTGTACTCTGATTTGGTCGCCCCTTATTCTGTCGTGAACATGGCCAACATACACTGAACATTTGGTGTATACACTAATTTTCTTCAAAATTTGACCACTAATTTCTTGCTCAAAATCCATAAAAGACTTTTGGGTTTTTCACAGTTGATAATTAGATGGAAAATTTAGTGAGTTCTATCATTGAGCCCCGAGTTCCTAATATGAGTGGGATTTAGAAATAGAGATTGAGAAATGAATGTACGAGAACATAAACAATAATTTATTAGCAAGTTGCATTGAAAAGAGAAAGTAAAACGAAGGTATTTACATCCAATGCTGTTAAAGTAACTAGAAAGTTACCATAGAGTTTTTTGAAATTCTGCCTCTAGAAAGAGTGTGGTGCCAGAAATCTAGCAACAATGTTAGCAGTAAATTCAACCCACCGAAATTAGGGGGAGAAATTTTCGGAAATTTTATTGAAAAATAATTTAATAAATTCTAAATAAGAAAGAAAGGGTATATAAAAAAGAATCCTAATGTGGGTCATAGAAAAATAGAAATCCAATCAATCAATTTATACATTATATTTCCAATAAGGTAGGGAACAGAGAAATCATGATTTTAGGCCATTAAAATTACAACATAGGCCTAAAAGACTAAATGGCCAAAACCAAGAGAATCAGAGAAACTTACTGTAAAAATAAAGCAATAAAACAAATGAATAGAATATAATAGGAGGAGTTTTCATTCCAAAATTTTAGTTGAAATAGAAAGTTAAGCATGCCCAAAAACTATATGAGATAAGAAAGACATTAAAATAGAAAAAGACTAATCTTTTCTCTGAATTACTTACTTGTAGAAGAGGATGAGAGTGATGGGAAGGAAGACAGTGGGCACATATGCTTGTGCAGCAGTTCAAGCAGAAGATGTTCTTCTCATTTTTCCTCCTGTTTTCGTGGACCCCACATCCGGAAAAGAACGTTTCATCAATCAAGCCCTGTAGCCATGCAGGTTTCATCATCGTCACCGTCGTTCCCTCGTCTCCAAAATCCTTCACCATATCTCAAGTGGAACCTGTTTCTCCTCTCTTATTCCTTCCTTTGCCTGTATCTACTTGAAAAAACAAAAAGGTTAACCCAGCCTGTTTTAATAATAGATGGGATGGTACTATTAATCCTAGATGGGGACGAGAGCCCTAAATAAGGACTTTTGTCTATAAAGAGTTGGGGAGAGAAGGGTTGGAGGAAGATACGAAAAAATAGAAAATTATATCTAGGTGCAGTGATGTGTTGGGGTGTTTATGGCGGGAAGACAGCCACCCTCTACTCATCTGTACTTTCTCTGAAAAAACCAAACGCCTTTTTATTCTTCCTATTGCTATTTTTTAATGTTTTAATTTTAATTTTTTTTCTCTCTTCCACACTTCATTTAATAGAGCTTACGCTGGGTCACCTGCTCTTTGATATTTGAGCTACTCAAATTGTACTTCTATGTTGTCAGAATTTACATAAACTTAATTTAATAAGAGTTAACCCTAAACCCTAGTTTTGGGTAGGACCAACTATTATTAGAATAAAATTTAAAAGGCATTCATTCCCTATATTTGCGTCCACTCTTATTTGGGTTCACTCTTATTCGTCGGGTTTTGATGGGTGGGCCCCACTATTGGTGTTTGACTCTTTTCATTCAAGATACTTGAAGGGGAGGGGTGGGAAGTGATTTGGGTAGGGTCAAAACATATTTTTTATGGGTTAGGTTACACATATTTGACACAATTTTAATATGGGTAAGGTTTTCACACCCATTGTGGGTCCACCCAATCCAAAGAAAAAAACCGACACTCATTACAAGTTAGTCCATTCAGCTCGATCTAGCCATAGAATAAATAAAAAACTATTTAAGTGGGTTGAGATATGTGGTTTGGCCCTAACCCAACACATTTAGATAGATTGGGAGTGGTTTATATTCATTACCCTAATCTAACCTATTTCAATGTGGATCCTAACTCATGATTCACCTGTATAACATGACACAATAGGTACGGCTCAAACTCATGGGCCATGCTAGGCCATGGGTGCTAAGCCCTCGGCACGGCACAGCATAGCACAACACGGGCACGGCACGACTCTGACAGTAGATCTAGAAAAAATTTCAAATATGCCAATAATTTTCAAATGTATAAGTTGAGGACAGACATTTAAGAATATATAGGTCCAGGCCCAGCCAATGCAACTATCAAGCCTTTAGATAGGCCCTAGACCAGTCCATAATCATAAAACAATTTGAAATCAAGCCCAACATATAGGTTGGGTTGGCTTGGCCCATGGGTACCTTGTATATTTGGTGTATGTAAAAAAAAAAATGAAAGAAAGAAAGAGAAAATCCTTTTCATACTTATGGGCGCTGCTTATGTGTCCAGTCCAGATCCAAAATGGTTTCATAGTCCAACATGAGGTGATTATCCATTGAATGTTCAGATCCAACCTTGTATTGTAATTCAAGCACATCAAAATCCCATTTTGGTTTCAATTATTGGTATTACTTTATTAGTAAGAACTAGCACAGCATGAGTACGGCCGACCCAGGCATGGCACGAGTCATGCCAATGGGTTGTGCCGGCTGCACCCTATGACATGTCATGCCAGCACAACTGTGCCATGACTTTGGCGACGTTTTAGACCTTCTCAAAAGGGAGAAGCTAGTGAGGTCGTAAAGGACCCTAGAAGGGCCTCATAAGCAAAATGTGTCTCCAACCGAAGAAGCAAAGCCATGTAGCAAAAAATGCTACTTAGTTCCTACACATCAAATTTGAAGAGTGAAAAAGTGAAGTAGCAAAATTCTTGGCCATTAAAATTATGGCACAAACGGTTACATTTGGCAATAGGAAAATGGCAATGGTAATCTCAATGGGCAATATTTTTTCTGTTGGTATGGGGAGGGGGAGGGGGAGGGGTTTGTTTTATTTGTTTTTTTTAACTCCACTTTGCCGATAAATAGACCAAGTCCTCATAAATTTTTTGGTATTCATCTTCACATTCTCACTACTATTGCCCTTGTTATTCCACTAATTTTTTTACCCATCTCCACATGAATCTTCAATTTCCTACGCATCAATTTGTAGATGGCACATCGCAATTTATTTTCCAATCCTCTCAACCTAAGGTTGCACCAGAGAGCAATAGAAAAAAAAAGAGGCGCCAACTTCAACATACAAGAAGATATTCTTCTTGTGACGGCATGGATATGCAACAGTATGGATCCCCGCATGGGAATGACCAAAGTAAGAGTACCTTTTGGGGGTGAGTGTGGTAGTTTGAATGTGGAATATGTGTGAGAACGGGGGATGGAGTCATGGGTGGACCTATGGGGGCTAGCAGGACCATGGGCCCCCTTTATTTTGGACTTTTCTTTTATACATATGTATAAATATAATATATAGTCTTTGGCCCTTCCTTTTAATGGTAATACCTTAATGATTGGCCCTCCAACGTAATCAAAAATTAAATACTAGGAAAATAATTTGGGCTTCCAAAAAAAACTATATAATAGTTAATTCAGTTATTTTAGGAAGAAAATTAGATGAAAGAAGAAAGAAAATAAAATAAAAGAAGTGATTAGGGATAGATTACAAACTATTTACTAAAACATTTAGGCCATCGTCACCACCCACATACCTTGATTTGAGATTAGATAGTTTGAATAGAGAGAGGCAGAGAACTTGGACTGTTGGAGCTTGGAGGCTTTGAAAGAATTTGGAGTTGTTGCTTTATTGCATGTAAGACAAGAATAGCTAAAGAAAGCAATTATTCTTTTACTTTATGCATTTACAATTATAAATGCACTAACACTTTATACATTTTTTTTCTTTTTGGTCTTGAAACTCGTGCTTGAAATCTAACACATAAAAAAAAACCTATTTATGTTCAACTGATACAAAAAACATTAAATTGATTGGGATTATATCCACCATAGATTGAGAAATTTTTTTATTTTCTATTGTTTAATTTTGATTATTAATAATAGATTAAATAGTTTGAATTTCAAATATGGGTCATTACCATTGAATATCTATTGGTTTTTGTATAAAAGTAAATTATAATAGAGGAGAAAACCAAAAACCCCCTTTAAGAATGGTTTTTCATTTTGCCTTATGACATTTACAATTGCTATTATACTACTCCTCCATGCTTGACCATGTCTTTTCAATTAATTAAGGTCATTATTGAAATCCAACCTGCAATAAATCACTTACTAATAATGTTGTGCTATCACAAACAATTATAGAATGTTGTACTATCATGAAAAATTGTAATCCAATTAGAGTTTATCCACTCTAGATAAAGATACTTTGTCCCCCGCCCGCCTGCTCAAAAAAAAATTCTTGGTTCTACCTCTTGATGGAGTTGTTGAATTTATGAAGAGAAAAAAGAAGTCATTTCAAGATTTGAATTTCAACGGTCACGAGAAGAAAATCTAGAATTTGAATTACAACTATAAAAAAAAATTGAATTTTGAATTGTAAAATTTTAATTAAAATGGTCATAAAAACTCATAAATGTGCATAAACGGTCACACGAAGAAAATCCAAAATTTGCTGATGAATTGCAATGGTCACAAAATAGTCAGAATATGTAAAAGTCAAAGAAATAATAAAATAATGAACTTTGGTACTTCTATTGGAATGCAATAATTTAAAAGTAGCAAAGTGTGGTTGTGAATTTGTATAGAATCAAGATTATACGAGGAAATAGCTCATGGTGACCATAATTGGTCCCACCACATCACCAATGGGTTTTTTACTCAAAAGATCTGGACTCATTTGTATATGGAGTAACAAGTGTGTCACACCCCAAAATCCGAGGTCCTTGAGATCCTCAAATCACGAGGTCCAACGGGTCCATAATAATTAAAGTAAAAAAAGTTTTAATTAATAAATCTTATTAAATAATAATTACATGAACAGAATAACTCCGACACATGCTACAAATGTTTTAAAGCGAAATTCTTGCAACTCATTCCTCAATCCCAATCCCGCATGTAAGCTAAGTATCTTTCATGTCCGGCTCAATTATGAAATTTAGGGAAAAACAAATGGGGTGAGTACAACTTTGCAAGTAGACTCACTATAAAACCGTAGCAAATGGATAACAATCAAGGTATCAAATTTAGAGGCCACGGTTTTAAATAAATCAATAAGGAGTAGAATATAGCAATCTCAAATGTAATAAAATCGAATAATAAGATCAGATCAAATACGAATTTAATAAAGTTGAAAATGTACAATATTCAAAGCAAGAGAGGGGGTTAATCAAAGCATCACAATTTATGAGCAACATCCTAAATTAATCTACAGATAAGACATTTTCACAATAAACAAACTATCAAAATGTGCTCGCCAGAGTTAAGCCTGCACTAAGCATAAAGTACCTACTAGGTACAAGCTATTTTTATATTCAAAGTTGGCACGAGGCCTAAGATACCGGTAATCTCCATAAAACAAAGTGGCTCTCGTCGTAAACTAGGAATGTCGCACAAAGGGGTCCCAATCCCAATATCATACCCAAAAGGGTTAAAAATCGACGTGTGAGCGTCCCCACGATGCGTTGCCCATACTTTAGAAAATGCCTTTGAAATCAATAGTATACAAATAACAAAATCCAAAAATCCACGAATTTCCATTTCGCAATTTCAAGTGTACAAATAGAATCAGGTTGAAAAGTACGAATTAATCCAATGTTATCAAGTTTTCATCAAAATTCCATCATTCTCAAATCAAATAACAGATTAATGATAATAATATACAAATCAATTTAATTTATAATAAGATGGTGTCAAGGGAAATAATATCAAATCTAGCAAATATCAAACAAATCAAAGGCAGCAATAATCCTCAAAAATCCTATAATTATTTCAATAAAACCCAAAATCATGATTTAAAGCATAATCGAGACAAGGAATAGGAAACTCAATACTAAGGTGCATAGTAAGATTACTTCCCTAGATCAACGGTGATCAAAGGGTCAAACCCGTTATATTGTGGATCTTCTGGAATCTTAGTGTGGGGTCTTGGTAATAATATTTAACAAATAAATTTAACAATTGGGCCTAATGAGTAGATTCATGCACAAGTTGCTAAATTTGGGTCAGGCTTGGGTATACGTCATGTATCATGGGTTATCACAAATAGATTTGGGCTTGATTTATTAGGTGGTGCAAGTGGGCCCTGAATAGTGAAGGGGATGCATGAGCATAGGCTAAATGGGCTGGACTCAAACTATTGGGCCAAATGATTGCATAGGTAGTCAACTAGTGGGTGGGCCTACGTAATGTTGAATTACACTATTGTGCATCAGGTGGGTCCTCACTGGCTCGGGTTTTGAATGGGTGAGAGTGCAGAGATGTAGGTTGCAGTGGGTTTCTAGGCTGGGTTTGGTGGTGAGCAGAGAGAGATGGGTGTTGGGGTCTGCTCGCCACCTGATTCGCAAGGTGGAGATGGGATCCGGTCAGGTGGATTGAGATGGTGAGGTCTCGGTGATGGGTTGGTTGTGTACATGATCGGTGAACATGGAGTCTTGACAACGTGCATGGGTGATAAAGATGAAGAAGAAGTAGGAGGAGAGAAAGACGAAGAGACAGAGAAGAAAGAAAAGAGAGCAAGAGAGAGGAAATCAGACGAAGAAGAAAGAAGAAGAAGTAGAAGAAGACGCACAAGGAAATAAAGAAAAGGAAAGAGAAGCAGAACAGAGAGAAAAAAATGGAAGAGAAAGAAGAAAAGAAAACAAGGAAAAGAAGGAAAGAAAATGAGTTGCAGAGAGACAAGTGGAGAAACAGAGAAAAAGAAACAAGATGGAGAAGGTAGATGGGTTCTCCGGTTGCAGACTGATATAGAGGAGGAGTAGAGAGTCAGAGGAGAAAAACGAGGCAAGAAGAAGAAGATTGCAGAGGAAGAAAGAGGAATAAAGAGGAGAAGACGAGCAGAAAAACCAGTACGGAAGAAGACGATGAACAGTGGAAGAGAAAAAGAAAATACAGGGGCGCCCTTGGGTTCGGTCTGGGTGATGGATACAAGAAGGATGAAGAAGATGAAGGAAGGATCAGAAAACAGAAAAACATGAAGGAAAGAAGGAGAAAGAAAAGTAGGGAAGAGATCAGCAGAAAGAGCAGATAGAGGAGAAAGGAACAAAAGAAGAAGCAAATCAGAAACAGAGGGGAGAAAAAAAAAACTCGCCAGGTGGGTTGCCTGGGCAGAAACGGAAGGAGGAAGAGACAAAGGAGAAGAAAAGAGAGTATAGTTGGGTTGGTTCCAGAACATATCAATGGAGAGATGAGTAAGGGAAGAAGAAGACAAGGAGAAGGAAAGATAATGATGCAAAAAGGAAAGAGGAAACAGAGGGAGAGGGAAGAAGAATTACACAGAGAAGAAAGGAACGGTGAGGTGGGAGAAGAAAAGAAAGAAAGGAAAAGAAAAGGGATAGAAGAGAGATGAGGCAGAGAGGTGGCTCCTGTTTATGTGGCGGCGGGTGATGAAGATGACGATGAAGTTGCAGGGAATGGTGGGAATGGGTAACTGGGTTTGACAAGGAGGACGCAATGCTAGTGGCCGTGCAGGTGGGCTTAAGTCGGGTGGGTTGATGGTGTAGATTGAAGTGGGTATCATGAAGATGATGTGATGCTTGGTTTACAGATGAAGAAAGTGTTGCAGTGGAGAAGAGGAAGGAAGCAGGGAAAAGAAGAAGAAATCAGCAGAGAAGAAAAAAAAAAAAAAAAAACAGAAACAAGGGAGAGAAGATAAGAAGTCAATATCAAGTTCTGTTGCAGGAACGGAAGAAAGAAATAGCAAAAAGAGAAAGCAGCAAGAAGAAGAAGATGGAAAAGGGAGAACAGAACATGGGCTCCTAGTTAGCCTGGCAGGAATGGAGAAAGAAGAAGAGTAGTGGTTATATTTGAATTTGGTTGCAGAGAGAGATCAGCAGAAGAGATGAAGTGGGAAGAAAAAGTAAGAGAAGAAAGACGTCGAGGAAGGAAAAAGAAGAGTAACAGATGCTAAAGAATAAAAACTGGTTGTAGAAAACAAACTGGAGAGGAAGTAACGGAAGGAAATGGCAGAGGAAAAAGAGAAGAAAACAAGAAAGTGAAAGAGTCCCGGGCCTGGTGGTTGATGGCTCAGCCCTGGCTCGGCGGGCTGGTAATGGAGGTTTGGGTTGTATGGGTTCCAAACGACCATGAAAGATGAACAGAGAAATGGGATTGAGTCCGATAGCAGACAGAGAGAGATGAACCATGCTAAGGGTGAGGTTAGCCAAAACGATGGGTATGGTGGCCCAAGTACAATGACCGGATGGCTTAGGTGTAGGGCTCTTATGCAGTGGCTTATGGTGATGATGATTGAGGGTGAAGACCATAGTGACAATGGCTGGGTGATAATGGTAATGCATGTAACGTCTTTGCATAAAAATAACAAGATAAAAGTTTTGGGAGGTAACTTCCAGGATCCTTAGATATGTATTTTTATAATATAAATCAGCACAAGGGGTTCTTTGGATACCCAAAGTTCTTTATAAAATTTCTAAGTTTCTTTGATATGAAAGTTGTATAACAGTATCATAGTTCAAAAGAGCATCTATGACTGATTAGGAAAAAAAACAACAGCAGCTTAGTTCAAAGAGCATTTGTAATTGGTTAGGAAAATGTATAATAGTAGCTGGGTTCAAAAGTACTTTAATTGGGAAAGAAATCGTAAAACAAAAACTTATTTCAAAGCACTTGTAACTGTTTATAATTGTAGCTTAGTTAAAAAAAATGTATTTGCAATTGATTATGAAAATATATAACAATAGCTGAGTTCAAAGAGTACTTGAATTGGGGAAATAAAACATAAAATAGTAACTTAGTTCAAAGCATTTGTGACTGTTTATAGCAGTATTTCAGTTCAAAAATGTATTTGTAACTGATTATGAAAATATATGATAGTAATTGGGTTTAAAGAATACTTGAATTGGGGAAAAGAAAATATAAACAGTAACTTAGTTCAAAGTACTTGTGACTGTTTACAACAGTAGCTCAGTTCAAAAATGTATTTGTAACTGATTATGAAAATATATAACAGTAACTGGGTTCAAAGAGTACTTGAATTGGGGAAAAGAAAATATAAATAGTAACTTAGTTCAAAGTACTTGTGACTGTTTATAGTAGTAACTTAGTTCTGAATTTCTTTATTCATTAAAAACGTTATATTCTATAAATAAACAGCCTATAGGAAGTGTATCAATTATAGGATTCAATTTGGTTAATCATCTTACCAAAGAAAATGAATTTGAGCCTTTATTCTCTATTTCAGATATGTCAACAGTTTCATAATTACATTTATCCAAATCTGATATTGTTATAGTGTCCACTTCGTGTACACTTCAATGATTCAAATCAAAGTTTAAATCAAAGAGGGACTCATCCCTGTCATCTCCCATCATCTTCAAAGATGAAAATCTTGGTTATTAAGACTTAAACTTAGAGGAATAGATTATGAAAGATTAATTACTTGACAAAATCATATTCTATTGAATTCTATTCAATTCTACTCACCTTGTATATGTGATGATTGACCTTAACTCTGTCATTCACTATGCTAGTTGCTCCAATTTGAAGTTCCTTGCTTCCAAATTTCAAGTTTTTCAGTATTAGTTGTCAAATAACCAAAGACCCCTATATATATACACCAAGTGGACATCCAATGTGGTTTTTCTTCTCAGATATCTCTTCTTTGAAGAGTCATTTGGGAATTCTAAGAGTCACATCTATTGAATAATATTTTTTTTTTGAAGAGCCATATCCATTGGTGAATGTCACTTCTTTGGAGAGTCACATCTATTGATAGGAAATGAAGAGATTCCCTTGGAAACTAAACAATCACTACTAATGGATCTTGGGTCAAGTTAAAGAACTGAAGATTTTAGGTCCAACAGCCCAATTCAACCATGAATTGGGTTGGCCGAAAAGCCCACAGTACAATGCCCAGTTGGCATTTCAAAATTCAAGTCATTACATATTCCCCCCATTGGGAAATTTGGTCCTCCAAATTTAAATAGTACCTTATGGAAAAAGGTGTGGATACTTTTCTTGGACATCTTCTTCTGTTTCCCATGTAACCTTTTGTTGATTGTGATGCTCCCACAGGATTTTAACCAGACGGATAGTTTTGTTTCGAAGAGCTCTTTCTCTTGTTTCTAGAATGGCTATTGGCTTCTCCTTATACGACAAATCTTCTTGTATCTCAAGCGGTCTGAAGTTGATCACATGAGAGGAGTCCGGTTTATATTTCTTTAGCATGGATACTGAAACACATTTGTGCACACTAGCCAGTTGTGGGGGTAGTGCTAGTTCATAAGCATTTCCATCACTAACATGACCAATTATCTCAAATGGTTCGATATAATGTGGACTCAACTTGCCCTTTTTCCCAAACCGCATGATGCCCTTGGTTGGAGAAACTTTAAGAAAGACATTATCTCCTGCTGCGAATTCCAACTCCCTCCTATGATTGTCTGCATTACTTTTTTGTCTACTTTGGGTAGTTTTGAGTCTATCTCGGATTTTCTTGATGGTATCCGTTGAGGATTGTACCCAATCTGGCGCAAGGATTCTTCGGTCGCCAATTTCTTCCCAACAGATTGGAGATCAGCAATTCCGTCTGTATAATGCTTCAAAAGGTGCCATTTGGATACTTGAATGATAACTGTCATTAAAAGCAAATTCTACCAGAGATAACTGCTCATCCCAGCTATCTTTGAAATCCAAGGCACAGGCTCGCAATATATCTTTAAGAGTCTGATTGGTTTTTTTAGTCTGTCCATCAGTCTGAGGATGCTGAACTGCAATTGTGTTCCCATGGCCGTCTATAATTTTCTTCAAAAGTTGGATACAAACCTGAAGTTCGATAGACACCGGAATTCCATGCAGTCGAACAATCTCTTTAACATATCTTCGTGCCAATTCTTCCATCGATGTTTTTCTTTTGAGAGGGATGAAGTGTGCGGATTTGGTCAAATGGTCCACAATTACTGAAATTACTTCATTGCCCCTGAAAGTCTTTAAAAACTAGAAATGAAGTCCATAGTGATGTGTTCCCATTTCCACTCTGGAGCAAGCAATGGCTGCAACAACCCACCAGGTTTCCGATGATCTGCCTTAACTTGCTGGCATGTTAAGCATCTTGCCACAAATTCTGCAATGTCATTTTTCATACCATTCTACCAGAATTGTTTCTTTAGATTCTTGTACATCTTAATACTTCCTGGATGAATTGTATATCGGGTATGATGTGCCTCATGCAGTATCTTATCTTTGATTTCCCTATCATTTGGAACACACAACGTATTCTTGTAATATAAGGTGCCATTGGTAAGTGAAAAATCTGGCTTATCACCCAATTTGTTAAAGATTTGTAATAATGTCCCATCATTCTTTTGGTGATCCTTAATTTATTGAATGATCTCTGGTTGAACTTTGAAACTCCCTGATAATACTTTGTCACCAATGATCCGAAAATTCACATCCAAGTCCCTGATCTCTCCTAGTAAATTCCATTCTGTTGTCAAGTGAGCCAATTGGACTGACTTCTGCTTAATGCATCGGCCACAACATTTGCCTTACCAGGATGATAATGTATGGAGAAGTCGTAGTCCTTTAAAAATTCTAACCATCTCTGCTGCCTCAAATTCAACTCCTGCTGGGAAAAGATATACTTTAGGCTCTTATGGTCGTATATGCCTCGAATTCTTCTCCATAGAGATAATGTCGCCAAATTTTAAGAGCGAAAACTACAACAGCCAATTTTAAATCATGAGTGGCATAATTTTGCTCATGCGTCTTCAATTGTCTAGATGCGTAAGCAATTACTTTTCCATGCTGCATAACTATACACCCCAGTCCCTTGAGTGACGCATCACAAAATATAACAAAACTGCCATTGCCTGACGGTAAGGCCAAAACTGGTGCTGAAATCAACTTATCCTTTAGTGTCTGGAAACTAGTCTCACATTTGTCGTCCCAATTAAATTGCACATCTTTCCTAGTGAGACGAGTTAGAGGTCCTGTAAGAGAAGAAAACCCTTGCACAAATCTCCTATAATACCCTGCAAGTCCTAAGAAACTCTGGACCTCTGGCATTGTTGTTGGCTATTTCCAACTAGTGATAGCTTCCACCTTGGCAGGGTCCATAGACAATCCTTCGCTTAAAATGATGTGACCTAGGGAATTCACCTGAGTCAGCCAAAATTCACATTTACTCAACTTGGCATACAGCTGATTGGCTTCTAATAACTTCAATGCAGTGCGCAGTTGATTTCCATGCTCCAATTCTATCTTAGAATAAATTAGTATATCATCGATGAATACAACGACAAACTGATCCAAATAGGGCTTGAAGATTTGATTCATGAGTGCTATGAATACAGCTGGTGCATTAGTTAGCCCAAATGGCATTACCAGAAACTTGTAATGTCCATATCGAGTCTGGAAAGCCGTCTTAGGTACATCCACCTCCCTCGCTCTTACCTGATGGTATCCAGTCTATAGATCAATTTTTGAAAAGTACATTGCACCTTGGAGTTGGTCAAATAGCTCATTGATCCGTGGAAGCAGATACTTATTCTTGATACTGACTTGGTTGAGTTGTCGATAATCTATGCACATACGCAAGGTTCCATCCTTCTTTTTAACAAAGAGAATAGGAGCTCTCCATGGTGAAACACTAGGCCTAATGAATCCTTTGTCTAGTAATTCCTGTAATTGCTCCTTAAGTTCTCGTAGTTCTATGGGTGCCATACGATAAGGAGGTCTAGAGATTGGAGCTGTTCCCGGTACCAATTCAATGGTAAAATCTACCTACCGTAAAGGTGGTAGACCGGGCAATTCGTCTTTGAAAACATCTGGGAATTCTCTTATTACCGGAATTTCTTCTAGCCTAAGTTTTTGTTTTCCCCTGGTAACAAATGCTAAATACCCCATACACCCAGTTCTTAACAATTGACCGGCTTTGATTGCCGAGATCACACGTGTTTCTACTACTTTCCTTATCCCATAACTCGCACATTTTTGAAGCCTTCAAGTTTGAAGTGGACTATTTTATTAAAATAGTCTAGCACAGCCCTATGTTTTGCTAGCCAATCCATTCCAAAAATAATATCATAGTCATTTATTGGTAGTAAAATTAAATTTGCAGGCATAACAACTTTCCCAACGCTTAAAGGACAATCATAGAACATAGTGTGAGTATTAAATTGTTCTCCAGTAGGGGTGGAAACTACCATTGCTAGGGAAAGTTTAGAAGGGGCCACGTGCAGTTTTGGAGCAAAATCATGTGAAACAAAACAATGTATAGAGCCGGAATCAAATAATGTAATAGCCTTGTTGCTAGAGATTAGAAGCGTACCATCAACCACATTGCTTGCTACTTCTGCCTCCCGTTGGGTAATAGCATAAACCCTCGCATTTGTTGGATGACTCTTTTGATGTCCGCCTTGATTGCCTCTTTCTTGGTTGAAATTTTGTCCCTGTGGCGGATTCCGCTGATATCCATTGTGCTGATTTTGGCCCGATTGCTGGTTTCTTTGTGATTGGTTCTAGGGGTAATTTTGATGAGAGTTTTCTTGATCCCGTCGAGGGTAGCTTTGCGAATTCTATCGTGATTGCCGATAGCCTTGATGATGCCGTGACTTATGGCCGTGCTGTTGTGATCAATGTTTCTCCTTTGACTTTGAAGTTCTTTTTAGTCATAGAATGAATACAATACTCATATACTGGGATTAATCACCTTGAGCATATACCACAGTCTCATATTAATTATTCATTCCATACATAGGCTACTAAGGATAGTATTAAATCTAAATTGAGATTCAAAATTTGAACGTCATCATTTGTAAAGTAATAAATGAGACTGTAGTGATGGGAACTGTTTAATAGTAGCTCATCATATTCACAACATCTTATTTAATACAAGGGGATACTTCTTAACAATCCTTACAATTAATATAATGGTTCATAGCTAAGTATCCTTAGAAATGAAAAACAATCACTACTGTACAAGTAGCATTACACAACAGTACTAGTATTTCTATAATATAGATCAGTACGAGGGGTTCTTTGGATACCCAAAGTTCTTTATAAAATTTCTAAGTTTCTTTGATATGAAAGTTGTATAACATTATCATAGTTCAAAAGAGCATTTATGATTGATTAGGAAAAAAAAACAACAGCAGCTTAGTTCAAAGAGCATTTGTAACTAGTTAGGAAAATGTATAATAGTAGTTGGGTTCAAAAGTACTTGAATTGGGAAAGAAATTGTAAAAGAGAAACTTAGTTCAAAGCACTTGTGACTGTTTATAACAGTAGCTTAGTTCAAAAAAATGTATTTGCAACTGATTATGAAAATATATAACAATAGCTGAGTTCAAAGAGTACTTGAATTAGGGAAATAAAACATAAAATAATAACTTAGTTCAAAGCATTTGTGACTGTTTATAGCAGTATCTCAGTTCAAAAATGTATTTGTAACTAATTATGAAAATATATAACAGTAATTGGATTCAAAGAGTACTTGAATTGGGGAAAAGAAAATATAAACAGTAACTTAGTTCAAAGTACTTGTGACTGTTTACAACAGTAGCTCAGTTCAAAAATGTATTTGTAACTGACTAGGAAAATATATAACAGTAACTGGGTTCAAAGAGTACTTGAATTGGGGAAAAGAAAATATAAACAGTAACTTAGTTCAAAGTACTTGTGACTGTTTATAACAATAACTTAGTTCTGAATTTCTTTATTCATTAAAAACGTTATATTCTATAAATAAACAACCTATAGGAAGTGTATCAATTATAGGATTCAATTTGGTTAATCATCTTACCAAAGAAAATGAATTTGAGCCTTTATTCTCTATTTCAGAAATGTCAACAGTTTCATAATTACATTTATCCAGATCTGATATTGTTATAGTGTCCACTTCGTGTACACTTCAATGATTCAAATCAAAGTTTAAATCAAAGAGGGACTCATCCCTGTCATCTCCCATCATCTTCAAAGATGAAAATTTTGGTTATTAAGACTTAAACTTAGAGGAATAGATTATGAAAGATTAATTACTTGACAAAATCATATTCTATTGAATTCTATTCGATTCTACTCACCTTGTATATGTGATGATTGACCTCAACTTTGTCATTCACTATGCTAGTTGCTCCTAATTGAAGTTCCTTGCTTCCAAAGTTCAAGTTTCTTAATATTAGTTTTCAAATAACCAAAGACCCCTATATATGTACACCAAGTGGACGTCCAATATAGCTTTTCTTCTTAGATATCTCTTCTTTGAAGAGTCATTTGGGAATTTTAAGAGTCACATCTGTTGAATAATGTCTTTCTTTGAAGAGCCATATCCATTGGTGAATGTCTCTTCTTTGAAGAGTCACATCTATTGGTGGGAAACGAAGGGCTTCCCTTAGAAACTAAACAGTCACCACTAATGGAGCTTGGGTCAAGTTAAAGAATTGAAGATTTAGGTCCAACAGCCCAATTCAACCATGAATTGGGTTGGCCAAAAAGCCCACAGTGCAATGCCCAGTTGGCATTTCAAAATTCACGTCATTACAGGGTGTGTACTACAAAACACCAAGAGAAAGGTGTGCACCTGAACATTTATATACAAACATATACATGAAAGACATCTATAAAACTCTTGGTGAGTTTTTTTGGAAGAACGTTGCCCAAGCTGCTATGATGTCATTCATGATGAGACCTACCTTTATACAAAATTTCAACTCTATTAGATCATCCTAGCCCTTTAATCTATGTCAATAAAGTTTTGTATCGTTGGAGGCATCATTTCTTAAGATTTCAGTCCAATTAATTTAGAGTAGAAGTTAGATGAGTATCAAATTTGGACTTTTGATAATTCATGATGCTTTGTTTTTGGGGAGGTTGGATTGTGTATGTAATAATTTTGGATTGGCTCAGGGTGGCTCCATCTAAAAATATGGGAGCAAAGGCGGGCATTGTTTAGCATTGGTGCTCACGAAGATTTCTGTTAGCATTTGTGCTCATGAAGATTTCTTACCCCACCCCAAAACTACTTTTGTATGTTGATGGAGGCTTGGATCATCATCCTAAGCACTTGATCACAAGCCAGAAGTTTTCAATGTCCGAAAGAGTGAACAATTAATCCATCGGCCCTATCCATTTAGATGGATGCCAAACTTAGGATTGGTTACTATCAAGGGGCCTTTATTTTATGGTCCACTAGGATAGATCACCAGGTGGGACCATAGGATATTTAGATATGAAATGTCACTTTATTGGTCACACAAATGGGACCACTTGAATTACACTTGATGCATGATCCAAATGGGCTAGACTGTTAGATTGAGTGATTAATTCCTCTTTATTATAAACTTGTTAACCTTGTAGGCCATAGATGAAGAGATTAAAAGCTTGTGATTGACCCTAAAATTGATATTTGGGACCATAAAAAAGGTCTCTTCTCATCCCCTCAGTCTCATGATTTGTGGGGTACTAGGTGAGCCCCATCAAGTTGTTCTCACCATAATATGGTGAGGGATGGATGCATATAAACGTGAGACTGAGGGACAACTTGATGGTTATCACTTAGTGAGATTTATATAGGGATGGAAGCACATGAATATTCCTCTTTCTCTATATATATCTCACGTGGATCCATTTTTTTTTTTAGCATGTGGGATTCCTTATGACCAATCCAACCCCTCAAACTTATTATATCCTAATGAATTGGCAGAAGACCAAATTTGGCACCCACCTCAGGTCAAAATCCTTTAATAATAATACATTCTAAAACCATTAAACTTAAAGGCTACATATCAAGGGATTAGGATGGCTGATTTGACAATTAAAATTTTGCACACATGTAGGTCACATTCAAATCTTTCAATAAATGGCCTCATGTGGGCCCAACAAGGGAGTCCACAAGAGAAGTGTTGGGGGGGGGGGGGGGGGGGGGGGGGGGGGGGGCGCGGTTCGGGGGGGTTGTCCTTAAGAAATATCTCCAAATGAAAAATCCTCAATTGAGAATCCTTGTTTTTAGCATGTTGGACCCAAAATGATTTGATGGACTTGAAATTCTGCATGCAATGCGGCAACCCATCAGGAACTTTCAATCCCTGACTCCCTCTTTATTTGGCATGGCCCTAGTGGGCCCCACCACATGGTTCTCTTATGGTGCTCAGAATAAGAGTTCTCACTTTAGGAGGCAAATAATCAGGTGCAAATGTCTCACAATATGCGACACATCCCATTGGGGCCTACTTGATTTGTCCAATCTTGTAGCCCTAATATATGTCATGAATAGCATGGGCTTTACACTAATTTAAATGTACTGACAATTGAATTGAAATAAAGAAAAACTCTGCATTTTAAAATTATTAAACTTAAGGGCCAAAATCAAAGGGCTAGGGTGATGTTTTTGACCGGAAATTTCATATATGGACTGGATCTATTTACATCTTTCCATCTCATACTTTGATTGGTGGAACCCTGAGTGGCCCTATAGGTTCTCAGACAGTGCAAGACATTCCTACCTGAACACACCCTATATATCAATCAATTGTCCTCTCCTACACACACTCTTGTGGAGACATTCACGCAAACCCTTTCATAGCGTGTTTCAGCCGCTCTCGCGCTCGTTACATGACTCTTATCCAACTGTTAACTTGCCGATAGAATGAAATTCTTAACAAAAAATGGATACCTTCTAAAATGTTTGAACTTGACGGCTTTTTGTCAAGTAGTTGAATGATTTGAAAAATGATTGAACTTGAGTGACTTGATAAGTAGTTTGATTGATCTGAAAAGTTGCAATTTCGCACTCTCCTAGAGCTTAACTCAATCTTAGATGGGATTTGCTAAATGAACCCAAGAAGGGACTTAATACAATCACCACTTGCGCCCCCTGTCCCCTTTTTTTTTTTTTAGAAGTAAAAAAACTAAAATGCCCCCTTCCCTACCCATCACCTTCCCCTTTCTCACCTCTCCCTTCCGGTGACGGCGAGCCACCCGAGCTCAACTGGGAGATCCCACCACCAAATTGGGCAGAGAGAGAGAGGAGAGGAAGAGGGAGAAGGAGGGGAGGGGAAGGGAGGGAGATGGGGTGGCTCCAGTCATCGTCGCCGTTGCCGGAAGGGGAAGGTGAAGAAGGGGAGGAGAGAGGAAGGGGGAGGTGAGTGAGGACAGAAGGGGGGCATTTTGGTTATTTTACTTCTTTCTATTTTTTTGAAAAAGGGGTGAGTGTATTGAGTCCCTTCTTGGGGTTCATTTAGCAAATCCCATCTTAGATCCCCATCTTCCTTACAAAGTGCATGATGTTTGTATGGAGAGGGTGACCCTATATATGTAGTGGAATTTTGTAAAATGCCTCATTTCAAAATGCCCTTTGTTTCTCCGGTCTTTTCTTAGACATCAGACCACCTTTAGCCAATCCAATGTTTTCATGTAGACAACCCAAACACCAAACTACACCAGCTCCCCTCCGACCCCTACACAAATCCAATCAAATGAAAAAGTGACTCCTCTTCAGGAAGGAATTAATTTGGGGGGTCTATAGTTGCAATTTAGGTTGGGGCTAGCACTATGACAAATATCAGTAGTATCAAAAAAATATTGTAAAAATATGATATTTGTGTCAATGGTGGAACTAGGGTTTTCATGTACGGGTAAAGCGATGGTTGATCAATGATATTTTATGTTTATTGAATTACTACTAATAGTTTAAAACATTAAACTAATTCAGATTTCTCAATAAAATCCAATAGAAAATCCTAATAATTTGAAAATACTCCTACATTTTCAAGACATAGGCAAGATATTGATTTAAATTTGAAATTAGCTCTAGTTGATTTTAACCATCCCCCACAATTTTGACCTAATGACCATTATCGATTCTGATACAAATTCTCTTTTAATCTTATTTAATCAGTTCATTTCAATAAAAATGACATTTATTACTTACTCCCCACCTCTCCCCTTTCTTAGAATACTCTTCTCTTAGAAGACTACAAGGAATTTTTTATGTTGGCTAATTCATGGGTTGTACAAAACTTTGGCTCTATTGAGTTGTACTTTATATTTTTCATTAAATGGACTGTGATTCGCATTGGTAGAAAAGTTGGTAGAAAAGTTGGAGTGAAGAAATTAGAAACACAGGACATGCGTGCTTGAGTAGGGCCAAATAGAAGCGAATGTGCTCAAGCCCTCGATGTTGAAGCTCAAGCGTAACAGACGGAATAGCAATTAATTGGAAGTGCATAACCTATGCTTGAGTGGTCGCTCACCTGCACTCGAGTACCTGATGCGGAAAAATCCAGTTTCCCAAACAAATTGAGTTTCCTTTTTCTGTTAGGATTGCCTCTTCTTATTCAAATTGAAGTACTGCTTTGAAGCATGAATTGTGGGTTATAAAAAGGATTATTTTCTCAACCCTAATGTATGGATCTCATTATTCTGAGTGGAGATTACACATTGGAGATCAAGTTCTCTAGGGCATCCATTAGAGAGAAAAGCAAAGAGCCAGAGTACGTGAGCTTGTGAGTCAAGATAGAAGAATCCGCAGGGGACATAGTTGTGGAATGCTTCAGTCCCACATCGCCTATTGAAGTTAGATGAATTCACACGAGGACGTGTGGTCTTAAGGGCGTTAGATTGTAACACCTCATCCCACATCGCTTATGAATGAAATATGAGTTTGGTATATTATGAACTATGTAGGTCACTATTAATAACTTGAGCTTAAGTATTTTGGGCCATGTAACAGGCTTACCAATTTAGACTTATGATTTTTTCCCATGATTTTTTCCTGATTTGGGTTTCCGCATGAAAATCGTTTCTTCTTGTGGTGGTTCCTTGTTTGATTTATTTTATTTTTTTGCTTCATATTGTGTGTTTGTTTGTAATATAGAAAATCACATATTTGGGAGCACCCCCAAAACTTTCAAAGACTTAGTTTCCCTTTTTTTGTGGCACTCAAATATCTCTCTCTCCCCATTGTCCTCACATAAGAATGCTTTTTCGTCTTTGTCTTCATCCCTATCCAACTATGTCTCTCTCGTCACTTTTCTTTTCTTTGTTGTCATAATTTGAGCTTTAGAGCATGAAGGCGATGCAAAGGAGGATGATTGGAGCCCAAGGACCCATTACCTTCATCTGTTGACTTGCCAATTGAATAAAAATTTTAGAGAAGGAATCTAATACTTCTTTTTGTCTCAAGACTCATCAATGCAAGTTCTCTCTCATTGCCTTTTCTTTAATTTCATTTGTTATCCTAAAATTTGCATTTCAACTAACTTGACTATGAAGACGATTCAAAGAAGGCTGATTGGAAGTGAGGAGGAATTTTAGAAAAGGTATCTATGTTGTTGATTTTTTTTAAAGGTTTTTGTTTTTTTTTTTTTTGGTAAAAAAATGTTCAATTGTGAAGACGATGCAAAGGGGGATATTTGGAAGAAGAAGCAGTTTCAAAATAAAATAAATAAGAAATTTATGTGTGGGGTTATATGAAGATTTTGTTTCTTCTTTGGACATTTGATTTGGAAGAATGGCATGTTTGGATTCCCGTGGTTTTAGTTTGTATCTTTATTTTTAAAAATTCTATGTATTTTTTTATTTTATTTCCATGTTTTGGAGATTTACTGGTGAGATGCAATAGAGTTTACTACCACCACACTATTTGTTTTGAGAAATATAAACGAATAGTTCTATCCTTTTAGTTTATATTTTTCTTCTTAGGAAAGATTCAATGCTATTATTGGTTCTTCCTTTTTATGTTTTTAGGGATTTAAAGACTAGATTTATGTATATCTTCCCGGCCACTGCCCTACGCTTGTAATTTGTTACGAGAAATGTAAATGAATGATGCATGCAATGCATATCTATGTCTTTCTCAATAGCAGATTATCATCTGATTTTTGCAAATTAACATTATAAATATTTGTTGCATGTAAAATCACTAGAAACCAATGCATAACACATTTTGTTCCATTTGAAGCCTTTTGATGAGACGTCAACAAGAAACAAAACATGCCCATCTAATGCTGTGCTCAATTTTTGTCTATTTGATGATCTTATATCTTTACTTAAGCTACATTTTAGATGATTTTTTTCATAATAAATTCAGTTTATAATTATTTTAGCTAAGTTTCTCCTATATCATGCTTCAATAAAAAAAAAGTTTGTCATAAAGAAAGGTAAGTGGCGATATGTTTATCAATTTTATTAATGGGAAAGTGAGTCAAGCAAACTAAAACTTGAGCCGTCCTAAAATTGGCTAGAGTCACAGTCTAAAAACCCATATCCAGCCTGAGCTCAACTTCTACCAAACCTACCTCTAATTGGAAAAATATCATATTTTAGACTTCTTATAATTTTTTATCTCAATATTATTTATAAAGAAATATCATATTTCAAGTCTCTATTAATTTTTTTTAAAAAAATTATATATCTTATTTATCTAAATATTTAATTGTGTATTTTTTAACAAAGCTATTGTTTTGTGTTCTGTGATTTAGACATTGGACATAGCATCCTTCCTATTAGTGATTATAATTCTAAGCCTAGAAATTTTTTCGAGAAACACTTATATTTTAGATTTTAAATAATATAAACATAACAAATCAAAATAATTTTTTATTTATATTGTTAAATTAAATGATATTTTTTGTACGACTTCTAGGCATAGGGGACATTTTGCTAGTTAATTAATGACAGTATATTGGTCAGTTAGTTGTGATTGTTTGATGTGCTATGATGTTACTATTAGTATAGATGATTGAGTGGGCAGCATTTAGAGCAATTCACCAAGTCATGATTAAGTGATGTGCAAAGTGTAAATGACATGATAATACAAAATTAGATGACCAAATCCCTTAAGTGTCTCTCTCATGCTCCCATGATGGGTATGAAACTCTATAGGAGGGAGTGCATTTTGACTGAGTCCTCATTGCATTGCATGTGACCTGCATGTGTGAGTTGTATGTGTGTCCCTCACTTGTGCGAGTTTCTATTTCCTTGCATGTGTGAGCTATATGTATCCTTTACATGTGTGAGTCCCAATTACCTTGCATGTGTGAGTAGGTGTTGGTGTTTGTATATGGGTGCTAGTCCCTTAGCTAGGTTGCCAAAAAAAAAAACAAAAAAAGACTAACAATGGCTATCACAATGTAGTAGAACCCTTGAGAAACATGAGACACCCCAGTGGCAAGAGTGTCTCAATGTCGCACAACTAGTCAAGGATCAATCCCTAGTTAGATAGGTTGTCTCGCAGGTCCTGTACCACTCACCCATCTAGTGAAGGAAAAAAAAAAAATGTAGACTCATTGCTGCCTTTGCTGGAACAGTTGCGTTTGGCAGTATACTTCGACTTGGGCCTCTATGACTGCATCTATATCATGGGGTTTGAAGGCTGGAATAACCACAGCTCAAATCATGTGGGGCCACCAGTAAGACATTTACCTGGGCGCTTGTAAACCACTCAGGTTCGTTCCATGTCCACATAAACCCAACCTTGACAAACTCTTATCTATGGGCCCAGTCCAGGTTTTTTTCCCCATTCCATGGCCCATACCAGCAAGTGGAAGAAACCAAATCCCATTCGGTACAGTTTGGTCCCATGGTCTTCAACCTGCATACCAATTGGAGGAATTCCTTATATTGTAGAGGAAGATTACTATTATTATAATCGGGTCTGAACGGGGTCACAGGATTCCAATCCATTGGGTCTTGGGTTTGGACCGTATTCAACCAATCTAGTCGACAGTTGGACCCAGTTTATTGTTTCTTTTTCTTGAGGTCTACTAGGTCTTGGGTCTCTCCCCAACTCATTTACAGTAGAGAACTCACTACTGGCGCAAGTGACGCCCATTTCCCAGAGATTACATCGTGGATTAGCGCATCTTAGAGACTAAACGCATGATGTGAAACTCTGGCTTAAGCATTTCAACGGACATAATCCGACCAGCATTTGAATAGCAGTTTTTCTGGATTGATGGCCCAACTTCTGGACTGGGCCCACATATGCTTTGAGGGCCAGAACGAATCTCGACTCTTGGTATTGTTTAGAGTGCAACTTGGTTCTGCCCAAATCTGAACCTGGGTGACCAACTGTTGCACCTTATTTGGTTATATTGACCTGGTGGGCCTTAAAAGCTTCAAATTTCATTTTGTTAAGGCCTAACCTGTTGCATCCTTTAACACAAACCTGAAATACTCTGTTAATAGATTGGGCGTACCTTACCCCTACGTAATGTTTGTGCAGTGCATTTCCATGGTAGAAGGAGAACATTTTTTTTTTAACTGTTTTAATCATCTGCAAACAAAGTACCATGGTGTATGTTGCTTGTAGATGATATAGTATTGGTGGATGAATCAAGAGAGGGTGTAAATGCAAAGCTTGAGAGATGGCGGGAGGCATTAGAATCTAGAGGCTTTAAAATAAGTCGTACAAATACAGAATATATGGATTGCAACTTTAGTGGACATATATAAAGTGTTGAAACCACTGTTAAAATTGAAACCCATGAGATACCACGTAAAGATTCTTTTCGGTACCTAAGCTTGATGATTAGTAAGGATGGGAAGATTGACGAAGATGTGGAGCATATGATAAGAGCTGGATGGCTGAAGTGGAGATTAGCTTCGAAAGTGCTTTGTGATAGACGAATGCCAACGAAATTGAAGGAAAAATTTTACAGGACAGTGGTTAGACTAGCTATGACATATGGAGCAGAATGTTGGCCAATTAAGAAGATACATATTCATAAGATGGATGTAGCGGAAATGAGAATGCTTAGGTGGATATGTGGTACAACTAGGAAAGATAAAATTAGAAATGAGCACTTTCGAGAATATTTAGGGATAGCACCAATAGGGGATAAGATTAGAGAAACTCGTTTAAGATGGTTTGGACATGTTGAGCGTAGGCCAGTAATGGCACCGGTGAGAAAAAGTTTGGATATACAAGTGGAGGGTCCATCAAGAGGTAGGGGTAGGCCGAAGAAAATAAGGATGAAAGTCATTAATTCTGATTTGAAGAAGTTTCACTTATTGAAAGATTTAGCTCAAAATAGAACGGAATGGAGAAATAAAATTCATGTAATCGACCCCAACATGGTTGGGATAAGGCTTTGATGATGATGGTGATGATGATGATGATGTTTTAATTTTCTGAGATACAAGTAGAAGTTGGAAATTTCGTAGAATGCAAATTCCAATCCAACACGTAGAAAAACCATTTCTATGGTTCTTGAACAACCAGCCTGAGCCCAGGTCTATTTGGGTAGACCAGAACATATATCTGGGTCCCAAGGGCCAGTGTTGTAGAACTTGAAACATGTAATGGGCCAGATTCAGCTGAGAGAGAGAGAGAGAGAGAGAGAGAGAGAGAGAGAGAGAGAGAGAGAGATGAACGTGCAGAGGCAGACATGACTCTAGAACAAGCAGAGGACCCCAAGTTTATGATAGATACAAATTACATCTGGACTACTGTTAGCCCATAATATGCCAACTGATCTACCCGAGATGGGATCATTTAATGATCCAAGGTATCTCTCCAGAATCCCGACCAAGGCCTAAGCTGGTATCAATAATCTCAAACAGTTACGGGCTTTAAACACTAGGACTCAGTCCAATATGGTGACCAAATAGAACTCACGCCCAGCCTCAACGCTGTTAGGCTCAAACCCAGGCCTGGGCAGATGTAAGACCAACCCAAATCAAAGTTATCAATCACCTTTTAACTCCCTGGTCCTCTGGCTTACTTAATTAAACAGCTCAATTTGGAACAGTTTCACGCCAACAATGATTTCTGAAAGCATTGTTTTTTATTCCCTTTTCCAAGGCTCATGATAGGTAGAGTCAGGTCAAGCATTTATAAATACAATAGAGAATATGCAACAATAAAGATAACCCTTTCATTTTGGCTCTCTTCAGCCTCATGTCTCTTATCCAAAGAGATCTCCCTATGCCCCTCCACTAGCTTTACATCATTCTATTCAACCTCATCCGTTCACTCTAAAAGGCCTACCCACCAACACCACCCAGTCCTTCATACAAGGAAAGCAGGCCTGCACTTCCTGATTTCAGTTGGGCTGTTGTTCTGTGGACATTCCATCCTGTTCACAGACACAGATCACTCGTGTTCTGGACATTTGCTGTGGGGGTTCCATTATCATGACACTAGCAAACAAGGTATGCAACTTGACAGATTAATCATCCCTTACATTTTGGGATCTCATAGTTTCATTATCAATTGTCATTTACAAATACTTAGTGGTGGATGCTTAGCTTTTGAACAGGCGTCCACCTATAGAGCCCAACATTGGGTCACTCCTTTCCCAAATAACTTCGATGAGATTATTATGACTTATAACCAGTAATTGGAATAGAAGACAGGCATATGTTCTACATTTAATGACATAATTCACTGTTTTGTCCGGTCCTTCGGCATAAATCTTAGGGCCAGCAGGAATTGATTAAGAACAGTGAAGAGGGCATTTGCATCTCAGATCATGCAGATATCATAAAGTGAGCCCTTAACCTGGATGCTTACAGCTGGAACTGTCCAAGACCAATCTTTGCAATAATGGGAGAATCATACCAATCCCACTGAAAGGGACTGAAATCTCACATCACGTTAACAGTTATGTATCTCATCAAATCTTACTTCTGTTGTGTTTTATTCCCAAGTACTAAACCAGCTAACAAATCAACTACTCTGTTGCAGAGAAGCCAGCAACCTGAACAATCTCTTCAGTTGTGAGTTGCAGAGACCAATGCCATGTGCTCAATCAGATCCAATACTCGGTTACTGAACCAAGCCACAGAATTTCATGTTAACAGAAACATTTCAAAGGGGAAAATGAGGCATGGGATAAAAAGGTAGGGTTAGGCTTACCTGTATCCCCACTCATTGTCATACCATGAAACAAGCTTCATGAAGGAAGCACTCAATCCTATCCCGGCTTTAGCATCAAAGATGCTAGACCTAGCAAGTAAAGCATAGTCATAAACATGAGAGAAAGTAACTAGAATAATCCATCATTTTCAAGGTCAACTCCAACAGGAAGATTATTATTATTATTTACCTTGAGTCACCAATGAAATCATTAGAGACAACATCGTCATCCGTATATCCAAGGATGCCTTTCAATTGCCCCTCGGATGCAAACCTGATAGAGAGTTTAGCAGGTCATTTCACAATGCAGCTTCAAGGGTCACAAGCACTAAATACACGAGTGAATCCGTTTTAACATCATCATCATCATTATAGATTTCTTATTGCAATTTCATTAATCTTCCATCTTCCCCTCGTCAATTTCATTTTGGAGGCAATTTCGGCTAACCATTTGACTGAAATGTCCTGGCTGATTTGGCTGTTACAACATTTTGGAATTTTATTTCAATGTCATACATATATATATATATATATGGACACAGAATGTGAAAACTGTCCACTCATAAGAACCATGCCATCTGGCTCATTTTTTAGTCCACCTGGTCCACCTTTGATCAACTTACCTCCCTCCACACATGCAAACTCCTACAAACTGCCATCAGCCCAAAGTTGACACTATCCATCCATCATACACTGTTGGAATTCCTTTCTCTCTCTTTCTCTCTCTCATATTTGTTCCTATGTGGATGTCTTGCATGTCACCTATTGAGTGGACTCCCTTGTGGGGCCCAGGTATTATCAATCCAGCCATGCCACTCACTAAACCAACCCCTAGATTTCTGACACCCTTCTGAAAGAGACTCGTCACTGAGTGGTGAAGCCTTTTTAGACAGGTAGGTCACGACCACTGGATTGAAATCCAAAAAATTGATGCCTACTAAAGACATAATTTCTAGGGTCGGGCCATGGATCAAGGGCTGATTAATGGACTTGAAGCCTTTTTAGACAGGTAGGTCACACCCAAATCTTTCAATCCCCCATCTACCCCATGAGTGGTGAAGCCACAGCCATAGGCCCCACAAGAGAGTCTTTGCACAGTAGGTGCTTACAAGACATCCATATAGGAGCACTATAATATATATATATATATATATGGGGGCACCTCGCCTGTGCTTAGCCGTGGATAAGGGGTGTCCGCTCAAGGCTGTGGGACCCTCCTAGGGACCCCCATGGGGATGAAGATGGGGAGACTTGAAGGATACAGAGGCCCTCTCTAAAAAAAATCAGCCGCATCCTTGATGTTTATCATCTCCATTTAGGCCCCACAATTTTAATGGTGCATACTCCATTCGGATTGCTGTGCAGTGGATCTGACAATCTAGTCCATTCAGAACAGGCCAAAAATTGGTAGGTAGGTGGAATGCAAGCGAACGGGATTTCTCCCATTCTGTTGAGCTGAGGTGAGGAATGCCCTATATATAGATAGGGATATATGCAATTGAGAACTAGTTCTCACTATTTAAAAAGGAGAGTTTAAGCCGCTTTTGACTTGTCACCTCACATTGTGCATGCCAACTCATTTAGTAAATTAAGCATTAGCTATTTAAGAAACATTAATCTTCTTTTTTCATGCCCATATTCACCTATATTTTTTCTTTCCCACAAACAAACACTTGCATGGAACTCCTTTCTTTGTAAGGCCACCCAATGATAATCTGAACCGCTCATCCCGAATGCCATCCCCACCAGAGACTTGTTTCCAAATTTCAATTCAATACCAGTGGGTCCCACCATCCAATCAAACACATGAAGGAAACATGATCATTGCGACATCAGTTTCCATGTACTAGCTTCCACCGGGAATCCAGACTCATGTGAAGTAAAAAATTAATAATCTCTCATGTGTGGCCTAGGGATTTATTATAGGATTTCCATCAAAGACCTAAGGGCTTCATGTATATCATTGGATTATTGGAAGTGGTAAGTGTCGTGCCTTAGTTAAAAAAAATAGGAAAAATGTTAGTTTCTTTTTCAGAGGATGTTGGCATTTAATGCTATAACTTCAGTCCTTAAAGTTTAGCTTAGGAGATAGATATGAGCAAATCAAGGAGAATAACTTATATTCATTCCCCAAATGCATGGGGGCATTTTTGGCCAAATTGCTGGTTGAGTTTTGTAGTGTAGCTATACATACACACATACATACATCATCGTCATCAATACCTTGTCCCAGCTACATTAGGGTTTGGCTATATGAAATATTTTACTCTAATTGCGTCTATGTTGAACCAAATCCTCAAATAGGTTATTATATCCATCCATGTGCTCTTCAAGGTACCCTTTTTTCCTTGGTGCAGGGGTAGAACTAGGGGCTCCCCACCCCCACCCACCCCCCACACCAATATCTTGGTTCCGCCCCTACTTTGGTGGACCATCAGCTTGGATAAAAAAAACTTTTCCTTAATGGCGCCGTTGTTGGCCTGCATTGGACATGTTTAAACTGTCTCAAATAAGTCTCTTAATTTATCACCTATTGATGCCACCCCTAAATGTACCTGAATGCACTCATTTTTCGTTTTATCTTTCCTACTTTACCATACATCAATCATAGTATTATCGTCTCTCCTAACTCACTTTGTACATGTGTTGCTTCTTGATTGAAAAAGATATTGCTTCATAGGTCATAGTTGGCTGATTGTTATCCAGTAAAGTTTTCCTTTCGATCTTTTTTGTAGCGCTAAACACAAAGCACCCCACAAGTAAGTCTCCACTTCAATCATCTCGTGCTTATCCTTCGAGAAAGATGAGGGCTCTTCGTCGATTGTACAACGTGGAGAAGGGAAATAAAGGGAAGAAGTTCTCGCAGATGAAGACATGAGCTTAGATCTCATCAGCCACCTATGACACCCAGTTACTTATACAAGTCCAACATATCCGTATCAGACCAACACGATACTTGTATTGGTACCCGATACTGCACTGATAATTCTAGGGTATAAGTTTAGCATATCGCACTTAGCAAGTCCATTCATATAGTTATTTAAATTCCTTTTACTTCTTAACATAGAAATGTTAAAAAGGAACATAGACAATGATAATTTCATTAATTCAAACATGATCTCAAGATAAAATTAGGACACTCGTATCCATATCCGTGTCCCAGATTTCCAAAAGTGAAGAGTTGTATCCCTGATCCTTGCATCTATGTCTGTACCTATATCAGTATCTGGGCATCATAGGCATCCACACCACAACCAATGGCAGACCTAGGATTTTCCTGTGGGCGGCGTGAGCAATGGTGGGGTGGAGAAGTTAAATACTAAAATAGAAATGTTTAAAGTCTAATTTAAGGAATTTCTCGAATCAAGCGGGTGTGACCACACCCACGGGCTAATGCCCAGGTCTGCCCCTGACCACGACAATTGAAACCCTAGAGGTGAAGAAGTCCCACTTGCACAAATACAAAGGGATGCGTGATCTGAAAACTTCTTTGAAACTGAAGGAAGAAAATAAAGCGATTAGAAAGAAATTATTTCTTTGAAAGAGTTCTGGGTTCCATATGCAAGATGCATGGAGCCTTAGATCTACTTGACATAATCAACTCACCCTAAACCTTGTTCTAATACCATGTCGTGTTTAAACAATTGGCATTCAATAAACCCTAGTTTCAAAAGAACATGGAATTTTTTTTCATTCAAATACTGTATTGGAGAGTGTATTACATAGGGTTGGGCAATCATCCCAATATATAGAATGCTATTTTTTTCCTAATTTATAGAACGCCCCGCAACTTTGGTCACGAATCCAAATTACCAGAATTATGGTTAGATTCTTACTTTTACTCTCAGCAAAGATTTCATTTTCTATTGTTCCAATTTCTAATGTCTGCCATGGCAAAACATTTTCTACAATAAATGTGTTTCTCCCTCTTGTCTAGGATCGTAAAATATGGTTCTCTACCTGTTGGATCTGAATTTGCTTTCAACAAAAAGTGAAAAAAAAGAAATACTTTCACTTAAGAAAATGAAAACCACAAAAAAATCTTATCACAGGACAATGGGACTATTCTTTCTAAAAAATCAATTTTCATTTTCTATAAAAAAAAAAAAATGATCCACAGAAGCAAACCCTAAAGACATATCCTTAACTAGGGATAAATGTGAAGTTGAACTCAAAAGGATGACCCCATAAACAGATAGGATGAGCCTCAAAAGTTCGAGACCCCATATATTGATAGGATGAGCCTCAAAAGTTATGTTTTGATGAAAACCATTACAAGGTTATTACAGGGTGCAAGTCCTACCAAAGTAGGGTCCTGGGAGGGTCCATACTAGAGAGAGACCTAGCCTTTGTTAATTTTGCACAAAGTGGCTACTTGCAGGTTTCGAGCCTGCATCATCAAACATTACAAGTAGACCCTCCTTTATTGTGAAGATCCAACAACATCATGAAGAATTTATACTTTTTGTTGAAGATTATAATACTCTTAATATGAAACTCAATATTAATACATGTCAATAAGCAATCAATGGCATGATAAGAATTTATTTGACATGTGACGGTACCTAATTATGTTATCTCTATGTCAATATATATGTACTTGGCCATTCTTGTCATGATAAATAATTCGATCATTTCATTGAAAACCTCACTAATTTCAAGGAAAATATCCTGAAACATCAAATTCTAATACTAACAATTTACTAAATATCTTGCACTGTTCTTAGGATCATTTTAGTTAATAAAAATCTCAGGGGAAATTAGAACAGTTTCAAATGAATGCCAATACTCCTAACAATAAATAAGGGGCCAAAAGGAAACTTCTCTGGAAATAGATGAGGAAAAAGGTAGGAAAAAATGAAATACCAAATCCATTAGGTAACTTAATATCATCAACTGGAATTATATAACATGGCATGCATAACTTAGGAAAAAAAATCATGAATAGTGTCTTTAAGATTGATTTTTCTAGCAAGGGAGTTAACTATAGATAGTGAAATTGTTGGAGTATATTAGAAATGTTAAATGATGTTGGGTGAGTGAAATAATATTTAAAAATACTAAGAAATACTTAAAAGATACAGTTAGAACAAGCAGCTTAATTAGAACAACTAAATGATTAGTGCCAAATTATTCAGTTAAGGACACGAAGTGAACAAGCAGCTGCTCCTTGCAAATATGGTACAAAGTCAAGGACCCTTCCTATTTAGGAAATCACAATCCCTTGGATTAGGGATCATTCTTTGCACCTATTTACTTCTGTAAATACTACGTGTAACATTCATGCGTACGCACATTTGTGCTCATGAGGCCATTTCATACAGGTGTGAAAGAACTACACCCCAATTCTCAATGAGGTTCGTGCAACAGAAATCAACAGAAAAAACCTCAAAACCCATTTCAACATGCTGACAGAAATCAAAGAGATAATACATGAATCCCCAATTCTCAATAAGCTCATTTAATCATGCTAAACAGAAATCAACAGAAAAACACCAAAACCCAAAAATCCATTTCAAAATGCCAACAGAAACCAATTGAAATCATGCCAACAGTAATCAAAGAAACTATAGATGAAACCCCAATTCTCAATGAGGCCATATAATCATGCCAATAGAAATCAATAGGGAAAAAAACCTTCCACTCCCCATGAAAAGAATGAAAAAGAGGAGGTGAGACTATTCAGACCTGGCAGGAGGGTAAAAACTAAAAAGTAAGAGAGAGAGAGAGAGAGAGAGAGAGAGAGAGAGAGAGGAATTGAGGGTGGGAGGGGGGCTGAGAGGATGAGAGTAAGAGAAAGATGGAGAGAGAGTATGATGGATAAAGATGAGAGCCAAGAGAGACACCGAGAGTGAGGGTTCAGAGTTTAGATTGCAGAAGTTGGAGCCTGGAGCTGCATTGAGAGGGGGAGAGAGAGGCTGAGAGGGAGTAAAAGGCAAGATTTGAAAGTTGATTAGGGGGATTAAGGGCTTCTGAAAAATGAAAGACTGGGAAATGAAAAATAGGAGGGACTCGCAACTATTTTAACATTTGCATAGAGGCGGGGTAGAAGGTATATGGGTCGAAACCGAGAAGATTCTGGTACCAGACCCATTTAAGTCCCAGGGTCCAAAAATAGGTTCTGAGACTAGACCCGTTCAATAAATGGAACAAAAAATAGGAGCAAACCCCAGTTGTTCATGATTTGAAACCTCTGGGTAGTTGGATAATCGGATATCTATTGCATCCCTATTTTAAACCCCAAAATGTTTAGTTTCATGTTTGAAAACATTCATAGATTGTGAGATCTACCATAAGTTTACAAATGTAATCCAAACCGTTCAAGGTTTGCTCATGAAAATGGTGCTTCCAAACAAACATGACATTTTGCTTCACATGTATAAATTTTACATATGTAAAATTCACATATGAAAATTTTATAAGTAAATCTTATTTTCATATGCCATGTGGAAAAGACAAACGAGCCATCAAGGAATTGCAATCAATCAGCCATCAAAATCTCTTAAGATGATTGCACTAGTGTAGTGTCTTAAGATGTATACAAAATTATACACTACCTTACAATATCTTACAATATGGTAGTCTTGGAGGACCCAAATCTATGCTCATTCAAAAGAAAAAATTTGTCAATCAATTTTTGAGTCTGTGTAAATTCCATACATTAGGAATTTCAATTCCATACATTAGGTATTTCTTCTCTTTTTTAGATAAATTGAGGCCTAAAAGCAACTTCATTGGAAAGAGAAGAAAAGCAAAAAGTAGGAAAATAATGAATAATCAAGTGTACTTTGATAAGTGAGGGATTTACTAAAAAAAACCCACTGGTCAAGGTAACCACAGTTGAAAATCCCAAGTTTTTGTATTATCAATGGAGGACCTCCCACCCAATTTCCATATTTTTATTCCCAAATTGCCCCATTTAGTTCCTTTAACAGTATTTGTTGACGTCGACTAATTATTCTTTGATGTTAACAGATTATTTTTTGACATCGACAAATAATTTATCGACATCGATGAATCTACATTGTTAAGTAGGATTTCCTGGCAGATTCCTTAACAGCATTTGTCGACGTCGACTAATTATTTTTCGATGTCAACAAATTATATGTTTACATCGACAAATAATTTATCGATGTCGATGAATCTACACAATTAAGTAGGCTTTCCATATAGATCCTTTAACAAAATTTGTCAACGTCAATGAATCTGCACTGTTATGCAGACTTAGAAACAGCTTTGTAGACAAATTATTTGTCGTTGTCGATGAAATTACTTAGTTATGCACTTTTCCCTTTTAGTTAATGTATTAGTTTCTTTGCCTTATCAATAGTCCATAAAATCTTCACTCTCATTTTATCTATTATAGGGATGATGATCAACTTTAGAAGAAAAATCAATACACCTTCCCCCGTTTCAATCTAACATTATTAAAAAAATGGCACTTGATAGATAGAAAAAATGTTCAAGAAAAAACCACTTAGGCATTTCAACAAGCATATGGAAGGCACCACTTCAACTCTAGACATCACTGAAAAAATGGCACTCTATAGAAAAAAGTTAAAAGAACAAATCACTTGGGTATTCTAACAAACACATGGAATGCAACACGCCCTTATTTTCCATAATCTTAAGGACATCACCTCCTTTATCCCTCCTTTTTTCAAACAATAAATATAATCTCCTTTTCACTTCTCATCATTTATAATAAAAAATAAAAAATCATATTAGATAAACTAACAAAGGTGGAGCTGACAACTAGCCCCACTCAAGAATAAAAGGGGAGATAGAGTTAAATGGGAGACGAAGAGAATGAGGGATGGAGATGATGGGAGATAAAGTTCGTAGATTTCGCTTTGATGGGAGGATAGAGATGATCTTCTCTATGGTTTTTTTCTCCTCTTCCTCCTTTTCTTTTCATTCTTCTATCGATTTTTGGATTATGTGATTTGTTGACATCAACAAATGATGGCCAAAATGGAAGGAAAAAAAGAAAATTTTGCTGGAGGTCCTCCTTTGGTATTAAAAAAGTTTGGCGTCCTAAGTAGTGGTTCCCATTTGTAATGGGATTTTTTTGGTAAATGTCCCTTGATAAATTTATATCATCAACTAAAATTAAGAGACATTTTATTATAATTGGTAAAAATTAAGTGACATGGATGGTCACCTAGACAAACAAATGTGAAGAAGTTTTAATAATCAAGGAGATTAACTATGCATAGCAAAAATGTTGGAGGTTATTAGAAATGTCAAAAGATGTTAGGTAACAAAAAAATCTAAAAATTTCCCAGCAATATATGAAAGATAACAAGAAATTATTACGTGCCAAATGATTTGCACAAGGACTCAAAATGAATGAGCAGCTTCTCATTCGAAATATAGCACAAAGTCAAGGGCCCATAATTGCTTCCTGCTAAATACAGGCTACCTCATTATCATTTGGGCAAGAAAACTGTCATCACTTCTACAGCATCATCATTATCATCAAAGCCTTATTCCAACCATATTGGGGTCGGCTACATGAATTCTGTTTCTCCATTTCGTTCTATTTTGAGCCAAATCCTTAGATAAGTTAAGCTTCTTCAAATCTGATTTAATGACATCCATTAATGTTTTCTTCAGCCTACCCCTAATGATTTAATGGGTGCATGTGTAAATTCCATATAACAGGTGGTTCTCTTCTTATTAACACTCCTTATATCAAACTTCCATGAAACAAAGAATCTACAGAACAATCCAATCTTATTCCATACCATTTTATCAAAAATCTGTGCACAAATCCATGAGTATATGCCAGGCAAAATCTACATAAATTCTTGGAAAATGAAAAGGTAAATCAGTAGTGGTTGTAGAGAATCAGCACTAAACCAAAGAAATAGCAAACTAGCAATACTTAAGCCTTGAAGTCTAAATTGCATGAACACGGGTACATGTGTCAGCCCAGTGAAAGCACAAGGTGTTTGATTCAGAAAAATAAGCTTCACATATTCGGCATAGAATTCAAATAAAAAGGAAATATGAAAATCTGGAGGAAAAAAATATGTAAAGAAACTTGTGCTAAATAGTCAAGTAATAAAGATTTCAATGTTTTAGTTAGATTTCAAAAGAAGATATATATATTAATTATTTTGGAAGAGACAGAACAATCTGGAAATTAATTATAGAAGATTTCATGTAGAATTCAACATTGTGTTGAGTCCAAGATGTGTTTGACAGGGATATGTTGCTCATTTAAGGAATCAATGCACCGTAGCTTTAAGAGAAAAAAATCATTAAGTAAAACAAAATGATGAAACTGATCCAAACCAATAGTTGCATTCAAAATAAAAATATAATAAAATTGGAGCCCCATGATCCATCAAAATGGATATAAAGGAAAAAGGCAATGGAGGCCGCCTTTTTAGATAACAAATGGAGGCCATATTTACTTCTGAACAAGAGAACATTCAGTAAGTATTGTTGCATACATGTAAGATCATTTTTTCGGTGTGCATGAGCAGGCAAAAAATCAATGAAAGAACTAGCATACTTGATGGCTGCTTTTACATCATCATATGATGCACTTTTCTCAAGCCGGCATGTTAAGTCAACAACTGAAACATTTGGTGTTGGAACTCGAAAGGCCATCCCAGTGAGCTTCCCACTGAGTTCTGGAAGTACTTTTCCAACAGCCTAGCATTCCAGCAAAAAAAAAAAAAAAAAATCATAATAGGATTTTCAAGCAATTTGGGGTGAGAGAAATTTGATCTCATACCTTGGCTGCCCCAGTCGAACTAGGGATGATATTTTGGCCAGCTCCACGGCCCCCTCGCCAATCCTTCATTGAAGGCCCATCGACAGTCTTCTGAGTTGCTAAATTAGTAAAACAGAGTAACATACAATGATCAAAGCTATATATGAGCAAACTGGCACGAGGAAAAAATATTCAGATAAGAAAAGCTTGCAAAATTTGAAACAGGCTTTGAGTTTTTCCAATGTCTGTAGATATTGCCTCAAGGCCAAGATATTGTTAGGATTTATAGATCCTCATGTTAAAGGGAGAGAAGAAGAAGAAGAGCATACAAAGAGAATTAGGAAACTGTCGTGTCCCTTTGAAGGGCATCGACCATAGTATTTAATAGGTATAGTTGCCTTAATGCAAGGCAGTGATTATAGTAATTGCTATCTAAATATAATCAAACAAGGAAAGAATCAGATATACTACAGCTATACAGTGTTGACTGAATCCCTTTAGATCCCTCACGTGGGATATTTAGGGGCTTGATGAGCTGGGCCTAATGAGCTTACTAGACTCTTGTTTTCTATGCTGCTACATTTCCCCTCAAATTGATGTGGGTGTTCAAGAAGCATCAATTTGGAAAGAATGTAATCATGACAATCCCGAGGTAGTCCTTTGGTAAACACATCGGCCAGTTGTTCAGAGGATAAAAAATATGGTAGACAGATTTTGTCTGTGACAAAATCTTGACGAATGAAGCAGCAGTCAATCTCAATATGCTTGATACTCTCATGGAAGACAATATTCTTGGCAATCTGGATGGCACTTGTGTTATTTGGATATAGAGGGGTAGGGCCAAAGAGAAACTCCAAACTCACATAGAAGACACCAAAGCCAAATGACCTCGCTACTGGCGGTAGGTATGGAATGATCGTATTGATGGGGAGAACGGAGCAGTAGCGGGTTTGGCATAGGGACCTGCCATTGTGTGATTTGGCAGATGCCTCCCTGTAGCTTCCGGGGGGGCCGAAGCCATGGACTGAACACCAGCAAGAAATTCATAGGTGCGGGTCGAATACAACATACCTATACTTATGCTTTCTTTGTCCATGCCTTCGCTTTCGGAATCAAACCACATTTGCAAATTCTAACTCAGCTGTCGATTTGGAAACCGTGCTTTGTTTCTTGCTTTTCCAGGAGATGAGAGAGGACCCTAAGAACATACACCAACCTGTCATTGATCGACGAGTATCAGGACACCCTGCTCAATTTGCATCAGCATAGGCTTGCAATTGTAATGGGGACATGGAAGGGTAAAATAATCTAGGATTACAAGTACCCTTGACAAAACGAAGAATCCAATAGACAACTTGAAGATGTGGTTTATAAGGATTCCCAATGAATTGACTGACGGTTTGTACAGCATGTGAGATGTCCAACCGAGTCATGGTTAATTATAGAAGACTGCCGACGAGATGACGAAATAGAGTTGGATCTGTAAGAGGAATTCCATCGTCTTTGCTGATTTTAAAATTGAGCTCTATTGAAGTAGTAAAGGTTTTGGCATCTCTGAGTCAAGCAGAATGAAGTAGGTCATCAGCATATTTTGATTGAGTAATTCGAATTCCCTCCCTATTACGGGCAACTTCCAACCCCAGAAAGTAAGTTAACGGACCAAAGTCCTTCATTTTAAAGCTTCTCATGAGATGAGATTTGAGGTCAGAGATGCCAGCATGATCATTGCCACTAAGGATCATATCATCGACATAGATTAATAGAATAGCACAACCATGAGATGTTCGCCGAATGAAGAGAGAGCTGTCATTTGAACTTTGACAGAAGTATTCTTAAAAAATGGTAGACCAAAACTTTTCAAACCAGGCATGTGAAGCCTGTTTAAGGCTGTACAAAGATTTTGTCAACCGACGGAGATGTTGTAGTGGACAAGCATATTCTACTGGAGGACACATATAAATAGTTTCCTTAAGATCCCCATGCAGAAAGGCAATTTTGACATCCATCTGCCAAAAGGGGCTAGTGGCGGGCTGCCACAACAGCAAATTAACACTAAACAGTAGTCATTTTGACTACCAGGGCAAAAGTTTCCTCATAATCAATACCATACTCTTGTTTGTAACCTTAGGCTACCAGGCGAGCCTTGCATCTATCAATGCTACCATAAGCTCGTTGTTTAATAGAGTAGATCCACTTGCTTCCGATGATGGATGTATCTACAAGAAGAGGCACCAATTCCCAGGTTTTGTTGGCCTCTAGGGCAAGGAGTTCATCTGTCAATGCATCTTGCCAACATGGTATATTAATAACTTTAGAATAAGATGTTGGTATGGAAATTGGGTCAGAAGCAGTAAATAAAGCTGGAAATCTATATCTATCAGGTGGAACGGATGTACGATTAGAGCGTCATAAGAGAGGTCCAAAAGTCTCTCCTTCAGTGGAAGTATCATTGGCTGAAGGAACTGGCGCAGGAAGTGTATCAGGAGCAGAAGCCGTAGGAGGCAGCTATCTTTGATGACAAGAATAAACCTATGTAATAGGAGGTGAAGGTGAAAAGGATGGAAGATAAGAGATTTGAATATTAGAGGGGCCTGGTGACTCAAAATAAAACGGAATGTGTTCTGAGTAAACAACATTCCGAGGGATTCCCAGATGTTGCTCTTTAGGATCATAACATTGTAAACCTTTGTGTTCATCACTGTAGCCAAGAAACATGTAGCAAGCAGCTTGTGGTGACAGTTTGTTACGCTCCAAAAAGGGAAGATGGAGGTAGCCTAAAATCTGTAAATGTGAGTAGGAAGGAGAGCGACCAAATAAGCATTCAAATAGAGAGATTGTACCTAGGACAAACCTACGCAATCTGTTGATAATATGGATTGCTGCAGGGGCTACCTCTCATTAGAACTTAGGTGGAACGAGCGATTCCACAAGTAGGGTTCTTACAGCTTTTAAGAGATGACGATTTTCCTTTCTATAACCCCATTCTATTGGGGTGTGTGAGGGCAGGATTTTTGATGAAGAATCCCTTTTTCTGTTAAAAAATTATGAAATTCTGAGGATGTATATTCTCCCCCTTAGACTAAACGAATGATTTTGATGGACATTCAGAATTAAGTGCTCAACATATTATAAAATTTTTTAAATATGAAAAAAAAACTTTAGATTTAGATTTTAAAAAATTTATCCATGTGTACTGACAATGATCATCTATAAAGGTGACATAATATTTGTAGCAAAGTCTACTCAAATGAGGAGCAATCACCCATACATCTGTGTGAATTATATCAAAAGGAGCAGTGTTACATGAAAATGAATAAGAAAAGGTAAAACATGACTTTTACTCAGACAACATGATTCACATTTAAATTTCACAAAATTAGATGCCATGAAATTAGAATAGATTTATCAAAACATTCAAGTTTAAACAAAGATAACAAATTTGCATTATTCAAATGACTAAGGTGTTTATACCAAGTGGTCCACACATTATTAAAAAGACTCATAGAGGATGCAAATAACAATCTTTGTCCAATGTCAAGAAGGAATAGCCTGCCATGCTTACTCCCCATCCCAATCACCTTCCTAATTTGTCGTTTCTATATGATACAACTAGATGGAGAGAAGTTAACCAAATAACCATGATCAATAAGTTGATCAATTGAAATGAGATTTGTAGCCAAATTTTGGACAAAATAAACATTGTGTAGGGTGAGAGTTCCAATGGAGACAGTTCCAATACCAAAGATAAGCAATTGATCACCATTTGTGGTGGTGATGGAATCACGACCATTATAAGGTTGTTGGTTGTGCAAGTGTTGTGCCACAAGAAGGTATGTGATTAAAGGCTCCTGAGTCTAAGAACCATGTGGGAGGGGTGAGAGGAGACGGTGCGATGGATGAATGAAATGTAGAAAATGTAAAAGAAGAGGACAAACCCCTAATACCAATGGAAGTAAACACAGATGCCACTGAGGAATTGATAAAATCCTTAATTTGAGCTCTAGTCATTGTGATAATCGAAGGGCAGCTTAGCCTAACAGTAAAGGCTTACCGATAGACAAAAACAGCCTCTTCAAAATGAAGGTAAGGTTGCGTACATCTTGCCCTCCCCAGACCCCGCTATGCAGGAGCCTTGTGCATTGGGCCGCCCCTTTTGGAAATAACGTGACCATTCATTTTACAGTAGTTGCAAAAATTTTTTGCTGTAGTTGCGAGCCAAATGCCCATACTTCTTAAACTCAAAATACTGTGGTTTCTGACCACGACTAGTGCACATGGCCATCTTGTTAGCTAATGATTAAGCGGGAGTTGTCAGGAGTGCCTTTGGTTTTGTAAGAGGAGGATGAGTAGATGATAGGCGAGTTTCTTCACGGAGGACCTCTTGGACATGTGACCAAATCAGGAAAAATTCATGATTCATAAGCGCAGCCCGTGCATGTTTAAATTCTGAGCGAAGATTCATTAGAAATTGACTGACATGTTGTTCGTCTTGCAATTTAATGGCTTGTGGAAGAAACTCAGCTGATACAGATTGGAGGGGCATTTGGTCCCTCTCAGTCCATAGGGCAACAAAGCCATTGTAATATTATTGAATAAATTTGTTAGTCTGGCAATATTTGGATAACTCTGTATCTAGGTGAAATCTGTGGGCCTTGTTCAGCTAATGATATATTTTCTTCATACAGACCCACATATAAGAAGCCTTGGTAAAGGCTTGAACTGCCATTGAAAATGAGGGATCGACTGAATTTAGGATCCAAGTTGTTACTTTAGCATTGTGTTGGTTCCATGTAGTTAGGGCCTGATCATCGATAACTGGAGTAGTTGATGTGGCAATAGTTCTTGCAGTAGGTTTGGAAGTGGTTCTATCCAAATACCCAGTCATACCTTGTCCTTTAATAAAATTCTTGAGATGGACAGACCAAGAAAGGTAATTTGTCCCATTAAATTTGACAGGTAATTTGTCCCATTAAATTTGACAAGAATGATGTCAATCTTGTCCATTTGAGACAGTGATATGAATTAGGCCACAAAGGAATGAGGTTTCAAATAGAAAATATGAATTTCTATTAAAAAAAACAGAAAAATACAGAAAATTCGTGGTTTGGGCTTTTGAAAAGCCGAGAGCTGGAGGGGGATTAACATGCGGTAGAGTGTACTGTACTTCAATCAGCCTTCTTGGTTAGATTAAGTGCATAATTTCACAGCTCATGGAAGAGAAATTTCTTAGTTCCAATGGTTTGATATGAATCAGATGAGAAAATTAAAAGACATTTCCTATAAAATTGTTGAACACAAGAATAAGGAAAGCACTGACCTGTTGTGATGAGAAAATTCTAGAAAAATATGGAGAATTCCTAGAGTAAATAGACGACCGACATGGTGTAGAAAAACTTAAATTCACACAATCCGAGATGGGGCCCACTTCTTAATCAAATGATTTGATTCCTTGATAGTTGCAGAGAAAAGGACCAGAACTATTCCCCTTGTTCTTATCTTGAGATCTGATGGGATGTAAGGAGCTGCTGAAATCCCTGATGTGGAGAAGCCTTGATGCTGTGATGCAAGGAAGAGCCAGAGAATGTGATCTCTGTTAAAAGAGAGAGAGAGAGAGAGAGAGAGAGAGAGAGATCTGCTAAAAAAAATGACAGGTAGTATTCAAAAGGAGAATGTGACCTATTTCTTTGACACCATGTTAGAATTTATAGATCCTTATGTTAAAAGGGGAGAAGAAGAAGAAAGCATATACAGAGAATTGGGAAAACTGTCATGTCTCTTTGATGGGCATCGACCATAGTATTTGTCATGCCCCAAAATTTTATTTTTGGGTCATAGTAGTTTATCAGGTTTGAGTTGGGCTGAGAGGGGTTACATGGGCTGGGTAATCACTTTTGGGCCTTGGGTTACGTTACTTAACCCTTTTAAGCCAATAGACTCTTTTTGGAATTTCGTAAAACTTACTAGAAAGCAGAGAGCCCTTCCTTGTAATTTAGAAAAACTTCCTTTCAATATAAACCCTTAGGGTTTTCCCCATTTTCCCATCTTCTTCCTTTCGTCTTCAACCAAGCCCTAGAAGTTCTCCGGGGAGAAACCAAGGCTTGATCTTCAGATTTTCTTTTGGCTTTGCGATCCAGGCAAGTGGATAACTGCAAACAATATCTTCTTGGTTACTTTGTTTAATCATATGTTCTAAACATGATTTATTTATTTGGTTTAATATTTTTGGCTAAGAGATTAATAGTGATGATTCATTTTGATTGAAACCAAGTAAGTACATATGATTTTAAGGCTTAGTGTCTTTGAATCAAGATTTGATTTCTTTATATACTTATATAAATCAGTTTATGTGTCTATATAAAAAAAAAAAAAGATGCGGCAGGCGCTGCACTGCCTGCCTAATGCAGCATAGTACCGCTGCCTGCTGATGCAGCGTAGCAGGCGCTGCGCTGCCAGGCAGCAGTGCTGTCTGCCTGTCAGCCAGGCCGGGCCTAGCACGGCTGGGCTTGGCAGCGCCTGGCCTGGGTGCTACTGGGCCCAGCTGCGGCTGGGCCGGGTTGTTGGCGAGTTTGGGCCACCTTTCTAAAAATATATATATATTTATATAAATGTAATTAGAATTTTTAGGTTATTAATCATAACATTTAAGATATTATGTGGTTAATGGTTTAGAAGAACAATGAAGATGTGGTTATATTAATTAATTACTAAATGAGATATGATTAAAAATTCGATTATGGTTGTTATAAAAGTAGTTGGGGAGTTTATACTTGACATTTATATTAAATTTGGATTGGTTATATACTAACTAGGATGTAATTTGTGTGATAAAATTTTATTTAGAATGTATTTCAAATTCTAATTTGGGTTTTAACTTGAGTCTACATTCTAAATCATAATCCGAGATTTGTACCTTTTGTTTTGTATAAAATAATAAGGTATATTTATACACAACAATGATATTAAGGAATTAATTATTCCCTTTCCCCTTCTAATCATGACTTAATTTAACTTTGGATTGAAAGTTGCACATCTTTTACCCAATTTGTAAAACACATTAAATATATACATAATTGGATTAGATGAATTACGTCTTTTAGGAAAGTTAGTTGAATGTTCACATGAGAATCATACTAAATGCAGAATGGGAATATGAGGTTCGGGATGCATTACGTGATAGGCACTAAAAGTAGTATATTGGCACGGTGGACTCATATTTCTATTGTGACAGAGAGTTGGTTCTCATGTGTATATTTAACCAACTATAACCGTTAGGTGGTTTAGTGCTTACCCTCAGAAAACTTGAATTGACACCCATTCATAATACATTTTCAATTATAAAAGTATAAGTACTCAAATTGTTAACGGTTCGATTATTGGGATTGAGGGTGTCATATCATAATTCATTCTGCATCAGTATGTATTTGTAGAAATGTATATTATCAGCGGGGATACCCGTTTGTGTTATTATCGGCGGGAATACCCGTTTCTATTATTATCTGCGGAAATACCCGATTCTATTATTATTTTTCAGGACTACCCGATTCTGTTATTATCTGCGAGATTACCAGATTCTGTTATCTGTATGCGGGACTACCCGTTTCTGTTATCTGTATGCGGAATTACCCGTTTCTGCTATATTTATCCGTAGGAATACCCGTTTATGTGCATTCATGCCTTTGGGGTTTGCATTTGATATATTTTGGGTTAAATAAATATTACGTTTAATTCAGTTGATTAATCCATTGCTTGCAGTTTACCCTTCTGCCAGATTATGTCAATCTGATCTACTACTTTTGGTGTCTAGGTTTCGTTACCGATGCCGAACCGGAGGGTCAGGCGACGCAGGAAATTCCGCTAGATGGCGGAATTGTTGAGTGGAGCACCGATGACATCATCTGAGGTGTCCTATTGTGGTGTAGAGATCGAAAACTTTAGATTATGTAATAAGGCCATGCTTGGGCCATTAGTTTATTTAATTAAATTTATTTGTTTTGAAATTATGACTTTAATTGTTATGCTTCGAAGTACTTGACTTTGATTTTTATTATTAATGAGATTGTTACCTGATTGTTATGTGATATCCGTCTGCGATGAGTATGGATTTTAGTTCCGCGTGTGATTATGATTGCTTGATCACCAAGCATAGCCTCACGAAGGACTTCGATCCACCCGGAATTAGGGCCCGCATTGTTTATGTTAGAAAATTTTTAATTAGCCTCAATTCTCACACCCCTAGAACCAGGTTTGGATCCGGCCCAGTTTTGAGGGCATGACAGTATTTAATATGTATAGCTGCCTTAATGCAAGGCAGTGATTACAGTGATTGATAGCTAAATATATTCAAACAAGGAAAGAATCAGATATCCTACAGCTATACATTGTTGACTAAATGCCACTAGATCCCTCATGTGGGATATTTAGGGGTCTGATGAGCTGTGCCTGACAAGCTTGCGGGACTCTCGTTTTCTATGCTTCTACAGATATTACATGTATATGCAGAGTACAAACTAATCTAATAACCATTATCTGATAACTATGATCTCATAGAGAGTAATCCTATCTCGAAAGAAAACCATCCAATCAAATTCATCAAGTCGCAAGGCAATGGCTTGGTGGGAATGTGAGGTTCTACGAGTCAAGACATTTTTGGCAGATTCGTCAATAATCAGGCAGCCCTCTATATAATAGAAAATTGCATATTTCATTAGAGGACAGAAGCATATCTAAGGAATTTGTCAGTTTATTCGAGAGAAGGTGCATGACAATCTTATCCATCCGAATTGATCTAGGTCTGACAATTAGTTGCTTGATCTGCTCACTAAGGCTCTTGGAAGAAATATTCTTGGGGATTATTAGGCAAGCTAAGGCTGATTGATATCTAAAGCATCAGCGAGAGGGTGTGTTAATCATCGTAATGATTTGTGTAAGGGCATTTTTGTAATATTGAGATATATACATCGTGGAGGTTATATGTAGTATTGATATACATCTCAGAGGCTATATGTAAAAAAAGTTTTTGCTCCAACCAAAACCTTACATGGGGAAGTGTTCCTGTCATTTTCATTTCTCCCTCTCTCAATCTCCTTCCCTTTTTAAAGATTTGCGTAATGGCATTTTTTTAATATTGATATACATCGTAAGGGTTATATATAGTATTGATAATAAACTGAGGCTATAAGTAAAATTTTTTTTCTTCCATCCAAAACCTTATTTGGGAAATAGTTTCTCTTATTTTCTTTTCTCCTATCCCTCTCTCACTTCCCTTTATTTTCCTTTTCCTCCACTTGATCCATAAAATTTTAGCATACAACATCTCCACCTCCACTGATACAAAAACAAGGAGTGTAACCAAAATAGAGTTAGGTACATGTTACAAATTAGTCCACAAAATTTTAGTATACAACATCTCCACCTCCACTCTTACAAAAACAAGAAAGGAGTGTAACCAAAATAGAGAGCTAGGTAAATGTTACAAATTAGAATGGATCACAAAAGTAAATAAAAATAAGCTTCAAGGTTAGAAATAAGACACTAGGATTATATATCATCATCATTGCCAAAGCATTGTCCAAACTATGTCGGGGTCGGCCACATGAACTCTTTCTCCATTCTGATCAATCCAAAGCTGAATCCTTGGATAGGTTGCACTTATTCAAATCTATCTTTACTACTTCCATCTATAGTGAAGCAGCCTTGGGTCCTAACACATGAAAATATACCAATCCCATGAGGGTTTTGGTCAAATCCTCGAAAAATTCAATGATAGGAACCAAGCTCCAAAGAGGCTCAGCTAAATCTCGACGGATTCAACAAATGAGTATTCCAGAACCAGAGAAAAAGCTCAACACAATCAAACTAAGAAAAGTTTTACTTAATAATCAAATGCTACTGCTCCCAATGAAGAAGTTACACATATATATGTATGTATGTATGCATTGCCAATGGAGGCCCATTATAGGCCTCACGTTTGACTCTCATTTGACTGGGTCAAAGATAGAATTGTAGCAAGTTCTATAAGTGGCTTAGCTTAGATTTACAATCTAGATTTCATTGTATAATTATATGCCTAATTAAAGGCTTGATTGTATCTGATTGATTGGGCAATTAGCCCTCGTATAAAGGACCTGTCAATCCCTCAAGGGATACACAAAATTTCTCCCATTTTCCCCTTTTTCCTCAAAGCTCTCATTCAAGTGGTGTGTGTGTGCGCGTGTGTATATATATCTAGATAAATATTCATGTGAATATGTCCTTCACCATTTTTTTCGTGAGAACTCTAGGTGTGACCCACTGTGTGGTCCATCCAAATGAACCACACACACACAACCCCGCTGAATTACACACGTCCACCAATTTTAGGTAAGATCCGAATTTACTGGACCATTTGATCGACTATTCATTAATCCAAATGGAATGAATTTGTGGGCCATGGATGAAGGGTTTAGAAACATGTGGTTAGGGCCAAACTTGATATCTAGGGTGGTCCCGCATGAATCTTTCCATCCCCCTAGGTCTCATCCCTTGGTGGGGTGCATAGTGGGCCCCACGGAGGAGTATGCACGGTCCCTCGGTGAGGGACGTATGCACATATATACATATATACAGCTAGTGTTGGGCATGGATCAAAACAAATACGTAGCGGCCAACACCACTATGCTATCGACAATTTAACGCCGCTAGCAAATGTAGCAGCGACCGTAATGGTCCTCTATGGTCCTGCAATAGACTGTTACAGGCCGCTACGGGCCATTATAAACCCGCTAAAGAGCATGACTAATATGTACTCAATATAAATTTTTTAAGCACATAGTAAAGCTACTTTCTTCTTTTCATCTCTCCAAGTAATAATTCTATGCAACTCTTCTACCCTTTAATGCTTAAAATAACTCTAAAAAATACAAGGTTTTGCTTAATTGAGGCCGATACATAAAGTTTCTCTTTAGATCTCTTCTCTAGGTATATCGTGGTAAACATGCCTTTGATATTACTAGAGATATTCCTTTTTCAACTCTCTACAAAATTACATTGTTTGTATTTAATGGAAGTTAATTCGGCATTTGGTTTGAACTTTAAACTTTATTGAAGCATTACCTCATAATTTATTCATCCTATGTTATGCACAATTGTGCTAAAATGCTAATGAATTATGAACTCAGAAATGGATAATAGTGTCCAACTTAGTTGAACTAACATGAAAATATGTGAAAAATTAGATAAATATAGTCGGATTAACTGGGATGAAAACATGTAAAACGTGAAAAATAGATAAATATTGTTGTTTTATAATCATTCAATAATATAAAACATCTATGTACTAAAGAGACTGCTACATCCCCCTATCTTAGTTACTATAGGGAAATTTATCAAATGCTACCATTTTCAAATATTCTAGATTTTCTGTATGTTTTTTGAAAATTTTACCACTTTTTCGATTCACACTGATAGGCCGCTACGTATCACCGCTAATGCTACATATCACCTGCTACCTAGCAGTTTAGGCATCAGTCACCATGCCCACTGCTACCACCATTTTGATCCTCGGTGTTGGGACTCTCCTTTCCTAATAGGACTCTAATTCCTACATTTTACCTTTTTGTTTTTAAAGCCATTACGACTGATATTTTCCTGATATTTCACTGATACAGATTGCGACCAATATCCTAGCGAAATATATTTGCGGTTTGGACTGATACCAAGACGTATTGGCTCATACGTACCTGTATTGGTCGATATTTTAAAGATTCCAATGAGGGCATCAGGTGATAACTAGGATAAAATTTTTCTGTAAAATGTACATGTGCACAGGCTTGGTTTTTGTCACACACACACAAGAGAGAGAGAGAGAGAGAGAGAGAGAGAGAGAGAGAGAGAGAGAGAGAGAGAGTGATACTAGGACGTATTGGCTGATATGTGCCGATATTGGTCGATATTTTAAAGATTCCAATGAGGGCACCAGGTGACAACTAGGATAAAATTTTTCTGTAAAATGTCCATGTGCACAGGCTTGGTTTGTGTCACACACACAGCCGAGAGAGAGAGAGAGAGAGAGAGAGAGACCTGTTGTTGCATGCACAGTTGTCATCAATCCTTCAATGATGCCAAACTCCTGGTGCACAACCTGAAAGATGTAATCAAACATGGACTTGTTATCCATGCCCGTTGGCTCTCTAGGTAGTGTAAAGGCTCCAATTCTTTCAAATACAAACTAGAGGTGCATCATCAGGAAACAAAAAAAGCATAGAACTTGAGAACTATTATAGGAAAGTAATTTCGTATGAGGAAAATGGTTTAAAGAAATAGATCGAATTATGCGATACTGAATATGAGATGCCCGGTTAGTCCATAGTTCATTTGCCAATTATTTTAATTCACTATCAGTTACTACAAATATATCATTAAAAAAAGCAGGCACTGCAAGAAGCTAAACTGCAAATGAATGTTGTCACATAGGAATGTGACCAGGAGTACTTACCAAAGGCAAAAAAAAAAAAAAAAAAAAAAAAAAAAAAAAAAAAAACCCAAAAAAAAGAACATTACCAGACCTTGGCAAGGGGGGCAAGGCAATTAGTAGTACAACTGGCATTAGAAACAATGTCCATGTTCTGTTTGTACATCCTTTCATTTACTCCTACCACAAACATAGGTGCATCAGCTGATGGAGCTGATATAACAATCTTTTTTGCACCACCCTGTGGAAGCAAACCAAAGAAAAGCCAGGGTAACATCAATCTACTCGTGTATGTTTCTGTGTGTGTGTGTGTGTGTGAGAGAGAGAGAGAGAGAGAGAGAGAGAGAACCAAAAGGATTAAATGTATAGACATAAATAATTAAAACTATAACCACATCAGATACTAACCTTCAAATGTGATGATGCCTTCTCTAATGTCGTGAACACTCCTGAAGATTCAACAATGTATTCTGCCCCATGATCACCCCAAGGGATCTCTGATGGGTCCCTGGAAACAGTGCAAGTTCAGTGGTTATTACAAGTAAAACATGTCACATAACTTATACCATCAAATATATATTAGAAGTCAAACATGTGACCTCCACCAAGCACTAGTGCCCATGATAAGGGGACCACCATATGCCGAAAAACCTAGTGAGGTGAAACTTAAAATCCATCCAAGTGGACCATGACAAAGACTGAAGAATAACAAGATTGTTGGACTGAATTGTCTGATCCTTAGGATTGACTTGGCATTCTTTATATAGGGATGGAAAACCCAATCAAGATACAAATCAAATCATTAACTTGATACAATTAAGCCCTAAATTTGGGAAAAGAATAAAATCAAATCTAAATGTTGTAATGAGCTCCTAAATAGAACACAGAAATTAATGTGCAGTTAATGTAGACTAAAGTGGATTTGACCACGTGATTATGGACTAATTCTAGTGGGCCTAGGCCACTGTTGACAACCCCCCTCAAATTGATGCTGGAGAATTGATGAGCATAAATTTGTCAACGAGGAATTGATGATGAGGCCGGGGGAGACCTTTTGTGAAGATATCAGGAGGTTGATGTTCGGATGACACATGAGGAAGCTCAATAACGTTTCATTTGCACTCATCTCAAATGAAATGACAATCAACCTCAATATGTTTTGTTCTCTCATGGAAAACTAGATTGTCCATAATCCGGATGGCACTAGTATTATCAGCAGAGAGAGGAGTAGCAACATCCATTGGAAAACCAAGATTAAAAAGTAGACCTCGAAGCCAAAGGATTTCAGAACAAGCAGCAGACATAGCCCGATATTCAGCTTAGGTGGAAGATTTCGAGCCTTTATCTTGTTTCTTACATTTCTAGGAGATCAAACTATTACCCAAAAACATGCACCATCCAGTAGTAGATCTCTGTGTATCTGGACAGTCAACCCAATCTGCATCTGAATAAGCTCGTAAAGTAAGAGAATTGTCCATTGGAAAAAATAATCCTCGACTTGGTGTCCGAAGAATATATCGAATTATTTGTTTGACCGCAGCTAAATGAAGATGCCGAGGATTAGTAATGAATTGACTCAACAAATTAACTACATAGGAAATATCGGAACGAGTGACCATTAAGTAGATAAAGCTGCCAACTAGTTTACGATATAAAGTGGGATCAGAAACAGGATCACCCTCATCTTGACAAAGCTTAACATTAACCTCAGTAGGTGTGTTAGCTGGAGTGGAATGCTGCAAATCTGTCATTTCGATAAGATCCATTGTGTACTTGTGCTGATTGAGAACAATTCCTTTCGTGGATTGATGAACCTCCAGGCCTAAAAAATATGCTAGTGGGCCAAGATATTTCATGCGGAAAGATTGATGAAGAAAACTTTGTATTTTACCAATCATGTCAGTATTTGTACCAGTGATTATAATGTCATCGACATATACTAGTAGAATAGTGAGTCCCATGGAAGCATGGTGTAGAAACAATGAGGGATCATAAGGACTTGAATGAAAATCCATTTGAAGGAGTGCATCTTGAAATTTCTCAAACCATGCGCGAGGTACCTGTTTTAGACTATAGAGAGACTTGCGAAGTTTGGCAACCATACCCTTTGAGGATTGTACAACCCCTTGAGGAAGACGCATATAGACCTCTTCCTTGAGGTCTCCATGGAGGAAAGCATTCTTGACATTCATCTAGTAAAGAGGCCAGGGCTTTGAGGCAGCAATTGCAATGATAATCCGAACGGTTGTCATTTTTGGAAACTAGAGCAAATGTTTCATCGTAATCAATCCCATATTCTTGGGGATTTTCAAGAGCAACAAGGCGGGCCTTATATCGGGCCAATGAATCATCTGGCTTAAGTTTAAGTGAATAGATCCATTTGCAACTGATAGGTTTAACAGAAGCCGGACATTGGACAATGTCCCATGTATGATTTTGTTCTAAAGCATCCAACTCAGTTTGCATAGCTTGCTACCAACATTCATACGTAGCTGCCTCGGAATACGAATTTGGGATAGAAGTGGTGGAAAGAGTGGCCATCAAGGAAGTATGAGAGAAGCCATACCGGTCTAGAGGCTTGGAAATACGGTTGGAACATCTCAGTAAAGAATTTTCAGGTGGACCAGATAAAGGAGGGAGATCGTTAGGGGAAGCTCCCGTTGCCATGCTATTACTCCTTCTGTGATAGATAAAGTTAGGATTAAACTTAACAAATGTATCGCCACCCGACAAACTAGGAAGAGACACAATGGAAGTCGAAGGAGAAGTGTCAAGGTCTTGCTGAAAAAAATATTGGTTGTCAAAGAAGACAATGTTCCAAGAAACACGAATTTTTTTGAGTTGAGGATCATAACACAGAAAACCCTTTTGCTGTGACGCATAGCCAGGAAATGCACATTTAGCTAATTAAGCAGTGAGTTTGTTATGCTAAGACGGTGGTAAGTGGACAAAACATACCGAACCAAAAACATGAAGATTATCATATGATGGATGAGTTTGAAATAAACGAAAGTACGAAGTTTGGGATGCTATAGAAGAAGAAGGCAGCCAATTAATGAGATGGATTACAGTTGATATGGCTTTGGTCCAAAAACGGGGCAGGATAGAAGACTGATGTAAAAGGGAGCGAGTTACATTCAGCAGATGTCTATTCTTTCATTCTGCGACCCCATTTTGTTGAGGGGTGTATGGACATGATTTTTGTGAGAAATCCCCTTTTGTTTTAAAAATTGCTGAAACTCGCCTAAAATATATTCCACCCCCCCCCCCCCCCCCTCGCCGAGTCAAAATGAAAAGTCTTTATACACGTAGAGAAGTGATTTTCAACATAGGCCAAAAATATTTTTAAGACATTGAAGACATTAGATTTTGAGTGCAAAAATACAACCATGTAAATTTACTATAGTCATCAATAAATATCACAAAATATTTATAATTCGCATGAGAGAGATAAGGGGCAATTCCCCAAACATCACCATGCACTAGTTCAAAACAACTAGAGCTACTAGATGTGGATATGGGAAGGGGAAGAGTCTTGCTATTCCCCATTTTACATGCATCACATTCAATTAAAGCACACTGAGATGAACTGACACTTTTATTCAGCAAACCAGAATTAAACAAGATGGACGTATTTCTAAAATTTGGATGGCCAAGTTTATTATGCCACAAGTGACAATTGTCCTTAGCAGAAAAACAAAGTAAATTATTTGTTATTTTATTCCTAACAAAAGCAGATAGATCTAGTGGAAATAATCGGCCCCATTTAGGCCCCCTTGCGATTCCTTCGCCGTCATCTGGTCCTGCAGAACACAACCAGAAGAAAAAAAGCCAATGTTACAATTATTTTCAACAAGTTGTCCAATTCACAATAGATTTGAGGTCAAACTAGGGCACAAATAAACATTATTCAAACGTATGGAACTAGGGATATCACAATGGCAGTTATAGGAATTTTGACTCCGTTAGCAGTTTAAATTTTAAGACCACCATTATATTTTCTCAAATTTGAGAGGTGAGTAGTGGAAGATGTCATGTGATTGGATGCCCTTGAGTCAAGATACCAAACTGAAGAACAAGGTTTAGTGGTACCTAAAATGCCCATAGTGGAAAGTGCATTAACAATCATTTGTTGAACTATTTCAAGAGTGAGAGAGGATGAGGAACTGGGCTGAGAAGCAGATGCAGCAGCAGTAGTGGAGTTGGATGGCATAGAAGCAGCAGCATACACTTGAGGCTGAGGCGGGCTTGTGCGACATTCGAAAATAATATGACCACCCATCTTGCAGTAATTACAGATTTTTTGTTTGCAATGTGGAGCAATGTGTTCAAACTTCTTGCAACAATAACACTGTACTTGGCTCATGTCACGAGGAAAAGGCTTAGTCTGAGATTTTCCTTTTGCAGTAAAGGTAACAATGTGATGCTCAATTCCGAACAAGACGATCTCATTTTTTTCCATTACAACAATGTGAATAGCACAGTAAAGAGGACAAATCACCCAAGCACCACTTACAGGTACTGTCGTGAATCAAATCTCAGAGGATGAGATCCTATGTGCATTATGAAAAAAAACAGAGAAGTGTAACAGACAACCTCAAATCAGAACTTAGCACTCGTAAGAAAGCAACTGGGCAACAAAACAGCAAAAACAACAAAAAAAAAAAGGCCCAGATGGCCTTGAATTTCGTACTCGGATAGGCATGTGGGCCCCACTTCCTATTCAGTTTCCAGATCAAAAATTTCTATGATATTGAGACTCAAATGATCGAACTTCTGCAACACAAATTTCTGAAAAACAGTTTGCATCCACTGTATTGAACGGTCTTGACGATGACAATTCAAGAAAAGGGGTGAATCACAAGAATGGTCAGATGATCTACCTTTGATTTGTAAAAGATTCTGAAAAAATCACCAGAATGCGTAGAATAAATAGGCGACCAGAACAGGGATGATTCCTGAGGTTGGCTTGAATGATCTAAGGTTGGCCACAGTTGATCACAGCAGCCTATTGACCACTTTAGTTGGATTGGAGATAATCAGCAGTCTTCAAAACTCTAAATAATCAGATGACCATGGATGGGAGTACCTACTGACAAGTCTGGATCAAATGCAGGTAGACTACAGTTGAATGGATTTGATCGCAAACTTTTTTTGCACACTTCTGGAGAAAGGATTTATTAGATCCTTTTGGACAGCATCAGCTGATCCCCTTGTTGAGATTGATGAGACTAGGACCTTTGGAAACCAAAGATGAGAAAGCTCTAAAAGATGAGACAACTTGCACGAACAAAAAATTACTGTAGTTTTGATACCATGACATAGACTGAAGAATAACAAGATTGTTGGACTGAATTGTCTGATCCTTAGGATCGACTTGGCATTCTTTATATAGGGACTGAAAGCCTAATCAAGATACAAATCAAATCCTTCATTTGATACAATTAAGCCCTTAATTTGGGAAAAAGAATAAAATCAAATTTAAATATTCTAGCCAACTTCCTAAATAGAACGAAGAAATTAATTTGCAGTTAATGTACACACCCATTCAAATGGGTTGGATCATTAGATTGGCTTGCACTCATTTTGGAAGGTGACAACTTGTCGGCCATTGATTAAGTGGTTAGAATCATGGATCAAAATAGTTACAGCTACGCAGTGTAGCAGCTACTGTATCGGGCAAGTAGTGGCCAGGACCCCTACGCTAAATTGAATTTAGCACCGCTATCTTCCATAGCGGCAGCTACGGTCTGCTACGGGGCTGCTATGGAGTGTGATTGATAGCTATTTTTCAACAAAATTTGACATTCATTGTAAAACTTATTTCTTTACTTCTTTTCTCCCAACAATACGCAACTTTTCTACCTTTCTATGCTTGAAAGAACACCAAACCACATACAATCTCCCTGAATTGAAGCAGATGGAGAGCATTCCTCTCAAGGGATCTTTTCTAGGTAATGTCCTCGCAAAGGCCCCAAAATAGAGCCTCTATTAGGATCTACTCATATGGTGACTATGGTCAAACTTAATTTAGATATCGACCCCCTCCAAGTTCCTATGAGACCTTCTTTGAATTCCAGGATCCTTATCCCCACCAATATCAAATTCAAGCATATGCAACATGGTAGTGGCACAATAAATGATAACAAATATGGGGATGAAAACAACGACATCATAAACCCTAGTTGACATTCTCTATGGTGTTAGAGCGGACCAACTGATGTCTTCCATCAACTCTATACTCTTTAAGTGGATTGTTTTTCTATGAAGTTATATTATTATGTCATTCCACATTTGTTGTATTGACTGCTGACTGTTGAGCAATGAGTATTTACTATTACTGACCTAAGTTTTAACTCTTAAATCTTGAGTCTTGACTTCAAGTTCAATACATTGTTTATTTTGTTGATATTTCTTCATCACATAGTTTTTTTATAAGCCTTCATTAGTTTCTAAGTTAGCATAACTAAGTAACATGAACAAATGTGAAAAAAAAAATGATCATTACTATTATTTTCTATAAATATAGTAATAGAGGACCTAATGCAATGAGGGGACCGCTATGTCCCCTTATCTTAATGATCTCTTGATATGGTGGAAAGAATTATTGAAATTCCCTGAAAGTTGAATAACCTCCTCAATGATATCCGCAAGGTGCCAAGGGGGCTTTGAAGATGGGCTTGCCCATTGAATTACACAAAAAGAGCCCCCTTCAACAAGTAACTGATGAGGATGAGGTTGATGATGACGTGCTTCTCGAAGGCTGATTTAGAGAGATAGCAATTCAATTTTGTTAATGGAGCAATTTCCGGCTGGGCCTAAGTAAAAGAGAAGGATAAGACCTTCCTCATTGCAAATAACACCCCGAATGCCCACTAGACCCGTATTACACAATGCACTACCATCAAAATTAAGCATGACAGTGCCAGGAGGGGGAGGACACCATCTAGGGTAGACCCAAAATTAGTGAGGAAGACAAAAAGCCACTTCCTTCCAAGGATGAATAATGCAGTTCACTGGGATTCCTTTGAAAATCAAAAGAGTAGAAGCTCAATGAGCCACTAAGTACTTCACTATCTCAACTAATTTGCTAACATCAGAAGACTTTCCTTCAAAGCATCTCAAGTTTCTCTCTTTCCAAATGGATCAAATAACCTCCAAGAAAGAAACCTTCCACACGATCCTTCCCCTCTTAAACCCCACACCTAGTCTCTAAAACTGAAAAAAAGATGGTAGACAGTTAGGGATAGGACCGGATACATGGAAGCATCTGAAGATCATCATCTTAGGTGGTGGGCTATAGGACAATTTATCAAAAGGTGATCAATGGATTCTTCCCTTGCCAGGCACATAAGGCAGCCATTAACAATAACGACCCATCGACGTTGTACGTTGTCCATTGTCAAAATTCTACCATGGATCACAGTCCACCTAAAAGCAATCACCCACAAAGGGGCTTTAATATTCCATTGGCAAGCCCAATTAAAATGATTGTCCACCACATCTCTAGTCATAGACAGGAAAAGTGAAGCGATCAAAAACATGCCATCATCCGAAGCCATTTAAACTCTTCTATTGTTACCCTCTCTCAGGATGAAAACCTCATTAAGAACAATCAACAGGGAATGGAATTGTGATTCCTCCATCTCATTTAGATTTCTATGGAAAATAGGCCCCAAAACAACAGTCACCTTTTCTTTCCATGTAATCAATAGCTTTGGCCTACTGGTTAGTAGCAGAACAAAATAAGCTTGGCAATGACGTTGCAAGGGGGAGTCCCCCACCTAGGGATCCATCCAGAAGCAAACTTTATCACCTTTGCCCACACGGAATCTAACCTCTCTAAGGAAGAACTCTTTGGCAGCAAGGATCCCTTTCCATAGCTAGAGAAACGGGGGATGAGATCACGAACAAACCAGCCATCCCTAGAAATATCGTACTTTGAGGAAATGACTTGCTTTAATAAGCCCTGGGAATCCTCTCCAATTCTCCATAGTCATTTACCAAGTAAAGCTAGATTCATTTCCTTCAGAGATCTCATACCCAAACCACTCTTTTTTCAGCTTGCATACTTGTGATCATTTGATCAAGTGGACTTTTTTCTTCTCTCTGCCATGCCACATAAAGTTTCTTTGCATCCTCTCAATACACTTGATAACCTCCATCGGGCACTTGAAGAGCGACATGAAATAAATTGGAAGATTGGCCAGAGTCGCTTTAATAAGGGTAATTTCCACCTAAGGATAGCTAATTGGCCTCCATAAGGAGAGTTTTTTCTCCATTCTTTCAAGCGCTAGGTACCATAGGGATTTAGAAGATACAACATAACAAAGAGGAAGGCCTCAGTAAGAAGATGGAAGGGATCCAACTTCGCATCCAAAGAGGTCAGCTAACCTTGTCAATTGATCTTCATTCACCCTCACACCAATCAACTCACTCTTTGAGAAATTGATTCCAAGGCCGAACACTGCTTCAAAACATAAGAGGATTGGCTTGATATTACGAAGATGAAAGTCATTGTCCTCATAGAAAAAGAGAGTATCATCTGCAAACTATAGGTGTGAAATTTCCTGGGCACCTTCAGAAGGATAAAAAACTTTGATGAGGCTTGCGTTTCTAATTGCATGTAACATCCTACTTAGAGCTTCACCAATGACAACAAATAAGAAAGGGGAAAGAGGGTCCCCTTAGTGGAGACCTATGGTGGCGCAGAGAAATCCAGCTGGACTTTCATTAATGAGAATAGAGAAAGTGGCTGACCTCAGGCATTCTAAGATCCATCCCACCATTTGACGCCAAAAGCCCATTCTGCTCATTAAATATTGCAAAAAATCCCAATCCACCCGATCATAGGCTTTCTCTAGGTACAATTTGCAGATGACGCTAGGTTTTTGCTAATTATATCTCAAATGAATACATTCATTTGCAATGAGAACACCATCTAGAATTTTCCTTCCATGAACAAAAATCAATTGAGAAAGAACTTTTTAAAGCCTGGTAGCTAGCACCTTAGCCAGAATTTTATAAATGGAACCAATAAGGCTGATGGAGAGATAATCAGTAATGCATTCAGCAACTGTTCTCTTAGAGATAAAGGTGATAAAGATGGCACCAATATGCTTTGATAATTTTCCTTTATCATGAAACTCCCTCATAAAGTTAAAAAGATCTTACTTGATATGGTCCCAAAATTTTTGGAAGAAAGCAAGGGGAAATCCATCAGGACAAGATGCTTTATCTCCCCCACTGTTAAGGACCGCCTATATAACCTCTTCCTCAAAATCATTTTCTAGGTAGTCTGCATCAATGGCATTAATCATCGAAAGCTCCAAATTATCGAGAGAGGGGCGATTCCTATCTTCTTTCGAAAAAAGATCTGTGTAGAAAGGTAGCACATGATTAGAAACTTCCTCCTTAGCTTCTAATCTTTAATCTCCACACCAATAACAGAAATCCTATCCACATGGTTTCTGTAGGAAGCAAATCTGTGGAAAAATTTAGTGTTCTTGTCACCCTTCCTTAGCCAAAGGAGTCTAGATCTTTTTCTCCATTTAATCTCCTCTTCCTTAACTTTGTCGAAAAACTTCTCATTTAGTTCTTGATGAAAAGCGACCTCACTATCTGACAACTACCTCATTTTCTCCTTGGAATCGGTTTCCTGAATAGAGTTCAGAAGATCTGCCATTGAAGCCTCCACACTTCCAAAGTTTGTTTTTGCCCAATCTTTTATTCTAGCTTTTAGACTCTTTGACTTGGCTGTTAATTTGAAACCAGCCCAGCCTTGAAAATGAATTTCAAACCACCAAGAACGAATTAAGTCAGCAAAACCTCTTTTCCAACCACATGAGCTCAAAACAAAAAGGCTTAGGAACCCAAGATTCCCTTTTAGAGTCTAAAACAATGGGGCAATCATCTAATATTGGTTTTGGCAGTGCCACCAGAAAGGGGTGAGGAAAATGTCTGCCTAATCACCTGAGATAAAAAATCTGTCCAGTCGAGCCATTATAGGAGGCACCTAGTTGATTAGACCATGTGTAGGAGGGCCCACTTAATTGTCAATCCAAAAGACTGTTACTGTTTATCCAATCAGACAAACCATACATTTCCGAGGACATTGTACAACTGCCTAGTTTTTCCTTTGGGAATTTGATGATATTAAAGTCACCTCCAATATGCCAGGGCCAGACCAGCTTGCTCTAATTAGATCCAGTACCCTCCAGAAATCTACTCTTCTTTGGCCAACATTAGGGCCATAAACAGCAGATGAGACACTCCTTGTGATTTTCTAGATCCTCAAAGACAACGGAAACTGAGAATTCATCCAACCACTGAAGTTTAGATGCCACCTGGAGAGTATCCCAAAGGAGGAAAACACCCCCAGAGGAGCCACGAGCCTTTGGCGCCACCCATTAACAAATTTACCATCCTAAATAACTTTGGCTACCTCCTCCTCCCTTGAATTAATTTTGGACTCCTGAATAAGAACTACAGCCAGTTTCTGCAACCTGATAATTTGCTTGACAATGGCTCTCCGATTTGGACTGCCAAGACCCCTAACATTCCAAGATAAAATCTTCATCAACAATGCTTGACTTTCACCTTAAAGCTTATAGGATTTTGATCCATGCATTGACTATCAACCATTTGTCTGCATTCCTATCATAGTTCATGGAGATCTTTAAACTCTGTAATTCTCTTGTTGCCTTTTTCCTACACTTATTCTTCACTCTTATAGCATAATTGGAATCTTCACGTCCCTGAGCAAACCTGATTAGTGATTCCCAGCACTTGTCATTGTCACCTATAGAGATACCCACCGCCCTCCATGGACCACTATATGGGACTTAAGCCAGTCATTGGGACAAGATTCACAATACCTAAAAACAGTGGTAGGTGAATTCTCTAACTGGAATTCAAAAGTCTCCAAACAGTCATCAGCCAGTTTTATAGAATCAGTCTGACTAACCTGATCTGAAGTCTGGATGGAAACTCTGTCCAGACTGGGAGGATTTGAGGAATCCATACTCAAATCAAGTTTACATGGGGATATGCACGTTTTAATGGAGACAGTTGTCTTTGTAATGGACACCCATCCTTTATCACCAGACTCTGAAGGTCGAATCACCCTAGGGGCAGGCGTTGGTGTATGTGCAAGAGATGGAATAGGCCCAGCACAACTGTGGATGGGATGCAAGTTACTAGAGAAGCGTCAAACACCTCAATCGTAGCTAACGTCCAATCCTCCTCACTAGGTCTCTTCCTCGACTGCTGATTTGGCGATAAGGGATCATCCTTCCCACTACCTTTGAACTGCTCCTGGTTCAACAACAAGATCACCAAAGGGTAGGGTCATCGGCCATTGTGTGGTTGACATCGATTGGACTCGGATGTCATCTCTGGAGAAAGAATTGTCGAATCTGCCCTGTCGTCTTAAGAGCTGCAGTTGCTCACTTCGACGCAAATCAGGCCATCAGCCCTCACATGACTTCCATCGTCGCAATTTGTCTTTGAGGGATGCTTCACCACTTCTACTTGATAAGTCCTTAAAAATGTGTATTTTAGGGTTATATTTGGAAAGATTTACATACTCATTAATTCAAAAGAGCCTCAGTGTGTGTGTAATCATATTTTTAATGCATTTTAGAATCAATGTGGTGTTTACCCGCATATTTCTCTCGAATTTAAAGGTTTTGCGTAAATCATGAATCCTGCCATATTTGGAACCCTATTTTTGGAAAGTTTTTTGAAAATTATTTTAAATCCATTTTTCATAATCATTAGTTAATTTAAGTAAAATCATGCATTATGATGCACAGTTTCACTCTCATTTCATAAGAGATGGGCCCATTATCATGTATTCGTGACTTTTGACCAAAATTATTATTTTAAATGAAAATTCAAACTTTCTTGTAGGAAATTAAGGAAATGGGTCCCACGACAAAAGTTTGAGGCAAGGAAAGTAGTTTTGAAGAAAAGAAAGAAATAAATTGAATGGAGAGAATTTTCAAGAAATGGTGGAAAATTGCACATGTGTGACTTACAGATGTGGGACATCCAAGAGGGCCCACAACCTCTAGGTGACTTATTCAAATTATTTCCAAGACAATTTCAAGGAGATTTGGGGAAATTGTAATTTCAAGGAGATTTGGAGAAATTACTAGGAAGCTGCATCGAAGATGGAGAAGAAAAGCTATGTGTGAAAGATTCTTTGCAGGAGCACAAAAAGCTGCAAAATTGGTAAGTGATATGCAAGGGGCTAGGCGTACAAATCAGCTGAAAGTTAACTTGGAACTTTTTCCAAGAGAATTTGAGAGTTGTATCTCTCAAAAGATATTCCAATCAAGAGGATATTTCTCAAAGTGGCAAGAATGCATAATATGGAGATGAGTTTGGAAGGACTCCACACATGCAAGGACGTTCTACCTCAGCTGAACTAGAGTGAGAATTTTTTGCAAATTAGTAGACAAAGGAGAAAAATTTTTAAAGAGGCAAGATGATGTCACATGATACCTTGCAAAGTGGATGAAATTTCTACAAGAGATGAATGTCCATTCCATCTTGGGGTTTTAAAATCAATTCTTGCCACATCATGCAAGACTCTTATCTTCAATCATCGTTCAAAGTTCAAGTCAACGAAGGAATTGTTTCCAAGTAAAAGAAGATTGCATGGAGCAAAGAAAGAAAGAACATTTGCAAATACCTATAAAAACAATCACCTACAGATGCCAAGGCATGGAAGAATTGGCCACCTCCCATCTCTAAATTTCCTACACTTCACCTCTCCCTCTCTTAACCTATCATCTTATGTCTTCAAGGAGGCCTAGTGTAATATCCTGACTAAGACTTGAGGGGCCAACCTATACAAGGTGGGCCATACTTGTCCAACCTAAGTTAGGAGTTAGACTGGGACTTTTGGCAAATTGTGATTCTTATTCAGTTAAGAGACTTGATTAACATATAAGACTCCTTAATTGTAATGTTGTTGGGACTAGTAATTGAGACTCAAAGGTTTGTTAAGACTCTGGCCAGGCCATTAGGAGTATGAGAATCCCAAACAAGACTCTCTAAGGAACTACACCTCGAATGGGACTCCTTGTAGTTCCAAATAGGACTCCTAGTGCAGGATTGTCCAACCACAATATATATATGGAGCTTGCTCTTCTTTATTCTTCACAGAATTTAGAGAAAGAGGAGAAGAGAGAGAAAGAGAAAGAGAGACTCTAACGTGCAATTTTATAGCAGCAGAAGAAGATTGTGAGGAAGATGAGGAAGGTCAACAACGAAATGTGTAGCTGATGTCTAGTTCGAGACCACTCACTGCCCGAGCTATATACTTCTATTCAAGGTGAGTAAAACTTCAGAACATAGTAATAGAAGATATGAAATTGATGAAATTTAAAGATGTATGATCATTCGATATGCTACTCTCTACCATATATTACAGTTACAATGGATGCCGACCCCTGTTATGGTAGTATCTCTGCTAACAGAATTACAATATTTTAGCCGACACTAGGGATTCTTTCAATGTGCAAGGTGAGGCCTAGAAGGGCCATCTAATCACAAATCTGATAATAGAAACATGATCAACCCTAGTAGACTTATCCTAGTGGGAACCAACTTAGTTAGACCCACAGACCTGATGATTTAAGTATCTTGTTACGCAAGAATGAATTCGACGACCCTGAGCTGTAACAGTTTGATACCAAAAAGCCTAGTACAAGGATGCAAAAATTGGAAAATTAGAATCTATGATTAACATATCTCTGGAACTCTGATTTAGGAAGCTTTAACATTTAACTTGAATATTCAACTTGAATTTGAATTTTGTAGGTTTCAGGTCGTCAAAAACCTGTTTGGCCAACTGGAGTTGTAAGCCATGTGGGGCAACTTGATCAAAGATCAGGTCTCCACATCTTGCAAGGGGACACATGGGCAACCCTATTGGTGGTGGTCCCATGTGATTTGGACCGTTGGGACCCATCTCGAGATTTCACCAAGTTAAGCATGGTGTGAATAATCCCTAACGGAAGAAACATGGAGGTTTCTGTCGGCTTGCATATAATCTTATAAATTTATAAAAATTACAAAGTAGCCCCTGATGTTTTAGTTATATTTTTAAGGACCACTAAGACCTTATGATGTATATACAGCATGGTATATTATGAATCCAACATTACCCAAATACCTAACTAGTGGAACCAATATCCAGATGATCCTAGAAGTGAGCCTTTCCTTACCAACTATTAGCTCCAATTCTTTTCAATTGAAATAACCACATACATTATGTAACCTTGAATATGGTGTAGATCAAGGATCAAAATAGTGGTAGCGGATAGCGTAGTGGCCGGTCGCCAAAACGCTATATAGTTGTAGCGGGGCTATATAGCGGCGTAGCGGTGTGATTCAAAAAAATTTGAAAAAATTCCAGAAAATCCAGAAAATTGTTATGAGTTAGAATACGTGTTTTTTTTTCTTTTTTTTGCAAAAAAAGCCTAAAATAAGGGGGTGTAGCGGTCCCTTAACTGCATGATGTCCTGTATCATTGTATAATTAAAAAATAATAGTATCATTCTTATTTTTCACATGGTATCAAGAATCAAGATTCAAGACTCAAAGTCAACACTTAAGAGTTAAGAATTTAAGATTTAGAGAGATTAGTTACTAGAGTCAGTGACTCAACAATCAACATTCAACACAATAAATGACACAATAAATAATAACTTTATAAATAACATTGTACTTAAAGAGTTGAGACATGAGAGTTAATATAAAGTTGAGATTTGAGAAATGATTAGAGGAATACCTCTACCACCAAGTCATATTAATATGATCATAAAAAATTAAATAAATTCAAATAAACAAGAAAGAAAGTGTGATTCATTCATGGGATTCATAGATCTAATACTTGGGAGTAATTTTCAAGTGAACTGGTTGGTGTTTCTTCAAGAAAAATTTTTTTTTCAAAAAATAAAAAAATATGAGAATAAAAAATAAATAATAAATAAATAAACCATAGAAAATGGGGGGTTTGATCTATGGAAAATATAGATCTATCACTTACAAGCCATTTCCAAGAGATTCATGAAGGAGAAAAGAGGAATAAAGCCATAGATCTAAGAAAATCACATAAAAAATACCTTCTGAGAGATGCCTTTTGACTCCAAAGAAGATGAATGATCTAGATTTGTAGATCTTAATGTATTTTTGGACCCTTGTTGCCTTTGATTTTAAGAAGGGAGGTAGGACAAAAAAACAGTGAAAGGGAAAAGGAAAGATGGAGAAAGGAGTGAAAAATATAGAAGAATGGACGTCAGGGCATTTAAATAGGCCCGCTGCGGCCGCTACGTAGCGGCTGCTATTTTCCCGTAGTGGCCGCTACACCCCGCTATGGGTGTTAGCGCCGCTAACACCTCCGTAGCGTGGCGGTGTCGGCCGCTACTGCCGATATAACGGCTGCTACGTTTTGTAGTGGCAGCTATTTTATTCCTTGGTGTAGATTAATATGGTATTTTTACTGGTTATTCCAATATGATGGATTATAATTCCATAAAAAATTATTATGTTATGATTCCTGTGGTTGATTTTACGAGGACTAATTAGCTTCCCCAATAAGATATGGCAATGCCACAGCCTGGTACCAACTCCGACTTGGAGTGGTCCGAGGACAAACTAGTGTTATGTGGTATTGGCTAAGGTAAAAAGTAAAATGATGTAACCAATAGTGATGGAGATGAATATCTAATAAAGCTTATTGAATTTGAACTTGAAATTGATGTTTGAAATAGAGTAAACTTGAAATTGATGTTTGAAATAGAGTAATGTAAACTGCTAGCACTGAGTATAGAAATTCTCTCGTAGATATTGGTCGAGGGAAGTAGGTTCAACAATCATAGTGGTAAGACAGGTCATGTTGACAGAAATGTAGATACTCCAGTGTGAAAGTATCAGAATAGGCTCAACAATCATGGTGGATGATAAGCCATATTGTTAACAGAAACATAGATATACCCGTGTGGGGTATCGGAACCATTTAATGCTTGCGGTAAAAAAATACTCAGAAAATAATTGATTAAGATATTGTGTTTAACACCATTATTGAATTTATAAATATTCAAATGAATGATTGAAGATGTGTTATACCTTAATACTTAATTATTCTTCTCATCAGTGTCACTGACTAGTGGTTCGCCCACTTCAAGTAATGCATTCGTAGATGTTGCGGAGAGTGACGGAGATCAGTCAGTGGATTTTAGCATGCGTGGTTAATCCAAAGCGCGAGGAACAATGATTAGATTCATAAATGGGATTAACCCAACACTTAGATATTTCCTCTACTGCTATTAGAGATTTTTCTTTTATTCAATAGTTTTATCATGACTTCTAATATGCTTAATGATTTAAATATAATTGAATTTGAATGTCTTTAGACCTTTATGCTCATGGAAATTTGATTTATATTGTGTAGTTATAAATTTGAGAACGTCTTATGAATCTTAAGAGCTCCATATTCTTAGGTCGTTACAAAGTGATATCAGAGAAAGGTCTTGGGCAAACTCTAAAAGACTTAGAAAACACTGGGCAACATGGTGAGGTTGTGGATTGGGTATTAAGATAAGGCATTTAATTACTATGTACTAATTACTGTACTCCCATTGTAAGAGAAAGAACATGATTTCCCAAGGAAACCTCGTCCGTAATACCAATCAAAATGGAACCGAACCTGGGAGATCGAATTTGAATGAGGGACCGATTTAGGTGCCCGAATATGTGAAAACTATGTTCGATACTTTCATGAAGGCATATAACCAGGTGCAAGAACATATATAGACTCTGGTACAACGTCAAAATGACAATGATCGGCCACAAGGTGGAATCAATGCTGGTGGAGGCAAAGACAGAGCGAGACACTTTGTAAAGGAGATTCAATGAGTTTCGTCCCCGACACTTTGACGAAACTACAAACCCATGGGAGGAAAACAAATGGATAGAAAATATGGAAGAAATTTTTGAGGTAATGGGTTGCTCGGACCATCAGAAAGCTTTATTGGCAGCATTTAAACTGGAGGGAGATGCAAAGGAGTGGGGGAAATCTGCAAAGAAGACCTATCCAGGTCCGGAGGGTGAGATCACCTAGGCTTTCTTTAAAAAGGAATTTATCATAAAGTTTATACCTAACCACATCAATGAAAGAAAGAAGAGAGAATTCCAAAATCTAGTGTAAGGATACATGCCAGCGACAAAATATAACAATAAGTTTACAGAGCTGTCTCATTTTGCAGAGTGCTTGATAGCGACAGAAGATATTAAACGTAATAAATTCATTGAAGGATTGGGTCCAGATATTAAAAAGGATGTACGGCTAGGGTAGCTAGCCACCTATGCGGATGCCTTAAAAAGGGCCTATGTATCAGAAGAAGCTACTAACGAAATCAATGGGGTGACTCCACCTAAAATGACAAGAAATGGAAAGAGAAATCGGGAAAACCACCCACCCCGAAAGAAGCAAAAGGTGGATTCTCAAGTTGAATGCAATCGCTGTGGGAAGAACTATGACTTGGAGCAGTGCCCATGGCAATGTGGTGCGTGCTTTACATGTGGCCAGGTGGGCTATAGGCGTAAGGACTGTCCAAAGTGGCAAAAGAAGAATCAAACGCAACAACAACCACATCAAGACCAAGAAAACTTCCAACAGCCATGCCAGAGCTATTAGAACTACCCTCCCCAGAATCAAGGGAACCCACAGTAGACCAATCAATAGAATCAGCCGTAGAAAAACCAACAGAATGGCTAGAACTAGCAGAGGGGATATCCACAGAATCCGCCACATGGGTAGAATTATAACCAAGGAACAATCGAGGTGGAAATCAACAGAGACAACAACCCTTGGGTCTATGCAATCATGCATTAAGAAGCAGACATGGCAAACAATGTAGTTGAGGGTATGCTTTTTATCTTTGGTACTAAAGCCATTACATTATTTAACTATGGTTCCACACACAGCTTTGTTTCACATGTGTTTGCCCCGAAACTAAACATGCGATCCTCTAAACTTCCCCAAGCTTTAATTGTATCAACCCCCACTGGAGGACAAGTTAACACTAAAGACCATATTTTATGATTGCCCCTTGAATCATGATAAAGTCACTATGCCCGTAGACCTAATACTATTACCAATGCAAGATTTTGACATTATTTTGGGAATGGATTGGCTAGCTAAGTATATGGCTATATTAGACTGTTTCAATAAGATAGTTCGCTTCAAATTAGAAGGATATAAGGATGTGCGTATAGTGGGAACCAGAAGACCAGTGGAGTCTAGGGTAATCTTGGCGAATAAAGCCAGTCAATTGCTAAGAAATTGGTGCAAAGATACCTCGCATCTGTCACTGAGGAAAAACAAAAACCTAAATTCGAGGATATTCTCGTAGTGAGAGAATTTCCTGATGTCTTTCAAGATGACTTACCCGGTTTACCGCCAGTATGGGAGGTAGATTTCTCTATTGAATTAGTACCGAGAACGGCCCCAGTCTCCTAGGCACCCTACCGCATGGTACCTATTGAACTAAGAGAATTAAAAGAGCAGTTGCAGGAATTGATGGACAAAGGATTTATTAGACCTAGTGTCTCATCGTCGCCTGTACTGTTTGTCAAGAAAAAGGATGGAACCTTTTGCATGTGCATTGATTACCAACAATTAAATCAGGTCACTATTAAGAATAAGTATCTACTTTTAAGGATAGCCGAATTATTTGACCAACTTCAAGGTGCAAGATACTTCTCTATGATTGATTTGCGGTCCAGATACCATCAGCTAAGGGTGAGAAATGAGGATATGCCTAAGACAACCTTCGGACAAGGCATGGACATTACGAATTCCTAGTAATGCCATATGGGCTAACAAACGCACCAGTGGTGTTCATGGCATTCATGAATTAAATTTTCGAGCCATATTTGGATCAGTTTGCAGTGGTATTCATTGATGACATTCTAATTTATTCAAAGATGGAAGTGGAGCATGGAGATCACTTGCACACCGCACTGCGATTGTTAAGAGATAATCAGTTATACACAAAGTTGAGTAAATGCGACTTCTAGTTAACACAGGTAAACTTCTTAGGTCACATCATCTCAGGAAAAGGATTGTCAATGGATCCTAAAAAGATCGAAGCTATCACTAATTGGAAACAACCAACCATAGTGGCAGAAGTCCGAAGTTTCTTAGGACTCACAAGATATTACAGACAATTTGTGAAGGGATCTTCTTCCCTTCCGGGACCTTTGCCCCGGCTCAATAGGAAAGATGTCTAGCTTATCAAGGATGACAAATGTCAATCTAGTTTTTAGACATTGAAGGAAAAGCTAACTTCGACACCGATCTTGGCCTTGCCATTCGGTAGTAATGGTTTTGTGATATTTTGCGATGCATCACTTCATGGTTTGGGATGCGTACTCATGCAACAAGGCAGAGTAATTGCTTATGCATCCAGGCAATTGAAGACTCATGAACAAAATTATGCAACACATGGCTTGGAATTGGCTGCAATCATTTTTGCGCTCAAGATTTAGAGGCACTACCTTTATGGAGAAGAAATCCAGGTATATACAGATCATAAGAGCCTAAATATGTTTTCTCTCGGAAGGGCTAGAACTTGAGGCAGTGGCAATGATTGGAGTTTCTAAAAGATTATAATTTCTTCATTTCCTACCACCCTAGCAAAGCAAATGTAGTAGCCGATGCCTTGAGCCAGAAATAAATTCAACTAACCTATTTGACAGAGGAGTGGAGATTAGTAGAAGCGATCAGAGATCTAGAAGTAAATCTTTGGCCCATAAGTGAAAAGGTCTTAGTTGGTAATTTCAAAGTTCAACCAGAACTCATACAACGAATCAAGGATCACCAGAGGAATGATGAGGCACTCTTGGAAATTTTCAACAAAATGCATAACATGCCTGAATTTTCACTCGTCAATGGTACCTTATACTTCCGAGATAGGCTATGTGTCCCTAATGTCCGAGAGATCAAGGACAAGATATTACGAGAAGCCCACCATACTCGGTATACCATTCACCCAAGGAATACCAAGATGTATCAAAATCTCAGAAAACGATTTTGGTGGATTGGTATGAAAAATGACATTTCAGAATTTGTGGGAAGGTGTTTAACTTGTTAACAAATAAAGGTAGATCATCAAAAGCCAGGAGGATTGTTGCAACCACTTCCCATTACCAAATGGAAATGGGAGCATATTACTATGGATTTTGTGTCGAGATTTCTGCGAACCTACCAAAACAAAGAAGTCATTTCAGTTATTGTGGATCGTTTGACTAAATCCGCACATTTTCTTCCTCTTAAGAATAAAACTTTGATGAAGGAATTAGCTCAAATATACGTCAAGGAAATTGTGCGGTTACATGGCATTCTCGTTTCCACTATTTCAAATAGAGATTCTAGATTTGTGTCTAACTTTTGGAGGAAACTACAGATGGCTATGGGAACTCAGTTGCTGCATAGTATGGCATATCATCCCCAAACAGATGGGCAAACTGAGAGGACCAACCAAACTTTTAAAGATATGTTGTGAGATGTGCTTTAAATTTCAAAGATAGTTAGGACAAACAGTTACCACTTGTGGAATTTGCGTATAATAATAGTTATCATTCAAGCATTTAGATGGCACCTTTTGAGGTGTTGTATGGATGAAATTGTCGAACCCCTATTTGTTGGGAAGAGGTAGGTGACTGAAGAATACTTAGACCAGATTGGGTGCAGACTTTGATGGACAATGTCAAGAAAATTCGGGATAGGCTTAAGACTGTTCAGAGAAGATAGAAAAGTTATGCTGGCAACCGCAAGAGAAAATTGGAATTCGCCATAGGAGACCACATTTTTTCTCAAAGTCTCCACAACCAAAGGAGTTATGAGGTTTAGGAAAAAGGGGAAGTCGAGTCCATGCTATATCGGACCATTCGAAGTGACAGGACGAGTCAGTGATGGAAATGCTAATGAGCTAGCACCACCACCACAATTGTCAAGTGTCCATAATGTCTTTCATGTGTCTATGCTAAACAAATATAAACTAGACCCATCACATGTTATAGACTTCGCGCCACTTCAACTACAATAAGATTTATCATATGAAGAAAAGCCAGTGGCTATTCTAAAGATGAAGGAAAGAGCCCTACGAAACAAAACTATTCGATTCGTTAAAGTACTATGCCAACATCATAACCAACTAGAGGCCACGTGGGAGACAGAGGAGGAGGTCTGCGTGAAATATCTGCACCCTTTTCCATCAGGTATGATTTAAATTTGGAGGACCAAATTTCATAAGGAGGGGAGTATGTAATACCCTGACTTAGACTTGAGGAGCTAACCTATACAAGGTGGGCCACACTTGTCCAACCCAAGTTAGGAGTTAGATTAGGACTTTCGGCAAATTGTGATCCTTATTCAGTTAAAGACTTGAGTAACATTAAGACTCCTTAATTGTAATGTTACTGGGACTAGCAATTGAGACTCAAAGGTTTGTTAAGACTCTGGCCAAGCCATTAGGAGTATAAGAATCCCAAACAGGACTATCTCAAGAATTACACTTCGAATGGGACTCCTTGTAGTTCCAAATAGGACTCCTAGTGCAGGATTGTCCAACCACAATATAAATAGGGAGCTTGCTCTTCTTTATTAGAGAGAGAGAGAGAAAAAGAGTTTAACGTGCAGTTTTACAGTAGCAGAAGAAGATTGTGAGGAAGAGGAGGAAAGTCAACAACGGAACATGTAGCAAATGTCTGGGTCAAGACCACTCACTGCCTGAGCAACACACTTCTATACAAGGTGAGTAGAACTTCAGAACGTAATAATAGAAGATCTGAAATTGATGAAATTTAAAGATGTATGATCATTTGATGGGCTACTCTCTACCATATATTATTGCTACAATGGATGCCGACCCCTGTTAAAGTAGTATCTCTGTTAACAGAATTATAATATTTTAGCCGACAATATGGCTTATGTCGATGTGCAAGGCGAGGCCTAGAGGGGCCATCTAATCACATCTGAACTAGATATCTGATAATAGACGCACAATCGACCCTAGTAGACTTGTCCTAGTGGGAACCAACTCAGTTGGGCCCACAGACCTGATGATTGAAGTATCTTGTTACGCAAAAATGAATTTGACGACCCTGGGGTGTAACAGTTTGATACCAAAAAGCCTAGTACAGGGATGGAAAATTTGAAAAATTAGAATCTATGATTACCTCTAGAACTCTGATTTAGGAAGCAAAGTTGAACAATTAACTTGAAGATTCAACCTAAATTTGAATTTCTCAGGTTTTAGGTCATCAAAAAACTATTTGGCCGACTGGAGTTGTGGGCCACATGGGGCCACCTGATTTGATTAGGTCCCCACATCTTGTAAGGGACACATGGGCGACCCTATTGGTGGTGGACCCATGTGATTTGGACCATTAGGACCCACCTCGAGATTTCACCAAGTTAGGCATGGTGTGAATAATCCCTGACGAAAGAAACATGGAGGTTTCTGTCAACTTGCATATAATCTTATAAATTTATAAAAATTACAAAGTAGCCCTTGATGTTTTAGTTATACTTTTAAGGGCCACTAAGACCTTATGATATACGTATAGCATGGTATATTATGAACCTAGCATTACCTAAATACCAAACTAGTGGAACCAATATCCAGATGATCCTATAGGCCAGAAGTGAGCCTTTCCATACCACCTATTAGCTCCAATTTTTTTTAATTGAAGTAACCACATACATTATGTAACCATGAATATAGTGTAAATTAATATGGTATTTTTACTGGTTATTCAAATATGATGGATTATGATTCCATCTAAATTTATGAATTATGTCATGATTCCTATGGTTGATTTTATGATGACTAATTAGCTTCCTCAATAAGATATGGCAATGCCACAGCCTGGTACCAACTCCGACTTAGAGTGGGGCGAGGACTAACTAGTGTTATGTGGTGGCCAAGGTAAAGAGTAAAATGATGTTTCCAATAGTGATGGAGATGAATATCTAATAATGCTTATTGAATTTGAACTTGAAATTGACATTTGAAATAGAGTAATGTAAACCGCTAGCACTAAGTATAGAACTTCTCTCGTGGATGTTAGTCGAGCGAAGAAAGTTCAACAATCATGGTGGTAAGACAGGCCATGTTGACAGAAATGTAGATACTCCGGTGTGAGAGTATCGAAACAGGCTTAACAATCATGATTGATGATAAGCCATATTGTTAACAGAAACGTAGATACAACCGTGTGGGGTATCTGAACCATTTGATGCATGTGGTAGAAAAATACTCAGGAAAGAATTGATTAAGATATTGTGTTTAACACCATTATTGAATTTATAAATATTCATATGAATGACTGAAGATGTGTTATACCTTAATGCTGAATTATTCTACTCACCAGTGTTACTGACCAATGGTTCACCCCACTTCAGGTAATGCATTTGTCGAGGTTACAGGGAGTGACGGAGATTAGTCGGTGGATTTTAGCATGTGTGGATGATCTAGAGCGCGGGGAACAATGATTAGACTCGTAGATGGGATTAGCCCAACATTTAGATATTTCCTCGACTGCTATTAGAGACTTTTCTTTTATTCAATAGTTTTATCATGACTTCTAATATCATTAATGATTTAAATACAATTGAATTTGAATGTCTTTAGACCTTTATGCTCATGGAAATTTGATTTATGTTGTGTTGCTATAAATTTGATAACGTCTTATGAATCTGAAGAGCTCTAGATTCTTGGGTCATTACACTTAGCTCCAAAGCCACCCCACCAACCTTGAGTACTCAACCAGAAGGAAGAATTCTCATCCATCCTAGTATGTTGGTTTTCTTATTTTTAATTCTCCATCTCATGTAAAAGAAATTTCATACTAGTATTGAAGTTTGTTTCTTTTTAATTTTTCTTGTCTTAATTTGTAGTTTCTTAATATTAGTTTTGTGATCCATGCAATAGAGTTAGTTTTTGTTTTTGGTTATATAATTGGATTACGTTTGGAATCATCACTAACAACCCACCTTAGTAACCTTTTTAATATACTGTGTTTTCTACAAATACATGGTATTTTTAAAGGCAATGCACGTTGGTGTTGAAGAGAGTCGAGTGAAAAGGATTAGAAGTCCAAACTACAATTATTTATTAAAAAGTGGCGACTTGTCATTCTCAACTTGGATTGACGATCCAAGTTGAAGAATGGGACCCTAAGACAACACTACTAATCTTTTTTAGCCCAGATTCAAAGAGAAGATTGAGAGAGCAAATCACCACCTTTTAATTTTGATCACCACTTTGAATTTCAGTTTTTACTACCTTTGATTTCCTGCAGTTTTATGTTATTTTCTGCACACCTTATGCTTATGTTACTGCACAATTTTATTTAGGCAGTTTATTCCTGAAAGTTGCATTAGTTTCATGAATATTTTTTTATTTTTTTTAGAACATGTTTAGGGGTGTTGGTCAGTTTGGATTTAGAAATTAGATTTGAAGACTTATATGCTGAGTATTATTATCTTGAAAATAGTCCATGGTTAAAAAAAAATGTGAACCTGACATGGCTGAATGGTGCAATCAGATTTTTGCATGTTTTAAATTCTCATATGCCCAATGACTGAACCAATTGGAAATCAGAAAAATCAGATATGAGAATCAATACAAATCAGTTCAGACTGAATGTTTAAAGTTTGATTTGAAATAAGACACAGTATAGCCAAACTAGGGGTTGTCAGTGGGCCAGCGGGCCAGCGTTGTTTGAAAAGTTAAAGCCCATGCCCACCAGCAGGCTAGGTGGACAAGGTGGGCGGGCAGGCGGGCTTTTGAATTTTTTTTTATCATTTAATAACATCATTTTAACCTTTTATTTTTAAAGAAAATAAAAAATTAAACATACACTTTCTTTAGTTTGCATCACTATAGAAATTTCAATACATTGTAAAAAAAAAACCACAACTGAACGGCAAGTGCAACGGTAAAAAAAATTAAATCTCTCAACAATAAGGGGCGGGCTGGCAGGCCAAGCCGGGCTTCAATCTCTAAGCCCAAGCCTAGCCCAAACACTATTCGGGCTGGGCTAGCCCACACGACAACTAGGCCAGGGCCTGGCTAAAACCCGTCGGCCTGAGCGGGCTTAAACCGGGTAATGGGTCCACAGACCAAATGATGAGCCTTAGGCCAAACTATGCATGAGACTGTGTGAAGAATTTGTCGGCTGTTCAAACTAGCGGTGAATTAATTTTCTAAAATTAAACAAAGAAGTTTCAGTTCTGAAACTAAGTTGATTCAGCAGAAAGAAAGTTGGGTTTTGATGCGTTTCAACAATTTACAGAGTTCACTCATTATATGATCATGCACGTCACACAATTCACCAAATAGTTTCAGAAAAGATTTACATTTTTCTAATTTGTGCAGTTCTCTTATTTAGATTCACACATTTTAGGGTAATGATTTCAGCAATAAACATTAGTTTAGGACGCGATTAGTTTCGGCTTTGCATTAGGAACTGTTTGCATTCATCATAAAAATTCTGCACTAGTACTAGGCCACAGATCACATGCATCATTGTATCATTCTTTTTTGGAAACTGCACTTTCAAAAAATTTTTGCATCATAATTAAGATTAGAAAGTTTAGATTTGAATTTGCATTTATTTTTTAGAAAGTTTATCATGCATGTTAGATCAGGTTAGGTTCATTTATAAATTTAGGAAAGTTGTAGTGTTTATTTCTCTGCATTATTCAGTTTTAGAAATTATTTAATTTAGGAAAGTTTCCAGCTTTGCATTTTTAGTTTCCAACTTTTGTTTATTGTTATTTTTAGTAAATTTTCATTTTTGGATGTTCTAAAGTGTGTGTTATTTTGCAGCTACTCATTTTTATCTTTTTAGATTTAGATTTTCTTTTAGTTTTAGGAAATTTTTTATTTTATTGCTTTGTAATTAATTATTTTCATTAAAGTAGGATGGTTGTAATTTGTTAGTTTTTAAATGAAGATAGTTTTAGATTTTTATTTAGGGCAGATACAAGTTGAAAAGGACCTTAAACATATTGCTTCCTCTGGATAGACCTGGTCTCACCAGTTTTTATTACTATATCGCAGCTCTACACTTAGAGCGATGAATATTGCCCTAGCCTTTGAAAGGAGGCTTTTCTCCACTTCAGATTTGTCGAGGCAAGTATTGAGCCTTCCTTCAGTGAGATAGCTTTTAAAATGACACAGGCCTGAAGCCATCTTTGAGCGCATGATCTAGTTGAGGGCCCAGACCATAATCTGGCTCAAGATCGATCACTAACGTCAAGATCCAAGGGCAGAGGTCTAGATCCAAGGCCTTAGAATTCAGATTTTGTTGAAATGGGGGGAAATTCAAATTTGAAAACCTAGATGTGACGTCATCCTCTCCCTCCACTGAAACCGACTAGCTAGAGCTTTTATCAAGATCTTCACAATAATGGGAATTAGTTTTCATCTTTGTAGATCCTGGAGCAACAGGCTAAGAATCAGCAAAACCTATTGTCTTCCCTTCCCAATTCCACTGCCATGGGTACACACAAATCATTTAACCAGAAGTTTAGAGTTTGAGGAAGTTTCTGCTTCAAATCTCTAGCCACTTTCACCCTTCCAAAAAAAAGGTTTTCCTTCCCAGATGTAACAGTGTCCACCTCTACTAAGGAATCCAAGCACTGTCCAAGGAGGAAAAAAGTTTCTTCTCTCCAAACATGCAATGGAACTCCTTTGATTCTCACCCAGACCTCATAAGGAGAGCTTCCCAATACTTCCATCCATCTTTCTAATATCTTAAAAGGGGTATTCTCAGAGACAGCAGCAAGGCGAATAATGTCTGCAACTTCTTCGTCGGATTGGAGTTCTAGCCTTACTATCGAGGGACCAAAAAACCTAATACCAGAAGGTATTTTACCCAATGCGCTTGCAGCAAGCATTTGATTTGAGAAATGGCTGCCACCCCATTCTTTTAGAAAGCCAACTAAGCTAAATCTCAAGGCTTCTTTGCCTTCTAAAATGATTCTAGCAAACAATCTAACCCCTAGACTATCTCCATCCTTGACAATTCAATCATCCTTGGTTATAGAGAAATCCTTGACAATTCAATCATCCTTGGTTATAGAGGTGTTCTCCTTTGTTTGAACAGCAGGGGTTTTTCCAAGCCATCCAAACAGGTGGAAGAGGAATGCCAGTCCTAGCCCGAGAAACATCTCTTTGGGTTTTCTTTGTGCCCTGTTTAAACTTGGATGGTTGTGCTTGGATTTTTCTTCCTTCCCAAGATCTACCACGAGCCATCTCCATAGCTTTCTCTACCTCTTGGAGGGATCTAAATCTAATGAAGGCAAAACCTCTCTTCTTCTTACCGAGCTTGTCAATGGGTAAGAAAGAGTCCAAAATCTGACCCACCCTATAAAACATGGCTGCAGCTCTGTTTTGGACATATCTTCAGATATATTAGAGACAAACTAAGTAAAGGAGTTCTCCCTCAGCTGAAGAATCCTTTGAGGGAGGGATGTAGTCCTCTCATAGATCTCAGCAACAGCCTACTTTCCTACTTCTCTTCTTCTTTCTTGCCTCTTTTCTTCTTCCTCCATCTCCATCTCTCAGTTGTAAAAAGAATAGAAATGTAGAGATGCTGCAAGCAGCTCGCACTCAATGAAGCGTATCAACTCTCAAGGCATAAAAATTGAAGGCCCGAACTCACCCAGAAGCATGATTTTGGACAAGCGTATGATATGGTATATGGGGGCTTTCATGACCACTATCCATAGTGGATGGGATTTATAGATAAGCAGCATACATGAATGAGGGATCTCTTGAATATATATTCCAAAAGGAATAATTTGGCATGCTGCTAATTATAATAATCATTTTCATAAAAATATTAAGTTCCACTTGCTTGGTGACTTTTTGAGTAGGGATTGAGCAATAGAAGTGTTAAATTAGTGAAACTAATGGCCAAGGAAAGAGAAAGAGGAAGAGAATGAAAGGGAAAGACAATGGGAATGAGAGAACAGGGGAATGGAAGTGTAAAATTAGTTGAAAGCCATTGGATGACTCTAGAATTGCCAAAGTACTCAGTAGTAGTCATTGATTGGAATGAGAGAATATATTCTCTTGCAATGTTCCCTCAAGCAAATGAATAAATTATTAAAACAATAAACATAATAAAAGCAAGATGAATTCAATGCATTTCCAAGTATCATCCCTGTAAAGTAGTTTAGGGAATTAGGTATTTGATTTCTAGACTTTCTAAGGATCATATTTCAATAACAAGGGCTTAAACCAACATTAGATGATTTTATCTCCTTTGGTAAAAGACTATTACTACGCTATCACACATAAAAAAATGGGTTGTAACCCATCCAATTAATTATTGGGTGCATATCATGCAATAAGTTACTTTCATTTTATTTTTATTTGGCTAATTAATCATTAAAAAAAAGAAGAGAAGAGAAGCCCAACTTTAAATATAGAAATAAGTAAAGCCATGAAGAAATATATTTCTTGAAAGTTTAGTCTTAGAAGAATATCTAGATGCAATATAAATACATGTTTCCAATTCCAAAGAAGATGATCAAATAACCAAAAGAATTCAAAGTAAAGAAAAAAAAGCATATTACATAACCAAAACCAATGGTCTTAAAAAGTAACAAGCAAGCAATCATATAATGAATGATGAAGATCTAGCCAATTCAAACTAAGAAAGAAAGACTTAATTTGAGATTACTGCTCCGTAAGCCTACATAGGATTCCGAATTCCAATCAGCATCGCCATCTTTCCAAAGATGGGAGAGAACATGAAAGGGAAATGTTGGGTATTGATAGAGAGGAATCAATAGGGGGAAGGAGCAAAGGGGTCAATACTGAGAGATTGTGAAAGAAAGGGAGAGGTAGAGAGAGGGCATCAATAGAGAGGGATCTAGAGAGAAGGAAACCTACGGAGAGAGAGTGCATGACACACCAATGAAGAAAGGGATTATCCATTGCAGCATTTCTAGAGAGAAAAGAGAGAGTGCATGAGAGAGTGCATGACACACCAATGAAGAAAGGGATTATCCATTGCAGCATTTCTAGAGAGAAAAGAAGGGAGAAAGACCAAATGGGGGCTGAGGAGTTCTTTCCATATGGCTGTGTTAGATGGCACATAAAGAGGGGAGAGAGACCGAATGGGGGCCGAGGGGTCTCTTCCGATAGGGGCCAACTGCCCATATAACTCTAATTGGTTTTTTTTTCCCCAAGCCCCTTGTATGTGGGTCCTCCCCTATTTGCAAGAAAAACACATAATTTATCATTTTTCCAATATTATGAAATTTCTGAAATTTTTTAGATATTTTTTTTAATTTTTTCAAACCGCACAACTACGCCCACTACTACCACTTCCATCATTAGTTAGAATGATGATTTGAGCCTCCATCACCATACATAGATATGACATTTCACCCAAGGTACCCCTGCTGATACAATCCGATATAGATACAGGTACGGGATACAACAAGATATGGTTAGGATACAATGCAAAAACTTAGGATATGGCTTTCCACAAAATTTTAGGATTTTGGCTGAAAATAAGGGTTTTTTCAAAAGAAACAGAAAAGGGAAAATGGGTGAAGGAGGGGAAGTCGGCAATCACCATTGATTCTTAGATCTCTGAAGAAAAAAAAAAAAAAAAAAGAAAAACAGAAGCAAAAACAGAGAACGAAAGAAGGAGGAGGAGACAGATAGAGTGACAGAATGCATACATGTTCCACAATCAGCTGCTAGCCATCCGTTCGTATGTTGCTGATTGTTGTTGCCATTGCCATCGTCCTCACTCTTCCTCCACAATCTCTCTCGCTGGCGCTCCCAACCTCCCACCATAAACCCTATTTCAAAACTTCTCGAGGAACAAAAAAACGAAAGGGTATATGTCCTTTACGTTATAAGAGTATTATGTTTTAGTTGTTTGCCCAACACTTTTTCATTATTTAAAAAATGCCCTTTGCTTTTTTGAGATGCCCGTCTCTTTTTGTTTTTTTCTTCATAAAAGGTATATAATATTAGAATTCCATAAGGTTAAATATATTTTCATAAAAGCCCCTTTAATAACATTATATATAAAATAAAATACTTTTTTTATTATAGATCCTTAGTTATGCCACCTATTAAAAATTTGATCCATATAAATAAATGTCATACTAATTAATGAACACTAGCCAAATTTAACTTTAATAAAAATTTCCAAAATATATCTAAGTGTCGTACTTGTATTTGTATCCTAACTTTTTTAAAATGGCATATCGAACCCCCGTACCCTGTGTCCATGTCCGGGCATCATAGGTGACCACCGATGGTCTGCAAAGGGGCTCATATATATAAATATATGGCAAGGCTCTCCTAAGCTCAAACTTATATAAAAAATTTCATAAGCCCGAACCCTTAGGGCCCACCATTGGTCCATCCAAATGGACGAAACACATGACCCTCTAGAATTGCACGTCCACCAAGTTTTAGCAAATCCGAATTTATTCGACCATTGAATCGATTGTCCACCGGTTCGAACAGACTATTGACCATCAAATTTTTAAGGCCTAGATGGAGATGATAAAAACTATGGTTTGGGCTAACTTTTCGTAAAAAGGAGGGGTCCTAAGGAGTCATTCAAATCCTTCCCCCCCCCCCCTAACAATCGCCATCCCCATGTGGATCCCCAGGTGGTCCCTACAAGCGTGAGCCACACATATGAGCTTACCTTATCCGAAGCTCAAGCTTAGGAGAAGGGCTCCCATATTGACACAACACGGGAAAGAAGAATAGCAACGGGCTACTCTCCAAGCCAAAAAGCTTAGGAAAAGCTGTCTAGGCCTCACATCAAAGACAAGAAGTCAACCCACAAAGGAGAAAAAACAGAATACTTAATCAATATCAATGTCTATCCCTTGAGAAGGGATTACATAAATTTATAACTAAGTTATCCTTCAAATTAAAGGAACAATTCTAATTTAATCCAAATAAAGAGTCCTAACTCAAATATAGAATCAACTTATAAAAATCAGAATATTAATAAAGCAACTACTAATAATAAATTAATGGGATTTTTACGAAAAAATTATTCCTAAATTTAGATTATACAAATTGATTAAGAAAGATTTAAAAAATCCAATTTGGAGTTTGTACTTCATCAAAAGACAAATATGCCCTCAACTGACGATATCATTAGGCGTACAAAACCTTACAAACATTTTCTTCCGTCTCTTTTCTATCTTTTCTTCTCCATCTTGAGATTTTGTTTGAGTCTTTATTTCTCACCTTGCGACAACATCACCATCAGCTTCCTATCCTTTTTCTTATTCTTCTTCTCTTATTTCTTTCCCTTTCTGTAGAACTGGTATGCCCTCCTCCTCCTCCTCCTTTCACTAATACGCTGCCTTCTTATTCTTTTTCTTCTTTTTCTTCTTTTTTATTTTCTTTCCCTTTAATTTCTCTTTCTATTCAAATAATCCCTTCAACCTCTCATGTTTTTTTTTCTTGCATTCCTCTCGGCCCTCTCTCACTCTTTCTGCTTTCTCATACACTCAACCCTTCTATTTCTCTCTTCTCTATGCCCAATTTCTTTTCTTCTCCCGTAAGTCCTCTCTCCTTTTCTCCCACTATCATCCCACTCGATCCTTTCTTTTTCTCATTCTTTTCTCATTTTTTTTCCTTTCATCTCTATTTCGTTTCATTTTTTTCCTCTTTAGCCGTAAACCAAAAATACCAAAAGATTACTCTCTAGATTGTGGCCCGTGAGTTCTTCGGCTTAGCCACAAATCGTTTTATGGCTAAGCCAAAAGGAACTAACGGCTTCGCCGTATAGTTAGCCATAAGCAAAAAATACCAAAAAAAGACTCTCTGGATAGCGGCCCGTGAGTTCTACGGCTTCGCTATAAATCGTTTTACTAGGGTAAGCCGGGTTCTACGGCTTCGCTATAAATCGTTTTACTAGGGTAAGCCATAATAAAACTCAATAACTTTCAGGTAATGGTATCGTTACCATCTTTAACTCTTTATATGCCCATTTTGGTTTCCAACATTCATTCCCTAAATATCTCTATACCGAGACACCTAAACTATGTAGAGGGTGTAGGAATTGATAAAAAAAATTGAATTCATGTAGTAATACATAACTATTAGGTAACGATATCATTACTATTCTTTATGCATTATCTTCCCTAGTTTGGTTCTGTTCATTTATTCCGTAAATATCTTTATACGGAGGTACATAAACTATATAGAGGGCATAGAAATTGAAAAAAAAAATTTTTTGATTCATGCATGAATTTATAACTTTCAGGTAACGATATCGTTACCATTTTTAACGCGTTATATGCCCTTTTTTTCATTTCATTTTGATGGGGTTTTGAGTCAAATTCTAATTCCCTATGCCCACTCCATATTTTAGGTATCTTAGTATAAATAAAATGAATGTTGGAAACCAAACTAGGGAAGATAATGCTTAAGGAATAGTAACTATATCATTACCTAAAAGTTATATATTAATACATGAATCTAATTTTTTTGGATCAATTCTTATGCCCTCTACATAGTTTATGTATCTTAGCATAAAGATATTTAGGGAATGAATGTTTAAAATCAAAATGGGCATATAAAGCATTAAAAATAGGAACGATATCGTTAACTGACAGTTATAAATTCATGCATGAATCAAATTATTTGGGTCAATTTCTATGCCCTCTACATAGTTTATGTATCTCAGTATAAAGATATTTAGATAATGAATTTTAGAAACCAAACTGGACAAGTAAAGCATTAAAAATGGTAACGATATCATTACCTGACTGTTACAGCTTAGCCATACGGCTTAACCGTAAGTGAGAAAAATTGTGCAAATACGGTCCCATAAAATGACCTACAGCTCAGCTGTAAATGCACTACGACTTAATCGTAAGGCTTAGCCGTAAGTAAAAAGACACTACGCAAATACAGTCCACCCATAAAATGACCTACAGCTCAGCCGTAAATGCGTTATGGCTTAACCGTAGGATTTAGTCATAAGTGAAAAACCCTACACAAATACGGTCCGATCAAAGCTGAGGTCATATTTGTCTTTTAATGGAGTACGAACTCCAAATTAGATTTTTTTTAAACCTTTCTTAATCAATTGGTATAATCTAAATTTAGAATTAATTTTTTGGTAAAAATCCCTAAATTAAACTTCACTGCTGGGCTTTGGATTTGGGCCTAATGGGCTAGCCAATCATGGATCTGGACTACATCAATTCTCCCCCTTTTTGGAGGAGAACTCGTACTTGAGTTCGGTAAATGTCCACCTAGGTCGAAAATCATTCGAACAAACTTCGAACAAACTTCCAAGTTGCTTGTTGAGCTTTAATGTGGGGACAGAACTTGAAAGCTTGATGTGATCTTTTCTTCCACGTAAAAGTATGTTGGAGGTGTTGCTTCTTCTGATAACTGCTTATAGATTGAATGTGTGATCTGACAATTAGATGGTTCGATTTTAGACTTTGTACCAATAGATCATACTCTTTTAATGTCATTGGTTGATCTCCAAAAATGAAATCAATGTGAGGAACTTCAATAGATAAATTTTCTTATGAAACTACCGGAACAGTTGATTTAACTTTCGATGATCCAATTGGCTTTGCTGATGGTGGCACTATGATCAGATCTATCGAATGGTCATTTTCATTACTAACCATATCCAAATCTTCAATGCTTGCTTCAACTTCTTTTGGTGCCTATATCTTTTCATCAATACTTTTTGAAGAAAGAATTGTGGGCCACTTGTCTTCTAAGTCTTTTGAACAATCAGCCATTCTAGGAGTGCTAGATGATGTCTCATTGGACTTCGCCATGATGTCCTCCAACCTTTGATCTTGCTTTGCAAAGTTATCCTTCACATCTATTTCTTCTTTTTACCCTTCCTTTCGCTCTTCAACTGAAGAGGATGATGTAGACAAAGATGGAAGGAGTGTGACCCATCGTCCTTCCCAACTAAATGTATAAGTGTTCTTCTCAGTGTCATTGTGAACATTCTAAAAAGAAATCCATGGTTTTCCCAAAAGAATGAGTTATATTCATAGGGATTACATTACACCAAATTTTATCTTTATATCCACCAATCTTAAAAGATACCAAACATCTATGAGTCAGAAATAATAAAACCATTAGACCATGCAACTTTGTAAGACTTTGGGAGAGTCTCTGTAGGCCAATTGAGTTGTCTCTTATGCCACAAAATTGATAGCAGTATCACAATCAATAACCAGATTGGCTAACCTGCCTTCACACGTTGCTCATGTCCGGAGTACTATAGTCTACTTCCACTCGCCTTTTCCTTCTCATTTGTGGTGAGGAGTTTGCGAAAGGCAACTATGGGATTATCTTCTCCGACAAAATTTATTTCCACCACATGAGCCCCTGTTCATTGCTAAGAATTTTCTTCCTAAGACTTAACATGATGCATGCGAGACCATCAAAGCATGTGCTCAACACAAATAGCTTCGTCGTATTCTTCATAATTGTGGTGCAATGATTCATCTTCTCAAAAATATTTGGTCTCAAGCCTCTGATAAAGTGAATCAAATCATGCAGCTCATTCTGTTCCAACTCACATACTTAATACAGTCTTGAAAATTGATCTAAATATTCATCAACCGACAACTCATTTTGCTTCGAATTGAGAAATTATTCGAATAAGAGCTGATTCTCAAAATACCAATTGCCATATGGATGTTCATACTGCATTCTTTTGAAATTCATTGAAGGATCCAAAGATGTGCATATTGGCTTTGATGCAAGAAAACAAAATTTTTGAAATTCTCAAAAAGTGAAAAGTATGAAAGTGAAGACCTTATGGCTAGCACACTTGTAGTTTTGTTAACTGAGAAATTCAAGCATGATACTAAACAATCTCCCACTTAACTGAGAAACAACACTTGACCCTGGACTAATCCTTCTTTTTTCCCTTTTTTCATAAAAGAATTAGGCAAAATCTTCCACAAAAAGAAGCAATGAAAGAAGTTATCCCTTGACTCTCTTTCCACCTTACGCAATAAAATACTATTCCCCCTTGGAGATTCATACATGGTTATATTTTATAATTTATTTTTCATTTAATTTAATTTTATTTTTTTGCTGAGGGACTGGATTTTTGTAGAACTAAAATTAGAGGGGGTCTTGTAAGTATGAAGAAATTTAATAAAATAAATATTAGGGTCTAGCTGGCCAGCATTACTAAATGACTAGCCCTTGCTCATTAGACACAACAACTGAGTTAGATCTCAATGCATCACTTCCAAGAATGCCCTTGCAAGGTCTTGAAAGTAACAAATTACTCCTAAAATAGGATAAATCCTCTTAATCCAACATATCCTGATAAGTTTTCTGGAATCAATATAGCAACAATAATTCCTACTAGTCAACATCATTTTATATTAGCCAACAAATTTAAGCACAAAAAGGTAAATAATGCTACTACTAGAAAACATAATGTTTGATTGACTGATATGATACCTTTTCAATGTAACTTGAACCCGTTTCCCATTAATCTCCAATGTTGACTCATCCACAACCTTGAGCGTTCCCTTGAAAATTCCGTGTGTCGAGTCATACTTAAACATGTAGGCCTAGACAAAAAGAAAATTAACCACAATAACTTATTAAATAGAGTAAATGACCAAAAATTCCCAGAGTAAGGACACTTATTTCTAGCTAATTAGACACTAAACAAAAACTACCAAAATATGAACCTATATACAAGATGAAAATAATATATTTTATATATATAGCGGTTATCATGTGTCCTTGGTGCGCAGAGTGCAAACCAATTGCACACCAGGGGTGGGGCCCACCGATGGTGTCCATCGGAGTGAACCAAGAAATCCCCCACCCCTTATAGTTCATAGGTCCCACCGAATTTGCACCTATCCAAGTGAACTGTATACCATTGGATTGACTGTACACCAATCCAAATGCGCAGGTAGGCCCCATGTGGCCCCACATTGAGGTGTGCACATTCATCCAATGTGTGGAGTTGCACACTAGATGACTATTGTATATATATAAAGAATATTAGTATGCATCTTTCCCTCACCATAAGGTGAAGGATGCTTACATAGCTTTTCCTATTTGTATTTGAGCATTCCTCTTCTGTATTTAACCATAAACGACATGACCTTTTTTTATACATGAATGTTTCTAATTATGCGAGCATCCCTCACCATAGGATGCATACTAACATTCCTCTCTCTCTCTCTCTCTCTCTCTCTCTCTCTCTCTTGATAATATATAAATGCATTAAAACATCTTGCTTAGGGTGAGGGAAGGATGCATACTAACATTCCTCTCTCTCTCTCTATAAATATATAATGCATTAAAACATCTTACTCAAAGTTTGGTCCATATGCAAACTAAAAATTAGACTTAGTGTAAAATCTCAAGCATGCTTGCACATGTTACCACATTTATAAAGGTTATGGGTGTTTGGAGATAATGGGAGACTTATAATTCCAATAATAGTTTATCTTTACATTGTTTATTCCTCTATTATTTCACTTAAATAAATGGGGCTGGATGTAATGTTAATAAAAGGATTTCTATGAACCTATATTGGCCATTGCAAATTCTCCAGAACTTATGCACATCCCATAATATGGTATAAGAGCCCAATACCTACAGTATATACTGTAGAAGCATAGAAAGCACATGTCCACTAGGCCCATCAAGCCCATGAATATCAACATCCCACGTGAGTGATGTAGTCTAGGCCCCACAAGCAGTCCCTCTTTAAATTAGATTACAATTATATTATTTTTAATTACACTGTTATTAGAGAAGTTACTATTACTAGCTTAGGGTTTTCTTAGACATTAAGTTTGCTTTTACTATTTCTATGACATTGTAGAGAATAAATTCTTAGACTTAATTGATTAATAGAATTGGGTCTTATCCCTGAGAGATGCGTCCTCATGTGTGTTGAAGTCTTCTTAACAATTCAAAGTGTCATTGGACAAGTGCTTCGGCACCCCTACGCAAGCCCTAACCCTAGGGCTTGCATCAGTTTGGTATCAAAGCCTACACGATCCCAATTGTCGGCGTGTTACCCTAGTCCCTCGCATTCCACTCAACCCCATCTTCTTCCCCTGCCACCAAAACCCTTCACAGCCAGCACTCCATCGTAACCCATCCGAACCCACCTTCGAGCGACCATTATCATCCTTTCCCAAAATCCCCCCCAGCCGACGACGTCTTCGCCACCACTCCCTTGTCGAAATTCAGCCCCACATCACATCCCAGACCCACTTTCTCTTATCCAGATATCCCAAAATCCCTGCCCCTTAAACCCACCACCGACTACCAGAGCCCCTTCCACCACCATCGTCAAAACTGTACCCCATCCATTAACGAAACCAGTAATCCCTTCCACTGCCATCGTCAAAACCATACCCCATCCATTAAAGAAACCCCATATCCCATCATCTTCCGACATGATTATTGTCGCCTAAAATTCCAGAAACCATCAGAACCCTAATTCTTTTGTCCACATCCCTCTTCCCCCGATATCACTGTCTCCTAACCCATCGCAGAGGAAAAAAACAAAAAAAAAAAGGAGGGAAGAAGCGAGCAGAAGAAATAAAAGCAAGGACGATTGTGTACCTGGCCCCATGGCTGCATCATCATAAGACCGCACACATTACGCCATCGTGTCGACTTGTGCACACTTGCCAGCGTTGCACCACCATACTTGATCGCTTGCCGCCTGATCCCGTCACGCGCCGTGGTCGCCTGCCATTGGCTGTGCTCCTTCTTCGCCGATCGTCACCATCTCCCCTGCCAACCCCTCTTCTTGTTAACAGGCAGCAGCAAAGCCCCTACATCTTTTTTCTGTGGTTTTAACGAAAAGGTCACACGTGACTTTGGACACCTGCATGACAAGTCCTTTGGGTTTGACTTCAATTCAGGTCCTTGTTGGGTCCAAACAGTTTCATCTCGACCCACTTATAGCAGGAAATCCAGTAGTTTGCAATTCTAGTCCACTGACATCATCCCGATATCAGTACAATTCAATCAACGGCCAGAAATTAACGTGTTCCTGGAGAACCAATCTACACATCAGGTCAGTCAGATTTAAATTTTGCATTAAAAAAATGCCTCCTAATAAGCAAGTTGAGGTTGACTCTTCATCTTCTTCCAATGAGAAGCAAATTGGACACTAGAGTCACAAATTTGGAAAATACTCAACGTGTAAATCACAACCGTGATTATGGTGCAAATATTCGAAATCCACGTGATCCACCAATCAATAATCCTGATCGAGATTTAGGGATTAAACTCGTGATTCCCGAATATGATGGAAAATTGCAGCCCGCTGAATTCATGGATTGATTAGTGTGTGGAGAATATTTTTTCACACAAACCAATGACTGAGCACCATAAAGTCACACTGATTGCTATTAGATTCCGTAATTATGCTGCAGCTTGGTGGGCTGAAATGCAATGAAAAAGAAAAAATCAGCATATGGACCCTGTAATAACCTAACCTACCTCGTGGGCCAGCTTTACAAGGTGGGCCATATTAGTCAACCATAGTTGAAGTCAGAATGGGAGTCATGGATTAGGATTCCTTGTAAGTCCAAAATAGGCAAGAACAAGGTTATTAGAAGTATAAGGAGTCCCAAATCGACCTCTCTCTAGGAATACTATTGCCAATAAGGCTTCCCTATAGTTTCCAAACAGGACTTTCCTCTAAGCACTAAAATATGTGTAGAGGCTCCTATTATCTCACACACATCAACGAAAAAATAAAAATTCTGACAGAGAGAGAGAGAGTAAGAGAGAAAGACTAATTTAGTTGTGGAATTGTTAGAAGAAGAGGAAGATCAACAGCGGGACAACAGCGGATATCCAACGCGAGGCCGATCACTGCTGGAGCAATACACTACTATACCAGGTGAGTAGAAATTTTGAACTTGGTAATAGAAGATCTGAAATTGATGAAATTTAAAGATGTATGATCATTCGATGGGCTACTCTCTACCATATATTACTATTACAATGGATGCCGACCCCTGTTAGGATAGTATCTCTGTTAATAGAATTACAGCAGTTTAGCTGATAATATGGCTCTGTCGATGTGCAAGGTGAGGCCTAGAGGGGCCGTCTAATCACAGATCTGAACAAGAGAACTGATAATAGACACACAATTGACCCTAGTAGACTTATCCTAGTGGGAACAAACTTAGTTGGGCCCACAAATCTGATGATTGAAGTATCTTGTTACGCAAGAATGAATTTGACGACCCTGGAGTGTAACAATTCGATTAAAAAAAAAGCCTAGTACAAGATGGAAAAATTGGAATATTAGAGTCTATGAGTCTATGATTAACATACCATTGGAACTTTGATTTAGGAAGCAAAGTTGAACAATCAACTTGAAGATTCAACCTGAATTTGAAATTTTCAAATTTCAGGTCGTCAAAAACCTGTTTGGTCGACTGGAGTTATGGACCACATGGGGCCACCTGATCAAAGATCAGGTCCCCACATCTTGTAGGGGACACATGGGCGACCCCATTGATGGTGGTCCCATGTGATGGGACCGTTGGGACCCACCTCAAGATTTCACTAAGATAGGCATGGCGTGAATAATCCCTGACGAAAGAAAGATAGGGTTTTTATTGACCTGCATATAATCTTATAAATTTATAAAAATTACAAAGTAGCCCCTGATGTCTTAGTTATATTTTTAAGGACCACTAAGACCTTATGATGTATATACATCATGGTATTTTATGAACCCAACATTATCTAAATACCTAACTAGCGAAACCAATATTCATATGATCTTATGGGCCAGAGGTGAGCCTTTCCTCACCAACTATTAGCTCCAATTCTTTTCAATTGAAATAACCACATACATTATGTAAATTTGAATATGATGTAAATTAATATGGTATTTTTACTAGTTATTCAAATATGATGGATTATGATTCCATATAAATTATTAATTATGTCATGATTCCTGTGGTTGATTTTACAATAACTAATTAGCTTCCTCAATAAGATATGGGCAATGCCACAGCCTGGCACAAACTCCGACTCGGAGTGGGGCGATTAACCAGTGCTATGTGGTACTGGCCAAAGAAAAGATTAAGATGATATAACCGATTATGATGGAGATGAATATCTGATAAAGTTTATTGAATATAAACTTGAAGTTGATAGTTGAAATAGAATAACACCAACTGATAGCATTGAGCATAGAACTTTCCTCGTGGATGTTAGTCGAGGGAAGTATGTTTAACAATCATGGTAGCAAGACGGGCTATGTTGTTGATAGAAATATAAATGCTCCAGTATGGGAGTATCGGAACAGGCTCAACAATCATGGTGGACAATAAGCAATGTTGTTGACAGAAATATAAATACACCCATATGGGGTATCGGAACCATTTGATGCTTCGGTGGGAAATTACTGAAGAAAGAAATTGATTAAGACGTTATTTTCACACCATTATTGCATATATATAAATATTCATTGAATGAATGAAAATATGCTATACCTTAATGATTTCTTATTCTACTCACCAGTGTTGTTGACCAGTGGTTCGCCCCACTCGAGGTGATGCATTTGTAGAGGTTGCGGGGAGTAACGGAGATCAGCCAGTGGATTTTGATATGCGTGGTTGATCCAGCGCAAAAAGCAAAAGAATAGATTCATAGATAGGATTAGCCCAACACTTAGTTGATTATTCTAATGCAAATAGAGATTTCTCTTTTAATCAGTAGTGTTTATCATGAATTCTAATATACTTTATGATTTAAATACAATGGAATTTGAGTGTTTTAGACCTTGATGCTCATGGGAATTTGATTTATGCGGTGTATTTATAAAATTTGAGAACATCTTAAGAATCTAAAGAGCTCTAGATTCTTGGGTCGTTACAAAGTAATATCGAAGCAAAGGTCTTAGACACATTCTAAAAGACTTAGAAACCACTAAGCAACGTGGTGAGGTCGTGGATAGGGTATTTAGATAAGGTATTTATTTATTATGTACTAACTACTGTACTCCCACTATAGGAGAAAAAACATGACTTCTCGAGGAAAACCCATCTGAAATATCAATCAGAATGGAACTAAAAGTGGGACATCGAATTTGAATGAGGGACCGAATCAGGTGCCTGAATATGTGAAGACTATGTTTGATACTTTCATGAAAGCATAAAATCAGGTGCAAGAACAGATACAAACTCTGGCACAACGACCAAATGACAATGATCGACCATAAAGCGGGGTCAATGCTGGTGGAGGCAGAGACAGAGAGCGAGACTCTTTGTACAAGAGATTCAATGAGTTTCACCCCTGATACTTTGACGAAACTACAAACCCATGGGCGGGGAACAAATGGATAGAAAACATGGAAGCAATCTTTGAAGTAATGGGCTGCACGGATCACTAGAAAGCTCTATTGGTAGCATTTAAACCAGAGGGAGATGCGAAAGAGTGGTGGAAATCTGCAAAGAAAACCTATCCAGGTCCGGAGGGCGAGATTACCTGGGCCTTCCTCAAAAAGGAATTCATCATGAAATTTATATCTGATCACATCAAGGAAAGGAAGAAAAGAGAATTCCAGAATTTAGTGAAAGGAGACATGACAGTAACAAAATATAATAATAAATTTACAGAGCTGTCTCATTTTGCGGAGTGCTTGATAGCGACAAAAGAGATGAAACGCAATAAGTTCACTGAAGGATCGCGTCCGAATATCAAAAAGGATGCACGGCTGGGACAACCAGCAACCTATGCGGATGCTTAAAAAAGGGCCTATGTATCAGAAGAAGCTACCAATGAAATCAATGGGGTGCCTCCACCAACAATGACAAGAAATGGAAAGAGAAAATGAAAAAACCATCCACCCCGGAAAAAGCAAAAGGTGGACTCTCAGGTTGAATGCAGTCGTTGCAGGAAGAACCATGAATTGGCGCAGTGCCCATGGCAGCGTGGTGCGTGCTTTACGCGTGGCCAGATGAGTCATAGGCGTAAGGACTGTCCAAAGTGGCAAAAGAAGAATCAGACACAGCGACAGAGGCAGCAGTCACAACAGGACCAACAAAATTTCTCATAGTCACGCTAGAACCACCAAAACTACCCTCCTCGGAATCAAGGGAATCCTCAGCGAATCAATCAACAGAATCAGCTACCGAAGAACCAACAAAACAGGCAGAACCCGCAGAGGCGATATCCATAGAATCCGCCACTGGGGCAGAATTATAACCAAGGAAGGAACAATCAAGGCAGAAACCAGCAGAGACAACAACCCAATGCTAGGGCTTATGTAATAACACATTAAGAGGCAGACATGGCAAACAATGTAGTTGAGGGTACGCTCCTTATCTTTGGTACTAAAGCCATTATACTATTTGATTCTGGTTCCACACACAGCTTTGTTTCACATGTGTTTACCCCGAAACTAAACATAGAACCCGCTAAATTTTTCCACGCTTTAATTGTATCAACCCCCACTGGAGGACAAGTGAATACTAGGGTAATCTTGGTGATCAAGGCCAATCAATTACTAAGAAATGGGTGCAAGGGATACCTCACATTCGTCACTAAGGAGAAACAAAAGCTTAAGCTAGAGGATATACCAGCAGTGAGAGAATTTCTCGATGTCTTCCAAGATGACTTACCCGGTTTACCGCCAGTACGAAAGGTCAATTTCACTATTGAATTAATACCAGGAACAGCCCCAATCTCTAAGGCACCCTACCGTATGGCACCTGCTGAACTAATAGAACTAAAAGAATAGTTGTAGGAATTGATGGATAAGGGATTCATTAGACCTAGTGTCTCACCGTAGGGAGCACCTGTACTGTTTGTTAAGAAGAAATATGGAACCTTGCGCATGTGCATCGATTATCGACAATTAAATCAGGTTACTATTAAGAATAAGTATCCACTACCGTGGATAGATGAATTATTCGACCAACTTCAAGGTGCAAGATACTTCTCTAAGATTAATTTCCGATCCGGATACCATCAGCTAAGGGTGAAGGATAAGGGTATACCAAAGACAGCATTCCAGATACGGTATGGACATTACAAGTTCCTAATAATGCCGTTTGGGCTAACAAATGCACCAGCGGTGTTCATGGCACTCATGAATCAAATCTTCAAGCAGTATTTGGATTAGTTCATAGTGGTATTCATTGATGACGTCCTAATTTATTCAAAGACAGAAGTGGAGCATGCAAATCACTTACGCGCTGCACTGCAATTGCTCAGAGATAATCAGTTATACGCAAAGTTGAGTAAATGCGACTTCTGGTTAGCTCAGGTAAATTTCTTAGGCCACATTATTTCAAGAGAAGGCTTATCAGTGGATCCTGCAAAGATCGATGCTATTACTAATTGGAAACGACCAACCACAGTGGCAGAAATCTGAAGTTTCTTAGGACTCGCAGGATATTACAGACGATTTGTAAAAGGATTTTCTTCTTTTGCACGACCTTTTACCCGACTCACTAGGAAAGATGTCCAGTTCAACTGGGATGACAAATGTGAATCTAGTTTTCGAACATTGAAGGAAAAGCTAACTTCGGCACCGATCCTGGCCCTGCCATCTGGAAGTGGTGGTTTTGTAATATTTTGCGACGCGTCTCTTCATGGATTGGGATGTATACTCATGCAGCATGGCAGAGTGATTGCTTATGCTTCCAGACAACTAAAGACTCATGAACAAAATTATGCGACACATGATTTAGAATTGGCTACAGTCGTTTTTGCTCTCAAGATTTGGAGACACTATCTTTATGGAAAAGAATTCCAGATATATACAGATCATAAGAGCCTGAAATATGTTTTCTCTCAGAAGGATTTGAATTTGAGACAGAGGCGATGATTGGAATTTGTAAAAGATTATGATTTCTCCATTTCCTACCACCCCGATAAAGCAAATGTAGTAGCCGATGCTTTGAGTCGGAAATCAATTCAACTAGCCTGTTTGACAGCAGAGTGGAGATTATTAGAAGAGATTAGAGATCTAAAAGTAAATCTTTGACCCATAAGTGACAAGATCTTACTGGGTAATTTTAAGGTTCAGCCAGAACTCATACAGCGAATCAAGGATCACCAAAGGGATGATGCAGCACTCTTGGAAATTTTCAATAAGACGGATAACAAGCCTGAATTTTCACTCGCTAATGGTACTTTGTACTTCCGAGATCGACTATGTGTCCCTAATGTTCGAAAGATCAAGGACGAGATATTACGGAAAGCGCACCATACTCGGTACACCATACACCCGGGAAATACCAAGATATATCAAAACCTCAGAAAACGATTTTGGTGGATTGGTATGAAAATGACATTTTGGAATTTGTAGGTAGGTGTCTAACATGTCAACAAATTAAGGCAGATCATCAGAAGCTGGGAGGATTGCTGCAACCACTTCCCATACCTAAATGGAAATGGGAACATATTACTATGGATTTTGTGCTAGATTCCCACAAACCTTCCGGAACAACGAAGTAAGTTGGGTTATTGTGGATCGTTTGACTAAATCCGCACATTTTATTCCCCTTAAGAATAAGACTTCGATGAAGGAATTGGCCCAAAAATATCGCAAGGAAATAGTCCAGTTACATGGAATTCCGTTTTCCATTGTTTCGGATAGAGATTCCAGGTTTGTGTCTAACTTTTGAAGGAAACTATAGATGGCTATGGGAATACAGTTGCGTTTTAGTATGGCATATCATCCCCAAACTGATGGCCAGACTGCAAGGACCAACCAAAGTCTTGAAGATATGTCGCGTGCTTGTGCCTCAAATTTCAAAGACAGTTGGGACGAACAGTTACCACTTGTGGAGTTTGCTTATAATAATAGTTATCATTCAAGTATTCAGATGGCCCCTTTTAAAGCATTGTATGGACGAAATTGTCGAACCCCTATTTGTTAGGAAGACGTAGGTGACCGAAGAATACTTTGGCCAAAATAGGTGCAGACTTCGACAGATAATATCAAGAAAATTCGGGATAGACTTAAGACTGCTCAAAGCAGGCAAAAAAATTATGCTGATCACCGCAGGAGAGAATTGGAATTCACTGTAGGAGACTATGTTTTTCTCAAAGTATCCCCAACCAAAGGAGTTATGAGATTCGGGAAGAAAGGAAAGTTGAGTCCGAGTTATATTGGACCATTCGAAGTAACAGGACAAGTCAGTGATGGAAATGCCTATGAGCTCACACTACCACCACAACTGTTAGGTGTACACAATGTCTTCCATGTATCTATGATAAAGAAATATAAACCAGACCCATCCCATGTTATAGACTTCGAGCCTCTTCAATTACAACAAGATCTGTCCTATGAAGAAAAGCCGGTGGCTATTCTAAAGACAAAGGAAAGAGCCCTGCAGAACAAAACTATTCGACTAGTTAAAGTACTATAGCAACATCATAATCAACTCGAAGGCACGTGGGAGACAGAGGAGGAGGTCCGTGTGAACTATCGGCACCTTTTTCCATTAGGTATGCTTTAAATTTGGAGGACCAAATTTCCTAATGGGGGGAGTATGTAATAACCTAACCTACCTCGATGGGCCAGATTTAAAGGGTAAGCCATATTAGTCAACCACAGTTGAAGTGAAGTCAGAATGGGAGTCATGATTAGGATTCTTGTAAGTCCAAAATAGGCAAGAACAAGGTTATTAGAAGTATAAAGAGTCCTAAACCGACCTTTTTCTAGGAATACTATTGCCAATAAGGCTTCCCTGTAGTTTCCAAACAGGACTTTCCTCTAAGCACTAAAATATATATGTGTAGAGGCTCCTGTTATCTCACACACATCAACGAAAAAATAAAAATTCTGAGAGAGAGAGAGAGAGAGAAAAAGAGAGAGAGAAAGACTAATTTAGTTATGGAACTGTTAGAAGGAGAGGAAGATCAACAGCGGGACGACAGCGAATGTCCGACGTGAGGCCGATCACTGCCGGAGCAATACACTACTATACCAGATGAGTAGAACTTTTGAACTTGGTAATAGAGGATCTGAAATTGATGAAATTTAAAGATGTATGATCATTCGATGGGCTACTCTCTACCATATATTACTGTTACAATGGATGCCGACCCCTGTTAGGATAGTATCTCTGTTAATAGAATTCCAACAGTTTAGCCGACAATATGGCTTCTGTCGATGTGCAAGGTGAGGCCTAGAGGGGCCGTCTAATCACAGATCTGAACAAGAGAACTGATAATAGACACACAATTGACCCTAGTAGACTTATCCTAGTGGGAACAAACTTAGTTGGGCCCACAAATCTGATGATTGAAGTATCTTGTTACGCAAGAATGAATTTGACGACCCTGGAGTGTAACAATTTGATTAAAAAAAGAGGCCTAGTACAAGATGGAAAAATTGGAATATTAGAATCTATGATTAACATACCACTGGAACTTTGATTTAGAAAGCAAAGTTGAACAATTAACTTGAAGATTCAACCTGAATTTGAAATTTTCAAATTTCAGGTCGTCAAAAACCTGTTTGGCCGACTGGAGTTATGGGCCACGTGGGGCCACCTGATCAAAGATCAGGTCCCCACATCTTGTAGGGGACACATGGGCGACCCCATTGATGGTGGTCCCATGTGATTGGGACCGTTGGGACCCACCTAGAGATTTCACTAAGATAGGCATGGCGTGAATAATCCCTGACGAAAAAAAGATAGAGGTTTCTATTGACTTGCATATAATCTTATAAATTTATAAAAATTACAAAGTAGCCCCTGATGTTTTAGTTGTATTTTTAAGGACCACTTAGACCTTATGATGCATATACAGCATGGTATTTTATGAACCCAACATTATCTAAATACCTAACTAGCGAAACCAATATTCAGATGATCTTATGGGCCAGAGGTGAGCATTTCCTCACCAACTATTAGCTCCAATTCTTTTCAATTGAAATAACCACATACATTATGTAAATTTGAATATGATGTAAATTAATATGGTATTTTTACTGGTTATTCAAATATGATGGATTATGATTCCATATAAATTATTAATTATGTCATGATTCCTGTGTTTTGATTTTACAATAATCAATTAACTTCCTCAATAAGATATGGGCAATGCCACAGCTTGGTACAAACTCCGACTCGGAGTTTGTACCAATTAACCAGCGCTATGTGATATTGGCCAAAGAAAAGATTAAGATGATATAACCGATTATGATGGAGATGAATATCTGATAAAGTTTAGTGAATATAAACTTAAAGTTGATATTTGAAATAGAGTAACACCAACCGATAGCATTGAGCATAGAACTTTTCTCATGGATGTTGGTCGAGGGAAGTAGGTTTAACAATCATGGTGGCAAGACGGGCCATGTTGTTAATAGAAACGTAAATACTCCAGTATGAGAGTATCGGAATGGGCTCAACAATCATAATGGACGATAAGCAATGTTGTTGACAAAAATGTAGATACACCCATATGGGGTATCGGAACCATTTGGTGCTTCCATGGGAAATTACTCAAAAAAGAAATTGATTAAGACGTTATTTTCACACCATTATTGAATATATATAAATATTCATTGAATGAATGAAAATATGCTATACCTTAATGATTTCTTATTCTACTCACCAGTGTTGCTGACCAGTGGTTCGCCCCACTCCAGGTTATGCATTTGTAGAGGTTGCGGGGAGTAACGGAGATCAGCCGATGGATTTTGACATGCGTGGTTGATCCAGAGCGCGAGAAGCAAAAGAATAGATTCGTAGATGGGATTCACCCAACACTTAGTTGATTATTCTATTGCAAATAGAGATTTGTCTTTTAATCAGTAGTGTTTATCATGAATTCTAATATACTTTATGATTTAAATACAATGGAATTTGAATGTTTTAGACCTTGATGCTCATGGGAATTTGATTTATGTGTTGTATTTATAAAATTTAAGAACGTCTTTAGAATCTGAAGAGCTCCAAATTCTTGAATCGTTACAGACCCAATTGAAACATGGATTGAGATGAATATTTTGAAGCAAAAATTCCTTTCTCTCAACTATGCAAGAGATCTACGTTCCAACTTTCAAAACTTGAAACAAATGTCCAAAACAGTTGTTGCTTATTCTAAGGAATTTCTGACTCTGCAAGCTAGTTATGGCTTGAATGAAAATGATGATGTGGTTGTTGATAGATTTTTTAATGGGTTGAAAATAGATATTCAGCATATCCTTGCCTTCCTACATTTTGAAAATGTCAATGAACTCATCCAACATGCTGTCAAAGCCGAGGGAATTGCCAATCATCAAGCACAAAAATTTACTGCATCTAAATGGGCTCCGCAAAAGAATTCATCTTTTCAAGATGCTAAATCCAGTGGTTCACCTGGAAAAATTATTCCCAAGCCTGAAGATCATAATAAGGTCACATGTTTCTATTGCAAACAAAAAGGACATTACTCCTTTGAATGCCCCAAACACGTGAATCTAATGGAAGGAGTCCATGATGAACCAATTGCACAAGATGATCCTCTGGACAATGAATAAACAGAAGGAGCAATAGAGTATGGAGGAGACAAAGATGGTGAAGCTCTCATGGTTATCAACAAGGCCCCACCCACTGTTGACAAGAAATAGTTAAGAAAAAAAAATCTTTCATTCGGTGGGTATAGTTCTTGGACAGCATTGTACAGTTGTTGTTGATGGAGGAAGTTGCAAAAATCTCATCTCCCAAGCTCTTGTTGATCGCCTCCAGTTAAGAGTTTACAAACACAACCGCCCTTATTTTGCCAAGTGGCTGATGAATTGTGATCAAGCACATATTCGACATACTTACAAAGTCACTTTTGCCATTGGTGAGACTTATAAAGATACAATCTGGTGTAATGTGCTACCTATGGATAGTGGTGATATCATATTGGACCATCCATGGATGTATGACAAAAATGAAACTCATGGTATGCGCAACAACACCTATACATTCATGCATGGTAGACAATAGGTTACTCTTTATCCCGAGAAACCACAACCGCCAAAGAAGAATTCCTGGAAAGCTACCACAAAGGAAGTCCTTCATGTTTACCACATTTATCGAGGCAATCCAAAGCAGACTCGAGTTTGAAGACGAACTCTTCTTTCAACCTGGGGCGGATGATGTAGTCTAAGCCCCACAAGCAGTCCCTCTTCAAATTAGATTAGGATTATATTATTTTTAATTACATTGTTATTAGAGAAGTTTCTATTAATAGGTTAGGATTTTCTTAGACATTAAGTTTGCTTTTACTATATATATGGCATTGTAGAGAAGAGATTCTTAAATTTGATTAATTAATAGAATTAGGTTTTATCCCTGATAGGTGCGTCTTTGTGCGTGTTGAAGTCTTCTTGACGATTAAAAGTGTCATTGGACACGTGCTTTAGTACGCCTACGCAAGCCCTAACCCTAGGGCCTTAACCCTAGGGCCTGCATCAGTGGGGGATCTAGTGGGATCTAGTCAACTTTGTATAGCTGTATCAAACCAGACAACATTGATACTCTTTATCTTCTTTCCTTGCTTGTTTATAATTAGAAATCAATCATTGTAAACCCAGCCTTGAATTAAGGCAATATACATGATAAATAGAATGGTCAACGCCCATCAAAGGCACACGACAATTTTCCCAATCCTTATGTGTGTTCGTCGTCGTCTTCTTCCTCTTCTCTTAATCTAGTTATCATAAGGATCCACAAATCCTAACATGGTATCAGAGCACGCAGGTCACATTCTTGTTCCTCTGAAAACTATCTGTCGTCCATAACAGAGATTACATTCTCTGTCTCTTCCATCCTCGCATCACGGTATCAAGGCATCACAACATTAGGACATTTCACAGCTGCTTAAATCCCATCTTAGCCATTAGATTTCAGGATCAGAACAAGGAGAACAATTCTGGTTCCTCTCTCTATAACTATCAAGAGATCTAATTGTCTGATCAAGAAGTGGACCCCACCTCAGATTCTACAATTGTCAATTTTTCTGTACCAAGCTGGTCATCCATTTATTCTAGGAGTTCTCCTTATTTTTCTAGGATTTTATCATCACAACAGGTTAGTGCTTTACCACTTCTTGGGTTCGACAATTTTACATGAACTGTTTTTTAATTATCTCATCTGATTCATATCAAACCATTAGATCATAGACATTCTTCTTCCCTAAGATGCAAAATTATGCCCTTAGTTTAACCTGGAAGGCTGATTGAAGAATAGTACATCACGCAGCACACCAGTCCCTCTCCAGCTCCCATTTTTTTGGACACCCAGACCATATATTTCTTGTAATTTCTGTTTTTCTAACAGCAATTCACATGTACTGTTTGGGACCGCTTTACTCTTTGAGCTAATTCATCTCCCTGGCTCCAATGGACAAGATTGACATCATTCTTGTTAAATTTAATGGGACTAACTACTTATCTTGGTCCTTCCATGTCAAAAATTTTGTTGAAGGACAAGGTATGATCGGGTATTTGGATAGAACCACTTCCAAACTAACAGCAAGAACTGTTGCCACATCAACCAGTCTGGTTGTAAATGACAAGGCCCTAGCTACATGGAACAAACACAATGCCAAAGTGATAACTTGGATCCTAAATTCAGTCGATCCCTCCTTTTCAATGGCACTTCAAGCCTTTACCAAGGCTTCCGATATGTGGGTCTATATGAAAAAAATATATCATCAACAGAAAAGGCCAGCAAATTTCACCCGGATAAAAAGTTATCCAAATATTGCCAGAATGACAAATATGTTCAACATTACTACAATGGTTTTCTCGCCCTTTTGACTGAAAAGGATCAAATGCTCCTCCAATCTGTGACAGCTGAGTTTCTTCCACAAGCCATTAAATTACAAGAGGAACATGTCAGTCAGTTTCTCATGAACCTTCGATTCAATTTTGAGCCTGTATGGGCTGCGCTTATGAATAAGAGATCTTTCCTAATCTGGACACATGTCCAAGAGGTTCTACGTGGAAAAACCCGCCTATCATCCACTCATTCTCTTCTTGCAGAACCAAAAGCACATTTGACAACTCTAGCTTCATCATCAGCTGATGAGATGGCCATGTTCACTACTCGTGGTCAGAGACCATAGTGTTTTCAGTGTAAGAAGTATAGGCATGTGGCTCAAGACTGCAGGAGAAAATTGTTCTACAACTATTACAAAATGAATGGTAATGTCATTTCCACTTGCACAAGAAAGCCAAAAAAGAATATAGCATACGCTTCGAAGCGTGGCAATACTGCACTTCAAGGTCAAAATACAATTCCAGTAGATCCGGGGGCTTCCTCAGACACTACTTCTATCACAATGACTAATGCTCAACTTAAGGATTTGATCAATTCCTCAGTGGAGTCTACGTTTACCTCCATGGGTATTAGTGGTTTGTCCTCTTCTTTTGTATTTCCTGCATTTTACTCATCCACATCACTACCTACATTTCTCACCCTTACCACATGGTTCCTATCACGCCCCACCCTACACGCATGCATGATATTGTCCGCTTTGGCCTATGGGCCTCACGGTTTTGCTTCTGGTGAGCCTCAACCCACCAAAAGGCCTCATGAGGTAAGCATGCAAGCTCTATATATAAACTCATTCACTTTCCTCTCTATAGTCGATGTGGGACTCCAAGATGTCACAATCTACCCCCCTTAGGGCTGCACGTCCCTGTGCAGTAGCCTACCAGGTGAGCACTCAATTCTAGAAGTCCATTAAAATTATTAGTTCAAACTCAGGAGGAGAATATACATCCACTAAATTTATTATTTTTTTTTTCTAACAGAAAAATAGATTCTTCATCAAAAATCCTACTCACACACCTCAACAAACTGGGGTTGCAAAAAGAAAAAATCGCCATCTCCTAGAAACTATTAGAACTCACCTTGTGGAATTGCTTGTTCTACCTAAGTTTCAATGTTAGGCAGCCCATACAGTAGTCCATATTATTAACAGATTACCTAGCTCTGTCATGGGTAAAATCCCTCATTTTGAATGTTTATTTGGTAATCCTCCTTCCTACTCACATTTATAGATTTTTAGATGCCTCTGCTTAGAGCATTTTCCTTCTTTGGAGCGAAATAAACTGTCACCACAAGCCACTTGTTACATATTTCTTAGCTACAGTGATGAACACAAGGTTTCCAGTGCTATGATCCTAAAGAGCGACGACTACAAATCTCTCGGAATGTTGTTTTCTTAGAACACATTCCGTTTGATTCTCAGTCACCAAATCCCACCAATATTCAAATCTCTTATCTTCCATCCTTTTCACTTCACTGCCTACTATCACATAGGTTTATTCCCATCGTCTGAGACAGCTGCCTCGTACTGCTCCCTCTCCTGAACACTTCTCGAGCCAGTTCCTCTGGACAATGATACTTCTATTAAAGGTACGAACTTTGGACCTCTACTAAGACGCTCTAATTGTCCCTATATTCCACCTAATAGATATGGATTTCCAAATTTATTTACTGCTTCTAATCAAATTTCCATACCAACATCTTATTCTAAGGCTGCTAATATACCATGTCAGTAAGATGCAATGACAAATGAACACTTTACCCTAGAGGCCAACAAAACATGGGAATTGTTACCTCTTCCTGCAAATACATCCATCTTTGGAAGCAAGTGGATCTATACTCTATTAAACAGCAATCTGATGCCAGCATTGATAGATATAAAGCTTGCTTGGTAGCCCAATATTACAAAAAGGAGTATGGAATTGATTATGAGGAAACTTTTGCCTCGGTAGCCAAAATAACTACAGTTCAATGTTTACTTGCTGTTGTAGCAACTCATCACTGGCCCCTTTGGCAGATGGATGTCAAAATTTTCTTTCTACATGGGAATATCAATGAAACTGTTTATATACATCCTCCACCAAGATATGCTTGCCCACCACAGTATGTCAGTAAGTTGACCAAATCCTTGTACAAACTTAAATAGGATCCATGTGCCAGGTTTGAAAATTTTCGCTCTACCATCCTTCAAGCATACTTCTATCAAAGTTCAAATAACACCTCTCTCTTCATTCGATGAACATCTCGTGTTGTACAATTTTATTAATCTATGTAGATGAGATGATCCTTAGTGGCAATATCTCAGCACCCAAGTCTCATCTCATGACTACCTTTAAAATGAAGTACCTTGGTCCTTTAACATACTTTTTGGGGTTAGAAGTTGTACATAACAAGGACCAAATCCGAGCCAGTCAATCAAAATATGCTGATGACTTACTTCCTTCAGCGATGTCAAAACCTTTGCTACTCCAATAGAGCTCAATGCCAAAATTAGCAAAGAAGATGCGAATCCTCTTACAGATCCAACTCTGTTTCGTTGTCTCGTCGACAGCCTTCTATATTTAACCATTACTCGACCGAATATCTCCCATGCTATGCAAACTATCAGTCAATTTATTGGGAATCCTCACAAACATCTTCAAGTTGTCTATCAAATTCTTCATTATGTTAAAGGTACTTGTGATCGTGGATTATTCCACCCCTCCAAATACTCGTTACAATTGCAAGCCCATGCTGATGCACATTAGGCAAGATGTCCTGAGACTCGTAAATCAACGACAGGATGGTGTATGTTCTTAGGGATCTCTCTCATCTCATTAGAAAGCAAGAAACAAAACACATTTTTCAAATCAACTGTTGACTCAAAATATAGTTGCATGTCTACCACCAATAGTGAGGTCATATGGTTCCGGTGTCTTCTTCGTGAGTTAGGAGTTTTGCTCACATGCCCTACCCCTTTATATGCAAATAACACTAATGCCGTTCGAATTACCAAGAATACTGTGTTTCATGAGCGTATCAAGCATATTGAGATTGATTGCCGCTTTATCCGTTAATATTTTGTCACGGACAAAATCTGTCTACATATATCTCATCCTCTGAACAACAAGCCAATGTGTTTACCAAGGGACTGTTATAAGTCCAAGTAGGACATATTTGTCATTCTAGAACAAGTCAGGGATCTAGATGAAATTCTAATAATGTTCAGGGGCTTTTCTGTAATTTTAGAGATTAATGAAATAAACATATAGGTGTGATCGTCCAACCCTAATGGATAGATCATACACTTACTCCTTTGTGAGATTCCTATTTTTTCTCTCTTTTTTCTATTTTTTCTTTCTTTTTCTTTCCTTTCATTTTTCTCAACAGGTTTGTACAAAGCCCTAGATCCTTTTGAATCTAGGACTTCAACTTGGTATCAAAGCTTTCAATCACAAGGAAGACAAGCAGATCTAGAAGCCTGGTGGTCTAGATCTCAAAAAAAAAGAGTTCTCTGAAGGATTCTAAACAGCCGAACCATACCAGAGGTTCAGCTGGGTCTCTAGACACAAACAGTGCACATTATGATGCTCTATGGTGTTGCTGAATGTGTAGTCCTCATCTGTTTTGGGCCATAGAAGCCTGTGTGGCCTGGGTTTGACAAGAAGTGGCTGTTTTTTTAAGTTGGTTGGGTTCGTCTGGACTTGGTGTTGACTCTGTGTACTCAAATCTGACTGCACGTTTGTGGCTGTGAGTTGTTGATTCCTTGTTGGTTGCTGATGTCTGACTGGAACGTCCTGTTTGCTGGTTGCTGTTGCTGTTTTTTGCGTTGCTGTTTGCCGGTTACAAAGGCTGTTTGCTGCTGATTTATGTTCTTTTCTTCATTGGGCTCGACTGATTGTTGTTTTTTGTAACTGTATATTACACTAGCAACGCTTACAGCCCTGGCGTCCAGAAATTTGTTACAAATTGGGAGTTGTTCTTCTTTGTTTGTATTGCCATTGGCTTATGGGCTGGTTCGTTGATGTTTGGCAGTTGGCATCTGGGTTGACGTTAATCTGAGGACTTGGTTTGGTCAGTGTTTGATGTGTGTTGCAATCCAATAGGTGGTCATCTGTTAGTGCAAGTTCTGGTGATCAGTGGTGTTTCTCTCATAGGTTGGTGACTTTTTTTAAGCTTTCTTGATTCATCAAGTTGCTAGTAAGTTGAAGCATCTTTAAATAGAGCCCAAGGGTGAGAGCTCAACAGGATCCAATCTCCACTCCTCCCAAATGTTGTCAATCCTAATGCAAGGATAACAATGAGACTCTTCAATGGTACTAATTATAAGGATTGGACTTATTCAGCTAAAATGGCCCATTGGAGGCTCAAGGAGACTTGGTTATATTAATGGAAGTATCAAAGAGCCAAAAAAAGACAACCCTAAATACTCAGACTGGATTTCAAAAAATATCTTGGTCATGAACTAGATTCTTAATTCGATGGAAGAAGGCATTGCAAAAAGTTTTAAGTATTCTAAGACTCCCAAAGAACTTTGGGGGTCTATTGGGGTTGCCTATTCATTGAAGAGGAATAATGCCTGAATACTAGAATTGAAAATGGAAATTGTTAGTTTTAAACAAGAAAGTTTGTCAATTGGAGATTATTATTCTAAATTCCGGGCATTGTAGAGAGAGTTGGAGTCATATATGAGTCCCAAACCATGTTGTGAGAAGAAACAAGCAAAATTACTTGAAGAGCAACATATCTTTGAACTATTGGGTGGTCTTAGCCAAGACTATGAACCTCTTCGCACACAAGTGACAAGGCAGGACCACCTACCTCCCATTGGTACAATATTCGCTCTATTACAAGGAGAAGAGAGTCGTCATATGGTTATGACGCATAAACCAAAGACTACACCTAAGAGGTCTGCTCTTGCAAATAGTAGTGTGAGCAACACAATGTTTAATACAGGAAATAGGACTAACAATGGGTATGGTGGAAGTCAAGGACGTGGTCACAGAAATTATCGTGCAAGTGGATGTACCGGTGGAAATGGTGGTCGTGATCAAGGAAGTGGTAGACAATCTTATTCGAATCTTGGCAAACCTTTCTGTACTCATTGTGGCAGATATTGGCATACAAAGGAGAATTGTTAGGACCTAAACGGAAAGCCATGAAATATATTTGCATCCTCGGTAAAAGTGGAGTTCCCAATTGAATAAGATGCTACTATTAAATCTGATTCACAAAACTGGAAGGATGAGCTAGCTATTCTCCGTCAAAGATTGTCTGCATTAGAGGGTGCACCTCAGGACCATTCAGTGGGTGTGGCCTCTTCTCGTAATCCTATTGCATTTGCTTCCTATGCTTCTCCTTCTACATGGGTGATTGATTCAGGGGCAACAGACCATATGCTAGGTATCCGTTCTAAGTTTTAGTCATACACTTCATCTTCTGCTAAGAGGGTGAGAATTGCCGATGGTTCTTATAGCCACATAGTTGGGAAGGGAACTGTCTACATCTTACCTAACCTATCCTTATCCTCTGTTCTCCATGTTCCAAATTTTTCGTTCAATCTTTTGTCAGTAAGTGCCTTAACCAAACGAGTAAGAGCTTCTGACACATCCTTGGGTATATAGGTAGAAGCTGACAAATTCACGATCTCAAAAAGAGTTTGAATATACTCTTGAGAATGCAATAATTTTTGTGTATCTTTCTATGGAGATTGTACATCATTATATAGGTATTTACATGCCTATAATCTAGGCTCTAAGAAAGGAAAACCATCTAATTGTATCAATCACTAATCTAAGTTAAGAAAGCAACTAATTGCAACAATTGTTATTCTAAGAAAAGAAAGCTCTAAGAAAGGAAAACCATCTAATTGTATCAATCACTAATCTAAGTTAAGAAAGCAACTAATTACAACAATTGTTATTCTAAGAAAGGAAAGCTAAAGCTGTCTCAATATTGACCAAATCAATTCCAGCTGTCTCAATATTGACTAAATCAATTCCACGTGAGATATAACATTGATGGGCTTTGGGCCTTGGGTCTTGGGCCTGTTTAACACCCCCCCTCAAATTGATGCGGGAGAATCAACAAACATCAATTTGTCAACCAAGAACTGATGGCGTGGTCGCGGAAGGCCTTTGGTGAGAATATCAGCAAGTTGAAGGTCAATGGAGACATGTGACAGGCTGATAACATCACGTTTAAGCTCATCACGGATGAAGTGACAATCAACCTCGATGTGTTTAGTACATTCATGAAAAATCGGATTTTCAGTAATCCGAATAGCACTGGTATTATCCGCATAGAGGCGGGTAGGTCCGGCTGCTAAAAAACCAATGTCAGAAAGCAAACCACAGAGCCAAAGAATTTCGGAGCATGCAGCAGACATGGCGCATTACTCTACCTCGGTAGAGGATTTGGAAACTTTGTCATGTTTCTTGCATTTCCAAGAAATGAGACTATCACCTAAAAACATGCACCATCCAGTCGTCGATCTGCGAGTATCCGGACAACCAGCCCAATCAACATCTGAATAAGCTTTGAGAGTCAGAGGATTGTTGGATGGAAAAAACAACCCACGAGTCGGTGTGCGAATAAGGTACCGAATTATGCAGCGAACAACAGCCAGATGAAGGTGACGAGGAGCAGTCATGAACTGACTCATCAGGTTGACCGCATAAGAGATATCGGGACAAGTGATCGTGAGGTAGATCAAGCTGCCAACCAACTGGCGATAAGCAGTAGGATCGGAAAGAAAATCACCTTCGTCGTGACTGAGTTTGATATTCAGTTCGACCGGCGTATCAATAGGAGCAGAAGCAGTAAGACCAGCCAAGGCGATGAGATCAATAGTGTATTTGTGCTGATTGAGAACTATACCTGTAGGCGATTGATGAACTTCAAGACCGAGGAAATAGTGGAGAGGGCCAAGATCCTTCATTTGAAATGACTCATGAAGAGACGCTTGGAGCTTCCAAATCATGCCGACATTAGGACCGGTAATGACGATATCATCAACATAGACAAGGAGTATAGTGATCCCGGATGGAGCATGATGTAAAAACATAGAAGGATCATATACGCTTGGATGAAAATCCAAGCGGAGAAGAGCAGCTTGAAATTTCTCAAACCATGCGCGAGGAGCTTATTTCAGACCATAGAGGGAGCGACAAAGTTTAGCAACCATACCGGGCCGGATGAGCATCCCTGAGGCAAACGCATATAAACATCTTCTTTGAGATCACCATGGAGAAACGCATTTTTTAAATCCATTTGATAGAGAGGCCAAAATTGAGATGCAGCAACAGCAAGAATAGTGCGGACAGTGGTCATCTTGGCAACTGGAGCAAAAGTCTCATCATAATCAATGCCATATTCCTGCCGATTTCCAAGAGCAACAAGACGCGCCTTATATCAATCTAAAGAGCCATCAGATTTCAATTTGAGAGAAAAAACCCACTTACAGCCAATAGGTTTGACACCGACAGGAGATGGTACAATATCCCACGTATGATTGTGCGCTAACGCATCCAATTCATCTTGCATAGCCTTGTTCCAACACGGATCCTGCACAGCCTGAGAATATGATTGTGGAATGGAAGAAGAAGACAAAGTGGCCATTAAGGAAGTATGTGAGAACCCATAACGGTTTGGCGGTACCGAAATCCGAGTGGAGCGACGCAGTGAAGTATGGCCGGAACCGGATGCCGGAGGAAGATCAGGAGGGGGATCACTAGTAGGCGCTGTGCTGTGCCGTCTATGATACACAAAGGTAGGATTAAAACGAACAACTGACGAGTCTTCAGAAAAACCAGGAAATGACACAAAAGAGGAGTCAGGAAGATCAATGTGTGTTTGAAAAAAATACTGATGTTCAAAGAAGACGACATTCCTAGAGGTACGGAAACGACGAATGTGAGGATCATAGGAAAGGAACCCTTTCTGGAAGGGTGCATAACCTAAAAACACACACTGAGCTGATTGTGCAGTGAGTTTTGTCCTCTCAGAAGGAGGCAAGTGCACAAAACAAATGGAGCCAAAAACATGAAGATCATCATAAGATGGAGCGGTTTTGTACAAACGGTAATATGGGCTTTGATTTTCCATGGAGGTGGATGGCATACAATTGATAAGATGAGCAGCCGTAGCCAGTGCCCCAACCCAAAAACGAGTAGGAACCGATGATTCCAGAAGAAGGGGACGAGTGACATCAAGGAGATGTCTATTTTTTCTTTCAGCGATTCCATTCTGCTAGGGAGTATAAGGACAAGATCTTTGAGAAATAATGCCTTTGTTTTGCAAAAATTGTTGAAACTCAGAGGACATATATTCCCCGCCTGAATCAGATCTCAAGATTTTAATGCAGGTGAAAAATTGATTTTCAACATAAGCCAGAAATATTTTAAAAGCATTAAAAACATCAGATTTTGAATGCAAAAAGTAGACCCATGTGAACCGACTGAAATCATCAATAAAGGTCACAAAATATTTATAGTGAGCATGGGAAAGAGTTGGGGCAATTCCCCATACATCACTATGAACTAACTCAAAACACTGAGAAATGTGTGAAGTGGAATGAGGAAACGGAAGAGTTTTGCTCTTTCCCATTTTACAAGTAGCACAATCAAAAGGCACACAAGAAGATAAACCAAGAGATTTATTTAATAAACCAGAATTTAACATAAGGGACAAGGCCTTGGAATTAGGATGTCCGAGTCTATTATGCCACAACCGGCAGTTATCTCTAAAAGAAAAACAAAACACATTATTGGCAAATTGATTCCTAGAAATTTGAGAAAGATCCAGCAGAAACAAGCGTCCACACTTAGGCCCCCTCGCGATCTCCTTCCCGGACATCTGGTCCTGCACAACACAACCAGAAGAAGAAAAAGAAATGTTACAATTATTTTCAACAAGTTGTCCAACTGACAATAGATTGGAAGTTAAATTAGGACAGAGGTAAACATTTCTCAATGGGATGGGACCAGGGATATCTCCGATAGCAGTAATGGGAACATGGCCGCCATTAGCAGTTTGTATTTGAAGATGGCCATTGTAACTTGTCATATTGGAGAAAGGGGTGTGGGAATACGTCTTATGATTAGTCGTCCCGGAATCAAGGAACCAAGTAGAAGATGAATGTGACTTACCGGAGAGACCAAAGGCAGAGAGGGCATTGATAATCATTTGTTGAACCAATTCAGGAGTGAGAGATGATGAGGGCCCAGGCTGTGGGGGTGCAGATGTAGGAATAGGAAAAACCGAGGAAGCCACATATGCGTGTGAAGTCTGAGACTGTGAATTCTGATATTGCTGAGCCGGATATTGTGAAGTCTGATACTGTGTTGACGGACGTGGTGGACAGCGGCGACATTCAGAGATGATATGTCCTGACTTTTTACAGTAACTACAGACTTTCTGTTTGCATTGAGATGCAAGATGCCCAAATTTCTGACAACTGTAGCATTGGGTTTTGCTCAAGTCTCGAGGCGGAGGCTGAGAAGTTTTATTGGCCGAGAACGCGACTGAATAGGTTTCAGTCTTTTGTTGAGCAATATGAGCCGAGGTCGTAAGGCGTTGTTCCTCTCGTAAGAGTTCATTCAAACAGGTATCCAATGAAGGTAAGGGCGTCCAATTCATTAGGGCAGAGCGGACACTTTCATATTCATTACGTAGTTTCATCAAAAATTGATTTCGCTGACTAGAAGCCTGAAGGTCTTGGATTACTGTCAACACATTGTCATCCACATCCGCATACTTAATACTATCGTATTCCGACCATAGTGTACGGAATCCAGAATAATAATCTTGTACTGACAAAGTCCCTTGTGTATATTCAGAAATTGCACATTCAAGATGGAATTGACGTGCATAGTTATCTTGATGATATACTTTCTTCAAATAGCCACACATGGCTTTAGAAGTAGAGTAAGGCTTGAGATTCATTATCAGATGGGGCTCAACGGATCCTAGAATCCAGGATTTGATTTTGGCATCTTTAGTAAGCCAAGAAGAGATCTTTTTCTCATCCTCAGTGGATTTAGGTTCCGTGCCAGAAACAAATCCCCACAATTCCTTGGCTTCAAGGTATATTTGAAATTGGAAAGACCAGGCAGGGTAATTCTTTCCCGTAAATTTAATCAACGTGACCTCAGATTTTTCCATTGCAACGGTCCTGATGAAAACAATATAAATTTCTGGTAAATCTTGAGAATGAGTAAAATATCAACCTTGAGTCTCTGAAAAATTCTTGAAAAATCACTAATATCCTTAGAAATATGAGGCGACCATGAGTGGGTGATTTCTGAAATTAATCTTGATCAACGGTGGGCCACTAACAGAATATCTTTGACGCAGGAAGAAGGTATCGCTGGAACTGTATTGCTGAAAACTTCTTGAAAATAGATCCTGAATCTATTTGTTGCACGAGAGAGACTTATTTTCTCTATCCCTATTCCCTCAAGGCTTTGGAAGATGTCTAAGATCAAGACTGCCTTGATCCTTACTCTGATACCATGACAAATTCACGATCACAAAAAGAGTTTGAATATACTCTTGAGAATGCAATAATTTTTGTGTATCTTTCTATGGAGATTGTACATCATTATATAGGTATTTACATGCCTATAATCTAGGCTCTAAGAAAGGAAAACCATCTAATTGTATCAATCACTAATCTAAGTTAAGAAAGCAACTAATTGCAACAATTGTTATTCTAAAAAAAGAAAACTCTAAGAAAGGAAAACCATCTAATTGTATCAATCACTAATCTAAGTTAAGAAAGCAACTAATTACAACAATTGTTATTTTAAGAAAGGAAAGCTAAAGCTGTCTCAATATTGACCAAATCAATTCCAGCTGTCTCAATATTGACCAAATCAATTCCACGTGAGATATAACATTGATGGGCTTTGGGCCTTGGGTCTTGGGCCTGTTTAACAGAAGCAAGTTTTGAAACAAAAGTGCGAGATACAGGTGAACGATGATCATCAAACACAACATTTTGAATAGGATGATGAGTAATGCAAGATGTTTTTCCTTTTCGCATTGCAATAGAAAGATCTAATTCAATAGAAGAAGTAACTAGCATAGGAAGAGTTGCAAGTTGATGTTGATCTAGAGAATGAGGATCTAGTTCCAAGGCGTTCAAGGATGGGGTAGTTGAGATCAATGGTCTGGCCCGTTTCCTTGAGTAAACTTGCAGTGGTCTCTGATTCTTCTTTGTCGCTTCACCTCCCTCTGGAGTGCTGGAATTAAGACACCATCCAACCAAACAAAATTTAGAACATTGATCTCAAACAATAGAGCTCAGGTAACTTCTAGAATATGCTTGTTTTTATGCTCAGCCACCCCATTATGTTGAGTATCAGCACATGAGGTTTGTGTTTCAATCCCATTTTCAGCTAGGCACATTTGAAATTCATGTGAGGTAGATTTGAAAGCTTTGATCCTATTATCAAACTTAACTTCCACCGTTTTATGAAATGTTTTGAAAATATGTAAAACTTCATTATTTGATTTCATTAAATACACCCACATAACCTAGTTGCATCATAAATAAAGGTAACAAAATAACAAAGTCCATAAATAGAAATCACAGGAGCATACCACCATCAAAGTGAACTAAATCAAATGAATTGGTACTAATTTTATTTAGATTCACTTAATATACTATTCTTTTACTATTGGGAAGCTGACATGCATCACATCTCAACGCATTGTCTTTTTTTCTTCCTTTTTCTTTCCTTATTTTTTAATGTTTAGAAAATGAAACTAGCTAAGACACTATACTGGTGCCGATTCCACAGCAACACTTTATTCTCAACAACTGCTCCTGTTTGGAATACTCTCACTACCATGACCAATCTTCTGTCCCATCCCCAGATCCTAAAAAACTCAATAGGAAGGATAAAATGTGATAGAGCAATTGAGATTTTTTCTTGGAGCACTAACTGATATAAGATTGAATGGGAAGTGAGCTACATGGAGAACAAATGATAAGGAAAGGTCAGGTGAGGCTCGGACAATCCCTTTCCAAGCTATTGGAGCACAGAAACCATCAACAGTTATCACCCTTCCTTGACTGGTAACAGTATAAGATGAAAAATTAGAACACATACGTGTCACATGATCAATAGCCCTTGAATCAATAAACCTGAAGAGGCAAAAGATGCAAATGCTAAAGGATTAAAAGAAAACTCATAATGGATGATGAATCTTGACTTACACCTTCTAATCCTGCCAACCTTTGTCGAAGAAATGCAAGTTCATCCTTCCAATGTTGGTCACCAGTCTCTTGTTCTGTAGTATCATTAGAATGTTTTGTAGCAGCTGGTGTGAAAGGTACATTCCAAGGCTTATCATTATTAACATTACCATTCAAATCCCAACAAGTCCATCTAGTATGGTGATACGTTCCACATGGGTACAATAAAGTTTGTCATGATCAGTGTTACCATAACCACGCCCAACACCAAGAGCTCCACAGCCATGGCCACCAAATCATCCTCCACCACTGTTACTTCCAGGACCATGACCTTTACCACCACTATACCCAGCAGACTCACCCTTTAGTGTGTTCGGACTTTACTTACGTATGTGGATGATACTGTCAAGAGATGACATTGTGGCTATCTTAAACCTAAAGAGATAAATGTGGACAGAATTTGAGATGGAAAAATTTAAGAAATCAAAGTACTTCTTGGGTATAGAAGGTTCCAAGTCGAGCAAGAGTAATTTTCTCTCACTCATAGAAAGTATACCACGACTGTTGCATAGAGCAACAAAATTTAGGGGCAAAAACCTCTACATACTCCTGCTGAGGTGAGCTAGGAGATCTTTGCAGATGATGGTGATCTCCTATAATGATTGAGGCTCTTTCCCAAGATCCTAGGTAAATTCATCTTAGTTGTAATGAACCCATGAATGGCGATGGTGTAGAGAAGTGGTATAACATTCAAGTGAAACCACACATCTTCAATACTATGATCCACACAAGACATTTTAAGTTCCATTGGCATCAGAACAATAAGAATAACTATGCTTCCTTACCATGTATTTAGCATCAATGAATGGATCATTTATAGCTACCACCTCAACATCATCCCTAGTCATAGCTATACGTAATACTAGCCTTCCAATCCTACCAAAACCTGCATAACAATGAGAATGTCAATAAGAGAAAAGTATAGACTAATCCCAAGCTTCTATATCATGTGACTAAGAGCATCATCACAAGTGAGAAAATGGATTTGTCAGTTTAGTAACCTAATGATCAATCATACTACAACTATGCAAATAAACATAAATGATAAAGATCACCAGCTCCCTCTAATCAAAATCCGGTTGCGCTTTGAAAAAAAAAAACACTCAAGTAAACATTGGCAAGGTACTCCATAATAATTGAGGATAACTGAACCCACGATATAATACTAGCTAAGAGCAACATCATCCTTAGTCATAGCTATACGTAATACTAGCCTTCCAATCCTACCAAAACCTGCATAACAATGAGAATGTCAGTAAGAAAAGAAGCATAGACACGGACACGGGACACGGATACGACACGACACGGACACGCCGACACGGCATTTCTCAAAAAAGTAGGACACGGACACGTTGGGGACACGTTAATAATATATATTAATTTTTATATATATATAATCATCTACTAAAAAATATATCATTTTAACTTTTTTAATCAATTTAGCAATCAAAAAATAAAAATTCAAGTACCAACTAACAAACATATCAAATTATTAAATATCAATACAACACTAAAACATAATTCATAATCATTAAACATGAAATATCCATAGTTCCATAAAATCCATATAAAGAAACAGGCGGATCATCTCTTTCTCCTAAAAAAAACAAAAAAACAAAAACAAAAAGTAAAAAAGAAGCCAATCTTGAGACCTATTCTTTAGTGAAATATTTATTTGTCTTTTGCTTGTGATATGATTGATATTTACAATCATATATTTTTCCATGGTATAAAATTGTTATATAACAAGTTTACAAGTTTTAATAACTACACGTTAACAAAGTGTCTAAGAGATATTAGCCACATGTTTATTTTTTAGTTATAGACACGAGCTAAGAATTATGGAACACGTTACAAAAAGAGTGCAAGCAAGCGTCCGAAATTAAGACTTTTAGTTCTTAATTATGGACACGGCTAAATAGTATCGGACACGGGTCCGAGAGTGTCCGAGGAGTGTCGGTGTCCGACACGTGTCCGACACGGACACGTTACTTTCTTAAAAGTGTCCGTGCTTCTTAGGAGAAAAGTATAGACTAATCCCAAGCTTCTATATCATGTGACTAAGAGCATCATCACAAGTGAGAAAATGGATTTGTCAGTTTAGTAACCTAATGATCAATCATACTACAACTATGCAAATAAACATAAATGATAAAGATCACCAGCTCCCTCTAATCAAAATCCAGTTGCGCTTTGAAAAAAAAAACACTCAAGTAAACATGGGCAAGGTACTCCATAATAATTGAAGATAATTGAACCCACGATATAAGAAGGGCGACTTGGCCCAACGGTAAAGGCTTACTAGTAGCATCCTGAAGGACATAAGTTCAAGTCATGGAAACAGCCTCCTCAAAAATGAAGTTAAGGCTGCGTACATCTTGCCCTCCCCAGACCCTATTATGCAGGAGCTTTATGCACTGAGCTGCCCTTTTTAATTGAACCCACGATATAACATACTTTCTAATTGAGTTTAAACAAAGTAAGTAACATGCTAATTCATTCTTACAATTCTTATTCTCGGGACAATCTAGAAAAACTCAAAACAACAAAAGCCTGGAACAAGAAATTATTGGATTTAACCAAGTTGACCCTCAGAAAGTCAAAACACATAGGAAAGGAAAACTAGAAATAACTAATATGAGGGGACCATCCCATAAGAGCAAAGGGACCACAAGTTAGGATAGAATCTGACATTGACTGATTTAGAAGGTGGGGAAAAAATGGCTGTTTCTAATTTTTAAAAAAAGGGATATATGTTACACGCTGTAAGGAGGCAAGGACCAGTTACTTGATTTTCTGCTAAATAACCTTTGAGAGCAGTAAATAACTAACAAAACAGTATGATGAGAACCAAAAGTAGCCGTAGCACATTCCAACTCGAGCCATAAAACACTTGTGAACAGATCTGGCTAGTGATTGGACCATGGTTGAAAATTGAAATCATAGTGAGCATTGCAGTAGCCCCGAAAAATCAAAACGTTTCAGTTTGCAGCATCATGGTATGCTGCAGTGTGAACTTTCATTTGCCCCAAAATAAATCTGAAAATTATCTAATAGGAACCCAAAATATAGGAAAATGTTACTATCCAAAAGTCTTTTTTTTTCATTAACTCACATTAAAAAGGAATTAATCCGTCTACCAAGTCAAAGAAAATCTTATATAACTACTTTAGCCTAAAGTGTTAAAAAGTAGTTAGGTTTAAGAAATTCAAGCACATTTACTGTTATGAACCATCAAATGGAGCTCATCATTCTAACAATCTTATTGACTGGACCAAGGGCCGTACTACAAACCAGGGTTTTAAAAATCAACTCAGTGGGGTCCAAGTCAGGTGACCACTATCAAACATGATAGTCAAGTGGACTACCATATGAAGTTGGGAGCATAAATTATTTATGTATTATAGGTGTAACATAATAGTTTTTTATTTGGTTCTTTTCCAGTAAACTGTAATAGGAAACTTGATTAATTGTGTAGAATATTTGATTGAAAGTCATCGGGGAGAGATTGACTGTAAACAAAACAATGATTATAAAAGGGGGATCAAACCACAATGGGAGATCACTCCATTGAATCCAAAACTTCTGTAAAGTCTATTGATTCAGTTTTGTAATGGAATCAGGAGAGGGATTGTATCTATGGCATTGTAGTCCACTGATTGCATATTGGGTACAGCAAGTATCCTTTCGTGAGTTTAAATTTCATGATCTGATGCCAGATCTCAAGGAATAATCAACCAGGAGGTTTGGTTTTCAGTTTTTTTGTTGATGGGCACTTGAATTGCATCTAGTAGGGCCCATGTAGAGGGATTTTGTTGTTTCCTTGTTACTCAATTAATCCTTGGTGAACTTATCAGTATCCTGGCCTTTCTCCTACTAATCGACCAACCGTCAGATCACACAATCAGAAAATTTCTGTGCGGATGATGCAGGATAGGCCCATGCCACATGGGTCGACCCAATCTATTGGACCTAATCCATTTAATTTATTTTTTATTTTATTTCATTTAGAGTTATTTTAGTTTGTTTTAATTGGATATTTTAATCATGACCATCAATGTTTGCAGATTGTCTAAATTAGATCTAGGGTTATCTGCATTATTTAAAGCATGGTAAAGCCTCTTGGCTTCTTAGACTATGATGATTATTGACAATGAATATGGATCTCTTAGGTTCTTCTTTGAGTTCTCTTCACCTCTAGTGATTGGAGTTTGGTGTGAGGCCAATTTCACGTGACCTATCCCCAATTCCTTCCATCTCTATTCTAACTGCCCTGCATCTCATGCCTCATTCCGTATTAGTTACATCCATAATAACAAATTCTCTTCCATTCTTAACAAAAACATACCACTTGTATCCCTTTCGAGAGCTTGGATAGCCTAAAAGCATACACTTTTTCGCCTATGGATCTAATTTGTCAAGTCATTATGAGACAAAATGTACAATCTATTTGAAATATATATATATATACACTTTAAGGACTTCATGTAATTTGGGAAAAATAGTGGGAATTTTTTGTTAAAGAACTCACAAACAAGTTTAAAAGAAATTTATGAGACATGCAACAATGATGAAAAAGACAAGTTGGGTAGGATCAAGATTTAAAAAATTGGCCGAGTCCAAGTCAACTTGGACTCAACACATACCAAGCCAGGTCCTTCAAACTCGGACTCAAATGGGTAGGACTCTGTCTAAGTTGCACTAGTCGACTCTGAAAGAAAAAAGAAAGGAAAAGGAGGGCACAGGAGGACTGGATCAAAAAAACATATAAAAAGGGCTATACAGTTGGAGGCCATCACGAAAGAGAGAGAGAGAGAGAGAGAGAGAGAGGGCAGCCCTTGACGGAAAAAAAAGTATACCAGGGTCATTTTTTCCAGTGAAGGAGCGATGGAGATGGAGCCTAGAGAAGTATTGAAAGACAGATGGAGACAGAGCTTGGAAAAGTAACAAACTGTCGACGAGCTATCGCTAATTCTCACTGGCTGGTGCTAGGCTGGGCTAGTGCTGTGTTATTGCAATTGCTTGCTATTTCTATGAGGGAAGCGTTGCCACTACTGTTCTGATCTTGCTAGTGTTGTGCTGGGATGGTGGTGTTGCTATTGCTGTTGCTTGCTGGTTCTGTGAGGGTTTCGCTACTATAGTGCTATAGCTGTTGCTGATATCGATGGTGTCGTGCTGGAATGGTGCTTGCAGGTGCCTAGTACACTCTTCCTCCTCCTCGTCCTCCTCTTTCTTCTTCTTCTTCTTCTTCTTCTTCTTCTTCTTCTTCTTTTCACTACTCTCAATCTTAGCCCAACCAACCCACCCCTCCCGCTCATTTTCCACCCACACCACTAGAACTAAAACCATTGCAACTCAACCATCAATCATCATCTCTTCATCTTTCTTTTTTGCCCTTTCTATATTTTTTCTAGGCATGGCAAAGGACTGGACCCAACTTGCCTAGGTTGGCTGAGTCAACTCGAACTTGGCCATGGGGAAGTCGGGTCCCGGGTTTGATTATTAAAACCTTGTGTAGGATATTGATGATTCTTCTCCAACAACTTGTGTCAACAGTGTTTTTTTTTTTTAATTTTTTTATAACAGAAAAACTGATATTAATGAAAGAAAGAAATACACACCACGAATTCCAACAAAACTAGGTATCATGGTTTAAATACTCAGCCGAGTCAGAGTCGACTTGGACTCAGCCCATCCCGAGTCACGTCTAGCTAACTCAAGATCATTTTTAAGGGACTCGGCCGACACTTTTTTGCTTCCAAGGCTTCTTGATTGTCATTTTTCTTGTTTCAAAAGAGAGGAGAGGCACGGAGAAGACTATTTCTAGCTAGTTCTTGGCTCAAATCCCTTTTTTTTTTTTTGAGAAATTCAAGCTTCCAAAGATCAAGACTACTATTCATTCAAAAGAGGCGTTTTGAAATCTTGATTTTTGAGGTATGCATTTTCATTTTCTCTTGCTTACATAGATGAGAGAGGATCATACCATGTTGGATGTGGTTGAGATTGAAATTTCCACTTATGATGTCCATAAAAAATACAATTATATGTATTTTTTGGTTCAGATGTTTTATAAAAAAAATAGGAAAAATCAATTTTTTTATGATTTGCTTTGCTTTTTTGTAGATTCTCACTCTTTTGGGTATGTACTACATAGATCTATGGTTCTAACCATAGATCTATGCATGTATGATCCAAAGTTGTAATTTTTATGATTTTTTTATTTAAAATAAATAAAAAATTATATTTATTGATTTGTGAATGCTTATATAGTTGAGAAAAGATGATAAGATATGTGTTTTGATTGTATGTGGATTTTCCACTCAAAACTTATTGGAAATATGTTTTTTCTTCAATTTTTGCTTCGGATTTAATATATATAATGATTTTTTTCCAATATTTTCTTATGTTATTTATATGAACTTGATGTATGAGTTGTGTACCACATAGATCTATGCTTCTAATCATAGATCTATGCATGTATGATCTATAGCTCTATGGTTGTAATTTTTATGATATTTTTTTATTTAAAATAGAAAAAAATTATTTTTAGTGATTTGTACATACTTATATAGTTGAGAAAATATGATAAGATATGTGTTTTGGTTGTAAGCAGATTTTCCACTCAAGACTTACTGGAAATATGTATTTTTTTAATTTTTGCCTCATATTTAAAATATATATAATGATTTTTTTTCAATATTTTGTTATGTTATTTATATGAACTTAATGTATGGGTTATGTACCACATAGATCTATGCTTCTAATCATAGATCTATGCATGAATGATCTATAGTTGTAACTTTCAAACATATTTTCTAGAGCTAGATTAGATGGTTGGAAAAAGATCATGGGGGTATGATAATTGTTAAGTTATTAACTTATAAATAGCCTCATTTATTAAAATATTTTTGAAATTGACAAATTATGCAGATTACTTGTTACTTTAGTTACAAATAAAATGGCACCACAAAAGAAAAAGAAGGAAGTTGATCCTGGATGGGCTCATGGAGAGATTGGTAGTGGAAACTATCATAGGGTAAAATGTAAATGGTGTGGAAAAACCATAAGTGATGGAATCCACAGATTTAGACAGCATCTTGCACATATTTCAGGACATACAAAGATTGACCAAATAGCCCCACTAAAGTCAAGACAAAATGAGGGACATTTAACCACAAACAAGATAGAAAAAGCAGAGAAGAAAAAATTTCAAGAAAGGGTTGCTAGAATGGAGAGGATTGATGATCCTTTTGATGATGATGATGATGAAGGTGAGGAGGCTATATATAATATTAGGATTTCTTAATTATTTATTTATATGTATTATGGCTATATGTAATCAGTGAGAGTTGTTAGGTGATTTTGGAACTAGCCCATATTCCTTATTAATTGAGTGATTGCTAGTTTGGATTAAGTTACTTTAGAGCCCAAAGACCTTTTGAGAACTTGGCCTAAGTCCACCTATAGTGACCTTTGAAAACCAATAGGTGTGACTGTTGGAGTCCATCTAGAGTGACCCTCGAATGCCAAGTGATGTGACTGTTGGAGTTAAGAGTACCCAAGTGATGTGATTGTTGAAGTTGGAGTACCCAAGGGATGTGACTGTTGGAGTATCCAAGTGGGACTTTCCACATAAGAAATTCCAAAAGTTGTGTCTCCTCACTTGTTATAAAAGGGGCCAACTCCCTTATTTTCTTCTACACACCTGTCCCATGGGAATTGAGAAAGAGAGAGCTGGATGCTTGAAGCTAAAATGAAAACTGACTTATAACAAGAAGAAGCAAGAGCTGAACGGATGGAAATTGCATGTCTGATACTATCTCAGCATGCCTTTAAATAATAAATCAGTATCTAAATAAGGTACAAGATTAAGGGGCTGTCTAAAGGTAGAAATAGAAAACTACAAGTAAATAGAGCTGTACAAAGATAGGAAAAATATACAGAGGATCTTGACCAGATCTGATTTAATTGTGAGATCTAGAGCCAGATCTGCCTTGGGTCCATTGGACCGACCCAATGGGCTGAGTCCGACCCAATGGGCTAGGCCCATCAATCGGGCGGGCCCAGTGACATGTTTTGACACCCCCCCTCAAGCTCGGCAGGCGGAAGCAATAAGAGCTTGTGCAACAATGAAGAGAAGTGCGGAAATGGATGAGCTTTAGTAAAAAGATCAGCCGCATTATCTGCAGATGGCACGGAATGGAGGGAAAGAGTGCCCTGTTTATAGTGTTGACGAACAAGATGACAATCAATTTCAATATGCTTGGTGCGTTCATGAAAGACTTCATTCTGAGTGATTTGACGAGCACTCTGATTGTCAAAATACAAAGGTGTAGGACTTTGAAGAAGAATCCCCAAATCTAGCAAAAGCCATCGAATCCATATGAGCTCAGAAGTAGTGTCAGCGAGTGCACGATATTCAGCTTCTGCTGAAGACTTGGATACTTGTGTTTGTTTCTTACTTCTCCACGAGATTAAGGAATGGCCAAGAAAGATACAAAATCCAGTAGTAGAGCGCCGATCATTAACATCACCTGCCCAATCAGAATCGGAGAAGGCACGAAGAGACAGTGAACTGCTGGAAGAGAGAAGTAAGGCATAGTGTTGAGTGCCCTGAAGATATCGAAGGATGCGCAAAACAGCACCCCAATGTACGGAGGTTGGTTGAGCCATGAATTGGCTAACAATATGAACAGCAAAGGCAATATCAGGACGAGTGATAGTAAGGTAGACAAGACTGCCAACTACTTCACGGTATCTTGTAGGATTGTCTAGAAGCACACCGTCAGATCTGCGTAACCGAGCATTTATGTCCAACGGAGTAGAAACGGAAGTGAGATCGGAGAGTCCGGCACGCTGGATGATGTCAGAGCAGTACTTGAGTTGAGACAAAAGATATCCATCTTTGGAATATCCAACTTCGATGCCAAGAAAATAACGAAGAGGACCCAGATCTTTCATTTCAAATTGTTGATGAAGGAACTGTTTGAGCTTGGAAATCCCCAGAGAATCGTCCCCGGTGATGATCATATCATCGACATATAAGAGAAGTATAACCAATCCATTGCCAGTGTGACAGGTGAACAAGGCACTATCATGCATACTTTGCTTATACCCAAAAGTGGTGATGACATTAGTAAACCTCTCAAACCATGCTCGAGGGGCCTGTTTAAGGCCATATAATACTCGTTTCAAAAGGCAAACCTGCATGGAGGGGTGTGAAAAACCCGGGGGAGGAACCATATAAATTTCTTCATGAAGATATCCATTAAGAAAGGCATTTTTAACATCTAACTGATGAAGTGCCCATTGTCGCACAGCTGCAACAGAGATCAAGGTGCGAACCGTAGTCATCTTGGCAACAAGTGCAAACGTTTCTTCATAGTCAATACCATAGTCCTGTGTGTATCCTTTAGCAACAAGACGAGCTTTGTACCTTTCTATTGAACCATCAGCTCTAGTTTTCACCTTATAGATCCATTTGCACCCAATTGCTTTCTTTCCAGGAGGTAAGGAAACAAGATCCCAGGTGTGATTCCTCTGAAGAGCCGCAAGTTCTTCGGCCATGGCTGTTCTCCACTCAGGGTATTGAGACGCTATGCGAAAAGAGTGCGGCTCAAAATGAGAGTGAACCTTAGAAAGAAAGGTAGAATATTGGGGTGAGAAACAACTGGTGGAAACAAACCCATACCTTTGCACTGGTGTACGTGTACGTAAGGGATACCGTCGAACGGGTGCAGGATCCAAAGCGTCAGCAGCAGAAGGGACATCAACCTTGTCAGAGGTTGGAGGCGGTGGGGGGAGGCGCCTTTGATAAACTAAAATTGGTTTAGGGGCAAGAGTGGGGTCAAACAAAGGTAAATCCTGTGGAAAAAGATTTGGAAATGGGTCAAGAGAACGAATAGTTGGTGTAGGATTTAGTTGTTTAGCAGAGGGTAAGGAGTAGTAGGGAACATGCTCAAGGAAGGTCACATTTCGTGAGACACGAAGCTTGTTCAATGGAGGGTCGTAGCACCTATACCCTTTTTGTTCCAATCCATAACCCAAAAAAACACACACAGCAGATTTTGGAGACAATTTGTGACGTTCATTAGATGGCAGCAAAACAAAACAAGTACAGCCAAAGACACGAAGATGGAAATAATTAGGTTTTGTTCCAAAAAGTTTTTCAAATGGTGTTGTACCAGATAAAACTGATGAAGGCATTCTGTTTATGAGGTAAGTGGCTGTAAGAGCACATTCACCCCACAACGAAAGAGGCACAGAGGAAGAGTGCAGCATGGATCTAGTAGTTTCAATAAGGTGACGGTGTTTTCTTTCAGCCACCCCATTTTGTTGGGGAGTGCCTGGACAAGAGAGCTGTGCCAATGTGCCATGAGAAGCCAGTAAATTTAAAAATTTATGGGACCGATACTCCCCGCCGGAGTCTGATTGGAATGTCTTAATCTTGGCTGAAAATTGTGTGGCAATCATATTTGTGAAGTCAACATATGTGTCGTACAAATCAGATTTATGTTTTAGCAAATACAGCCAAGTGTACCGTGTGAAATCATCCACAAACAAGACATAGTATAAAGATCCTCCTTTAGAAGGTTCGATTGCTGGTCCCCACAAGTCAGAATGTACAAGATCAAAAGGTGCAAGAGAAACTGAAGTACTTTTATTGAAAGGCAAAGTAACTTGTTTGGAGACTCTACATCCAATGCAACCAGAAAAATCACCAGGATGAGTTTTACCAAGACAATTGGAAGAAACCAAAGAATCAAATTTATTCTTAGATAAATGGCCTAGTCTAAGATGCCACAAATTAGAAGAAATAGATGAAAGAGCAGAAGAAGCAAGATGCGACGAGGCAGGTACATGCAGTGTCTCTAAGTGATACAGTCCTCCAACTTTACGGCCTGTCCCAATCTGCTTCCCTGAGCACGGATCCTGCACAAAACAACCATGGGAATTAAATAGAATTAGGTATCCCAAATCTGCAAGTTGACCAACTGAAATCAAGTTTATAGACAGACCAGGAACACAAAGGACACGAGGCAGGGACAATGACCCGAATGTAGTTTTTGTATGTACAGGACCAACAGAGGAGGCAGGAATAACAGAACCACTAGCAGTTTGGATAGTCATAGGTACAGATAAAGGTTGATTGGAGCACAGAATTGAGGAATCAGAGGCCATATGTGAAGACGCACCTGAGTCAAATATCCATAGCTGTGGTTTACCTGAGAAGGATGTCATGGCAGAGGCTGTTGGTTCGCCAGAAGTTATACTGGAAGAGACAGAAGTGGAAAGCAGCAATTGTTGTAGACGTTCGTCAATCATGCTTTGAAGTTGAGTGGAGAGATCTACAGGGGTAGCTGCAGCCATCTGAGGGTTTTGATAGTGTCCTGGTTTCTGATTGCTCCGACGATTCGCTTCTTTAGTATTATTCTTCTTTTTCAATATAGGACAATCTCTCTTCCAGTGTCCTGGTTCCTTACAATAGTTGCAAGTAGAAATTGTAGCTTTTGCTGCAACTGTAGGATTGGAGGCAACAAGGACTTGATCGGTGTCTACAGTCTTTCTTTTGGCTAAGGTCCTTTGAGTTTGTTCTTCTGCCAGAAGTTCTGATAAAGCAGCATCAACATGTGGCAAGGGGGACCGATGTAGTAACAGTCCTCTTACATGTTCATACTCTGGCCTTAAAGCCATAAGAAACTGTACTAATCTTGTTTCCTGTCTGTATTTTTCAAAAGTGGCAGAATCATCGGGATTCTTGAACTGTGGTTCCATCAAGGCCAGTTGATCCCAAAGAGATGTCATCTTGACATAAAAATCATGTACAGAATCTGAACCTTGTTCAGCATTTTTAATTTCAGATTCTAATTGATAGCGACGAGCAGAATTAGACTGCGTATAGAGTCGTGCTAGATAATCCCAGGCATCTTTGGGATGAGAAAACTTGGACAGTTGACTCCCAATGGATGGAACTACAGAATTTGCAATCCATGAATTTATTTTTCCCACAGAAGCATCCCAATCTTCAAAAGTGGCATCTGTTTCATTAGGACTGGTTTTCTTGTCAGATACATATTTCCACAGTTTCTGTCCCTTTAGAAAATTCATCATCAAGTGAGACCAATAGGAATAATTGGTCCCATCTAGCACAACAGTAATTCCAGTGATCTTTTCTGCCATCTGAAGTGAAACAGTGATGGAAAACAGGGGGAACAGAGGGAAAAGACTAGCTGGGCGACCAACAATCAGGGAGTAGAATCCCTTTTTGACTATGAGAAGTTAACCGATCCTCAAATCAAGTTTCAAGAAGCAGAAGATACCAAAAATTCGCACCCAACAAAGTTGGTTTCAATCAAATCCAACAACAGACCACAAAGATCAACGATCTTGATGAAAATTAACAGGTGAAAAATTCAAAACAAAAATGACCACAAAACAATACCTGACAGCAGTCCAAAAATTCTGAAAAAATCACCAATAAACTGCTCTTAGGTGGTCGACCAAGGTGGGATGTAGCGCCCTTGTCCAGATCAAGTGTGGGTCCCACCGACTGATAACACCAGTTTTGGCAGAACTCACGATCAAGCTCTGTGTCAAGCTAGAGCAGATGCCAAAGGTTCTGATGGACTGCCTGGAAGCAGTAGATGATCTGTTGTGGACTCCACTTCAGATCCAGACTATTGTCGATGCTATGCTTCTACACAGAGGATTACTCAATTTGACAAACAGAGAAACATACCAGTAGTCCTTCTCAAATAGCGATCGCAGGCTAATAGCGATGGCTCTGATACCATGAAATGAAAACTGACTTATAACAAGAAGAAACAAGAGCTGAACGGATGGAATTGCATGTCTGATACTATCTCAGCATGCCTTTAAATAATAAATCAGTATCTAAATAAGGTACAAGATTAAGGGGCTGTCTAAAGGTAGAAATAGAAAACTACAAGTAAATAGAGCTGTACAAAGATAGGAAAAATATACAGAGGATCTTGACCAGATCTGATTTAATTGTGAGATCTAGAGCCAGATCTGCCTTGGGTCCATTGGACCGACCCAATGGGCTGAGTCCGACCCAATGGGCTAGGCCCATCAATCGGGCGGGCCCAGTGACATGTTTTGACAGAAGCCTCCTCACATAAGGTGAGTAGAAATTCTAAACTTCTTGGTGTAAGGTCCTAGCATGTTGCAGTATTGCTCTACAATTATGATTTATTTTGAATAGTATATGCCATGCATTAAAGAATGATATAATTGTTAGTGAATACAAGGAATGCATGTGTCAGACTTGACATGCGAATTGTTTGGATTGGGATACTCAAGAAATCATGAAACAGCCCTCTTAGTTATTTTATATTATTGAACTCAATTAAGGGAACCTCAGATTTTGACAACTATAATCAATATTGAATAATTCCTGTATTAATTATGATGATTGAACTTTATTGTTGATTTTAAGATTCTATTATTTACCTACGATTATATGTTATGCATCTCTACGATATAATGTGGAATATGATATATAGACCCTATGATATTATTTGAATATATCAGAATTATGATCAATTTTGAATTATTTGATCACAACTGAATTTTATTATTGATGGTGATAACAAGTAGAATCCGTAACAAGATATGGGCAATGCCACATACCTAGGCACCAATTCCAATTCGGAGTGGAGCGAGAACTAACCCAGTGTATGTGGGACTGACCAAACAAAAGAATGAGATAATGCTACATGTTATGATGAATTATATTGAATTTATAAATTGAATCAAATTTGAAACTATGATTTGCAATGCAGTACCTAATTACGCTGGCACTGGATTCGACCCTTGAATTATGAATCTTAGTGGCAGACTTGTCACGACACGAATATGAATTGCCCTTGTTGAAGTATAAGACAGCAATCATGGTGGTACGACAAGCCATGTCGTTGAATATGAATATGAACTTTCCCTTTGGGGAGAGCCTTTGAATCCCTTTGTGGGAATATAAATTTCCCTTCAGGAGAACCTATGAAATTTCCTTCGGGAAAACCTATAAAATTTCCTTCGAGAGAGCCTATGAACTTTTGAACTCCTGTGTGGAGCTATTTGAATCGACCAATGCATTAATGCGGAAAGGTGTTCAAGAAAGAATTTAATTGAAGCACACACATCACTACACGTTATCACATCTATATTCAATTAATTTATGTGAAATGGTATGAATGGTGTCGAATTTGAATTGTGCGTATTGATGTCTTTTGATTTAGTAATTCTACTCACTAGTTGTACTGACAAGTGGTTCGCCCCATTTCAGGTAACATGATTAAGGATGAGCATATGATGTTCAAGATAAAGTAGGCATTTGGCATGTGTATTGTGAGGGCGAAAGACAGCATGAAATGAGAGAATGATATCCATAATGTATTTTTTTCTTATAATTCCAAGATTTATTAATTATACCCATAACACTAAATTGTTATTTTGACTTATGTGTATGGAAAAATGAACACTTATAGTAGCAACACGGAATCCGAAGGGCCCGGGTTCCTGGTCGTTGCACAGAGCTTGCTCATTTGTAAGAACGACGAGGTGGGGCCGGATCTTCAATAGCACTTCCAAACCCTTCTGAGAATACAGCAAGGTAAGGAAACTTGGATCAATTATTACATGAAACCCAAAGCATGAAGCAACCCAAGATTTCTAGTTCTATAGAAGGTGATATGAAAACTAGAGCTTTGAAGATAGGTAGAGCAATTTCAAAGTTCTACCATCATAATCGGATTCCTCCAAATGTAGCTAGCTTACCATACTATCGGGCCACGGTAGATAACATTGCTAAGGCAGAGCCCAAAGTTAAACCTCTGACTGCTTATGAGATTAGCGGCAAATATCTTGATATGGAGCATAAAGATTATACAAGATACTTTCATGACCATATTGTAACATAAAAAGAATATGGTTGCACACTTATGTGTGATGGATGGACAAGCAATAATAAGCGGCACATAATTAATTTTATGGCTTATTCCGTAACAGAAACATGTTTTATTCACTCAGAAGATACACGTGGACATCAATTGGATACTCAATATTTGTTCACTTTCATGGATTTAACACTACAAAGGATTGATATATGGGATCAATATGTTGTCCAAGTTGTGACGAACAATGTGGCGAATTTTAAGGCAGCGGGGAAGATATTATATGACAAGTATCCACATATTATTTGGGTGCCATGTGCAGCACATTGCATTGATATTATGTTGGACGACATTGGAAAGTTGGAAGATGTCCATAACACTACTGAAGATGGACAGAACATTACAAGCTTAATTTACAACCATCAGTTTTTTCTCGATATGATGAGAGAATTCAATAATGGTCGTGAGCTTTTGAGGCCAGGTAGTACAAGGTTTGCTACCAATTTTCTAGCTTTGGAAAGTCTTTGTCGTCATAGGGCAAACATAATGCAAATATGGACGAGTGAAGCATATATAAACTTCACGTTTTCAAAACAGAATTTGTCTCAACTTGTAGGCCGAATTGTATTGGGTACAAGTTTTTGACATAGGGTGGACAGAATTACATACTTACTCAAGCCGCTTGTGAAAGTGTTGAAAATGGTGGATGGTGATATGAAGCCTATGATGGGTGATGTCTATAATGCAATGGATCATGCGAAGCTTGCTATTGAGGCAAGATCTAGGGAAATGTATGGGACTTATTATAAGAGGCTGTAGAAAATTATTGACCAAAGATGGAACAACCAATTACATCAAGATATACATGCCACAAGTAAATCAAAATATACACAGTTGCTAAATTTTATGTTTGAAGTTTAAAACATTGATTTATTTTTTAGAATTTAATCAATGTGCTACTTTATGACATAATGTAACATACTTTTTGAACCCATCATGCTACTATAGCAAGGGCTTCTCCAAGCACGAGGAAGTTTTTCGAGGCTTGAAAAGTACATTAAAGACAATGGTTCGAGACAAGATGAAGAAAATTGACATTCTTAACCAAGTAAGGTTTCATAATATCACATATTGTTTGCATCAAGATACTAGTAAACTAGTACTTGCAAATTAATTTATATTAACTTGATAATTTTATAGTTAAGGAATTATAAAGCCGCTCTTGGAAGTTTTGGAGATGAGCTTTGTATAATGGCGCGTAAAAGGATGGATCCAAGTTTGTTATATTCCTATTTTCTATTATCATTTTTAGTAAAATCGTTAGTGGATTAATAATCACTTACAGCTGAATTTAAATTTTAATTACAGCTGAATGGTAGAACAGCTTTGGCAATGATGCTCTTGACCTTAGAGATTTTGCAAGAAAAATTTTGAGCCAAACAGCATCATCATCTGACTGTAAATAAAATTAGAGTACATTTAGCTTAATCCACACAAAAACCAGGAATCCCCTCAATATGAACAAATTGGAGAAGTTAGTCTTTGTGCATTATAACATGAGGTTGAGGGCAAGAAACCTCCAAAGAAGGGATAACAGAGACTTCATCATCATCATCAAAACCTTATCCCAACCATATTGGGGTCGACTACATGAATTCTGTTGCTCTATTCCGTTCTATTTTGAGCCAAAGAGATAACGAAAACTATAATCCAATTAATTTGGATTATATATTCGAAGAAGATGACCCTTTAAAGGACTGATTGGCTGAAGATGATACAACGTGAGCCAAAGATGACACGTCCTAGTTCAGAACATGTTAAAGAGGCTAAGGATAAGTCAACTTCAAGTGGTAGTTCAACCTCTCTAAAGCCAAAAAATTGTTTAAAGACCCAACTCTCCAACACAAGAGGAAGACAAAAGGTTAGGGTCAGGCAAGCAAGTATTTAGTCACTCACGAATAAGAAGACGAACGCAAGACATCATCTTCAAGTAAAAGTGGCTCACCACAAGGGGATTAAGGTTGTTATCCACAACAACCAGATGATGATGGTGATGATGAAGAATTTCAAGATAATATCACTATCCATAACATAGGTAGTGAACCTCAACCTGCTGGTGGACAAGGAAGAGAGCGATCAGAACAATTTCATGAAGAACCACATCAACTAGCATCAAATCCATATGGAGGACAGCAATATGGTGACTACAGACAATCACAATTTGATCCCTCATATGGACAATATGGTACATACGGTGGTATTTTGCATGGGTATAGAGGGCAAAAGCAGTATAGAGTCATTATGACACTTATGCAACAAGTACCATCACCAACTCACAATCAATTATGGTCATGGACAAGGCTATCAAGGATAAGGAGGACAAGAGTTCTTCGATTTTGATGTCGCTCAATACTACTGTTAACAACAACATGACGATACTGATAACGACGACATCCAACCAGCAAAGAAATTCAACATGGTATTAAATTCTATGAAGAATGCGTTAAGGACTAAGGTCTGTTACTATGTTTGCTATTTGACATTTGTTATTTCTTAGTTGATAATTGATACTTGAATCTTGTTAGTTGATACTTGATACTCCATACTTGAATTTGTCATTTTGATTTTAATTAATTTTCATTTAATAGTTCATGGTTCATATTTCACATTTGATTTCAATTTTCACAAGTCACAATCCACATTCTAAGCTCAACGGTTGCATAAATATATAAACGGAGTTAAGGGAAGGCTCCAAAGGGTATTTTTCTATTTTTTACATTTTTTGGCAATTATTTAACAATTTTTAAAGTCTTTAAAAAAATATGACCCAACTCGGCTGAGTCCCAGCCGACTCAACCAAGTCGGGTCCCGAGTCCGGGTCTTCAAACCTTTCCAGGTATAAATTGTTGAGTGGGTCATAGCCCGCTTACAATTTGGCTCATATAAACACTTCAACTTGGTTAAAAGCATTCAACCATGTCCAGCTATGTAAAATATTGGGTTACCTCATTAGGAGATTTAATTAGTTAAATAATTGTTGTAATCACTATAAATTAAGAGATCTTGTAACACCATAACATCTTTATAATAGATCTAGGCCCTTAAGGAAGGATCATCGAATTCACTCTTCAATCCATTCTTTTTTATATATTTGTGTTGTTGATATGGTATCAAAGCAAGGTTGTCTGCATTAACAAAACTCTCAACAGTAAGTCCTGGAGACATTCTTTTTCATCTTCCAAGCATTGGAAGCCATCAATAACTCTCTTCTTCACATCTGCTAAGTTTCAAGGTGAAGTCTTTCCATCTTCCAAGCACTGGGAGCCATCAAAGTCTCTCTTCTTCATATTTACTTAAAGAATCCAGCCAAACAGCCATCTGATCAAGATCTGATCATGTGTGGCCCACCTCAGATCATCAATACCACATCTGAATACCACAACCATCCAGGTCGCCCAAATATTCTAAGTTGTTTGGTCATTTTCTTTGATTTTTTGGGATCACAGAGGTAGGATTTCTGCTCATTCTTGTGGATTTCCAGTTTTAGCAACTCATTTTGATCACAGCCATCCAAAATGATGGATTTGGCCCTGTTTTGAGCAACAACTACTCCTGTTGGTGCGACAGTTATTCCCCCTTACATCTATAGTATCTGATTGCTCATAGGACACCTGATTTTGCTGTTGTGAAGGTCATCTGGGAGGAATTTTGGTCATTTTCTAACCATGTTTTTCCTCAGTTGATTCTGTTTGCTGTACCAGTGAAGATTGGTTCCCATTTAATGCTGTTTCTCTAAATTAATTGGTTCTTCTTGATAACTAGTTATCTATATAACATCCCATCCCTTAGTTGGGCTCGGTTCAATTGAAATCTGTTGTTTTGGGTATTATTACTCTTGTGCTAAGATGGAAAAACCTAAAGTTGCCTTGATTAAATTTAATGGCAAAAATTACACCTCTTGGTCATACTAATTCCAAGTTTATCTTGAAGGGAAGGAAATCTGGGGACTCATCTCAGGATCTGATCCAAAACCTAGAGAAGATGACAAAAAAATATTTTCTTGGAATACAAAAAATGCCAAGATTAAAACCTAGATTCTTGGCTTTGTTGAACCTCAATATATCCTTAATCTCAAACCTTACAAAACATCAAAAGATATGTGGGAATATTTGAAAAAGGTTTATCATAGAGTTAATGCTGCTCGACAATATCAACTTGAGCTTGAGATTGCTCAATATTCTCAAGGAACCTCTTCAATCCAGGATTATTACTCGAGCTTTCTCAACTTATGGGCTGAATATGATGAGATAAAATATGCAACGGTATCTGTAGCGATCATCGAATTCACTCTTCAATCCATTCTCTTTTATATATCTGTGTTGTTGATATAAATTACAAAAAAAAATTACATAGAATAAGCAACAAATGGAACTTCCCTATCCACCCCTTTCTTTCTAGATAATCTGCCACGGCAATGGCCAACCTCCCCGGATGCTTAAAATCAACCATGCCTAGGGAAGACAAAAGTTTAATTTCCAAGAAAAGAAAATAAAACCTCCTAGGACCCTCCATAGGAGATCCAAGAGATGGTTGATTATTGAGAGCAATAATAGAATCACTCTCAATAATCGACCTATCTTTAAGGCATAAGAAGAAAAACTAGACAGTTTCTAAAATGGACAACACCTTAAATTCTTTTTTTTTCTTGGAACGGTAACACAAATTTATTAGAAGCCAACCACCAAACAACGTAAGGGACATATACTGAAAGCAACAAAAGGAACAAACAAAAGGAAACAAAAAACCCCAAAATAAAGCTCATAGAGCTAGAGGAGAAACAAAGTCAACATTTAGATGACACCTCAGATTCATTTGACTCCTTTATGCCACATTCTTTAAGAACAAAAGCAACACCACTCCCTTGTCATCCTTGAGCACACCACCAACACCCAGCAATCCTGGTTTTCCTCTTGCCATCCCATCCAGCTTGAACTTCAAAACTTCCATTAGGTTTTTTTTCTTTTTTTGTGATGGGGGTGGGACTCAAAACTTCCGATCCTTGTCATCCCTCAGGAAGTCCCTTACCCGAGGCACTCTATCTTGGAAGCAAGTCTCCCAATTATGCAGAATCTCATCTAGCACCAAATTGGCAAACTCTTTTCTAATAAAAAAAAAACACTATGCTACCCTCCATCTCACAATAAGAAGAAGATCTCTATAATCCATGCATACACCACAACTAGAAGAAGGACAAAAACTCCAAGCTTCAAATATAGCAACAAACAAGACTACAAAGCACCATGACAGGCACATCTTAGAAGAAAGTTTCTCCATAAAGAGGATAAAGCTTTACAATGCACAAACAGGTAATTGACCGACTCCCTTCCCTCCCAACATAAGAGAAGATTCAAAAATCAACTTTGAAACCAAGCCTCTCCTTCTAAGATTGTCCATAGTAGAAAATTCCCTACTAACCACCAACTAGCAAAAAGTAGATGGAGTACAATAATGAAGACGAAATAGAAATTTTGACACTCCCATGAGTAGATGGGGTACAGGAGGGAAACTGGGAGAGCATACCTATCACGTGATCTGTGGCACTTGAATCAATAACCCAGTTGGAAGTGGACGAAGAAGAAGCGCACGCAACTAGATTATGACAAGATGAAACCATACCAATTGTAGATGCATGAGTTCCCCCTTCTATTGTAGCAAGTCTCCAATGAAGAACCATAACTGCATCTTTTCAAATTTAAAACTCATTTGTCCCTTGACCAATTATTTTGCTCAGTTTTTATGCTTCAAATACAAATGCACTATGTCTCATGCCTACTCTATACTGTCCACCATAAGCACATCACCCAACTGCGCATCCACTGCAATTACAGAGGCTACAGCCTCTACCCTAACCACTACATATATTACCACCGCCACCGCACATATTTTTACTTATTACTTAGAAGTGTGGGGCAGTCAGAGGGGAGATTAGATCAGTTCTTAACTAACAAAACTTTTCTCTTACTCTCTTCTCTAAAGAAGAGATCCTGAATACTCACCTGTGTATGAAGAGTTTCATATTCTGAGTTCAAGAGCTCAAAAACATGCTCCTATTCTAGCAGCTTCACTTACCTTTTTGCACAACAGGGTCAAGACTAAAACTCAATTCCAAGTCGAGCAAATAAATTTTGCATGGCATTTATTAATAGATTGGTCTCCTTGTTTAAACCTCGCAATTTCTTTTTTTTCAATTCAAGTATCCTAGCATCATTTCTCTTTTGGACATAAGATGCCACCATAAAGTCCTACAGTTACTTCATTGTGTCAGAATATTTAAAACTAGCTACAATGCTCTCTTCTATTGATTTAGAATCCATTTCACGATGAACTTTTTTCCGTAAACCCAATCTGAATATTTTGGACCATTTTTAGGTGACTCTTCAATGTTCCCATCAATATATATAAGTCTATGGCCCTTTTGATAGTCATTCTTGCTTAACAGGCCCAATATTTATCATTGTTTCCATGCACCATATTAGGTTTGGACCCACTAGGTAATGGTTGGGAAGTAGATGTTGAATTCTTTTCCCCTGGACCCCTGCCTTTGATACCATGTTAAACCGTAAACTTGAATACTCATAGTTATAGAAAAAAAATCCTCTAAACCATACAATTAGCCGAAGACCAGCACTCTTAACAATCTGATATGAATAAAGAGAAAGACTTGCCTCCAAATCAGTCATTAAACTTGGATATTCACACATGCACCCAATACACAAAAGAGCATTGCTTTCAGAAAAAGGGGACAAAAATAAACTCAATTAAACACGCTTTTAAACTTAATTTGAACCATGAAAAACACGGCTGAACTGCAGCCTAAATAAAACCTTTGAACCAAAATAGGGATTGTGTGTCAAAATAGGTGCTGACATCAGCCCTAGAAGACAAGAGAATGCACAATCTATTTCTAACCTTGAAGTCACAATCCTTTAGAAAGTTTAAGCAAGTTTTCTCAGTTTTCAGCCAAAACTACTTGAGTTCATCAAGTTTCAATTCAACGCGTTTTTTATATGTGCCAAGTGAGTCAACCTGGCACTACATGAGTGCCATGACATTTCTAGCTTTGTTTTCTTTTGGGTTTCATATAATCCCAATTGAGAAAAAAAATTCATGTAGCCGACCCCAACATGGTTGAGATAAGGCTTTGATGATGATGATGATAAATCCCAATTGACAAACACATACAGAACTCTATTTTCATATTCAACTCCTTCAAACAAAATGGATCTATACAAAATTGAAGGCATTACATTCGCATGATCCATTAAGACTCCTACTAAAGTAGTCACAATCCTAGTTTTTCAAATAACAACTTTCTATACATTCTCAGATCCATGAATCTTGTGTTTGGGAAATCAAACACTTATACTGAGTCCTAACATTCAAAACCCACACTAATGAAAGTTAAATACTAAGAAATTAATCATTTATTAATTATCAGGATGGACAAAATCAAATTAAAAAAAAAGCTGTTAAACCAAATAATATTCATAAAACAGAAAAAAAAAAAGTAGCAGCAGTACAGCCTAATTTTTCACATGAGCTAAACTAATCTAGTCAAAGATCAAAAGGAAGCGCACCATTGATTCCAATCTTTGTCTTCCCACCACTCGAAGATTCTAATCATGAATAGGAAGATCAGAAGGTTCCCTACTCTTAATAAATTAAACCAAACAGAACAAATATAATCTCGCTTACTCTGAGCTTTAGATGGGATCTCGGTAGCCGTTGCTCTAATTGTCTGAATACTTGTAGCACCAAATTTCCTGCACAATTCGAAAATGGAAATTATAACTTTGTCTTTAACTAAAATTCTACAGAACAGAAGCACAGAACTTCAATGACCAGAAGGCATAAATGATTTGTTTCTTAACAGTAAGGAAGATGCTTCTCCAGAGAACATTTGGTTCCCAAAAATGCATGTCTGGATCCTACTGGAAGTAAGACTCTGACTTCCAGCTGAGCAAGAAACCTGAAAAACAGAAACAAGAAAGTAAAATATAAAATCAAAACTAACAATTAAACAAATAGAAGGCAAAGTCATGCTAAGACCCATAGCATAATTGGAAGTGTTAGATGGTAAGATTTGTCTAGAAATTTTGGAATAAGAATTCTGAATAATTTGAATTAGATTTTTAGACAAGTTAGAACTTTGAAGGGTAGCTTAGCCCAAAGGTAAAGATTTACCAGTAGTGTCCTAGAGGAGGTGGGTTCAAGTAACAGAAACAGCCTCTTCAAAATGAAGGTAAGGCTGCGTACATCTTGCCCTCTCCAGACCCCGCTATGCGCCCCTTTTTTATTTTTAGACAAGTTTGAACTTTGAATTAGAGTTATGGTAAGGTTAGGGTCTGCTTTGGAGGTGATTGTTTGTGAGATGAACATGATGTAATATTAAAATTGTAAACTTTTTGGACTGCTGACTACATGTAAAAATTGAAGTAGAAGATCACAATCGTTTGAGAATTATCAACTACAGAAAGAAGAAGAAACCAATCGAATGTGATGGGATTCAGAGCAGAAATCTAAGGGAAAACGTGCCTTGATCTGATCAGGCGATCGAGCTCCCAAATCGAGTGTGTGTTGGTGAGATTGCAGTGCAAAAGGCGATGCAGATCTGAGGAGAGTTAAGGACGCCATTAAAGCAGAGGATTCCTTCCTTCTCTTCCTGAAAAAGCAGCGAACAAGTAGGAAGAGGAAGAGGAAGAGCCCTAGGAAACGGGAATCGAGAGCGAAGTGGAAAGCAGAGCGAAGATGGGCCTTTTTAAAACGGAAAAATGGAAGTGACGTCGTTACAACCGAAAAATAGAGTTAAACTCAAGCCAGATCCGCTGAGTCACTGAGTTACGGGCCTCCTCTATGGGGTTCTACTTCTTTAACTCAAGATTTTTCTCAATTAGAGCCTTTAAGAGGATCTAAGTTCTTGTTTATAGGAGCACAGGGCTCTACTTCTTTGACTCAATATTTTTCTAAATTAGAGCCTTGGAGGATCTGAATTCATTTTTATAGGGGCACGGAGTTCTACTTCTTTTAACTCAAGATTTTTTTTTAAATTAGAGCCTTAGAGCATCTGAATTCTTGATTATGGGGGCATAGAGTTCTACTTTTTTAACTTAAGATTTTTCTAAATTAGAGCTTAGAGGATCTGGATTCTTGTTTATAGGGGCACAGGGCGTTCCATTCATGTAACAGTGTGTGATTTACCAATGTCTCGTTCTCTTTGTTATCTAAGGCTTCTAATATCAAGTCTGGTTTGCTGGCCAGAAATTAGTTTGTGGCATATAAGTAGATCAATTATGGTCCGTCAGGCAGCGATTTTGGTGCATAAATGTAAGTGGATTCACGGTCCGTCAGGCTGCTATCTTTCAGCCAATTCAACTGGACATGACGTACTGTGATTGACCCACGAGCTAAGCGAGCTGGAGGATCCAGATGCCTCATGAAGAGCAGATGCCATCAGGACATAAAAACATGCAGTCGCCACCTAGTGACAAAGTCCCATCTGACTTTGTAGCTTTGCTGGGCATAAATTCTCTATTCTGGCATAAAAGAGCATATTCCATTATAAAACAATGATGAGATTAGCAAATGTATAAATATCCTCAATTTAAGGTGGTATGAACTCACTTTTAAGTGAGACTCGGCTAAGTTTGGAATGAAAATAATAATAATAATAATTTATCATTCATTGTCAGCATCAGACGATCTTGGTACTGGTGCGCCAGCATAACTTTATTTAAAACAGAGACTAGGAATAAAGTTTTAAGTAGAGACAATAAAATATGCTTTCTTTAGATTAGTTTGAACTTTGACGTGTCCAAATTCTCCAAGGGACGGCTTATATTTGTTAGGACTCATTTTTTTTGCATGAGAATTTAACACATGCAAGCTAGTTTTATGTGGGCTCCAAAAAGAATTTTAAAGAGATAAAGAGTGAAACATATAAGAAAATGTAGATGGCATCTTGGATTTCTGAGGTGAACTTACATGCATTTGCGTGGGGGCTAATGCACCCATTGAACTTTAATATGCTTCTAAAATCATGATGAAAATTCTGATTATACTTCAAAAACTTATATAAAATGAAAATTCTGATTGTACTTCAAAAACTTACATAAAAATTTTATGTCCGTCTTCAAAAATCATATGAAAATTATGTATTTTTTGTCAAAACGTATTGTCTGTTTGAGCCTACACCCCTCAAATGAAAACTCTAAGTCAGCCAAATGAATTTCATATTTCTCCTTAATTACTAGGATGTTATAAGATGCATATCATAAGTGGATGCCCACATAAGATAAGTCGGTTTTAGGATCCTATTATAATTAGGGTTACTCAATGAGGATGTTACTTTTGCCCACAAATAAACTTCCTCCCTTTATATATACTAGAAATTATACAAGAAGCCCCCTCTCTATTCCCCATAATATTTTCTCTTTCTAAATTTCTCTTTTGCAATACGTTATTAACACGATATGTTTTTTCAAAAAGAGAAAAGGGAGATCCGAGAAGAAGCCATGTCAAAACAGGGATTCCTATTTTTCTTGATTTCTCAAAATAAGAGAGGAATATACTGCTCTTGATGATCAAAGGATCTAGGCCCTTTGTGCCTAGTTGGACTAGTTGAAGGAGACCGGACCCCTGCCAATTTGGGTTTGCATAAACAAAGAATTTCAGATCTGTTGTTTTGCAAGTGTTCTTGCTATTGTCACCGGAAACCATGGAGAGCACGGCTGTGATCGCCAGAGTAGCTAATGCCACCTCAATTGCCAGCCACCATTGTTCGTGGTTGTACTGGCTCGCCTATCATTGCCATATGTGGATTGGCCAGCCGTCGCCGATCCCTAATCTCCATCTGCCATAGCCGTGGAAGGGGGCCCAGGGGTCTCGGTCCTTGGTTGTAGGAACCAGGGAGAAGGTAAGAGAAGAAGGTGAATAGTCTGGGCCTGGGTTTCTTAACCCAAGTTGGATCTGGGTTGGGTCGGTTTCGACCTAACCTGTCAGAGCAGTCCAGAAGTGACCAAAAAGTTTCAGGTTTGATTGGTTCGGACCTAACTAGTTAAAGCGAAGCCCAGCGAGAGATAGGGTGCTGTTTGGGTCCAGGTCAGACCTGACCCTATCATAGAGTCTAGCCTAGCCTGCAGTGCTAATGTCAATAGGGTGACGTTAACGCCACATTAGTGTCCGTATGGTCAAAAGCTGATTTGATTGAATCAATAACTAAAACTTGTTTTTATTATATCTTGCACATTCGATGTCCAATCAGAGATCCATTTGCTCCTATAGACTTGTTTCAAGTAGATCTACACATTAGTAAGATTGGATTGACTATTAAACGGTCAAAAGAAAATTTTAATTAATCAGAGTATAAAAAACTATTTCTATGATATCGAAACTATCTAAAGTCAGATTTCAGATCCGTTTCTTCTAACTTGTTTATGGTAGCAAAAACCACATAGCAGGAATCAAAGAAAGATAATCTAATGGTTAAAAAAAAGGAGGTTTTTATCAGCAATAACGGTCAATATATTTAACTTTTCCTTTTAATTTAAATTATGGATATATTATATTACAGTGAAGCGCATGCTTTACATAATTACTTCAATAAAATTATAATTAAATGGTTATATGAAAATTTAGTTTTGATGAATTCATTATTGCCAGAAGCAGTAATATAGAGATGTCAGATAATAACAAAGAGCATGGCATGAGTAATAAGAATCCATTAACATGTCTAACTTTGATATCCAAAATAAAAAATATTAATCACATCTAAAGGCCAACCAAAACGGGCCATTCTATAAAGAGTTCCACAATAAGAACAATCCAAACGAAACTATCGATGACTACCACTCAAAATGAATCCAGTAAGCATACTCCTGAGCGATGCCTAGAACACGTTGTCGGTTCTCCGCTCTTTCAGCCCCTGCAGGGTTTTCTCAACCGCCGCAATCTCCTCGGAATAGGAAGTGGATCCGCTACATACAAGCCAACCAAAACAGCATCATTATTAAAATAGCCACAGCAGTAACCAATATGAATGGCATTTTGTGATGTATCATTTAATGAGTAAAAGACATGTAAATTAAAAGAATAACCATAAAGATATGAGACTAAGCATAACTCCACATATGTTAAAGTAAACACGATGCATAGGGTTCCAATGAGAAACTTACACACGAGGAGAGCATCCCAAGTAAAGTGGCATCAACAAGGTTAATGTCTCTTACTGTCCTGCATGCACGAGTACCATTAAGCACCCTTGCCCTTAGCAGGCTCAATTTATGGCCTTTATGAATACAAGCGAGAATGGTAATATTAAACTATGATAAATCTGAGATCGCCTAACACAAACTACGTTGCAGTGACAATAGATGTTTAATATCTTAACAATCAAAACCAAAATACAGTCATGCACAACTGTGCTCGGTCGAAGCTAACAAAAGCCGGCACAGGAAACAAAGGCAAGGGTTGAAACTACACAACTAGTAGGACGTACCACTCCAAACTGCCAAGACTAGCTAATTTTCCCTTAATCATAAATAGGTAACCCTACTTAGACAACAATGGCAAACATGCTAACGAGTAATTTAAGGGGTAGAACAGAACAAAACTGTCTCTTACCTTAGAAGCAAAAGGTATTGGTTCTTACTGGCCTGAGTTCAAACATGGTTAGGAACTTTTCCTCACCTGAGGACTTATAACCTCACCAGAGGTCTTTCTCTCACCAGAGGGCTCCCCAACCTCACCCGAGGCGCCTCCCCTCACGAGAGTGTCACACCCCACCTATACGTATGCATAATATTATCCGCTTTGGTCCATGGGCATTACGGTTTTATTTCTAGTAGACCTCAATCCACCAAAAGGCCTCATACAAAGCAAGGGTGCAAGCTCTACATATAATCCCAATTACTTTCATCTTTATAGTCATTGTCCTATACACATACATGATATTATCCGCTTTAGCCCATGGGCTTCACGGTTTTGCTTCTAGTAGACTCAACCCATCAAAAGTTCTCATGCAAAGTAACAGTGCAAGCTCTACATATAATCTCAATCATTTTCCTCTCTATAGTCGATGTGGGACTCCAGGATATCACAATCCACCCCCTTCGGGCTACACGTTCCTGTGTAGTAGCTTGCCAGCCTTCTTGGTCCACCCACATTAGAACCCGCCCACTTGCACTAGACCACAATAGGGACCCACATTCGAACTAGTCTAGAGTCAGCTCTGATACTATTTGTCACGCCCCACCCCTATGCACATGCATGATATTGTCCGCTTTAGCCCATGAGCCTCATGGTTTTGCTTCTGGTGGATCTCAACCCATCAAAAGGCTTTATGCAAAGTAAGGGTGCAGGCTCTATATATAAATCCATTCACTTTTCACTCCCCACCCTCACCCGAGGAGCCTCCCCTCACCAGAGAGCTAGCTAAGGCTAGGATACCTCCACAAAAAAGGGAGTGGGGGAGAGGGGGCCGGGGTGTGGGAAGAAAAGACTAGACTGGCTAAACATGGTAAGGTAGTCAAACAAGGTAAAACGAATCTAAAAAGGAGTCTTAAACTCTACAGCCAGGCCATGTAAAGTCATAACCCCAAACAGGCAGCATTTCAGCAAGACAAAGTTAGACCCAAAATGGGTGAGAGAAGGGGTCGGATCAGATCAGGTTGGAACCAAGTTAATGCAAGCCTACCATCCAACCTAAACATACATTGGGATCCGGTCCGGTCCAATGGTAGGGAGCTTATAAGCAAATGCGAGTTAAGCTAAGGGACCGACTAATGGAGCCAGGCCCACGGTGGCAGTTTGAACCCTGGATTGGATTGGATCTATGGTTTTAACTAAATGCATTGTGAGATAAAAATAAGAAGAAAAGAGAAAAGATGGGGTAAAAAACAGAATTAGCAGGAAAATGTAGAAAGATGATCTACCCCACTAGGTTGGGCAATCACTCATCATTTGGATAATTTTGATAGACTATGGACAAAGGACTAGTTCCATACCTCTAGCCAACCCTACTTATGTTTGGACTCAATAGGATCAGGTTAGGTACTTAAGCCTGTCTAGTTTTCTCTCACTTTCTTGTCTTCGCTAGCTCACATGAATTATCTGTCTTGTTCATGTCCCATGATCTGACAGGGCCCCGAGGCCTTGGGGGTTGACACCTTGGCTTGCCATCATTTTTTGAGAGGGCCATACCTATGTAATGATGGAATCGCAATGGCCACCTTATGCTGCAACAATTGCTGGCCCACTAATGATGAAAACCATGATCAACTCACTCATCCAAATGATGGGCCCATCCAACGATGAGGAGCACATACACCCAAATGATAAACAATGGTGGAACCCACTTTGAGGAAAAGCCACATGCCATTCAAAAGTGAGTGTGCGCGCGTCGTCTTCGCTGCTGTGACACCCAACCCAGCACCTCTCTGTGTGAGACCTTCTCTGCTGCTCAAGATCCCTAATCTTGCTCATTTTCTGCTCTCTCTGTTGCTCACCTGCTGCCCTACGATCACCGATCTTGCCGCCAATCAAAGTCATCTTTATTATTATTATTATTATTATTATTATTTTGGCTTAAGCCCAGCATGATGTTGACTTAAGAATTGGGATGATGGGCTTCTGTTGGTTTTTTAGATGGGTCTTTAGTTTTATGCTTTTGGATAGTTGATGTGACTTAAGAATTGGAATTTCATCATTGTTCATTGTCTCATCTGTTGTGGATGGATTTGGATTGTGTTGAAATGAGCTTGGTCAAGGCTTAATTTGATGTGGGGCATTAAGTTTGATGGAGTTTCTTATTTGAATAGTGTAGAAGTTGATCGAAAACCTGATAATTTTCTATGAATGATTTAGAGAAAATTGTCATATAATTTAATTCGAGAAGTATTTGGGAGAATGCTTTTTTTATGAGGATATGTTTCTTTGGCTGGATTTTTATTGCTAGCATTCAATTGCAGGAAGGTGTTTTAAACTGAAATTGGATCCTCTTCTAAATATTGGACTATAATGTAGCTTCTTGCAGTTTTGATCGATCTGCTCTGTTCAATTCTCTCAATCATTCAAGGTATATTGGCATCTTCTTGATTTCAGCTTTCTCTTTTTAATATTCAGTTTGCTTATTTGAATTTGTTCTTCATATACCTTACCTTTTTTTTTTTTTTTGGCTTTTCAATCATGTTAAATCTAGTTTCAAGATGGATGTGGCCTCCTCATCAACAACATTTCTACATCATCAAGTTGTAGAAGAGAATATGATACCAAAAGTAAGGATGCATTTTGGCAATTTAATAGATGCATATATAATTTTTATTATGCATATGTGAAGCTTGCTGGGTTTAGCATAAGAAGATTCACGTGTGACTAAAAATGAGGAAGTTTATTGGAAATGATATTTTTGCACGAAAAAGGGTAAAACAGATGAAAAATGGTAGGTCGACAAGGATACAATTCAAAGATGTTAGATGGAAACAAGAGAACTCAGATGTAAGTAAAAAAGGTTGAATCCTAGTAAGACATTTATGTTGAGGTTGCAACGTGTAGTCTCGGAACAAAAGAAATAAGAAATAAATACATATGATTCTACTAATAAGCCAACAAATATTAGTGTTTTCCAAACAATCAAGAGGGCTTGACAAGACTGGATTTACGGATAAAGATGCTGAAAGTCATTGTAGAAAGAAAAAGAAAATATAAAGGGACAAGATAGGCAAATGCTGTTTCAGTATTTTAAAAATTGCAAAGAAATAAGTCCTGACTTTATATATAACATTGAGAGAGACAAAGAGAACAAGATAACAATGTATCTAGGCAAATGAGACATTTAGATCTGCATGCCGTGTGTTCAGATGTTTGTGACATTTGATATAACATATAAGAAGAATTGTTATGGATTAATTTTTTGTGCATTCGGAGGTTGCAAATGAAAAGACTGAGTCATTTGACTGGTTGTTTACTAAATGGCTTAAAGCTATGGCAGGTGGTCCCCTAAAAGGAATAATAACCGATCAAGATTTGGCCATGGCAAAGCGATTCAAAAAGCCATGCAAACCAAATGCCATCGTTATTGCCTATAACACATTGTGGATAAATTACCATCAAATTTAGGTGAGGTTTCTATTTTACAACGATGGTTTGATTGAAGAAATTAAAGAATGTGCACATAAATTTGACACTCCCACTGAGTTTGAGAGCAAGTGGGTTGGGATCATAAAACACTTTAAGCTTGAGGACAATGAATGGCTAATATCTATATACAACATTTGTGGTATGTGAATACCAGTATATTTGAAGCATACTTTCTTCAATATGCTAGTGTTATTGAAAAGGTATGATTTACTACTATTGATTGTAATGTTTTAGACATTAAAATTTTGACATTAACTAACATATATAATGCACATGTTATATAATGCAGGTTAACAAGGGAAGATAGAAACACTGATCCAATCCCCACGCTTGATAGTAGCAGCAATTCAGAATACTCTAATGCGGAAAATTAGTAAGTAGCAATTCAAAATATTCTAATGCGGATAATTAGTGAGTATCATGGTTGTTGATTTGACAGTAAATTTTTTAATTTGGATGTCTATTGACCTATGGAAGGGTTGATTAATTCTCTGATTAATTCTCTCTCTCTCTCTCTCTCTCTCTCTCTCTCAATTGACGTGTGCTTTCCCTTCCCCTCCCAGCCAATGTTATTTGCATTTCTTTTTTGTACAATGTTGAGGATTGAGGAGACAATATCCCAATTCCAACCCCATTTTGCTTACATTACAACAACCCAACTAATCAAATCATGGGCTGAAATATGAAGTTGCTATATTTTAGAACCCAAATTAACTTGTATGATTGGACTCCTCTTGATAGCTCACAAAGCTGGGCAAAATAACTGAGTTGAACTAAGCATTTAGAGCACATGCTCCTATTAATTGTTTTTCTGTGTAAAGTTGAAAATGGACTATCTTGCATGGTTCTTTTTATGGCGTTTCTTTCTTTTTGCACAGTGCTGATCTGCTGCAAAGTTGGAAATGCGTGGACCTCATACATGATCAATATATCATGCTTTGAGATAAAATTTGGTTCTTGAGCCTTTCTGAGCTAGCTTCAGACAAAGAATGAATGTCACCCATTTTCCAATCAGAGATTGCTTCATACTGGAGGCTTCCATTCAGAAATTTGATACACTGTCATGGCCTTTTATGGTCAGATGAAAATCATTAATTAAACTGCTCAAAGAATTCCAGCATCTTGGACTAGTAGGGTATCTATAATTGGATAATTGAATGGATTTGTTACTGCAAATGTAATGAAATCTTAAATTTTGATTGTTACAGTGGCAAGTAGAGTTGTATTTTGAATGTTGTAATTTGGATTGGAATGGAAGTGGTCTTTTGAATTTTGATGAATGGATTTTTTTTTTATTTTTTGGTAAACTGGAATGGATTTGTTGTTTGAAGTGTTTCATGTATGGGCTGGAGCTGGAATTCATATAATGCTACAGGTTCAATGCTTGACTGCTTTAATTGAATGCTATATAGGTTAATACCCTTTCAAACAAACACATGGCTGATTCTCAGTGTCAACTACTAAACAGGTTAGGCTTACACAATGAACAGGTGAACAGTTTCTGCATATTGTGCTTACATAGAGGAGAATTACTTGGATGGCTCTAGTTCTTTGGTACTAGTGTCCCTATGATTCACAGACGCTCCATAACAAATTCATGTTTGACTTACATGTTTCACACCTGATGAACAAGATAACAGTAAGTGTCGGATGAAAAATGGGAAACAGAAACTAACAAGTGGATCAATGTAAATGCACAAGTATCCTCACTTATTTGTTTACATTTTTGGATGGAAATGAACTGTTAAAAAAAAGGAAACAACATTCTCATTATCAGCTCCAAATCCATGTACATGCAACAAGAGACAAAACAAAAATGAAAATTACAGAACATACAAAAGCATCAGCTCGTTCTATCAGTATTCTCAGCTGAGACCTAATATGAAAGATCCAGTCATCTAGCAATAAAAAAGACAAAGCTTGCGGCTATACCCTTCCACCATCACCCCTACCACCACCACAAATGGTCACCTGGCCCACACAAAATGCTCATGCTGCCCTAATAACTTGACAACAATGAATTCTAATTGTCAACAACTATTCAATTCCAGACTTGTTCACTGTCCAATTCCAATTGTAAACTACTTTCAACATGACAAAACCTCATTCAATAAACATGGATAATATTGAATAAACATGACAAATTCTGACATTCTGTTACAACATTCTCAAAGCCCATAAAGCAACATTTAACTAAACATCCCCAAAGCCCAAGCAATTCCATTTAATATTCAAGCACAAATATGACAGCATGCCATGGGCAGCCACACCCCTCTGTATTCCTTTTATATATATATATATATATATATATATATAAACTGTTACATTCAAATATCCACTCAAACTCCCTTTTACATCACAACGTTCCATTCTAACAAACAACTCGTTGTCGATCTTTCCGAGCCCTTGCCTTCAATAAAAGCCTCTAGTTGTTTTCTGAACTATTCACATCCTTTGCTGAGACGTAGTCTATAGAATTGACAGGTATATAGATGCAATTAGTAATAACTTAAAATAGCATTACAACTGAATAATAAAAAACATGTGAAGAAAGCAAACTAGTCAAAACAGTTTTGACTACCGAAACAAAAAGAAACCCCTCCTACATATAATCACAAAACTGTCATCAATTTTGATCAGTAGATTTGTAGAATTATTTTTAATAATTCAACAAAACAGTACATATATTTTACATCTAAAGGCCAAGATTGAAGTTGGAAAACCCACTATGGTCATTTCTAAAATCTACCTTATGGGAGGGGCAGACATATAATCAAATTGAAACTACAGAAAATGAAGCAATGATATTGGAACTTGGAAGCAAGACCAAGAGTAACGAGGCCAATGATTGTCTTAAAACTTAACACGTCATGTCCTTTTCTTTTTCCTTCCAACTTTAACACATCATGTCCTTTTCTTCTTCCTTCCCACCCAACCAACAAAACTCTCTCTCTCTCCCTCTCTCAACATTGGATGGTCTGTGTCTTTTGTGGTACACAGGCAATTGATGCAGCCATGGCAGAGAAGGCCCCCATCAAATGTTTGATAGAAGGCATGTGATCCTTTTTTCTTTTTTTTTTGCGGATATAAATGTAATTTAGGATCAACAATTCTTCTGTTCTATGGAATTGCATTCAAGCTAAATTTGATCATTCCATCAGGTTCAGCAAAAAACGTAATGTAATGTACTATTGGCCTTGCTTCATAGGAGGAACCCAAAAACGAAATCATAAAAAGAAGGAAGAAAAAACAGAAATGGATAGAGAGATGGAGGGATGGTGGATGAAGAACGCTAGGCAGCTTTTCTGATTCGTTGGGGCCTCTCCTCCGTCGCATCAGAGGGCAGCCCCAGAGACAGCTGAGGGGACAGGAGATAGGGGTGGGGGCTCTTGAGCAGCAGAGAAGGTCTCGCTCAAAAAAGTTTTGGGTTCGGTGTTGCAGCACAAAAGATCTCGCTCCTATTCCCTAATTTTGAGAGATTAGGGATCTTGAGCAGAGGCATCGCAGAGACTTCCTGATCGCAGAGGCTTGAGCAAACGAGAGAGATGAGAGAGATGAGTGCAGGCAGTAGCGATTGCAGAGGTTCCTGATCGCAAAAGGCTTTTTGTGTTTGAGAAAGGGAAGAGATGAGAGAGACTAGAAGGGCTGTTTTTTTTCCTCCTTTTCGTCTCAACATAGCAAGCTAAAGCAAAAAATGAGAGGGCTAAGTTGAAAACGCACGTGTCTAGCAGAAATTCCTCTTAGCTATAGCTCAAGGGAGGAATTCCCTATAAATATATTTATAGGCTTTAATCCTATAAGAAGTGTTTTCACACATCTACCGTGAGAACTTTTATGGGGCCCACTTGTGGATGAGACCATGGGAGATGGAAAGATCTATGTTGGACCACCCTAAATATCAAGTTTGGCCTCAATCACATGTCCCTAACCCTTACATCCGAAGGCCACAAATCCAGTCCATTCGGATTGGTGTACAGTCGATCCAATGGTCTAGTAAATTTGGATTTGACCAAAACTTGCGGCGTATGACTAACAGGGGGATCCTTGTGTATTATAAGATTTGGATTGGGTGATAGATGGGTCCTACTTAAACTTTTTACAAAACAGTAGTGAGAACTAGTTCTCATAGGATTAGTTCCATATATCTGTATATATAAAGTAATAATCTTGTACAAGCTTCCCTTACGGTTTTATGGTCCAAGCTATCATGTGGGGTCCCCAATTAGTCCATCCAAGTGGACCATTCAAATGCACCCTTTCTATTTACATATATCCCACCGGGTTTTAATAAATCTGAATGAAATGAACCGTTGGATCGAGGATCAATTTTTTTATTTTATATAAAAGGCCTAAAATTGTGAACCATAGATGAATAGGTTAAAGGTATTACAATGACTTCAAATTTGATATCTAAGTTGTCCCCACTTGGATGTTTCGATCCCTTCACTTCCATGATTTATGGGGCCCCAAGTGGGTCCCACAAGGTAGCTTGTATCGTAAAACCATAAGGAAAGCTTGTATGGTATCATTACTCACATATATATACTGAAAATATTCATGTGCATGTCCCTCGCCATTTTTTTTTTTTTTTTGTGAGAACTCTAGGTGGAGCCCATGTATCACCCAATTATAAAGTCAGCACTACTACCTTGTCCCTCACCATGAGAAGAGATGCACATGAATATTTCCCATATATACATATCTAGAGAGAGAGAGAGAGAGAGAGAGAGAGAGAGAGAGAGATAGATTTGTTATAGGGAATGGGTACAGGGCTAATGCATCCCTTAGTTGGGGGGAGTGGATGAAAAATGCATCGTTTAGTCAATTTAGGGGGAAGCAATTTAATAAAAATTGTTTCTTTGAAAATAAACGGTCGGGACAGATAATGTAATTTTCTGAAAATAAGTAGTACCAATCAAGTTCTGAACTCCTCCAAGAACAATTGCTTCTGGATTTGTTTCTGAAGGTAGCGACCAACGCATAGTTGATTTGTTTCCAAATGCAGCAGCCATGAATGAACCTGTTGTAGACAAACAAGGAAGAACACTGAAAGCATAAGAAACAAATAATATGAGTAATTTCCCATTTCCCCCGAAGAAGGGAAAATCTAGTTAGGTTGGAATATAAATGCTCAGAAGGAAGAAAAGAAAGAAATAGAAACAAACCTGGACAAGCTGACATAGCAGGATTGCTTCACAATGAATATGATTACAAAAAAGTGCTTTTCTCTAGTTCTCAAGATGCTTTTCTATGGTTCTCTGGAAGTAAGACAAATAATGTGGAAATTTTGTCTACTAAAGAGGCATTAAGACTCTTTAGATTCTTCTGAGAGTGATTCAGCCAATGCAATTAAAATGAATGTCAAGTGTGAAATATGAAGGAGTGTCATCAATGTGAGAAAAAGGCTTTGTATGGCTTGCATGTGTTATCCTGGCATACATTTGAAGCTAATGAAGTTGGTGACTCATTAGCTAATTAGCCAGAGATGGTATTTTTTTTCTCTTAACCTAGTAGTAGGTAGGATCATATCTGTTCTGTTGTGGTCTGTCTCTTGTGCCGCCAAAGTTTTTGTGTTATCTGTCTGCTTATAATGAAAGTTTACGGTAGCCAATCTTTTTTTGGTATGCAGCCAAGGGGGCTAGGTCCCAAGAGAGAGCCCACACACATGGAAAGGAAGCCCTCATGAGTGAAAGGAAGCTCGCACACTTGAGAACGGAAGCCCGCACACGTGGGAAAAGAAGCCTATCCAGGGCTGTCCAGGGTTTAGATGAGAACTGCCACTCCTTATCACTTGGGTAAGGAGCCGTTCTCTAGTAACCAATCAATAGGAAGAAAAAAAGCAACAATTAAAGCTAGTGAAGTTAGTGACTCATTAGCTAATTAGCCAAACATGGTCCTTTCAGAAACTTGTAGTAGGTAGGATCATAATGTAATTATTTTGTGTTTTTCTCTACCTGCTCTGTTGCGATATGTGCCTTGAACTGGCAAAGTTTTTGTGCATCTTTCTATCTGCTTTTAATGAAAGTTTACAGGAACCATTCAAAAGGAAGAAAAGAAAGCAACATGGTCCTTTCAGAAACTTGTAGTAGGTAGGATCATAACGTAATTATTTTGTGTTTTTCTCTACCTGCTCTGTTGTGATATTTGCCTTGAACTAGCAAAGTTTTTGTGCATCTTTCTGTCTGCTTTTAATGGAAGTTTACAGGAACCATTCAAAAGGAAGAAAAGAAAACAATACCAAACAGGAAATACTATATTTCATTTTCTTTTTTCACCTTACAGAAGCTTTACATAGCGATCGTCAAAATGATCCTATTGCTGCCGATTAACACTCAAATCATACTGACAAAAAAATTGCACATGAGCGAAGGACTAAAAAGCTTTGACATCACTAGGAAAGAATAATACTAATGTTCACTCCGACGATCATCCGAAACAGTCTCCTCTGAAGAAACCTCTTCTACTTCTGGTTGGTCAAGCCGGCATGGATCCGATTGAGTCTTACTTGAGTCTCCACTTTCCACCGGCTGGTCCACCCTTTTGTCTGAAAGTTGCTCCCACCTACCCAATAGTGAGGTCCCTGCCTTTCTTTCCTCCAGTCCACCCTTCAAATCCAGACTTCCAGTACCAGGTAACGATTCAAAGGGTTCAAAAGCCTTTGTTGAAGGCAGTTCGCATTGGATAACGCCAGAGCTTGGCACGCCAGGAGCTGCTGACATGCATGGGCCTGGAGCCACGCAAGATGCCACCAAGTGAAGAACCTCAGGAGAGGGTGACAATGTCATGCCTTTCTTGCGGTGTGGTGGAAAAAATGATGAAGATGGAGAGTTTGAGTTCAGATTCAGAGAAAGTAGACTGCGATTGGGTTCAATCCAAGGGAACAGCCCAGTTGATTGTGGAAGTAATGGAAGAGGTGCGGCTGGTGGAATGGAGCTTGAAGCAATGTTGTCACCAAGGACACTGCTCTGAAAGTTTTTGGTAGAAGTGACCATTTCGGGTGTTACTCGCCTGTGCTTATGTAACTTCCTCTTCTTTTTCAAACTCCTCCTTGGATCCCTCGGCTGGAAAGGAGGGGGTCCGGGGAGGGTGAATGGAGGGATTGCTGGCTTCTCTTCTCCATAGAGCAAACGAACAGAATGAGCAATTGCAGAAACATTTGGCGGTAAATCAGGTTCAGATGGCCTTGTAGGAATACCTACAGCTTCCCGAAGCCAATGGGGAAGCTTGTTCCTTGTTGAACTACTTCCAGCAATACCATCCTTTGGTGAAGAACAAGCAGAATTTAAACTTCTATTCTGATCAGGAAACAACCCAGTGCTGGATTCACCACACTGTCTGTTATTGTGGCAATCACGTAACCAATTCAGAGACTTATCCAAAAGGCTTGGCAACTTAAGGTACTTATCTCCACACTGTTCTTCCTCCTTTCGCTTCAAATCATAGCTGGTTGAGCAATTCATGCTTAGAGAACCCAAGCTACTACCTACCAAAGAATTGGGCAGAAAAGGGTGCTTCAAAGGTAAGTTCAAGTCAGCTGGTCTATCAGAGGGCCCTGCAGAATAATCTTCAGCAACACTAGGTATTAACTTCTCATGTTTTGAAAATGGATAAGACAAACGAAGGTCATTCCTTATACTGAAATGATTAATTTGATCCACATATGGCATGCTCGATGATAGACCTCCATAGCCCAACTGAATGTCTGTCAGATGAGAGCGGAATTTTGGCCGTGGGCAGTGCTCAGTCCCAAGACCAGCGAATCTACTTTCAAACAATGTCTGTGTCATCATTCCATCAGAGATTTCTGAGAATGTAGACTTTGAGGACTTTGGCATGGGAAGAGATGGCACATCCAAGATCTTGAGTTGCTCCTCCTCCCACATATTTGACAGATCTTCGGAAGTTCTACATTTTGAAAACTTCAGATTCGGGTCCCTTAGCATTGTATCCCAGTTACCCTTCCCATGCCTACGAACACCAATCCACAAGGCATCAAGCTCATCTTCTGACCATGCAACCACCTTTAATCTCTTTTTCAGTGAGATGCTTGTTCCAGATCCAGTTTTCATCATTATGCTTTCAAGAACCCTCTTGTGCTTTTCAGGTAATGAAGAATAGGAACCCTGCATCTGATCTGGACCCAAAACAGGAGAGACCTCTCTCACATGTTGCTTTTGCTTTTGGTTTTCATTCATTGATTGTCTCAGATTTGGCAATAGCGGCATCGTCAGAAGATCCTGACCAGATTCATGGGCAGCTTCGCCTCGCATGCCCAATGATAAGCTTGGAAAAAGGCCTGCATGGGATGCAGACAAGTTTTTAGAAGGAATAGAGAATTTAGGTGGTAACTTCACCAAGTAGCAAATTGAACAGTACTTTTTTTTTTCTGGAATGCAGTGAGATCACCTGAACTTTCTAGAGGATCAGGGAACATACCCTTTGAATTAGTTCCAGAAGGAAACTGCAAATAAAACACCAGCTCAATGATGTTGATGCAAAAGTTTAAAAAGAAAAATGAAGAAGAACGAGACGAACTATTATTCCCCAGAGGATATACTTGCTTTGTTGAATTAAAGCTCTAAGGTGCATCAGTTTTGTATTTGCAGCCATCAGTGTTTTCTTAAAAGTTCTATCCAGACCATATATCTGAAGGGCCCTAACATGGATGTCTATAGCCCAAAAATCACATCATTTGGACAATATCAAGCTTTTGACTGAAGAAGTTCCAGGAAACAATGGTCACTTATGGAACTTCATTTCTTTTAACCATCCATTCTCTTTACTCAAGCTTCTCCAATCAAATGGCTACAATAGGAACCCACTGTCTGTTTACAAGGCTGTGGTGCATCCAAGGCAGAGCTTGATGGATGAAAAGCTTGATATGCCCTGTAAGAAATAGTCACCAATACCTCAACATACTATTGTCTTCTGAAAAAAAAGTGCAAACACCATAGTCTTGTACCAAGAACAAAAACAAGTTCTTATTCCTATACTCCTACAATTAAATTTTAAAAACAAAAAGAAAAAAAAAGTAAAAAGTTGAAAGTGAATAAAAAAATCATACTGGACTAAATGGCAAGCAGCTGTCCTGGATGGTATTCTTCAGGCGGCAATGCGAAACCCCAGCAGATGTATTCAGCACTTTAGATTTATCTACAGCAGTCTCTTGCTCATCAACTGAAGTTGCGTTAGCAGTTAGGCGAAATGGGAAATCCAACAACCCCATGCCAGTTTTGCTCTGCTCGCAATTTGACTTTGGCAGGTTCAGGTAAGATTTGAGGTACCTGCTTGTTGAATTTGGCTGATTAGCATTGGGAGCGCACAGTCCCAGAACAGGCAAGAGGTTATTAGCAGTCACTGAACTCCCAGAACATGTTGAGTGGGAGTGGCTTGGTAAGAACATGTCTGGAGTAAGAGTTACAGGAGGCCTAACAGAAAGATCCAGATGAGAGCTCTGGCAGATCTTATACCCATGCTTCATGGACCTGCCCAGCCTTGTGGTCGAGTTACTTCTGCTCTTTGGTGCATCTGACAATAGCAGTGATTTGCTATCCTCCAAGTTGAGTGAAGTGTCAGTGTCTCTTCCTGCTAAACTGGGCCCAACCTCCCTACTAGGAGTGGTGGGGAATTTGGATGATAACTCATATCTACCCTTGTCTTCAAGGAAGCGAGATCCTTCCACTGTATACCTCTGAGCAAGGCGTTCTTTTTGTCTGGCACGGAGCTTCGCACTGTTGATGCAAGATGGTATCTTCAATAAGCAAAAATAGTGGAAAAAGAAAAATGCTGTGCGGGTGCACTAAAGTCTATGGTTAAGGCAAAAGCACAGGTGATTGCAACTATTCAAGAGGAAGCACCACATGAATTAGCTAATGCCTCTCCCTAAAATCAATCCTAATAATGTGATGGACACACAATCAGTACCATAAAATGACCAACAGTTTGTTTTAAGGCTATGATATGTAGAAATAACATGAATACATCAGCGACACACGTTGAACATGGCAGGACATGGATTTACACAAGTATTGGATAAGATATTATATTGTTAATTTTGAAGTAACTGGACTGGAAACCATAGCATCCATGACCATTGCTCAAATTTGCAAACATTTTTATGGAAAAATGGGAACTACCATAGCCTATCCATGGTACGGCCTACATCTTAAATGGCCTAAACAGGGGAGAAAGAATTGGACCCATGAATTCAACTTGTAATCCAGAATGTTAAAAAAAATAATAATAATAACTTACTACTTTGCTTTTAGAGCACGCCCAGCAGGCGTATATTCAGGCTCCGGCTCAGGCTCCGGCTCTGGTTCTGGCTCCTCTTCATTCCCAGCCTGATCCAGGAATCATAACAAACAACTACATGTTAAATGAATTACAAAGAAAAAATCAAATTTGCCACAATTAACATGTAGTGTGAGCATGTGCACACATGAAAATGACATCCAAAGAATCATTAGACTTGAAAAAGAAATAAATCTGAAATAAAAGAACTTCAGTATAAAGTTGAGGATCAACTCCTTGACCACCTAGGCTTTCAATAATGATCTTGTTGGGTAAATTATATGGCCATCTGAGTTGCAAGTGTATTGGTATGAGTGATAGAATCTAGTATATATACACAAGGACCAAGGACTAACCAACTTACATGGGTACGTGCATGCCCGCGCACAAAGAGAGAGAGAGAGAGAGAGAGAGAGAGAGACGATTTGGCCAAAAATTGTAGTCCACTTTACTCAAATGATGGTGGCAAAGTGTTGCAAAGGTCAGTAAATTTAAAATAAAAATTAACAAATAAGAAGTGTGAAAAATTAATCTGTCATCTGATACTTGGGTCATCATTAATGACAACAAAAATGGAAGGTTTTTTCTTTTTGTGCGTGCTGGGGGCCACCTATAAAAAATCAGAACTGTTCAAAATAAATGCCCTCCCCCAAGGTGGACTTGCCCCAAAATTTACTCTAAAAGGAGTTTTGTCCCAAGACCAAGAAAATCATTAATAATGTGACCAATTCATAAGATAGTTCATTGCAGTCGCTCAGCTGGTTAGAAACAACATGTGGCATGGGTGCATGAGTTTGACTCTCAAGTAGAGAGAATTCTCACCAAGACTATGAGAAGTCAGATCCCAGCCGTTGGATCATGAGATTGATCCGACAACTGGGACTCACGATAATTAAGTGGAAGAAAATGAAAGCCCACCCAACATTTTCAGTTTCCCCTCATCGTACAAAAAATCGCCAAATCGTTTTTCTCCTTTCTCCCGATCTACTGTCCACAATGTCGCCCCATCTTCCCAGCTCACGTTCCCTCGCGAATCCAGGCCACATCGCAGTTCCAGACCAGGTCCTCTCGCACAGATCTTGGCCACCTCACAGTTTTGGCACCCACTCCTCTCTCCCTGTCTAGAATCCCTCATAGATCATAATAGCTGGTCCTCTCTCCTGGCCAGCTCCCTCGCAAATCATGGCACCTAGTCCTTTCTCCCAGCCCAAATCTCCTCTTTCCTCGAAAGATTATCTCAACAGAAAATCCCCGATGGATGGCAAATACCCATCTAACGATCTACAAATCAATTTATGACTCTAGCTTCCCATACATTTGCAACTCTTATCCCTATCTCAGTTTCCAAGCTTGACGTAACTAACAGTGACCATCCCCAACTCCTCCTTCCAAGTTGGTCTCCCTTGAAATGAGCTCTGGAGTAAAGGGTTAGTTGTTAGTTTGTTATGTTTTCTTTTGATTATGATATGAATTGTTTTAATTGGGTCTGCCTGAAAACCATAGCAAAAGAATAAATCAATGCATACCCTTAGAAAAGAGAGGCTAAAAAAATATCTCTACAAATTAGACTATAATAGGATCTCATATAAAAATGCCCAAAAGTATTATGATGACAACAGTGAATCAACTAGCTGCTCCTCTTTCTCCCTATTCCTAATCATTGACGATTTGGTAAGGAAGACACACCAAGTGATCCCAAATGTGTGATTTACCTATTCCATTTGTCTTATATATCTCACTTAATTGCAACATATTCAATTTAATAATGCTTGTAGGGCATAGGATCTCATGTTAAGAGATCTTGTACGACTAAGATTCTAAACATGTTTCAATTGGAATAACTGTGGTATAGGCATGTTCACAGGTATTACTTACTCATTTGGTTTGATAATTTAGAATTATCAATGGTCATGGTTTTGGCATATTTTCTAATTCCCGAATTTAAATTTTCTTATTTATTATTATTATTATTATTATTATTATTACTAGCTTCGCATAGGGTACTGAGGAATTTAATTTGGTGGGTTTTAAAGAAAAGGAATGTCCCCAGAGGTTACATTGAAAATTTTAAGGATATGTACGAAGGAGCAATAACAAATGTGAAAACCACATGTGGAGAAATAGGCGGATTCCCCGTGACTATAGGTTTACATCAGGGACCAACCTTAAGCCCTTATCTCTTTACATTAATTATGGATGAGTTAATTGTGTATATTCAAGAAGAAGTACCATGGTGTATGTTGTTTGCAAATGATATAGTATTGGTGGATGAATCAAGAAAGGGTATAAATGCAAAGCTTGAGAGATAGCGGGGGGCATTAAAATCTAGAGGCTTTAAAATAAATTGTACAAAGACAGAATATATGGATTGCAACTTCAGTAGACATATACAAAGTGTTAAAACCATTGTCAAAATTGAAACCCATGAGATACCACGTAGAGATTCTTTTTGGTACCTAAGCTCGATGATTAGTAAGGATGGGGAGATTGACGAAGATGTGGAGCATAGGATAAAAGCTGGATGGCTGAAGTAGAGACTAGTTTCGGGAGTGCTTTGTGACAAACGAATGCCAACGAAATTGAAGGGCAAATTTTACAAGACAGTGGTTAGACCAGTTATGACATATGGAGCAGAATGTTGGCCAATTAAGAAGATGCATATTCATAAGATGGATGTAGCGGAAATGAGAATGCTTAGGTGGATGTGTGGTAAAATTAGGAAAGATAAAATTAGAAATGAGCACTTTCGAGAACAGTTAGGGGTAGCACCAATAGGGAATAAGATTAGAAAAACCCGTTTAAGATGGTTTAGGCAAGTTGAGTGCAGGCCAATAATGGCACCGGTGAGAAAAGTTTGGATTTACAGGTGAAGGGCTCATCAAGAGGTAGGGGCAGGCCGTAGAAAACATGGATGGAAGTCATTAATTTAGATTTGAAGAAATTTTACTTATCGAAAGATTTAGCTCAAAATAGAATGGAATGGAGAAATAGAATTCATGTAGCCGACCCCAACATGGTTGGGATAAAGCTTTGATGATGATGATGATTTTTATTATTATTATTTTTGTGCATGTATTGTTCTAGTGTGGTGCTATTATCGTGCTTAAATCGTCTAAAGAACAAAATTGTTCAATCTTTACCAATTGTTCAATCTTTACAAATTGTTCAATTTGTACCACAAGTTGATGAAGAGAAAATACCAAAAGTAGGACATGTTTTTGAAAATATAAGGGATGCTTAAATTGCTTATAACAGTTACGCGAAAGCCATGGGTTTTAGCATTAGACGAAGCTCGGATACAAGGATCAATAATGAAGTAGTGAGGAAAAAATTTTGTGTGCTCTAAAGAATGTTGTAGGAAAGAAAAAGATTTGTGACAAAAAGTGTAATGCAAAGATGTACGTCTGGTTAATTAAAGTCAAGAACTAGAAAATATGTCAAAACCACAACCATGGATAATTCTAACCAAATAAGTAATGTCTTTGAACAAATACATGCCTATACCATAGTTATTCCAATTGAAACATGTCAAAATCTTAGAAGTATAGGATCTCTTAAAATGAGATCCTATACCATACAAGCATTATTAAATTGAATATGCTGCAATTAAATGAGATGAATAAGATACATGGAATGGTTAAATCACACATTTAGGATCATTTGGTTTGTCTCACTTGCCAAATCATTAAAGATTAGGAATAAAGAGAGAGGAGCGAATCGTAGATTCACTGCTGTCACCATGTTGGAGCATTTTACATGAGCTCTTATGATAGTATAATTTGTAGAGATATTTTTCCAGCATCACTTTTCTAAGAGTATGCTTTGGTCTGGTCTTTTGCTTTGGTTTTTAGGCAGAGTCAAACAAATGTAGACCCAATTAAAGAAATTCATATCATAATAAAACAATTAACCCCTCACTCAAAACCTTATTTTCCCTTCCTACCCACCAAAAACTTCACAAGAAAATTTGGGCAGAGAGAGACCAACTTGGAGAGGAGCTGGGGATGGACACTGTCAGTTGCGACGAGTTTAGAAGGAGCCGGGAGCTACAAGAGCATCGAAAGATACAAATGGATCGGAAGATAGAGTTGCAAATCGAGTTGTAAATCATGAGATGGGTCTTCGCCATCCATCAAGGAAGTTCTCTAAAGATGAGTCTGTGGAGGAATGAGGAGATTTGGGGTGGGAGAGAGGACCAATAGTCAAAAACTGCAAAGTGACCAAGAGTTGTGAGGGGAACGAGTTGGGAGAGAGGATCGGGTGTTGAGATATACGAGGGGGCCAGGCAGGGAGAGAGGACCGAGTACTGGGATTTGTGAAGAGTCACGGGATGGGAGAGAGGACTGGGTGCCAGAATTGTGAGGTGACCGGGATCTACGAGAGAGGACCTGGTGCAAGAAGCACGAGGCGGCCAGGATTCACGAGGGAGACAAGCAACGACGTTGGAGAGAGAAAGGTGGATTAGGAGAGGAAAAAGAGAAATGATTTGGGGATTTTTTGGATGATAGGGGAAATGAAAACATTGGGTGGGCTCTCATTTTCATTTAGTTAATAATCCGAGCTCCTAGCTGTTGATCAATCTCATGATCCAATGGCTGGGATCCGACTTCTCACAATCTTAGTGAGAAATGTTCTCACTTGACTAAATCCCATATATATATATATATATGGGAATGCTACTATACATCCTTCACTCACCATAGCGTGAGGGATACTTATATGACTTTCCTAATTTATCTATGAGCATTCCTCTTTTTCATGTACCATTTTGTCTTTTACACATGAATATTTTCATTCGAGGAATATTTCCATTTGAGCAAATGTCCCTCACCCTATGGTAAGGGAAGGATGCATACTAACATTTTTCATATATATATATATAATACACACACACAAAAGATTGTGCCAATTGTATTATCACTTTTATGCTCAAGCTTACAGTGGGACCTATTCCTATTGGAGTAAAATTTGAGAAAAAAGCACCGAGGAGAAGGAGTTCATTTTGAACGGTTTAGATTTCAATAGATGGGCCCCACTATGCAGTTCAACAGCCAACCTTACTCCTCATGACAAGCATAAATACATCTTCAACTTTTTCTTAGGCATCCAATATCCCAAAAAAACCTCCAAAGCAAGCCATATAGGTTCCGACAAGTTCTTTCCTTTTTGCATTCACTATGAAACATGTAACTCCATGAATTGCTGGTGCTTTTCCACATAGCAGAGGAAGAGAGAGAATTTGAACTAATCTTCTCTAATTTTAAAAGAAGCATTTCGAATGCTGTCCTAGGAGGGAGTATGTTGTTAGTGAGAAATGTCACACAAGAACTCCACACCCCTTCCTCTCGCTTTATTCTTGACTTTTTTCCTTCTTCTTTTTCCTTTATTTTTTAGGAAGAACCCAATATTTTTAGCTAAGCTCAGAACGGCCCATGTGTTTCTCATATTTACTAGAACCTAAGCTACCTCTTTCAGGTTGAAATGACTCCAAAAGACGCGTAATGTCTCTCTTTTGTAAATTGTTCAATAATATGACCACTAGCTCCTAAGCCTCGTCAACATAAATCATAAATGCTTATCATGACAATGGATGTAAACTCTATGCTTCTAACATGTTGCCCCACCCCATATGTGGCCAGCTTGTGGGGGTTTAAAGCATGTGATACCATTTGTCACCATACAGGTTATCTTCCACTCCTTGTTTAAGTACTACTAATTATTTTAAGTAAAGTTTTGTATATATAATATTCCACTAATAAATATATAAATAGGATATAAATGGGCAAAAGAGGTTTGACTATAGCTCCATATAAAATTTGCATCAGGATTTAGTCCATGGGCTTGAATATAGGACAATATAATTTCCATCAAAATGATTTTTGTATTGGGAAGCCTCTTATATAGATGATTTATGTACAGCTATTTATATTCAAGCAACTTGTTTTTTTATATTTATTCAAGTAAAGTTTTTTTTATGTACAGCTATTTTATATTTCTTTTATTTATTGGAGGTCTTTAGTTCCTCCTTAATGAAATCCAGTTACTGCTTCAAAAAAATATAGAATTTTCTTTTCTTTTGTCATTGTTAAGGGGGAAAAAGTGCAGCAAAGTGATTATTGACAGATCAACCATTCCTTGCCCCACCCCCAACCCACACTGAAGGAAAATCATGTCTCCACCACTGATCATTGAAGCTTCAATTGTTTAGCCCATATCATTGGCTGTCTTGCGAGTGACACTTGGATAAATCAGGAAAAAGACATAAAAAAGCATCATTAGCGAGGCTTAGAATAGTGGATTTTGTACTTTGTATTAGTGTGGGATTAGGGACTGCCATATTTGTAATACTAGGGATTGTAATATAACTGCATCTACAAGATTAGGATAGGACCCTAATCTATGATACACTAAGTCGCCTAAAACCATGATGCACCCACACTAGACACATACACACCTGCCCTCGATACCCGCGTTGATACTTCATTTCTAAAGTATTTGACATATTTTCTTGAAACACACCCGCACCTAACACATGCACACCTGCCGCGATACTCGTGCCAATACTTCATTTCTAAAGGATCACCCAATATGCACCCGCATCCAATACTAATACAGAGTCCATGTGACATTCCTAGTTAATGGGACATATCACCCCAAATAAGGGGATTAAGTAGTTGTATTTAAATTAGCATGTCCCAATACGAAAGAGGGGTCATCTGTCTTGGAGACTCACTAAATTCAATTGCAATCATTTTGTCTTTGAATTTCCTTTGACCGATAAGGTATCAGAGCTATTCTGAGAGTCTAAGAAAGTGAAGAGGTTTTCTTTCTTAGAGAATTTAGATATCTACGGGTGAATTGTGCTCAGAACTATATAAGTATGTCCCTGCTCCAGTTGAGTCATCTGTTTGATCATTTGTGTTCAAAGGGATTGTACCTAGGGCGTCATCAAAACATATCCCTTCGATTAAGAGAGATATCTTGATGTTTCTGCAAGATTACAAGTGATCATTTGCAAACTTCAATACATTCAATCGACTCTATCCAGGTATATCAGCTGTGGGCTACCGTAGACTCAAATCTCTTCTAATCAAGGTCACAAATTCAATAGAGTAATCTCTAGACTAATGTGGATAGTTTGGGCTTCAAGAGGGATGTCATTTGGCAGCACTTCTTGTTCAACACATTACATGAAAAGCATTCATTTGAACCGTTCAATTTATTTCATACAATCTCCAATTACTCGAATTTTTGTTCAATTCAAAAGACGAAACTAAGCTCTTTAAGATTTTATAGCTTGATTTCTGATCACTCAGATTTTAAGGGTTTATATCAGGAATCCCTCAGAAATTCTGGTCACCTAGGCCATTTTTCTGCGTTTTTTCAGTGTTCAAAATCAGTCCACCGACTTGGAAGATTACCTATTCTGCAATCTGATCCCCATTTAATTTACATCATGCCAAAAAGTCTGACTTTTTGCTTGTGAGATTTAACAATAAAATTACCTTTTCCAGAGAACTTCAAATTCTCAATCCCACATGTTTCTAAGAAGAAAGGTGTCGTGACCCAAATTCAGGGGCCCACGGACTCCACATCATGAGCATAGTGTATCTTCAACCTAACAACATGGAAGGTGGTTTTTGTCCATTTAAAAATGTCCATTTAAATTATTTTTGAAATATGGAAGATTTTTTTTTTTTTCGTTATTAGATTGTTTTGAGGGATTATTTTGAAGCATTAGTGGGTCATTGAAGGGTTCTAAAATTGGTGGGGCCCAAGGGAATAAGCTAAGAAGAATTGTTCTGAGTTAGAACTAAGGCCCACAATTTGTGATGAAAGGTTTTGTATTTGAAGAATGGGGTCCTTGTGTAGTATTAGATGTGAAATGGCTTAATTAGTAGAGGGACCCACACTTTTGTAACAAATGGAGGAGAATGAATTGTGCGCACAAATCCTGATGGGGAATGGCTTGCGCACAATTCCAAGTCTCCCTTTTTCACTTTGTCAATATCCATAAGTGTTATTTCTCATTTCTTTCTCCTCTTTACACTTCTCCATGAAAAAACCCCAACTCTATTCCAACCATTTTAAGGTAGGAGGAGGACTTGAAGGCAAGCAATAAAAATAAGGTATAGAAGGGAGGACAACCTATTTGGGAATGTCATATAGCTTCCCTCAAGTGACTAGAGAAAATAGAGTATATTCAAGGTGAACAAATGTTCTACACTACCTATTTGTGGTGAGATCGTCGTGGGAGAATGGGTATTGTCTGTTCCATCATTATTAGACAACTCAAAACATTATGAGAAGGGGAATTAGAAGTTAAATGTCATCAAAACCCAGGATAGGACCAAACCTCCTTTGGCCGACCTCCATAGAATGGAGGAATTGTGATGGCCGAACTCCTTCAGTGGGGTCTGTTGGTTGGGCAAACTCCATTCTTGGAGTTCAGCCATAGCTGATTGCTCTTAGGCCCATGTACGTCAGTTATTTGATGTTATCCCTCTCTTTTTTTTTCATATTTATTGCATGATAATAGTAAGTTGATATATGTGTGTGTATTGTGGATTAAGGAGAATTGATTGGACCAAACCCAAAATGGGTACCCACGATTGGGTCCCTCAAACTTGGCTGAACCCCTCATTAAGGGGTGTGGCCATGGACAACAGCTATGTCATGTTTATTTAGATGGATTCCCTCTACAAATTATTGGTCATTAATGATCTTATGCATTATTCAAGCATGACTAATGATGTTTATTTGATTCTATCTATTATATGCCACCAGTGATGTATTATGCCATTAAGTTGACATTATGAATTGGTGTTAACTTAGGCTGAACAAGATAAAGTAATCTATAATGGTGAAAGTGCCACTAACCAGTGAAGGGATTGGTCTTGTGACTAACCATACACAAACTTACCAATAACGATTTGGCTAAGGGGAATGGTTCAAAATCGCGGCCGCTATGCTATTTTGAAAATAGTGACTATGGTTTAAAAACTAGTAGAGCTAAGCAGTTTCAATTTTAAATATTATTTTTCCTATTTCTTCTGCATAGCCTTTCCTAAAGTTGTCTCTACCCTATTATGGTTTCAAATTACTAAAAAAAAACACGTGATTGACTGTTATACAAGATTCAAATTTTTTTGACCACTTAAAAAATTTACACCACTACACCGCTACATATTGCGACAACTGCTACGTATCGCCTACTATGTAGCATTTGGCCACTGGCCGTTACGCCCACCGCAACCACTATTTTGATCTTGGTTGTTTGTCTATAGTGAAGTGATTCAATTTGTAAATGACTCACATGTGAGTCATTTGCACATGCAAATGACTCACATGTGGGTCACCTTCCATTTTGTTTTGTTTTGTTTTGTATTTTTTCTTTTACACATAATTTCCCATGTGAATCTATGAACAATCCAATGGTTCAGCGTTTTTCACCAAAAATTTCAAAATCTATGATCAATGAGTTAAAATTTTACCTCAGTTATTTTTGGCGTTCTCAAGTGGATCAACAGTTTGGATCATAAAAATGGGGCCCACAAAAGTCTAGCATGGCAGATTGTGTCTCACTATTTTTGCAAATATCTAAAAATCCAAGCAACATCAACGGATGAAATTTGGCATGGCGAGTTTTTAACCTTAAGAAAGAATAGATGGTTCTAAAAAAGATTTCTGGGCCCACAAGAGTTAAAAACTCGGAAAAAGGTACTAGCATTGTGGGACATTTTTAAGCATGGCATTTACCTTACATTACTCCAACAGTTGTATGTTTTTTCAAAGACATCTCAACATCCATGATGAGTTAAGCTGTCATATTTGAACCGTCGCCATAATTGACCCTCTAAAGGGAATCAATATTCGGATCATGAAAATGGGGCCCACAAAAGTCCACAATGGAGCATCTTTACATCTAGACCTTTTTTGTAAATGTCTAAAAATTAGTGATAAATCAACAGCTGAAAATTGACCCTCTGGCCGTGTTTGACCTTCTAAAGAGGATGAACGGCCCCAATTATAAAAATGGAGGCCACATAAATCAAAAATAAAAAAAAAGACTGACAGTTCCAATTCTCGTTTAAATGCACTGTAGCACCACCTATATATGGAACTATGCAAAAACGGTTCACACCACCTATAGTGTGAAAATTCTTGGCTAAAAACAAACCCTTCTCACAACCTATTTTACCCATCTCATACGTAAATCAAGCCAAACATTTACATATGTAAATGGCTATAAACAACCCCCTATGGGCGAGATAAATACAGGACATGTGTATGGATCAGTAAAACCACCATCCCATTATGGATGTTGCATTCATTAACGAAAGCATTTAAGAATTAGGAAGATGTTGACTCATTTGGCATGACCTTGGACACACCCAACTGCTAGCACCAAAGGAGGAAATATCCCCACACAATGGCAACAATGTTTGAGACCCTTTATGGGCAATTATATCGGTGATCCCTTTTGGGCAACTAAGTTTGAGACTCCTTATGGGCAATTATATTTGTGATCCCCTTTGGGCAACTAAGTTTGAGACCCCTAATGAGCAATTATGTTTGTGATCAATTTTGGGCAACTAAGTTAGGGACCCTTTATTGGCAATTATTTTTGTGATCCCTTTTGGGCAACTAAGTTAGGGACCCTCTATTGGCAATTATTCTTGTGAACCCTTTTGGGTAACTAAGTTTGCATCCCTTTTAGGAAACTAAGTTTGAGACCCTTTCTGCGCAATTATATTTGTGATTCCTCTTGGGCAATTAAGTTTGAGACCCTTCATGGGCAATTATATTTGCGGATCCTTTTGGGGCAATTATGCTTCAGAATCCTTAAGGGCAATTATGTTTGAGGTCCCTTCTATGGTCATCGCAACATGTACACTAAGATATAAAGATTCCCCAACCTTTTGGGAGGCATTTGTGGGGCGTGTGTTTATGGATCGGTGACATATAGCAATTAGTTGGCTGTCCTTCGTTGTGGCCACATCTAATTCAGTAAACTGTATTTATGAACTATCTTGCCTTTTGTGTAATTATGTGCAGTCCTCTTTTAACATTTTGCCCACACTCGCAAATAGAGTAATCCAATTGTTCACTCAGTTTTCACTGATCCCTGGTTTCACCTACTAGGTAATCATCATGTAGTCGCCGGAGAGGACCGTGATGATCAAGGGATTGGATTTGACATCCACGGTTGAGTCGTGTGACAACATAGTTTTAAGGATCAGCCAGCTTTTGTGCTGGATGAAGTTTCATTTTGTAAAACATTAATTATTTTGATGATTTTTGTTAGCTTTGGATTTGTCATGTCCAAAGTAAATCTTTTCTTCTTTTAAACTAAAAATGATGAATTAAAATGCTGTTTTCCCTGAAGCTCTTATTGGTATTTAAACTTGATTCATGTAAGTGGATTTGATATTCATTACTCACGGCTCAAAATCTAAGGGCCCCCGGTTTTGGGTTGTGACAAAAGGACCTATGGGGCCATATTAGTGGCACTCTATGATGCCCAGAGACGGTATGGACATAGTTATGATACGCATTGGACACAACAAGGACACGGATTTTACACATAAAAAGTGAAGCATCAGATACGATACGATACGTTGCCCATTTTGAAGTATTTGTGAACCATAGATGGCACTTCTTCTATGAAGCCAACTTTCACCAAAGAGTACACAGATACTAGCAAACTAGCCCAATAGGAAACAGATGATGCTAAAATCATTCATTGGATCTTGAGTTCTATGGATCCTCAGTCGATACTTAATCTGAAACCCTAAAATACCATTCCGTGAACGTGGGAATATTTAAGATGAATTTACAATCAAGCTAATGCAGCAAGAAGATTTCAATTTGAACTTGAAATATCAGAATACTACGAGGGGAACAAGTCAGCTCAAGAACATTATTCTAACTTTGTCAACCTGTGGACTGAATTTGTGGAATTGGAGGATGAAAAAAACCACCACTTCTGCCAATCGTCGACACCAGTGCCATACACAGAAGTTGGAATCCCTATTTCAACAATAACCGCACAAGGAGGATGCAGTAGTTCAACGAGAGGACTTGTGTCTGGGTGCAATCGATACCAGAACCGTAATGATGAAAGAGCAATTACATCTCAACAACTCCCCAATCCAGGGGAAAAAAGAGCTCCAATGAATCTAGGCAAAGGTTAGGATCTGGACAGAAGTAAAGTGAATGGCTTTCATCAGCAAAACCCACATGGTGATCACCATCGACAAAGGAGAACAGATGATAGAGGAGATGGTCTCAATGTCAAAATTGAGATCCCAAAGGATCAAAATATTGGCCAATGCAGATCATATCGGCTAATAAACCAGCCATATAAATCAAGCCCCATAGTTATCAAATTTGTTTCAGTTCGAGCAAATTGTCTGACTTATTGCATTTCGGAGGCAAAACCAAACCTAATCAGATTTTTTTCAATTTCACCTGAAATATGGTTTCAGTGCAAAAACGCTAATTTCAGATGAACAATATTGAAATCTGTTGCACAGCGCTATCGAGGGGTTGAATGTTAAAAGAAGAGAACATTAATGAAATGAGTTGGGCATTCAGACAAATTTGAAGAGGAAAAAATGAAATTATAATACATACCCTTTCTCATCAAGGAGAGAGTTTCAACAGAGCGAGTGGCGTAGTTGTCAATTTTGTTTCAGCCCCATTTTGTTCTAGCCTCCAAAATAAAATATTTCGGCATTTCGAAATTTTGGCAAAACTTTTTAATGTAACTTTTCAAAGAAAAGATATATAACATAAAATAAATATAAAATTTTGAAAATAATATACAAAGTGATACATTTAATTTTATTATCAGATTTGAAAAAATTTAACTTATCTAAGGATTTGGCTTAAAATAGAACGGAACGGAGAAACAGAATTCACGTAGCCGACCCCAACATGGCTGGGGTAAGGCTTTGATGATGATGATGATGATGATACATTTAATTTTATTAGGATAGGACTTTGCTAGTCCCATTTCATAATAAAGTGAAATTTGCTAAGATTTATTTTCCATTAGAGTTAAATAAGAATTAGGCCCATTTATTAGTTTGGGCACAAGTATATCCAAGGCCTTTCTTTTCAATGGCTAAGATCTACAATGGCATGGGCCCACTCTATTTATCATCGCTGAAATTCTCTGAACTCCCAAATACATTGGCAAGAGTGACAAAGCCCACATGCATCAGACCTTTTCACTTAAAAGGAAAGTTACAGAATAGTGAACTTTCTCAAATAGACAAGAAAGTGGGGAGCGAGAGGAGAAGATGAGAACAGCAATGGCAAATGGTAACGTGGTGAGTAGCAAATCTCGATGGCAAACAGCGACGGCAAGCATCTCTCTCTCTCTCTCTCTCTCTCCCCTTCCTCTCTTCATCTTTTTTTCCCCTAATAATGAGCCTAGACACTTGTTTTTTCCGTTGAAAAAGAAGACCTAAAAACCATTTTGGCAGATTCCTTAATTTCGGCCAAAATCTAAAAACCATTTCAGCTCTTCAATTTCAGCCATTTTGCCAAAATCCATAGATTTCAACCAAGATTGGGGATTTTGCAAGAAGGGCTGAAATTTCAGCCAAAGAGTTATGGTGTTGTTTTCATTTTGGTTGCATGGCCAAAATGGGAATTTTTGGCCATTTCAGCTGAAACGAAACAGTATTAATAACCATGGCCAGCGTCTTTGGCACCATGCAACCTTCAAAATTGCAATCCATCTATAAAGTGGACTCCAAAGCAAATATCAACCGCGAGATCTTCTCCAGCGCTATTTCCTCTGCATTACTTTGAGATTGTTCATCCGTCGAAGTGTAGAAACGTGGATTCCTGCCCTCATTGAGGCTATTTCCCTGCATTTCCTCCCCCCCGAAGGTCGTCTCATCATTGCAGCCCAAGTTTTTTTATTTTTTATTTTACAAGATATCTTGATAGAGCGCCAAGTATGCCCGATCTCTGTCTTCTTCCATTTATTCCTCTTATTTTTTGTTTCTTTCTTTCGTGAGTTCTAATGAAGGGGTCGCGACTCGAGAGGATGTCTTAAAGGCATTGTGATGATGCCTTTATGAAGGAGGGGTCGTGATGAGTTCCAACAAGGGAAGCCGACTGATTTTTAATCATTGAAAAAAATCTTTGGAGGACCACTTATTGTTAATCGCTGATGAATTTGTCAATTAGGTGTTACTGATTTACCGTTGAGTATTTAAGAGGCCCACTTAATAAAAAAAATCAAAAGACCAGTTATTTGGTAATGATGAAGGCCCATCACAAGTTAACTAGTAACATTTGATGTTATTAAATATTTTATGAAACTATTTTAAAAAATATCATTTTAAGTGGGCCATTTAATTTGAGTAGAGTAATAAAGTCTAATTAGTACTATTTATGTGGATTATATGGTTTCTATTTTTTATAAGTGGCCCACAGAAAATTTTGATTAGCAAATTGAGCACCAGGGACCTGGCTCCCCACCAGTTGAGTGTTATCTCTAGAACTGTGACTGTAATTGTATTGAAAAAATAAAATTATATCTGGGGGCCTACAAGCCTACAACTGTACTGTAGCTATTAACAGTAGAAGGATTGTCATGTAATTTACACTGTTACTGCAGTATAAAATAGTGTTCCCTCTTTGATGATCAAAGACTCCAGATTGGAGGGTCAGGAAAACCTCATTAACTGTATTAACGACCACTTCACGTTGTTGCATGCAATGGAGAAGTACGATAGGCCTTTTCTCGATAACCTTGCTTTTGCAACTTTGAGAGGGGGTACGGGAAGCGTTGCTTGGCTAGAAAGAGAGTTTGATGAAGATGAAGTGGAGGCAGCCATTTTTAAGCTACGGGGAGATAAAGCTCCAGGTCCGGATTGGGTTTCCGATTGCATTCTTTCAGAGATTCTAGGACATTACAAAGGCTGACATCATGGATTTCCTTATAGAGTTTCATGCGACAAGTAAGTTTCCTAACAATCATGGTGCTTCCTTCATTGACCTAATTCTGAAGAAGGTTGGAGCAGATTGCTCAAAAGATTATAAACCGATTAGCTTATTTGGCAGCATCTACAAAATCTTAGCTAAGGTGTTCATGAGGAGACTTCAAAAGGTGATACCATCCATCATCTCCCAGTCTCTAGGAGCTTTTGTGCACGATAGGCAAATGGGGTTCTTATTGCTAATGAGTGCCTTCATTCCCAAAACAAAGATGAAGAATCAGATGTGCAAGTTAGAAATGGAAAAAGAATACGATAGAGTTGGCCGAAAATTTAGAAATGGAAAAAGCGTACGATAGAGTTGGCCGAGAATTCCTCCTTTATACGATGCATAGATTGGGTTTTGGACCCAATTGTGACTTTGGAATGTGTTTCTTCTTCAAGATTCTCCATTTTGATCAATGGTTCTCTAAAAGGTTTGTTCCCTGCTCAAAGAGGTATCCACCAAGGTGATCCTCTCTCTCCATTCCTTTTTGCCAAAGTTGGGGAGGTCCTCAATTGTATGATTTCTACGGTGGTGGAGGCAAGTTTGGTTAGCGGCTTCAAGGCAGCACCCACAGCCACAAGCCCCAGGCATCCCATCTTCAATATGCTGATGATACACTGATTTTCTATGATGTGAATGAAGATCAATTAAAGAATGTTATAGCCATCCTCATGTGTTTCAAAGCCATCTCACATATTAAAGTGAATTTCTTTAAGAGTGCAGTAACTAGTGTATTTGTGGATGGCAGATTCTTCAGGATCTGGCAATTGTTATGGGTTGTAAGGTGATCTCTCTCCTAACTCCTTACCTAGGGTTGCCTCTATGCATTGGTAGTGTTCTTTTGAAAGCGTGGAACCAGGTCATGGAGAGGGTCGAGTAAATGATGGCCTCTTGGAAAGAAATACCTGTCTTTTGGGGGGAGAATTACTTCGATTAAGTCAGTTCTTTCCAACCTCCCCATATATTTTATGCCTATCTTTAAGTGCCCAATTTTAATCATTAAGCACTTAGAGAAGCTTCAAAGGGACTTCTTGTGGCAAGGTAAGGGTACAAAGAAGAATTTCAACTAGTTAACTAGATCTATGTTTGCTAGCTGAAGAAGATGGGTGGCCATGGTTTTAGACCTCTTAAGCAAAGGAACCAGACACTCTTGGGTAAGTGGCTGTTGAGGCTAGGGGAGGACTCAGAAAGCTTGTGGAGATGCATCATCTTTGCTACATAGGGGTCAGTAGAAACAGTTGGGAAATCTCTAGCTCAAGCTATAGGTTCTCTACTTTGTTGAAAGGCATTGCTTTTATTTACGAAGAGTTTCACTCATCCAATTCTAAATTGGTACTGGGGATCATATTTTCTTTTGGCTTGATACCTGGGTGGGGGATAAGCCCCTAGCGATGTAGTTTCTAGATCTCCTTAGATGTGCCAGAGACAACCGGGCTATAGTAAAGGACTACAATGAAAGGGATGACCTAAGTATTTCCCGGGCTCCTATTTTCAGAAGGAACTTGCATCATTCAGAGGAGAGAAATCTCTTCTCTCTTTTGGATACGTTAGGTCATTCTTCATTTCGGAGGATGGGAGGGATAGCAGAGTGTGGAAACCTTCTCAGGATGGTGTTTTCTCGGTGGCTTCCTTTTTTTGGGCCTTGAAAGCTTCTGATGCTCCAGAGAGAACATATAATTTTTTTTGGAAGTCTAAGGCGCCTCCTAGAGTTCTTGCTTTTGATCAGCTAGTGCTTTGAGGTAGCATCTTAACCATGGATAACCTCCGTTGCCGCAAACTGATCCTTGCCAATGCCTGCCCTTTTTTATCCTGCAGCTAAAGAACCAATGGATCACCTTCTTCTCAAGTGTTGGTTGGCCAATCATATATGGAACACGAATACATGATTCTTTTTTATTTTAACTGCACATGGGTTCTCCCTAATTCCATTTCTGATGTTTATGATGGTTGGAAGTTTGTGTTCTTTTTAGCTAAAGGGACATTTTTGTGGCATTCATCATTTTTGGCCATCATCTAGGCTATTTGGAAGGAGAGAAACTGGAGATGTTTTGAGGGAAAATCTTCTTCCACAACTATTGTTCTTACACGTGCTAAATTTCATGCGGCCTCTTGGGTTTCTATTCTACCAACTTTTGGGGTGCTCCTTTAGAGGCCATTTTGCTTAATTGGAGGGACTTGATCTCCACTTAATTGTTGGGGCAGTTTCTTCTTCCTTTTTGTGGCCTATGGGGGTCCTTTTTTCTCCCACTCAATTTCTTAATTTTCTTTTCTCTTTAAAGTACATTTCTTTTGTACTGGCCCTTTTTAAATAACAATTCACCATTCAAAAATAAATAAATAATAAAATTAGTGTCCCAAATTTAAGTATATTTTAGAAATTTAATTTTTAGAATTTCATGTTAACAGATGAGATATTAAACTTACCGGTGTACTTGTCTATCATTTGTGTGTTGCTATTCTCTTAGAAAATTTGGAAGATTGATTGTTTGAATATAGAATGAGCGAAAAAGGTACTCCTACACCATCTGCTACTACACCTATTATACTTGATTGTCCCACATGGGTTGATGGTTCTATAGATCCAACCAAAAACAAGCATGTAATTTATCGTAATCGTGAAAAGGTGATAAAAGGTGGTAGGATCACAAGGCTAAAAGAATACCTTTGAGTGTGCGCAGGCTCGTGTGGAGTTTTGGGAAGGAATATTATTCCATGTAAAAAGGTGCCAGGTGATGCTAAATGACAAATAGAAAGACATGTTTTGGAAGGTAAAAATGGTAGCAACGAGAAGACAATTAAATGAAGAAAGTGGAACCCAATACAAAACCCAGAACTCCAACAAGTGATGCAAATGACGATGATGTTGAGGCAGAAGAAGTAGAAATATTCACAAATCTAATTACCCACACCACAAGTAGGACGAGTAAAGAGAGGGTCCCTTCAACATCTACTCAAAACCCAACAAAAAGGGCACATCAAATACTCATCAACCTCCAATGGCCAATTTCTTTTCACCACGAACTACACCTGGATCTCAGCTAGCCATCAAATCAACATTAGCAACATAGAACAAAAAGATACAATTGATTTGGCAATTGGGCATTGGTGGTTTGATGCAAATATCCCATTTAATGCAACGAGATGAAAAAATTTTTCAACCAATGACTAATGCAATCAACTAACTCGGGCTAGGTAACAAGATGCTATCATATCATGATGTTTGTAATGTGGAAATATTTCGGGGAAAATCATAGAAAAAGTAAATGGTTTGGCTTCATGGAGCCCTATAAGTGAAGTTGGAGTGAAATCAGGTGCTCTAGCATGGATGATAGGTGGACACAATGGGACAAGATGCTATCATATCAGGATCTTCGTGGAAAGATTTTGGGAAAAATCGTAGAAGTTTCATGGAGCATTATAAGTCATGTCAAAGTGAAATCGAGTGCTCTATCATGGCTAATGGGTGGGCACAGATGGAAGACAATGAACGTTGATTAACTTTCTTGTGAATTGCCAAAAGAGGTAATGTTTCAAAAGTTATTTGATACAAATGCTGTTACAAAAAACAAAAATGCATTATTTTAAATTTTTTATGAAATTGTTTTACTTGTTGGGCTTGATGATATTATCTAGTTTATCACTGACAATGATGCCACTTACAACTTTTTTATACGACAACTTGCGCTGCTCATTGCATTGATTTGATGTTAAAGGACATGGCAAAGCCAAACTTGTTTCCAACCAACACATCCACCACTAAGATGCAAAGGAAAGTCACAATCCATATACAATTATTTATCTATATTGAATCTAACGAGAATAGAATATACACATAGGAGAGAATTAATTCGAGTAGCCATCACAAGATTCGCTAACAATTTTATTAGTTTGCAATGCCTTTTTTATATTTAGAAAAGAACTTAAGCAAATGTTCACAAGTACCACTTGCCGCTTGGGTTCAATCTAATATTTCAAATACCCTTGCTGACATAATACTCAAAATACATTTTGGAGGAATGTTGAGCATAGATTGAATAGTGAGTCTTTGGTAGTTCTTCATCTAGTTGACAGTGAAGATAGGCTTGCAATAGGTTATGTGTACAAGGCAATGGATAGAGCGAAGGGAGTCATTTAGAAGAGGTTGAAGAATATGAAGAACTACATGCCAAACTGCAGGATTATCGATCAGAGGTGGTACAATCAACCTCATAGTGCACTACAGAAGCGTACTGCTTCAATCCAACATTTTTCTTTAGCCATACTTTTTCTCAGCATGGCAAACTCGTCAAGGTCTGAATAATGTTATAGAGAAATTAATTCTTGGTTTTCATACTCAAGACATGATTTTCAGACAATGAGATTACAATTAAGATTGTTGTTTTGACTTTAGTTCTGCTGGAGAAATACGAAATCCCTTCTTCTTTCACCATGGACAATATAAGACAGAGATCAAACAAGGAGTATTTCAGAACGGCTCCTTATTGAGATGATCTGAAGTGGATTAGCCACTATTCGGAAAATAATTAGTCATTTCAGAAGCAAAAGAAAGAGAGATAACAGACAGTGATCTCCCTATTCTTCCAAACTACCAGACCTGTGATACAATTTCAGTTGAAATAGGAAATAGATTGAGATAGAAGTCTGCAAGAAAAAAATCTTATCCACCTTGCGTGGTCATCCATGTACTATCTAGGATTCAAGAAATCCCAATCACTCTACAATCAATCCCAAATTAGGGACCCCAGAATGTTAAAATCAATCCAATTTACAGGAAATCAACAATCTACTGTATTACATATCCGAATTACAGAAATTACAGCAATATGACATCTTCTATGATTAGTTTGCCTTTTCCCAGATTGCACACATGGATGGACCCACTATACATCTACAGTAACTTCCACATTTGTTTACACTGGTAACTTGCATATCAGACAAAGGAAGATGTGTCTAGAACCTATTTGCATTGTTGCCTCTTTCCACCATCCTAATGGTAGGTGGTTGCCGTTTCATACTCCAAAATTTAAGCTGACTCAAACTAGCAGCATTTTGTTGTGACAAGGAACACCATTTGGGTGCACTATTGGCTCTCATCAAGAAAGCTTAACTTCACCATAGAATTTTTTTTGGGTGGCTTCTCATTTTATATGCAATAGAAATTCCTGTTATATAAATTGGGGAAAAGACAGGTAACATAGAAGAAACATTATGGAAGCATTTCTCACCAGTACCTTCAAGTAAATGCAGAATAGAAATTTTTAACAACGCGTGGAAATTAGTATACACACACTCTAATGAAAAACAGGATTTATATATATATAACATTTTCAAAAATTGAAAAAAATGAATTTAATAGAAAGTATGAAATACTAAAGCTGTTAACATGTAAATTACACACAGGACAATGTTCATACAACCTTTCTATGCTATTTAAATATGGCAGACATCATTAGTTAAGGAACATTATGGAATTTCATTGGATAAATACTTAAATAAATAAGCAAGAGTAATACTACCTCAGTCAAAGCTTCACTTGGATTTTGAGCGAATGCCTCCTTATAAGAAACAGCCTTTCTCAATCGCTTCCCTCGACCAAGAGCTGCTTCCTCTTCATTCTGATATTTTTCCCACCTTCAGATAACATAATTGAAGCTCATTATTTCCAACATTCAATTTACTACCCTTAAGTGAACAGAAAAAAGAAATATTCACTACTAGTACTAGATAGAAGTGACCATGAAACAATCACATATACATCGGAGAATGACCAAGAAAACTGAAAAATAAAACTGCAACCACAGGTACATTTTTATGATGCATCATTGCCAATGCCCCAGGCCCAGGGAGGCCCAGTCCAAGCCAGATGAGCATAGTTGGCAACTTCAATTCAATTTTTGCCAGTTAGAACAAAACAATACAATTCAGCCAAGCCATGGAACCAGACAATCCCCACAAGGATCTTAGTCCAATATCTGGACTTATTCGGCCAATTTCAGTCAGTTATTCCAATCTCAGTTTATTCAGTTAAAAATACAGATTGAAATTGAATCGCTCACAGCAGCTAAGTGAAATGGACCTATTTCAGTCAAAACAATAAAATGACAAGGACAACAAATGTCCCATCCAGAAAGCCTCTTTTTATTCAAAATTATTTTTTTATCCAAAATGTACTCCATCAGTGCAAAGACATACTGTTTTATGGTTTTACCACTCGATATTAATAGTATGGAGGTTTTACCTCCAAATAACATATTTTCACATTGACAAAGTTTAAAATACTGGCCAATATGATACCATCAACTGATACAATGCACATAGCGGTAGATAATGCTATTATAAAGTGGAGGCAATGTAATTCTTGGAACATATTGCAAAAACGACGCCATATTATCAGTCAATCAACCAACAAATTGAACTCACATTGCCAGCCAACAGCACTTAAAAGCAGTTTTTTTCCTCTTACTCCCCTTTAAACACTTGCAGAGGCTTGGAGACCCTTGCCTTTCACTCCCTAAGAGATCTAAGGCTCCCTAAGAGATCTAAAGCATCCATTTCTTAGGAAACACAAAACTGGCCTTGAATTGACCAAGTTCGATGCATCCATTGGAGAACTCAGGTTGAGCTAGACAATTAGAGGTACAAAATTATAATTCTTTTATATATATATATATAGATTATAAATCATGTGTGCATAAAAAATGTAGCAATTCTGAACCAAATCCAGGGAGCGGGAGTTTCGGTATTGGTGTATATTTTTTAATTTTTCATTATAATTGCATGAATGCCTCGAGTGACTTACATTTGGCTTTAGATTGTTAGTTAGCCCAAGAACTTTTGAATGGTCCTTAGTGTACCATAATCTTTAGAAGATCACCATTATTTAATAGTTTCTCTCACGTACCATACATTTATGGATTAGCCTAGCAGGCATGCATTCAGGACAATATCACTGCAAGTGAGTCCATGAAATGATCTACTTATGGATCTAGCATTACTCTTGAACTTCAAGAAGTCAGCAAGCATCATTATCTATGATGCCCCTGATATGACATGGATACGCCATGGACACAGCAATGACACTAATTTTACATATAAAAAGTGAAGTATCAAATACGATATGACATGATAAATTGCCTATTTTGAAGTATCCGTGCCTCATAGATCATTATACTCACAAGCATAAGAGTACAAGAAACATAGTATCATCAGAGTAAGCGTCTAATGAATAATATGTGGGAACAGGTATAATGAAGAAAAACCAACACAGTTACAGCACAAGAGCCATATAAGCCACCCACCTCACACGCAATAATCGGTCCCATTCATTTTCTTCACTGTTGTTAACCACATGAACATCTTTCTTTTCAGAACTTTGTGCACAGATATAACCAGCTGTACTAGGGAGCAATTCATTACCACCTTGTTCATCATTGGGCTCATCATTCCATTCCACAGACTGCCAAACAAAACAATACAAAAAATAAAATATATCAGGATTCATATTGGACATTCGGATCCAACTTGCTGATTCAAGCATTCAAATCACAGATACTTGAGGAAAAAAGAGATGGACCCACAAAGCATTTTGGGACAAACAACCTACCTCCTCACACACACTAGCAAAAAAAGGAAGATTTGCATGCAGAGTGTCAAGATCCCTTTGCCAAAAGTATAAGAAACAAATCACAGCCAGACTATGATGCTCAAATACGGCATGGATACAACAAGGATACGCTATGGACATGGTAGGGAGACATATTTGAAACATAAAAAGTGAAGTATCGTATACGATACAACACGACACATTGGCCATTTTGAAGTATCCATGCATCATAGCAGCCAAAACAATCTTTGATGGAGAAGCTAAAATGTAAAAATTGAGACTAAAATTTTAAAGGCGGGCATGGCCATGATTCATGTAACATTTTCTAAAATTATTTCATAAATATGAAAACCTATCCTTGAAAAGGAGGACAAGAAGCATTAAAGACAGGTGCCAGAACACAAGAAGCAATGAGAATGCTGCAAAGGCAAATGAAGTATGCAATAATAATGGGAAAAAAAATGGTGATGATTATGATGGAAATTGTAAAGCTATGCAGGTCAATTTGATTAGTAAATATATGTGTTATAATTTTAAAGGGCTTTAATCCTATGAAAAATGTTCTCACACACCTACCCTAAGAACTTTTTATGGGGCCCACTTGTGGGTCCCATTTGGGGATGGGACCAAGGGGGATGGAATGATCTATGTGGGAGCACCCCATATATCAAGTTTGGCCACGATCATGTCCCTAACCCTTTCATCCATGGCCCACAAATCCAGTCCATTTGGATTGGTGCACAGTCAATCCAACGGTCCAGTAAATTCGGATTTGACAGAAAGTTAAAGCATGTGACTATCGCGCGGGGGGGGGGGGGGGGGGGGGGGTTCCCCTATGTATTGCAAGATTTGGATTGGATGATAGATGGGCCCCACCTAGACTTCTCACAAAAAAATTGTGAGAACTAGTTCTCATAGGATAATTTCCATATTTTAAAAACATGACAATTGCATGGTGATTTTGTCAATGCAATAGTGCAGTATACCATACCATGACCCTAGAGAGAAAGTATCTTTCTCATTCCTTTGATAAATCCCCTTTCAAAAAATTACATTCATTTGTTAAAACAACACACCAAACATGCCCCGAAGAATTTAAAATGCGAGCCCCACCTCTAGAAACCTCGTTCTTGTCAACAAGGAGTCCAACACCAACGACATCGTCAACACACACGTCCATTAACAACTTGTCCATGAGACAACAAACAAGTACAGCATGCAATTTTGGAATTTGATTTTCTTGGTGATAATTTGGAACTGGAGAACCGACTTGCAGTACTACCTAAGCAACACTTGGTACCCACCCACCAAGCCGTGCAATTGAAGGATCCAAAACTCTGACATATCTCATCATCTTTTTCATGGCATCAAGATGATGTGAACAGCAGATTGAGATGCAATGCAGGTAGACTAAAGATGGAAGCTGGACGAGTGTAGGTTAAGGTCGGGCTTTCGCTTGAAAATCTTGACCTCATACCAAATTCCCTATCACAGGCAAGGAAAAGAGAGAATCTGGGATACTCAAACACACTCCATTTTTTCTCATTATAAGTAATCTTATTTACTAAAGCCAAGAGGCTTTACATCACTAATATAAGAAAAAAATAAGAACTAAAACTAACCTAGACCACTCAAACACATTGATGGCTAAGATTAAAAGATCTAGCATCCAACTACTTAAAGCATAAAATAGCATATATAAAATCCTAAATAAGATTAAAACATGAAAAAAGGGCAGCGCCCAAAGAGCTAGGCTCAGATAGATGGGCTAGACCCATTGGCCAATCGACTCATGGGGACATGGGCTGTCCTGCATCAATTATCCTCTTCTTAAAGAAAACTTGACCTTGAGTTCTACAAATGTCCTCCAGGATAAAAAAAAATCCAATGTATGAACTTCTGATTTGCCAATTGATCTTCGTTTTCTCCACATGGTTTGGAGGCTTGACTAAATCTTTTCCTCCACTTAGAAGGAGAATGGAGGAGGTGCCACTTCTTTTGATTTCTGAAAGCTAAGTGGATGTGAGAACAAATCATTAGATGCTTCAAATTTTGAATTTCCGCATTAGTATACAACTTTCAAGCAGTAAAAGTTGATCACCAAAGAGGAAATCAATATAAGGAACCTCTATGATTTGATCTTCTTTTGCAATCTTTGGAACAATATTGTTTTCTTCTAGTGATTCAACTTGCTCTTCTAGAAGTGGGTCTATGAGGAAATCCATCAAATGACCATACTCCTAGTTAATCATGTTCAACTCTTCAATGTTCGTGCTTGCTTCCTTTGTTACTTGTATCTCTTGATCAACACTATGAGTTCCTTTGTTTTCAAATTCATTTGAAGCATAATCCTACGAAATAGTTATTTTGTTCCATGCTGGAGATGGTTTGTCGATCACTTCATCTAAATTTATGGTGGAATCATCTATTTCTTGTTTCTATTTCTCAGTATCAGCCCTAACATCCACCACAATTGGTTCCACAACATGGGCTTCTATTGTTTGTGCAGATTTTCCTTTTTGCAATTCATCTTTGTAAAGGCAGTAATGCTTTCTCAAGCGCTCCACACGGATTGCTTCCCAAAATGCTTCATACATGTCCTTGCAGTCCTTCATATTTTTCTGTATATTTGGTCTCAAACCACTAGTAAAACCAATTACATAATGTTCATCATTCTCATCTAATCCACATCATTCTTGCAACTTTGAAAATTCACTGGAGCATTCATCGACAATCAAGTTTTCTTGTCTTAAATTGAGGAATTGTTCAAAGTGGTTTTTATTATCATCATACCGTTGTCCATAGTTAATTGCATACTTAAACTTTTGAAGATGATGATCGAATTTAGAGAAAAGAATCTTGCAATTCCATATTGACATGGACGTGAGGGCTTAGTATTTAATGTTCTTAAGATAAATCAACCTGACTTGATGTGGAGATCATACTGATTGGAGTACACAGGTGGAGACAGATCATCAATCAAAGTCCAAATGATCAAAATATCAAATTTCAGTTAGGCTGAATTGGCCCAACCCAATTGCAAATTCAGTAGATGTGGGTTAGGCCGAAATGACTTAACCCAACTACTGTTCGTCTTGGTTTTTTTGCTAAAAAGGAATGAAAAGGTTATGACCTTTTTGACCTTCATTGTTGATGCTTATTTCCTTTACGCAAGAACTCTGTTGCTATGCGTCAACCAAGGTGATGAAGGCAAGGATGCAACTATCATGACAAAGTTAATTGAAGCTGGTAATGATGACGATCTTCGACGATGAAGAGCTGTGGCGTGCAACGATGGTGGCATTGTGAGGGAGTCGTGTGGAGTGTGGACAAACTTGGGTGCCAAGGATGATTTGCTGAGACAATGACCACGAAGGAGAGGATGATGCTGATCGGCGACTGGTGCCAGGTACACAATTCTTCCCAGTTCTTTCTTTCTTGCTTTTTCTCTCTCCTTTGTTGTCTCTCCTCTTTGCTTTTGGGGATTCATCATCATCATCATCATCATCATCATTATTATTATTATTATTATTGATTCGACTACTTTGGATATGATGCCAAAGTAACTTGATGATGGTGGTTTGTAATGGTAAAGATGGACGATGGGGTGGGTTGGTCAAGCTTTCACTTGAAAATCTTGGCCTCACGCCAAACTACCTATCAAAGGCGAAAAAAAGAGATAATTTAGGGAACTCAAGTGCACTCAATTCTTTTCATTATCAATAATGTCATCTACTGAAGTCAGAAGGCTTTACATCACTTATATAAGAAAATAATAAAACCTAAAACTACTATGGACCATTCAAACACATTGATGGCCAGAATTAAAACATCCAACTATTTAAAACATACAATAGCAAGAAAAACCCTAAATAAGAATAAAACATGAAAACAGATGGGCTGGGCCAAACGAGGTTGGTCAAGATAGATGGGTTGGGCCCATGGCTGGTAGATCCATGGGGGCATGTGTTTATCCTGCATCACAAGAGTGGCAGTTATCATTGGCCATCAACCTAGAAGTTGATTTGAAGCCGGCTGTTGTTCTACACATGATAAGCACTTCCCACATTATACAAGGATTCTCATCAACTCTTCACCTAGGGCATGACAGAGATCCCCCTTTTGCCTTTTCCTGTCGAAAGAAGCAGCAAAAAATCATCCTCCAAACTCAACTCAACAAGGTGTTACAGAATCAGCTTCAACCACTTGCTATACTACTCAACCAACAACACTTGGGACCCATCCAGCGATCCAATTGAAGGATCCAAAACCTTGACATGTCTCATCATATTTTTCATGGCACCAACAGTAACAGCTATCATTGTTCATCAATCTAGAAGTCAAATTGAAGCTGTTGTTCAACTCATGATAATCTCTTCCCACATTAGGAGTTCCATTAACTATTTACCTGCAGCAAGATGTAGATCCTTCTTTCTCCTTTTTCTGTCCAAAAAGTTTCAGACAATCGTCCTCCAACCTCAATTGGGTGTTACAGAATCAACTTCAACCAGTTGCTGTACTACTTGATCAACACTTTGGACCCATGCATTCAGCCATTCAATTCAAGGATCCCAAACTCTCACATGTTTCATCATCTTTTTTCATGGCATCAAGCAACGGCAATCATTGCTTATCAACATAGAAGTTTAATTGGGGATGTTGTCCCACTCATGATTCCCTCTTCCCAAATCATAAAAGAGCGTCAGCAAATTGTCACCTACCACAAGACAGAGGTCCTCCTTTCTCCTTTTCTCATCCAAAGAAGTTTCAGCCAATCATCCTTCAAACTCAAATCAACAAAGTGTTCTAGCATCAATTTCAACCACTTCTACAATCGCCGTCACCACTAGGACTGCACAGTCGCTGAACCTCATCCAAGCACAGTCCAATCAATTAGTTACCAAGCTGATATTCAAGCCCAAAAACAAGCCACGCGCATAAAAGGCCCAGACATAACCATTGAATGAAATATCAAAACTATTTTTGTTACGCTGTCAACTTTCTTCCTGAATGAAAGAGCAACAAAACCAACCAATTGCCTAGGAAGGTATGAAGAGAGACCACTACCAACGGAACAAATACCTTATGCATAAATAATGCAGAGCTTGATAAAAGAGCAACTACCACAATTGCCTGTGACGGGTTAAAGAGTTTGTGTATGTCACTCTGATATTGTAGCGTTGGTGAATTTCCTTTCCTCCTTGTAGTTCCAGTCTGTGTACGTAACTGTCTTCAACATCCCCTCAGACTCTTAAAACCAAGAAAACTCAACCCCAGAGGACAAATCTCCAAAGGAACCACAAGTGGAGGATGATGGAAGAATAGGGATATGACAACAAGAAAGGGCTAGGTGTAAAGCGGTGAAGGAAAAAAAGCGAATCACTCTAAAATAAATGGTTTATCTAGTAAAGCCTTCAGACACCAGGGCTCTTGCATGAGATATTGGGTGAAAATATTAAAAAATATAGCAAATGGACCTAAAAGCCCAACCATATCAAGCCCAAAGCAGGGTGGCGCAGCCCTCATGCAACCTAATGCCATCAAATGGTTTATGAACCCCAAGCTTGCAAGCGTACACCTATAACCCAAAATATAAAACCCCATCTGCTAAATGTCCACTCCCAGTCCGCATAACTTGAAAAAGGGTATAAATGTCCAGTCGTCTCTCTCCCCCATAACCTAACTGCCTTTTCAGAACCTCCAAGCAGATAAGAACCATACTCCTTCCCTATCTACTCATTTGGTAGATCCATGACATTCCCATAAATTAACAACCAGTCTTTTACTCAGTGTAACAAAAATTTCAGGACATGAAAATCACCACACTACTGTGTGACTCCTTCGTCTTCTTGCCCACAGTAACGACTCTATCCCCACAAAAACAACTCTATCAGTCTCTGCCTTCGCCGATATAGACCACCCAAGCCATTTATAAGGGATCCGCATCACTCCCATTTATATTCGTTTTTCCCTTGCATTCATCCACTACATACAAAACCTCCTCTCACAAACCAAATTCTCAACAGTCAACATTGCTTCATCGCTCTTTTAGCATTCTTCCTTTAGCTACCTTTACCACACAATTCCACTTTCTGAAGGTGACTCAAGTGCCAAAACCTAGTCATCTCAAGTCCCAGGCCGCTTCCCCTAAATCTTCTTCCATGAGAACCTTCCACAACTACATATGCCCATGCCTAAAACCCAAATCTCAAGAATGCAAAAGTGAGTCCTGATAAACTGTCAAAAGGGATGAAACTATCGACGGCTACAAATCTTCCTAATAGCAAAAAGGGTTCAACTTCATCAGGTGAAGATCCATTTTCCCTAATGCTCTCAAAACCTTAACTTCTTCTCAGTCCTCTATCCTTTCCAATGAAAGTCAGACAAAGTAAAATACCATCCTGTAAAATAAGAAAAGGTTGGCAAGCCTAACAATGAATGGAGCCAGACCATGGTACATATTTTCCATTAATGTTTCAGTTGTATATCACCACCCCCCCCCCCCCCCCCCCCCCGCCGCCAAAAAAAAAAAAACACCCAACCCCCCAAAAAATTTAATGAATAAATAAAACTCCGCACCACATTCCCCTTCACTTAAGAACAGGTAATTCTTCTATAAAAATAATAATTAAAGTAAAACTTGAAATAATTCAAGGAAGCCCCTTGAGTTAGCATCAAAACCGAGCAATGACGGGATGTGAAAATGACCACTTTTCCCTAGTTTTAAACTCAAATTTCAGGGGCATTTCATATTAAATCCAACTTCTCTTCCCAAAAATAGACATCTATCCTTGAATGCGAATTCTTGTTCCAGAAATAGATATCCATTTGTGGAACCAAAGGATTATTCAAAGCAATAAGAAGATAATGAAACAGATCAAATTATCTTTAGTGAAGACTTTCGGCAGATACAAAATATATATGGCAAAAATTATTTCCTAAAATCAAGATCAACAGGAATGTATAAACTAACGATTCCATAGATTCAACCACAGGTATGATTATAGCTTCCACTCTTGTTCTTCTGGGAATGTCCCAGATAAAAAACAGACAAGATCAAAGAAAATTGATCATTTCAAGGTCCCAATGGAACCTATGTCATATAAAGTGGCAAAAGATACTATAGAACAACATTGTTCAGACTATTGTCTCCTTGTAGCTGGATCTCCAGGTTTTGGATTGCTATCAATTCCACATGAACACCAAACAGACAGATATAGAAAGAAATCACTCAAGAGCTTCAAAGGAATGAGAATGAATGTATTGAATGTCATGGGTCTCAATCAGAAACCTCCCACCTCTCTGTTTGTTTGTTTTTTTTTTTTTTTTGGGCTGACGATGCTGTTTTTGGTTGATGAGGTAACCCAGTGGTGTTTGACCCAACAAGACTAATCATCCGAGCACATGCATGACTCCACAATACATGCACATGAAGCAAATTTAGGGGGTACCAAACACACCACATGGGGAGCAAACCCACGCCTTCTCCCAATAAACAAACACCAGGGCATGTACCCGCCTACCTTTCTTATAGCATTCTATCATCTAAATACAGTTAGATTGACAAATCTCAATCCCCTTTGATTGGGGTATTTTACATCAATTATCCTACTGAGATAATGTACATAAAAAAGAAACCTACTAATCTCACTAACCAATCGTTATCTTTGATAAGGATAAAGATCCATATTTATCATTTGGACCAATTGGGTTGAGTTTGGACTATATTCTGGCCTGGGTTGACAGGTCGGGTCATCTCTGTGACACCCCACACATCCACCCCCAACCCCGACTACACAACCCCCACCGGGTGGCTCTCCTTTCAAATCGATGATGGTGAGTCAAAGATATCGCTGAGCATTGGTATAGTGCCAAGCAATGTGTCCTAAAAACATCTTTGAACAACAGGACAGCAAACATAACTAGTTGAAAAGTGATTGAGCCCATTCAGCTGCTCCAAAAATCACCATCAGATTTCAAAGTAGCACTGTCTAATTAAAAAATACCACCCAATTCAGCATATTTAGCAAATTCCAAGCAGAATCTACATTGAATATGCCACAAAGACGCACAGCTGAACCTAAAGAAAGGGATTCATTTAAACAATAAAATAAATGTAAGAGTAAATAAGCAATTGCTGTTGACACCAACCAGTTGACACTGGTAGTAGTTGATAAAATATTTACAACTTAAGTTCGACTGAGATGCCATCATCCAAAAGTAACTCACCAAACACTAAGGGCATGTTTGGTAACCACCCTCAAAGAAGAATCCTTTCCGGTTGACACAGCAGAAATAAACTAGGGATTCAATTTGCACAGGTATTAGTTGATAAAATATCTACAACTTAAGTTCTACCGAGATGTCATCATCAAGAAGTAACTCACCTAACACTAAGGGCACGTTTGGTGACCATCCTCAGAGGAATCCTTTTCGGCTTTCCTCACCATCAAGGAGAACCCACGTCCAGTAATTTTCAACTAAGTGGATTTTCCTTGCAGACAGAATTTTTAACGATCACATCTAAGATTTGGGTGCTTACTTCTAACACTAAGGGCACATTTGGTAACCTTCCTCAGAGAGGAATCCTTTCGGGTTTTCCTTGCCATCGAGGAGTACCCATATTCAGTAAACTTTCAACGAAGTGGATTTTCCTTGCAGCAGAATTTTAAACGATCGCATCTAAGATTTGGGTGGTCTGCCCCACCCTTCCAAGAAAACCCTAAAACAGAAAAAAAAAAAAAAGAGGAAAAAAAAACAAAAGACAAAATAAAACCCAATCGGAAAGCATATATCCTTGAAAAAGGAAGAGGGTAAAATGGGGTTTCTTCGAATGGGAAAAGGAGTCCTATCTCATCTACTCTCCTGCCCTAACGAAGGCAACTTCTCGCAATTGATTACCCCATCCTCGCTGCAGGCTCATTTGAACCGGTGACAAGCCTCTCCCATCCCAAGCCCGACCACACACGCAAAAAAATAATAATAATAATAATAAATAAATAAAAGAAAGAAAGAAAAACTAGCTCCAATGAGCAGGCAGAACCCTCTCTTTGTTGTGTCATCCGAGCCCCAGCCCCACCGCCATTTCTGTGTCAGGACAGCCCCAAATGTTCCCAAATTACAATTTTCTTTACAAAATTTTTTTTCGCCCCAATTGTATTTTTTTTCTTTCTTTTTATGATGTCGTTTTTTGTTGGGCCTTTTGGGTTTTTTTTGGTTGAATGAGAGAGCCATGGTTTGGTGATATTGATTATGATGGAATATGAACGGGAATGTAAATGTGATGTTGGTTATGGTAGAATATGAGAGCCAACAGTTATTTTTTTCCCACGTATTTTGTATGCTTACCAAATGTATATTTAAAGAAATCATCACTCATTCCTCTATGCTACCCAAACATGGAATGTGATGAATCCTCTCCTCATAAATCCTCATTGAGGAAAGTTTGGTTTTGCAGCACCAATGATTCCTCTCTCATTATCAAACATTCCCTAAATCAATCCATTGCCAATTGAATTTGAATTTGCATGCTGCTGTATGCATCAGAACAGAGATAAATTATCAACAAATTTATGAATAAATAAATAGAAGAGAAAAAAAGTGTTTCATTTCAGGGTTTATTATAGTATTTAATATTATTTTAAAAAAAACCTAAAGCTTAAGTAGAAATGAAACTGTAACTACCGACAAAACGTGGTGCCTTTCAGGAAAAACACAAAGTGAAATAGAATTTTATAAATATGAAAACATGGAGAACGCATGGGGTTTACCTTTACTGATCCAAGCATATCATTCTCCAAATCACCTTCTGTACCATCAGCAGATCCCAACTGGAGATATGATCGATCAAGTAACTTCAAAATTGCATTTTCATCCCATACAGTCTTTGTGCTGCCCTCTGTACATCTATCCTTGTAAACATCTCCTAGGCCACCAGCCTTCCTCTTATGCCTTTGTTCAGACTCTGCAGCCAGCTCAGTTTTGCCACTAGTATTCTCATTTGTATCTTTTCCGCTCATAGTAGCACTATCACTGAAAAGTTCTTCAGTTCCCCAACGTAGTATATCCTCTACTTCCTTCTGTGAGCCTGACTTGTTCACAAAAAGCTGGTCAAGCATCAGTTTTTTCTTGGCAAGTTGCAAGATTCGCTCCTCAACACTAGCACGAACAACAAGTCTATACACCAGAAGCCTGTTCGACTGCCCAATTCGATGAGCACGATTCATTGCTTGAATATCAGCATGAGGGTTGAAATCAGAATCATAAATTATCACAGTATCAGCAGTAGCGAGATTTATCCCAAGACCACAAGAGCGCGTGGATAACAAGAAAACAAAGCGTGTTTTGTCCTGGTTGAAGCGTGCAATTGCGGCCTGACGATCTGCCACTGAGACTGACCCATCTACCCTTTCAAACGTTTTGGAACCAAATTCTACCGTAAGATAATCCTCAAGGATATCAAGAAGCTTAGTCATCTGCGAAAATATAAGGACACGATGACCTTCCTTATTTAATACCTTGAGCATTGAATGCAACAAACTCAGCTTTGCTGATGCCTTTATGCGCATTTCCTGGAGGAATTCCACAGACCCAGAATCAGGCTCTGTTCCCGGTATGAGATAAGGATGATTGCATACCTTTCGTAGCTGCATGACAATATTTAGCATGGACTGCTGAGCAACACCTTTTCCTATGTTACGTAAAATCTGATAATTCTTTGTGAGCATGGCACGGTAGTATTCTGCTTGGATGGAAGAAAGCTCAACGGGAACAATGCGTTCTGTCTTAGGGGGTATATTTTGCATAGCATCCTTTTTAAGCCTTCTAAGCATATGTGGAGCAACAAGTTTTTTCAGCTCCTCAACTTTTTCTGCAGTAGTAAGATCATTAAACCTCTGTTCAAATGATGACAGGGAAGGAAATGAAACTGGCTGCAAGAAATTTAGCAAGTTATACATCTCGCCTATGTTGTTCTGAAGAGGGGTTCCCGTCAACAGCACACGGTGTTGGAAAGAAAATGTGTTTAGCATACTGAAAAGTTTACTCCCTGAGTTCTTAAGTCGATGCCCCTCGTCAACCACAAGAACCTCCCAAGGAACTACTCGCAAATGTGAGGAGTCCGCAAGCACCATCTCATAAGTAGTTAAGAGAACATTAAACTTGTATGGCAAAGTTTTCTTAGGTTTCTCATCTTGATCACTGGCATGCCATTCATATTGGCGGATTACAGATCTTGCTTTTGCACTCCCATGATACTCCACAACATTCAGATGTGGGGCCCACAAAGCGAACTCAGCAAGCCAGTTAGGCATCGTCGAAAGAGGAACCAAAACCAGACAAGGCAACCTAACTTTAAACTCCAAATATAATGATGAAATGAAAGCACATGCAGATACAGTTTTTCCTAGCCCCATCTCATCAGCAAGGATCACATTCTTGGATTTGTGCCAGCATTTACGTAACCAGTTCAATGCTTCTAACTGATGTGGGAACAGTGAACCTCCTTTAAGCTCTTCAGGCTGCTCTACAAGAGTCACTACTTCACTTTGCTGGTGATCAGCTTTAGTCCTCAGCATATCATGCTCAGAAGCATCTTTGTTGACTGTTCGGCGTTCAAATTCCTCGAACTCAGAGATTAGATGTGCAGACTTTTTAATAATAGGTTCATCTAGTCTCTCCCAGGTGCATTCATCATACGGTAGGCCACGCCATTTAACTAAAGCATTCCCTGTCCCATCCTTAGAACGGAGTGCAATAATTCGTTGAGGTTGGCTCCACTGGTCCTGGCAAATATTTATCAAAGCAGTTCCATACTTTGCCTTATAATTCTCTAACTTTCTCTTTGCTAAAACTTTCAGATGGGATTCAGAAACCCAAGTGTTGTGTATGTGAGACCGTCCCACCCACTTGACTAAAAATTCATAATGAATATTTTCACTATTGATGAGTGCAGACTCATTCAGCAATGTCTCTGATATTGTGAATTTTGCAGAGAGACTGGCTCTTTTCTCAAGGATTGCATTAGCAACATCTCTAGTATCACAAGACTCTGGTAACAAACACCCTGGACCCGAATCAACCAGATCAACATCAATATTGTCTTCATGCACTTCTTTTGTAGTTACTTCACCGGTATCAACTGTACATAAAATTGGCTCCTCAAGGATTTTGCTTTTATTTGTGGGAAAGGCTTGATCCTTCAGAGTTTTCTCTGTTGATGTCATGACATCCACTTCTCCAAATCCATTTACATGTGTCAGGTCAGTATTGAGATTATCTACACCATTATCTTCCTGATTCATTTTATAGAGGGAGTCCCCACCATGGAACTTTTCAGTGTCAGTCACATCTACACCTCCAATACCAGCAAGATGGTCCTCTGATTCAGAATGTCTGCTATGATATTCCAGATCAAGTAAATCATGAGAACGCTGGCCACTTGCAAGCCTTAAAGAGGGGTCATCAGAGTCGGTACTTGTTGGAGAAGACACAAGTTTTACTGGTTGAACATAAGATAGAGATGGAACTTCACAACTTTGCACTCGACAACCAAGGATGCGATCAACCTAAGTAGAACAAATTAGTTCAATACAATAACGATAACAAACAAAAGATACAGCAAGCACATCTTTAAAGAGGAAGAGGGGGGGGGGGGGGGGGGGGGGGGGGGGGGAAGCATTAAGTGAGCATGTTTTTGACTATTTTTCATTTTAATTTTCATCAGATGATCCTTGATTACAGAAACCCACAGGTACACAAATATCATAGACTACTGTTACAGGCACTTACAGCTGAGGCACATGAGATCCACTGTGTACATCACAAGACCCAAAACATAAACCAGCACACAGCCAGCACCCCCACACCCCCAAAAAAGGAGAAAAAAATCCAAACCCAAAATATACATAAATATAAATATATATTATACAATATTTATATATATTGTGTGTAGCTAGTTGGCAAGTTCTCCTGGACAGTCAGTTGTTCCCCTACATAATGAGGAATAAACCAGATTTTTGGGTGATCTGATTATATAAGAACTGGGTTCCAACTAATGCACAGCAAGGATGATACAAGTGTGCAACATCCATATTGGACTATCCATGGTCTGTATAATACAGAATAAGTGTACACAGTATCAACAAACTTAAAAACTTGGGAATGTTTTTTTTTTAAAAAAAAGAAGCAGTATCTAGGCAAATTTTACTACCTGTTGGACACAGTCCTGATCATTTCTTTCATGTGTTATGTTATCTGCTTTAACTACTGATTCATCTAACACATGTGATGACTCTAATGTATCTTCAGAGAGTCTCTGCAATCAAAAAGAACAGAAGATGTGCATAATGAAACTCTGTATCAAAAACATTAGAAATATGCAGAAACAAAGATTAAGATGTATCATCAAAGCAGGATGGCAACCAGGTATTACATCCACAAGACAACGGCATGCAAAGTCTTAAGCTTTACTAATGATGAAAGAAATTTGCAACATATATATGGGTCAAGCTAACTCTGCCAGTTGTTGTAGTTTCAAGTCACAAGCCTGGATAAACAGTCATAGTGTTGGGTAAAATGTTTGTCACAACCCCAACATGAATTCATGACCCCGACATACCTGGGACAAGGCTTTAATGATGATGACGATATAAGGTCAGTCTACACAGCGGACAGACACGTTTTCAGTTTCTAAAAGTTTAATGGCCATAGATCACACAAATTTATTGCAACAAACTCAACAGAGAATTCTCTCCAGATCAGAGTGAAATTGGGACCAATGCCAATTCAAAGGGAGTAGGATGTGCATGGAAGGACCAGTGTTCATAACTGCCACCAAACCACCCCAACCCCAAAATATGAAAGTAAAAACAACACTTTCTTCTAGCCATAATAGCTCAAACCTGAAGGAAATTGGTCCTACTTTTAAAAGTAAAGTTGCTTCTTCCATGGTCGTTATTATTAATAAAATGCATCCTATGATGATCCGCTATTTGATTTAGAATTTTCAACACTTCAAATCTTGCAATTACAGCTTAGTTAAAGGATTTTCGACACACCATCACAGACAAATTATCTCCACTCCCACCAAGATCGGTCCATTCAATGCAGACTACTCATTGTGACAACTTGTCTTCAACCTCCAGTTTCACTCAAAACATAACCCCTTCAACCTTGAAGTAAAGAGTTTTAACTCTCTTCAGGTGAATCTCAGAGGGCAGTAATGTGAACGTGATTAATCAATTCTTTGTTCAGGAACCAACTTTATACTATCAACAGTATTTCCTCCACTCGCAGCAAAGTACTACAAGTGTCTTCATTGATCATGCATGTAAAGGAATCCCCACATTTTGAACCATGTCATTTCAAACGATCCTTCAGATGAGTATTCAAAAAGGTGTATCCATGTTGATAATGATTCTATTGATGAAAGGACAATCCACATTGGAGTCAACTTTAATCTTTTAACTAAGATTTGCCCTCACCTTCCTCCACTTACCAAAACCAAAGCAATCATGCCGATGAGACTGTTCAGGCCTCAGGCATCTGACCTAAAGGCTGAAGAAGGTTCCAAAATGTATAAAATGTCAGCTACGAAGGGCCCATCAGTTGGTCCCAAAAACAATGTACCAGTAGCAGTGGAACATACCAGGGCAATAGATATCAGTTTCGATGATGTGTATTGATCAGATTGGGGTAAAAAAATTAAAAATTGTAAAATATTAGACAGTGTCAAATTTTTATGTTTATTTTCATTGGTAAATAGGGTAAATGTATTAGTGCCAATTGGGTCCTGTATTGTTGAACGAGTTTAAATTAAATGAACAATGATATATATATATGTTACTCAGGCATTTAAAGTTAAAATCCACTAAAATTTTAGTTGATAAACAACAGAAACAAAACCCACTAAAAATTAAGAGGAACATGTAATTCAAACAATTAAAGCATAGAAAAACAATAAAGAATAAAACCTACCTTGCCTTTGACTTGAGAAGCCGTGATTTTTTTGGCAGAATCCTCCTTCGAAATTGATGAAGTTCTCTTATCAATGGTACTGCGTTTCTTGCGAACCTTAATTTTTTCAGAAAGTGCAGGTGTTTCCTTGGCCCCACGCTTGGAAAAAGTGGTCATAATTCCTTTTCCCTTGTCAGCGTTAGACATTTTATTTTTGCTTTCTTCATTAATCTTTCGCTTCCTTTTCCTAGGCTTTTTAGAAGACGAATCAGGAGTAGGACCAAGCTTGTTTTCCTGAGACACATTGTTACACTGGAGGTCAGACTTCATTTCAGAAAGTTCATCCTTAGGATCTGAGTTTGAGATTCGGATAGATGTCTGAACTTCCTCTTGAGAACTTGACTTCCTCTCAACAGATGCGTCTCTACAAGGTAAACTGGTTTTCTTCTCAATTTCAGTATCTGCACATGTTGAAACTCCTTCTGTAAATCCACCATCAGATGAATGGTCTGACTTCGTGATAAAAGATGCACCCACTTGAGGAGAGTCCATCTTCTTCTCAACTGAAGGAACAGTACGAGAAGAAGTAATTTTTGCTTTGCTTGATCTATTCTTCCCTGGAATTGAGCTTCGTATGAATAGTGATAACGTATCAGCGCCAGATGGCTTGTTTCTCACCTTAGTTTTTTCAACGGTGATTTTAGTTCTTGCACGTCTTGAAATGGTCTCTGGATGGCTTATTGGTTTGAAAGAATCTTTAGATTTGCAACAATTAGGGCATTGCCACTTGCCAGGAGGGGTACGCTTCGATAAAATAAAATATAATAGGATAATCAGTTTCACAGGATAGAGCATTCAGATTATAAAAGGACAACCAGTTTTAAAACAACTTGGATGAGAAGAGTACCTTGAGAGGTGGATTAAGACACTGAAGATGATAAGTCCGAGGACAACTATCACAACACAGTAAATTGCCACCAAGATCGCATATTACACATTCAAAATAGTACTGGCAAGATAACAAAAGACGGGATAAAATGTCAACTTAGTCATTACAAGTAGATAATAAACAGAACATGCTAACATAGAATCCAAAATAAGAGTAATGATAGATAGATATGATTCTTCAGCATATTAGAATACAAAAGGAAAGAGGAGACATGAATGATATAAGATCTCTTCCATTAACCATCATTAAACAGCAGAACTGACCACCTTCCAAGCAAAAAGGCTCCCAGCCACAGGACAGATAGCACAGCAAGATGGCATTAGACAAATGAAAATCAATGGGAGCACACTAATATCCATAAGTCTCCATGGAACTCTCTTCTTGATCCTAGCAAATCTCCATGGAAATAGAGATTCAAAGCAAGAAGGCTTGCTCTTATTTTGAATGGGATCAATCACAATATTTGTAACCATAGTGACAGAGAGGATAATATTTGGAGTTGGGCTGGTGATCATATGAAGGATTTTAACCAGATCTGTACTCTCTAATTTTGGTTGTTTACCTGACCTGGGTTGTGGGTTTCATTGGCCTCTGTTTTTAGGCTTCTGTTCTTTTGTGCTCTCCCCTTTGTGGGCTTCTCTCCTCTTGTGGGTGTTTTGGGCCTGCTTTAGGTTAGCTCCTGTTCAGTGCTCCTCCACATATTGGGGAGGACAAGTGCCAGTAGCTTCCCTTTTCTTTGTAACATGTACGTTTATTTTGGAATTTGGATTATATAAACACACACACACACACACACACACACTCTCTCTCTCTCTCTCTATATATATATATATCCTTAAGATAGCCTAGAGCTGGGCAAGCCCAGTGTTTAAAGAACGATGACCCAAAAATTATCCTCACTTTACTAGACAAACATATAATACAGACTTCCAGAAAAGAAGCTTCTTTTTAAAGTTTCAAGTAAAGAACAAGGATCATCCAAATAGAACATGCAAAATACAAAACAAGTATTGCTTCAGAATCAGGAGAAAATATGATACACAACCATTTCCAGCTACTTCTCCCAGTAAAGCTGAGCCATAGAGATTATCATTCTGTTGTAGAAAGTATTAGAAAAATGACCAAGAATTCAATCACTTTCTGCACAGAGAGACAGTGGATAGTGACATGCCAATAGTTCACTCTCTCGCTTAGGAGGGAATGGTGAGAATCCCTACCCACAACCATCTGTACCAGTTAGAAATATTGCAAAATGGAAACTATGAATTGCTTTAGATGTCCCCACACACACACACACACACACACACAGAGACAAAGACAGAGACAGACAGAGACACACACACACACGCGCGCGCGCGCGCACACGAACACACATGTGTGCGTGTGCACACCCGCACATGCACACGCGCATGCACACGCACACGCACACGCACACACAAAAACACTAGCATTGGGTCTTTTTAACATTATTTGACAACTTGTCATTACTAAAGAATTTCTTTAAGAAAATAACAGCATCTCAATAACTATTTAATCCACGGATCATAAACCAGACATCAAATGGAAACTCACTTAAATCGACATAGCCAACTTCTTTATCAGTCAACTGGGCCAGGTTGATTTGGTTAAAACAAAGCATGATTACTGGAGACAGCCCATGAGTCATTTGACTCATCTAAGTTGATCAATTGAGTTAGGGACTAGTTACCTGATCAATTTGACCATTCAATAATTGAACGAGTCCTAATCCTGGTATGATTGTAAACTATGATGTTAATAAATAACTAGGAACACGAACTGTTCACATTTTCTTTCTTTTTCCATAACTGGTTTAAATTAGTAACAGTAAAAGGAATGGCATCAGGAAAAAGAAAAACAAAAAAAAAGAAAAGAAAGGAAAAACACTTGACATGAAGAACGGCATGGTCATGTAGGACCAGTTATATTTACATTAAGAATACGCTTAAAAAGCAAAGAAAGCTTACCCCATCATTCCCCTTTTTCTTCTGTGCAGATCGAGATACATTAAAATCTACCTTCAGTCTCCGTCTAGCAGAAGTATTGCTCCTTGGAGATTCCAAAGATAAAGAACTGCTTTCTTTACCATTAGAAAGATCCAATCCACTTGGAAGCCGTTTTCTCTTGCGTGTCTTGACCCAATTTCTATCAATCATTTTATCATTGACAGAACTGTGTTCCCTCATCCTTTAACCCTTAGTCCTGCATTCATGACAGCACCCAGAAGCATGGCATTTTATTTAATATTCAGCGCAGAGATCCAAAGTATCCAAATTGCAACAAGCCATTGCAAGTGCCTCGATTTCCAATTCCTATAAGTTCTAAACAAAGGAAACCATATATGTTAAAAATAAGTCCAGCAGAAGAAGAAGTGTAAAAAACAACTCACAAAAGCAAAGAAGAGGTGGTGGATTGATTAACATTACAAGCTCCACATAGTACTATTCAATATCAGTACTGCAAAGCAAACAATGGCTATTCGATTAGCTATGAAAAAGGACACTGCAACCTTAATGACAAGGCAAATATGGCACACAATATTTACAAACAATTGCAATTAGTTAACCAATAAGAAAGAGGGCCCATCGTTTGAAAATAGATTTAGTAACAGAATGGCTTATAATTTAGTAACAGAAGAAAAAATATGAAATATAAGAGCAGCTAACAAGTGAACATCATTAATATACAAAAATGTTGTTTCATTGCCATTGTAATTAGGGTGGGTGGATTGGGCATGTGTGTATTGACCTCCCTCATTTGCCTGGTAGTCCATGCTCCTTTGTTTTTGTTATAAATATTTAGAATCCAAGAAAGATGAATCATAAACAGGTAAATATGGTAAACTACTGAACTGATAAAGCATAGATCATTAATGTCTAAATGAGAAATTAGGGGAACAAGAACTAGCAAATATGTCAAATAAAAAAAAGTTATAACAGTGTAGAGCATTAAGATAAGGCTGGTGTGGAAATTACAGGGCTGCCTCTGTGGATAGAGGACCTGCTCCCACAGGTCCAGCAAGGGATCCCAGGCTGCGCATGTTTACTTCATATCCCCAGGCCACTAGCCCAACTGGCGGACAATAAAAAAGATAAGGTTGGTGTAATTTAGGTTGGTATTGGGCAAACATTAAGGCATAAATGGTCATAAAAAAATAAAATAATAAAATAAACCATATACATTATAGAACATTAGAGAAAAGTTTCTTTGTAAGATCCAGTCAAATGCTCCAAATGAATGCATGTATTTATAAAGTTGCCAAATATTCTATATGATGCACACTTCAACTGAAGTTAACCAAGGTAAATGCTTTGCATGTCTTTCTTACCAGTTTAAAAGCCAATATGTAGGCTACATTATCCTCCTCATACTAAAGCAGTACAGCGTACTACTGTTCTGGAGTACATTAACTGTCAATGATTCATCTCACAAATTCAGGTGCCCTGTGTCATTTTATAAAAAGTACCTTTGGCAAGTATCGAGGAACCATAACTTTTTGGGGATTTCATCAAGAATTATAGTTCTGCCATTCTACTTGTATTAAGTGGCATTCAAAATTAACCATAAATGCATGTCAACAGAGTTTGTAAAATAATTACTGCAAAACTTATAGGTTTTCCAATCAATTGTATGTTGGTGCGAGATTTGCTAATTGATTCACAAAGTTAAAAACTAAGAGGTTCTCAAATTCATACATTATACTAAGGAAAAATTTTATAGGACAAAATGTTGGCCAATCAACAAGCAACACATGCACCAAACTTAGTATACTAGAGATGAGCATGTTGAGTTGGATGTATGGTAAAACTAGGAAGGATAGAATAAAAAGTGAATGCTTTCAAGATCATTTACGGGAGTAGCATTAATAGGTGATAAAATAAGAGAAACTCATTTGACATGATTTGGACATGTGCAGGCCAGCAATAACACCAATGAGAAAAGTATTTGTATGCAAGTTGATGTCGCGCCAAGGGGAAGGGGTGGACCAAATAGGATGTGCATGGAAGTAGTAGCAATAGATCTAAAGAAGATCAACCTATGTGGCGATTGGGCTCAAGATAGATCGGAATGCAAAAACAAAATCTTATTTGATCACATGCAAGATATCAAATTGATGCCATGCAAAACTCATCATCTAAATTTCAGCCTATTTGGATTTTATGGGATTTCGGCACTTGCAAGCTCAAATTGCAGGGTTGAAAAGCCCAACCAAATCCTTCAATTCTTTCAACACATGCTAGAACTAATTCATCATCATCATCAAAGCCCCAACCATGTTGGGATCAGCTACATGTTAAAAATAACCCCAAAACTTAAATCCAAGATTCAACTAAAATCGTTCCTCCGTTTATCTTTAGAGAAAGCGCAAATTCTATCCATTATTCTTGGAAATCAAGATCATCAAAATCTCATCACTCAAAAATCCTACAACACTAGATTACAAAACAACTTCCAAGGCTATGATGGCGTAACTTCTCTTCAAATTTTAACAAAATATATAGAAAAAAGGAATAATTGCCACCTTGAGAGCCTCATCTCAGCACTAATCCATTAAGAATTTATGATGCCTTGACATGGCAAGCACACAATGGGAACAAATTCACAGATAAAAATGAAAGTTCAAAACTGAAACAATACAGATATATTGTTCATCTCGAAGTATCAGGGCAAAATAGGTCATAACATCGAACTTTATTCATGAGTACAAGACTTAATATAAAATCAATAGCACCTCGTATGTTGAAAAAACACATCCAAAAAGTTCCCAAAGCATGCCACTGCACACACCAGAATATACACATGTAAACATGGAGCGAGCCCCGTTCAGATGTTCACATGCTCATCTAAGAAATTTGTGCAGACTTTGGGGCCCACCCTAGGCCATGTCAATTCATGGGAAGGTGAGGATCAAATGATCTAGGTGTGACCCATTTGCATGCAAATTTTCATGTCCATCAAATCATCCTAACCCCTTATATGTGGACCTCAAGTTTAAAGATTTTAGAATCCATCTTTCTATTTTTGATTTTTGAATGGTACAATCAAATCCCATTTGGATTGGTACAAAAAAACAAGGGATCAGTGACATTCGGGGGAAGGGGGTTGGTAATGTGTCCCATTCAGATTGATCATAGAAAGTTTTCTCAGGTGGGCTGTTCGCATCTAATCTATTATTTACACATGAAAATCCCCCTATATATACGTATGTATACCACTTTCCTGCAGTTCAATGAATATGTTCCATAATCCATATGGTTCCCGTTTAATGAGGGATTCAAAACCAATAAAAAATTAACAACCTTAGATGCTTCATGTTTGGTACTAAACAGGCAAACCTGCATATGCTATTGCTGAATCCTACAGTTTCACGCGAAACTCAATTCATCACATATGTATAAAAGCATCTCCAAGATACCAATTTCAATTCCAGAAACAAATGCCAACTCTACAAATCCAAATATCATTGTCCTAACATTCGAGTTTCGCAAAAGATAACACAAGAATAAATAGTTACGGATTCAAGTTTATTTCCAAGATCAATCAAATCAGCTAATGATCTTTTGCTCAAAAATCGACTAGTCTAATCTATCACCAACAAACCTTTTCATGTTGCCAATGCTGAAAATTCTTCTCAAGCATCATATTGACTGCAGTTCCATTTCCACATTGGATTGAACAAGATTGAAAATTTAGAACCACAGATTTCAGTTAGATACTACCAAAATCCAATGTTGCCATCAGCGAATAAAGTACGCAGTGAATGTACTAAACCATACAGGAAGTACTTAATCTGACGGCAAGTCAGAACCTCAAGGTTGTAACAATCTTCACAGATTCAACAACCAGACTTTCTAAAGCTGCAGTTTTCCACAACCCAATCAACCAGTCCACTAATGCCACCTTCGAAGCTCCACATAAACCATTAAACTACCAACAACTTGCCCCCCAAACAGATCTCAAAAACCCACAATCAACTGAATCACAAACAAAATGCTCAGCACTCCAACTTCCCAAGCACCACTACACCAACTCTCACAACTGATCCAGCAACCACATCAAACAAACAAAACCTCCACTTTCACCACTAACCCAAAAAAAAGAAAAAAAAAACTTCAGATTCCAACCCCTCACTCCAAAAAAAAAAAAACACCACAAAACATCCACAATCACTTACCCAGACCCCTGACCAATCCAATCCAATCCTTCAACCATTCCCTAAAATCTCATGCAACCAAATCAAAACACATACAACAAAGATAAAACACCAAGAGATTCAACAAAAAACAAGAGAGATTCAAAGCCAGAAGACAATCTCACCTTTTTCAGCTGAAATCTTGGCCCAAAACCGAAATTCTGAACCAAATGACACCGAAAGAAAGCAGGAATTGCGATCCTAGCTATGAAGAATCGATTGAAGAGAAAAAGGAAGAATCTTGAAAAGACAAAAGAGAGAGAGAGAGAGAGGCTGAGAGGGAGAGAGAGAGATAGGGGGGCTTGGGGATTCGGAAATTAGGGCACAGCCAGAAAGAGAGAGAGAGACAATGAAGAGAGAGAAAGAGAGAGGAGAAGAGGAATAAATAGAGGCAGCAGATACGGATTCTGGGGCGGGGTCGTAGGACAGATACACAACTATCGTTGGGGTGACACTGACGTGGCAGGTGTGCTCCAGGTGGGTCCCACTTCCACCACCAACGAACCCCCGACACGTGGCGCTCGTACAACGAGCTTGTCACTCCCTCGCTCTTCCTCTCTCCCAACACATTTCCCACCTTCTTTCTCTCTCTCTAGAGAAAGAGAAAGAGAGAGAATTCCTTTTCTCTCTCTCTCTCTAATTGCAATCGATTGTTCTGCAACACACATAGTGGTACGGCGAAGGGAATGTTTGAAATGGCTCTTTCACATGTTCATATTTCGTCATTTTTACAAATCCTGATTTTTACAAAGACCAGATGACGTTTTCATTTTTGGTGCTTTTCAACTTTTTTTGGTGGAATTAATGATTGTTTTGGAGCAAGTTTGAGATTTTCCTCTTTCCCACTTTTTTTTTTCTCCCTCTCTCCGAATATCGTTGTTTTTTTTAATAGTGAGTGTGAGGGAAAAGGTACTGTTTCCTCTCACGTGATATAATGACATGACCCGTTCAAGGAGAGTACACGCTTCCCTGTCGCCCTAGAAATTATAAGAAATGAGTTAGTTTTTTTTTTTTTTTTCTTTCTTTCGTTCTTTCTTTCTTGAGTGGAAGACTCTGATTGGATATGATTGTCGGATCTTCTGCCCCTGACCGTACATCAGGGTTCTGTGTGTGGGATATATTAGTTGGTTGGGTCCCACTCATCAGATGAGTGCTGCGGTAATTGAGGTGTTTGACCATGTCATCAATTTTAGATTTGGAAATGATTCGATGCATGGATGTGAATCTTGTTTGCTTAAAGTAGGAAAGATTTGAACAACTAGTATATCTAGATGTTAAGTGTCTTTGGATTCATGTTGAACTATTGTTAGGGTTGAATTTTAACCAGTTACTAAATCTCTCTACAACCAACCTGAAAAATATTTTGATCCATTAGTATTTTGGAAGCTCTATTCAAAGTGGCATCTATAAGCGGCTCACTAGTTATTAGCTTAGCTGTCTCTTAGACTAGTCTTCATGGAGGTGATTATGGTTTCCTTTCATGGTTTCCGCGAATAGGTCCATTAAATGTAGATTAAATGAACAATATTTGTGAAGACCCCCTCAGAAGGATTTGACCCAAATACATACATATATATACTTGGGGCTTTGAAATGGGACTTAGGGGGATTGAAAGATATACGCGGGACTACTCTAAGTGTCAAGTTTGACATTAATCACATACCCTTAATCCCTTCATCCATGGCCCACATGTTAGCTTCATATTAAAAAAATCCTTAGATTGGCTCCAAACCTTAGACTTAGTGACTGTCGAGGTGGACCATATTTGTACACGGTTTGGATAATTTGTTAGGTGAGCCCCACATATAGTTGTCACAGTAGCACAGTGAAAACTAGTTATAATTTGAATATTTTTTTATATATTTATACGTAAATATTTATATGCATCATTCCCTCACCATATGATGAGAGATACTTATATAATTAAAAAAATCATATGTAGAAGAGGAAAAACCATTTATGGTTAAATGCAAAAAAGAAATGTTAAGTACAAATAGGGAAAGCCATGTAAGCATCCTTTATATATGTGCATGTGTGTATATAAATCATTATAGATTAGAGTAATTTAAAGTTGTTACTATAAGTGTATTTTAAAAGTCAACTAGTTGGTAAGATTACGTTGAATTGAGATTGCTACACATTAATGGAAGTTGTAAAAATAGATTTGATGAAGTGCATCCTGTTTGAGGGTTTGCCTAATGATGGATTAGAATGGAGAAGCAAGATTTATATAGCTGGACAAGGCTTTAATGAATATGACAAAATTCTTTGATGAAGATAATGAAATTCCTACATAGTGTGGTTCTATGAATCATGGAATGCCACTATTGAACTTTTTTTCTCTTTTTCAAAATAATTTTATCATTGTAAACTAAGCGTTGAAGTATTTTTAGATGATATTAAAATTTTAATACAGAGAGAAGATCCGTAAATCAAACATCTTGAGAAATATCAAAAAAATTTAACCCATGGATGTCTTAAATGCCCTAACCAAGGTGGTGTCTGTTAACCAACCCACCCCCCCCCCCCCCCCCCCCACCCACACAACCAAAACACCCAAAAAAAAAAAAAACAAGAAAAAAGAAAGAAGAAGAAAGAACAAAGGTGGTGTCCATAAGTTGCTCAATAGATATTATCTCAACCGTCTTGTGCATTAGTCCTACTCATCTAGGTAAAGAACACAATTGATAAAGCTTTCCTTCACCTCTTGGTGCTAAAAGATCCACTATTATACATTGAATATTAGAATATGCATTGTTTGTGATGACCGCATTGGGAAGGATTTGACTAGAAAAATATTTAGACATAAATCATTCTAGGTTAAAGTTGGATCGCTCTAAAGGGGCATTTGGTAACTCACAAAATAAGCTTATGTCTTATGATTTAAAGCTTATTTTCATATTTGAGTGTTGGGTAAGCCTCTAATTGTATTTTCTATTTTTAGAGCTTATTAAAAATTAGAGCTTTTGCCTCTAAGAGAAGGGGTAAAAAAACCAAAGGGCATGCTATTTTTTATAGCTTTTATAAGGAGACGAAGGAAAGCAATGCAAAAACTACAAGAGTTTTGGATGAAAATACACTTATAAATTTGAAAAATAATGGATGAAAATAAACTCATAAATTTGAAAAATAATGCACGTGGTGAGTTCTACATCTAAAAGGTGGGCCCCAATTACAATTTCTAAAGTGGGCTCCAATTACCTCATGGAATAAGAGCCTTTTTTTATAACTTCACCAAATAGAGCCATTTTTGTAACTTCACCAAATAGATCCATTGTAAATGAGAACTTAAAACTTGAACATGTTCCTCAACTACTCTAAAATAAGCTTGAACTTGTATCATCTGCACCTATATACATCCTGTCCAAATGAGGGTCCAAACTTGAGCGAGAGAGAGAGAGTGTGTGTGTAAATTATCATTTGAAGATTTAGAAAAGGTTTTTTTTTTTTTTTTTGGCAGTGGAACCTTGTTTGCCCAAATCAAAAAGGATTTGACCAAAAAGTACCTAGATACAAATCTCTCTAGTTTCTAATTGAACCATTGTTAGAGTTGATTTTGAACCCATTCCTAAATCACTCTCTATGCAATTTGAACTCGTGCCATGTCGGTCTTATATTAAAATAAACATCCAAATTAAAGAGAGAGAAAGAGAGGGGATATGTAAATTAAACATTATGAAAAAAATAATCAATTAGTATTTTTAAAGCCAGTTCAAAGTGGCGTCTGTAAGCAGCTCACTAGTTTGTTATCTCAGTTGTCTCTTACGCTAATCTTACTGATTTTTGTTTAGAAGATAGTTGATAACTTGCCTTCATCTCTTCAAGCTAATAGGTCCATTATATGTAGATTAAATATACAGTGATTATGAGGACTGCATCAAGATGGATTTCAATCCAAAAATATCCAAGTATAAACCAATCTAGTTCCAACTAAACCCTTCTTTGAGTTGAGCCTTAACTTGTTCCTAAATCACTTTAGATCCAGCTTGAACACGTGTCGTCTGTACCTATAGTCGTTATGCCGAAATGGACATCCAAATTTAAGAGATGGGAGAAGATTTGTAAATTAAGCATTTTGAAAAATACAAGAATTGTTTTTTTTTTGACTCATTAATGTTTTAGATGCCCTAAACAAGGAGACATTTTTAAACTTTTGGGTAGCCATTGTCTCAATTGTCCACTACACTATTCTTGCTAATTTAGATAACAAACATAATAACAAAGTTTTCCTTCCTCTCTTGGTGCCAATAAATCTACTTTTGTGTAGATTGAATTTCCATTGTTTGCGACGACTTCATTAAAAAGGATCTGTGATTACACTGTTTACCCTCCACTATTGGTATGGCACCGAAGCCATAAAAGGCTTTCATTCTCTTGGCGACTAGAGTCAATAATTTCTTTGAGCGAGATCCTGTGAAGGCCACTAACCCAATAACTTGGTAAGCCTATCACATGGTCTAAAATACTTAAGTCTAAGTTATTTGTAGTAACCTACATGGTTTATTATATACTAAACTCATATTTCATTCATAAGTGACGTGAGATGGGGTATTACAATCTACCCCCCGATGTGGGATGGGATGTTACAATTTTCGAGCCTTTTGTTTTGGGAGGATTATGGAATGAATGTAAGAGCCAATTTCTTATGATGTGAGATGGAATGAATATATGAACTTGGCTCTCTTTTTTTATTGTGAGATGTAATTAATGTAGGAACTTTATAATTTTCTTTTTTTTTATTATTATGGGATAGAATGAATGAATGAACTATTGGCTTATTATTATTATTATTATTATTATTGTGGGATGGAATGAATGTAGGAACTTGTAGTTTCTCTCTCTCTCTCTCTCTCTCTCTCTCTCTCTCTCTATTGGGGGTGTATAGAATTTAGGAACTTATGATTTTCTTTTGTGGGATGGAATACATTTATGAAATCTTCCCTTTTTTTATTGTGGGATGAATGAATTTAGGAAACTATGACACCAAGAAGGCAAAGACTGATACCATTTCTCACTTTATTGCTTCTAAAGAAGCAAAGGATGTACATATCTAAGGAGCCCTGTAGGACCTCAATTCTATCAAATCATATTTTTATTTAGGGCATTTTAGAAGGTAATAGAATAGTATGTTTGGAGCTATTATGTATGGAGAAACATGTCTTATTGCAATCTCTATAGTGTTACAAGAAATGAATCTGCTTGAAAAAAACCAATTTGTTTTGGTAGAGGAGAAAGTGGCTATATTTCTAGTGGCAATTGGGCAAAATTATAGGTATATGATTTTAAAGATTGATTTCAACACTAAGGTGAAACTATCCACTGTCACTTTCATGTAGTTTAGTAGCAATGATTAATCTATTAATGGGCATTATAAAGACCCCTTTATATGACCAAACACCAAAGGAGATATTGCATAACCCTTGATTTCATCCATATTTTATGCTATATTCACACACTTAATTATATTTGTATTGGGTTTATGTCTTATATTTCGGTTTCACCGGATTGGTCTATAGGGTTAGTCTTGGACCGGGTTTTGGATCATGGGTATTTTGGTCTTTGTACTAGGCTTTCTTAGGGGTTAAGAAAGAGAGAGTTATATATATGATATAAACTGTAATCCCAGACCTAAACAGAAGAGTGCAGTAAAAGAATAGAGTTCTCTTTTGGTCATGGACCTAGGCATCTCACCGAACCACGTAAATTTTTCATGTGTGCTCATGTGTGCTTGTCTCATCTCGTGTGTGGCTTTAATTGTTTATCGTAGATTACGCGCTTCCCCAAGTGCATAATAAGTGGTATCACAGCCTGGGTTGTGCTGGGTAATCGACGGATTAAATCTCAACATTTGGTTGAGATTTATCTCTATTTTCTAAAACAGAGAAAGGATCGGATTTTTCGATTTGATCAGTGGGCCACACTATCCCTGGAGAAAATTAGGGGTTTCTGGGAATCTTTGTTTGCAGAACTCAAAAAAGAAAAGACCGGATTGGGTTTGGAGAATGCAGAGGGTTCTGTGTTTTTGGTTCTAGACTTCGTCAAAGAAGAGGAAACTCATAAGAGAAGAGAGATTGAGAAAGACTTTAAAAAGTTTTTTATTTGAAAAAAAATAAAAAAAACTCACTTGAATGGGCCACCGCCGCTACTGCTGTAGTTGTCGTCGCCGGGGAAGCCATTTCCATTCAGCGTTGTCTGCTGCCGGTGCTCTCCGTCGTCTACCGCGCCAAAGTCAAAAAGGAAGACGAAAAGGCTCTTCGTTCCCTCTAGCTATAGAACCTAGTTGGCAAAGAATCAGGGAGAAGAAAAGGAGAGATTTGGACCTAGCAGTAAGGGTCAAATCCAGATCGGGTCAAGGTTAGGTTTACCTGACTTGTTTGTTAGCAGCCCATCCAAAGGAGGTTGTAGGTCGGGTCACGTTAGGTCGACCTAATCCGTGTGTAGAGCCCAGCCTGCTAGTGAGTGCAGGGCTGACGTCAACAAATACGGTCAAAGCAGTTTGACTGTGAATCAACAACAGAAACTTCTTTCTACGATATCTTGATCATCCGATGTCTGATCAGAGCATAGAAACTTGTTTATGCGATATCGAAGCCATCTGGACTCGAATTTCAGATTCGTTTCTTTCAGCGTGCTCATAGTGACAAGATTTATAGTGTGGTGCAAAATTTTTGCCAGAATGTAAGCAAAATTTGAAGTTGAAAAATTCAATGGCAGGAATGATTTTAGCTTGTAACGCATGAAGATGAATGCTTTGTTAGCTCAAAAGGGGTTGTAGGAACCATTGAAGGGAAAAAATGCCCTTCCTACAACAGTGTTAGAAGATGAAAAGGAGGATATGCTAGAGAAGATATGTGAAACAATTTTATTATGCTTGAGTGATGGAGTGCTGCGAAAGGTTGCTTAAGAGAAAACCATTGCTGGCTTGTGGCAGAGATTAGAGATTCTGTATATGACCAAGTCTTTAACGAACCATTTGTATCTAAAGAAACGGTTGTTCACTCTCCAGATGTAGGAAGGTATGTCCCTTGATACCCATCTTGATGCATTTGATAAAACTCTCATGGATTTGGAAAATATTGATGTTTCAGTTGGTGATGAAGACCAAGCTATTAAGTCATTATGTTATTTACCACCCTCAGATGAGCATTTTATTGATAGCATGATGTATGGTAGAGATACTCTTTCAAAAGAAGATGTAGAGGCAACTTTAAACTCTAAGGGGTTAAAGAAAAAGGTTGTAGCTGAAACAATGAAAACTCGGTGAGGGTTTGGTTGCAAGAGGAAGAATAAAAGACTCCAGTAATAGGGGCAAACATAAATCCAAGTCTAAATCTAAAAGGAAGAACATTAAATGCTATTATTGCCATAAGAAAGGGCACATTTGAAAGAACTGTCCTAACATGTAGAAGAAAGGGAAAGAAATAGAAGATTCATCTTCTGATGATTTAGTTAGTGTTACAGATGGAAGATCAAGTTTTGATATCGATAGTGCATTTTCTGTGATTTCAAAAGGTATTTATTGTCAGGATGAATGGATTTTTGATTCTGAATGTTCCTACCATATGTGTCCCAATAGGGACTGGTTTACCATTTATCGCAAGATCAACGATGGTAGTGTTTTGATTGGTAACGACGTTGCATGTAAGATGATTGGGATTGGAATAATTAGAATAAAGATGTGTGATGGAATTGTCAAAACATTGGTAGAAGTTTAACATATCCTTGATCTGAAAAAGAATCTTATTTCTTTGGATGCTTTGGACTCCGACAGTTGTAAGTTATTAGCTAAAGGTGGAGTCATGAAGGCATCTCGCCAAACTACGTAAATCTTTTGTCTGTGCTTTTGTGTGCCTGTCTCTTTTTGTGTGTGGCTTTAATTATTAATCACAGGTTACTCGCTTCTACATGTGCACAACAATTTGCAATTTTATTTTTCATAAAATTAGCTCAGGTTTTTAAAATATTGTCTTTTTTTTTCTTTTTTTCTAAAGTACGTTGAGGCAATAGATGGTGCACTTGTGAATGCTGTGATCCCCGATGAGAACCAAGTGGCCCTTATAGGGTAGAAAAGGAGAATGCCAATAAAGTGTTTCACTGCACATGATTCACACAGCTTATTGCATACTACTTATAAACCACATTTGAATTTTCCACATGCCCCTCTAGGTACTAATGATTAGTAAATTATGAATCAAATTAAATTTTCTGTCATAATTTCCTTTCTCTTTTCTAGTAAATATTACATTGTTGATGCTGAATTTACAAATATGTGTGGTTTTCTTGCTTCATACTGTAATGTTTGGTATTGGCTATTAGATTTTTACGGTGGTCGTCATCCTCGTGATGAAGGAGCATTTCAATTATATCCATTCATGATTAAGGAATGTAATAGAGCGCTCTTTTAAAGTATTGACGTTGTGTTTCCCAATTTTGAAAAGGATGCCTTTGTACCCATTTTTTGTACAAAGGAGTATACTAGTTGCTGCAATGACAGTGTACAACTTTATTAGAAAAGAAACTATTTCAGACACACTCCTTGAAAGGTATGAAAATGAATAAATATCTCTAGAGGCGAGTAACGATGATGGCAATAGTACCTCTGACAATGATACTATAGTGGATATTGCAAATTAGTTGGAGATGTCTCAAGTTAAGAGATGCAATAGAAGATTTCCTCTTTCAATCATGAATTTATGTGTTTTTATCTTTATTTTCTTTTATTTGTTTATCTTTATTTTATTTTGTTGGGTAAAGGCTGCAAGTAATAAACTTTTTGCTTAGTGATGGTATAATGGACTTTTGATAATGTAACTTTTGACATAGCTGGCATTTATAGCAGTTATAACTAAAATGAATGTTATTGGTACAATATACTAAACAAAAAGCAGTATCTTTTGGCACTTAAAACTTGTTGTATGAGTTTTACATTACCTCATTGAGTTTAAAATAATTTGTAATGGATGTCAAATTGAGTTCTTATTTGAGTAAGATCTATTTTAGATTTTTATGCTCCTGTAATAAGCTCTTATTTGTATGTTTACCAAACAGATTTTTTCAAATAGATCTATCTGAGTTAGGTGTACTACATATGCTACCAAATGGTCTATTTGAAAAAAAGTCTATTTCTCACAGATTTATTTCAACAAGATCTATTTCAAATAGATAAGATTTGCCAAACAGGGCCTTAAAGTGGGGCCTTATGATTATTTGACATGTGGTCAAGTGGACCACTTCTATCTAACATAGGTTTCATCTCAATCGTCCAAAGTCATAGATATTTCAAATTTGAACTTGATTTTCACTACCAGTACATATTTATCTAATAGAACTTATTGTAATGTCTGATTGAATTGTTAGGCATTAAAGATTCGAATTACGGACCTTCCATTGTAGATGACTAAGTTGTCTAAACCTCTTTTACTTCTTTTAATAAATTCAATTACAAATACATATTGTTATGATCTCTGCTTTGATTGGATCTTGTAAAATTCAAATTGCATATCTATAAATCTATTTTTACTTGTAATAGTTGATTTGATTATCTTGTTGCATCCATTGATTTATTATTGAGATCTTTTTATTACATTGACGAATATATGATTTAAGTGAAAAATTCTACGTATATACCTTTTTAGATTCAACTAGACCTCTTTAAGAGTTGAGCTAGAACATGTTCCGCCACTACTCTATATTTAACTTGAACTTGTGGCATATTCACCTCTTTCTCTCTCTCTCTCTCTCTCTTAGTCTTACTCCGTTTCCTATTTCCCCTGATTTTTGCACTCTCTCTCTTGTAATTTTCATTCTTTGCTAAAAGACAAAGGCCTATCAAAATCCCACCTTGTTTTTCTATATGCTAACACATCCTCTCTCTAGCCCCTTCTTTGTGGAGCCCCCTTCCACTATTGTCACTTGAATAGAAGAGCCGCACCCCTTCTCTCACCCTCTCGATGTCAGGTTAGGATTATAACTTCTTCATACCATGTTGATGGGCATTTTTTACCATTTTTTATTATTAAAAACTGAAATTTAGTTGAAATTAGATTGGAAAACTTGAAAAAGTATTTATGCCTTTGCTTTGAATTTTGAGGTTTAAGTTGATTTCTATAAAGAGATACTATGTTTTTATTCTTTGATAATTAAGCATGAGGTAATTTTGAGGTTTTAAGTTGTTGATTTCTAAGAGCAAATATTGTGTTTTTATTTCTTTGATCGAATTAAGCATGTTGTAGTGTTAAAGAATGGTAGGATGTTGGATAGAATGGTGTTTATTGGCCATCAGTGTCAAATAATGCAAGTACTTGTGATGTTAATGCAAGTACCATATTGCAATTTTTAAAGGCGGGTCATGTGTCACAATGATCTCATTAAAATTCCTATAAAGGTGGGCTCACATTGTAAGTCCTATGAATGCGCCCCTAATGCTCTAATTTTTAAAGGTGGGCAACACATTGCAATTTCTAATAGTGAGCCCTCTGTCCATAATCACAAAAAATGTGGCTTCACTTTATAATTCTTAAATGCGGGCCACATGGTCATTGTCAAAAAAGGTGGACCCACATTGTAAACACTATGATGTGGGCTCCATGTTTTAATTTCTAAAGCTGTCTAAGACGTTGTAATTTCTAAAGTTGAGTCCGATATTTATATTCACGAAAAGGTGGCCCTACATTATAATTCCTATAAAAGTGGGCCACATTGTAAGTCCTATAAACATGGGCTACATATCGTAATTTTAAAGTTTGGTACTACGTTGTAAGTTCTATAGGTGGGTCTCATGTACAGCAATAGTAGAGTGCCGCTAACAATAAAAGATGTGTGCCACATTAAATATCCTATGATTTTTTTGCTTTTGTTCTTTAGAGCAAAACTTTTATTATGTAATCATATGAGTTTTGTATAGCATATTCTCAGTAGAATATAATGTTGCCAAACAAATTTTACAGAGTATATTCTTGGCACAATCCGATCTTAACACAGCTTGATCTGAGCAAAAAATTGAGAACAACATAAAAATAATGCCAAACCAGCCCTTGGTTTCTATTTTTTGTGCAACTTGTGTCATTTTTCTTGTTTTGGTGTTGTGGACCCATTTTCTTCTATTCTTCATTTTCTATGAAATATTTGGTTTTCCGCAAACCTGTTTTCCATGTTCTTGGTGATTCCTTTCCCATTATCTTTTCTCATTGTGAAATTTATGTGCCCACAATGAGAGTTTCACTCCATTTCTAGTCATTTGATGCCAATTTAGTCACTTTTGGGAAATGTGCCCCATAAGACCATTGAGCAAATTAGGCCCGAAACTTAGAATTCAAGTCTTGGCTATAATCCTTTTCATTACAACAAGTGGACCCTTCCTCCAAATTTGGGATTCGAAGTGAATGAGTGAGTATATTTCCGGCACCAATTTCTTCATTGAGGAGTTTGTGGTTGTAGAGGTTAAACTTAGAGCCATTCGTTCTCATATTTGTGTGTAATTATTTTTTCAGTGGGGATTTCATCCTAAGCGAAGTGGCAAAAAAAGAAAAAAAATCTATCAACCATAAATTGGTAGAATGGGTTTTAATTTCAAATGGCCTTTGACACAAATCAATGAGGCAATTTTAATTTTATTGATAGTCTAGTTTTTACGGGTTCAACTATTACCAAACTTATTGGGTCAACATTAGACTTCTGGTCAATTATTATAATAGTTGGTGTATCAGTTCTAGCTTGTGAATGAATTGCCTAAAGAATAAAGAAGAGAGGTTTTGGATTAAGTGGAGCTCATGGCCTCTTTGAGATACTGAAATGACACTAAGTGGCGCCAGGAGCAGAGGGCTTGGGTATACATTCTCAAAGACCAAAGCTCTTGGTAATTTCTCCTTTGCTTTTTCTAATTCTTTGACCCTCTTAATGTCTTCAGAGGAGAGAGGTACTTCCAGTTTTTGGTGAAGTTGTGGTGCAGGGTTCTTTGCCTATCATGGAGGATTGCGCTAGGGTTCCATGGGATTGTGGCCCTATTGCGATTTTGATCGTAGTAGAAATTTTGCATAAAATAGTTGATCTATAGAGGTTTTTCTCCTTTTTCATTCTTTATTTTATATTTGCAACATTGGAGACCCGAGGACACTCACTCTTTTAACTGGCCCACTCATGTCCTTAACAAAACTACTAATTTGGATGTGTTGTGGCTCTAGTACCACTAGATGTGTGTGTGTGGAAGCCTGAAATACTGCAATTGACAATCAATTTGGCCACACAAAAAGAGAAATTCACACAGAGATTTACGTGGTTTGACAAACTTGCTTATGTATATAGTGTTGGGTTTGGCTCAAAAGATCTTTATTGAAGAGTTTCATTAAGGCCCATTTTGTTAGGGCAAGTCTCTTAGGGTTAGTCTTTGTAAGCAACCAAGAGAGCAAAGAGAATACAGAGGGCTGTTAGAGAATAATTGAGACCTGTGGAGAAAGAGTAGGCTAAGCGTTAGAGGCATTGGAATCCTTATAAAGAGTTGCCTTAATTCTTCATTTTGAAATCTTTATAGCCATGGATGTAGGCAATCTTGCTAAACCACATAAATCTATGTCTCATTGATTGCTTGTTTTCTTCTTTTTCTTGTGTAGTGCATGTGATTGCGTGTTCGCCCCTAACCCTATCTTACAAATGACATCAGAGCTAGATTCTGTTGCGCGGGAAATTGTGATGAATGCAAATGATTCAAGTCCACATTTCACAAATCCAAACAAATAGGAAAAATGGGAATAAAACTACTAATCATCATTAAATTCCCTTTGTTTACATGGGTTTAATGCTTTGACCTTGGGGATGCAAATTATTTACAAGCTTTGAAAATTTGTAGTTACTCCCTTTAGTTTCATATGTGACCCAAACTAAGTAACGATATTGAAATATACATGGAAAAATTGAAAATGCAAAAGAAAATGCAGAAAATGTGATAATTGGGTTAGAATGCCAGTCACTATATAGCCACGGTCATAGTTTTCAGCAGTGCCTTTTCTCTTTTTCCTTCTTTCTGTCTTCTTCCGAAACTTCTTTAGAATGATGTAAGGTATTGTTTTGTAGTTTTAATGCTTCTGAAACACATTTTGAAGCCCCAGAAATTAAGTTTTGATTCATTATGGTCTTTTTGAATCATAACTTTAAGGAAGTAGGGATTCCAATGTTTGTGTTAGGGGTGTACAAAAATTTGTCTATTCGTAAAACCAAACTAAACTAATTTGATCCAGAGTTTTTTGATAGAACTAATGGTTAATGGTTTGGTGATGGATTGAAAAAATCCTTATCCATTAGTAATGATTCAATGACAAATTTTACCCTACGTCTATGGATTGAAATCGAATCGAACCGTTGACATAAAAAATAACATTTTATGAGGTTTGATTTCTATGTCTATTTTGTTACCTAATGAATGGAACGGTTTTAACCGAACCAAACTGTTGATCTATAGTTCAGTTTGGTTTGGTTTTTAATAGGCATCAGATTGGCTATGGATTACAAACCTGTCAATCCATAGGTAATGGATTGGTGACGGATTAGGGTCAATCCAATCCAATTCGAACCGTATACACCCATACTTTGTGTTGCTGATTAGACCAAAGTTGAGTCATTTTGAGCTTATAGTTTTCGAATAGCAGAATGAAACCATGAAAATGATATGAGCAGAACTCCTTGAATGGTTCATTCTCCCCATGTGAGAAAATTAAAGAGAACCGCAACTTCATCCTTTTGAGTCCTCTCAATGTTTCATGACTTGAAATTCAAACTCTAAGAATGATAGCGATGCATCTCTCCTTCCCCAAGAGAATTCTTACCTTAAACTTGTGAGGGCAAGAAGGATGAGAGTAGTTTGAATGCTTATGGAACACCAAGTGCTTGAAGAAGAAATGTCTTTCTATGATGTAGAGTGTTGGAGGACCAAATGGAGTGGAGAAGTGCCAGAGGTTTACCAGTGATTTATCAGATCCCTTTCCTAAGGGCTAAGGGCGTGTATTTATAATCCATATGGCTGGTTCGAGTGGTTACAGGGAGTTGGGCTTCACAATGAAGTAGGAAAACTTCTTGAAACCTGTAACACTCTAGCCCAGCTTAATCTGGTTTAACGATTAATTAACGATTAGTTAATGAGGTTTCGGTACTAGTTATAGCGATTTTAAGTTAAGTTTGTGGTTTTATTCTTTTGAGATTCGTTCGGTTCATGGATAGGGAGTTGAGTTAACCTTGATTTAAGCAGTCTCGAGCCCTTTTTCGTAATTTTTTATTTTATACGAGTTCGTCATTCAGGCATCATCTCGATGTCAAATGTGTGTTTCGTCGAGCTCGTCAACTTTCGTAACTGGCTCGTATGCAAACAAGGTCGTTTGTTTCAGTTGGACTGTTAATTGACTTAAACTATAATTCTCCCAAACTGCTGGACTTTTATATAAAATTGACAATTCTTATCTTATATAAGGAGTCCACCGACTTCTCCTCTCTCACTTTTTTCTCTTTCTCACGCCAGTTCTCTCCCTCTCGTTTTCTCTTGTTCTCCCAGCTCTCCATCTTTTCTTCTTGATCTTTCTTCTTCCTTGCGTTCAACGTAGAGCAAAGGAGAGAAAATCTTGTGCACCGATTGTTGCCTTCTCGTTGGGTTCGCCGGTATCTTCACGATCCGACGTCTCTCTCTCGTCTTCGCTTTCTTCTTTCTTGTCTTCTCGTTGTGGACGAGACCTTCGCCCCATCTATACGATTCGTTTAAGGTGAGTAGTTGACTCACGATCTCCGTTATGTGTTTAGACTGTGATTGCACCGCATGCACCGGTTCTCTTTTGCTTATTCTTGGCATGCATGGTTTTAGGATTGCATCTCCGGAATCATTTGGGCCTAAGAGCAGCCAAATTAAGGAAAGAGCATATTTAAGGCAAGTATAAGCACAGTATGGATGAACACATGTTGATACATGTTGATGGTTATGTTCTTATATTTCTTTCTCTTAAGTGTGTGGTGTTTGACAGCCCTTTAGTCTTGTACGACCGTGATATACATCATTTTGCGAATGAAAATCATGTAATACTGTGACTCTATTCTATACAGAACCCTGTTGTTCGACTGATCGGGACTGGGGTCCGACTTGTCGGACTCTCTCATAATCGAAATTCGATTGATCGGGCTTCAGAGCCGACCGGTCGGCTCTAATGTATTTCTGCTCCAGGAGATTTAGGGTCCAACTGAATACTATGCTTACTTATTTTCCTTTTCTTATTCCTATGAGACTGACCTTTTATGTTACCTCTAGGTTCATGATGAGACCATATAGGGCTTTCCCCATGGACTGCTCAACCATATAGCCTGTCCAACGGATTACCTTAAACGCATGAAATGGTTTTATGAGCTGTAATGCATTTATGCACATTATCCATTTGTTAAGCACCTCTCCATGGGTGTTGGTTTAAGAGACTTCAATATGCGCTTATTGGTACAGTGCAACACTCCCAAAATGAACAACTGTGTATCGAATAACTTAAAACTGCATCATCATGCACGGTTAGTAACAATGGATAACAAAGGTAGGGTTGGCTAGTAAAAGATCATGATTCCTGTAAAATAATCCAATTTGCACTGCATATTAACTTTGGTTTTGCCCTCCTATTCACATGGTACGCGTTCTGCGCTGGGGCAACGATTGGATAATCCCTAAGGGCTCTGTCCATGGTACATCCCGGGCAAAAACAACTGACTTCCATGTTCTTACTCTCGTTTTGACTTATCATTGTTTGATCGTAATGGTATAGTAAGACCTGTGTTTAGTGATTGATTCCCGTGTGATACACGCACTGTACTACTTGCTTGTGATATGACCCGCCACATGTACGGTATTGCACTCTATTGTCTGACTGTGACATGACCTATACTATACTGAACTGACAGACTGACCGACATTGATTGGCGTGCATCCATCTGATATGACTGATCTTGTCTATCTGGCTCTACTCAGCTTCAGCCTCAGGATACCCGGCGGGGTTGACTTTGGCGTAGACTGTTATTGCCTCTGCAGAGTGCTCCTATCCTCGGATTCCAGACCCCTAGAACCAGAGACCCATTCGTACCCTGGCCCGCTCGATGGTGTTCTCGTACTGACTGCTCTCGATTGAGAGAATATCGCAAATATAGTAGCCACCTAGCCAGTTTATCTGTTTTATGATTCGTATAGCATGCTTATTGTTATGTACGATCTGCCTAGTATACGCACGTGATCTTTATGCATTTGTTAATTGTTAACTGTTACTTATTTTGCTAGAGGCAACGCGTGTTAACTTATTGTTGCTTATGCTTTGCTGAGTCGTTGTACTCATTAGTTGTTCTTGGTGTTGCAGGCCCAGATTCCTCTACCGACCCCTCGTCCGTCGGCCAAACTCTAGGAGAGATCTGGAAGACCCAGTCAGGGCTAGAGGAGTGGTCTTGATCACTCCCACGAAGAGCGGTTTGGCATTGCATTCATCTATTGCCTTTCTTTTTGTTTTGTGTTGTTCTTGTACATCTTATCTTGGTGTGGTCTCTAAGGAGCTATCTCGTCATTTTGTATTGTACATTTGTAATTAATGTCATTTTGTTAACCCCTTATTGTATGTATCCTTTCCATTTTCCTTGCTTGCTATGATACGTACAGCTTCTGTGTACACTTGGTTGGCACGTGTGAACATCCCTTGTGTACTTAGACTAGGTCGAGGTATACGTGCACGGGAGTACGTGTGTCACAGGTTAGATTTTTACTAACCCCGATTTCTGGGCTCGAATTGTGACAAAACCACTTGGAACTGCCTATAGGTGTTGTGATCGGGAGCTCCCGGTTATGGCAGGCAGCACCTAAGGATCTTCTCCCTTTGTAGCCAGTCACTATTGGTTTGGGGAAATGGTGTTGAAACTTCCTGAACTTTTGAGGGATAACTCCTAACATTGTTTTGAGCATGTTATAAAAGTTTCATCATGCTTTTACCTTCGTAGGTTGGTCAACCTCTCTTTTATTTTCTCATGAAAGTGGACTATTGCTTCAATTGTTTGGGGCCAAATAACCTCTGATAATCTTGAAACTAGGAGGAGTTGATGTTGGATGTATTTTTAAGTGTTCATCCAAATTTCAAGTCATTTGGCATTGTGGAAGTATGGTTTGTATTTAGTGATCCTATAGTTGCATGTTCTATGTTAGTGTCTCCCTGAATTATAGGCTATTAGTTCATTTTCCACCCAAACGATATCCAACTACTGTAAAACTTTAAGGAGTTGATCTTGAGAATATTTTGAGTCTCTCATCCAAATTTCATCAATTTTGGCTCCTTGGAAATAGGACTTTGGTCAGTGAGCTCAATGTTAGGGGGTCACTGATCCCTAAGTTAACATATAGTTGAATTAGGGCCAAATGAAGTCTTATTGATTTGAAACTTTCAAAAGTCATTTCTTAACATGACTTGAATATTCGATCTGAATTTCATTAACTTCGATCACCTGGAAGGAGGACTTTGGTTAGTGACCCTAAGATTTGGGGGTCATTGACTCAAAGTTTACATGTTTGCAGAATTTGGGTCAAATGATATTCAATTGACTTGAAATTTTGTAGAGTCACCCCTAGATGTAATTTGAGATTTCCATTGGAGTTTTTAACTGATTTGATTTTCATGAGGTGTCATTTTGCACAATGACCCCAAAGAAGTTGGCCGACAGTTACCTGAACTTGAGTTTAGATCCAAATGATGTCCAAATGTTCTGAAACTTTCAAGGATAGTTCTTGATTGTATTTAAAGACATCCTAGCGAGTTTAAGTTCATGTTTCCATCTAGAAGCATCAATTTCCACAATGAACCCAAAGAAACTTAGGGTGTGGTCACTTAAGCTTGATTTGAGTTGAAATGAAGTCCAATTGTTTTGAAAATTTAGGGCATCATTTTTTGAAATATTTTAGAGCTGTCATATAAGTTTCAACCACTTTGATAATCTAGAAGCTTGAATGTGTTGAGTGACCCCAAGGTCTTAAGTCAATGAACCTTAAATGTGTTGGTTGCTAAGTTGAGTTACCAAATGAAGTCCAATTGTTTTGAAATTTGGATTGCCTCATTTGAAGTCTCATAAGTGAGTTTCATCAACTTTGAACATCTGGATGCATCACTTGATTTGATATTACAAAACTCCAGGGTTTATGTGCCCTTTAGCTTAAAATTTACTCGTAATGTTTTCATTGCAACACTTATAATGTTTGTGTTTTTCTATGAGCCAACAAGTGCCCCCTTGAGGTGCAATGATGGATAGGATGACTTTGGAATCATTGTGTCTCGAAACAATCAATCTGTGAGAAGGATGAATGGTTTGATGGGAATGTGATTTTGTCAAGATAGGTTGTAGGCCTAGACTTGAAACTTTGAAATTTGATAAAAAAACGATGAAGAGTTTGATGATGGAATTTTGTAAAAACATAAGGAAATAGATTTTTCTTTGCACTACTTTTCATATATATCAAAAGCAGCATTCTGTGGAGACTGTGGGGATTACCCACAAAATGAGTCCTTGAGGCATAGAAAAATCAGAAGTTATAAATTTGAAATTTGTTGGATGGATTTGATTTTCTCATGAAATATTTTCTTTTTCACAAATATCAGAAATAACATCTCTGTGGGGACGATGGGAACACCTAACAAAAAGAAATCCCTAAGGTTTTAAGAAAATCAAGGTTTGAATTCTGAAGTGGATTTTGGTTTGACTTTTCATGGATTTTGGTTTATTTTCAAAAATCAAGGTTTGGATTTGGACTTGGCTTGACATGAGTTGAAAATGAGATGAAATTTTGGGGATTATTGCCTTTGTGGAATTTTGGTCCAACAATTTGGGATGACCCTTTTTTTTTACTAAAAAATTGAATTTGACCAAAATACATTTTAAAATTTGGTTTATATTGGCATTCAAAGAAGGTGAGTTTAAGAATAAGACCCCAAAAATGGATCCAACAAAGGTCATGTTGACCTTGGCTATCTCACATAAAATGGCATGGGGCATAAGGCCATGGGCCCCACTACTCAATGCAACGGTGACCAAGAGAGAAGGGTGGAAGCGGTGACTAGACAAGGGTTACATAAAATCCGCGATCCTCATCTTCCCTCTTTTCATCATTTTGAAAGAGCAGGCCAAAACCGAGAGAAAGAAAAAAGTCAGACTTCTTCTTCAATCTTCGAGCAAAATCCAAGCTTCCTTGTACCTCCCAAGCTTCCTCAATGGCAAGTATGGCTTCTAACGCTATCTTCTTCCTGTTTAGTCATGGCCGAACACATGCCTTCAATTTTGTTTGATTTTCTTTTGCTTTCCCCAATGGTTTTCATGCTTGGCTGATGCAAAACATTCCTCATATGCTTAATTGTTCTTTTTCCATGGATTTTCATCAAAGCATACCTAAAACTTCCAAGGACTGCTCGTGGTTTTAGGGGGTTTTGTGCACGACGAGCAGACAACAAGTGCCAGTCTTGTTTGAAGCTAATTTTAGTTCATAATTCAGGTTTCTCTTGATGTGAGGGTGTTGTTTGGAGAGAATTCCAAGTTTTGAGCAACCTTTGTGATGAATTTTCATGGATTTCCCTAGGCTTGAGTACTGTTTGAGCTTCTTCACGATCACAGCCTGCTGAGATTATGTTTGCTCCTTCTTCTTCTTCTTCTTCTTCTTTTTGTTTTGTTTTGTTTTGTTTCAAATGCTTGATTCCATTGGTGATGTTGATGCATAACTATTCTTTGAACATCATTCCAAATTCATGGCAAGGTTTGGCAAGGAGCTTCATGTGATTTTTCACCATGTCGGAACATGTTCCAAGTGAGTCCCCTGATCATGGCATGTTTGGTGGTTGTTTGTATTCTTTCTTTTTAGGTGCTTGATTCAAGCAATGGTTTTGATCCACGATGGCTCTTTAGGCACCATTCCGAGCTCAGGACATGTCTCAGAGTAGAATTCTGTGGATTTCACCTTACCAAAGCACTGTTTGGGCAAACCCTCGGCCATAGCCAAGTAACTTGTGACCCTACGCTCAGACTGAATTTTGCCTGCATTTTCCCATTTTCTTCTTTTGTTTGCTTTGTATAAAAAAATCACAATTGTTAAAGTGAATTGCACATGGCTTGTTTGAAGTATTCAGTGGTAAATGGGACCTTGGGCTTCAAAAGGTTCGTAGAAATCCATTCTTTAATAGACTTGAAATGAGGGGTGCATATATTTAGTAGAACATTAGGCTTAGTGAGGACACACCCATCTGCCCTGTTTAGACACTGACACGGTCTGGACACATACTCACTCGTAATCTGTAGGAGTTTTCATGACAAGTGGGCTTATCATGTCTAAAACACTCTTGTTTTTTCTTTTATTTATTTAAGAGAAGGTTACTCCACCTAAATTTCAAAAGGTATGAGATGTGGAGATCTCATCAACAGAAGCAATATGTAATCGAGTCCCACAATACATTACAGGGTGAGGAAGATGAAGACATTTTACCCCCTGTTAATGTTCCTCCAGTGAGGATGTAATGGGCCATTAATGAAAACGTGCAAAAGAGAGAAGGTTTAGCTAAATCTAGACGAGTAGGTAGAGCTCCAATGGATTTTGGGCCTGGTCCTTGCTTTGTCAGAGTTAAAACATCTATGGCTGATCATACAAAAAGGTTTGAGGAGGTAGAGGTGGTCATGCATGCAGTTGCAAAAGTAGATATGACTAGTTAGAATTTGTCAAAATCTGCCATAGGTTCACAACTAGTAGAGGTGCCTGCGGTTTCAAGGTGACTCGATTGATAAAGGTAGCCACTAAATCAAGGCCACTCACTATTTTATCATCCAAACCTTCGGCTAGGCCTCCCCTTTATAAGAAACTCTTTGCAGTACTCCTTAAAAGTGCATCAAAAGCTTTTAGCAGTAAGGCAACTCCATCCAAGAAGAGAAAAACAAAGGATCCCCGAATTTGTCACTCTCAAAGGCTAAGAGCTGGTGAGTCTTTTCTTTAATTTATGATATTTTCCATTCACATTTTTTTAATGAAGCTTGTTAATGTTTTGACATCTGCATTTTGTTTCATAACTGCGCAAGTTCAAGCTTCAGCCACTGAAGGTGCTTCAAAGGGTAAGCTCATAACCTTTGTTCAGATGTCATGGATCTCCTTTTTGAAATGCATTTGCTTTTGCTAATATATCTCAATCTCACTCGAGTGACAGAGATTGTGGAGGAGTATGGTAAGTTCATCTCCTTTTTATATTAAAGGCTTACATAAAGGTCTGTTCTTTGCTGACCATGAGCTTGTTTTATTTTTTAGCTTTTCTCCTTTGCATGCATTTTTTGATGATGATGAAAAAGGAGATATCTTTGACATTCGTACTACCGAGGAAAAGATCGGTAATGATGTCAACATGGAGTTTTCTGTTGGCATAGATTCTAGGCAGTTGCTAAGCTTGAGTTTGAAGGAGTTATAATGGATGTGCACAAGGAGTCCATTGTTAAAGAAAGAGCTAGCAATGATGTGGGTTTTACTACTATCATTGTTAGGGTAGCCAGCAGTGACATAACCATGGAGCCAGTTTTTGAGAACGTAAGTGGTGACGATGCTCATATTGATACTGTTGTCAGAGAGAGATAGATAACATCAGCAGAGATGGTGCACACATCTCTAGGGAAAAACTAGGTGGTGACATGGATCTCGTTGAACTAGAAGTGCCCACCTTCGGAAGGGATGCCACTCCTTAGATAACAGCATAGCAAGAGGTTTTGTCGAAAGTTTTTAAGGAATCAATTGCTGATGTTGTGATGGAGTAAAATGTTTTCGACATTGTCAAGAGGGCTGAAATAAGGTTAGATCGTGATGGAGGTAAACCTGGATTTAAGTTTTGAGAGATGGTTTATCATTTCTTTGTAGTATCATTCCATTTACATTCTATCTTTAATCATTTTCAGGTACTCAAGTTGATCCTAGTGACCCCCTGATGCCTCAAATGCCAGTGGGAATGTCTTTTGGGTTGTAATTGAAGAGGCAGTAGCGAAAGAGGGCCTTGTAACTTCAATCAACTTAGATAACATTTCCATCCATAGTGAGTACTTCGAGGCATCTCTGAATAGTTATTTGAAGAGAGACCTTCGTAGGATTATGGATGATGCCTCAATTTTAGACTCACCAACTAGAAGTGTCAATCATGATCTGAAGCTATTGTCTCTTATTAGCTTGAAGCCACTTGCTATTCTTCCCTTGGTGATGACCAAGGAAACACCAATGATCAATCTAGAATCAAGGTTAGAGTCGCCTATTGTTAATCTCACCAAAGCATCAAGGGAGTCAGAGATTGAGATGCCCCTTATTGCTCGGACTATCCAAGAAGTTGAGTATACAAACTTGGCTAAGAAGCAGATCAGCCCCAGAGTTGAAACTATTAGGGATCATGATCAGATAAAATCAATTGCAATAAAGATTGGTCCTTTTGCTCAGAGGAAGTTGTTACTTGAGGATGAGCTTATCACTTGAGAATAAGGTTATGGAGAAGATGAACGAAGATGTTCCCACAGTTATGGCCACTTATAGCTTTACACCACCTAGGGCCATGACCCCCTCTAAGTTGCATTTCATAGAGGAGTAGACAACCCCTACCAAAAAGATTGAGGGTTTGACCATAACCAAGATATCAGATGGGCTTTCACTATACAAGGTGAAGGTTCCCGTAAGGCACCATTGACTATTACAGTGACACCACATGCGAATCGAGATCCTTATGCTACCATCACCTGACTCACCTTCCTTGCATGAAGATGAGTTGACTATTCATGGAGATATGGGTTTAGAGACTGAGAAGGGAAAGGGTGACCGTTTGAGATCCTAAACTTAGTCGAACTCACAGGAGTGGGAATCAAGTCCCTCTACACTTGTTTCGTGATGTCCCTAGGCTTGAGTCTGCCATTAAATGTGCCATGAAGATAATGATTCGCAGCATCTTGGACACACTTTTCTAGGAAAACCTCACCACTAAAAAGATCTAGGATGCCAAGGCAGTAGCTGACATGTTGGTGTCCTCAGGCACTGGAATAGATCTGAGCAACCTCCGTGATGCTTTTATAGCCCTTTTTAATGGAGTTGAAGAAAAGGACACCTTGGATAAAGCTGCTGATTATGCAAAAGCCTTCCAAGATTTGGTGTTGATGCAGAAAGTTCAGTTGGTTGCTAAGAATGAGAGCACCGAGAAAGAGATTAGAGCAGCAAATGAGGCAGACGTTAAAAGAGCACATGAGATAAATGTGCATGTAGCTGAACATGAACATCTACAACAACAAATCACTGCACTACATAGCTAATCTTTGTTTTGTAAGATAATGCTCTCAGATTACACAACATCATTGAAAATTTGAAAAAGATCCACATCAGAATACCATTTGCATAGGGACAACTTTCTTGCTAGTGTAAAGGCAAAGCAAATAACTTTGAATGACTTTGTCTAATCAATTGAGAGCAAACTACACATTAAATTACACAAAGTTGATTTTGATGATGCTATGCAGTTTATGTAAGTTACAAAGGGCACGTCCTGATGGAAGGCATTATGAACGGAAGGAAGCAGCTTGAGAAATTTGTGGACTGAGTCCTCTTGCTGCAACTTTTGTTTTACTCTTTTCATTTGATCAGCTCTATTAGCCATGTACTTTGGCATTGTTCTGCATTGAACTTTCTTAATTATCACTAGAAACTTTCCTTTCATTTTGCTTAACTTTGTCATGGTATGGGACGTATGTATGGTTGATTTGTTTGGTATGGTTGGTATGAATGATTTGTTTGTATTTTCAAACTTGTATGTAGGTGTGACTTGTGATTTTTAGATGAAAATAGCAAATTAAGAGCAAAAGGGGTCGTAAAGGTGGACATTATCCAGTGCTCATGTGTGAGGCTTTCTTCGGGGTCCATGATTGGTTCCTTTTGATGTCGGAAAGGGTCAAACAAAGTGGACGATATCCAGTGCCTAGGTGTGAGACTTTTTTTGGGGTCCTTGACCTAATCCTTAGGATGGAAAATTTGTTTTTGTGTGTTTGAGTTTTGGTTATATAGGGTTTTGCAAAAAAATTTGATCTATACAACTAAGGTTAGCCATATAGGGTCAGCAAAAAGACTTTATCTATACAGTTGAATGTTGCTATATAGGGTCTACAAAAAGACTTTATCTATATAGCAGAATGTTACAAGGGGTCTTATGAGGACATTATCCAAGTAATAAAAGTTGACTAGAGGGGGTCAATGGACATTATCCTTGTAGTTGGAATGTACGAGCTTGAGGGAAGTTGGTCAGGAGTCCTAGGTTATGAGGCTCAAAACCGAAGGATTTTGAGGTAAGAATGTACATTGTACGTGGTTTGGGTATATCAAAGACATTCAAGCATAGTATTTCTTTTAAAGTTTTCCATTGATAGGCATATGCGTCTGTCTCATTCAAGTGTGAGGAGTGCATAGGCGCCATTAGAGTAGAACTTGTTGACAATGAAGGGTCCTTCTTATTGGGATTCAAACTTGCCTTTGGATATGTGTGAAGACCATAGGTTTCTTGACTACAAAGACTAAGTCTCCTATCTTGTAAGCTCTGTACTTGACTTTCTTGTCGAAAGATCTAGGCATACGAAATCCTATTGCAACAGGAGATTGGAGGCTCAGGTGCTTTTGAAGTGGAAGCCTCTTTCTTTCTTTCTTTTTTTTTTTTTTTGGGAAGGCTTGGATTTAATTTGTCTCTAGATCTTCATCATCTGCAAGCCTTGGAACAAGACATTCTTCATTTTGTCTTTCTTCATAATCTTTGCTTTGAGTCCAACCATCTTGTGTGCCTTGGGGCATCTGCGGTGATTTAGAAGTCTATATAATAAAGACTTCCTACTTTTCCTCTTCTTTGGAGAAGGAAAAAGGGGGTTTTGTTTTTGGAGAGTTGCCTCCTTCTAGCTAATTTCTTTAAGAGTTAGCTCTGCATCAGTGACAACTTCTACCAATCTGGCATGAAATTTTGTTTCGTGGTTTAGTGCTGTAGCCTTAACCTTAGACAGTAAATTGTTCTTACACCTGTCAATAGTCGCCTTTTGAGATGGGGGTTTCACACCCTCCATCTATTAATGAAGGATGAAGCCGACTCATTATCTTTTTGTTTTGTGTTGCTTAGTTTGGCTAAGGTAATTGATTGATCTTCCTCTTGGAAATGAAGTAGGAATTGCTCTTCAGTAATTACCCATAGGAGAAAGGAAAGCAATGATAGTTGTTTGTACCAACTACAAGCGACTTTGTTTGTTCCAACTACAGGTGACTCCCTTTAATGTTCTAATGAATAGCTTGATTTTCAGTGCATTAAGATCAGCTAGACTTCCAAGCATCGAATTGAAATGCACTACATGTTGAAAAGCTGACCCCTCTCCCATAATATAATTAGAAGGTAGGGGGCTCATAGTCTAGAGGAAATAGAACTAGATCGAGTTCTGGAGAGTACTTTAGAGTGATTACCTTCTTTTCATTTTGGTCTGAACATTTGACTTTGTGATCATTTTCACAACCTCCTTGTAGGTCATAGGCTTGTCAGGATTTATATGAAGACCCAAGGTTGATGAATGATCTTCAGAAGAACCCACAACCATTACCTTATTTGTAAGGGGTTTAATTTGAGCCATGAGCAAATCAATCTTAGTTGCATTCTTCCAGATTATTGTTTATTCTTTTCTTTAAGCAAAAAGAGGATTTGTCAGAGTCTCGATTGGACCACCTAGTTTACACATCAAGGCTTGCAATTGGGCATCTATTTGGTTAATCTTGGCCCCTTGTTGCTTCACAGCATCACTAACATCATCATCTTCATTTTCATCAGCATCCTCTTCTCGCGAGCCTCATTATCATCACCAGCATCATCATTTCTGTGTTGGTTAGTTCCACTCCCCTCAGCAAATATAGTATACTGACAGCGGTAGGACAACATTCGTACTTGATGGTAGAGAAGCCATCCTTTATGTTCAAGACTATAATAGGATCATCCTCATAGTCAGGCTCAACATGACCCTTTGAAGGTCGGCTGGAGTTTGAGTCAAACTCCTATGATTGAATCCGATCCATACTTCCAGTAATTATCTATGCAGGATCCATCTTGACCATACGAGACAAGGCCAAGTTTGGTTCATCTTCCTTGACCACCCATTTCTAAGTGACCTTAAGCTGATATATAAACAAAAAACAGAGACAAACTCTTGCATTGAATATCATTAAATCAAAATTAAAATCCCCTTTTTATTTTTTGGGGTGGATTATAATGCTCAAAACCAAAAATAAAATGTCCTAATGCGAGAAGGAACTTGCTTCTAGTCCCTGACTTGCCTTTTTCTTTAGAAGTAGAATGAAAGGAACTATATGATCAATGACAAATTTGCATCATGGCGTTTGGCCTTTGATATTTCTTCAACATACTTTTCATCATTGGATAATGATCCGAGGTGTTTTTACCCTATGATCGACAACCCACATATCATCCGTAATTGGATCAATGGTCTTCGATGTTTCCACCATTAGGTGAGTTTAATCTTGGAACTTTCATAGAGAATTCAAGTGGGCAACTCAATTGATGAAAGAATATGATGGATTGCCTAAGGCCCATGTCTTAGATTTGTGGGCGAAATTAGAATATACCCAAAGCGATCCATCTATCATGACCATATTGAAATGGCCTCAAGATAATACATAGGAGCATAAGCTATTTAAAAACAACACACAGGTGATAGATGTAACCTACGCAATTTTACATGTTAACCTTGCAATAGGCCATATGTATGTTCGTAACTGCCCAATGTTTGAGCCATTAATAGCTCATATATGGGGCCAATTTAGGCCCATTTAGTGATAGGATTTGGGCCAAGTTTCGTCTTCCCCCCCGAATGGGTGAAGGCATGGGTTCACCTTTATAAAGTGGGCGAAGGCTATAATTCACCTCTTAATGGGTTTGGGCATTTCTTTGGGCTCGCTTACAGCCCAAGTCTAATGCTAATTTAAATCCATTTATACATGATTCAGATCAAGGTTTATTCCCAAAAAATGGGTTGAAAACTGGATTCATTTTATGAAGTGGGTTTTTGAAATGGGTTTCATTTCAGACAATGGGTTCACACTTTGGGTACTTTCATGAAATGGGTTCATATATGGAGAAATTTTATGAAATGGTTCCTCTATCTGCACTATTTTTGGACCCATTTACATAGGTTATTTGAGCCATTTAAAACCCAATTCCAGCCACTATTGAGTCGTACCTCAGCCCAGTTTCAGTCACTATATAGGTTGTATCCTGACCCATTTAGAGCAACAATTTTGGTCGTGTTTTCAACCCATTCATAGCCAAGATCTGTCGTAATCCATCCCAATTTCAGTAAGTGTTTGGGTTCAAATCCAGCCCAGTTTTGGCCATTGTTTGATCAAATTCCAGGTTGTTTGTTTGTGGAGTTTCTTTGATTGTATGGGCTGTTTGTTTGCAGTTATAATCCATTTTCAAATATGGCTGTGTTGCAAGGTTTCACAGTAAAAGTGAATTATCTCCATGAACTCCATTTTATTTCTAGACTTGAGATTTTGACTAAAATTTTCGATATAGTTCCCAACGGTCCCCACATCTAAATATCCAGAAATAATAAAAGTATTCAAATTAACGTCTAGTATGTTGTACATTATCAAAATTAGACCAGCTAAAAGCATTTATGCATTTAGATTTAAGATGCTGTCAAGCCCATTAACAAGAGTAGTTTCTTGTTGTAGATGAAAACCAAAGGCTGTGAGTGCTCCCATATAATGGGCACGTTTGAGCAAATTTGTTGGGAAGAAGGGCGGCTTGGTCCAATGGTAAAAGCTTACCGGTAGTGTTTTCAAAATGAAATTAAGGCCGCGTATATTCTGCCTTTTCTAGACCCCGCTATACGAGAGCCTCGTGCACTGGGCTGCTCTTTATTCTTTCTGACAGTCCCCGGGCTACTTTGTTTTTAACCCAGACATCTTCTATGTTCACCTTCCTCTAGCAAATGCCGGCCATGCCATTCCATGATGTCCTTGCAAACCTTCTACATCACACTTTTCTTCTTTTGATGAAGGTTCCTGCAGCATGCTTGCTTAATTTTTAGTGTCACGTGACCCAACTGGTTGATGTAAACAGAAACAATTTTACAAGCAAACGCAAGGCACCGCTTTTAAAGCAAGAGTCTGGTTTTCTGTTTGGATTGGAGGGCGGAATCCTTTTCAAGTAAGGAACCGGGTCTCCAATTTAATGGTGGTCATGTTGCAGAGTAAATGAACATTTGGTGGAGGGTAGTATTCTTAAGTGAGGTTCTGAATCTCCATGTTAATGGAATTGGTGGCAAAGATGAAGTGGAGATGAAGTGAGTGGTAGAGAAGATGAGAACCCATTTAGTAGGAGGGCAAACACCTTCTTAATGAAGGATCCGAATGACTATCAATGGGAGAAAAGTTGCATGGAAGAGATGGACTAGTTGGAGGGCAGATCCTGTTGGAAACAAGGTGGGCACAATACACACAAAAAAGAAGAAGATTGGAAGAGGAATTCACAACTCCATTGAACTTGCCATCATAGTTTGAATACATGGCTATATATATTATGTAAAAGAAAGGTCTAGAGCCTAAATTAAAGATATCTAATGCTGTTTAAGTCCTTTGGACGTTTTACACAACCAAATGCTCATAAAAAACACACACTTTTCATCTTCCATGGCTGTTCGGTTACCATTGAACAGTCAGTAATTAATTGGCCATAACTTTTTCAATATAAATCCAATTGATGAGAGGTTTGAAGCATTGGAAACTAGACAGACAGAGATTTCATTTGTTATATTATAAGCTCATTTTGGATAACTGTAGCTCCTTCAACTTCTGGTTGAAGTTTACCCTTCAGTTTCAGCACTAAGTGAAGTTTAATTTTCAGTTTCAAGTTTAATTTTCAACACTCCCCCTTAAACTTGACATCTTTCCAACACCAATCATCATTCTCAACTTCTGAAAAGTATCATATTTGAGAGGCTTTGTGAGAATGTTAGCAACTTGATCAAATGACTTCACATATTCTTCCTCTACATACTTGTTCTCAATGCATTGTCGAATGAAATGATACTTTGTCTCAATATGCTTGCTTCGATCATGAAACACTGGGTTCTTTGCTAGCGCAATGGCTGACTTGTTGTCTATCATGATCTTGGTAGCTTCACTTTGCTCAAAATGGAGTTCCTTCAACAATATCTTTAACCAAATTGCATTACAAGCACAAGCAGTGGCAGCAACATACTCTGCTTCACAGGTTGAAAGAGTGACTATGGGTTCTTTTTTAGAACACCAAGAAATTGCATTATTTCCCAAAAAGAAAATAAATCCAGTAGTACTCTTCCTATCATCAATGTCTCCAGCGTCGTCGCTATCGCAATAGCCCATCAAATTGAACTCGTTTGAAGCTGAATAAAAAATTCCATAATCAAGAGTACCTTTAAGATAACGAAGAATTCTCTTGGCTGCCTTCATATGTGTCTTAGATGGGTTTTCCATAAATCGACTCACGAGTCCAATTGAAAATAAAATGTCAGGTCTGGTACAAGTCAAATACCTTAAACTTCCCATAAGACTTCTGAACAATGTTGGATCAACCTCTTGTAGCCCTTCCTCTTGTTTTGAAAGTTTAACTCCACACTCCATGGGTGTGTTGACGGGATTGCAATCCAACATGTTGAACTTCTTTAGCACTTCATTTGTATAAGCTTCTTGAGAGATAAAAATCTCATCTTCCATTTGCTTAACTTCAATTCCCAGATACTAGATCATGAGTCCCATATCACTCATCTCAAACTCTTGAGCCATAGCCTTCTTAAAACCTTTAAACATCATCTGATTATTTCCTGTGAATAGAAAATCATCCACATAGACACAAACAAATAATAGATCTTTATGTTCCTTTTTCACATAGAGTGGATATTCATGAATGCATCTAGTGAAACCATTCTCCTGAAAATACTTATCAAGACGGCTATTCCAAGCTCTTGGAGCTTGCTTTAATCCATATAAGACCTTCTTTAACCTCAGCACATTGTCTTCATAACCTTCAATAACAAAACCTGAAGGTTGTTCAATATAAACCTCTTCCTCAAGATGACCATTCAAGAAGGCGGACTTGACATCCATTTGATGGATCTTCCATTGGTTTTGTGCTGCAAGCGATAGTAGTAGTCGGATTGTCTCCAAACGGGCAATTGGGGCAAAAACCTCTTCATAGTCAATGCCCTGTTGTTGCTTGTAGCCCTTTGCAATGAGTCTTGCCTTGTATCTTTCTACTTCACCTTTGGAGTTTTTGTTGACTTTATACACCCATTTGACTCCAATTGCTTGATGGCCACTTGGAAGTGATGCAAGCTCCCAAGTGTTGTTCTTCTCTATGGCTTGAATTTTCTTCTTCATGGCTTGTATCCATTTCTTATTTTTTATAGCTTCTTTAAAACTCAAAGGCACATCATTAAAGAGTAAGCAAAATAAATTCTCATCCTCTAACCTTTCAATTTCTTCATAGAGATCCATGAGGCTTCGATATCTACGAGGGCCTTCACTTGAACTAGATGAAGGAGACGATGATGATGATGCTATAGAGGACGATGTTGGTGTTGTTGGAGGTACAGTTTCACCTTGGGCTCCTTGTATTGGAGTTTCTTCTTCATCAAAGTAAGGGAGAAAATCATAAACAGCATTATCCTGTGTACTCCAATCCCATGTTGCATCTTCTTCAAATTCAACATCTTTGCTAATAATGACTTTTTTGTTGCTTGGATTGAGGAACTTGTAGCCTTTTGAGTTCTCATCGTAGCCAATAAACACAAACTTCTTGCTCCTATCATCAAGTTTTGATCTCTCTTGCTCTGGAACTTGAACATAGGCAATAGATCCAAAGACTCGCAAGTGCGACACATTTGGCTTCCATCCACTCCATGTTTCTTGGGGCGTCACATCCTTCAAACTTTTGGTAGGTGAACAGTTGGAGAGATAAACTGCACATGAAACTGCTTCAGCCTCAAACTCTTTTGGCATCGACTTGCTTTTTAACATAGTTCTTGCCATATTGAGGATTGTTCGGTTCTTCCTTTCGGCAACTCCATTTTGTTGTGGCGATCTAGGAATGGTTAGAGGATGGCGAATTCCATGTGTCTCACAAAAGGCCTTGAATTCATTAGAGGTGAACTCACCACCTCTATCAATTCTTAGAGATTTGATCTCATAGCCACTTTTTTTTCAACACAAGCTTTGAACTTTTTGATCGCCTCAAAAGCCTCACTTTTCTGCTTTAAGAAATAAACCCATGTTTTTCGTGAATAATCGTCAATAAAAAGCAAAAAGTAAGGGCTGTTACCAAGAGATGAAGGCTTGATTGGATCACAAACATCTGCATGAATAAGTTGAAGTGGCTCAGTGGCTCTTGAATTGGATTGCTTGGGAAAACTCTTTCTTGAATGCTTGCCTAGTAAGCAAGCTTCACATAATTGATCGGGGTGATCAATTATTGGAATACCTTTCACCATCTTCTTTGCTCCCAAGTTTTTAAGCCCTCCAAAATTTAGATGCCCATATCTCATGTGCCAAATCCATGATGGATCTTTAACACAAGTCTTCAAACACATAGCTCCAATGATCTTCATATCCAACAAGAACATGCGATTTATTGTCATAGAAACCTTAGCAATAAGATTCCCTTCTTTATCTCTATACCAAAGAAAGCGATCTTCCATGTTTATTTTGCAACCATTTTCCAGAAGTTGCCCAATACTCAAAATATTATTTTTCATTTTAGGAATGTAATAAACATTAGGAAGAATCTTATGGTTCCCGTTCTTTACCTCAAACAAAATTGTGCCTTTGCCTTTAATCTCCACCATCGATTCATCGCCAAAGCGCACATGGCCCGTCACTTTGGTGTCAAGTTCCACGAATTTGCTTTTATCGCCTATCTTGTGGTTACTAGCTCCATTGTCTAGGTACCACCTACTCTTCTCACTGTTGGGTTCTTCTTTAAGTGTCTGGCTCCTCCACATCTTCCTTGTGCAAAGTGAGTTTTGTCTCCTCTTCTACTTTCTTGGTTTGACACTCCCAAGAATAGTGCCCATAATTCCCACAAGAATAACACTCAATTTGACTTTTGTCATTCTTTACCTCATTGTATCTTTCATGGTTGCCTCTTCCTCTTCCTCTTCCATGACCTCTTAAAGAGTTTTGATTTCTTCCCTCTTGAGAAGAATTTTGCCCATCTCTTCCTCTTCCACAACCACGTCCTCGTCCACGGCTTTGACCTCTTCCACGTCCTTGGCCTCTTCTACCACTTTCATAAGCTTCTCCTTTGGCTTTCAATGAAAGCTTCGCTTGCAAGGCTTGCTCTACTTGCTCTTGCTTGCCTCGGTTCATTCTTTCTTCATGGGCCCGTAAGGATCCATTTAATTGGTTGATAGACATGACCTCCAAATCTTTGGATTCTTCAATAGCTATTGCCACATGATTGAATTTTACGTTGAGAGAGCACAAAATCTTCTCAACAACACGAGCATCTTCAATTTTTTCTCCAAGCCTCTTCATTTGGTTTACCACCGCCAAGACTTTTGCGAAGTAGTCCAATATAGACTCGCTCTCCTTCATCAAAAGTGATTCAAACTCAGCCCTTAGAGTTTGAAGATGTACTTTCTTCACTTTTTCAACTCTCATGACGGAATTTCGGAGAGTATTCCATGCTTGCTTGGAGTTGATTTCGTTGGCAACCTTCTCGAACATGTCATCATCTAAGCCTTGATGAATAACTATAAACGCACATTGACCTTTCTTCCTTTCTTTCTCTAAGGCTTCCGTTTGGGCTTGATTCAAAGCCTCCTCATTTTGAGGTTCAACGAAACCTTTCTCAATAATCTCCCATAATCCTTGGGAACCAAGGATAACCTTCATTCGAATTGCCCAATTCTCATAATTGAGCTTGGTGAGTCGTGGGTATTGGAAAGCAAGGGTGGCTCCTTTAGAAGACATGCTTTGATACCAATTTGTTGGAAACAAGGTGGGCACAATATACACAAAAAAGAAGAAAATTGGAAGAGGAATTCACAACTCCATTGAACTTGCCATCATAGCTTGAATACATGGCTATATATATTATGTAAAAGAAAGGTCTAGAGTCTAAATTAAAGATATCTAATGCTGTTTAAGTCCTCTGGACGTTTTACACAACCAAATGCTCATAAAAAACACACACTTTTCATCTTCCATGGCTTTTCGGTTACCATTGAACAGTCAGTAATTAATTGGCCATAACTTTCTCAATATAAATCCAATTGATGAGAGGTTTGAAGCATTAGAAACTAGACAGACAGAGCTTTCATTTGGTATATTATAAGCTCATTTTGGATAACTGTAGCCCCTTCAACTTCTGGTTGAAGTTACCCTTCAGTTTCAGCAATAAGTGAAGTTTAATTTTCAGTTTTAAGTTTAATTTTCAACAGATCCTTTCTTTGATAAGGGTCCGAATCTCGTTTACAATTATGATGATGTGGTGATTTGATGGAGATGAAATGCAGGAATAAGCATGGAATGGAATAGTGTGGATAGAAAGATGCAACTTAGAAGATGAAGAAAAGAGATGATAGGAAAATCAAGTTTCATAACCTTCTCCTTCTCTTCTTCTTTCTTCTCTCAGCCAGATGACCCTCTCTTTTTCCAAGAAAACCTCCCCGAAAGAGTGAAAAGGGCCTCTTTTAATAGCCATTTTGGGGAGTTCTGACAACTACCCATTTTGAGGAGTGTGTGTTATTGCCAAAACATCCATATATATGAATCCTCCTTTAGAATGTTTGAATGGGTCGTATGGCCTCTTTCCTTTGATCATTTTGTGGGGCCCACATTTGAACTTTGAGAAATAAGAAAAGAATTTCATGGGAATTTGAACCCTCAATCTCTTAATTAAAATAAAGTAGTATTAACCAATACTTCCTATGTTTCAAATTGGCTAAATAACGTCTTTAAGGATTTATGCTCTGTTGACATATCCTCATAGACATAGCTGAGGAGGCCCTTGCTATTTTTTGCTTATCAATAGGACTTGGTTCCAATTTGTGTATACGGAAGCCCAAATGCATTATTGGGTCAGGGCCCATTCGGTCAGGGCCTAAGCAATTAGGCCCATTAGGATGAGACATTGGCAATGTATTTTTTATATGCCAACAGCTGAGGCACCTTTTGAGTTTGTCTCCTTTGGAGAGCCAAGGCTTTCCTTTTGATTTGGTTGGCCAACTTGGCTTCTAGAGCTTGGTCTTTGAACTTGACCACCATAGGCTTAGGATTGCCGATGACTTGTTCCCAATCTGTTGGGTTGGAAGTTGGAAATGAGAGAATTTCCTCTACATCTCTTTTGTTTTGTTTTTTTTTGCTCCTTCTCCTAGTGGAGCATGTCTTTGAATTGAGCGAGATCAGTCTCATTGCTGATGACTAAACGCTTAGTCTTCTTTTGGTGCTTAGTGTATGCTGGACACTGAGACGAGGATAGCGAAATAGGCACTACAATGATTGACTAGTAAACGCCTTCTGCCAAACCTTTGTCCCTCCTTTTAGCAGGAAGGTAGAAAGTGTTGTCTTTAAGTGAGGCTAAGAGCTTGCTCTTGCCATGCCGGGTTCTAGGTTATGTGGCTAGGGCGATCATATGTTGCATCCAAGGATGGAAGCATCCTTTTAAGCCCTCTTATGCATCAGGAATTGAAGAAGGTCCTCTGATGCTTGAGAATATTGCATCGTAGTGACCCGTTGCTTAGGTCAAGTTGTTGTTGACTTCAAACCTTTGGCAACCATACTATGTGGCTTGCTAGGAACCGTTGAACTTTGATCCATGAAGTGGACCTTCCTTGCCCTTTGTTGAGGCATGATGATGTGAAGACTTTTGCCTTTGCTGCCCACTAGTCTCGTCTTGGAGTGAGGTTCCTCTTGAACCTTACTGAAGGTCACAAACAAGGTCTGGGCAAATTTGGAAACCTAGGGTTTGATAAATTCAGCCGTCTTGGCAGGCCTTAGGGTCACTAATGACTTGCCTAAGTTGGAAGAAGTGGTCGAGCTCATTGGAGAAAAGAGCCTTTTAAAGACTTAGACCCTTGATGCAGAGTAGTGGGCTTAGTTCGAGCTCATTTTTGAGCTTTTGCATATGAAACGGCTTGAGCCATGAAGATTTTGAACAGTCTTTCCTTGGCTTCATCAAAGATAGTTATTAGAGAACCCATTGGTATTATGCAAAATAAGCCCAAACGACTGTCTCAGTCTTACAAACAACATGGCCGCCATTTGAACTAGCCAAAATGGTTTATGAATACCTTTTAAACTAATATAGTCTCCTGATTGGATGAGCCAAAATGGTCAGAAATAGGCATAAACTCAATTTTATTGTGCTATGCTGATTAGTCTCTGAGTTACCAAAATTTCTTTAGCATTTCAAAACTATATTGTTAGACTTATAAGCAAGAGAGATTTTCAGATCCGACCAAAGGATAAGGCAAGCAGAATCAATCTTGTACTACTATCGAGATGATCACAAGAGATCCATTAGTGTAAGGCTTTGGGCAATGCATGATTGCAAATGCCATAGTTCTTAGAATTGATTTAAAATGAACATGATAAGTTTTCAAAAAAAGTACTTTTTAAAGGTTATTTTTAGAAGTTTTAAGGACTTATCAAGCAAAAAGAGCCTTATTTAGTGTAATATCATGTTTTTATGTATTTTAAATTCTTTACAATGGTTCCTACACAATTTACTCAAAAATCACACTTTTTGCATGAATTCATGATACTTGCCATTTTTAGAAGTCTATTTTTGGAAAGTAAAAAAATATTTTTTTTATAAAATGACTGAATCTTTCATCATCATTAATCAAAGTGATGTGCATTTTCATAATTATTTTATGAGAGATGGGCCCACTATCATGCATTTGTGATCTTTGATCAAAATAATTATTTTTTAAAAATGATAATTCACCTTTTTTTCTTGCAGGGAAATGTTGAATTAGGTCCTACAAGAAAGGATAAAGGCACAGAAATTATTTTTTGAGGAAAAGAAAGTAAGAAAAAGTAAAGGAAGAAAAATTTAAGAAATTGTGGAAAATAGCTTCATGGGTCCCACACACATACACATGTGTAATTGACACATGTAGGAAGTCGGATGGGGCCTACTCCTCTTACTTGCTCAATTTAAATTATTTGGAAGATATTTTCAAAGATAATCCAAGGATATTTTAAGGGATAAAAGAGGAAGGTCCACCATGGAAGATTCTTTGCATATGGAGCAGATAATGCAAAAAGGAAGGCTTACCTTATTGAGATATTGACTAGTTACAAAGTAGGATTTAGGAAAGAGGAATTAGGGTAACCCTCATCCAATTTAAACGCCCCTCCTTGGATGTCCATAGCATGAAGGAAAAGCACCCTTACTCTATTGTAATTCTTTCACCATTCTTGTAAGAACCCTGAATTATTAAATGGGCCAAGCCTGAATTATTAAATGGGCTAAATGGGCTTAGAGAGGCCCAGTTTCGATCAGTCCAATTCATGACTGGATTGGGCTATTGGGTCAAATTTTTCAGGTCCATAAATGATTCAAACTCACTTAATTGTGACTCTATAGCTTCCCAAAATTATGACCGTGTAACTCCCATACTTAAATTCCCCAAACTTAAATTCCCCAAAATTATAACCGTGTAACTCCCAAAATAATGACCTTAAATTGTGACTTTTAGTCTTCTTAGATGACCCTTCAAGGGAAATCCTTTAGGATTCCAGCACTCTATAAGAAGAGATCTCCTCTCATCTTTGGTCACTTTCTCATGGTTCTCATGGAAGAAGAGTAGGAGTCCAATATAGTGATATTTGAAAATAGAAGTAAGGAGATTCCAAGGAACACCAACATAGTGGATGTTTGATTTGAGGTCACTTATTACTTACATCAGGTGAGTAGGACTTCTCTTATACTCATTTGAATATTGTGTTCCTTATATTCGGCTGTTTGGTATCTATTTACAAATATCAGTCCGTTTCTGTTGATTTCTTTGTAACAAGATACAAGTTCAGCTTGACACCAGGGATGTCATTCCTTGATTTGGTTAAATAAGGGTTCATTATGATAACATCCGGATCTAAATTTGATAGAAATACAAACTGTCGACATGACTGAGACAGAATATGGACTGAAACTTATTTTTCCTATATAAAGGATTTGTTATGGTTCATTATGATGACATTCATATTTGAATTTGATAGAAATACAAACTGTAGACATGACTGTGAAGGAAATATGGACCGAAACTTATCCTTTCTGTATAAAAGATTTGTTATTCAAATCTTATGATGAATGTGCTTCCTAAGGACTGTTATTTTTATCATGCAGTATGATGATTTAATGTGTGCATTAATCTAGAACTGAAATAAAAGAAAATACAGGTCATAAAAAATGAAACTTAACTGTTGAGGGCTATGGAACCATGTAGCCACCTGATCTAGGATCAGGTCTCCACATCTGAAAGGGGCTAGTGGGTGACCATAATTGTGGTGGACCCCTTTAGGATTGAACCATTGAGGCCTTCCATTCAAAAGGTTCAAATGAGGCTAGGTGTGAGACCCTTCTTTAGTCTCAGATTCTGCTGAACATTACTTATTGCTGTTGTGAGGAAATTGTTTACATTTATACATCACCAATTAAATACATAGAAGCCTCAAGGTCATAAGAATTACTAATTCCTTCCTTAAAGGATTATTATGCAGTTAAAGGAGTCAATGGGATTAATTAATACTTCTCTACGAATTAAATCAGAATGGATAGTTTCTCCTATGATAATTAATTCGGAAAAGTTCTGCAACCTTATAGCGTTGCAGGATAATATTTAAGAAAACCTTTTCCCACTAATGTATTATGAATATATAGTCGAGATAGGTGGCAATACTGTAATTAGTTGCAACCCAAACATTATCTACCATTATGTTACAGTTCAATATTCTATCATTCACTGCTAGTACTTTTAACTTTGATTTTTATAATTCAGGTTTTATATTTTTATTGAACTTGAATATATATATTGCTGGTAGGTGCGATATGAGCTTGGTTTTCACTCTACGGGATTTATATCATTATTGCCTTTGATTGTATTGTTGGTTTTTGCGATATAACTAATTGGAACGCCAAAAAATATAATATGGCCAATGCCACACATTTGGAGCACCAATTACGAATCAGAGTGGGGTGAGATTTTAAACTCAAGTATGTGGAACTGGCCAATAGAAGATATAATGATACTTATTATGGAAACAGTGAGCTGAGTTAAAATTTTAAATTAAGAATTGTTTAGAAGTGTCTGTTTTCCATTGGTATTGGATTCGACCTATGAAATTAAAAATGGTGACAGACTTGTCACGACATGCATATGAATCCCCTTGTAATTAAGAGTGGTGACAGTCTTGTCACGACATGAATATAAATCCCTCTACAATTAAGAATGGTGACAGTCTTGTCATGACATGAATGTGAATCCCTCTACAATTAAGAATGGTGACAGTCTTGTCACGACATGAATGTGAATCCTTTTACAATTAAGAATGGTGACAGTCTTGTTACGACATGAATATGAATCCCTTTACAATTAAGAATGGTGACAGTCTTATCACGACATGAATATGAATCCCTTTACAACTAAGAATGGTGACAGTCTTGTCACGACACGAATATGAATTTCCTTGTTTATACAATTAAGAAGGGTGACAGTCTTGTCGCAACACGAATATGAATCCCCTTGTTCATGCCACTTCTATAAGCGAGAATGGTGGCAGTTTTGGTCATAACCAACCTATGAACTTCTATTGATATCATGATAATTACTATTGCTCTTTTGATTTTAGAAATTCTACTCACCAGTGTTACTGACTAGTGGTTCGCCCCACTACAGGTAACATATTTGTAACGGGATCTGGGAACGGCGGAGATCAGCATATAGATTTTTGCATGCAACGCTGATAGAGAGTTCGGAAACTACTTAGACCATTAGATGGAGTCAGTTTTATTTTGGGATATTTTAGATTTATTGTCATTTCGTAGCAGTAATTGTAAAGACTTTGCTAGGATATTAATGTTATGATTTTACCTACATTTTCGCTTGGACTTGCTCTTAAATTTACTTTATGAATGTTGAACATATTAACGACTTAAGAATTGAAGAGCTCTAGAATCTTAGGTTGTTACAATTCTACCCCTTTTTTTTCTTTTCCATAACTTCTCTCCTTAAGAATGTTTGTCCCAACTTAATGCTTCAACTAGGAGAGGTTCTTTTCATCCTAGTATGTATTTGTTTTAGATTTTTAATTCTTTATCTTTGATGTAAAAACATTGCATATTAGTAAAAGTGTGATTTTTTTATTATTATTTTTCTTATGGTGATTAATGCTTGATTTATGTTTTCTTTGTTGTTGTTCTTGGATTGACAACCCAAGATCTTAAAGGCATGAATTAAGTAATTTTGAACCCGATATGAGAAGACTTTTTGAAAAGGATACACTTACAACACATTTATTTTTCTTGCAATTCATACATTTAAATTTCTGAAATTCAACACATTTAAATTCTTGTCTATCCACATATTTACTTTTATGTTGAATCCATACATTTAAATTCTCGCAATTTTTTTGTTTAAGTTACCTTTGTCTCCAATTTAGACTTTTGCATAATTTAATAGTTGAAATTGTGTTCATTGCATGCATTAATTATTAGACAATTTCTTAACATGGTTTTGGTACTAATAAGTGAAGTTAAAGATGTAAGTGAAGTTAAAATATTTAGTGAGGATTTTTGGTGGGTTTTGAATCTAAAATATTTAGGTTACATCAATAACATAAAATATGCAACATATATTGACAATGAACAATATTGGAAATCTTGAACAAACTTGTATAGTTTTGCACTGATAGTATATCGACAATAGACTTTATGAAAAATAAACTTAAAAACCAAGAAATTTTCTTCAAATGTGTCTATGAGATTTAGTATTTTTGTTGTGTTAAACAGTTTATGAATAGTCTACAAACACAAAGAAAACTGCAATTTAGTTGGCATCAAATTGGGTTGAGTGATTCGTTGATTCATGCATATTTTTGTTAATAAGATTGTTGAAAAATTTACAAATCTAAAAGTAGACTCAAAATCAAAACTTTTTTCTTTAGTAGTGTTTAAAAAATTATGTGATTTCAGATGTGCAAATTAGCCCCCAATAGAGTGCATCTGAGCAGAGAATTCTGTACAACATTCTTTTAGCAACCTTCACATTGTTTCATGCATAGTTTCTTTTTTATTTTATTTTATTTTATTTTTTTTGTTAGTTTTATGCATCATTTTAGTTTGTTTTATCAGCTATTAAATTTAGTCATAGGTTACTTTAGATTAGGTTTTCATATATATATTTTAGTTTGCATGTCATACTAGTGGTTTTGCATTATGAAATTTTCATATCATGCATTGCATTGCAAATTTTTTTATTAGATCTAGAAAAATTCCAGAATTAAAATATTTTTCTAAAAGTTTTTTATGTTAAGTTCTTAAATTGGAAAGTTTCTTGAATATGAAAATTCTAACATAAGATAGGTTTTTTTTTTTAACTTTAAAAGGTATATAAATTTAGTTTTCTAACTTAGGAAAGATTCTAACTTAACATAGTTTCTAATTTAGATTAGATGTTTCGTAAGTTTCTAATTTTAGAGTTTTATTCTTAGAGGGTTGTTTTTGTTTTGATTTGATTTTGATTGTTTCTAACTTTGATTGACTAAATTAGATTTGGAATTGATTTATTTCTAATTTTTGTTTCCATTTTACTTGTTTGTTTTATTTTTGGTAAGTTATTATTAATTTTTTAGAATGTTTTTAATTTGATGTTCTAATTTGTATGTTGTTTTGCATTTAATTTAAGATTCCTTTTTAGATGAGGAAATTTTTATTTTTGAGAATGTATTTAATTTAAAAGTAAGAATGGTGAATGTAATTTTTTAGTTTTCATGTTAGTTTAGATTTTATTTAAGGCAAGTGATGAGTCGAGTTGAAAACCTTATTTTAGTATCTCCCTGAGGATTGACTTGGTATTACTAGTTTATTACTACAATTGAAGCTTTGCACTTGGAGTGACGATCAGAATATTTATTAAATCTTATAAATGCACTAGTGATCCTACAACCAGTAACGTAATGCCTTTAGAAAGACCGAATTAACACTCTTTTAATTAACATAAAGGTGTTAATTTAGTTCATGCACTTCAAGGTGCAAAGTTCTCCTAATTGGATTATTGAGTTTAGGGTCGCTTGTTTTGGGTGATTTACGTACGTAAATGAACCACATGTGTAATGGTTATGCCCATTACGTTTGTCTTTAATCATTTACGCATGAGGTGTATAAAGTAGATGTGAAAATGGTGTGGGAATAGTTTGAAAATCAACCCATAATTTTCACACCTCAACAAGTGGTCATTTATTACACATATTATTATTACTAGGTGGGTGAATAGTGCTCATATATGGCAGCCCAGTTTTTTTGCATTTTTTGATTTTGTAGGCCCCAAAATACCAAGTTGAACTGTCCAAACTCTTTTAACGGTCAAAAACATCTCAAAAACCAATTTTTAGCCGTTGGATCATCATACAATTTGAGAAACTTTTAGAACAGTTTAGATCATTGGATGTGATTGAACCCAATCCGCCTTTCTCAATTGTTTGAATCCTATGGGCCCCCTAATGCAAATCAGAACTATCCAAACTCTTGTAAAGATTAAACACGGCTACGATATCAATAGTCAATAATAAAGTTTAAGATATTTGCAAAAAGATCTAACAATAAAAATATGAAATTCTTAATTTTATGGGCCCATGTTGATGATTTGAACCATCCAAACTCTTTAGAATGCCTATTTTGGTTTGGAGTTGAAGTCTTTATATATATATATATTTTAAGATATTTGTGAGAAATCATGAAAAATGGCAAAAATATTGTGATAAATGGCAAACCATTGGATTACTTTTAATTTACATATGAAGAGGTGTGAAAATGGCAAATGATTGAATGCATTTCATATGTGATTTATTTTTCATAGGTAAATGACTCACATGTGATTCATTTACATATATAAAATATTTTCACATCACATGTGAAAATAACAAACGAACCCTTATGCACTTCAATGTGCAGAATCTCTCCATTATAATCATGCAATAAGCTCAACCCTTTAATAAACTTCATTTGTTCAAAACTTCCAATACCCTTCATAGAAATCAAAGGTCTTGAATATGGTAGCACATGAATTAAAAAAGTCCAATTGTGGTCTAAATTGGGTAGTGACTGGATGGGCCTGGTCACTGTGCTTGAAACATTGTTGCTTTTGGTCACTGTAGGCTTGTAGCACAATTTGAGCAAGTTTTTGTCTTTCAAGAGACTTTTACTCACTGTAATGCATCCATACTTTATGTAGACCCTTAGGAATATTTTTTTGCTTTTTTTCAAGTCCAACAAAGTCCACTTGACACAAAAAGGCCTTCAAAGGCACTTATAATTTACCTGATAGACTACTTTTGGTCACTGACTGATAGTAGCATTTTAAACACTTTTCCATGTCTTTTTCATTTAGTTTAATCACAAATTAGTGTAAAAAATTTCCCATAGATGGCGCCAATTTTCTGTTACACTGGAAATTGTGATGAGTGCGAATGATTCAAGTCCATATTTCACAAATAGGAACACAAAAAATCCCCTTTGTTTACATGGGTTCAATGCCCTGACCTTGGGCATTGTAAGGTCCCGACCCGACTTAATTATAATTTATACTAATTAAGCTTGATTTTCCTATAATATGTATATTTTAGTCTTAATTGACCTTACTTCTGATTAGTAGTGGGTCTCAGTTGGATAAGTAGTTGGGTTCAGACTTTACGTAGGTAGTCAAGGACCTTTTTGTAATTAATCTTGCATCATATGGACATCTCATCGGTTGCATCATGTGCATCTCATCTTGTGGGTCAACTTTCATGTTGGGCTAAACTTGATTCGGATCCATTTTGGCCTAGTTGAGGTCCATATGACCTAAACTGTAAATTTGTAGAAACTATGGACTTGCATGCAAAAACCACAGGAAATTTGGTTTATAAGAAATTCCAACGTCTCCTTCTATCTCTCCTTACTGTGTTCGTTTGAGCCATCCCCTCTCTTCACCATTGTTCATCTTCTCTTCATCTTAGAGCTGGGGACTTAGATTTGGAGCTTGCATGCAAGGGCAATAGCATCCATCTAGCCTCTTCTTCTCCCTTTGAACATCTTTTTTTAGAAATCACCATCTCCTACAAGCTATAGCTCATTAAGGTGAAGAATCTACTCCCATTCCACTTCCTTGTGTTTGCTAGAGTCAAGAAGACTCAATTACATGACATGCATGCATTTTTACACCTTACTCATCAATTGCATGTCTTTTATGTAGAGAACCCACTTTCATTTTGGAGGTTTCCTTTAGCTACACAACAAGAAAGAGTTAGAGAAGGCTAACACTGTTAAAAGGCAAGTATTAGAGTATGTATGGTACTGAATGTATGTTTAATTTGATTGATTCTTGGATTGATCATTCAATGTTTCACTTACAGCTCATTTTTCCCTTAAATAAGCACACATAGATGTTGGATTAGGTGATAATGAGTATGATTAGGCAATATTGATGATATGGAATAATGTAAGACCTATTATGAAGCTTAGAAGTATAAGAACCCTCATTGGAACCCAAATGATGAAGTTCTGCACTTGAACCCGAGTTGCATAATTAGTTTCAGAAATTCTGAAGCTTACGGCTAAGCCATGGCTAAGCCGTAAGTCTCTACGGTCCAGAATCCAGAGAGCCAAATTACACTACGGTTGACACTCGGCGAAGCCGTGGAATGAACTACGGCTAAGCTGTAACCACCCTGTGACTAAGCCGTAGGCTATTCTACGGTGAACCTTCCAAAGAGCCCGAAACCCATAATTTATCTACGACTCATACACGGCAAAGCCGTGAACTCTGCTACGGCCACGCCATATCCAAGCCGTAACCTTAGCCATAGGCTTAGCACGGCTAAGCCGTAGGTCAATAAACGGCCAAGCCGTAAATGCGTATTGAGTTAAGAGGGAAACTTGAACCACTCGGCTAAGCCGTAGCCTTGTATACGGCTAAGCCGTAAGAACCCAGTGAATGTAGGATGTGAGGAACCTTCAATGACCTTGTAGGGCTCTAGATATGGCACCTATTTCCTAACCAAATTAGCCCAATTGTGATCAATTGAAAGGTGGACAAGTGTAGAGCTGTCACTCATCCCCTTTGATTTTCTGGACGAATTCCCGATGTCACATCATGGGTGTTGGCATAAGAAGAGGTGTCCCTTATATACACAATGTAACGCCAAGATTGGTAACACAATGACACCGGACGTTTATGAATACATCGTGTTGAATGCCATCGGGATCACGGATTATCTAGCATAGGGTTGGCTAGTAATTATCTTTGATGCCTACGCAATCTAAATGCATCCATATTGTTCAGAAACCATGCCCTCAACATATGTAGCTCAATTAAGTATGCATGAATTGATTATCAGATATAAATGAATGAATGAATGTAATCTCAAGACCGAACTCTTAGTATGTATGATATGACAAGTATAACCAAGATGCATAAAAGATATGAATTTGAGTCGGTTTTGATACATTAAGTCGGCACCACTTAGCTACGCCCTTATTAGGTTCGACGGGACCATTTTTGGATATGATACGATACGTCGCTACTGCAGTAGTCCTTGGAGGAGTTGTCGGTGTTTCTCAATAAGCTAGGCTGATCCCCTAGAATCTGCACGCTCCCTCTAGATGATATGCTCTCTCTTGGGAGAATACGGCCATGTGGTTGCTAATAAGTTTGTATAATGAGCTGTTTATGATTCGTTACTCATGTTTATATTCTTACTTCATTTGATACGGCATGATGATTTTATGTACCTCTATATACTTGCTTAACCGTCGTGTTAACAGTGCTACCCTTGGTGTTACATGTACTAAACCTCGAGGACTAGATGAGGGTAATGCAGATGACGCCTACTGTTAGTCATCGTACGAAGAGCGACAACGGGATACTTGCAGAGTGTTTAAGTTTGGATAGGCCTGTTTACGCTTTAAGATTTTGTTCATGCTTATAGAATTGTTATCATGTAAATAAGAATTGGTTCAATATAGACTTATTTATGAATGTTATGACAATTCGGTTGTTATTGCTTATGATCATTACAGATGTATTACACAGGCTTCCGCTTACTATTGAATGTGTAAATTACATGTCGGAGAACTTCTCTACACGTTCCTGTGCAATCTCCCTTGTAGTGATTTGTGTGTGTATGTTTACATGCACAGATTATTACGGGATTACGTATGCACACCCCGTGGGGCCATCTTAACCCCAATTCCCGGGATCGGGGCGTGACAAGCATGCTACCTATTTACAAGCTTTGAAAAATTGTAGTCCTTCCCTTTAGTTTTAGATGTGATCTAAACTATGTAACAATGTTGAAATGTACATGGAAAAATTGAAAATGGAAAAGAAAATGCAGAAAATGTGATAATTGGGTTAGTGACAGGATGCATTGTGCACTGACCACTGCCAGTGACGGGACAGCCATGGTCACTGCTTTAAGCAATGCCTTTTCTTTTTTTCCTTTTCTCTGTCTTCTTTTGAAACTTCTCTAGAATGATGTAAGGTACTGTTTTGGCCTTTTAATACTTCTGAAACACATTTTGAAGCTCGGAAATTAAGCTTTGATTCATTATGGTATTTGTTAATAATCACTTTAAGTAAGTAGGGATTCCAACATTTGTGTTGGTGATTAAACTGGAGTTTCATCACTCTGAACTTGTAGTTTTCAAAGAACATAATGAAACTATGAAAATGACATGAACACAACACCGTGAATAGTCCATTCTCCCTAAGTGAGAAGATAAAAAAGAACCACAACTTCATCATTTTGAGTCCTCTCAGTGCTTCATGACTTGAAATTCAAACTCTAAGAACGATAACCATACATATCTCCTTCCTCAAGAGCAGTTTTACCTTAAAGTTGAGGGCAAAAATGATGGGAGAAGTTTGGATGCTTGTAGAACACCAAGTGCTTGAAGAAGAAAAGTCTTTCTAGGATGCAGAGTGTTGGAGGACCAAATGGAGTGGAGAAGTGCTAGAGGTTTACCAGAGATTTGCTAGATCCCTTTGCTAAGGGCTAAGGGTGTGTATTTTCAATCCCTAGGGGTGGTTTGAGTGGTTATAGGGGGTTGGGTTTCAAAGTAAAGCAGAAAATTGCTTGAAACTGCTTGGAAGTGCCTATAGGTGTTAGTGACCTAGAGCTCTCGTTCACAGCAAGTAGCACCTAAGGATCTTCTCCATTTCTAGATGATCACTGTTGGTTTGGGGTCTAAATGGTGTCGAAACTTCTTGAAGTTTTGAGGGATGTCTCCTAACATTCTTTTGAGCATGTTGTTGAAGTTTCATCACGTTTTAACCTTTGTAGGTTTGTCAACTTTTTTTTTTGTTTTCTCATGAAAGTGGACCATTGCTTTAGTTGTAATCTTGAAGCTGGGAAGAGTTGATGTTGGATATCTTTATCCAAATTTCATATAATCTGGCCTTGTGGAAGTATGTTTGTATTTAGTGACCCTATAGTTGCATGTTCTACATTAGTGTCCCTTTGAATGTCAGTTAGTTTTCCACCCAAATGATTCCAACTACTCTAAAGCCTTGAGGTGTTGATCCTGAGTATATTGTGAGTATCTCATCCAAATTTCATTGGCTTTGGCCTTTTTGAAGCAAGACTTTGGTCAGTAAACCCAAGGATCAGGGGTCACTGACCTAAAGTTGACATGTCTATAGAATTTGGGTTAAATGACATCCGATTGACTTGAAATTTTGCAAAGTCACCCCTGAATATAATTTGAGCTTTTTACAGGAGTTTTAACTAACTTGATCTTCATGAGGTGTCACTTTCCACAGTGACCCTAAAGAACTTGAGAGACAAATACCTGAACTTGAGTTTAGGTCCAAATGTCCTCAAAATTTAAAGGGCTGTTTTTTATTGTATTTAAAGGCATCCTATTGAGTTTAGTTGATTTTTCCATCTAGAAGCAATAGTTGCCACAGTGACTCCTAGGAAACCTGGATGCGGTCACGTAATCTTGATTTGAGTTAAAATGAAATCCAAATGTTTTCAAACTTTAAAGCATCATTCATGAGCATATTTAGAGCTGTTATGTGAGTTTTAGCCGCTCTAATAATCTAGAAGTCTGAATGTGTCGAGTGACACCAAGGTTTTGAGTTAGTGAACCTTAAATGTGATGGTTGCTTAGTTGAGTGACCAAATGAAGTCCAATTGTTTTGAAATTTGGATTGCCTCATCTGAAGTCTCCTAAGTTTGTTTCATCAGTTTTGAACATCTGGATATAGCACTTGATCTAGTATTCCAAAACTCCAGGATTTATGTGCACTTGAACTTGAAATTTACTTGTAATGTCTTCATTGCAATACTTGTATTGTTTGTGATTTTTTATGAGCCAATAGATTCCAACAGGGAATTGTTAGTGTGTTTTGCTTGGCCAATCAAAAAATGAGATAAAGTAAATCTCAGATGGGCCATAGATCAAGTTCTTGGCCTGATTTGATAAGAAGAGATGGTTTTCTAGGTTCTGTGGTTGTCGTAAAAAAAGAATACTTGAATCTTCTATCGTCTTTTTCGTAGTCTCTGGAATTGGAGAAGAAGGTCGTTGCGCCTTTGTTGTTAGACTAGAATAACATCATGAAGAAGGGGGATGTGCCCTATTGTGTCCCTTACAGAAACAAAGACATCAAGAGGAACATGTTGCCAGATTTTGTTCTTTGCTGCCCTTCGCCATCACTGTCGTTGGAGAGGATTGCCTGCGGTTGCTAAACATCGCTGTCGGAGAAGATCGCCCATTGTTGCCAAACATTGCTGTCGTAGCATCCCTTCTTGCTCGCTACATAAATGAAGAAAAGTGCTTAGGAGTGTTTCCATTTCTGGTTGTAGAACCATAAACGAAGGAGAAGGCTTGGTCTGATTAGGCTATGTTTGGGTTGGGCTGGTTTGGACTTGACCCGTTGCGGAAGTCTAACTCAAGAAGTCTAGCCTAGTCAACTTTCAGGCTTAGGTTCAGGTCAGTTTTGACTTGACCCATCTCAAAAGCCAGGCTGATGTCATTGCTGATGTTAGCAGAAGCAAAAATGTCAAATTATAGGTTTGACTAGAATTGATGGCCATAATTTGAATGCAAATATTGGAGTGATTTGGACTCAGAATTGTGCTCCATTTTTTCCAATGAACTCGTGACGATGAGATCTACAAAGTTAACAGAGCAGATTGGTAGTTTCACATGTATAATTTGGGTGGTTTAGAAACATCTTTAGATTTGTAATGGCAAAAGGGAACTTCTACTACAACAGGTATCAAATTTGAAATTGCGAAATTTGATGGAAAAATAAACTTTGTCTTATGGCAGTGGAAGATGAAAAGTATCTTGATTCAACAAGGTATCAAGGTGGCATTGTTAGACAAAGAAAAGAAGCCTACAAAGATAAAAGATGAGAGATTGATGAAAAGGTAGTCAACACTATTCAATTCTACCTCTCTGACAAAGTCATGTTCAACATCATGAAAGTGGAGATTGCAAAGGATCTATGATAGAAGTTAAAAAATCTCAATATGGGTAAGAATCTCGCTAATAAACTACATCTCAAGAAATGATTTTTTGGGTTGAAGATGGAAGAAGGATGTTATGTCTTGGAGCACATGAGCACTTTTAACATGATGATTAACAATTTGTTGAGGCTCGATGTGAAATTCGATGATAAAGACAAGTCCTTTCTATTACTAAATTCTCTTTTAGATACAGATGATCATTTTGTGACTACCCTAGTCTATATAAAGGACACTGAAGTTCAAGAAAGTTATGAAGACATTATCTTTAATGTTATGAGGAAGAAGCCTAGTAAAAATAGTTCACATGCATAGGAACTAGCAAATTGAGGCTCTAGTATATGTGGCAGGGTCCAAGGAAAGGAATGCCTTTAAAAGAAAAAAATCCATATCAAAATCCAGAAACAAGAAAGATTCAAAATGCTTTTATTACAAAAAGAATAGACATTGGAGGAAAGAATGCTAGAAATAGAAGGTGACTAAAGATGGGGAGAATAAAGCCGGTGATGTAAATTTAATTAATCTACTTAAAATTGTAAGTACATAGTTGTCTTGTTTAGACAATGACAAATGTAGGTCGATCCCACAAGGAGCAATTTTGAGTTTTTTAATTAAAAATCTGAAATTTCTTTTAACTAAAAGTTTGATTTAAAATAACCAAGAAAATTAGAAACTTAATGCAATTGAAACTAGTGAAAGATTAATGAAGAAAACAGATCAAAGCATCCAAAATCCACTAAGAAAGATAATTAATCAAATCATGCAATTATTCTATTCTTTGTCTCAAAATAACTCAGATAAGAAAAATATCAATGTTTTTAATCTGAAAGATTTGTCTTTCACAAAAAAATAATTTTTAATAAAAAGAATAAAATCATCAATCAAGACTTTCTTAACCTTATAAAAGAATGAAAAATCATAAGCATGGCTTACCAAATTAAGCATAAACTATCAAAGGATCTCAACCCAAAGCATAATCTATCAAAATAAGCATAAATCATAAAATTATTTTAATTAGAAATCAAAATAGAAGTTGCCTAAGACATGAAGACAGATCTATTATTCTAATAGAGTATTCATTTAAAAAAGACAGGAAAAGAACAACATAATCACATGAATTAAAATAAAATTTTACTTAGCTTCATCTGTGTGTTCTAATCCAAAGGACTAGCCAGACATTGCCAAGATCTTCATCATAAATTCCATTAGGAGCATTCTTGTATAATATCACTTTCTAAGAATCTCTCCTCTAAATTCCTAGTTCTTGGAACAAAGCACTAAAAATACCTTAAAAGTAAAAGTAGAAAACTAATGGGAGGAAGAGAGATGAAGGAGAGAGGAGAAAGAGTGCATAAAGGAGAGAAAGAAGTGGAATGCATGAGCTTGGACGTCTAAGGCATTGAATTTATAGGGTATGGAGCCCTTTTGTTGTAAGGCCCCAACCCTAGATAATTATATTTATAGTAATTAAGTTGGTTTTACTTTAATTAAGATGTTATTAGGTTAATTGAGCCCAAGTCTCAAGAGATTTAGGTTATGGATAGGTAGTTGGGTCGGGTTCATACCTTATTAGGTAGTCCAAGACCTTCTGTAGTTAGTATTTCATGATTTGGCATTATTTATGTATCATATTAGTTGCATTGGGTGAGTCTCATCTTATTGAACATCTTTTATGTTTGGCCCAAAGCCATTTGGACCCATCTCAGCCCATTTTAAGCCCATCGATTCAAACCGGAAATATTTGGAAACCAAGAGAGCTTCTTGTAACTTCCAGAAACTTCATTCCTATAAAAATCCCCAAAACCCCATCGATCATTACTCCTCTCCTTCCCATCTCATTGCAGCGCCATTTTCCCTTTCTCTCCCATCATCTCCTTCATTTCTTGCTTCCATTTTCGAGTGATTGGGCGTGCATGCAAGCGGGTGGAGTTTCCTTTTTCTTCCTCTTCATTCTTCTTGCCCTCTTTCTTGGAATCAAGGCACCATCTCCTTGTCCTTGCTTGTAGACGAGTTAAGGTAAGGAATCCCTTTTCCCCATTTGAGTTATGGAGTTCTATGAGAGTCAAGAGAACCCATTTATTGAGTGAGCATGCAATTCATTCTTATTCTCTTCATGCATGTGTTAGGGTTTCCTTAGAAAGAGCTTTATCCTTCATCTAATCAAGGGGCAAATTGGTTTAAGTGAAGCACCAAGTACTAGGCAAGTATAAAGATACATTTTCTTTACATGCATAGCTTTATTCTCTGATTCTTGATGGATTTTGTGGCTTTACCCTCTTTACAGCTTAATGGAAAACACATGGATTCGATTGTGTTTTAGTGTTGATTCTTGATAAATAAATTGACAATGGTCCTTTAAGGAACCCAAGAGTGTAAATGGAAACTTTTAGATTGGTTTTATTGCAGGTAGAATGGTGTATTGGAAGAGAGAAACCAGTGATATAGAAACCCTTCTGTAACAGAGTGCTTCAGGGCCGACCAGTCGATCCTGAAGCCAGATTGGTCGAATTGCCTCACAGGTAGTCCGACTGGTCGGTCACATAGCCCAATCGGTCGAATTTCCCTTCTGGATGTGGTCCGACCGGTCGGACCCATACTCGACCGGTCGGGTAAGCCAGACCTGTAGGTTATAGAAACGTGTCCCAAAATGCATTCTATGCTTGACTATGGACTTTCTATAGTCTATGAGATAGCCTAATGATGGGTTACTCCCTTACATCTTAGAAAGAGACCGAGACATCCGCCCACACATTACCATAGGCTGTAGGTTCAACTAAAGGCCTATAGGACCATAGAATTGGATCCTTGCTACCCAAACTAGCTCAACGGTGATTAATATGGAGAAGGAGGGGTGTTGAGCTGTCACCCCCTTTTCTTTGTGATTCTCCGGTTAGTTTTCAATGTCACGTCATGGGTGTTGGCATAAGGTGAAGTGTCCTATATATATACATGAGGTAATACCAAGAATGGTAATACCGGGACACCAAATGTCTTATGAATACACCGTATTGAATAACCTTGGAAACTCAGATCATCTAGTATAGGTTTGGCTAGTAATTTATCCTTGATAACCTTATAATCTAATTGCATTCATATTGATAATAACCTTGATCTCTACATAAGGATTTATATCAGTTGCATTAATGATGGTCAGTTATTTAGTTGTGAACCTATGTTTGATATCTTCAACCAGGTTGAGTTACTTTCTCATATCAGTATAAACCGATTGGTATATAGTAAGTAAAGATCCTAGATTATTCCCGACATGTTAAGAGTCGGCGCCACTTAGCTTATTATTCCCCATAGGAGGTTCGACGGGACCCCATGGGATGTGTTATCAGTTGCCTACTGCAGTAGTATCAGGAGAGTGAGTCGACGCTCTCGCGGGCAGCTAGTCGATCCTAGCCCAATCGCTAGTGGTTTCCCAAGGATCAGTTTACTCTCTTTTAAAGAGGAGATAGCGAATGTGGTTGCCATTTTGGTATGATATATTCTTTATTTCATGATTCACTATTCATACTAACTCATATGCATCAGTGCCTAGATTTCGATAGTGATCTCTTTTAATCAGTATATTATTTATTTCCCTTGATCTATTATGCTAAGCTCATGTATCCTTATCTTTGCTTAACCGTCGTGTTAACAAAATTACCATGGTGTTACAGGGGCAGAACCTAATGCCAATCAGGCAATCAACACACTCTTGGAGGCAACCCCAATGTTACTTCGGGACGTGAACGAGTGAAACGAGGAGGACATCTTCTCTTGATTCTCCTCAATAGTGCGCAACAGGGAACATTTTGGGATTGGACTTAGGGTTCACCTTCCATTGATATATTTTGTATTATTATGGATCCCTATGTCTTATGCATGCAGATGGGCTAATTAATAGACTTGTTTATTTAATATATGAAAATGAATAGATGTTTTATGGATGCTCATGATATAATTATAGGTGAAATCTCCAGGTTTCTGCTTGAATATCTATGTTGATAATACGTGTTTGTGGATCTTCCTCATACGTACCTGTGGGATTACCCTTGTGACAGTTCGTACGTGTCTTGTCATGGCATGAATTGTCATGGGTACGTGTGTCATTCCTCGGAACCCACAATAAATCCCTAAATTCTCTGGTTTGGGGCGTGACATTTGTTTCCTTATTTTTTCCTAGTCTGTAACTTGTAAAGTCTTCTTTTGGAAAGATCTCTTCCCTTGGTCTCTAAGTTAGTAAAAACTTATTAACTTTGGAGATATTCTTTCTTGCTTTCCTTTAGAAACCAATCTTTACACTAACTTTTCATTTTAGAAGATCCTCTCCTCATGTGCAAGTAAATCTTCTAAATAAATTTTCCTTTTTTCATTTCTTGAGGATTTTCTTAAAATCTTCTTATATTATCTTGAAAATAATAATGCAAGGATTGTGGACCCCACTTTGATCTTCAATGTACTTTACTTGAGGAGAGATGGACCCCAGCCAAAAGTCATGTGTAACATGAAAAAAGTTTCCCATCTTTTTGAAATCTCATCTGAAAATATACAACCAAATTCTTGAGGCCGTAACTTTATTATTTTAGCTTCAATTAATGTAATTTTAGATTTTATGAATATCTACTTGAAAAGAGCTTTCCAGCGTAGGTAGATTGTCCAATTCCGATGCTCGGTTTGAGAGTTATGATAGTTTTAATATATGCTGTCCAAAGAAAAGTGGGATTGACTTTTCATTTTTTAATTCCTCTTCATTGATTTTCCTTTTCTTGGATTCTCTCTACCTTAGCTCTTTTTTCTTGACTTCAATTTGAGTTATTTCAACAACTTAAGAATGGGAGCCCCTTTTGACCATCTAAGCATGTGTGCACGTGTGTGTGGGGTCCTCATGAAGCCAATATTTTAAATTTCTTATATGGTGTGCCTCACATAATCTACTCACATCGTCCTGTGCATTCTAAGCAAACTCATAAAATATTGAAGAGCTCGCATTGAAATAGGACCCATTTGAATAGAGTTTTACTCTGTTTGGAACTCTTTAGAGAAAAATTGTAAATTTCTAAATTAATGCAGAAAGTGTGTGAAAAATGTGAAAACTCAAGTTCTTAGGTGAAAATGCATGAAATAATGAAATTTGATGAATAATGATACAATTCACCTAATTAAACGCCTAATAAATCATAAAAAGTTCCATAAATATGCAAATTCAAGAGCTTAACAGTTGGTAGCAGTGACTTCGCCATCACTGTTTCAACAATTGAAGTGGCACTCTTATTTGTTTTACAAGGTAACCATCTATTTGATGTGTGGATTTTAGATTCCGATTGTTCTTATCATACCCTAATCCGATTGGTTTGATACATATGAGCCATGTAATGGTGGTAGTGTTATAATGGGCAATAATGCACCCTTTAAGTCCATTGGAATTGGCACCATTAAAATTAAAATGGTAGATGAAGTTGTAAGAACCTTGAGTGATTTGAGGCATGTGCCAATACTCAAAGACAACCTATTCTCTTTAGGTACATTTGAATCCAAAGGGTGCTCATTCATTGCAAAGGATGGTGTGCATCAAGAAAGTAGAGGGATTCTAGTATTAATGAAAGGTACCGAAGTGGGAAACAACATTTATAAACTTATGGGAGGCACAATTGTAGTTGGAGTGATAGTCTCCACAGAATAAAAAACTAAGAAGGATGAATCCCAGTTGTGGCATATGCATCTAGGGCATATAAGTGCTAGGGGTATGTTAAAACTTCACAAAAGATAGTTGATAAAAGGTGTGAAAACATGTAATTTTTATATTTGCAAGTACTATGTTAGCAGCAAATAGAAAAATGTTTCTTTCAAAACTGCAGGAAATATTTGTAAAAGTAAGGGTATTCTAGATTATATTTACTCATATGTGAGGGGACCAGGCCTGATTAAGGCAAAAGGTGGAGCATACTATTGTAACTTTTATTGACGGTTTTCCAAGAAAAGTTTGTATTTACTTCATGAAGGAAAAATTGAGGTCTTCACAAAGTTCAAAGAGTAGAAAGCAAAAGTAGAAAATCAAATAGGGAAAAAAGTCAAGAATCCGAGAATAGATAATGAGAGTAAATACAGAAATAACATGTTTCTATAGTTTTGCAAAGATGAAGGCATCACAAGGCATTTACAGTTCCTAAGACTCTTCAATAAAATGGAGTTACAGAAAGAATGAATAGGACTCTTTTGTGAAGAGCAAGGTGCATGAGACCTCATTTAGGGTTGACTAAAAAATTTTGAGCAGAAGAAATTAATCATGCATGCCTTGCGCTTAACCGGTCACTATCAAGAGCTCTTGACTGCGAAGTTATGGAGGAAGTATGGACAGGTGAAGAGGTTGATTATTCTACATTATCCACTACAAAGGAAGAATAAATGGTAGTTACAGAGGCTTCTAGGGAAGCAATTTGGTTGAGAGGTTTCGTAAATAACGGGGGAATCAAGTAAGAATCAATCTCATTACATCGTGAAAGTCAGAGTGCAATTTGCTTATTAAAGAATCAGTTATATCATGCAAGGACAAAATGCATAGTTGTTTTGTATTACAAAACTCGAGATTAGGTTACTACAAGTGAGATATGCATTGAGAAGATTCACACTGATGAGAATACTGCTGACATGCTTACCAAGTTAGTTACTATAGAGAAGTTCAAGCATTGCTTGGACTTTCTCAGTCTCTCCGCTTGTTAGAGATTGAAGGTGCACCTCATCTCCATTAAGATGCAAACATGGTGGGATGTAGTTCCCACAAGGTATATGTGTTATAAACATATTACAACAATTCTTTAAAGGGTTGGATATTTTTGCCAAGGTGGAGATTGTTAGGTTTGGCTCAGAAGGTCCTTATTAGGTAGTTTTAGTGAGCTCCGCTTTGTTAGGGCAAGTTCCTTATATATTCTGTCCTAGGGTTATTCTTTGTAAGCAAGCATGAGAGCAAAGGGAGTACAGAGAGAACTTGTATGGGGGGTCGTGAGAGAGTGCTTGAGACCTGTGGAGAGAGAGTAGGCTAGGTTCAGAATCCTTTAATGAGTTGTCCTAATCTTCATAGTGAAATCGACATAGCTCGTGGGCGTAGGCAATCTTGCTGAACCATGTAAATTTGTCTCGTGGATCGCTGGTTTTCTTTTTCCTCTTGTGTGGTGCATGTGACTGTTTGTTTGGTACTAACCCAATCTTACACACAGTAAAGAAATTCGACTTTCCTTCATTTAGGCACATGTAGTTTAGCAATCACTGACGCCAACATTGGAGAGAGCTCACACTTTTCTCACTCAAAGTGTAGAATTATAGATTACATCAATATATATCTCCACATTTTTAGCTTATAAAAAACTCTTTCTTAGCTCTTTCAAGAAAGCCACAGTACAATTATCAAAATACACATGACCTTGAATTTGGTCATCGGCCAACCTAATGAACCAGTCTAATGACCTGGAATATAAGACATAAACACAGTAGGATGTTGATAGTTTGTTTGCATTCAACAATCAATGGGCTAGAATAAATCAAGAGCCCTAATGCTTAATTGTTGTGATACCCCATACAACAATATATAATATTAGTAGTGCTTTCTTCACCTTGAGAGTCCTGCACTAAAAACAATGACTTATAATCCATGCTCACCATAAAAGCAAAAGAAGCATTTTGCATTCAAAGTATTTAACAATAGATCTAGGGTTTTTCTTTGTAGAATTTTTCTTAGATTTGTAAATAATCAAGTTGAATTTTTTATCTTTCAGCAATGATGGCTTACTTGTAGATGTGCCTTCTTGATTGAAATTTATTTTAGAAATCTTAATAGATCAACTCACAGTAACTTAGTGTGACCTGCTCTAATACCAATTTATGGATCGTCCTAGATTTGGGTTTCTAGATTGCAGTTCAAAATATAAGTAGTGGAATAATAAAAAAGCTACCAAATAGATTAATCACACACTACAAGAAGAAGGCATGCAGATTTTTTAAATTGAAAACCCAATTTGGAAAAAATCGCGGGTCCTATCATCTAGACCAAAGACAACCAAGCACTATATTACCAAACGTTACAAGATATACTCACTAGCCCTTCCCCAATTTCAACTCAACTTAGGGATTATAGTTCTTTTTGCCTACTCTTCGTTGTTTGTCGTACTTGAAACAACCACCTTAAATAAGCAAGGTGAACAAACCTTCTACAAGAGAAGCATATTTTCTACAAGGAAGTAGAAGTACAAATCTTTAAAACTCAAATTGTATCGGCACAATTTTTCCAATGATTGCTCTAGAGAAGAAAGGTATCTCCAATATGTATTCTTAACTTGAAATAGGGAGATGAATGCCTTAGAGTTAAGAGAAACACCTTTTAAATAACCCACACCTTTTTTGCAAACTTTTCGAGAGTCTAACTTTATCATTTTAGCATCGATGGATGTAATCTTGAAACTTGCAGATATATACTCGAAAAGAGCTTTCCAACAGTAGGTAACTTGTCCCAATCTAACGCTTGGTTTGAGAGAAATGAACTTTTTATTATATATAGTCCTCAGAAAATCACTTCAAAAAACTTTAATTTGTGTTCTTTCTTCGATTTTTTTACTTTAGTGTATCTAGCAACTCATAGCACAATTTATTCTAAAAAAAATAAAAAATTACAACTCAATAGAACAAGAGTTTTGTCCAACCCATAAATTAACCACAGCACATTATCCTAACATATACCTACGGTCATTGTTGATCTGTCAAGCCCTCTCTCTCTCTCTCTCTCTCTCTCTCATGTAAAACTCCTGAGGATGACGTGCTTCGATGATTGGTATCTAAAGTTGTTTCCACCGAAGGTGAAACCTAATCAACATTCTCTTACTTCTTTTTCAAGTGAACGGAAACACAGATAAGCTTATCACTCTAAAGACTGCCAGGCCGATGGTGATTTTGGGCAGTTGAACAGAACTAATACGCACAAAATTACTACATCAACCAACTGAAAAATAAATATGTATGGGGAGGGGGAGTGTTGGGATGAGTTGGCCATGCGCCCCAAAATTTTTACGTAGGGTCCGCTCAACGAAAATTTCTTGAATCCACCCTTGGGGTTAGCACAGGTAACATCTAAGAAAGAATATTTACTACACACTAGCAGATGTAAAATAAGGCTAATTTCCTTAAAAATTGGGAGCTTTCGATGTGTGGTTTTCTATGCTCCTTCCATGGTTGAGCAACACCTCACTGAAAGATTTTTTTTATCATGCAGCCAAATTAAGATTGCTTGATTCCCCACTCTAGGACATGGATCTTATAAACCTGGACCTATTCTAGACTCCTGTCTTCTGAGTTTGGTTTCTTTTGGGCTTGGTTTCTATGAGAAGATCTTACTTCATTAAATCTCCCGGGAAAACTCTGTTGGATTAACTTAGAGAAGAAATAAGAAGGGGAAAAAACCTCCTTTGTAGCACTGGCATGTTATTAAATGTTGTTTTTCTAAAAGAAAAACATAGAGACAAAATTTCTGCAGATTCAATCCGCAGCTTACCAAATGTAAAATGTTGACCATGAGTTTAACACCAATTGAAAAAATTAGACAAAGGCCTTTGTTGACACATGAGATTTTCATAAAGTCACTCAGAGGAAGTCAAAGATGGGTCAACTATGGGAGTCAAAGCTTCAACCAGGCCAAGGACCAAGTCAAGAAATTCTCCTCAAAGTTCCAAAGGCGATCGAAGTTAAAATCAAGGAGAAAGATAATGACTGATCTACAGATTCATCCACGGGCCATACAAAACTTGGCCAGCAGGTTAGAGGCTAACAACACATACGGGTCGAACAAAATAGAACCTGCCGGCTAGGCAGAGCAGCATGATGACCGGTAACAGCTAAATCCAACTGTCATTAGACGGTTTCAAGGTAGAGGCAATTTCACTCACTCAGGCTGTTAACTTATTCCAACAACCGTCCGAGTCAAAATATGACTGCGGACAGTCCCACATAGAGGCCATGCTGGCGCCATTTCAATTGCCCACTCCTCCACTCCTTCCAACTACAGAACCACTGGCATCCACCACGGAGGCTATAAAAGGGCTCTTGGGCAGCATTGAGTACACTTTTGAAGATTTTGTAGTCGCCCAAAAACCCTGTAGAAATCTTCACTACAAGGACATGAACCTTAGATACTATTTCTCTTCAATCACCCCAAAGCTTCAAAGGCAAGGTACTACGCTTGAAAAAAAGGGACCAAGACTAGTGCCTCAATCATGTCAAGAGGCCTTCAAAGTCCAGAAACTGTAGTCTTTTAAGACTTTGTTTTCTCTCTGAAGGAGTCATCGGGTGGCTTGAACTGGTTTTAGTTTGTCATTCAATGACCCCGGAATGACACGATTCCATGCACCCAGTTGGCATTTTGAAATCAGCCACTCCCTTAGAATGCTCCCTTTGGCATATATCTGGGAAAAGACAAGTGATAAATTACAAAGAATGTTCAATTGACGGCCACGAGATAAAACCTCTTCACACTGGCTTTGATGAACTAAAGGAGGACTGAGCGACATTTTCCAGCCAAAGCATAGAAAAGAAGACAGTCGCAAAAAGCCTGTGCCCCAATACCAGCCAAAAAAAATCACTGACCAGCAGTTACCTTACTATTGTCCTATCATATTGTACTCTTTTCTGTAATTCAAGGTTTTCTTATTTCAATCATCCAAGATTGGTCAGGGGAGTTGTAAAAAAAAAAAATGTAAAAAACTTGCGCCCGCGAGGATAGATTGTTGAACGTACGTGCAATTAAAGTCGGAAAAGGAATAAAGGTACTATCATTGTGTGGTGCATTCAATTTTCCTTTCTCATGTCTTAATGCTGGTTCATTAAGTTGTGAATTTCCTTCTACAATTTATTTTGAGCGACAATCTTGTCGTTCCAAAACTTAAAAATATTAATGCAATGACAAATACCATCATGTGCTTACAATTGATGAAATTAACCTCAATAATGATCATGCACAAAGAGTTCCTTTTAATGGGTCCTTGGAAAACAAGTAACAATGTTTCTTAGAACATGTCGATTATCAACATTTAAATATCTATATTTAGTTTGATAACCATAATTTTAATGATAAGAACTATCATAAGAATTCAGATGTTTTCAGTAAGAGTGCACCTGCCATGCAGATGCTAACATTATGGGCCTTCCTTTCCACCCTAGAAGCAGGCACCCCTTCTCACTGGCAAGAGTATAGCCATCACAACCATACACAGACAAAAGCATCCTGGCTTGGCTCAGGGACTTAAGTGCAACCGCTTGAAACCCCGCCCGTCCTAGCTGCCTTCTCCATTGGTCTGCTCGTTCATGCCTCTCAACTCTATCCGATCCCTCATATGCAACGATATTGTGAATTTCTTCCCCAAGTTGCGATCTCTCTATCTTAATTCTTTGAGGGCTAAGCCGTGGGAGACTAGCTTCAAGGGAGTCAAAGATGGCAGAGTAATAGTGAAGGGATTCAAGGAACCTTCCAAGGAAGAAGGGCCCATTATGGTTTGCATCTTGTTCTACTAGGGTGAGAAGTGTAGGGTTGAGCTTCCTAATTGCCTGGAGAATGGCCTTAAGAGAACCCCTACTCTCCTTGACATACTTGTGTAGATGTAAAATACTATTAACAAACAATGCTTCTCCTTCTCTCAGCTCAAGGGTCTCACTGTTTAATAGGGAGGGCATTAAAGGCTCAACGATGGCATGAAACTCTAGTTGCATCCCTAGCAAGCAAGCATCATCTATAAGAAGCTTCATGTTGGCTTCTAACTCCGACAGACTAGGCCCTACTCCGAAACCTGTGATTCGAAGCTTTGGCGGGCCTTCAGACCGCGAAGCTAGGTTCCTTATAAGAGAAGGCCATTGAAGAGCCTGTTCCATCCCTAGATCAATGATGTGCAAGGAGTCCTTCCCTTGGGCTGCTTGGCATATGGCTTCATTTGCAGCCATAAAACCAAAGGCAATGTAAGGAGTGGTTTGGTAGAGAAGATTGAAGCCTTCTATCTTCTCTTTCCTCGTGATCAAGGGGGCATCTCCACCCACATTGTGAAAATGAGAGAGTCTGGACTTCAATCCCATTGCAAAGCAAAAGGACACTCTTTGCAGTGAATCACCCCATGGACTAGCTGAGGCCCAAATTTGGCTAAGTACTGAAGTAGCAAGTTGTTTGTCTCTGCATCCGACCGCCTCGGCACAGGCCAACAACAGGTGCACCAAGTGAAGCCCTTGGTCCACTCCATGTTGTGGCCCCGAAATGCCTGGCAGCACCATCATTCCCATGTCGGACTCTAGCGCTGGACTGCCCAACTTCAGTTCTTCCCCATCAGTCATTTCTACTTTTCCATAGAATATGGAGTTTGGAGTTTCAGACATCTCATATTCATTTGGAGCTTGGTGGGTCTGGCTGGTGGATACTCCACCATCTTCACCGTAGAGCTCCGTGTTAATGAAGCTATCGGCGAAGTCATCTTGCTCTGAGGCCTGTAAACAAGGCGAGCTGGTGGTATCCCATTGTGACCACATCTCGATGCCATTCAGAGTGTCAACCCAGTGTTCTTGTTGCTGTTCATGTTCTTGGCGCGCGACGCAAAACTGCCGGATCACCATGTTATCATAGAGGCTCTCCTGCTGGGGGACTGATAGAGGACCATCCATGGCTTGCTTCCTCAGCTTCTTCCACACAATACTGACTTGAGTAGAGTGGCCTGGGCTTGAACACAATGTGGGTGAGATATATATATATATATACACACACACACATATGTATATCTATATATCTTTATTCTAGGAGAGAAATGGAATGAGAATATGCCCATGCATTCTATGGTCCGAATTTTCCGAGGCTGAAGCCTAGGGGTTACATGATTCCATTGTTTTAAATCTATCACAGGCCCACATTTGAAATCTAAACCACTAAAAATTACAACCTTACCTACAGCCATCATTGAATTGAAAAAAAAAATGAAAAAAAGAGCTCTACTCCAATTAAAGTACGAAATAGAAACAAGTAAATGCAAAATCTTATGAAAATAAAACACATTTTACTGTGGAAATTGTTATGCCACTCTAAATAATATAAACTGAAGCCATTGAAATTGAAGTCTTTAGTCCTCTGTTTTCATAGAAAATGAAATCACCTTGAGGATAGGATGCCTCTCAACTGGGTTGTAAAGTCATCGAGTCCCATATCAACTATAGAGAGAAAAGTAATTGGGTTTATATGTAGAGCTTGTACCGTTACCTTTCATGAGGCCTTTTGGTGAGTTGAGGCCTATTAGAAGCAAATCTGTGAGGCCCATGGGACATAGTGGACAATATCATGTATGTGTGTGGGGGTAGGGCGTTATAAATGGTATCAAAACCGACTCTCGACTAGTTTGAATGTGGATTCTTACCATGGTCTGATGCAAGTGGGCAAGTTTTCATGTGGGAGCCCCAACAGCCTACAGAGACTGGTAGGCCATTGCATAGGGACGTATAACCCTAAGGGGGGTGGATTATTAGGTCCTAGAGTCCCACAAGGGACATACAGCCCTAAGGCGTCTTAAAGGGGGTGGATTATAATGTCTCAGACTCCTATATCGACTATAGAGAGGAAAGTGATTGGATTTATACGTAGAGCTTACACACTTACTTTGCATAAGGCTTTTTGGTAGGTTGAGGCTCACCAGAAGCAAAACCGTGAAGTCCATGTACCAAAGTGGGCAATATTATGTATGCATGTGGGGTGGGGCATCTTCCCTTAGTTTTATCATGTATGTATATAATTTTTTGAGGAAGTTGGGGTTGTCATTCGGTCAGGTTTGTGCCTAAATTAGGTAAACTGGGGATGTAAATGGGTTGAGTTGGACCTGAGGCAGCAAGTGCCCACCGCTGGAAAGTACTGGTTTAGAGTCTTTCTCTGACAATCTAACTACATAATTCTCAAATGCAGTCCATCTAAACCTACCTAGATGCATGCCTAACAGTAGTCATGGTGATGGAAAGGTATTACCACGAATAGAAAGCGGTCCACTCATAAGGAATATAATTCCAGGTGGATATGGGTCTGGATAGGAGCCACAGACCTCATGGATGAACCCAACTCACACCCAAATAATATATAATTTAGGTTAAAACTATGGGCCCAAACCCGCCCGATAAAATATAATCAGGTCCTTTTGGAGGTATGGACTCCACATTCAACATTTGAACAAGACTCAGCAGATAAAATATAAATGGGTTGTCTGGGTGGACGCGGATCTAAACTTATTGCATTTATATCCCTAAGGAAATATAGAAGGCATAGTATTGCAAATCATCATAGCCGTTCATTTTATGGGTTCTATAATGAATTGTGAAACCGTTCTCAGAAATGGACGGTTCAAGAATACGACCAACGGTTAGGATGCTCGAACTCAATCTGGGACATTTTAGCAGAGGCCAGTATCCTCCATACAAGCATGATTCCATTCATGGAAAGTCGGCCCCGTGGACAGTAAAGATCCTTTTAAATTACACTATAAAGTAACTCTGCAGATTATAATTAGTCTTGAACAATTGGGTCAAACATCAATTCCAAATTACTTTAACAGCCAGGCAAACTGTACTTATAGGATGTACACTAGATACATCTGTGAATCAAATTTATTGCCGTAATTTCACTGCCTAGTTAAAAGAAATAAAATAATAGCCTATATCATTATATTCCAATAACTGAAATAAAATAATAAAAGAAATACACTATATGTATCCACCTATATCAGCCATATGGAAAATACATATCAAAAGGATTGCATTTAACAAACTTAAATTCTGATGATATAATGCAAGTGGATATTTAAAAGAAATACCTTATTTTAGTTCTTAAGAATCCAAACATAGGGTGGAGTTTCCTTTTCACTTTTTTTAAAGGTACAAGAATCTAGCAGTTTTGGAGAGGGTGAGTGAGAGGAACATGGTTGGAGGCAGGAAGCACAAGGGTTTTTTCAGGCCGGCACTAATGACCATTCTTAGGCCGGTCTGAAATTAGGGTTTCATGGGGATCTGACTATTAATTATCCTAGTGATTGTGGATTGGCTTCTTGCCTTTGGTGTTTGTCTTTTGTCCCATGTTTAACTTCTCCTCGGTCGGCCAACAAGAAATGAGACACAGAAGCAGGCTAGAGCTTGTTGCTGAAGTGACTCTGATTCCCTCAAAATTGCAGACCCCAGTGAAGACAAAATTCTAGCAAGGTCTTCATTTAATTCACAGAGAGAGAACCTTGTAAACCATTCACCTAACTAGTGGACTAGATAAAGCACCATAAGAATTACGATAAAACATTAGAGCAAAACTTTTAGAGAATTCTTAAGAAGGAATCATTTTCCAAAATGTTGCCAATATTTTTTAAAAAAATCTCCTAAAAATGAAAAGCTTTCATGAGATCGTTAAGAGCACGTTTGGTAATAGGTGATGAATCTGTAAATCTACAAAGTCTTTATTACCCTTGGACAAGAAATGTCTTCACCGCGGATTGTATCACCAAGGATTTCTCATGTTCCATGTTTGGTTAGAATTGTGAAATGATTGGAGATTTTCTCAATGCATGTTTGGTTAGAATTGTGGAATGACTAGAGATTTTCTCAATCCATGTTCAGCATTGAACACAAACATCTGTGGAAAAAAAAAATCTCACCTAGTATGAGGCCTTTGACAATTAACCATGATAGCTAATAGGTGGGCCAGTTCATTATATTAAACAAATTAAGACCCATTATCAATTGAATTGGTGGGGTACACTATTTTTCTGCTAATCAAGGCACATTTCATGATGGAATTCAAAAATGTCACTTTAACTAAATAAATTGTTTGAAGTAGTGGGCCAACTTATCATCTTCTAGATTCAAGTATTGTGACTCATGCACTTCCTTTATTACAGGATAGAATTGTTATAGCCCAAAATTAACTAAATTAGCAATCCAATAACCAATTTCAAAGGGTTGCATTGCAAATTAAATTTTAAATTAATTGCACCTTGTTAAAAAAAATGAAAGTCTCTCCTTGAGAAGAAGACATTTTAGATTTTCTCAAAGCTGTGTAAGTACCTATTATATTCAAACCACTTTATAATTAGCATTTATGTCTATCCGAATTATGGCATTCAACTTACACACAACCATAATCCTCCAATAATTCAAATTCAATAAGTATATAGACCGGATCTCCATCTAAGTCAATATTAAACATAAAATATAATAACCGAGCATAAATGTTCTAAATTTGATAATTTCACAATTACATAGTTTATTAAAGTATTATCAAGCAAAAACGATGTCAATAACCACCCCTTGCAGCCCACATTTCATCTACTATGCTTTCTCGCAATTGAGTCATATAAGTTCTATTTCCATCGGTGGGTCTTAGAACGCCATTTCTAGGTTGGTTCTCATTTACTTCATCACTGACATTCTCATCTTCTAGACTCTCTTTCATAGTATTCTCAAACATCTCATCGTCTAAGTTCCAATATTTGATAAAATTATGTAATACACAACATTCTACAACCAACTTTGTTTGTGTCTTGATAGGATAACATGGAGCACTTTGAAGCAAAGCAAAACGTTGCTTCAATACCGCAAATGTTCTGTCAACAACATTTCATTGCTTCAAATGCCTCAAGTTAAATAATTTTGACCCTATTCTAGGTGTATGTGTAGTGGACCATTCTTTAAGATGGTAATGAACATCATGAAAGGGGGCTAAAAAACCACATGTGTTCGCATAGCCAGCATCAACAGGATAGTATTTGCCTACACACACAAAATAATTAATTAATATCATACTAAAAACAATATATATGCATACTTAATTAAAAAACTCAATACATTACCAATTGGAATTTGAAATTTATTATGAGGCTTCCTCCAAATTGATTCTTGAAGTATCTTAGAATCTGATGCCGACCAAGAACATATTGAAATCTTCTATCAAATGAAACCACAGCCATGACATTTTGTGATAACCAACCTTTTCTATTACGATACTTAACTTGATCCTCGATTCTCACCCATGAAGGAATATGTTTTCCATCTATTGCTCCAATGCAATCCTATAACAAATTCAGGCACACATTAACTCATCTATACATTAACCAGTTTAGACTTAATTATAAATTGTTTGAAATTTTACCTTAAAATATGGGTAGAATGAAGGATTCTTCTCAATCTCTGGTGGAATATCCCCAATTGATGGTTTTATATAATACTTACTCAGCTTTAATATTACATCCAGTGTTTGATTGAAGTGTTTGTTGATAATTTCCCCCGAGTGTTGGAACTGATCTTGCATGACTCGATTTCTTTCACTATGTCCAATATAGTGAATAAAAAAATTGCAAGTTTCTCTTCTATATTAACATGATGAGAATCTTTTAGAAACTTTCATCTCCTTAGTTCATTCACTTAGGGCATAAAATAGCTTGTGTCCATTTTGAATAAGTTAAAATAATTTTGTGAATTTCCTTCCAAAATCTCCCTAATATAACTGTGACCACTAAGGGAGGACTCATGTATAGCATCTTTAACAAAATATGAGTAATGATACCACCATAAACAAACTATAGTAATTGCAGTTGAAAATACTCGTAAAAGATGTCTTCTATCCATTCTGCATATAAAATATGAAATATTATCTATACAAATGAAATGAATGTGTAACACAAAATAACACTCCACTGTTATAATTTAAATGACAACATACAACTCAAAGTAGAATACATTTATTCATATAAAAAGAGCATTAAATAAACAAAAATGTCAATTCAATATAGTAATAACTAACGAATCCAGTCCAACCTACATCGACATGTCTATTTAAACGACTAACATAAGTAACATAAAAGAAAAAAATTAATTCTAGTAAAGAAAGCTATGCATGACTCAAAAGTCAAAAAACATCACGTTCAATTTGTACCAATAACCACCGTTTACGGCTTTCCATAGGCAATGCTAAGAAGGTAGCAGCTTCATCTCTACCTCTAGAATCTCAAGAGTCCTATATTTAAAGCTCTCTTCTAGATCTCGATGATCCTTAGCCTCCCAACACATCTTCATCCTAGTAGTTGCATTAGTATCTTGAATATTAGCCAATCTATCCAATGCATTTGCCATACGCCCTACACCCTCTTCCATTGCCTCGCCCATGCTTTGTCTTTTTGTTATCTAACGAGATGATCCTCTTTGGTCTTAATTATGCTTCTCTCTAGTAAAAATGTGGTCTTCTCTGTCTTCATCTTGTGTAGCATTAACATCAAATTCATCCTCACCCCCCACATGGCTGTTTAGTGGAGGAGACTGTCGGATATGATCATTTGCAACAAATCCTGCTCTACCGTTAGCCACTGAGTCACCAAATATTTCAGCTAGATGAAAGTAGTCCGGCATGGGTTTGGTCCCATACAAGGTAGCATGAATGATGAATACAAAATTTGGAAAAAGTAGAACTTTAAGTTGCAGGAAAAGAAAATGGAATCTCAGTTAGGAGTAACTTCCGAGACATTGCAACAATAGTCAACAACCAAATGAGCAGTGTCGTCATATGGGAGAAAAGGCCACACAAATCACAAGCCCTATAACTTAGACCAACTACATTGCTTACTAATGAAAGGAGAACTCTTATAGTCATTTTAAAATGAAAGTTAAGGAAAAAAAAATCCTCATTAGGAGTCTGCAGTCATCTTGTAACATCTGGTCAATATTGAATAAGATTATATTTTTATGAATAAAGAAATCCACTCCACCTTCATTCAAACAGAGTTCCTTTCCTATTTCTTAGGTATCCCATTCACCAGTTTCCAATCATTTAGTTCTTGGGTTTCGGTTGAGACACACATTGTCCTGCCTTTTTACATTAGTACCAGTTTCAGAGATGCCGATAGTAGCATAGTGGATCACTAACATATAAGAATTGTGGATTCTAGATGATGTATCCAGTGGAGAAAGAAATAATACATGAACGAAAATGCATCATATATATACACTGTAAAAGGCATTCGTCTCACTAGAAATTATTCACATCACAAGATTTAACAGCGAGAGGGGGAAAGGGATTGTAGGGGAAATAATGGGGGAAAAAGAAGTTTGAGAGAGGGACAAGGATTGGTAGTGGGCAATGATGAGGAAAGAGGCATACCTGAAAGAGAGGTTTTGACCCACAAGAGAGACGAGAAGGCTGCAAGGAGACTCCTTTGCAAGATACCTTCGCGGTAGAAAACGGGATCCACAATCGTAAATCTGAGCATGTGGCTTTTCTTCTTTTATACCCAACGCATTCATCCCCTTGGATTTCAAGATCGGATGGGGGGCAGGGGACTCAAATGATGAAATCTACTCACTCGATGATCTTGTGTGGCCAAAATCTTTGCGGATTTGTATCATCCAAACCTGGATCTTGTTAAAATCTATCGATATTGGGAATTTTCACCCCAAAAATCATGCAACCAAACATGCCCTAAGGGAATGTTAGGATTTTGTATGTTGGCTAATTCAGGGGTTGGATAAAACTTTGGGTCCATTGAGTTGTAATTTTATATTTCTTTTAGAATGGACTGTAGTTGGCATCGCTGAAAGAGTTGAAGTAAAGAAATCAAAAGAAGGTGCTCGAGCAGATACTTGCGTGCGCTTGAGTGGATGGGCACGAATATTCAAGATCAACTTGAGACTTTAATCTCTCAAGCGTGTTTGCTAGGAATTGCATTGAATTTCAAATAATTGGATATTTTATTTACATGCTCTAGTGGATGACGAATAGAAACCTACTTTCCTGATGCAGAATTGTTATCTATTTATGCTAGAACTGCTAGTTTTTATTCAACATGGAGTTTAACTCTAAGGCACGAATTGTGTGTTATATAAAGGAGTTCTCTCACAACTCTAAGGCAAGAATGAATCTATTGGTTATTTTTGCTTTTGTATTGATGATATCTTCCTCATACTTGGATAACTGGTTGAACTTGTGTGCATATGAAGCTATTGACATCCGATGCCATTGTAATGCCATGAACTCAACTTCTCCCTTGTGATATGATCATGAATGAACTTCCTTCTAAATTGCTTTTTAAATGTTTCCCACATTGTAGCTCCAAGCATAACCGTATAAGTATCTCGAACACTTTTCTACCAAGTCTTTGCTACATCTCAGAACATCGACGTGGTGAGCAAGTCTTTTGCTTGTTGGTGCAGATCACCATATCAAATATATAATCAATATTATCCAACCATTCATCAGCTGATAAGGCATCTTCTTTACCATGAAATTCAGTAGCTCCTCTCTTCTTTAATTTCTAAAATAAAGTATTTGGATCATTTTCCTTATGTTGGAATAGTACTTGTTGTTTTATATGAGACTGAATTGGCAGTTGTCCTTGTCTTTCAACTATAGCAGTCATCTATACTTGTCGAGTATGCATAGCCTGAATCTGTGCTTTCATAGGCTATGATTGCACTTGTATAGCTAGCATCATTGTAAGGAAGCAGTCTATTGTATTCGAAGGTGTTGAGCCACTCATTTCCACAATTGGATTCTCATGATTGTTATTATTGTCATTGCCAATTTCGGACTCGAATGCCATTTTCTTGTAAAAGAATTACAACCTAAATTAGGAATACCTGTCTAGCCCCCACCAATCAATTTATTAGACTATAAAGTCAAACAATTGATATTCGCATCAATACTAACATGACCTCACCATGTTCCTATGCTTCAAAGTCTTTTAAAAAACTTTTTTATGTCTTTGATACCATACTGTATGTATGTCACAACTGAGTTTGTAAATCCCGAGGTGTGACACGTGTACTCCTATGAAATTCTCACCCTAACTGAGGTCAAGGAAGAATTCCACAAGGGATATTCACATCTAGCACATTCGAGGACTCTTTAACGGACACATGTCTAAGTACCCAACACGTGAAAGCTTGTTAATATCACATATAGTTTCTCACTTTCCACAATATTCCAGCAGTGTCTAAAATCATGAAAGACAGTTTAATTAGACATTCTAATAGACAAAAGATAGATTTCATTTCTATATTCTATAATTTGTACATCCAAAAAGCTATATGATATGAACATGGGTATATGATAATACAAAAGGGTACGATCAACTATGAACAAGTCAACAATAGATATACATCATCTAACTATCAATATACAAAATGAATCATGATCTAAACATGTGGTATACTAATGCAAGAGGCCATGAAATTCCTATAATCCTCAAATCCCAAATTACAAACCTTAGATGCCATCATGTTGTCGTCCAAAACCTTAGATCAGTCAGAAGGCCTCTGTTATCCACTTGTCAAGGCATGAAGGAAATGCTATAGTCTCCTCCTCCACCTAGTCAGCCTCTACAAGACCAAGATCGATATCTATGCCTGTAACATCAATTAGACCACAGTGAATAAGACTATTTAGGAAAATATAATTAAGCATGATTAAAGTAACACATGTTGTAATTAAAGGAATCATGTGATAGTTGATTATAAGAAGTCAATTTAGTATATATACTAGTCATGTTGAGCAGTGAATAGAGCATGATATACGAGGCAATTAAAAGTAATACATAGTCAAGTTGGTTATTACATTTGCTAAAGCTGGCTAATACATTTGCTAATCCTCCCTGTAGGGATCTTGTCGTTGGGAACACCAATGTCTCAACCTAGGTACAGCTGGGTCCCTGCTATCCTAGAGTCTGGAAGCTCCAAATACCTACTACAGTGGTAACAGTCAACTACACTAAATTCAACCTCACCGGGTTTCATAAGTTGAAGCTAAGGTTTCATAAGTTGAAGCTAAGTAGTGTTAGACTAATTTGAGTCATTAAATTGAAATTGAGTAAGTATTCCCGTCTATACAGTCGGTATACAGTTTGGTTAATCATTCTTATTGAATTGAATTACAACCAATAACAAGATAGCAGTAAAGACTATACAATTGAACAAGGCATGTTTTATAGATAACAATTCAATTCTAACAATGGAGAGCAATTACAAGTTCATCAAGATGCAATGCAATTCCAATTAGAGGAATCGAGATATTTTTACTAGCCAAATCCTAATTTAATCACCCACCGTTGCTATCCGTCCATTTCGATATAGTTTTAGGTTATTCGATACACAACTATCTTTACTTGGTGCTACTTATGTGTATTGTGTATTGAAATCCCTTAAACCAACACCCATGGTTAAGTGTTATACTAGTTGGATGAATACAAGAGTAAGTCTTAGCACTCAAAATTTCTCATGTTTTATATTTATCGGTGGATAGTGATAGATGATTGAAGGTCCTATTTCTTAGGCCCTACAAAGTCCTTTGATATTTAATTACCCCTAAAGGTTTAATAGTTACGACATAATCATCCTTGGGGTTGATTATGTATAATTATTAAATTGATTGAGGTAGTTACAAAACCCCTGTTTAATTTAGAAGTGGTCCAGAACAGACCCTTCAATGTTGTCAGGCCTCACTCGAGCGCAGCTAGGGCGTGCCTGAGTGCCATAGCTTCTAGTTTCAGAAAATTTCAATTAATGAATTTACGTCAGACATTGAGCGCACGTGCTCAGCTAAGCTCAAGTGGTGCTCCAGGATTCTATTTGCAAATTTTGTAACAGACGTCTCCTTTTCTCAATTCAAAATCCCCCATGGAACCTCCAGTTTCCAACCCAAAATCCTCATTCTACTGCAGTAAACATCATTTAACAACACCACATCTTCTTTGTATCATTCAGTTTCAACTCCATACACATTCATTCTCCATTTTCAATTCGAAACAATGAAATAGGGCTAAAAATCAAATCAACATGTAATCAATAATAGAATCAAAATATTACAAACATGCATTAAACAATGCCACGCTTATATTTGCCTTAATTTAGTACTTCGTATATAAATTCCCTTGTTTTAGCACACATTAGAAGAAAGTCCCAAATACTCAAAACCTGGCCATGAAAAAAAATGAATGATGATGATGGACATGTATGCATGTTATCAATTGAAGCTAATTGAGTCTTCATGACTCTTTCACATACCTAAAACTGAGGTAGAAAGAGACTTCTTACCCCACCAACTGATTAGAGTGAGAAGAAGGAAAGTAGACAATTCACACCCAATGTTGGATAAAGGTGAAACTGAAAAAGGACATGCTTTCTCTTCATTTGATACATGCAAGGCCTCTCCTTGGAAGAATGAAGGAGCTGATGGAAAAAGGAGAAGGAGATTGCTCTAGCAAAAATTAAAAGAAGAAAAATGTTGATGCTACACTAGGAGCTCTTTTATATTACCAATTATTTCTAGATTTTACATCTAAGTCCAATTTCTATTACTCATTTAAATTTTGAGTCATTTGAAGGTCTACTTGGTCCATTTGTGGTCAAATGAAGTGAGGTCTAACATGAAAAATGATGCACGCATCGAGAGGTATGCAATGATGCTAAGATGATGCATTTATGATGTATAATCGTAAAATTTAAAATTACGAAAAAAAGGCTTAATTTACCTAATATAGGTCGAACCCGACCCAAACTACCTCTCCATGACCGGAACTCGACCATCTATGCATAAACAAGACAAAATAATATTAATTAACATAATTAAGTAACTAAAGCATCATTACTAAAAATAAAGCTAGATTAATTAATCACTAAGCATGATTAACTTAGGACGGCATGTTACAATAAGGGTATTAATGCTATTTTCAATGGAGTATCTACTTCTGAGTTTAAAAGGGTCTTGTTACAACCCGAGCTCAGGAGTTCGGGGGTTAGCAAAAGCCAAACCGATGACACACGTACTCCCGTGCCTGTACATGTAGACCTGGTCTAAATGCACACGCACAAGGGAAGGTTCACACGTGCCAAACATGTATGCGGAAGTTATAGATATCAAAACATCACACTAAACAATGCAAGAAGAGAATACGAAAACGAACTAACATATATAGATAAAGGTTTTACAACATGAAACAAAAAAAAGTACAAATCATGATAGGATCCAATTGTGACAAATCTTAAAATGAGGAAGACTCATATGCAATGAATGTCCATGGCGCTCTTCGATGGAGTAACTATATCCATTCCTTTAGTCCTGATGGGACCTCGGGGGCCTCACTTGGAGTCTGGTCGACCGACGAGGGGTCGGTCTGGGTATCTGAGGCTACAACACCAAAGACAACTCATAAATACAACGATTCAGCAAAGTATAAGCCATAACAAATTAACACATGCTGTGTTTAATAGAATAAAGAACATCATGAAAATCATAACAGGGCACATTCGTATACTAAGCTGTCGTGCAAGAAAGAAACATGCCATGTGAATCAATGTATACATACTGTGTACATAACTAGTTGGTGACTACATTGCCATATGCTCCCAAAAGAGGGATCTTATATCCGTGCAGAGAATACCATTGACCGGGTTAGGGTACAAATGGGTCTCGGGTTCCTGGGGTCCGGATTCCCCAAGACATTTCCTTACTGCAGCAAGGCCATGAAAACTACACCAAATTCACCTCGTCGGGATCCTAAGGCTGAGGCTAAGTAGTGTCTGACCATATAGAGTTAATCATGAAAACCCTGAGTAGATCGTGACAAGCATATCCTGCGTGCATATCCGAGAACATGTTTTATACGTGTAAGCTTGATAACATACATACATACATACTCAAGGTGGACACATAGTACAATTTTCGATGTTACATGCAATGATCCTTCTAAAGAGTGGAGATCAATGATTGAAATACAACATGCCATGCAAACAAATCATAGCATATCGAATCACGTTCATTTACTAGCCAATTCTAATCTAATTATCTAGTGTTTCTAACCGTGCATGATGATGTAGTTTTAAGTTATCCGCTGCACTGTTGTCTAGTGTTGCATTGTATCAGCTGGTGCACCGAAGTCCCTTAAACCAACACCCATGGGGAGGTGCTTAACAACTGGATAACAAACATGAATGATTTGCAGCCCTCGAGATCATTCACGTATGTTTACATAATCCATTGGGCAAGTCCATGTTACCTACCTTCTATAATAAAAGTCCTATGAGTCTCATTCCTTCCTAACTTTCTTACTGTTCAGGTTAGTCAGCTCAGCTGTGGATACCCTTACGACTTAGCCGAAGGAACCTTACGGCTTAGTCGTAGAATGCTTTACGGCTTCGCCGTGGCTAGGCCGTAGAAGAGTTACTAATTTGCATACTCTTAGTTATTTTCACGTGTCACCCTATCTTGATCTATGACTGGGTTCACGGTTAGGTCACAGCTTAGCCGTAGTGCAGTTTACGGCTTAGCCGTAGCACATTTCACGGCTTAGTAGTTCTCACGCTGGGCCGATTTCTGAATTAAATACAGAAAACCTGTAATAACACCAAATGAGCAAAATTTCAACAGAGAAAGGGAGAATGAACTCAAATTGGGCTGTGAACATGTTTTCCATGTAAACTCATGCGCATTTAACAAAATCAAGCATCGATCAACATGGGTTCATACATACTATTCTTATATTTGCCTTAATGGAGTTCAAATACACCAATTGCTGTCCTTGGGGCTCAATTCACGTCCAAACACCACTCGTAGCTATCATGCATGAGAGAACTCGTGAGCACTTACACGGCTGATGAGAGAAAAAAAGGAGAGAAGAAATCTAGCACCCATGCGTACCTTGGATCACACGAAGGAGAAGAGAAGACAAGAGAATCTCTAATTCCCCTTCTCTTGGCTGAATCAAGGGGAAAAGAAAAAGCACAACCAGAGAGAGAGACGAACGTGAGAAAAGAGAAGAGAGTGAGGGAGTTGAGTTGGTGATGGCTTTTATAAGAGAAGAATAAAGGTAAAATTACAAGAAAGTCCATTTCAAGAAACTATTTACAGTTTGAGTCAAATACGGGTCCAATGGGATCATACGACTTCGGTTACAAACGACGTAGTTACAAAAGTTAACGAGCTCAACGAAAGACACGTGTTGACATCAAGATGATGCAAAAAGAACCATGTCTTATAAAAGCTAAAATTACGAAAAAAAGGCTTGGTCTACATAATCCAGGTCAAACTCAACCCACTGCCTATCCATGACCCGCAACGAAATCAAACCAAAAGCAAAACACAATTAACAACTAAAGAAACATTAATTAGTCACTAAACAAGGTCAAGCTGGGTCGAAGTGTTACAGGTCTTTACTTCAAAATTTTCTAAATAAGTATGAGATATCTTGTAGACTGTGAATGAGGGTACTAATATTATGAAGCAATCTAAATTACAGAAATTGATTGCAGCATTTGAAACCATAAAGATGGAAAATGATGAGAACTTTGATGAGTTTTTTGATAAAAAAAAATGATATTATCAATTTTTTGTTCAATTTGGATGACCTATTCTTGAAAATAAGATTATTAAGATGATTTTAAGATCTCTACCTTAAAGGTTTAATTCAAAGGTTATGGCTAATAAGGAAAATAGAAATCTCGACACCTTCAAGGTATATCAGTTGGTTAGGAACCTTCAAACCTTTGAGATAAATTGTAGGCTAAGGGAAAATCTAAAGGAGTTGCCTTAAATGTTTCCAAAGAATCAAATAATATAGTTAAATATGATTTAGATTTTGGTTCTAAGGAAATTGATCCCCAAGAAGCTATTCTGTTTATGAAGAAATTTAAGTACTACATGAAGGGGAAGAAAACTGATTGGAAGATTCCAAAATCTAAAAAGAAAAAGTCTTCAAAAGGATATAAGTGCTATGAATGCCAAGGATATAGTCATTATACTAGTGATTGTGTGAATAGGAAAAAGAAGACGAAGAAATAGGCTCTTAACGTGGGATAAGCCTTCTGATAAAGAGGAAGAAATTTCTGAGAATAAGAATTCAGCTTCTGACTATAACAATGCTAAATTTATTGGTTTCATGGCTAGATTTTTGCCGGATTTGTCTAACAACTGTTCTAATGATGAAATATCAAATACAAAAGAGGGTTAGGAGGAGAAGTGTAACATCATGCTCAAAGATTGTGTTAAACTGACTAATTTCTCCAATAAGATCTCAATCAAGTGGAAAGCTTCAGAAGAACTGATTATCTCTCTAAACACAGAATTAAGATATGCACTTACAAAGGTTTGGCTATTAGAAGATCAAAAAGGTTCTACGACTGATAAGCTGATGCTAAAAAATATGACTCGTTGTATGATGATTTTGATAAATATGAAAACAAGTTGGAAATATTGGAAAAGGAGTTGCAGACATGTTAGATGAAGAAATCTGTTTTGCATTGCAAGTTGAAGATGACTATGTCAGAACTGACTACTACAAAGGCATCATTGGATAAGATGAACATTGGCTTGAAGAAATTCGAAGACATCCTGTGCAATCAAAAGTTGCGTAGTGACAAACTTGGTCTTGGTTATAATCATGATGCATCTGCCTCGAAAAACAAAGGTAAAACGGTGTTTTTTAAAAGTTTTACTATTATAAAACCTATTTGTGTTAACCATTCTACAAGCACTTCGAAGAAGAAAATGTGTCACATACTGTATTCAAACCCACATGTTACCATTGTACAATCAAAGGATACATTCGTCCCCATTGCAACAAGTTGAGATGTTTATTAAAAAGCAATCAATGGAGCCAAAAGTCTGATTTGCTCAAAAAAGTTGTTCACACTACGATGAAAGCTCAAACTACGCTAGTGTGGTTGGCTACACACAAACACCCTTGATCAAGAAGAGCAAGCTCTGACCCCCATAGTTGAAAAAAGAAGATGACATTAAAAGGGAGTCACAATTGAGGAAAAGCTACTGAAGCCTAATTGACAGATATGCTACATGTTCATTATTATTTTTGTCAATTATGGATAAAAAAGGGGAGATATTTAGGGGAGCCATAGATAGAGATACATATATGCGTTGATGGTAAAGCTAATGGTAATTTTTTTCCTCAATTTACTCAATGTAATTTTTTTTTATTATGGGTAGATTGATTGTAAAGTTTAGGGAGTTTTATCCATGATTTGCTAAAGGGGGAGATTGTTAGTATTTTGTATGTTGGCTAATTCATTGGTTGGACAAAGCTCTTAGTCCATTGAGTTGTAATTTGATATTTCTTTTAGAATGGACTATGGTTCATATTGCTAGAAGAGCTAAAGTGAAGAAATCAAAAGAAAATGGTCGAGAGGAAGCTCCCATGGTCTCGAGCAGATGGGCAATGATATTCAAGCTTAAGTTAACACTTTAATCGCGTAAGCTGGCCTAATAGGAATTGCATTGAGCTGCAAATAATTAGATGCTTTATTTAAGTGCTCAAGCAAAGGCTCATAGGTGCTTAAGCAAATGACAAACAGAAACCCACTTTCCTGATACAGAATTGTTTTCCGTTTGTGCTAGAATTGTTAATTTCTATTCTACATGGAGTCTAACCCCAAAGAATGAATTGTAAGTTAGATAAAGAGGTTCTTAAAGAGGTTTTCCCTAAACCCTACGGCAACCATCTCTTATTCTAAGATTGAGAATACACATTGGAGATACATTACTTCTCTAGAGCATTTATTGGAGAGACAATGCTGAGTCAGAGTGCCAGAGAATATTCCTTCTACTTCTTTGTAGAAGATGATCTTTTCTTATAGAAGATTATGTGCCTTGCGGTTTCAAGGTGATTAAATCATGTGCGTATAGTAATAAACAGTGTGGAGTCATTGTAACTTAAAGTTGTGTAAGAACAACTACAATCCTTAGATTGCGTAGACTACGAAAGGAATTATGAGTATATCTTATAATTGTTTGATTCACAGTGCTTGGTTTTTAGTTCGCGTAGGACTCCCTGCTTTTTCCTGCATAGGGTTTTCCACATAAAAATCTGCTTGTTTTTTTTTTTTTTGGTATGTGATTAATTTGTTTGCTAATTCTTTTATTCTTCCACTGCATAGGAAGTTGAACTGAAACCATGATATCTCAGTTGGGACGAACTTTTAGGGCACATTCATGTAGAGTTTTTTTTAAATTTTCCTATGATAGATCCGAATATAATGTTCGTCTCGAAAAAAGGCTTAGAAGAAAGAAATTTGAGAGATTTTACTATATTATCTGGAGATTGAAAGAAATTTGAGAGATTTTACTGTATTATCTGGAGATTTTAATGAAGAAGTTCAATAGCTTTTTTTGTCATGGTGGAGTGGTCCTGTTGGATCGAAATGTCTTGATGAAGTTAAGTTAGCATATTTCTTTTTTTTTATACTCATTGATTTAATAGTTTGTTTGTCTCTATGTTATGCATGCTTTATCATAAAAATAAATATGTCATCAAGTCTATGACTAACCTTTGTTCTAAGTTCTATTGCAATGCAGACATTCTAAGCAAATTCCAAGCTAAGGGAACATAAACCCTAGGATTGTGGAATGCCAGGTCAAGTACTGCATCCAGATATTTAGAACTGATGCAACTCATTTAGAAGATTTTAGATGAGCTCAAGGTGCAGCAGTTCGAATTTCAAAATTAGTGGACTTCATTTGGTCACTCAAGTCACCAAGTATTAGACTCAAGGCTCATAGCTCAAAACCTAGAGGTCACCAAACACATTCAAGCTTTTGGGTTATCAAAGTGGCTGTAAATCATATGGTAACTCCAAAACATGTATAGAAATGATGCTTTCAAATTTTCAACACATTTGGACTTCATTTTAGCTCAAAACCAAGCTTTAGTGATTGTTTGCCAACTTCTTGGGGTCACCATAACAACCGACACTTCTACATGTCAGAATCAGCTAAAATTCCTGGAGAAAGCTTAAATTATATTAAAAAAAGCTAAAATTATATTCAAGAGTGGCTCTGCAAAATTTTAGGTCAAGTGGATGTCATTTGACCCAAAGTCAACAAAAATGTCAACTTTGGGTCATTGACTCCTAATGCATAGGGCCACTGATCAAAGTCTCGCTTCCAGGTGACCAAAGTTGATGAAATTTAGCCATAAAGGTTAATTTATACTCAGAAATGGTTTTGCAGATTTTCGAGCCAAGATGATCGTTTGACCTTACTTCAACTACATGTTAGTTAGGAGTCCATAACCCCTAAGTCATGGGGGTCACTGACTAAAAATCCTACTTTTAGGAGGTCAAAGCCGATGAAATTTGAATCATAGACTCAAAACGTGGTTAAACTCAATTCCCCAAAGTTTCAAATCAACTAAATATCATTCGGGTAGAAAACAAGCTGGCTCCCTGCAGTGCAAAAAGATATTGACTTAGAACACGCAGCAAGTGGGTCGCTGGTCAAAATTCTATTTCCACAAGTCCAAATCAAATTAAATTTGTATGAACACTTTAAGATACTCCTGACATCATTCCCTCCAAGTTTCAAATCAATCCGAAGTTATTTGGGCTTCAAAGAGCTTATACATGTACCCATTTTCATAAAAAATCAATGGGACGGTTGACCAACTTTAGAAGATCAAAACGAGTTGAAATTTCTGTGACACACTTAAAATATTGTTAGAAAGCATCATTCCAAGTTTCGTGAAGATCAGACATCACTCGGACCCTAAACAAATGAAAACGGGTCAAATATGTAAAAACCCAAATTTGGGCCTGTCTGTGACCGCGGCCACGGTCATGGACATCTATGAAGTGGTTCTTGATAGTTTTCAATGGTTCTCTCTACTTTAATTTGAACTACAACTTCCTATAATTCCCTAAATTGCCTCTGAAGTCTATAAAAGGCAAGTTTTTGCACTTTGGAAGGGGTTCCAAACAAGTTCGAAAAGTTCAAAGCAAGTTTCAAGCAAGTTCCAAGAGAATTAAATCAAATCACAACGCTTCTCAAGCACTTCAAGAAATACAAGTGCACTTCTTCTTCTCCTTCTCACTAACTTAAAGGGAGAAATCATTCAGAGAAGGAAAAGAAGTATTCATATCACTTAGAGAAGATGGATATAAAGGCCATCAAGCATACGAAGGATGAAATCGCATTCCTTTGGTTTTCTCACTTTGAAGGGTTTTAGGCCATCTTTCATGTTGTGAACAAGCCTCTTTAAGCTTCATTCTATTTCTTAAAAATTATAGGTTCAGAATGACACAACTTTAGCTTTAGTTTGCTTGTATGAAGCAGTTTTCCGGAGTTGTACAAAAACAATCAGGAAATAAAAGTGACGATTACCAAAGGTTGTAGTCAATTCCACGGTCGAATTAAGCATCCTTGGTGGTTACTCAACATTCCAAAAGTTGAAAAGCGCAAGTTCCAACACTTTATAAGCATCATAGAAGCAAAATGGAGCGAAAATAGAGACAATCAGTGCCCAGTTTTGGCCACTATCTATCCGTGACTATGATCCACAATCATTGTTTCCCTGCTTCCTTTTTTGCATTTTTGACCCATTTTTCATGTATTTTCTTAAAATTTTCAAGTTTGGATCACATCTTAGACCAAAGGGAGGGGTTGTAAATTTTCAGAACATGTAAACAACTTGCATCCCGGAGGTTAGAGCATTGAACCCATGCAAACAAAGGGAGTCCAATGATAAACTGTAATTATTTTTTCATTCTTCTTAATGCTTGAAATGTGTGAATATTGGACTTGAATCCATTGCATTTCACATCATTTTTGGAGTGTGATCAGAAGATTGGCACCATTTGTGAGAAAGTGATAGCTCTAATTTGTGATCCAACTTGGCCAAAAGACATGAAAAATTGCCAACATACATGAAAAGTACTGAAATGTGTTGATGTGAGCCTATGACTGCGGGATGCTGTATAAAATGGCTTGTGACCATGGGATGCTATGTAAAATAGCCTGTAACTGCAAGGGACAGTGTAAAATGAGCTTTGACCGCAGGGGATAGTATAAAAAGTGCTATGACCATAATATGCTCTGTAAAATGGGCAGTGACTGTTGGTATGTGGTCACTGACTTGTTTTAACTCCAGCAGAGGTTGTTTGACTCTGAAGGCACTCTATTCAAGACCTTCGATGTCTATGATGGGTTTAGAGTATTCATGGAGGAATTTTGCACCTTGAAGTGCATCCGTTTGTCACTCAAATGGAGGAGTTTTGCACCTTGAAGTGCATCCTTTTGCCACTTAAAATGAAGGAATTTTGCACCTCGACATGCCTGGACCAAATTAATACCCTTTTATGAAATAGAAGAGTGTTGATTTAGTCTAAAAGGCTTTACGTTCTGGCTATATGATCACTAGTTCGTTTATAAGACCTAAGCAAACGTTTATATTAAATCAGTCATAAGAACAATGACATTGCAGTCATGCATTGTCTGGAGTCTTTGCATGGATGGATCCCGTGTGATCATTGTGGTAGTGGTGTGGGGTTGATCCTATGGGCCCCATCCCTTTGATTAGATTCAACCTTCTTTTGCTTATAAGTTTGACAAAAATAGCCCTAAAATGCTGCCAAAATTTTGATAGCTAGATCTAGTCAGCATAGCATGCTTCTAAGTCTAACTACCTAATCCCAAAGTGTTGCAAAAATTCTAATAGCCAGGATTGGTTAGCATAATAGAATGAGATTAGGTTCATGCCCACTTTTGACCATTTTGGTTCATTTAATAAGGAAGCCACATTGGTTCAGAAGGCATTCATAAACCATTCCGGCTAGTCCAAGAAGTAGCCATGTTGGTTGTGAAGCTAATACAGTCCTTTGGGCTTATTGTTTTAAAGAAAATATAATGGGTTCTTTAATCATTACCTTCGATGAAATCAAGGAGAGGCTTTTAAGAATCTCTATGACTCAGAACAACCAATCTACAAGACCAGTGTGACCTTACTACCCATGCCTTAAGAGTCTTAGTCTTCCAAAGATTCTCTACCCTTGTGGGCTCCGTGACTTCTTCTGATCTGAATGGGTCATCAGTGACCCCAAAATCCATTAAGAAGATTTAGACTCTTAAACCCTAGGTTTCTAAATATGCTAAGAATCTTTGGGGTTTCCACTAACGTTTAGGAGGAACCTAAATGTAAGATGCAGTTAGGAGGCAATAGCTTTTACATCATCAAGCCTCTTATGGGAGCAAGACAAATCCGATTCACAGATCACAAGCCAATAACACTTAGCAAGCCGTGTTCAATGGCTACCCAATGCTCAAAATCATCACTCACTCGGCCCAAGTAATGGTTCATTAATAATTAAGTACCAGAGGACCTTTGGCAGTTCGTAACTAGCAAGAAGTCCCAGAAGGATGCGTCCATTCCAGGATGCAGTGCGTAGCCACCTCAATCACATACTCAAAATCTAACAAAGCTGAGAGCAAACTTTTAACCTCACTTGAAAAAAAAAATACCTTCTACCCTTTAACTTAGAAGGAGAGGTAAAGGTATGGCAGGAGGAGTCTACCCTCTATCATTGTAGGACCAACCTCGTCATCTTCACTTCAGCGTCTATCACATGTCGCTAAATACCATAAGAAGGCTGAGCAATTGGCCATCAACAATTCGACTAATCTCGCTCACTTTAAAGATTCGCTCCAACAAAAAAATGAGCAGAAGAAAAAGAATAAGAGATGTGCTGTTGACATCCTTTCGCCACTTCCAATCCAATGGATTGGGAATGAGTTGCTAGTACTTCTAGGCCACTAGTTGCTAGGTTTAAAGATAAAACCTCGGCAGCCAACTGGCTAACCAAATAAAGGACGAAGCTTTGGTTCACTACAAGGTTTGAACCCAGAGTTGTCACAGCGTAAGATCACTAAGAAAAGGGTGATTAAAGAAGATGATTCGGATTTGACCTCGTCTTGCATGATTGGGCTAGGTTTAGCTTGGATAGTTACTCGGAATATGGCTCGGACTCAATCACAAATGTTTGATTCAAACTCTCATTCAAGCAGGATTTCTAAAGGTCATGTTGAAATAGACTTTAACGATGATCCTATCACTATGTTAGATATAGAAGATAGTTAGTCCACACCTCAAACATTAACATCCTCGTATCCCTATCAGTACACCATGTGTTGCGCTAGCTTCTGAGCTTGGTCCTTATAGTGGGCTAAAGCTTTCTTCTTGATTTGATTGGCTATTTTGACTACCAAGGTTTGATCTTTAAACCTGGTAACCAGCGGCCTGGAAGTACTGGCAACTCGTTCCCAATCCATGGAATCGATAGTGGAAAGTAAAAGGATGTCAATAGCACCCCCATTGTTCTTTTTCTTTTGCTCCTTTTTCTGTTGGAGTGAATCCCTGAATTGAGCAAGATCGGTTGAACTATTGATGACCAATCGCTCAGTTTGCCTTTTGTCTTAGCGCCATTTGATAAGCCCTGGGATGAAGATGGCGGGGATGGTGCCATAATGATGGAGGGTAGATGCCTCCTGCCAATCTTTAGTCCCTCTTTTTGAGTCAGAGGGTACAAGGTATTCTCTTCAAGTAAGGCCAAGGTATGGATTTTCGAGTGTGTGATTGAGGTGACCACGTGCTGTATCTTAAAATGGATGCACCCTTCTCGGCCTTCTTGCAAGTTAGGTAATGCCAGAGGTCCTCTGGTGCTTGCTTGGCAACAACCTACTGTTTGGGCTGAGTAGGTGATGACTTTAAGCATTGAGCAGTCACTGAATGTGACTTGCCAAGTGTCACTGACTTATGATCCGTGAACAGGACCTGCCTTGGCCCCAGACGAGGCTTGGTGATATGAAGATTGCTGCCTTCTGACTTCAGCTTGTGATTTGGTTCCTCCTGAACCTTTTTGAAAACTCCAAACGGATTCTGGGCGTATTTGGAAACCCAGGATTTGGGAGTCATAGTCTTCTTGATGGATTTAAGGGTCGCTGATGACCCATTTGGATTAGCCGAAGTCATAGAGCCTGTTGGAGTAGAGAGTCTTTGGAAGACTGAGACTCTTGACTTAGGGGCAGTAGAGTCCATTCGAGCCTTTTTCGGTGCTCTTGTAGTTTGTTTGTTTTGGGTCATGGAGATTTGAAAGAGCCTTTCATTGGCCTCATCAAAAGTGATGATTAGGGAACCTATAATGTCTCTACAAAAAGTAAGCCCAATGGACTATATTAGTGGTATAACTAACATGGCTGCCTCTTGGGCTAGCCGGAATGGTTTATAGGTGCCATCTGAACCAACATGATTTTGAGCCGAAATGATTATATATAGGCATAAATCCCATCTCATTGTACTATGCTGATTGTCCTAACTGTCAAAATTTCTGTAGCATTTCGGAACCATATAGTTAGGCTTAAAAGCATGCTAAGCTGACTTGACGTGGCTATCACAATTTTGGCAACATTTCAGGGCATCTGTGTTAGACTTATAAGCAAGAGAGGGTTGGATCTAATCAAAGGGATAGAGCCTATAGGATCGAGCTTGTACCACTATCACAATGATCATACCGGACCCATCAGTGCATGACGTCGGACAATGCATGACTGTAATGTCGTTGGTCTTATCACTGATTTAATAAAACATTTATTTAATTCAAAGCTCTTTGGACTGAATCACCACTCTTCTAAAGCATAAAAGGGTGTGATTTGGTCCGTGCACATCAAGGTGAAAGTTCCTTTAATTAAATCCTCCCTTATCACTGATTTAATAAAACATTTATTTGGGTCAAAGCCCCTTGGACTGAATCATCACTCTTCTAAATCATGAAAAGGTGTGATTTGGTCCGTGTACATCAAGGTGCAAGTTCCTTCAATTAAATCCTCCAATTAAATGGCAAAAATCTGCACTTTGAGGTGCGCAATGCCTTCATTTGCATGATAAAAGGGTGCACTTTAAGGTGCAAAATTCCTTCAATAATGTTTCCAAACCCATCATAGACATCAAGGTCTTGCTTGGATTTCCTCAGAGGTCAAACAGGCCACTTTTAGCAACAAAACAGGTTAGTGATTGTGACCCATGGTCACTGCCCATTTTCCATTGATCTCCACGATCACAGTACTTTTTTACATAGTGTCCCGTGGTCACTGGCTTTCAACAGCACTTTTTAGCACAACAGCAGCACTTTTCAGAATAACAGCAGCACTTTTCAGCGTTTTTTAGTACTTTTCAGCACTTTTGATGCGTTCTTAACCAAATTTGATCACAAATTAGGACAAGAATTTCCCACAAACGGCGCCAATCTTTTGATCACGCTTGAAAAATGGGTGAAGATGTGTAATGGATTCGAGTATGATATTCCCGCACTTCAAGCATTAAGAAGAATGAGAATTAATTACAGTTCATCATTAATTTCCCTTTTGTTTACATGGGTTCAAATGCTTTGACTGCGGGGATGTAGGTTGTTTATATAGTTTTGAAAAGTTCACAACCACTCCCTCAAGTCTCAGATGTGATCCAAATTGGGAAAATACAAGAAAATATATAAAAAGTGGGAAAATTTGCAACAAGGAAGAAAACTGGGGGAGTGACCGTGGGTCACGGTCACTGGCCCATGGTCACGGACCCCCTCGGTCTCGGACCCCTGGTCATGAGCAGACAGTGGCCAAAAGGCCACTGTTTACTTTCTGTGCAGCTCTGTTTCATTTCTATGATGCTTCCAAGGTGCTGAAACTTATTTTCTAATCTTTGGAGTGTTGAATGACTATCAAGAAGGTTGAATTTGGCTGTGGAATCGACCTAAACCTTTGATAATCATCACCTTTTTAATTTTTTTTACTACGGACTGTTTTTGTACAAATCTGAAAAGGGTGTTTAAACAAGCAAAAATGGAGTCAAAGTTATGTCATTATGAACCTATAATTTTCAAGGAACAGAATAAAGCCTAAAAAAGCTTGTTCACAACTCCCGTTATGGCCCAAAACCCTTTCCAAGTAAGAAAATCAAAGGAAGAGATGTCATCCAAGTGGCCCTTGTATATGTCTTCATTAAGTGAGGTACATGTTTCTTCTTTTTCTCTGAATGACATCTCACCTTGAATTGATGAGAATGAGAAGAAGAAGAAGTAGGCTGGGGTATTGAAAATGATTTAAAGTTGCTTCCAACTCTGGAACTTGGTTCAGGAACTTGCATTTGTTGTTTTTCTTCACTGTATGTGTTTTTCCTCACTGTTGGTGTCCTCTCCTGCTTCCCCTCCCTCCTTCTAAGAGTTCAAATGTGCCTTTTATAGGCTTTAGAGGGAGTTAAGATGATTCCCAGAAGTTGTAAGGGAGTTACGCTTCAAAATAAAGTGGAATAACTCCTAGAAATCATCCGAGACCAAGTCACAAGTGTCCGTGATCGCGGCCTGTGGTCACGGATAAGGCCCAATTTTGGGTTTTTGCATTTGTGACCCGTTTTTACCTATTTGGGGCCCAAACAATATCCGATCTTCACGAAACTTGGAGGGATGCTTCTTGACACTATTTTGAGCATGTCATAGAAATTTCATCCCATTTTGACCTTCGGAAGTTGGTCAACTTCCTCATTGATGGCGGGCCACGGTCATGGACAAGGCCCATTTTTGGACTTTTCCAATTGTGACCGATTTTTGCATGTTTGAAGCTCAAATGATGTCTAATCTTCACAAAACTTGGAGTGATGCTTATTGACACTATTTTGAGCATTTCATAGAAATTTCAGCCCATTTTAACCTTCGGAAGTTGGTCAACTCCCTCATTGATCGCAGGCCACGGTCACAGACAAGGCCCATTTTTGGACTTTTGCATTTGTGACCCATTTTTACCTGTTTGAGGCCCGAACGATGTCCGATCTTCATGAAACTTGGAGGGATACTTGTTAACACTATTTTGAGCATCTCATTGAAATTTCAGCCTATTTTGACCTTCTAAAGTTGGTCAACTCCCTCATTGATCGCGGGCTGCGGTCAAGGACAAGGCCTTTTTTTGGACTTTTGCATTTGTGAACCGTTTTCAAATGTTTGGGGCCTGAACGATGTCCGATTTTCATGAAACTTGGAGGGATACTTTTTGACACTATTCTAAGTGTGTCATTGAAGTTTCAGCCTGTTTTGACCTTTTAAAGTTGGTCACTTCGCCCATTGCCTTTTCATGAAAATGGGGCCTTATTTCAGCTGTTTGAGGCCCAAATGACCTCGTTTTAGTTTGAAACTTGAAGGGACTGATGTAAGGGGTATCTTGAAGTATTCATTTAAATTTCATGCAGTTTAGATTTGTGGAAGTAGGATTTCGAGCAGTGACTCACTTCTTGCAGGTTCTAAGTCACTATTCACCTCACACTGTGGGCAGTAAGTTTGTTTTCTACCCCAGCGGCGTTCAATTGACTTGAAGCTTTGTGGAAGTGACTTTGAACATATTTTGAATCTCTGCTCTGAATTCCGTCAGCTTTACCCTCCTGAAAGTAGGATTTTGATCAGTGACCTCCATGGCTCAGAGGTCATTGACTTTTGAGCTGACATGTAGTGGAAGTGGGACCAGATGAAGTTTGTTTGACTTAAAAATTTTTAAAACCTCTTTGGAGAATGACTGAAGCTTTGTGCCCAATTTTAATGGATTTTGGATGTCGGGAAGCAGGACTTCGGTTAGCGACCCCATGACTTGGGGGTCATTGACCAAAAGTTAACATGTTTGTAGACTTTGAGTCAAATGATGTCTGTTTGACCTAAGATTTTGTAGAGCCTCTCTTGAGTATAGTTTGAGCTTCCTTCAAGTGTTTGAGCTAATTTGATCTTGATGAGGTGTCACTTTGCACAGTGACCCCATGGAGTTTGGTAGACGACCATCTGAACTAAGTTTGGATTCAAATGATGTTCAAATGCTCTGAAATTTTAAAGGATAATTTTTTAATGTACTTGAAGGCATTCCCCTAAGTTTGACCTTGTTCTGACATGTAGAAGTTTCAATTTCCATAGTGACCCCCAAGGAGTTGTCGAACAGTCATTGAAACTTGGTTTGGGCTGAGATGAAGTCCAAATGCTTTGAAACTTTGAAATATTATTCCCAAGCATGCTTTAGAGTTGTCATGTGATTTTCATCCACTTTGGTAATTTAGAACCTTGAGTGTGTTCAGTGACCCCTATTTTTTTAACCAATGAACCATGAATTTGGTATTTGGCGAGTTGAGTGGCAAAACGAAATCCACTGGCGAAACGAAATCCACTAACTATGAAGTTTGAAATGCTGCATTCTAAGTTCATTTGAAGTCTTTAGAATGGATTACACTAGCTTTGAGCATCTAGATGCAATACTTGACTTGCCATTCCACATTCCGAAGGTTTATATATCCTTGGTTTGGAATTTGCTTGTAATGTTTTCACTGCAACATTTATAATTTTTTATGTGTTAACAAGGTTTGATCAGGTGGGCTCTCTATACCTGACAGTAGTGGGCCTAGGATTTTAATTTGGGTGGGGCTAAACTTTTGCTAGACTTTGCTAGTTTTTTTTTTTAACGTTAACAATAGCTCAACTTAATTGTAATATATATATTGTAATTTTAGTTGGTAACATTAGAACATTTGTCCAATAACTTGATTATGCCCAAACCGCAAGGCCTTCAAGAATAAAGAAGCAGAACCCAAACATTCTATTCACACTAGAACTCAAGCATAACTCATAGTATTCACACCCGAAATTCACATAGTATTCACATTAGGACCTCTTTCATTAAAAAAAATCACACGTTATTCATAGTAGAAATTCATAAAATATGCATAGCAAATACTCATTGTAGGACTCATGTAGTATCTCATTAGGATGCGTTATTCATAGGGGCAATTCAAATTGAATATAACATATGAAAAAAAATGGAGAGTGTAGTACTACAATAGGATATGTTATTTGCAAATGCATTTTTTGCAAAATTTCCCAACTCATATAATGCACGCTGAAGGCATATTGGAAATCCAGAAATAATATACTACTTATGGTTGGAATAGAGAAAATGCCCTAATAAATCTTAATTACTAGAAAATTATTTTTTTTCTTGCTTCAATTGAGTAGTACATAAGCAAAAACAAAAGATAAACAGAACCAAGCAACAGAGGCCAGCACCCAAAAAAGCACGATTGGCAACTTGTTTTGTTTTGCATGACTCTCCAAAGTACCAATCATCCAATGATTTATACATAAAAAACAAAACAACAAGGACAAGTATGGGAAGAATAGAACACAATAAAACTTTATCACCATGAATATAAATAAGAGAAGATAGAAGAGGGCACATACTAGAACTTGATTTCAAAGGTGTGTCAGAGAAGGGGCGTTGAGTTGAGGAGATGCGGTCGTGACAAAAAAGGTTGTGGGTGAAGATGTTGTGAGAGGCGTGGATTATAAACTAGATTTAGGGGTGAAGAATGCCACTAATTTGATATACTTTGTTATTAAGATTAGATGGGATTCATTTAATTTTGCTACTAGCGCTACAGGGCATGCGCCCAATGCGAGCCATGGAAATTTTTTTATTAAAAAACAAAATTTTGTTAAAATTAATAAATATTTTAATAAAATATAAATGAATATTACCATTATAGAAATTATAAAATAAAAAATATTATAAAATTGAAAGACTTTAGGGATAAGCGATAAAAGATTGATTGGTTAAAGTAAAGTTAAAAATTGAGTGAGAACGATTTTAGGGGAAATATTTGAAAAATATTTAGAACTTTAATGATAGTGCACTACTTGTTGCCACATTTAGGAATTATAAACTGGAGCCACATTTTTAAAAGCAAGTGGATAGCTTGTGGGAGTCGCAAGGCATCTAGGTGGTGCATGTAAGAAGAAGGCCTCAGTCATGCTAATAGACCTTAATAATGTAAGGTATATTTCCAATTACATCAAGAGGAAATAAGAAGAAGAAGAAGAAAAAGAAGTAAGGCCAAAAAATATAGCCTCAATAATACAATCAAAAGAAGAACCAATATTAACATTTTGGTTGCATCTAGATCTTTTTTTCTCTACATTTCCATAAATTGATATGGGTGCAAATGGCCCACAATACTATGTCCAAATTGCTTTCATGAGCATGCGCCTACTCAAAAGACTTATATCTCAACCTTAATTTAGTAGCCTTAGCTGTCTACTAAGTGGGCCCAACATGGGGTATTAGATGAATATTTGGTAACATTGTTTGTGTTTCTCTTTTTTTCTTTTTTTTTTTTAATCTAATGCTATTCGTTGCTTTCTTAATGTGTAACACCTCTTCGGGTTCCCTATATATGGTGGTCCTCACCATAGCTAAAAGATCATAGAGCCATAATCTCCACTTTAGTAAATTGATTTGCCTAGATGAAGAAAGCATGGAATAAACCTTGGTGCATGTATTAGAATGTGATGGCCCATTTAAAGAAGTTGATGGATTGGAAGTTGCAAAAAGTTTTCAAGAGTAAAAAGTTTTTTTTTTTTCATTGTGACTTTATTTCTATGTTACTTAAAAAACCCACAATATCATAAGTATATGTTCTGCTAAAATTATGAAAAAAATGGGTTTTTGGATCTCAATGAGCAGTCATTAATAATAAAATTTTTTTTCCAAAATTTAATCATGCTATAGAAAAAGAATATTTTCTTATTGTTTTGAAGTAAAACCCACGACATCATGGGTTTATGGGAAGACCATTAAAAAAAAAGCCTAAAGTCAAGTGACTTTGATGATATTTTTTGATGTTTTATCATTGATATGTGGACCATTAATCATAATTATAAGTCCTAAACATCTACTATCACAAATTTCAACTGTTGATTCACTTGGAGATTACTAGTGATGGTGTAGACTGGGCTTCTCTATAGAATGGGTCAGGTGGGTCTAACCTAAAATCGAATTGGAATCGACCCGCCAGTGGGTCATCTTCTTCCCAACGTCTGGTCTGGTTTTGCAAACAAAACCTCTGCTGCAGAGCGGTTTCTCTGTGGCAATATGCAGCGATGGAAAGGTGGCTAGAGATTCTGCAACAGTGATGTAAGTCCTCCGGCATCCTTTGCGGCTACTCCAACAACAGTGGACAGTAGCCAACTCTCTGCTATATCCCTAGTTTCAAGCATGGATGAAAAGCACGTACTATAAAAGCATGCTTCAAGCATGGATGAAAAGAAATTATCCCTAGTTTCTGTCATCTTTATCGAGCCTTATTTTATTTTCTATAGACGTGTTTTGCTGGATAAGATAAGTGTTTCATTCTCGGCGTTCCTTCTGTAAATAGAAGTTGTTTAAGAACCCAGACGATATTTTTTTCTTACCCCTCTGTAAACAAAACTAATAAAAATGATGTGCATATGGCAGTTAACGTTTAAACATTGCATCCACTTTTTCTCTCTTGTTTTGCATCAGTCTCCAAAGTCCCAATCATCCAATGATTCATACATAAAAATAAAACAAAAAACCAATGAACAAGGCCGGGAAGAACAGATCACAGTACAACATTATCATAATGAATATAAATAGATATAAATCAGAGAGAAAAGAAGAGAAACATAGGGGGCACATACCAGAACTTGAAATTGGAGAGATGTGGGATGATGAGGTGGAAGAGTTCAGGAGAAGATGCTATTTTGATGATAAATTTCTATGGGTGAAGATGCTGTGAAAGGCTATATATATTATGTGCAGTGTGGAACGATTATAAACCTAGATATATATTAGGGGTGGAGAATTCCATCGACTTGATCTACTTCCTTATTAAGATTATATGGGATTTATTTAATTTTGCTACTTGATTAATCAAGAGGGGCGTAAGCTATTTAAATTTTATTTGTTTAAAGACCTTAAAAAAGAGGGAAATCATGAGTAAACAACACATGATTTACACCGATCAGTCTTCCAACTGATCTTTGTTGAGTCATAATAAATAAAAAAAAGTCACAAATGTCACATGTGTTTATAATAAAACATTCCAAGCTCGGTCTAAAGTAAAATGGCAAATAAGCCTTAGAATTATGGAGGGCACACCAGGCTCGGGCAACTCATACTTCCCAATGGTGAAATTAGCTGAAATTCACAAAGAAGTTTTAAAATATGTTTTGGGTCATTTCCTCAAAATTTTGGAATTTTAAGATACCATGGGATGCAAGTTCAAATTCAAGGAGCTTCATTCTAAAGTTTCGAGGAAACTGTGTGAAACCCCACCTCCTGAAGGCCAAAGTGGCTGAAATTTCTATGGAAGGCCTCAGTCATGCTCTAGAGTAGATCTGCAAAATTTCAGGTCGGTTGGATGTTGTTGACCTAAAGTCAATATACCCATTAGGCTATGGGAGCACTAAATCAAATCTGACCTCGGCTCAGGCAACTCATACTTCCCGATGGAGAAATCAGCTGAAATTCAAAAGGAAGTCTTAAAATATGTTTTGGATCATTCCCTCAAGATTTTAGAATTTTCAGATACCATTGGATGCAAGTTCAAATTCAAGGAGCTCCATTCTAGAGTTTCGGGGACACTGTGTGAAACTCCACTTCCTAAAGATCAAATTGGCTGAAATTTCTATGGAAGGCCTCAGTCATGCTCTATAGTAGTTTTGCAAAATTTCGGGTCGGTTGGATGTTGTTAACCTAAAGTCAATATTCCCAATGGGCCATGGGAGCACTAAATCAAAGTCTAACTTCGACTCAGGCAACTCATACTTCCCGATGGTGAAATCAACTTAAATTCACAAGGAAGTCTTAAAATATGTTATGGGTCATTCCCTCAAGATTTTGGAATTTTCAAATACCAATGGATGTAAGTTCAAATTCAAAGAGCTCCATTCAGAATTTCAGGGACATTGTGTGAAACTCCACTTCCTGAAGACCAAATTGGCTGAAATTTCTATGGAAGGCCTTAGTCATGCTCTAGAGTAGATCTACAAAATTTCGAGTCGGTTGGATGTTGTTGACCTAAAGTCAACATACCCATTAGGCCATGGGAGCACTAAATCAAAGTTTGACATCGGCTCAGGCAACTCATACTTCCTAATGGTGAAATCAGCGAAAATTTGCAAGGAAGTCTTAAAATATGTTTTGGGTCATTCCCTCAGGATTTTGGTATTTTCAGATACCATTGGATGCAAGTTCAAATTCAAGGAGCTCCATTCTAGAGTTTTGGGGACACTGCATAAAACTCCACCTCCTGAAGACCAAATTGGCTGAAATTTCTATGGAAGGCCTCAATCATGCTCTAGAGTAGTTCTATGAAATTTCGGGTCGGTTGGATGTTGTTGACCTAAAGTCAACATATCCACTTGACCATGGGAGCATTAAATCAAAGTTTGACCTCGGCTCGGGCAACTCATACTTTCCGATGGCAAAATCAGTTAAAATTTGCAAGGAAGACTTAAAATATGTTCTGGGTCATTCCTTCAAATTTTTAGAATTTTCAAATACCATTGGATGCAAGTTCAAATTCAAGGAGCTCCATTTTAAGGTTTCGGGGACACTGTGTGAAACTCCACTTCCTGAAGATCAAATTGGCTGAAATTTCTATGGAAGGCCTCAGTCATGCTCTAGAGTAGTTTTGCAAAATTTCGGGTCAGTTGGATGTTGTTGACCTAAAGTTAGCATACCCACTAGGCCATGAAGCACAAAATCAAAGTCTGACCTTGGCTCGGGCAACTCATACTTCCCAATGATGAAGTCAGCTGGAATTTGGAAGGAAGTCTTAAAATATATTCTGGGTCATTCCCTCAAAGTTTTGAAAATTTCAGACACCATTGGATGCAAGTTCAAATTCAAAGAGCTCCATTCTAGAGTTTAGGGGACGCTGTGTGAAACTCCACCTCCTGAAGACTAAATTGGCTGAAATTTCTATGGAAGGCATCAGTCATACTCTGGAGTAGTTTTGCAAAATTTCGGGTCGGTTGGACATTGTTGACCCAAAGTCAACATACCCATTCGACCATAGGGGCACTGAATCAAAGTCTGATCTCTTTAAGGCTAAATCACTTGAAAATTAGATGGAAACCTCAAAATGGGTTCCTCATCAAACCCTCAAAATTTCATGGCCATCTGAGATCATTTAGGCCCCAAACAATTGAAGCATGGGCCACTCTGACTAAAAGTTAACAGATGGTGTGATCCACTTTTCGAAGTCAAATCCTAATGAAAATTTTATTTCATGCCTAAAATGATGTCATAGTCCATCCCTCCAAATTTCATGAGGTTTGGACATCATTTGGGCCCAAAACCATATTCATTGGATCACTTTTGTGTAAATGGGTCAAGTGGGTTGGCCACAACCCAGGTCCTATCCGACCCAAAACCATGACACGCATTGGGAAAGGGTCAAGCAATTTTTAATTTAGAAATTTATTTTTCTCAACGAACACTTTGCATCGGGGAAGCTAAATAGTGACACAGAGAGTCATGCGTCAGTAGAAGGTATGCTTCTCCTGACGCAAGGCCCTTTTCGTTGAGAGAACGTATTCTTCACCCGATGCATGGTTTTGTGTGTTGAAAGTTTTATACCTTCTCCCGACGTACGAGATATATCCCGATGCAAAAATTGTTTCGTCGATAAAAGTAGGGGTTTTACCAACACATGTAAGCTTGCGTTGGGAAAAGTGGGCCTTTTACTGACGCAAACTCACATGCGTTGAGAAAAGTGAGTCTTTTGCTGATGAAAACTCACATGCATTGGGAAATGCAAGCTTTTTCCCAATGCTTGTGAGTTTGCGTTGGGAAAAGTCATTGGCAAAAATGTAATTTGTTGTAGTACATCTCTTTTATTATTGTTTTCTTTTTAAAAAATTAGATTTTTAATTAAAAAGTTCAAAAGTGCTCCTTATGGGTTCAACCTTTAATTACCATTGTCTCAACAAGACAACTATGCAATCATTGGATTTGAATATAAATTCCACCGCATGTTTTTGGCATCGTTGCTGAGTTCCTAGTTTTGAATTTTTTTATATTAAAATTTAATTTTCTTTAGTATTTTAGTCATACTTAGGTTCCTAAGCACATGTGGGTTGTATTAATTTGTATCATTCATATAATTGTGTTTTGCATCATTAGTTTTTATTTAGTTTACTTTTCTAATTGAAAAAGAAAAACATTCAGATTTTTCCTTTTTTATTATTTTGCTGAATTTTCAAAATTTTTAAATAATTTTAAAAAAGATTTCTAAATTTTAATAAGTAAAAAGTCAGTAAAAAGTAAAAGAAAAAAAATGATATTTTGTAAATTTTGGAGTTTGATTAGATTGGTTTTAAATTCTTAAGATTCTTTTTTATTTTCATTAGATAATCACAAAAAAATTAAATAAAATTATTTTTTATGGATTTTGTTCAAGCGTTTAGATTAGTTTGCTAACCTCTAAATTCTAAACTTAGATTAGTTAGAATTTTCAAATTCTACCCTTTAAATTCTTAAGATTCTTTTTTATTTTCATTAGATAATCACAAAAAAAATTAAATAAAATTTTTTTTTATGGATTTTGTTCAAGTGTTTAGATTAATTTGCTAACCTCTAAATTCTAAACTTAGATTAGTTAGAATTTTCAAATTCTATCCTTTAAGTCTTTTAGATTAATTGGAGTTTCAAATTTTGAAAGTTAATTGGATATGATAAGACTTGATAATTGGACACTTTTGGAAGCTCTAACCATATTTGAACTCTTAATTGGATAATTTAGGATTTCTGATTTTTTTAGATAGAGTTTTATTTTAACTAAGATTCACTAATAAGAGTTTCTTTTTCATAGGTTTCTTTGCAAAGGAGGAGACTTGCACAAGTGGCTTGTTTAAATAGGGAACTGCTGAATTGATAAAATTACTTACAAAATTTTGACAAAATTGCTAAAAAAAAAATCTAGGAGAAGCTTGCACGGGGTAAGGATTGTGTGGACTCATTGTAAGATCTTTTATACTTAACCCACGAATCTTTTATCTATAAGTGGGCTTAGTTATTTAATTTCTACAAATTTGTGATTGCTTGCTTATCACACAAATTAAATTGGATTCACACACTTGGAAAAGGGCTACCACAAGCAAGTAGGAATGAGACCATAGGAATCGAGCTCAGTACGATGAAGACAGCTGACAGTTATACCAGTTGCACTCTTTGACCAAGGTTGATGCCCAAGAGAAGCCTTTGCTCTTGATTGTGTGACAGCTTCTCTATTTAGGGCAGTAGTTCTTAAGTGTGCTCATCACCACCACTCTTTTGTGGCTTATCTAGTCAACTAAGGTTTCATAAGACCAAATTAGAGGCCTACGTGTTCTCTTCACTAGTTAGGAGCTATCTAGTGATCAAGGCTAACCCTATCACCTTTCTTGTGTTCAATGTTTATACGTAACTGCTTGATTTGTGCATCATACTAGGACCAATAGGACTTTGCATATAGAGTAGGTTAACATTTCCCGAGGGTTGAACTCGGTGCATGCAATCTAGACTTGAGAGAGTAAAATTTTGGGAAAATAAAAACAAAAGGTTGATAAGGATAAAGCCCAAGTTAGCCTTACCCGTTGTAGGTAAGTCTTCAATCTTTGAAGAACTTGTTAGGATGGCTGATCAAAAGGACCCACCTATGACTTTGAGGGACTACGTGTACTCCACTAGGACAATCCAACCATCCTATATCATCCTGCCTCAGGCTAATGCTACGATTGAGTTGAAATCTAGCATGATCCAGATGCTCCCAGTGTTCCGGGGGCTAATCCAGGAAAACCCATATCAACATGTTAAGGAATTTGAGGACATTTGTGGGACCATGAGAATCAATCATATGACTAAAGATGACCTCAAACTAAGGTTATTCTCTTTCTCCTTAAAAGAAAAGGCTAAGGCATGGCCTTATGCCATACAGGCAGGGTCTATCACTACATGGGCTAAGCTAATCAAAGAATTTTATTAAAAAATCTACTTTAAAAGAAAAAAATTACATCATTTAGGCATGCCATTAATGGGTTCTATCAAACGGAAGGAAAGAAACTTTATAATTAATCCAGTGTCCCCACCATGGATTTGAAAAAAATCTGGTTAGTCCAAATTGTGTACAATGGCATGGATTACCCAATTAAACAAATGGTGAAATCTTTCTATAGTGGTAACATTGCAATAGGACCCTACCAAGAAAGAGCCTAGTACAACCACCATTCTAAGAAAAAGGGAATGTTCAAAGTTAAACCCGATATTGATGCAGAGACTAAGCTAGCTACATTGATGAGGACATTACAGGCCTTATAAATGAACCAAAATCCCACTCCAAACACTTTGGAGCCATTGAAGTATAGTCAGGCCATGAGTGGAGGGATTGACCCAACAACTTCGGGTCAAGCCAAATTTGTTGAGAAAGTAAATGTGCTTTATCAAAACACTCATTTTGATAATCATCAGAGGTATGACCTGTAATCTAACACATATAATCTAGGTTGGAGGGATACCCCGAACTTTTCTTGGACCAAGGGTCCAACTCAGGGTGGCCCATCACAAACTAATCAATTTCAGCTAATTCAATCTTCGGCCAATGCCCCACCCAATTTCCAAAAGAGCAATTTCAACCCCAGTCCACTGACCCATAGTGCAGATTCTTAAAAAGAGGCCATGGAACTCATGTTTAGAGTTCTGCTCAATTTCAGTAGACTACTACTTAGATTTTGGATGGCCATACTCAGACCTTTTCAAAATTGGAATCCCAAATGGATCAACTGGCCAATTATTTGAGTGCTAGAGATAAGGGAAACTTCCATAGTCAACCAAAGCTCAATCCAAATGGGCATATCATTCATGATACAAAAGGAAAAAGCACGGAGCAAGTGAACTCCATAACCATACTCAGATTAGGAGAACAAGTTGATAATAAGGTTGAGCTCTCAAAGGACATTGAGGAAAATCAAATTCTTAAGGAAAAACCAAGGGAGGATGTGGAAATTAAGGAACCAGGTGTGAGCAATGATATACCCATGGTAGAACTAAAGCCAATCAAGGAGAATCCAATTATAGCTGAACCACCACCTAGTAAGCCATCTCCTATGACTTACATTCCTAAGGCATTATACCCCTAGAGATTAGGCCCAGTCAAATTAATTGCCCAGTTGAATTAAATGTTAGAAGTATGTAAACAAGTGAAAATGAACATTCCACTTCTTGATGCTCTCCAATAGATTCCAATCTATAAAAAAATTTTTTAAGGACCTTTGTATTTAAAAAAAAACTACAAATGTGCCTAAGAAAGCTTTTCTAGCTCAACAAGCTAGTTCAATCATTTCATATCCAACACCGATCAAATACAAGGACCTAAGGTGTCCTACTATGTCATAATAGACATGGGGACCATCATACTAAGAATGCTTTGCTAGATTTAGGGGTGAGTATCAATTAGTTCCCTTACTCAGTTTTTAAACAAATGAGCATAGGTGAGTTAAAACCTACACAGGTGACTCTACAACTTGCTACTCCATCTATAAAGAAATCGAGAGGAGTGATTGAAGATGTGTTAGTCCAAATTGGGAAGTTTTACTATCCAATTGATTTTGTTACTTTTGAAACACATCCTGTGTTGAATACAAACACACAAGTTCCAGTGATTCTGGGCAAACCTTTCTTGGCTACATCAAATGCACTAATCAATTGCTAGAATGAGGTCATGAAAATTTCTTTAGCAACATGAGTGCAAAACTTCAAATTTTCAATGTTGCAAACCAAGGTCGAGACATTGACCCTAATGAAGTCAAATTTTTAGGGGCATCCTTGAGGATCAATTTCTTGATTTTTCAAAAATTGATGCCTTGGAGCCTTTGGAATCATATGTGGCCCAACAGTCTGATGATACACAACCAAGGGAGATAGAGAATGCACTTGATGACACCAAATTAATAGAGAAAAATTTGGAGAATGATCCTATTCTTTAGATTTCAGAATCCGAAAATTTAGACTCTTTGGAATCCTGTATTGAATGTTTCATGAATTCTAATAATCCAGGTCTTTGAGAAATTTCTCATTCATTTATTATGCCTAATTATTGTTTTGAAAAATTGTCTGTATTAGAGAACATGGTCATCCTTTGAACTCATAGTTCGACACCTTAGATTCCTACATGGCACCTTTTACCAATTCATATTCTGGAAGTGCCAGTGCATGTCCTGTGCTCGTGCCCATGCCAAAGAAAATTGAGGAACATAGTTTTGAAGAATTAATGGCATAGGAAGACCATGAACCACATAGTTTTGAGCTGACCTATCTCCCTATGGATTTCAAAGATCCATTTATAACTGAGGAAGAGACTTTCATTGTGGTCATAAATTCACCATATAAAAAGAAACATAATGGCCACTCATTTACTGTGCATAATGATTTCCTTGCTGACTCTGTACAATTACTCTTTGATGCATTTGTGGAGGAAATTTTTGTTTGGGATCCAGGTCGATGGACACTTGTACATTAATTACAGTAGATTTGTTTAGTTGTTTTTGTGCTTTGGGCTTAGTTTTTTTACATCATTAGGTTCTTGGGCTTAGTTTTTTTACATTATTAGGTTCTTACTTTTGCATTTTCCTCCATCATTTAATTATTCCTCATAGAAGGGCATCTTGGCCCAATGGTAAAGGCTTGCCGGTAGTGTCCTGGAGGATGCAGGTTCAAGTAACAAAAACAGCCTCTTCAAAATGAAGGTAAAACTACATACATCTTGCCCACCCCAGACCCTGCTATGTGGAAGCCTTGTACACTGGGTAACCCATTTAATTATTCCTCATGTTATTTTATTTATTTAGCTGTTGTATTTTATGCATAACATTAAAGACGATATTTAGTTTAGGTTGGGGCATGGGAACAAGTACACTTGTCCATTTTTTGCAAACATTTTTTAGTTTTTCTCTTATCCTTAGTCTTTAGGAAAAATTTACAATTTTTTTTTCGGAATTTTGTTTAAAAAAATTTTGCACCTTACAAAGAAAGGAAATGGGATGCTAGTGATTAAGGAGCCATTGAGTAAGATCAAAGAAATTTGGTTTGAGATGAGTTACATCGGTAGGCAATTTAAGTATTTCTTCTAAGGTGAGCAACTCATTTGAGAATCTAACATTAAAAGGCCCCCATGTCAGTTTGGGGTGGACCAAATTTAGATTGCATTGTTTTTCATATTGCTTTTGAATTTTTTTTTAGAGAAAAGAAGTACTTGGAAGAAATGATACGATTTGATGATATTTAGAAGTCTGGAATTTCAAAACTTTTGGAAGGAAGTAGAATGAAATTTCATTTTTTTATGGGATAGAATTGATCAAAGGATTACCAAAGCTTGTTGTTCACTGAAACACATATACATATCTAGACTTTTAATAGGAAGCTTTGATGTCGTTTTCAAAGTTTTATGGTAGAATAGGATGGCTGTTCGAAATCTAATCTTATAAGTTTTTCTTACACACTTAGGTGAACATGATCTGGTGAACCTTTGTGAGTTAATTCAGGTCAAATGAGGAGGGATACCGATTGTTTTCTTTTGTAATATATTTATGTAAGAAAAATAAAAAAATAAATAAACATTTATATATACATATATTATGGCCCAACCGAGCATTCGTAGAAATTTCTGAATGGAATATGTGTGGTAATGAACAAAGACTAGATCTGCTCCGTGGGTCTTGACTTTACTTATATCGTATGAACTTAGAAATTTTTTCATTGGAAATAGTGAGCAAGTGAAGCGTGTCTATAAGAGTCTTTCAAGGGATTGTGTGCGAAAATGCCTGATGACTAGGTTTGTTTCTTAGATTCTAAATTTTCTTATATCACATCATCTTGGAAACTTTTATATTGGTAAAAGAAAGTGAGAGAAATTTTGAATTGGCCCAGAGGAAAAAGCTACCTAAGAGTATGTGTGAAATTTACCTTTGGATCATGGAGAAGGTTACTGTACTCATTAGAGTGTAACCTACCAATGAAAGTCCAATTTCAAAATAAAAAGAGGCCTTTCAGAAGCAAATAATAGCATGCCCACCCCTCATAGTAGCTTTAGAGAAAAACGTATGAGCTTTTGACTCTAGAGAGTCTAAATAGTTGAGGGGGAATTTTGTTTTCAACTTTTTTGTGAAACATTGGGAGCATTGATTTGATGCATACATTTACACCAAACACACAAGTTGGCATGAATTTCATGAAATTTTTTGAAATTATGAATGTGAACTGGATTTTGAAACTCTAAGATTTTGATTTTTCTGGAAGCCCAAAATATATGATCTGACTTGGTGTTCTTTCATGGAGGTATTTTTTCAAGGAATTCTTTTCTTTTGGTTTTTATTTATTTTCTATTTGATCTTAGAGTAAATGAATTTTGCAGGTATATTTACTACAAACCTTCATGAGGCACAACTTGTCCAGTGGGGAGAACCTAGGGGTTTATGAGTCTGTTGCATATGTTAAATGCAATCAAGAGTACCAAACAAAAGTGGGTTTTTTCTTATTTTTGTGTTTACTTGCTTTTATTCAAGTAGGTCAAAGAACTTCAAACTTTTCTTTCACAACTTTTGTTAAGGGACTAGCAAAATGATAGTTGGGGTTTGTATTAAGATCAAGAATTTGCATGTTTATGCATTATTTTAGGATGAAATAGGGGTTTAATTAAGTGAGTTTCATCAATATTCATCTAATGCCTTCATTTCATGCATTTTCACCTAGGAACCTGAATTTTAATATTTTTCATACATTTTCTACATTAACTTCGAATATTTTACAATTTTTCTCTGAAGAGTCCTAGTTGGAATACAACTTTGTCCAAACTGGTCCAGCTTCAATGTTGTCTCCTCATTATTTTATGGGTTTACTTAAAACGTGTAGAAAAGTGTAGGACCTGCAGAACTGTAGCAAAGTTCAGTCTTTGTGCTACAAAGAAGATATGCACCACATGTGGGACCCACACTCTCTATGGAACATCCCACATCTATTTCATTCTCATCCATTAGCATAAAAGAATATTCATCATCTATCTCTCCCAGTTCTATCCTAATTTAAAGAAAAATAGAGAAAGGGAGATAACGTTGGGGAGAAATTGAAAGAATGAAGAAAAGACAAGGAAGCAGAGACCAAGAGGAACTCCACTCTATCCCTTTGTTGTCCATCCACTCCTTCTCTCTATTAGGGACGTCCAATACTCCCTTTGGGCCCCATATCTCATGTATGAAAGAGTCTCATTGTAAGAAGAAAGTCAGTGCCATTTTTCTCAAGACAACTTAATTTAAAACGAGCATATCTCTCAAACCATAGGTCCAGTTGGCATAATCTTGGTACCGTTGAAAAGCTTATTAGGAATACATTTCCGTACACCCAAAATCATGCAATTTGGAGCTTAAATGTCCATGTTATGGGCTCGAAAAGTTAGCCGTAATTTTTTACTCGGGAATATCCATTTATTAACTAAAGTGGGCCCAAGTCTTTTGCAAATTTTAATTCAGAGTGTGTGTGTGTGTGTGTGTGTGTGTGTGTGTGTGTGTGTGTGTGTGTGTGTGTGTGTGTGTGTGTGTGTGTGTGAAAATCAATCCAAGAATCTAGATTCCTCTAAAAGTTTCCCTTAACCTTATCTCATATAAGTTTAGAGGCCAAGAAAGAAATTTTCCTCAAAGAGATAAAGTTCTATCTCTTCAAAGTCCAAGATAGAGCAACAAGGGACTTCAAAAACCATAAATATACCCCTTTATGAACTTTCAAGAACACATTTTCACCACCCTTGGATGTCTCCCTCCTCTCCCCTCTCTTCTGTCCTTTTTTTTTTGTATTTTCTGAATTATTTTTGAGTGTTTTGAAGCCTTGTTCCAAAAACTAGGTTTAGAATAGAGAAATTTGAGAGATTTTATTATATTATCTAGAGATTTTAATTAAAAACTTTAAAAGTTCTTTTGTTATGGAGGAGTAGTCCTTTTCGTTTGAAATATCTTCATGAAGTTAAGTTAGCATATTTCATCCTTTTATGCTCTTTGATTTAATAGTTTGTTTTTCTTTATGTTTTGCATGCTTTATCATAAAAATAGATCTATTTCAAGTTTATGACTAAGATCTATTTTTAGTTCTATTGATATCACTTTGATCATATATGCTTGTTTAATAGATTATACTCAGGATTAAATTTCTTTGATAGTCTATGTTTATTTGATGTATGATGCTTAGATGTTTTTCAATCTTTTATGAGGTGAAGGAGGTTTTGACTTTTAATTAAATCTTATTATTGATCTTTTGATAGACAAATCATCCTATCAAAAACATTGAATTATTTCTGATTGAGTAAATTTGAGACAAAATTGTTAAATTAAGAGTATTTTGGTTGATTATTCTATTTAATGGATTCATGATATTCTAATTTGTTTCTCGTTATTGTCATCTTTGCACTTAGATTTAGATTTTATTTAGTTTTGATTTTCATAATAGACATTTTCTTATCGTTTTCTTTTTGAAAAATTAGATTTTTAACTAAAAAGTTCAAAAGTACTTTTTTGTGGGTTTGTGTCACACTCTGAACCCAAGAATTGGGGATTATAATGGATCCCGAGGCTCAACACACTTAACCCCTAGCAATCTATGCCATGTCTTGATACGTATGAATTGCTATAAGGGAGATTCCATAGATACGTATGAGGAAGATCCATATACACGTAACAATCATTTTGCACAATTCAACGGAAACCTAAAGAATTCACCTATAATTAATCATAGTCATCAATAAAACCACATTATTTCATAATTAATCCTAAGTCTGTAGATTAAACCATCCACATGCACATACTAACAAGATCCATAAACATGTACAAGTTGTAAAGTCACATGTTCATCAAACAATAACTCAAAACAACATGATAAAGCCCTAGCAAGCCCAAAAGATGAAGCCATGACACTCTATGTGAGATGACTAATAGAAAACGTCATCCTCATTCCACTCATCTACACCCCGAGGTATCCTTAGGATTCCCTCTAGAGCCACATTGATTGCCAACTGGCACTAGGTTCAGTACCTGAAACACCAAGGGTAACACCGTTAACACAATGGTTAAGCGAATATAAAGTGCATAAGACTATCGTGATGTATCAATCGAATTAAAAAACATTTTGATTAAAAGAGAGCAATAATCGGAAGCTAGGCATGTTGTGCATGTGAATAAGTGTAACACTCCGACCCAGCTTGACCTCGTTTAACGACTCTTAATGTTGCTTTAGTTGTTAATTGTTTTTTGCTTTTGTTTTGATTTCGTTGCAGGTCATGAATAGGTAGTTGGGTTGAGTTTGACCTGGATTAGGTGGACCAAGCCCTTTTTCGTAATTTTAGCTTTTCTACAACATGGTCATTTTTGCATCACCTTGATGTCAACGTGTGTCTTTCGTTGAGCTCGTTAACTTCCGTAACTACATCGTTTGTAACCGATGTCGTATGATTCCATTGGACCCGAGTTTGACTTGAACTATAAATTGGGTTATACATTGGACTTGTTTGCACTTTGGACTTTAAGTTTATCTTATATAAGAGCTTTCCATCAACTTACTCTCTCTTTCACTCTCTTCCCTCACGTGGAGCTCCATTTCTCTCTCCCTCTTGAGTTTTCTTCTCCACCGATCAAGCCAAAAAGAGGAATTTGTGCTTTCTCCTTCCTTGGTGATTGGATTAAGGTGAGTTCGAGGTCTCCTCCATCTCCCCCATCTTCTTCTTCTCATTTCCATGATTCCATGACTATGCTCACGATGTTTCTATGATTCCATGACTATGCTCACGATGTTTTTTTCTCTTTCTCATGCATGCATGATAGCTGTAAGTGGTGTTTGGATGTGAATTGAGCCCCAAGGATAGCAATTGGTGTATTTTAACTCCATTAAGGCAAGTATAAGCATAATATGTATGAACCCATATTGGTATTTGCTTGATTTTGGTTAATTCACATGAGTTTGTAGGGAAAACATGTTTACAGCCCAATTTGATATCATTCTCCCTTTCTTTGTTGGAATTTTGCTCATTTGATGTCGTTACAGGTTTTCTGTAATTGATTCAGAATTTGACCCAGCACATGCACGGCTAAGCTGTGAAATATGCCACGGCTAAGCCGTAAAACACACTACGGCTAAGCCATGACCTAACCGTGAACCCAGTCGTAGATCAATACAGGGTGACAACTGAAAATGACTGAGAGTATGCAATTCTACGACTCTTCTATGGCTAAGCCATAAGAAGCTCACTATTAAGCTGTAGGGTTATCTACGGCTGAGTTGGCTGACATGAACAGTAGGAACAATAGGAACAGAAGGAGACCTGTAGGACCTTTACAGTAGAAGTAGGCAACCTCAACTTGCCCAACGGAACATGATAAAATGCGTGAATGATCTTGAGGATTGCGAATCATTCGTGTTCGTTATCCAGTTGTTAAGCACCTCCCCATGGGTGTTGATTTAAGGGACTTCGGTGCACCTGCTATTACAATGCAACACTAGACAACAGTGCAGCGGATAACTTAAAACTACATCATCATGCACGGTTAGAAACATTGGATAATTAGATTAGAATTGGCTAGTAAATGAACGTGATTCGATATGCTATGATTTGCTTGCATGACATGTTGTATTTCGATCATTGATCTCCACTCTTTATTAGGATCATTGTATGTAACATCGAAAATCGTACTATGTGTCCACCTTGAGTATGTATGTATTTATGTTATAATGCTTGCACGTATAAGACATGATCTCGGATATGCACGCAGGATATACTTGTCACGATCTACTCAGGGTTTTCATGATTGATTCTGTATAGTCAGGCACTACTTAGCCTCAGCCTTAGGATCCCGGCGGGGTGAATTTGGTGTAGTTTTCATGGCCTTGCTGTAGTGAGGAAACGTCTTGGGGAATATGGATCCCAGGAACTCGAGACCCATTTGTACCCTGGCCCGGACAATGGTGTTCTCTGCACGGATATAAAATCCCTCTTTTGGGAGCATATGGCAATGTAGTCGCCAACTAGTTATGTACACAGCATGTATACATTGATTCACATGGCATGTTTTTTTCTTACATAACAGCTTAGTATATGAATGTGACCTGTTATAATTTACATGATGTTCTTTATTCTATTAGACACAGTATGTGTTAACTTGTTATGGGTTATACCTTGCTGAATCGTTGTATTCACGAGTTGTTCTTGGTGTTGTAGGCTCAGATACCCAGGCCGACCTCTCGTCGGTCGACCAGACTCCAAGTGAGGCCCCTGTGGTCCCATCAGGACTAGAGGAGTGGATGTAGTCACTGCATCGGAGAGTGCCCTGGATATTCATGGCATCGAAGTCTTCCTTATTTTGAGATTGTCACGATTGGATCCGATCATGATTTGTACATGTTTATTTTGTTTCATTTTGTAAAACCTTTATCTATATATGTCAGTTCTGTTTTCGTATTCTCTTCTTGCATTGTTTAGTGTGATGTTTTGATATCTACAGCTTCCGCGTACATGTTGGCACGTGTGAACCTTCCCTTGTGCGTGTGCATTTAGACCAGGTCTACGTGTACAGGCACGGGAGTGCGTGTGTCATTGGGTTTGGCTTTTGCTAACCCCCGAACTCCTAGGCTCGGGTTGTGACATACGTATTGTATGGTATCAGATCGTCTTTGCTCTAGATGATAAGCATGTAGGCATGTAGGAACATGGTGAGGATATGATTCTTTTTTTGTGCTTTTCTAGATGTTGGGAGAATAGTTGGGCGAAACTGTTTGTGTTTGTGTATTAACCTCTTCCATTTTACAGGATATGGCGTCAGGTTCAGGCCCTCAGCATAACGTCGGAAATAACGAAAGCGGTTCTACACCGTCACCATAGGCAATGAGCACCGATGAACGCATCCTCATGCTATTTCAGTCCATGTAGGCTCAGTCACAGTCTATGTAGAATTTGCAAGCATAGGTCGTAACAATGTTAGACAGGAAAAGCCAGGCACCAGCCCAGTCGCATGTGGACCAGCAGGTGGTCTTTCAGCCGAGAGAGAACGACCCAGATGCCCTTTATGATAAATTTCGCAAGCAAGGAGCCACTGAGTTCTATGGGACAGAAGAACCACTCAAAGTAGAGCAGTGGCTAGAGCAAACAGAGGACGTATTTGAGACTGTAGTGTGCACGAATAGGCAGAGGGTCGGACTACCAGCCTCTCTGTTCCGAGATGTCGTGAAGACCTGGTGGAAAAGCGTGAAAGACTCGTACAGAGACATGCCCAGTGCAACAGTTTGGGAGACGTTCAAGCAACAGTTTTGGAGGAAGTTTATCCCGGCTCATGTGTTTAGAGCCAAGGAAGTCGAGTTCTTAGCCCTCCGTCAGGAGCAGACGACCGTGGCAGAGTATGTGAATAAGTTTACTTAGTTGTCATATTTTGCCCCAGATATGATCAATACCAATGAAAGGAAGGAGAATCGGTTCGTTGAAGGTCTGCATCCCTGGTACATGCACCATGTGACTGCTTTCTAGCGCCCGGCTATGTTTGATGATGCAGTGGACAGGGCCTATTCTGTTGAGGCCATCCACCAAGCTGAAAGAGCCGTTGATCCTAAGCGGCAGCCACCATTCAGTGCACGGGGGCAAGTACAGAAGAAGATGAGAGGCCAGCAGAGTACTTCCAGTTTTGCAGGTACTACATGCGAGCACTATCGCAAGGGCCACAAGTCCGAAGTTTGTTGGAGGAAGACGGGAGCTTGTTTCATCTGCGGTTCCAAGGAGCATATGATGGCCAGTTGTCCCAAATATAAGTCTTCCCAGCCTTCACCATCCAGTATTATAGCTATTGCAGCTTCTGGCAGATCTAGTGTGTCCACAGCCCCGAGCAAATCCCAATCAGCTCGTCCAGGCCCGAGACAGCCACGTCAGACAGCTCGTGCGTACGCCGCTACCCATGAGAGTGCCGAGGATCCACAGGTGGTCAAAGGTATTGTTTTGATTTCGCACGTTGAGGCGTTAGCATTGTTTGATTCGGGGTTTACGCTGTCCTACGTAGCACCTCATTTTGCTGAATGGTTACAGCAGCCGCCGAAGCCGTTGCCATATGTGTTGGTTGTATCCACTCCAGTTGGCAAGTGAGTGGAGTGCAGTGTATACTACCCCCATTGCGACGAGCAGATTGCAGGTCATCAGTTACCTGTTGATTTGATCCTGCTGTCGATGCTGGACTTCGACATGATCCTTGGAATGAATTGGCTTGCTCAATATCGTGCCTGTGTTAACTGTTACAACAAGACGATCTTTTTCGATTTAGGCAAGGGCTTCCGTTTCAAGGGCAGTTAGAAAAGATGCCCTAGGCGTGTGATTTCTGCGTGCAAGGCAGATCGCTTGATCCGCAAAGGGTGTGAAGGCTTCATTGCCTTTATCTCAGAGAAGAAAGAGACAAAGCAGTTAGGTGAGATTCAGGTGGTCTGTGACTTTCCCGATGTTTTTCTGGACGATGTGCTAGACCTACCCCCAGTCCGAGATGTAGAGTTTACCATTGACCTTGCTCCAGGCACGGCACCGATCAGTAAAGCTCCATATCATATGGCCCCAGCTGAATTGTCAAAGTTAAAGAGACAATTGCAGGAGCTTTTGGACAAGGGTTTCATTCGTCTGAGCGTCTCACCTTGGGGAGCGCCCGTATTGTTTGTTAAGAAGAAGGATGGTACTCTTCGGATGTGTATAGACTATTGGCAGCTGAACAAAGTGACGATAAAGAATAAGTATCCCATCCCTCGGATTGATGAGTTGTTTGATCAACTTCAGGGTGCAGCTTACTTCTCCAAGATTGATTTAAGATCTGGATATCACCAGTTGAGGGTAAAGGAAGATGACATCCCTAAAACTGCCTTCAGGACTCGGTATGGACATTATGAATTCCTCGTGATGCCTTTTGAACTAACCAATGCACCTGCAGCATTTATGGCTTTGATGAATCAGATCTTTGCTCCTTTCTTGGACTAGTTCATCGTTGTTTTCATTGATGATATTTTGATATACTCGAAATCAGTAGAGGAGCATAGGGAGCACTTGAGGAAGGCCTTGACATTACTGAGAGAGCATCGCTTATTTGCCAAGTTGACAAAATGTGATTTTTGGCTTGAGCAGGTGGCATTTTTGGGTTATATCATTTCACGAGAGGGATTGGCAGTTGATCCATATAAAGTAGAGGCAGTTGTGAATTGGCCTAGCCCTAAGACAGTGACAGAAGTTAGGAGTTTTCTTGGTCTAGCAGGCCACTATCGTCGATTTGTCTAGGACTTTGCTAAGATCTCCTCCCATTTGACTAAATTGACTCGGAAGAATGTGCCGTTTGAATGGACTGAGGAGTGTGAAGCCAGTGCCCGGACCTTGAAAGAGAAGTTGACCACAGCTTTGGTGTTAACCTTAATAGATGGTAGTGAAAGGTTCGTGATATATTCAGATGCTTCTTGAGTTGGTCTAGGCTATGTGTTGATGCAGCACGGGAAGGTAATTGCATATGGATCGAGACAACTTCAAGAACATGAGAAGAATTATGCCACCCATGATTTAGAACTGGCAGCCATCGTGTTTGCATTGAAGCTTTGGCGACATTATCTGTATAGCGTGAGATTTGAAGTCTATTCTGATCATCACAATTTGCAGCACTTATTCACGCAGTAGGAGCTGAACATGAGACAACGTAGATGGCTTGAACTCATCAAAGATTATGACTTTCCGATCAAATATTAGCCAGGAAAAGGGAACGTGGTGGCAGGTGCACTAAGCAGGAAAGCAGAGTCTGTACAGATGTTGAGCAGTTTTCTTTTGATGTTCCATGATCGACCTGTTGAGGTGAAACTAGTGGATGAGTATGTGACTTTGGCTAGTACGCTAGTTTTTCAGCCTGAGATGATTCAGCAGATGAAAGACAGGCAATTTGAAGATCTCACTTTGAAGTGCCTTCGAGACCACATTGGAGACAGACCTGATTTCAGACTGGAAGATGGTGTACTCTATTTTCGGAGCAGGTTGTGTGTACCAGCGGTTGATGATTTCAAGGAGAAATTGATGAACGAAGCACACTATGCTAAATATGCGATGCACCCAGGTAGCACAAAGATGTATCGGAATCCTAAAGATCGCTTCTGGTGGAACAATATGAAGAGAGAAGTAGCAGGGTTTATTGCTCGATGCTTGACATGCCAGAAGGTGAAAGCAGATCATCAGAGACCTCCAGGCTCGTTGCATCCTTTGGATATACCGTAGTGGAAGTGGGAACACATCACCATGGACTTCGTTTCTGGATTACCTCCGACAAGTAGGAAGAATAACGCCATTTGGGTGATTGTAGATCGATTGACGAAATCAGCCCATTTCATTCCTTTTTGGAAGGGTATGACATTTTCAGAGATGGCGAGGAAGTTCGTGGATGAGATCGTCAGGCTCCATGGTATGCCCGTATCGATTGTATCCGATCGTGACAGCCATTTCGTTTCGTCATTCTGGCGAGCTTTCCAAGAGGCTATGGGTACGAAATTTAGCTTCAGCATGGCATATCACCCATAGATGGATGGACAATCAGAGCGGACGATTCAGGCCTTGGAAGACATGTTGCGAGCCAGTGTGTTGAGCTATGACAAAGAATGGGATATTCATCTCTTGTTGTGTGAATTCGCCTACAATAACAGCTTCCACGAGAGTATTGGGATGGCGCCATATGAAACGTTGTACAGACGCAAGTGTAGAAGCCTAGTATGTTGGGAAGAAGTTGGAACTCAGAGTTTTCAAGGACTGACAATCATCGCCGAAACTACGGAGAAGGTACATAAAGCAATTGAGAATTTGAAAGTTGTTCGATCGAGACAGAAGAGTTATGCAGACACTCACAGACGGCCATTAGAGTTTCAAGTTAGTGAGTGGGTTTTTCTGAAGGTCTCACCAATGAAGGGTACGATCTGTTTTGGCTAGAAAGGCAAGTTAACTCCACGATATGTCGGACCGTTCGAGATCAAGAGCTGGATTAGTGATCTGGCATATCGATTAGCTCTTCCCGAGGAGTTTTCAGGAGTGCACAATGTTTTCCATGTTTCGACTCTTCGAAAATATGTTCATGACCCTTCCTATGTCATTCGTTACGACGATGTTCAGATCCAGCCGAATGCTGCATACGTTAAGCGACCGCTCCGTATAGTGGCAACCCAAGAGCATATTTTGCGCACTAGGCCAATTCGATGGGTCAAAGTGCCGTGGGAGCATCACAGTCCTGATGAAGCTACATGGGGGTTAGAAGAGCAGATGGCGCAACAGTATCGCGATCTGTTTACGCAAGTATGTGTGTGTGTTCATTCCAAGGACGGAATGATTCCCAAGTAGGGGAGGATGTAACACTCTGACCCGGCTTGACCTTGTTTAGCGACTATTAATGTTGTTTTAATTCTTCATTGTGTTTTGCTTTTGTTTTGATTTCGTTGCGGGTCATGGATAGGTAGTTGGGTTGAGTTTGAACTGGATTAGGTAGACCAAGCCCTTTTTTGTAATTTTAGCTTTTCTACGACATGGTCATTTTTGCATCATCTTGATGTCAACGTGTGTCTTTCGTTGAGCTCGTTAAATTCCGTAACTGCGTCGTTTGTAACCGATGTCGTATGATTCCATTGGACCCGAATTTGACTTGAACTGTAAATTGGGTTATACATTGGACTTGTTTGCACTTTGGACTTTAAGTTTATCTTATATAAGAGCTTTCCATTGACTTACTCTCTCTTTCACTCTCTTCCCTCACGTGAAGCTCCATTTCTCTCTCCTTCTTGAGTTTTCTTCTCCACCGATCAAGCCAAAAAGAGGAATTTGTGCTTTCTCCTTCTTTGGTGATTGGATTGAGGTAAGTTAGAGGTCTCCTCCATCTCCCTCATCTTCTTCTTCTCATTTCCATGATTCCATGACTATGCTCACGATGTTTTTTTCTCTTTCTCATGCATGCATGATAGCTGTAAGTGGTGTTTGGATGTGAATTGAGCCCCAAGGACAGCAATTGGTGTATTTGGACTCCATTAAGGCAAGTATAAACATAATATGTATGAACCCATGTTGGTATTTGCTTGATTTTGGTTAATTCACGGGAGTTTGCAGGGAAAACATGTTTACAACCCAATTTGATATCATTCTCCCTTTCTTTGTTGGAATTTTGCTCATTTGATGTCGTTACAGGTTTTCTGTAATTGATTCAGAATTCGACCCAGCGCATGCACGGCTAAACCATGAAATGTGCCACGGCTAAGCAATAAAACACACTACAGCTAAGCCGTGACCTAACCTGAACCCAGCAGTAGATCAATACAGGGTGACACCTGAAAATAACTGAGAGTATGCAATTCTGCGACTCTTCTACGGCTCAGCCACGACTAAGCCGTGCAGACTTCTGCGGCTAAGTCGTAAGAAACTCACAGTTAAGCCGTAGGGTTATCTACGGCTGAGCTGGCTGACATTAACAGTAAGAAAGATAGGAATAGAAGGAGACCTGTAGGACCTTTACAGTAGAAGTAGGCAACTTCAACTTGCCCAACGGAACATGATAAAATGCGTAAATGATCTCAAGGGCTACGAATCATTCGTGTTCGTTATCCAGTTGTTAAGCACCTTCCCATGGGTGTTGGTTTAAGGGACTTCGGTGCACTAACTATTACAATGCAACACTAGACAACGGTGCAGCGGATAACTTAAAACTACATCATCATGCACGGTTAGGAACACTGGATAATTAGATTAGAATTGGCTAGTAAATGAACATGATTCGATATGCTATGATTTGCTTGCATGACATGTTGTATTTCGATCATTGATCTCCACTCTTTATCAGGAACATTGTATGTAACATCGAAAATCGTACTATGTGTCCACCTTGAGTATGTATGTATTTATGTTATAATGCTTGCACGTATAAGACATGATCTCGGATATGCACGCAGGATATGCTTGTCACGATCTACTCAGGGTTTTCATGATTGATTCTGTATAGTCAGGCACTACTTAGCCTCAGCCTTAGGATCCCGGCGGGTGAATTTGGTGTAGTTTTCATGGCTTTGCTGCAGTAAGGAAACGTCTTGGGGAATCCGGATCCCAGGAACTCGAGACCCATTTGTACCCTGACCCGGACAATGGTGTTCTCTGCATGGATATAAGATCCCTCTTTTGGGAGCATATGGCAATGTAGTCGCCAACTAGTTATGTACACAGCATGTATACATTGATTCACATGGCGTGTTTTTTTCTTGCATGACAGCTTAGTATACGAATGTGACCTGTTATAATTTACATGATGTTCTTTATTCTATTAGACACAGCATGTGTTAACTTGTTATGGGTTATACCTTGCTGAATCGTTGTATTCACGAGTTGTTCTTGGTGTTGTAGGCTTAGATACCTAGGCCGACCCCTCGTCGGTCGACCGGACTCCAAGTGAGGCCCCCGTGGTCCCATCAGGACTAGAGGAGTGGATGTAGTCACTCCATCGGAGAGCGCCCTGGACATTCATGGCATAGGGGTTTTCCTTATTTTGAGATTATCACGATTGGATCCGATCATAATTTGTACATGTTTATTTTGTTTCACTTTGTAAAACCTTTATCTATATATGTCAGTTCTATTTTCGTATTCTCTTCTTGCATTGTTTAGTGTGATGTTTTGATATCTACAACTTCCGCGTACATGTTGGCACGTGTGAACCTTCCCTTGTGCGTGTGCATTTAGACCAGGTCTACGTGTATAGGCACGGGAATACGTATGTCATTGGTTTGGCTTTTGTTAACCCCCGAACTCCTGGGCTCGGGTTGTGACAATCAGCATGAGTAACAAATCATAATAAAAAATACAATAATGGTTTGAAATATATCCTTGAGTGTTTGAATTGTACTCTCGGACTGCCTGTCGGTCTGAAGATGATAAGTAGTCCTAAAGTTAAGCTTGGTGCCCATAGATTTCTGAAAAGATTGCCAAAAGGAAAAAAAATTGGCTATTTCTATCGGAGACTATGGAAACTAAGGTACCATGCAACCATGGAATCTCATCTGTGAAGATTTTGGCTATCTTATGAAATTTCTTTCCTTTCCTGGAGGGAATAAAATGGGCCGACTTTGTCAATCAATCAACTATCACCCATATAGTATCATGATGTTTGCTCGTCCAAGGTAACCCTGAAACAAAATCCATTAAAATGTTTTTCCATTTCCACTTAGGAATATGCAAAGGATGCAACAAATTGGGAGGCTGTTATGTTCAGCCTTCATATGTTAGTAAGTGAGACATCTTGCCACAAAACCTACAATGTCTCTTTTCATATTGTTCCACCAGAACCTACCATCTAGATTTCGGTATACCTTAGTACTCCTAGGGTGCGTGGAATATCTTACATGATGTGCTTCAGTCATGATTGCTTTTTTCAGATTTTGAACCACTGGGACACATAGTCTATCTCTAAAATCTGGCCTTTGTGATATGTGGTTACGAATCTTAATGAACTCTGGGTTTTCAAATTGTCCCTTTTAAATCTTCTATATCAAGGACAAACATCGCTACTAGCATGACCTTATCATCAACAAATTCAATTTCCACATTCAAATCTCAAAATTCTTCCATTAGAGACCACTCACCACACACTGTTGTCATTTAAATTGTTGATTTTCTGCAAAGGGTACCAGCTACTACATTACCATTTTCTGGAAAATGCTTAATTGGAAAATCATAATCCTTTATGAATTCTAACCAATGATGTTGTGTCACATTAAGGTCATGTTAAAAGAATAGGTATTGAAGATTATGATAATCATGATGAACTTCCAATTTCTCTCCATCCAAGTAGTGTCTCCATAACTTCAAAGTGAAGATGACAGTAGCCAAATCTAAATCATGTGTGGCATAATTCTTTTCATGTTCCTTCAACTGTTGGGAGCCAAATGCTATAATTTTTCCATTTTACATCAACATATATCCTAATCCTAATCTCAAAGCATCAGTATATATAACAAATCCACCACTACCTTCTAATAAATAAAGAATTGGGGCGGAAATCAACTTTTCATTAAGAAATTGGAAACTTGATTCACATTCATCCAACCAAACAAAAGGCTCATTCTTCCGAGTCAATTTCGTCAATGGTGCTGCTATATTGGAAAAGTCTTTAGCAAAACTTTGATAATAGCCTGCAAGATTGACAAAACTCATAACTTTGGCAACTGTCTTTAGGCTCTGCTAACTGGTTATTGCCTCAATTTTGGCTGGGTCTATTGCAAGTCTATCTTTAGAAATTATATGTTCCAAGAAAGCCATTTGTTCTAGCCAAAAGTCACATTTATCCAATTTAGTGTATAGTTGATGATCCCTTAATAACTAGAATGAAGTCCTCAAATGCTCAGCATGTTCATCTCGAGTCTCGGAGTATACTAATTCACCATTAATGAAAATCACCACAAATTGATTGAGATAAGATGAGAAGATTCTATTCATTAGAGACATGAATACAGCTGGGGCATTGGTCAACCCCAAATGGCATGACTAAAAATTCACAATACCCATATCTTGTCCTAAAAGCTGTCTTAGATGTATCTTGATATCTAACTTGTAGCTGATGATATCCACACCTCAAGTCAATCTTGGATAAATAGGTTGCACCCTGTAATTGGTCAAACAGTTCATCAATTTGAGGAGTGCATATTTGTTCTTGATTGTCACTTGATTTAATTGCCTATAATGAATACACATTTTAAGCGTGCCATCTTTCTTTTTCACAAATAAAACTAGGGCTCCCATGGTGATGTACTAGGACGAATGAGTCCTCTATCTAGCAAATTTTGCAACTGTACCTTCAGCTCACGTAATTCTGCAGGTGCCATCCTATATGAAACTCTAGAGATCGAAACTATACCAGGTACAAGTTCTATAGTAATGTCTATTTCCCTAACTGGAGGAAGACCGAAAACTTCATTAGGAAACACATCCAGAAACTCACAAACTATCGGGATCTCTTCTAGCTTCTTAGGGGGGTTTTTCTGAACAATGAAGCAATATACCCTTTACAACCAGTATGGATTAATCTTTCTGCTCGAAGTGTTGAGATTAGCCTAATGTTCAAACTCCTTTTCTCACCTTGGAAGGTGATACTCAGACCAGCTTCATCTACTGTCATGGTGACAGTTTTATGGAAACAATCCAAACAAGCTGTGTGCTTAGTCAACCAGTCCATATCTAGGATTACGTTAAAATCGTGCATGGGTAACATGATTAGTTCCGCTGGAAATAGCATCTCACTAATCAAGATTTTACAGTCTGGATGATAGACTTTACAGATCACCCTCTTGCCTACCGGGGTGATGACAATTAACACATAAGGTAGTTGCACTCTCGCCTTTTGTATCCTGCTAGAGAATTGAGGTGCAACAAAAAAATGTGAAGATCCATAATCAAATAACACCTTAGCTTTTCTATCACAGAAAAAAAAACCTTACCTAGACCACATGATCTACCTCTTCTGCTTCTTTGTGAGTCAATGTGTATGGGCGGCCTTGCCTCTGAGGTTGATTTTGCTGTCCTTGCCTCTACTGACCTTGTCATTGTTGGCCTTGACCTTGCCTAGCCTATTGTTGCTGATGTGGAGGAGTGGGTGGTGGTGTCCTACTAGACTGTTGACATTGCTGCTGCAGGGCTTGACCGATATTCTTTCTCCTTGGGCCTTCTTACAAACAATGGTCCATCGAGCCACACGCGAAACAAGCTTCTATAACCCTCCAGCACTTGCTTGTCTTGTAGCTTTTCCCTCGCATGCCACAGACTAATCTTAATGACCCACTGGCAACCCCCTTTTGTTTTTTAGAGTACTGTTGGTTTCTTCCAAAAGGTAGGGCACTCTTCCTAGGCTCTCCTAAGAATAGGCTTTTCTCAATTTCCTCAATTGCTTAGGCTCTCTCCACAGCATCATCATACTCCACTGGATGCTGGAAAGCCATAGCATGCCCCTTAATAGCTGGCCTTAGACCTTCGAGGAACCTTTTAACCTTTCTCTCCTTGGTGTTAATCAAATTCGAGGGAAACCGGGAGAGCTGGCTAAATGCATGCACATACTCTACAACTGTTATAGTTTTCTGCTATAGAGTGAGGAACTCTGCATTTTTCTTACTACTCACATGCTCAGAAATAAACTTCTTTCTAAATTGTTTTTTAAAGGCATCCCAGACTGTGGCTTCCGGCATGGCTTTGATATGCTCAAGGATACTCTTCCACCATGTATCCAAAACATCTCTAAACATAGAGGTGACCAAGATCACTTGTTACTTCCTTGTGCAAGTTAACGAATCAAAGACATTCTATGTATGCTCAAACCATTCATTTACTTGTAACGGATCCTCTCTTCTTATAAATTCTGTGGCCCCTCTTTTTCGGAACTTTTCATATAAAGAGTTAGGATCACCGGCTTGATTCTACCTTTCCAAGAGAGCAGTTAATTTTATTTGCATTGCTGCTTGATTGGCATTGCTTATAGCTAATTGATGCATTATCATCATGAAGCGTTTTTCTTTACCGTACATAAGATGAGGAGGTGGAGGCGGCGGAGGATCCACGTCCTCTAATGCGACATCAACATGTTCATTATCTTCCATGCTGTTACCAGTTCCTAATCCGAAAGCCATTTATCTACAATTATAACAATGGTTTGCCACAAACAACACCTTAATACATAAGGTAAGCTATAAGTCCTTATAGAAAATTTATTCCCCAATGAAACTTATTGTATCCTCACCACATTTCCTAGGGTTGCTAAGTCTTTTAATTGACTTATTAATGTTCTGATACCATTACTTATGTATGTCACTCCTTGCACCCAAGAATTGGGAATTAGAATAGATCCTGAGGCATGACACACGTAACCCGTAGCAATCCATGCCATGTCAAGGCATGTACGAACTGCTACAAGGGAGATTCCACAGATACATGTGAGGAAGATCCATATACAAGTAACAATCTTTTTTCAAAATTCAGTGGAAACCTGGAGAATTTACCTGTAATTCATCATAGGCATTAATAAAATCACATTCATTCATAATTAATCCTAATTCTGCAAATTAAACCATCCACATGCACATTCTAACAAGATTCATAAACATGTACGAGTTGTAAAATCACATGTTAATAAAACAATAACTCAAAACAACATGATAAAACCCTAGCAAGCCCCGAAAGATGAACCCCATGATGCTCTATGTAGGATGACTAATAGAAAACGTCATCCTCATTCCACTCATCTACACCCTGAGGTATCCTTCGGTTTCCTTCTACGGCCACATTGATTGCAGTACTGGCATTGGCTTTAGTACTTGTAACACCAAAGATAACACTGTTAACGCGACGGTTAAGCAAATATAAAGTGCATAAGACTATCATGATGTATCAATCGAACTAAAAAACATATTGATTAAAAGAGAACAATAATCGAAAGCTAGGCATATTGTACATGTGAATAAGCATGAGTAATGAATCATAAACGGAAATACAATAATATACTAGGTGGCATCCACATGGCTATCTTCTCTCTAAAAAAAGCATATCATACTGTAGGAAATTACTAGTAGCCGGGTCAAGACCATCTAGTTACCCTAAGCGACTAACTCTTCATAAAACTATTGTAGTATGGAACGTATTGAATACCTTCATTCGGTCTTCTCCAACCTCTTATAGGTACAAGCTAAGTGGTGCCAACTCAAAGTACCAAGACTGATCAGAATTCATACTTTCTTACTTATCATACATAGCGATCGACTTATTCTTATATAGAAACATATACTGGTCATGATGATTGTATTCAGTCATAAAGTTCAAAATTAAACGAAGTAACTGTTATTTAAATAATACATACTTAAATAAGCTATTAGAGCTTGAACCCTCTAAACCCTAGTTACCCTCATCTTGGCTCACGGGCTCACGCTCAGTAGAAACTCTGTCTCCGATCTTGCCTTAAGGTTCACTTAGAAGAATGGGCACATGATTAAATAATTTGAGGGTAAGATTTATTTAACAAGATGAATACATTTGGATTGAGTGGTTAGCAAGGATAAGTACTAGCCAACCCTATACTAAGATAATCTGTGTTTTCGTAATCATTCAATACGGCGTATTCATAAAATGTTTGACGTCGTTGTGTTACCAAAAATCTTAGTGTTATATTGTGTAGACATTAGGCACCACTTTTTATGCCAACACCCATGACGTAATATTGGAAACCATTCGAAAAATCAAGAGAGAGTGAGTGACAGCTCTACACTCTTCCTACTCTATATTTGATTACCATTGAGCTAATTTAGTCAAGGCAAAGGTACCAATTGTAACGCCCTACATGGTATTTGGAAATCCCTAATTTCTCTAAGTTCATTATATTTTTACGGCTTAACCATGAATGAGCCATGGCTTAGCCGTGTGCACAAGGTTTTTAACTAAATTCCTCTGCAGTTACAGCTCAGTTGTATATTGGCCTAGGCTTAATCGTGGTTAGCCTACGGTTAGGTCATGGCTTAGCCATAGTGCATTCCACGGCTCAGCTGTGGGGTTAGCCATAGAAGAAAGTCAAAATTTGGCTGTTTGGATTCCAAGCCGTAAGCTTCAGAAATCCTGGAGCTGTGTTGGTACAAAGGTTCAATACTATACAGAACTTCTTTCATTTGATTCCACTGTGGTTTTCTCTATTCAAAACTATAATCATACATTTTCAAAACTCACATTTCATCATTATTTCATAAACACACTCATTGTCATTCAAACCATTACATATTCTCGATTAAGAGGGCTAAAAGAGCTGTAGATTGTCATTTTAGGAGAGTACTTCAAGAATCAATATAAATTAGATATGCATGTAGCAATATATGCTCTTATACTTGCCTCTAATTCAGTGCTTTACCCAAATCAACTTCTCCCTTGGTTTGATAGTGGAGAAAGCCTCAATAAAAGGTGATCCTACTACATGCAAAGACATGCAATAGTGAAATAGGTATGAGATGGATGCAAATCACCAAATTGAGTCTCTTTGACTCCATTGAACCCCAATAACTGAAATGAGATATGTCTCTTACCTTAGAGAGCTATAGTTCTTAAAGAGAAAAATGAATTTGTGAGTTCTAAAGAAAGAGGATGAACAAAGAAGCAAGGAGAAAGATGAACAAGCTATAGCCCTTTCATGCACAGCCCTAAGTGCTTAAAGGAAGATAAGAGAGAGTGAGGGGAAAAGGAAGAAGATAGAGCAGCTCTAACAGATTAGAAGAAGACTAAATCTGCCGGAATGGGTGTTTTAAACCAAGATTTCTGGAAATTATGTACAGATTCACTGTTTTGGAGAAAATTACTATTTGAGTCAAATGGGACCTTAGTTGGGCTAAGATGGATCCAAATTGAGCTAGGCCAAATATGAAAGATGATCTACAAGAAAAAATACACATGATACAACTGACATAATGCCAAGATGATGCAAATCATATAACTCTAAATTACAAAAAGGTCCTTAACTACCTAGGTAGGTTTGAACCTGACTTAACTACCTATCCATGACCCAAACACAAAGGGATTTGAGTTAAACTAGTTTAAATAAACATTAATTAATGTAAAATAAGATTAATTATAGTAACTCTAGATTAGTTCGGGTTTGGACTTTACAGTTTGACTTGTAATCTTCATTGTCTCAACATGACAATTGTGCACTTGCAGTCATCATTGGATTTGAAAATAAATTCCACAACAATGCCTTTGGCAGTTCCTTAGTGATTTCCAAAATATTTTCATCAATGGAAGTTAAATATAAAATTAAATGATTGCATTAAATCCACTAGTACACATGCTTCGGCTCTTTATTCTGAGTTTGAGTTTGAGGTATCTTCTACAACAATGTCAAGCACTTCAATCACAAAGGAGAATAAATAATTAAACTGAAAAGTGTACCATTGTGTGACCCACAACATGTATCACCAGATCATTTGAATTTAGTCTCCTGATTTAAGCAAAGCAAATTTTGGTAGATTTCGGTATTTATAATAAACACATTTGTTCGATCATATGAGCACTTTGAGACCATTGAATTCACACTTCCTATTACTAGCCCATCATAATTTTGTTCACGTAATCTTGATACACTTTATCCATGCTTGGATAATAGTGCTTCAATTGTTGTATAGCTGTTGTTTCACTAACATATCCTATTCCAAAAAAAGCTTAATTACACATCTTCACCTGTCTACAAAATGTAATACAATGGTCATTTGTTCTTTGATAGCCATGTCACGAGATTCATCAATCAAGATAGCAAATAATGCCTTTATGGTCTCATTAATGATAACATTAGTGGTTTCAATTGCAACTTCACTTACAATGTCCTTTTGAATATTGGGCTCTATAAATTTAAGATTTTCTGGAGCATTTTTCAGCACAAAACATCTACTTCATTATGGTCAGCAACAAAAATTGCAATATTTCTAGAAAATTTTCCTAATTCTTCAGGTCTCTAGATTTATCATGGCCACAAAAAGCTAGTCCTTGACATAAAAGAAGTCGATTGGCATCAATGGATGCAATTAGACGAGCTTAGTATTCTATTCGAGTCTGGTCTGGTTGTTTTAAAAAAATTATTTGAATGTGCTTCTTTTGATTTAATAAATTTTGATACTTCTTCCTGTAGGCTTGATTTTGACCACTATCAAGCCCTCCAACATGAATCTGAAATCTTTCTTTATTTTCTCAATCTATAAACCCTTCAATTACAAATGAGCTGCATCCTTTTGCTCTCCATTTGCTATCTAAAAAGATAACAATGCTGGCAATATGCAACATCCTTTGCTGTGATATATTTGAACTAACTACTATGTTCATTAAACCAACTAGGATTTAATCTATGTAATACTTTTCTGATTTTCTTTTATGGGGAATTACGGTTACGAGGTTGACAAAGACCTTTTGTAAATATGCACTTTGGGTGGAACCCTGATCATTTTACTAGCAATCTGAAATTTGAGTTCGCAATCCAGGATCTGCTAAAATATTTGTGAAGTTAGTCTCTACATGACTTCTCTTTCATGTAGACTGTACCTAATCGTGTTTATCATTTTCTAAGATAGGAAGGAGAATATCATCCTTTGATTTTCTTTTGAAGGATTTTTCCATACTTGATTTAACGAGCCTAAGAAAATGGACACTATGAATGTATGATTTTTTTGGGATTGAAATCAACTTAAAAAGAGATGAAATACACAAAAATCTATATACTACACAGAATGTAACGTTATGGCTTAATTTAATGGGTTGAAATGCAACAATGACATTGAGTAAAATTATATGAGTTGAGATTTAATAGTGATTTAAAGTAGTCTAATATAATTTAATGGACTGAGATTTAATTGTGATTGAAGTTAAATATTAATCCAACATGATTTAATGGGTTGTGAAACTCAAGAGAGTTATTAAGAAACCATTGCAATAATTGTCTTTATTTTTAGAATGGTTACAAATTGTAAACAATGCAATGCCAAGTTGTATATTTCATTTAAGCTTCCCGAAAATCCTGATTGGGTTCTGTGTGTGTGACACATTCTATTATGGCCCTAAAGAATGTTCTTTCAGGCCGTTACACTATCCGGACATGAGTTTTCATATTCCTGATGTGGTCCTACCGGACAAGGTCATGAGCCCATGAGCACTATTGTGACAGGCCTAAAATTAATCTTGAACTTAATGCATAACAAAGGCAAAGGAGCAAGATGATGTGTGTTATTTTTCAAAATAAAAATTAAATCAATTAAAAGACCTTAGCTCTTAAAGATTTGAGAATATGCCTACAATAGTAGAAATGAGAACATATTATACAAGTTAACTAAGATGCCATATCCATATCTATATGATATAAAACATCATCTTCCACCTCAAAGAATTCAAGGTTAATGGTTGTGATTATCAATTAGTGAGCCCCACCTTTTAGGAAATATCATAATCAAAATATAAGATACTATGTTTGTAAAATGTGAAATAAAGAAAGAAGTAAAATTTTAAGCGTATGAGGTACTAAATGCAAATGGGTTAGAGAAAATTGTTCTTCGTCATTAGTAATTATATTTGGTAAAAGCCTTTGGGATGAAAAGAAGCAAAAAAGGTTGAAGATTGTTTGCAGCGTAAAAAGGGAATAGTTGCATTTGGTAAAAAGTCTTGTAGATTAGAAGAAGTAAAAAGGTTGAAGATTATATACCGTGTAAAAAAGGACTATGAGTTGTCCACTTTGGATTGCTAATTTTTTCTTTTGGAGGAAAAGATATTATTATAAGTTGAAAATTACTTACTGTGTAAAAAGGGACTATGAGTTGTTCACTTTGGATTGTTTTTTTTTTATGGAAGAAAAAAATATCGTTATCCCTAGGCTTTTTAGTTATTTTGTTCTTTTTCAGTCTTAAAAGTTGAGGATGGGTAAAAGGTTAATAAAAATATAAAATATCCAAAGAAAGCTGGAAAAACAAGCCATATCCCTCAAGTTTTCAAAAAATTCAATTGGGCAAACTGCCCCTACAATTATGTATAGTGACAGAGGCTCGAACAATCATCTCAACCACCTAATCAACTATCGATAAGTTTTACCCATCCAAAATGAGTTCACAGTTGATCCAATGGTCCAATCCATTCAGATGAGCAGATGGGTGCCAAATCCAAAATCAATAACTGTCAAGGGGGTCACTATTTTATTGTCCACTAGGATGAATTATCAAGTGGGCCTTACAAGGTTTTTATGCAAGCAGTGCTCACCATTTTATCAGCACTGGTGCTGACCTGAAACTTTTCCTTTTAAATGACCAACATTATTTGGTTCATCTTCAAATTAGTTGAGACTGTAATTTTGTGTTTCCACAAATGTCTAGTTTCATGTTGGCATGAAAAACTAATTCCTATGTCCCAAGAAAAGTAGTTCAAACTTATCCTCTTTTGAATGAACATTTGTTGTATGGCCTAAACGCAGAAAAACGACAAAAGTCCAAGCCTTTTTTTGCAACCGCATGGAATCTTTGTGTTGGCGAAAATCAAAGCCTTTTCTGCGGCTAAGTGGAATCGTTGCCATTACACGCACATTGCTTTAAATTATGACAAAAGTCTTCACAATCTAACAGTCAAATTGCACATTAAATGCGTATGGCACTTCGGGCCATCATGTAAATGGTTTGAAATCGTAGATCTTGAATCTAGCTGTGCTTCTAAATCATCATAAATGTTGTATCCACGCGGACGATCCGTTAAGGGCACATTAGTGTAGTACTTGTGGAAAAAAGATCCTTAACCCCTGCAAAATGTGGAAAATTTTTGCTACGTTAAAACAACTAACTTTCCATGGAAATATGGCTGCATAAATAAGTCCTAAGATCCTACACACAAAGCAAACAGACCCAAAAGTGCAATTATGATTTGGTTATCCAATGAACCTTGATTTGAACTACACTGCTAAACACAAAAGAGGTACGATCAGTGATATTTGGTTAAAGTTCCCAAGTATTTATCAGTAGGTGTAATACCTTTTCATACTCTTACTATCAATTTTCATCTTAAGGATAATTTGTATGTTCCCAAAAGCTCTGTCAACCTAATTTTTGTAAATTGGTTTTCTCAAAACAATGACTAGCACAAAAACCGGTGCTCATCACAGGTGTGACCGACATTGCAACTTAAATATTTATTTAGTAAAAGATATTCATCCATAGATTTTAGAATGAAAGTAAAAAAACAAAAAAAGAAGTTATGAGATAACTTTTGTTGAAATCTAACATGTAAGAGATACTGGCAAGAAAAGGAAAGAGGAGAATGGAAGAAGAAAAAGAATGATAGATTAAAGAATGATAGACTATGTTTGGAAAGGAGAAGTGGAAGTTTGAAAGGTCAATAAGTCAATGGTTTGGATAATGGGATAAAAATGTAGTTTAGCATAAGTGGGGAGAAAACTGAAAATTTTAAAAATAATAATAACTAACTTTCAAAATCATAACAACCGGTTAAAATTAAAACCAAAACCCTTGACTTCGATATATTAGAATTTGTCACAACCAAAAATCCAAATATGTCAAATCCTAAAATTTTCATATATCATGAAGCGACACCATCCCGGATTGGATTAGCAGTAACTCTACGCACTGGGATTGTGCCGCTCCCTCCGAAGTGGTGGTTGCAGTGAGACATTCGCCTCTAAGGTGCCTATTTTACACAAAATTCAGCTGTATGATGACTATAACCGAGTCCCTCAAATCTAGCTATAAGGAATCATGGCGGAAGCTTGTGTGAATTATATGAGAAAAAAGGTGATGCAAGCAATCAATAAAGATAAATAATGATATGGCAACATTAAATTGGATAGTAGAAACAAATAACTTTCCCATTGCATTAATATCAAAGTCAAACATTTACAAAAGAGTAATTTAGTTACAAACCCAAAGGTACAAGGCCTACAAAAGCATCGGCCAACAAAAAATAAACATGAATAACCTAAAAGACTACTCTCTCCCAAATGCATCGTACTTCCAACACTAGCCGGATGCATCACATAGCATGTCAACGGTCCACTCCATCAGGTACCATGGTTCCTCTTAGATTACCACAAGCACCTGCTTAGAAGTGGGGTACCGGTTATCTACGACACCAAGTGTAGTATAAGACAAGGGCTTGACAATATAGTCCTATAAAGAACATAGCATGTGCATCAATACAAAATCGAAAGACAAAAATCATTGCAGAATTTCAAATAAAAAGTATTACTAGGCAAGATAGCTCATGAAGAGTACCCATAAATAATAGTTATGCAAAACAGTGCTAATATGTTATTCTTTTAGTAAACATGGCAAACTCATAAGTTCTTAAAAATAAGTCATTTTATATTTATTTTCAGGAATTTTAAGGACTTATTCATTAGAAATCTTTTAATTTAATTGAAAAACATGGCATTATGAATTTGAGCATCATTGTAGTATTCTTATGTAAAAATTATTTAAAAATCACAAATTTTTCATAAAATCATAAAACTTTCCATAGTTGGATTTTCATTTTTTGAAAAGATTTTCAAATTCACATTTTTACATGAAATGATATAATTTTTTATCATCATTGGTTAATTCAATTCAAAACATGAATAATGATGTGGTTTCAGCACTACAACAAATTGTGTAATCCCCAACGTTTTTTGCCAACGTCATTATAAAGGCGTTGTTAAATGTTACCTTTTGCCAATGCAAATAATGATACGTTGGCAAAAGTTACAAAATAATATATTTTTGCCAACGCAAAAGAGGCTGCGTTAACAAAAGGTATCGAAATTACATTGACACGCAACCAAAATTCCCCCTAGAAGAGAGAAATTTTTGACAATGAAATATTTGCCTTTGGCAGCGTAAAAAAAATATTGGCTATAATTTGACCTATTTGCAACATACTTATGTGCATTGGTAAAAGCACCTTGAACAATGCCAACGCATTATGTGCGTTGGTGAAGACCAATCTTAATTGCCAACGCACTGTGTGCTTTGGCAAAAAACCACCTTAAATTCCACATAATATGTAGCCGGCCTAGGTAATATTTAAAAATCCCTTTAAAGGGGCCAGTGTTGGATGGGCCACGTACTGAGTAATTGCAAATAAAAGTTCCATAATCAAAATCTACATTTTTAAAAATCTGAAGTTGGGATAGGGCCCACATGTGAACTGACCGTCACTCTCTTTTATTATTTATGACTTTATTTATTTATTATTATTATATTGTTTTTAATTTTAATTTTTATTTCTCTTTACTACTCTTTTTTTTCTTTCCACCCAGGCGGGCCAGCATGCCATTCTCGGGTGGGGCCTATGTGTGATTGAGAGCCCACCCCCATTTAGAGCTTTGTTATATTGCAGTGAATTGGGACTTCGGGAGGAAGACAGAGAGAAGAAAAAAAAACGAGGAAAGGGTAGAGAAGAAGGAAAGATGATGGAGGATGGACCAAGGAATCTTGATCTACTTGCCATTTTGATAAATTTCCAACTCACGATTTTTATTTTCTTCCCGCTAGAACTCCCGCCACCACACCATCTTCTTCTCTGTTTGCAAAGAAGACGCAGCAGCTATCTTCTCCAGCAGCAGCAAGGGCAAGGGTTGAATCCCCTTTTTTCAGAACCCAGAGCATCTTCTCCTCCCCTGCCTTGTTTTAGATTCCAGAACCTCTACGGTTTTGCGAACAGTGCTACTGATTGTAAGTATTTTTTTCATCATCTTTCCTCTTATACATTTCCTTTTCATTTGATTTCTTTTATTGGGTTTTGATTCTTTTTATATGAAAATCACATATCTCTGTTCCATGTGGGAAGTAATTGTTTGAAGTTTGTGAGGGAGAGAGTGACTGGTTGGATGAAGAAGATGGTGAAAGCTAAGAGATGGGTACACTAAAAGATACTAAGAGATGGGTACTGAGTTGGGTATGGGTTCTAGGTATGGGTTGTTTGGTTTGATGGATTCAGAATGTGGAGGTTGATGATGGTGGAATATGGGTGAGAAGATGGATGTTGCTTGCATTGGTTGTTTGGCATGTGGGTTGCTCTGCATATATATTTATATTGGTGCTCTGCTTTTAGGCTTTCCAGCAGAGAATACATTTAGGGGTCGTTTGTTTTATGTGAAAATGATTCACATGAGTAAATGAATCACATGTGAATTAATTGCATATGCAAAAGATTCACATGTGATTCAAATTTCATTGTTTGTCAATTTCACCAGTTTACACATGTGAATTTAAAGTATATCAACGGTTATAAAGGTTTTCACAATTTCCTCCTAGGTTTTGAAGAATTATGATCTAAAATTTGACTACCTAGCTGTTCTAGGTATTTCAAGGATGATGAACGGTTTAGATCCTGAAAAGCGGCCCCACAGAAACCCATATTTTAGATCTATGGTTTGAATTGATTGCCAAATATCTCACAATGTAGGACGATCCAACGGCTGAAATTTGATTTAAGAGCCATTTTGGATATTTTAAAAAAGATAGAACGTTCAGATCTTGAAATAAAAGGCCATATAAATTAAAAAACAAAAAGAGGGGACTGGGCAGTGTACACATAAATCATGTCAGGCTAAAAGAGGGATATCAATGGTCATAAATGTTTATCACTATTTTCTCACAGATCATGAGGATTTGTGATCTAAAATTTGACTTTCTAGCCGTTCTCACCATTTTAGAGCTAATGAACGGTTCAGATCTTGCAAAGGGGGCCCACAGAAATCCAGATTATAGATCTAATGGTCTATATTGTTTGCCAAATATCTCACAATCTAGGATGATCCAACGGTTCAAATTTGGTATGGCAGCCGTTTTTAGCCTTATGAACATTATTAACGGTTCAGATTATTGTTTTGGGTCATGTAATAGTGAAAAAAATCAAAAACACGGTAACCCCTTTTTGGACGTCCGCGGTACTGTAGCAGCGCGCGGCTACAGTGCTGCGTGTAACCATTGACCATATGATGAGATGGGAAAATGAGGAGCCTTTTTGTGAGTTGTTTTTCGCATCATTTACACATGAGTTTTATACATGTGGATTGGATTCACACCAAACAAACATGATTTATGCGTAATCGTTACCGATGTGATTCATTTACATATGTAAATAGTCACAAACAAACGACCCCTTAATGAATAAGGTTTTGAGAACTTCTGGTCGAGTGTGCTGAGGAAATCCCATACTATCAGTTGGGCAAAGATCTGTCGTCCAGAGGAAGAAGGTGTTGTTGATGAGTTTTCACTCCTTTCTGATATTAAACACTGGATCTCCAATTTCCATTACAAAAGATTTAACTATTTTGTTAACTGTTGGAAGTGTGTGCCCATTTTCAATAATGAATATCATTTACATTAGTGTTCATCTAGTTTGCTCTCTCTTTTTCTCTCCTTAATTTTCTTTTATCTTTTAAAACCAGATTTGAGACAAGTAGTAATAAATCTAAGCCACACATATCGTAAAGCCATACATGAGAGTCACCCAATAGTGAATGTGGGATGATCACACTCTATAGTGGAGAGTAGGAGAGATAATGATGGTATCTGAGTTTTGTTCGAGTGAAAGTGTTAGATCATAGAGTTGCTCATTACAGCCATTGTAATCCAAAACATGCCAATAATTGAAAGCAGAGAGAGAAATGCAAGGCAAGAATAACATAACCAAGATGGTGTCTGTAAAAGTGAGAAGCTAATAATTTGTAACAGAGCCCAAGCATAATGCAAAATCATTTTGGGGAAAAGCACAATCATACTAATATGAAAAGATTAAAATAAACTACCAAAAGTGAAAAACTGCAAGCACTTTTACATAATAATATAATCATTGATGGAAACATAAGTTTATGATAAGCTTAATATACCACACAAACATAGTAATTTATGATCATGGGCATTGATTTCAGCCTCAAAGTCTTTATTTCATACGGACAATGAAACAAAGTTCTACAAGAACAGAACATGTTCTCCACAGAAAATGGGTTTAACTATTTCCTGTTGAACAAACTCTGCAACTTTCTTCTCTCCAGCTGTTCAAGCAGTTTTTTCGCACCAGGGACATCCATATCACAAAGTTTCTTGAGATAGCCTATAGCACCATATGAAATCATTACCTTTTTGCGTTTCTTGCTTGAGGAGATAGATGCAAGGCAGGAGACAGCATACTTCTTTGCCGTATTGTGAGGATTTGGATCAAGTTACTGAACAAGGTTAGGCACACTCTTCTCGTTCTTCTTGATTTCTCTACAGTTCTGTGGAAATGTCATCAAGCTGCAGATTGCTTGAGCTGCAACTTCCCTGGCAGAATTGGATTTGGCCTCGAGCATATTTATAAGAAAAGGGATAATTCCAAATTCACCAACCAGTTTCTTCGCTTCCGTTGAGCTGCAAAGTCTACATACAGCAGATGCAGTAGCTTGCTGTGCACCCAGGGATCCAGCTTTGAACACATGAATCAAACGAGGAAAAACACTGAGTGAAACGAAACCATCCTTGGAAATTGAACTGACCAAATTCCTCAATGCCCCACTGCAGTTTCTTGGGGTAGTGGCCCATCTATATAAGCTAGGAGACTTCAAACTCCTCCTTCCCAAATAACAGCCCTCCTTAGATTCTCATTGTTGGCGGTGAGATTCTGTAAACATTCAATAGTGTACTCTTGACATCCCAACAAGATTCCACAGTCCAATAGATTGATCATGACCCTAATGATTCATTCTTTAGCTAAATTCTGTCTAACCTCCGGCACTGCTGATAGATTATTCAGAGTCCCCACTGCTGCTGCTTGAGAAACAGATTTACCAGATTGGCAGATCTCAATTAGCGGGCGAACCCCACCATGTCCCACGATTGAGCGGGCTATCTCCGCTGCCATAGACAGTCTCTGAAGTGTAATTGTGACCATCTCCTTATGAGTAATTTTCCATTGAACCAAATGATGTGGATAAAGGATTCTAAGGAACTGAGGTCTTACAAGGTCTTCCCAAGAGTCTCTAAATTTCCTAAGTTTTTAGGATTCTTACGGTTTAGCTGTGGATAACCTACGGCTTAGCCATGGCTTTTACACTATTTTATCTCACATTTACGGCTCAGCCATAAGTGCCTTATGGCTTGGCCACGGCTTAGCTACGGCTTAGCCGTAGTGTATTTTATGGCTTAGCCGTGAGTTCAACCGCAGAAAGAAAGTCAGATTTTGGTCTATAGAAATCTAGCTGTAGTACAGCTTACAGCCGGCTAAGCCGTAAGCTTCAGAAATTCTAGAGCTAGAACTGTTTCAATACATAACTCTTTCAACTTAGTTCTACTATGGTTTTTTCCCTGCTCCATCAGGTATTTTACATTTCTAAATTCATATTTCATCATTTATTGAAGAAATGTCATCATGCATTAGGAATTGAGTAGAATGAGGATATAGGGGCTAAAATATCACATGTAGAGCTCAATGGATTTACATGAATTACAGTATTACCAATGTGCATTCAACATTAATTAGCTTATACTTGTCCTAGATTTATATTCCAATTACTACTCCTTTTCTTGGCTCAAATAGAGAAGAAGAACACTGTACTTAGCCCTAAAATACTATGCATGAAAAAAGAGTAGAGAGAATGAGTGCATGGTGAAGTTGAGAGTCTTCTTGACTCCATTAAACCAAAAAATCTGTAAATAGGTATGGGATCTTACCAAGATAATAGCTAGAGAGCTGTAGGGAGAGATGAAAACCACTGTCTTCAATTCCAACAGGGACGAAAGGTAAAGAAGAGGTGGAATGATGGAGTGGAAGCTTCCTTAGAGCATGCATGCAAGATCTTTCTTGCTCAATGAGACTAAGGAGGAAGAAAAATGGAAGAAAAAGAAGAAGAAGTTACTGTACTTGCCAAAACAGAAGAGAACTGATTGAAAGGTCCTTTGGCTCTTTTAAAAGAAAGTTTTGCAGAATTATAGGAAAGTCCTTAACTGTCAATTACATTTTCAATTTAAGTCAAATGAGGGTCCAACTAATTCAAACGAAGTCAAATGCATTCAAGTCAAATACAAAAGTTGAAAAGCTCGATGAGACAAGCATAATGATCTCGTTATGATGCGTATATGAAGAAAACCATAAAATCTAAAATTACGAAAAAGGTCTTCATCTACCTATTCAAGGTTAGACCCGACCCAAACTATCTATCTATGACTTGAACTTGACCCATTAGACTCAATAAGACAAAAATAAACAAAATCTAACCTAATTAGATGTTAAACATCATTATTTAAATTATTGCTATATTAATTAGTTAATAGCTTAATTAATCTCTAATCGTGCTTAATTGGGTTTGGTGTGTTACATACTGCAATTGTAGAGGTCTCTCTAATGCCCCCACTATCAATGCCTCAACCATCTAATCTCCTCTTATTTCTCAAACATCATTTTTCTAGCTGTACGTATGTCCTCTTTTTGCTCCCATCATTCCATTAGGTTAGACTACCTTGGATATGATTTTTTCCTAGCAAATCCTCCCTCTCCCCTCATCCCTTCCATCTGGTACATATCCAAATCCACAAACATTCATATTGATCTTGTGGATTCCTCCCCTCAACATGTGTCCATCCATGTCTCTAAAAGTGGCTTGAGTCAACCTTGTCTCATAAGTGCAGTTTATGCATCTACCAGCTACATCCAAAAAAGAACCCTATGGACTTACTTGGAGGATAGTTTTAATGCTAATCATCTCCCCTGGTGTGTGCTTGCTCCCCTGGTGTGTGCTTGGTAACTTCAATGCTTCATCCTTAAATGAAAAGTTCAGCCTTTCTCCCTTAAGAACTTCCTCAATGAATGAGTTCAATCAAATGATACATGTGTCCAGGCTCTCTGACTGGGGCTACAAAGGGAGCAAGTTCACTTGGTCAAACAATTGAAGTGGCAGATCTTTGGTTTGTGCAAGATTGGACTGTGCTTTAGCCAATCTCAGATGAATTAACTCCTTCTTTGACCCAGTGGTCACTCACTTATGTCAGCTTTCTTTTGATCATTGCCCATTGTTTCTCTCACATTTTAATCAAATTCAAGCCAAACCCTTCAAATTTGAGACCAAGTGGATCAATCATCCCTCATTTTTGGAGGTTGTTAAACAAGTTGGGGAGATAGAAGTTCAGGGGAGCCCTCAATTTGTTCTTTTCCATAAGCTTAAGGCAATGAAAAAGTTTTTGAAAAAATGGAATATTGAAGTTTTTGGCAATCTTAACTATAATATCCAAGCTGCTGAAGATGAATTGTTTCACACCCAACAGGATTTTGATTTTAATCCTTCTTACTCCACTTTTATCCTCTTGCTTTCTGCCAAATCCAAACTTCACAATGCCCTTCATGCAAAGGATACTCATTGAAAACAAAAGGCTAGAATAAATTGGCTCAAGGAAGGGGACCAAAACACAAATTTTTCCACACCTATGCCAAGATGTGGAGTAGATGAGCAGATCAAAGCAAATTTTTAGAATCATGGACAATGGCACCAATTTAGTTTATGATGAGCAAATCTAGCAAGCTGCTATTAGATATTTTTCTTCCTTATAGCATCCCTTCAGTTCTCCTGATTTGAGCTCCATCTTCAATATTCCAGCCCCTTCGGGAAGAGTATCCTCTTACCAAAATGAAGTCCTCTCAGCTGTGCCATTTGAGGAGGAGCTTAAGAATGCAATCTTTGCGCTCAACTCGCATAGTACCCCCGGGCTAGATGGTTTCTCTAGTATTTTCTTCACTTATGCTTTGCCTATCATTGCTCACGACGTTTACTGAGCTGTCCTTCACTTCTTCTCCTCAGGTAAAATCCTTAGAGCCTCTAACACCTACATGATCACCTTGATTCCAAAAATTCCTTCTTCTTCCATTTTTGCAGACTTAAGGCCTATTAGCTTTCTTAATTTCTCTTATAAGATCGTTTCCATGATCTTGGCTAATAAGCTGTCCAATGTTCTTCTCTCCCTTATCTTTAAAAACCAGGCAGCCTTCATCAAAGAGAGGTCCATTCATCAACAAATTGGCCTAGCCCACGAGCTTCTTCAAAAAGTCAATACAAATTCCATGCATGGCTCCATATATGTAAAACTGAATATCACTAAAGCTTTTGACAAACTATATATAATGACCATTCCTTTTCAAGGCCCCTCAGTTCTTTGGGTTCTATGACTCTTGGACTAATTTGATTTGTGAATGTGTTTGTACTACAAAAGGACGGGTGATAGTTAATAAAGTTTCTTACGGTTTCTTCTCTACTGGTTGTGGCCTCAAACAGGGTCACCCTCTTTTCCCTTATCTTTTCATTTTGGCTGAGAAAATGTTAAGCCTTAACCTTGAAACTTGGTTTTTAAAGGTTGTATTTTGCCTATCTCAAACATTGACCTAGTTACCGGCCACCTTCTTTACGCTGATGACATCATGGTCTTTATGAATGCCAACCCCAAATCCTTATCCACTCAGGAGTCTCTCATGAACTCTTATTAAGTTGCCTCGGCTCAGAAGTTTAAGTTGCAAAAAAGTAACGTCTTTGCTGGCCACTATAACTACAAAAAGAAGAGACTTATCTCCTCCACCCTGGGCATTCAGCTAGCCTCCAACCTTAGGAAATATCCATGTGTCCGTATTATTATAGGTGCACCTAAAAGAGCTCACTTCTTTTTCCTAATCGATAACATTCGAAGAGACTTGTCAGTTGGAAGAATATATTGCTCTCTTTTGCTAGAAGGCTTATCCTAGTGAAGCATGTGTTAAGCTCCATCTCTCTTCACTGTATGATGGCCTTTCTTATTCTTTCCAAAGTGGTGGCAGACATTGAGAGGCTTATTAACTATTTCTTTTGGGCTGGCGGTGAGAGTAAGAGGAGGAAAGTCAAAGTCAATTGGAAAAATATCTGCCTGCCTAAATCGGATTGGTTTGCGTACGCTGACCAAAGTCAATAAAGCCAGCTTATTAAAGCTCTGTTAGATTGCTTCATCTTCTTCATTCACCTAGGCTACTTGGTTATACAACAGATATTTCAAACATTTTTTTATGGGATCACAATACCATTAAATAGGGCTCCTTTCATCTAGAAATTCATTCGGAAGCTCGGTCCTCTGCTTAAGCTCATTTGCAAATGGATAATTGGAAATGGTTATAAGATCAATTTATGGTATCATAGGTGGCTAGACAACATGACTATTGCAAATAGATTCCCTCATATTTCTTTTCCTCATGATGCCAAAGTTTCTCACATTATTGACGTAAACAATTGGGCTTTTCCTCAACACATTCCCACTGAAGCTACATACTTTCTTGTCAAGTGTAACACCCCAATCCCTTTTGAGCCGGATTAGTGGCTCATTAGTGTGTTTCTGTTGTTTTATTCTTTCGGACTTGGTTTTGGGTCTTGGATAGGTAGTTGAGTAACCTTTGACCTGAGATAGGTAGTTCTAAGCCCTTTTTCGTAATTTTACTTTTGCTTTGCTTGTATCATCTTTGCATCATCTCGGTGTCAGCACGTGTATTTTGTTGAGCTCGTTATATCCCATAACTGTGTCAGACCCATTTGGAGTCAATTGGAGAAGTTGGACCTTCATGTGACTTGAACTGTAAATCGTTTAAATTCTTCAGACTTTGACTTAAACTTCCAAAAACTATATATATGAGTCATCTTACAGATGTCCTCATTTCCTGTAATTTTTCTTCAACGTGCATGCAAGGAGGCTCCAGGAGAGCCACGTTCATCTCTCTCTCTTCTTTTCACTTCTCTTCTCAGTCTCTGGTTGGTGTGGGAGTTGATTCGATTGGGTTCTTCCTCTTTCTCTCTCATCTCTGTCTGTGTTTTGTGGCTTGAGGTGAGTGGGTTCTCTGCAACTCTTTCTTCTTCATCTCCAATTGCACCTCTCCTTCTCTGATTTCTGTGTCCTCATCTCATGCATGTGTTGTTTCTTTGATTTGTTTTGATTTTAGTTGATTTGGAGCTTGATTCAGTGGATTGACAGAGTTTTGAGGCAAGTATAAGTACACGATTGTTTAACACATATGGGTGTTTTGTTTGATTGCTCTGATTCATCCTTATTCTTTGTATCAAATGTTTTACAGCCAATTTCTAAGATGTTAGGATCAGATGAGCTTGTTTTGGAGACATTTCTGTACCAAATTCCAGTTTCTGTACTCAACCCGATTCGTTTTCCGTATTGTACGGCTAAGCCGTAACTTTGTACGGCTTAAACTCCAGAGACTTGAATTTTCACTTTTGTTCTACGGCTAGGCTACGGCTGAGCCGTAAATTGTCCTACGGCTGAGCCGTAAGCTAGCCGTGACCCAGCCGTGAATTAAATCTCTGATCAGTCGAAACTTTCCCGATACAGTACTCCTACGGTGTGGCTACGGCTAAGCCGTGGATTGCTACGGCTAAGCCGTGGATTGGTCTACGGCTAAGCCGTATACTGAACCGTAGCTCAGCCGTAAAAGGCATCAGATCAGATGTGGAAGATGACCAGTTTAGCTGTGTTTTGAAGGGAACCTCTGTTAAGTCGTAGTGCATGTTACGGCTAGTCTGTATGATGTCTTCGGCTAAGTCGTAGGTCACCCATAGCTAAACCATAAGGCATGGCAAATTTGAAATACAACTTAGGATAATGGTGAGACTTGTAGGGCTCAAATACAGGTTAACCACCCACGTAAACCGGCCCAATGGATTCTTGGACCGCATGAATAGTCTGTTAGGCTGTGACTCATTCATGTGAGCATTGATTCACTGTTAAGCACCTCCCCATGGGTGTTGGTTTAAGGGACTTCGGTGCACGCAAAGATTTCATTGCAACACTAGGATGGCAACGGTGCATTGAATAACTTAAAACTACATCAACATGCACGGTTAGTGACAGTGAATAACTAGCTTAGGACTGGCTTGTAATGAACCTTGAGTCTGTATTAATCTGAGATGCATTGCATATTGTTTACAGTTTTGCCCTCTGTTCTGCAAATCTATGTCTATGCATTACGAGGTCATTTTGCTTTCGTCCTGTATATCTGTCTTATCCTTCGATCTGCACTATGCTTTGATCTATGCTGTGCTTTGACTTAATCTATGCTATGATCTATATTTTGGCCATGCTTTGTATATCTCTGGCTTTGTATATCTCTGATTTTTGGGTATTCCCTGGTGGCTCTGCCCAGAGATTAACACGTGAGGATAAGATCCGGTCTTTGTCATCGGTGAGTCCAAAGCGGATAATCTCCCTTCTTTTAGATTTGATTTGATTGGTATTAGTCTGGCTCTACTCAGCCTCAGCCCTAGGATGCCCGACGGGGTTACCTCTGGCTTAGATCTCTGTATCTCTGTATCACTGCAGTGTCGCTTTGTCTTGGGACCCCGGAACCCAGGAAACTGAGACCCACTTGTACCCTGACCCGGTCAGTGGTGTTCTCCTCTGCTCTGCTTTGCTCTGCTCTCTCTATTGGAGAGAATATGGTTAATGTAGTAGCCACCTAGTTCAGTATTTCTATGCTTTGATTCACTTATCATGCTTTACTTCTACGCACGATTTGCTTAGCATACTAAGATGGAACTCTGTATTTAATCTTCTGTCATTATTCTATTTGATACTATGAGTGTTTCATCCCTGTTACTTGTATTTGCTGGATCGTTGTATTTATTTGTGTTGTATGTGGTGTTGCAGGCACAGATCCCTTGCCCAGCTCCCCGGCGGTCGAGGAGGCTGCAGGGCCGAGTGTAGAGGCACCCTCCGGTTTGGCAGAGTGGGCTTGATCACCTCTGCCGAGTGCGTACATGCATATCATCAGGGGCCTAGTTGTTTGGTTTTGGTTTTTGGGAGATTTGTATTTGGCATTTTGGACTTTGTACTCTATATATTTGTACATCTTGATTTTGTCGTGTGCCCAGACTTGTATCTGGTTTTCATGTATGGCATTTAGCTTTGACTTTTCCGTTCCGCATTTGTTTTGACTTCTGCTTTTCCTTTGTTGCTTGCTATGATATGTACAGCTTCCGCATACGCTTAGTTTGCACGTGTTAGATCCCTTGTGTGTGTGCATCTGGACTGGGTTTGGATGCACGTGCACGGGAGTATGTGTGTCACTGGTTTAGCTTTTCGCTAACCCCCGATTTCTGGGCTCGGGTCGTGACATCAAGTTTAGGGCTATCCAAATCAATCAGCAAGGTATTGATTTCTTAGCTCTTTCCATCTTCTCCACTGCCGAACTTTCCTTCAGAGAAGCCTGGAAATTAGTTCTCTCAAGATCGATCATTATGCCTTGTGCTCACTTAATTTAGCATCCTTCTATAAATCTTAGACTCTCTTGCTTCTCTTGGAGATCAATGCATAGGAGACTTCCAACTGATGATTGGGCTCAAAAAATTAGTGTCAACTTCACCTCCGTCTGCTCTCTCTGCAGTTTGGATGGTGAATCTATGCATCATCTTTTTGTCACCTGCTCATTCACTTCGGCCCTTTGGAAATGGCTCCTCACAGCTGTGGGTTGCACCTCCTCTCGTTCCAACTCCAACTTCTTATGGTCTGTTTTCTCTTATGATTGTGACGAACGTGCTAAACAAGTTATGGTTATAGTTTTCTTCTCTACATTATATGTCATTTGGCAATTCAAAAATAAGAATAGATTTGAAAACAAAGTTCCTTCCACCCATGTCTCGAAAAGGCTTCTTTGGACCCAGCTAAATTTAGCGTTGGATTAATTGCATAAACCATTTCTTGGGCTTTTGCTCACTACCATCATAAATTTTTTGCGAGTTGCTCCTCTGTAAATATTTTTTTTTTTGCTCTCTTTTTGTTGGGTTTGCTCAGGCCTGTTGAGCATGGATCTCATTTTTTTGGATCCTTCTGTATTTTCATTTTAGTAGCTCTTTTTTAAAGCTCATTCTCGATTTCTCCTTAATACAATTTGCCTTTTAGCAAAAAAAAAAAAAAAGTGCTAGGTGGCTAGCACCATTTTGATGCTAGGCAACTAGCTCATGAAAATTTCACATTTTTGAACCCATCTTTGACCAAGGTCACTTTGGACATTACACTTGGTCAAAATCAAGCCAAAAAGCTGTGGTAATTCGCCATTACTCCAAATCTTACCTCATAGGAGCTGACGCCAAAGATTCATAAGCTTCGTCAGTCATTTAAAGATATTTAAAACTAACAAGATATACGGCAGTATTAATCAAAGCTCAATGAGCTAGAGGTCTCGGGCCCTGAACGATCAAGTTCTTTTGAAGGCTTGATTAGATCATTTGAGGGTTCGAGACTAGAGTCCATGTTCGTCAAAACCCTAAAGACACCTTAAGAAAGATCTCCACCAAATTTTAGAATATTCGGAGATCAAGCAAGGAAGAAATAAAGAAAGGAAGGTTACTATCAAGCACCAACCAAATGACTATTTTATAGTTGGCTACTGCACCACTCAATCCAAGATAGAGGCAATTTTTGACGGTTTTCTTCAGCCGGCTACTTCACAAGCTCAATAGTTACTCCCCCAGCAGAGCAGTTTTACAAACTGTCATTTTTTAATTCGAATCGGCTCCAAATTTTCCTGCGCCTCTTGGAGGCTATGAATAGTTACAACGAAGGAGACAATTCCAATCAAATACAACCTCTCAAACCACTCTGAACTTCCTAAAGACTTCTATTTTAAGATAAAACTCTGCCAAGCTTCCAAAGCCTTTCAAACTTTGAATTCAAGCTATTTAACCTCTAAAGAATTCGTCCAGGGGGTTCAACTTAATACAGTGGCCTCAACAAGCCCTTAGCCTTTCGTAAACCTCTAAGTGTTTAAGGTTTTATTTTTTTTCCTCCCTTAAGGAGTGTGAATTATACTTAACCTAATTCGTAATTCGAACAATTCTTATTGGAATTCACAGTTTGCAGTTTGGCACTTACTACATTTGAAAATTTGATGGACATAGCTTTACTAAATTCTTTTTTAGTTCATAGCTTTACTAAATTCTTTTTTAGTTCACTTAATTCGTAGTTTGAATTCACTAAATTCAACATACTACTTTGAATATATAATCCAACATAATTTATTTAAAGAAAAAAATATTTTCTTCTAAAGCCTTCTTTGATTAGGATTATTATAAGGCCCCATTTATGAAATCTTAACCACATACAAGTTTTAATTTAACTGGAGTAATCATCTTGGTTATATTGATCATTGCTATTGACATGATTTAAATACATTCGAATAAATGGATGAAATGATGTATTTAACATTTAAATAATCTAATGATGGTACAAACTCACATTTGTGTAAAATTTGACCTAACATCACTAATTTTTACTGGTTTAGATTTCATAAATGGACTACAATTATAAAGATGAGAAAGAGAGAGATGGAAATTGAGAAAAAAAAAAGATAGGAAAATTGAACGAGACTTGATCAAAATTGATAAGCCTCTAGACTAGGGGCCACCTAAAAAAATCAAAATTGATAAAAACATGTACCGCCTACTTAGGCCTCCATTAAATGTTTTCTTACTTTGGTAAGAGATCGTCTCATTGCCATTTTGATAAGTATAATACATGTGAATTTATCTATTATTGTATTTAAATGTTTAGTAAGTGATAGTTGGCCCAACTGTTCCTTACTAAAATTTAGCTAAATCATATAAAAGACGAGCACAACTGTTTTAGTCAATTCAGATTTCTAATAAATGGGCCACACTATCAATCTCAAGAATTTCTCGTGTACCCAACTCACATATAGTTTGAGAAGAAAGGTGTAGAACCTGACTTTACTCTTGATAAGAAGAGGAGGAACAGTGGGAAGGTACAGCTATATTACTTTTTCATTTCAAAGACCAGGGAAAAGAGACTAATTGGACATCGTTCTTTTCGCCATTTCACCTTCCTTCGTTTGCTGGCCTTCTGTCCTGCTATCTTCTTCTTCTTCTTTGCATGTGACCTTAGGAACTTATGCGAACTGTAGCATTTTTGAAAGTCCGAATCAGCATTTTTGAAAGTCCGAATCCGGTCAACCGAATTCCGATCTGTACGGTTCGAACAGTACGGCATTCGAGCAGACAAAGAGCAAATCAGCTAACTATGTCTGCGAATGTCCATGGCCATTCTAATGTAGTTGTGTAGGGCTGTCAGAGGGCTGCGCAGGGTAAGCTCTTACCCTATGGATACATATGTGAGCTGGGCTTAAGTCAATCAAAAGTTTTCAAATTTCTCGGCAGGCTTAAATACCGAAGGCCCAATCCTACCCTTAAGGGCCAGGGCCGAGCTAGGGCCAAGCCAGAGTTGAAAAAAATGATTTTTTTAACATTATTTTATGTATTAATTTTTCTTTACCATGATGTTAACTCTCTTTTACTTGAGCTATAGATTGGGACAATAAAAAAGTCAATATTTTTTCACAACTTCTTAAAAATGCATGAAATAAGTTACTTTGTCAACATATAAAACTATTATTTTAAAATTAGATGAAATAAAGCAAATTTGATAGTATTATGACATGAAATCAGGACATAAAAGGCATAATTGAATATATCAACACACTAGCAATAGTTACATCATCTAAGTAATGTATCCGGTTTTATTTGTCATTAGGTTATTAGTAAGATTGTCTCAATTAAAGCTCTATTAGTTGTACCTTTTTTTTACTAGTTCATGTACTATATGTATTTTTTATAAAACAATAATATTGATCATCAGATCATATTTGACATTTCTCATATGATTCAATTAGCTACACTTATTTCAAATAGGCATTAGATTTTTTTTTAAAATAAATTGTTTAGTATGCATGATTCAAATAAACATTAGACCACTCTCGAATTAGTAGTAACCCTAACTTGGATTTCTTTGAAACATCACTGTTAGATTTTATAACAAAATAATTAGATTTTGACTACTGAAAATGAATGACTGAGTTAATTTGATGTATGAGTCACAAATTTAACTCTAGATGTAGGGTCCATATGTGGGTTCATTTGAATGAAAACAACAATCCTGAAGGTAAAGGGATAGAAAGAAATTGGCATCAATCAATGGCTAATGGATAAAACTCAACCCCACTCAATGATGATATTGATGACTATCCATCTAAACTCTCCAACTTCAATAGATTACAATGGTAAAATCAATATAATAAATGATGACTTAAAATATCTTTTTATTAAAGAATAAGTCATGCAAATGTAGAATCAAGCATACCGTTCAAAATAAAACGTAGAGTTAAACATAGGTACAATATAGTGATCTATGAGGATATCAATTAAGAAAACTTACTTAAGATTTGGTTATTATTGTTTGACAAAATATTAAGTCTCTATTAGTAATTGCTAATTAGAGAGGTTTTTAATAATTTCTTTTATAAAAATCCACACACACACGCACATATATATTATATTATACATTTTATTTATTTTGTATAGACAAATTAAAGGGTGCGCTAGGCCTCCTCAAGCTGACTAAATCAAGCCTTAGTTCAGCCCTCAAGACTGTGGGCTTTCTAAAATTGAGCCCTACCTTACCCTTAGGTTTTAGGCCAAAAAGAAAAGCCCTTGTTTTAAGAGCTTTTGTGGGCTAAGCCAAGTCAAGCTCCTTCATAAAAGGGTCGGATTGACAGCCCAATGTATATCCCCTTAGCTTTATTATGGCTGACCACTCTTTGGCCAGAATGACACAACATTAGAACCCCATTTAGGCCTGTTTCCAACAACTCCCCTAGGATTGCATTTTGACTTTGAAAAAATGAAAGTGATGGACTTTAGTCTTTAAAGATGGACTTTAGTCTTTAAAGATGCCTAGTTGGTATAGGCGGGTCCGTGCACTAGCCCTCAGCAAAACCATAAAATAAAATCCAAACATAGATTCTAAACAATTATCAAACTCTTTAGATGGAAGAAAAGGTGAGAATTATATCTACACACCCACCAACTAGCTGGTTAAAGCACTGATAGACCAATGACATTTATTTCTTAGCTATTTCCTATTTTCATTTTCTTTTGAATTTGAGTCATTCTGAGATCCTTTTGTTGTTTGGTGGGTATTTGAGATATCAATTCTAATCAACTATAGTAACTAATATGTGAAGGAAAAAGTGAAATGAACAAATGACTGACTTACATATCAAGGCTAGTGAATCAAACTATGACCTTATGACAAGATTCGTCCATCGCAATGGTGCCAACTGATTTAGATGATTGTATCTTAGGATACAATGATCTTTCGACGAGTAGTAGCAGTACTTCTTTGCACATTTCGGCAAACCAAACTTTGGCGTTGTTACTCTCAGAATGATGAAGAACTGATTCGAAATTCAATGCACAAATGTAGAAATGAGATGGCTTTAAATAGATGAGCTGGTGGCTGTTTGAAATAGTCATGTGACTATTCATTCCAACCAATGACTGTTCAGTCAAACATTGCAAACTCTAAATTGAGTTGCGAATTTTCTCGAAAAAACATGATTGTTCAATGCTTTGTAGCTTTTGGCAAAAAGGTATAGACCAGCCAACGGCGGCGGCTACACACGTGTGGGTTAAACCCATGTGATCTATGCGGTCCCTTTGGGTACAAAATATGGGTGCTCCTTGGGGCCCAACTTTCTAAGCACACATAGGTGTATATAAACCCACTATGAGTTTTACTTTCTAAGCAATGTAGGATTTTAGTTTTCCCATAAGCCAAGCCTTTTGTCATCTTCTACCAAGTTTAAGGGGGTAACTTTGGAATCAATTTATCATTTACTCCTTAATGGTTTTTATTTAGTAATTGGTCATTATTATTCTACTCTTGAAGGAGAACGCAATACAGCCCCGACCTGCCTCAATGGATGAGTGGGTCCCACATTTATCGTGGTTCAAAGTTGACGCAATAACCATTGTGAACCCATTTTTCCAACAATCCCCCACATGAATGGAAATTGGCCAGATAACATATGCAATGATAATGTAGACACAGAAGAGAGTAATATACTTGAAGATAACTGCATAAATAAGGTACCTTTTGGCTTTGAACCTTTCTTTGTAAATAATATCAGATTTATTGACTAATCAATGAACATGATGTCTTGAACCGTTCAGCCATTTGTGTAAATCAAGAAAATATAATTCACATAATTCCTTTCCCAACAAAATTTAGTTCTCATGATTGTATTTATTTTGGCCCTAAACAACTCCTGTTATTCATGAGTGCCTTAGAGAATTCAGCCTTAAAATTCTCATAGAAGTGGCCCCTTCACACTCATAAAAGTGAGTCCCATTAAGAGTATCCTACACTACTCTATTTGAATTTCCACAATATAACAATCATTAAAAGCTTAGCTTATCCTAAACAATGTTGCATGTATCACTATGTCATCATAGAAGTGGGAGGAGAGATTATCTCCATAGTGATTCCACTAAGTCAAACATAATTTAGTTGTCTCATTGAACTTAGATCTTAGGATCTCTAGTCACCTAGGTTGGATTACCATTATAATTAATTTTAAGTCATAGCCTTTAACCCCATTTCCCTCGATGATTGATTTACTTGCTCTCTATTCAATGCTTTAGTTAATGGATCCGCTATATTCTCTTTTGACCTTACATAAATTACTCCATTCGAGAGCAATTGCCTTACAGTATAGTGTTTGTGAAGAATATGCTAAGACTTACCATTATAGATGGTATTTTCTCCCCTAGCTATCACTGATTGACTATCACAATGTATGCAAATTGCAGGCATAGGTTTGGGCCACATTGGAATATTTTCCAAGAAGTGACAAAGCCACTCTGCTTCTTCACCTGCTTTATTTAAAGTAATGAACTCAAACTCTATTGTGGACTGAACAATGCATGTCTGTTTTGACGGCTTCCATAATACAGCAACTTCACCATTTGTAAAGACATATCCGCTTGTGGATTTGATATCTTTTGTACCGGATATCTAATATGCATTGTTGTAACCCTATAGCACCGCTAAATACTCAGCATATTGCAACCCATAGTTTATGGTGTAGCTCAAGTATCTGAGGACCCTAACTTCTAATGGTTTTTTCCAAAATTACTCATGCTATGTTAGGTTTAGTACAATTCATTATGTACATCAGACTTCTGATTATTCTGGACTATTCTAAATGTGATATGCTTTGACCAATGTTTCGTGTGAGATGAATATTTAAGTCCATAGGTGTTCTTGCCGAATCTTTATCATATTGGTTGAAAATTTCAAGTACCTATTTAATACAATGTGATTGTGATAGTGCATATCCCTCTGATGTTCTTGATATTTTCATTTCCAATATAACATTTGCAACACTTAAATTGTTCATGTCAAACCTACTATTCAAAATTTTCTTGATAGAATTAATATTCTTTATATTACTACAAAAAAATCAGCATTTCATCTATATATAAATAGATAATGACATAACCATGTGTAGTATTCTTGAAATATATACATTTGTCAGGCTCATTAATTTTGAATCCATTGGATACCATGACAATGTCAAAATTTTCATCCCATTGCTGTGAGGCTTGTTTTAACCCATAAAGAGATTTAGCAAGGCGACATACTTTCTTTTCTTACCGGCAACAACAAACCCTTCTGGTTGTTACATATAGATTTCTTCATTGAGTTCACCATTTAAGAATGTTGTTTTAACATTCATTCGATGTATTTCAAAATTATACAACGCTACAATATCTTTCAACATTCAAATGAATGTTATTCTTGTAACAGGTGAATAGGTGTCAAAGTAATCCATACTTTTAGTTTGTTTATAGCGTTTGATTACAAGTCTAGCCTTATATTTATATATTGATCCATCGACTTTCATCTCTCTTAAATATCCATTAATGTCCAAGAGGTTTAGTCCCGTGTGGAAGATCCATTAGTTCCCACGTATGGTTGTGCATGATGGAATCGATTTTATTATTTACAACCTTTTTCCAAAAAGGTGCTTAAGGTGAAGACATGACCTCTTTGAAGCTTTGAGGTCATTTTCTAAAAAATATGCTAGAAAATTAGGACCAAAAGATTTTGAGATTTTGAGGTCTTTGTCCTTTTATTGCATCTAGGTTTCTCCTTTTTAAAATGATCCTCTGTTTCATTGCAAATCGCAATATCATAAGTTCTTTTGTTAGAAATTGTCTCTTGCATTGTTTTGCATGGAAAAATATTTTTAAAGGAAGATGCATTTTTTGATTCACTGATAGTATTGACATGGATATCATTATTCTCAAATTTATGAACAAGAAAGCGATAAAAACTACTATTATAGCATATCCAATGAAAATACAATCAACAGTTTTAGGTCTTATCTTCACCTTTTTAGGCATAGGAACTACCACTTTAGCTAGACACCCCCACACTTTCAAAAATTTATAGGAAGGTACCTATTAATTCCATAGTTCTTTGGGTGACTTCTTTTTTTTCTGGTGGGGTATCTTGTTGAGAATGTAATTTGTAGAAAGTAATATTTCCCCCTTTAGTTCTGTGGTAACCCAAAGCTTAGCAATATAGCATTCATCATTTCTTTTAAGGTTCTATTTTTCCTTTCGGGGGTATCTTGTTGAGAATGTAATTTGCAGAAAGCAATGCTTCCCCCCATAATTTTGTGGTAACTCAGAGCTTAGCAATATAGCGTTTATCATTTCTTTTAAGGTTCTATTTTTCCTTTCAGCAATACTATTTTACTGAGGAGAATAAGATGCTATAGTTTGGTGTATTATACCATGTTGCGAACATAACTCACCAAAAGGTAATTCATATTATTCACCTCTATCACTCCTTAAAGGCTTAATTTTTCTACTAAGTTGATTCTCTACTTCATTCTTATATTGCATAAAAATCTCCAATGCTTCATCTTTACTTCTTAACAAGTATATATAGTAATATCTTGTGCTGTCATCTATGAAAGTGATGGAGTATTTTTTGCCTCCTTTAGTTTGAACAAATTTTAAGTCACATGTCATTATGAATCAATTCTAGAGGTTCTGTACTTCTTTCAATGGTTTTGAAAGGTGCCCTAGTTAATTTTGATTTGACACAAGTTTGATATTTATAACTAGAATCAATCTAAAATTTGGGCAAATATTCTATATTGACTAGTCTACGTAAAGTACTATAATTTACATGTCCTAGTGGACCATGTCAAATATAAGAGGACTCAGCCATATAAGTAGAAGATGATTCTTATTAATAAAAGATTTTGGTACAATTGTCAATACATTCATCTTAAACAATCCATTACTCAAATAACCTTTCCTCACATACATCCCATTATTTGTGAGTGCAAATTTATCGAACTCAAAAACTAGTTTGAAACCCTTCTTGCTCAATAGTGAACCTGATATTAGATTCTTGCAGATGTCGGATACATGCAATACATTACCAAGAGTAAGTTATTTCCCTGATGTCATCTTCAGAACAACATTACCTTTTCCTTCAACTTTTGAAGTAGCAGAATTTCTCATGTAAAGTTGTTCACTATGATGCACGGTTTCATAGGAAGAGAACATGCTCTTATCTATGCAAATTAGGTAGGTTGCTCCTGTATCTACCCACCATTCCCTGATATTGCCTACCAGCTTCACTTTGGACACCACAGCTGACAGGTTCATATTAGAAACATCTGTAGAAAAAGTTCAACTTCTGTCATGTTAGCTTGAGTGAGTTTC